>OX457129.1:7826624-12826624 GCA_949752895.1 Dendrolimus pini | reverse complement strand
ATCTTTTTTGATGGGAGTTGGGAACAATATGGGATTTTCTTTTGCAAATATTGCAACTTGTTTAATATACATGCAAAGTAAAGTTAGCAGCTGGAGCTATTTACAAATTGGCCTGCATGACTCTAGATAGTGTACGCTGCTAAGCGCTCGTTCACATATCTTTTGGTGCTAAGGTACTTTGTCTATCCACGTCAGTCGAATTTCCCCACATGAGTATACCGTATTGGAGGACAGACCCAATATAACGTGGTATACTTGAAGAGCTGATTCTTGGGAATCAATGTTGTCATCGGCATATAAATGTATCTCATGTTTAGTACCTAGTACACTTTGGTAATACATTTGTGTATAACAGAAGTAGCATAGGGCTCAATATACTGCCTTGAGTCACTCCATAGCAATTATCCCGGTATTCAGATCGTCGGGCTTTTCAATAATTGACCTTACTGTATTTTCTTTCTTTTACTGTAATAATTTCCTTACATTGAGTCCTACCATTAAGATAACTTGAAAACCAATCATAAGCAGTCGAATGTCGTGCTTATACTTGGATAAAAGAATATTGTGATGAACAAAGTCAAAGCTTTGCTTTTATTTTTGCTTTATATTTAATTATAAAATTCAATAAAACGAATTTACATTTATTAATCCTTTGTTCAATCCAATCAATGATACAAGGTAAAACGTGATTGATAAATAAATACCAAATTTATAACATGAAAAAACTTTAGTTGTTTATAATTATTTCCCAAATCACTTCTAATTTATCAATTAACTTTATCAAAAAATGTTCAAGTGTATTTTTGTTATAATCCAAATAATATGTAACAACATGATTACGATAATGCTTAACATATACTATAGGACAAGTCTGTTGAACATTGAAGCAAGTCTTGGATTATATAAAGAACCCGTTTTATTATAGGTATCTATTTATATTATATTAGATCAAAAAATGGATTTTTACGATACGATATATATGTGGAGTTTTTGAAGGCCTACATTTATCTTGGTAAGGATTCTATGTATTTTGAAATAAACTAAATATAATTGAATGCTATCAATCAATACAACATGTTTTTCTGATTCAAGACTAGCTGCTAGAATTTTATTACAATAAAATATAGTTTCCAGACAAACTTTGAACAAATTGAAAAAAAAACCTATTATTTTTGGACATTGAATTTCAAATGGGATTGATTTAATTGCTCGATATTGCACAAAATTAATCCGATGCAATACCCGAAATAGATTTTTTATTAACATTAAATTATTGCAATAATAATAAGCAACCTGTGTTGTTAACTTATTAACTGCTATCTGTGCCCACCATTTAGTTCATACAGGGACTTGGACTTTTTATTCATATATTGTGCACCATACAAGATATCGAAACGAAAGCATATACGAAATTTTAAGATAAAATTGTATAAACCCTTAACATTTCATCAAACTCCGTTGAACGGTTTCGAAACAAATTTTCAGGCAGGAATGCAAAAAATCTATTATGAGTCGTATACCTAAGCTTAGATATCGTATAAATAGCAGATTGTTTTATATTTGGAGTTTCTTTGGACATTAAAGACAGATTTTCAATCTTATTAGTATAAAATAAGACAAGTTATCTTAAAATATTTAAATTTAAAGATTAGATAAGACACTACAGTTATAGTTAATTTTATGTAGATAAGAATCAAGCCTTACTTAAATGTAATTCGGGGTCGCAGTAGTAATTTTTAATTTCGTCATTGCAAGTGCTATAACTTTAATTAATGTTTCAATAATACTTTTGTTTAAAAATAATGCACTAGATATGGCAAATACCGTACCTTACAGTGTAATGTTCTAAAACTCGTTTACACAGTTAGCTAAATAAGAAACTGATGTTAGTGGGTATCACAATTTGATAATCAATCTTAAGGTCTGGAGGTCAAGCATAAAGCTCAAAAAAATGTCTGATTTACAAATTTATTAATTTAATTACTCGAACGAACTTTTGATTCTTTAAAATAACTGTATTTCATTTTCATCCATTTGTGTATACATATATGCATATACAAACATATAAAGTAAACATTAGGTTACTAAAACGCTGTTAATATGCCTCAAAACTAAAACATAATGATTGTCTAACAAAGTACATGTAAATTAGACGAAAGTTTTAATTACAGTTTAGAAAACATATTTAATACCACGGTTGTGACGTATTGAATATGAGAAATTGTATTTTGAATGATCATTATGACAAAAATGTAGGTACATATTTGGTTCTAAATTTTCTCATTCATAGCATCCGTAGATAATAAATACATTATATGTCGCATCCCTTCGCAGTAAAATTGTCCAGAAGTTAACTCAACCACCCACAGTGCGTAGCAAGTTCTTCTTATTAATTTAATTTTTGCTAGTCTTCTAATAGCGCTATTTAGGTTTTCAACACAAATTACCAACATTACCAATACTTTGTGTTGTGGTTCTGTATAAATGTTAAAGAGTCAAGTAAGCAGTAGGTACAGTAGTTAGTGGAACGTGGGATAACAAGATTGGCGCTGACAAACTTATAACTAGTAAAGTACCAAAGTGCCTTAAACTTACCGCAGCCGATGAAAAAGCGATCCAATAAACAATAAGAAATCGGATTAACACTCCAGTGAAATAAGCACGAGAAGTAGCACTTCGTCTCTAAGTTTAGAAATATACGTAATGTGAGTCTGTAAACAACCCCGTGGGATAGCACAAGGGGTCCCTAAGTCCTTGGGTCCTGGTGTGGTCCAGAGTATACGCAGGCAGCGTCAGGAAGCTTTAGGGTGCCGGCGGCGCGCGGGTGACGGTCCAGCGTCCGGCCGCACAACGCGCCTCGCAACGGTAAACTGGCAAGCAGCGCCAACACAGCCTCTCCCTCGCTTGTATGAGTGCCTTCAACCTCCCTCCCGAACAAATAGTACCGTATGCTGCGTTTGTGTCTTAGTAACATTTATTATACTTTTGTTTGTGTGGCTTCCTTAGGCTGTGCTTGTGTGTACTGACTCCGGCACACAGCGGCAAGACGTGCCGAGTGCCGCGGCCGTGTGGGTGTTGGAGTAGGTAAAGTAACTATCTATGCGTGCTTTGATCTTACGATTCGGTATGCACGGCCGCACGTAGCACCGTGGCTATACTTTACTTCTACTATAATATCTAGTCAATAATTTTAGTTTGGGTTTGTGCAACAACATACATCGCACTGTACGACTATATCTAGACTAGAAACCTGTCTCTGTACAAGCACTAGTATCTTCACTATGGAAATAAATTCTTTAATGTTACCTATCGCTACTAACATCAACTTGTTAACATACACAATGTTTATTTGTTTGTCTTTGATAAGTGTAAAGTTAATTAAAATTATCATAAGGGCCCAATACACGCCCTATAAAAAGCCATTTAAATGTTTTCAATTAGGAGACGTTCTAATGCAAAAACTGCATGTTTGGAATTCAATTCATTAAAAATTTCGGTCTTGCTCTGACCGAATTTTTTCTATTAATGGCTCCATTTTCCTCCATTCAAAATACCACCTCTATTGTACATAATATCTAACTACTTATATTTTGTCATTAAATAGTATGTTTCAAGTAGTATTTTGAGTCTATTGCTGTACTTAGATTTTCCTAACTTTAGAACATATACCTATATACATTATACATAGATCCTACACTATCTTAATTCAGTCCAATCGGCTTTGCGCAAGTCGTCATTTTGCCGTAGTTCTACACTATGTTTGCCAACAATCGACACCCTATTCCAGAACTCATCTACTCCATTGGCCATCAGTTCTCCAACAGATGTCATTGAGTCCTACCACCATCTTACTAATTTAACTAACTAAATCAAATAGATAGTTTAGTCACCTTTCAATTCCACTTTTCCAATGAAAACACATCAGCAATACTTAAACTACCAGCGTAGATAATAATGAATAAAACCTAAGTACTGCTAGAAGACTACCATGTTCATGCAACTGGAAGCAGATGGGGAAATGTTTGCGCAATACCAGGCGATTTCATGGATTATATAGGTACTGTTTTCATCGGATCCATAAAATAGCATTTAATCGAACATACCGCATATTTCATAAATTACGCAACAGATATTGGTCAATTTTTTTATTTTATTTTTGTATGAATTTTTGTAGTTCCATAACTTCAAATTTGTTTTCTAGTTGGTAGTTTAAAAGCCAGAAGGGAAAACAAAATATTTACTTTTCTTTCTGTCTTTAGATCTTTCTACTTATTGACTTAAATAAAAAAATCATCGTCATGACTTTCGTAATCTGAGCGACGATACCGAAAACGACTATGTTTAGTTGGACACCGGGATGTAAAAATGACATTTAATTTTATCTTCTATTTTTTAGCTTTCCGTGGGCATTAAGGCAAAACCGGATATAATGTGACATGTTCAATGTTTCGACTTACACCCTGTATATCTCTATGTCCGGGTGCCACGCATCCCTTGCACCCTCGGTAAAGACGGTCCTGACTATGTTATATTGATAAAAAGATTACAAACAACAATTAGATGTTTAGAGGCTACTATACCAATATGTAGCGCTATAGAAATTATTCCTTTCTGTCTCAACCATATCTATTGAATACCGACCGAGTAGTTTTTGAGCAAATTGGCATATAATAATATATGACATAGAAAGATAGACGAACATAACGAAGAATAGTAGAGTAAAAAAGCAAAATTATACACGTTAAAATAGAAACATGTAGGATAATGAGATTTAAGCTACACTAGAAAACACAACTATAATTAACAAAGAAAAATTTAAACATCTAAAATTAGAGTAAAAAATGATTAAATAGATGCATACATACACATCATCATCATCCGAGCGTTAAATCCCGGTTGCGTTTCGAGCGTTCGCTCCAACGCCCAGGGTCCCTTTCAATACATTCTCTACCCCACTTCACGTGGTCTTCAGCATGCCTCGTTTTGAGACCTTTGGTTCGCATGTCAACCTTCACAACGTCAAGCGAGCATTTCATGGGCCTTCCCCTACGACCAGGACCTGGTGGAGGCGGCATAGCCGATCACGTAAAAGGTAGGGTACCAGCGTCAGCGACACTCTTGAAGTTTGTCTGCTATTTCACGGAAATGAAGACTACTGCGGATGCGGGAGTTCCTAACACGGTCTTTTCGCGTGACTCCAAAAATCCACCGCAACATATTCATCTCCGTGACATGCAGCTCTTACTTATGCTGTTCAAGTACAGGCCACGCCTCACTGCCATACAAAAGGACAAGTTTAATGATGGATTTATAGGCCTGTCCTTTTAACTTAATCCGCATTTTCGGGTCACAAATGACACCTGTCACCTAACGCCACTTGGCCCAAGCTGCTGAGATACGGGCCTCGAGGTTGTAGTCGATCACCCGGACGCGCTAAGTACAGATCCCAAGTACTTAAACTGGTCCGTGCGCTCGACTGTACCTTCGCCTATGTGCACAGATGTGGGATCTGTAGTTTTACAGACCAAGTACTCAATCTTCGCCACATTTAGTTTCAGACTGCCGTTATCTAGCGAGCATACATGTGTATGTTTGTATATTCTATACGTGTATATAGAATATAAATCTAGTATAAGAAAAGTAAAAATACAAGAAATCAAAATAAGTAAAATGTAAACTAAAATAATAAAATATGAATAGGATAAGTAGTAAATTATAAAATATGCAGTGAGAGTGTAGTGTAAATCTAGTGAAAGTGTGGTCCTGGCAAAGCCTATTCACGAGGAATTAATTTTAAAAAAATGATAATGGAAACATGGGGATCCGTTTTTCCAGATTTTTTTAAACAAAAACAACCGACTTCAAACTGAAAAGCAAGAAAACAAATATTTAACCGCCTTCTTTATACAACGTCTTATTCTCTATCTTCTCTATCTATCTTCTTTATACAATCTTCGCTTTTAAGTTGCGCAAGCACTAGAATAGCTTAAGAAATAATATATTAAGCACCTATAGAAATTTTACCACTGGCAGGCGTGTCCAAGGTGACTATCTTACTCTTCGGTGTTGACGGTCGTCAACAAAGGTTTGTTCTCGATTTCCCTGTGATCATCAGATCCTATCTTGGTAATCACGGCAATACCTGGGTTGTATGGTATACTCTTACGAATAAAGAAATAATATTGAAAAGCGGTCCACAATAGTCAGAGAAATCGCATTACATGCATATAAAAAATTAAGTGCCTGTAGAAAATGTAATATCTACATGCGTATACAAGATTTTTATTCCAATAATTTACACGTACGGCGTACTTTAATAAGTAATGGTCACTCTCGGTTTCCCTGGAATGCATTTACCAGATCGGAACTGACTTGCTGACCATGGGACCACCTCGGGACTATAGACTTATGAGTAAAGAATTAAATATAGCGTATTCCATCTCATTTTCTCGCAGGCTTAGCCCTTTGAATTATTGTGTTTATCTCTTTTTAGTGTCGCTTTTTCGTTTCATCGAGTTTCAAATTACAAGGATTCTAAAGAAGTATAACTCTAAAACATTTTTGTAGTTTACAATCGACGGAGAAATCGAGTGACGAACATACAAAAAAAACAACATACAGACGAATTGAGAACCTTCTCCTTTTTGAAGTCGGTTAAATATATTTAATATAGCTTCATAACCTTAAAAATCATTACGGTCTTTGACACCGTTTCGTTATTACAATATTATAGAAGGTGCCCATCTAAGGCTATCTATAATTGGTCCTGGGGAATGGCGAGAACGTATTTCTTATACCTACTCTATTTGTCTCTGTACTAGTAAGCAAAACGGAAATGTTATGAAATCAATACGTGTACATGTACCTGCGAAGCCAGAGCAATCGAAGATCATAAAAATCTATTGCTCAATTTTGTTCAAGTAAATTGTTAACGTAATTATAAAATAAACTTCACCCTTCTGAAATTATCAGAGATGTACAAGATGCCCTATACAAAATATCTGAATACAATATGCTATTAAAATAAGTACTTGAGATACCAGATACAAGACATTTTTGAAAATTGTGTTTGAAATAGTAAATACAAAATACATAACTTCTAAATACTTTTTAAAGATAAAAGATACTTTTTGAAAGTAATCCTAATTTTAGTGAACTTAAGTCTATTAAGTGAATTGTGAATAGATCACGCAAATGTGACAAAATACTATATTTTTAAGGTTTTAATTGAGATCTTTCTTCTTCTTCTTCGTTCTTCAAACATTTTATCACTCGTTTTTCTTCGATGAGGTTTCAATATCATACCCCCAAAAGAGAAAAGTCGCTACGTAGAGGCAGAACTCAGTAAACACAAAAAGATTTTTTATTGTAAGATAAACATTTAATTATAAAAGACAAGACAAAGGTATAAGAAAGAACAAGTCCGCGACTGAGTAGCAAACCCAGCCGCAGTCGCAGCAAGTGGAGGAAGCAAAAAGAGCACCAAAAACTTTCCCGCGCTCTAAGTTTCCTCCAGTCAGGGCGTCACAGCCCAATGCGTTTCCAGATGCTCGTGGAATGGTCGAGTTAAATCTCGTGCTCCTCAACCAGTGTCTGCTTCCATGTGTGTACGCCAGCGCAGATAATGTAAGCTATCGTTTTTGTGAAAACTGTGTCGGAATAAGCTCAGTTAGCAGCCGAACAACTTCAAATCGCTCCCGGGAATTCCCGCGGGATTCCTGGAATAAAAACTATATCACATTTTATTACATAAAATTTGCTTACCATCAATGAAAAAAATCACACTGGAATTCGATTTTAAATGATTCTCAGAAAAATTCACGCAGGTTTCTCAGGATAAAAAGTAGCGCAGATTTTTAGCCTAAGAGTTTGCTGTCGATCAGTGAAAACTACATCAAAATCGGTAATCGCAGTAGTCTATTCCAGATTTTTTTAATAGCTTCAATGTACAGACATGGCATTTTTTGAATTTTATAATATTATAGTCAAGGTGGCAAAGTCCATCTCTGGGGTAAGTTCAGAGACCGTTCGTTTTTTAATTTTTTTAAACGGAATTTAACGCCAGTCGCCAACTACAATTCGAAGACACAATTCAATGGTGTCTTAGCTTCACTAACTGTTTTTTTGTCGTCGTAACTATTTAAACACGGAAATAATGAAAGGTGTATGGAGTTCCCCCACTGATGATGATGGCCGTTTCAGCGATACCGGGCCTGGTGGGCTTCCCGACTCTGTGGAAACGGAGGCGTTCAGCCCGGAAGCAGCGCGCTCGAGGAGGCGCTTCCTGTGAGGTTCAACCTTGACTTGGCCGTTGCGGAGGAGTGTAATAATATTGTATTAACCACAAAATTACACCCATATATCTAAACTTGTGTTTACTATTCACAACACCATCTAGTTGTAATACTACATTGTTACACGAAGGGTAAAAGTGACTTATTTAGGCAAGAGACGGTTTGGCGCACGAGCGTAGCGAGGGCGCTTATAATTCGAATGGCTAAATAGGCATTTCACCCGAGGTTCACACTCTTCCGTGGTCTTCCGTGATTACGGCCACTGAATAGTGGCTGAAACGTCGGAATAACCAAAATCAAATAAATTACCGTGCTTAAAACCGTTAAAACGTAGTTTTACTATGTATACTAGAGATTACCCCGCGGCTGCGCCGGGGGTTAACCAGTCTAGTGCTTGTCTCTTGTTTATAGAGCAAGTGCTACAGGTTATATTATATTACATTTTTATGTATTTGCCCACGGAAGATTCACTTCATTTTATATCGCTAATTATACCATCCCCCGTCTATCTGTCAACAAAATAAATTACAAAACTTGACCAAAAAGGCTAAAATGGTCTAAATGACCAAAAGACCACAGTGACCGACATGGCTAAAATGACGGAATAGGCAAAAACGACCAAAAAGGCCAAAATAATCAAAATGGTCAAAATGACCAGAGGCCAAAATGGCCAAAATGACCAAATAGGTCAAAATGACCAAAAAGGCCTAAATGACCAAATAGGCCAAAATGACCAAATAGGCCAAAATGACCAAAAAGGTCAAAATGATCAAAAAGGCCAAAATGACCAAATAGGCCAAAATGACCAAATAGGCCAAAATGACCAAATAGGCCAAAATGACCAAATAGGCCAAAATGACCACAAAGGCCAAAATGACCACAAAGGCCAAAATGACCAAATAGGCCAAAATGACCAAAAACGAAAAATTACCAAATAGGCCAAAATGACCAAAAAGGCCAAAATGACCAAAAGGGCCAAAATGACCAAAAAGGCCAAAATGAAAATTATCCCTTGTCCATCCTCAGTATTTAATTTACATACGTGCCGAATTTCAGCCAAATCGGTCCAGTAGTTTTTCCGTAAAAGCATAACAAACAAACAGACAAATATCATTTTATCCCGGAAACTATCATATTTTTCGGGATAAAAAGTATCCTATGTTCATCCTCGGTATCGAAAATATATATATACTGAGTTTCAGCCAAATCGGTCCAGTAGTTTTTACGTGAAAACGGAACAGACAGACAGACAGAGTTACTTTCGCATTTATAATATTATAATAGGGACAAGTCGCGAAAAATTAAGAAAAAAATATTGTTATCACTCTGTTTTTTATTTCGAATATGAGGAAAGTAAATAAAAACTGATTAGTTATTATAACAAATATTTCTCTAATGAAACCAGGTGTTAAATCCATATACATATAAATCTGATGAACTCATTTAATCACAGAATACATGTACTCTACCCGTATATATAAAGTTCTCTGTCTCTATGATGTACTCTAACGAGCATTTCTTTTTCTGTGGCAATGTGTGGCAGACAGTATTTATTTGTCACCGAATTCAATGATGATATTATTATAGTCTATATTCTAGTAAGTATTTAGTTCAAATTTATGTTGATGTTCAAGAATTGTAACTAAGAATAAAATATATTTTATAATCAATAAAAGATTTTATTAATAGATAACCTTTTTCTTCTTAACCTTTTATCACTTCTGTCGGGCGTCCCGGGACGCACGCATTTTTTTATTACAATTTGTGCCGTGATTTAACATTTGCACGTATGTATGGCTCGCATAGTTCTTTGACAGCAGGAAAAATCGTTGCCCAGGGACGAAAACTACTCTTTTCATCCCACTAATCAGGTAACTTCAAGCGTACTTTCAAGGTATGATATATTAAAAAGACAGTAATAGTTCGTTGCTCTAATACCAATTTTATAAATCACTATATTCGTAATTTATGGGTGCGCAATAGGTTTTACATAAAAATCAGACCCTTCTGCAGGTAATCTGGAGATTATATAAAATTTACCAAAGTAGTAACATGGAAAAAGAATACTATTATTATATTGAAATAACCCTTGTAGAGAGAAACCCCGATCCCAGAACCGGGTCCACCTATCTTAGCTTCTCAGCCTAGTGTAATCACCACTTTAAGATGTTACTACAGATTCTTTACTTCACAAGTCACATCAGTTGGTTTCTTTTTTGACAAAAATGGGTCAGCCAATTCTTCACAATATTTGTAACAAACGAAGGGAACGTAAATATTAAAAATTTAACAAATTTTTCACCGGGTGTCTGTTTTTCTTATACATGAATAAGAATTTATTGATTACAACGACCTCTCTAGTGAATACTAGTGATATATGTAAAATCACTAGCTGTAATACCACATGATTAGTGCACACATATTACAGGTGAATATTTAAACGTGCATTGGTTTGTTCATTTATATACTTATCTCATAAAAACTACGAACAACACAATGTTTAAAAAATTTAAATAATGCAAATTAAAATGTTTACACATTGTGTTTTGTATACCTTTGTTATGTATACCTAGCCTAATCTTATATTATTTTTGACATTTAAAGATTTTTTTTCAATACTGGCATCCCTGCCGGGTGTGTGTGAGCGACGCACTAATTCTGTCTATGTAATTTCTTAATTTTAAGTGTAAACAATGAATTTTGTAAAATATTTAATCATGTTATAGTGAAAAGTTATTAATTCAATTGCCAATGTCGTAAATTAGTGGTTTTTTATGCTTTTTACATTGATGTGAGATTCTCGTGCTTTGTCTTCGTGTGTGACAATAACTCAAAATGGCGCATACACTGGCACAGTCTGTAAATTGTTCTTTGGACGACATTGACCTAAGCGCACTAAAGGTAAGCTTTCAGAGATAATCTCTCTTAGAAAAAAAATGAATTAGCAGTTAGGGCATTGTTAACTTAAAATCACATATATTAATTAGTAAAGGGCAATGATCTCACAGGGCGTGAATCATAGTGATGGTTCTCTTCAAAATGCCTTAGTAAACTTCTCCTAGATACTTTAGTCGATACCTTCAATTTACGCTCTTTGCAGGACCCTGCTGGAATATTTGAACTCATAGAAGTAGTTGGAAATGGCACATATGGACAAGTATATAAGGTAAGTAACACTATAACACTAGCCCAGTCAAAATTATGTTGTAGGTGTTTTAAATGTAGGCACACAATTACAGGATACTTTAGTGATATCATTTAACATGAGGACTGAGTATAACCTCAGTTATTAGTTGAAATTAGATATACTTTCATTCCAGTCAAATAATTACTTGTATATAAGTTAAAGATAATCATCACAGACTCCATTGAAAAAGCAAATATTACTAAGGTTGATGAACTCAATTTATTCCCATTGATAGTCTGCCCTATTGCTATACTAATGATAAGGCCATACAGTTATTGAAAATTTAATATAGAAAAACTATTTTTTGGCATACATTTCAAGTAATCAGACAAGTTTATCTGCATATAATTGAACATTTTTAAATAATCAGTTATCTTTAAAATTTTAACAAGCAATCAATTCCCAGTTAGAAACCCCTAGTCTAAATGCAATATAACTTTAGTATAAATCTTAATTTAGTGAAAGTTTACTATTTATCTCCTCAGTTAACTCATTCTAATTTATGCCAAGTTAATGATGTAAAAGCTTTCACCAACAAAAAACATTGATGACTCTTACAGCATTGTTCAGAATGTTAATAATAATTTAATTTTGACCAGTTATCAATGAGTAAGATTAGATACTGAACTCCATTACTCACTAGTTAAACTGCTACCTATAATAATAATTTTAGTCATAATGCTTATATATTTCTTAAAAATACTGTTTAAACCAAAGATAGCAAACATTTGCATAATATTTGTATTTGCTTATTCAAATTCAAAAGCTTTTACTCAAAATAAATTCCATTGGAGAACACTTTTTGTAGGTCATACATATAAGTTAAATAATTTTACTTAGTCTATTTACACTGCTTTGCAATGTGTAAGAAACTCCCCAGCAACATGTCTCGCTCAAAAATTGATTTTCTTTTTATTTATCTCAAACTCTTTTTTTGTAATAAATTGTATACAGAAATGTGTTACACATTTTGTTGTAATAACAATCTTGTGGGTAAATTAGTGCTATATATCTTAGTATCTTTCAAATTAATTATAAGGTTTCCACATAATTTATATGGGTACTCTTTATTGTCTCAAGTAAGGTATATATGTTTACTAAGATATGGTTGAAACATTGTCCACACTTGACTTGAAATTCCCGGGATACTAAGTTTTATAAGCATTTAAAAAAGGATGTGAGCTATTGTTTTATTGGAAACTGTTGGAAAATGCAAACCTGTATGCACCCAAACAACTTCAAACCCCTCTCAGAAAAATTCCCACAGGATAAAAAAATTACACTTTCTATTACATAAAAATTGCTATAGATCAATAAAAAAATCGCTTGACTTGCAACTTTTTTTAATTTGGCTATTTTAAGTGGTTCCCAGAAAAATTCCCGCGGGTTTCCCGAGATAATAAGTAATGTAGATTTTAAGTCTTAAGAAATTACTGCCAATCAGTGACAAGTAAATTGAAATGAGTCATATAATTCCAATACCCGCCAACTCCCTTAAAAAACAAAATTAAGTTATGGATGTTTCTGGATAGTCTATGAAATTTCTCGTATGTCATGTTGTTCATTTTATACCAAAAACCGCCAACTTCCAAATAATTTGACATCAAACTTTCGAATTTGTTCCTAAATCCAAGATATTAGAACACTTTTTTGCTTTTACTGACAATATGTTGCGTGTGGAGTTAGCGGATATTGGAATTATACGACAACGAGTTTTTCAATGAATCACAATAAAACAGATAGGAATCTAAAAAAATACATGGTGTTTTCCATCGTTTATATAGTCTATTCCAGTTGTTTCTGTAAATAGCTTCAATGTACAGACATGGAATGTTTAGAATTTTATAAAATTGTAACTATTCATTGTATTTCATTGTATTCCTTATGTCCTTACTCTATATCAGGTAAAGTTAGAGACTGTCATGCAGATGTATGTAAGGGTTTTATTGTTTTATTTGTGATGTAACATTGTTATTAAGTGTTAATTACATTAAACATTGACAGGTGACATATGTATATATACTGAGGTAGCAAATTATTAAAGAACTATTTTTATTATTATAAACAAAACACATTTGGCCACAGTCCCTAACACTAGCATTATCACAGGTAAAGCAAGGATATTACATAAATGTCTACATACTGTACAATCCAGATGAGAAAAAAACTCCTCTTTGGTTTTAAATCACGCATTTGTAGCACCTTTGGTGTTGCAGGTGTCCATAGGCGATGGTAACCGCTTTCCATCAAGTGGGTCGTCTGCCTGTCTGCTGAACTCCTGCAATAAAAAATAAAATAAAAAAAAATATTTTTTTAATGCACACTGATTTAAATGAGGAAATTGCATACAACTATTATTAGTCTTTACAAAAAAATATGAAACATGTTAGTAATTATTATATTGATATAACTAACAGTTGTACATTTTTTTAATTGCAAAATAATTGTACATAATATTGTGCTAAAATAAGGGTTCCTTATTGTATGTCTATAAAAAAATAGGGGTCATCAATCAATCATCATCAACCATGTATATAATACATATACCTGGTTTTAAATGAGAAAAAAAACAAATATTGTTTTGGTGATATTGTGGTTAATTTAAACTATTTACTAGGTACTTTAATATTCTAGCTAAGATATTCCATAAGATATTTAAATATAAATAAATAGTAAATTAATTACATAAAAGGTATTTGTGGTGTAGGTAATAAAATTATCTTCTAGGCAAAACAATGCATATGTAATTATGTGTATCTCTGTATTTAAATGGTATTTTTAAATTAGAAAATAAGAATTAAAAGATTTTAATTGCAAAGTTATTAATAAATTAAATTCTACTTAATAGTAACTTTGTGCTTTATTACTTAACTTTCATCAATCTAATTTTGTCATTGTAACACACAAATTTAAAAAGGATAAATACAACTTAATAATATAATGCTTGCAGTATTAAAGTTTAAAATCCTTTTTTTGTATTTTGTAGAAAATAATAATGTGTGAATGAAATATTCTATCTTTTGAATAATGACTAATAAGTCTAAAAGAAAGGCAAACTGTAGGTTGGAAGCAGTGGTGATGTGCCATCATTGATATATAAAAAATACTTTTTATATATCAATTATCAAGGATTTTTTTATATATCAATGTGTGCCATACATAAATAGTGAAAATTTTGCACAATCACTTGTAGAGGAACTTGTGTTAAAAGTAGAGAACATAGAATATTGAGACTAAACTTTTCCATTTTATTATTAAGCCTACCATATAAAGACACTGGTCAGCATATTATGTGCCATGTCCAATTTCTGTATGTGCTAGAATTCCAAAGAACACCCATTACCACTTCTCAGAGTGTTAGATCCATCTTGTCTATATCATAAATTACACAGTTTGGAGTCAACTTGAAGGTTGTCTCCAAGAAGAGCTGGGAGTACTGAACTAGTCTACACAGTACTTCACAAAGAAACAAAATAGTAGTCTTCCTGTAGATAAATCAGCACACAAAAACTTGATATTTATTAACACCAATATTTATCTGAAATATACTTATTAATTTCAATAGGTATAATAGAGCCAGCTGTTATAAGATAATTGTTTTAGGATTATTGGTATCTATTTGGTAGGTAGTCAAATTGTTAATTTCATTTACTTGTGAATTATAGGGTCGTCATACAAAGACTGGACAATTGGCTGCCATTAAAGTTATGGATGTCACACAAGATGAAGAGGAGGAGATTAAGCTTGAAATAAATGTACTAAAAAAATATTCTAATCATCGTAATATTGCCACATATTATGGGGCTTTCATTAAGAAAAGCCCACCAGGGAAAGATGATCAGCTTTGGTTGGTTATGGAGTATTGCGGAGCTGGTAAGTAGTGGTAGTAGTCTAAATTTTAGTTCAATTATCTAGTTTAATGATGGGAACATACTATTCATATGTGCTATTAAGTAATTATCAGTATCATTTTTTTTTATGTTATCTGTTTCTTTGAAAACATTATCCAGCTGCTATCTATCTCATAGTTTGATTCCAAGTTAAAGGCCCAATGGTTTATGCTAATCTCACATAGATAAAACTACAGGATACTACTAAAATATTGCCTACAATTAGGTATAACTGCAATTTTAAAACATTAAATTGGCTGATATGTTTTTGAATGTAAATTAAGCTAATAACAGTTTATTACTAATTTGTAGTATGAGTGTGATAGAGTGAAAGTGTATCTACACCAAATAGGTCATTTTCATTACAATAATATTACAGCTTTGAATTAATCTGTAATTGGTGAGTCACAGTGTCAGCAAGGGGTCAAGACTATGGTGGGTGGAGATTTGATTATTTAGTCTGAGATGTCACTGTAGCTTTGTTTCTTGTTTATTATTTTAATTCTTAATTTGTACTATTTAAGTTAGATAAGTTAAACATTAGTTACCAAAACCAATATTGACTTAAGGAATGGTGTTTTTATTTATCTTCGTAGATATAATATTCAAGTATAGTAATACTTAATGTCATTTAAGAAAAAAAATGATATGTCTCAGTAGACACACCCCAATATTTTGTTGTATGTATATACATACATACATAACTTCACGCCAGGTCCCTTGCGGGGTAGGCACGAACAACAGAGCGCCATACAGGCTTATTCTTACACACCTCACTTGCTTCTTTGACATTCATAGCTCTTGTCATGCACGCTCGTCTGTTCTTAAGGCTCCTGACATCACCTTCTGCTAATACACGATCAATTTGATCATGGAAGGTGTGTCGTGGCCTTCCGCGACTTCTGCATCCATCCACTTTTGCATTGTATATCTGTTTAGTCATTCTTTCATCATACATTCTTTCCACATGCCCGAACCACCGGAGCATTCCTTTCCTTACCTTCACCCCGACACTCTCTTTCAGACCAACTCTCTTTCTTACTTCGGTATTACGAACGCGGTCCGCGAGCGTCACTCCGCAGATTTTGCGCAGTGCTCGCATCTCGACCGCGTTTACTCTACTTTCATGCTCTCTGTTCCATACCCAACTCTCGCTTCCATACGTGAGCGTAGGTACCAGCACCGCGTTGTGTATGGCAAGCTGGGCTTTCTGGCTGAGGTTCTTAGCGCCTAGAAGTTTACCTAACGCTCCATTCACACTATTCCCCAAATTTACTCTTCTTTCTATGTCAGCGGTGTACCTTCCATCCCTGCTAAAAGCACATCCAAGATATACAAACTCATTCACTTGTTCCAGCATAACATCATCAACCATTATCCTTGCATTCGTTCTGGTTTCTTCTCTTTCAAACACCATAACCTTTGTTTTCTTCGCATTCAAATGTAAGCCTCTCGCCTGACAGTCATCTTTCATCATTGTGACTAGTGTGTATGTATATGACTGATGAAATTATATTAATGTGTGTCTAAGTTTAAATCATGTAAATATATGATTATACTTACTACATAATATGACAGTACTTGCTTGAAAATTCTTTAAGAATTTTCATATTTTCCTTAATAGATATATTATTGACATATTGCAATTTGTATTTTACTTTGTTTCAGGATCAGTAACAGATTTAGTGAAATCTACAAAAGGACAATCATTGAAAGAAGAATGGATATCTTACATTTGTAGAGAAATACTTAGAGGTCTTAGTTATTTACACTCCAACAAAGTTATACACAGGGACATTAAAGGTCAAAATGTATTATTGACTGATAATGCGGAAGTTAAACTTGGTAAGTATTATCTCTCCATGGTTACTTACTGATATCTAGAAAAATTTATATATGGATCATAACTATTAATATTATGTTGACATAAAATATGTCTGAGAAACATTTAAATTTTTTCTATTTTCTTCATTTATATGAGAAAAGTTTATGGATTTGATTTTATTGTTCTGGTTATTTTTAGTGTTTATGTATTTTTAATATTGATTTATTATTATTAATCAAGGAAATCATCGCATAAACTCAGCTATATCTTACTGACAATATATTTATAACTGGAGTACATCATGCAGTCAGTTTTTCTAGAGTGTGATTAAGTGGCTTAAGTATATTATCAATCTGCTGTTGGCCTTGGAGGATTTTTATATATGATATATTTATTTATATTTTTGTTTTATAATAAATACATTTTAGCAGTGATATTTTATGATGTAATATAATTAAATTAAACTTGTAGCCAAAATAATTAATTCTATGAAAATATTGAGGCCATTCATGTGATGTTATTTACCACTGGAACTTTTGGATCTCTCTTTGACACAAACTGTTCCATGTAACAGAAAATTACAGTATAGAGCCTCTATATAAAGAGATCTTGTAAAATGGAGCTATACTCTCATAAGAGTTGTAACCAAGAAGTGGCCTTAGGAAGAATAGATTCCATAAAAAGGGCAATTCAATAAGATGTTAGAAACTACATTTTTCATGATATAATAATATAACTTTGCAGTGGATTTTGGTGTGTCGGCACAATTGGACCGGACCATTGGGAGGAGAAATACATTTATTGGTACGCCGTATTGGATGGCGCCTGAAGTGATCGCATGCGACGAGAATCCCGATGCGACATATGACAATCGCTCCGACCTCTGGTCCCTCGGCATCACCGCACTCGAGATGGCCGAGAGCCAACCACCCCTGTGCGACCTGCACCCTATGAGGGCACTATTTCTTATTCCCAGGTATGGTTAATCTCACTAGGTGCCAGATCAATGTTGAACGAATGAAAACACTATTGTTCAACACATATTAAAACTATGTTCTATATTGTAACTAGGTACTATATTGCATTCTAGGAATCCACCTCCACGTCTGAAGTCAAAGAAATGGGCAAAGAAGTTTCACAGTTTTATTGAGACAGTGCTGGTCAAAGATTACCATCAACGGCCCTACACTGAACAACTGTTAAAACATGCTTTCATAAGGTATGCTAGTAATTGTATAATACACCAGGATATGCCCGGGACTTGGTCCACGCTTGACTTGAGAGTCCCGCGGTACTCCCGGGATAACAAAATAAATAAACATCGCATTGGAATTGAGTTTTTTTACAATTCCGCCACTTTAAATCATTCTCAGAAAAATCTCAACAAGATCCCCAGGAAAAAAATATTGTTCTTAACATGCTCGCTCCTTTGAGACAATTATCGATATACCAAAAAGCCGCAAGACTAACACTATCACTATCTCGTATCTCACAACTCCTATATAAACAGAGTGAGACAACAACACAATTAACGATCACGTGCACAAACGCGACCTGCACTCTCATTGCGGACTCGCGGACACATACGTGCTAAAAGGGAGCGGCCGGGTAAGTCTAAAAATTTGTAGCGAAAATCGCATCGAAATCGGCCCAGTCGTTTTACGTTAATCCCGTACAAACAAAGAAACTGACAAATGGATAAGAAATCGAAAAAAAATGCATTGTGTTCTCTGTCGTTTTATCCGTCTATTCCAGTTGGGTTTTTTTTTTAAATAGCCTCAATGTACAGATACGGCATGTTTACAATGTTATAATATTATAGATATAAAATTGTGACTTTATATTACGGCTGGATGTAGTGTTAAATATTTATATTTAGTAGTTAACATTGTATTATCCGTGCAGGAACAGAGAAAGAATACAATTTCCTGCGGCCGGGCGGCCTGTCGTAAGAGGCGACATAAAAACCCACAGCCAGGTGGTAGGGCATTTGCCCGACTGGAAGGCTACCACCCCTGGTCTAAAGTATGTCGCCATAACAACCTGATTTGTGTTCCGGCATTAGTGACCAGGTTCCAGTCTTCCTTAAGAGAGCAGCAGCACATTTGTAGCACCTTTGGTGTTGTAAATGTCCATAGGCGATGGTTACCGCTTTCCATCAAGTAGGCCGTCTGCCTGTCTGCTGACCTCAAGCAATAATTTTTTTTGTATCATACTAATAACATAAGCTTAGGTTGCATGACTTGTAATAGAAATATCATGCAAACAATATGTCTCTGCCTTTCATAAATAAAAATCAGCCAAGGTTACATTGGACTACACTGTTTCATGTACCATTTGTATATGAACCCTAAAAAATTGTTTAAGTGCTTGGCAGTCTGTGCACAATGATGGGTTCTGGATAGGTGTTGTTTTCGTTATTTGGCTATGGAATTATAAACTTAACTAAGCATTCAGTTGAAATGTACCCAGTTCAAATCATAATATTACTTTTTATTAACTTTTTATTATATTTGTACTTTACATATGCATAATATTGACATTAATTAATTAAATTACTAGAAATTCACATTTAAATTGTAAATGCTCTGCACTCCTTTAATGGGTCCACACATCAGAACCTTTGTATTGAATGATATGTAATATAACCATAATGTGTGTGCTGTTCATGTGCTTAAATAAATAAATAATATCTTTGTTGAAAGTATTTTTTAAGTTGACCTTGATTTTAAATGTTGAAACCGGTTTTCTGTAAGACACGTTCCGTCTGAGTTTCTTCTAAATAGTGGTAGACAATCGAAATGGATACACATGATTTATACACTATTTTTCTCGTTTGATTTAAAACCGTAAAATAATTCTTGATCAATTAATTAAAATACTGACATAGTTATTGTGATTTGATCTCCACAGGGATCAGCCAACAGAGCGACAAGTACGGATACAACTGAAGGATCACATAGACAGATGTAAGAAGAGAAAGCAGGAGAATTCTGTACGAGAAGACTACAAGTACTCAGGGTCAGAAGGAGAAGAGGAGGAGAATGCGGTGGCCGGGGAACCATCCTCCATTGTTCACAACGCTGCTGCTCACCAAGCCAGTGACACGTTAAGGCGTAACTTCCAACAGATACAAGAGGGTACCAGGTTAGTGTTCACTGGTTTTGCATTTTTCCGACTAAAGTGTTAGTTGACAGAATGACTAATTACATAGAGTGTAATAATGCAGTGACACATTGATGTAGAGTCATCTCTATTTTGGTAAAGCTATAACTTAAAACGTAAATTGAGTAGAGCAAATTTTGAGATAGTTTTAAGAATACACAAGGCAATTCGCAAATACAAATGCAGAGTTGTATTCCCTTCATTATAAATGTTCTTAATTTTGTAAAGCATAAAATACATTATATTATTTGCTTAGGTTTTCTTGACTGTTATGCATAATTAAAGCTATATTTTAACCAATAAAACAAATTTTAATCCGATATTGACATCTGAGTTCCACTGTTTTTCAGTATCTGTGAACACAGTAAAAATAAATAATTAAATTAAAATCAAGCTTCAATCCATTAAATTTTACGGAGTTTTCAATTATACAGATTTTTATGTATAGGAAGTTATTTAACTGTGGCGTCTGTCTTTTGTTGATCTTAATATATAATACTAGCTGCGCCCCGCGGTCACAGCTTCGTGCTGATGGAAAATCGCTATATTTTGGATAATTCACACTATATCTTTATTAATTATAGCCTATGTGTTATTCTGATGTGTAAGCTAGAATATTGTAAAGTTTCATCAAAATCCATTCCGTAGTTTTTGTGTGAAATAGTAACAAATATACATACATCCATACATTTTTACAAACATTCCTGTCTATAATATTAGTAGGATTACAAATGTTGCATACATTTAATATTAATAACAAAGGAGCAACCGATTTGTTTTTTTTTTTAATTTGAGATTTAACTTAATGTAATTGACATTTTTTTGCTTCCTTCCCCTATAACTATCTTAAATAAAGTCTCATTTATCACAAATTATTTTTCTTTTATTTATGATTACAATTTGATCTACTCTCAAAGCTGGACCGTGTGAATATTCCGCAAAATAATGTTTTCATATTCTTTTACTCTCATCTAAAAATTCATAATTATAACTAGCTTATACATTTTATGCGGATTGTAACTGATATCTAATCTAGGTACTATGAATACATCAAAGTCCTCCTGAAAAGATATGTGTCATAATTTTTGCTCGTCTTGAAGTTTGACTAATCCTTGTGTGTATAAACTCAGACCTGCGGAGGCTCCTCAGCCCCAGCCACCACCCAAACGGAACAGCAAACGGGATGAACGTGAAGAGATACCAGGTAAAAAGCGCTAACATTTAAAATGTGCATTTGTAATGATTTTTTCATTCTAACATATTGTGTGTCTAATTATTAGAGCCTGGCCCACCCGCAAGGCCCTCCATTCCTCAAAGACTGATAGTTGTGCCAGACCCACAGGCGCAGCAACACAATAAATACAGGTAAATAAACAAATATAATGTCATAACAAACTATTGCTTACTAGAGCAAAAAATTATAAACTACATGATGGCTTGCATGGCTGACATCTTTCAGAGAACTATAAAACTCTTGGTATTATTAAAATAGGAGCTGAACACGAAACAACAATATACAATACAAGCAATGTAATCACCTATTGTAATTGTGACTGCAAGTGTCCCACGAGCCCATAGATGGGCTCACTTCATCCTAATTTTTGGATAATGATTGGCAATATAAAACATACTTATTGAAGTCCGAATAAGGAGTTGTCACATCTGCAGTCTTAATTTGATTTATATGTTATGTACCACCATTGCCATTTTAATCTCAATTCAATCATGGGATTGTCTCTAAGAAATCGCTTTTTAGTGACAAAACCATAATTAAGATTAGTTCCTTAAGGCTGTAAATTTACTTTTGTATTGATGTACAGTACATACCAAACTTAAATTCAAGTGAAGTTGATTCCGTGAGTTTACTTAGGTCCAGTCAAATGTTAACATTTACTACACCTTACACAGTATGTTGTGCCAAAGAGATAGCTTGCGAGGACGGAGAGCGGCCGAGCGAGACCACAACACTCCTCTCAGCTCTGTCTGTAAACCTTATAACTGTATTCTACGCAATGACGTGTATGAAATTCAAGGAGGCATTTCAGTTTTGCTCGTACTGTATATTTCACCCCGCTGTCGAAACTCGAAAGGCGACTGGTCATGCTCACGCATCTCATGTTAGTGCCCTATTTTTTTTTAAAGTGTAACTTCTGTATTGACTTTATTTCTGTATTGAAAAATCTTAATACCCCCCGTATTAAGATTTTTTCTGTCACGAAAAAGCTTTACGGCCGTGGTAAAAGGCGGCATATTTTAGAGTAGACATCGATGTTTTTATTGGTTCAGGATGGAATTCAGTTTCTGTGTTTAAATAAAAAATACATTCATTAAAATGTACCTAATTTAACCAAATCAAAATTTTCAGTAAACCTGCGAAATATCGAAATGTATGCTGGGACATGTGTCCCAGCATCATGTGTACTACCATGTAGTAGAAGTGAAATTTCAACGGTCAAGTGGCAAAACGAATCGCAACAAAAAATTTACTTAAGCTTTACGGCGGTTTGTTAATGTACTTGTCCAATTTGATACCTGTAAAACTTCAAATTAAAATTTTGTTGCGATTCGATTTTCCTTTTGTCCGTTGAAGTTTAACTTCTATTATGTGTCTCAGCACACATTTCGATGGTTTTTTACTGCCATACTAATCCGCGGCTCTGTGGTCCAGGCCGTTGCCTCCGACGCCGAAGTCGTCCGGCTCTTCGAACAGCTCCGGGTCGAACAACGGCACGCCGCCGGCGAGCGGACCGCAGCCGCCCCAGAGGGGATCACATCACATATTCAAACCTATGGTAACATATAATAATAGCCTTTATTCCGATATAAATACACAATTACTATACTATTTATACAAACTTGTCAAACAGCTTTCCCTACGTTCGTTAGTTTCACCGCCGTGATTAGATAGATATATTCACTGAATCTTAGGTTAATAAGATTGTCTCCCCAATCTCAAGCAAGTTGTAGTACTATAACAGACACTAAACAATACAGTTCTTCTGGCGAGTACCAAATATATATATGTTTCACTAAACAGTTGAACTATATATAAAAAACGATTTTAACCACTAATATATGTTTTTTAAATAATAAACTGTACTGTAAAATACAAGTATAATACAATACTCTTCAAGTTTCTGGTAAAAATTGTCTTTATTTAATTAAATACTTTTAGAATGTTTTATAAGATTTGTGTATCAACTACTCTATTAAAATATGTGTGGTTTGCTTGATGGTTTATTTGCAACTATTTATAATATACAGATAGTAAACACTCAGTTCGATTTCAAGGCTCGTTTACCGTCCTTTTGGAGTTTCGTATATATGCTTTGGATTATTTGTCGTTCTTTTAGTTGGAATAATTGTTTTTTATTTGCCTAATGTTTATTTTATTAGCTTTGTGTTTCTTTTTTTTCATGCCTCACCCCTTATGTTCCTTTGCACAACTGCAGCTTCCACCGCGAAGGCCAGAGGTAAGTTATACGATGACGTCAGCCAATATTTTAAATGAATACAGTGAAGAACGTGAGAACTAAGTCTACCCATTGTTTGAAATATTCATAAACACATGAATTATAATGTGTGCAATATATTGCGGTCATGCAATCTTTTAGATTATTTTTATATTGAGTAAATTCTTAATCGTTTTGAATCATTTTCAGGACTTGGACAAATTGGCTGCGCAACTGAACGAACTGGGCGTAGTGTCCGGAAATGAACCCCCTAATCGACCACCAAGAGCACCCACCAATGGACAAGGTTTGTTTCTCTATTTTTGTTTTTTTGATTGTTTATCTATTAAGCATCACATAAATTAGAGATTCTACAATGAATTTAACTGTACACAGGGCTAGCTTATGTCCCATGTCAGAACTTGAACACTTTTAATCCTGACAAATGTCATTGTTCTATGGAGTAGATGAATAATATCAAATACACGACACTGCAGTCGTGTTTTTCTTGGCGCCCCTGTTGCAAATCACTAACTACTAACATTCGCAAACATTATGCCTATAAAAATTAGTCCCAATTTTAAAAAAATAGGGCAGAAAGGTAATTGATAATCTACCGCTGCATAGAGTAGAAATTAGAATAGACTTATGCTTCGAATACATGTATGGAATTTACCAATGGTAAATTATAAATCAGGCGCCCCAGCAGAAAGGAATCCGGCGGAACCTAATTTCGAAGATTCCGACAGCGACTCAGACGCTGAAGAGAGCGGCGGAAGGGTGCGGAACGACGGCACACTCTTGGCCAGCGATCCGCCCAAGCCACTGTATGTATTTCTTTTAAATTCAATTAACGCATAAGAGATAATACTTATGAAACTAATGATCTTTTTATTTCTTTCTCTTTCTTTTTGTTTCATTTTGTTTGTTGGTCCACATTTGTTTTGTATGCTCCCCCATTCGGTTGTCCCATCCCTTGGTTCAGTCCCGAGTTCTGCTACAGGCCGGGGCTGGCCGGCGCCGCGGAGGGCGGTGGCGGCGCGGGCGCCGCTCCGACGCGCCCCCTGCCGCCCACGCCCGACGACGACGACGCCCATCCGGACCGCACGCTTGTCATGAAACGGGTAAGTACCCACCACGCCCCCCCCCCCTCCGCAGCCCCCCGCTTACCCCCGCGCTACCTGTGCTAACTGTATCATTTGCCATACACCCCGCGTCAGCTCAATGAGCAGCCGCGGCGAGGTCCCCTTCCTCATTATTGAAGACGTTCACGCCAAAGTAAGATTAGTGAGCATTATTCTAGTTAGGTCGCGTTTTTAATTGCTTAATTGATTTCTTTATATTTATTTGTACTTTTTGTATCGGACATGTTTGAAAAACGCCAGAGAGAAGAAGGCGACCTCGATAAAAGGCAGTCCGACGTCGATGAAGCCGTTTTGCTCAAAGACTGGGACTTTGCGAGGTTCTTCCCTTCAAAGAAGACAGAAGCGCAAGAAACCAAGCGAGACCTCCCGAAGGAAATGGAACAGAAGAGAATGCACCTGCAGCGACAGTCCCATTTGGAGATGGACGACGCTTGGGCCAAATACAAAGCTATCGCGACACCTCCCGCTCGCCATAAACAGCTATTTCAAAAACCGTCAGAGAAATCTAATCAAGACAAATTAACTGACATGATGAAGAACAAAAAAGACCTAGAAATAGATGCTCCTAACCGATTTTTCAGGGGATTTAGGAGAGAAAACTCTGACCTGTTTCCATTACCGAGTACCCGGCACTCTGCTATTTATTTCCCAAAACATGATAATCAAGTAGGTGTGCAGAAGCAGTTGAGATCTAGCGGAATATTCAATAATCCTCGCAAGCAAGTTATAAAACCGCCATCTTCTGGTGAACCAATACTGACAGATTTTATCAAAATGAATGACAGTTTGAAGATGTCTAATCAAGGCGAAATAAGGAAGGCGGATAAAGTGAACCATGAAAGGAAAGCGATGGCATGCAATCCCACAGACGCGTTGAAAAGCGTAGCGGCACTTATCAGACAGAATAGCGAGAGCAATAGCCCGAGTAGACAAAGCAGCGTGAACAGCGATTCGCCATCGACGAGTATCTGTTTCACGAGCGGCACGTCATTCGAAAAGGCTGGAACTCCTGATCTCACTGCGAATACGTTCGATAGCAACTTAGCTTCTGAAAACTTGGCCGATGCTAACAATGTAATGAAACCACGTCGAGAAAAAACTGAATCAGACATAGTGTTCAGAAGGAGTTCTCAGTACATTCGACAAGCAGAACTCTTAGCAAGTGGGCAGGAAGCGGTACTCGCTTTGGATCAGGTAAATTGCTCCCTGCTCAGGACAAATTTATTAATACTTTTACACTTACATATTGGTTGGTATGAGGGTTCGTTTTCTAATATTGGTATTACAACTAACAGTTTGTATGGTGAGTCTGCTTTGATAAAGGATTGGTACTCTATTTAGTGGTTAGCTGTTGGTTTTGGTCTTAACAATATCTATTAACATGTGTGGGAATGGTTTATATTAATGCTAATTAGCCTTTTAGTACCAAATGTAATCTAATTTGAACAATGTTTTGGCAGAATAGTGATTGCTCACACGTCTTACATTTTGGCGTGACATAAAAATGACTATGTATATTATTGGAAGTATCTCTTATATAGATTATGGGAAAAGACGGATTGACTTTTGTGAGTAGTAAATATTTGAAATTAGAATGAGCATTTTACATCTGTAGTCCTAACAGCTTCTTTGTTCTAACAACTCCATTTAGTATTTATTTCATTACTAATAAAAGCTAACATACAATATGTGTGCGCGAATACCGTCTTCCTGCCAAGAAAGCTAAAGTTCGAAACGTCGGCCACCAGTGCCATCTACACCCAATTAACAACTTAAGAATGCTGCCTAACGAAACATCACAGAAGCTGAAAGTGACAACCATCAATTTTGTGAATGTGATTTAATAATGCATGTTTTGGCTGCCGTTTATGTTTGTCGCGGATTGTGACTGTCGATTTATTTATTAATGCTGCTACACGTTTACAGCTGTTGTTTGTTAATTTTTTTCTAATACATATTTTATTACTATACAGTATTATTAATTCAGAGGCAATAAGTTTATATATATTTTTACTAATATAATATTCGTTAGAAATAAAATCCTCCAGGAGTACAATTTTGTTTCAATTCCTTTGTTAAAGTTAATTACATTGTTGGTAGTATAAAAATTAATTATTTTCAGTACTCGTTTTACACGAATTATATATTTGGGGTTAGTTCCAGTTTAAACTCCCAAGCGTTGGGTGAACTATAATATTATATTAATGATTGTGTAATATCGGGAAGGGTCGTTCGAGTGGCGGGAACGATGGTAGCGGAGCACGAACGAGCTCAGTTCTGCCCGATTTACTCAGCCAAGCCGGCCAGCCCACGACGCCACCTCGGCACGACAAATCCACCAGCGAAGAGGTGAGACTATCATTCCATACCATGCTCTTTCCATACATAGAACTGTACACGCGTTACGCGCTATTGCTAAGTGACGTCGCACACCGGAAAAACACAGACGCAAAATTGATTATGAACTGGAGCATAGATCTGTTGGCTACAATTTATTTGCTACAGTTGCAACAGGATGCTATGACCCAAAATAAATAAATACAGTAAGTTCGCTTATGACCCTAGAATTTCAATCGGAAAAGTCAGTGTTTTTAGTGAGTTGCGCTTCTGTATTTATTTGTTACCCGGTGTGCGACTGGCCAAATGCAGACGAACATTTTGTCGAACGTGCCTCAGTGTACACATGAATATACTATAGAAAGGCAATGTAATTGTTTTACGTGATTAGTTTATAGGTCTTTCAATTAAACCGTATATAGGTCTGAATGTCCACCACCATTTTTATTGCCTGTAGCAGATAAACTGGGAGATGAAAGACGTCACGGGAAATGGTAACCGTGCCTATGGACATTCGCAGCAACAGGGGCGTTGCCGGCCTCTAAAAAGTTTTTTATAGCTCTGCAAAAAAGCAACATATTTTAAGTGCAATTTATGTTTCAAATACTGCATCTTTGTGAAAACGTCTAAGAGCGCAACGTTTCCTATATCCACACGTCGGTGCTATTATACAAGAACTTAACTCCTTGCCATCCATCCGCGTATGTGATGGAACTACGGTTTCAGTAATAGTTCTGAATAAATATGTATACAAATAAAGCGGTGTACACTAAAGGCGGGTCGTCAAAAATATAATCTGCTTAAGTAAATGCCTAATAGTAGCCTCAACTTTATATCTAGTTGAACATACATTTATTGCCATAATATGTACCCAAATACATTTAATTAATTAACACCATTGGAAAGCAATTCAATGTGGCTCTTTAATTATTCACTAATAAACTTCAATTATAAAAATCTGGTTTAAACAATACATGTTCATTTGTCTAGTTGATGATATATTCAATGATGGGAACATAAAATTACGCTAAATGTTCACGATTTTCCATTCCATCAATTACATGCTTACGGGTCTTATAGTCATCTAGAAATAATTTTGTCATCACAAAACATTTATGGAGCTTCCAACATCATAATTATGACAATATGTATAACTAGCTTCTGCCCGCGACTTCGTCCTCGTGGAATAGTTAAAAAAGTAAGTTATTAACTATCCCCCGGGAACTCTAATTTATCCGGATCAATAGTATCTTAATGTTGACCAGGGATATAAGCTACCACCATACAAAATTTCATGTAAATCGGTCTAGTCGTTTCGGAGATTAGCCCGTACAAACAGACAAATAGACAAACAAATATTTGAAAAAAAACTAAATATGTATAGATTATACAAGAATAAACTGATTATTTGACACTTCATCTTTAAACATTCATTGAAAGTAAAATTCCAACATGTCGGGCTATACTTTTGTATACTTACTAGTACCCGCTCTCGACTTCATCCATGATGGACAGATATCAAAGATTAAGTTATTTGGACGAAATCGCGTCCGGATGACTGTTGTAGTTTCGAAGTAAAGAATTCCCAGGAAAAGTCTCAAAATAGTAGTAGTAGTTTCAAACCATGCCATAATTAGAGTAACACGGTCAATTTTTACGCTATTATTTGCCGTTGATCGATTATCAGGAAAATGATTTTTCCGGGAAAATAGTAAAAAATCCTAAAATTGATTCCCAGGACATATAAAAAAATATTTATTTCATCTTTTTCTTTCTTTTTTTTTTCTTTCTTCGTCTTTCAATAGTCTATCCCAATTGTTTAATAGCTTCGATTAACAGACACAACATGTTTATATTATTTATAGATTTATTGTTGGAAGCTCGTAGTACGAATCATTTATTGTGTGCCGTAAAGCTTGTGGTATATTGTATTAATGTGATAATGGTTGTCAATCATGCAAACAACATGGAGCCACTCCGAGGCCGGTTTGCAGACACCTGTTAGCACTGCGTAAGTATGAATCGAATTGATGCAAGCAAGCGGAGCTTTGTAAAGGTTCTCATAGATTGTTGATTTTTCAGTTTAGAATTTTCCACATCTTCATATTTATGCATTGTCTAGATATGCTTTCATGTATCAAATGTCATGTTGGTCATCGAATGCAGATCGATATTACTCAAGCTTGAAGGTAGTCATGTTTGAGGCCGCTTTTTAATATAAATGTAGATGGGAATAAAGCTTAAGACGAACTTAACAATATACAGTTTGAATTTTTCAATTGGGCCCTTAAGGCCAAATCCTACACTATGCTAAATAGCGCAAAACTAAAATGAGGTGGGGTTTATTTAATGTATGGAAAGGTTTCCGTTTGACATTCTTTTATAGAAATTGATCCTTTAAGCTACATTATAATTTTGTGGTGTGTTTATTTGTTTCATAATCAGACGATTCGGTTCTTGTTAGGTGTAATTGATTTTTCAAAAATCTTATGACCCCTTTGGTTTTCATCTGAATCGGCCTCGACACTCCTTTGAGTGTTTTTCGCTATTTAGCATTGTTAAGGGTTTGGCACTAACGATCCACTTCAAAAATTCACTTGTATAGAGTTCATATTGCCGAAAAATATCTATTTACAGTCCAGTCCAAACAAAATCCAGCATGCCGTTGTGTTGAAGGACACAAACAAATTAATAAGCACTGGTTAGAATTTAGAATAATGTAATAATTATAATGTGAAATGTAAAAAAATACATCTGTCACATTCGGAAACAAGAAATGAACATTATATTTGAAAGTGACCATCTGTTGAACATTCATTTGTCATTAAACTGGTAGGAACATTTATACCGCCTCAATTCATCTGTTTAAATTCTTAGCTGTATTTATTGTCTGAATGCCTCCATACTGTTCAAAAAAATACAAGACTGGTATGCCTATTATCGTTTTCATGTGTCATCAAAAGTATATTACTTCACATTCAATAATCTGTAGATATATAGCAACACTGCAATAACTTTCAAACTCTATAAGAAATTGCAACTAATCGCTGGGAGATGGACTTATATGACTAACCGAACACATTATTAATCTGTGAAGTGGTGTATGTATCAAACAGTAGAATAAGACAACACTATACATAAATGTACAATTTGATAGTGAATGGCAAACGTCGTTGTTCCTTTGCAGTATAGACAAGCCATTGGCGGCGGTACGCCCTTATCCCATCACCACCATCCTTTGCACCCTGCGACGCCGGCGTCCTCGGCGTCGGTCCACTCTACGCCGTCGAAGTCGTTCGTCGGTGGCGTCGCGTCCCCCCACCCCCTGCAGCATTCCCCCTCCAACTCTTCGGTGGGCTCGCAACAACAGTGCCACCCGTTGCAACAGAAGCAGCGGTCGTTCCTCACGTTCGGGTTCGGCGCGGGCTCGACGGGCAGCGGCACCGGCACGGGCGGCTCCGGCGGCAACGCGTCGCGCCGCGAGAGCCACGTCAACGTGAACGTGACGCCCACCTCGCACGACCTGTCCTCGGACACGCCCGAGATACGCAAGTACAAGAAGAGGTTCAACTCGGAAATACTCTGCGCAGCCTTATGGGGTTTGTACAATATTTTTTATGTTAATTCCTGATGTTTTTGTTAATTTTTACTTGTATTTTGTATGTAAGCTTTCAATACCGAACTGGAAACTCATGTTCATTTTAGTCTCGAATGTGACACTGAAGGAAAACTTCGCAATTCATCCTGAATAAGTAATTACAATGTTCTATACTGCTCTATATAATATAAACCACATTTTAATAGATTTAAGCATGTGATTAATTTGATTTTTCCTGTTGAGGAGCAGTCTTGTAATCTGGAATACTTTTAATTCATTTTTCTATAAATATGATTATTACCCCATTTCTTTGCCAAACTGCAAAATAGTTCATCAATAGCTTTGTTACAGACTGTAAAATACTCATATGAAACATTAAAAAAATATAAATAAATTAATAAAATCTAAATCATTGATAACAGCCGAGTTATTCTGTGAAAAAGAAAATATTTTCTCAGAAAGTAATAAAAATCAAAATAAGGACACTATAAGATACATTTAGACATAATTTAATGTTATATTCCTTTGTGCAGGCGTCAACCTTCTCATTGGCACAGAAAATGGGTTGATGCTATTGGATCGGTCGGGTCAAGGGAAAGTTTATCAGCTGATCTCAAGACGCCGCTTCCAACAAATGGAGGTGTTAGAAGGACAAAATATTCTAGTGACAGTTTCTGGAAAGAAAAATCGTGTACGAGTTTATTATCTAAGTTGGCTTAAATCAAAGATATTGCGCACAGACGGCCTTAGTGATGTAAGTTCCTTTCTACTTATTTAATGACATCTTTCCATTAAAATAAAATATTTTGTTGTAGGCGAAATGAATATGTGTCATAGATATTAATCGAGAACTCATTAACCACCTGTAAATAATACCTAGCCATTTTAATGACATTTTGTCTTTAATATTTTCGTTATGGTTTCAAATTTGGTCTAAGGACACAATATGGTGAAATGAATATGCTGCGCTTGATGTGTGGAATCACGCGTAACGAACTCCCGCATCAGCCGCAGTCTTCAAAGGCCGGCTGATTCAATTTAAGGGAGTCACTTATGCTGGTGTAGTCAAGTGTTGTGAAAATCAGCTGGTTATATGGGAAACAACCCTGTCATTTTGCCACCCAGTGATATGCAGTTTTCTTTACAATATTTTTTTACATTGTCTTGTTCTTACATAATGTCCTATGTGTGTGCTAAGTGGCATATGCTCATTGGAAAATCAATATAATGGCATATCATTAGAAGCAATGATATAGGTTGTATTTTTCAGCAAGCAGAAAGAAGAAATGGCTGGATAAATGTAGGTGAATTGCAAGGTGCAGTTCATTTTCGTATTGTAAAATATGAAAGGATAAAGTTTTTAGTAATTGCCCTCAAGGATTCTATCGAAATATATGCATGGGCTCCAAAACCATATCACAAATTTATGGCCTTCAAGAGTTTTGGGGTACTCCAACATAGGTGAGTTTGTATTCTTTTCAGTATGTAATTAAGTTTTCTCTAATAATTGGTTTTTGTTGTTAATTTGTATATTTTCTCATAGGCCTCTATTGGTGGATCTGACAATTGAAGAAGGCACAAGACTGAAAGTAATCTATGGATCTGCTGATGGATTCCATGCTGTAGATTTAGATACTGCCAATGTTTATGATATTTATATTCCAAAACATGTAAGTAGTTGTTTTTTAAGCATGTTAACTATTTCAATTCTCTATAAAATTTCTTACATCCAATATACAAATAGACCTTTTCAACCTGTTGTTAGAAAATTTTATTCAACCAAGATTTCTGACTAAATTTAAATTATTTCTATTCTCCTATATTTAGAAGGCATCATTTTAGAATTTGTTTAAATTATAAATTGTTCCAGACACAGGGTGCTATTGTACCACATTGTATAGTACCACTACCAAACTCCAATGGTGTTCAATTATTGCTGTGTTATGACAATGAAGGTGTTTATGTTAACACATATGGACGAGTCAGCAAAAACATTGTTCTCCAGGTAACACGGTTTTCTAAATCATGTTTATATAACTATTTCTTAGATACAATCTTTATAGTGATTTTTCTTAGTTACCACTGTTAAAATAGTCAAAGCTAGTTTTATTGTAGTTAATTAGTTACATGATACTCCCGTTGTGAAATAGTAGCTACATAATAAAACGATAAACATGTTGAGGCTAGAACAAGAATAATAAATTTGCTACATGGTGGTACATGTAGTGAAAATGTAGTTGATAAATATTATGCAAAACCTCTTACAGTGCTAATACTAATAGACAAATATATATCACTAGTGTCATCCCGCCTATGAAATTAATAAGAAAAGTGACCATATATCCAGACAAAAATAAGTCATTCCAAAAGATTATATTATTTAAATAATATTTGTTGTAATTGAAGCTGGGCTAACAAGTAATTAACCTGAGTACAAAATAAAACTATTTTATGGATTTTTGCAATAGGTATTTCATTTGGGAATAGATCTAAGTGCTCATCCTAAAAAAAACGCAAATGTTGGTTAGTGATCATTTGATCCCAAGCATTATAACATAATAAAACCTGGTGCCCAGTTCTGTTATTTCAATATTTTGGTGTGGCGAAGAGCGGTTTTGACGAGATAGTAATAGCAGACTTGGGTCCCAGGTTGTAATACTAGTACAGCTTTCAATTTATAACGCCCGTTTTTTACATTGCAGTGGGGTGAGATGCCTACTTCTGTGGCCTATATTGGAACTGGACAAATAATGGGCTGGGGTAATAAAGCAATAGAGATCCGCTCTGTTGAGAGTGGCCACCTTGATGGTGTGTTTATGCACAAAAAAGCACAACGACTTAAATTTTTGTGTGAACGCAATGACAAAGTATTTTTCTCATCAGCCAAAGGTGGTTCTTCATGTCAGATATATTTTATGACTTTAAACAAACCTGGAATGGCAAACTGGTAGTGCCCATAAAGTGTCTCATCTGTGATTCCGGCAGCCACAACTTTCCTATTCAACAATGTACATTGAACTATGCATTGTGCATGTACATTACAAATGTACATTGTATTTGTACGACATATGTACATTATAATTGTACATCAAACATGTGTTGTTGACATACATACTCTCGGGGATAAATGCCACTAGATTAGTTGATACTATGAGCCATGCGTTTTTGGCCAATCCAAATTCAAAGACTTGTGATAGTGACAGATTTATAATATGTGCTCAAAAGACAATCCACAAATTTATTACATTCAAGTATTCGAGGACTTGTATCTTTTAGGTGAATGTGGCTATTTGTACTGAAGATAGTAATTTCATTACAAGCTACTAAAACATTTATATTATTAAGCAATAACAATAACCTTTAGGATAAATGTTTTGATATTGACAATTATTCGTAAGTTAATTTGCTTAGGTTTTACAATTATGTTGCAATTGTTTATTCTAAAAAAAATGTATTTCAAATCTAAACTATTAATTCATATATGCCATATTATATTGTTTGTAAAATTAAGCTAGTTGAGTGGTGATACAATAAATTTAATACTATCATATTTCTCAGAAAATAATCAAGGTAATTTAATAGAAGTTGTATATTCAAATATTGAATTTATTTTAATACATTACATGAAATTCAAATATATATAAACAGAAACCAGATTATAATTAATAATCCTGTAGGAGGCAGCAATTTCACAACACAGTGATCTCCAGTGATGAATTATAATGCAATTAAGAATTTTAATTGTACAAAAAATATATGTAATTTAAGTTGCCTTATCAATTAATAGTTTAATTATGCTCTTACTAATATAATGAAATAAGTTTTAATAACACCCGAGACATTCCAGGATAATGCGCATTTAAAATACCTCAAATTCATGTGTTACTATGAACTGGAGTCTGAGAAATATGATATTGTTTAATTGGTCACATAGTTATGTTTATTACAATAACAAAGAACAATGCCATGTCCTGCAGACTTAATATTAATTGACAAGCAAAAACACAATTAGAATTAATGTAAAATTATTATTCTTCAATCGTATTTTATAAGGTACAATTCACATATAAATTGGCATTTAGTCAAGTCACTTGTATAATAATTATCACACCAAAACTGCAATTTATTAATGGATAAATCCTAAAATTTGGTACTATTTATTATTTATTTGTTATGTACTATATTTTATTTACATGTATAAAGATGTAACTGTGCATATTGAAAATTATATATTTGATGACTTTTTATTTGAAGATACCTTAGCCCAATAAAACATTAAAGAAATCTCAACTTTTGTTTTAAAAATACAAAATGCTACACTTGAGCATAAATTATTAAAATTTATTATAAGTCTGGCCTTTAACCTGTAAGTGTTGCTTGCATAAGCTATTAATGCTCAGCTGGCACTGATTTATCAAATCCAGACTGCTGTGAAAGAGTAAGTCCGATATTGATAAATTATACTGCATGTTCAGCTTTAGACACTTAGCAAAATTTGGATATGTGACGCCAGGCTTAATAATGGAGATAATGATATTTTCATAATTTCTAAAGAGTACAAGTTCAGTTCATCACTTGTTGCCTCTACCAAAAACGGAATATAAGAAACTAAATCAAGACTCCAAGTATTTGTTTACTTTTAGTCTAGCATTATTGCCATACAACAAATAATGTGACATTTGTTAGTTGAGTCATTAAAACTGTATGCATGCATCTCATGACATTGCATTTCCTTGAAATGAATTGTTAGAAAGTTGAAATGTATCCCATATAAAAAATAAAAACTTCGTTTAAAAAAACCGACTTCAAAAACTAAAATGTATAAAATAACTTATTTCTAACGCTATTATTATTAATATATATTATCTAAAACATGGGTCAGATCACGTCAAGTCCCCTTTTACCACTTGATGATAGAAAACTGATTAAAATATATTTATCGAAAGTAGTCATACCTTAAAATCATCCCTCAAAACAGTTTTTGAAAATTTTGAATTTAACAACTAGTTTTTTTACAATAAACATTTTCGGTACTTTAAATTAAAAAAATAATTATAAAAAAGTTATTGAAGATAACTTAACGAAATTTTCAGCGATTATAGTAAAATATCTATAATTTCACATAAAATTATTTTGCAAATTTCATTTGTTTTTATCATATTTTTTATTAACTTTTAAATAAACAAGTTTAAATTTTAATGACTTCTCAGTACGATAATTGAATTATTATTTTTTAGTAATACGCATTATACATTCAAGTTTTGTATTTTAAAAGAAAATTTCACTGCCCGGTATTAGTTAAGTTAAATAATATGATTTTTTAAATGACGCAGCGGCGAGCGGTACAAGTGCTGCGCGCTACTGAGCTTAGCTGTTAAGGCTATAGATCGCTACAGATTACACAATTATTTAATAAATAATCGTTATAGTTCAATTTTTTTTTCATTCATTTATATTTTTAACAATATTTGCACAGAGTAATTAAGATATATTTATAAAAAAGTATTATTGAGACATAAGTAGGGTAGCGCGGAAAAGTCTTAAAAAAACAATTGTAAAAGACAAGTTTATTGTAGGACAGTTCTTACAAGACTTCTCGTAAGAGAGTAATATATTTCTTGTTACAAGACTAACTTATTACAATTAAATTATTTGCTGATACGATGACTGGTCTTTGCATAGTCAGCAGGTTGATGGGCAGCGATATGTCCACCGTTTGCCTAACTATGTATTAAAAAATATTTTTTCAACTGATTAATATTTTCAGATAAAAAAATAAGTTTCACAATCACTTTTCATTTGTTATTCATAAATATAAAACAAGTGGATTCCGATAGCAAATATTGTTAAAAATATAAATGAATAAAAAAAAATTGAACTATAACGATTATTTATTAAATAATTGTGTAATCTGTAGCGATCTATAGCCTTAACAGCTAAGCTCAGTAGCGCGCAGCACTTGTACCGCTCGCCGCTGCGTCATTTAAAAAATCATATTATTTAACTTAACTAATACCGGGCAGTGAAATTTTCTTTTAAAATACAAAACTTGAATGTATAATGCGTATTACTAAAAAATAATAATTCAATTATCGTACTGAGAAGTCATTAAAATTTAAACTTGTTTATTTAAAAGTTAATAAAAAATATGATAAAAAACAAATGAAATTTGCAAAATAATTTTATGTGAAATTATAGATATTTTACTATAATCGCTGAAAATTTCGTTAAGTTATCTTCAATAACTTTTTTATAATTAATTTTTTAATTTAAAGTACCGAAAATGTTTATTGTAAAAAAAATAGTTGTTAAATTCAAAATTTTCAAAAACTGTTTTGAGGGATGATTTTTAGGTATGACTACTTTCGATAAATATATTTTAATCAGTTTTCTATCATCAAGTGGTAAAAGGGGGGTGGGTCCACTTGACGTGATCTGACCCACATCTTAAAGTCGGTGCTTAGTAATTTTCAAAATATAGTATTTTTTGTTTTTAACCGACTTCGAAAAAAGGAGGAGGTTCTCAATTCGTCGGGATCTTTTTTTTTTTTTTCACCGACTTCAAGATGTTTTAGATAATATATCTTAATAATAATAGCTTTAGAAATAAGTTATTTTATACATTTTAGTTTTTGAAGTCGGTTTTTTTAAACGAAGTTTTTATTTGTTACTTTTTAGTGTCTAGCTATGTATGGGTGGACCTACGAATGGTGCCGCGCTTCTTAAAAAATATAGGTCCCAAGAAACGGGAACAAAAAAATGTTCGTAAAATGAAAACTACTGGGCCAAACTATGTCAATTTTTTAGGGGACCACATGGCAGCTATTCCACGTCGAACAAAAAAAGAATCACGTAAATTGAATCATAAATCTCAGTAATCAGATCAGAATGGCTAATGTTTATTACTTACTACCTCAATTGTTTGCATTTCAAGGTACTCATGCATTCTGTAAATTGTTACAAACCACAGTGCACATGTCATACTGTATTTTAGAAAGATTAATATCACCAGAGGTGACTTACTAGCCGCACCCCAGAGTTCTATGCCATAAGTCCAAACAGGTGTCAGAATAGCTTTATCGTTAAGTAACTTATTACAGAGAGTTAGCCTGGACTATCTTCCCAAAAGCCATGATAGTAAATATATATGAATACCCAGATCTCTATGTATTTTTCAATGACTTGTCTATCTAGATATATCCCAATAATTATATTATTATGAGGAAGTTGATCCATACTCAATAGTACTAGTGGCCAGTTCTCAATATTTAAGGTGAATATTACATTGTAGATTTCACAACACTACCTCATATTTCCATCTTTTCATCCATAGATTAAAATGATGGAGTTATCTCCCTTACACAAAATGATAATAGATAGTTGTAACTAACTTTGTAAGGGACAAAAGAGTGATAAACATTCAAGAGCAGAGGTGCAATTCAAGAATTCAGCCAAAATGTTTCCCTGCAAGCTAAGGATTCAAGACAATTTAGTTATATTTTCCTTAAAATTATTTATTCATGGTTCTACTGGATATTTATTTAAAAATTTAAAGATATTTGCTGGTGGCTTTTGGTTATCTTGAAAAGTATGGATTTGCCCATACATATTTGAAATTTCCATCGTTAATATAATATTATAATTAAAAGAATAACGGCACAAATAACATGTTATATTAAGCCTGCTCTTGACATTCCTTCTTTTTCGTGCTGTGACATAGGTACTAACATCAAACCGGGTACAGGTGGTTGCATTTCCAGATCTCTTAAATGATTGATTTTTACTTTTAGATCACAACGAAGTTTATTTATATCGATACTAAGTTGTTTCTGATCAGCCTCGAGCAGAGATTTTGTAGCTTCTAAGTCGTGTTTCATAAGTACTGATCCTACTGTGACCCAGCACTTACGCTGTAAAGACTTATTCAAATCTCTCAAAGCTTCCCGATTGTGATTTCTCCTTCTGTCTAAGTTAATAATTTCACCTTTATTGCTTAGAATCTCATCAGCAAGTTTTTCTACAGACACTAAATACTTAAAAACTTTGTCTTGTTCATTCATCTTTACAATATAAAATATAACAATATTCTATTTTGTTCGGCGATGGCTCCAACGCTTTTAATGTGCTTTGATTTTCCCAATGTCGGAGTGACTTTGGTTTTGCGAGTGACTATATAAAATTATAAATAAAAATGACAGGTGCTGGGTGATCAGAAATTAATTTCAAATGATAACTGCTGTGGAGAACGTTTTCTGATGACAAAAATATCACAATGTTGAATGTTGGTTGACATCAAATTGACAGTATCGACATACTGTCAGTTTTTAAATTTTAGTTATTATTATTTTATGGCTTCGTTTCGAGACCTGTAAGCCAAATCCATTTTGGATATTTAGCACTTCCCAGGTTTTTCATAAATTAATTGAAAGTATTTTTAATATATTTGTATAGCAGGTAAAAACACTCTTCGTATATTAATAAATCACACAAGTGGCGGGGGGCACAATTTAAGTCCAATTCACATAAGTCAGTTGCAAGAAAGTTCAAAATTGTCAGATAAAGGTATTCTGTAATTATCAGTTTCAGGTTTTCAAAATTTTAACAGATTCAGTCCAAAATATGTTATCGGACGTGTCTACAAACCTCAAATCGACGGGTGCAAAGTAAAAAGAGATATCTGCAAAATAGCTACTTTACAGGAGAGCGAAAAGATGGTCGTATTAACTTTGAAAGAACACACGTAGCTGGCTTTTTTTACGTACAATAATTTATTGAAATAATGTTATAAATATGCAAAACAAATAATGTCATATTGTAAAGAATTATTTTATTAAAACGATTGTACAATAAACTAAAAATCATCATTTTGTAGATAACTTTATTTACTTTGCACCCGTCGAAATGATACGGTGAATTATGGTAGTTTAAAAGGTGGTTTTGTTCGGACGCGGTTTCAGTACTACTTACTGACTCTCGTTATAGCTTACAGTGACCAATACTTTAATGCGATAATTGAGATACAAAATTGTTATTTACGTTAAGCATTGCAAACCCTATAAGTAAAACGTATTTAGTCACAGTACTCTAACACTAATGCATGTGGAGCAGGGGCATTAATAATATTTATTTTGTATTATCGCGGCTTATTTTATTCAATAACATTGACATATTTTTCGTAACTACTGTCCACCTCTCCATATATTCAATATACTCGGAGTTTTTGGCGGGAACTGAAAGGAGACGTTGTGCTGTGCAGTTTTATTTTCTAAAAATATGTATAATTACTCTAAAATGAACAATAGTTGCAGGATATTGATAGTTTTTGAGTAGAAATTATGTGTTTTTGTGAGAAATGTGAACTGTATAGTCAGATGTGATCTTTCGAGTTTTCACAAGAACTCCATTGAATGGCGTCGGTTGTAGCCTGCAATACAACTGCGCTACTATACGAAGACCTATTAATTAACATGTTTCCGACTGAAAGACTTTGATTCTATGGTCATGAATAAATTATAATAATAATAATTCAATATACTCTTTGTGTCCACCCTTTTTCCGTCCACCATTTTGTTTTGATTTTCAGGTTTTCTTACGATTGGCCAATGGAGGAAGGGTGATGGCGTCCCGCGTCAAGTCAACAGGCAGGCGTCGTATTTCGTTCATTTCCGTTCTTCACTTCTCGTAGTTGCGGCGGTAGTGAGTAGCGTTGTTTTTTAATTTCACATAAATGGTTGCCTTTATATTGACTACTAACAGTTTTAGGGCGACGTAATTTAAAATTGTTATATTAATTGTGATTATTTTTGACGTCAACTTGAATCGAGGTGGACATAGAAACACTAAAGGCAAACAAGTGTAAAGTAATTTCAGGTCTAAATTAGAAACTTCAATTTATCATGGACGGGCCAGGACCACCAAACCGTGGCTTTCGTGGAGGTCGTGGTGGTCCACCTGGTGGCCTTCGAGGTCGTGGTGGATATGAGATGCGTGGACGGTAATACATTTACTATTTATTATCTTAATTATAACTAGGTTTAGGTTATATTATATGGTAGAATCATTAATCACAGGATATTTATTTAAACTTTTGCTCCTCTTGTAAACTAACGTAATCTCCTGTTTGTAATAAATATAACTATTTCAATAAACAACAATTATCTTTATTTCAAATTACGCCATTTTGTTCATGTGCCGTGTTCATATAACAAACAATGGCATTTCTTTGGGCTCCATAGTAAAATAATATAACCTATCAATTCACAACATTGCATAGAATTTTAGTCTTTTTTATTACAAACTTGATTTATTTACAGTGGAGGTCCACCAATGAGGGGGCGTGGCGGACCGCCGCGTGGTATGCCTATGCGTGGTGGTCCACGAGGATTTAGGGGTGGACCCATGCGGGGCGGTGGTGGAGATAGGGGCGGACGAGGTTTCCCGCCAGGTCCTCAAGGTCCTGGACCCCATCCAGTGCCTACTATTGAATCTCGCGGAGCACCCCCACAACGTAGGTTCCAACATAACATCATTATCTACTTGATGACATGTGCCAAATAAAGCCTCCTTTCTATAAATTTCCTCCATGAAAGACCTGTCAGACATATATGTTTAACATTTATTGTAAAATGAATACTGTGTTGAATTTTTATAATACCCAATAATTCAAGATTTTATTTAATAAAGTTCTGCTGCGGAGCATTCAGTGAAGGTCATGCAATGCATGTTAAATAGTCTGCAACCTAGTCTATGTACACTGAATCACAACATATTAATTATATAAAAATTTAAATAACAACATTTCATAATTGGTATTCCATTTCACACATACATGTTCTCACTGCCTTTTAAAGGTTTTTATGAATTTGATAGTTTTACTACATTGTTTAATTCATTTATTACTTAGTTGCTTTGTTCTTATGTTATTGGTCTTACAGTCACATAATTGTGTAGGTGGAGGATTTAATAACAGAGGAGGACCTGGAGGCATGAGAGGTAGAGGAGGCCGAGGGCGTGGTGATTTTGGCCCTCGAGATAGAGGTGGTGGCCGTGGCATGCCTATGAGAGGTAACTACACTTTTCAAACAATGTAGGTTGGTTAGTGGATGCCAAGATTGTATGGTTATTTTGGCATCTAACAAAACATTGGTATTTTCTATTAGTCATGAATCATGATTTCCTCAATATTCTTACACACTGGTAACTCAGAAAATTTTCTTTAGTTAACTTCAAGAGCAGCCTATTACGCTAGCACATTAAGATAACTCAAAATGGTGCATGTACACTGCACCTTGGCTTTTGGTGGAAACAATACAGTAGTAGTGTAGGCAACATATTTTGATGCATTACTAACAATATTTTCACTCCAGCAGTGCCGAAGTCAATTTGTACCAAACATTTATTTTGAAATGTGTGTTAATGCTCCACAGTAACATCGCGCAATTGCTTTATGTAGTTCATTGTTATATAGTTCTACAACCAACCTTCTGCTGAAAATGGGAGAAATTAAATGAAGATCAAAATAAGTACATGAGGATTTTAGGTTTTTCAGTTCATTATGTTAATGTAATTTGTTTACAAATACTTTTATTAGATTGATCTTTATCTGTATGCACATTGACTTCAAGATGTCTGTTTTAATTCGATTTTCACACATGACCAGTGACAGCATAATATTTTCATAACTTTGTTAATAATAAACTATGTTTTAAGTTTTATTTAACAGTGCAGAATTTTATTTGGTTTTTATTCTAATGTTTCGGCCTCCCAGTAGCAGTGATCACAGAAGACAAAGATGTCAAGTGACAATGTGTAATGATAAAGTTGGCCTACTGTTTAAGATGTTTTCTATGTTTTTTCATTATTTGTGGTGAAATAGAAATGTTGTGCGTGTACAGTCCACATGTGATATAAAAAGAGAATAAAAATATACATTTTAAGAGTGAGACGTGCGTGGTTTCAATTAAGTAAAAATCCCACCAAAAATAGTTAGAACTTGTTGATAAATGTTTCAAAACAGTGTCTATCGTGTAAACATAATATTGGTCCAGAACGAGCCGGATGAACGTGAGTTTTATTGTTAAATATGTGTTGTGTTCTTTTGTGAAAAAACTTTGTCAATGAGTTCCGTGTGTTTGAGTTTGAGTAATTGCATAATATTGGTCCAGAATGAGCCGAATGAACGTGAGTTTTATTGTTAAATATGTGTTGTGTTCTTTTGTGAAAAAACTTTGTCAATGAGTTCCGTGTGTTTGAGTTTGAGTAATTGCATGATTATAAAACTATACTATTTAGATATTGAGTGAGTGAATAGACTAAATTAATTGAGTATCATCTATTCTTCGAGTAATAATCACGTAAAATCTATAATATTAAAGTGCTTTTGTGGGATTTTGCGAGTATAACAATTATTCATTTGTTTTAACAAACCCGTAAATCGAGATGGCCACGATCGAACAGTTAGTACTATTACAAGATGAGTTATTTGATAATCTGAGGAGAGCTGAGAGTAATTTTCGGAAATCACCAAAAGAGAGAATTAAGGTATCATATTTACAAACTAGATTGGAAATATTAGATCAACAATTTAAGGAGTTCAAAGAAGGTCATAAGAATATAGTTTCATTATCGAAAAATAAAAAAGAGCTATACTTTACGGAAAACATATACGACGAGTTTGAGGAGTTATATATAGAATATAAATGCTGTTTACGCGAATCTTTGGAGTCACTGTTGCCCAGTTCCCAACCGCCTAAGAGTGAGTCGTCGACATCCAACGTGGCTATGAATAATAATAATTACGATGTCAAGTTGCCGCGCATTAACTTACCTACATTTAGCGGGAAATATGAGGAGTGGCAAACATTTTTTGACATGTTCAGCTCGTTAATTAATAATAATAAGAATCTTACTTCGGTGCAAAAATTACATTATTTAAAGGGAAATTTAACGGGAGAAGCACTAAATTTATTGAGGAATTATTCAATAACTGATTCTAACTATGACGGAGCGTGGAAACAATTAGTTGATCGTTATGATAACAAGAGATATAACTGTAATGCAATTTTAAAGGTTTTGTTTTCATTGAGAAAGATTAATACAGAGTCATCGCAGTCTATAAAACATTTACTAGATACTACATCATCCTGTTTGCAGTCATTACAGAATATGGGGATTAATACTACAAGTTGGGATGCAATCATAGTTTTTATCGTCGTTTCGAAATTAGATCCTGAGACTATCAAATTGTGGGAACAGCATCTCAATACAGATAGCAAAGATTTACCTACCTGGGATCAATTGAGAGCTTATTTAGAAAATAGATTCAGATCATTGGAGATGGTAGATTCAAATATAGTGCGCTCATCACAAGCTTTTAAACCAATTATTCAAGCAAGATCGTTTCATACGTACGTGGAGAGTAAGCAGCAAAATAGGGAAATTAAGTGTGCTTTGTGTCATAATAACCATTATATTAACCAGTGTAAGGAGTTTGAGGTAATGACACCGAGGAGTAGAGCGAACTTTGTACAAGGTCATCGTTTATGTTTTAACTGTTTGTCACCTACGCATATAGCGTTTAAATGCAAAAAGCCAATGAGATGTAGGAAGTGCCATAAAAAGCATCACACTATGTTGCACTTTGAGAGGGAGACAAACACTGAGGTAACAAAACAAATGAATGAGTCTGAGTCTTCGGCAATGCCATCGAGTGTAACACAAAACACTGAGAGAGCAAGTGCATCACAAGGTGACACACATATTACTTCTATGTTTTCTAGAGCGATACATTATAATCCTGTGTTAATACCAACAGCTATAGTTAAGGTACACAATGTTATTTCTGATTGTAAATTAGTTATAAGAGCTTTAATAGACCAGGGGTCACAAGCGTCTTTTATTACTGAGGCTACTGCCCATCATCTAGGACTTATATGTAAGCCGGCAAGTGGTTTTGTGTCAGGTCTGGGAGAAGGTCGTGTAAGTATTAAAAACCAAGTTTCATTTCGTGTAGAGTCATGCCGTAATCCAGATAAGTCAATTTTAATAAATGCTTTTGTTTTACCTTCTTTGACTTCTCTTATTCCAGCCAGTCTTAGTGTGTCTGAGTGGTCAGTTATTAAAAGCCTATTTTTAGCAGATCCTATGTATGAAACACCAAACAAAATTGATTTGTTACTAGGAGCAGATGTGTATAGTGAAATATTGCTAGATGGAGTAATAAAACAGCCTGATGGACATTTGATAGCCCAAAATACAATCTTTGGATGGATATTGTCTGGAAGCATAGGAAAACATTCTGAAGAGGAAGAAAACGTTGTTACAAGTATGCATTTATGTGTGAAAGAAGATGATTCCATGAGTAAATATTCTGAAACTGAAAATAAACTGAACTTAATGAGAAAAGAGATAAACGAGAGCGAGAAGAGATAAGATGAGCACTTCAACTACAGATAGAGATGAGAAAGGATTAACTAAATCAAAATTGCCTTTTGCTACACAAGAATTTATAAGTCTAACTGGTAACCTAAGAGATATAGCATTAAAGAGAGTTGAGATTCTAGAGGAAAATTATTTGAGAGGAACAGATTTAAGATAAGAGTGTAATAAAACAATTTAGAGTATGTGAATCTTAATCATATGAGAATAATAGAGAAGATAATGAATAGAGAATAATGTGTGCAGGACATGAGAAAAGTATGAGTTTCAAAACTGGAATACTAAATTGTTATTAGAGAAATTTGAGATGAGTAAATGAGACAGATCAAGATTTTTTCATAAAATTAAATAAGTCTATTAAAATATTAGTCGTGAGTAGAATAAAGTGTCAGGCAACTTACAATACGTTTTCGGTATTTGGAATCATAAGAAGGAAGTAACAAAGAGTTTAGTTTTATTAATTATAATGAGAATCTATAATACTTTTTGGTGGATAGTTTTCTCCGTAATTATTGAGAAAGTTCTGAATCAAAAACTTATTTTTAAATTTCTTTAGTAAGTATTCTTGTAGTACGGAATTTCTGTGTATCTTGTTTATATAATATGTTGCGGTGGGTGGATAAAATTAATTACTTATATATTAATTAAACATAAGTTTAATATCGACCAGAGTTATAAATTTCAATTCTTATGTGTAGAGCTTTTAATTCTGAGAATTTAATTATTTGTGTTGTTTTAGTCTATCTATGAGTATGTTAATATCTATGTGTATTTATTTTTTTTGAGCTGAGTAAAGAACATCGTATGTTCTTGGCGGGCGGTGTGTTTAAGATGTTTTCTATGTTTTTTCATTATTTGTGGTGAAATAGAAATGTTGTGCGTGTACAGTCCACATGTGATATAAAAAGAGAATAAAAATATACGTTTTCAGAGTGAGACGTGCGTGGTTTTAATTAAGTAAAAATCCCACCAAAAATAGTTAGAACTTGTTGATAAATGTTTCAAAACAGTGTCTATCGTGTAAACACCTACAGTTAATTCATTAATTTTATTTTTTGTTTATGGTTATAACCTATTCTGGGAGCTTAATCTAATTTAAAACTTTTTAAACATCATTTTATTATAAATACACATAATAAAATGATGTTTAAATGTGAAAAATATTCAGTCACAAAAACTTAAAACAAATACTTTGTTAATTTTGATTTATTTGTATATAATAGTATGTGTTTATGAAATAATAGGACGTGGGCGAGGAGGGCCAGGGGGTCCTCCAGCTGGGCCTCCGCCAGGAGCACCGGGGAGTGCCCCGGCGGGTCCGCTGCCCGTCCAAGCGGCGCCGCCTCGCCCTGCCCCCGCCCCACACCCTGCCGGTGGGCCACCAGCACAGGCGCAGGGAGGCCCGCCCTTCAAGAGAGGCGGTGGGCCCCCACATGGTGGGCCAGGAGGACCACCAAAACGTGGGAGGTTAGTGTTGAGTTTAACAATATTATTCAGTTTTAGGAAGTAGAGTTTTTGATTTAATATATTTTAATTCAGCAAGTATCATAATGTTTGAACACCTTTAATTTATAATTTGACTAGAGTTTACCCATGGAATATGTTCCAGATCTATTTCTAAAGAGTAAATAAAAATAAAAATAGCCTTTATTGCTGAAAAAAAACAAATAAGAAAACCTAACCCGCTAATTGGTATCTAGTTTTGTCTCCTTCTCAGCTTGTCCTTCGACAAAGGCCTCCCTCAAACTGTTTGCTGCCCATTTTTCCTTGTCTTTGATTTCTAAAGAGTAGTTCTTTTTTATTTACATAAAAACTTCATTAGGAGAAAACCACTTAAAAATCTATTGGCTTAGCAGCAGTTCACAGATATACAGTCAGACAAAGAAAGCTTCATTGTTTTAAACTGTTTTTTTTTTTTCATGTAACCTCTTTCATGGTTTAAGAAAGGCGGACTTTATACTATGTTCGGGTTAAAGAACTTTATTTCTTATAAAAGAATTTTACAATTCACTTAAACTATGAGAACATTTATAAGTTGTTAAAAATAAGTTGTAATTTGTATATACTATGTTTACTATATACTATGTTACAATGATTGTCCCTTGTAGTCAACATAAGGCTAGCGTTTTGTTACAATTTTTTTTAAATTGTGTATTCCAATGTGTATTAGGTTTGAGGGTTCACGAGGTGGGGGTAGGCCGCCTCCACCTGGAGGCTACCAACAAGCTGCGCCCCCCCACTCTGTGCCACAACAAGCCAATGGTTATGGACCTGCGTAAGTTTATCTTGTTACTTACAATTAATTATACTACATTGTTTATCATTTTTATTTTATCTGACCTAACCTACCTATCTGATCTTTGGCTACTTTATTGAGCTTATCACAGAATTATTTGATTTCAGTCATCAACATGTTACATGTAATAATGTTTAACATTGTAGTTTGAACTCGTAACATTAGCAGCATGTTCCATTAGTAGCTCACAACACCCAAAATGCTCTGTTGGCCGTACCATTAGGGGTCGGTCATTGTGGTCGTGGCGACAACATCATCATTTTTGATCACACAACGACCCATTCCAAGAGGTGGGTAAATCGTAAACCCAACTGTTCCACTTGGGTTTACGATTGTGATGCAGGCAAGCAATGGTAATGGGAAAAATTGTGGTCGTGTAGGTTATTGTTGTGAGTCTCTAATAGGACAGCCTTTATGATAAGTCAAATTAAAACACTGCTGGCTTAAAGGCCTAGTTGCCAAGCCATAAATACTAAAAAAACACAAATTGATTGTAAAGTAAGTGTAACAGTTGTGAAAACCCATAAATATATGTGAATACTTTTTTGTTACAGACACTCTGGATATCAGCCATATGAACAGCCTGCCGCAGATCCTTATGCACAGGCGTCATACAACTCGGCCAGGTGAATTTCTTCATTGAATAATTACAATCCTATTTATTGCTTTTTTTAATAATGATGATCACTTATCTAATTGATAGGAATTGCCGTCTGACACACATATGCAGATAAATTAGATTCTGAGAATATTTAGCGTTATTATTGATGATTTTTATTTTTTTTGAATATTAATAACGTTGTTTTTTTTGTTTAGTACATATCAAGGAACCAATTATGCGGCGCCTGCGGCACCAGTCCAATCAACGACTGGATACAATTCTAGTGGATACGGCGCCGGTTATGGCTATTCTACAGGGGGCTATGAAAATGACGCTTATAGGTATGAATTTTCTTTTTTTACATAATCGGAGAACCATTAACCCTTAAAAATTCTCACATGTATTACATATATAAGTTTCTAATGAATGGATTTTGTGACAATGTATGATATTCAACAGATTTTCTGAAGGAACACTAAAATAACTGTATAGGTAATATGGTAATTGTGAATATGGGGCCTCCTTGCTTCAATAACGGGTTTGTTTTACAAATTGAAATTTTATAAGATTTTTGTAAACCTTCAAGTAATGTATTGAAATGAATAACTTTTTTCTTTCAATCTACAATTTCCTTAGGAGATACTAAGTTGTTTCGTTATGCTATACACATTACATTTAAATACAATTATTTTTGTAAAGTTGGTTAAAAAAGACTTCCAATTTTCAAGATAACCATTAAAGCAAAGAGGCGATGATTTCTATATTTGTATAGCTATATATTTATTCAGAGCATACCATTAGTAGCTCACAACGCCCAAAATGCTCCGTTAGCAGTTCGTGGTCGTGGCGAAAACGCCACTAATGACGTCATCATTTTCGATCACGCAACGTTCACAACGACCCATGTCAAGAGGAGGGTCGAATAGCCGTTCCACTTGGGTTTACGATTCTAACGCCGACAAGCTACTGAAACGGGAAAAATCGCGGTCGTGAATGTGGTCGTTGTGTGTCCCTAATGGAACGTACCCATTGTAATATTAATAAAATTTGGAATGTCGGCGACACGACTGTTCGTGTCGTGATCGTTTTAGCTACCCTCAAGTTTTAAGCAATAATGCCATTTTTGTACTCTGCATTATGGTGGTTAAGATTTTATAGAATTTACTAGCGGCCCCGGCAGAAAAAATAAAATCTGTGAAAAAATAAAACCTAGGACCCGATCTTAGCGCTACCTACCGGTTCTAATTATGGATTTTAATCATCCGGGGACCCACTCAAACACAGAAAAACAGAATCACCAAAATCGCTCCCGCTGGTTAGGAGAATTCTAGAACCCCATCTCGGCGCCACCTACCGGTTCCAACGGTATAAAAAGTATCCTATCGTTCAAGTTGGATCAAAATGCACACGGTGTGCAAATTTCATTAAAATCGGTTCAGTAGTTTGGAGTTTATTGGCAACATACATCGTGACACAAGATTTTTATATATATATAAAGATTATTTTGATGTAAAGATTATTTTATTTTGTTTATACAATACACGTTTGAATGAAGCAGGTCTCAATCTATAAGGTTTGTATTAAAATTGTGAGAACTGCAAATTGGCTCAAGACAATGCAAATATAATATAAAGCCCTTATTTTACGGTTTATATACCAATGACCGTATTTATGGTTAATTAGCAAGCCTCCTTCTTATAAACACTTAATATACAATTAAACTTTTACTGATACTCCTCATAAATAATCTAACACAGCAGAAAACTCCTATATAGACATATTTATATTCAAAACCATCAGAAATATATTTTTGTTTTGCCCGTATTTGCATTTATGTCAAATATAAAAGATTTTTTGTAGCTACTATAAAATATTGAATTATGTATGCCTCGAGTTAACAGTCGATTTTTGGCTTGGCGTTACTTTGTTTGCAAATATGATTGGAAGTGGGGTGGGTCCTTGCAGCGCCGCCGCGGGAGGCGCGGGCGACGCGGGCTACGGGGCGGCCGACGCCGCGTACGGCAGCGCCGCCACCTACGACGCCTACGGGCAGCCCTCTTACACCTACCAACAGCCACAACAGCAGTACAGCAACAATTATGGTAAGTGCCAACTGAACTAGATATTGACAGAAATGGTGTTGTCGAGTCAGACAGACTAAGGCTTTCTTCATGACCTCGTCCACTTAAACTTTGGAATCGAATTGCTAGGGAACTTTGTGCTACCTAGGCTTAAAAACAACCTGTTCCGAGCATGAAGCAGATGCAAATCATATACAAATATCTCACATATTTTAATAATCTCTCTCTCAGGATCACAAAGTATGAATATTTATCAAAATAATTATTTTATCATTATTTACGAGTCTAGAATCATCCACATAGCCACTGAAATAAAATATTCAGAGTAGTTAAATGAAAACTATGACCTAGTTACAAATGTGTATAAAACAAAAAGTTTTAAATCGAAATGTTACCTGTATAAAATTAAGAATTACACTAAAGGGTTTTTATATGATAAGTGCATTTCATATGATTTTGAAAAAGGTTATTCATATATTAAAAGGTTTAACTAAAATGAAGATGAATAAAATTAATATCCAGCATATAAGAATGTTATGTATCTTTGTAATTGTTTGCATTACAGGCAGTTGGTGATCTGTTTAACAGAAAGTCATAATATATATGACAGTATCTCGATTCGCAATAAAATATCTGGATCAATTATAGAAGCAAAAAGGATATGCAGTCATATATTAGGTTAAAGGAGAATAAATTTAAGCTATACTGTGCTTCTCTAATTTTGACACAAAATACCACTAATAAAAATATTTAATTTTATTGACTAAGAATCTTAAACAATATGACTTATCACTGATGATATATATAAAGAAGCTGATATGTTGCGTCATAAATTCTAGTATTATTTTCATTTTAATTGTTTAGCCCAAGGCTTTGTGAAACCAGCTCTGTGTTGTAACTTATCTTTGTATTAGTAGGGTATTATTGTACCCAAATTTAGGTAAAAAACACATTTTATGTTCTAGACTATAAGGAACTTAATTCAGAATAAACAAAATGGCATAATTTTGTGTGTATACTTTATTTACATATCTGCAAAAACTTATATGGTAATTAATAATACTAAAATGAAACCATTTGTAGGAAAACATGAACATTGTGTTATAAATGTAGTACCTTCGTTTCTAAGAAATCAATTGCCTTTAAATGTTAGATGGCAGGCTTAAACATAATTATTTTAATGAGTCATATTTAGAGTGAATAATTAGGAAATATTAAATATAGATCACAGTGCTTGAATTTTACGATAATATTTCGAAACATATTTCTCAAATACAATATGATTCCATTATAACATATATACATACAAAATATTTCAATAATACAAAATGACTGCATTGAGTATGTTTGAATAACAGAATATAAGGTAACAAATAATTTTAATGATTTAAAACACCTGTAGGGACAGTGCTGACCACCAGACAGGCAATGTATTATTGGTAATAAAACTAATTCATCTTGCGAAGTATACTTTTTGATAAGAACAATTTCAATTCTTAAGTTTGTTCACATCAGCCAAACGATCCTTTAGTTCACCAAAATATACATTTACAGCATAAAATATGATAACTTAAAGTCGGATATCATCTACACATAGGTATAGTTCATAATAGGCTGAAAGTACGAAAAGCTAGAAACTATGTTAAGAAAATTAATGTTTTTTTATGACAAAAAGAACTATTTCAACCCTGTTCTTACTGAAATGTAATTATGTTGTAACGTATTCACAGTTTTATTAGATTAATAGATATATAATACAATACACAAATTAGGTAATAAGTTAGTATTAAATCATCAATCAAATAGACACCTCGACAGAACAAAATATCAAATGACGTGAAATCATTTGCTAGAAAGCTTAAGTAAAACTTATATAATGGTTAAAACCAAAAATTTACAACTAGTCCTAACTAAAGATAATTTTACTGAGTTAAAATTATAGTTAAACAGTTGCACTTACAAGTATGATTACGGAAACCAATTGAAAGTATTGCAATTCAGCAGCAATAAGAAAAATGAATATATAATTTTAAGTCATGTAACTACTTACCCTGACTAGTGAGTGGGTTATAATATATTCAAGCTACTACAATTTAAGTTAGCTCTAACACCAGCCGTTCACTAACATTACTTTAGAGAGCTACTTTTTACTTTATTTTTATTGAAATTTCATAAAGTGCAATATTCACTAGAAGGCTTGTAAAAATTTACAGTGAAATTGCACATGAGATTGATCTTCTTAGAGTAAGTATTATTATATTGACCACCTTTATGCAGTTTTTCTATTTTTAGAAAATATAGTTCATTTCTCAAAATATTAATAATATATACGTTTCAGTTTTCTCTAAGGAAATGTCTGAGACGATAGGGAGTAGTGGCAACCAGAACCAGTATTTGCACACTTAATTAATAAACAGAAAAATACAATATATTCGAAATGTGTCAAAAGAGCCATTGGATACCTACGCAGGATATAATCATTAAAGTTACAGTTGCGATAAATGTATGATGATTATTATGATGACGCTACGTATTTTCGGCGTACACAAATTTCAATCAACGTGTTATTATTTAAAACATATTTTTAAACTTAAATTAATAACTTTCTTCATATTTTAAATAAAAGGTTGATTGGAAGTACTACTTGAGATGGGATATAAAAAAACGGACGCCTGAAAGACTGATGGCGAGCTAATTGTATCGAAAACCTTATTACATGTTTTTACTGAGCGATGTTATAATAGTTCCTTCTATAATTTAATTAAAGAGCTTTAGTATACAGAGAGATACTGGAATGAGAATAAAACTACTCAAGGTATTCAATTGAAATCTTAAAAATATATAGTATCGAGTAATTAATAGTATGGTACAAAACATTGCTGAATAATATTAATTACATAAAACTGCACCATATTAGAATTATTAAAATTATAGTAAGTATTTAATGACTAATAATTTTACAAATATAAGATCTTGAAACTTATAGAATTATATTTTTGAGTAGATAATATTTTGTAATGATTTATAAAACGCACGAAATATTGAATGATAACAGCAACAGGGTGATAAAATGGGCCACAACTATGACTGCCTGCTTTGAAGAGGTCAATTGATTTTATGAAATAAACAGGTAACATTTTACTAATTTATAAATATCTTTTTTAATATTACAATAAGATGTTGCGGAGATCACACGTGAAACGATAGAGGTTTATGTTACTAATAATTGTATTTAATGGAAAAATGACAATACATTTTTATTAATGACAATCATAGAATCCTATAATATAATGTATCAACCTAACTATAAAATATATTAAAAAGGTACGTTAAAAAAGAGTACGCAACAAAAGGTCATAATAAGTATGAACTGAATACATGCGTGGGATTAAGTCCTTAGAAAATTTGCATAATCACTATATAATGTGTAAATACACGGATTCATATGTAGTTTTTAAGCATACAGTATCCATTTATTAGGTCTCAAATATGACACTGTTAACCTCAGTGTGATAAAAGTTATATAGAACTGAATATGATGAAAGATAAATAAATATACAATAAGAGCAGAGTAAAGGGGAAAATAAGGCATTAATTAAATGATTAAACCATCATAGACAGGGCAAATAGGAAAGATTGTACAAAAGGATGGTTCCATGATTCATTATAATTATTAAAGATGTTGCTCTTATAGAATTATACATTTGTACATAAGTCTATATAATAGGTGGATTACCGCTGACAATAAACGAAATTAAATATCAGATTTGAATTGTCATTTGACAAAACAAACTTGTGATATTTATCACAAATAGTTACTCTTTAATCGGTACTGATATAAGAAATTGAGCACTATTATGTACTAACAAGTACTATGTTTCCTGTTGCACATTGGTGTTGTAATATTTAAAGCTGACGAAGAAAGCCAGTGCTGACTTCAAACTTGCGTCATCATGTATATTGATTTAAAGTCAATATGTCTGATTGAATATTTTGAAGTCAGTACAAATGTTATTGTGATACATGAAACACAGGTTATTTATTAAACTAATATAAATGAATTTCTAAACGTAGTAGGATTATTTTCTGTTTGATTGTGTAAACTAATTATCTTTTTGAATTTGCAGAGATGGGATAACATATAACAAGAAGGGATGGCTAATGCGAGCTATGCACATTCAATCTATAAAGCAAGATATCCTATTAACATTTGGTGCACATTACATTGTGCAGGTGATATCTACAGCTCAGGTGGGTCCAATATATTTTATTATTTTATCTGTAAACATTTTTACAAGCCTTAAAAATAAAATCACAATATCCCATAATAATGTAGTAAAATCTTAAAATAAATTCAATTATTGTACAATTTAACAAAGTAATTATAAAGTCTTAACTAAATCAGGTAGAGTTCAAAGCATACACTGCTTGGGCAATTTCTGGCTTAATGTATATTGTTACAATTAATATTTGCTAACGGTGAAGGGTGAAGGAAAACATCGTGATGAAATCTTCAAATTGTGTTAACTGATGTGCTGAACCCATCAATTTGCTTTAGACAAGTGTGGTGGGTATACTGCCTGTTCTCTTATAAATGGAAAGCCCGAGCCCAGCAGTGGGATGCTTATGGGCTGTTATTATTATACTATGAGGTCTGTCTGAACACAATTCGAAAAGGAGACATCAGGGATAGTGTTTCAAATTATACAATAGTACTATTAATGTCTGATTTGGACCTGTGTGTGACTCTTCGGATGCGAATGTATATTATTGGGCATAATTAATATTGAATGGTCGTCTGTATTTCACACAGTTGGGGCAACCACATATATGTGCTGTTTATTTTATTATTGTATAAGTTCGCGTTTGACCATTATCTCGCGCGGAAATGTGGTCTAGGATGGAACACACTTACCTAGAAGATCTATTCACATGGGAACTGACGACAACCAGGTTGTAAGTCTCGGGAAATGCAGACTCCAGTAGTGAGTCCCACTCCTTTGCGGTGCGCATAATGAAGGTGTATTCAAAGCGCTTTATTTGTATATGTGGTATGTCCACCATATAGCGGTATCGCATTCCAGCGCGTCTGTTTGTCCGATAGTGGAATGATGATAAAGATGCTGTTACCCCTCACCTCGCCGACTAGTCGTAACTACTTACTGCAGCCGCATTGTAATTGGGGTTTCTCAATGATAATGCTACTATAAGTTACATTGTATTACCCCCGCAAATTGCTAATGCGCTGGAACCTTGTCAAATTAACATTCGTGTGACGTCATCCGCAACTCGATGTGTATGCGTACTCGCCGGCCAGTGATGCTAACAATACCGAGTGTTCGGCTACGGCTAAGTCACCAAAATGGCGGTCAGGCGCAATAGCAATTTGCGGGGATAATATGGATGTATCAGCGATAATGTCTTTATGTGAAGTAGACAAGAATATGCCTATTTTTGTAAATACACTAGGTTTTAAAAGATAGTAAATTTTCTTAAAATAGCTGTGTATGTTAGAAAAACGACCAAAAGAAATTGACTTTATTCTTAGATACAAGGAAATTGTTACATAGTGATAATTAAAGTTTTCTTACTTTTACAGGAAATGCTTGAGAAGGAACCCGGCCGTCGAGTCTTGGCGTCGACGTCGAAAAAGGGACGAAATTGTACTAGCATCTAGTTTATTTATTTAATTATAACAGTAAATCGATGATTTTAAAAATAAAATATATTAATCGGAACGAACGTTTTATTGCTTGCATTCCCCGCGTAATCATTATGGGGCAATAGAAGTGCTTGCTACTAATACTAACAAATTAAAGGTAGTATCTTGGTCTTTTTTCCCCCGTGTCACTTTAAATACGCGAATTTTCAGAAGCGAAGATCGCTGAGCCATAAAGAGTACGTGCTCGCACATCGATCACCCGCTTTTAGTCATCTCATGGGAATACTTTAGTTATGGGGATTATAACAGCGATATCTTGTTCAAATGCTCATTTTATATAGCTTGATTTTCATCAGTTAAGTAGGTTAATTTAATTTACTAGTTAACCCCTTATCATAGTTTAGACTGCAATTTTTCCAGTTACACTAAAATGTTTGTCCAACCCTAAAAATATAAAAATCATTTTGGCCATGTCGGGCATTTGGGCCTTTTTGCATATTCCGTCATTTTGGCCTATCGGTCACTGTGGCCTTTTTGGTCAAGTTTTGTAATTTATGTTGTTAACAGCAGATAGACGCGGGATGGTATAATTAGCGATATAAAATGAAGTGAAACTTTCGTGGGTAAATACATAAAAATTTAATATAACCTGTAGCGCTTGCTCAATAAACAAGAGACACGCACTAGAGGGTTAACTAGTTAATATTATAAATGTTATTTTATAGGCGAATGCTCGCTGTGCGAGAAGGACCTTCAAATTCGACAAATACTCATTAATATTCAGTGGTTTAAATAAAAGAAGATAGTTTTGGTTTTAAAGCTATATTATATCATATTAGGGCTGTGCTTCAGGCAAAGTAGTGATGATATCTGAATCTCCAGGATCAGTGATGGCTAGTGTACATACTCTGTAGTATTTACCGCAAGCTGTACCTAACTCAATGTTGTTGCCACTGTAGTGATGTACTCCAGTCTTCGCCAGCAAAGCATAGTATTCAATCTCTGATTTCCTATAGCAAAAAAAACATTATTTGATACATAAGACACAAGGATGAAAAATCTCACCTGAATAGTGCTGTGGCACTATGGAGTTATTCATTACTCATTAGTGACAAAAATTATCCATTTATATCAATTCTAACGTCAATAATGTGGGTTTTAGTACCGACATGTATCACTATTGGCTAATTCCTATATCTTACTACTAGTTTACCCCGCAGCTACACCGCGTGTCAAACTATTGCATACCTCTTGTTTAAAGAGCAGGCATTAGTTAATATAAGGGACATTGTATTACATTTTTATAAATTTGTCTCCAGAAGATTAACTTCATTTTATATCGCAACTATCTCATCTCCCAGTATGAAAAGTATATATATATATATATGTGTGTGTGTGTGTGTGTCCATTTTAGGTATTAAAGCTACATTTAAATGAAATTCCAGCAAAACCCATCCAGTATTCCTAGTAGTTTTTCGTGAAAACCTAAATAATTCGAGTTACAATCACATTTTTTTAGGATGTTGATTTTTTATATCTATATACATGCGAAATGATTAGTCTCCCATACTTCCATCCCCTATTTCAACAAATTCTAGATTTTTCTCTATCCTGATTACCTATCTGTAAACGATATAAACTACACAAATCACAAAAATGACCAAAAATTGTTCAATTGTCCAAAACGACAAAGTCACCACCATACTGGCTAAAAAAACAAAAAGGCAAATCACAAACAAACCAAAACCTATCCCACTTTCTGAGATAAATTCTGACCGAATAATAATATACATACGGCTAGAATTACCACATGCTGATGATGAAGAAATTTTACATTAAAATCAACATCAGGTGATGTGTGAAACCATAGCAACTACGCCAAGCATGGTGGGTCTGTCCCCTACAAAACAGGGAGAGAGCGAGAAGCAAGAGACCAGCAACAGGATTTTTATGAGACTGATATTATTTAAAACAACTTGTTTGAACATAAGGGATATAATAATTTAAGGGATGAAATGCTAAGTTAGATTATAAAAATATATATAGTTATAATATCAGCCCATATATATCCCACTGCTGGGCTTTGGCTTCCCACTATAGTTGGGAAACTGACAGTATACCCACCACGCTTGTCCGAGGCAGCTTGGCAAGTTTAACACATCAGTTAACTCAATGGTTGTATCACAATGTTTTCCTTCACAGTTGTTAGCACATGGTAATTGAAATAATATGAATAGTTACCAAATTATAAACCCTATCTCATAAAGAAATCAAGTTCCATAGTATTTTCTTACTTGAGAAAAGTATAATAAACACATCATGTTAAATCATGAATAAAATGCCGTTTGAAACAAGTACCGTTTCATATTTAACAATCTATAGGAGAAAGTCTTCCTCACCTGCAAAATAGGACCATAGGATGGATTAAGACTACTCCATAGGTTTCCCACACATTGTGGTACATTGAATAAACAAACAAATTTATGGAAGCTATTAAAGAAATTATTTCACAAACAAAAAAGTTTATTTAAGATGATTATTTTCATTCAATGTACCACTATGAGGGAATCCATACTTCTTTGTCATAGAGACTCCATATGCTTCCCTTGACTGTAAATTAATTGGGGGAAACTCTACTTCTCAGTAGTCTCACCTTAGGGGAGGAGCATTCTTGGCGATTATCACGAGCTTGGCCTTCCCTTGACGTAATGTCTTCAGAGTTTGTTTGTAGCCTAAGCAGTATTTGCCCGATTTCATAACCAGGGCAAGACGCGAGTTAATAGACTCGATAGTCTTTTTCTGTAACGAAAATAATTAATGTAATTATTAAAATAATATGGGGTTGGGTTTACATATATGTCCCCGGATGATTTCCTGGATGATTTTAATGGTTAATGTGTTTAGGAATATATTTAAGACTTATTTATAACAACTGAAATGGTTTTGAGTGGAAAAAATACATATTCAATTAATTATCGAAGTTTGAAATTCACAATATGTGTCTAGTTATGAGGATGAATGAAACAAAACTGAACATGTTTATAACCTCAAATTTGTAAGATACTTTCTCAGCCTCACTAATTATAAAATTGGCGAGTCTATCAAGAATCATAAACAATCTCGGACTAACACATAGGAGATTAATCAATATGAATTGATAAATCATGCCATAAGTCCATTCATACATAGCGTTAAGGAAAAATAGAAACACGTGTCACTCACCTGTTTTTTAGCTGCAACCATTTTGATAGTTGTGCTTAACAAAACCTAAAGAAAACAAAATCAATTAGTTTAAACGCGTTTTTCGAATCCAAAAGAAATACCAGAATTCAGATCTTTTTATATGATGAATCAATTCGTATTTCGTAGATACCTCTCTCAAGCGAGCTCAAGTAAAAAAGAATCATAGAGTATATTGAATATATGGAGAAAAAAAAGATTTTTTTTAATATTTTTGGCTTGGCAACTAGGCCTTTAAGCCAAGAAAAAGAATTTAAAAAGTAAGAGTTGAGTAGTGATGTTGTAAAGTGATCGATTTGCGTCATCAAATATGTTATATTAATATCGATTACGTACATTAAAAATATTTTTATTTTTAACTTATTTTCACGGCATAACATAACATTAAACAAGTTCTGACTGACGCGAGACGCCATTTGTTTCTTAACGTATTTATATTATCAAGTATCAACCTTTCAAAACAATATGTCATAAATAATAAATTAAACTTACAACAGATTTCTGTGGAAACGAGTACATTCAAATACTACTATCTCTTTAAATAATAGTTTAAAAAAACTAAAAAAAACACGCTTTTATAAAAAATCCAACTAAAAAAACAAAAAATAAAATTTAATATAATATAAAAAAGCGTGGGGTGTATTCAAAGCGCTTTTTAAGATATTATATTATTAATTGAATACACCCCACGCTTTTTTATATTATATTAAATTTTATTTTTTGTTTTTTTAGTTGGATTTTTTATAAAAGCGTGTTTTTTTTTGTTTTTTTAAACTATTATTTATTTTTCATTTTTTAGTTGATTTTTGTTTAAATGTTTTTAAATACAAGCTTTTGAGATCCTGCATATCATGTAGCAGCAGAGTGCTAGCCAAGACAAGTAAAACGAGCCCAAACACGACGGGTCTATCTTGTTTAGTACAGGAGTTCCTATGGCCACCTTCCGACTCCATCATCAGATCAGCTCCATGGTACCATATTATTGCATTGTCACGCGATATAAACATACGAGCCCAAACACGAAGGGTCTATCTTGTTTAGTACAGGAGTTCCTATGGCCACCTTCCGACTCCATCATCAGATCAGCTCCATGGTACCATATTATTGCATTGTCACGCGATATAAACATACGGGCCCAAACACGAAGGGTCTATCTTGTTTAGTACAGGAGTTCCTATGGCCACCTTCCGACTCCATCATCAGATCAGCTCCATGGTACCATATTATTGCATTGTCACGCGATATAAACATACGGGCCCAAACACGAAGGGTCTATCTTGTTTAGTACAGGAGTTCCTATGGCCACCTTCCGACTCCATCATCAGATCAGCTCCATGGTACCATATTATTGCATTGTCACGCGATATACACATACGTGCAAAATTTCAGCTCAATCGGAAAACGGGAAGTCGGTCAAATTTAGGGGTCGGTTACAGACATACTGACTGACATACAAGTGAAGCTAATATAAAGCGTGTAAAAAAAAGGTATACTCACCATTTTTATTATAGAAACTTTATTATAATCTCAAATAAATTTCTATAAAATAAACAAACTTATGTAAATATTAGTGTTTATGTTATGGATGCCTTTTATGCTAAACAGAGTTACATTTACATATCTCAATTAGCTATTTTATAACTTCTACATACTTAACAATTCTAATTTTTGCTATTATTCTACCGGCTTCTGATTTTTATATTAGTGCATAGTTATTGAATGCTGGCTCATGATCGCGATTATCTATAATTACGATTGTCGCTATTTTAGGGGTTTAATTTAATCTAAACTATCAAATTTATTATTAAATCAAATTTCTGAGCTATTTTGGAATTATTCCTTTGATTACAGCTCTTAAAGTCGGTTCAATTCTGTGTGATATCACAATTTAACAGAATGTCAGCATGCAACGGTTAGGTTAGATTAGGTTGAATGAAAATTCCAGTGGTTCACTTCGCTTTTCCCTATCCCATTCTACTCCTGTAACCCACCTAACCCACGTCTCCTGACTGATCCCTCTATTTCATCCCCTTTGTCTTGCTCTCTCTATCCCATCATAAAAATTGGATGACTTCGCCTTTATAATTGCAGACAGTTGCAGACGACGGCATCAACTTTTCATCAGGTAGGCCGTTTTCCTGTTTGCTGGATTCGCAATAAAAACATTGTGGATTTATTTTAATTCAAATTATATCAATTAACTGTATATTAATCAACTGTACATCGATCATTTTTTAAAATTACATGGCCATCCCTATTAAGAAGGTAGATATGAGTTAGGGCAGAAACATACTATATTTTAGACAGCATATCCTGTGACAGTGACAATACTTTTCAAAAATGGCTTAAATCCAAGGAATATGGTCTATAATAACTTTAAAAAAACTTCCTTCATTAGTCTTGTTATTAATTAATTATTATTTATTTTAATTTTCAAATTATATCCTCCTGACGCCCAGGTTATTCAACGCTTAAATATAGTAAACGTCCAAAGTCCTTAAAAAATATTTAGTCTAAGTCTACTACAATCCCTATCAAACTTTAAAAATCAATGGTCACGTGAGACTTGGCATTGTTATATGCGTATTTAGTTATTTTTTATGTTTTTGGACTCAGATCAACGTTAATATTAAAATAACACGAATAAATTCGCCGTAGAATTTAGCTTTGTTTATTATTGACAGATCTTGACGACAAATAAAATAGAATATTGCCAAAAGGTAGAAAAGCAGTTCTTGTTTCGTTCATGTTATACTTAATCGTGAGAAAGCTTAACCAATAAACAAACTTACATTCTCATTTCTTAATATTCTTATTATTAAAAAAAATTTTTTAACATATAACTTCAAAGGAAATGGCCTCGATTTTCCTTCATGGGGGAGGAATTTCATCAACGTCACATTCACGAGTTCTCGCCAAGCCAAGCCAAATACTCGGTCATGATTTAAAAAATTAAAGCTTTGATGGGGAGTTTTTGGCGCGAACTGAAAGGAGATGTTGTGCTGTGCAGTTTTACTTTCTAAAAATGTGTAAAATTACTCTAAAATGAACAATAGTTGTAGGATATTGATAGTTTTTGAGTAGTAATTATGTGTTTTGTAAGAAATGTGAACTGTACAGTCAAATATGTCCTTTTGAGTTGTCACAAGAACTCCGTTGAATGGCACTAGCTGATTACCTACAGTTCAGCTGTGCTACACATAGGCATAAGAAAATGCAGAAACTATATTGTAAACTAAGATCTGGCTTAAAGGCCTAGCTGCCAAACCATAAACCTAAATAATAAAAAAACATTAATTGTTGTTTTTCAACTTTGCCACAAAGGCAGGCAAAGGACTTAGTCCATCCAGCCTTGTCAGTTGTATTGAAAACATTAATGTCTGACGTGCACAGCACACTTGACGTAGGCGTGTTTTTTTATTTTTCATCAAAACTAATTTGGAAGTAAACCTGGAATGGAATTTTTATAATTTTGAATTTGAATAAATTAGTTGAGTCAAGTTAAATAAATAAACATAAACTTTACGATAAAACTATAAGTCCGTAACGTGCTGTTGCTAGTGATGATATTATTGTCAATGTACCAAGTCATATAAAAAGATTTCATGAAACATTATCAAGTTTTAGCTATTTAGATTTTATAATTATAAAACTAGTTGTGCTAGAATTATGGCTGAAAATTATTCGCAGAAAGCAAGGAAATCTGAACCATCTCCCATCGGAAAACTTTATCTTTTAGCCTACAATGGTATACAGACTATAGGGTATGTACTGTTATAATTTTATTACCATATATACATAAATTATAAACTAAAGTTACGAAGAAATTTAGGTTCGTTATAGGTGCGGTTTAGTTATAGGACACATTTATCTGTTATGAGCTATTATGAACTGATCTGAACTTTATAAAAGAGCTAGAAGGCTAAGGAGAGCGAAGTGGAAGTCCCACCAGGCTGCGACTTAACAATCCGGTACACAAATGTTAAGTTGTGGGTGGGCGAAGTGAATAGGGGGGAGGTATACTCACCCCTATGACAACCCCTAAGGTCCGGAGGGTTTAAATTTTTTTTAGTTTATAATCATAAACTCACTTATTTATGTTGTAAAATTGTGCCACTTTTGATAATAAAAAACCGTGATTTGAGTTTATGAATGTACTCACGAATTGTTTATGAATGTACTCATGAATAACATATAACCACTATAACTTTTTGTAACACTAAAACTGTTTTTAATATAGAAATAAACTTTCAAATTTAATTGACGCATAAATACAAATTCATGTTGACTTGACCTTGGAAAGGGGGTTCAGCGCTGTTACCAATCTCCTAACGAAAAAAAGAAACAGACTGGACATCATTAGCCGAGGAGATTTAAGATTAACCCTTATAAAATTGACGCCAAATGTTGATAATTTATTATTAAAGCATCAGGTTCATCCTTCTCACTAAAAATATTGAGTTATTGCTTATTTTATTTTATTTATAGTTAATTTTATGTTTTTTTTAATGTTACGTATATTTTACATAACAGATACAAAATTTAATTTTGAGTAGTTTTAATTTAAATTCAATTAATAAATGTATAAATTAACATGTGTTTTTACTTTAAGTTTTTAACACTAACTTCACTACAGTTAGAAATTTACAGGAAATCAATATCAGGTAAGTCAGGGGGTCTACCCAACACGGAAAAACATGGCAAGGGGTCTACAACACAAAAAAGTTTGGGGAACTCTGCTTTAGAATGATCTTCATGCAAACAGGCACCAGGTGAAAGGCAGGTCTATACAGCCACCCATCTCAATGTTGGCCAAATTGTAGGTCTTTAACAACATCAAACAACGTAGTTTGGTGATAACTCTGTAGTATCCATTTTGAAACTTCAGATCCACTTTTCTACTTTTTCTTTTCAACTTCATATGTTCTTCTGCATCTCTTATTGTCAGATTATTAACTCACATATAATCCTCACAATATCAAACCAGAGTATTTTGAGTTTACCTCTTCTATCAGGGTCTAGTGGAGATGGTATAACAAGCAATATTTTTTTTCTCACATAATCAGCTGGTTTCCATAAAACAAAATTATTTCTTTTTTTAGATGCTTTATCTCACTTTTTCAGATGGACCTATATGTTAATTCAGACTTTATCCCACTTTCTCAACCGTGGAACATTAGACACCTTTTGGAATGAAATCAAATGGACTGTAGTAATATTTCAGAATGCTGCAGTACTTGAGGTAAATTTTATAACTTGTAATATCTGACTATTTTATTAGTTAGTTGACATTTCTAGTAAGTTTTAGAACAGAATTAGTTTTGTTTAAATTTTCATAACTATACCTGCATGAATACAAACTTCTCTTTTGTAAGTTTGGAATTTTAAATATATATCCAGTGTTTAATTTTCATTACTAGGGTCAACTCAAAGGTGAAGAAGTTTGAATAAATAAATAATAATCAAACTTGCTTTGATACATTACTGAGGGAAAACAAGGTTTGATTTCTTGTTTAATGTAATTTTAAAATAATATATAATTTGGTAATATTACATAACAAAAAACTTTAGCTTTCATCTGATTTAGGTTGAAACCCAATTTAGTAAAGCTATTGCATGGAATTTCTTGATATAGTACCATTTGAATATGATTGATGAGAGATGAGCAAGTCTCATAAAGCAAGTATAATATAAATTCATATTAACAGAGGTGTGTAATTTGTGTGTATCATATATATATTTAATTATGTTTCATTGCCTGGTATTCATTGGTAAGCACAATACACACCAAAGCCACCGCCCTGCTGACAATGGCCTATATGAAAAGAATCATGTTAGCAACATGTTGGCGGCTTGTATACACATTCACTCACTTCTGGCGACAATCAAGCTGTCGTGATGTGCTGTACTGTTTGTTCCTCATCTGGAGCCGCGAACAAAGTTTTACGACTTGCTATGAGTGAAGTCGTCAAATAGCCCCCCGACAAAATGTTGTCCACATAGGTCGGCAAGTCAACGGCTTTGTTATGTATTGCACTGTAGGATTACATAAAGTATCTATTTTATTTTGAATAATTTCATGACTATTTGCGTTCATGAGTTTGAAATTACTTCATTGTATGCAAATAGCACAAGTTTTCAATATACTCGAATTGTATTTCTAATGGTGATTTATTGCTTTGGTGAATTGAATTCTTCAAAATTTAACAGTCTTATTAATATTGAGTCAGACTAAGTTTGAATGCTTCTTTAAGAACCATTAGAAACCTTCACACTACTCTAATTCAATATGAATAAGACCGATAATGTATTACTATTTATTAATACTTTTAAACAATACTAAACCAATATAGTGATAATTTAATTAGTTGGTCAATACCTACAATACCGAGACTATAGGTAACAATCCAAAATTAAATAAAGAGACTATTACTCCAGTTAAATAAGGTCTGAAATTATAATATTGCATTTTAAGTTGCATTATAAATACTTCGAATTGTAATTAACTTTATATGTTTATCGTTTTTACCTTGCGTCATAGATCCTGAATATCATAAAATATAGAGAGTGAGACTCACCGATACTGCCTTCTCACTCTTACTCAGACATTGTAATGTCAGAGCATGTGCAATACGCTTCGTCAAGCATCCATGTGAGTAAGCAAGTAAGCAATATACTATATTCTTTTATACCTATAATTCACACCTGCCGATATATACCGGATAATATTTTTTTTACAATATATTTTAATAATAAATATATTTTAACATTTAGTTAATTTTACGAGGATTTAAATATGGCAAAAAATCACAACTTTTAAGCTTTCAAATTTCAATGAGAAAATGAAGTAATTATATTTATTTAAGCAATAACAAAAACGAATCTGTCTCTAGAATGTAACATTAATAAGAATAATATTTTAAAGCAAAAAAACATCGCTTAGTTTTATACTACCAACGATTTTTAAAACTTAACGTTCATCTTAAACTTAAAATCCGAACTCGGTTAATTTTGATCAAAAAAGGCATAGAATCTTTTTCGTGTAAAATTTTAAGTTCTACAAATTTTAAATAGATTTTTTGTCAAAATTTTACCGATTATGAGTAATTGCAAAAGGACACTTAAAAAAATTTGAACCCTTGCCCGGGGTTGCGGATACGAAAACCTTGACACATAGTTTTTAGATAGATAAGACTTTATTGTACACCATTACAGAAAACACAGAAAAAAAGAGGTTTTTGTATCATTAAAATTACATTATATCACAAATGCAAAGTTGAGTGCCAAAATTTTGATATCAGACCTTTTTCACTGGAGTATATGACTAATGCTTAGGTAACAACATATTATTAGAAGTTTCAAACATGCATTGAAAATATATAAACAAAAATCTCTTAATCTTATAACATTTAGTTTCTTTCAAGATATGTGGGTTTAAAGTTTGCTTTGTATTCCTTCTAATAAAGGCAGTGTACTGTGTAAACACTGAAATTATTTAATGGAACAGAAATATTTATATTTTTTCATTTATTATCTATAATAGGCTTAATTCCGTTTTTAAAATAATATTCAGGAATTTGTGGGTTACAGAGTCTATTTTCTATTTTTGTTCCTAAATTTTCATTGCAAAGCTGGCATACAGGCAAACGGACTGTTTGCAAATACCTTTATTTATTTTTGGCTATATTGCACATCATAAATTAACTACATAATTGGAGTATACATAAGCGAAAAAAGTAAGTAAGAGTAGAATGTTTGATTTCCAGGTGTTACATGCAGCAATTGGCCTGGTTCCCTCCAGTGCGTTTGTGGTATTGATGCAGGTTTACTCTCGCGTGTTCTTAGTGTGTGGATCCTTACTGGCAACGCACGGTGCCACCGTGAGCCCCGGTCTTCCACTCGCGATTCTTGCTTGGTCCATCACTGAAATCATCAGATATGCCTACTACGCCCTCAACATAGTCAACTTTGTACCACAACTTCTTTTATTTACGAGGTAGGAAGAATAGAAACTACGATAATTTTTGTGAAGTATTCTTTTATAAGTCCTATTTAATATGAAAATAATGGTGATTTTAATAAAACTTAGTTTTAGCTGTTTTATTAAATTATTATTATTAGCCTTAAGAACAGACGAGCGTGCATGACAAGAGCTATGAATGTCAAAGAAGCAAGTGAGGTGTGTAAGAATAAGCCTGTATGGCGCTATGTTGTTCGTGCCTACCCCGCAAGGGACCTGGCGTGAAGTTATGTATGTATGTATTAAAAATAATAAAATTTGTTTGATTTTGGTTATTCGGTTATTAAATGTCGCAATAACCAAAATCAAATCAATTATCGCGCTTAAAACCGTTAAAACGTAGTTTTATTATGTATACAAGTCGCGAAAACTTAAGAAAATAATAGTGATTTTGCTATATTAAAGCAATATATTTAATTTAAAATTGGTATTTAAATCCTGGTCGGAAAGAATTCTCACTTGGGCAGATTTCTGACCTTATTGTGCATTTTGTGGCAATTACTATGAGTTAAAAGCGTGCGGTGAAGAAAAACATCGATGAAACCTTCACATCGAGATAATCCGCCTTGGACATGAGTGGCAGTAATACTGTCCGTTCCCCTATAAATGGGAGGCCCGAGCCCAAAAGCGGAATGTTTGTAGGCTGTTGAAAACTTGTACGAAGCCTAACCATGACCAGTATTAGAATTTTTATCTTTTCAGTCAATCGGAAAGATTATCTTGAATAGGTTATAAATAAAGCGCGTAGGAATGGGGATTGTTCACAAAAAATTACCCTCTAATTTTATATTTTTATTACGTAAAATAGGGTATTTTAAGATACTAATTTGAATTTTTTTGTATTTTAAGCGTTATTTTTTTATAATTCGAGTTTAAAATTATTTCCCAAAGACGTCATAAGGTACAAGTTTACATTGGTTTCTTTGCCTAGAAAACAAAAATAATAAAAGTAAGTTTTATCTATACATAATAATAGTAATCTGTGCTACTATTTAAATGTCACTGTCTCACACTCTCATTACGTATCGTGATCATTTTAGTGTTTTTTGTCGCTAGGCTTATAATTTTTCGTGTTCAACCATTATTATTTTCTATAGTTGTCGTTAAATTTTTTAAAGTGGTCTTTAGGGAAAATCCATGTTACAGAACTTAAATCAAATAATGTACAGCTAGAATGTTTTTACACCTGAAGCAGGCAAACAGGCAGACGGCCCACCTCATTGGATTTAGTAAGGCCAAATAAAGGTCAAACGCATTTCTTACAAAATACAAGAAGATCGTACGTTTTTTGGAATTTTAACTAGACAGAAATGATTAGGGACACTATTCCTTTAAATGGTTTTTCAAATAGCTAAATTGAAAAAAAGTGAACAATCCCAATTATATCTTTAGCTTTTTGTGTGTTCTATTTATATCTTCAAAATTGCGGAAGATATGAATATAAAATTCAAGAACCGTGGAACGAAGTCGTTGACACAGCTCGTTGATTATAATAACAGTTAAAATGTAAATGATGTCTTGCAAATTACTTATTTCTAAAGTAATGTTAAGGTGAGGCTTCATCTGGGATGGTGTTAAGGATTTAGGACGTTTCACGCTGATTTTGCGATGGGCGTTAATTGAGATGCGAGATTGTTAATGACGTTCAGTATAGACAGATATTGTAAACACTAATGTGGATATGCATTAGCGGCGTTATTTTATTTAACTCCTTAAATAAGATGCATTCGGTCACAGCTTAATTCTTTCGGACTAACAGAGATGATGCCCCAGTAAAAGCAAAACTTTTAATATAAAAACTTGAGAGGTGTCAAGGGACACCCGGATGGAACGAAGTTAGTTATAATGCGAGTCTTTATTGTTATTATTGTCTGTATAAAATCTCTACTTACCTAACTTCATCAGCAATATCCGGAACTTGTGCAGAAAGACTGTCAGGATTCATTATTGTTATTATTTATTATGTACCAAATACCTGTATACACACACTGTTCAATGCGAAATAGAAATACGAAACGAAAATAACTGGCTTGCTTTCTATCAGAGAGAGAGAGAGAGACAGACAGACAGACAGAGAAACACGCGCACGCCGCTCGGCTTACAACTATAGCAAAAAGTGTCGTTACCACTTTTGGTCTTAATTTTTCCGTCTAGCACCCTTTCGCAACGCGCGATAAGCGAACTTCGTTCCAATTCTTATGTGGATAGTAACGGTCTTATTAATAGAGTCAGAGCAAACCTGAACACTTGTTTATGTTTCTTAGAATAAGATCGTAAGAATTATGTTCAACAGTATTTCTTAACACAACTTTTGTGTAATACACATCATAGATTAGAATACTAGGGATGTGTATGCAACTACACGCGCGTAAAATTTAAGTAAGTAAAAGTACGTAGTCCTATCTGATATAGTAAAGTATAATAATAATACCTAGTATAGTGTGGAAATCCGTGTGTATGTGAAAAAGGAACAAAATCAAAACATACTCAAATGTGTCCGTGTATTAAAAATCGTCTTATCGCTCTATTCGTGAGCCAACCTCTTTAGAAGGATTTCTTTAAATTGCAAAGGTAATGCAGACATGTAGAAGTATGAACATTGAGAAAAGGTAGTATTTTCCTAAGTTGTCGCGAGTAGTATATATAGTAAAACTAGGTACGTTTTAGCGGTTTCACACGCTCCGTGTACGCGCGGCATTTTGGTTGATTTTATTTCGAAGTTCACCGTTCAGTACACTTGACATCGTTGTCGCCCACGGCTACTGACAAGTGGCCGAAAAGGCGAAATTAAATGAAATAAAATGCCGCACTTCAAACCGTTAAACTTAGTTTTAATGATATAAAAAGTTAGATAAAGTAAGTGCAAGGTTACGGCTCAACTCCAGTAACTTGAATCAGCACACATCATCGGCATTAAGTAATTATACCCGTAATAATAAGTAGTTTTTTTTAAATAAAATTCAACGTACTGCCTCAAAACTGAGCATCTGTTATTGTTTAAGAATGATTTTTTTACGAAACTTTTTTTGCTTATGTTACATGAATGTAATGTTTTAATGTGTGTTTTTCTGTTTCAGATATTCAACATTTCTATTACTCTACCCCATCGGGATAACTGGTGAACTTCTGTGTATGTATCATTCTCTCGATGAAATCAAGGAGAAAGAGCTGCTTACAATTTCTATGCCTAATTCGTGGAATTTCATTTTCAATTATTATTACTTCTTAATCTTTTACATGTTCCTCTATTTGCCACTTTTCCCTGTTCTATTTGGTCATATGCTTGCTCAAAGAAGAAAAATGTTGGGCAAGGATACTAAGAAATCGAAATAGTTAAAATTACCCGCAATCACATATTTTTCCTATCATATTGATAAGTGGAAAGTTAATAATTTTATTATAGAATCTCTAGTGCAAACACTTGACTATATATACATATTTGTGATTGTTTATAATAACATAAAATTTGAAAGTATAACTGGTATTGCCATTTGTCATTAAAATGCCAATAGGCCAATGATTGTGTTAAAAGTACTGTTCACAAATGAATGAGAACAAGTTTTTAGGTTTCATAATTAAATGGTAAATACAGAAGGTATATATTTTTTATGTCCACAGACATTTTACTCTGAGACTATTGGAATTAAATAGATGAAATTTCGAAGGAAAGTAGTTTGTATGAACTACTGACATATTGGTGAGGTGAAAATACCTAAAACCAAATGAAATGCACGTGAGGTGTCGTTATATTGATTGGTCTTGTATAATACTAAAAATATTTCTTAATGAGTTCATTATATTTACGCTAATTACAAAATAATAGGCTTAATTTGGCAATCCTCATTACAACATATTTAGGAATTGAAACCACCATATCGTTAACCAAGTTAGGCGACTATCACGAGAAATTTATTAAAAATTATACGGCACTTTGTGATCGTATGACTTATTTTAAGGTAATTACTTTTGTCTCATATAAATACCTCACAAAATTGAGATAGAGCGCGAGAGATTGGTCTGGTCTTTGGTCATCGCCTTTCAAATATTTATTTATACAAATAATGTATGAAAATTTATGTATATACTCTTTTTACTGATTTTAATTAAGGTAATGAAATGCAACAACCCTTTGGTTGGTAACAATACTGTAAGTAAAAAAAGACTACTTTTATTAATTTACAGAATTAATAAAGAGTGCATATTATTTCGGCATTTGCAGGAAAGTAACAATTGAAATATTATATTGCACAAGCAAAAAAATTATGTATGTTATCAACCAAATAAATTAATTGTTATGGGCTTAGGGCTTTCAGTTTTGTTGATTTTATTCAAGTTACGTTCTATTGACTCTCTTGAGTTTCACATCAGGTTTTTTATTTTGTGATTAAATAGTATAAATATTCGAATAGTTAATTACTATAATATTGTATTGTTCTAAAAATATGTGGTGTATTTTTGGTTTATTACATTCCATAGTCTAGTCTAAAACACTAGAGAACCCTTTTCAATGTGCGTAATCTGAGACGTCCTATTGGGTTTTTTAGCTTTATTTATTTTTTGAACATCATTATTAAATTTCGCGATATTCGTTTCACCGCGCTACTTTTATTCTCGCGAGTTAAATTCCGCTCAATGATTTTCGTCCATATCATTCTGCGAATTATTTTGCGCGATTTTTAATTCGCCTGTGCCTGTGCGGACACCTCCACATGGTTCCTTGTGTTACAAACTGTCTGTGGAAAGATACTTGCGACTATTTTACGTAGTGCGGACTAACCGTAAATATTGAAAGTGAATGGCAGTCAACGAAAGTCCCGACTATAAAAATTAATAACGACTATGACCTCCCCATGCCGCGATTATCGCATATATTCGTCTTGGCATGCTTCCCACCAGGTTTTTGATGGTGTCCTGTGAAATGATTTCCCACTCAGCGGAGATCACACGTTTAAGCTCACTGATGTTTTGTGGAAGTGGTTGGACAGATCGAACTTGCCTTTTTAGGAGGTCCCAAACGTGCTCAATGGGATACGCGAAAATTAAGTAATAGGTCACAAACTGCAAAAAGGAATTATTATTTTAGAAAAACAAATGTATCGAATTTAGTATTTGTTTTTTCATACCCAGACTCTATTAAATGCCAGTAAAATAGTTTGGCTATTAAAATATTAAAACCTCTTTAGAACTACATAATTACCAGTAATGTAGAAAATTCAAAACCGCCATTTTTTTACGAAGGAGTTTATTTATATAAATGGAAAATGGATGACCATCTAATTAAGCCGCAAGAAAAAAAAATGATATTTTTCTGCGAATTTTGGAAATTCTCATTACGTACAATAAAAAGTTATTATGTAACTATGTAATACCAAAAAAATATAGTTAGGCACTTCACACCGGTAAATAGGCTATGGTAGAGCATTATGCAATACAAGTTTCATTTCTTAATTAGCTTAGTGGTTGTTTGTATTATGCCCGCTTCTACGGTAGCAAGTAGCAAAATGGCGAGAGAATTGGGTACAGTGAGTATGCAAACCAGAAATATATTTAACATATTCTTCTGCCCACTTCCCACGCCACTGTCTTGCTCAATTATATCAAAATATAAACGATGAATTGTTTTTTTATATTAATTGGTAAGGGTTGCTAGGGACTATTTATATTAATTACTTATAAGTTGTTAATAATTTATAATTATTCCAAGGATAATTTAAAGACTGTCTTTACACGTAAACTACTGCTTACCGATGGTAAACGGTAAAATTTAACAAACTACTGGCTATAAATGTAGCCTGTTGCATTTGAAAGTAGTTTTAATTTAGTTGAATCATTATCTAAAGTGTGTAATTACCCGAAAATTTAACACTAAAATACAGCCGTAAATGTATAAGAGCGGCTGACAACATAATTTGCTGTAATTAAACAATTTGTTTGGCTAATAGAATATTAATAAGTCACCGCAATAATGATAAGTGCACTGTTGTCAAATTTTTGTATCATTGAAATTATTTATGTACTATATTTTAGGTGTTGGTGCTATTGTCTAATTATTTAAGCAATGAATGTATGTATTTTATAGTTTGAATTTTTTTGTAATGGGTGACGAATATTTAAATAAAAGTTACAAAAGGAACATTTTTTTAATAAACCTTATATTTTACACTGACTGATACCACAGAGAAAGAAGTTTCCATGCTAATTGTGGGGGTTGATGACCCCTGCCACTGGCGAGAGCCCATGGCTCAATAGCCCTAAAGGGGACTACATACAAGATAAGACGACGAATTGTTGTACTCCAGTTGTAATTTCTTGCTTAATTGTTCTTAATAACTTGGACAATATATACAGAAACCGTATCATTTACGTGACGTGCACACCAAAATTCTAATCACTATTAAATATATGTACCTACTCATTTATGAGATTGGCCATTTTTCTGATACACACAGCGGCCTAATCTTATCGACATCTCTAACACTGATATGTATTATCTGAATTTGCATAGTATCACGTTTTTGCTATGGTCTTAAACCGCTAAATTTAACACAGTTTGATGGATGAAGCGTGACACATTATTTAATACCTTATTCAGTTATTCTGTACGAAAACCCGCATAATGCGCCATATAATTGGATCCCGGGCGAGCGATAATGGGGATTCACAAAAATTACCCTCTGATTTTATATTTGTATTACGTAAAATAGGGTATTTTAAGATACTAATTTGAATATTTTTGTATTTTAAGCGTTAGTTTTTTTATAATTTTAAAATTATTCTCCGATGACGTCATAAGGGACAAGTTTATATTGATTTCTTTGCCTAGAAAACAAAAACAATAAATTAAGTTTTATCTATATATAATTATAGTAATCTGTGCTACTGTTTAAATGTCACTGTCATTACTCATTACGTATAGTGATCATTTTAGTGTTTTTTGTCGTTAAGCTTATAATTTTTCGTGTTCAACCATTGTTATTTTCTATAGTTATCGTTAAATTTTTTAAAGTGGTCTTTAGGGAAAATCCATGTTACAGAATTAAATCAAATAATGTACAGCTAGAATGTTTTTACACCTGAAGCAGGCAAACAGGCAGACGGCCCACCTCATTGGATTTAGTAAGGCCAAATAAAGGTCAAACGCATTTCTTACAAAATACAAGATCGTACGTTTTTTGGAATTTTAACTAGACAGAAATGATTAGGGAACCTATTCCTCGAAATGGTTTTTCAAAAAGCTAAATTGAAAAATAGTGAACAATCCCAATTGGGATGGTCACACGTCACAATAAATTCTAATATTTTTACAGACTATAAAATAAGGTCATGCTTCAAAAATATCATGATAGAAATCATTTTAATTACTTTTCAAACAATAATTAAAATCTATAGGCTGCCACGTTGTGTATCTTTATAGTCGCAGTCCATTCTCTCTCCCCCCCCCCCCCCCCCCCTATTACGGTATACGAGCTGCGAATTTTTTTGCACATGCACACCACATTAAGTGTACGTGTGTAGTAAGAAGAAATTGCTACAATCTCGAGTCGTAGTGGTTTGAGCACGGAGCAGGTAACGAAAGTATTGAAATCTAATGTTTCACTCTGGGATGGAAATCTAGAAAAAAATCAAGGTAGTAGACCTTAAAAATACTTTCGACCATAGGTTTGAATAAGATTTGTTCAGTACTTTCGAAGAAATTGAGTATTTTTCACGCAGTGCTTTTTGGCATTCCGCAGACAAGTGGTAAACACTAAACAGTTCACGCTCATGATCTGTACGGAATCCTTTTAAGGAGGACTGATATGCATAATTTTTTATGTGTACTACGTTAACTACGTACGACTATGTCGCGTGTCCAACTTTAGTGTTTATGGTGCTGCCCTTGGCTACGGCCAGTTTGTAATCCGTTGCTGACTTGGCATGACCTTTGGCTAACTGTTGAGGATAGCAGCAGAGGTCACAACCTGTGTAAATTAGGTACTTAAACCCTGTCGTCTCATCTGTGACGAATAACTTGCGGCAGAATGTGCAGTCAGGCAGTCAGTCGCCGCGTCTACTGACTGCACTTTGGGTTTCCCTGATCTTGATTACCCAGGAGCAGGGACTGACGCACTTCCTGGTCTTTTTGTGGTATGGCCTGTGATACCAGCACAAGGAGATAGAGGGGAAGGAGCGTGTTGAACACGAACATTGAACAGCGCACGCGCTGTCATATAACGGCGCACTATTTTGAATGCTACGCATATTAATATTGGCATCGCGCTTGCCTAAGTACTTGCTTATTATATTGGTACTAATGTCGCCACAACATGTTGTTTAGATAACGTAACTACGAGTATTTGTTAGTGAATTGAAAAACGCGAATGTAGCGCCATCTGTTTTACTAATCCGTCTATTCTAAGGAAATGACTTCATTTATCGGAATAACATGTATCGAAAGTGTTAACTCGGGTTATAAGCCAGCACTATGTCGCGTTTTATTTATATACGTTCAGTAGTTCTCAAAAAAGATGCGATCGCAGCGCCATCTTATTCGCTATTTTTGTCTATCCTATGAAAGCGACGTCATTTATCGGCATAACTATCCTAAGTTACGCCCCAGGATATAAGCTAACTCTATGTCGAGTTTCATTTAAATCCGTTGAATAGTTTTCACGTGATGCTCCAATAAACGGACAAACCAATTTAAAAAAAAATTGTGTGCGTGTACTAGTCTACACACGTAAGAAGTGAAACTTCTTTATGATCTTATTTTTTTCGAAAAATTTTCTACTTGTGGTACTTTACAGAAATTGGTTAAATAAATAAAGCCCCTACCACGGTCGAATCGACGAATCGAATCGACCGAGGTAGGGGCAAGAAAAAGATAGCGCGTAACGGAAAAAAATGACGCGTAACCGAAAAATGTGACGCTAATTTTTTCCAACGCCGATAAAGAAGTTTCACTTCAAAAAGTATTTTTGGAATCTCCAATTATCCCAATTATCTCCCCAGATGTTTTCACATTTTAAACGCATTGTACATTGCCTCAGTGCTCTCATTTACAGTAAACTTTGAACTGTGTATGTACCAGAATGCTGCCTCCGCTAGAAATTGGGGAAATGGATAAGTTCAAGAAAGCAGGCTTGATGTCATGAGGAATAATATACCTACATGCTAATGGTGACTCAAATAGGTTTGCCGAAGACCGCGCGATGTGGAGAAGAAAGAAAGTATGTACAGAGTACATTGTACCCCTATATTGAGATAAGAAACCTGGTTCCGAATCCGAATCCCAAAACAAGAGAAGACAGAATTGTATTGGGACGTGAACAGAACATATCAATAAAAAGTGTCTCGCCATTGCTAATACAAACTTATGCTGTGAACCAGTATTGAAGACTTCGGTCTGCTCTGAAAGCGCTGGCCGTTACAATACTCACTTATTATTTTTAAAGAAATGGTATTGCAAGCTTGCTGGCTCTGAGAATATTCCCTCCACCTCTTGAAGTGATTGCGGCACTTCTTTGTTTACGCAGTACTGTGAGCTTGATTGAAAGTAATCGGATAAATAAAATGATTATAATTATCTTTCATAATCACGAATCAACATCGTGGTATCATAGATAAGTATAGGTAAAAAAGGTAAATTAATTAGATTAGGCTTCCATAGAGTAAATAATTAATATAAATAAAATGAACAAGTTAGCGGTAGGCTAAAAACTAACAATACTAATTGACGCTTGACATCTTTGTCTTCCGCACTTAGATCACGGCTACTGAAAAGTGGACAAAACGAAGGAATAATAAAAATCAAATAAATTACCGCGCTTAAAACTGTCAAAACGTACTTTTATTATACAATTGATTATAATTATAAAACATCTTAGCACATATCAAACTAATTAGTCTAAAGTTGTGGAAATCGACATATTACACAAAAATTTTCATACATTGATTTTAGTTTCTTCACAATTAATTAAATTAATCTTGACACATTTCTATAATGTTTTCAAATGCTAAATGAACGAATAAACTTCTTAGTTTAAGAAGTTTAAAGTATTGTGGACAAAAATGGAAATATAAATTTCGACATCTTGATCCCTCCCTAGTCCCTTCACTTCTCGAGGAGAACTTTCTTTAGACACCCGAACATCCCAGAAATTTTTATAAACAATATATTGTTAAACTATATTTGGAAATTACTGTAGATCGCTATGAAATGAACAGGATAACTCTCAGGAAAGAGTAAATATTTTCAAAATATTCAAACATGAGTAGGCTAAGATAGAAAATTTTTCTTGAAAATTCTTATCTAATACGTTTCGTCTACTTCTCTGGGTTTTTGTAGTTTTATTAGGTGAGATCGAAAATATTTTTGGTGACCAAATCAGTCAAAAATTGTAATGAAACACTCCAAATGACGAGAAAAATGGTTCTTAGTTGCCTTTACGGAACCCATTGCGTGAGAGAGTGCGGGAACCTGTACTTGCCCGGTTTTTAACTGAGTAGGAAATAAAAAATTCGACAGTCAAGCCTTATTTATTTATTTATTATGTATGTTTTTGGGCTTTGCGAGTCAGGCTTTTTTAATTTGGTAAAATGTAATGTGCATGTATTATGTATTTTTATGTATAGTGTCGTCTTTTTTAATTCAATATTTTTTTTCATTCCTCTTTCTAGTTTATACTAAAAGTGTACTTAAAAATGAGTGAATTGAAATGATACATTTTAATATCTATATTATGCTATTGAATCAAATATTTTATTATTGTATTTCTCATCAAGATTTTCAAAACCGCCTCTGGGTCTGGAGCGATAGCCCGCCGGATAACGCAGGGTTGTGTTTACTCCACTGAACTATAAAGCTCTTAGTGATAACATTTATTTATGTAAACAAACTAAAGGGTTTCTTTATCACAAGAAAACATATAAAAATGCGGATTACGATGGTAATCGTAAATAATGTCGCCGATTTAAATGATAAAAAATTCTATCAATTTATCCCAGGTAAACTTACTATAAAATGCGGTTGTTTAGTATTCTTTTCATAGTCTTCTGAAGAAAGATTTGTAAAGATGGATAAGCAATATGCAGTTGCGTTTCTAATAGCGCTGCTAGTAGGCTCTGAAGCCTCAGTTTTAGCTCGAAGTGAATCGCTCACAAAATCTAGTATAAGAACGTAAGTCATTAACATCTTGTTTTCTACTCCTGCGCTTTGAAAAACGAACTCTAATATATATATTTTTTTATTAATCTCTGTTTTATCCCTAAGATTTTTATTGAAATCGGTTGACCTGATTCATAGCCTTGTTGAGGTATACCTATGTAGATATTTTCAGACAGACTGACAAACAAAAAATCTAAAAATGGTAATTTAAGATTTGGCATCGTGTAACCCCGGTTTTTTTTAATACCTAATGGCAGCCTTCACTTATTAGAATACACTTTGAAGACATAGACAATTTAATTTAACCGATAGTGAGTATATAAGGTTAAATATAATATTTTCTTAAGTTTTCGCGACTTGTACACATAATAAAACTACGTTTTAACAACAATTACACGTCACAATTTGTCACGGAAGACAATTTGTCTTCCGTGACCACGGCCACTGAAAAGCGGCCGAAACGTCGGATAAACCTAAATCAAATAAATTACCGCGCTTAAAACCGTTAAAACCTAGTTTTATTATATAAGGTTAAACCTTGAAAATTAATTATATTTGTTGAATTTGCCATTGATTCCCAGAAACGACTATTGGGAAAGTCTTAGTGACCAAGCGGGCACCAATGAAATGGTGGACACTAGCGTTGAACTACTGAGATTATTCATCATAACACTTGGTCTTGATCCTATGGATTTGCCCGATATCATCGAAGGATTTGAATTCGTGAGTCAATTAAAATATTATTTTTAACATGGGAGCAAATTTTAGGAATGATAATACCACACAAAATATTATTTTTGGCGTAGGAGTAAAATACTTCGAAATTGAACGTTGCCTGATAGTAAGTGTTATCGAGTTCGCTAAATATCGCTACTATGATTCTACAAAATATTTATGTAGTTTTAGATTGAATTTATTCACAATTTGATCTCAAAAGTGTATTTTAAATAATAAGAGTTTAAAAAGTGAGACAAAAATCCTACATGACATTCAAGATCTTTTCGCGATTAACATTCATAATACATAAAAAAAATATTTATTATTTTCCCATGTTTATAGATTTCTTATAGGTTATTTACTTTTTTATAATATCGTCAGATTCACAGAAATAATATCTAGATAGAACGGCGAAGTGGGCGTGGCACCCGTGCCAAAACCATGCACTATATTGCATACTTTTCTAAACGCGCTCTCATTACGCAACGTGAGTCCCGCTCGTGCGGTCGCAACGTAAAAAAATAGACATATCGATACAAATATGCCTTATTGTGCTGTGGCAAACTGCAAAAACAAAAGTAGTGAAGCAAATATGCAGAAAGGAGATATTTTATATCATCAGTAACTATTGAAATTCAGTAAAAAGCTTAGATCATATAAACGTCTAGATCACGCATCAATTGCACAAAAACGGGCTAAAAACCGTGCACCAAATTTGGTGCACTCGCTCTTCACGCCGGTCACGCCTGTTAGTGTCCATAGAGTATATTGAATATATGGAGATTAGTGTTGTTTTGACTACTTTACTGGCTGGAGCTCTCACGAAAAAACTCTTTATACCGTCCTGCGCTATTAAAATGTGTCGGAACTATTTTAAAAGAGGAAAGGATAAGGATATGATGTTATTTCAACAAAAAACTTATCACCTTATTCATGATTTCTTAATAAAAACATGAAATTTAATTTCGATATTTCCAAGGTTATCGAATTGAGTAATGTTGTCAGGTGAGAAGTGGAACTTATTTTCCGAAATTTTGGGAGTTTGTTACGATTTTTTTTTGTAAAATATTAATAATTTGAAAAATCTATAGAAAACAGACATGTAATATTTGTGGGTCCGTCCAGTTTTTCTTAAACCAGTTTATATTACGTTTTAAATTTCCTACGAATCCAATTGTAGCAAATCGTTGGATAAAAGAAACCTGGGAATCGCAAGATGTCCACCACTGGAATCCAAACAAAAGGTCGTTTGTGTTTCCAATTATTTTGATGAAAAATAAATTTGTATATCGGAAAAAGGTTTTAGAAAAATTAAAAAAGAAGCTGTGTCAAGAAAGGTGTATTGAAATAGCACTACTAATTCAATTAATAGTAATCATGATTCATACACTTCAATAATATTTTCTATTTATTAGTTTGGGAAATGAACCGATTTACCATGAATCGACAATACAAACTTATTTTAATACTGTCATATGTATATACTTGCGGTTATGGAAATAAACATAATATACTTTTTAAAACAAAAAATACGGGATATTTTAAGTATCATGCAAGCAAATTTTAAATAAACAATTATATATTGTTGCAGTAGTGCTTGTTTTTGCTGGATAGAAAATTTACAACAAATTAACAAAGAGTAAATCTTTGGTGCTCTAAAATTTTAATTAACTTTTACTGTTTAGTTTCTTCTAATTCAATTTTAGTTAGCGCTAAAGAGGAGAAGTAGTGAGAGAGAGGGAAGGATTTCGAAACTTATTTTTTGTATAGCTTTATTTTATGTTACCTAAAAACATATAATGAATTTATGGAGATATCGTGTATTGACATTTTTTAGTAGATTATTGTCATAATTAAGAAATTAATGTGGTCTATATTCTGTTACCTGCATCTCTATTAATTCCTAATAAATAATAATTTAATATATTGATATGTTAGAAAACAAATTTTAGTTTATGAAATAATCAAATCGTAAAGCTTGAATTAAAACTTTTGGATATGAATATTTTTATTTTAATAATAGCCCTTTTCAAGTGGTTTAGTTGCTCTTAAGTCGCTGCATTAAACTATTCCGTGTACTTACCCCTTAGTTCCTACTACTGATATAAATTTACATTACATATAACACACCCAGTATGAACCCAATCTCAAGTCAGTATCATCCCAAGTCTACTATTACAAATTATTTCATTGATTTTTAGGGTAGAATAATCTTTGGGCCATAACTAGTCGTCTAATAACCATCGTGAACATATTGTGTAACACAAAAAGAATTTGCCATTATGGATATTTTTTTAGAATCGTTAAATTAGTATTAGTAACTAACAGACTTATAAAAATGTACTAATATCTGTACAGACATTTAATTGCGAATTAAAATTACTACATATACTAAAATGTGTTATGAATTCATTTGTGCATGTATTTTTTTATGATTTGGTCCAAGACACACAACTTTAGTTGCTAATTTTATAGATTTTTATTCTTTAATTATAGAAGAAAAACTGAAACCTCTGAGTAATATTAACTTATAAAACACAAAGAGGGATTAAATAATTGCGATCATTCAAACTTTTCACTTATATAAAAATATTTAATTATAAAATATAAAAAATGGGGTAATATTTTTTAGCTGATATCCCGAAATCACGCACACATTGATAGTTTTTCTAGAGTGAATATAGCAACGCTTCGCGTTTTTGATGCCGTTTTTGGCGATCTTGTTTGTTCGCAATGCTCTCTCTAGACATGTTATACCTCAATGGTAAAAAGTATCTTTTTTGAGAAAGCAAATAATGGTTCTACTTTTACTATGTTCGTTAAATACGATCATAAGTTGTATATTTCTTCGTTAAGATAAATATCCTTTGCTGTCCACATACAACGCTCGTATACAGAAGCATAATGTATGCGCGCAATGTACATCGAACCGCACGAAATACACAATACACCTGCTTGTGTCAGATAATCGCTGTGATTGGTCATCGAATGCTAGAGATTGACGCTACGTGCATCGTCGAGTCTTATGACTTATCGATGAATTAATTAAATATTCATTCGAGTCTCAGTTCATGTCTTGTTTTATCCCTACTTTTTACTGTGACGATATTATTAAGCTTGTTGCGTAACTTAAAGTTATTTTTGACTAAAACTAAAACAAAATATATGTCATTTTGTTTAGAACGTTTTGTACCAAATTTAATTACAGAATAAATTCTTTCGTGATATATGAACATATGATATATAATAATTGTAATATACGTAATTGTATACTACTACATGGTCTCATCGATTCCCCAGCCACTCTTGGAAAAATGTCATTCTCTGTACCACGCATGGGTAGCCGAGTTCAAAATCGAAAAACTTTTTGCTTACCTACTTGCAGGACTAATATTGGCCAACATTCCCCTATATATCGCATGACATCTGGTTGTAACATAATCCGCAACGATATAGACATATTTTTTGGTTCTGTTGCTTCATTTAAACATAAAATGAAATTTTTTTAAGAAAATCGTTTGATTGAGTGCTCAGTAATATTTAACATTTTCTTTTTTCTTTTCTTTGTTATATCATTGTATTTATTTTAATTTTTTTTATGTAATTATAATATGATTTTATGCTGAGTGCGGGCGTACGCACATGCATGTAAGAGTCCACACCGGCTTATTAGGATTTGTATTTGTATCAGTTTTAGTGCTATAAATTGTAGATTATAAGGCAAGCTGTGTCTTCATATAAAACATCACATTCCAAAAATAACAAAATATTATATTTCTAATGTATTTAAACATGTTTTTGCGTAAAAAAAATTATATAATATGTTTTTATTTATATATCAAGCAGGAATTTTGTAAGCGTTAAAGTTATTAAAAGGTCTAACTGTTAAGTATATGAAAACTGCAATGGCATCTAGTGACGAGTTCTTAGTTATTCTTGTTATTGTTCTTCATCCAATAAAGCCATAAAAGAATTAAACCCTATAAAGTAAGGGAATTGAACCCCGTTACATAAAAGTTATTTTTTCAGTGACTATTAATGGTATCTTTATGAAATGATAACTGATTAAAATGTATGTTCTCTCTTCTCTCTTCGTCATTTTATTGGCAGTAGTATTTGACAGTATAAGTTTTCACCAATTTGACCAATCGCCGACGGAAATCCTTCTCATACGGGCAGTAACCGAAGTATATGTCGACGTTCTGCTTCGTTATTTAACCAGGACTATGAGGTCAACCCTTACAAAAAGGCAAATATTTAATAAATATGTATTGTTTCAAGGACAATAGCTTTATATGTTATTGCTTATGTCATATTAAAGATGTCGTACTAAAGTATTTAACACGTTTTATTTTCTATGATTATCAGTATATAAAATTATAAAGTAACATATATACATAATAATAATTTATCACACGCTGCAGATATAACTATCGATAATCTAATGAATGTGTCTCCTCACTAATTGCCGCGCACAAAAAGATGTTGACGTCACGATGTGGGCGTGGCTTGTTAAAAAATGACACGCTCGAAATGCAAGCGGATAAGACGTCGTAACCATTCTATCTAGATATTATTTCTGTGGTCAGATTCACATATATTACCTAATATTACTAATTAATAAAAAAAAAATTGCAGGAGTTCAGCAGACAGACAGACGGCCCACTTGATGGAAAGCGGTTACAATCGCTTATGGACATTTGCAACACCAAAGGTGCTACACCTGCGCTGCTGGAACACAACTCACGGTTGTTATGGCGACATACTTTAGACCAGGGGTGGTACCCATCCAGTCGGGCAAATGCCCTACAACCTGGCTGTGGGTTGTTTTGTCGCCTCTTACGACAGGCCGCCCGGCCGCAGGAAATTGTATTCTTTCTCCGTTCCTGCACGGTTAAAATTAATTGATCAATAAGTAATGTCAAAATTCAACCGATGGTAGGGCAAGTGAATAAATAAGAATAATATATATAGAACCGGCCATAAAGTCAACCTTTTCTCTTTTAGTTGAGGGAGGCAGGCCCACCCCCTCTATCCAGTTCCGGTTCTACCATGACCGCTTTCAAATGATTAAAACGAAGATGAGAATGAATTTGGAATTATAATTTCAGAAATACTTCCTAATAAACTACAACGCATGGCTAAGGCTAAACAATGGTCACGCGAGTGGGTTACATAGTGTAACTCGTTCCGGGAATCAATTTCTCAGTTATTTTGCTAACATGTTGCGAGCTCGACTACAACTGAGGTTTACAAATGTACAGGTACTAAATTTTATTTTTTTAAACCCAGCAAAAACCAACTGCCAGACCTCAAGACACTGTGAGCTCTTTCTGCGTGCAACGAAACAAACCAACTTGACTGATAATTTCTTTTATTTTTTCCTTTCACTCATTTTAATATTATATAAAAAAAAATATTTAGAACTAGGCATGTTTGCTGAAGAGTTTCTTGCGCCGCTTCTTCTCTTCAAGCCACAACATGTTGTGAAGCGATGGTAAATTAGATTAGGCTCCCATAGAGTAAATAATATCCATAAACAAAATTTAAAACTAAATAACTAAAATGAACAAGTTGGCGGTAGGCTGAATAAAAACTTTGACAATACACGTTTGACAAATGTCATCTTTGTCTTCCGTGACCACGGCCACTGAAAAGCGGCCGAAACGTCGGATAAACCTAAATCAAATAAATTACCGCGCTTAAAACCGTTAAAACGTGTTTTATTATGTTTTATTAAATTTTATTTATCTTCAGGTTTGTGCAGTTGGTATGTGTTATGACTCCTAATATTATGGAGGGTAAAGGTAAGGAGAACTATCTCTAGAGGCCCTCTAGTATCTAGGGAGCAGAGGAGTCTTCACCCCTGTTGTCGAAGTGAGTTTCCCTTTCCCGGCGCATTCTCAAGTACTGATGCGCTAGGACCAGCGTGGGCGTAACTACGTTCTAAGTCTCACGATCTTCCTGCCATAAGCGCGGGGCAGATAGGAGGAGGGTGGTTTTTGTATTGAGTGTCTTCGAGTCTCCACACAAGCCGGCAATTAGACTATGGTGCTCCATTCGTGGATGTCACCTCTCGTCGCTTTGGTCTACCTAATCCCTAGTGTTAACACTTGACTGTATTGTATTTAATTAATTAAACTTAAATGAAGGGCTGATTACAAATAAAAAAGGCACGGAGCGAACTGTAAATTGCGTGTATTGCTCTCAACGGTTGGAGGCGGAAGAGAGGGTGGGATACAAAGGGGATGCAACAACGGATGGGGATTTTAGTGTTGCTTGTGCAGAATCAGTGTTGCAAGTAAACTTAATACTGTAAATGTTGGGTAATCCAACATGCTGCCTGTCTAAGAAAAAATTAAATTTATTATTCAAAAATATGATTAATTGTCAATGTTAACTTTATATTTTTTATGAGAAGGCAACATTTATTCTGCTTGAATGGAAAGTACACATTACAAGTCTTAATTAAGTGCAAGTCTTAATTTAACAAAGAACATTAAAAACTTAATTGTGAACATTATTATTATTATATGTATATTTTGACAAAGCTAAATTACACACATTAGCTACAAAGTAGCTTGGAACAGAGTAGTTAGTATACAATGAAACATACAAAAAATAGAACACTTAGTTTAAATCACATCTTAATCTAATCTTATAGGCTTACATCTACAAAGATACATAATAAACAATGAAAATGAACCATAAAATATCTAGTCAATAAGATGAAAGTACAATTTTGTTACATTGTAGTTTAATTTGTGTCTATGGGTAGCACACAGATTTTGCCAATAGAGCGTCTGTGTGTTTTACCGTTTGCTGTTTTAACTTCTACGACCCTAACCTTGCCATCTGCTCCAGGAAACACTTCTGTGATCCTGGCTAAAGGCCAATACAGTGGCGCTGTATTGTCTTCTTTTAAAATTACTAACGCGCCTACGGTGACGTTGCTATGGACATTTTGCCATTTAGGGCGTGTCTGTAAAATGTTGAGATATTGTTTGCTCCAAACCTTCCAGAACGAGTGTTTTATTGCGTTGCAACTTTTCCAAAATTTAAGGTTGTTTTTTGTTGACACGTCTGGCTCTGGATAGGCGTTTAGGGCAGTGCCTATAAGAAAATGTCCAGGAGTAAGGCAACCAAAGTCATTCACGTCACTGGAAATTGGCATTAAAGGGCGACTATTTAGGATAGATTCGATTTGACATAAGATAGTATACATTTCTTCATAAGTAAATATGCGTTGTTGAACTGCTCTTTTTAGGTGATATTTCATGGCTTTGACTCCTGCCTCTGCTAGCCCAGCGAATATAGGGGAATAACAGGGCAGAAAGTGGAATTTGATGCCCTTGTTTGCTGAAAAGTTATGTACCTGAGTTTGATGTTTTTTTGATGTTTTTAATTTATATAATTCTTCTAATTTTTTGCTTGCACCTTTGAAGGTGGACGCGTTATCGCAATAAATGTCCGTGGGTAGGCCACGGCGAGATATGAACCTCTTCAGGCAAGCTAGAAAGGTATCCGTCGTTAGGTCTGACGCTAACTCTAAGTGTATGGCCTTAGTCGCAAAACAAACAAATACACAAACATATGCCTTTGTTTCTAGAGCCTTTCTAATTCTAGATTGTTTAATCAAAAGCGGTCCCGCAAAATCTAAACCTATTCTTTGGAATGGTCTGCTTGGGTTAACTCTTTCAGATGGGAGCGTGCCCATGAGTTGCTTGGCCGTATTAGCTTTTAGCTTAAAACAAATAATACATTTATGTATGACCTTTTTGACTTCTCGCATACCGTGTATGATCCAGAATCTTTGATTAATTGAGGACAAAACTAGCCTGGGACCTGCATGAAGGTTTTTCAAATGTTCATTATGAATTATCAAATGTGTGATGTACGAGTCTCTAGGTAAAATAGCAGGGTGTTTCTGTGAATAGGCAATCGCCGCATTATCTAAACGACCACCTGCTCTTAGTAGGCCTTTGTTGTCAATGAATGGACAAAGAGCCTTTAGATTACCCTTTAAAATTTGATTTTTACCTTGTAATTCAAGTATATCAGATTTGAAATGTTTTTGTTGTTCAAATTTTATTATCAATAATAAGGAGTCATTTAATTCACTACTGGAAATGTAACTTAATTTATTTTTAGAAGAATTTGCTTTTATATTCTTAATAAATCTTAAAATATATGCTAATACACGTTGCATTTTATTAATACTAGAAAATTTGTTTAAAAAATCTAAATCTAAATTATTGTTTGAAGTAGTACAGACCATAGCCTTTACAGACATTGAGGCACTATTAATTTCTGGAAGCTGACAGGGCATAGGTGTATTAATAAAAGTAACTGGTTTATAGTAACTACTTCGTAAATTATCTGGACCATTCCACCACAGAGGGTGTTCCTGAAGTTTATGGGGTAAAATGCCTCTGCTAAGACTGTCTGCTGCATTTTCATCAGAACTAATGTAGGACCAAATATAATTGTCTGTCAGTTCTGTAATTATCTTAACTCTATTCGCTACGTATGTATTTAAAGTATTAATATTGGTTCTCAACCATGCTAGAACAATTTGAGAATCACTGTACAAAATGACGTCATCAATAATAAGTTTTAATTTTAGAGTAGAGTGTACTCTAGCTACAAGTTTGGCAAGCAAGACCGCCGCATTGAGTTCGAGTCTGGGCATGGTAAGCTTTTGTTTGAGTGGGTTCACACGTGACTTTGAACAAAGCAAAGAAACCTTTACGTTGTGTAAATCGTCAAGGACACGTAAGTACACACAACAACCATATGCTGAATTCGATGCGTCAGCGAAACCTACTATCTGAATAGAGCGTGCCTTGCAAAAACCAGTATAGCGTGGTGTAGTGATTGGTGACATACTTTGTAAACCATCATAGAACTCAGACCAAGCTTTAAGTAAGTCATGAGGAGGATGCTCGTCCCAGCCTACCTGTGCCTTCCATAACCTTTGCATTATAACTTTAGCTGAAACAATAATCGGTCCAGCGAGCCCAAGCGGATCATAGAACTTTCCAATGAAGCTTAAAATATCACGCTTAGTTGAAGGCATATTGGCATTGGATTGAGGCGATGAAATGAGAAATGAGTCTGTGACTGTATCATATTTTACACCTAATGTTTTGATATAATTGTCTTTTTCTAAATCTATGTTGTCTAAGTGTTGTTGTGATATTGGAATTTCTTTTAACAACTGTGGACAATTGGAATTAAGGAGGATTAAGGAGACTGCAAAGTTGTCTTTTAGCTTCAGTTAATAATTCAGGTGTTTTCTGTGATACAAGTGCATCATCAACATACATAGAATTTTCAATAATGAAGGCGGCTAGGGGAAATTCCTTCTTATATTTATCAGCTAACTCTTTTAGACAACGAGTTGCCAAATACGAAGAACTTTTTAGACCATATGTGACGGTGTTTAACTGTAAGCATTGAATGTTATTTTTAGGGCTATCCCTCCAAAGGATATTTTGTAATGACTTATATTTTGGATCGAGCGATATCATTCTGAACATACTTTTGATGTCAGCAATGAAAATATATTCATCAACCCGGAATAATAATAATATATCTAATAATTCATTTTGAACAACAGGACCATTCATCAATATATCATTCAGTGATACTTTGTTACTAGTTTTCATTGATCCATCAAAGACGACACGACACTTTGTGGTCTTTTTATCCAACCTGAGAACAGGGTGATGTGGTAAAAAGTATACAGGGTCATTGTAAAGATCATATTGACTAATATCTATAATTGTGGCATGGCCTTGTTGAATATATTCTTCAATGAATTCTTTGTACAAGTTATATAAATTGTGGTCTTTTAAAAACCTATTTTCTAAATTTTTGAATCTTTTTAAAGCTAAGTCAAACGAATGTCCTAAAGTTCTGTTAATTGAATGTAAAGCTAATTTGAGTGGCAAAGCTACTTGAAATTGATTAGTTTCGGAATTTAATTGAACTGTTTTACTGAATATCTTCTCACATTCTTCATGTTCTGGCAACTTTTCAGGGAAAGTTTCAGGAATACTTTCAGTTTTCCAGAATGAAGTGAGGGTGTCATTAAGTGAATTTTCACATGTTTGGCAAAACAGAGAAGTCACCTGGTGTGTGGAACCGATGTTGAGAAACGGATCTTTAGCAAGTGACCCTGCCAGGACGCAACCAAACTGCGTGTCCAGGACAGGGACATAAAGTCCGCTGCCATCGGCTTCCATCTGCTCTACCTTCTGTTTGTTAGGCAATAAGACCTGGAAAAATATGTCTGCACCTAACAAAATGTGAATCACACTCGGTTTGTGGAAGGAATTGTCCGCTAATATGGTACCAGGAGGGAGCTTTAAGTTTTCTCTGGGCATCTCAGTTTGGGGCATCATTGTAGTGATGTTGTCCATTATGTATGCCGTTACTCTTATACAAAATTCTTTATTATTATTGGAGTATATTGGTACATTTACATACTGGCTTACACTACATGTACTGTTACCAATCCCGATGACAGGAACATTTGTAGCCTTTGGTTGTATATTTAATAAATGGACAAGCTCGCTTGTAATAAATGATACTTGAGATCCACTATCGAGAAGAGCTTTAACATGCAATTCTGTACCATCAGTGGCTATGAGCTTTACTTTTGCAGTTGGTAGCAGCACTTGTTTTGAATTGGACTCTAATAGCAATGTGACAGGAGATACTTCATCTTGATGAAGTAGAGAATTCTCCTTGCATATGCCACATTTAAAAAAGTATCTACATTTGCCTTTATGGTCATTTAAACAAATTTTACATAAGTGCTTGTTGAGGACAAACTTTAAGCGGTCAGCGGCTGACATTAACTTAAACTTAGGACAATTAAATAGTTTATGATGTAACTTACATAATGCACAAACCATTGGTGGCGGTACAGACTCTTTCGGAGCTGCTCCTGCAGCACTTCTGGCAGTTGCAATGTGTGAAGCCTTAACGCTAAATGGTGATACAGGGTTTACCTTTTCAGCATTTTCAAGGGCTAAAGCTCTATTATCTTAAAATTCAAGTAAGGTTTGTACTGTTGGCTCTGCACTTTTAGATAATTGAAATTCTCTGTTGCACAATATATCTAATTTTCTAGTCAGTATGCAAAGTACAATTGCATCCCATTGCTCAACATTATGATTTAGATTTCTTAGTGCTGCAAGCTGTTGTTTCACTGTGGATACAAAGGATCTAATACATAATGCGGTAGACTTTGTAATGGGAGCTATGTCTAAGAGAATGTTAATGTGTTCATTAGTTATTTTATACCTGTTATTATATCTATTGTGAAGCAAGGTCTTTGCTTCTAAATAACTATTCCCTACAAGTGGCAAATTTTTAATTAAATCTAATGGTTCTCCTTGTAAAGAATTGCGCAGGTAGAACAGTCTTTGTACATTTTCTATGTTGGTGTTGTTATGGATAAGGGCGTCAAATAAGTCTATGAAGGGATTATAGTCAGAGTAATTGCCTGTAAATGTAGGTATGTCTATGTGTGGCAGCTTACTAAATGTATTATTATTTGATGATTTTTGTGGGATACGTGTAGTCTGTTGGTCAAGCTCTTTAATTTTACTTTCGATGGTGGTTAACGTCTGTAAGTAAACGTCTTCCATGTCTGAGTCGCTCTTAGAGGGGTCGATGGCACATATGTCTAAATTAATGTTTTCGAATTTTTCAAACACTACCTTAAGTCGATCTTTCTTTACAAGGAGCGCTTGAAGATCGAATGTTGTGCCTGTCTCTGTTACTGAATTATGAGCCTTTGTAATGGAGGCTTTTAGAGCAGCCCGCTGCCGAATTAAAGCGTTTGACTGCTGGGCAATAGCTTCTGTATTATCCCTTGCCATTCTAGCTATCACACAATTTACTTTAGAATCGAATAGTATGCCACTTAAATATAAACAATAAAATTTTACAAATACGTGCTAACTTAAATTCACAACACAGCTTATGAATAATAACTACAGTCCAAAATCCAAAACACAATTGAAAAATGACAATATAAACAATGTCAAACTTGATTTGACAGTAATAAAACACTGTAATGGCGGCAAAGTTAATGGCCACGTGAAAGGGCAGGTTTGCTACGCTGTATGTTGTTGCGACGCTGGCGCCAATTGACCGTGTACGCGTTGCGTTGAAAACGGGATACCTTTAATGGCGCGCTTTATTTCGACACTAGCGCCGAATTCGTGGCGTCGCAAGCGGCGAGCAAGTGAAACACCCTGGCTTGGCTTGGCTCCTTTGTTTCGAGTTGCAACGCATAGGCGGACTCCAAAGTGCCCTGTTGAAGCGTTGTAGAAAACTCGAAACGCTCTCCTTTGTGACACTAGCACCACTAGTATAATAATCACAAATTTTTACAACTGTTAATTTTCGATGCACTTATTTGATGCTGGCGTCAACACACAAATCTTGATAAAATTACACAAAACACGCGCGGTAATACTGCTCAGCATGTACATACAGTTTGTAAATCGAGAACATTTATCAAATGTTAGAATATTGTGTGACTCTCTTAATGGCGGAACACTCTTATTAAATAGCACGCTGGGAAGCGTGGGTTTACCGCGAGAAGTATCGACACGAACACTTGATATCGCAAATTTACTAATTATCACTCGCGGGCCCTCGTGCGAAGGACCATGTTAACACTTGACTGTATTGTATTTAATTAATTAAACTTAAATGAAGGGCTGATTACAAATAAAAAAGGCACGGAGCGAACTGTAAATTGCGTGTATTGCTCTCAACGGTTGGAGGCGGAAGAGAGGGTGGGATACAAAGGGGATGCAACAACGGATGGGGATTTTAGTGTTGCTTGTGCAGAATCAGTGTTGCAAGTAAACTTAATACTGTAAATGTTGGGTAATCCAACACCTAGTAAAGGACCCGGTAGTGTGCGAAATGCATTTCCCCCGCCTCAAAAAAAGGAGAACCGTCTTTGTACGCGAAGAAGTGTCCATTGAAATGTATTAAATTAGGTTGGCCCCACATAAGCATCAGGGTGAATTTTAAAGAAAGCGCTAAAAGTTATTAAAGTTGTATTATAGAGTATTTAAGTTTTATAAAGATAAATATTTAAAAAATCACGCGTGTATGTATTAAATCACTCTTCACGTTTTCACGTAACAACTATTTGATGATATATTTACTAAATTATTTCGTACTACGTAAATAGTTGCCATTATAAATTGAGTATCTACCAACTACTCTAGTTGATAAAATATAAACATATTAATTTCTTTAACTAGGCATACTTCAATCTACAATTACTACATTCATACCATACCCTTGTATACCAGCGCTATTCTGGACGGTTTTTCAGCTGTCATGTCATTTACAGCTTGAAACTGGACTTTTCTTCAACAATTCTCACATATGAGATGGTTCTCTTTATCTCTACCCTCCGTACATAGAGTTGATACGAACAGCGATATTATGGTACAAACCTATACTTACGAGAGAGCGAGATTCATCTCTTTGCATATTTATTATCCCCGCGATATCGTTCGCATGGAGGCTTGGACTTTGTATACGGTTGTCTTTTACCAGGGATGCAATAGTTGCGTGGCATCCGAGTGCAGGTACCAAGAGGGCGCAAGCTGATCGTCTGTACGATTGAAACATACTATTCTTAATCTGCTAGTTTTGGAAAATACTTTCAAAATAAAAACTAATCCGTAAAATAGATACACATTAATAGAGTTAAGAGTTGCTGTGGTTTTTTTAAAAACATTAGACTTCCATTTTTACTATAGATGGCCCAGAAATTAATATTTTTCAATTCTAACAGGGGGGCGACTTGTTACAATGTTTGCATATCAGCACCTTATACATAATAAAGACAGCCCTATATTCATATGCTCAATTGTCGTCGTCAGCCACATTCGCAGTCCACTGCTGGATGTAGGCCTCCCCAAGACGGCGCCACGCCACGCGTTCTAAATACTAAAACAATATATCGTAATGAATCATGCACAAAAAAATATGCTAGAATTCCTTTTTAAAGTCTAAAGTTTTTAGAAATCCTTAGAATAAAGTGTAATCAGTTGAGCTCGGAACCTTTTCGGGACAAATTATGCCAACATGACAAAATTCTGTTTATGTTTTATGCATCCCATAAATTAGCAGCTTTCATTTAAATTTGGACATAGGTAGATAAATAAATAGATAGCACTCTATTGGTAACACAAATAAACAATTACAAAATGTTTAATCCCAATACTTATAAGTTTTATACATTTATTTTCACTTTTATTGTCCTGTTCATATAAATTAGACGATCTTTTGAATTATTTTGCAACAGCAAATTATTATTTAGCAACAGACACAGTTCGTAAACTTTAGATGTGCATACAGATCGCTTAGATTAATATTTCTCTAAGACAGATCGTAACGGTACTAGAATCAGTATAAAATTATATATCTATTAATTTTAATGTACTGGAAAAAGAGTACTACTTCACTTGCTGAGTGTCACGATGACTGGCCAAGATTGTACTTAATATATTCAAATAACAGTAGTTTGTGTAAATATGTTGATATATGCACAAATATGGGCTGGTTCAACCCAACTTTTTTAATTTTCTTCACTATTCTAATAAAATTATTTTTCAGTTTATGTACAGATACTTGGTGATTATAATGAGCAATGATCTCGATGGCGAAATACATGGCTCAGTGAGCCAATTTGATGTTTATTTTGATTTTATTGTGGACTTAAATAACGATGAAATCCAGCTGCAGGAACTTTTATTACTGAATGTCGGGTGTGTACTATGTAACTCTTATAAGTACTAACTAGGATATGCTCGCGTCCATGCTTGACTTGAAATTCCCACGGCAGTCCCGAGACACGGAGTACCTACCGCACAATTTAAAAAAGAACGTAAGCTTGGTTTAGTGAAAACCGCAGTGAGCTTATATATACTAGAGTAGGAACGTCTTACAAATAATTCTTTAAAATGCATAGCCACTTGCGTGTTTAAAAGACGTAGCTTTGAAATCTAATGTAATGCCAAAAGTTTGCCAAAGTAAACTATATTTGTCTCGTTTCTTCCATAGTCCAACCAATTACGTTAAAATGAGACAAGGCATTGATTTCGTGTTTTTTTTTAAAATTTATTCATGACCATAGAATCAAAGTCTTTCAGTCGGAAACATGTCAATTAATAGGTCTTCGTATAGAGCGCAGTTGTATTGCAGGCTACAACCGACGCCATTCAATGGAGTTCTTGTGAAAACTCGAAAGATCACATCTGACTATACAGTTCACATTTCTCACAAAAACACATAATTTCTACTCAAAAACTATCAATATCCTGCAACTATTGTTCATTTTAGAGTAATTATACACATTTTTAGAAAATGAAACTGCACAGCTCAACGTCTCCTTTCAGTTCCCGCCAAAAACTCCTTGCTTTCGTGAAAACGGACAGAGTTGCCAGTAGTCAGAAATATCCCCAGATTGAACGGTTTTTTTTACTTCTTTTTTATAGAAAATAAAACTTACAATATATACTTAGTACATAAATATTATAAGAGTCTGTACATCGATGTTTTTGAAAAAATATTTTTAGTAAACTGATTTGATTTGGTTTTCACGGCTTGCTTAATATCTTACTATAACAATACATTTTAACAAAACATGTGCAAAGGTTGAATTAACGTTCAAGGCCTAAAATTGTCTACTTTGGAGAATCGCTACGTATCTAGATATACTAGTAAGACATAGCGTAAGGTTCCACTTTATATCGATACTTATCAAGTACGTCATATAAATCTGCGAAGATGGCCTCCTTCTGATAGTAGAATGACCGCCACTTTTGACTTAGACAAACAAATAAGGATCATTCTAACTGCTGCTGAACCTAACACTATTTTATCATAATTATTGACTACAAGTCCGTGTCTCTTGTTTATAGAGCAAGCGCTACAGGTTATATTAAAATATTTTATTTTATGTATTTGCCCACGGAAGATTCACTTCATTTTATATCGCTAATTATACCATCCCCCATCTATCTGTAAACAACATAAATTACAAAACTTGACCAAAAAGGCCAAAATGATCAAAATGACCAAAAAGGCCGGAATGACCGACATGGCCAAAATGACCAAAAAGTCCACAGAGACCGACATTGCCAAAATGACGGAATAGACAAAAACGACCAAAAGGCCAAAATAATCAAAATGGTCAGAATGACCAAAAAGACCAAAATGACCGACATGGTCAAAATGACCAAAAAGGCCACAGTGACCGATGTGGCCAAAATGACGGAATAGGCAAAAACTACCAAAAAGGTCAAAAAGGCCAAAATAACCAAAATGGTCAAAATGACCAAAAAGGCCAAAATGACCGACATGGCTAAAACGACTAAAAAGGCCACAGTGACCGACATGGCCAAAATGACGGAATAGGCAAAAAGTACCAAAAAGGCCAAATGTCCAAAAAGGCCAAAATGACCGACATGGCCAAAATGACCAAAAAGGCCACAGTTACCGACATGGCCAAAATGACCAAAAAGGCCACAGTTACCGACATGGCCAAAATGACGGAATAGGCAAAAACGATCAAAAAGGCCAAAATCACCAAAAAGGCCAAAATAACCAAAAAGGTAACAATGACCGAAATGACCAAAAAGGTCAAAATAGTCAAAATGACCAAAACGACCAAAATGACCAACATGGCCAAAATGACCGAAAAGGCCAAAGTGACCGACATGGCCAAAATGAGTAAAATAACCAAAATGACCAAAAAGGCCAAAATTACCAAAAAGGTCAAAATGAAAAGTATCTCTTGTCCACCCTCAGTATTTAATTTACATACGTACCGAATTTCAGCCAAATCGGCCCATCAGTTCTTCCGTAAAAGCATAGCAAACAGAAAGATAAATATATTTTTATCCCGGAAACTATCCCATTTTTCGGGATAAAAAGTATCTTATGTTCATTCTCGGCATCGAAAACATACATATACTGAGTTTCAGCCAAATCGGTCCAGTAGTTTTTACGTGAAAACGGAACAGACAGACAGAGTTACTTTCGCCTTTATAATATTAATAGGGATGTAGTATCATAAAAAAATTAATAAGCACATTAGAGTCGTTGCCGAAATTTTATTATTAAAGCACACAAAATTTACTGGCGCACGCTTCCATCATTCACTTTTTCAAGAACTATACTCCAAAACAATTTTAAAAAATAAAATCGTTAAAATTTTAATTCTTTTAACTGACAACACCGATGACAAAAACAATACACGATATAGTATTTTGTTGTCTAATGTTATTTTAAATAATGCGATCAAAATTAAGCAAACTTACTAGTGAAAGCTAACGTCACTTGCTTTGTTATCATTTTCGGACGTGATACACAACTTTTAACAGTACATTTTACCATTTTGAATACGTTTTTACGCCCGTCGCGTATACGTCACACTCGCTTAGTGTCTAACTCACAACTGGGGCCAGATATGCCTGCAGGCATCTTCGAAGTGGCAACACGTCGGTGCCGTAAATTGCGTTTATAAGATCATTGGAAAACCGTGTCGGAATATGTTAATTTGTGTGCACCCGTACAAGTACAAACCACATCTGGAAGAATTGCCGCGGGATTACCGGGAAATAAAAAAAATAATCTTTTTTATTTGGCCATTTTGAATAATTCCCAAAAAAATCCCGCCGGATTCCCTGGATAAAAAGTGGCGCAGAAAGTCTAAAAATGTTATATCGATCAGCTAAAACCGTTTCGAAATCGGACCAATTTGTTTTTACGTTAATCCCGAAAGGACAAGAAATCTAAAAGAAATTGCATTCTGTTTTCCGTCGTTTGCTTATATAGTGAATTACAAATGTTTTTCTAAATAGCTTCAATGTAGGTAGGGCATTTTTAGAATGTTATAATTTTGAGTTCAAATTATGTTAAAAGGGCAAAGGGTTCGTTTTCCAGCATGTTTCTTTATATCAGAAAGGACTGTTATAGTTGTTGAGTAAAACGGAAACATAAAAAAATCTTTATTTCCGCCTATGTCACAGTCAATTTTATTTTGAAAACTATATATAGAAAATATAGATATATACAGAATGTCCGGAAAAGTGACGTTCAAAACAAATGTTTAGTTAGTTTACAGGAAGGGGTACCTGAATTACCCCCTTGTATGTTTTACCAACATTTTTAGTTTTCGAGTTATTAATTTTTTACAAATTTAAAGGCTAGTTAACATAGAAAACGGCTCGTTATGGGTATTTTTTTGCATGATTATGAAAGCTTAGACTTTTGGGCAGTTTTTAAAAACACTCTCAATTAGATGGAGTTTTCAATTTTTAATAGAATCGCAATTCGTCGGAGGGCGAGATATGTATTATATAAATATATCTCTGTACTATATATATTATATAATAATCTATATCTGGATACAGCTCGATATGGATAAAAATCAATCAATTTATATAATAAAAGTTTAAAAGAAGGCAATAGAAATTTTTATTAGGTAGGTCGGGCGGTACCCCGGGTACCTAGTATTTTTAACAATGTGTGAAAGGTAGGTGTTTGAATTTTAAATTCCCAAATTGAATAAGAGTTCTATAATGACCTACAAATATATGATTGCGATATATTTTTGGTCATAAAAATGCATATTTTTCATCGAGATATAACAATTTTTATTTTTATGTTTACAGACAACTACGCGTAAATTTGAGTGGCAATCCAATGTTTGATTGGGTGTTGACGCCAGTAGTAAATATATTTGTCGACATTTTTCATAATACTTTTATAAGTATAATCGAAAGTAAAATTCGTTCGTCTGTGCAAGATGCTATCGACGATCTCAACATACAAATAAAAGAACTTATGATAACATTTGTATAATAAATTATTTCTGCCATAACTGCATTTTTTACCTATTTGTATTTATTTTGCCTTTTAACTATTTAATGACTCCCAAAATGGCAAGGCGTTATAATTCTAAAAATCATGTGGACATCTTCTACGGGCTGGCTTCTGTCAAAATATGAAGTTAAAAGAGCCGGTACGTTAGTGGTAGGAAGCGCCCTCTTTAAAGACATCATTCAAGGCGACGTATCGTAACCGTCTGCCAGCACTACGGCGGAAGGAAAAGCCGTGGCATCCTGGGTGGACTACTTCTATCTCACATACATATAGTGCACATGTGCGAGATCCCAGGTACAGGTTTACAGCTAAAGAAAAGGATTTATTTTAAAGCAATAAGCAATATTTGCTTTCCAATCCTAAAAAAGGCGTCCCAATATCTTTTTAACTATCATAACATGAAATCAGGTGGGGTGATATTCGCTTCTACTCGTAAATTGCTAAAAAGTATGTCGTAAGCAACGACATATAAAAACATCTTAGGTCGTAAGTCTATGACTATGGAATGCAATTAGATAAATGGACCACCGGCTTCGTGAAGTTCAGGTCGCTAGAGGAAATAAGTTTTGTACGTCAATGATGTAGCTAAAGCTAAAGTATATGTATATAGTATATTACATGATATACATATCTTAAGAGTGAATAATTTAGATAAAAAATACAATAACTGGTCAAGCTGAATCAGACGTTGGTGAAACAGCTTTCCGTACAAATTTTAACACTTACTGTTGATTTAGGCTAGATCATTGTGAGCCGTGAGGTTCGTGTTTCATCGATTTATAGATGTTCGTGAAGTTCGAACCTTGCCAGAGTTTCCTACGGAGCACAGATCTCACCTACATTCTCTAACGCCTGATTTATCTTACCGACCATATATTTGCTCTTACTATCGGTTGGCATATAAGCTATATATATAACACAAGTAGTAACAAAATTCAACCTTACTAATGCAAGTGAATGAGAAAGAAATAGGAACCGGCTATAAATAGAAATCTGTTCAAAGGATGATACCTGCTTCTAAACTAATTAAAAAATTAAATCGGGCCTTATAAATTTATTTTTATAAGGATTTAGCGAATTGCGAATTGCCAATTTGAATCCCTCAGAAACAATTGTTGATGAAGATAAGGCACAGACCTTATTTTCGATTAAAAATGGTTTCGTTTTTGAGGCGAATGTAAGGAATCCTAAAATTTAACGTAGGTAAACAGCTTATTTACGCGAAAGTCATTAATTATGATGTTTATCTTCACGAAATTTATCGACACTGATTTGGTAATAACGATTGTGATAAAGTATTTAATATCATATTTATCTATTAGCAAGGGGTTCATATAAAGTAATAAAATCAGATAACCAAGTGATTCGTGTTAGTTATTGTAGAGGGCAAGATGGACAAGAAATACACGGCTGTGGTTTTGGCCATATTGCTGGTAACAGCAGAGGCGCAAAATGTTAACATTAAAAGCACGTTCTTACCAAAATTAGCCAATGTACGGTAAGTAATTAGCTTGTTACAAATCGATAGACAGCATTTTATTGCCACTTAAACAACTTACTTAGGCAACGTAGCTTAAAGTAGATACTTAAAAGCTAATCCGACGACAAATTAACAAGTGATTCATGAAATTACAATTATTATGGTGGTTATGATTATTGTCACAATGGCTGAGACGTCTGACTCCCATTTTAATTAAGTTGGTTCCAAACAAATTTTGCAAATTGCATAAGTAAGCACCAGCTTGAATAATTTTTCTGGTTTTATATATTTACTAGCTGCCCCGGCAGACGTCGTCGTGCCCAGAAAAGCTTCAATCGATATACAGACAGCATTAAAGTTTATAATTAACAAATAAAAAATAGGGGTTGATCGTAGAGGGTTGAAAAAGGGTTGTATGTATTTTTTAATGCTGTATCATAAAAACACATATCTAAAAAATAATTAAGGGTGTACTACCCTTAACATTTAGGGGGATGAAAAATTGATGTTGTCCGATTCTCAGACCTACCCAATATGCACACAAAATTTCATGAGAATCGGTCAAGCCGTTTCGGAGGAGTTCAACTACAAACACCGCGACACGAGAATTTTATATATAAGATGTGTGATTTGTTATTAGAAATGAGAAAACTTGAACGCCCTGACGTGTACCTACGTCTTTTTATTATTGAATGAGTTCAGCAGATACGCAGACGGCCTACCTGGTGGAAAGCGGTCACTATACTTATACTATAGCCATTTGCAACATCAAATGCATTAGAAATGCGCTGTTACTTTCTTAAGGGAGACTGGAACCTAACCACTAATGCCGGAAAATACCCTACCACTTGGCTGTGGGTTATTATGTCGCCTCTTACGACGGGCCGCAGGCAATTGTATTCTTTCTCCATTGCTGCACGTATAGGTATTCCGCGAAACATTAGTTTCGAGGTATACCTGTCGTTAGAGGCGGCAAAACAACCCACAGCCAGGTGGTAGGGAAAGAAATAAAGCTTAAGTAAACCTGACTCATATTAGCGTCAAGTTCACTCGAACTTTATTAACTTTATAAGAAATAGTTAACTAACACTATCCGAATACAGATACTGCTGCGTAAGCAAACTGTATTATTTTTGAAGCATATCATATACCTACTACTAAGAAAGTATAATTAATTAATTTAACTAGTTGTCAAATACCCATGGAGCATATTAGAGGGCATTTGCGATATGTGCCTGCATTCCCTTATGTGTGTAACAAGCCAATTTGCCTTATGCCGGATTTTTATACTTTCTATCGAATGGATAGTACCTTAAGTACCTACTTACTGGTTAAAATTCGGTATAAACCTCGGACAAGTAGGTAATAACAACGTGCTATCAATAGTAAGGTATTGTTTGTTAGGTTAAATTGCAAAGGCTCATGACCATTGGGTTATTTGTGGTATAATATTTTTTTGTTCTTATTCTTAGAAATCACAACTGGCAAGGTCTTGGGCTGACCGCTGATATAAATGAATATATCGACAATACGATTTCTTTGATGGTTCCATTCATTCAAGAAGTTGGCTTGGACCCTATGACTCTGCCTAACATTGAAGAAGGTTTCGAAGTGGTTTGTATAATTTACACACTATAAAATAAATCATAATGTAGAAATAACATGTAAAGAAGGTACCTACGTGTTCAAATAGGACTCGTGTGTAGGGCGTTCTTCTATAATAGCAATGCAATGCAATAAATTATTCAAAACAACTCTGTAATTGAACTTTTTTTCTTGAAAAACTTGGGTATGATCAGGGCCGGAACCCTTTTGCCGCAGTAGGTAAACTTGACAAATGCCGCTCCAACCGAAGCTTGAGGAAACATCGTTAACTAGAAATTCCATTATAGGTGCACACTTAGGTGCTTAATCAGCTGATTTGTGCACGAGCGTACTCCCGCCCGCGCCGTGCCGCACCACACGCTTTACTGATGTTGTAATTTTATTGTATTATAATATTAATACATTTTTTTATACAGGGGAATTCCGTTTATAGACCATAGGCCGCCCGAAGGGAAAGGTCGCGACCCGTGTGTGGGATTCGCCAGGTTGGGGTGGCACTAGCACCTCACATATGAAGTGCTATTCCCACGCCGCAGTTAGGGATACCCACTAAAAGTCCTGTCCGATCCTCCAACGCTCCTTGTGAGGGCTGTGAGTTCGCTCGCGAATTTAACTCCACCGTACAGACGACGGTCGGCCATTTTTCGGACGGGCAGGACGGGCCCCACCATTTACCAGTCGGAAAACTAGGTGTTTCCGGCTACTTCGGCTCTCACCTACTTCCTATGCCAAAATTGTCTTTCTTTAGCCGGCTTTACTCTGAGAGCTCGTGCCTCGGTCTACCTATTGTGTTCGCCTGAGACTGTATCAATTTCAACAGATACGATAAAATTTAACTTCTAATTACAGAGACCTGCGCTAATTACATATAGCGCTTGGATGAAATTAACCGATGGTACTATGACTGGTTTGGTGAACGTGGGTCGTTCTGGAGATCAGATGGTCAACTACTTCGCCAAAATGCTGAGAACCCAAATCAAGCTGCAATTTACCAATCTTGAGGTTGGTATAGAATTAGACAAACACTATAATATGAAATGATATTCAAATATTTAGCAATGTTTAGTGTGTGTATGCTTAGTATGTAACGCATATAATGATGTAGTTTTGATGATATAATTGATAATGGAATCGCGGCATGTGTATTATATTTTAGCTATATACAAATAATTATCATGCCTTCAAAACCATCTCTTTTCCTGAAATGAGACAAGTCCAAAAGTAAGACGTCTATGAGATACTATCTCTATAGTTTAAATAGTAATTTTACTACTATTTAAACTTTATCACAAATTATATTGTGTTTGGGTATTAAATATTATATCTATCAATCAAGTCTATCTATGCACTGAAAAATTAGAGTCAAACATAGTGGTTAACTATACCATCTGATGTCCGTGGCAAATTCATCGGATGGGGCCCTCTAAAGAATCTCAAAAGCACTTCGCATAACGTGTATTAGAACTCAACGATTTATTTTCTACGAATCTGTTCAAGTCTTGATAATGTATTTGTATAATTCAGTAATGTTTAACTAAACATAACTGAATTAAATAAAAAATAATCATTTTAACTAAATTTTGTAATAAATGTTAGATGCAACAGATTACGGCTTCTCGGACTGGAAGCCCGCGATAGCCGGCGGACCATGGTATTTTGCTCTCACTGCCACCCTATTGTTAAGCTACTAGTAAACCATTGGGCAATCTGAGTTGTCGCAAATAGAAACACCAGCAACAATGGAGATCTTAATATTTACTGCTTTTTCTGTCCACCACATTCTCGCAAGAACAAAATGTTCTCGAGAGATTGTGGGTTCATAACAACACACAACAAGAAGTCAATAAAATTAAGGAAACTTGTGAACTTTTGTGATACCTATTGATTAATATTAACTGGTTACAATTTTCTTTTCAGTTTAATTATAAATATTTGGTGCAAGTGATGAACATTGGTCCTACAGGTGGAATACGTGCTTCATTGAATAGATTTGTAGTCACCGTGGATTTGCTTTTCGATTTCAATAACGACGAAATCCATCTGCAGGTGTTTTCTCTAACCGATATTGGGTACGATAAGCCTAAAATTCATTCTTATATTATTCATTCTAGCATCATCGTTAACATAGAAATGAAAGTAGATTTGTTTGTTACCTCTTTACAGTTTTAAAACTGAGTCATTTTCATGAAATTGACACTTTTAGAAGGACAGTAAGGGGAAGTCCTTAACTGTTGAGCTATACGAAAATAGTCCTTGGAGACTATCCATAACTTTTCGCGAAAATTTGATCCCCGTTCACAGATTTTCAAAAAATGTTCAATTAGCAAGAAAATGGTAATTTTTCATTTAAAAACTTAATTCAGTTTTTTACATATTGTAATAACTAGCTGACCCGTCCCCACTTCGGTGGGCATCAGAAAAAAAAACTTATTATTAATCACAATCAAATAAATCAAAAATATTTCCCGTCCCTTACTGCCCGTACCCCAGTGACGCCAACATTGCATAAGTCTATCTAGCCGATTCGATGGAATGTCCGGATTGAATAATTCAAAAAGTTATATAAATGTTTTGAAGGAGTCTTGAATATGAAGTAATTTATTTTGATAAATAAATAAATACCAAGATACAAATAAAGAGCCTTTTCTAGTAGAACTAGAACCATTTACAGATTTACCTCAGTATAGATTAGTAAATTAAACATGATCCACACGGCCGAACTCAACTTTAAGGGCCCTCTGGGGCACCGTGACAACACTGACAACTGACAAGTACCGCCCTAGTATCTTTGTACTGTAATATTTTTTTCTGATACGCGAAGTTTTGTCGCCCTAGGAAATTTCGCCGCCGTGGGCACTAACCCCTAGTGGCCCTAGTCATCACTGATAGCCCAACTATTACTACATGGATTATAATGTAAGCTGAAGTAAATTTTGTATCTTTATTTGCAGTCGCCTTCAAGTCCGATTGACAGGCAACATTTTGGTCGACTGGCTTGTCACTCCTGTTATCAACGTGTTCCTAAGAGTATTCGACGATATTATTATGAAGGTGGTTGAAGTCAACATTCGATCAGTCGTGCAAGACGTTATCAGTTTCCTTAACTCAAACATAAAAAATATTATCAATGTGATTGAAAATTTGTAACTTATAATAAGATTGCGAATATATAAAGTAAATGCAGGCCAAATACAATTTTGATTGAAAGAAAACATTTTTTTTATTTATTATATATTTTCAACACGTTTCTTATTATATTTCGAGATTACGACTCCCTCCCGCACAAGTACGACACACTTACTACCTCTTAGGAGTTTTTGGCGGGAACTGAAAGGAAACGTTGTGCTGTGCAGTTTTATTTTCTAGAAATGTGTAAAATTACACTAAAATGAGCAATAGTTGTAGGATATTGATAGTTTTTGAGTAGTGATTATGTGTTTTGTGAGAAATGTGAACTGTATAGTCAAATGAGGCCTTTTGAGTTGTCACAAGAACTCCGTTGAATGGCATTAGCTGATTACCTACAGTTCAGCTATGCTACAAATAGGCTTAAGAAAATGAAGAAACTAAATGTATATCAAAAACTAAAATCTGGCTTAAAGGCCTAGCTGCCAAGCCATAAACCTAAATAAAATAATAAAATACTGCCTCTTATTTTTTTATCAAGCAAGAACGGACAAAGAATATAATTTCCTGCGGCCGGGCGGTCTGTCGTAAAAGGCGACAAAACAACCCACAGCCGAGTGGTAGGGTATTTGCTCGATTATATGGCTAGACCTCTGGTCTAGAGTGGTCTAGAGGCCGCCATAACAAGCTTGATTAGTGTACCGGCATTAGTGACCAGGTTCCAGTCTACCATGAGAGAGCAGCAGCGCATTTGTAATACCTTTGGTGTTGCAAATGTTCATAGGCGATGGTAACTGCTTTTCATCAAGTGGGTCGTCTGCCTGTCTACTGAACCCATTCAATAAAAAAACCTTTTTTTTTTTTCAAAAAAAGGGAATTCTCAATCGGGAACCATCAGCCGCGCGATGGGGGAAGTCACGGCCGACGTATGGGATTTGCCATTTTTGACTATGGATGTTTTTTTTGTTCCGGATTCAGTTTTTTGTTTGATAAAATAAAATATGTTTATATAAAAAATACATTTATTAAAACGTACCTAGCCAAATCATAATTTGCAATAAACCTGCGAAAAATCGAAATGTGTGTTGCATAGTAGAATTTAGGTGAAAGTTTCACCGGACAAGTGGAGAAAAGAATGGCAACGGATAAGTGGAAAAACGAATCGGAACGGACAAGTGGAAAACCGGAACACGTGTCCGATGCCATTCGTTTGTCCATCCACATGTCCATTTTTTTACAGCTACTATTAAATAGTGGCAGAAATTGTACTAAAAAAATACTATATATTATATTTAACTAGAGTTTACCCCGTAGTAAGATTAGACTTTTCGAAAGTGGCGCTCCTATTATTTTCTACTTTATTTTACCGCCTTGTAGTACATAATATAGATTATACATCATGGTTTACAAGAACGGTTTGGTTTGGTACGAAAAATCGATTATTTAAACAATCGATTTCAGATCAAGGTTGCGTAAATTCTTATGCCTAGCCTATACTTTCCCTTTATGTTTGATTACTGGCTTAAAGGCCTAGCTGCCAAGCCATAAACCTAAATTAAAATTTAATTTTGTTTGGTTATATTTTAGTAATAGTTACATGTACATGTGATAACGTAAGGAATATACATTTTTTTAAATATAGTTGCTGAGTTACAATCTGTATATGGTATAAAATATCAAGGTACATTAAATATAAACATTTTGAGGGGCATTTATTGTTACTTAGATATTTGTGATTCTAGTAAAAATGGGGAAAGTAAAAAAGATGAAACCTTCACAAGTAGGTAAAAATATTGCTCTTGCTGACCAAATAGAATCAGTGAACTCTGTGAAAATGAAAAACAGAGTTAAAGGAAGGAAAAGGCACGACGACGACGACGAGGTATGTGGCGATTTACTTAATATAGCCAGCAGGGTATAACAATCTCCAGGGCAACTTCAGGTATTCTAATAATAAATAATCACGGCCACCAAAAAGTGGCCGAAACGTCGGAATAACAAAAATCAAATAAATTACTGCGCTTAAAACCGTTAAAACGTAGTTTTATTATGTATACAAGTCACGAAAACTTACGAAAATATTATTCAGATATTCTATTTTTGTTTCTTATCCTATTTACTAAATACATAACTATTTAATAGTTGGACTAAGTGGAATAATATCAAGATAAGCTAATTGTGTCATGGGTAAAATAAATAATAACATTAGCAAAATAGAATCTCATTAATTGGGTCCACCAAACATATTTAAAAGATTGACCGATCTGCCACCCAATGGCAAAGTAATCTCGAAGTGCATGTATAATAATTTCCTTCACTATGTGATAATTATACCAATATCTGAATTAAGCCAGTAATACTGCCCATATGGTATATGCATCCATGCAGAGAGTAACCCATACATTATACATTAAAAAAATATTGTTGAACTGATATATTTAAAAAAAATATAATACTGATTTATTAAAAACATTAACTTTTAAGAAGTGGCTATGCTTTTTGACCCAGACTGGCATGAGATTAAAGGTAATATGAGCTTAGGGCTGTATGTACACTTCAAGTTAAACAAGTTTTGAATGAATAAATATTTAGGAATATACTTAATATACAAACACTAAACCTGTTTTTGAGTTCAGTAAACTTTGAATTAGATTACTGATTTTTAAATAATATGATAATAGTTATTTTGCTTATATATTGCATGAATGGTTACAAACCACAGCTGCTTTGAAATATTCACTTAGCTTTTCATCTTTAGTTGGAAGTCGCTACCAGTGACTAGGAAGGTGACTTAGGTTAGACTGTCAACCAAAGTGCCAGAACACATGGGTCACCATTGACATAATATAATGAATGACACGAATGAAAAAAAAGGAAATATGTCAAGAACTACATATCTCTTAGACATGGGGATTGCAGAAGGGAGAAGAAAAGCAAATGGGAGAATAAAATGCTACATTTAAAGGTCTTAATGAGTATAGATGCAATACTAAATGTCTATGTTCTAGTTTGTGAATCCAGATTTATCAAAGAAAATTCTAAAAGCTGCTCGACGGCAACAAGTTGAACTTGATGATTCTGATGCTGCGCCATCACCTGCCAAACATGTCAGTCTTCCAGCTAAACTTACAGGTAACTTTAATTTAACTGATTTGTATATATTTTTTAATCCTTAATTATTATTACGTGTTTATGGTGTTCTGTCAGTTATTAATGAGACTGTTATTATCTGCATTTTATTATTATCATCTGCATATAAATTATTATTATTATGAGATTATGTTCTGTATATTCATTGAAATGCTATAGAGATTATTGTATATAATGTTTTAACAATGTGGAGGGAGGGTTTTAAACACAATATATATAATTGGATAAGGGGGATGCAATAAGGAAAATATGATAATGATAAGCAGAGGGGGAAGGGGCCATCGGAACTCATTCAAGCATAGAGCATGATTAGGCTGTTTGACACACAATATACTGTGATAATGTGATATTAAAGTGTTTGAACCAGCCTTAAGAGCTGTTATAAAGATAATGAATGAGATGCTGGCTGGAGTAATGGCTCTACCACATACAAAATAATAATACAAATATGATGTTGTCTAAGCTTAACTCACTAATTATCTTTGTTGACTTAGCAATTTAGTATGTTTATTATTATTATTGTTATTAAAATTTTGGTAGATTATAATTTGTTTTATTGTTTTTTATATCTGTAATTGTTAGTTACTTAGTGCAATATTTGTATGACCTTAAATTTGAATGTGGTTGTGACATTGGGTCCAGAGACTGATTTTTATTACTCTTCTTTTTATCTTGTATTTTTTACATTTTACTGAAATCAAATTTTTGAGCTCCAGGGTTGAACTTATCAAACAAAATTCTTTTAAGATAGCATCCTTAATATAAAATGGACCACCTGGATGGTGGACATATGAAATATTAATAAGAATCTTTTTAGATGGAAATCTTGAAGCAGAGTCAGACTCTGACCATGATGACTTGGAGCCTGATACATACTATGACAATATTGAAATCAATGAAGAAGATGAAGCAGCATTAAGAATGTTTATGTCATTGAAGCCAGAAAGAACCCGAACATTGGCAGACATTATCAAAGAAAAGATTACAGAAAAAAATACTGAACTACAAACACAATTCTCCGATGTAGAAACAATGAAGTTACAAAATATTGACCCCAGGTAGTTTTCACATTAAAACAAATTGCAGTGGAAACTTGATTATCCCAACTTCAGTTATATCTATCCATGAGTAGATTGACATGTTGCAAATGGCAATATCCTCACGCTTTACGTGGTAACCAACCCAAGTGTTTTGATATTGTATGTAGACACTTACAATAATTGTTATGCTGTACGTTTTACCTTTGTATCTAAAAATTTCAATCTATTCTTAAATATATACAAAAATTACTTTTTTCATATATTCAATTTTTTGAATACTTTACAACAATATAATCAGTATGGTTAATTGAGTCTCCTCTGTATTGTAATTGAATCTGCTACATTAATTTAAACATGACTTAACTATGGATATCAAAGATCTGTGAAATGAAGTGAAAAACGTTAAGAAATTAAAGATCAAGCTAGCTCAGAAGAGATTATTCCGGATATTGTAATCTTCAATTTCGGATTTTTGGAATGTGTAGATATAATTCATGTGTACAAATATTTGTCAGGTTTTAAGTTTATCTCTTCATTTAGGGTGAAATCAATGTATGAAGGTGTAAGAGATGTCTTACAAAAGTATCGTTCAGGAAAACTTCCAAAGGCATTCAAGATGATACCACATTTGCAAAATTGGGAACAAATTTTGTACCTTACGGAGCCTACAACTTGGTCAGCTGCTGCCATGTATCAGGTACTAATTCAATTTATTGTATTTATGGTCCCTATTAAATTTTATGGATGCTCTTGATTGGTAACACTGGCAATGGATACTTTTTGTTATGTTCAATGAAGGTAGTTTGTTAGATTACAAATCGAAGGGTGCAAAGTAAAAAGAGATATTTGCAAAATAGCTACTTTACAAGAGAGCGAAAAGATGGCTGTATTACCTTTGTAGTATTGGAAAGAACATACCGACGGGTGCAAAGTAAATAAAGTTATCTACAAAATGATGATTTTTAGTTTATTGTACAATCGTTTTAATAAAACAATTCTTTACAATATGACATTATTTGTTCTGCATATATCACATTATTTCAATAAATTTTCGTACTTAAAAAAACCCAGCTACGTATGTTCTTTCAAAGTTAATACGACCATCTTTTCGCTCTCCTGTAAAGTAGCTATTTTGCAGATATCTCTTTTTACTTTGCACCCGTTGATACGTAGCTGGCTTTTTTTACGTACGAAAATTTATTGATATAATGTGATATATGCAAAACAAAAAATGTCATATTGTAAAGAATTGTTTTATTAAAACGATTGTAAAATAAATTAAAAATCATCATATTGTAGATAACTTTATTTACTTTGCAATGATGATGAATGTGGATGAAGTGACTGATAAGATATGGGATTTGAACCCATACATGTAAAATGAACTCTTGCCAGAGCCTTCTTTCTACAGCTAATCATGCAAGGCCACAAAGATTGAGGTAAAACTGGTATTACTTGTGCTGTTAGTATTAGTATATTATTAGTATTACTAGTATTACAAATTAAGTATTCATGGCGGTATATTGTTTCAAGGCGACAAGAATTTTTGCTTCGAATCTGAAGGAAAAAATGGCACAAAGATTCTACAATTTAGTACTGTTACCAAGAGTTAGAGATGATTTGGCAGAGTACAAACGATTAAATTTCCACTTATACCAAGCACTTAGAAAGTCTCTCTTCAAACCTGGAGCATTTATGAAGGGAATCCTCTTACCGCTCTTAGAGGTAGGTTTATTTTGACTTGAATCACTGACATCATTTCTTAATCTATTTTTACTATTTGAGGATCATAATCAAAATCTTTATTGATAAGAAAATGACTTAAGCTTTTTTTGCTTTATCTAGGCAGGAGACTGCACATTACGTGAGGCCATAATAGTGGGTTCTGTGTTAGCCAGGAACTCGGTACCAGTTTTGCATTCAAGTGCTGCAATGCTTAAGATTGCTGAAATGGACTACACTGGTGCAAACTCAATATTCTTGAGGATACTATTTGACAAAAAATATGCATTGCCTTATAGGGTTGTGGATTCAGTTGTGTTTCATTTCATCAGGTATTTTGTATTTCATTTTCACTTAATAAATTAGTTATTATTAGACATCGGATTATATGCACTATCAAAATAGCAAAATATGCATGCAAATATGCACTAATAAGGGCCGAAATATGCACAATCAATAAACCATTTATTAGAATTTAAGTTTATTTTCACATCATATTTATATATTAAACATATCTTAATATTAGTTATAAATTATTATAATAATAATTTACTTATTATAATTCTTGTGACTCTTCCTCGCACGCACGCCACATCCCGCTGGCATAATACAAGATGCCTAACACGTATAACTACCGAAATAAGCACTGTCAATGAAAAAGTACCAAAATATGCAATAACACTAAAAATAGATTTATATGCATTGGCATATGCAAACATGAAAATGCATATAATCCGATGTCTAGTTATTATTAATTTTCTCAGTTTTGCTAGAATTTGGAACACCACTTAAAATTAATTCTTAACTTAAATGTGGAAATGTTGGATGAACTAATTATAATGAAATTTTGTTGTGTACTTTTGATAATCAGTATGAATAAGCTTTTATCGCAGAATATGGGACAGATTCATTCAAACACAATTTGTAGATTATGCAAGCAACTTTGTATAGAGAGCCCCAGATAAAACAATAGTTTTGTTCTAGGTTCCAGAGGGACTCTCGCGATTTACCTGTGTTATGGCATCAAGCCTTATTGACTTTTGTACAGCGCTACAAAGCAGACATTTCTACAGAACAGAGAGATGCTCTCTTGGAATTACTAAGAAAAAAATCTCATCCTACAATAACACCTGAAGTGAGTGAGCTCTTTTATTTTTAAATTATTTGACTTGTATTTTAATAGTCAACTGCTGATGTAATTCTTGTATTCTGTGTAATTAAAACAACTTGTGATGTAACTATTGTATTAGAATAAACTAAAACTATAGTAATTTTGGTTTTAGATTCGTCGGGAATTACAAGCAGCCCAGTGTAGAGATCTTGAAGTTAATCAATCAACAGCAAACCATATGGCAGTGGAGTAAAAATAAATTATGTGATAATTATAAAGATGTAGTAAATATATGGTTAAGTGTAACAAAATTGATTTTATTTAATTTCTTTATTGAAAGTATATAAAATAATTTACAAACAAAACTGTTTTAACCACTTTTTAAAAGTTTAATAGTTTATAAAGTAGTGCAAGAAAAACTAAATGTACAAGTAGGTATCAATTGGAGGGTAATATCAGGTGTTTACATGTGCAACAATGGTTACTGAGATGTTCTAGTATATAAATTACTCTTCCGAAAGGCTATTAATGACAAGCAGACTTTCAATTAGAGACTTTAATTAACTGTAAACAAAAAATAACAAATCACAATGACTTATGAGAAATATTAACAGCTATCGGTCTGTCTACTTGACTTGCTACGAAATGAACCGGAGGTAAAACTGTTTCACCACAATCACATTTTCTACCCGAAACGTAGTCAAAGATGCCAACCCGGCAACCGCATTTTTCACAATTAAGTCTCCCTTTGGTCCACTGTTCAGTCTCAACTTTTTTTCTTATCCAATCTGGTAAGTTATCTTCAGAAAGGTAAATAAAGTTACTTAAATTGTAGCTGTTGCACTTCTGTTGGTCACAAGTCGTATAATTGTTTATTACAGTTGACATGTCCAAAAGTACACTTCGACACTTATGGCATTTGATCACACTTATATTCGGTGAAGTCATTATTTACATACTTTTATTTAGAGGGACGAAATATTTCCCTAATATGTTGTTTTTTAGGTTATCCGTTATTTTCGTAATTTGACAATCAATGAAAGTATATTACAAAGGTGTCTGCTGTCAACGTCAACTTTAAATTTTTGAAGTAAAGGCTGGTGTTAACAATAAAATTACAGATCACATATTATAGTATAAATGAAATCAAAGATGTCAGTCATATTGTTTGTTCTGATAAAAGTTATATTCTAATTTAATCATACTTTGATTGGTAAATAAAATTGGCGGTGGTAAATTAGATTAGGCTACCATAGAGGAAATAATAAACATAAACAAAATTAAAACTAAATAATTAAAATGTTCAAGTTGGCGGTAGGCTAAATAAAATTTTAACAATACTCGTTACCACTTGACATCTTTTTCTTCTATGATCACGGCCACTGAAAAGTAGCTGAAACGTCGGAATAACAAAATTAAACAAATTACCGAGCTTAAATCTGTTGAAACGTAATTTGATTACATACTTTGATTATTCTACATTATTATATTTTAAGGTGACTATTTTTTGTTCAAAAAGAGTAGTACCCTTTGCAAGTATGTCATAGGTGAAAAAAAGAAGAAAAACGATAAAAACTTTATTTTCTTTTAAAAATATACTTTTCTTCGGAGTGGATTTTTTTGCTAAATGAGGATGTTCGACTAATAATGTAGCCACATCCGAACAACTTTCATTTTGCATGTTAAATTTGACTGTTAAGACGGCAGATAATGTTTTTACAGATAGTTGCGACTTCTCACTGCTCCAATAATCATTCCCTAGTGAAAATACCCTTTCAACAGTAGCATTAGTGCCTGGACAACATAAGGAAATTTCTATTAAAACTTTTAAATTTTCATGTGGGATATGTTCTACTCTAAAATGCCGAAAGATTTCTACCCATCTTTTGTCAAGTTCTATTTTCTCATTGTTCCATTTCTTCAATTTTTCTTCATTTAAATATAAATTTACTCCTATTTAATTAACATACAAATGAGTACTTTCAGAGTACAGGATTTGAAACGAGTACGGTTTGCGAAAAAAGAGTACAAAATTCAGTAAATGAGTACAGTTGGTTACCTTACATATTTACACATCCTCTTTTTTGTAGATTCGTGATATTTCACCATGAGCGCGTTACAGTTACAGCTCACAACGCCCAAAGTGCTCCGTTAGCCGTTCCACAAGGCCACCGCGGTCGTAGTGGTTGTGGCGAAATGTCAATAATGACGTGTCAAGAGGTGGGTCGAATAACCTTTCCACTTGGGTTTACGGTTATAACGCCGGCAAGCAAGTGGAACGGGAAAAATCGCGGTTGTGAACGTGGTCGTTGTGAGTCTAACGGAATGTAGGCTTTATGTATCTCAGGAATCGAACAATATACGTTTCTGTAGCCGTTCCATATAGCGACCACGGACGTTGTGATCCCCGTGAAAACGTCACTAATGACGTCATGATTTTCTCGCAGCGCACAAAACGACCCATGACAAGAGGTGGGTCGAATAATCCGTTCCACTTGAGTTTACGATTGTAACACCCGTAAGCAAGTGGAACGATTAAAATCGCGGTTGTGAGCATGGTTGTTGTGAGCCTCATGTGGAAAGTAGCCTGTAGGCTATGTAGGTGCCCTATTATTTATTTAGGTTTATGGCTTGGCAGCTAGGCCTTTAAGCCAGATTTTAGTTTACAATATAGTTTCTTCATTTTCTTAAGCCTATGTACAGCACAGCTGAACTGTAGGTAATCAGCTAGTGCCATTCAACGGAGTTCTTGTGACAACTCAAAAGGCCACATTTCACTATACAGTTCACATTTCTCACAAAACACATAATTATTACTCAAAAACTATCAATATCCTACAACTATTGTTCATTTTAGAGTAATTTTACACATTTGTAAAAAATAAAACTGCACAGCACAACATCTCCTTTCAGTTCCCGCCAAAAACTCTGTAGGTGCCCTATGTATAGGGTCAACCACAGAGTACATTAATATAATAGGAGAGGGTCAATGAAACTTATTCGCTGGCCTTTGTTAGCGTTGTCTGTTTGCGGTCTAATTCAAACGATAGATGCATTACAGGAGTACCACAATGACATTCACTTGGAAACAAAACAGCCAGACGGTGATAGGTTGTCCCCTTTTTCAGCCTCTTATAATTTAATGTCCCTCCCTGCTAAGTATATCGGTCAAGCCCAGGTTGAACCTCACAGGTGCCTTAGCCCCCTGCTTCAGGATCGAACGCTTCCGCTCCCGCGGAGTCGGGAATCCAACCGAGCCCGATATCGCTGACGTCTGCTACCTGCGGTAATTCCAATCCAAAAAGAAAAAAGTATTGCTTCTTGCTTCCTTGTTTGGCGTCATTAAAAGACATAACGAAAAAAAACGCGAGAAACTTCCAAAATTATTAGCGGTCGTGTTTTTTTAGAGAGATTTTAATGAATTGATTTCGTGAGGATTCGGTGTAGCTTTTTCTTATTAATTCTTCAGTAGTTTATCTGTTAGTTCTTTATTACACTTTACGCAGTTTATGTGCTTAAATAAGTCTTCTTCAGTTTGGCAGTTTACTGAAGAAACATAATTTTAAAAACATTGTGAATAGAAATTTAAAGAGGATCGGTGGGAATAGATTATCTTTAGCTTTCTCTTCCTATATTAATGCTAACGCTTTTATAGATATCCAACGTCAAACCCAACTTATAACAATAACTTCAAACCTTACATCTCCTCATATAATGTAACGAGAAACTGTGTTGTAAGAGGTCTTCCTGTGTAACGTGTAAAACTCTGAATTCCTATAGTGTGTGGGAAAGTTATTAAAACTAGACGAATAAGGAGCAAAAAGTATTGTAATGGTTGACCTCAATTTACTAACACTGAAACAGTGATTTTAATTTTTAACGGACAAATTTTGTCCAAACGTGTATTTATGTGCTACACTCCATTGGCTGTTGATTTATACATTTATCCAACAATAGAGTGTTGTGACTGGTGCCGCTTTGGGCATACTAAACTCCAATGCCGTTCAAAGTCTCGGTGTTATAAATGTGGACCAGGCCACACTGGTCTCTTGTACAACAGAGCAAGAAGGGTCATGCTGTCTGTGTTCTAGATAGCATTTAGCTATTAATAAGCATGTTCTGAATTCGTTAGACTAAAGAATATATGTGTCAATGGCCCAAAACAGTATTTCTTATTTAGAGACTTCTAAGCTTCATCCATGCAGCTGTTACTAGATCTTTTGCTGATTTTCTTGGAACTTCTCAACAAACAGTGCTAAACCTTCAACTTTTATTTTTCGATCGTCCAGCTTCCACATCTGTGTACCTAGTGGGGGTTGGGATGTATCACTCGCAATGATATATGTCAAAAGGTCAAATTATCTGTGAGCTCAGTTTTCACTGGTGAATGTTTACTCGTAGGTTTGTACATAGCCGTAGAATATGTCCTTCTTTTAAAATTAAAAAAGACAGTTATCTTTTCGGACTCGATGAGTGCTCTGCAATCTAAGTAAATAAATATCTATTTAAAACTAAACTTGTTAGTGCGTTAATTATAGAAATTCGGAATTTGATAAAAAATGTATACAGAGGGGTTACTCTGTTATTTTTGTATGGATACTAAATCACAGGGGTATACGACTTAGAAATGAGAGAGCTGATAAGCTTGCTAGTGGTGCAATCGAATGTATCGATAAAACTATACGTACTTAATTTACGTTCATGACCTCGCAGCCTTATCTAAAATGTACAGACGTAGTTCTTGGAATAAATTGTGCTCTGTCCCCTTTCACAACGAAGGTACATTTTATAGGTCAGTTCAATCCGTAATCCCTCTTAAACATGTTCTCCAATTGAGTTTGGGCAAAAGAGTATCGTCTATCATTACTTGAATGAGAATAGGTCATGTTTGTACATAGGCCCGTCTAACTAAGTTTGGCATAATTAACTTACACGAGTATAGTGAAGTGGAGGATGTGAATCACATTTTTGATCATGATGATCAATCACACTGAACCTATCCTGTTCCAAATTCTTTTACTTACGAGGTTTTTTTTTAATTTACTTAAGTTTCCTCGTTTTAATACTACAGTAAAAGTAAAAATCCTGTTTTCCATATTATAATATTGAATAACTACGTTAAACAAATTCTTCAAGATAATTAAGATTTGTTGTTGTAAGATTGTTGGCTTAATGCTAACCGCGGAAGCCTTTAAGGAAGAAAAAAATACATAAAATTTGGCCGAGGCTTTTGCTTGCTCTAAAACTTGTATGTTCCTGAATACTTGACACTGACTATAATACACAAATGGTGCAGAGGCATATTTAAAACGTAGGTAGAAAGAAGAACCAATACACGCCTCTTATGGCTGAAAAATTAATCGATCTTGTTGTACTACAACAGTCTGGTTGAGGTCTGTCTTATGCATGGCACCAAAAATATACAATAAGATTCTACAAAATATAAAATCGCTAAATACAAATTCTTTCAAATTTTATGTAAAAAAGTTGCTTGCTAATAAATGCTATTACACTTTAAATGAATACATAAATGATAAACCATAATTCAACCTTACAGTGATAATGATAATACCAATTACAAAATTATTTATATTGACTGTTATAATTATCTGACTATGGGACTGTGGACGCTATTTATTTAATTTTAATTGAAATTTTGACATAATTATGATAATATTATATATACTGTAAATTGTACGAGCTTAAATCTGCACGCCAATCTGGCACAAACATGTGTAATTAAATATAATTATTGTAACACCTTTTAAACCATCTTTTTTGCAGTAAATAAATTTGAATTTGAGGGTTGTTCGCTTGACGGGTGAGCGGGTCTACTACTGCTACTGGGTATATGATCTGTAAAGTCAACTAAGAACGTGAAATGAGATCCGTATATGAGCGCTTTTTTTGTCGAATGGAGAAATTCATTTAAAGACTTGGCCGTGGCATCATTATTTTCCCCAGCATCTCCTGTCTCAATTTAGGTTTGAGAGGGGCGCGTGCGGCACCTTAGATTAACAATATTAAGTAAGTATAGTATATAAGTAAGCGGAAATCAGAACGTGCCGTTTTCTAGGCGGCTTAACTAAACTTCACTTCTGTTTTTTAACCGACTTCGAAAAAAGGAGGAGGTTCTAAATTCGTCGGGATCTTTTTTTTTTTTTTTTATGTATGTTCGCCGATTACTCCGTGATTTATGATCCGATTTACGTGATTATTTTTTTGTTCGACGCGGAATAGCTTCCAATTGGTCCCCTAAAAATTTTACATAGTTTGGCCCAGTAGTTTTCATTTTATGAACATATTTCATGGAAATAATTTTCAATCCGTTCCATATGTACACCGATTACTCTGAGATTTATTATTCGATTTACGTGATTCTTTTTTTGTTCGAAGCGGAATAGCTGCCATATGGTCCTCTAAAAATTTGACATAGTTTGGCCCAGTAGTTTTCATTTTACGAACATTTTTTTGTTCCCGGTTCTTGGGACCTATATTTTTTAAGAAGCGCGGCACCATTCGTAGGTACCCATATATAACAAAAAAAAACCGACTTCAAAAACTAAAAAACTAAAATGTATAAAATAACTTATTTCTAAAGCTATTATTATTAATATTGTTACGTGCGAGCGGGGGTACGCACTTATGGATTGGAAGAAAACACCAGTTTTTAATTTAAATGCTTTTATTGACTTACTCAGCCGCACGTAGTGCCTCTCTGCAGGGTTGCCCCTATACGCACGACCGACGATGCACAGTCCCGATGATGAGTTTTTACACCCTCAATACCGTCGCCGATATTGCGTGAACCACCTCCGATATTATCGCGGGTAGCTCGCTTCCGGTTCCTCTTTCGAACTACGCTACGCACCTCCTTCACTTATCTGTCCACCAAACTTGTCACTAAATTCACCACTTAATTCGTCTCTGTCCTCTATTAACCTTCTCTAATAACTCTTTAGTATCGCACTTGTCGTTTCACCGTCTCGGACTGAACTCAACTTAAAACTCAACTCTCAACTTAAAACTGCCCGGTAGGCGCGCCTTACGCTGCTTATATACCCGGAAGAATTTTCTAGAACCCATCTATCTATCTCTGTCTTTTCTTTCCCGAACCTTCTGTTCGGGAACTTTCGTTTATACATCTATCCCTTTCTAACATCTATCTATCTCTTTCTTTATTTCGTCGTCTATCTCTTTTTAACATCTATCCGTCCTTGTCTTTTCCTTCCAGAAATGTCTAGTATTGTCTAAAAGTTCTAAAACTGATTTACGCTGTTGGGCAGTTCTACCCTTGGTCGCCACAATATATATTATCTAAAACATCTTGAAGTCGGTGCAAAGTAAAACATAAAAATTACTATATTTTGAAAATTACTAAGCACCGACTTTAAGATGTTTTAGATAATATATATTAATAATAATAGCTTTAGAAATAAGTTATTTTATACATTTAAGTTTTTTAGTTTTTGAAGTCGGTTTTTTAAATTTGGATAAAGCAACCAAAGTGATTATTATGAACATAATTTTGAATCATTCAATTGTTATTTTATATAATTGTATCGTCTCAATACTACGCCTTTCAAACCAATTGATACAATTTGGTTTAACGTGTATCCCAGCTTAGTGTGATGGTGTTGATAGTTACCTGAACTGTGTGATATTGAAATAAAACAACTTGTCGCATGTGCGTGATATTTTTATTTCACTGAACTTATTTCATGAGAATTTTGCGCTGTTCAATGATAGCAAAGTTTAGAATAACTATGTGACTAATGTGCTCCGTTTTTAATCTTCTATGTACATGTAAATATTTATCATGTACGCTTTCACAATAATGTTGAACAAATATTCTTTAATAATGTATAAAAAGTATACCTAAACTGAGAACATTTGTGGTGTCAATTTAAATTGACAGTTAAATTTTCGTTTCGTTCGATGCTTCCATTAACGAACTTAAAACCATATTTGAAGTTTGGGATAATATTATGGATCTTTCTTTGATAAGACATTTCAAAATAATCTTCCCAATTTATTAAGAAGAAATCCAGTAAGACACCAAGATTGTAGACAAAACTTATTTCTAGGCTCGGTGTCCATCGAAGATAAACTAACGAAGAAGATAGTGGTATATTATTCAAATGTCAAACAAACGGTTTTATAAAATGTTAACAATCTTGATACTTGTACGATTTTAAAAGTATTTTTTAATTATAACTTCCGTTGTAGCTAATAATTAAATATAATTGTGTTTTCAAGTATCGATTACAAAAATAAATACATAGAAAATTATGTTTTACTAATATTGCCATAGTCATAACTCAATCGTTGACTTTTTATAACGATATTTTTTCAAGAACGTGTTAATCGAAACGTCACTGAGATACAATGAAAACTATAATTTTTTAAGTCTTCATTTGCAAACTACACACTTCCTGGAGGTGTCAAATTTTAGAAAAACGCTATAGTAAATAAGTAAGTAATAGATTTTGTCTCACGAATGAAGAACGAGGCGCTACGGATGTGAAACAGAATGATAGAAAGTTAAAATAATTTTGAAAAGATACCGATTTAAAAGTTTTAGTAAATACAATAATAATAAAAGATAGTATTTACATTAAAATACTTCATAAAATAACATAACAACGTGGCTGGGCTGATGATTAGTTCGATTTTTTGCCGTGGGACTTTATCCGTGAGACGCACTCTATTGATAGGTGCGATAGAATCACAGGATTTAAACACGCTCTCACCTAAAACCCTTATTACGCTACTGATTTAGGGACTCAGTGCCAGTACAGAAGGTGCGCATGACCTAGCTACAGATGCGAACACTTTTTTACTGCACTATCCCTATTCACCCTGACTAGAGAAAGGCTCCCAAAACCAGTAGTATAATAACCGCTATAAGGTGCCAAAGTGAAGAACATTTTTTATCTTCCAAAATTTATAGTTAACAATAAATTACTTTGGAATATCATTTTGTTATCAGCCTATCTTTATTTTATCAATCAAAAAGTCATTATTACGTTCAAACATGTTAAAAAATTCATGATAAAGTGGTAATGTTTATCCGGTGGTAATCTTGCTTAGTTGAATAAATAATACAAATAAAATTTATAAAAGCTATAGATTGTTGAATTTACTAGTCGAACTATTTATTATGTTTGTTACGTAGGTACTTTAAAAAAGAGTATGAAGCAAAATTTTGAACATTACAATAATTTGTTTGTTATACCCAAATAGGTGTACATTTGTACACCTGTAGTTTTCGTAAGTTAAAGTATTAACACAGACATAATATTCGCATTGTATTATATAGAGGTGATGGGTTACTAAGAAATTTCGCCACAGAGCAAGGAACTCTCCAAGTCCGACTTGGATATACATATAATAAGAAAGAGTAATCTATGAACTTAGATTACTCTTTCTTATTATTAGATTTTTGCCGCACATTTTTTTCATTAAATTAATATTTTATTAGACATTTGCTTAAAATACTGTAAATAAGATAAATAGTATTAAACAAACGTTCGATGATCATAATTAATTATTTACATGAATTAAAATCGATTTCGATAGCTTTGATGATCAGCTCCGCAATGCGTCGATTTTATAGATAAATTTTACATCAAGAGAAAAGTGACAATAGTAAAGTGAACTCCATTGAAAGCCGTTGAAGGTAAAACAACTCAGCGCGAAGCCATTTGCACCATAGAGTCGTATGCACGAAGTTATGGTCTGTTCCCTATATTTTAATGAAACTCGGCTCGTACGATGGTCTCGTGCACGTTTTAAATAAAACACCATAAATTCGCTGCGAGCGGCTCTTGTGGTGTATGTAGAAAGATCGCGCTGAATTATCGCCGGTTCCTATATCTTACTATACACAACATACCCTACCATCGGTTGAATTTTCATTTTAATTGTATGGAGCTGGTAAAATATAGGAACCGCGAGGAAGTAGGGTCGTATTAGTATATCACTTTAATTTAGCCTACACCGTATTTTACGTTTGGTTCGTAGATCAATCTCTGGTTGATGCTTCACTAATGATTGATGATTGGTATTTTATGCGAGTGTATTCTGTAATCATAGCCCAGAACATATTCGTGTCATCTAAATCTGTAATAAATAAAAATAGGTTTGATTTCGATTTTTCCACGTTTATGAAGAGCCAAATAGTAGTTGAAAAGGAATGACTTTTGCCGGGTTTTTATATCTTACTATCCATTATTTTACCTTGTCAATGGTAAGAGATTGATATTATAGTATGTAGTTTATATCCAAATTTAGTTACTTGATAATAAGTGAAATTAATTAATCCTAAGATGCAGAAACCAGCATTACAAACTACAAACAAAACTAGTAAAACAAACGTAAACTATATTATTACAAACGTAAACAATATTATGTAGTATAATTACAACTATATATACTAGTAGGTTGGTTCCTAAAATAATTATGTTTGTTAAAGATTACGCATATCTCCCACCAAACGACTACGGCGTAATAAAAAATTACTATGAATTTTATTTGTAAATTTAGAATAGAATAGAATTATATTCTATTGTACAGAAATGTTATATAATATCAAGAACATAGGTAGATGTTCAAGTGTAATGGGTGGTCTTATCGCCAATGAATGACGATTTGATCCAAACAACCTTTCAATGAAGTATAAAAACGACAATACAATTTTGAAGAAACATCACTGAGGCCAGCTTTTGCTAAAACGACACCTGGCAAAAATTCCTTTGAGGCCCTCAACACGTTAACACACTTGTGTTATTGGTATCCTTGAGCGACAGTAACCCGTTTTTCTCCAAAAATAAAAAAGTTTATAATATATTTAAAAAGGCGCTAAGAAGTTTTGGTAGTACCACAATGTTACTTGTTATTATTACCTATCATTTTGAAAAACTATTTAGAAAAGAAGAGAGAGAGACAGTAAAAAATGTGATAAAATACAGTTTCATAATAGAATAACCGCTTGACGGTTATTTGACCTTATATATTGTGATACATACGACGATACGTACGTGTTGTGGCGACCGAGGGTAGAATTTTCTGGCAGCGACAGCCAGTCTCAAGACTTTTAGAAAACGGTAGATGATTCTGGAAGGAAAAGATAAGGACAGATACATTTTAGAAAGGGATAGACGATGAACGAAAGTTCTATAATAGAAGGTTTGGGAAGGAAAAGACAGATAGATGTTAGAAAGGGATAGATGAGGAAAGAAAGTTCTGAAAGGAAAAGACAGAGATAGATAGATGTTTCGAAAGGGATAGATAGTAAATAAAAGATTAACGAAAAGAAGATCGAAATTATGGGTACCAGAAGATTCTTCCGGGTATATAAGCAGCGTAAGGCGCGCCTACCGGGCAGTTGAGTTCAGTTCAAGACAGCGAAGCGACTAGAGCAATACGAAAGAGTCGGAAGAGAAGTTTAATAGAAGACAGTGACGAGCTTAGTGGTGAATATGGTGAAAAGTTTAGTAGACAGTTCAATGAGGGAGGAGTGTACGTAGTTTAAGAGGAGATCCAGAAGCGAGTTACAAGCGGCAAATTCGAAGGCGAGCACTGCAGTAGCAGGAGGTGGTCCAAGCAATATCGGCGACGGTATTGTGAGTGAAACATCTTATCGTCGGGACAGTGCGTCGTTAGTCGTGCGTGTAGGGGCAACCCTGCGGAGAAGAATCACGTACGGCTGTGTAAGTTAATAAAAGCGTTTAGTTGAATAACTGGGTTCCTTCCAATCGTAAGTTAATATAATATTCTAACTATGCTGCTATGCTATGCTTGCAACAATGAAACGGATGAATGGGAAGGGAAGGCCAAGGCGAATGATAGCTCGATCAAATTAATAAAGAAGTGAAATAGTATTCATGACAGGTAGAGAATATTGGAGGAGGCTGTTTGAGCCTCCTCCAATATTTCAACAAGAGTTTAGTTACCGTAGTCGTGTTCATGAAATATCGCGAAATATCACACTATTTGATATAATATGTAAAACACAAAGCTCTAAGGCATAATACAGCGACGTATTCAATGTGAGTACCTTACATGTATATTTAATGTAATAATATATACTAATTATTATTTTAATTTCATAAAAGATTATATCTAATTTTGGAACAAAATGCTTCTACTATTTAAAATGCCTTACATTGATTACTGAAAAGCTCTGTTTTTATTTGAGCTCGAGCCACGTAATAAAGTTCAGTCTTCTGGTATGCCATGTAACCCTTTTCAAGTCAATGTAAAGATTTTAAGGCGAAGCAATACTTAGTTCGTCAAATAAATATTTCAAAACAAACAAATAAAATAGGTTCAACAAGCTTTAAAGACTTGATAAACACGCAACATGCTTTAGAACGATATTTTGTAAATAATGTATCATAGTGGGTATATAACAGAACATAATTTACAATATTATTATTATAGACAATGTGTGAAATTACGTAACCTTAAGATGAAATATTAGGAGATAAATTCATATTTATGATAGCATTTATACATTCTGTACAGTTTTTTTTTGTATAACATTAATTAGATAAGCTAATGCACGAGATAATCTGATTATGTGCAAGTTTGGAATGTCATGTAAGGAATATAACGTAAATTGAATTCATTATAATCTATTGTCGGTATGAGATCTAAGATTACAACTTCAGGTTGAAACAAATTTGATTTCCATATTAAATATCGTTCATTTAAATATGAAAACGAATGAAGATATCATTGAGAGAAGAAAGCTTCTTTGATTAAATCTAACCACGTTCACCCTTTCTTAATCACTTGGGACCATCGGTATTTAAATTAGAATATGAAATCTATACTATAATAAATCTGTTAAGAAAGGTTCGAGTTTGTGCATCGCGTTTAAATAGTGAAAAAAATCACGTGGGATAATTCGGACCAGGAGATTCTGAAAATGCAAATTTTAGAATTTTTGTCTGTCTGCCTGTTAGAACATCACGTGACAACTACTGAACGTATTTAAATGAAGCTTGACATATCACGCTAGCACATAAAACGGGGCGTAACTTTTATCCCGATAAATTTCCCATTTCCACGAAATAGATAACAATATCGAAAAAGGTGGCGCTGCGATCCAATCGTTTTTGGAAACTACTGAAAGTATATCAATGAAACTCGATGCAGTGCTTGCTTATGGTGGCTTACCCGAGTTGAGACTTAGGATACATGTTAACTCGATAAATGATGTCATTTCCTTAAAATACAGAGATTAGCTAAATAGACGGCACTGCAGTCGCGTTTTTCAATTCACTTTCAAATACGTTGTCATAGGAAACAAGTCATTCATCGTATTACTTCGAATCTGTGTTTTGCTGGGCAGCTGTTTATACTATATTTACTTCGTTTCTTTGTTATTGTAGTGAATTGAACCAAATGCAGTAAAGTTTTAGATGTAATATATATATAAAAAACCTATGATTATTATGACATTATTTGATCTAAAAATCCGGACTGACAACTCCTTTAATTTAGCCTACTCTGACAGAAATTTCCCTAGATTACATTGAGCTGTACTACTTTTAATCTTAATATCTCATTACGTCTTATATGTTCGTCATTAGTAAGGCGAACCAATTAACTGTATTATACAGGGTGCGCCAGAGAAACTTACTTATTTGAAAAAATTCCCGCGCGGTGAGTTGGGCGGGTAGAGGGGCAAGAGGGGGCGCATCTGGAGGGGGAAGTTCCCAAGTTTGTTTCTCCCTCCAGTCAGTTGCCATCATGCTCTGGTCTAGAGAGCAGCGGGCCTTCGCAGTTGAGAGCTTCTTTTCTAACGGTCGCTCACTTGTTGCTACGCAACGTGCCTTCCGCGCTCGCTTTGAAATTCCTCCTCACAGACTCGTTCCTGGCCGTAATTCGATTCTGTCGTGGGTTAACTCATTTCGGGAGTGTGGAAGTGTCGCTAAACCCAGAAATGGACTTCAACGGACCATCAGAACTCCGGAAAATATCGAAAGAGTGAGGCAGTCAGTTGTGCGTTCTCCCCGGCGTTCGGCTCGCAAACACGCAGCTGCTATGGGAATTTCTGATACCACTGTTCGACGAATTCTCCATGAAGACCTTCAATTTCATCCCTATAAATTGGCTGTTGTGCAAGAATTAACTGAACGCAATTTTGTTGCCCGTCAAAATGCATGTGAAATGCTGATTGACAACCTGCCTGAAGACGCGGTCGTTTTTTTCAGTGACGAGGCTCACTTCCACATTTCCGGCTGCGTCAACAAGCAAAACATGCGTTATTGGTGTGATGTAAATCCGCGTGAGCTTCACCAGAAGCCACTTAATTGTGAGCGAGTTACTGTCTGATGTGCGGTGTCGGTAATGGGAATAATTGGTCCTTATTTTTTTGAAGAAAACGAACGCGCAGTTACCGTGAATGGAGCTCGTTACAGGAACATGATCGAGGAATTTTTTCTTCCAAGACTCGAAGAAATGAACGTTAGGAACGTGTGGTTTCAGCAAGATGGAGCCACAGCACACACAGCACGAGACTCAATGAATTTGTTGCGACAACATTTCCCCGACCGCCTCATCTCTCTCAGAGGCGATCTCCAATGGCCGGCACGCTCTCCAGATTTGACTCCATGCGATTTCTTTTTATGGGGTTATTTGAAATCCCTGGTTTATGTCGATCGACCACGGACCATAGCACACCTCAAGAACAACATTCGCGACGCCATTGCCAACATACCGATTGATATGCTGCGAAGAGTGGATACGAATTTCAAGAATCGACTTCATCAGTGTATGCGCAATGGGGGTCGCCATTTATCCGATGTCATTTTTAAGACTGCATAAAAAAAAATTTGGGATATTGTATTCTCAAATAAAAAAAATTTTAAAACAATAACTGAAGTACTTTTTTTTTTATTGACCTTTCAAATAAGTAAGTTTCTCTGGCGCACCCGTTAGATTAAAATGCAATGTTAAACGCCATAATATTATGAAAAGCGTACAGAATGTATAGATAACACGATAAGCGTTTAAAACAATAACACGTGCGCATTAATTTTTCAGCTTAACAATATAAAATTTCGATCACAGACAAAATTACATAATACGATGCACGCGTTAACTTTGCGCTTATGTTGTTGAAATATAAAATACTTAACTTATCATTACAATATTCTAATATAATTGTGTGATTATTCAAAGCTGAAACAACCAGTTTTCTGTGACTAAAATATTTCAAGGCAACAATTTTCAAATGATTTAAGCGAACATTTCGCAAGGTGACGACTTAAAAGACTATACTTACGAATAGATATTCAGAAGGGCAGCCGCCGCTTAAGCCTCTATTCTTATCAGCTATTTTTACAATTCAGACGATGCACGCAATAGGTACATGCATATACCTACATATTCATGTCGTACAAATTCCGCTTTCTATAGAATTATGTGCTTCAAATGGATTTTTAGGCGATTACAATCTGCTGTTAGATCATTTTTCAATACGCTATAAAGCTGCTCTCTATTTATACCAGTAATTATTCTTAACGAATGACTTGTGAGTTAATTAGTAGGGTTCGTTTTGTAAGTTTATTTGCGAATTTATAATTATAATAAATAATTTATTTGAAACGCTAATTTTCAGTAATTTTTTACGATCAAGAATTTAAGTCCCTGAAAATCATAAAAAATATTGAATTTGTTTTCTGATGATTTGATTATTCGGGTGGTCAGAGTTAGAGAGTCTATCGAATAGCTAATTAATATTAATAATGTATGTAAAACTGATTTGGGTTGGTAAAAATCTATATTTTAAGTTTAGGCCTAAAACAGCTTCGTTTGCAATATTTATCACATAAGGTATACTTATTATAGGTATACGAGTTGGTACATATCAATAAATAGGATTCTGGGAAACAGTAAAAGATATTTAAAGTGGACTTTTGGTTTAAAATAAACAAACAACTGCTGTTAATAACGAGTGTCCAAAATGTTTTTTAAATCAGAAATAATAGAAATAAGTTCTAAGAAATGATGATGGTCAACATTTCATACTACTTATTTCTACAGATTTATGGTTAAACATATTAATTACCCAGCTGAACATTTTGTCACGGATTTGATGACCTTTTTAATCATTAAGGTTTTTTGTTATAATAGACACAATAGCTTTAAATTCGATTGGAGGGCTAATTATAACTGGTTTTTTTGTTTTAAGTTTGTTGTACCTCATTACCATTTCAAAAATTTAATAAATTGACATAAAACTTGGCAGTGATCTCCCTTAATATTTAGGGTTATTTCGGGGTACAATATTGAAGTTTTAAAAGGATAGCTGCGGGTAACATTGCTAATGATGCTAGTAATTCTTCTAACAGCGCGTTCCACTAGTAGCTCACAACGCCCAAAATGCTCCGTTAGGCGTTCCACTTGACGACTGCGGTCGTTGTGGTGGTGGCGAGAACCTCACTAATGACGTCATCAATTTCGATAAAACAACGCTCACAACGACCCATGTCAAGAGGTGGGTCGAATAACCGTTCCACTTGGGTTTACGATTGTAATTCCGGCAATTATGTATGTGGAACGGGAAAAATAGCGGTCTTGAACGTGGCCGTTGTGAGTCCCTATTGGAACGTATTCAAGTGTTCCGAATTGGGTGACCATACTCATGCCCTAATGCTTTAATTTTTATAGGAAATAATAATCATGTTGTCTCCAGAAAATTTTGCAAATACAAAGTTACACTTTCGAAATATTTTTATACCAATTCACCTTATTATTATGTTTTCAATTATCGATTACTTGTTTCGTTACCCTTCAATATTATTGTGTGAATTTGATTATGTTTAACATTGAGCTAATTAAACACTATAGATTTACGAAGTGAAGCTTTCAAAATTTACATTACATGTACATTAGTGCAGGAACGGAAAAATATTAAAATTTCCTGCGGCAGGGCGGCCTGTCGTAAGAGGCGACAAAACAAACCACAGCTAGGCGGTAGGGCATTTGCCCGTCAGAATGGTTACCACCCGTGGTCTGCCGCCGCTAAGAACCTTTGGTGTTGCAAATGTTCATAGACGATGGTAACCGCTTTCTATTAGGTGGACCATTTGGCTGTCTTCTGAACTCATGAAATGAAAAAAAATTAAAACAACACTGATGAAAAGTTTAGTCACTTTTTATCATCTGTCCGTGTTTACGTTAAACTCAACGACAGAAATATTAATTATTTGTTTAAGAAGTGTATTTTTAAAGGTTATTTACACCAGTAAACGCTGAACTAGATCTTACAGCTAGGTAAAGTTGCGTATAGCGATGACCATTTATCCTCATAAAGTATTGAAGGATTAAAAAAAGGAGCGTGCCATGACGTGTACTATAAAATCACTCTACAAGCTTATAAGAAATCATGACGGTTAATGCCTAATATAAAATTATGTATAATTACTAATGGATACAATTGTAAGATATAACAAGGTAGATACTATGTTTCAACTTTCAGGCGATTGAAATCCTAAATCTACTAAAGCAAAATCCAATGCTTAAAGTGTAACATCTAATGCTTGGCTTATCATGGTTAGTTAAAGCAACGCTATGAATTTTGTTACACTAGAGAGATTGGAAAATAGGTGTATATTTGGAAATTGACAATTTACAAACCTAAATCTACACGCTAAACTATATACAACACCGCTATCTAGTTCGCGCATTTATTCAGGTGATAACAAACAGGCATAGATTTTGTTAGGCCCGTACTCTAGAGCAATAATCAGGAGGCAACTGATGCTGGAGATAATAATTCGTGTAAATTACAAAGTATTATTAAATTTACGAGGTGGTGTAAGGCTGCACAACATTTAATTTTAACAATTACCATCACTAGTGTCGAGTTGAATATGAATATTGTTCTATAAAACGGGTCTAAATATTAACATGGAAGAAAACTACTAGGACTGACAATCGCCAAGTTAAAAATGCCTTAAATGCTACATGAATAGAAAGCGTTATAGTTCATTCGTTTCTTGCTTTTTGATACTTGTAGATCAAGAGGTAAAACATTTTAAAACTTAAGCACTAAATCAGTCACAAATTGAAAATCTTAATAGATATCTTTTCAATTTCATATTTAAACAGAATATGAAAACTAAATCGTACAAATAAAGGAAGAAAGAATACAATTTCCTACGGCCGGGCGACCTATCGTAAGAGGCGACAAAACAACCCACAGCTAGGTGGTAGGGTATTTGCCCATCTGAATGGCTACCACCTCTGGTCTAGCGTATGTCGCCATAACAATCTTGAGCTATGTTCCGGCATTAACTACCAGGTTCACGTCTCCTTTTAGAGAGCGACAACACATTTGTAGCACCTTTGATGTTACAAATGTCCATAGACGATGGTGATAGCTTTATATTAGGTGAGCCGTCAGACTGTATGCTGAACTGATGTAATATTTAAAAAACACTAGTTTCAGGGCCTTATTATGGTTATTAGAATCTAGCGAACGTATTGGTACTAATCATCAAATTCCATGTTTATATTTGGACTGTCCTTTCTAGTAATATTCTTTCATGGTACTATTTTCAATAGCTTTCCGATATAAAACTGTCAACCATTCCGCGGCCTTTGATTGTTGTACACTATTTTCATCGTGCTCTTACACGCTTAACTTCTAGCGTTCGTTCAATAATTTAGGTAACAATTTTAACTTTAAGTGTCGAATTAATAATTAGTTGTAGTATATCATTAACGATCATGTCATAGCTAAAGCCAGTTTATTTTGGACGGTGTATTTATACATTTTGCAATACAGCTCGCTTTTGAAAAACAGATCTGTGAAATATTTGATCTCATTCAATGGTGATTATAATTTAAAGTACTTACTTTTGTATGTGAATTCAATAATATTTTACATTAAATACATGATGATATTAGGATGCAGCCAGATGACGAAATAATTGCAATTAAATTGTAAAATGTAACTAATAAAATGGAACACACGTAATATTATTTAACTACGGGAAATGTACCTAATGTATATTTCGTACGCAATAACTGATTACATTATTATCGCAATATCAAATGTCAGTTTTAATATTCTTTTATTTTATACACTGAATTTGATGAGTACTGCATCCCTCTCAGACGACTTTCATATAACAGCTCCATCACGCTCGATTGGAATTATTGAAATTATTTTTAAAATTAAAACGTAATGTTAGAAGATTGCTTTTCAATTAATCACTTAAGTTGGCATGATATGATTATTTATAAAATTTTCAATAAATATGTACATGAAAACATAACTATGTGCGTACGTACATAAAAACAATTTGAATTGTAGCACTATCTGAATAGAACAATTGCATGTGATTAGGTAATATAACCACAATGTAAATACTTACTTATGATGGACTTATTATTGCCTAGTATGAAAAAATATTACCGAAAGTCTTACACCATAACTAGGATACAAATAATAACATAATTTTATTTGAGCCACAATTTAGTTTATCTTATACAAATTACGGTAGAAAATGCGTCTTGAATGTATCAAAAATGTAATGATACAGTGGACTCGTCGTACGAAGCTATAGGTATACGATGCTCCTCCAATTATAGGCTATAGATATATAAATTTAAACAAACATGAAAATACGGGAACTGGAAAGGATATGGGAGTTTGATAAAATTACAAGTGTTTAAAATTTCCAGTGCTTTGTAGCCCTAAAGAGGTATAAGACATCACCTAGCTAATGTAATGTAAAGGCAAGAAGCAAGGACGGGTAGAAAGCGTTTATTGTATAGTATAGGTATTCTGTTCAAAGATAAAATTTGCGGTATTTACGTAGTGTCTCAGTCTTATAGGCCACATTCCAAAACTGCTCATAAGTTTTGAAACAGAAACATACAAATTATCCCTTAAAATGTCAAAAATAATAGATACTGTCAGATAGTGCTATTGTGCATACATTATAATCGAGTTATAATAAGCATAAGTACATATTGTAATGTTGTGACTTTATGTATAATCTGTTAATTACATAAAAATAAAGCACCCGATATTTTCACCACTTATTGCATTCTAAACACTCTCATAAATTGTATGCTATCTTAATAATGCGAAGTTTTCGTGTCCGTCTTTCGAATTAAGTAATATTTTGCCGCTAGAACATTAGGCGAGGTATTAAGCCATTATTAATGAATTTTTATACTTTAATACAAATGGACACGGTACTGGTGGGGCTAGCCACCGGTTCGCTGATCGCGAGGACGTGTTAGGTTAGGCGTTAACGGAAGTATAAAATTGGTCCATAAGACAGTTGGGGCCGCGTCAGAGGAAACTCCGGGCGTCGTCGTGCCGGGAACGCGCGATGCGGCGGCAAAAGTGGAAGCGCGCGCGAGCTGGTGGCGGGCGCGTGCCGCACGGCGCGGGCGGCTCGGCCGCGGCCGGCGAGCCGCACGCCAGCGAGCCGCACGAGGCGGACTCAGCGAGCGAGCGCGTCGAAGGCCGGGAGCGGGGAGCGCTCGTCTCGCCTGCCTCACACTACCTGTAGAAGGAGTGGGAGTGCGGTGGAGGTGGCAACGTCGGCGGCACCGGCGCATGGGGCTCCGATGCCGACCGTTGCACGCCCGGCGTACGCTCCGACCGTTCTCCTCGTCCGTACCGCACGCTGTTGCGCTCGCGTTCCCGATCTCCGTTCCAATTCCACTCCCACTACAGTGTTATGTTTATTGATTAATATGATATATGTAAACGAAGTAAGCAAAACCCTTATGCTAATTACAAAAATATAGTTACCTCATTCCCTTGAGGCACGGACAGTGAAGATTTCGGTAAAACTTGCGATGGTGTATGCACTGGCTGTGCGTTATGCGCCGGATTATCACGAGGCTGCAGTAATTGAAGGATGCGGCGGACATCAGCTGTGAGGCCAGTTTCTAACACAGCTACTCGCCTACTTAGTTCTTCAAGCCTTGTTAACACAGTGGCTACTGACGCAGCACTGGCTGTTGCCCCTACATTTTGATATTGGGGTGAGACGGTATCCTACAAAAAATATTAGTAAAATTTATATTTTATTAGAACACAAACTATGAAGTGTAATCTTGGAATGTAAGTAGGTATAATATCTTACATGTACTCCTGTGTTGTGCATCTTTTCGGTAGTGAAGGAGAGAGCTGCCGGTCGACCCGCTTGATGGAGGTTGACCGCAGAATGCGGTGCCGACCGGCAGGACGGAGTGCGCGCTACGGAGGGCGGGGCGGCTGGCGCAAGGATGTCGTCGCAAGACACGTGTTGCGGGCCTGGTGGTCCACAAGGGGGGCTCGGTGATGCGTTTGTATAATATGAACTAGGATTTGTGCTAAGGCTGGAAACTGGCAGCGTGGCGCTGTGGGCCGGTGTGCTGACCGCCGCCTCTCCGGCCGCGGCCCCACCGGTCAACGGTGACGTGTCATTTAGTGGGCCCACCGAAGACTGTCTTCGAACGCCCGCAGCTCGTCCTCTATATGTCTGGGGAGTCGATTGTGCTGAAATTCATAGGTAAGATAACAAGTTTATAAATGATTTATGTTCTGTTAATTTTATGAACTTAGTCTTTCTTTGGTTACGTTAGGTTAGGTTCTAAGTAGGTTCTATTTATTTACCTTTAATATACATTGTTATTATATTTACAAACTTAAATTGGTATTGTTAACTAAACTTGTAGTTAACTTTCAAACACGTGTCTTCTATTAACGGTTGTCATCGATCGCATGAAGTAACAATTGATCATTAACTCAGGATTATTTTTTATATTATGTTTATTTTTATTATATTGATTTTTTAAATAAAATTTTGGTGATCGTCTAGTGTATACTTCATGGGAGATGGATGTGTAGCAGTGGCATGCACTAATATTTGTATATGCATACTTACAGTACTTGTTGTGCAGCGGCTGGTGTGTTTTATGATGGTAGAGGTCGGGGAAGCTCCGTTTAAGTTGCGCTAGCATGCCTGCACACAAGGGCCGCGCTCAGAGCGGGCGGGGGCGGCGGGGTAGAGGGGTAGTAGAGGAATCAACGTCCATCGACAATATTAATGGGTAGGTCTTATTAATACAAGACATAGATTAAATATTTTAAAAATAATTACTCCGCTTCCCCTTACCCCTAACGCCAGTAAACAGGAACAAAATAATAAAGGAAAAAGCGAAACAATACATGCTGCCTTAAAAATAATTTTATAAATAAGTAGGTAGGTTTATTTTTATAATTATAATAAAACAAGTTTAGTATTGTTTTACTCATTTAGCAAAAAGTTTTTAGCAAGTAATTTTATGATTTTTAACATAATCATATCGTATGTCAATTATTATTAGTTGCGATAAATATCATAAAAAAACTTTTTGCAAAATGTAATTCATATTGAATTAACAATTTTAATATCCCTACTACATGACACCCAGATGTAGCCAAGTTCAAAGTAACATTGACACAGGTGTAGCAGGGTCATTAAAATAATATATTACGTTTCTTACCCGTTTGAAATATATGGAGCTGATTCACATTGACTTCAGGAGTTTTAAGAAAAAGGTATATATTATTAAAATATGACAAAGGGAAAAGTATCTACTCTATGAATAGATTAGGAAGATTTACCACAACATGCCACCCGACTAAGTATAAAGAACCAGTAGAATCGGTGAAATATACGTTTGGAGGTTGTTACATCATTTTTGTTTAAAAGTAAATCATAATTAAATTATCATTATTAGTTATTTTATTTTTATACAGGTATAGATAACTTACAATATTTTGTGTGTAAGGACTAGCTATCGCATTTAAAAAGATTGCCACAATGAAATTTACAAATTAAGTACAATTTAATAAATACTTAATTTTTTAATAGAGGAATTGATATTTCTTAATTATTGAGTGCAAGTGAAGAAGAAAGTGAACCTTTATATTAAGTTAATTCAAATATCATATAAGGAAGTAGGAACCTTTACAAAATGACTCTTTTTTATACAGTCATGTGATTAATTCTTCTTGGGGTCGACATAACGAGCCACGGACTGTTACGGGGTCTTCTGGAAGGACAAAGCCTCTATAACGCTTGGTGTGCTAAGCCGGTCCAAGCAGTACTTCGCCCTGCGGCAACCATTTTCGCTCTACAAAGCGCAAAACAGACTGCGTGTGGAGTACTGCTTCCATCTAAGGGCCGGCGCACCCGATTACTAGTCCGAGCCCCTCGACTCCACCCAGCGTCACGCCGTTCGTACCGTCGATAATCCCATACTAACAGGCAGTACAGGCAGTTAAGAATCGCTTTGCTTTCGGAATTTTCGTCTCTCTGCGTATTCTACCGCCTGTACAACGAGGATTTTGGTGCTGACGCCTCACTTTTCACGGAAAGGTCACCCCCCATTTCTTGAGTGCCCACGTTCAAGTACGTAAGTTCTCTAGAACATTCATTCCGCGCACAACACTGATCTGGAGGGAACTTCACGTCACGGTTTACCCATTGCGGTATGACTGGGTTTTTTTAAACATCAAAAATTTCTTAGGGGTTGGCAACGCGTTGGTTACACCCCTGGTGATGCAATCGTTCATTGGCGACGGTAACCGCTTTCCATCAGGTGGGCCGTCTGCCTCTTTACTTGCTTCAGACAATAAAAAAATAATAAGACAAGCTAAACTGCGGAGATCTAATACGAGTATATACTTTACTGCTAGAGTGCAGCTGAACGATTAACGGCCCTTCTGATGGAAAGTGGTTAACTTATCGCCTATGAATATTTGCAACACTAGAGGTGCTGGTGACCTCGAAAGGAGGACAGGAACCTGATCACTAATTCCGGAACACAACTCAATGTTGTTATGGCGGCATAAGTAGACCAGGAGTGGTAGCAGTCAAGACGAGCAAACGCCCTACCACCAGGCTGTGGATTGATTCTTTGCCTCCTGCGACAGGCCAGCTGGCAAGGGATTAGTATTCTTTCTTTGTTCAGAGATTTTGATTTTGATCAAAGATATTAATTCTTTTTAAACATAAATGCTAAAGTGATGTTTGTATAGATTATTTTAGCACATCATTGTATGTTTCACCAAATCTTTCATATAGATTTTATAGGAAATAAACGGGCGTTTGTGGTATATCCCCGGTCAGAAGGTTGAAAAACTGAATCCGACATTCTGTACAGTTGTATGATATCTTACCTGTAATAGAGTTAAGCGTAGTTGAACGTTGCTTACTGAAGTGGAAATTGAGCGGAGTTACATCTTGGCCGGCTTTGTCAGCTGAAAATTCAAGGATACCACGACTGGCTGGCGATTCGGTGTCGTCATCACTGCATTGGGAATCCTGCAATATAGGTATAATATTCCTATAAAAAATATATCTTCTAATATAATTATCATTAGTTAAAAAACTTGTTTTTAAAAAGGTTTTTAAATACAAGCTTTTGAGATCCTGAATATCATGTAGCAGCAGAGTGCTAGCAAAGACAAGTAAAACGAGCCCAAACACGACCGGATCTATCTTGTTTAGTACAGGAGTTCCTATGGCCACTTTCCGACTCCATCATCCGATCAGCTCCATGGTATCATATTATAGCATTATCACGCGATATACATATGTGTGCAAAATTTCAGCTCAATCGGAAACCGGGAAGTTGGTCAAATTTAACTTGCAAGATTCCATCCGAACTTACTTACATTCATAGGTACTTACTTACATACATAGGTACTTACTTACATACATGCATTGCAAGTTAAATAAAAGCTTGTAAATACTACTACTATTGAATCAAACTAAATCTTAGTACCTATCTTAAGTTATGTACATATTGAAAGTGAGTCTATAAACTAACGTACGACACGAGAGAGACTACATAACAAATTACTGAAAGAGGAAGAAGAGAGAAAATTAATTGAAAGCAGAAAACAGATAAATATTAAGAAATATTATTCTTTGATATCTATGTACTATATCTATATACTATTTTAAAATATTGTATTGACGGTTTTTATTGTTGCGTAAGTAGTATCAGTCTTTAGCCGTCTAGTCTCGGTTTCGCGAGATCGTTAATTTCGTAAACATACTTTGCGGTATTTAATATGATTTTAGTGTCTGGGATCAGCCTCAGAATAGGGGAGCGGACAGAAAGACCACTGAGCTAGTTTCTATCGTCTTATAAAATGTTGTAGCCTCATAGCTTATGAACGAGCGCACAAAATTATGACGTCATAAGTATGTACAACTCAAACCAATTAAATAGCAGTTTTATTAATAATTAAATCGTAATGTTACTAGTTACAGGACTCGAATTAAAATGTCGTTGGAATTAATATAGAATTTATTAGAACTATACAAACACGTATATAACTGGACACAACCAGTACAAACGGCACGATTAAATAACACGCGCAAAGTCCGTCACTATATAGCTTATCGAATGTACACACGTCTTGCTCGTGTCGTAATCGTCGCTTGACTGCCTTACCCCTCCGTTCGGGCATTGTTTTATACTAAACTATACAATACAACACTCGACCGCGTGGACTGAATTTTCCAAGAATCACACCTGGCTAACGACCATCATGAAGGATTACAATACACAATAGGCTGCTTTTCTAATTAAAATTTTTAAACACAAAGTAAACAAATCAGTAATTTAAATTCTTTCATGGTGATATCTTAAACATGTATTCAACGCTATTGTCATATATAAAATTTGATGCCCTGATTTAATTTCATTTATAATTTCACTATATCATTGTGAAGCTACGTGTAGCGTAGATACATCTTCCTACCTGATTTCATACTTATAGACCAGCTTTTGAATAAAATGAGCCATATACGAGTATGTATACCATGGACTGATGAATTTATGGACGAACAGATATAATTACTTTATAACGCTATTTACGCAAAAAAAGGCGTCGGGACGTCGAAATTCAGAGACCTGATAACAATACCACATTTATTTAAAAAAAAATTGTTTTAAGACATAATTCATGTGTTGGCAATATTGCAAATGAGTCAATCACTATAACTTACCACCTTCTCCGCGAACGTTTCTGTGTGGGGACGGCGCGTAGTACGTGCGTAGGCTTCGCGTAGCAGACGTGCATCACAGGGGTTCTCGTAGCGCATCCTGCGACGGGGCTCAATCCCACTCAGTTCCTCCTATACAATTTTCTTTATTTATTTACTAGTAGTATTAATATAATGCCGACTATTATTACTGTTGATTATCATCTTAGAGATATTCAATTATCAAAAAAGTAGGTGCTTATTAATTTTCAAAATATAGTAATTTTTATGTTTTACTTTACACCGACTTCAAGACGTTTTAGATAATATATATTAAAAATAAGATATTATAATTAAAAATAGCTTTAGAAATAAGTTATTTTATACTTTTTAGTTTTTGAAGTCGGTTTTTTTTATTTTTTACTTTTTAGTGTCGAGCTATGGGTAGGCCTACGAAAGGTGCCGCGCGCCTTAAAAAAATATAGGTCCCAATAAACGGGAACAAAACAATGATCGTAAAATGAATACTACTGGGCCAAACTATGTTAAATTTTTAGGGGACCAAATGGCAACTATTCCGCGTCGAACTAAAGAGTCACGTAAATCGGATCATAAATCTCAGTGTAATCGGTGTACATACATAAAAAAAACACCGGCCAAGTTGAGAACCTCCTCCTTTTGGAAGCCGGTTAAAAATAGCAAATAATGCAAACCGATTGGTACATATAATTAAAGAAGTTTATTTTAGTCACTAATCTATCCATTAATCTATAATATTATAAAATTCTAAACATCCGTGTGTGTAACAACTGGAATAGATTATATAATCGACGGAGATTATCATGCATTTTTTTTTAGGTATCTTCTTTTTGTAAAAACTACAAAGCCGATTTACATGCTGTTTTCGTTTATATACAGTAAATTCTTAGATTTAAAATCTGCACTACTTTTTATCCTGGGAATTCCGTGGGAGTTTCTTTGGGAATTATATAAAATGGCCAGATTGAAATAAATAATGAATTCCAATGCGATTTTTTTCACCCATCGATTAATGTAATAATATGTGTGTGTGTTTTATCCTGGGAATCCTATTCCTCTAATTCGGGTGAATAAAAATAAAATAAATCTGACATAATTTTCAATAAACGATAGCTCCCATTCCTTTTGAAGTGCTATGATACTTTGTGTCCCAGGAATCCGGAATTCCCAGGATTTTTTCCGGGTATAGTACAAATTAGTTACATTGCATGAATATTATCCGATTTTGATACTTGCTTGCTTGTTTAAGTGATGCAACACTTAATATGTCGGGAATCGCGCGGACATTTACCCGGGACATTTACATATTATTCATTATAGTACTTCAAATCAGGTTGGCTTCGACTCACCTTTGTTTTGTTGGGCAGTTGTCTAGATAGATATGGACTTAGTTTCTTTGTTATTATTATAAGTTTTTATATGTAAAAAACTGAATTAAGTTTTATGTAAGTAAAATAAAGGTACTGCTTAGGGTTTGACACGCGGCGTAGCCGCGGGGCAACATCTAGTAATAAATAATGTTCAAAAGCGGGAGATGATGGGGCGGGAGGAAGCACACTAGTTGGTGTTTCCTATGAGTTGAGTATTGTATGGATATGTTTTAATGAAGGATTTATTATTATCATAAGAGGTTTCCCGCGGCTGCGCCGCGTGTAATTCTCTAGATAGTAGGTCTATGTTACGTATATACAAATTTAATTTGATGTTTTTACCTAAAACTTTACTGTTTCTTGTTACTAATTTCACTACAATAACAACGAAACTAAATTCAAGAAACATAGAAGCGAGTCGCTGCCAACCTGATCTGAATTGATACAATGAATGAGATGATAGATAGATAGATAGATAACTCTTTATTGTACACCAACACAAACATGAACTTAAGACTAAAATTATATCTAATTATGTACAAAGGGCGGTCTTATCGCTAAAAAGCAATCTCTTCCAGACAACCCCAAGATGAAGAGATGTTATGTATTGTAGTCGTACGTTTATCATATACGTAGGTATTTTGTTAGCGAATTAAAAAACGCGATTCCAGCGCCTTCTATTTTGCTAATTCATTTATTCCATGGAAACGATGTAAATTGTTGGGATAAAATGTATCCTAAGGGTTTCAATCATATAGTTAAAAAAAAAAGGGATTGCAGCGCCATCTTTTTCGCTATTTTCGGTTTTCCCAGGGAAACGACGTTATTATTTGGGATAAAAAGTATTCTAAGTTACGTCCCGAGATATAAGTTAGCTTTATGGCGAGTTTCATTTAAATCCGTACAGTATGAGTACGTTTCACGTGATGCTCTAACAGACATAAAAAAATTCAAAAAATTGCATTCTTCGAAATCGCAAATTCGAAATTTGATATCTCCGGATGGAAATAGCCCCATTTTAAGCGCAATGTGTGTACAAAATCGAACCATTTACAGATTTATTGTAGTATGTAATAGACATATAACATACGGCAACTGACTATAATAGAGGGATAATCTAAAGCGGTCGCGAACGCATATGCATTTTCTGCCCATTTTACACTAGTTACTGCCTGCCGCGTCGCTCTCACTATGTTGCTGCTTTAATGTCGGCGCAGTTATTAATTTAATAAATATTATATTTTCGAACAATGGGTAAAGTTAACTGATTTACTTCTTACAGATACTCACATCTCGCATATTGTAGGTGATCTCAAGATTGTTGACAAATGAGGATCTAAATTCTGGGTAAAAGTCTAGGACGTCCAGCAAGTCATCCCTATGCACCCGGTGAAGGTCGCAGTATGTTAGTGCCCTCACTCTGCAGTTGCTGCGTCCCACTGTTGGATACACGCATGGATTTTCGCCAAATATGTCATCTTTACCTAGAATAAAGAATACATTATTTTTTAATCCTTATTAATATTATAAATGAGAAAGTAACTTTGTCCGTCTGTTACGATTTCACGAAAAAACTACTGGACCGATTTGGCTGAAATTCGGTATATATGTAATTTTAATACCGAGGGTGAACAAAGAATACATTTTATTACGGATAATGGGATAGATTTATGTAAAAGTTATCCCAAAAAGTAGGATAGGTTTTGATTTTTTGGGATTTGTCATTTACGCCATTTTGGTTATTTTGGTAGTATTTGTAGTTTTGGTAGCTTTGGTAGTTCTGTTAGTTTGGTAGATTTAGTTGTTTTGGTAGTTTTGCTAGTTCTGGTCGTTTATGCGGTTTACAAATAGATAGACGAGGAATAGATAAATAAAACTAGAAAGGGTTGAAATAGCGGATGAAAGTTTGTATAGGAGACCAATCCTTTCTCAAGTTTATATAAGATAATAAATCATAATCTATAAAAAAATGCGGTAGTAACTCAATCTGTCTGTCTGAATACCGAAAATATATAGATACTTTTTATCCTGGGAGATGAGATAGTTTGCGATATAAAATGAAATAAATATTCCAGGGGCAAAAAAAAATAGCACCAACATAAAAATTTAATACAATATAACATGTATTAAAGCATGCCCTTTCACAAGAGGTATGTACTAGAGTTTAACACGGGGTTATCTCTGGTAAAGTCTATAAATATTTGAGACCGACGTAGAAGGGGTAAAGTACTTAGGTTTAACATGTAAATATGAATATAACAGGTATTTATGTTGAAAGATTTTGTACAACGGTTATGGGTGCATTGTCTTCTCTTCGGAGACTACTTTCTTCCATAACTTCAGGTCCTTTTGATATCAAAGTTGAATATATAAAACATTCAAAAAACCCCAAGGTTTCGAGTAGGCAAGGCATGAAGCAAAATGATTTATAAATGTCAAGTTTTGTTCTTGATATTAGGAATGTATTATTTTATTATTGGTTAGATACATGTAACTTGGTACAAAATATAACTTACCTAGTATGGCCATTACTATATCGTCTTTAAGAATTTCAATAGATCCTCGTGATATGAAGTAGAGTGAAGTGAGGACGTCACCGCGATGAACTAAAGTTTCACCAGGTGGTGCGTGGGTCGTTTTGAATCTTAAGGATAACGCTCTGGAATGTAATATTAAATTCAATTAATTAATCTGTTTGGTTTTCCTGTCTCAGATTGTCTGGAAGAGATAGCTTTTTGCCGATAAGCGACCGACCATTGTGCGCATATAGAACATTTTTAGCTTATAAGTTTTGTGTGATGGTGTATAATAAAGAGTTATTATATCTATCTATCTATCTCCCTTGGAACGGGGACAATCATATGTAACGCTTCCCGAGAAAAGAGCTAGTTAACACGGTATACTAATTTGAAGGGTAAGGATGCCAATTTCCGTAGAAAATTGTAATATGTTTTTTTGCATTGACATATTTTATGGTACTGAACTAGGAAATATCTTGCTATCCTGAACGTTTCTAAGTGATTAAGGTATATTTTAAACTTAAATGCGATAATCATATAGGTTTTGATTTGATTGTTATTTTTACCTCAGACATCCCGGGCTGGCACCTTCAAAAGCTGAGCAATTTGCTAGCAAGTTGCGATTCAAATGTAAGCAAATATCTGCTTGAAGGCATTCCGGAAAGCCCTTAAGAACACTTGATGTATCAATGCCATTGGTATAACTCCATGCGTGTTGGAAATATTCTTCCAACCTTTGTCGGAGAGGATTTGCTATCTATAACAACAAAATGACCGATTTGCTATCTACAAGTGGTATACATATATATATTTATTTATATATGTCATATCTATTTGTATTTATGGTTAGTATCTTAAAATAAGTAATGAACCTAGTAGCATTCTAAATATTAATATAGTGTAGGTGGTATTCTATACAACAAAAAGTACAACCACATATTTAAAGATTATCTCGGTTTTTACTTACTATCGCTACACTACTACAATAACTTGTATTTTGAATTTAATCAAGTAATTTGCTTTTGTAATTTATTTAGCAAACATTAAATAAGTATAGTCTTACTTGATGGAACCGAATAAACTCTCGCACTCTTAATATTTGGGTGTGGTATCGAGCTGTTCCAGAGTACAGGCGCTGTATTATTGCGGATACATTTCCAAATATACTCGCATACATCAGAGCTGCAAAAGAAATAAATGAGAGATATTAATTACAATGACGACAAACTTCCATTTAGTTTAATGTTCAGTAGTGTTCACTTACATCCAACAAGCATTACGAATATTGTGAAACCTTTTTCCATATCAGTGTTGGGCGCCACGTTACCAAAGCCAACGCTTGTTAATGAAGTGCAGGTGAAATATAAAGCAGTGATGTATCGAGATCTGAAAAGAAAATTAAAGTTTAATATATGACAATCACTGCACGATTGCTGAGAGAACGATGCAATATTGGGTGTGCCTTTACCTCATCGAGGGACCGGTGGAGTTGCCATATGAGACCTGCACATCATTAGCCAAAGCATCTAACCATCCAATTGGAGCGTGCAGTTGTGGCCGTTCCCAACTACCAATGGCGTACCTACAAATTAACCAATGTACTAACTTAAACTATTACTTGGTGTCTTCGAGTTATATAATAAGTAATTGAATTCTTACCACAAGCAAGCCAACCAATGAGCAATAAGCACAAAGGTAGCCATAAGTAGGAGAAGTACGGCAGTTCCATATTCGGAGTATCGGTCAATTTTACGTGCTACGCGCACCAACCGCAGCAGGCGCGCCGTCTTCAGCAGACCGATGAGGGTGGTCGTCTGCAAGCAGCACAACGGAGACTCAGAACTCTTGATCACACCGGCGGTGGAGAGTAGGTCGGCTAACTCATTAAACCCAACTCAAGCGTTATATGAACGTTTACTCATAACTAAATAGCGTCAACGAGGCCTCGCAGCGCAAAACACGCTAACTAAGCAAAAATTCGTCTATGAAATATGCTGTTGAGCTCAAACAAACTTAGACATATTTTGCAGAATACAAGCGCTTATTTCAAAACTATAAAATTAGCTGGCTTCTTACAGAATGCGGTGCAATATAATTCTTTTTGTCAAACAGTATAATTGAAAAAGTCAAAAACGACATAATTTGTTGAAATTGGATAATAATATCAGTCAGGCACTCGGTGCTGAATTTTGAGCAAAAACAGTAAATCAGTATTTACATTTTAGTGAACACTAGAGAATACCGTGCATTTCAACAGATCTTTAGTAAAACAAAGGTGGCTATCATTACTTTTTCAGAATTAAATGACAGACTTACCAATTTTGGAGTTAATAATGAAATTACACATAATATTAATAAACCTTTATAATTCAATTGTTACACCAATTTATTAATTCTTAACCTGAGTTTAATATAAAAGAAGTACTTATTAATAGCACCATTTCCTGACACGAACTTAAAAATAGTTAATAAATAGTGGTAAAAAATGTACTTCTGGATATCTAGATATTGGTCTGAATTATAAATATACTTCATTTGAATATTTCATCTCATTTAGTTTCATATTAATATGTAGTATATAATATTTACTTTTTGAACTGTGGCTATGATAATACTAATTTAATTGAAATGCGACATTTTCTTATTAGAAAAGACTTGTTTTATTTAAATAGTGTACCGAAGGGTGAGGAAAAGGAAAACAAAATGAAAACTTTAAAAAACAATTTATTTCAATTATAAAAAACTAAATCTGGATTATATGTAATGCATGAAATTAAAATTAACAATGTACATGTTAAGTGAATACATCAATAAAATAAAGTTATGAATGAACATGATGAATAAATAAATCAAATTGGAACATACAAATTGATAGCTGATACATGAAAATCGGACATCAAAATATTGCTCGATTTAAGGTGGGTGCTATTAGTAGATAGATACGTATGTCGGGGACTGATACTGTAACTTGGTGCTTCAAATGTCGTGAATACAGGCGATTTATTGATTTGTACAAAAAAGTTTCGTCTGGGAAGTGTGAGCGTATAAATTTGCTACCAAGCTCTGTGCACGTTGTGACGTTTGCCTGTTTACTATGAGAAGCTAATGAGCGATGTACCGCCGATTTATTTATTTATTATTATTTCATTACCAGATCGACAGCCAAATTGAAATTAAGCAATTTAATTTACGATTTCTTTTATTGCTAGATTTTATCATAAAATGTATTTATAGTTTAACATATTCTGAATTTAATAGAATAAATGTATTTCAGAATCTACAATAATTTTTTTCATGCTTTTAACTACTTATGCCTTACATTCTAGATAAATTGTATTCGAAAGGGAACTTGAAAACTACAATATAATTCAAACACTAACTAGCTTTTAGCTATTTTTATAGGAGTTTTCGAAATGTAGTACAATGCACTTATATAAGTAACTGTACCCGCATAAAGTCTTTGGGAAATTTTCTTATGAGCATGTAGTTATTTTCAAATGTAATTAATATTCGATGCTTAATAAAATGAACGAGTCGATTCGGCGGCAAGCTTGTGAAATAGCCAGTGAACTTTGTCAAATGTAAAACTGGAAACTCATTCATAATGTTTTGCTGATGGGAAGCGTCCATATCTTCCATTAACTCATTCGCGTAGTGGATTCGATGGCCAGTGGAAATCAATGAATAAAATATGTTAACTTAAAATTGTAATAAAACTGAGTGGCAGCAACATAAAAATAGTTCACAAAGATGGTATACCTCATCACTTTCCAGCCCCTGCTGTAACAAGAAATGGGATTACAAATTCAATACGCACCCACCTTCGGGCTTTACCATTATTATGACTATTTAAAGGAAATGACAAAATAAATTGAAATTTATCAGGCAATTATTAGAAAAGTAAAACACCTATAAATAAAAGATACACACAAATTAATACTGTTTACAAATAAATTATATTAATGATTTTGATGGTTTCGCATTTTTACAAGATTCAAAGCTTTATAAATATATTTAATCGGATATATAATTCATAATTTTATCTTTCGATTGATAAGTGAGATCGTCGTGTTTGGCAAGTGATACCTATAGTGTGACACTTGTAGTAATTGCATTCCATTCATATCTACGTGAGACCTTAAATGAACCCAGAGCTTCATTTGTCCGAAGACTGTCTAAGGAAGTTTATTTAAATAAGTAAATACTATTGTTTCTTCTTGAAATGTTTGTCTTGCAGCCCTAACTTGACCTAGTTTGCTTTCATATTCTTATGACCTATTTTACACTTTACTATTGTGAATATACCGGCTTCGTCACCCTAATCTTGTTGTAGTGTATGGCCTCCATTATTGACCACTATGTAATACTAGGTTTAAATTATAACATAATATTAAATATTTACAATTTTGTGTGTTTGTAAATTTATAAGTTTTCGGACAATTGATCATCTGGTAATTACCATGAGAAGCAAACTTATATTTCTGATTTTGTATCATAATCTAAATACAAAAGTGTTTTTTAAAATGTTAAATTTGCTATAAACATTGAGTTTGCGAATCACAGTAAGACCATAGTGTACGCTGTCGTCTAGATTTTTAGCCATTCCCTGTTTTCATTAATTAAATTGCGGTTTGTTTGTGATGTGGTATTAAAATGTAGTGTTTAATAGGTGTGAGTAAAAGCTCACTTCATCAGTATCGGTGCCGAAGAGCAGCAAATCGAAGGGTATAGCTGCGACGAGGTCTATAAGGAACCACCCTCGTAAATAGTGTAGGGCGATTTTGGCTGGATCAGATTCCACTTCGTCTGCCGCGTTCACGTACGTGGTGCGAAAATTTATTAGGATGTCAATTATGAACGTCACATCGACTGCAAAAAAAGATTACGTTTAGCCATTTAGCTATCACCACACGTATTCATACTATATTAAATATTTGCTCGTTTCAGTCTTGTGAAAGGAATTCACGGCTATTTTTTTCGTTAGTTCCGATTCAGAATTGAAGATTTAGCGACATTTTCGTTACACAAATATTTCTAACAGTAGTGACATTACTTTGGACTTGTTGTAATATTTTTTTTGATTGCAGGAGTTCAGTAGACAGGCAGACGGCGCACTTGATGGAAAAGGGCTACAAATGCGCTGTTGCCCTCTTAAGTTTGTTATGGCGGCTTACTCTAGACCAGGGATGGTAGCCATCCAGTCGGGCAAATGCTCTACCACCTGGCTCTGGGTTGTTTTGTCACCTCTTGCGACAGGCCGCCGGGCCGCAGGAAATTGTATTCTTTCCCTGTTCCTGCACGGATACTTTATACGGACCTTTACAATTCGAAATTTATTTTGTAAGTTGTATCTTAAATTTCTAGCACCGATTGTAAATCTATATAGCATACGTTTCTAAGACAAATGTGAAAATTGCGCTTACAGGGTTTGATAGACGAGAACAATTAAATAATTTTGTATAAAAGTATTCTTATTTATAATTAATGTACTTATATAAACTTACCTATCATATCGATAACTACTATAGGATCTTCACCAAAGCTTCTGGAACGTTTGTCAAAATCTGGTTCATTTAATTGAAAGGCAGCCACGTACGGCGTGAATATTGCTGTATATATTACTAGTATTAAGATCAACCAGTCCCATGCTGCCTGTAAAGTAAATATATGAATTAGTTAATTAATTAAGTAATTATACTTAATATATATAATAATAATATATAAATAATATATGCAAGTTTCTTTTTTTTTACTTTTTTCATGGAGCAGATTTCCTTCTATATACTTTATATTCTGGCAAAAACCAGATATTATTTGTATTGCTACTATAATCTATCCATGTCTTTTGTAGCCTAATTTTACTCTTATAACTATCAATTTTCCAGATAAACCATCTTTCTATCACATAGTTTTCAGCCAAGTATAGAATACAATAGAATATTCTTTATTGCCCACAATAAAATAATAGACAGAGTTAACCATCATTTCACTAGTACAATCGGCGGTCAAATCAAATTACTTCCAGACAACCTTCTGGAGATCATTTCTCATTTTGAATAATGGGTCGGTATTCAGTGCGCATGGTTTAAAATATATGCAATCATATATACATACATTAATAGTAAATAAAATATACAAATTTATATGCAAATATAATATGTACATAGTGTTACATACACATACATACGAGTAAATTACTGTTTACAAATTTGGATAGTAATCTTACTAATCTAAGTGTACTACTTTTTAAGATTCGCTTACATAGTGTTTTGTTACATTAACTATATAATTCGTAACATTCACCTGAACATACTCATTTAGACTGAGCGGATATACTTTTGTGGCCAACAGCTGGACTTTGTGCAGTATTAGTTTATTACATGTTACGATTATTTTTCTCCATATTAGCTCTTCTATATTTATCCTCCTTCCATTATTGTATAGGTCCTGGGCTTTCTTGTCTGTCTGCCGTACGCGGGAGATTCAGGTGCCCGCCCGCCCCCAGGTGGAAATAACCGAATGATGCTTGGATTCTGTCTTGTTTATACATTACGCGAATTATTGTGGTGCTGTTACACCTGTGACTAATGTTTAAGCGAATACGTCTTATTTAAATCATTAAAATAAAACCGTTAACTAGTAGCCACATTATTATTGAAACAAACGTTACCAGTTAATATTTAACGTCTTAATAATTCTGCATTCTCAAAAATTGCCTTAATTCCTTGAATACATCTGTATGAAACGGCGACCATTGAATAAATATCAGTCTAAATAAACCTGCATCCATATAATTTTTTTACAAGAATTTGAATTTATACTGTTGCCATAAAGTCACTTGCGATAATGTTATAGTTAGACTACCGCGTATAGAGATCACCCAATATACTACCAAAGATCATACGCCGCGTATATTCGCGAATATTGAAATAAGCATAAAAACCGATGGTGGTGATGTCGTATAAGGTGTTGATTAATGATAGTTTTAATAATTGTAGTAGTGTTTTGTATGATGCATCAGAAATAATATAGAAAAACTACGTACATAGAAGCAAAATATAAAAGGAAATAAATAAAACTCTAGATGCTGAAGATGATGGATCAGCTAAGCTCGGGTGTCAGGCAATGAACACTTTGATAAAATTGGTCAATACATTTCCACTTCTTATTTTTAGTATAAAAGCCGGAACATCCAAAGTTTTACATATTTTACCCCATATTTTATACATATGAATCATTTATATCATATCATTTTTGTATGTTATGTATTTCTCATTTTTGATCTTTTTTGTTGGTGGTCATTTTTACTATTACCTTCATGGCTAGCGAGTTGTAATATTTTGCTTTTTGATAAAGATAATTTATTTAAACACGTTTTGAAAGTAATTATGAGGATATATGTTTTTTTGCAATATTTTTGACGCAAAAGTTAGAGTGAAATAAATTTATTTATACAAAATTTACTAAGAAAGTACACTAAACATGCATAAATTATAACAAAATTGCGTTTAAATAGCCCTCTTTAATACTGCGTTTAGTATTGAAATAAATAACTTAATATCTAAGGAATTAATGCGTCAGGATTCCTAACTTTTACAGTTTTTCTGTTTATAACCCAGTATTTTAAGGCTTGCCTAAAGATTGAATTTCATTTACTGATAGAGAAATATAAAATACGTTTAATAAATTTATTTGAAACAAATATTTTTTAAATTCAGGTTTTCAGCTATTTTGATGATGACAAAATATGGTTGAATACAAGTGGAAGACATAATTGAAAAAAAAAAACAATTGCCTAATTAATTTTGATAACGATGCTTTAGATTTAAAAAAAGTTCCAACATTCAGTGGAAACAACAGTTTTATGACAAAAGGTGTAAACAGAAAACAGCTAAAGAATTTTGAATAGAGACATTGAACTTTAAATAATTGTATTTTTCATATTTATATACAACTACTTGCCTTTCTTTTAATTTTGTCTACGTATCCCTCAACTATGTTTTGCTATGGCGAAATCCTAATACTCGTCTCTAACTATGTGCTAAATTTCATTAAACCAATTTTCCACAATTTTACCCAAGAATAAGAGATCTCTTAACAGTTCTGAGTCTCATATTTTTAGAGTAAATTTGTGTACATAGCCACATTACGGTAAATGATCGGAGTATCATGTGCTGACATACCGAGGCTCTATTTATTTCTCTCTTTTTTCTCTATTTACCGATGTCGAATGAGTCCGTGCAATCCGAACGACGACATTTGGTTATTTACGCTTGGGTGCGGGGTATCTGGATCTGCCACGTACGGCAGACAAACAAGAGAGGCCAGGGTCTATATAGCACTATTTCTGTACTGTAGCAGTGAACCAAAGTAAGTTTGAACTCAGGTTGTATGACATGCATGAATTTGGCTTAAGAAGTCGATTCAATTCACCTTTATTATAGATATACCTAAAGTCATATCGTGTGTCGTAGAACAAGATACACTAACATTAATATCTATGTATGTCTGTAGACATATTTTATCTTAAAGTTGTGTACTATGCGTGATAAGGTAAAATCGGTCTTGGTAAATATATGTATTTTGTTATTATGTTAATCCATGCTGATATATGAAAGTAAATGTGAATTTTTTGAATGGTTGTTTTTTTACAAAGCGAAAGATACATTACAAGGTGCACTTACTACCGTACTTACGCACCTTGTTTATTAATTACCAAGTCAAGCAAATTACTGTCGTATTTACATATATATATATATATATATATATATATATATATATATATATATATATATATATATATATATATAAGAGTGATAAAAAAAAAATATTCTTTTTTCCAAATGGCTCAAAAGTTTCTTTTGGGTGTAAAAAAAATTCTGTGAAAAGATTAGCCCTTAATATGAATATTAAGATTGTCCTCATCGCATTTTTTTAATTCCCGTAAGAATAACACAGGAAATTTTTTTTTGCTTCTTCTGATTTTTGTACCGTTCAAACGACTGGTTGACTGATAAATCGCTGTTAGAATCTTTATAGAGAACTAGAGTTTACCCCGCGGCTGCGCCGCGGGTTAACCTCTAGTGCGTGTCTCTTTTTTATAGAGCAAGTGCTACACAGATTATAATTATTATATTACATTTTTATGTACTTGCCCACGGAAGATTCACTTCATTTTATATCGCTAATTATACCATCCCCGTCTATCTGTCAACAAAATAAATTACAAAACTTGTCCAAAAAGGCCAAAATGGTCTAAATGACCAAAAGACCACAGTGACCGACATGGCCAAAATGACGGAATAGGCAAAAACGACCAAAAAGGCCAAAATAATCAAAATGGTCAAAATGACCAGAGGCCAAAATGACCGACATTGCCAAAATGACCGAAAAGGCTACACAGTGACCAAGTAGGCCAAAATGACCAAAAAGGCCAAAATGACCAAATAGGCCAAAATGATCAAAAAGGCCAAAATGACCAAAAAGGTCAAAATGATCATAAAGGCCAAAATGACCAAATAGGCCAAAATGACCAAATAGGCCAAAATGACCAAATAGGCCAAAATGAACAAATAGGCCAAAATGACCAAAAAGGCTAAAATAACCAAAAAGGCAACAATGACCGAAATGACCAAAATGGCCAAAATAGTCAAAATCACTAAAACGGCCAAAATGACCAACATGGCCAAAATGACCGAAAAGGCCAAAGTGACCGACGGCCAAAATGAGTAAAAAGGCTAAAATAGCCAAAATTACCAAAAAGGCCAAAATGAAAATTATCCCTTGTCCACCCTCAGTATTTAATTTACATACGTACCGAATTTCAGCCAAATCGGCCCATTAGTTCTTCCGTAAAAGCATAACAAACAGAAAGACAAATATATTTTTATCCCGGAGACTATCCCACTTTTCGGGATAAAAAGTATCCTATGTTCATTCTCGGTATCAAAAACATATATATACTGAGTTTCAGCCAAATCGGTCCAGTAGTTTTTACGTGAAAACGGAACAGACAGACAGACAGACAGAGAGACAGTTACTTTCGCATTTATAATATTAATAGGGATTGAACGCTCTACAAAAAATGTCTGATAACATTTTTTTATTTGTCCACGCGTTCAAAAGTTATTCAAGATCAAAGTTCAATTGTTCAAAAATTTTATCGAATTTTATAAATTACACCGAAACTGTTGTTTTCAGTGTCAAAATAAGGATCAATTTTTTTGTCAAATATAATACAGTTCAGAAGGATTTATTTGAAGGCAAGCAGCGGGCGCGAAAACTAGCGTTTGTTTGTACATGAGCACGTATGTCGTGCGTTCGTGTTGAAGGCGTGAGTCGGACTGTAGCCGAAAATAAAAAATCGACAAATCAAAAAATGTTATCAGACCTTTTTTGTAGAGCGTTCAATTCTCTATAAAGATTCAAACAGCGATTAATCAGTGAACCAGTCGTTTGAACGGTACAAAAATCAGAAGCAAAAAAAAATTCCTGTGTTATTCTTATGGGAATTAAAAAAATGCGATGAGGACAATCTTAATATTAATATTAAGGGCTCATCTTTTCACATAATTTTTTTTACACCCAAAAGAAACTTTTGAGCCTGTTTGGAAAAAAAAAATTTTTTTTTGGATCACCCTAATATATATATATGTCGGAGGGAAGCTTTAATTGGACGTATCGTTGACTGGATGTATAACGCACAATATCATTTGTTTACATTTTAATTACTTCTAAAATTCTTAATGTAATTTAATTTGATTTGTTGAATGTTTCTATAACTTAAAGATCGTTCTAACCTAATAAAAGTTATGAATATTGTAATTTAATAAACGACCAATCGGAGCAGAGCATATGGCGGAGCGGGGTCAGCGCCCTCTATACTTTGAGTAATATCTACTTGGGTAGACTGAGGACTTTTTGTGACGCATTTGGTTGGTGGCAACAGGTCGAGTTGGACCATGGAGTATTTTAAAGAAAGTATTGAAGCTGGAAGTATGAGCGGGTGCCCTGAACCCGCTGCTCGGTCTAAACTATGTCATAATGTTGATCAAATCTAAATTAAAAGTGTATAAACCGTGGCTATTCTGTTTTATGCTCGCATTTTACCCTGATTACGCCCACTAAACCTGCAATAACTAAAGAATAAACCGTTTATTTTTCCGAGATAAAAAGTAACCTATATGCTGTTCCAGATTATAATCTACTACTGTACAAAACTTCATCCTGATTTGTTAGCTGTTCTGGCGTGAATGAGCAAATATACTTCCATCGAAACTTTGGTATTTACCATATTACTAGCTAATACCCGCCCACTTCGCGTGCCGTAAAATTTGTTCTTAGCTGACCTCTCTACTTAGCGAAAGGAAAGTCCATGCCAAATTTCAAGTCTATAGGTATTGTTACGAGCTACACAGGACACGCATTAAAATGTATGTAACAGTATTATAGTTCCTAAGATATCGTGATGAATCACTATATACGTGGATTTCAATTATATATATTGTTAAACCTTTGACGCCGACAAAAACAAATTCACACCTGCATATCTTTAAAAACACATATTATTACCTTTACCTATACATACCTTTCGGCATATGGACTTTTTTGTTTACTTTGTGTTAAAAATTTGTGATTAGAAAACAGCCCATTGTGTATTGTTTATTGCCCATCTTTTACGACAGTCATTAGCAAAGTGTGTCGGATTTAAAGTTCAAACTGATTCTAGGAAATTCGGTCCACGCGGCCGGGCAGACATAATGCATCTGTGCAGTATAAAGCAATGCCCCGAGTGAGGGACGACAGTCGAGCGATAGCCACGAGCGAAGGGAAACTTGTGTACATTCGGTAATCTATTTAGTGACGGACTTTGCGCTTGTTATTGAATTACGACCTTCCGCATTACGTTTGGACTTGTTGTGTTCGGTTATATTTGTATCTGTGTATAGTGTTTGTATAGTATTAATAAACTCTATAATAATTCCAACGGCATTTTAATTCGAGCCCTGCAACTCGTAACAATATGTAGATTACTAGAGTATTCCAAACCAATTCAAACCTAGTTCTAATTTACTAACTTAATACTTTATTAGGTTTTTATATATCGCGAGCGTAGCCGTGAGCAAAAGCTAGTATAGGTATGTAAACCTTGCGTGAAAAATGATCTAACTGATTGTGAAAACCGCATAAAAAACCGTTGCGTGGTTTAGGCAAAGTTACCGGATATACAGACAGACGGATATACAGACAGACGCGGAAAGATACTTTGTTTTATACTATGTGAAGTAGATTTAAAGATTGCAAGTTTTATCTATCTGGATGTTATGCCAAATCCATATATATATATATATATATAATATATATACTAGAGTTTAACCCGCGGCTACGCCGCCGGTCAATCTCTAGTGCGTGCTTCTTGTTTAAAGAGCAGGCGTTAATACAGGTTACATTGTACTAAGTTTTCATGTTAGTGCTATTTGCACTCGGAAGATTAATTTCATTTTATATCGCAAACTCTCCCAGCTTCCGGCATGAAAAGTGTTTATGTCCATTTTCCGTATTAAAATTACATTTAAACAAAATTACAGCAAAACCGATCCAGTATTCCTAGTAGTTTTCCGTGAAAGCTTAACGGAAAGACAGACGACGAATTATTATATCTATAAACTTATTGGTTTCATCCAAACTTAAATTCTTTATTTCAAACCGTCCTAGTTATACTTATCTATCCCCGTCTATGTAAACTACATAATAGACAAACATGACAATAATGACTCAAAGGACAAAAAAGACGAAAAGGATAAAAATGACAAAAAGGGCAAAAAGAGACAAAAAGAACACAAAGGGCAAAAAAGGAAAAAAAGACGAAAAGGATAAAAAGAAAAAAAAGAACATAAAGGACAAAAATAACACAAAGGGCAAAAAGGACAAAAATACAAAAAGGCAAAAGGGGCAAAAAGGACAGAAAGGACGAAAAGGACAAAAATACAAAAAAGGACAAAAAGGGCAGAAATGGCAAAAGTACAGAAAGGACGAAAATAACAAAAAGGACAAAAAGGGCAAAAAGTACAAAAAGGGCAAAAATGACAAAAAAGGCAAAAGGGCAAAAGGACAATAAGGGTAAAAAGGACAAAAGGGCAAAAAGGACAAAAATGACAAAAAGGGCAAAAATGACAAAAAGGGCAAAAGGGGCAAAAAGGACAAAAATACAAAAAAGGCAAAAAGGGCAAAAGGACAAAAAGGGAAAAAAGGACAAAGGGGGCAAAAGAGACAAATAGGGCAAAAATAACAAAAAGGGCAAAAAATACAAAAAGAGCAAAAGGGAAGTAAGGGCAAATCGGACAAAGATGACCAAAATGATGAAAATGGAAAATAAAAAAAAAACCTATCCCACTTTTTGGGATAACCTTTACTAATGTAATTACTTTACTAATGGGATAGATTAATATCTATCCCAAAATCTATCCCATTATCCGGGATAAAAGGTTTCCCTTGTCCACCCTCGGTATTAAAAGTACATGTATACCGAATTTCAACTAAATCGGTCCGATCGTTTTTCCGTAAAAGCCTAATAAACAGAAAGACAAATATATTTTTATCCCGGAAACTATCCCGTTTTTCGGGATAAAAAGTATCCTATGTTCATACTCGGCATCGAAAATATATATATACTGAGTTTGAGCCAAATCGGTCTAGTAGTTTTTACGTGAAAACGGAACAGACAGACAGACAGACAGACAGACAGACAGACAGAGTTACTTTCGCATTTATAATATTAATAGGGATATAAATATGGATTACATCAATTTGTTCAAACTCTTTGAACATTGACTATGGTTTCTAATTTATTTTAATTTTTAAATAAATTTTATTTTTATTTTCCAATCAATTAAGATTTTTGAAATATCCTTGTATTCATGTACGTATTCTTGTATTTATGTATAGTACATACATAATATTTATTTTCTTAAGGTCCGATTTTCTAATCGTTAGATGTAAGTTATCGGTCGAATAAATTATAACCTGAGTGAATTTAAAAAGTAAAATCATTTAACTGTTTTATTCCTGCTACCTGACATTTTTAATATTTTTTTAGTTTGGTAGTAGTAAATTTTTCCATCTTATAATTTAGTGTATGAATAACTTTTATCGGGTGGTTGAAAACTCGTCGCTTAATGAATTAAAATATACGCCACACGCTGTTTAATATTTATCAATGTAAAGATTGATTTTATTTCAACAATGTCATAATCATCTTCATATTAAAATCCAAACTTTTTATAGATTCTAGGGGGCTGGAAATAAACGTCTAGTGTTTCGATAACCATGGCTCTGTTGGTTTTTATTTAATACATAGCCTAGCACACAACTTCTTCCTATAGGCCAAGTAACTCTAGAACAATAAGGACACGGTGCTGTACTTACTTTGTAAGGAGAATGATGAAGGATAGTACAAGGCGGAGAAGGCTGCGTGGTTCCCTTATGGCCGCCGGTCGCCCCCAGAGAAAGTACCTGTGAACAATCATTACATTTTCTTATAAAAATAAATAAAATACCGAGTTAATTATTAATTATATCTTTTAACTTTACGTATATATTTTTATTTGTTGAAATTTTCAAAGATATAAAACTACCAGTCAGTATTTGAATCGACTTTTTTTGAACATTTTTCTAAGAATTATTTAAGTTTAAAGTTTGCTAAGATTATACTGTTGTTACTTTGTTGTTTAATATATTACTTGTTGTAATGTTATGTGTATTGTGCATTTGTCCGCAATGGCCTAGATGTATGCTATAAGCGTAAGCGGTACAAACAAAATGATTTTGCACTTAGTCTATAATTTCATGACATTATATCTCATGTCACTCAATACGGTGTTTGAACAGACATGCAATCACTGTTAATCTAAAATGCAGCAATTATTAAAATATAAAATTATACTAAGGAGTGCATTCCATCTGGTTTATATCTACAGAACGTACTTACCTTGTCATTTACAAATAAATAAAAATACCTTTCATTCACTTCAGTAAATGTGCCTATTCGAGAAAACAATCAGGTATATTATTATAGCAATAAAAATGATTTAAAACATTTTACAAATATTTATAGAAATATTTATTGAAATGTTAGCGTTGCCAACAGAAGTGAGGTTGAAAGTAACGCGCGTTAAATGCCACATACACCTTCCATTATACATATAATGGTTTTAATTAAGAGAATTAATTAATTCAATCTATTGGGAATCCTTCTTCTGTGCAGACGCAGCGCGCCCTCCTAATTGCGAACAGAGGCTGAGTAAAGAAAAAAAACACATAGACTGGTGTGCACCGACTTTTAACCGACGGTTAACCAAAAATAATCACTGTTTTTCCATACATTTTTGGCGATTTTTTTATTTTAACCATCGGTTAAAAGTCGGTGCACACCAGCCTTAATCTTTAATTTGTTGTATAGTATTAATGGCTTTTTACCCCAATGGCATAGTTAATTATAATTGAACCAGCTCTGTTAACGTAAAATACGTATGTTGTATTAATTAACTTTGTTTTGCTAACTTTAGAGCGACATCTGTCTAAGATATGCAGTTATTTAAAATAATGTAAGTCTGGTGACCGTGCAAGATATACATATATGTATTCAAAATTATAGTACTATACAGCGTGTTTACAGTTTGATTGGTCTTGTGACAAAATAGAGGAAAGTCAAATGGCAACATTGAAACTGAAAGCACGAATTATTCTTTAAATTATCTGTTGCGTACGAGTATATCAGGCAAAGAGATAAGCGTATTACCTCCTTGCCGATGGCTGGCAGCCCGTTGAGACCATTACAGGGTGGTTCAAGGCGTACAACACTCTTGCGCGATCCGCGAAAACCGGAGTCGCGCAGGCGCACCGAGGAGCGCCAAGTGGAAGGCGGAGGGTCATCGCGCGAACCGCGCGCGGAGGCTGCGCGCCTCGAGGTGGTGAGCGCTGCGCCCCCGCACGGCGGGGTCACTATCAACGGCACGTCGGGGGGCCCGCGCTCCATGCCGCTGCCGCGCCAACGTTCTCACCGGAACCCGCCGTGCTCCGACGCCTCCAGATGCTCACATTCCAGCACGGCCCGCTCGAACGCCGATGCCGACTCGAGAAGTGCGATCGCCGTGTTTTGCATAGATGCGCGCTTTATCCCCAATTAGACTCACGATTCTTCCGCTTTCGCTAATCCGATAATTGTATTCACGTATTAGTATAGTATTATGACATAAATAAAATATGTTTCAGTGACGATATGTTTACGATGGTATGGTTTTTAAAATTACCACTCTTATTATGACAGTTACTGTGACATAAGCTTTAAGCGATCATAATTATGGAGAATAGCGTTTACACAAGAGACGTCTGTAGGATAGAAAACCGGAGTAGTTTCCGCAAATGGCGGCTAAGATTGTATGTATGTACCTCAAGAGTATAGAGCGAGCCTAATAGGCATAGAAACTGCGAGCGCCTGAAAGCGGAGAACGAGGCCGGGCCTCATTCAAGACACCGTGTCAATGGGTGGTCGGTTCTTTTAATCTTTTTATGCATACATTTCACGTGAACGAAACGTTTCTTCACAACTGAATACAGAGTTATGACAAAGATGACAATATTCATTGTTGCTTATATGCTCATACAAAAGCCAAATTATCCTGTGATCTGCCTATGGGTACGAATACCTTCACACAATTTCCTTTAATATTATTCTATTTGTAGAAACGATGTTATGTCTCTCAATTTATAGTACGGTTATTTTGAAATAATATAAATATAATTGAGGTTTTTAAATTTAATAAAATATTAAAAAGAAGAAATTTACAAGATTATGTAACAACAAATAATAGTTTCAAATAGATAGAATTGACTGCAAAATTGTACCTTTAAAATATATCCGTACGACTAACTCGCTAGCTACTTTTAATAAATGCATTTTTATTTTTCCACTCTACTAAGCTTTGCTGCATTGTCGTGGGCATGCGCATCTCGTTTTATAGAAATTTGTTTGAATTCTCAATTTATCGTTTCGTTATTTATATAATTTATTTATCACAATTATGTGTTATTTGACAATCGATATAAAAAAAAAATTGCGAATGCTCACGGTACGTAAAATGCTTATATACCAGTACGTAATGGTATTTATCAACTTAAAATGCAAAGCTTAAGCTCTTAAATAAAATATTTCTTGGGCTTTTGCGTGGTCCATAGTCTTTGTTAGATTTAGATTACAAGAGTTACAAGACAAGATTTTAATCCTGTGATATTAGCGTTTATTATGATGAATAAAATATACCTTGAAGCCCCCTTTTGTAGAAAACATTGAAAAAGAAAAACGAACCGGGCTTATAATGCCTTTGCAGGATATTTACTACACTGTAAAAAGAGGGAGGGGCTGCATGCTCAATATACTTCATTGAAGGTATGTAACAAAATATGTATAATACAGCGTTTATAGTTTAAAATTGGTTGAAAAAGCTTTCAAGCGAATAGCATTGGCTTATCATAAAACCATTTGGATGAGCTATAATAAAATACAAAGTGATTACAACGGTCTACTGTTTCAAGTCCTGAACTAAAGAAATTGAATGATTAAACATTAATGAAAATATGTTGATGTTTTCATATCATGTCACAGTATTCAATCTAAATGTTTCAATTCGATTGTGATTATGCCAATTAACTACCTGTTTTACAAAAATAGAAAAAAGATTAATGATTAATGTAGACAAAGAAAACCATACCATGGTAGTCATAACTCCAAGCATGGATCGCGTTTTCCACAAATATAAAAAGAAAAGCTTTTTATAATTGAAAATATATTATTTTCAGACTCTCGCTAAGCTCGCAACCAATAGAATGAAGAAAAACACCTCAAGAATTGACGCACTTTGTACTGAAGGAACTAAAACTAAGCACAGGACGGCAACACATACGTAACGCAATTGATACGCATTTATATATACAATTGGAATAATTTTATTTATCAAAATGTAAATTAAAAAAATAACTAAAAGACCCTAATGCATTGCAACAAAATCTGCAAAGGTTGTCTGCAAACCGATAATAATAGTTTTGACTTTTTAATGCAGTCGATCGATTGGGCGCTCGGCTCATTTACAGGACGTTCACACGCTTAACGGGATCGCGCTCGTATTTCTTGTATTACGTTTCGAAAATGATTTTGCAGTACAGATCGCGGTTTTCGTTTTGTAATGGCGAGGAGCCCAGTTACTGTATTTAGATAATTATTTGATGGCAGTGGGAGAAGCGGCCGAGTCCGCAGCGTGATATCCGCACGTAAACTCAATGGGGCACCGTAGCGGCGCACGCAAGAGGTCGCTGTGCGCGCGTCGAGACTGTGTGGAGCCCCGACGGGCGGCGGCGACGCCCGAACGCAGGCGTGACCTCGCACAACCACCCCTTCGCTCATCGAATATTTCAGCTGAAATTCATGGTGTCGCCAAGCTACTGACTATCACCGTTGTTACGTCGCTACCGTCAAATTGTGCTACTGACGGATTGTCACGTGACGAACCGGTATTAATTTATAGGGCCGGCCCCCAACCAAAAAGAAAGTCTTAAAACTACCACAACCACCCCTAATTCTCACAATCAGGGGTGGTCGCTATATATCTAATTGAGAGTTGAATTTTTTCTTTAGTTTCGTGGGATATAGTCAGTTTTTTTTAATTATGACTATTTTCTTTAATGACTTTATTCAATCAAATATGTAGACAGATAGTCATTTCTTAAATTGTAAAGATTATGTCCACCTGTAGCTTTGGAGCTATGAAGAAAGAAACGAAAAGAAAAGGGTTGGAAAAATACTTTTAACGAGATTTATCAAATCTGCTATGATCAGTTTAAGATAGGTATAGTATATACAATTATACATGTTTTACTTTCGTAAAACCAAACAGATTACATTAAAACAAACAAATTTTAAATAAAAAATTTAAATATGTGTAAAAAATATAAACGTCAATTATTTATAAATTGGTTCATTTAATGAAGTAAAACATTTTATTTGACAGCCATTATTTTAACTTTTTTGAAATGTATTTATTGGATGTTTTCTAAATTATTGTATTGTTATAATGTTATGTTGCTTGCTTAATGTGTCGTACATCAAATATGGGATATTTTCGATTAAAAATTGTTTTTAAGGTTTCGCGAAAAAGTATAAAAACAGTGGACGTTAGTCGCCTCTACAATATAGAATCAATGGCTGGTCTGCAAGATCTGCCATGTACTTGGCCGATTCATTACGCTTTATTTTTAACCGACTTCCAAAAGGAGGAGGTTCTCAACTTGGCCGGTATGTTTTTTTTTGTACACCGTTTGTACACCGATTACTCCGAGATTTATGGTCCGATTTACGTGATTCTTTTTTAGTTCGAAGCGGAATAGTTGCCATTTGGTCCCCTAAAAATTTAACATAGTTTGGTCCAGTATTTTTCATTTTATGAACATTTTTTATGAAAAAAAAATCCATTCCGTTCCATATGTACACCGATTACTCTGACATTTATGATCCGAGTTACGTGATTCCTTTTTAGTTAGATGTGGAATAGTTGCCATGTAGTCCCTAAAAATTTAACATACTTTGGCTCAGTAGTATTCATTTTATGAACTTTTTTTGTTCCCGTTTCTTGGGACCTATATTTTTTAAGGCGCGCGGCACCTTTCGTAGGCCTATTCTAAGCCATAGCTAGACACTAAAAAGTAACAAAAAAAAACTTCGTTTAAAAAAACCGACTTCAAAAACTAAAAAATATAAAATAACTTATTTCTAAAGCTATTTTTAATTATAATATCTTATTTTTAATATATATTATCTAAAACATCATGAAGTCGGTGCAAAGTAAAACAAAAATTACTAAGCACCGACTTTAAGATGTCGACAAATGGTTGATTTGATGGAGCAGAGTCCCCGTCACACTTTTCAAGCCATTGTTGAGCTTGCATGGTGTTTTATTTCATCAAAAAGCAATGATAAATCAACACACGAAATTGTTTCGAATCCTTTGTTTTGGATATATCAAGACTGCCGTCACTTAAATCGCTCTAACTCGTGGACCAAATATCAGAATGTCATGAAATTTTGACAGATATCTTTTGAAGGTTGGTACTCATGAAAAATCATGTGGAACTTTTGCTGGCAACACCATCATTGTGTCAGTCCCGGGACTTACAGATCCACGTTAGTTTGTTTTTATTATTTGTGACAATGTATATAGGTAATAGGTATAATAGACATGATGAACACGGTGATTCACGGAGTCACATCGAACCGGTGCTATACTCTCAATTACATTCGTGAATAATTGGCACTTTGTTTAATATTTCACTTAACAAACAAACATTTCTCAAACAATAATATTTAATTAACCACCCCATCGCAACCTCAATGCTGCTACTATAATACTACTAATATAATATAATCAGTTCACCAACAGTGAAAGGTTGGTAATAAAGGCATATAAAGGCAAAACAATGATTTATATTGTATAAACTATAAATAAAACAGCCGTGTTGCAACAAATTGCAATGTAATAAGTACACCTTGTATTAGATATAAGTTAGCAAATAATTAGTAGATAGGTAAGCATTAAAAGAAAGAATAGAAAAATTTACATATTTAGAATTAAGTACAATTTTTTTTTGTATATAGTAACAGCCCATAAGAGCCTGTCCGCACAGCGATTTTTCACAGCACGATTTTTTTCCCATAATTCTGTAACACATTGAATATTATAGGAGTATCCGCACTAGCGATAAAAAATCGCGCGAGAAAAAATTCTGTGACTTGATGCAAAATGCGAAATTTAAATCGCGCGAATAAAAATCGTGCTGTGAAAAATCGCTGTGCGGACAGGCTCTACCTGTCCCACTGCTGTGCTCGGGCCTCCCACTGTAGGGGAATGGACAGTATACCCGCCACGCTTGTCCAAGGCGGCTTGGCAGGTTTGAAACATCAGTTATCTCGATGTGCAGGTTGCATCACGATGTTTTCCTTCATCGTTGTTAGCACGTGGTAATTGTAACAATATGCACATTAGGTCAGAAAACACAGCCTAAGTGGTGCATGCGTTCCGACCACAATCGAACCCGTGCCCTTTGAGTTTAGGACGCGTGCGCTAGCCATTACGCTACCACGACTTCATATCGATTACTAATATATTTCTTTTAAATTGATTTACTTGTTAATTTAGCAGTTATAGCATGGAAGAAGAATATTATCTTTAGTTTTAGTTATAGTGAGAAAACGTGAAAGGTGACGTTCTTCTTCTTCTTCGACGTTGAAACGTTCATTATTATTTGGTTATGGTATTAAAAATGATTTAATCGAAAATATCAGAACGGCCATGATAGCCTGTTTATCCAAATATCCAAATAAATACTGTTACGTCCTAGGCGCCGACAAAGACAAATTCACACCTACATACCAGTAGAAACACGTTTTATTACCTTTCGTCATTTGCATTTGGACTTCTTTTGTTTACTTTGTGCTTAAAATTTGTGATTAAAAAACAGCCCATTGTGTATTGTAATCTTTTACGACCTATTGTTGTATTGTAATCACTGCCAGGTGTCTCGGATTTAAAGTACAAACTGATTCTAAGAAATTCGGTCCACGCGGCCGGGCAGACGTATTGCATATGTGCAATATAAAGGAATGCCCCGATTGAGAGATGGGACAGTCGAACGATAACCATGAGCGAAGTAAGACTTGTGTACATTCGGTAATCTATTTAGTGACGGACTTTGCACATGTTATTGGATTTTGGATTACGTTTGGACTTTTTGTGTTTGGTTATATTTGTAGCTGTGTTATACGTGTTTGTTTAGTTCTAATAAACGCTATAGTAATTTTAACGGCATTTTAATTCGACTCCTGCAACTCGTAACAATACTGTACTTAACGCAATTTTTTAAGTTATATTTTGTTTACAAATACAACTACATACGTTTGCATAACTACATTCATGTTATAAATTTAAAAAAATAATTATAACGTATTATTTGGTTAACTTGTAACCTATGTTCCAGCAACAGGATATAATGCTGAAGTTAAAGTAAAACAATTAATTACATAATTCCAAATTCGCTAACTAACCGGAAAAGCGTCCAAACGTGTCTTTATTTAAACATTATAAGCCAATATGATTAATTTAATTGATTTGCGATAAACTGTAATACGAATTATGAAGTTGAGATTTGCATTATAACATTAAAATGGTTTGACTCAATTTTTTTATACAATAAATTAAAGAATTTATTGCTTTCAAGTTACATAAGCTAAACAAGTAACATTATACAATAGTGCTTAACTTAACAATATGCGACAATCATTACTCCCCGTACTAGTTTAAAACTGTGTTACGGCAGAGTACAGAGTAAATTCTCGTCCCGCAAGTTAATAATCTCAATAAGATAGATATTTATTTCGAACTACCTTTGAAATAATTTGTAAGCACACAAAAAATGAGTTCGTACATTACCAATTATACAGTATATGTAAAGAATACAGAGACAGCAACGTTATTTGTTTAGTAAAGATAAATATACACATATATTTTATTTATATTACACATATACGTTTATTTTCTGTAGTATTTATATATAACTATATATTAAAGACTAGCTGACCCGGCAACTTCGTACCGCCATATTTTCTGAATTCCTAAAAGACTTTGTTTCATGACACAAAAACAAAATCGCCCGAATCGCTCCCAGTGATTAGGAGGATTCTAGAATCCGACCTCAGCGCCATCTACCGGTTCCAATTGTGGATTTAAACCATCCCGGGACCCACTCAAACACACACACACAATATTTCGTCAAAATCGGTAAAGTCGTTCTCAAGTTATGCGCTTACAAACACATTTTGCGATTCGTTTTTAACCGACTTCAAAAAAGGAGGAGGTTCTCAATTCGTCGGGATCTTATTTTTATGTTTTTTTTAATGTATGTTCACCGATTACTCCGAGATTTATGATCCGATTTACGTGATTCTTTTTTGTTCGATGCGGAATAGCTTCCAATTGGTCCCCTAAAAATTTAACATAGTTTGGCCCAATAGTTTTGATTTTATGACCATTTTTTTTGAAAAAAATTCTATTATGTTCCATATGTACACCGATTACTCTGAGATTTATGATCCGATTTACGTGATTCTTTTTTTGTTCGACGCGGAATAGTTGCCATATAGTCCCCTAAAAATTTGATATAGTTGGGCCTAGTAGTTTTCATTTTACGAACATTTTTATGTTCCCGTTTCTTGGGACCTATATTTTTTTTAAAAGCGCGGCACCTTGCGTAGTTCTACCCATACATAGCTAGGCACTAAAAAGTAACAAATAAAATAAAAAAAACTTCGTTTAAAAAAACCGACTTCAAAAAGTAAAAAACTAAAAAGTATAAAATAACTTATTTCTAAAGCTTTGTATTATTATTAATATAAATTATCTAAAACATCTCGAAGTCAGTGCAAAGTAAAACATTAAAATGACTATATTTTGAACAAATCTGAATTCCTAAAAGACTGTTTCATGACACAAAAACAAAATCACCATAATCGGTCCAGGTGATTAGGAGGATTCTAGAACCCGATCTCAGCGCCATCTACCGGTTCCAATTGTGGTTTTAAACCATCCCGGGACCCACTCAAACACACACACACAATATTTCCTCAAAATCGGTAAAGTCGTTCTCAAGTTATGCCCTTACCAACTCATTTTGCGATTCGTTTTTATATATAAGATTAGCTTCTGCCCGTGACTTCGTACACGTGGAAAGGAAGTTAAAAAACACCCGCGATTTTGAAACATTCTTCATTGGTGCTCCGCTCCTATTGCTCTTAACGTGATGGTTTATAGCCTGTAACCTTCATCAATAAATGGGCTATCTAACAATGAAAAAAAATTTCAAATCAGATCAGTAGTTCCTGGGATTAGCGCGTTCAAGCAAACAAAAAAAGAAACAAACTTTCTGCTTTATATATTATATATATAAGACAAAACTCTCTCACTGACACCACACCCTGTCAAATTATCCGCTTCTATTATGTTACGTTGCAGAGAAATTACTTTTAGTCTGTTATAAGCTGTTTAAGTAATTAAAGCTTTCTAACTATCCCACGGGAACTCTTTAATTTTTCGGGATCAAAAGTATCCTATATGTTGACTAGGGATATAAGCTGCCAAAATACAAAATTTCATTTCAATCGGTCTAATCGTTTCGAAGATTAGCCGTTACAAACAGACAGACAAACAGAGAAACAAAAAATTAAAAAAAAATCCAAATTAGTTCTATTTCACTTCTTACATCCCCCTGACTCGGTTTTTAGCTTTTTTTTTAATTGTACAGAAATTTGAATTCTACAATTTTATTATATATATAGAATAGAAATATAGAATAGATATAGATATATAATATCTTATTTGATAATTTTAAGTAAATTTTCTGTTCCTTCATAATCTAATTTTTGTAAATATATATCTAGTGCTTTTTTACATTGATATCTCGATTTATCTTTTAAATTTACAGTCTTACTCAAACGATTATACAATAATGGAGCCAAAAAATAGGTAAAATTATGAGCGAATTCTGTTTTGCATTGTGGAAAATTGTAGAGTTCATGTTTCCGTGTTTTACGTGTATGTTCATTATTTTTATTTTTATTACGGCAAGAATGTTGTTTTATGATTATTGTTTTCAAGTATATTTGTCTTACTGTAAGTACATTGAACTCCTTGTAAATTTCAGTTGTAGGATATCTAAATGGCTTAAAATTAATTACTTTAATAATTGTTCTCTGTGTTCTCTCTATTTTAATTAAAGCAGTTTTATTAGCTCCTCCCCATGCTAATATTCCGTACGGAATTAGAGATTGACATAGAGTAGAATATACAATTTTATTGGTATTTGTATCTCTAAGATGACGTAGTTTTTTAAATATTGGGATCAGTTTGCGGATTCGTGGCTTGAGATAATTTGATAAGAGCTAAGCTCTTAAGAGATCTACTGCGTTCAATTCCGGGCCATCTCATTCACTTCTTTTTACGTGAGACGCACTAAAAGTTTCTGGAATGAATAGGAAAAAAATACGAATCTGAAAAAACGAAATGTGAATCGTGCAATACAAATTTATTGTTTCTCAAAATATTCTCCGCTAGCGTACATACAAACATTTATTTAATTTGATGACCTCCTCCGTAATGACCTCGCAAACATGGTTTTCATATTTTCTGACAGCCTCTTGTAGTGATGAAAACCGTTGACCGCGCAACTGGGTTTTTAATTTTTGGGTACAAAAGTCAGAAGGTGGCCTGTAGAAGGTTTACGTTTTGCATCTTAAAAAATTCATTTGCCTGTCTGGCGGTGTGAAAACTGGCATTATTGTGGTACAAGATGCTACGGCGTCTGCGGTTATTTTACGGACTTCGTCAATACCTTCTGGCAATAAAATGATCGTGTACCAATCAATATGTACGGTACGATTCTCCAAAGCAACAGTAGCCTCGTGTGCACTTAAATTAGAAAAGAAAGCATGCACGCGCGCCAATTGGTTGGCTTCTTCTCAACAGACCCATACGCTCATTGCTGCTTTGTTTTTATTTAATTTTTTTATTGCAGGAGGAGGAGCAGTGCCACAAATGCGCTGCTGCTTTCTTAAGGGAGACTGGAACCTGGTCAATAATGCCGAAACACAACTCAAGGTTGTTATGGCGACATACTTTAGAGCAGGGGTAGTAGCCATCCAGTCGGGCAAATGCCCTACCACCTGGCAAAGCTTTTGTTTTGGAATAGTAGCAATAAATCTATATTTCGTCGCCAACCTCTATGGCTGCTGGCAGACAACGCACCTCTGACGTCACGCCTTCACAGCAAAAGGAAGAACCTGGAACAAGGACGCGGTAGCCAAGGAGAGTTGTTCCATGACTATTATCGGACTCTTTGCTCTGTAGGAAAACTTTATTATACGTTTATTTCTCTATTATTTTTTACATTCCAAAGACATGTCATTCCTATGTTAGCTATTTGAAATTAATTTCTGTATTATAATGTTAAAACCAGAAATTAAATAATTTAACTTGAAACAAAGCAAATATTCTTCATTGCGCCCATCCGAGACCAGTATATTCAAATGGAATTTAAGTTGACGGAAAATCAAAACTACGATTGAACTGACCTCGTTATTAATATGAAGTTATTGTAGCCCGCAGTTGAAGGTAGCACAGCACGCCCACTGCCCTCCAAGGCCGCACCATCGACCATGGCAGGTTACGCAACATCGCGAAGGAGTTTATCTATAAGTTCTAGTGTTGCAATACACTCTTGCATAAAGTAAATACGTATTTATAATCAAATTAAATAAAAATAATTGTTCGTGTGATAATACGTTCTTATTTCAAGAAAACCATATTGAAGTAAAAAACACAAGAAAAAAATAATTATAGAACCACAACACTTAAAAAATATGTCCTATGAGGTTTGGACACTCTTTGAATTCTTATAATTACATTTATAACTATATTAATATCGGATTTTTAAAGACAAACTGTTACTAAATGAAATTTATGAAGAACTAGCTGTGTCAGTGAAACTTCGGTCCCGTTGCCATAATGATGTTTGTACTAACAAACATCATCACATGCTGTAGCAAATCAGATTTGCAATAGCAACACCAAGTAAACGTAACCGCAGTCTACTTTTTTTGGCTACCTTCGTCTGCTTTACTGAAATTACGGCATTTAACGTGTTAAAAATGTCTTAAGATTTGACCCGCGTACCGCGGTACATGACACAGAACTAGCTCATTAGCTATACGCTGATTTTTAATTATCTGGACTAAACTGACAGCTGTGATCGACTTTTTTATGTTTCAAGCTACATAGAAGCAATTCACCACTGTGAGTTCCACGTCAGCCAGAAGGCCCAGCTTGCCATACACAACGCGGTGCTGGTACCTACGTTCACGTATGGAAGCGAGAGTTTGGTATGGAAGAGAGAGCATAAAAGTAGAGTAAACGCAGTAGAGATGCGAGCACTGCGCTAAATCTGCGGAGGGACGCTCGCGGACCGCGTTCGTAATACCGAAGTAAGAAAGAGAGTTCTGAAAGAGAGTGTCGGGGTGAAGGTAAGGAAAGGAATGCTCCGGTGGTTCGGGCATGTGGAAAGAATGTATGATGAAAGAATGACTAAACAGATATACAATGCAAAAGTGGATGGATGCAGAAGTCGCGGAAGGCCACGACACACCTTCCATGATTAAATTGATCGTGTATTAGCAGAAGGTGATGTCAGGAGCCTTAAGAACAGACGAGCGTGCATGACAAGAGCTATGAATGTCAAAGAAGCAAGTGAGGTGTGTAAGAATAAGCCTGAATGGCGCTCTGTTGTACGTGCCTACCCCGCAAGGGACCTGGCTTAAAGTTATGTATGTATGAGTTAAATCCTATAGAATTTCTATAGATATCCTATAGGATTCAATTCACAGTAGTGAATTGTTTGTTCAACTCGCATAACTCATTTTTATGAATCAAACAAGGTCGATCGCAGCTGTCATTTTAGTCCGTGTTATACAAAATCAGTGTATAGGTAGATCTGTGTCGAGTTTAATTTAAATATATTTCGAAATCTAGGTACACTGTAAATTTATTTTAGTACTTATGTGTATGTGGTGAACAATAAATAATGTTCTATATTTTGTCTATCTAAACCTTAGACCATTAAACCAATGGACAAGCCTCGTATGAGCATACCCCTCCGCCAAGGTACAATATTATATACAATGCAAGACATAACACAAGTGTTATATGACTTTACTAATATGTTTTACAATAAAAAATTTTTGTTGTACTTATATCTCACTATATATAATTAATTATATTATGTATTATGAAACAACAAACAATCAATATGTATATTTGTAAATACCATTTTTTTGCATCGCTACTAAAGTAGTCCAATTTTAAACTTGTCTCTTAGTTTGTGTATCAACGTTGATATATCAAGATTAATTTGTCAATTTAATTAAATCACTCAAGTGCGGGTAGTTTATGTATATGCTTATTATAATTTTGATGTAAAATTGTCTATTAATCCGTTTTATTTTTATCATTACTATAACTATAACTAAATCGATTTTATATTATTTCTGTTGTATTGTCCTCCGCGACTCCCGTACCGGTCCCAGGCAGAAGAACAGCGGTGGTCTTAGTGACCAGCATTACGCTGAATCTAGGTCTAATTTTAGGACTCGTATTGTTAAAGTATGTGTTTGTCCTAAATAACACAATTATTTATTTCTTTCTATTGTCGAAAACCGGTTATAAAGTTCTTAGAGGCTCCTGCACCAATTTGCAGTATACACTATTTGCTTAGATCATTTAGGTTGTCTTCACGGCCATTGTCTGGTAGCATGCGAATTTAACATAAAACAAGAGTGACCAACACCTCGTATAGTAGTGTATCGTCCGCTTAAACGTATATGTATGGACAACTTCATAGCTGATAGTCTAGTCGAGAAGTTTATTTTCTGCGAATAATAGTTACCAGTCTCTTAAAAATATGGTTGATGGCTCATTCGATCCGGAATAGCATCTAGAAAAAGTAGTTTTTTTGGATTTTTTCTCCCAATAAATATTACAATTGTTATTAACAAAAAAGTGAAAAAAATAGCCGTTCAGCTTTTTGGGAAAATCTCAAAAAGTATGAGAGATATCTAAAATATTATAAAAGTTTCTAAAAGAACACGAAATTTTAGTACAAAACTTCTCGACTCCCGAAATCGTAGCACCAATATTTATATTTTTTATCTAACGTTGAAAATCGGGTTCCGCGCGGCAGTTTCGACATGCGCGCGCCGCTACTTTAATGAACGCAAGTTTTAATAAAAAAAAATTCAATTAAATATTAATTTAAAAATTTGAAAAAATTCAGGTATTATCTTAAAACTTCAAAGAAAATGATCCCGTGAGAGTAAAAGTTTTATATAAATTTTATATAAATATTTTTTACAAAATAATTTTGTAAAAATATTTAATTAAGCCATTTGTTTATAAACAATTTATAAACAAATGGCATGAAAAAATTAAAATGAAAATTATATGATGCCTAACATCGAGATGAAAGCAGCAATTGGTTAAAATTAAAAAAAAATTCAACAGTCTTATTCAAGTTTGTAATTATTTTGTTCATGTAAAAATTAATAATTAATGAAATAAACAAATTTCTAAAAATTTTCTCACGCAATCTTGTCGAGTAAGTTGATAAGAAGGGCTCCACGAGAGGAAAAATTTATTGAAATTTTTTGTCAACTTTTATATTGCCTTTTATAACAACAGAGACCCACGAAAAAATGGTTAATTAACAATTCAATAAATTTATAAATAATGATGATAAAACTTTTACTCTCGCGGGATCATTTTCTTTGAAGTTTTAAGATAATACCTGAATTTTTTCAAATTTTTAAATTAATATTACTTGCAAAAAATATATATTTAAAACTTGCGTTCATTAAAGTAGCGGCGCGCGCATGTCGATACTGCCGCGCGGAACCCGATTTTCAACGTTAGATAAAAATTATAAATATTGGTGCTACAATTTCGGGAGTCGAGAAGTTTTTTACTATAATTTCCTGCTCTTTCCGAAACTTTTATAATATTTTAGATATCTCTCATACTTTTTGAGATTTTCCCAAAAAGCTGAACGGCTATTTTTTTTCACTTTTTTGTTAATAACAATTGTAATATTTATTGGGAGAAAAAATCCAAAAAACTACTTTTTCTAGATGCTATTCTGGATCGAATGAGCCATCAACCATATTTTTAAGAGACTGGTAACTATTATTCGCAGAAAATAAACTTCTCGACTAGACTATGATATGCATTTTATAAATTGGGACCTATTTAAAATGTCAAGTGATATCAATGAAGTAGTTGAAATTTTCAATAAATTTATGTTGTCATTATTTGATTATCATGCGCCTGTAAGATCCACTGTTATTAAACAACGTTCTTATCCTTGGATTACTGATACTATAAAATTGATGATGAGGTTGTGTGATAAGGCACTAATGGAATATCATAAGACTAAGTTACAGACCAAAAAAGATTACTATAGCTGCTTAAAAACCACAACAAATCAGGCACTATATTACGAGAAAATGGCTTATTTTAAACAAAATATTAATAGTAAAATATAAAATCCAAAACTATTATGGAAGAATTTAAAGAATATTATTTTGCCCAATGTTGAAATTGAACTTCCATCGCACCTTAATGATCCTAATATTATTAACAATCATTTTTTTAAACATACCTGGCACTTCAAATGTATGCCCTTCTTTACTGACATACTACAATAATAACAAATTTAGTGATACAGTTTTCAGTATAACAATGGTCACTACAGATACGTTACAAAAAGTCATAAGTAGTTTAAAGTCCAATGCAAAGGGATGTGTCTTGATTTCTCTAGATATGCTTCTAATGAAACTACCTTACAGTTTGGAAACTTTAAAGTATATCGTAAATACTTCCATTAGTACCTCCACGTTTCCTGACCTTTGGAAGCTTGCAATCCCATTCCCAAAACTTCTAATCCAGCAAACTTAAAAGATCTTGGGCCGATAAGTATCTTACCCTGCCTGTCTAAAGTATTGGAAAAAGTGGTATGTCAGCAATTAACAAATTATTTGGAAACTAACCTTATTCTACCTGAGTTGCAGTCATGATTCAGAAAAGGACGCGGCACAGTGACCGCTCTACTCGATGTCACTGACAATATCCTCTGCGCTCAAGATGAAGGTATGTGTACCTTGCTTGTATTGCTTGATTTTTCCCGGGCTTTCGACTCAATTAACACTAATTTGTTACTGTCGAAATTACGGTATTATGGGTTTGATAGCAAATCAGTACTATGGTTCCAGATATATCTTGATAATCGTCAACAATTTGTAAGCCTTAATAATGGTAACGGTTCTAACTCACTATCTGACAGGTTATTGGTCGATAGAGGGGTTCCGCAGGGATCTATACTTGGTCCTATTCTGTTTATCCTATATTCGGCTAACATTATACACCACATAAAGTACTGCAAGTTTCACATCTATGCTGACGATACTCAAGTCTATATTTCTTGCAAACCGTCAGAGATTGACACGGCTATTAGAAAATTAAACGAAGACCTTACAAGAATAGCCACGTGGTCCAAGCAAAACTGTTTATTACTTAACCCGACTAACACCAAATACCTCTTCTATTCTTCTATTCTTGGAAGTAAATATCAGCTTAATGGTTTAAATCCTTCAATAAACGTAGAGCTCATGGGTGATTTGGTTGGAAGAGTTTTTGAAGCTCGTAGCTTGGAACTATATATTGACAGTGACCTTAGGTTTGAGAAACATGTAGCAAAGTCTGTTAAAACATGTTTTTACAAGCTTAAGGTGTTATACCAAATCAGACCATACCTAAATCAGAGTCTCAGAATTCAGTTGGTTGAGTCGTTAATCTTATTCCAGCTCAATTACTCTGATATAGTTATCGGTCCTCGTCTTTTAGTAAGAACACAGAAACTCACCCCCGTTCTTAAATGATTTTTCAATACTTAAAATGAAACACCGTCGCAAGCTTCATCTCGCGTGTCTACTTTTCGGTGTAATTTAAAACAAAGCACCTAAGTATTTATTTGAAAAACTTATATGGGCAGGCTCACATAGAACTACTAATATACGACAATGTGCGGTACAGCTTATTACTTTGCGACACCATTCAGCGGCTTTTAAAGGCAGCTTCCGGTATTCGGCTTCCAGGTGCTGGAACAATATTCCGCCACCAATAAGAACCGTTCGAAGGGCATATATTTTTAAAAGTAGACTGAAAGCGTTCCTGTACGAACACCAGAGGCAGCAAGCAGATCTCGCATTAGATACAAGCGCCTTTTAGTAGCGTTGTTTAGTCTTTTTAATATTTATAGTTCCTTTTAAAAAAAAAATTCTTTTTGTTTGCAATTTATCTATTATTATTTTTTCCAAATCATTATTTTCAAATTTCAATATTTATTTCATAACATATTATGTACTTATATTAAATTATTCAAAATATGTCTATTCTTTGTTTTCATGGTGGTCTAATTAAATAATATTAAAATATTAATTGTTCATTAGTTATTTTGTTATATTTTTCTTCTGTGAAGGTTATTATTATTATTATAGAGTTAGTTAAGTTTTATTAAACTGTGTATGTATATTCTAATCACTTTGAATAACTCTAAATAAACATTATTTTCTTTCTTCTTTCTTTCTTCTCTCCTAGGAATAGGTATAAATTCAAGTCCCTCAAAGTTCAACCATACCACACGCGGGGGACGGACAAGTGATGCTAAAGTTTCTGACACTGCTAACATGATCCTGGTAAGCCCAGTAAAATGCAGTATCAGAATAATGTAGTATGTATAGGATCCCTTACCGGGGGCGACCGCCAGAGCACGTCTGGAGCTGACCCTGGACGCCTGCCTCGGCATGCGAACCGCCAGTGCCTCTCTGTTGAACAAGCGGTCGAGCGTCGGGGCACCAGAAAGCATCATAGTCGACCAACGGGTTGGGGAAGGGGCAGACGATGCTTTGCAGAGTAGGCTTCGCCGACAATATCTGTCGGCTCGTTCGCATAGACTACGAAGTCTGTTAGCGAGACGTAGAAAATGGTCAACAGAGAAGATGAAGGCGTTAATTTACTGTTTTTAAGAAGACACACACACACACACACGCTAATCACCCTAACGGGATATTTATAGCAACCGACAAAAGTCGAGAGAAGACTTAATTCAAATATAATATATACTATAATATAATAATTACTTTTCGAAGATTTGAGGGAGTTGTAGCAAACAGTCTACATAGTCTACAACAAGAAAACGAAAGAAAATAAATTTGATGCTGTCATAAAAATTGCAAGGGGATTGTTTGTTAGGGTTAGGCTACAAAGGCTACCGTTTGTCCACCAATATTAAAGAATCAGGGAATGGAATTTTGTACAGGCAACCCATAATTATTCATGTTAGAGATATGATGAGATATGTAACTGAAATCAGTAGGAATCTTTTCGCGTCATCCGCTTCGCTCAGAAGGTTGAAGAATTTCCTACCTACTGCTACTAAGGTTATGCTTTCACAATCCTTGCTTCTTCCCCTACTTGATTATGCAGATGCCTGCTATCTCGACATAACCCAGGAACAACTAGATAAGCTAGAACGCCTTCAAAATGTTTGTATCCGGTTCATATTTGGTTTGCGTAAATATGACCATGTCTCCGAATTTCGTGATAAGCTTAAATGGTTACCTATTCGCTTTCGCCGGAATGTTCACCTACTCTCACTTTTACACAATATCCTTTACAATCCCTGTTCTCCCCAATATTTAAAGGAACTTTTTAGTTTTCTCTACCAATCTCATTCCTGCAATTTGCGCTCAAATGAAAATCTTTTATTAAAAATACCTGCACACACTTCTTCCTTCATAGGAAATTCTTTTGCCGTACAAGTTGTTCGCCTGTGGAACTCCCTCCCTTTACCAATCAGACAAGCTAAATCAATTTCTACATTTAAAAGTATGGTCACTGACCATTATTGGTCCATTAAATAAAAATCGTTGCATTAAATTAATGTATCTATTGTTTGAATGTATATATATTTATAATATCATCATATATCTAATTATATATGTATATATGATTATCTATACGTGTATATATATATATATATATGTCGCAGAACGGCCTCGTTCTCACGACATCTTTAGTTATTTCAGGTTTAGTGGGCGTCATCAGGATAAAATGCGAGCATAAAACACAATACGGGTTTATACACTTTTAATTTAGATTCGATCAACATTATGACATAGTTTAGACCGAGCAGCGGGTTCAGGGCACCCGCTCATACTTCCAGCTTCAATACTTTCTTTAAAATACTCCATGGTCCAACTCGACCTGTTGCCACCAACCAAATGTGCCACAAAAACTCCTCAGTCTACCCAAGTAGATATTACTCAAAGTATAGAGGGCGCTGACCCCGCTCAAGACATGCTCTGCTCTCATTGGTCGTTCATTAAATTACAATATTCATAACTTTTATTAGGTTAGAACGATCTTTAAGTTATAGAAACACTTAACAAATCTAATTAAATTACATTAAGAATTTTAGAAGTAATTAAAATGTAAACAAATGATATTGTGCGCTATACATCCAAATAATAATCCATCCAACTATAACTTCCCTCCGACACGGCCTTCCTGACGTATTACACGCCCTCGTGTAATAGGCCGCTCATTATGGATTATCTGCAAAAAGAAAGAGATATTATAGTTCGGCCACTCCTGACCAAGGACATCGTGTACATTTTATCTTCTGCGCAACAACTTCATTCTGGATTGTTTTCTGAGATCTGAGTCCTAACAGACTCCAGACTACACACCAAATCAAGTCAGCAGTATCGAAACTGCCACCTCGTCGCCCATCGAGCTACGCATTTTGGGGTCAAACACCAAACACAAAAATATCCAAATAGTATACAGCCTCTCATTCTATCGATACCAATTTTCAATCGCTACCCCGCCTTTTATTCCACTGATTTCACTTTGTAATAGTCACCTCGCACCTATTTCACTGGCCACCTCGCCTCTATTTCACTGGCCACCTCGCCTCTATTTCACTGGCCACCTCGCCTCTATTTCACTGGCCACCTCGCCTCTATTTCACTGGCCACCGCGCCTGTTACAAAGGTTAAATAAACCCAAAGACTTAAGAAACACGAACATTGTAAACCTTTATCATTTTAACTATCAGACTAAAATCTTTCACTCTATATGTACCTCTAAATTTAAAAACTACCCATTATAATAGTCAACTGCATTTACCACGTTTAATAATTATTGAAATTCCATTATTTTAACCTCAAACAAAAACCGTGTGAACGCATCAGTCATCCAATTCGCTAACAACACTTCTCAATCAGTCAAACAAACCAATACATCTAAATGAGTGATGTACTCTCAACCAACCCCCGCTGAGCGTGGCTCGGATGACACTTTTTGACCAAAGTAGGCAATCAGAGCATCGAAGGTTGTCACTCTACGGGCTCCAGGGTCGACAACTTATGAAATCACATTATAATAGAGGAACAAACAAACTCAAAATAATTTTCCGATTTACAATGCGTTCAATAACCTAGGGTATTCACCCTAATTCGAATTTGAAACTATCACAAAAATAATCTTAAATAAAAAATCAACTTACCAAAGTGTCTACTAACGTAAATACCCCCTGTGTACCTTATAGTGGCTTTCAAACTTCTTCATAGCCACACTTTCTTCACGGTAAAATTATTATCATCTGAATCTAAAATGTCTTTCATATAATGCCTGTAAACTTACTTTTACAAGAAAGATAACATAGCGTAGCAATAATGTGTCATAACCACGTTCCACTATACGTTATCTAAGTAAAAAAAACAAAAACTAGATCCGATTTTCACATAAAAATTATTGGAAGGTAAACTTGAAAAGACAATTAATTTCATGCACATCGTTTATAACATACAGTAGTTTTCTTATCTTAATCAGAAAACCAAGGAAAACGTCGCATAAGAATAATATGTCAAAGGCAACTGTCTACCATACATAATCCAAGTAAAATAATTTAAAAAACTAGACCCGATTTTCACATTATAAAAACTCTTGGAAGGTAGACTTGAAAAGACAATGAATACACGCACATCGTTTATAACGAACACAAGTTTTCTTACCTTAATCAGAAAACCAAGGAAAACGTCGCATAGGAATAATATGTCAAAGGCAACTGTCTACCATACATAATCCAAGTAAAATAATTTAAAAAACTAGACCCGATTTTCACATTATAAAAACTCTTGGAAGGTAGACTTGAAAAGACAATGAATACACGCATATTGTTTACAACAAACACAAATTTTCTTGCAAGTAACCAACTCCCAAAAATAATGGTGAAAAAGTAAACTACCTACGTAATTTGTTTGTTTTCCATTTTTTGGCAACCATATCGTAATTTTTCGTACACGAAAAATATCACTTAAATATGAGGGTAGTAAAATTGTCTACCACAAACGATGAACTATAATTTTTTTACATTAAAATTCTTAATTTTTCAGAATTCATATTAAAATAATAATTAAAAATTACCATACCTCCTGTGCCAGGTAGAATAGGCACGTTATTTTTACTTTAGATTAGCCTTCACGATCCATAAAATTGCCTTTGCACTCGCTGTACTAACGTGAATTTGAACCATGCCGGCACATAGTAAGCCCAACGGTGACCAAACCATGCATAGGCCGACACACCGCCGCTCCACAGGCACATTCAGGACGTCACCACTACGTCGCCGCTATTTCCGCCGAGGGCCCCGACATGTCAATCGTCCTCAAATGCTTTTGCTTCCACTGTGGGCATCCTTCAATCCATCAGCACGCCTTCTTATACTGGCAAGGCTTCGCAGTCATTGCTTTCATTGTGGGCGCAAGCTGAGATCCCACTTCTGATGTCGCAGAACAGCCTCGTTCTCACGACATCTTTAGTTATTTCAGGTTTAGTGGGCGTCATCAGGATAAAATGCGAGCATAAAACACAATACGGGTTTATACACTTTTAATTTAGATTCGATCAACATTATGACATAGTTTAGACCGAGCAGCGGGTTCAGGGCACCCGCTCATACTTCCAGCTTCAATACTTTCTTTAAAATACTCCATGGTCCAACTCGACCTGTTGCCACCAACCAAATGTGCCACAAAAACTCCTCAGTCTACCCAAGTAGATATTACTCAAAGTATAGAGGGCGCTGACCCCGCTCAAGACATGCTCTGCTCTCATTGGTCGTTCATTAAATTACAATATTCATAACTTTTATTAGGTTAGAACGATCTTTAAGTTATAGAAACACTTAACAAATCTAATTAATTAAATATTAAAATTACATTAAGAATTTTAGAAGTAATTAAAATGTAAACAAATGATATTGTGCGCTATACATCCAAATAATAATCCATCCAACTATAACTTCCCTCCGACATATATATATGTCGCAGAACGGCCTCGTTCTCACGACATCTTTAGTTATTGCAGGTTTAGTGGGCGTCATCAGGATAAAATGCGAGCATAAAACACAATAGCCACGGTTTATACACTTTTAATTTAGATTTGATCAACATTATGACATAGTTTAGACCGAGCAGCGGGTTCAGGGCACCCGCTCATACTTTCAACTTCAATACTTTCTTTAAAACTCTCAAAGGTCCAACTCGACCTGTAGCCACCAACCAAATGTGTCACAAAAACTCCTCAGTCTACCGAAGTAGATACTACTCAAAGTATAGAGGGCGTCTGACCCCGCTCCGCCATAAGCTCTGCTCTGATTGGTCGTTTATTAAATTACAATATTCATAACTTTTATTAGGTTAGAACGATCTTTAAGTTATAGAAACGTTTAACCAAATGTAATTAAATTACATTAAGAATTTTAGAAGTGATTATAATGTAAACAAATGATATTGTGCGTTATACATCCAGTCAACAATACATCGTCATATCGTCATAGTCATAGCTTCCCTCCGACACATATATATATATATATATATATATATATATATATATATAAGTAGTATAAGTATATATAGTACTTTATTTTTTTTAATTTTTTTTTATAATACACCACCAAAATTCTTATATTTAAATTTCGTTTAAAATCTCCTGACACCGGGTTGCCTGGAAGAGATCGCTATAAGCGATAAGGCCGCCCATTGTTCTAATACAAATGTATCCGTATCAATTGTCTAGATTTAAGTTTATGGTGAACAATAAAGAGTTTTCATTCATTCATTCATTCATGATTTAAATTAATAAAAAGTGATAAAATACGATCATATTGCTAACAAAGGCACATTTACGTGGAGCTCTTATAGTTTGCAAAACGTTGATGTATTTGTGTGATGTCAGTGACCACTAGAACTAAAAAGCGCGCCAAATTGGCTGCGTTTATGCTTAATTATGCGTAAAATATTGCTATTTTTATGCTAAAAAATAACATTTCTACGATATTCTATTTTTACTACTACTATAAATAAATGATTAAAAATAATAAGTGTATGAACATTCTATATTTTGCGAGAGATAGCGCAGAACTTTATACCAGGATATGTAGTAGTATACACGTGTAATTTTACTAAATGAATCTCCAAAATCGGTCGCTTTAAGGCCTGTTGCTGCGTAGCCTTTTGTAGATCTTAAGTGACCTTTGGCTGGCTTGAAATACAAATTAAAAATTTTGACGTGTTCATAAGCTTTAATTTCCATCCTGTGAATTTCTCCACAGCAGGCTGTTACGAGTCTCGCGTCCTCGTTTTAATATCAAATATTAATGATATTAACAACGTAATCTGGTGTTCTGAACATCTTGTAAGTTTAATGGCTGAAGTCTTTGCGACACTATGTAGCGGCATGTTCTTAGGAATTTGTTGGATGATTACGGAGTCCTTGACATATAGCGTGTTAATCGCGGGCGGTTCACCAGCCCTAGCATTATCTAACCTTCACTGCACTATATACAAACTCTAAAGAATATATATATAACCTGGGGACCGACTCCCAACTGCGAAGTTTCTTTCTTTCTTTTTAAATGATTAGATCAGATGAGAATATCAGGTGAAATCCTTTAAACCTGTCTGTAAACAAAATGATAGTGTATTAAAACTGGCAACAATTTTGAATTTGTCAGTAACATGTGAAATATTTTGATTTTCATGTTTATTACATTACGATAAAAAATATCTGATATTTGGTAAATTTTATAAATAGCAAGTAATTATTGCGGTTGTCTAGCTGTTAGCATTTTGTCTTAATGTATTTGCATCGGTGAAAGAGCCGATCTTATTTGCATCAGAGGCAACCTCAATGCTCAGGTCTATGCGGAGGGGATGGTTTAAGACGTGTTCATCTCTTTGCGAAAGCGGCTGGTTGATTTATTTCGACTAATGCACGACAATACACGTCCACACCCGGCTATAGAATTGTAACACGCACTCTTGCCGATGCTTGCATTAACTTTCTGTCGTGGCCTGCTCAATCGCCAGGCCTTGAGAGTAGGCCCTCTGTGACTTAAGGACAGACGTATTAGTAGTATTTATTACTTACTAGCTGTACCCGGCAGACGTTGTCTTGCCTTAAAATATAAAAATCTAGAAACCGATTGCAGCGCCATCTACCGGGACCAAATTTTAATTTAAACTTTTCTCGAATCTACTTGAACAAAAATAAAATTTCATTAAAATCGGTCCCACCGTTTAGGAGGAGTTTAGCGGCGCCACCTATCGAGTCCAATCGTGAATCTAAGCCCCCGGGACCGGGACTCACTTGAACATACAAAACATAATTTCACCTAAATCCTGGTATCCGATTGCAGCGCCATCTATCTACCAGTTTCAATTTTGAATCTAAACCATCTGGTTATTGAGATACCAAAACTTATATACGTTTTCTGAACAAAATGTCTACGAAAACATAAAAACATAATGTGAAGGCATTATAATATTGAATAAAAATATCAGCGTGAAAATGTCAATGTCTAAAAACTATCTAGTGTCTAGGCAGGGCCGCATTTAAGGAAGGGGATGGTATACTCGCCAGTTTTGTCTAGGATGAATGTACGACTACATTATGAATGTCATTATTGTGACTAACACTATGTCATATATAATCATAAATAATAAACAAAATATCTACTTGTCGGGAGAAACAACTGAGGAACTTCTATCATCATACAAAATAGGGGGGAGTGGAAAGTCAAATCAACCGAGATACTTATAAATTTACAGAATATTGCCGACCTATAGATTTTTTCGAGCGTGCCTACTTATGACATCATAAATAGGTACATGTAAACGGAAACAAATAGCGCATTAAGTATTGTTAGAAAAGTTAGCGCCTATTTTTTATATGTAAATTGTTTAGAATTTATTGTAGGTTGTGTCCCTATTTCGTGTGTTGCGATTTTACGGTTATGTCGTCATAATTTTAACGAGTCAAAAAGGTTATTGATCTTCAAACAGCAATTTAAGTTATTATCTATGATGAAAATTCATGAATGAATAACGTTACTGCACATAAGGTAGGACAGGTGGTTTTCTCGACACTTCTGGCCACAGACAATCTAGTCCAGGTTAGCCTAAAGTGACACGAGCCCAAGGTGTTTTACGGGGTTTGTTTGTATTTTTCATGTATGTTTTAGAGTTCATTGTAAAATTTGACAAAATGTGTCCGGAAACTGTCGATTGATTATTTAATAATAAATCGCAGGGACAAACCAGCCTATAACGTCACAATCAACTGTTATGCAGCTACTATGTCATTCCGCTTGCAATACGGACCGCTTTATGGGGGCTGAATAAATAATTTTCAATCACAAGATTGAATTTTAAAGTATGTAACAAAAAGCAATTTCTTTTATTATTAAAAGACCAACTAAGCCCGCGAATTTCTTCAGGCAGTATTACAATATTCCATATATTCTTATCCCTGCAAAATGTTAAATGAAATATACATGAAAACTTAACATGCGTTTCCAGTTTAAATCACTAAAATTGTCATTGAAATCTGTTGAACTGTTTTAAGATCTATTCGAGAACTTTCATAGAGGCTTAAGATTAAAATCTTTGGTTATTTTTCAATTAAATTTTGACATTGATTTAGATATCCCAGATAGACATATAAATTTTTAATAATATCGACACGTTTGTCCGTCCTATTGTTCGTCTATCAACATATATGTAACTTCCAGCCATTTTTCTGAGAATCTTCTAGGTGTTAAATATTTATTAGAAGATTTGTATTCTATATCCACTGCACAATGGTGTAATAAAACAGCGAAAAACATAAAAATATGGGTTGCCATAGATGTAACTGCGGTTTGATTTATTTTTCAATGTACGTAGCCGAGTTCCAAGTTGTTAGTTACCTAAATCTTGAAAAATGCCGATGTTCTCCCTTAAGACTCAGACAGTTATCTTTTCTACACCCTTATGAGCTATACGTCAAAATTCCTGCGCTGGCAATATTTGCCAAGGTCACAAAAGTACAGTTTATTAAATGTATTTTTTTTCTCGTCAATCCTATTTTTTTCTCTTGATTTGGCTAGGCACAGTAATGCTATATAAACAAAGTGTTAATTATCAACAATAAAATTGTGTAAAACATGTCACGAACATATATTATGTGATATTCCGGACTCATGGGCTAACGGCAAGATATGTGCTATTAGTGAGCTAAAGGGAGCTTTTTTAAGAGTGAATCAATGTTCTTTATTGCATGTACAAATCATACATGGTAATTAGGTGTACAATAGGTTGTATTGTCGCCGACCGCGATATCTTCTAGACCCTTCACCTTCACAATTATTAAAACTTACTAAAATATTTGTATATATTATTGTCACAGATATAAAAAGAAAATTTCAATGTCAGATTTCAAATCAGTACACAAAGGGAAGTTAACTCCCAAATTCGTAATCATTACGTTCTCCTGTCTAAAGTTTGAATTGAAAATTAACATAAAATGAAGACTGAAGAACTTTTAACGGAAATTGATTTGAACAAGATGTTAGTTTGTAAGTTTGTATGGTGTATATTTTTATCATTTATCTACAAAACCCCAAAAATCAATTACTCGAAAATAAACCTCAAAAATTACTTCACCTACTTTTTATCCGTGCAGGAACGGAGAAAGAATACAATTTCCTGCGGCCGGGCGGCCTGTCGTAAGAGGCGACAAAACAACCCACAGCCAGATGATAGGGCATTTGCCCGCCTGGATGGCTACCACCCCTGGTCTAAAGTACGTCGCCATAACAACCTTGAATGGGTGTTTCGGCATTAGTGACCAGATTCCAGTCTCCCTTAAGAGAGCAGCAGCGCATTTGTAGTACCTTTGGTGTTGCAAATGTCCATAGGCGACGGTAACCGCTTTCCAACAAGTGGGCCATCTGCCTGTCTGCTGAACTCCTGCAATAAAAAATAAAAAAGAAAAAAAGAACAATATTATTTTCGTCGTCGTAAGTCGTGGTAGCGTAACGGCTAGCGCACACGTCTCAAACTCAAAGGGCGCGAGTTCGATCTTGGCCGGAACGCATACACCACTCAGGCGGCAGTTTTGTGACCTAATGTGCATAATGTTACAATTACCACGTGCTAACAACGGCGAAGGAAAATATCTTGATATAATCTGCACATCGAGATAACCGATGTGTCAAATCGCCAATCCGCCTTGAACAAGCGTGGCGGATATACTCTCCGTTGCCCTATAATGGGAGGCCTAAGTCCCACAGCAGGGGGACATTATGTGTTATTAATAAATAAAAAAAACTTATTTTTTATTTTTTTATTAGCTTCTTTAAATTAACTTACATTGATTCTTTAACAATTTTCTACGTCATACTTCTTTTTTTTTAAAGGGTTATGGCTCCAACGAGTAGAAAGTTAGAGAGACAACACAAGAAACAACAAGAAACAAGTGCAACTTCGTAATGATTTTTAAGATTTGACTAACGTGAAAACTGTAAGAAAAACTAATTCTCAGTGTATTCGTAGACACGAACTGAAAACAATTTTTTTGTCATTCTATCATTTTTTACGTTTTGCCAGAATGGGTAGGGAACCCTAAAAAAGTCTAATATAATTTTATGAAAAACGATTACAATAAATTAAAACATGAACATTTTTAGTTAGAAAACTAATTATGAGTAAGTTAGTACTCAATAGAATTATGACTACTGATGCATTTGGCTTGGTACATTGTTTTGTCCAGGTATGTGAACTACACGATGATGCCAACATGCACTACCGAACACCCGACCAGCTTGGTCCATCTACTGGATACATCATGCGGTACTCACCACCTTCTCTTCAACAATATCATTGTTGTTGTTGTTGCTCCCATATTTTAAGGCACCGTTTTCCATGACCACAACTGATTGTTGGGTTATTTACACATATAACACTTAGAACTATCCTCATTTATTACATACGTAGGTATATTTAAATGACTACTTTATTTAAGTTAACATTTTAGCCTTTTTCCTTTACGACTGTTGTAGCGACGCGTCTATTCTTACTTCATTGTTATCCTACACTAATTGCTTCCAAGTGGTGTTCCTATAATATTAATAACCAACTCCATTATTAAGCTCTGACGTGCAGAGTTTCAAGGTAAGAATTTAAATTGGCATAGCTTTTGCACTGAAGCATTCGGATTCAATACATTATTAAAATTCTAATTTCCTTCTGAATTAGAAATAAAAAATGTAAGTTCGCGATTAGCGTGCGATTAATTAGGAAAGCTGAAAATGTGTCCTCAAAATATTTAGGGCAGCTATTTTGATCTACTTTGATATCGATTGTTTGTCTTTGATGATCTTTTATCTTCACGGTATGATTTATTTATATACAGAAATGTATATCTAAATCATGGTATGACAATCGATAGGTTTTCATTATTTAGTTTCAGTTGATCTGATATTATTAAGAAAAAATACTTTATTTTTATTTAGTAAAGAAATTTTTGTCATAGTATAACAATTTACTTTAGCTTCAGTGTCCATTCGCAAGATCTAACGTTTTGTTTAAATGTACCCGATACATGAACAGTAGCGGCGAAAAGTTTTGTAGTGACAGATTAACATTACTGCGAAGTTACATAATGTGTTAATAACAATGGACATCCGTTGCTACGTTACTTTTCTTTGTAAACACATTCATTTTATTCATCATATATATACTAAGGAGTATTTTTAAGTTTCAGATTATAACCTATAGCTATCCTATAATCTGAAAATAATAATTTCGCGGAATAATTTACAGTCACAGTCAATTAAGTTTGAAACTGTTCTATATTTCATATCACTTCACAAAATTTGTTAGTGGACGCGTAAAAAACGTAAACTATTGATTGTTAAATAGTAGTGGAAAGGCACAAATCACATGATATTTATTTTCTGTGAATAGTTTTTATGGCGGTGTTAGCATGTAGTCGCGTGTCAAGTGTGTTTCGGGCGCAGTGAGGCGGGCGGGCGACTCGCGGGCCGCGTCAGCCGCGTCACACTGCGGCGGCCGGCGGCGGCACCGGTACCGACGCGCCGCATGCCCGCACCCGCACCGCACTACGTACTCCATTCCATCCTCAATCGAAGCTTTTCCCATTTTGCCCCACTGCATATTCGAAATGAATGAAATATCTTAATGTAAAGCCAAGGTGGGGAAGTCCGACAGTGGGGGAACTCTCTCCTCTCGTTATTTCCGTCTTTGAATAGTTACGACGACAACAAATCAGTAAGTGAAGCTAAAGCACCATTGAATCTATCTTCAAGTTGTAGTTAGCGTTAAATTTCGTTAAAAAAAAAGTTAAAATACGAGAGCTGTACGAACTTGCCCTACTGACGGATTTCACTACCTTGTCTATATAAGACTGCTTCACTGTGTTTAATATTAAAAGGCCGCAAAACTCGAAAGTAGTCTAGATATTGACATGAAATATTTATATAAGCTCGACCATATAATTGTAAGTTTTCCCCATCAAAACTCAACCTTTCACAGCTGAGTGAGATATTGAAAAATGATAGTGCGCGCTTAGTCTTAAAGGTATACTCGCAACCTACGCGAGCAATATATATAGGTGTACAGCTAGCGTCACGTTACATTGTAATGGAAAAACATTTTTAGATATATACTATTATATACTTTAATTCCGAAGTTCCCATGAGACTGGAAAATTCCAAGCGTTTTGAGGAGTTTAGAAATAAGTGAATAAACAAAAAACTGTCCAATGTGGTCGGGCTTATTGGGTCACATAATAATTAAATAAGGCATCACGTGCTGCTTTAGATGTGATGAAACATTAATTACAGTCGACAAACAAATAGACATAGGTACTTTGTATATTCCACAGATAAGCAAGTTTCATATTATGTTATGCATAAATATAGTAAACCACCCTGGATCTGGTCCAAGACATCCGAATCAGAACGCATAACGGAAAGTTCCTTGTTAAATATGTCATGTGCCTGGTATCCTAGACCTTGCGTTCTTAGCAGTCCCAATATTTATCATTTACATAGATAGCGAAGGTATTTTTTACTGAAATATTTTTTATTGTTACAAAAAGTAACACTTCACTACGAATAACACATTGCGAAACGGTGTACAAAAAATATAGTAGCAAGGAGTAATAATAATTGATATTGTATAATAAAAACATTATTAAATTAAAACAATGCTTAAGGGACCTCAGTATAAATAATACTTATCTTTTAAAATTAATTGTTATGATTTAAATAAATATATTAAATAATAATATTTAAATAAATTAATATTATATGAAATAAATGTTTTTCTTGAACTCTACATCTATATTTATACTAAGTAATTAGTAAGTTTTGTATTTATAGAATTATGGTATGAATTTAGATATAAAATGTATGCAACGAAAATGTGTGATTTATAATAATATGTTATAATGTAATCTTAAATGAAAGAGTTGCGATTATTGCAAAAGTTGAGCTGTTAAAGAGGCGACAAATTAAAAGATCTGTGCAGGAACAGAGAAAGAATACAATTTCCTGCGGCCGGGCGGCCTGTCGTAAGACGCGACAAAACAACCCACAGCCAGGTGGTAGGGCATTTGCCCGACTGGATGGCGACCACCCCTGGTCAAGAGTATGTCGCCATAACAACCTGGAGTTGTGTTCCGGCATAAGTGACCAGGTTCCATTATCCCTTAAGAGTGCAGCAGCGATGGTAACCGCTTTTCATAAAGTGGGCCGTTTGCCTGTCTGATGAAATACTGCTCGTAACTCGTATTTTATTCACTAATTGTTGTTTCAGTTAACAAAACGAGCAGCTTAGAGTCCGTAATGGGAAATACTCTGTAAATGCTACCGGCCACCCTCTAGGGCATCGCGACGCACACCAACGCCTTTGCTTTTCACGCACCACCATGTATCGACACTCGACCTTGGACTACATTATGTTTTACCGAACCGACTTAAGGGCCAATCAGGTCAATGGCATTACGGTTTTCTTGTCCAGGAAATTGATTTCTGTAATATTTATAATTATTCTTATAAGTAAATGTATTTTCCGCATATCTATAATCTTTGATAAATTTGTCTTCATAATTTTAAAATTTCAATGATTATAATATAATCATAATAAAGTTTAAAACGCGTTTAAAACTCAATAATGTTAATATTAATGTTTGCTTGATCGATAAATTTTAAATGTTTCTATTATATATTTTTGAAATAATTTATTAAATTATTTTAATAATTATACTAATATTATTATAATACTATTTTGTTTATCACAATATCCTATAATATATGTAAAAACTAGCCTTGCTACTTTCACGTAAGTTAGCATGGTTTTTTCTACCTTTGATACCTGCTACTTGAAAAACGGCCCCGCTTTCAGATTAGCGAGTATCCGTTCCGTTCTTAGTTTATGTTAAACAACCGATCCTAAAACTTTTTATTTTTTCTAAAATCACGTAAGTCTGTGGTGACTGGGATCCTAGACTATATACTAGGATATGCCAGCAGCTTCATCTACGCTTAACTTGGAATTCTCGCGGGATTCATGGGACACAAAATACCGCAGCATTTAAAAAAAGAATGTAAGCTATCGTTTTAGCGGAAACTGTGTCGGAATCAGCTAATTTTTGTGCATCCCAACACCTTCAAACCATACTGGGAAAATTCCCGCTGGGTACCCGGGATAAAAGATAGCACACGTTATATTACGTTTAATTTTACTATTGATCAGTAAAAAAATCACATCGAAATTAGATTTTATTAATATGGCCATTTTAAATCGTTACCAGAAAAATTCTTGCGGGATTCCCGGGACATAAAGTACTCAAGTAGTAGATTTAAGTCTAAAAATTAGCTGTCGATCAGTGAACATCGCAACGAGCGATACCGGCCTAGTAGTTTTTATGTGAGTCCCGAACAAACAAATAAAACGACAAACAGATAAGAAATCTGAAAAAAATGCATTGTGTTCTCTATCATTTATATAATCTATTCCAGTTGTTTTTTTGATAGTTTCATTGTACAGATACATGTTTAGAATTTTATTATATTATATATATACTTTTAACTATTATGACGTACATTAATTATATAAAAAAACAAATAAGTTTGCATTGATAAAAATTTACATTCAAAACTGGATTATCTGCTAACAATTTTAGCAAAAAATTCAGTCGGCCAAGTGCGTGTCAGTCTATCTAATTTATTCATCAATTCAATCACGTAACTAATTTTAGAAACAATAAATTCGATATAAAGAAATATATATTTACTTTAGACAGACCCTTTATGATAATTCTGGTTCAATGTTTGTTTAAAACAAATGACGAGTCTGTATGGTCTAGGATCTTTGCCTGTTCTTCAAATATTGAAAAACAAAAATACTACTACTCAACGTTTGTTTAGTCTTTATTTATAGCCTTGGGAATTAACTGGTTAACATATTTGGTATAATACTTTCGATCACAATAACAATGAAATGAGGATATCCGTAAGAGAAACAAGGTTAACGACATTGCTCACAAAATTAGCAAGCTGAAGTGGCAGTGGGCCGGCCACATTGTCGCAGGACGGATGGCCGATGGAGCAGACAAGACCTGGGGTCCATTTATTCTATTACTATCTCTTCAAATTCGAAGACATTATTGTCTCAATCGTAGGTTTGCCTGATTTCGGTATTCTCTTAATTCAATGGTGTGCCCGTGGCCCGCCACTTTCTCTTTAAGAATTAATTTGTAGCTTTTTAATATTTATTTCGGCTAACGCCAGTGCTACTGCAGGTAATTGCTAAACCCCTTTTTTTCCTATTATTAATCTACCGCGACGATATCGACATGATATTATGGATTTAGTAAAATACGAACCGCAATGAAATTGCACTTTGAATGTCTTAGCTATACCAAAACAAATAATAGTAGAATTGGGCCCCTGGAGTGGCGGCTGCGTCTCGGCAAACATAGTCTAGGACCCCTTCCGGCCCATGGACCAACTAACCTGTGACGCAAGGTCGCCAGTGGAACCTGGATGAGAAAAGCGGAGGACTGGGATAGGTGGCGTAAACTTAGGCAGGCCTACGTCCAGCAGTGGAAAGCTGTTGGTTTACATCGACAATAAGATATTTTCAGCCACAAATGAAATTGTTTCAGAAGGCTATGAAATCCAAAGCTATCGTAACGAAGCCGTGTATATAGTAACCTTTTTGCGGGCTATGTGATAATATGCTGTAACCCAAAGGACAGGAGCGAGGAAAAATGACACTAGAAATGACAGGAGTTTAAGGTATTGCTTTTATGTTGTGACGTGAAAAATGCTTTAAACACAACTTCATTGCTCGGATATAGGCGGTAAAGTATATGGGACATATCACACACGCGAACTTGGAGGATATTCATTAAAATCATCTCGGTGTTTCTAGCCATCATCAAACCAGAGGGGACAAAGAGTGCTGGCGACCTTGAGCGAATGGGAGGAGCTTGATCTAGCAGAGGGATTTTGCGTGGGACTCCCTCCGCAAGCCTGCATTGAAGTGTCGCACGAGACGTAATTTTATATAGTGATTTCGAGGGTAGCCATAAGTTTCAGATTATACGGACTGTCTGATAATAATTAACTTTTTGACTGCTTATTTAATATTAGTTAGGATTATTGTCCTATATTTTAACTCTCGTGGAAAGCCCGTGATAGGATATAAATTAATTCTATAAACGGAAAATATAATTAATTTTCTGTTACCTTTGTGTGAAAGAATACCAAATCTCGCTGTTTTACATTCGGACGCTTTATTTATATTAGCAGAATTACCCCATAACAGTAGATATAAATAATGTAATAATAATAATAACATTCAATTGTTCAAGTATGAAATTGAAAAGAAACTTATTATTATTATTAGCCTTTATTGCTGAAACTAAACAATGATTTTACATACAGTAGCAAATTGTTTTAACTTAAATCTAATACATCGGGTTTCCCGGTTCAGTGTTCAGCGTGTCCAGTGACACATAGGCCTCTTCCAGCTTCTTCTATTCTTCTCTATTGGTAGCTTTTCTAGACCAGGTTGTCCCTCCGATCAACTTGATATCATCTGTCCATCTTTTAGCTTGTCTGCCTCTTTTTCTTTTGCCATCACGTGGCTGCCATTCTGTTATAATTTTAGTCCATTTCATTCTGCTTTCCCTTGTCATATGTCCTGTCCATCACCATTTTAATCATCTTATTTTCTTTAGTACGTCTTCCACCTGTGTTGTAGATCTAATGCCTGCTGCTCTTTTGCGGTCTTTTAGCGTCACGCCCAACATACTCCTTTCAATCCCCCTTTGACATGATCATAGTTTTAAAAGATGTTTCTGAGTCAATGCCCATGTTTGGCACCCATACGTAAGACATGGCAAGATGCAAGAATTAAACACTTTTTTCTTGGCTGCCATAGGAAAGTGTTTACTTTTAAATACCTCTTTAAGGGATCAGTATCTTTTCCAAGCACAGGCCACTTAATTCATTATTAATAGAATCTTTTCAATTTGGTCTTAAAAATGCTGTTTCAAATAAAAATCCGGCTGAAAGTTTTAATGATGCTTTTTTAATATCAGATGCGATAAAAATGACTTTTAAGTAACTGCCACTGGTCAAAATTATATTTTTAAGTTATTGTCAGGGCCGGCTTACCCGTAGGTAGGCTTCGGGGTGCAAAAATTAGTCTGCGGCCCCGTTTGCTAGAGATATATATTTTTTTAACAAAATCAAAATGACTTTACACTAAAAAACAAATATATATTTTCTACAAAATCTTGAAGTCGCTGCGAAGTAAAACACAAAACTACCACATTTTGCAAACTTATTGTTACCTTTTTCATGTCTTACTTGGCACCAAATTGCAGATTTTGTATAAAATATATAATATATTATTACTCTTTAGTTTGAAGTCGGTTTTCTTTTTGTAAAAAAAATATATTCTACTTTTTAGTTGCGCAAATACTTGAATAGCTTTAGAAACGATATATTAACCGCCTGTATAAATTGTACTTCTGACACGCGTATACAAATTTGCTTTCGATTTTGCTGTAATTCACTCATCAGATCATGACTTGGTGAGAATGGGACCACCTCAGGAGGATACTCTTCCGAACAATTATTTTTAAATCGGTCCATAATTGTTGAAGAAATCGCTTCATATTGTCGGATTGAGAAGCTTCTCAAAAACATAAGATTTCTTTGGATTTGGCGCGCTCCTTTGTTGGAATATCAAATTAATTCTGGTATCAATAAGACCTATTCTATATAGATAGATAACTTCCGCAAAATTTTCAGAAATGTTTTGTTACTTTTTAATCTATAATTAATATCTAGTCTAGGCCCATGAATGTATGAAAACGTATCGTTTGCTATGGTTTGTCAATAACAAGCAAGCCGAATGTATCGAATAAATTAGTACTAATATTTATATAAGTATAATGAATGTTTCAAAAAGTAATTTTCAAAACTAGGAGTCTACGCATGGTAACTGCAGTTAGAAAGCAAATTGTTTGCGCCCCTTAATGCCCTGTGGCTGAGTGGTCATGCACCTCTTGGACCCCTGGATGTTGGAATTTCTAACAACGAGGTTTTAATGGGGTTGGTAAGGCGTAGGACTGGTCACTAATATTGACAGTATTAACGTTATTTTGTTTTTTTGATATTATACAAAAAACCAGACTATCAATTTAACAATAACAAGATAACAAAATACACGTTTATGGAGAATGGAATAAACTTATTATCAACAATTAACTAGACTAGAGTTATCCCTGCGGCTGCGCCTAGTACGTAGCATTATGACAGGTTACATAGTATTAAATTTTCATGTTATCTCTGTAATCTCTGGAAGATTTACTTCATTTTATATCGTAAACTATTCCATCTCCCGGTATGAAAAGTACCTATGTCCATTTTCGGTATTAAAACATAATTATGTACAAAATTACAGCAAAACCGATCCAATACTCCAATACTTTTTTCCGTGAAAGCTTCACAGATAGACCTAGTTACTATCGCATTTTTTTATAGATGATGTATTTTTATATCTATAAACTTGAGAAATGATTGGTTTCCCATGAAAACTTTCATCCCCTATAATAATAAATACCTAGGCTTTTCTATTATATTATAGACGACTTTATTTTTAGCTATTTTGATACTTATTCGTAATAATTAAATCTAAATTACTCTTTAACTCACTACTATAAAGCTCAAAATTCAATGCACTGTTACGCGCGTATGTAATCTACGTATCTGTTGATCTACGTATAAAAGAATATCTCCCTTAAGCATATACAGATAGAGCTAAAATTCACATGAAATCTTTTAAGTTTTATTTAAAATGGAAATTAAGACTAACGGGTAAAGAGAAAAGTGTTTTATTTCAAATTAAATAAGGTTTAATTTTATATGGTTATCTCTTTTTAGTGCCACTCTTTTCATTTTGCTTGTTCGTTTCATCGAGTTTCAAATCACAACGATTCTAAAGAAGTTGTACTTCAAAATATACGAGGAACTTTAAGATCCAATCTTGACGGCCTTGAGGCGGGTTATAGATGTATGTGTAAAAGGTAGTGGACCCCAACTTGTTGTTTAGTTTCCGCACGCGATGTTGCCAAACGAGGCATTTAATTCTGTACGAAAAAAATGTGTTTTTTATAAGATTGATTTTTATTTAAAGTGAATAAATATAATTTAAATTATTTATTATATATAACATTCAAAACTAAAAGTTTTCTAAGACTTGTTTAAATTTATAGCTCGTTTTTTATTATATTCAAATATAAATTAACGCTTTACCGGTACATTTTTCTTTTTATACACGCAACAAGTGCTAATTTTGGCAATGACAATTTTAAAATATACCATTTTTGTTAATATTATTCTCAATATATGACAATCTTCATGTTACCTTGTTTACCATAAAAAGATATGTAGGCCATTATGGCAATTTAGAGCTGAGTTTGTGTTGTTGTAGCCTCCTACAATATGCTTGATTCTGGACCAGGTGTTTTATTTCTTTATACGGTATAGTACCTACTGTTTTCTTTGTTAATATAGGAATGCCCTTCTGAACATTCTGATAATTTATGTATGTTTTAGGAATAATAAGAATGAAGAAATATTGAGCAATGAGTTTCAGCAATCTCTTCCAGGGGTTCCCTTGCCCACGTAGATTTGTTCTTTTGCTTTGTTCATTTGGAGAAGTAATACTTTTTATTTATATTCAAACTATCTTTGAGTGGTTGTTTAGATTCATACCTAGCTTTCATTTTAGGGTCCCGTAACCATTTAGGAAATAAATAACTCCGATACATCTGCCCTACTAATTGCACTTGCAGTAATCGATATGTAGTATTCTTAGTTAGATTTTGAAGTTCATAAGGATATTTTAATAGCTTTTTATTTAGGTTAATATGTACGGATCTGATGGTTATTTGTTCAAAATTTTCCAATTTATAAAAGGGAACACGCCGATGTGGTAGTGTTTAAAAATAGTTTTGACGTGAATTGCGTTGAAGAGGAACCCTTTATAAAATATAGGGTATTTTCTATATATACGTTTTCTATGGTTCCGTTGCTAAATAATGAAAAAAGATTAGACGTTTTTCACTTTATTGTACGTGGACTGCCACGCACTTGTCAGATTTATCTAAAATTGCATAATTAGCCGCCACGTGGATGTAACTTATAGTTTCAATTATATCCTTCGCTGATGATATTGGAACATTTGAAATGATTACTATCAAAATAAAATATTAATCAAACAGGCAATAGCATAGTATTTTAGATGATATTGTTTTATAGTTAAAAGTTTTAAATGAATCGTGTAAACGTAAAATAAATTACGTAATTAAATAATTAATTTCGTCAGCCATGACGAATTAATTATGAAGGCAGAAATAATTTAAATTTAGCGACCTTAGCTATTCGTTTATAAGCAGTCACTATGGAGGGTAGAGATAAGGAGTACCATTATATATGGAGGGGAAGATGTAAAAGTGTCCAGGAGTATGCTCAAAATGGAGGTTCAAATATCTACCACAATAGTGCCAGCGTACGAAAATCTACGACATAAATTAAAAATTGTTGAAATGCCATAAAATTAATATAAAATACCAATTTAAAAACCTCGACTATTTACGTAGTCTAACATAATTTAGTAAAGTGAGAAAACGTCTAGAGTGCTTTAATTATTATGAATTTTTAATAAGATAAAACAAAGCGGAAATCTTTTGGTCCTTGTTTATGTTTCTTGTCCACTCCAATTTATCCGTGCAGAAACGGAGAAAGAATACAATTTCCTGCGGCCGGGCGGCCTGTCGTAATAGGCGACAAAACAACACACAGCCAGGTGGTAGGGCATTTGCCCGACTGGATTGCTACCACCCCTGGTCTAAAGTATGGTTGTTATATAAACTATAAGTATATATAACAACCTCGAGTTGTGTTCCGGCATTAGTGACCAAGTTCCAGTCTCCCTTAAGAGAACAGCAGCGCATTTGTGTTGAAAATGTTCATAGGCGATGATAACCTCTTTCCATCAAGTGGGCCGTCTGCCTGTCAGCTGAACTCCTGCAATAAAAAAAACTCCAATTACTTTTGGTGCTTCCTTTAAAATTTATCCTAAGCTACGGCGGCGCCACCCTTATTGACGGACACTTTGTCAACACAGAGATTGTATTGCTTATCTTTACCCTTTTTTTTGATAACGCAGGGGTAATAATGCTTATCTTTACCCTACATAGCAGTTACCAAGTTAAACTTTAGATATATGAATTATTAAACAAAATAATGTTGTTTAAAAACAAAAGTGTCGTTTCAATACAAATAGATTTTTATTTTCAACAATTACATCAGTAATGTAAACTAATACAACAACAATCTAAAACTAAAATATATATACAGCATAAGTTAAAAAAATATATACTTAATGAAAATTACATAATATGATATAATTGACCCAAGTCACCTTCGTAAGTACAAGTTAAATAATAATAGCCAATATTTAAGTGATCGACTTTATAGAACTATTATTTCTGTATCACTGATTAAAACGTATAATTTTATCTAATAAAAGTATTATTAAAGCGGAACATTATACAGCCATTATTATATGAATATGATAAAAGCGGCAGTCTAAAAGGAACTCCTCACGCGTGCACACTCACTGTAAAATTTTATAATTATAACCACGTGTGTATTAACTTGATAATAAATATCGAATTTATTATACAATGAGTTCTAAAAAAGAGAAAAATAGTAAAGAAAACAACACGAAGGAGCCACTTCCGAAAAAGGAGGTACCTGGGATATTTTCACGTGCTCTCTTCAGCTGGATGTTTCCGTTGTTCTATTACGGGAATCAACGGGATCTAGAAGAATACGATCTAGTGCCTGCGAGAAAAAAATATAATTCTAAAGTAGCCGGCGATCAACTGGAACGGTAAGTTTTTATGAACACCTGTATTTTTGGTGCAGGCATAAATTTTAATTTTTTTACTTACTCTATCAAACTTAATATTTGGAAAGGGTATATTCTTTAATTATCTGTTATAATCTTCTAGAATGATGTTTTATAGATCCTTGACTTTTATTTATACATTGTTTATATTTGGAGCCCAATTCAATATCTTAGCGTAGCGAAGATATACAATGTACGATACCATCGCGATAGTGTCAAAAATTCGTATTCTATTAAATACACAATATCTTATCGATATCGTGGCGGCAGCATATCTAATAGTAAAAAAAAATATTTCGTGAGTTTTCGCTTATAATATTATATTATATTTTGATAGAATTGCGTGCCCACGGCTTGCTATTGGATTTAACACAGTACCGAATACAGGAAAACCTACTATTGAGACGATAGTGTCCGATGATTTTGATGAGATGGTAATATTGCGGTGCTCAGTATTTACAATATCTATGATACCCTTTTTTATATGTATGAATGTGTGTAAGTATATACCTATTTTACTTATTAAATTATGTATTATTGTATATTGCATTATCACACTTTAGTTCGCTCGTTTGCTCACAATTTAACTCGATAAAAAAACCTGTTATTAGCCTTACATTATAAGTATTTCTTTTTTTTGTTTGTATCATTTATATGCACTGTTGGTTTTTTCAATAAATAAATAAATATCTCACTGTATACATGATTGCAATGAGAAAACAACATTATACTGATTGCTGGAACGGTCTGAGTAATGTGTACTTATAGTAGGTAGGTATATATAATAAATACATTGATACTCTGCACCGCACTTTATTTCCGCTATTCATTTGAAAATGGTTACGCAGTAGACGCTATTCCTCACAAAGTAAGATTATCCGTGTAATTTCAAGTCCTGTATAGCTAATGCATTCCTAGAATGTCTTCACCACATCACAATCACTTGCACTAATCGACATATCTGAGTTTTTCATTTTTGCGCCTTGGAATGCAGAAATGGTATCCCAAGGCGCTCAAGCTCACAAGCTTTACCTATACATAAAGCTTGTTTTTATATTGTTTTTTTGATACACTAAAAATTTATATAGCATGGATATGATATCTAAAGATATGTTTATCGCGTTTTTCTCGAAATTACCAGTTGCAAGTATTGCGTTTGCTCTAAGGAGGGCAGAGCTATTAAGACAATAAGTACAGAAATATTGATTTGAAAAACAAGGTCAGTTGCTTAAATCTGAAATTGGACAGCTGATATATTGCGACATAAATTATTATCTTTGAGTTTTTCAATATCTCGTCACAGCAATGGATACGATTTGGCATACTAGATTAAACGAAGATTAAAACCAAGTGATTAAAAAACTAAGTACGTAATAGATCACCACACTATAACCCGTCTAAGCATACTTTACGCGTTCGCACGCCCATCGCGTTGCACATTTTTGACAGTGAATTTCACATGACACAATTGTCATGCTTCATTGTTCCAGGCGACGTAGTAGCAAAGAGTACATTGTATACCTATACCGTAGTAGTGCCGTTATATGTGTCATCTAATGCATAGACTACAAGTTATCCTCATTATGTCTAATTTTAATCGTAATTAATCGTTTTTAAACGAAAATGTGTTAATTAAAAGAAAATAACACTGTATTTATTTAGATTTAAATAAGTCGTAATTATGCTTTTATTTGACTTTTAAGTATAAATATGTAATTTTTGTAATTTATTTATGACGCAACACTGTATTTTTTTTTACCAAATGTTAATAAGTTCACTAAATTTATTAAAAAATATCCACATATAAGACAATTCGTCAGAAAATTTTGGAATCTTTCGAAATAATAAACTAGTTGTGTTGCTCTGAAAAACAAAGTTTTTATTTAGCACAAGTTTACACTATAACAACAAAAACAATACGATCCAGATACACAGTCCTACCTGAAAAACAAAGAAACGACATTTAAAGTTTATTAATTAGCTTGTCGATTCCTCTTCCACTCAATTCTTTTTAGTTATTGGTTTTATTTAGCACACTATCGCCATATTGAATTCTCCCCTGTTTTATCTACTTTACGGCTTGTTATGTCAGTGGTGACATCTATTAATAATTAAGAGTAAACCTGAACTGTTTTATCCATGAACAAATAACTTAAAGAAATCTAATTTCTTTACACACATAATAACTTATTTATAAAATCGAGTCAAAAGTAAAACAAGCCGTTGGATGAAGCATATGTGAAGTTGTGACCATTTTCAAAGAATAATGAACGTCCAGGGTTTCTTATTATTAGGTAATGCAACCCTAAGAACTAAAAATATATTATTGATGAGTCATATCAAACGGTATATTAACGCTTCAAACATTCCGCAACAAGCTTACGTTTATGCGAAACGTGACCTTTATATGGTACTGACCGTCTTAAGGGGCTACCTATGTCAGTGTGCTATCTCGCTCGCGCGCAAATGATTGAATATATAAATAAAAATTGATAGAATTTACGATAAATTCGTATTAGACAAATCTTGACAGGTTCACAGTCCAGCCCATATATGGACTGCAGGCCTAAAAAACGATTTCTAAAGAGTGTATGAAACTGCGATCGGAGGGATTGTCTCATTTTAATGATGGACTCAGCAGGTTAGATTCTAAGATACAAAAATGCCATGGGATATGGTGTTATGTGTTTATTTATTTAATCAATTTCATCAAAACAACAATAACTGGACTTTGAAGATACATTAAACGCCGGACTGCGAACCTGAAACTATAATCTTTTAAACGTGATTCAGATATTCTGGAATAATTACCTGAATTACAGCTGTTAGGGCCGGCTCGAACGGTGTGATACGACTTGTGACTTATATTACGGGGCGTAATTTAGGAGACTTTTTATCCCGATAAATAACGTGGTTTCCGTGGGATAGACGGAAATAGCCAAAAAGATAGCGCTGCGAACGCACTTTTTTTTTAAACTACTGTACACATATGAATGGAACTCGACACAATGCTGGCTTACACAACCCGAAGAAATATTTACGATATGTTTTTAACCGACTTCGAAAAAAGGAGGAGGTTCTCAATTCGTCGGGATCTTTTTTTTTTTTTTGCTTTTTTTATGTATGTTCGGAATAGCTGCCATGTGGTCCCCTAAAAATTTGACATAGTTTGGCCCAGTAGTTTTCATTTTACGAACATTTTTTTGTTCCCGGTTCTTGGGACTTATATTTTTTAAGAAGCGCGGCACCATTCGTAGATCCACCCATACATAGCTAGACACTAAAAAGTAACAAAAAAAAACTTCGTTTAAAAAAACCGACTTCAAAAACTAAAAAACTAAAATGTATAAAATAACTTATTTCTAAAGCTATTATTATTAATATATATTATCTAAAACATCTTGAAGTCGGTGCAAAGCAAAACATAAAAATTACTATATTTTGAAAATTACTAAGCACCGACTTTAAGATGTTTTAGATAATATATGTTAATAATAATAGCTTTAGAAATAAGTTATTTTATACATTTTAGTTTTTTAGTTTTTGAAGTCGGTTTTTTTAAACGAAGTTTTTATTTTTTATGCGTATCTATACTATAATAAATCTGTAAATAGTTCGAGTTTGGTTTAAAAATGTGAAAAAAATCAGGGGGGCTAATTCGGATCAGGAGATTCTGAAAATACAATTTTTAGAATTTTTGTCTGTCTGTTAGAGCATCACATGAAACCTACTGAACGCATTTAAATGACACTCATGTCTATATAGCTTAAATCCGGGGGCGTAACTCAGGATTCTTTCTATCCCGATAAATGACGTCATTTCCGCGGGATAGATGAAAATATCGTAAAAGAATCTCTATTTAGTAAATATAATTATCATAGTCTCTTCAAATGATATCCATTTATTAGAGACATATTATCTTGATGCTAGTTCTCTTGAGGACGCAGAGTAGGTATTTAAAGTTATTTAAATAAATATATTCACAAACCCGTTTTATTTTATGTTCCTTGTATACATTAGTTGTCTTTAGTAGCTAATTTTGCTTTTTATATATTTACAAAGCTTAGCAAACAGCCACATGACCCACGTAGGTACTGGAAAGTGGTTACAATCGCCTATAGATGTTTGCAACACTAGATGAAAAGATAACGTGTTGGAGGCCTTTAGGAAGGGACAGAAGGGATGGGATAGAGGGATGGGGTTGGAAGATCAGACAGGCAGAATGAGATATTAAATAGCTAGGGGGAAGAAGAAGTGGGCAATCGGAATTCTTACTCATCGCACGAAACACGATTTTAAAGATAACCGTTACACACTGACTTTCTGTGAGAGTGTGGTACCATACCAATCGAACCGGCCCTAACACCTGTTATCAAGATATTTGTTTCCAGCATGGCTTAACCACGTGTTATAAATTACCCCAGAGTTTAAATCACAAAATTTGCTATCTATCTATCTAGTGAAAAAATAAGCAGCTAATTTTTGTGCTTCCTAACCACTTTTAGCTCACAGGATCTTATACGTATAAAATTGAATCATTTATATTCAAATGTAAACGAACTGTAGTACATAATCGTAGTTTTTACAGAAACGTCCAAAAATATCTAATTATTGGCTTAAAATAAATTAGTTGTACGATATTGAGTATTGACTAAATTTTTGCAATATTGTTAAATTAAAATTTTTTTTAAAAACTATTAAGTAAAATGGTTTTTTTCTTACTTTACAAAAGAACACCGTTCTTTGGTGTCGATCAAAAGCTTAGTTTGATTAAGATGGAGGAAGAAGTTATTCAAAGTACGATACTATTGCGAAAGTGTCAACAATTCGTATTTATTAAATACTTTCTCAATATCTTCGCAGTGGAATAATAGTAGAAATAAATTGGTAATACCGTGGAAGAGAGTATATTGCCACTAGCCAATGGCGTTAGCTGAAATGGATATTAGAAAGCTACCAAAATTTTAAACATTTATTTCGCAAGTTTTCGCTTTATAAATATTTATTAGAGCGGCATGCCACGGGCACGCGATTGGTGTTGACAGAATGCCGAAATCAATCAAACCTGCGATCGAGATGACAGTATTCGGCGATTCCCGGCATGATAAATTTCGCAAATTATCTTTCTGTTATTTACTATGATCTGGTGGATGTCTGGGATCGGCCCCAGAATTGTCCGTTGTATAGCATCCATAACACAAGCATAACTTGCTTAGTTTGGGGATATACAATGTGTGAGTTTGTCTGCGGATTATTATTATTATTTTGACTAGATAGTAATATAAGAATTGGGTCCTTGGCGTTTGTTTGCAAAAATATTATTCTAAAACATGAATATTCATGAGTACTCGATACCGGCTAGAAGATACATAAATTGCGTAAAAACATATTAATTAAAAAGAAAGAATTCTTAAGTCGCACACCTAGCTATATTATATTAAAATAAATTCATTTAAGAACATTATCTATACAATGATAACAATTTAATAGGTGCTAATTACAATTTTTAAACATAAATGAAGTTGTTTACCTCTAAAGTCGGTGGTTACTTGTATTTTCGTTGCATACAATATTTGTTTATCTCCTTCTATAGACAAAAAACGAATGTGATTTTATAATTAAAAAACACCAAAAGGAGACGGCGAGTTTTGTGAAAGTTATATTTTGCTATTGCAAATGAAAAACAACCGCCCTAAATTCTACCTGGAAAACGACAAATTTTAAAAATAAAGTGAGAAATGTAATAAGTTATCGCTAACCAAATTCAACCTATTAATAATATGAAAACACTGACCGGCACACGATATTACATTCAAAATAAAAAATATCACCAAGTGATCTTAAGATTTCTTATACTGTAAAAAGAAATCTTAAGATCACTTCCATCTTTTTTATAATCTGGGCCCAAGAATATAAGAAAGCGTATCCGTCTCCTTCAAGTGAAAATTATCTCAAATCGTAAATGATCATTTTTCGAATGTTTGGAAGTATTTCTCCGAATTTACTTAGCGGTTTTCTATCAAAGTTTATCATGTTTCTTTTCGACATCTAGCAGTGTTCAGAATATAATTAAGTCCTAGTAAGTTAAGTAAGTTAACTCCTAGTCCCGCGCGAACATACTCCTGTATTAAGCCACTTTATGTGGCTTGACCCGCGTAATATTTCAGTTTCCTACGGGAGTTAATGATTTTTCCTATATAACAATGTTTTATATATTTGTTTCTGGTCTTTGAACTCGTAAGATTATAATGGAAATCGATTCCAATTCATCCTCGGGAATAGGGAACTAAGGAATCACACTCACTTTTACATTACATTACTGTATATAATTTGAAGTAATTAACTGTTAATTAGCTGTACCAGAACCCTCTTTTTGATTGCCTCACAATTTTTTTTTTTAATTTTTTTTCACGGTTATTTTTAATACTTGAAAAAATAAAAAGCGTCAATAAATTATTATCATATCGACCCAATCATAATATTAAAACTAAAAAATGTGTGATAAGCAAAGCGAAGCTTGATAACCTGTGTATTAAACAAATATTTCCACAATGGCATTTTAATTTGACCATTTATCATTTCAATCATCATAAAAATTTCTAACGAAAAAGAGACCACCTTCAAGATTCACTAAAACAAATCTACGCGTAGTGGTATCTCTGTTAAGGTAGCATCTCGAATGCGGAGTGCTGTTAAATTTCACGCACAAATACGTCATTGTTATGATAAGGCAAGCGAAGTTTCGCTAGAACATGCTAGTCAGTGAATGAATGTATAACAGTCGGTTCTGGCACTCGCTGGCCGCTGCCGCGGCGCGCCGCGTGGTCGATGCCATTTGGTGTACAGGATTTTTTCTGGGTTTTATTTAAAATGGCCGGATTAAAGAAGACATTCAAATTCATATGTGAACTTTTACTGATCGATAGCAAATTTTATGTCATAAAATTGTGATAATTTTTATCCTGGGAATACCGCGGAAATTTTCCCAGGAGCGGTTCCTAGTTGTCCGGGTGCATCAAAATTAGCTCATTTCAAAACATTTTCATTTTCATTAAAACGATAGCTTACTTTATTTTTTAAATAAGCGGGGACAAATTCGCAGGCATATCCTGGTTGTTTAATAAAATGATTACACTCATCGTTTGGTTTCACTATGCAACATTTTCTTTTATTTTAAATCTCAACTTCGATCGTCGATGTTTAATATATAACACGGATCTCAAACTCAATTTGGTCGTGCTGTTTATAGTTATGAATTTTCATTGTACGTCTTCTTAGTCGAGTCAGATAGAGCATGTTATTAATCTTACTTACCTACTCATTTTAGACTTTCATATACCTCACAATATTTACTACGTTTTCTATTTAATTTTGAGGAATTTTCTGCTATATCTTCAGAACCCAAGATTCAATGGCAATTTTTTTTTAAACAACTATGAAAGTACACTGAATCCAACGCAAAAAGAATCCTCAAAATCGGTTCAGAAACAACAAAGACGTGGCTGAACATAAATTAAAACAAAATATTACACGACGAATTAAGAACCTCCTCGTTGTTTAAAGTCGGTTAAAAATTACTATATTTTGCAAATTAACAAAATAAAGATGTTTCAGAAAATATTTATTTTTGCTGTTTAGTTACTTTTGAAGTTGTTTAGTTAGTCGGTTTTGCTTATTGCAGTTTTTTGATTTTATACTTTTGGTTACGCAAATGCTTGAATAGTTTTAGCAAAAAATTATGAAACACGTTCTACGTGCTGAAGGGCCATTCATTAATTACGTAAGGATAATTTCAACAGATTTTGATCCCCCTATCCCCATGGAGGGATAATACCTCCCTCTTCTTATGTAAGATTCAATCTCGTTTTTCCGAATAATAAAACGTTGTTACAAAACCATCACTTACAATAAAATTCACCATTTAACGTAAATTAAAGATCATTTAGGTTATACGCTTTGATTGCTATCAGATATATATTATTTACAAAGTAATATTAAATTTTGATCCGTAAAATATTACGTAAAATGGGGTTTACCCCCACTCCCCCCCGGGTAATGGCTGTTTTTCTATATGTAAATGTTAAAATAACAAAAACAGGCGTTAAAACACCTTAGCACCTCTACCTTTTAAAATATCATCATAGGAGATAATTTTTAAAATATCATCAAAAAATAATTAATGCGCTATTTGACTACTTTTACTAGTACCTATTTATGACATCATAAGTAGGTACGCTCATATAAAATCTATGAGGCTGCGAGGTTTGTAAGTTTATAAAAAGTATATCATTTGATTTGAATGTGCACTCCCCTGTTTTGCGACTTTATTGTGGTATGTGAATGTGTAATTTTTGTCGTTTTCCTCCATTATTAAAGTCACTTTATCTATATTGATATTGCGTGGTTGATATCACACGATCATCCGGACTGTGACTATCACCTCATTAAATGTTCAGTGACTCGTCAAATTGTTTTATATCATATTTTATCTATGTTGTAAGTAAATTGTAATTTACGTCATAAATTGTTTGTAAAGCCTAGTGCACCCGTGTCATTTTGTTTGCTAAAATATCGGCTATGTGTATTTTTTATTGAGGAGTAATTCACCATTGTCACCGTAGTCACCTTTTTTATTTTATAATATTAAAAAAAAAAAATTAAAATAGCGGAAAAGAAGTTGCTACTTACAAATATTTGCATACAACTCTTATATTTTCTCTATAGAGTCGGTATGTTCGGTAAAACACTATTTAATCGGCTTCTAAAAGGGGGAGGTTCTCAACTCGCCCATGTTTTTTTGTATGTATGTTACTTAATTTCTCCGCCAATTGTGGTCCGATTTTCAATTTTTTTCTTTAATCGCAAATGTATACTCCCAAGGTATCCCGAGAATGCCGCTCATTAAAGAACGCCGTGTGCCTATTTTTTTGGATAAAGCTTGTATACGCGTGTAGGTATTATATTTTCTACAGGCGCTTAATTTTTTAATATGCGTTTTATGCCATTTCTCCATCAATTGGGGATCAAACTATTAGCGCCCTCTCTATGTTCATTCGCCAATCTATCTTATGCCTAAATAGGTCACTTTCATCTCTCTGTAACTACTATTTAAACATGTAAGAATACTAAGGAATAACAGTCATTCAGTAAAAAATCACAACTAGCACCACCAGTACGTTCTTGTTTTTAACCGACTTCGAAAAAAGGAGGAGGTTCTCAATTCGTCGGGATCTTTTTTTTTTTGCTATTTTTTTTATGTTTGTTCGCCGATTACTCCGTGATTTATGATCCAATTTACGTGATTCTTTTTTTGTTCGAGGCGGAATAGCTTCCTATTAGTCCCCTAAAAAATTTACATAGTTTGGCCCAGTAGTTTTCATTTTATGTAAATTTTTTATGAAAAAAATTTCCTTTTCGTTCCATATGTACACCGATTACTCTGAGATTTATGATTCGATTTACGTGATTCATTTTTTGTTCGACGCGGAATAGCTGCCATGTGGTCCCCTAAAAATTTGACATAGTTTGGCCCAGTAGTTTTAATTTTACGATCTTTTTTTTGTTCCCGTTTCTTGGGACCTATATTTTTTAAGAAGCGCGGCACTATTCGTAGGTCCACCCATACATAGCTAGACACTAAAAAGTAACAAATAAAAATAAAAACTTCGTTTAAAAAAACCGACGTCAAAAACTGAAAAACTAAAATGTATAAAATTAAAGTCGGTGCTTAGTAATTTTCAAAATATAGTATTTTTTATGTTTTACTTTGCACCGACTTCAATATGTTTTAGATAATATATATTAATAATAATAGCTTTACAAATAAGTTATTTTATACATTTTAGTTTTTCAGTTTTTGAAGTCGGTTTTTATAAACGAAGTTTTTATTTTTTTATACAAAACCTATTAATACTTTGATTATAAAACTTAAAATTTTAACTCTGAATTTCCCTTTAAGGAGTAAACTCCTAAATATGCCTAACATATATTTACATAATGTATTTTAAATTAATTACAGGAATTGGCTCTTGGAAGAACGAGCTGCAAAAGCGGCCGATCGGCAGCCATCTTTGCTCAGAGTTTATTTTAAGACGTTCTTTTGGTCATTTTTGCCAGGGGGAATATTGCAGTTCTTGAACATCGGTTTAAGGTAAGAACCATTATTGTTTTGTGGTGTCAGGTAAACACTTACAGAGATGTTACGGTTTATCTATCATAAGATAGATAAAAGTGTTAACTGGAAGAAGATACAAATCTTCTTCTATAATGATAAAATAAATCTGTAAATGGTTGAATTTTGTACATTGCGTTTAAAAATGTGAAAATCAGTATAATTCCGACCAGGAGATCCGAAAATGCAGCTTAGAATTTTTGGTGGTCTGTCTGTTAGAGCATCACGTGAACACTACTGAACGAATCGAAATAAAACTCCACACAGATGTAGCTTATATTACTTTTTATCCCAATACATGACGTCGTTCCAGACAACGAAAAGTGGGAAAGACGAAAATAGTGGGCGCCGCGGTCGCATCTTTTTTGAAAACTACTAAAGGGGTATAAATTAAACTCGGTACAGAGATGGCTTATATCCCTAGTCAACACTTATAGTAGGGGAGGCCAAGCGAGGATTTTGGGATTTACTCTAGCGTGGCAGAATAACACGAGGGGAGAAACCTTGCACCCTGTTATATAGCCCCACCATATATTAAACCTTCATACAAGGGGGGGGGGGTGTATTTTGGGGGTGCTTCAAATTATTTTTCAAAGATTAAGGAAATTCCTTCACATAACTGTCAGATTATAGGTCAGCACGACAAGGACAACAAGCTGAACCGTCTGTAAATTATTAATCTGCCGCGCTCGAGTACTTCAATGTAACTTTTTTTTGCATTTTCAAAAATCGGCCATTGCTTTTGGTCGCGTCCAAATCGTCAGTCTTTTGAATAAGAGTTCCTTTAGGGTTTACTAAACATCCCATTTGAATATCTGACGCGCGTGAGTATTTCTGTGCGACTCTTTAAAAAAAAACCCGTACATGCTCCCCCACCAGTGAAAGGGCATACATCATATAACATTTTTTCTTTTTAGCATCTAATCTTCACAATCCAACAGGTCAATGCGACGCTCGAGTAACTCCACATTTAGCATCTTGGGCTCCCCTACTATTAGGATACTTTTTATTCCGATAAATGACGTCATTTCCATGGAATAGATGGATTAGCAAAATAGATAGCTCCGCAATCACTTTTTTTTTTCAATAAACTAACCAATACCTATGTTGTCATAAATAACATTTCATTGATTGTGTTACTTCTAATCAGGTTGGCTTGGACTCATCGCTATTTTTTGCCGAGCAGTTGTCTAAACGATATGGACTTGGTTTCTCAGCTATTGCAATGAATTGAATTGAACCTGAAGTAAATTTTATTTTATTTGGAATAATTTAATTTCGATTACATATAACGCCCACTAGCCAGTATGAACTATCAAATCGTTTCCAGTCCATTATTGCAACTGATGACACTGGTTTTCAGCTCGGGATAATCTTTAGGCCATAACTACTAGTACTAATAACCTACGTCTACATGTTGAGTTAAACAAATGTGCTTTGGGGAGCTAGCACATATTATGTAGATAGAGTTTTCATGGTTCAAAAGAAGTGTCTACATGGTGTCTATATGGTTTAAATTTTCTGGACTCATATAAACCTCTTTTCAAAGAACACAAAATTCTTACTGCACCCTCTGTCTACATTAAGCAATTAGCAGTTTTCATGTAACGGAATCCAAATTTCTGCCCTACGTACGGAGAATCAAGTCAGAGAATACTGATGCCCTCCATAAATAATCGACTTTTATACATCTTGTGCAACCTGTTCTTAGAAAAAAAAAACTAATTTTATGGGTGTTGAAATACTATTTTACTTACTGACATATAATGTGCTTATTTAAATTTATTTGAAGTTACTCTGTACAATTGGTTATTAAAGAAATGTTTTTATTCGGTGCATGATTATTTTTAACCGACTTCAAAAAAAGGAGGAGGTTCTCAATTCGTCGGGATCTTTTTAAAAAAAATATTAAAAAACGGTGAATATTTAATGTATATTCACCGATTACTCTGAGATTTATGATCCGATTTACGTGATTCTTGTTTAGTTTGATGCGGAATAGTTGCCATTTGGTCATGTAAAAATTATACATAGTTTGGCCCAGTAGTTTACATTTTACGAACATTTTTATGTTCCCGTTTCAAGAAACGGGCCTATATTTTTTAAGAAGCGCGGCACCTTTCGTAGGTCTACCCATACATAGCTAGACACTAAAAAGTAACAAATAAAATAAAAAAACTTCGTTTAAAAAACCGACTTCAAAAACTAAAAAGTATATAATAACTAATTTCTAAAGCTATGTATTATTATTAATATAAATTATCTAAAACATCTCGAAGTCGGTGCAAAGTAAAACATAAAAATTACTATGTTTTGAAAATTACTAAGCACCGACTTTAAGATGTTTTAGATAATTTATATTAATAATAATAGCTTTAGAAATAACTTATTTTATACTTTTTAGTTTTTGAAGTCGGTTTTTTTAAACGAAGTTTATTTTTATTTTTAACTGGAACAACATATAAATTTCAAATTCAAATTCAAATTCATTTATTTATATAAACTTATTTCTAGGCCTTATATAATTATATCTAAAACTTATAGTAATAACACATTTTGAATTAAAATTAAGGCTACAATTTTTTTTTGGCGGCGGTTGCTGCACTAGACTCGAGGTCTGTATCGCGGCACCCAGCACAATTTTATTATAATATAGAAACTTAATTATAATGGAATTATTAATTAATTACTTAACCTAAAACTATGTGTGCGTGCGTGTGTGTGTGTGCCTGTGTGTGTGTGTTCGTTGTATGTGCCTCTAGTGTTATAGTCGTATTGGTAGTATACATTCTGTGTCGCTGTAATTTAAAGTTTTCAACCATTTACTAACTTGGTGTTTAAACTTTGGTGCTGGAGGCTGTATGATACTCGTACTCGTATTTATATTGAATTTAATTATTTAACTTTATTACATTGACATAAAACAGTACTCTAATTTATTTTTGTTGGTAACGTCTATTATATTTTAATTATATCTTATATAACTTGTATGAGACAATGTATAATTTAAGACCTATATAAATTATATGTACCATGTCATGTGCAAATCTTTCATTTCAATTCAAAATTAACTTTCCATTACGAATAGTTTTTTAAAAATTATTTTATTAGTATTGGTACTTATAAATACTAAAATCTGTAGAGACATTTTATTGTGAATTAAAATGACTAGTACAAATACTAAAATGTTTTATGAACTCATTTGTGCATGTCGACGGGTGGTAGGGCATTTGCCCGACTGGATGGCTACCACCCCTGGTCTAAAGTATGTCGCCACAACAACCTTAAGTTGTGTTCCGGCATTAGTGACCAGATTCCAGTCTCCTTTAAAGAGAGCAGCAGCGCATTTGTAGCACCCTTGGTGTTGCAAATGTCCATAGGCGATGGTAACCACTTTCCATCAAGTGGGCTCTGCCTGTCTGCTGAACTCCTGCAATAAAAAAAATATGTAATTTATTGTTTATGGTTTGTTCCAAGACACGCAGCTTTTGTTGGTAATACTTTAAATTATTAAAAAAAAACTGAGTAATATTAAAGTTATAAAATCTAAAGCTATTAAATCATAATGATCATTTAAACTTTTCACAACACTGCGAAAAACGGCATCGAAAACGCGAAGCGTTGATATTTAGACTTTTTGTCTTTCATAAAAAATATATTTAATTTTAAAAATAGGGTGATATTTTTTTAGCTGATATCCCCGAAACACGCACACATTGACAGTTTCTGGGGAGTGTCTTCACTCTGTAGTTATAATTGTACATATATGTATTGAAAAAAACGATTGAATAATTATATATAATTTACGGATGAAATCATAAAAAAACATCAATAGATTAATTGTGGTGCGTGATAAATGCATGCGGTATGCAAAGGATAGATTTTGTGAGGTATTCGTGTGATTCAATAAAATAATTAACTTTAAATTGATTTCTCGTGATAATTGGTAAACTTGGTTAACGATTGAACGTTTCAATCCCTAAATATGTTGTAACAAAAACTGCCAATTCGGGATTTTTATTTTGTGATGTTTACAGCAATGCTCTGTCTAGACATGTTATGGTAAAAATAATTGATATAACTATGTTATGAATCTTGACAAGTTTTCTTGATGTTTGTGTAGTGATTAAATTGAAAAATGAAAAATTATATGAGCTGATTAAAAGCATAAACTGTTTATACCGATTATATATTATTATCAGATAAAACGAAGCTAATATGTTCGCAACATAAATATACTAGTAATCATAAAAGTAGGTATTATAATCTTAGCTAGTATACTAAACAATGACAGTAATTAATTATAATTTTCGATAAGCGTGGCGAGTAGATATGCTGCCCATTGTCCTAAAATGTGGATACCTGAGACCAGCAGCACGTTTATTACATGGGGTATATTATAATTGTATTGTAGTAGTCCATCTACCTTAAGCAACATTTTGAATTCCTTCGCCTTTCTACTTCCCACAATTTGCGCACTCATACGTATCGTAAACTCATTATACCTGCACACACTTCATAAGTTCATGATAACTTTTTTACAGTGCAGGGTGTCAAACTTTGTAATGCGCTGCCACTTACTGTCAAAGAGGCCAAAACATCGCCTACATTTAAGAACGCACTCGGAAAACACTACTTTTCCTTAAATAATTATGCCTAATTCTTATATTATAGACTATTTAATATATATGTATGTATTTAATTTATAAAGTAGTTTAAGTATGTGTATTTAATTTATAAATTATGTAGTTTAAGTATGTTTATTTATGATATTTGATATTTAATGATCTGCACCACCTACATCGCCAGATTAGGTTAAATTATTCCTTAAGTTAGGTTGCCTGGAAGAGATTGCTTTCAGCGATTAAGGCCGCCTATTGTTTCTACCATGACAATATTGTTATTGTGTATTTTGAAATTGTATATTTGGTGAGCAATAAAGTGTTATCTATCTATCTATCTTTCTTATAGGGGTGAAAGCGTCATAGAAACTTAGCATAAGAAAATTTGTAAGAATGGATCTGTAGATGTATGGATGTATGTTTGTTACTGTTTCACGCAAAAACTGCTGAATTTATTTTGATGAAACTTTACAGTAATATAGCTTACACATCAGATTAACACATAGGCTATAATTTATAAAGATATAATGTGAATTATCCAAAATATAACGATTTTCCACCACCACGCGGGTGAAAACGCGGGCGCAGCTATTTGACCAATAAATACATGAATCATAACCACAGAAAGACAAGAAACACGAGAAAGAATAAGGGTTTTTTTAATAGGTTAGAAGAGGATGCTCCGCTTCGCTTCGCACCCGCCTTAGACTTCGTGGTAATTTTTTTTATAACCACCCAGAGTGAATTTGATATCTCAAATAATAAAAAATGTGCCGTATAACTAACTATACCGCACCCCAGAATAACTCTATTCGAACATTTGATAGCCACACATTCAGATATATTACCGGTGACCTTCAACCTCCTCTTATAGTCACCCAGTTCTTCACAGTTAGTCTTAATATCATCTCAATTCTACAGATTTAAACATATTAACGATTTCATAAAACAATAAATAGAAAATCTAATGTAACACTCGTTTTTCTCTAGATCGTAGCGCGTGGCGAATGGCACCGCTTAAATATTATAAATTACTTGAAAGTACCGACAATTAAATGTTCGCAATCAAAAATGTTCAGTAACTTGTTAATACCTGTTACAAATGGAATCAATATGTTTAGTCAATATAATAGTATCGTATTCACTCATTAACTTTGTTATCCACTGCAACAGATCTGCACACTATTTAAGGCAGATGTGTGCACAGAACACATCTGCCTTAAAATAGCTATTGCTCCGTGATACCTAACAAAATCTGTTTAATTATGATATTGTTAAACGACTAATTACTACAACTGTAGCTTTATAATATCTCCTATAAATATATATATTAGCTGCCATGAATTTAGTTGCCAAAAAGGGGGAATTCTCTCTATCTCTATAAGTTCCAGTACGACTTGCCCAGGGCCACATATTATTGTATAGAGAGAATTTTCTCATTTTATGGTGCGTGATGATCGACATAAAATCAGTGCGAACTATCTGTGTGAGACTAATTTGATATTTTTTCTTTAAAATGTAGGTATGTATACTGATTGTATTAATCATATTATTATTTGTAGAATAAATAAATCAGTCTTCAAACTGGTCAACATTTGATAAAATATTTAAGAGCTGTCAATAACAAATAATGTTTTTAGATAAGTTAAAGTGAGTCTATCCGGCGAAGCATAGATTAATTTAACAAGATCACTCCATATAAACGTGCTGGCTTTGCTCCCACGTTTGCTCTAGTCGCAATGACGGCTTTCACACAACTGTAATCTGTATACACGTTTTCCTGCTTTTATTAGGGTTTTACGAAAAACCCCACGCGCATGCAGTTGCACAGCAAGTAATATCTTGTCTTATATAATTATATAAAATTTTTGTGTCACGATGTATGTTGCCAATAAACTCCAAAACTACTGAACCGATTTCAATCAAATTTGCACACCGTGTGCAGTATGATCTAACTTGAAAGATAGGATACTTTTTATACCGATGGAACCGGTAGGTGGCGCTGAGATCGGGTTCTAGAATCCTCCTAACCACCGGGAGCGATTTTGGTGATTTTGTTTTTGTATGTTTGAGTGGGTCCCCGTATGGTTTAAATCCACCATTGGAAACGGTACGTGGGGCTGGGATCGAGTCATAGACTTTTATTTTTTCAAAGCAGGACAACGCTTGCCGGGGCCGCTAGTTTATTATAAAATTCTAAACATGCCTTGCCTGTAAATTGAAGCTATTAAAAAAAAAAACAACCGGAATAGACTATATAAACAATGGAGAACACGATGCATTATTTATTTCTGGTTCTGTTGTCGGTTTATTTGGGATTCATGTAAAAAAAAACTGGTCCGATTTCTATGCGGTTTTCACTGATCGACAACAAATTCTTATAAAAGCTAATTTTTTATCTGGGATTCCAGCGACAATTTTTTTGGGATTGATTTAAAATGCCCAGATAAAAATCCATTCTAATGTGATTTTTTCACCGATCGATAGCAAAGTTGATGTAATAAAAAGTTTGATATTTTAACCCAGGAATCCCGCGGGAATTTTACCCGGAATATTTTAAAATAGGTAGTGTATACATAAAAATTAGCTTTTTCGGAACCAAGTGATACTAAAACAATATAATCCGGGTCTTTTTATGTTTTCCGGGATTTCCTAACTTTGAAACCACGTGATATTAGAACTTGCTTAATATGACAAATTCTATATTTATTAGACATCTTTAGTAGAACAGTTGTAGTTATGTATGCGTTTAGAAACATTACTTATATATATCCCGGAATATAACCCCGGAATAATCCGGAGTTGTTCGGGAATCTTCAGCATTCATTATTTTCATACAATCCATTGCCCTGTTGAAAGTACCCTTTGTATTTAAACACTGGCGAAATAACTGTAATCAACGTTACCTATTAATCGTGGACGAAGTCGCGGGCAAATCCTATTTTATTATATTGTAATACTATAGAGAAAATTCGTACGCGTTGCCATGATATCATTTATCGCAATAAAAATTATCCTAAGTGCATCCCATCCATTCAGTAGTCTTCACGTGATGTTCCAACAGACAGACAGACACAATTTATAAAAGTTGCATTTTCGAAATTTGCGGGTTCGAATTAGAACTCTTGATTTTTTCTTTTCTAAAATTTGTTTAAACTCGACTCCTCTACAGATTTATTAAGCCAAAAGTACCTACAGACCGTCGTTATTATTATCTAATAATGACGAACGTCTGTACTTTTGGTATAATCAATATTTTATAGCGTGGCTCGAATATTTATATCACAGTTATAACATTGTATATATAAAAATAATAGCCCCTAAACGTCTCACAGCTGGGTTTGGGCTTCCCACTATAGGGGAACGGACAGCATACGTGCCACGCTTCTAAGTCGGCTTGGCAGGTCTAAAAACATCGGTTATATCAATGTGCAGGTTTCATTACGATGTATGCCTTCACCGTTAGCACATGGTAACTATGCACATGTCAGCTAACTGCCTAAGTAGTACAAGCTTTCCGGTCAGGAACCCGCACTCCTTGAATTTGGGGTGCGTGCGCTTACCACCACGCTACTACGGCTGTAACATGTACACGTAAAATAAGATTTTTGGCCCTAAATTAAAGATTTTAGGGTCAATAATTCCCTAATTTGGACCCCTTGGCGTACACACACCACTTTATTTTACGAGGGGAAATCTGATTGAAGACTAAGTACCGCGGGGGAAGCGCGGTGGGGGCGTTTGGGATTCACTTTGTTGGGATGGTAATAGCATCTTCGATGAAACTCTATGATCACCTGAGTCGAGGATACCCACCAAACCCCACGGTATTTCTTCCATCACCTCATGCTATACAGCCGTGGTGATGGCCAATCAGCCTCTTCCACACCTGGGAGTACTAATTTGCTGGCGTCTTCCTTTTATCTTCCCTTCGCAGTGCTATTTGTAACTTGTCTCACGGCTAAAAAGGTGAGCGCGCGAAGAACAACAGTGCACCTCATCTCGTCGGCATTGGCATTCATCGGCTATCCACTGCCTTACGGTAATACCACCGTCTGATGAAGCGTCAACGTTTATCTAATAGTCAACGAGGGATAGCGAAACCCATTCGTTGGCCTTCCATACTTATTTATGGTTATGATTTACCATTTGGATCTATTAACGACACATTTTGAACATCAATTGCCCTTAAAAAAGAACAGGTGGCTGTAGGCGAGTCAGAATTCCGCATATCTTTAAAAAGGGGTCACCTGGTATGCAAGGCTAAACTTGCCTCCAAAAAGCTTGGTGTGCTAAACCGGTCCAAGCAGTACTTCACTCCGCGGCAACGACTTGCGCTGTACAAAGCGCAAATCAGACCGCATATGGAGTACTGCTCACACCTATGGGCCGGAGCACCCGCTTACCAGACTGACCCTCTCGACTCCATCCAGCGTCGCGCCGTTCGTATCGTCGATGATCCCATACTTACAGATGGTTTAGATTCGCTTAGTCTTCGGAGAGACTTTGCGTCCCTCTGCGTATTTTACCGCCTGTATAACGGGGAGTGTTCCGAGAAACTATTTGATCTTGTGCCAACGCCTCACTTTTACAACCGCACCGCTCGCCAGCGACGGGATATTCACCCCCATTTCCTTGAGCTTCCACGCTCAACTACGCAACGGTTCTCTAGAACATTTATTCCGCGTACAACAATGATCTGGAGGGAACTTCCCGCCGCGGTTTTCCCTTTGCGCTATGACATGGGGTTCTTTAAGAAGGGCGTTATAAAATTTCTTAGAGGTCGGCAACGCGTTGGCGACACCCCTGATGTTGCAAACGTCCATAGGCGACGGTAACCACTTTCCATCAGGTGGGCCGTCTGCCTGTTTGCCTGCTTCAGGCTACTAAAAAAACCGGATATGAATGCTGTACAATCCAAATTTAATAAATAAATTAATAAAGATTTCTTGCAATCACAACACTCGCCGACCTTCGTCACGATATGGTTACGTGATTCTTGCTCGTACACGTCGCTTGCGATTACCGCTATATTTTAGCCACAGACCCTGATACATAGGTTCATATATGATATGAAACAAATTTAAATACAAAGCTCCGAAGAAGGTCTTTTGAATTGTTGTATGTCGTACGGACCACAGGCCGTAAGATTAAACTGGACTTATTGAAGGGTCGTGTAGCGTCATGGGACAGCCAACATATAGAACTCATTCAAAGATTCAGTATTTTGACGTGATAATGATCAGCGATTATCCGAGGGTAAATCAGTCAGTATTGTTAATGTTAGTCAGTTACTGTTGTGGGAATTGGGAACAAAAATAAATGTATGGGTCTACTCGAATATATTATTGTTATATATATATATATATATATATATATATATATATATATATTACGAAATAAATATTTATTTTAATTATATAAAACACTAGGATATGCCCGCGACTTCGTCCACGCTGGACTTGAAATTCTTGGGACACAAAGTACCGCAGCATTTTAAAAATAATGTAAGTTATTGTATTGTGTTGTGATAAAGTAAATCGCAAGTAAATTATATTGATGTAAAACAGCGAACGGAAAATATATACATCTGACTGGGTAGTAGCTAATATTTTATTATTTATTGATGTGTATACGCAAAGTAGACGTCTGCCGCGATCGATATACGTTTTTAAGACTATAATAAACAAAACATATCAATGGAAGATCTGGTCAATTACTTTCAAATTTTTTTTTTATCATTTTCAAAATGGCCTGCCACAAAGTTAACCGCGTGATAATGGTCTGCCATTCTTATTTTCCGATAATAATAAGCCTATATTTTCAAATATCAAAACGGCAGCCCTGGTCAAATGGATTTAAAATTTGACAAAAATCGATACTGACTCACCTCAGCGCTCGTCGCGTCCACCACTTAGGGCTTAGTGAGTCCCCGTACCATGCATGGTAGGTATAGGTGCTTCAATGTACAAAACCTCAGGTCTGGTCAAATACATACAGGTAGCCGATCACTGGCTCTTATATTTGTAAAATTGTAACCGTCAAAATTTTTATGTCGTAATATGTGGACTCACTGTTAATAAATTAACAATTAATTTTAATTTATTTAACTTTTAAGGCGTGAAGGTTATATAGTGTTTTCTGTTGACTCACACGTTTTCAAAATTAATGCACGCGAATTATAATTACCTTTTTAATTATTGTTTTTACGAATTTGTGGGATTTTAATATAAAATGATGTTCTTAAAATAACAAATTTAAATCGTAAGGCAGAAAATCATAATACATAATATATACATACATAATAAACGCGCAAAATTCGTCAATATGAAATTCCAGTACGGAATGTACACTTATTAACGCCTCAATTGCAGTTAAACCTCAACTACTCAGTCTCATCGGGTCGACTATTCGTAATATAGACATTCCTCTCAAGCAACATGCCCACTATTCCTTGGAAGTCTCGAACTTGTAAGCTTAATGGATTCTAAGAATGTGCAACGAAACTTAAATTTTAGAAGATAGCATATACGACGTTTTACTGGGAGGCAATACGAAGGGATTAACGCCAACAAATGTGTGAATAATTAAGACAATCACAAAAGGATTACAGTACAGGAACGGTACTTTAGTTGTAATAATTTTAAAAGCCTGACCAAACTGAGACGAACTCCCCCGTGACGCAGGATGACAGCGCTCATGCCGATTGGGTTAGAAAAGAAAAGTAACTACACTAGGTCTATAAAGATTGTATAAATAATTTGTTTTTGCAAAAATGACTACTAATTAATCTACAACATAAATTCATAGGTACTGACTACCTCGAATATTAAAATTATTCTTTCCTACTTTATTAAGTTATTTCTACTTGATTATATAATTACTACTTTAATAAATTTAAATAAATTATTTAAAAACATTTTACAGACAAAAGTGCAGTTTTACACAAGGGACCAAACTGTGAATAAAACAAAACTGGTTGATTGTATAAGGTTGAAATTTCGAATATCCTTCTTGTTAGGTACAATCTGTATACCGGCAAGATTTTTTAAATTGTAACATCCATAGTTTTTAGTAAACCACAAAAAATGGCATTTTGCGTATACGCCTTAGTTATGAAGCCCTCGATATGTATGTCGCTTACATAATAACAACAATAATTATCTGCATATATGTTTAATGTGCAGAACGGGAACACCACTACTGTTCAGCGAGCTGCTAAGTTACTGGTCGCCAGATACCTCCATGACTCAAACTAATGCTTCATACTACGCAATTAGTATGATCCTAGCAAACTGGTTAGCAGCATATTTCAATCACCATGGTAATCTGTACTGCAATCAATTTGGAATGAAGCTTAGAGTTGCAACTTCTACACTTATGTTCAGGAAAGTAAGTTTTTGACATGAAAATTAGTTTTAAATTAAATTAATTCATAAGTGTTTTAAAGGCCCAATTAAAACATTAAAACAATAATTCTTAAGTTACATCAGATAGTTAATTAAACACATATTATCAGAGTATGGATGTATTATATGGACACTGACAGCGAGACTGGTCCACAAATTCAAAGTCGCTCGTCGGGCTATGGAGCGAGCTATGTTAGGTGCTTCTCTTATGGATAAAATCAGAAATGAGGACATCCGTAAAAGAACGAAGGTAACCGACATAGCTCGCAAAATTAGCAAGTTGAAGTGGCAGTGGGCCGGTCACGTCTGTCGCAGGACCGACGGCCGATGGAGCAAATGAGTCCTGGAGTGGAGTCCTACTCTACGTCTCGGCAAACGTAACTTAGGCCCCCCGGCAGGGCTGTATGTGGAAGACAGGAGACCGGGGTATGTAGCGCGTACTTGGGGATGCCTACGTCCAGCAGTGGACTGAGCTGGCTGAAGAAGAAGAATATGTATTTATTCTATAATGAACTAGAATGTATACAGGCTGATTTAAATTGATCCAGCCATTGACTTGGGCAGCGGACTGACTTCAAAAGATTCAATCGGGAATATTGAGGTCAGCACTGACTTGATAACGCTGTACTAACTTCAAATCAATTTACACCATGCCAGTGTGAGGTCATCACTGGCTTCTTTCAAATTTGAAATCAGTAGCTGAATCAATCTAAAACAACTTTAATCTATTTATCAACTGTGCCCGACTTTAAATAGACTCACATTTTAAATTTAGAATGATAATCATAAAAGGTTAAAGACATAAAAGTGGATGATTTATGATACCACTTATAACGTTATGTACGTACATTGTATTTCACTTATAATCCCTTATGACATTAAGTAGAATAATGAGGCCAGATTGCCGTTTTCTGTCGTATCCAGAAGCTCACTATGTCAGGTCGCTGGATCGACATACTGATTCGTTGTCCTTCTGACCACTTCTAGAAATATTAATTAAATTGGATTTTAAATATATACTGATATAATAATGAAAGATACTTGTGGACTGGAAGTATTGTTGTTGGCATTACGCACGCTTTGCTTGCTTCGCTCTTTAGCGATATGTATACATGTAACCTTGTTTTTAGATAATTAATATGAAACATTTTCTATTGTTATATCTAACTATAGATGTGGCTTAAGTTGTCTAAGGGCCGATTTTGCATTCACCAGATAAAAGTTATTCATAGAGTAACAACATACAACTTTGACAATTTTTAATTCGCTTCGTTTATGAATTCATTCAGGTTATAATTTATTGGACTGATAACTTTTATCTGATGATTGAAAACTCGGCCGTAGGACATTTAAACATCACTTACTAACAGTCAGTTTAGTTTATTTTTAAATCGGGTTATATGTAAATTATATTTTTGTAATTTCCTTATCAAACAGATAATGCGGATGAGTAATGGGTCCCTTGGAGAAACGACAGCGGGTAAAGTGGTGAATCTAATGTCAAATGATCTGCAACGTTTCGACCTTACCTTTTTGTTTCTACACTATATATGGATAATACCCCTACAACTGATAGCCATATCTTGGTTGGGTTACATTACAGCGGGCTACGCGGCTCTTATTGGATTGCTCGCTATGGCCATCATAGCTCTACCTATTCAAGGTAAACATTCTTGCATAATAATAAATTATAATAATAATAAATATTCATAAATTCTTATTTTTGAAAACAGGTTTGTATAATTAAGTAGAGTTTACCCCGCAGCTGTGCTACGGGTCAAACTCTGGCCTCCAATCAACTCAAATGACCAAATTGTCCAAAATGACAAAATGTCAAAAATGACCTAAATATCCCAAATGTTCAAAATGACCAAAATGTCCAAAATGACCAAAATGACCAAAATGCCCAAAATGGCCGAAATTACCAAAATATCCAAAGTGACCAAAGATACGCTAGCCAGTGATGATGAAAATCATATACTTTTGTAACTATACATATTTAAAAACATATTAAAGATACGAAACAGTTCCTAACAACCAGTATTACCAGCAAAACACCAAACGTTAAAAAACTCCGATTTAACTTTCGAAGTATTGGATAGAAAACTGTAAACGACTAAAGGTTGTAAGGCTTAAAAATATCTAGTTTTATATTATTATATAGAGTAAATAAAATCAATGAAGTAGCCTTTGAGATACGGAGTGTTTACAATTAATTTGTTTTAGAGCTCCGTAAACTGATGATAAAAAAATAGTTGTTTACCTACTACTGAACCTTTCACTGCTGTGGAATGTGTGGCACTTAGCTGGTGTTTTTACATGTTTCCAATTCTGTTCTAAAGTCCAAGAGTTATCGAATTTCACCAATAATTGCTGTCTCAAACTTAAGTTTAAGTTAATGTCTTTTCGTTTCAGTTGTCGTGGGTCAATTATTAGGAAAAATCCGGATGCGTAATGCTGAAAAGACTGACAGCAGAATTAAAGTTATGAATGAAGTTATTAACGGTATCCAAGTAAGTATTAAATTTGTTTAAGTTTAGTTTTGTTTGCTAATGAGTAACAAGTAACTAATCATCATGACAAAATTAAAGTTCAAAGTAAAGCCTTGGAATAAAATAATACGAAAAGGCGATAAACAAGCAGAAATTCGAACAAAGTTTCACGATTTTACCTGCTATGTATTTAATGTATGTATGTATCCACATTTATATTAATGTGGATTACACGCGGAAGGACAGCTTTATGAAGTCCTCCATCTTTGGCAGCATACATATCCGTAACATAGCACACTAAAGAGTCTCGCCTACGCTGATGTAGCCACATTTTACGAAAACTGGTAATAAATATGTGGAGTACAAATGCATTGATGCAGGCTTAGACACATCCTGATGAAATGAGTACCCCTAAGAAATGTTGACATAACGTAACACTTTTTTTTGGTTAACAGTTATAGTCCTAAAAATTATGCTACAATTATAGAATATGCACAAAGATTCATAGACTAAACTAATGAAGTGAGTAATTAATTACCATAACAAAGAGTCAATTCGCATTAACAAAAGCTAGACTATCTGCAAATACGTCATGGTTCAATTTTCAATGTTGAATGCGTTGACTGTTCTGACAAAAGATGTTTTGCGTCGGAAAACTCTATAGTTCAATGATGAATGTAATAATTTTCTAAAACGAACAAGATTGCTGATATAGGTGCCAATGCTGATCAATGCTCTCACAATACTTAAGAAATCTATGATGATATTTGTTTAACATTGTATAATACAGCTTGTTTGTCTTTGTTACTATTTAGTCTTATTTTATACTTTCTTTTTAGGTGATTAAAATGTATGCCTGGGAGATACCTTTCCAGAAGCTTGTAGGAGAAAAAAGAACAGATGAATTGGTTGAAGTAAGAAAGGCGACAAGATTAAGAACTGTGTTATTGGGTTTCTTATTATTTACTGAAAGGGCCGCACTTTTTCTTACAATACTTGCATATCTTTTGTTAGGGAACTCGATGAGTGCTAACGTGGTAAGTAAATTATTAGATTTCTTTATATATTATTGAAATTCTGTAGCTATTTTTAGTATTTTAGTTTATTTTACGTTGACCGACAAAAACAGTAAATAATTTCATTTTAATAAATTTTGTCAGGCAACGTGAGAATAATGATTAAACATTTAAATGAGCACGTAATTATATTTGCTAGTGAAACTATTGTTCATTATTCCTTTTTTGCACTGTTTTTCTTTATTGTTTACTACGCTTTTAGCAGGGTTCAATAATAAAATAATGATGTCTGTTTCTTTAAAATTATTCTACTCAATTCTATTGTATATATTTCCATTTATACATAGACAATCGATCAGTGAAATCCCTAACCTAGAAAAGTTCTGGAATCGTGCATGATCCTACATTGTTATTCTTCTCTTCAAAACATACATACGAAACAAAATACATGCAGTTGATGCTAAAAAAAATATTGCAAGTATAGCTCATAATCATAAAGACATATAACTCTAATTGTACCAATTATACTGCATTTATTTTTTCAGATTTATCCATTACAACAATTCTTAAGCTCTGCACAAGTTAATATATCATTAATACTACCCCTAGTGCTGTCTTTCACAGCTGAATTTATTGTGTCCGTCGGAAGAGTAGAAGAGTACATGGTTCTTCGTAAGTTTCGTAATACTACTTGTAGTCACTTGAAAAATATAGCGATTGGACGTTCGTATCAAGCCGTTTCAGAGATTAAAAGATTTCATGTCTATTTATTCACTGGAACGCAGAGGACCTGTGCCCTGACTTGAAAGTTTCGTAAACGAACTTTTCACTATTTACTGTAATCAATGGTGTGTGAAATTACCCAAAGTTGTTCGTTGTATTATATAGCATAAAAGTAACTTGCTTAGTATATAAATAAAAGTATGTGATCAGATTTAGTAAAATAAAAAAAAACAGACAAAGTTTGTCTTCCGTGTACAATGAAAGATGGTCCGTGGTGTCAAAAAAAGTCCACCTTAATACTCAAAATTGCAAAAGATTCTGGTGAATGTATATTATTTTTCATAATTGGTTAATAACCGGCATTTGTGGTTTCTTCGTAAACAACATATTATTCTAATAATGGCTTCTCACTTTATACTCTAATGCTTGAAGAAGACAGATAAATATTAGAGTACATAGTTATGCGTAAGTTGCACACATAAGTACGCCAAACATTCGGCGCTTCGCGGGGGGAAATATTACCGAATGTTCGATGTTTAGTATTCGATCTTTCTGGGCCAGCGACTGTCTTGCCACAAGGACAACTATATTAAGTATCTCCTTACAAATAATACCCCTTTCAGAGCCTAGTAACCAAATCATCTCAGACGATGATGGGATATTATTAAACTTCTTCCACTTGTTATGAATGCCGGGATTGCGCCTAGAGGATTGTAACCTAAGTTACATAATCCATAATCACCATGTATGGACAATTATTATGAGGAATAACTTGTCAATTATAAATTACAGCTGATCGAGAGGATTTAGCACAAAGTGCACTTGCCTCAACTGGGACCGATGTGAAGCTGTTTCGAAATATGTCGAATAGTTTTAAGGAGACTAACGCCAATTCAGTGCGACCGTTATCCTATCGCAAAAAGTCCGAATCCACATTTCCGAACCTTCCTATAAATGGTAAGTACTCTGAAACGTTTGGACAAAGTTATATCATTAACATTCATGATTAGAATTCTGCATTAGAAGTAAAATATTTTTGAAAAAATTTAATACTCAGAAATTAAAACATATAATTAACGAAATTGAAAAAATATTCTTGAATATTAGTTAACATCCCTGCTGTTAATTATTTTAGTTTCCATCATAAGTAAAAGTATATAATCTTAAATGAATAGGTCACGGACCGAGGAAAATAAGCCTTATGAGAAGCGTATCGCAACTAGATGACACAGCAGTTATGGTCCATGATGTATCAGCTAGCTGGACCGCTGACCCCAATTTCTTGGCACTAAAAAATATTTCCATGCGATTAAGAAAGGGAAAACTGTGCGCTATCATAGGCGCCGTTGGATCTGGTAAGGTACGTCGCACTTCCTGTTCCTATCAAATATAACCACTACATGCTCCAGATACCTACACTAATGAAGACATATGAAAATAGTTTGTTTGGTTGTTAATGAAATTTGGCAAGGCAGATTATATAATCCTAGAAAAGCTAAAATGTTTCTCAATCTTTGATTGGTCTGGCCTAAAATATTTTAAATAATGAAATTTTAATATAAATGCTATTTCACGATCTTCACGACCTAAACTGCCAAATTAATTCGTTTCTTTATTTAAGCAGATAGCTGATGTTATAAGGAGTAACTTAGGTTAATTTTTTTAGGGTTCCGCGGAAAAAAATCCACGCGGACACAGTCGCGGACACAGGTAGTAATATTATAAAATTCTAAACATGCTGTGTTTAACAACAACAACAAGTGGAACTATATAAACGATGGAAAACACGATGCAATTTTTTTACATTTCTTGTCTGTTTGTTTGACATTCACATAAAAACAACTGAGCTGATTGCGATGCGATAGTCACTGATCGACAGCTAATTCTTAGACTTAAAATCTGCGTGACTTTTTATCCCGGGTTCCCGCGGGAATTCTTCCCGGGAGTGGTTTGAAGTTGTTCGGGTGCATAAAATTAGCTTATTGCTTTTTATTTTCACATTATTTTTAAATCCTGCGATACTTTGTATCCCGGAATTTTCCCGGGTATAGTACAAATTAGTTAGATTGCATAATTATTAGCTGATTGCGATACGATTTCACTACAACGATAGCTTAAGTGCTTATGCGATACTTTATATTCCGAGAATCCTACGGGAATTTTCCCGGGAATGTTTTAAAGTGGGTAGTATATACAAAAATTAGCTGATTCGGATTCAATTGATACCAAAACGATGTAAACCGGAAGTTTTATAAGTATTTCCTAACTGCGAAACCATGTGATATTAGCTTGCTTGAGCTTACTTGATATGAAAAGGTCTATGTGTATTAGATTTCTTTAGTAGATTTAACTATGCCATTAGTAACATTACTTATCCTGGGTTTTTACGGGAATCGTCGGAATTCATGTATTTTAACTAAAAAATCCGTTGCCCTGCTGAAGATATCCTTTGATTTTGAAAACTGACAAAATAACTGTAATGTGCATTACTTGTCAAGCGTGGACAAAGTTGCGGGCAAATTCTAATGTTAGATAAAAATGGCTTCAAGATCTATTTTATATAGTCATGTAAAGTTTTCAAGCATTTCAGATATACACTTACTGGGCGATTGTCATCTCTAATTTTCCTATTCAATGTTATTAGATTGTAAATAGTTTTAATTAAAAATAATTTTAACTGTTTTGTGTTTCAAAAATTATAATTCATGTTTTATAAATAGAAACGTGAAAAAATCTTGTTAGCCAAATGCTGTCTGTTTTTTATTCGTAGTCGTCGATGTTACAACTGCTACTAAAGGAATTGCCTGCGGCCACTGGCACCGTTTCAATATACGGCAAGACTTCGTACGCCTGCCAAGAATCGTGGCTCTTCCCGAGCACTGTACGGGAGAACATTCTTTTCGGCCTGCCTTTTGAACCGGAAAAATATAAAAGGGTACGTAAATACGTCGAGATTTGCATTCACCTAGGGATACCTCTATCGTGCAAGATATCGAATAAATAGTGAAAAATTTAAGTTATTACAAACCATCGTTTGTTATAAATTGCTGTTTTTTATGGTATGTTTGAAAGTTTACTTCGCGCAAGCTCCGAAAATGAGCAAATGATTTCAACGAAAAATTGAGATTTATTTTAAAGTTACGTATTTGTTAGCAAACCACGAATATGCCTTAGTAATTTATTTTCTACAATAGAAATACTCTTGCAATGTTGTACCTACCATTTAGATTGAATTTCATTCGTGAGTAGACTAATGACCGGTTCCTATATCTTACCGATTACTGTCAGTTTTAACATACGCTCCATACATGTCAAAATTCAACCGATGACAAGGCAAGAGAAAGAATAGTAAGATTTAGGAACAGGCCCTAAATGCAAATCGATTTATGCAATGAATGGAATCTGTTTAGGTATGCAGAGTGTGTGCATTAGAAAAGGACTTCAAGCAGTTTCCATATGGTGACCAGACCCTAGTGGGTGAAAGGGGGGTGTCCCTCTCGGGGGGCCAGCGCGCCAGAATCAATTTGGCGCGCTCCGTCTACAGGGAGGTAAATTGATTTTATATTTGTAGTAAACACTGGCTTCATAACTCGAGGAGAACTTTTTGTTATTTGTTTGTGAATTTTGATATAGAAACAATTTTTCCTAATAACAAAATAATCATACTCGCCAGAACCGATTTTGGTAATAGTGTGGCTTTGTATTGGTCCATTCGTGTGGTCGTGCATTTTATAACCTATATATCACGAATTATATTAAAATTTCAATTCAACCAGTTTTATACTTTTATTAATAAATAGCTGTACCCGCAGACGTTGTCTTGCCCTTAAAAAACTAAAATAAAGAAACCGATTACAGAGCCATCAACTGGGACCAACTGTTAATTTAAACCGATCCAACCTGAAAAAACACAAAAAAAATCATCAAAATCGGACCCACCATTAAAGAGGTGCTCAGCGGCGCTACCTAGCGGGTCCATTCGTGAATCTAAACCTTACCGGGATCCATTTTGAACTCACACGGAAATCATTTCACCTAAATCCTGGAACCCGATTGCAGCGCCATCTACCAGGTTCAAATTTGAATCTAAACCATCCCGGGACCCACTACACACAAAATAATTCACCTAAATCAAACAAATGAAAATGAGTTTAAATGCAGTTACCATTGCCGAAATCGGCCGGGAAAGATAACAAATGAATTGCTAGACTGATGTTGTGACTGATGTTTTTGTAAGGATTTATTTTTATCGCTGATTATCATATTATAATACTTATTATCCTATTCCGGACGAAGACAATTCCAATAATACAAAAATGAATAAAATTGGTCCCGCCGTTATTGATTTATAAATGGTGTAACTAAGTTACACACTAACATGGCTTGGTTTTAAGTTGGCATAAAATTACAATTATTCGCTCTCGAGTAAAATACATATTTTGGAGTTACAGTAATATGCTTCATAATAGCTATTTTGGCAATGAGCTTACAAATCCGGTAACGTTACGCAAGTTGTTTGTCCACCGGGCAGGTCGGTGTCCTTCGCTATGCCTACCAAGATCATTGTATTTTACTTGTTACAATTGACACGCATCTACATACATTCCATATTTAGGAAATGGTGTTATTATATTGTTAAAGTTGGACATAAAACGTCGTATCCAGAATTATAATCACAACGCTTTATTTATCCTTTTTAAAGTCTTTAATGTACCTAATGCTTAACATTGATATACATATCTATTTCTAGCATGGTTTTAGTTTGTCGAAATAATGTGAAAATAAAACGAACTGTATTTCAAACTAGAGAAAGTCATTAAATTATCGAGCTTGAGCGAGCAACCACAAGAGATTTCCAAGCTTTATGTGATAAATGGTATTTTATAATTCAAGAATATAAATACGAACATACTTGAAATAAAACACGACTATAAAAATAAATTAAAAAACTAAGATAGATAATCTTAGTTTCTTAATTTATTTTTATAGTGATAACTTTCTGGCAACGTAAAATTGAAAGAAACTGAACTGAATGAAAGAGACAATTATAGCATACGAAATTGATCGATGACTAATTATAGTCATTTATTATGACATCGATTAGTCTTACAAATTATAGACATAAATTATTTTAATCGCATCTTATATTTAAGCCAAATTTTTATATTCTGTGAAAACATACATCATTTATTAAAAGAAGATTGAGAAAATGGAACACAAGTAATTTACTTATTAACGTAAATTACTTGTGTTCCATTTTCTAAATCTTGAGTTGGATATATTCATAGACGCTACGTACCTATAAAACAAGCGTAATAAGATTATGTAAGTTTGGGAGTTAGTAAGCTCTCTGCCTATTTTTTCTTTTCTTACGGAGGACAACGGTTTCTGGAAATCAACGATTTCACCTTTTTGGCATACAAAATCGAAAGGCTGGCGCTACTCTTAGTACCCTGGCACCAAGAAATATCCTAGCTTCTTAATGTTACCGAAGACCTCTCGAAAGATCGAAAAATTACTGTGTTTATTTTTGTATTTCGACCGATATTTTTAATTTGATTTCACAGGCTGATATTTATCTATTGGACGATCCGCTGTCCGCAGTAGATGCAAATGTGGGAAGACAACTATTTGATGGGTGTATTAATGGGTACCTCCGAGGTCGTACAAGGATTCTTGTTACACACCAAATCCATTTCCTAAAAGCTGCAGATTTTATTATTGTCTTGAACGAGGTAAATAAAAATAATCTTAATTCGTTAGTTACAGTGTAAATGACTTACTTTATTATAATACGATTCTAATAGATGTTCATAGATAGAAAATAAAAGTAAAAGTCGAGCTTAATAACCATTAAAACGTAATTCAATTGTGTTCAGATGTCATTAAAACATAGTTACTTTTATAATAAGCTACATACATAGCTACTTCGTTTAAATTACTTATTTACTCATAGTTTATGTGATCATATCATATGGTTTATATGCAATAACATTTCACTAAACCATACTGACATTGACTGACTTTTCACACACTGCCCGAGTCTGTTTTTCCTGAAACCTACAACTTGGGTGTCATCAAGTCTCGTGTGGATAGGTGTACCTTCTAGGTAAGCATGTTCGATCTTAGACCATACCTCCGCTCAAATCGAGCGAGATAATGGTCAAACGCGAACCTATACGTGATTAAAAAAAAAAACTAAATTTGGGAACTGTGTAGCTAAACATCACCCCTCAAACTTCCTTCGAGACTCCTACTCTAGATATTGTGGATTATTTCTGAATATTACAGGGCCAAATAGAAAATATGGGTACCTTTGACGAGCTCGCAGGTATGGGTAAAGAATTCTCACTGACGCTTTCATCTTTGCAAGAAGGCAAAGAAAAGGACAACGAGAGCTTGAGTTCACGCGTATGTATCTTATTCTAATAATTTAAATATGAGATATTTACATTGTTGGTGTTGATGAGACTTGCATTTAACCACTATCTCTTTCCTCTGAGTGCTTAAAAATGTTATTATCGCAGATTCATGTGATTATCATGACAAGTATTAATATAAATTGAAACTTTATGCTATGTCTTACAATTACCAGTATATACCTACATGTCAATTTCATTAAGAAATTCCTTAAAGGCGACCGCTTTAGGCCCTCTAAAGTGACAGTGTGGTACTTATATGCTGGAGCATGCTTTGAGACAAATTAAGCTAAAACATTTTGAAGACATGTCGACTGCTATAACTAAGCTGCATTACCCCGTTCTTTATAACTGATTTTCTCATTGCATCACGATGGGAGTGACCGTTTTGTAAGGCTAATTTAGCCTTATGGGATATCGAATCGCAATTTTGTTGATTGTGATTGAAATGTGACGATATGTTACTTTGTCTTGATATACAACATTAAATAATAACCCCTTTTTAAAGTTAATGTATATTTATTTAACCAGGGCTCAGACAAGACAGCATTACTACGGAGTCAGTCAAGCATGAACGAAGGTGAAGAACTTGAAATTTTTGAAAAACAGAAAATGGCTGATGAAGAAAGACAGTCTGGAAATTTGCGTTGGGAAGTTATTGCCGCTTATTTTCGCTCTGGAGGCAGTATTTGCTTAATAATACTAGTATTTTCACTTAATATAATTGCTACCGCTGCAGCAGCAGGGGCTGATTACTGGGTTAGTTACTGGTAAGTTTTATTTTTAGGTATCATATTTTTAACACATATTTATATGTATGTAACTATGCTGTGGCAATTTTTATTATACCTTTTTTATAAATTCGCCATACCATGGTGCAATGGAATATAAAATACTCACATGTCCTTGTTTGATTTCATCCTTATTGAATATAAGTAAAGCAAATGAACGTTTGATAAGATGTAGAAACGGACCTTAAAGGATTCCGCTTTGCTAAAGAACTCTACAAATTCTTGACGGCCTCTGTGGTTGAGCGGGCTAAGCCTTTGACGGCCTACCTCACTGCAACCCAGAGGTTCCGGGTTCGATTCCCGGTATAGTAAATTTCGGAAACGTATTTTCTCCGTTATTTACCATGGTCTGGGTGTTTGGGAACGGCCCCAGAGTGGTCCGTTGTATGTTACCCATAACACAAGCGTAACTTGCTTAATTTGGGGATATAGAATGTGTGTGTTTGTCTGCCGATTATTATTATTATTATTAATTCGTTTATGTAATTCCATACGAAAGATTGTTTGATTCAGTAAACCTTATACGGGTAGCAATTTTATGCTTCCGTCGTGTCGCGGCAAAGGTAAACGTAATGTGTGTTGCATGTTCCGGTTTTGATATTTGCCGCATGACATTGTATGTATAGGTATGTGTTATATTATGATGTATTTTTATCAGAATTACGAGGGTGCTTTAATGACTCCTGTTTTCCGGAAACACCGCGGCCACGGGGAACGAGCGGGTTAAATGTTCACTCAGAGAGAAACTGAAATATTTTTTTATGAAAGTCGTTGCCAGTTCCGTGTCGCGTTAATTTAATTACATGTAGAGCGGTTCTGTTCTGGAATCCGATTGCATTGGAGTAAATCTTTGAGGTCTTATTTTTTCCCACCCTCTGAATGTCTACATCCTTTGCGTTTCTTATTTATCTGTTATCTGTCTATATTATAAAATTCTAAACATAGCGCGTCTGTACATAGAAGCTATTTAAAAAAAATAACTGGAATATACCGTAAAAACGATGGAGAATACGGTGCAGTACGGTGTATTTTTTTAGATTTGTTTTCTATTTGTCTGTTTGTTCGAGATTCACGTGTAACTACTGGGCCGATTTAGATGCGGCTTTCGCTGATCGACAGCTAATTATTGGACTTTAACGCTGGGCTACTTTTTATCCTGGAAATACCGTGAGATATTTTCAGGGAATGGTTTAATTCCAATTCGCATTCCAATGTGTTTTTACACTGATAGATAGCAAATTTAATGCAATAAAATGTGTGATACATTTATCCCAGGAATCCCGCGGGAATTTTCTTAGGAGCGTTTGGTAGTCGTTCGGGTGCGTAAAAATTAGCTTATTTCGACACAGCTTTCACTAAAACGATAACTTAAGCAATTTTTTTCAAGTGCTGCGGTATTTTGTGTCCCGGGAATCCTGCGGGAATTTCAAGTCAAGGGTAGACGCTGTAGCGGGCGTATGCTAGTATCTATATATTTTATTGCGATGCTGGCAAACATGCAGACGGCCCATTTGATGCACAGTAGTTGTTACCGTTGCCTATGGATGTTGGCACCACCAGGGGCAAGGCCAATGCGTATCCAAACTTTAACATGAGACAGACGGAATGGGATAAGATAACAGAGATGGGATAGAATGAAATAGGTATAATATGATAAAGAGATCAGACAGAAGGAATGGGACAGACAGGATGGGATAAAGGAATGCATGCAATATGGCAAAGGCAGCGGGAAGACAGGACAGGGGGAGAGTTGCCATCAGAACTGTCATTGATTGCACGAAATACGATTAGCTCAAAGCGAACTGTTTCACATCGATATGTTATGAGTAGGTTGTATCATACCTACCGATCGAGCCACCCTAAGAGCTATAATCAAGATAATGATTCCAGCATGACTCTTCCACGTCATGAGTATAGACTTGTTTGTTTGTTTATTTTAAGGTCGAATGAAGTAGCTGCGTATGAAGAGCAATTAAACGGTACTACTATCGGTGAGTATTAAATAGAATTATTATGACAAATATAAAAAGATTGAATAAGAAATTCAATAATATTATAAGCGAGGCAATAATCCTAATACGCATGTACTTGTGGCAAATATTTGTTACAAATTCAATTATCTGTGTTTACTTATTAATATTGCGAACGATTATGTATCAAGTAATATTATAGTATATTAGATTATATTATAAAACCAAAGTACATAGATAGGTATATCTTACAAGGAAATTGTGAATTTTCTTTGAATAACTTGATTTGTTTGCCAATTCGCCCGTTTAGTCTCAAACTCGCAATTACCAGAATAAAAATGATGGGATATTTAGTTGAGGGCTCTTAAATGCCTAATGTCATATTTCATGAAAATTGGTCATATTTCGCTTTCATGTCTTTTGTAGATGAGATATTGTTCTCGAGTGCCATTATACGAGAATATGATTATTAGTACATAACAAGATCGTGAATTGTATTGCTACTTGTATATATAATGCCTGATTTATAATCTACCCAAGTGTAAAGACTTGGTTAAAACCGGCTAAACCCGCGCAAATTTTTCTTTGATTTCCTTCATTCTTTCCTATTACTTATGTCTTGTTCGGTAAGACTGTTTGATTGACAACATCTTTCCGTTTTTTATTTGGTCCGCCCCTTTTGCATTTACCATCTAGAGGTATCTATCCCTTTAAACCTTTCTTTGTCCATTCTGCTGTTCTTCTTCTATTACTATACTTCTATTTATTCTGTAGACACGTCCTACCCATGACCATTACTGTCACCATATATTTTTTATTGGGACCATAGGGGCCTGAAGAGCACAAACTTTATCGAGCAAAACACCTGGTAGACGTCTCAAGTGGCCAGAAGACTACTCTATACCTCAGACAACGCATTAGCGATGCCAGGTAATGTAGCAAGTCTTTTGGGCACGTTTCCAACTGATAGCGGTCTGGCACTAGATTTCATAGATTCTTTTTAATTTGTATATATAGTTTAATTGTATAATTAAATTGCTTATTACTTTTTTACTATGTTACTAACTATATTTACATTATATTATTATAGTGTGGATTAAATCTATACTATGAATTGTTATATCGACGTTTGAATTAAATTAATTATTAACTTGTACTATTTGTTGCAGATCCAGGCTTAGATGTCCAAGTTGGCAACTTCACAACAGCTGAATACCTAATTATCCATGGTGCAATTGTAGGGCTAACTATTCTATTAACTAACGTACGAATATTCCCCTTCACTGAGCTATGTGTGTCTGCTTCGAACAATCTTCACAATAATATGTTTTCAACTATGATAAAGGGTATCATGAGATTCTTTGATACTAGTTCTTCAGGTAACTGAAATTCTATAACTCTAGACACTTTTATCCTTTGTAATTATAATGTGTAGAATTGTTAAGATTTATATATTGTTACTTAATATTTTTTAGATGAATTGCACCTATAAACACAGTTTTACTTAAAAGGCTGAGTAAATTTTAGCGTCTTATAAAAGCAGCAATTACAATATAATAACGATAATGTTGGACTAATAATTTATAATTAAATAAGAAACAAATGTTACACAAATACATTCAACATAGTAATATTACTTGAGATTACAAATGTATGCTATAGGGTTCTAATTCTTTTTAGGTCGCATTCTGAATCGTTTCACAAAGGACATGGGTGCGTTGGACGAGATTTTACCCAGAACTTTGTTGGACGTATTCCAGATTTATACCGCCCTTGCGGCAATTTTAGTTCTAAATGCAATAGCTCTGTACTGGACGCTGATACCATCTGCCATACTACTAGTATTATTTGCCTTTTTTGTGAAAATTTATTTGAATACGGCTCAAAGTGTTAAGCGATTGGAAGGAACAAGTAAGTTTAATATAAAAGTGTCAAAGTTTTATTATTATAATCTTATAATTTATACAAATATTATGTGTCGATGAATGTGCAAGCTACAGAATTGACTAGCTAAGCCAATGTCTGGCAAAACGTCTAGATTAAAGACCAAAACTTTCTACCTTGTTTCGATATTTGTCTAACGAATTTATCACTTATCTTAATATTAATCAGCTTAGTCAGGCAAACGCCGAAATTCAATTTGATGAAATTGGGGTTTTGACCAGTCAATCTTAGTAGCGCCGGAGCTTCAATGTTCGACTTTAACATATCTTGAACTTTGTGATTCATAATATGTAGATACATTTAATGTGACTAAAATTCAGCAGTTTAATTTTTTGTTTCATTGCAACATGCGTTCTTATAAGTGAAATATTTATTTTTGACATGATAATATAAATATGCTTCTATGTATTTAAGGTTATTTTTATAATGTTATGGTAGTCTTAAGGACATCGTCCATGGCGTCTTACATTTATTATGTGTTATTCAGTAAAATAAATAATTAATTCGTTGATACATACCCAAAATATAAAATAAGGGGAATATTCAAAACTGTTGCCCAGAGATTTTCGAATAGTTTCTGTTTCAGAACAATAACTAAAGCAAGTTTTAAATAAAATATAGCCTTACGATAAGCCTCCCAAAATTCTAGGCCAATATTGCCTGCAGTCTTTCTTACAAAAATTGTGCTTATAATGATCTTCTTTGTTTATCACCGTAGTAATCAGTGTCACTCAATCGTCCCAAATATTAGCCATCATAAACCATATCAATCAAATCGAGGTTACCTTTTTATACGCGAAGCGGTGACATTAATCGCTCGTGTTACCGTTGTATGATTATTACATATGTACGCATCTAACCTAGATTATGCCTGATTTGGATTATCGAGACTAATGAACCATTTACCTATACACGTATATTTCGGAAAGATAATACGAGATGCATGTTTATTTACTGAATGGCTCGCCCATCGAGGCAGTCATTCTCTAGAATTTTAAATAGGAAACATAAATATCAACAATGTAGAAACTACAGTATGGTAAAATCTCCTTAGATAAATACAATAAAATAAAACCCTTAAACATCCCACTGCTGTATTTGAACCTCCTAATTTTAGAGCACCGCATGATATAGCACTACGCTTATTCAAGGCGAATTAGGTTTCAAAGATATATAACATGCTGCAAACTTATAGAACATTTTCCTGGGCCATATATTTGAATCTAACTTTTTTATTTTTTATTACAGGAGTTCAGCAGACAGGCAGACGGCCCACTTGATGCAAAGCGGTTACCAGCGCCTATGGACATTTGCAGCACCAAAGGCGCTACAAATGCGCTGCTCTGTTAAGGGCAACTGAAACCTGGTCACTAATGCCGGAGCACAACTCTTGGTTGTTATGGCGATGTTAGACCAGGGGTGGTAGCCATCCAGTCGGGCAAATGGCCTACCACCTGGCTGTGGGTTGTTTTGTCGCCTCTTACGACAGGCCGCCCGGCCGCAGGAAATTGTATTCTTTCTCCGTTCCTGCACGGATAAGATAAACTCATTCGAATGAGACGATAGTTTATTAGGTACTGAAATGATATGTATAACTTCATGTAGCTATAATTGTATTGGATAAGTCTCTGTGGTAAATAAAATGATTATGTTGATCATTTATATTTCAAATCTTTAGTTATTGATTTCTTTTCAATTTCAGCAAAGAGCCCAGTTTTTAGTATGGTCACAGCATCTCTAAACGGTATTGCAACAATTCGATCATCAAGTGCCCAAAACCGATTAATAGAAGATTTTGATTCCGCACAGGTAGCCAAAATTGTTACATTATACTAGTCGTCATTATATATATTACTTATAATATTCATCATAGCATCTTGGGTTAAATGTCGTGAGGTGACTGGTGTCATGTTCTGAACTTAAAATGCTAGTTAAACCTTAGGTTGTCCTTTTGGATAGATGCTTTATTAGTCGTGATGTTTATATGTGTCGTGATTGATATGTGCACAGTATAGTGTACTTGAACCACAGAGGCATGAGCTGTATGTCACGGATATGAATACACTGCAGTGGGTTTGTGATGTCACGCGAAAAGACCATATGTGAAACTGCCGCGCTTGCAGGAGTTCTTGATGCGGTTTTTTAACTGGCAGTTCAAAATTGACGTTGTGAGGAATGAATATGTGTATCAATGGTCTTACAAAGAGGGGTGTTAAAGATTGTGTAAAACAGAAAAGAAAAAGTTTGTAAAGCAGACCCCGGGTCAGGGACAAACTAACTAGTATGTTGAATGTAATGTTGTAACTAAATTAGCAGAAAAACGATGGTTTTTCGACATAGCTAGCAAAATTTCACCCACAAAACAGTTATATGATTGTTTATACACTAGTTTTAATAGAGTCAAATTAACTAAGATATTTTTTATCATCTCACAAAAGGTAACAGCCTCCTTAATGTTGTAAGCGAGATATGGTTTCATAATTGTAAGTAGTCATCAAATAAACTATTGTTTAAATAGTAATTAAAATTCATTTTATCATGATATTATTAAAAGATAAAAGGTATTTATTTGAATACTGTTTTTATTGTAACATGCCTCTACATGCACTATCTTATGTACAGTGTCCCAGAAATCTTACTCTAATTTATCAATTCAAAAAACTGCAACAATCAGAATCTGCTTAAGACGACCAGTTGACGAAAAATGTCTATATTTTTATTGTAGTACATTAAATGTTGTTCTCTTTTAACAGTTGGTGTACAATACATCCAAGCAAATACAATTTTCTTTGTTTAGAATTGATCATGGAAGTAATTTTATAACATAGTTCTGTACTTATATAAAAATAGACTGAGACAAATATGAAGTGTTTTTTTTTAGCTAGACTTGTTGCTGAGGTGTTTCTTGCCACTCCTTAAACAGCAATAACACACTGCGAAGCGGTGTGAATAGAATAGGAAGTAAACTTAATTTTTAACTTATATGTAATAAATAGTCTCCAGTGAAACTTAGTTTGAATTTTTTTGAATATGTTAATAAGTACTCATAGAATTTCTGGGTATCGAGTATAAGTTATATTTATGTTATATGCTAGAATATATGACGCTTTACCATTACACAAGTTACAGTGTAATTTATAATAACAGAATACTTAAGAATAAACTAAATTATAAATAAAATAATATAAAGTATGTAACAAATCGCTGCCAGAGGGAAGCGTGCCCAGAACGCTGGCTGCATTGCCACGCTGTATGGCAATGCTGATTCATTAATACTTATATTTTTATTTTTAGGACTTGCATACCTCTGCTTGGAATGGTTACTTAGGCGGTGGAACTTGTTTTGGTTTCTATTTGGATACCATATGCTTACTATATTTAAGTACAATCATATTCGTTTTCTTATACGTTGATTTTGGTAAGTAATATCTATTTAATGATGAGTATATTAGGATGTATAAGCAAGTAAAGACATATTGTGCCGATCGCAAGTAATTGGAAGAAGGTGAAAGGAAAGAGAGACATGAGCAAGTAATAATTTATTCTCAATAGTTATTAAGTAATTATTTATTATGACCTTCATCGCGTCTTAACCAACGTGCGTTCCGATTTCTTAACCCGAGGGGTATCGCTTGTTTATTTGACACCAAACATCCATAATAAAAATCAATCTACATTTATAACGTACTAGCTTCTGCCCGCGACTTCGTCCGCGCGGAATAGTAAAAAAAAGTAAGTTAAAAAAACCCCGCGATTTTGAAACATTCATTGGTGCTCCGCTTCTATTGCACTTAGCGTGATGGTATATAGCCTATAACCTTCCTCGATAAATGGGCTATCTAACACATATTTTTTTTCAAATCAGACCAGTAGTTCCTGAGATTAGCACGTTCAAGCAAACAAACAAAGAAACTCTTCAGCTTTATATATTAAAATAGGATAAGATTTTAGCAACTTTATTTCATATGCAAGAACGTGAAAAGTAAACAATGAAATTTACTTTCACACTTAATACTAGGTAATATAAATTGGCACACCCACTCGACTCCAATGTCGCACCCGACACCTCTGGGTTTTAGTGTTTCAAGAAGGTTATCGCTATCATAGATAATAGGATCGCTATGATCAAATGACAGATTATAAAGCCAGGCGAAATTTAAATATTAGTAAAGCTATCGTGATCTAAAATTGACACTTGGCTGTAACCTATAACATTTTCAGGTAGCCTAATCCCAGTGGGTAGTGTAGGGTTAGCAGTAACACAGTCCCAGGCACTGACGACGATGTTGCAACACGGCGCGCGGATGCTGGTCGAATTTCTAGCCCAACTCACGAGCGTAGAACGTATACTCGAATACACGCGTATTGAGAAGGAATCTAATCTTTTCGAAGGACGTAAGTATCGATTGTTATACCGAGGTTTTTTATGGCTTCACCTGATTGACGGTTCATTTTCATTGGTCGATATCCAACATACGATAATTTCCGACACGGGAGAAAACAACTAATGAAAGTCGATAATGTGATAGTTATGTCGCTTGCTGGTATTCCCTGCAAGCAATGGGACGACAAATAAAATTTATTGGCATGAGTAAGCATGCGAGGTGAGAGTAATCGCACACTATTACCGAATATCACATTTTTGAAGTTACTGCCAAACGTGCGGTTCAGGACCTCCAGCACACCACATACGAGTACCGTTGACTAGAGGAAACGGTTCCTAAACACGAGCCCTAGAGTACGAGTAAACAGAAAACGTTTGCTTCCCGAATGTGGGCAAGAGCACGAGATATATGAAGTTTTATGTGTGGATTTAGTACGATTTCGAATAAAATTATTTTATGAAAAACAACAACTAACTATCATGATTTAATATTTTCAAAAATATTTTCAAATCTTCCAATGTCATTGAGTGTCGTTCCGTTCGTGTACTTCCAGTTCATTTCTTCCAAATTTATTCAATGAGGTTGATGCGTCTGATATCAATATTATTGACATTTCCTGAGATAATTAAATGTACACCAGAGACATAAAAAGTGTGAGAGACCATAAGAGTTCCTTTTTACCTTTAGGTGTCCGGCCCCTAAAAAAATATTATAAGTGAAACTGAAGTCCTCCAAAATCCATAGAAGATGGATCCTTCTTTTAAGGAATTTAGAATTCTTCTATCGAAATAAGCCATTTACTTAGTTTTTTTACTTCTTTAAAAATAAAAATATGTTCTATATTATTGACAGAGATAGCCATGCCACCAACATGGCCGTCGGAAGGCAGAATCGAATTTCAAAACGTTTACTTACGATATGCTCCTGGCGAGAGTCCAGTTTTGAAGAATCTGAACATAACTGTTGAAAGTGGATGGAAGGTAAATTTTTTACGTGTTGTTAAAATAGGAAATCATCAATTCGCGTCTCACTATATTTGCAATTATGCTTATATCATGTAGGTACCACGGATATCTAGTATCACTGTGGAAGAAAAATGCTAAGAAATTATTTTGCATTGAGGTATAACATGTCTAGAGAGAGCATTGCGAACAAACAACATCGCCAAAAACGGCATCAAAAACGCGAAGCGTTGCTATATTCACTCTAGAAAAACTATCAATGTGTGCGTGATTTCGGGATATCAGCTATAAAAAATTACCCCATTTTTTTTTATAATTCAATATTTTTATGTAAGTGAAAAGTTTAAATGATCGTAATGATTTAATCCCTCTTTGTGTTATAAGTTAATATTACTCAGAGGTTTCAGTTTTTCTTCTATAATTAAAGAATAAAAATCTATAAAAATAGCAACTAAGTTGTGTCTTGGACCGAATCATAAAAAATACATGCACAAATGAATTCATAACACATTTTAGTATATGTAGTAATTTTAATTCGCAATTAAATGTCTGTACAGATATTAGTACATCTTTATAAGTCTGTTAATTACCAATACTAATTTAACGATTCTAAAAAAAAATCCATAATGGCAAATTCTTTTTGTGTTACACAATATGTTCAGGATGGTTATTAGACGACTAGTTATGGCCCAAAGATTATTTTACCCTAAAAATCAATGACATAATTTCTAATAGTGGACTTGGGATGATTCGATGGGTTCATACTGGGGGTGTTATATGTAATGTAAATTTATATCAGTAGGAACTAAGGGGTAAGTACACGGAATAGTTTAATGCAGCGACTTAAGAGCAACTAAAACACTTGAAAAGGGCTATTATTAAAATAAAAATATTCATATCCAAAAGTTTTTATTCAAACTTTACGATTTGATTATTTCATAAACTAAAATTTGTTTTCTAACATATTAATATATTAAATTATTATTGATTAGGAATTAATGGAGATGCAGGTAACAGAATATAGACAAAATTAATTTCTTAAATAAGACAATCTACTAAAAAAGTGTCAATACACCACATCTCCATAAATTCATTACATGTTTTTAGGTAACAAAATAAAGCTATACAAAAAATAAGTTTCGAAATCCTTCCCTCTCTCTCACTACTTCTCCTCTTTAGCGATAACTAAAATTGCATTAGAAGAAACTAAACAGTAAAAGTTAATTAAAGTAAACTTTAAGAGAACCAAAAATTTACTCTTTGTTAATTTGTTGTAAATTATCTATCCAGCAAAAACAAGCACTATTGCAACAATATATAATTGGTTATTTAAAATTTGCTTGCATGATACTTAAAATATCCCTTATTTTCTGTTTCATATACTTATCCTTTCCTCTTTTAAAATAGTTTCGACACATTTTAATTGCGCTGGACGGTATAACGATTTTTTTCGTGAGAGCTCCAGCCAGTAAAGTAGTCAAAACGACACTAACAGGCGTGATCGGCGTGAAGAGCGTGTGCACCAAATTTGGTGCACGGTTTTTGGGGCCGTTTTTGTGCAATTGATGCGTGATCTAGACGTTTATATGATCTAAGTTATTTTGAAATGTTCTTGTTTTTATAGAAAATCAACTAAAAATTTTAATCAACCTTTTATTACTTTTTGTTTTATTAAGTCAGTCAATAATTGAAAGTCCTAATAAGCAACAGAAATTTTGTCTTTAGTTGGATGTCATAGTTCTCCATCGATTTAAAATCTATCTGTCTGTACTATAATATCTGTATTGTAAATGGTTCGAGTTTGTACATTGCGTTTAAAAATATTTATAAATCACGGGGGATAATTCGGGCCAAGAGATACTGAAATGTAATTTTTAGATTTTCATTTAAATCAAATTAGAAACGGAGACAACTTGTATCACGGAACGTAATTAAGGATAGTATTTATCTCGATAAATGACGTCGTTTCCTTGGGATCGACAAAAAATTGAAAAGATGTCGCTGCGATCGCATACTTTTTGAAAACTATTGAATATATATGAATGAAACTCGGCACAGAGGTGGCTTATATCCCGAATCAACGCTTAGAATATTGACAATTTTTATCTCGATAAATGATGTAGTTTCCATTAAATAATTAGATTAGCTGAATAAAAGGCCCTGTAATCGTGTTTTTTCAATTCACTAACAAATACCTACATTGTCATAGGAAACAAGTCAACAAGTATTACTTCTCAAATCAGGTTGGCTTCATCTCTATGTTTTGCTGGGCCGTTGTTTAAACTATATGGACTTAGTTTATTTGTTATTATTGTATGTAAAAAACTGAATTAAGTTTTTGTGTAAGTAAAATAAAGCTACTGTCTAGGGTTTCACATGCGTCGTAGCCGCAGGCCAATCCATAGTAAAAAACAATTTTACCAATCATTGAACTATATGTATATTTCAAATATAGCTCAACGGTATCTTGCAATGAATAAAATTTAAGTGTCAATTTGAGATTTCAACTCATTTCAATAAATGCTAGAATTTAAATAAAACTCCTATCTGCAGGATGCTCAGTTTTAATGAATCTTTATTGAATTTTAGTCTGCTGTCAGTCTATCTGAAAGTTTATCACGAGTAGATGCCAAAAGGGATCGTGTATATTTAGATTTTAAGACATTAGACACAGAAGTTATCTTGCAAGGTTCTGGATATAAAATTCAAGTTATTTGCGAACGAAGAGGCAAGCACATGTAGTATTTGTTAAGGTTATAGGTTTACTGACAACGTTTTCTGCTGTTACTAGCCGTAGTTTTATCGTAAATTTAGTCGAGTTTTGTAGTAGGTACTAGTATTCCAATGCACTTATGCAAAACAGTAAGTTTATTCATTAGTATGTTATTTTGATTACAGGTGGGAATAGTAGGTCGAACTGGGGCCGGAAAATCGTCGTTGATGTCGGCCATATTTCGATTTGCATATCTCGATGGCAAGATATTGATTGATGGTCTCAACACGGAATTGATTTCTAAACAGGTACAAATACTTTTTGTTGTATCTTAGCCATTTCTGCAAATTAGAACTTTCATGCTTTCGTCATGTTCATCCGTCTGTCTGCCTCTTTCTTTATCTATCACAGCTTTTTTTAAATTACTGGACTTGAAATTTCATACGAAATATATTCCGTATGTCGCTACACGATAGTGTATTATTTGACTCAGTTGATTTTCAGTCAGATTTGCTTTTACTCTGAACTCAAAAAAAAACAACCCCCAATTGTTAAACTATAATATTATGTGGGAAACTCTGAAAAAATAAACTTGCAAAATACTTGAAACAAAATTTGGATTGGGTAAGATTTGTAGATCAATTTTTGAGATATGGGCTTTTCGATTAAACATTTTAGAGACTTTATCCCAATAATAAATGCAAATGCAGTGGAGATTGATCTCTTTGCGGAATCGTTCATTGCGCGAGGTATAACACGCATTTGGCTAACTTTTTAAGAAATCAATACATATAATAAAACTACGTTTTAACGGTTTTAAGCGCGGTAATTTATTTGGTTTAGGTTTAAATCAAATAAATTACCGCGCTTAAAACCGTTAAAACGTAGTTTTATTATGTGTACAAGTCGCGAAAACTTAAGAAAATATTAAATCAATACATAACCTACGAAGTAATAAGAAACTGTTTTATGCTTTTTCAGAGCTTGAGATCAAAAATTTCTATAATACCTCAAGAACCAGTATTATTTTCAGCATCTATTAGATATAATTTAGATCCATTCAACATCTATAGTGATGATGATCTCTGGAGGGCGCTTGAACAGGTCAGTAACACAAAATACCTATAATTATTGTAATGTTTCATTTATTCATTCTTTTACATTATTTATATATTTTATTTTATATTTTCAGGTCGATTTAAAGTCGGCAATTCCCTCGTTAGATTTTAATGTTACAGAAGGCGGGACTAATTTTTCCGTCGGTCAGAGACAGTTGATGTGCTTGGCACGAGCTGTGCTCAGGTCAAATAAAATTTTGATTATGGACGAAGCAACGGCAAACGTGGATCCACAGTAAGCATTAATCTCGAGTTCACATAGTTTATGTTGCACTAATATGATTTCTTTAACTTCTTGTATCGTTTCAGGACGGACAATTTCATACAGCAAACAATACGTCGAGAGTTTTCAGACTGTACTGTGCTGACGATAGCGCATCGTCTGAATACTATTATGGACTCTGACAAGGTGATGGTAATGAGCTTCGGTCAGGTCCTTGAATACGACCATCCCTACATTTTACTCACGGATCCGAACAGTCACTTGTCCTCGATGGTTCGTGAAACTGGCGAAAAGAATAGTGCTAAGCTCTTCCAGATGTCAAAGGAAGCATATTTCCAAAGTAACCTAAAAGAGAATAGTAGATGAAACAAATTTTAATCAATAAATTAAAACTCGAACTTTATCGAATCCCAGTGCTGGTAGACAAACAGACAAAACGTATTATTAAATTTATAAAAGTTGATATTCATGTTTTTATGTTTCCGCAGCCATTTTGGCAAAAAGATCCCTTAAGCGTCACGTGCGCCTATGTCTATGTATAAGTGTATATTACAGTTTCTTTATTCTAAATTCCTGGATCTATATAAATGAAATTTTAGCAGAAAGATGTACTCGTATTAAATTCACAATAGTATCGTGAAAGCACGAAAATAAAGGATAAACAAAGTCCTTATATAAACGTGTGGGCCTCCCAAAGGGTTATTACAGGATTTTGTTTATTATTGCAGACCTGTTTAAACGATTGCCTAAACATTTAACAGGTCTGCAAAAGCATAAATATGTTTCTGAGTATATTTTTGTATTTAAATCAACATATTATAGTGATACTAAGATATTCCCGCGACTTTGGCCCTGCTTGACTTGAAATTCCCATGGGATTCTCGGGATGAAAAAATTGTACATTTAATTACAATAAATTTGTGATCGATCAGTTAAAAATCACATTGGACTTTGTTTTTTTTTAAATCCGGTCATTTTAAATAATTCCTTGAAAAATTGCCGTGGAATTTCCAGGATAAAAAGTAGCGCAGAGGTTAAGTCTAAGTATTTGCTGTCGATGAACGAAAAAAACCGCACCGAAATTGGCCCAGTAGTTTTTAGTGAATTCCGAACAAATGACAAGTAATCTAAAAAAAATGCATCGTGTTCTCCGTCGTTTATATGGTCTATTCCAGTTGTTTTATTTTAATAGCTTCAATGCAAAGACACGGTATGTTTATAATTGTATAGTATTATAGATAATCGCTCTCAAAGTCTTAAAATAATTCACCCCTCTCACTTTTGAACTGTGAGGAAAACAAAAAAAACAAGGTAATAATATCCTTTAACAATATATAGTTCGTACAAGTTTCATCCGAATTTGTTCCACATACTCCGAGATGCAGGGTTTTATCGTTTAAATGCCAAAGCATTCAATTGATAATAAATACCCTGCATATGATTCATAGTCAAATTAATTAATACAATGGAAGTTTATCACGTCTCAGGAACCCGTGCGTTGATTGACGCTCGTGACAGAGTCTCTTAGATAGATTAGACGACCTACAGTCGTATTCATAGAGTTGCATTAAGTTTGAACACTTCTTTAAGTGCCATAAAGAAGCGTTCAAACTTACTCCAACTTTCTATGAATAAGACCGTAAAACCAGAAATAAAATGGTCGCAGTTCACCTTTAATGGACCGTTAACAGTCTCTAAGGGCAGCAGTAAGGATAGCTATATATAATATTTTGTGTTCACATTAGTAAGATTAATTTTAAACTGCTTGAAAAAGGAGGCGGTCCTTCTTAATTGGTCTGCATGTTGTTCTTGTATGTTCGTTAACTGACTTCCCAGTCAATTGTGAACCGATTTCAAAAAAAATTTTAATCGAAGGGTATAACTCCCGAATTGGTGCCTTAGTCACCAAGTCAGGATCTAATTAATGGATCGCAGGGAAATCGAGATTAACTCTTCGTTACGAGCGTCTACGACGAATGACATAGCAACTTTGTATTCGCGTGCCAGTAGCACAATTTCTAAAGACGCTTAATATATTATTATTTCTAAAGCTATTTTAGCTAGTATTTGCGCAACTAAAAAGCATTTATTTTAACAAAAACAAAACCGACTTCTTTCTACAACGTCTTGAAATCGTGCGAAGTAAAACGTAAAAATTACTATGTTATGCATATTAGTTGTTGTTTTTTTTTTGTTTCAATTGGTACCGACTTCAGACACATTTTTTTTACATAATGATTTTGATACGTTGTTGAATTGAGTTTACATAGTTTACCAACTTAATAATCTGCTTCTGGGATGACGGCACCTGAACAAGCTGTAAGCCAGAATAAACGTGAGCATGGCTAATCCAAGCAAAACTCCTTCTGTTCTGTGGTCAAACAAAAAAGATTCCCAATTTTGATCACTGCAGCCTTGGCAGCAACTCATCCTTGCTGTATATGATGGACATTTTAATAATTAATTGGTATTGCAGCCAACAATTTTAATTTCATTTGCACTTTAATTTTCTTATGAAAAATTTGTCAACATGATTTTGGATGTCATTTTGACAATTGCTGAGATTGCCCATACATGCGGTATAAACTTAAAACAAATGAGTGTGAAAATTAAAAAAAAAATCGCTATTAACTTATAGATTTATGAATGTTTTCAATTTCCTGTTAGTGCTTAGATCTTTCGGTCCTTTTAATTTAGTCAGGTTATTCGTAGAATGATTAAAACATTACATGACAGATAGCACTGCTAGCAGCCTTAAGTTTTTGCTTCACATTTATTTGTTTTCTAAGTTATTTATATATATGTAAATATTTATAAAAACATAAATATTTATAATAAATAAATATTTTTTAATATATATTTAATATATTTTTGAATACATTTAATTAAGACTCTTTATAACTAACCAAAGTAAAGGAGTCATTGAAAAAATAAGTGCCAAATTACGACAGTGTCAATACTTATTAATGTAGTTAGGGATGGCTTATTATGATCTTATTAAATTGAGTTAATCGATACCTTCGCGATTAATGTATCGACAAATCCTACGTAAATAAAATTGTTAAATGGAGTAGAGCATTCTTTACAATGATATGTGCGTTAACTTATGTAGTATACACATTGGTTGCGTCTGCATGGGTAACAAATGTTCCCAATATAAACTATTTCAACGTTATTACATATTTATGTGCTATATTTTACGGACTAAGGTATGTATTAATAAAATAATCTATTTGTTATATTAAGACATAAATTAGAATTTTTTTAACAACAACAACAAATCAGAATGCACAAATATTCTTACCAATTTAAACATTAAGAGCTGTGCAACTTTTTTTAAACTGTACTGTAGTTTTAATTATTACTCAGAAAATCTAAAAACTTAATCAAATATCAAAACATAATTTAAAACAATAAGTTATTGGCAAGTTTACTGTTTGGGTCCAATAAACAGAGGAGATAGTAGTTGAAGGGTCCAAACCAACTCCGACATAGAAAACCTCGTGGCCGAGCCTAGAATAATTGGAGAAAGGCTCAGTATCTCCGCTGGCTCGGTCACGTAGAACGGATGGAGGAGGATTGGAATTAAGCATACATTTGTATATGATGACATTCTTTTTAATCGATAAAAAACGTTAATAAATATTACATCCTTCATTCTTTCAAAATAGATCAAAAATATTATGTTTACGCCAGTGATATTATGATCTAGAATTTTGTCGTACCTACGTCTCACAAAACGACTCGCTTTAGCTCTATAGGCTCTTGAATGAGCTATAGTGAGAGTTGTCGGCTCAATTTCTATTACGTGTCGCTGCTGAGCTAAAGGAGTAGTACAGTTCTATAGAGCGAATGACCTATATCCCTCTTTACTTTTTAATCAGCTGTTTTGGAGAAATTAGCCGTTATGTAGAAAGTAGCGGACGTGGGTCGTGGGTCCGCTACTTCGGAGACTTCTGCATCTCATTCTTGCGATGGTAAATCTTAATATGGTTTCATATTCCAGAATCGCCTTCCTTTGGATTTTATTATGGGAGATTCCATCTACCTGTTGTTAGTCATAAGACACCTATGCCTAGAATCATCCTTAAAATTTACAAATATCTGACAGGATTAATTATCGATTATTCGATACTGAAATGGGTTCTACATTATGCAGTATTTACATGGTCGATAATAAACTCATTGTACCTGCCATAGACTGCAGCTCGTTGCTTAGCATTATTTTGTTATTAATGACATTATCAAAAAAACTCAAATGAAAACCATTTTTATCTAATCGAATATAATATTATTTAATATTTCTAAATAAACATGCATATTCAAATCAAGTGCCGACTTTCGTCATATTTGCAACTTATTTAACTTCTGGGATAGTTTTCTGTTTGTTTTACTAAGTGAATTATTATTAACGATCTATATGTAGTTTTGGACTCTGGCGAATCTATTAAGAAAAACTGCTTTTGGATATCGAAGTTACTGATTTATATTATGTGACCTGTGAATCTGTTTAATTCGACCGACCAAACACACTATTGGATTTTTATATCAATACAAAACTTGATGTGCAGTGATATGTATTAATGAAAATTATATACAATTTATAAATAATATGAAATTTTATTTTAAATACAGTTGGAATTCATGGTGGAAGAAATCTCCATACCTAAGCATACAATATATAGAATATCGGTCTTATTCATAGACAGAGTAAGTTTGAACGCTTCTTTAGGCACCATAAGCGTTCAAACTTACTCTATGAATAAGATAAAGTGTATACACAAACTCGCTATACGTACACATACACACATATACACATGAACACACACACACACACACACATGCATATATTAGGTACGTTCATATACGAGTTAGCGCCATTGATACTCGCTAGATGTGCTAGTAGTACGATTCTCCCGACTGAAGACTCTATCTCCATATATTCAATGTACTCTGTGTTGCAGATCATTGGCAAAATCAATGCATAAACGGCATTGCAGCCATCAGTAAAAAAAAAGGAGGGATAAAGAAATGCGCCCTATGTAGAAGTAAAAAATCCCTATTAATATTATAAACGCGAAAGTAGCTCTGTCTGTCTGTTACGCTTTTACGGAAACTACTGGACCCATTTGGCTGAAATTCGGTATGTATAATATGTAGTTTTAATACCGAGGGTGAACTAGTTATATTTACCAACAATTTATATTTCAAGATATTTGGACCATAGGGGGGTGTTTACAGAAAGGGTAAGTATCCCTACCCCTATCCAACCACTACTTAAAATGCATATGTTACAAATCTATACACTTACTAACTTCAGATTGAAATTAAAGCAACTATATAACAAAGAGCTTGATTTTCAAATACCTGCTTTTTCGTCATCAGCTTCCACAAAATTGGCACTTATAGAGTGACCAAGAAAGGTAAGCTATAACCATTACAAGAACTGCCACTATTGGAAATATTTTAGGGCTTTTGAATACCGCAAACGGATTGCAACAACCTGATCCACCACTGCAAGCCATTCTGGGTTGAATATTTTGAGAATTCTTCTAACTCTATTGATTACATTATTATTTTAAGTTGATCCTTACATGTTAATATATGTCATGGGATTTAAGTTTCGAACAAATTAGTTGGAAAAAAATCACTATTAACTTATAGATTTAAGAATGCTTTCGATTTCCTGTTACTGCGCATATCTTTCAGTCCTTTTAATTTACTCAGGATATTCGTAGAATGATTATTTTTTTTCCATAACAGATAGCACTATTAGAATTCATATATTTGTTTTCCAAGTTTTAAATTTTTTAAATTTAATGGTAAATATGCATAAACACGGAACGAGAAAGTTACGCGTTTTTATAATGCAAGACTAAATATGGTTTGCTATGGTATAATAACGTATATGGTATATTAAAATCGTCGAAAAGCTTTCATTTAGACAATTAATTATTAAACAATTCAATCAATTAGAGTATACACACAGTGCCTACTATGCTAATTTATTGCCCCAGTTACTAAGCACTTGTGATTTTAAGTACAAACATGTAAGTCAACTTAAAACCAGTTAAAATATCTTATAACTTTAGTCAATTTTAAAGCAATATTACACATTTTATGAAATATAAAACTACAAAACATTATCTTCCCAGTTCCCCTAAAAAACTATAACTTTTGAGTTGAACTTTCATGGACAAGACTTATTATATATTTATTAAGAAAAATACTAAAAGAAAAGCTAGGCTACGAATAAAATAAAAATACTAGAGATTTTCTTGTACAGAAACCGGATATAGCAAGAAAATTATGAACTTGGCGCTGAAAGGAAAAAGCTTGCTCCGAACCTACCGCCAAATGGCATAGTAGTTATTGTTAACGATCCATATCATAGTCAGCAAATAGAAAAATACTGACTTTCGCATCACGTGAAAAAGACATGCAGAATTGGTTACGTGAACAAAATGTCACATATGATGTAAAAATTACCAAAATAGAATTAAACCATATTAGCAAAATGTCACTGCCACCTAATACATATATGTATAGGTACGTTCATATAGCAGTTAGTTCTATGGGTTACACTCTAGGTAGTGCTAGTAGTACAATGTACTCTTTGATATATGCTATCTGTACTATTATGATACGATTAACTATAGAGCGAACTTTCATCATAATAGATCATGGGCACGTTCCTCTAGTAGCTCACAACACCCAGAATGCTTCGTCAAACATTACACATAGCAACCACGATTGTTTCGGTCGTGGTCAAAACGTCTCTAATTACGTCACTATTTTCTATCACACAACGCTCACACCGAAGTGGGTGTTGACCACAGTGAAACGTAGCCCACGTGTGACAATGGCTACGTTCCACGTGAGACTATCGACCACGTTCATGACTGCGATTTCTCCTGTTCCACGTGCTTGTGGACAATCGCAAACTCTAGTGGAAAGGATTGTGGAGCGTTGATTTCATTAACGACGAAATACACAAACACCATTGGTTGATTTAAATAAATTAATCGATAGAGAGTTTTTATGCTTTGTGGTCAACGCTCATTTCGACCCACATTTCTTGACATGGGTCATTGTAAGCGTTGTGTGATTGAAAATAATGACGTCATTAGTGACGGTTTCGCCACGACCATAACGACCGTGGTTGCAATGTGAACGGGCTGACGGAGTATTTTGGGTGTTGTGAGCTACTAGAGCAAAGCGCCCACCCTTTGCGTGACATTTTGTCATTTGTCATTATTATTATTCATATTAGATACTCATATAATACAACCTCAATGTAATAATGTAAAGAACATGAACTTTTTGGACAGTAAAACTTCCCTTCGTTTGTCTCAGGCCTTTCCTTTTTCAGGAGAACGGGCAATATACTTGTTACGTTTTCCAAGGTGGGCTGGCAACTGGCACTCGCAGGGTCCATAGCAACCCCCGTGGCTCGTAGTACCGCTCAGGTTGCCAACAAAATATAGGAGCCGTAAAGAAAGCTCTCGGGCAGGCGGAAGTATGATTACGCAAGCCAGTAGCTAGAGCCTATTCGCAAACCTGCAAAAGAACAGCCTGCGTGACGGCGTCGAAGATTAACGGAGCTACATGGCTCTCAACACATCTAATATTTCAATATGCCGACTTCATCACGAGGTTTTCCTCCGCCGTCTACAAATGTAACTGTGATACTCAAGTGTATATTAAAGTCCGAAATCTGCATAAGTGGTGCATGCTTTCTATGTCATTCATATAATGTTCTCCAGTGGAAATAAAGTTTGAATAAAGCTCTGGAATTAGACGTGATTAAATAAACGAACTAAAACTATGTGTTAAGTATATGCAAGAAAGAAAACATCTTAGTGTGGTACTTAAATATAAGGTAATTTATTTAAATAGTACTAATTGAATACTACAGTAACTAATTAGGTGGTCTATTATTGAAGTATTTTTCTTTGGCAACTTCAAAAAGGATTTTACTCATACTTTCGCCTGTTTCTTTAACCATGAAGCTGAACAAGGTATCTGGATTTAAGAGAAGCCGATAAGGTTCGTCAAACTCCACTGCGTTGCCACCACTCATAACTAGGATGCGATCTGAATCCATCACGGTGTTTAATCTGTGCGCGATAGTTATCACTGTGCAATTTGCGAATTCGCGACGAATAGTCTTCTGTATTAACGCATCCCTTCTGCAAAATCACAAGAATATAAAATATATTTATGTTCTGAGTGCATACACCAGTTCACCAGGCAAAGACCAGATAGTTACATATGACTGACTAATTATTATCAGTATACCTATTATTATGAATATCTGGTCAGTGAAGTGGTAGTTTTTTACTGACAGCTAGACAATAGAATTCTTAAGATAATTCCAAAAGCCACAATCCTCAACTATATTTTCCACACAAAAAATACATTGTAAAATAACTTCTAATGCCTCTGCTCCATCTGGGCTAATGTTAGTGTTAGTGATAATGATCAAATGCGTCTAGTTCATAGCGTTAAAAATAACCCCGATTCTGGTTAGATACTATACATACCTGATCTGTCAATATTTAACGTCATTAATAATAAATAACAATTTTCATCACAAATAACGCATTGAGCCCATCGTTACTTCTGCGTGAAACGGCCACACTAATATTATCCCAGATAGAGCAGGGCCCTAACATATACACATTTGTAGCCAATAAAATTGCGCAGGACCACATCACCCTTGAAGTTCCCGCCAAAACTCTTATTATATGTATAAAAATCGAGTAGATATATGAACTTACTGTGGGTCGACGTTGGCAGTAGCTTCGTCCATAATGAGAATTTTGTTAGAACGCAAAATAGCACGAGCTAAGCAGATCAACTGACGTTGACCCATTGAGAAATTGTTACCACCTTCGGTTACTTTATAATCCAATGCCGGAATTGCTTCTTTCATTTCAACCTGCAATATATTATGATATATAGGTGAATTTGTTAAGTAGGTAGCGAAATCCTAAACTATGACAAATAGCCAAAAACACTGACTGTAGTAGACTGTAGACCGATTAGGTAGAAAACTAAAGTAATCATTAAATTTTTGAGAAATAAATTACCCTTGTCAGAAATGGAATCGTCTGATTTTCAAAAATAAACACATGCTGTTATTATATTAAATCATAGTGTAGCTTGTAATGATCAATTTCTGTGAAGGAATATCAAACGACAAGCTTGGTTGGTGTCCCTTGGGACAGGGTTGTTTTTTAACAAAATGTTTTATTTTCCATAAATTAATTGAAGAAATTTGGTTAGTTTTCCAATTAAATGGTATAATGAAAAGTTTCTAAAATACCTGTTCCAAAGCTCTCCAAATATCATCATCACTATAGTGATTGAATGGATCCAAATTGTACCTTATAGTCGCAGAAAACAAAACTGGTTCTTGTGGAATGATAGCTATTTTCGATCGTAATTCCTGCAAGAAAAGTATAAGACAGTATTTACCCTGAATAAAAAATTATTAAGACACTAACCTGTTTTATTTTCAATCTGTATTAAAATTACATCAACTGTGTGTTTTTAAATGTGTGCCACACGTGCGTACTTTTGCAAATGTATAAATGTAAAGTTGAAAAATAATTTAGTTATCAATCCCAACTCAATGGGGATTGTTCACAAAAAATTACCCTCTGATTTTATACTTTTATTACTTAAAATAGGGTATTTTAAGATACTAATTTGAATATTTTTGTATTTTAAGCGTTAGTTTTTTTATAATTCGATTTTAAAATTATTTCTCCGATGACGTCATAAGGGACAAGTTTACATTGATTTCTTTGCCTAGAAAACAAATATAATAAATGTAAGTTTTATCTATATATAATCATAGTAATCTGTGCTACTATTTAAATGTCGCTGTCATTACGCATTACGTATCGTGATCATTTTAGTGTTTTTTGTCGCTAGGCTTACAATTTTTCGTGTTCAACCATTATTATTTTCTATAGTTATCGTTAAAAATTTTAAAGTATTCTTTAGGGAAAATCCATGTTACAAAGCTTAAATCAAATAACGTACAGCTAGATTTTTTTAACACCTGAAGCAGGCAAACAGGCAGACGGCCCACCTGATTGGATTTAGTAAGGTCAAATAAAGGTCAAACGCATTTCTTAATAAATACAAGAAGATTGTACGTTTTTTGGAATTTTAACTAGACAGAAATGATTAGGGACACTGTTCCTCGAAATGTTTTTTCAAAAAGCTAAATTGAAAAAAAGTGAACAATCCCAATTAGATTGCGTTAAACTTGTTTTCCGAATTATCCCATGTTAGATCGAAAATGTATGTAACCATATTAAAAGTATATATTACATTTTGAAATGGTTGTACTTACAAAATCCAATCATTTATTTGCTTAAAAACATGGTTACAAACATTACATGACAATATATTATTTTGTGTTTCACATTTTTTTGCCCTTTCACGCATGCAAATAGTGATTAAAAGTTGAAAATTAACTAATTTGTAGAAACAGATTGTAATCCACTCAATTCACAGACATTAATTTTACTTTTTATCCAAAATCCGAACATATTTGGAAAAAAAGAAGTATATTGCATTGCATGGCATTGTATCAACTTGTTTAAAAAATCGAATTTACACCAAAGGTATTGCACAGATAACTTAGCAGTAATATGAAAGTGTAACTATACCTTTTTCGAAATGTGGTTACAATCGATATCATCAATCTTAATACTGCCCTGCACGCTGTATAAACGGAACAAAGCTGATATTAAAGAGGATTTTCCTGCGCCAGTCCGGCCCACCACACCCACCTACGAAATGTAAACATTTTCATTAAAAACAAATATTTCTGCTTCACATTGTGAAATAATTATAATATTATAAAACCGTTAAAACGTAGTTTTATTATGTGTACAAGTCGCGAAAACTAAAGAAAATATTAATTATAATATTATTTTTTGTGATATTTGTAGTCCACTGCTAAACTTAGCTTTTCTCTAAGTTGGCTCCTTATATCCCGTTACTATTTTTCCTGGTTCATTGCCTACCGAAGACCTTGTGCATTATGAGGATCTACCTTGCGCAGGACGTTTTACACTACGTTTGTACTCCGGAACTCGTCTGCTTCATCGGTCCGGCTCACCGGCCCACTGCCACTTCAGCTTACTAATTTTACAATTACCCAACATATGTAGCTCGCTTAGCAACTTTTTTCATTGCATGAGTTCAGCAGACAGGCAGAGGGCCCACTGGATGGAAAGCGGGTACCATCGCCTATGGACTTTTGCAACACTAAAGATGCTACGCTGCTTTTCTCTTAAGGGATACTGGAACCAGGACACTAATACCGGAAGACAACTCCAGGTTGTTACGGCGGCATAGGTACTCTAGACCAGGGGTGATAGCGATCCAGTCGGGCAAACAACCTACCTCCTGGCTGTGGGTTATTTTGTCGCCTCTTACGACAGGCCGCTCGGCCGCAGGGAATTGTATTCTTTCTCCGTTCCTGCACGGATGAAAAGTTGGAGTTTCAGATACAGTATTACGGTAGGACGTATTGCTCGAAGACTGTCGTCTTCTAGCACTGCGGAATGCTCAACTAGAAGACAAGAAGAAGACTATCGACGTTTATCAGCCGAATTTACATATATATAAGTATACTACAGTAAATATACACAAATTATATCACTTGTGTATTTTTTCTGTTTTGGATTAAGTTTAAGAGAAAACCACACATATATTTCTTATACAAACTTTATATTATATAAATAGAATTGTTTCACAATATTACTCACCCATTAAAATTGTCACCATTCATGTTTGCGTATAAACCTTTTACACATACATTGTAATTATGTGGTTGGTATCCAAGTATGTTAATTTTGAAAACAACCATAATAACAAACCAACACGTGTACTTACTTTCCAGCTACTATTTATTTCGAAGTTCAAATTTTTCAATACAGGTGGATCCTCTAGGCCATAGTTCAAAAATACATTTTCAAACTTTATATGTCCTTCAGTTGGCCATTCCTTTGGTGGTGTAGTAGCTGAAAGCAAATACAATTAATTGTACCCCTCTTAGGAACTTTTAAAGCAATAAAAAAAAACAAGTTAGTAATGTATTCATTAGTTTTGTATTTATTAAGTGACTCGAAATACAGACAAATAAAAGGTAGGTATAAGAAGTTAGAAAATTCAATCCTAGCTGACTGATGGCCGGTTCCTATGTCTTATGATTTGACACTACTTGTATGAAGCATGTCAAATTTTAACCGATAGTAGCGTAAGCGAAGGGCAAGTAAGATACAGAAAACGGGCTTAAGTGTAGCAGTGAGATTTAAGATGAATTATTTTAATTAGGTACCTATATTATATTATGTGAGCACTGAAAATAGAATTTGACTTTGGGTTTGGTTTTATTTATTTTATATTGTTTTTATTTGTTGATTTTTAATATCAAATTCTATTTGAAAGGAATTAAATACTTACGACCGTGTTCCATATTTTCCTCAGTTGGTACTTGAGTGTACTCTAGAACTCTTTCGACTGCAGTCATTTGAGCTAGGAAGTCTGCCGTGAATCGAGCAGCCATTTGCAGCTTCATTGTTAGCACCATGGATTGACTTACGGCTAAAGCTACACTACCCACTGGGATTACAGAACCTGAAAGACATCAAACCTTGTAAAAAAAGTTATGTATAAGAACTTTTTCGCAACACTAAAATAACACTATACATCATTGATATATTAAAACATTAATGCTATACATACACTAACAGGTTATATAATAATCTAAACAGTATAGACATACATCATGATTCCTTCTACAAATGTGAAAAAGAGATTCACTCACTATTAATTAATAAAATTTAAGTTTAGCGTTTTACCCTGATTTTTTTAGTCTATTTTCTTATATTAATCAAGTTATGGTTGCCTGTAAGAGACTGTACATTTACGACCTTACTTATAATAATCTCGTTAAGAAACGATTAGGTATCTCTTAAGTAAGAGAATCAGAATCAGATCCTAATCAATGAATATGTTTTTTTCACTTATTTACCTGTTGACTCTGTTGTTTACCTAAGAGGAGCACAGATAAACGAAATTTGAATGATTAACGTAGGTTATACCCAAAATATTCGACTACCTCTTTAGTCTTTAGTTTATGGGTAAAATTTTCACTAATCAGTTGCCGAGCAGTTTCTTTAAATTTAAGAAATGATTATAAGTAAGGCCCGTAGTATAAGATAATTAACATGTATATTTAATTTAGGCGTATCAATGTATCAGTTGTTGGCAATCTTAATAAATTAAATTTAATAAAATTAAATAAAAATAACACTATGGAGTGTGAAAGATTTAGATATGTATTTTGTGTCTTAAACTAAAAATATTAATAATTATTTAATATTTCACGAGAATATCAATTTATTAAACGTATGTATAGAACTATACTCGTGAATAATTGGAAACAAGTCATACTCACTTATATCTACCCAAAGGAAAATTCCTATAATTATTCCGAGATAAACTAGGCACAAAGCGTCTAAATATAAACCAAAAGCAGTAGAACCACCCACAAATGTATAAAAAGCACTTGAATGAAGATCCTGGAAAAACATCACATTTTATATTTTTAAGCTGTTTGCTATGGTCAAGTACATTAATCACAACTTGCAAGTTCATTCATTATTATTAATTTTTTTAATTTAAGTACATATATATAAATGTTAGCTTTTGTCCGCGGCTTCACTGTACCGTAGATTTTTCTGGGACAAAAAGTAGCCTATGTGGTATAGCGTCCACACTATAATCTATCTCTGTGCCAAATTACATCCAGCTCGGTGCAGCCATTCTAGGGTGATTGAACAACAAATATCCATCTAAACTTTTGTATTTATAATCAATACTATCAATACTACCGGTATATGATAAATTTAGTGATTTTGTTTGTAGGTAGTTAATCTCTTGAACTACTGAACCGATTTTGAAAACCCTTTCAATAGTAGATATTATTCCTAATTTACTACGCTATATTTAATTATTATTAATAAAAAAAAATTATTGACGTCCAGCTGAGCGTGCACTGGTCAGCTAGTAATGTATAAGTATATATATATATATTTCAACTTGAATAATAACAGACATCTGTTGCTTTACCTGTGCACCATCGAATACTCCTATAAGCCTATTTTGGGAATTAGAGCTTCTTATTGTTGATAACCCGGTGAGAGTAGAATTTATCATACCAAACACAGGACTTTTCGCTGTAAAAATCACATCAACATACTTGTAAACATATTAATTAATATTACGTAATACATAAAAAAAAACAATGGTTTTCCTGCAAGAGGTAGATATGAGCGAAAAGAACGGTCGCTCTTTTTTCAATACTATTATATATTTATATGTGTTGATTTAATGAAGTGTTGATGTGTAAACAATAATGTAGTTACTCATTCACAATAACGTTAAAATATTTAAAAAGTCCAAAATATAAGAGTAAATTTGGCTTGAGTTTATTTGACAATAGCAGAATTTGTGTATTTATAAACATGGATACTGACTTGTTCCTTCCAGACGCTTTACTGCTTGGGCTGCATTTAGATACCACTTAAGCAACGTTACGAAGAGGATTAGCAAAATAATGGTTGGAATCATGGTCCATGGTAGAGCTATCGCATTCAGTATAAGTGCGCTGGCCATCGCAAAGTACATTTGTATAGTGTCTAATAAGCTGCGAGGTAGAAATTCATCCATTGCTCCCATATCTTTGGAAAATCTATTTAAGACACGACCTGCCAATAAAAAAATTATTTTATATCTAAGGTTTCCACCATTGAACAGTTGTGATAAATATATCTAGATTTGTTATATATTATTTATTATACGACTGTTCGAGGCTACAGGCGACCGGAATGCTGGAGCTTACCTCGCCCAAAGAATTATCGTATGTATTCAGCGAGGTAATGCTGCCAGCCTTCTGGGCACACTGCCCAACGTCAGAGGTCTGGTTGGGCTGGACCAATTGCAGTTTATAGTGTTTAATTTTAGTGTATATAAATTTGTTAGGGGGTTTTTTTGTATGTATTAATTTTATTTTAATTTGTTAAATAGTTTATTGTAAGACCATGCCAAATTAATTATATTGATACACAAAATACTGAAATAAAATAGGTACGACATTAAAATAGGTAAGGCCTCACCAATTTTTATAATTATTGCGCAATATCTATCTGATTTGTGAATTAATGCGGTTCTTTTTACTATAAAAATGTAAACAAATCATACAAAAGTATAGTAAGGGACAACTGAAAGTATTGAGGGTCACGTCTTATAAAAATCCTATAACGCAATCCTCTGTGTCATCACGATTAGCGTGCTAATCATTTCCCATGACGTAAACCCATCATTTATTGGACCTGCCTTTTCTATCGGCACCTACCTAATGAAGCTAATTAAAGTATAATTACCTGAAGGATTTGTATCAAAGAAACGCATAAGTCCAACGATTAATTTCTTATAAATAGTATTATGCAAGTTTTGCGATGCTCTCATAGTCATTACGACGAAGTATCCAATTCTAACATGAGATATTATAATTAGTCCTAAGATTACACTGCCATAGATCCACAAGTATTGAGCAGTAGTGAGCAAGCCAACTTGCGTTCCCAGGCTAGGGTCTGAAAAAGAACACAATCATAATATAATTAGTATACCTATACTACCTAGACGTCACACGCGACCAGATAGCTGGCATCTATTTTGCTTAAAGGCTGAGCGTTGCTATACAACGAACGGAACGTTCCTGGTAAGTGACAGTGGTTTGGGACCAATATTTTTACTTTAGGTATTTTTCCCTTTTTCATTCAGTTTTAGTTTTTAATATACTAGTTTTAATGTAGTTTGTTTTTAAGTTTATATTGTACTAGCTCACCCATGCCGACTTCGTTGGGAATTAGAAAAACATTAAAAAATACTTATTATTAATCACAATCAAATATACCCTATATCACTCAGGAATAATGTAGCTTTCCACTGGTGAAAGAATTTTGAAATCGGTTCAGTAGTTTCGGAGATTACCCCATACAACGTCACAAATGCACAAACTTTACCTATTTATAATATTAGTATAGATATAGATTTTTCATCAATAAAGTAAGTAAGTACATAGTTAAAAAAAATAGTATAGGTTAATTATATTTTGTAGAGCGATTTTTAATTTTTATAACAAATACTAATATTTTATACAATCCTTTACGCGGGTAATCCATTCATAACAACTATATTTGTTAAAGGATGAAACGCGTTGTTAAGTCTCTGGTTTTGCAAACGCCCATAGGTGTCGGTGACAAGTTTTCAACATCTAGATCGTCCATTTATTTTCTTATTGCCAAAAGCAAGTAATAACTTGCTTTTGGCAATAAGAACATCCCATCTACAGTATTTTAATTTAATACAGTAACTAATAATACGCAGAAGTAAGTAAATCTAAAACCATTAAAGTAATTACAAAAAAATGAAATATGAATGTTAATATTTAATATATTTCCATAAATATTTATCTATTATTATGCAGCCATATCTTAATGTCTGCGAGTTCCCCCACACTTAACTTAAAATTCCCGTGGATTTACCGGGACACAAAGTTTCGTAGCATTTAAAAAAGAATGTAAGCTATCATTTTAGTGGAAATTGTGGGGGAATAAGCTGATTTTCATGAATTCGAACCATTTCAAACCACTCCCTCGAAAAAATCCCGCGGGATTCCCGGAATAAAAAATATAACACATTTTATTACATTAAAGTTGCTGTCGGTCAATAAAAAAAAATCACATTGGAATTTTTCTTTAATCTGGGTAATTTTAAACCATTCCCAGAAAAAATCCTTCGGGATTCCCAGGATAAAAATTAACGCAGATTTTAAGTCTAATAATATCTGTCGATCAGCGAAGACTGCATCAAAATCAGCCCGGTAGTTTTTACGTGAATCCCGAACAAACAGACAAGAAATATAAAAAATGCATCGTATTCTCCACCGTTTATATAGTCTATTCCAGCATTTTTTTTAAATAGTTTCAATGTACAGACACAGTATTTGTAGAATTTTATAGCATTATAGATAAAGGTCATTATGCTCGCATTAGCAAGTAGTTTTATGTTCATGAGTGAGTGATTGTGTACACATCATGCTGTGTATGTTTGAACTTTTCTGAAAACATAGTGATGTAATAAGAAAAAGAGATTGGAAATCTTTAAATAAGTCACGTCTACGTAGTGTGTCGGGTCCTTAAATTAGTGTATCTATAGTGTAATAAAATCTTTATACGTAAACGTACCAGGCTCTTGACCTGCTGGCAATGATTGCTCGTACTCGTCAACTTGGTTTGTCCTGAAATAATAAATTATTGACTTGTTTTTAACATTGACAGTTTTGATTTTTACACGCTTTATATTAGCTTCACTTGTATGTCAGTATGTCTGTAACCGACCCCTTTGTTGTCCTACTTTGAACGATCAGATTTAATTCATACTTTGCACACCTGTCAAAGGTCGATGACAATGCAATAATATAGTATCATGGAGCTGATCTGATGATGGAGTGGGAAGGTGGCCATAGGAACTCCTGTACTAAACAAGATAGACCCTTCGTGTTTGGGCCCGTATGTTTATATCGCGTGACAATGCAATAATATGGTACCATGGAGCTGATCTGATGATGGAGTCGGAAGGTGGCCATAGGAACTCCTGTACTAAACAAGATAGACCCTTCGTGTTTGGGCCCGTATGTTTATATCGCGTGACAATGCAATAATATGGTACCATGGACCTGATCTGATGATGGAGTCGGAAGGTGGCCATAGGAACTCCTGTACTAAACAAGATAGACCCGTCGTGTTTGGGCTCGTATGTTTATATCGCGTCAAAATGCAATAATATGGTACAATGGAGCTGATCTGATGATGGAGTCGGAAGGTGGCCATAGGAACTCCTGTACTAAACAAGATAGACCCGTCGTGTTTGGGCTCGTTTTACTTGTCTTGGCTAGCACTCTGCTGCTACATGATATGCAGGATCTCAAAAGCTTGTATTTAAAAACATTTAAACAAAAATCAACTAAAAAATGAAAAATAAATAATAGTTTAAAAAAACTAAAAAAAACACGCTTTTATAAAAAATCCAACTAAAAAAACAAAAAATAAAATTTAATATAATATAAAAAAGCGTGGGGTGTATTCAAAGCGCTTTTTAAGATATTATATTATTAATTGAATACACCCCACGCTTTTTTATATTATATTAAATTTTATTTTTTGTTTTTTTAGTTGGATTTTTTATAAAAGCGTGTTTTTTTTAGTTTTTTTAAACTATTATTTTATGTTAAGTCAGGATATTTGTGATATTTATAAGAGAAAACTTATTTAAAAGTTGATTTAGTGCTTCCATACTTAAATCAGACAATCTTACAAAAATTCAAAACATTAAAATGAAACAAAAATGTTTTATTCAAATAAACACTGATTTGATTTCATTTAGATATTTGAGTAAAGGTACAAACTTACCAAAAACTGAGCCAGTAATCTGCGGTCGTGCCAGCACCCTGAGTAATGATCAAAGTCAACATGGAAAGGAATACGATACACCAAGATTGTACCGATGACAAATATTTAAAAAGCACCTCCCATTTCAAATTGCCCTTACTCCGTTCTTCAGCTTTGAGAACTTGTACCTTTTCATTTCCAGTAATTTGTCCACTCAAGGTGGACATTTTTGAAATGGTTCTAGTAAGTGATGTCCTTTTCTATACAACAGGTTTAATGTTAAAATGATTATTATAGTACCTTTGAAAATATATCCAAAGTGGACAGAATTCGGAAGTGCGCAGTGTTTAATAAACTTACTTTTTTTTCTTCAGGCGTGCTGTCTTCTTCTTGATTGGACAAGAATTGAGAGAACTCGTTTCCTAACTTCATTAGTTCATCATAGGTACCCATATTTTCAATAATACCCTGCGAGTTGTTGAGAATATCAGATAAACAGTATATATAGTATCATAATATACCGGTAAATTAGCTGTACTTCGGGGAACATTCCAACATGACAGCGATCTTGGGTTATTTCCTATCGATTATTTACACATAATTTGTTTAGTATTTATTATTAGTTTTATTTTTAACTTTTATTAATATATACAATTTTCTCTAATCCATCCTAAGGTTGTCTGGAAGAAATTTCTTTTAGTTAAGACGTTTTGAGTTTTGTTAAGACCGCCTATTGTCTTCTGTACATAAATTTTCTAAATTGTATCTTAATATTATGCACTAAAGTATATTCTTATTCTATTCTATTATTTTTGGTCCTTATTACATATTCTTACAATAATATATGCATACTTAATTGTTTACCTCATTCATTACTATAATAGTGTCTGCAGTTTTCAGATAATGTATCTGGTGTGTGACTAAGATACAAGTTTTTTCACGCAGATAGCCTTTGACACATCGTTCAAATAGTTGCCGGCCCACATTAGCATCGACAGCCGAGAGGGGATCGTCCAATAGGTATATATCTGCCTGTTGATTCAATAAAAAAAAGTTTTACGGATGTAGGCTATAGGAATTATATGTATAATAATAAAAGTTAGAGATTACTTGCACAGTTTTTACTCTAATCAGTTAATTCATATTATCATTTGATCGTAAATATTTTTTATGGCAAATTTACGTCATCTCTTTGTTATTGTATATTGTGTTTGTTTTTACCTCTCTATAAATGGCTCTAGCTAAATTGATCCTCGCTCTTTGTCCTCCTGACAACGATACTCCTCTTTCTCCCACAAGTGATAGATCGCCGTATGGGAATTGGGTGAAATCGGGAATCAAAGAGCAGACGTCGCAAACCTGTAAAAAGTTGCTGTCATTCTTATGTTGTTTAGGAGATGAGAACACGTAAATAAGCCCTAACTGACTAGCGCTAAATAAGGTGCCATTGGACATAATCTTAGATATAATTTATTAGATCTAAAAATTAATTACTTACGTAGTCTCTGTAAGTTAGATCGCAATATTTAGAAAACAATTGATAACGAATTACTTTTTCTGATAAGAAAAAAAATAATTTGTGCTAAGGCGATATCTATCTGTATAATTTAGGTTATATCCAGTCCAAAATCTGATAAACGACAAAACAATGCAACGATAGTTTCGCTCAAAAATTTATTTTCAAACAAGCAAGCTTGGAATATTTACAAAAAGAATAATATTACAAAAAGATTTAATATTTATAATGGTGTGAAAATAAAAACGCAAGTTTGTGTATTATTTTATAAGTACTTAAATGTAGCAGCCGTGTCATAACTAAAACTCTCTATATGCTATCGTTTATGAAGAAGAATGCATTTCTTACCTCTTTATACCTATCAGGTTCATAAGACAATCCAAAAAGAATGTTTTCTCGTACAGTAGCTGGAAATAGCCACGATTCTTGACATGCATACGAAATACGTCCATTAACAGTCAACTTACCATTTAATACAGGTAACTCTTTCAGAAGTACTTGTAAAATAGATGTCTGTAATTTAAACTCAATATTAGATATTTTAACGTGAATACTAAATACTCTGGTTGATGAATTACTATCAATTTGCCAAGTTGGCATAGATCATTCTTTTATCCTCATTAGATAATGAGGAAAGCCGTATCATCAAACTGACAATCACCTTACAATGACTTGCGGACTTATTCATATTGAGTTAGAGTAAGTTTGAAGGCTTCTTTATAGTTCTTAAAGCATTCTTTAAATTTACTCTAACTCAATATGACGAAGACCGTTAAAATATCTAATTGTGCACAAAGGTCGGTGTTATGGCTAAGAAGCGCCAGGAATTAATTAAAATGACCATGGCGACAAGGTGTTTCTTTTTAATTAAATAATTCCTAAAAAAATGAAATGAAAATGAAAAAAATATCCAACAATTGCTCATGGACTGCGCCAGAAAATAAAGGGCGGTAACTGACGAGATACTTCAGTCTAAATTCTATTGATGAAATGCCTCGCCGACTGTGTGGTTTGATTAGAGTTTTTTAATTTAATTTTAATTTTAAATTTAATTTAATTATAAAAAGGTAGTCGCTGATGACTACCTTTTTATAATTTGGTAGTAGTAGTAGTTGTTCTATAAGTATAATTAGGAAATTTTGAGTGCGTATCCCTGTGAATAAATCTCCCTCATATTGAACGGGCACATATAGAAATTATAGTCGTGATATTTTAGTGGCTAATATACTCGAATTTCATTCAAATGATGAAACGACGATATTCACCGATTAAGGATATTTTTCTGATATACTGTGCATATTGGCAATTAAGACGCGTTGATAAATGATACATCGTGAAATATACTGGTAAGAGTACCGAATGAAAACTCGCCAATCTGTCGATCTACAAGAGTAGCTTGTGTAATGTCGATTCCCCTAAAATGGGCCGGTTCTAAGCCAGCTGTGGAAGTCTTATTTAATTTTTAAGCTAGATCTATTTTTATATTAGAATACCTTGCCAGATCCAACTGAACCTACAATTGCACATAATTTGCCCTTTTCGACACGCATAGATATATTTTTCAGGGTCATGGTACTGATTTCTTCAGAATTGTTCCAACACGCATTAACATTTGATAATTGAATCGCTAATTCATTAACGGGTCTGTTATTTGAAGAATACCCTGTAAATGTAAAAATAACATATAATTCATACGTTAAAGGCACGTTATTTTGGGACTAATTTGCATTATTAATGTTAAGCCCATTAATTTTAATTAATCATATAAAGATTAAGTATAAAGAAATTTTCTGATCCTGTCACGATTAGATATAATATTGAGCCGTAATTAAAGAACGATCGGGCAAATTGTTATTTGTCTTGTTTCGTTTAAAATAAAATTTAGACTTGAGAGAGTTAAAATTTTATCATCGTTTGGACCGTTGCATTCAGTTACATAATAAAGTTGCCCTGTAAGTAGAATGATAACATAGAATGACAAGGAAATCGGTATTACGATGGTCGCCTGCCAATATATTTATAATAATATAATTTATAATAATATAATTTATATTCGTAATAATTTAAATGCCTGCAAGCAGTACAAGGATTTTCACAATTTCAACACCAGGCATTGTAATAGACTTATATTATTACTATACACTCACCCGGGAATGCCTGGAATTGGATCTGTTCATCTTTTATGGAATATTTTTTCAAGGAAATTTCAGTACTATTCTCCGATTTTTCTTTATTACTATTAAATTTTAATCCATTTGCAACATAACTGGCTTTTGGTGTTACAAGAAGATCTTCACGTTCATCTATGAATAGATATGCTAGATTTTTTATTAAATCACATGGCTTGGTGGTTTATTTATTTTATTTTATATTTTATTGCAGAAGTTCAGCAGACAGGTAGACGGCCCACTTGATGGAAAGCGGTTACCATCTTTTCTTATGATAATGGCATGGACATAAATCCTGATATTGGATAGGCATTTTTACAGTCTTTCGAACTTACACTTTCTTTTTAACTAGCTGTTCCCCCCAGTTCGTTCACATGGGACTTGGGCTTTAAATTAATACAACAAAATATCAAAATGTTTACACAATTTAGATAAATTTCCTATTTAATACCTGAAACTTTCATTGCAACCTTTTCGGAGCCCATTTATGAAAATGTTTCAAACTGATACACAGACAACAATTCTAATATCGGCCATTTGTGATTAGTCGTCGTCGTATAATTTGCCATTTATTTTAAAATCACAGTAAGACATTTGTTTTATTTACAAGAGTACATAATACGATTGGAATTAAAATAATATATTTGTAATTTCGATACAGTTAAAACACATGTACACCACATTTAAAGGTTTTAAAATTTGTATGTAGTTCGGCCTATTTCGGCTAGTCTTTCTCCATTATGCGACAAATAATAAAATTTATACAAACCTAAACAAAGAAAACTCTGAATACGTTCCAAGGATACAAACATTTCAGATAAACTGGAAATTGCGAGAGGCAATATTAGTGTAAGATTTATCTGAATAAGACTGAAATATTGGTTGATTGGATAAATCTGTAAAAATGATAAAAGTAACCTATAATTATTCATAATTGATGATTTTTTTATATGTTACAAAAAATAACAATCGATAGCCTTGAAAACTGTATAAAGCAATAAGAAAATTAAAATTTAGCAAATGAATTTTTTTTCTTTTTTTTTCTGAGTCTGTTATAATTAAGTTTAGCCAATCGCGTTTAATTCTTTCTGCGCGTTCTTTCTTATTTTCGCTGGTATCGGTCAAGCTAGTTTAAGGATTCACTCTCGTGGGATAGTCAATATAGAACAAGTAGTATGTGCTATCATAATAATGTTTTATTTGAGACCCTGCCATACCTATTCATAGCGGACTTGCTCGCTTATCCCTTGAATTCGCAACCTCAAGGAGTATTACATTTTACCAAAATAAATATCACGTTTTGTAAGATCATCCTTTTACACATATAGATACCAACACAGTAATCGGTACATTTCTAAAAACAAGGATCAAATAAATACACAAACGTCTTAACAAAGTTTTTTTCGCATTTACATAATATTGCTGTTATAGTACATACATTATGGTACTAGTGTGTAACATTGGTGATTACCGCCGAGGCGCCATTGAGACTCGAGCCGTAGGCGAGGGTCTTAAGAGAGCCGAGGACGGTAATCATCAATACACACGTGTATCATACGACGTTTTTCAACACACTTGTGAATAAAATAACAACAAAAACTCATTTTATTTAGTAGATAAAATAGATATTTTTCCTGGAGTTTTCAGGTAGTAAACTTTCCATAACGTTAAGGGCTTCACATCTTATATCGGGCGGTGTACAACATAAATCATTTTCTTCGTAACTAGTACTTGTAGACATTTTAATTAATAAATAACTATAATTTCAACAGTGAAAACGAGTTGTGAAAAATGTTTCGCTATGGCGTGAAAAAATAATCAGTTTTCCTATGCGCGCGCATTGCGATCGGCCACAGACCAATATTCAATATACTCTTTGCCACAGACTACACTCTATTCCAATTACGAAGTCCTATTTGACAGATGTCAATAATCAAGTACTAGTAAAGTACCGCTATAGTCGATACTCGACGATATTCGTTTTCGATTACTATAATGAACAAATTAAAATCGTATTGACAGAAAAAGGATTAGCATCTAATTAGAATTTATAAAACTTTGTTTGTTAAACAAACAAACCAAATCAAATAACAGTCAAAACTTAATAACAACGAAAAAATTAACAAACAGTTATAACTACAATAACAAGAATGAAATAAAAACACAACACAAAATCAACTAAACTGAATACGCGTACCGTATACAAGGCTTGTGCACTCGTAATGAAGAGACAAACAAAATGGCGGGTCGTGATCATGAGGTGGACGCAGTAGACGCAGTGTTGACAGATTTTCACTCGCGAAAAGAATCTGTCTATAATTGATTTTATACGATTCTTTTAGTCACATCACTATGTAAAAAAGTAAAAATAAAACTATAGAACGTAAACGCAAAACCGTAGTAAAATATTATTATCTTTTTAAAGTTTTAATTATTTTGAGCACGATGTCTAAAAACAATATGTTGATTGTGTGTGTGAATTAATTGTATAATGACTTAGATTGATTGTGTATTTTTTAAATGATGATTTACGACCATGAACAAAAAATGATTATTATTTCAAATTATGCGAAACGTAAAGAGTTACGTTCTAAGGAAGTGCCAAAAGGGACTTCGTAATTGGAATAGAGTATAAAGGGATGAGGTTTTGTATTTTCCGCGCATAGGGTTTGCGCCTATTCTGCCACGTACAAAATGGGGAATTTAAAGTTCTCTTTTATTACAGAGAAAAAAAAAGTTATATATGAGTGAAAGTTGTATTTATTAAACACGTACGAGTTAAAATTATCTATTTAAATAAGAAGTTGCATGAAATGAGCAAGCAATAGGAACATTAATTTATTTGTTCTATAGAACACGATCTTTTTTTTTGAATAAAAACTTTTTTAAGAACAAAGCAACTCAACCAATAAAATTTAAAAAAAAATCTATAACTCACTAGTGAGTTATAATTTTTTTTAGTCACAGTTTGATAATGGGTTGTAATTCTGTGCCTAATTGCGGTGACCATAGAGCCACTTTATGAGCAAGTGTGTTGACTGTTGAAAAAATTATTATACGTCTTGTAACCGGAAAACGGTACAGTTATTAATTGAAGTTTGATATGATTGGCATAATATATTTAGAAAAAAAAAAATTAATCGTACATTATGTATGTATATATGCAAATATTTACAAAATAAGTGAATAAAACTAACCAGTGTTGCAGTCAACATAGAACCAGTCAATACAAGGGACAAGCATGTGACAAATAGCACACTTCTTTCAGTAATCAGCATAAAACCCATGAACACACTGCGTACAAATAAAGCTTTTCGTAGGGCATTCATTTCATATGCCCTGGCTGCCTTCACAACTGCCTGGAAGGGCTTTTCCCATGCGTACATTTTGATTATCTGAAAATAAAATAGGTATATTTTGTTTTTAAAAATATACAAAAATATTGGCAATAACCAAGTTAAAGTTTTGATGTGTTTGGTTATCTTGGGCTTTAATTTGGTAGGTATAGGCCGTATCGCAATCTAATTTACACACAGCACAGCCACTAGACCTTCTATTACATTTCGAAGATTTTTGAAGTGCAACTTCTTTATCGGCATTGGAAAAAAATTACCGTCACTTTTTTCGGTTACGCGTCACATTTTTCCGTGACGCACCATCTTTTTCTTGCCCCTACCACGGTCGATTCGAACGCGGTAGGAGCTTTATTTATTTAACCAATTTAAAGAAGTTTCACTTCTTACGTGTGAACACTAGTACACGCACACATTAAAAAAATATATTAGAATATAAGTTTTTAATAATAGAACGTTAAGAAGCGAAAGAAAATCACCTGTGGTGTCATCTAGTCAAGAGCCACAGAGTACATTGAATATATGGAGATAGAGACTTCAGTCGGGAGAATCGTACTACTAGCACATCTAGCGAGTATCAATGGCGCTAACTCGTATATGAACGTACCTAATATATGCATGTGTGTGTGGGTGTTCATGTGTATATGTGTGTATGTGTACGTATAGCGAGTTTGTGTATACACTTTATCTTATTCATAGAGAGAGTAAGTTTGAACGCTTATGGTGCCTAAAGAAGCGTTCAAACTTACTCTGTCTATGAATAAGACCGATATTCTATATATTGTATGCTTAGGTATGGAGATTTCTTCCACCATGAATTCCAACTGTATTTAAAATAAAATTTCATATTATTTATAAATTGTATATAATTTTCATTAATACATATCACTGCACATCAAGTTTTGTGTTGATATAAAAATCCAATAGTGTGTTTGGTCGGTCGAATTAAACAGATTCACAGGTCACATAATATAAATCAGTAACTTCGATATCCAAAAGCAGTTTTCCTTAATAGATTCGCCAAAGTCCAAAACTACATATTATACATCGTTAATAATAATTCACTTAGTAAAACAAACAGAAAACTATCCCAGAAGTTAAATAAGTTGCAAATATGACGAAAGTCGGCACTTAATTTGAATATGCATGTTTATTTAGAAATATTAAATAATATTATATTCGATTAAATAAAAATGGTTTTCATTTGAGTTTTTTTGATAATGTCATTAATAACAAAATAATGCTAAGCAACGAGCTGCAGTCTATGGCAGGTACAATGAGTTTATTATCGACCATGTAAATACTGCATAATGTAGAACCCATTTCAGTATCGAATAATCGATAATTAATCCTGTCAGATATTTGTAAATTTTAAGGATGATTTTAGGCATAGGTGTCTTATGACTAACAACAGGTAGATGGAATCTCCCATAATAAAATCTAAAGGAAGGCGATTTTGGAATATGAAACCATATTAAGATTTACCATCGCAAGGATGAGATGCAGAAGTCTCCGAAGTAGCGGACCCACGTCCCACGTCCGCTAACAAAACGGCTAATTTCTGCAAAACGGCTGATTAAAAAGTAAAGAGGGATATAAGTCATTCGCTCTAAGGAACTGTACTACTCCTTTAGCTCAGCAGCGACACGTAATAGAAATTGAGCCGACAACTCTCACTATAGCCCAATCAAGAGCCTATAGAGCTAAAGCGAGTCGTGTTGTGAGACGTAGCTACGACAACATTCTAGATCATAATATCACTGGCGTAAACATAATATTTTTGATCTATTTTGAAAGAATGAAAGATGTAATATTTATTAACGTTTTTTTATCAATAAAAAGAATGTCATCATATACAAATATATGCTTAAGTCTAGTCTAGTCTTCTCAGTTGTGAAGTTCGTTTAGGTAATCCACTCTTATCTTTCTAGTGATACTGACTGGTCGCCCCAAGTATGCTTTCTTCACATTCCAATCCTCCTCCATCCGTTCTACGTGACCGAGCCAGCGGAGATACTGAGCCTTTCTCTCTTCAATTATTCTAGGCTCGGCCACGAGGTTTTCTATGTCGGAGTTGGTTTGGACCCTTCAACTACTATCTCCTCTGTTTGTTGGACCCAAACAGTAAAGTTGCCAATAACTTATTGTTTTAAATTATGTTTTGATATTTGATTAAGTTTTTAGATTTTCTGAGTAATAATTAAAACTAAAATTGGTAAGAATATTTGTGCATTGTGATTTGTTGTTGTTGTTAAAAAAATTCTAATTTATGTCTTAATATAACAAATAGATTATTTTATTAATACATCTTAATCCGTAAAATATAGCACATAAATATGTAACAACGTTGAAATAGTTTATATTGGGAACATTTGTTACCCATGCAGACGCAACCAATGTGTATACTACATAAGTTAACGCACATATCATTGTAAAGACTGCTTTACTCCATTTAATAATTTTATTTACGTAGGGTTTGTCGATACGTTAATCGCGAAGGAATCGATTAACTCAATTTAATAAGATCATAATAAGCCATCCCTAACTACATTAATAAGTATTGACACTGTCGTAATTTGGCACTTATTTTTTCAATGACTCCATTTACTTTGGTTAGTTATAAAGAGTCTTAATTAAATGTATTCAAAAATATATTAAATATATATTAAAAAAGATTTATTTATTATAAATATTTATGTTTTTATAAATATTTACATATATATAAATAACTTAGAAAACAAATATATGTGAAGCAAAAACTTAAGGCTGCTAGCAGTGCTATCTGTCATGTAATGTTTTAATCATTCTACGAATAACCTGACTAAATTAAAAGGACCGAAAGATCTAAGCACTAACAGCAAATTGAAAACATTCATAAATCTATAAGTTAATAGCGATTTTTTTAAATTTTTTTTCACATTCATTTGTTCTAAGTTTATACCGCATGTCAAGAGCCATCTATGTAAGAGATTTCTAGGTTATGTGTTTTTTTTCTGTGTTATTGACTTTCTTACCAATGATTATATAAATGATAATGATTACTATGCAGTGTGCATTCAAGATAACTCGACAAGCAAGATAGAATAACTTGACTATTTCAAAACGTAAATCAATATTTACTTTTTAGGAAAATATTCAGGTAATTGTATCGATTTTAGCAATTTTTGACTCGCTTTAAAATTATTGAGAGTTGTAACCCTGCATATCAAGTTATCGTGAATATATTACTCAACCCTTGATTATAGATACCAATAACATTTAAGAAATTGGAAGATTTAATTGACTTTAATTATACTAATTAGTCCTTATTTTAAATTTTTAAATTTTGTAAATAACCTTTATTCCATTAACGATTTCACTCATTAACTTGATACGTTTGTCAGTTCTCTGGGCAGTTTCTCGTCTCATTACTGCAGTTAGTTTTGTAAGGCCAGCTGAAAATTGAAATAATATTATATAAATACGAATATAATATACGCTTAAATGTTATTTTATAAGAGTTTTCTATATACGCCTACTCTCATGTAAATTTCGATTCAATCAACAGAGCAAAGTTCGTCGCGCCGCACCGGCCCGTTGGCGACAGATGCGCGGCGGTTTTCTTTGCTCTGTGATTTGAGCCAAGGAACCTCTTTCTGTTTGTGAATTAAAAAGGAGCTTATTTTCGCCACCTTACATATGCACTAAAGATAATGAAATTACATTCATATCAACTGCCTTTAAGATGTACTTCACATAGAAAACTCTAAACACAAATACACAAACAAACTTGTTTTTATAACAACTGGGGATGGATGAATACTTAAATTATGAAGTCATTTTGTGTCTAATATCGGCTAGCTATTGTAGGGAGTTTGATTAATTGAGTGTCAAGCTATGACGCTTTAGCTAGTTTTCGGTAAAAGGGGTTGTAAATGCGGGCTTAAAACTACCAGGATCAGGATTCAGGATCCAGAAAATCGTGCTAATTGAAGAAGATTAATTTAAAAAGTGGACGGCGCGTTCCGCGCGGACGTGCCGAGTGAAACCGAGATTTAACGCTAGGCTATTTGTAAGTTTTTCATTCTCAAATTGTTACTATTGCAAATCAATATATTAATATTCAAAGTAATACAAATTATTTATATTATGTGTGCCTCTCTAGACCACGGGTCATAAAAATGGCTCGGACTTTTGGAGGGCTTGCGTGGGGCTATGGGAAGGCTAGCACGTGGAGTTCCTTGACAAATTTAATCTAAACGTGGCATAACACTGACCGGTGATTGTCCCAGTCCACACCATATAAAAATGCACCCAAGGTCAAGCCTCGTTAAGTGCAGGACTATTGAAGAAAAAGACAACGGGTGTGGTTTACATATATGTCCCCGGAATCATAAGTAATGAGCGGGGGAGGGGGGAGGGGGGGAGGAAAACTCACCCCTTCTGCAAAACTCCTATGTGCGGGAAATGTATAGTTCCTGAGTTATTAATGTTTTTGTCAATCTAACCTCACTTCTGTTTTTCACTAATATATAAGATAAATAGTGAATGGTTACCAGTCGGTTCTGGCGGTTCGCTTTGGTCTACACAAAACCTAACCTAACAGACTGTTTAAAACTCCACATATTTAAATTTTCGGACAGTCTCCAATTTCGATAAATCCCGTCAAAAACCGTAAAAAAACGTCTCGGCGAAAAAATTACCAGATCCTTGTCGTGAATTTCAAACTTCGATAATTAATTGAATATGTATTTTTTCCACTCAAAACCAATTTCAGTTGTTATAAATAAGTCTTAAATATATTCCTAAATACATTAACCATTAAAATCATCCAGGAAATCATCCGGGGACATATATGTAAACCCAACCCAAGACAACAAAAAATACCCGGGCTATTGAGATGGATTGCTAGTAGAGTTACAGTTCAGGGACTGTGGAGACTATGGCAGATACCATAGTCTCCAATTTCCCGTCGCAATTTTGTCAGAACATGAAAAAAATGGGCATACATTGACTCGCCATGCACCTAAACATGCCAAGATTGGCGAGGGAAAACAAGGGTGTGAATGGCTAAGGGTGTCCAGAGGTGGGCTGCAGGTTCACTGGAGCTTCTTCCGACATTATGCCATTTATCACTTCCACCCACCCACTTGGAGCTTAAAGTCTTAGCTCTAGCGATCTCCACTCCGTGCCGGCTTGCTAAGGGAAACACGGAGGTGGGGGCTTGGAGGCCTTACCTTGGCCTCCGGAGTCAGGTTGTTTATTTTATTATTATAATATTTATAATAGTTACCTTGAACAGGAAGGATAATTGTGATCACAGAAAACAGACCAATAAATGGTGCATAGCCTGCAGCTTCGTACAATAAATACAATACTACAACGGCTTGTATTGGTACCAGCCAGAGATAGTGCAAGAACATGAACGAATAATCAAATCTTGCGACATCATTCGATAATAAATTTACAAGCTTTCCACCGGCAATATCACCTAGTGCGACTTGATTGACTCGTAGAAGCTGAAAATGAATAATGATAATACCACATCCTAATGAGAAAAAACACGTAATTTTCAATAATAAAAATTAATCGGCAGACAAACACATAATGTATATATCCCTAAGCTAAGCAAGTTATGCTTGTATTACGTATAATATACAGCGGATAATTTTAGGACTAGCACTAAACCTTAGTGACAGTCCCAAACACCCAGATCATAGTAACTAATGACAAGTTGTTTTCTATACTACACCATGCCAGGAATCGAACATGTTAACTCTGCGTTTTTGACAAACTTATTCTTATAATAATATAAGTTAAGTTTTTCTTATATATTATTGCTTTAAAATTAACTTCATGAGGGTAAGTAAATTATTTGTTTTAATGAATTCTGATTTGACAACAAAAAGTACCGCAGCATTTAAAAAAGAATCTAAGCTATGTTTTTAGTGAAAACTCTGTCGGAAAAAGCTAATTTTTATGCACCCAAACAACCATAAACCGCTTCCGGGAGAATTCGCGCGGGATTCCCGGGATAAAAATCACACATTTTATTACATAGGATTTTCTGTCGATTATTAAAAAAATTACATTGGTTTTTTTTATCTGGCCATTTAAAATCACTCCCAGAAAAATGTCTGGGAAATTACTAGGGAAAAAGTAGATTTTGTTGCAGATTTTAAGTCTAAGAATTTGCTGTCGACTAGCAAAAACCGCATCGAAATCGGCCCAGTACTTTTTACGGGAGTTCTGAACAAAAAGACAAACCGACAAACAGATAAACAGACAAGAAAACTAACAAAATGCATCGTGTTCGCCATTGTTTATATAGTCTATTTCAGTTGATTTTTAATAAAAAATAAATGGCTTTAATGTATGTACATACACGGCATGATTAGAATTTTATAATATTACATAATTTAATATAAATTTGACTTATATCTAAAATTGTATGTTTTAATCAATTATATCCTCATGTTTTATGTATTTGCAACAATAAACATTTTTCTTTTTTCTATATAAGTTTAAATAAGTGTACGAAGTGCCTTTCAATTTGATAGTTTCGAATCTAGATTATTGATATTACTGACCTTTCTATACAGAAGAGAAGAGCACGCAACCCGCATTCTCATACCAAAACGCGCTACAAACATCGAGTTGTGATGATGGCACATCATAACCAAAAAGTTTAATCCAAGCATAGCCAAAGCGTACATGCCAGCATCTTCTCTAGTCATTGTTGTGTCCGCTGACCAATAGGATAAAAGCTGGGCAAACAGCATTGGTTGGAATATCCTGTATAAAATTATAGTTTTGTGAAAAGACATAGTTAGACACAGAAACAAGTTGTTCCGAGAAAATCTAAAAGACATACATATAAAGTTATTGTTAGGAATTTGCTATTAAGACGCTTGAACCGTGGGTTCCTGTGCCCATGAGCCTCTCTATACAAAGTGCTCTCAAAAGGCCTAGACTCTCCAGTTGATCAGAGGCCTGGTCCCTAACTGCCTATCTCGGGCAACGGATCGATATGGCGATCCAACATAGTAACGCAGCAGTCTTCAGAGAACCTTCAGAAAACCCATTTACTTCAATCGTTTTAAGGAAATATAGGTAGAATATAATATAACTTGGCATTTGGGTTCAGTTTTCTTCATTGTAATATTTTATAATAATTGACTATTTCTCTTTGGCAAAAACTTCAAACAAATAATATTCATTTTCTACCAATAATTTATATAAACAAGTGGATACAAAGATATAGAAGCCTGACTTTATTCAGTCCCTAGACCATTTGCTACGGCAGTACACGTTATATCTCATCTAATCTACAGCTATTTGCCTAACGAGTCTTTAACTACAATACCGCAATACGTCTCTATACTTAAGGTAAATAGTGAATTTTGCTTTTGTACTGTAATGCTGTAAATTAGTTCTTACCTGATAATAGCAACAATTGTAACGTAAAAAGCACTTGGCATATACGCCAGCCAATATCCTCTGCACATAGCTCTCCATAACGAGGGTTTCCTATTTTCTGATAATGCGCGTTCATATTCTTCTAACCAGTACCTTAGAAATTAATTAATGGTTAATAAGTTACTTGACCGCTTAGCACAAATAGTTGTTATTATTACCTATTGTTATCATTATAAAAACCTTAGTAGAAAAGTGGGATATGTACTACAGTCTTCTGTTTCTATCATTTTAATCGCATCCATCAGCAAATTGTTTCTTCAAAGAAATTTGTAAGAAACTCTTTGGTGCCACCAGTGATCAGAAGGCTAACCAGCTTTCTGATTACCTACGGGCGTGATCACAACGTTATTTCGCGCAACGAATCACCATTTCCATATAGCGTGGCAATACAGCCAGCGTTTTGGATACACTTAATTTATATTAATTTTATTTATATATATTATCATTATTTTATTATATTATTAATTAAATGAAAAAAGTATATTAAGTAAATAATCTCGATAAGTGAACTCTCGAGTAAATTTATTAAGATAGCAACAGTATATTCCTTAATAAATAATAAAACTACATTTTAACGGTTTTAAGTGCGGTAATTTATTCTTCTTTGTCGTCCGTGACCACGGCCACTGAAAAGCGGTCGAAACGTCTGAATAACCAAAATCAAATAAATTACCGCGCTTAAAACCGTTAAAACGTAGTTTCATTGTGTATACAAGTCGCGAAAACTTAAGAAAGTATATTCCTTGCTTAGCATAACCTCCGTAGGTTGCCACAGATGGTTGCGAAGGTTTAAACAACCGTTTGTCTTGAAACTTTCATGAAAGAGGTATTAAAACTTGTATGTACATTAAAATAACCACACCGTGTCTTCTTTTGTAGTACTAGTCTCGTTTCTGACTTGCCACACGCTATTGTATTGCTTCCACTTCAGCCGGTCCAGAACTATCTCGATTACTGATTATGAGTGTATGTAATGGTAAATGCTCTGGAGAACTGCTAGAAGAGGTGCCATTGTCACCTTTTTAATCAAGGCACTATTCATCAACGACTGGAAACTTATGGATGTTTTATAGACCTACACAGACCACACATTCTTGAAAAGCGCGTTTGTCAAAGATGGAGTTCTTACCTATTTGTCGTACATGTGCATGTTTTGGAATTAATTTCCTTCCGCGGTTTTCTAGGATCGCTGCAATAGCTCTCTTCAAAAAGGGGTAAATAGATATTTATAGTTTCAAGGAAGTAGACAACACGTAAAGTTCGTTTAGTACTACAAAATGTTACTTGCAGGATTATACAGGTGGTAAACCTATTGCCAGTTGGCGTACTAGAATGAAGTATACCGTTGTGGTGGAAAACCTTTACATTTGGGCTACGAAACTCGAAAATTGTGTATTATAGATATTTTATTCAAACCAATAAGTATTACTTGGAAATGATTTTAAAGTTTTACTCCTTTCATTTTATTTCATAACAGTGCGGCAACTGTACATACTTCGTGTAGTTTTGCGACGCCACTCAGGCCTTCCCCTAGACTCAAATGTTTTTCTGAAGCATCAAGGTCACTCAGTATGTGATGTACCTGCTAGATCTACTACCTTTGCCAGCCGACATTATGTCTCCCTAAGTTCGCTTTTATATAATAAAATAAACAAAAAAATATCTATTTACTCCCTAACTTCATTCGAAATTAAAAAGAAACTTGCTGAGTACTTGCAAACATTAAATTATTACGAAACTGAAAATCTGCTCAATAAAATTGGAGCCTAATTGTACACTAATCTGCCATAAATGAATGTAATAATATGTTATATGTATATTGTATATACACCCATGAGAACCGACAACTAACCCCCAAGACACAGGTGCAAACCTAGTTTGGGGGTTAGGGAATTGACACGTGAACTAGTTAGATTTATATCAACTTGTCAACTCAACTTATATGTCACTGTATCTGGTTTTTGTTACAAATAAATTTTATTATTATTATTATATTATTATATTTTTTTAGAAAGTATCGCCCAATAACCATAAATTTGCCATGACCAATTTAACATGACTATAATAGATAATTATAACACATCACAATGAAACTAATTTCTCATTTTTCAAGTCATATCTAACAATACCCAGACAGAAACACTCTAGCCTAAAGAATTTTCTTGACCCTCTATTACATACGCTTCCCCGATTTCCCTACATCACTATTAGCGACGTATAAGCGATTTTCTTTCATCTATATAAAATAATAGTCTTTGAAAAACGAATGCGATATACATACATAGACGGGCAGACTAACGAAAGGATATGACGAGTTTATGGGGGTTCCAATTTAGCTAGGGAACATTTTTTTCTTATTTATCTGGAGGTAATAACCGTTAAAATAAGCAATGACGCACATGTAACACTTCTTCAATTCTAAAATATATTTAAATTTGGACTAATCGTTATTACAAACATGCACTATTTGCGCATGAGCATTTTCTAAAACAAAGGCGTAAGTCACGGGGTAAGTAATAGATCAAACGTGGATAACCTATTATGTTAAAGATCTGTCATTAAAAGATCAATGATTAAATTTTTACTAAAAACAACTTACTCTACAGAGAATATAAAACTTAAATCCTTTCGTGGTTATCTATTTTGAACATACGAAATTATTTGAATGTTTTTAACACCTTAAAATACAATGTTTGTTTAAAAATGTGTAAATAATTACTTGCCTCTCCAAATATTCACCCAGTCTATCAGAATCATACTTCTTCGTGGGAATAATCAGATCCTCTTCTTCTACGTCTCTTTTATTCCCTTTTATAAGCACCGGACAAACCCACCAAATAAAGACTTTTGAAAATAAATTTGGTTTATTTCTTTTGTTTTTACGTTCATTACCGTTGTTGTCATCAATTGTTTTCTTGGAATTTTCCATTACACTTACTTGAAAAACTAATATTCACTAACTATTCTATTATGTATCTTTCTATTAATGTTTAAAATATTCTTATGTATAAATAATGAAACATAAATTAGTTTTCACGACGCCAAGCTACCAGGCGATATTTCTGTAACGTTGTTCACCAAACACTTTCAATGAGTCAAATATTATATTCTATTTAAACATTAATCGAGTAACGTATATCTGATAAAATTAATGTTGTATAGCAAACAAAGTTAAAGAAATATTGCATGAGGAGAAACGGCTTCTTATCTAAGAAATTTATCGGTGTGATTATGTTAGTACAATAAATGATGCTAATATAAATAATAAGAAATAAGGGCATTTAATGAGTATATTATTAGTATTTGAGATTGGAAAACAGTATGCGATAGCAAATTGTTTCCGTTTACAATATCGAATAATATTACACGTACAATGTTAAATAGTATCAGCCCATCGTATTCATTGTAAAGTAACCATAGTAAGTTAAACTCACGCAGGGTGTGTTTGGGAGGAGCTTATAAATTAAAAAAATAAACTGCACATAAATTAGGTTTGTTTATATTTAATTACTATCTGATAACCGCCCGCTTCGCGTTCCGTAAAATCCGTTCTTAGCTGACCTCTACTTGGCGAAAGGAACGTCCATGCCAAATTTCAAGTCCATAGGTATTATAGTTCCTGAGATATCGTGATGAGTCACTATTTACGTGGATTTCAATTATATAGATATGTGTTATTCAGTCCTACTGTATTTTCCAAACATAGAAGATATGTAATCTTATCTAAAATTTTGCAGTCAAGACTGGGACGGTAGTTGTTCCTAATGCTAGCTGTGGTCAATCTGTTCTTCCCGCAATTAAACTAATTTAGCAAGTGTTAAAAAATATTAATATTGATTTAAAGACTCACGATGACTTGATAATTTTTAATTACTTTTTAATTACACAGTAGTTATGACAGCGAAAATAAAACGACATTTCGAAACAACATTATATTATGAAATAATACTTACGGCGTACATTAAAACAACAATTGAGCTATAATTTAATAATAACGTTTAATTCGGATTATCACTAAAGTATTTGGTTTTTGCAACCTCGAAAAGTGTTGCACTCATGCTCTCACCGGTTTCCCTAACCATAAAACTGAATATACTGTTAGGATTTGAGAGCAGAGTGTATGGTGTGTCGAACTCAGCCGCTGTGCCTTTGTCCATAACCAGAACGCGGTCCGAATCCATAATTGTGTTTAACCTATGGGCGATTGTTAGCACCGTGCAGTTCGCAAATTCGCCTCTAATCGTCTTTTGGATCAAAGCATCAGTCCTAGGAAAAAAATTGAAACATTAGCGCTGTTTATGTTCACATTACCGCAATATAATCTGTTTTCAATAGAACGTTATCGTCATTTTAGATTAAGCATCTGTGAGTAATGTGAAACAAATTTTTCAACACACTTGCTCATAAAGTGGCTCTATGGTCACCGCAATTAGGCACAGAATGACACCCATAATAAAACTGTGACTAAAAAAAATTATAACTCACTAGTGAGTTATAGATTTTTTTTAAATTTTATTGGTTGAGTTGCTTTGTTCTTAAAAAAGTTTTTATTCAAAAAAAAAGATCGTGTTCTATAGAACAAATAAATTAATTTTCCTATTGCTTGCTCATTTCATGCAACTTCTTATTTAAATAGATAATTTTAACTCGTACGTGTTTAATAAATAAAACTTTTACTCATATATAACTTTTTTTTCTCTGTAATAAAAGAGAACTTTAAATTCCCCATTTTGTACGTGGTAGAATAGGCGCAAACCCTATGCGCGAAAAAAAAAACCTCATCCCTTTAGTCCTTGGCCGATCGCAATGCGCGCGCATAGGAAAACTGTTATCTACTAAATAAAATAAGTTTTTGTTGTTATTTTATTCACAAGTTTGTTGAAAAACGTCGTATGATACACGTGTGTATTGATGATTACCGTCCTCGGCTCTCTTAAGACCCTCGCCTACGGCTCGAGTCTCAATGGCGCCTCGGCGGTAATCACCAATGTTACACACTAGTACCCTAATGTACTATAGTCCTTGCTAGCCATGAAGAAGAATTCTAGAAATGAAAAACAATGATTTATAGTCTAGTAATAATAGGTTGGGAAAAAAGTCTTTTCGCATATAGTATGTTATGAAATTGTAATAAGATCTCTTTGGCTATACCATTTGTATCTCGTTGGTTTTGGTATCAATAAAAAGTTTTAATTTTAAAGAAGATAATTCAAATTAGGAAAATGTGTGATTTTCATTTGTTTTTCCTGTTGTTAAAATGAGTGAATCTAATGAAGAAATTCGATACATTTTAAATTTTTACTACAAAAAAGGTAAAAATGCGACACAAGCCGCGAAAAAAATTTGTGATGTTTATGGACCTAATGCAGTATCTGTGAGAGTAGCGCATATTTGGTTTAAGCGTTTCACATCCAGAAATTTTTAACCGACTCGAAAAAAGGAGGAGGTTCTCAATTCGTCGTTTTTTTTTTTGTTTTTATTTATGTATGTTCGCCGATAACTCCGTGATTTATGATCCGATTTACGTGATTCTTTTTTGTTCGACGCGGAATAGCTTCCAATTGGTCCCCTAAAAATTTTACATAGTTTGGCCCAGTAATTTTCATTTTATGAACATTTTTCATGGAAATAATTTTCACTCCATTCCATATGTACACCGATTACTCTAAGATGTATGATTCGATTTACGTGATTCTTTTTTTGTTCGACGCGGAATAGCTGCCATGTGGTCCCCTAAAAATTTTACATAGTTTGGCCCAGTAGTTTTCATTTCACGAACATTTTTTGGTTCCCGGTTCTTGGGACCTATATTTTTTAAGAAGCGCGGCACCATTCGAGATCCACCCATACATAGCTAGACACTAAAAAGTAACAAATAAAATTTAAAAACTTCGTTTAAAAAAACCGACTTCAAAAACGAAAAAACTAAAATGTATAAAATAACTTATTTCTTAAGCTATTATTATTAATATATATTATCTAAAACATCTTGAAGTCGGTGCAAAGTAAAACATAATAAAAATTACTATATTTTGAAAATTACTAAGCACCGACTTTGAGCTGTTTTAGATAATATATATTAATAATAATAGCTTAAGAAATAAGTTATTTTATACATTTTAGTTTTTTCGTTTTTGAAGTCGGTTTTTTTGATAACAAAGATGCACGTCGCTCTGGTCGCCCTGTTACGGACAAAATTGATGCCATTTTTGAAAAAGTGGAGCAAGATCGGCATATTAGTAGTTACGATGTAGCTGGAGAACTGGGAATTGACCACAAAACGGTTTTGGCGCATTTGAAAACGCTGGGTACACAAAAAAGCTCGATATTTGGGTGCCTCATGAGCTCACTGAAAGAAACCTAATGAATCGTGTACTCATTTGTGATTCTTTATTACGACGTAATGAAACCGAACCATTTTTGAAGAAGCTGATAACTGGTGATGAAAAGTGGATCACGTACGACAAGAACGTGTGAAAAAGATCGTGGTCAGAGGCCGGTCAGGCTTCACAGACTGTGGCGAAACCCGGGTTAACTCGCAACAAGGTGATGCTGTGTGTATGGTGGGATTGGAAGGGCATTATTCATTATGAGCTGTTACCGCCAGGCAGGACCATCGATTCTGAAGTGTACCGCGAACAACTGATGAGATTAAAGCAAAAAGTTGAGAGAAAGCGGCCGGAATTAATCAACAGAAGGGGTGTGGTTTTTCACCATGATAACGCTAGATCTCACACATGTTTAGCCACTCAGCAAAAATTACGAGAGTTTAGCTGGGAGGTGTTAATGCATCCGCCGTATAGTCCTGGCCTTGCACCTTCAGATTTTCACCTGTTTCGATCTCTGCAGAATTCCTTAGGCAGTGTCAGGTTAACATCACGAGAGGACTGCCAAAACCACTTGTCGCAGTTTTTTGATCAGAAGCCCCAAATTTTTTATAGCAATGGGATCACGTCCCTACCTACAAGATGGCAAAAAGCTATCCAACAAAATGGCACCTACATACTTTAGTCAAATGTAAATGTAAATTTTATAAAAAAACCTTTTCAATTTTTATATACAATGCGAAGAAACTTTTTCCCCAACCTAATATTATCTTATGCCAAAAGTCAGAGAAAAATAACTCGTGTTTAGTAGACACTTCATAATAACAGTCCATAGAAGGGCGTACCACTATAGGGGGGAACGGGCAGTACTAGTGCATTCGCCATGCTTGTCCAAGGCGGCTTGGTAGGTTTGATACATCGGTTTTCTCGATGTACACGTTTCATCACAATGTTTTTCCTTCATCGTTATTAGCTCGCGGTAGTTGTAATAATATACAACTTTAGGTCATAAAACTGCCTAAATGATACACGCGTTCCGGCCAGGATAAGAAACCGCATCCTTTAAGTTTGAGGCGCGTGCGGAGGCTATTACGCTACCACAACGACAATAGAAATAGTAGACCCTTTAGCCAACAGCAAAAAGTGGGATGTTTTTACTACACCCCGTTCACAATAACTTGATGCGTATGGTTGCCAACAATCATAAATATTAACACCTACAAAACACCTAAAATCGGGATGATTATGATTACTAGAAAATTCTAACAAAATATAGGAATACTTTACGTTTTGTAATGATCTCTATTTATAATATTTTATAACATGATATTAAGTGATGTTGATTTTTAGGATTTGGTAACCCAGCGCGTCACGTTATCGTGAAGGGCGAATAGGCGATTATTTATCATTCCTAACATTCTTCAGTTATGTTGATTAGTTCACTTTTAATTTTATTTAAATTATTCTACTGACTAGCTAAATGATCATAATTTAAGAAATTATGATAATTATTTTTTATATAATGTTTCGTGTAAAAAATAACACTAAGATACAATATGCTACATGTCACTTACTGGGGGTCTACATTAGCTGTAGCCTCGTCCATCACCAATACTTTGTTAGATCTTAAAACTGCCCGAGCCAAGCATATCAACTGACGCTGGCCCATTGAAAAATTACTACCACTTTCAGATACTTTAAAGTCTAAAGCGGGAATGGCTTCTTTCAACTCCACCTGAAAAATATCTTCTATATACATATATAAAAATTTTGTGTCACGATGTATGTTGCCAATAAACTCCAAAACTACTGAACCGATTTAAATCAAATTTGCACACCGTGTGCAGTTTGATCCAACTTGAAAGATAGGATACTTTTTATACCGTTGGAACCGGTAGGTGGCGTTGAGATCGGGTTCTAGAATCCTCTTAATCACCGGGAGCGATTTTGTTTTTGTGTGTTTGAGTGGGTTCCCGGATGGTTTAGATTCGCAATTAGAACCAGTAAGTGGCGCTGATATCGGGTTCTAGAATCCTCCTAATCACCGGGAGCGATTTTGGTGATTTTGTTTTTGTGTTTGAGTGGGTTCCCGGATGGATTAGATTCGCAATTAGAACCGGTAGGTGGCGCTGAGATCGGGTTCTAGAATCCTCCTAATCACCGGAGCGATTTTGGTGATTTTTTTTTTGTGTGTTTGAGTGGGTTCCCGGATGGATTAGATTCGCAATTAGAACTGGTAGGTGGCGCTGAGATCGGGTTCTAGAATCCTCCTAATCACCGGGAGCGATTATGGTGATTTTGTTTTTGGGTCATGAAACAAAGTTTTTAAGGAATTCAGAAAATATGGCGGTACGAAGTTTCGCCGGGTCAGCTAGTATTATATATACCTAAAGTTAATTTTTGGTAACATAATGTATTTATTTTTTTAAATATTTTAAATGACGTATTTTATTTACATACCAAGTGTTTCCGTGTAGCACAAAATCACATCATAATGAGAACAGTACGCCAGATTTAATGTTATTTAAGTAATAAGATAAATTACTGTGGAATTTTCCAGGAGCAAAAGTAATAAAGCATTTAAATGACTAAATAAACTATGGATTTGTAGCATTTGTCTACAGTACATTAAAATAAAGTAGCATATTTTAAAACCCTATAGTTTTATATAATTGGGATTTCAAAATGAATATACATATACAGTCGAAGTTTTTTACCTGTTCCAATGCTTTCCAAATTTCATCGTCACTATAAGTATTGAACGGATCCAAGTTGTATCTCAGCGTAGCAGAGAAGAGCACAGGTTCTTGCGGAATAATCGAAATTTTGGATCTTAGGTCCTAAAATTAAAAAACATACCTATACATAAAATTTGCTTACAACAGTCTTGTGTTGGATATTAATATTATAAACATTTCTTTTAATTAAAATATATGAAGTAAAACAACCTTTTTGGCCACACCATTGGTTTCTATGCCGTCTATTTTGATCTTGCCATCTAAGTCATATAACCGAAACAATGCTGATATTAATGATGATTTTCCGGCACCTGTCCTTCCCACTATACCGACCTAGAAAACCAATTGATACTTTATCAATACGTTCATGGATATTGTTTTTCAATATTAAGCCACAAATATTATCAACCTTCCAACCACTCTTGATTTCAAAGGTTAAATTCTTCAATACTGGCGCCTCTTCAGGGTCATATCTCAATGACAGATCCTCAAATTGTATATGGCCAGCTATAGGCCATTCTTTAGGAGGTTTGGTTGCTGCAAACAAAAATAGTGTTATATTTCTAGTGTTAGTGAATGTGTGCTGATTTGCGAGACAGATTTTGATGCGAGTGATATTTTAAAAATCTTTAAATTAGCCTGGGTACGTAAGGCTTCCTTTTTGCAAATGACTCTGGTATCGCCCAATAACTTTAATGCTTATGCGAGTAAAACTACAAGTATAGTTCCGGGCTAAACATTATTTTATGGGATCTATCGAATTACTAAGGACAAAGTAACATAATAAGATAGATAGATAGATAGATAGATAACTCTTTATTGTACACCAATACAAACATGAACTTAAGACTAAAATTATATCTAGTTATGTACAAAGGGCGGTCTTATCGCTAAAAAGCGATCTCTTCCAGACAACCCCAGAAATGAATTTAGATGATAATGGCGACGGTGGTATACGTAACATATAGTACAAACTACTTACATTTTAATAATAAATACATAAATTATATATATATATATATATATATATATATAAATATATGGATAAATTTTATATATTACATAGATATATACTTAATAGACATACCATACAAATACATATCTACAAAATATATAAATGTTTATAAGTGAATTTAAATATCATATTCCAAAGACAGATAGTATAAGGTAAGGTAACATAATATTAATTCTCGCGTAATATTAAGTTTGTAATATATATAAAATACATATCCATCAAGTTGGGTGAAATATAGAAATTTGTCTTATGGATCTTTATTCTTGTATACATACGTCCATGTTCCATATTTTCTTCGGTTGGCAGTCTGGTGTACTCTAACACTCTTTCGACGGCGGTCATCTGTCCTAAAAAGTCCGCCGTGAACCTTGCAGCCATCTGGAGCAACATAGTTAACATCATAGACTGACTGACAGCGAGACCAACGCTTCCAACTGGTATAATTGATCCTGAAAATTACAAGACGGCATATTAAACTGTATAAAGTGTAAACATCATCTGTGCTAATCATGTAGTTTGAACTAATAATTTCCTTTATTACAACCTTGAAAATCTAATCGGTCTTCCATTTACGCATTATGCTGTAAGTTATGAATATATTTTAATTAGAATTGACACAAAGTTAGATTGTATTAGTCACTGTTTAAGTCATAGAAATTTTTAATTCTATATATCCTGTGGCATAGGGGAATAAACTCGCTACGAGCTTTGATTCATCATTTTTTCCTTTCACCATCACCCAATCAATTGGTGCCGTTACAATATGTATACACATCCACCTTCTGTCATACCAATCAATATCATTCTTCACAATCAAAATATCATCCTTCCAGCTATTATTATCATAAACAGAAATATGAACTTAATAGTATACACCTTAAATCGCCTTATAATCGCGTTCTTCGTAAGATTAAATTACACGCAGAGTTTGCTTTGTTACTTTGAACAACTGTCCCTGGGGGAGTTATTAAAGCACACAAGCATAAGCGATTTAGTTTCAAGTTAGTGTAAACAGTAAACTTACCAAAATCCACCATAAGGAAGAGGATAAAGATTACTCCAAGGTATACCAAGCAAAGCACGTCCAAGTACATACCAAACGCGTTTGACCCTCCAATAAAGGTGTAAAAGGCACTTGAGTGAAGATCCTGAAAGTTTTAAGATCAACACATATCTAATGTACTAAAAATATGTGGAGAACTGTGAAAAAAATATAACGGTTTACTTTTACTTGTGTTGTAGTCATTTTGGCAACTTATGAAATCATGTCCATCTGTCTATGCATATCACAATCGTTACTCTCAGAAACTACTGAGCATAATATATGAATGATATTTGACTGGAAGGCATACTCCTTCTATGACTAGAAGGAGTATGCTGTACTATATAATAGTAATTTCATTACTATTATATAGTACTACTACTATTATTAGTACAGTACGTATCTGTATAGTGTTACAAAATTGTATAGTGTAATCACAATTTAATTAGGGGCGGTAGCTACACATGTACCTGAGTTTTTCAGTGTGCATCATATCTAACGTTGTATCAATCAATAAATCAATATCTTTATTTAAAATAATGTAATATTTTCTTAATTGTTCGCGACTAGTATACACAATAAAAAAACACGGCTAAAAGAACAAATTGCTGACATGACATACAAGTTTTACAAAGTGTGCGATCAGTGAACACACGCTGGATAAACCCAACCACTACCTCAGATTCGATAAACCACAAATTCTCGCAAAAGAGAATCGTTTCATACCTAGAATTATGCGTGAGGCTATTGAAATAAAAAAAACACCCAAATTTCAATAGAGAGCTCTTTCTGCGTGCGTCGGAATACAAACCAACTTAATTGACATTTTTTTTTTTTTTACCTCCCACCATTTTTATATTATATAAAATTAATAGAGCTAGGCATGTTTGCTGAGAGCGGCGCGGGTGGGGACCCTTGGGGTATAGGGGTTCTCACTCACCCGCAAATACCGTCGAGATGAGAGCGCGAGTGTTCTGCGCGCGCTCATCTCTCTTCCCGTGGGGCGCGTTACAGACCGCCCCATGCTCGGAATAGACCTAGTTGTGGCCGGGGGACTTTTCCCCTGGTATTGGAGGAGGCCCAGTGAGGGGGCCCACGCCTGCCAGGGCATGCGGAGTTGGGAAGCCCGCATTCACGTAGCCCTGGCATAAGGCGCAGGACGGAACACCCAGGGGTTTTAGTGGGTATCCCTAACTGGGGAGTGGCAATAGCGTGGCACCAGTCTTGACTGGGCACGCTAGTGCCACCCCCGATCTGGCGAATCCCACACTCTCACGGGTCGCGAACATCCCCCCAGGCTTCTGTGCCTGTCGCGGCTTAGTCCTCAAACGGGTATCCCCTGGCAAAAAAAAAGAAAAAAAAAGGCATGTTTGCTGATGAGTTTCTTGCGCACACAACATATTACGAAGCGGTGGTAAATTAGATTAGGCTCCCATAGGGTAAATAATAACCACAAACAAACTTAAAATTAAATAATTAAAATGAGCACGTTGGCACGTTGGTAGGTTGTTACGGTTCCGTAGGTAAATGGCGAAAGTAGAGGACTTATGTAAATGAGTAAACAAACGTATTTGCATTGCGATTGATACTAACCTGTGCATTATCAAAAGCATTTAATAATCTGTGTTGAGAGTTCGAACTTCTTATAGTTGAAAGGCCAGAAAGCGTAGAGTTGATCATTCCAAACACGGGGCTTTTTGCTAAGAAAAAACAAAAGGCATACATTTCGGAAAATCTATACTAACTAATCTATGTCTACACAAATAAATAAAATTGAAGTGTCTGTTTGTAATGTCAAAATAACAGCTTTTTACTTATTGCACATGAAAGAAATCCGAAATAATTTTTAAGTTCTTTTGTCTGTCTGATTGTTTGTTTCGGCTAATCTCTGAAACAGCTGGACCGATTTTGACGGACTTTCACTGGTATATCGCTGATGTTATAAAAAGTAACTTATGCTACTTTTATTTTAGATGCCGCAGCAGTCCCCGCATCGGAAGGCAAGTTAAATTCCACGCGGACGAAGCCGGGGGTAACAACTAGTCACCCTATAAATATCTCACTGCTGGGCTCGGAACAGCCTATTAATTATCCGGAGAACCGACGCAATATGAGCCACGTTTCTCCAAGGCGGATATAAAAAAGCTTATATATGTATACCTATGTATACATATAGTAGTATAGTGTCTTTAGAACGAGTAGCTGCTACGTTAGTCACTAAGCTACCATTAGATACTACATTGTACGTATGTTTTCTTCCATTTTGTGAGGGAATACAATGATTATTCTCATTCTATTCCCTCACAAAATGCTAACATTAACTATGAAAAATCATAAATTTATTATTTTTAGCTGCAGTGAATTTCTTAATCATAAAATATTGAAAATAAAACATATGCTTACTTGTCCCTTCCAAACGTTTGACAGCTTGTGCGGCATTTAAATACCATTTCAGAAGAAAAATAAACACTAATAATAATACAAAGGAAGGTATCAAAGTCCATGGAAGAGCGATTGCATTCAACAGGAGTATACTTGCCATTGACAAGTACATCTGTAATGTTTCCAATGTACTACGTGGTAAGAACTCGTCGACGGCACCAATGTCTTTTGAAATTCTGTTCATAATTCTACCTAAAAACAATAATTGAAAATAATATTTATTATAAGTACTCAAAAGTGGAATCAAAAATAGTCGTTTGCAAGAATCTGAAACCATTCATAGAAGGTAAGCACAACATGTGATGCAAAACAAAAAGTCGGGCAAATATGTTTCCACTCTATAGACAATGAAGTTTTCAATATTAGAAGTGACCAATAGCCACTGATTTTTATTATTTGGCTATGGAACCCTAAGAAAAAGGATTTATTTAAAAAGATCCCATTATAAAACTACGTTTTAACGGTTTTAAGCGCGGTAATTTATTTGATTTTGGTGATTCCGACGTTTCGGCCGCTTTTCAGTGGCCGTGGTCGCGGACGACAAAGATGAAAAGTGATCACGGCCACTGAAAAGCGGCTGAAACGAAACCGTTAAAACATAGTTTTAGTATACATACATACAAGTCGCGAAAATTTAAGAAAATATTAACGTCCCATAACCCAAAAACAATTCAATGAATCTGAATGATCCAAACCAATTTTAATTATATTTTTACGGTCTTATTCTATATCCAACTCAATGTGAATAAAGACCATTAAGCTGTACCATACTTAATGTTTTTTTTTTACAATTTTAAGAGGCTGCATATATTATTCACCGTTTTGGAAACGAATATTCATTGACTTTGGTTAAAATTAAAGTAACTAAGAAAGTTTCCCACTGGGTATAAAGTAAGGATATCTTTATTTTAAATTGGAAATGAGATACTTTTAAAATTAAAAAATGAGTTTCTTTTTCATAATCTATACTTATAATAAAATTGTAGAGGTCGAATTTCTGTACAATTAAAAAAAATGCTAAAAACCGTGTCAGGGGGATGTAAGAAGTGAAATAGAACTAATTTAGTTTTTTTGTTTTTGTTTGTCTGTTTGTCTGTCTGTTTGTACCGGCTAATCTCAGAAACGACTGGACCGATTTACATGATATTTTGTATGGTGATAGCTTATATCCCTGGTCAACATATAGGATACTTTTGATCCCGAAAAATTAAATAGTTCCCGTGGGATAGTTAAAAAGCTTTATTTACTTAAACAGCTTATAACAGACTAAAAGTAATTTCTCTGCAACGTAACATAATAGAAGCGGATAATTTGACAGGGCGTGGTGTCAGTGAGAGAGTTTTATCTTATATATAATATATAAAGCAGATAAGTTTGTTTCTTTGTTTGTTTGCTTGAACGCGCTAATCTCAGGAACTACTGCTCTGATTTGAAATTTTTTTTCAGTGTTAGATAGCCCATTTATTGATGAAGGTTACAGGCTATAAACCATCACGCTAAGAGCAATAGGAGCGGAGCACCAATGAAGAATGTTTCAAAATCGCGGGTGTTTTTAACTTCCTTTCCACGCGTACGAAGTCACGGGCAGAAGCTAATCTTATATATAAAAACGAATCGCAAAATGTGTTGGTAAGCGCATAACTTGAGAACGACTTTACCAATTTTGATGAAATATTGTGTGTGTTTGAGTGGGTCCCGGGATGGTTTAAATCCACAATTGGAACCGGTAGATGGCGCTGAGATCGGGTTCTAGAATCCTAATCACCGGGAGCGATTTTGGTGATTTTGTTTTTGTGTGTTTGAGTGGGCTCCTGGATGATTTAGATTCGCAATTAGAACCGGTAGGTGGCGCTGAGATCGGGTAATAGAATCCTCCTAATCATCTGGACCGATTATGGTGATTTTGTTTTTGTGTCATGAAACAAAGTCTTTTAGGAATTCAGAAAATATGGCGGTACGAAGTTCGCCGGGTCAGCTAGTATTAAAATATTATTCTACGATGTATAAAATTTAATGAAAAACCAGTGCTTGGGAATTTTAATGCATTTCGAATAATTGAGATTAAAAAAAATGGCAAATAAAAACAATTTACCTGATGGATTGGTATCAAAGAACCTCATAACAGCAACAATAAGCTTTTTGTAAACGGTGTCGTAAAGATTCTGTGAAGCTCTCATTGTCATCATGACAAATCCTACTATTCTTCCGTGAACTAATATAATAAGAGCTATGATGACTCCACCGTAAACATATAAATATTCTGCTGTTGTTAGTATTCCTATTTGAGCGTCCATACTGGTATCTGAAAAGTATTATTTATTAACCCTTGTTTCCATGCAAACGACTTAACACGTAGCAGGTAAAATGCGATTTCATAAATTGTTTTAGTATATATTTTCATTTGAAATCATTTAGCTACTGTAAGTAACAATCCAATACCGAGAGGACAATAAAATAATTAAATAACTTGGGAAATTGTTCAGTGTATATAATTAAAAATGAAATGAATGATGAAGTGGAGTTTGAAATAAATGAAAATGTAATATTAGCAACATGCCTGCTTTTATTGGAGTAACCCACATTTACGGATGACAGAGTGGAGAATCCCTTAGAAGAATTTGTTGTACAGGCTATCACTCTCATTGCACCACGTAAATCTCAACTTGTATAACTACAGTCATATGAATCACATGAACAACAGTTCCTAACTGCAATATAACATTTTAATCTTACCTGGTTCCTGGTCTTCAGGTAAAGACTGTGCATATTCATCCACTGCATTTGTCCTGCAATAGATTACGGAGTAATAATGTGTGTAATAAACTTTACTTATCATCTTTATGTATATATAATTTTTAATAACTTTTTATGAAATGCAGCATAACGTGTACATACCAAAAACTTAACCAATAATCCGCAGTGGTAGCCACCGCTTGAGTAAGAAGCAAAAGAAACATTGCTGTACCAACTATGCACCACGATTGCGCCGATGCTATATATTGGTATACTACTTCCCATTTCAAATTGCCTTTTTGTCGCTCTTCAGCTTTTAATTCTTGAGCCTGTTCATCACTCTGATTACCGCCACTTACAGTAGATATTTTGGATACGTTACGGTTGAAAGACGGTCTTTTCTGTAATTTTACAACCAATAAATTTTAATTTCAAATTTGACTTACATATATACATAAATACCTAAATATAATTTGTATTAAATCATGTTTACTAGTAAAATCAATTTTCAGAGAATTACGCTGACTTTCTGTAAATAACCTGTATACCTAAGTATACATAATTTGTTTGGTATATAATTTGCTATATTTATGAAAAATTATTAAAAGGTTAGATAGATAAATATATAGACAAAATTTTATTGTACACCAAATATAGATAAACAGAAACAGAAAAATACAATACATGGTACAACGGGCGGCCTTATCACTAAAAAGCGATCTCTTCCAGGCAACCCTTGGCAGGGAGTGATGGATTTTTAATACTGACTGACGGTGGTGCAGTTCAATTTAAAACACGAACAATAGATTATATTTATTAGAACTTAAACTTACTTTAATACCATCACCATCGTCATTATCATCATTGTTTTCTTGATTAGATAACAATTTTGAGAATTCTTTTCCAGATTTTATCAGGTCATCGTAAGTGCCCATATTTTCAATAGCACCCTGAAAGCATTAGTCTGATATAATTTTGGTCCCATTAATTAAATGGCAATGATGTCAGTAAGAACAAACAATTATGGGGCGAAACATTAAAGACAGGCTTTCTCTGAGCAGTTGTATGAAAAATATTTTTCTGATATTCCTCTTATGCCTAGCAACGTACGGGTGAGATTTTCTTTCTAGTTTTAATTTACAAATATGTTCAATGTATAATTGTGATAATTTTTTAGAAAATGTTATGAATAAATATCCTAATTTATTTTCTGATTCATTAGGTTGTTTAAAAAATTTAGAAGTAACTTATCTTTGAAGCCAGGTTCAAAACCAATTTTTTTAAAGCTAGATCTTTGCCTTTTGCTCTGCGTGATAATGTTGAAAAAGAATTAAAACGTTTGGTGGACCTAGGAATTTTGGTGCCGGTCAAATATTCAGACTATGCTAGCCCTATCGTGCCAGTGTGAAAACGGGATGGCTCTATTACTGTGTGCTGATTTTTCTGTCACTATTAATAAGCAGCTGCTTGTTGATAAATATCCACTGCCTAGGTATGAAGAATTATTCTCAAAACTTCATGGTGGCCGCTACTACAGTAAGTTAGACTTGTCACAAGCTTACAACCAGCTTAAACTGAAAAAAGAGTGTCAAACGCTCACTTGCATCAACACTCATAATGGTTTATTCAAATTCACTAGATTAGTTTTTGGGTTGGCTAGCGCGCCAGCAATTTTTCAAAGAACCATAGAGTCTATCCTAGCGGGACTAGAAGGTACGTTACTGTTTCAGGATGATATATTAATATGCGGTGTAAATAGAGATCAGATGCTTTTGAGATTACAAGAAGTATTTTCTAGATTAGAAAATGCAGGACTAACGCTAAGAAAAAATAAATGTAGTTTTTTTCAAGAGTCTGTTTCATATCTAGGTTTTATTATAGATAGGAACGGAATCTATAAATATCCAAATAAAGTAAAGGCTATTTTGCAATGTCGCCCCCCCTCAAATACTTCAGAATTAAAATCTTTTTTGGGCCTTGTTAATTACTTTCGGAATTTTATTTTCAACGCATCGTCAATTTTAAGTCCGCTACATAAATTATTACAAAAAAAATGTTCCATGGTCCTGGACAAAGGATCATGACAAAGTCATGTCCATAATAAAAAAACAGTTAGCATCTGACAACACTTTAGCGCACTTTAACCCGAAATCGGAGTTAATTTTAACGGTAGATGCTTCACCGCATGGCCTAGGTGCTATCCTATCTCAAGTTGAAAACAATATCGAGAAACCGGTTTGTTACGCGTCTCGCTCTCTCAGTGCCGCGGAGAGTCGTTATAGCCAAATTCAAACCCGGATAAGGGTATTCCCGAAGTGACGGCAAATCGTTTACAACGCTACGCGATCTTTTTATAAGCTTACAATTATAAGATCGAATATGTAAGCAGTGCCCGTAACTGCGCTGATTATCTCAGTCGCGCAGCGAGCGACTCCTCGGCAGGCGGGCAGGCGGACAACGTGACCCATAATGAGTCATTGCTTGTCGACAAATCAACTTATCTTAACTTTGTTTATGAAGGCGAACATTTTTTATCCATAAATGAGGTAGGGAAGGCTTCTTAACTGACAACGTATTAACGACCGTCAAACGTTATATACTAAACGGATGGCCAAATAAATTGGAAAATAATTTCATAAAAAAGTTTTACCATAATAGGTTAAAGTTGGCCATTGAAAATAACTGTGTTATGCGAGGTTATAGGTTAATAATTCCCGAATCTCTAAGACATAAAATATTGGCAGAATTACATAGAGGACATTTAGGCATTACCAAAATGAAGGAAGAAGCACGCCTTAGATTTTGGTGGCCCGGAATGTCGGCTGAAATCGAAAAATATGTAGGCGGGTGCATAGTTTGTAATTCTTTACGTAGTAGTCCCCCCGAGCACCACTGACCCCCTGGCCTTATCCGGTTAATGCATGGCACCGCGTTCACTTGGATTTCCTAGGCCCACTTAACGGAAAGACATACTTAATAATCGTTGACGCTTACTCTAAGTGGGTGGAATCTTTTGACGTTTCTAAGGGTTATAGTTCCCGCGTAGTCATTGAAAAGTTATGTGAAGTTATGGCTAGGTTTGGGTTATTTCATACAATTTGCTCGGATAACGGCACCTCCTTTGTGTCTAACGAATTTACACAATTTTGCTCGCGTAATGGTATAACACATCTTACCTCTCCAGCTTACAACCCATCAAGCAATGGGCAAGCTAAAAGTTATGTTAAAATAATTAAAAAAGCAATTAAATCAATTTTATCTTCAGGGTCGAATTTACGTGATTTAAATATAAAATTACAAGAATTTCTGCTACAATATAGAAATTCTAAACATGCCACTACAAACCGATCTCCCGCTGAGATTTTATTCGGCCACAATCTAAGGTGTAGATTAGATCTCTTAAAGCCTAACATCCTTAAACCATCTGACACACAACTCGACAAAATTGTCAAAATTTGGCTTTAGCCAAACAGTCCTCACAGAGTGATCAATATGGTGGAAAACGCAAAGTAAATTTCAATATAGGTGAAAACGTATTAGTGAAAATTTACTTTCAAAATAAATACTCTTGGTCCCGTTGACTAATTATAAAAAAACTTGGACGCTCGATATTTATTATAAAACTTTTAAATTGAAACCAGACAGTGAAAAGACACGCCAACCAACTCCTTAAATTCAGTGGGGGAAAGGATTATGCTAGTTCTGCTGATAGCCTGACATCCACCCAGTCCTCTGAAATGGTTGTTCCTGGTTTTATCTTACCATCTGCCGATTACTCTGGCACCTGTGAGCTGACTGATGAAGGCCTACACATCAGTTCGCCGCTACGCATGAACAAATCTCCAAACAAAGCCATTTCACCTGCCATGGGTCAACTACAAAACGAGGAGATGGAGTTGGCTGGTGGACCAAGCTTAAATTGTGGAGATGAATCGCCTCTTCACTTAGATGAGGTCCTACCTGTAAATTCTAGTGGTCCAACCACTAATACACCTCAGAAGGAGGCTTCAACTATATTGAAGAGACAGAGAAAAAAAGTTAACTATAAAAAGTATTTTTATAGTTAACTTTTACGTATTTTAGTGCAAAGAATAGAGGGTAGTTCGGAACATTTTTGTTTGGTGTGACTGGCTGCGCCAGTCTAATATACGAGCTATATCATACCGGGTGTTTCATTTTCTTTAAAATATATTACAGTATATTATTTGCTACTTACTGCCGTACTTAAAGACCTACATATTATTAAATATTTAACACATTATTACTCATGTTCAAAACAAATTGCTATTATCTAAAGCAAATTTAAAAAAAATAGAAACTTGTATTCAATCTTAAAATTAAATTTTACGATAAATGGAGCACTACTGAATACGACAGAAGACATTTTCACCAAGAAGGTGCTTGCATACGATTTAAACATCCACAATGCCAATTTTGCAGTTAAAATCACGATAACGTATTATGAATATTTTGAATATAATGTAATTAATGTAAATGTATAATATTTACCTCATTCAAGACAACTATAATATCAGCTGCTTTTAGATAATGGATTTGATGTGTTACCAGTATACAAGTACGGCCGCGCAAGTATCCTCTTATACAACCATCAAATAATTGTCTTCCAACGTTGGCGTCTACCGCAGACAAGGGATCGTCCAACAAATATATATCAGCCTGTTAAGAAAACATTGCTTCAAAAATTCGTTCCAACAATATATTATTATATTATGTAACAGCTGTGGTTGTGCATGTACTTAGGGTACTTAACCTTATAAAAGTAAATGGGAGTATGCCAAAGTAGATAAAAAGGTAAAGTGTTAGTGTTGTTCATATTTACCTCTCTATAAATAGATCTAGCTAGATTTATTCTAGCTCTCTGACCCCCAGATAATGACACGCCTCGGTCTCCGACAAGGGAAAGATCGCCATAAGGGAATTGTTTAAAATCAGGCAACAAAGAGCAAACTCTGCAAACCTAAGAGAAAGTAATGTATCTATAGTTGAAATGCTAAGATTATTAAATTAATGTCAACAAGTAAGATTTTGATATTATTTAACTACCAACCTCTTTATACTTCACTGGGTCGTAAGGTACTCCAAAAAGAATATTTCCCCTCACAGTGTCTGGGAATAGCCAAGGTTCTTGAGAGGCATAAGAAACTGTTCCTTTCACACTTACGACACCCTCAGCTGCGGGCAGCTCTTTCAGAATTAATTGAAGAATAGATGACTGAAATTAAAGGTTTTATATTGATGATGTTGGCAAATTTACTAAAATCATTAATACGCAGATGGTGAAATTTAAAGCATACTTTTCCTGAACCAACCGGGCCTATGATAGCGCACAATTTGCCCTTACGTATCCGTAATGATAAGTTTTTAAGAGTCATTTCATCAGTAGGATTTTTTGTATCACTCCATGTAGCACTCACTTTAGCGAGTTCTATTGGATAATCTCCAGCAGGTGTTTGCGTAACTGTAACATCTGTCAAAACCAAACATTACTGTGTAAGCTATTATGACTGAAAAGAAGTACACATAAAGCAGTTCTAATTCAAAGCAAAATAAGGTATATAGTATTTTGAATACATACATCAAAAAGATAAGATATAAATTTGTAAAAAATAATATATGTTTAGTCTTACCACCTGAAACAGGCTTGATTACATCAATTTTAGAAGAGTATTTCCTAGGCATGATATCTGTAGAATCGTCTGATATCTCTCTATTGTTAGTAAACAATGCTCTATTTGCATTTGCGAAACCTTTCGGTGTCGACATTAGGTCTTCTCTTTCCTCTAAAAACGAACACATCTGATGTATTTAATTTATTTAGCTTTACTGATTGATACCAGTGAAAACTGATAATTTATGTTCAAATTTATATGATAAAACACGAGAATATTAATATACAAGAAAGCGACAGCAGTTTTAGCAGCTGTTTTCCGAATCAGAGAACTTTTTGAAGGGAATAAATAAGAACATGACGTAGTAAGACGAAGTAAGTAAGAAAGAACAAACTTGCATAAATCTTATTCTTTTTTTTTTATATCGATGACATCATGTATGTAGGTAGTAAATTATGAAATTTCTTACCCATTACGAGGAAGTTTTGAATACGCTCCAGTGTAACCATCATCTCAGACAAACTAGATATAGCAAGTGGTACTATAAGAGTCAAGTTCATTTGAATAATGCTAAAATATTGCTGGATTGGATAAATCTAAAACATACAAAACTAGGTATTAGAAACACATGGTAATTATCTTTCTTTTTTTGTCACTTATTACGATAGTCTGAAAAAGTAACAATATTGGTTTACAATTTTACTGTTGCTGCAAAAAGTGATGAACTGACTGTGCCCATACTGTCCATTTTTATATTGGGTATCCGGCGTACAGGCAGGCTAGTTCATGGAAAGTGCTTATCATCGTCTATAGACGTTTGCATCACCAATGTCAAATACGAATAATAGTCTTATAAAATAAATTATAAAAATATATAAGATAAATTAATGAAAATGATAAATATTTTATCATTTTCAGGGTGTGCAAGTATAACAATCTATATTTGTCATGTACATCATTTAAAAAATCCAAGTCAACGCGTGGCTATCCTTTATATGATAGGAGTAGAGTTTACCCCGCGGCTGCGCCGCGCGTTAACCTCTACTGCGTGCGTCTTCTTTAAACAGCAGGCGTTAACACAGATTACATTGTATTAAATTTTTATATTAGTGGTATTAGCCCCTGAAAGATTCACTTCATATTATATCGAAAACTATCCCATCGCCCATCTATCTGTAAAATACGCAAATGACAAAACTTGTCAAAAATGACAAAAAATTGGCAAATTGGACGAAATGGGCAAAATCGACGAAATGGACGAAATAGTCAAAAATGACAAAATCACGAAACATATCCTACTTTCCGGGATAACCTTTACATAAATCTGTGCTTTTTTCCAGGATGGAAAGTTTCATATATCCATCTTAGATATTGAACTTACATAATAATATATATCGAGTATCAGCCAAATCGGTCCAATAGTTTTTTTCCGTGAAAGCATAACCATAGCATAGCTAAACAGACAAATATATCTTGATCCCGGAAATTATCCAATTTTTTGGGATGAAAAGTATCCTATGTTCATCCTCGGCATTGAAAATAACTATATATAAAACTAGTCTGGCCATAAATACTGTTAGGTACATAAAAAAAATCTTTTCTTCAACTTTTTAATTATTTCTAATTTGGAATACGTATATTATTTTTAAAACTTCTTTCGATTTTGCGCCATTTCACATATTTTTTCGTGTTAATTATCAAATTACAATATGGAATGGGGTGTGAAAGAAAATAGGATTACAGTGATCGCCTTGCACAAAGTGGGTATGGAGCCGTCGGTCATATTCCAGACACTTCAAAAGCTTGGTATCAGCCGTATGTTCGTATATCGTACTATCAACAAATACAACCACACTTCGTCTGACGAAGATCAGAAAAGATCGAGGCGGCCGCGTGCTGTTAGAACTACAAAGGCTACTAATGCTGTTAAAGCCAGAATTCGTCGAAACCCCATTAGGAAGCAAAAAATCTTATCGCGAAAAATGAAGATTCCCGCTAGGACTCTGTCGCGTATCATAAAACAAGACCTGAAGGTACTTGTCGTCGATATACAGGACATGCCCTAAATCAATCTTTACAATTAAAGAGAGTGGATCGATCAAAACGCCTTCTATCGAAATACGCAGGTTTTTCACGATTGACGAACATCATAATAAGCAAAACGATAAAGGGTACGCTCACAGTTCTAAAGAAGCTGCTCAAGTGGTCAGAAAGGTACAAAGGTACAACGTGGTCATCATCCTGCGTCAGTGATGGTTTGGTGGGGTGTGTCTTATCAAGGAGTCACAAAAATAACATTTTTGTGAAAAAGGAGTGAAAACTTCAGCCAAAGTGTATCAAGATACAGTATCGGATCATGTTGTGAAACCTCTCAGCAATACATTTTTTTTAAATAAACCGTGGACTTTCCAGCAGGACTCTGCACCTGGTCACAAGGCACGAACTACCCAAGCCTGGCTTGAAACCAACGTTCCGGACTTTATAAGAGCTGAAGACTGGCCCTCATCTAGCCCAGACCTCAACCCTTTAGACTTCAAATTATGATCAGTTTTAGAGGACATGGCCTGCTCTAAACGACACGGCGACATTGAGTCTCTTAAAAATCTTTGGAGCAAGCAGTGGCGAAATTTCCCTTGGAAACAGTGCGTAAATCCATAGATTCGTAGCCAAACAGATTAAACGCCTGTATAAAAGCTAAAGGTGGCCATTTCGAATAGAATATTTTTTTTATTTTTTGCTGAGACTTTCATAAATATGAATGCATAAATTATAATAATATTACATTACTTCATTTAAAAAAAATGCATTTTCATTTGTAACAGAACTTATGGCTGGAATAGGTATATACTGAGTTTCAGCCAAATCGGTCCCGTAAATTTTCAGTGAAAGAACAACAAACAGACAGAATTACTTTTTATAATATTAAAAGGTATAAAGAGGATAGGGGTATGAGATAGAGGAGGAATTGGATAGAAGGGATGAGATATGGGATTGGAATAGGGGGATGGGGTGGGGAAGGGTGGATAGGGGGAGATGGAAGTAGGCCATCCGAAATCTCACACATCGCATAAAACACGATTAGCTGAAATTTAACCCCTGAGAGCGCGATATCACACCGATCGAGCCGGCTCTAAGAGCTGTCATCGAGGTAGTGATTTCAGCATGGCTCTACCACTTTAAAAACTACTATACATGTCAACTACTACATATTTATAAGGATTAATATAAACTTATCATCTTGCATATGAAAATCACGTTATGTATTACTTACCAGTGCTGCAGTCACCAGATTTCCAGTAAGAGCGAGAGTTAATGTTGTTACGAAAAGAATACTTCTTTCAGTGAATAGCATAAATCCAAGGAATACACTTCTAATAAAGATGGCCTTCGTAAGAGCTTTCATTTCATAAGCACGTGCTGCTTTCACCACTGCTTCGAATGGCTTCTCCCAAGCGTACATTTTAATGACCTGTATCAAATAAAGACTTCAATTAAAATGGTGTCAAAACACAGATACGTTTCTTAATTTCATCAATTTAATTAAATATCGGTATTTTGCGAGTCAAGCCAACAAAGTAAAGTACAATTTTTAACCATAATTTAAAAGCTGGATGACTGATAATAATATTTCAACAAATTAAGTAGGTAAGAAGTAGATAGTAAGAAATTTCGTTCAAAAAACACAATTTGTATCATTGAAGAGTATGTTTAACTTAACCAATCAAATTCAATAAAATGCTCATGAAACTAAACTGACAAAGTCAAGAATTTGTTTGATTTTATGACCATCTACCTGTATTCCGTTTACAATTTCACTCATTAACTTGATACGTTTGTCTGTTCTTTGGGCAGCAGAGCGTCTCACTGTTGCAGTCATCTTTGTCAAAAAAGCTGAAATTTTAAGGGTTCGATGTGTATTCTTATCGCAGTCCTAGTTTTTCACTTAAAATTCTATTGACGAAATAATATTAAATACTTAAAAATTCATACTGGCATCGCGTAAATTGATTAGAAGTCAGTACTGCGCTACCAACTCAGTAACTGGATCAATGTAAATAAGCCTTTAAATCTAATCGATATCAAGCAAATGTGGAACATACCAGTATTCACATGACTTATATCGGTTTATACCAAAGAGTACATTGAATATACAACTGTTAAAAAAGAAGTACTTGCCTTGTATCGGAAGAATAAGAATGATAATTCCAAACAATCCCACGAATGGGGCATATCCTGCAGCTTGGAACAAAAAATAGAGAACAACCGCTGCTTGAATTGGTACAACCCAAAGGTAGTGCATAAACGCGAATGAGTAATCAAATCTTGCCATATCGTTGGAGAGTAAATTAACTAGTTTTCCACCAGCAATATCGCCAGCAGACACCTGATTTATACGTAATACCTAAAAATGAGAGATGAGATATGAGAGAGATATTTAATGAGAGGTTTATAATAGGTAAAGTTAGTAATCCATTCTGTTATAATTGTAAAAGCAACCATTGAATGCACGTTAAACCTTAGTACCTGTCGAACTATCTAAGAGCAATTTATCTAGCTATTGATCTTATTATTCGATTTGTGCAATAATAAGAAAACCAATAATATATAAAACTAGGATATGTCCGCCACTTCGTCCACGCTTGACTTAAAATTCCTGCGGGACTCCCAGGACACAAAGTACCATAGCATTTAAAAAAGAATGTAAGCTATCATTTTAGTGAAAACCGCGCGGAATAACTTATTTTTATGTGCTCAAACAACTACAAACCGCTCCCGGGAAAATTCTCGCGATATTCCCGGAACAAAAAAATATCATTTAAATTATAACAATCAATTTGATATCGACCACTAAAAATCACATTGGAATTCGATTTTTATAATCTGGTCATTTTAATTTATTCCCAGAAAAAATCCTGCGGTATTCCCGGGAAAAATAGCGCAGCGTTTAAGTCTAGGAATCGAACTCGGCCCAGTTGTTTTTACGTTAATCCCGAACAAACAGACAAAATGACAAACAGACAAGAAATCCAAAAAGAATTGCATCTTGTCTTCATAGTTGACATAGTCTATCCCAGTTGTTTTTTTAAACAGTTTTACACGTACGTACAGACACGGCATGTTTAGAATTTTTAAATATTTTAAATAGTCTATAATAATTTAGTACACTTCATACATGCATGTATGTGACTATGTTTGTTAGTTCTTTCTACAGAGCTTGAAAATGAATTGAATATAATAAAACGTATAATATGTACTTTCAACAACAAGAATGAATATTGATACGTTTTACATCAGGAAGTTACATTTAGGTAGTTTCCGGGAATACTGATTCAAAACCGCATTACTTTCTCTAGATTTTTAATAATGATCTAAGTTATAAAATGTGCAAATGCATTTTGTATAAAATTCATGCTCATAATCATATTAAATGTTAAGTGTTTTATCATCTTATCGATGCTTATAGGATCATATGAGCAAAATGGAAATTATATTCGCTTTGAATAATTATAATAACAATAGCGTAAACATAACTCACCTTTCTGTACAAAAGTGCTGAACACGCCACTTTGACTTTCATACCGAAGCGTGCAACGAACAAATTATTGTGGTGCTGACACATCATTACGGTAAAGTTTAAACCAAGCATAGCCAATGCATACATGCCTGCTTCGAATCGATCCACGTTCTCTTCAACTGACCAATATGAAAGAAGTTGGGCGAATAACAAAGGCTGGACCACTCTGTACAAAAAATAGAGGATCCTTCATATATTTATACCACAATTTGAAAAATTCATAAAATTAATCATGATTCCTTGTATTGATATTTAGGCCCCTATTATAGAACAATACTTCGTTATATAAAGCGCTACTTGAGTTGACTGTACTACAAAATAAAAACTTTGTTTTCAACGCAGAAGGCATTATAAGGGTAAATTTTGTTACGACCGACAAAAACCAATTCACACCTGCAGTTTATTACCTTTGGCATTTGGACTCTTATTAATAAAAAAGTCTTAATCCTAGGAGTAATCCGCCTTTAGGCCGGACTAGTATTGGAGTAACTAAACATTAACTACGTCGTAAGAGTGTTATTAATAAACAAGGAGTATCCTCGGAGTAACAATACCTTCCTTACACCATAGATTAGTGAATAAATTATGGCAACACGTATCATTTAAAAGTAAAAAGACCGATTTGGTGAGTGGAAATGACAAGTTATGTTGACAATTGACATTTATAGTGTCTAATTGATAAATGATTCCTAACACCACAGACCTAACACAGAGTACATTGAATATATTCCTAATTTCCGACACAAACGTTACCTAAAATTTATTTGATTTTTTTTCGTAGTGCCTTGTTTTTCTTTCATTTACAAAGTTAGTATCACGCATAAACCACTAAAACATGAGTCAAAAACGTAACCACTCCATCAATTGGGGTGAGGAGGAAAAGATAAGTCAATTACTTAGGATGGATAAGAAAAAAAATTGTGTAACGTGTGGGTTTTGCATAATTAAAATAAAAAAGTATACCTATATATAAAATATATCAAAGGCAAAGTGGAAGCAAGGAGAGGGAAGGGAAGACCAAGGCGAGCATTTATGGATCAAATAAAAGAAAAAGTGGGTGTCGTGTCTTACAAAGAAGTAAAACAACTGGCCCATAATAGAGAAGATTGGAAGAGGTTCCACCTACAAGAACGTGCTCTTAAATGATAAATGCAATGAATAAAATATATAAGATATTAATTTTAAAATAAAATTTTATTTAGTCACACTCATTGAGGTATAGACGTTTATATGATCTAAGGTCACACTATTGTAGTATTTTCTTAAGTAATCTATGTTACCACACCGCTTAGCAAACATGTCGCTTGAAGAGACGGGCGCAAGAAAGTCTTCAACAACATCCTTATCTATGTGGCATTTGTATGAATTTGAGCTCACTTTTGTACTAGTGCCAAAGGCAACTTGTTTGCATATAACAGATATTGTTGACTGACTCATTCCACTAAGATCTCCTGCATCATCTAGAACCTGTTAAGTAACATGTTTGTATAATACTGAATTTATTAAGAAATGGATGAATACTGAAAGATGATCATTATTTCACTTACTTCTTCACGAACCCGTATTCTTATGGCTGCTAAAACTTTAATATGAGTAGGTATACAACATTCTTTCCTATGTTATTTAATTATGTTAATGTCAGTTTATTTGTCAAATTGTCAATTGACAGCGCTATCAGGACTTACTCTATGCTTAATCCATCGTAAAACTACCCAGCAGCTTGGAGTAACTTTTACTCTGAGACCACAGAGTACTTTATATATGACTAACGTCGAATTAGTCTACTCCTTGTTTACTCCACGTTTATTAATACTGATATTGGTTGCTACTGAGATAATACTAGGAGTAAAGTTAATCTAGGTTTACTCCATGTTTATTAATAAGACGGCTTTTGTTTAATTTGTGTTTCAAATTTTTTATTAAAAAAAACAGCCCATTGTGTATTGTAATCTTTTAGGGCCTATTTTTGTATTGTGATCACTGCCAGGTTTCTCGTATTTCACAGGGTGATAACTGACAAAGCGTTTTAGATAATTTTCTCAACCATTTTTACAGTAGTTACACACTTTATTGCGGTGAAAAAAATATATGTCAATCTTGATCATATTTCTGACGTAAACTTTGTACTCAGAACGCATTTACGATAAATTTTCTCGATAGAAAATAATTGCAAAGTAACCTCTAAACGAGTTATTCAATCTTGGTTATTGTTATTCCTGTTAATCGTACATCGCTAAAATAAATAACAATAACATATTATATTATAACAAATTCAATTATAGATCTTTTATTGGGTTACTTAACTTAATTTGGAAGTAATTAATTATTTTATTAAAAATGACTGCAAAAATCCCGCCTGCCGGTCCCAATGTATGGAATTTATTAGATCGCTTTAGAGCGTCGGCTAATACACGTAGTATCCATATTAGTTTGTGGCTAATACGGACGCGCTGCTCTTCTCCACAACCGCCATTGAAAAATAATTTTAAATAAACGAATGAGCAATAATAACAAGAATTTTGAAGCGGTCGCGCTATACTTATTTGGCGTATACGGTAGAGGTCTGGTCTAAATCACTAGCTGTGTGGGTTCGAACCCTACTAGTTTCACTTGATCTAGAAGATTTTTTTTTATAAGAAATTTGATAAAATGCTCTTTTTCTCTTCCTAAATAATTTTATAAAATGCAATAAAAATACTTTTCTAAATTTTTATATTTCATTTCATCTGGACTTTTATACTATTGACCGTATCCCATTTACCAAAACACTTCTAGATCGGCCGGTTCGGCGGCGGAAACAGCGGAATCTCTCAAGCGGCGGAAATATGCAACCCTCAGTGAGAGTTATATGTTTGTGCCGTTTGCTGTCGAGACGCTTGGACCGTGGGGTCCTGAGGCCATGAGCCTCTACCAAAATTTATCAAAACGACTCATCAACTCTTCAGGTGATCAGAGGGCTGGTGCCTACCTCGGCCAACGGATCAGTATGGCGATCCAGCGAGGAAACGTAGCCAGCCTTCTGGGCACCTTACCCATAGAAGACGGTGATCTGGGCTCAGTATTCTACTTATAGTCTTGAGGGACTATGGGTAGAATACAATACAAATAAGTTAAGTTTTCTTACATTGTATTCAATAGTATGTAATTTATGTTATAGTTATAATACTATTGACAATAAAACGTATTTAAATCAATCTTACCGGTAACATTAAAATTCGAAAGCGCCATCTATGATTCTTCATAGAAAATTACGTTGACACGTGGATAAGTAGAGTTATAAATATTACAAAACTTTCAATACTTTCTTCAATGTTATTGTGGTAGAGTGAGTTGATACTAGTACACGTACGATTAGAGTTCATGGTTCGAGTGCTCATTTCATTTTTCTCTCTAATTTTTTTATGTTTTATCTATTATAATTTATTTTAAAGTTCTTATCTATACAGATAAACAAATGGTTTGTTTCTAATGTCAAAATAAAAACTAAAAAATTGGACCAGGAGATTCCAAAAATGCAAAGTGAAGTGCCTGTTTGAAATCTCAAAATAAATTTTAAAAAAATCGGACCAGGAGATTCCGAAAATGCTATTTATAGAATTTTTGTCTGTCTGTCTGTGTGTGTGTCTGGATGTTCCGGCTAATCTCGGACACAGCTGGATCGATTTTGACGTAATTTTAAATGGCAGATAGCTGATGTTATAAGAAGTACCTTAGGCTACGTTTTTAGGGTTCCGCGAAGAAAAATCCAAAAGCATATTTGTCTTTCTGTTTGTTATCCTTTTATGGACAGACTATTGAACCGATTTGGATGAAACTGGGTACATATGTTATTTTAATGTCGAGGGTGGCCAAGAACTACTTTTCATCCCGAAGAATGAGATAGTTTCCAATATGAAAATATATTTGGCCGAACGGGCCTAAATGATCAAACGGCTGAATGACACAAATGGTCGAATTGACCGAAACGACTGAAATGGCTGAAATGGCCGAAATGGCTTAAATGACTGAAATGGCTGAAATGGCCCTAATGACCGAAATGGCTGAAATGAATGAAATGGCTGAAATTGCCCAAATGGCCGAAATAGCTGAATTGACTGAAATGGCTGAAATGGCCGAAATGGTTTAAATGGCCCAAATGACCGAAATGGCCGAAATGACTAAAATGGCCGAAATGGCATAAAAGGCCCAAATGGCCGAAATGACCGAAATGGCCTAAATGGCCAAAATGACTAAAATGGCCCAAATGGCTGAAATAGCTGAAATGGCTGAAATGGCCGAAATGACCAAAATGGCCGAAATGACCAAAATGGCCGAAATGGCCTAAATGGCTGAAATGGCCCAAATGGTTGAAATGACTGAAATGGCTGAAATGGCCGAAATTACCGAAATGGCCTAAATGGCCAAAATGACTGAAATGGCCCAAATGGCTGAAATGACCGAAATGGCTGAAATGACTAAAATGGCCGAAATGGCCTAAAAGGCCCAAATGGCCGAAATGACCGAAATGGCCTAAATGGCCAAAATGACTGAAATGGCCCAAATGGCTGAAATGACCGAAATGGCTGAAATGGCCCAAATGGCCGAAATGACCAAAATGGCTGAAATGGCCCAAATGGTTGAAATGACTGAAATGGCTAAAATGACCGAAATGGTTCAAATGGCCCAAATGACCGAAATGGCCGAAATGGGTGAAATTACTGAAATGGCCCAAATGGCCAAAATGACTGAAATGCCCCAAATGGCCGAAATGGCTGAAATGACCAAAATGGCCGAAATGGCTGAAATGGCTGAAATGACCGAAATGGCCCAAATGGCCGAAATGACCAAAATGGCCGAAATGGCCGAAATGGCCCAAATGGCTGAAATGGCCCAAATGGTTGAAATGGCCAAATGGCCCAAATGACCGAAATGGCCGAAATGACTGAAATGACTGAAATGGCCCTAATGACCGAAATGGCTGAAATGAATGAAATGGCTGAAACTGCCCAAATGGCCGATATAGCTGAATTGACTGAAATGGCTAAAATGGCCGAAATGGTTCAAATGGCCCAAATGACCGAAATGGCTGAAATGGGTGAAATTACTGAAATGGCCCAAATGGCCAAAATGACTGAAATGCCCCAAATGGCCGAAATGGCTGAAATGACCAAAATGGCCGAAATGGCTGAAATGGCCGAAATGACCAAAATGGCCGAAATGGCCAAAATGACTGAAATGGCTGAAATGACCGAAATGGCTGAAATGGCCCAAATGGCCGAAATGACCAAAATGGCCGAAATGGCCCAAATGGCCTAAATGGCCAAAATGACTGAAATGGCCCAAATGGCTGAAATGACCGAAATGGCCGAAATGGCTGAAATGGCCCTAATGGCCGAAATGACCAAAATGGCCCAAAAGACCGAAATGGCTGAAATGGCCCAAATGGTTGAAATGACTGAAATGGCTGAAATGGCCGAAATTACCGAAATGGCCTAAATGGCCAAAATGACTGAAATGGCCTAAATGGCCAAAATTACTGAAATGGCCTAAATGGCCAAAATGACTGAAATGGCCCAAATGGCTGAAATGACCGAAATGGCCCAAATGACCGAAATGACTGAAATGGCCCAAATCGCTCAAATGACCGAAATGGATAAATGACTGAAATGGCCCAAATGGCCCAAATGGTTGAAATGGCTGAAATGGCTGCAATGACCAAAATGGAAAATCACAAAAAACCTACCCCATTTTTTGGGATAACCCATAATATTGATTACATAAATCCATTATACCGAATTTTAACTAAATCGGTTCGGTAGTTTTTCCGTAAAAGGATAACAAACAAAAAGACAAATATATTTTTATCCCGGAAACTATTCCATATTTCGGGATAAAAGCATCCTATGTTCATTCTCAGCATCGAAAATATATATCAAATGAATTTCAGCCAAATCGGTCCAGTAGTTTTTCCGTGAAAACGAAACAAACAGACAGACTTTTACTTTCGCATTTATAATATCAATAGGGATAATATGAATTCATTGTTGTTCCATAATACAATTAAATGATTTTTATAACATTTACATCTAAAAACTAATATAATTAGAATAAAGTTTAACTGTATCAAAATTAGTTACAAAAAGAGAAAAAAAAACCACCTGTGTGCGGGATCGAGTCTTCAACCTCCTCACTACCTTAGTATTAGAAAACCACTAGGCCAAACATGTTTAGTACCTAGTGTCGAATTTTCAATACGTATTATCCACGTGAACTTCTCTCACTTTATCATGTTTTGTCTCGCTTCCTCTTGTTCTCAGCCGCATGAATAGTGTGATATCGGTGCCGTGCAATGTTCGTTAGCTACGTATACACCTATTTATGTTACGTAGCGTATGTTCGGTGATATACAATATTTTACCACACGCACGCACGCCTTTAATTGGCGCTGTCCCATCGAAGTAAACATTGGTTGCGCGGGGGTAAACTATGTGAAACACCGATTTGAATTAGTAGTATACAGGCTGATTCTAAGACATTCCCCACGCGGCCCTGCAGACATATTACACCGGTACAGTATAAAGCAATGCCCCAACTGAGAGATGGGGCAGTCGGGCGATAAGTACAAGCGAATCAAGACATGTGTACTACATTCGGTATTCTATTTAGTGACGGACTTTGCGTGTGTTATTATATTTGTACCTGTGTTATACGTGTTTGTATAGTTCTAATAAATTCTATAGTAATTCTAACGGAATTTTAATTCGAGTCCTACAACTCGTAACAATATGTACTTCTCACAGCGTAAATATATGAGTAAATATTTAATATATTTTACTCGTATAAATTATATTTACCATTGATTCATAAAAGTATCAAAGATTAATTTTTTATAGTTCGAGAAAAATGCTTATATTTGATTCAGGGTCCTTTAAATAAATATGAATTTAATTTCATTTCAAGACTTTTAACTTGTGGTAACGTAAAAACTAAGAACATGACACTCCAATTAGTCTCGTTAAATTTTAGATCAGAACATTCAATGTTTAGCTAGCTTTTCTAGTCTAAACTGCTTATTATATAGAAATAGCATATGCTGTCAATGACGGAAAACATCGTGAAGTAATAACCTGCACATCGATATTATCGATGTGTCGAGATGAATCAACCAAATTGATCCATGTAACGACAAACTTGAATCATTCAATGCCATTGAATACCGTCGCGCGTCGTGTCCATCCACTTCTGTGCCTTTAAACCAAATTTATTCAATTTGGTTAATACGTCTAATGTCAGCATTAATATAATTTATATACTAATGTGTTTACATTTGGATTTAGATTATTGGTATACCCTAATAGGTATCACAATAAGGAAAACAAAAAAACTTATCAGTTATTACGATGATTGTGCAAATTTAGAGACGATTAAAACTCAAACATTAACATGACAATACAATTTTTCAAGTTTTATACGCATTATATATCGGGTGGCGCAATAGAACGTGCATATTTAAAATATTGATTAAAAAATAAATACAAAAGGTATAGTTAAAATAAAACTGAGGTATTATTAAGAAATAACTGAAGTTTATTTTTTAAAAATAACATCGTCTAAATGATGACCCTCTCTACGACGACACTCCTCTAATCGCAAACGGAAGTTATTGAAAACTTTCTTCAGTAATGCTGGTGTAATTGCTGCCATTTCACCACGGATATTCTCCTTGAGCTGATCGATGTTTTTCGGATTATTGGGATTAATTATTCGGACTTTGTTCTTGAGGTATCCCCACAAAAAAAGTCAGGAGGCGTCACGTCTGGACTACGTGGGGGCCATGGGATATCACCTCTTTTCGAAATCAGTCTGCCAGGGAACATCTGTTTCACAACCGCCATGGAGTCATTTGATGTGTGACAGGTAGCTCCGTCTTGTTGAAACCAAGTCCTAGAATTCACTATTCTTGAATTTTCAAGCTCTGGAGCCAAAAAACCTTCCAACATCGCAACATAGCGTGCGGTATTAACAGTGACGTTTTGCCCCCGCGCATTTTCAAAGAAAAACGGTCCAATTATTCCTCTACCAGAGATTGCTGCCCATACTGTCACTTTAGGACTATGCAGTGGTTTCTGGTGCTTGAGTTTGGGATTCTCACTGTTCCAGTAACGACAATTTTGACGGTTTACGAACCCATTGATATGGAAGTGGGCCTCATCTGAGAAAAGGATATTGTCAAAATTGGAAAATCGAGTAAGCATTTCATTAGCAAATGCGAGCCTTGCTCCGAAGTCAGACTCTTTCAATTCTTGTGTTAACTGCAGCTTGTAAGGATGCAGTTTAAGATCCAAGTTTAAAATTCGTTGCAAACTTCGTCGCGAGAAGTGTAAGACAGACGATCTCTTGCGAGTGGACATTTGTGGATCTCCTCGTACAGACTGCATAACTCTCTCAATATTGTCGTCGGTCCTAGATGTTCTTGGACGACCTTTTGCTTGTGGTTTAAACGTTGAACCAGTCTCTTCAAAACGCTGTACCCATATTTTAATTAAATTAGCACTCGGAGCTTCACTAATTTGCCGTAGTCCATATTCAGAACAATATAAACGCCTAGTAATAATGTATGAACGAGAGTTCTCGTAAAATGCGCGCACGCAAAATGCGCGACGCTTCCCGTCGAAGTGACTCATAGTGACTAAAACTCCATGAGCCCGCCTACCTAACGATGCAGGCTCCCCCCGCCCGCGCACTTTCTACCCCGCAAAAAAAGATGATGCAATATGCACGTTCTATTGCGCCACCCTGTAGTTAGAAGGGATTTTTAATATTATTTGATTTAAATATTCCCTTGCTGCACAACCACGGGGTGCTATCTCCCTAGTGGTCAGATTCCAATCTCCCTTTTCAACAGGTGGGCAACTGTCTGATGTTTTCCGGTAAGCACACAAAAGCCGGAGAGTAAAAAAGCGCACCGTTTCGCCCACCCCATCTCACTTCGTATGGAACGAGGAAGATGGAGAAGCCCGGCTCTCCGACCTATAAAATGAAAGGGCCGGGTCGTAAAGGGGTTGCTTATTATCTGTCCGGACTGCAGGTGAATGCGGAAGCGAACACACAGCATGGACATAGGACGCCTAGAAGAACCGTCGAGAGGTTCAGTAGATATCCCCGGTCTGGATGACAATAGCTCTTCTGCAGGAGTGTTAATGCTATCCCGACGTGGCGCGCTTCCCCGATAATTAATATTTATTATTTAAGGGATGACGCAGCGCTGAGTTTCAGTTTCAGCCTTTATCAAAACACATGCAACTACTCAACCTTTTCGGAAATTAGACTTATTATAATACGAGTGGTGCTGTAATTGAAATCAGTTTAGATAGTATTATCATTATAAAGAAAGAGTTCACTACAGCATTTATCAAGCTTTTTTATAAATTTATAAGGACACGTGTCGTGATTATGCATTAAATGTCACATGTTTAGAAAACTTTGTGATAAAGTAGATAACATTGTGAGTAATAAAGAGTTATTTGTGAGTAATAACTCTTTATTACTTACAAATTTATCTAGAATTATAATCTATATATAATAAAATAATTCTGTTGGGGACTTTATCTAGTAAATTTTAAAATAAGATAATATTCTGGGGGTTCATTCGGATCAGCATATTTTGAAAATGCATTTTTTATAATTTCTATGTCTGTTAAAATTTCACGCGAAAACGATTTAACAGATTTAATTGAAACTCAATACAGAGGTAGTTTATATTGCCGGTCCACACTTAAGATAGTATTCTTTATCCCAATAAATGACATACTTTCATCCAAGAATACGATAACGAGTGCGCTGCGGTTACATTTTTTAATGCCTCCGCAATATGTTCAAAAAAAGGAATAACTATTAAGAGCCAGTTCCTCTATCTTACCAATCGTTTATCTATCTTCCACTATCAGATAAAACTTGACCTATATAAGCGAACCTATATATAAAACCTATATATGCGAAATTTGATCTTGAATAGAATAAATTGCAAATGGGGACTTTTCATATTTAATTTATAATAGTGTTCCAAACATTCGTTCCAATTTTTAGCTCTATGCAAATTATAGTAACCGTACCCCTAGTTTTTGGGCTAACTTGATCGGGTTAACACATTGGCAATTAAAGACGAAACTCTTATAAATTAATTCATCTACCCATTTGAGAAAAAAAATAGAATTTAAAATCCAACCTATCCGACTTAACCTATCCGATCTTAGAATCCCACCTAGTGAAATCACTAGTTGGGATTCAAAAGAATTCCATAATCGATGTCAACTTTCAAAAGAGTTCGGGCAATATTTAATACCTATGATCATAAATAAAATCAAATACAAAACACAAAGGTAAGTAATAAGGTTAGGCAGGTGAAATAATTCCTCAATTTCTCGTGCTAAAATTGTCTGCCCTAATTCAATTCTTCAAATAAAAATCATTCACCAAAATCTCGCTAAATATCCTCAATTTGGAGACCCTGACCGAAATTTTAATTTTTATCGAATTTAACCATTGATGTACCTACATGGAAGTAGTCTGTCCTGCTGTAACGTATGTTTAATCAGTATATTTGTTTCAGCTGCCTGAAGTTAGCATTGTCTCATCCAACCATATGGCTATCCATCAGTTAAATATCAATTGAAAAATTCATAGGCGTCTATTGGATAGATAAACAGTTCGACAACTTTATTCCTTAAGCAGTTATCAAACGATTTATCTGACTATTGAAAATCGGCCCTAGGGATAATAAACAGATATACACTAAAACTACATAATAATAAATATTTAATAGTTAATACCTTAATGATGAGATTGTTACTATAAAAAAAGCACTCGGTATATAAGATAACCAAAAAGCCTTTCTCAGAGCGGTCCATAACGATGGTTTCCGGTTTTTCCTTACAGCGCGTTCACATTCTTCGAACCAGTACCTTGAACAAAGCCAAGATTTAAATTAAAAGACAGAAAAGGTTCATTTAGAGTAAAAGAAAAAAAATATACATAAAACGTTGATAAGTATACATAAAACTTCATTCTAAACAGGCTTTATTAGGTCACCTTATAATGTTCATGCGTTAAGGCCTGGGCACGACCCTGGCGCCATAAGCATAGTTAGCGCGACGCAACCGGTGACAAAAACAATAATGTATGAAGCATGTTACGTGCCAATCTCCATCGCGTCGCCCGTCGCTAAGCTCAAACTAGTGGCTGGTACGTTAGGACCTAGCGGTGACAACATATTTACGAAAAAAAAAAATACATTCTGAGAGAAAATACATAGGTACAATCTGCGGAGTGACGCTCGCGGACTGCGTTCGTAACACCGAAGTTAGAAAGAGAATTGGTCTGAAAGAGAGTGGCGGGGTGAAGGTAAGAAAAGGAATGCTCCGGTGGTTCGGGCATGTGGAAAGAATGTATGATAAAAGAATGACCAAATAGATATACAATATAAAATTGGATGGATGCAGAAGTCGCGGAAGGCCACGACATACCTTCCATGATAAAATTGATCGTGTACTAGCAGAAGGTGATGTCAGGAGTCTTAAGAACAGACGAGCGCGCATGACAAGAGTTATGAATGTCAAAGAAGCAAGTGAGGTGTGTAAGAATAAGACTGAATTGGCGGCGCTCTGTTGTTCGTGCCTAGCCCGCAAGGGACCTGGCGTGAAGTTATGTATGTATGTATTAATTATTTTAAATGGACAAATTATAAAATTGTGTGAGTGTGTGTGTGCAGTATTCACACACAATAGAAGTGGGTACTTCAGAGAATATACTCACTCACAGATAATTCTTCTCTAATTTTTTATTACTATATACTTAATAATACCTTTAGCCTACATCCGTCAACATATTTAGTCCATTGAAATCTTACAATTTAAGGACCGAATATTGCATTTTTTAGAGGACGCGATTTTATTTTTGGGTCATGTGTTGGGGGTCAATAGAAGCTTAACCTCAAGTTTGTGGGGTCGCCACCCTTGTCCCCCGGCCGCCATCTTGGAAAAAGGGGTGAAAACACTTTTTTCGCGATATCTCGGAAACTATGCGTCTTACAAAAAATTTGTAAAGTCATAATTTGTAGCAAATTGTTATGCCTACAAATATGTTTATATAACTTTTTGTCCTAAATTGAAACTTAAAGAAGTAATAAGCAAAAAAGTGAGTGTTACAGCGCTCCAAAGTTGACCGGGTTCGTCAATGCACATGAGAATCTGGTCGAAACGAAATGTTAAACTTATTTTTGATAATTTTTTTATTGTAATATATTTACAATAAAAATATTTCTTACAAAACTTTTGTTAAATTCGTACAACTTTACTTATTCATTCCTAACTCTTTTCCCCGCCACCTATGAGGTAGAGTCTGTAGGCGCGTTGGCGACACATGTCCCAAAAATAAAATTGCGTCCTCTAACAAATGCAAAGCTCATGTAACATTTCAATGGACTAATTAGAAATTCAAAATAAACTTCTTAAGTATCACTTTCAAGCTTTCACTACTTTAGTCTAAAAAAATATTATTATCAGTTTTATTTCGGTCCAAATTGGACCTATGTTTAATCATCGGTCTTATTGACTCTGTAATCTGTACTGCACAATGTGAAACTCGTATCTCGTTCTCTCGCAGGCTTAGTCCTATAGATTTATATGTTTATCTCTTTTTAGTGTCGCTTTCTCGTTTCATTTCAGTTTCAAATCACAACAATTCTAAAGAAGTTTAACTACAAAAAAATCGAATACCAATGCGATTTTTTTCACTGGTTGATAGCAAATTTAATGTTATAAAATGTGTGATATTTTGTATCGCAGCGATCCACTGGGGATTTTCCCAGGAGCGTTTTAAAGTTGTTCCGACACAGTGTTCACTTAAACCATGGCTTGCATTATGTTTTTTATGCTGCGATGCTTTGTATCCCGGGAATCCCGCGTGAATTTCAAGTCAAGCATATACGAAATTGCGGGCATATCCTAGTTATTAATAATATTGTAACTGGTCAAAAAGTTCACTATTTAATTTAAGTACACTTACCTTTCCAAATAAGCTCCCAACTTTTCAGAATCGTAGCGCTTGTTGGGAATTATAAGATCCTGTTCTTCCACGTCCCGTTGATTACCTTTTATAAGAACAGGACACACCCACCACAGGAAAAGTCTTGAGAACACATTAGGATTGCTCCTTTTTTTTGTATTTTCTTTTTCGTCGCCATTTTGAAATGTCTTATCATTACTTTCCATGCTGGACGTATCTCACTTTCTCTATTCTAATAATTTTTCGATACTATTAATTATATTTAAAAAATATATTTTAATAATAAGCATTTAGTTTTTATGAAAACTATAGATTACACTTGCGTCAAACAGTCGTAAGGTGACGCAGCGAAGTTGAAACAACCAGCGATGAGTATAATATTTTATATATTCAATATGTATTTAGACCAAACGAAACTGCTAATCGTGAGCCATTAAACTGATAATAATTATTATTATGATAAAATTAGTGATAACTACAGATAGGATACCTTGTTAGTTTCTTTGGCGAAATCACTTACTGACAACCTGAATATTTGGTACTACCGTGAAAGAAGTAAGGAACGACAATCATTTAGGGAAAAATATAATTTTAGTAACATTCCTTATGTGAGAAGAAAGCCTTGGCATTCTCTATAATTTATTTCTACACTTAAAAAGGTAAAGACAAGCCCCTCCTATTTTACGTTTTAATATAGATAAAACACTTCTAGATGTAGTACCTCTACAACAAATATTATTATTATTATTTTAAAAAAAACCTTGAGATATAAATACAATAAGAAATATAAAGAAAAACAATTTTTAGCAAGACATGTTGCTGGGGAATTTCTTGTAGCTTCTTCTCCTTATCAGCAATGACACGTTGCGAAGCGGTGTACATAGAGTAGGAAGTAAAATTAAATTTTAACCTATATGTATGACCTTCAAAAAGTGTTCTCCAGTGGAATTTATTTTGAATAAAAACGTTTGAATTTGAATTATAAATATTTTTCGACCATCCCTCCCATAAAGAAGTCTAACTCAATCAAAAATGATTTTTTATTTAATTAAATAATACATAATCGGCGACAAACTCCGTGTCGGCCGGCGTCCAGCCCAATGGAATGATGACCTGAGTAAGGCGTTGGATGAATAAGCCGAAAGGCGTAGGACCAGATGTGGCACAGACTTAAGCAAGCGTACGTCCTTGGCCTTGAGTGGCCTGCGATTGGCGAACGACCACAAGACAAACTTACGCATTCTATATCCTCAAGCTAAGCAAGTTCGCTTGTGTGGCTAATGTAAAAGTACATTCTGGAGCGTTAAATAATGGTCAGTATTTACTAAGGTTTAATGGCCAGAGTAAATAAGCTTTACGAAGTTTGCCATGCCAGAAATCGAACCCGAAACCTCTGCGTTTCAGTGAGCTCGCCCGGTAAAGACTTACTCCACCACAGAGGCTGTGTGACTTTTTTTAATTGATAATTGTTATCAACTTTTGACTGATTTAATTTTAATTAAATAAAATTATTTTATACAAACTAATTTAATTTTAAATTAGTTTGTATAAAATAATGTTGCTTGAAAGTTATGTGGTGTTTTGCTATATCGAAACGCAAGAAAAAGAAAGATTTTATTCAACGATCTTCATTCCTAGTAGATTTCTTACGTGATATTATGTATTTCGGCTACGGTTGCGGAGTAGATATAGTCACAATTTGCGATCCTGTCGCATGGCGATATGTTTCTTACATAGTACCTGGTAATTTCACGAGCACTGCCTTGCCTCAAAGCTAGTCATCAGACAGTGGGGTGTGCATAAAGCATTTCAGCTCGCACTCCGTACTTCAAAAGTTAGAGTTATATATAGTTTATACGACGCGATCAGATATATTTCCACCTATTGATTGTGATAAAAAAGTCAGTTAAGAGCATCCTTATGTGAAAATACTAAAAAAGGCATCATAGTTACATGTATGGTGGTCACCTCTATTTTTTGCGATTTCATTACCCCATTATGTAACATTTAAAATACTAATAATGAAAAATTTCATCTATACAGACCCAGTAACTTTGAGAAAAATGACTATGGTTTCTATGGAAAGACGAACAGGGCTTCCGATTTAGCCAAAATGGCTACGAAACCCTAAACATGTGAATGCCTATTTTTGAATGATTTAAAGTAATTATTATTTACTTAAGTTGTAGATGTATAACTACTAGCTTCTGCCTGCGACTTCGTCCGCGTGGATTTTTTTCATAAAAAGTATCCTATGTTACTTCTAATACCTCCAAGAATATGTTTACAAAGTTTTATGATGATCGGTTCAGTAGTTTTCGCGTGAAAGCGTAACAAACAAAGTTACATTCACATTTATAATATTAGTAGGCATACTAACAGACAGACAGAGTAATAATAACAGATACAACAAAGTGATTATTTTAAATTGTATAAATAATATCATTAAAATATGGCATTGAAAAATTACAAGTCACAATTACTATTTTATATTGAGTGATGACTAACTATGGTTTGATGGATTAACAATGATAATATTATGTCTGTATGTAAAATAGGGATTCCAATAAATAAACATGTTTCAAAAAGTATTTAACATACGATTATTATTGTTTTTCGTATATAAGTATTAAAATTCACACGGATGGTTAAAAACATAAATAGTAAAAAAAACAATAAAAATTTAACTTTATCGCTAAATGAAAGTGGAACATCACGAAATATTAATTTGTCACAAGGAAGTTTTAGCGGCATGGACTGGACATACTTTTGGAATTAAAGAGTCACAAGTACATTGCTCATTGACCAGTTTTTTTTCTATACTTTCCACCAACATTTTCACATGACACACCGGCACAGTGTTGCAATTACAAGTTTTCAATTCAGAATGTAAACTTGGGCTCTCTCCGTTACTCAATAGATTTACTCTGCCACTGTTACTTGTCTTAGGCAGAGTGCCTAAATCAATTATTTCTTCTCTCAAACTTACTCGGGACTTATCAAACAGTTTACAATCGTACCAATTAGCCGCGACATCAATGTTCGAACAGTCACTGCTAAAATTGTCACTGTATGTATTAGTCATGTGATGACTTTGATCCAAGATTTCTTTTGAATTTTTCAAGACAATATCTTCATTCGTTTGCAAAGGGCTTACTTTAATATCACATGAGGGTGGAGTTTCCTGCAATGAATATCGTTCAGGGAAATTGCTTGCGTAAATATCTGTCGTTAGATTCATTATGTCACTTTTCTCCTGTTCTGATCTATCAATAATACTATTCATGATATAAGATACTTTTGGTTGACATTTAATATTTTCAGTAAACATTTTCCATATGCTTACAATTTCGTCATAATTTGTTTGTACAACGGACTTCATGCAAACACAAGAGCTAATTTTTCCGTCACATGAACAATCTACTGTCATTCCCACATATGGTAATTTTGTTTCTAGTACAAAATTACTTTCTTTTTTTATACATTTGTCTGTATTGGTATACTTTATTCTACTCAAATCTTGAACAGACGTTTTGTCCAATACAAAATTTTCATTATTATTTTTATCCAGTAATTGAGAAACGATTGCACTGTTTGGCAGTTTATTGGTTGTTTCAATTTCGGTGCAATGACTAACATACAATTCATTGGTTCCTAATAGTTCCAAAAACGGTCCAGTCGGTTTTTTTGAACAACTACATAAAGAAGTCTTACAACTTTTACTAAAAAGTATGTTCTTTGATTCCTGGGTTTGAATATTTTTAATACCTTTCTCCATGGCATTACAAGATTTATTTTCCATACCAAGATTTTGTGGCACTTGCGAAGATATGCTTCGTGCAAAAATTATTGACTTTTTAGAATTGTGTTCAGATTTTTTATCTGAATTTGAATCACTGTTATTTTTATATATTGGACCGTTATTACATGTGCTGTGAGTATCCCTTTCTGGTAAATCATTCAGGCAAATGTTTGTATTTATTAAACTGTTTATTTGAAATGTACTTGAATTCATAAGATTTTTACAATTACAAATATTTTTGAGTCGTTCAAAATCATTTTCAATTAATAAACAGACTTTTTCTAAAACATTATTTAAGGGGAGCATCATGTCGTCATTCTTCGAAGTGGAACCACAAGAGCACTGGATACGTTTTAATTTTATTTTCAGGTACTCCTTTAATAATCCGTATGCCCTGTTCCAGCTTCCTTCAAATTTTGTGTCATCTGAACACTTGCAGACCATTTCTTTTGTACTACTTGAAATAACTTCTTTTACTCTGCGAAGTATAACTGAAAATAATTTATCTTCTTCGTTTGGAGGTATACATGTGGATTTGCAAAAAGATATCTTGAATTCATCAAGTTTTTCTTTTAAATGTTGTTCTATCAGTTGGAATGTGTTCTCTTCCAAGTTTTTTGATTCTTCTAAATCATGATTATCACAGCAGATACAATCTCCATTAGTAGATGGACTTAATTGCATATTTTCCGTATCCATAGATTTATCTTCGTTTGTCATTTTTTTTCTCTCCGTTTTTGCATCTAACATCTTATGAATTAAATCCTTCAGTTCTTCAAATTTTGTCATACACTCACAATCCAATAACTTTTTATTAGAAATACTTTGTAAAAATGTTGACTTTTCGGTATTGCATTTTCCGTTATACAAATTTTCTGGTATCATACTTACAGATGATTGTAACACAAAAGTTTTACTTGAATTATCGTGAAATATTTCTTCTTTGTTTTTTTTACTATTAATCATGTCCGTAAAAGCTTTAGTATCGTGCTCAGTAGGTTGAGTATCAGCTAAAGTTATTCCTAAAAAATTTACATAATAATCACTGTCGCAAGAAAATAAGCCTTTCTGTTTCTTATCACATGTTTTTAAAATATTTTCTAAGACTACACTCGACTCCATCTCTTCCAGTTTTTTTTCGTTTGATAATTCATTGTTCGAAATTATTTGCACGTCAGACAGTTTAGTTTCTTTGGTATGCGGAGTTTGATTTAACGAATTTTTATCTGTGTCCGTGTTATTTAAGACTTCAGGTTGCTTACAATTACACATATCAGAAATCATACATTTCAATGGGATTCCTTTATTACTTTTAATGCTGATACTATCGATTTTTGAATTTTTGCTACCAACATCTTTAACACATTTACAAAAATTTTCATTACTTTTGTCCAAATTAATCGCACCCATATATTCGGACTCAGTTGTTCTTGGTAATATGCTCTCAACGGTACCATCTTCATGTTTATTCATATTTAGTTGTATTTTGTCATTGAAAATAATATTACTCTCATTTAGCGGAATTTTGCCATTATGAGTGGACTGTTTGTCATTTTTTGAGAAGTTTTTCAAATTAGAGGAGCATTTTGTTGAAAATATATTATCCATATCAGTGGCAATTAAGGTACCTTGCTCCACAGTGTTCTTTGTTTTGGCATTAGAATGGTCCAAATCACACTTCCATCTAGCTAAAGTCTCTAATAATTTATCTATCGATGTATTTGACGGAATTTTATGAAAACAAACACAATTGCTTAAGCACGAAAACTGTGCTGACTCTTTGCCACTTCCTAAAGTAGCTATTTCAGCAGAAGAAGGTAAAAGCGTATTTATAGGTTTTGTTTGTCTGATGCTAGATGATATCTGTGATATCATATTATCCTTAGATGGTTTTTGTTTTAAACAATTCCTATTATGTTCATCGGTAACCATCACGTTTTGTAACAGTTTTGGTTGCTGTTTTTGACTTTTTGAGTTACTGCATAAACACATATTTACTGCGTAGTCTTGTCTGAATCTTTTATGTGGCCTTATAGACTTATTATCCATCTGTGCCTGCAGTAACTTTTTTGGCTGTTCTTTCTTAAATGACGTAGTGACCAGCTGCTTTTTCTGTGTAGTAGACGGTTTATCAGAAGTGACGAAATTGCTACATAATTCCGTATTCGTTTTAAGTGATTTGTGACCGTTCTTTATTTGATCATCCAAACGATTTGGTTTCATATTAGTATTACAAGTAAACTCGAGCTTCTCTAGTCCCTGTAATAAATAAATAAAAAATATATATATCGAAGTGGGAGAAAAACGACAAAGTGAATGATTGTGTTTCCCACGTGTACTACATGTGAATAATTCTTACATAATACTCATTTATTTGTAATCACTCACCGATGTTCGTTGGACCATCTTCATTAAGTTATCCTCCATTATTTTAAGGTCTTGTTTCTTTATAGACTCCTGAAATAAATAAATGTAGCGAGTAGGTTCGATTTCACTATGGAATCTTCAAAAAGAGCGTAAACAGATATTTAAAGTCTCAACGACGTTGACAGCGCATTGGCTCCCTTAGTATTGATATCTTGTGCGTTTGTAACTACTTAGCATTAGATGGATTGTGTACCAGTTTGTCTACAAGTCAACATAAAAAAAAAGAAAATAATGTGATTGAATTTCATTATAGTTTTTAATAGTTGCTTTTATTGCTTTTATTCAATATTAAATGTACATTATTAGATAATTTTTATACAATTATTGCAGTCAACCTACCACTTATTTTGCGCTAATTTTGTGACTATTAAAATTGAAAAATAATTACAATAATTATTTATTTTAAATAAATTATCTAATACTAAATCATTACAATTAAAAATGGTTATATTATCTGTATTTATAAAAAACAAACCCTTTTTAGAGCTTCCATTTGCAATCTTAGCTGGGTAACATCTTGAGCCGTGCGTTGCCAATAAGCCGGAGGGGCAGTTTTCCCTTCATTCACGTGCATGTTTTGCTTTACCATACAAGTGAAAGCCGCTGTAAAAGATTACATTATTATCATCAAATACTACTAAGTGTTATCCAACTAGGTCTAGTAAAATAAAACATACTACAGTGGTGAATGAAGAGGCCCAAATTCAGAAGCAGGAGAATATATTATTCAAAAGTTATTTATATAACCATGTTTTTAATTTATTGCATGAGTTTACCAGATAGGCAAACGGCTCACCTGATTGAACGCGGATACGGAGTTGTCCGAGAGGAACGGAGAAAGAATCCATTTTTCTGCGGCCGGGCGTCCTATCGTAAGAGGCGACAAAACAACCCACAGCCAGGTGGTAGAGTATTTGCCCGTCTGGATAGCCATCCAGACGGGCAAATATACATACACAATAAATATACTCTAGACCAACCCTGGTCTAGAGTATGCCGCCATAACAATCATGAGTTGTATTCCGGCAGTAATGGCCAGGTGCCAGTATCTCTTAAGAGAGCAGCAGCGCATTTGTAGCACCTTTGGTGTTGTAAATGTCCATAGGCGATGATTACCAGTTTCCATCAGGTGGGCCGTCTGCCTGTCTGGTGAACTTATTCAATAAAAATAAATTTGTACGAAACAGACTACTCATCGGCTCTCTTGATGATAGAAATGTTCATTAGTGACGATAATCTGATCTGCCCATTTACTTACAAAGTAACACAAAAAAGTACCTGTCTTCGGCGAACATTCGCAAGGAGGTGGACCAGATGCAACAATATCCTTGACTCTCTTTTCTAATTGCTCAGCTCTTTCCTTGAATAATTGTTCCGCTAGTTGGGTGGCTAGTTTCTGAGCTTTGCGCTCTAATGCTCGCTCTTGCCATCCTTCATTTTCTAGCTCACTTGGATCTGGTGTTAGTTTAGCTTGATCAGCGCATGACGCACCCACCCACTAGATTATCAAAATAAACTGATTATTATTCTCCGACTGATATTATTATTCTCTGTAAGTTTTATCAGAGTATCTCATCAAAACACAGTTCTGTGTGATAATTAGATCAGCTCAGAACTTTCATGTGTAACCATCAGAATTTATAAACATTAGTTAAAATGTAACATTGAACAGCTCCTAAATATTACGTACATAATCTGATGGCGACATCTGTCATTCTTTCCTAGCATTTTGACCTGTTTTTGCTTAAATAAATTAATATTAAGCTAACATTTTTAAAAACAAACTATTGAAATATAATGAAAAGGAAAAAGTAAATTTTGAAGTATAAAAAATAAACACATTACTTTGTTACATTATATGTATCAGAAGCTTATCGCGGAATCCCCCTTTTACCCATGAAAAATTTCACGACAAACTTTTATAATATATAAAATTGTATAATATAACAAAAATGGGTTTTATGTATTTCAAGGTTTATTTGTTCTTTTTAAGGATTTAAATTACAGCTTTCTAACTGACCCGTGCCCACTTCGCTGGGCATCATTAATAAATGATGGATGGAAATCTTTAACAAATACACATGCACCCACGCACACGCATATCAACTTTTAATTTAGCTTGTATCTAAAGTAATCTTAAATTAATTCATAAACGCAGAAAGAACTCGCAGTGTGCACGTACGAGGATTTGCGCAATTCTTGTGTGGAACTTTATTGTCGTAACGGAGTTTTTGGCGGGAATCGAAAGATGTTGTGCTGTGCAGTTTTATTTTCTAAAAATGTGTGAAATTACTCTAAAATGAACAATAGTTGTAGGATATTGATAGTTTTTGAGTAGTAATTATGTGTTTTGTGAGAAATGTGAACTGTATAGTCAAATGTGGCCTTTTGATTTGCCACAAGAACACCGTTAAATGGCACCAGCTGATAACCTACAGTTCAGCTGTGCCACACATAGGCTTAAAAAATGAAGAAACTATATTGTAACCTAAGATCTAGCTTGAAGGCCTAGCTGCCAAGCCATAAACCTAAATAAATAATAACATCTGAAAATTATTGTCGTAACATATTTGATAGGCGCTCCCGTGCCCACTGAGCTGGGCGTAAAACATGTTGATTTATAAATCACAATCAACAATAAAATATAGCCTATGTCACTCAGAAGTAATGTAAATTTCTACTGGCGTAAGAAGTTTCAAAATCGAATAGGTAGTATCGGAGATTACCCCGAACATCCAAACTCACAAACTTAACCTCTTTATAATATTAGTATAAATTTTAAAAATTTATTTTAACTATTAATTTGTTTATTAATTTTAGAATTTTCTCTGGAAAAATGTTACTTTTTTATTGTAAAACTAAAACAAGTTTTTTCAAATTTTGAACTTATTACCATTTTCGTTCGTTGTCATTAGGACTTAATAAAAATGCGAAATTACGAGTCGCAAGTGTAAATAAACTGCTTCTAATCTAGCTTACAACATTTAACCAAAAAAAAACTAACTAACTAATAAGTTAAATAAAAGCTCCTAAAAATATTTAAACAGAACTGAATATAGATGACGCTTCCTCAAATGTTAGGTGCATTATTAAGAAAGGATATTATGACACCTCAGGAACAAATTGGAACTCGATATCAAAGTAACACATTAATGTGACGGAATTATTATACCTAATAAATAAATAAAAATAACCTAATAGTGATGAAATAATGATAACAAGTTTATTTATACATCGAGAACAGTAACAAACTTAAGATTAAAATAAGCGAGATTCATTTACCTTCGCATGGTATTTCTCTATTGCGGTAGCAATTGCAATGTCCAGCTCTCCAATCAGTAACTTAGAAAAGTAGTTCCGTAGATTGGTTTTAACGATGCTAGCACGATCCCAATTGTGTTTATCTTCAAGACATTTTAGTAATTGACACGGCATCTGACTTCCTGACCCACCGAGCTCTGCTTGTAATCCTCCAAAAAGGTCCGAAAACAAGTTGGACAAGAGTTTGCTCCTCAAAGATGTACAAGAGCACGATTCCTAAAAACATTCAAAAATCTGTATCATATAACAGAATTCCAACTTGATTAATTAATGATGTTCACGACGCTAAGTCAAACAGCAAGATTACTGTGTGAGATGAAAAGCACGATTCAAATATAATGACAATTTGTTGCCGGGATTCCCCTCCCCATCTTGAAAATCTCAGTTTTTTCGCGAAGCGTATCTCCATCACATTCAGATGGTATTTATAGAAAAAGAAAATGATATCAGTTGTAGAATGACACGATACTTACACATACAGTATGACTGACACACATACATGGGAATATAATGTACCCTACAGAATTTCTATAGAAATTCTACAGTATTCAACTCACACCTGGTCTGTCCACCAATTTTTTTATATTTGTACCTTCAAAATAAGTGCACGACTTTGTCTGGCTAGACTACTTATTATTCCATATCCTATAACCCTCATAATTATGTTCCTGGACAATAATAGCGATATCTTTACTATAGCACCCACACATAGCTATATACCTGAATTCATGAAAATTGATATATAAGCACATAAAATGCTGTTATAAAGAGAATACTAAAAAGTTACCTCTCACACAACTATTTATGCTAGAAATGTCGCTCGTCGCTACTTTGCTCCATCTTATCGAATTCCTTAAATAATAGAATAAAAGCCATATGTCGTGGGTCGAAGTATCAAACCCTTATATCGAATAATATTTAAATCGTTTTGTAATTTTCAAAAACAGTGAACACAGAAACACAAATAATATTCCTTAATTTTTGTAACTTAGCAATCTTTTATGTTATATCCCTACTATAGTTATTTTTTCACAGTAGGTACATAATCTACCTTTCTGCAAAAATATTATATAAATATCTATCAGTGCAGGAACGGAGAATGAATACAATTTCCTGGGCCGGGCTGCCTGTCGCAAAAGCCGACGAAATAACCCACAGCTAGGCGGTAGAATAATTACCCCTGTGAATGGCTACCACCTCTGGTCTAGATGCCGCCATAACAACCTTGAGTTGTATTCCGGCATAAGTGGCCAGATCCCAGTCTCCCTTTGGAGAACAGCAGGAATTGGTAGCACATTTTGTGTTATAAATATCCACAGGCGATGGTAACCGCTTGCCATTTGGTAGGCCGTCTGCTTGTCTGTTGAACTCATGCATAAAAAAATACAAACATACATTAAAATAAAACATACACTTACTACCAATTTATCCTCTGGTGAACAGCGACAAAGTGCTGCCAAGGAAGGCGTACGTTTCACCTCCACGGATTCGTCAACGGGCAGTTTGCACCGACACTCCATAACCTTCTCTTTTAAAGCCGTGAGTTGCTCCCTACGCTTTTTCAATTCGTCCACCCGACCTTGCATACGATTGTCGCACATAACTTTACATCCTTCTAGATCTTCGACCAACTCCATTTTTTCTGTCCGTAACTGTTCTAACTGTACTTGTAAGATAAACAGAATTAATTTTATTGTTTATCGTTCGTTTATCTCAACTTTCTGTTTCGTATAAATTTTCTGTTTCTGTATAAATATTACCTCTGATAATTTTGCATTTAATTTATTGTGTAAAAAGCTTGGTGCTTCAAAGTAACACGCCGTTGTGGAAAACCCAAAAATATATGTTTGTTATCCAAAATTGTTTAGGTTTGATGATAGCGTACAACAACTACGAGGAACTTCTCGCCGAGAATATCCCTCGTGACGTTAGTCGTAGAAGGGAATCATGAAATTATCTATCATTCAGGTGAGCAGTCTACCTGTTTGCTTGCTTTAGTCAATAAAAAAGATTTTCAACGTTAACTTCGATCCAACGAGAACGAAGCCGTAGGCTTATTATAGTGGTTAAATGCTTTCAGTATATTTACCGTTACAGTTTAAAAAAAACCTAAGTCATTCAGAAGAAACACGGGCTAAATTTGCTAGTGTTTCTTTTATAATCAAAACACAACTGAAGAATTATTTGTAACGCCTTTCAGAAATGTAAGATGATTCAGAGATTTTTTCAGTTATAAGTACTTAACTTCGTGATAACGTAGCTAACACGGCGGACAGTTAAATCTATAATATCATAAAATTTTAAACATTGTCTGTATATTGATGTTATATAAACAAAGGAGAACACAATGCTATTTTTTTTAGATTTCTTGACTGTTTTTTCGGGATTCCCGTTACATCTACTGGGCCGATTGCGGTGCGGTTTTCGCTGATCGACAGACGGCAATTTTTTTTAAACATACAGTAATTAATATATCAATCAAGTTCCAGTTTAAAATAATTTATAAAATGAAAATTCGGCTCGAACAATTAATGACAAAAAAAAATACATTTATACGAAAATCACATAAAATGTTTATTTTTACACGTTTAAAAAGTCGCTGGCTGACTCATAGATTTCGCCCGAGCGTAGAAACATATTTTATTAATACGTCATAAGTTTGTACAAGTAAAAGCAGTGCAATAGCGCATTCATTATTGTTTGAACAGTAATAAAAATTATTTCTATCACCAATTTTGAAACTAAGATGATAAGATGTTTCTTTATATTTAAATATCTTTAACTTGCAAGACTTGATTATAACATTATGTCTGCATTCCTAGTCAATAGACGTGTGTATTAATTTTAATATCCTTGTTCCCAGTAATCTTAGTTTTCCAGTATATATAAATGCACGCGCACCTTAAGCAATGCCAACGTCCTTGAAGATTTTTCGGTACTGATTTTTGGTCGATAACGGGAATTCTCTAGAAGTGGTCGTTTTTCAGATGCATTATTATTTTATGAATTTATATCGATTTATTAAATTAATATTTAAAAAAAAAACAAAACCAAATGATTCATTTTTCAATTATAAAGATCTTTATATTTTCTAAACAATATTACCTACTATCGGTTAAAATTTGACATAAATTCCATGATGACGAGTAATGTCAAAATTCAACCGATATTAAGGCAAGTGAATGAATAGTTAAGATTTAGAAACCGTCCATCAAAATATTTTCAAAGTTTCTTTCTTGATGGTGAATTTATGACATTTAGCAATATTTAAAGTTTTCTTATAGCACAAAATACACGTAGCAAACTTTATGAAAATCATTGCTGCGATTGTTGGCAAGGCACTAATTTTAATATGGTTTTAGTTATGTATAAACTAAAAAAACTAGGCATGACAATGCCCAGTAAAAATGTTGAGAAATTCATTTAATGTAATTCATTGACGTTTTATTATTTAAACATATCTTTTGGCCAAATGACTCAAAAATTTAAATATATTTTAGATGTTTATTTTTTACTGGACTATTATTGTTTTTCCTTATATTCTTCTTCCATTATTTAGCAAATATTTAGTTAATGCATAAAAAAATTCAGAGGAAGACTATTAAGACGGTAGAAAAATACTCAGTTTACATACCACTGTCATAAACTGTGATTCCATACATCTAGTCTGTAACTTGGATAGTCTTGAATAGATCGCAAATAAGCAATAAAACTGTCTACTGTTTTGCCTTCATTTGACCGAATAACAGAGGGATTGTAGTAGTAGTAGTGTAATAAATAACTATGCCTGAATAGCGGAATATGGAGAGAAAAGACATACTCTGCTAAATCACTGGGAAAAGGTGAAAGTAATCAGACGAATATTACTTATTATATTTATATGAACTCTTTCGTTATTATCTTTCATTTAAAGAAGTAATAACAAAACCGATGAGTTCTTTAATATATTACAGTCTATTATTGGATTTTATTTAGATTTCTTAAGTGTATGAATCAAATTAGGCATACCGCTACTTTGATAAGACTGTTGTCTTTATCTTCACTCAATAGCTGGCTTGACACTTTGGAAATTTGATCACGGAGTGCGCCTAGTTCAGCGCGCATTGCACGCTCAGCTTCATGTGTAAGCGTCCGCGCCGACTCCGCTTCGCTTTCCAGTGACAATATCTTTCTGCGTGCTTGTTCTTCCTTGAACTATAATATATATATATATAATTAGCATAGTTGCATGTTATAAAAAGCTAGTAGATTCTCTACCTGGGATATTATAATAAAAATAAACTTTAACATATTTATGTCATGGTGACGCTGTTTGTACATGCGGCAGTTGGCACGAATACTGTACTGGTTGGGCACTTAGTGAGTGCCATCTTGTGCATTGTAACTTTTCCCGCCTTAGGTAGGGGCTAGTCCCTACCTAAGGCGGGAAAAGTTTAGGGTTTTGTTTAAAGGAAATTTTCCTCACTTCACCGTGACGAAAAATTTTTCGGAGGCCCGCGGGATGTAACGACTAAAACCATTATAGTCGTCGTTTGTATAAAGAAATATAGTTATTTAAATTCGAATTTGGCACATCAAAGGCCTCGCAAAACAATCCATATCAGAATTGTATCGGGCCGCGCACGGTACACATGTAACAGTCTCTTGATTGAAAATATAAAGAGTATATTCCCTGAACCAGTCTCGTTATTCAAGATCCCTGGTGAGCTCGAGCCGCTGGCCGCCACAGTAACTCACTCTTTTTACTCGAGTTGTATAATATAATATATATAAGCATATCCAAGTATAGGAGAATAGAGTACAAATTATTATTCATAAGAGAAAATTATTAATGAAGATTTTATTTTATTTTATTTTATTGCTAATACTTTTTACAAAGGGGACATTTTTATTGTTGGGCCAGATTCATGAAGTAGTCAAAAATGCAACCTTGTTAAAATATGCAGGCACATATTGGTCCACGCAATCATCAACATCATGGAATCATAGGCGCCTTAAGAAAATAGTAAAAGCACTTAATACCTGTCTTTTGTTCAGAATGTGCGATTTGGCCATAACAAGTGCGCCGCTCGCCATGCGTACTTTCATTCATTCTCTCTAAATGGCCAATCCATCTCAACCTACCTTCTTCAGTCATTGTGTATTAATAGCAACATATTTCAGTAATATTTTTACAAGTCGATCATAATCAAAAAAATATTGAGTCGTCTTAACTAACTTGCAGATCTCTATCAAGCTGCGCGGCTTTACATTGTTGCTCTGCAACCGCTGCGTCGCACCGAGCTGCTTCCTCGCTCAAACGCAACCGAATACAAGCTCGGTCATACACGTCTTTTTCAATTTTAGTAAGACGCGAACGGTCTTTCTCAGCGACATCTCCTCTTTCTTTTAGCTGTTGGGCCAAAACTGTACAAGCATTTTTGTTTCCATTACGCTCTTCAATTAACTTCTGAATCTGAAAATGATTTACAAACAACCATGAAACTATTTACTAACCAAACCAGAAGAAAATCAACGCTATTTTTAATCTGTTTATTATAACAGTTGAAAATTATTTTACTTGTTTGGCCATATCTTCTTCTTTTTCCTCGGCTAATCCAAATCTTCTCTGATAACCAATCTCAAGGTCTTTCCATGCGGCTTCTGCTCGCTCCAAAAGTTCTACCCTCTCCGATTCACGTTTCGCGAGTCTAGCAGCGCGGGCACGTAGCTCATTGGTCGTTTTATCTAGTGCTGATAATCTCTCTAAACATCCAGACTCTAAACAACATGCCTTTAAACATATAACATGTTATTAATAAAAAGGGCAAGTAAAAATATAAATATATTAAAAATTTACAACCGTACTAGAACTTTCTAAGTTGCTTCACTCGTGTAAAATCCAAATTTGTCTTTAACGGAATCTAACACATGTTTCACAATAAAAAAATATCTCATTTTCATCTCCATTGTCATGTGTATCTAAGGTCCATGACAGACTCTAGTTTTCTAAGGACGGAAAAGAAAAACTAACAAAATCATTTTTTCGTTTATATTTCAGGAGATATAAATAATTACCGCGTCAATTTTGTCCATAATATCCTTTTCTTGCGCTCGTGGCATCTTGGGGCGTGTATTAGGAACATTTTCCAATCTCATCACAATATTGGTTTGAATGGGTAACTTTACTACTGGACCCATCGTGCTTGAATTGATACTGACAGAATCAGTCGCCATAGAACATGTTGGATCTTGAAAATGTATATCATTAGGACTAGTATTTCTCGGTGAGATGTCCATTTCTCCTTTTTTCCTTTCTATGAATCTATGAATTATTCACAAAGTAACAGTTTCTTAGTCATGACATTCTTTAGTTTTTACGCAATGTTCTCGTATGTAATTAGTAAAACGGTCTTCGAGGCGATAAAGAAGATTAATGGCTGGTTCCTATATCTTACTATTCTTTCACTTGCCCTACCATACTTGTATGGAACTTATGTCAAATTTTAACCGAGAGTAAGGCAAATGAACGGTCGGTGAGATATGAGATAAATTTTTAACATTGAGGCTATTCTTATATCTATCATAACAGCAAAACACTGCGCAATTGTGCGTTTGTTACTCAACAACGAAAGAAGCGAAAGCTTTCTAAACAAAATTATAACAAGTGAAGATCCATTATATCTGTCCATCCGATCTTCGAGAAACAGGCGTGAAAGTTTATATGTATAGACTTAAATATTATTTAGGTCTTTGAAGCGACATTGAAATTAATGAACAACTGAACCCTGGACCCGCATCGAGCATTTATCGATTTTATTTTCATAATTAGAACTAACATTCATAACAGAAATATTTCTTTTTTTAACAGATACTGTAAATTCATGTGATCAATGACATACTGGTAAAGGCTGTCGGCACCATGGTGTCCAAGTTGTTGCCAAGCGAGTACCGCGCAAGCCAAATGTCGCTCCTCAGGGTATTGAAAAATCATCATATCCAAATCGCGGGGGTCGTGGTCTAAACGTTCTTGGACTTCTCTTATCGCACTCTACATCACAATAAAATCATAGAAACAATTCTACAAAATAAACATAATAACAGAAAACAATATTTAGATTTCCACGCCAAATGAAGGAGTGGTGTGTGTGCTAGGGTTTTGGACAAATATTTACAGTATAGGAATAGCATCCGCCGAGTAAAAAACATAATTTTGAAAATTTTCTAAATTCTACATGAATCGATGAAGCAACATATATTTCTTCTTTCTTTTTTAGACGTTTATTATTTAAAACACCTTTCTTTACTGCTTGAAGCTGGTAAAGAGACAGATGGCCCACCTTGCCTTGATAGGCATATGGGAGAGGGGACAGTGGGTCACCGGTACTAGAAATAGAACTTGGATCAACTCAGTCACACAAAGCACACTAAAGCACTCGCAGTGCCTCGTACGATGATGTGCGCAATTCTTGCGTGGAACTTTATTGCTGTTACATATTTGACAGGCGTTACCATGCCCACGTTACGGGGCTCATTAATAAATAAATAAATATTATTAGTCGCAAACAAATATAGCCTATGTCACTCGGGAATAATGTAGCTCTCTACTGCTGAAAGAATTTTCAACATCAGTTCAGTAGTACCGAAGATTACCCCGAATGTCCAAACTCACAAACTTTACCTCTTTATAACATTAAATATAGATAGGGAAGCGGAAAATTAAATAACTGAGATACTTTTTACAAACTTACACCACGTCGCAACCTAATAGATTTTGTACGAGCGTACCTACTTGTGACGTCATAAGTAAATACAAATAAAAGGAGTCAAATACCGCATTAATTTTGTTTGAAATGTAAATAAAATATATTTTTCTTAAGTTTTTGCGACTTGTATACATAATAAAACTACGTTTTAACGGTTTTATAACCGTATAAACTAAATTAGATTAAGCTCCGATAGAGTAAATAATAACCATAAACAAAATCAAAAGTAAATAATTAAAATGAACAAGTTGGCGGTAGGCTAAATAAAACTTTAACAATACTCGTCGACAATGGTCATCTTTATCGTCCGTGATTACGGCTACTGAAAAGCAGCTGAAACGTCGGAATAACCAAAATCAAATAAATTACCGCGCTTAAAACCATTAAAACGTAGTTTTATTATAAAATATTTTTTATCTTGATTTTTCAAAAGTCCCTTAGATGATAAGATATTATTTTAACGCCTGTTTTTTCATATATGTAAAAAATAATAGGATTTATTGTAACATGTGTGTGCATCCTTATTTAGCAACTTTTTAGAATTGTAATAAGTTTTTACTGGTCTATTGGCATTCCCAATATTCTTCATCTATGATACGAAAGAAGATACGCACTCTTAAATCAATGCAAGGATTACTTTTCAAAGCTTTTGAGATATTCCAAACGATTAGGGTGCTCATTGATGTCTCTTTTTTAAGCGTTGGTAAAAAAATTATTTTGTTTTCAGGTCCGCTTTCCGTGTTTTCCTGTGAAATACATATAACAAATATTTACTAAAACCTCAAAATAAAATAATGTCACATAAAAATAATATCAGCCTACTGTTTTTAGGGCCAACGGCGCTATATCCGATATGATTGTCTAAAGTGGATTAACGGATTTCATGCAAAGGTAATATCGATATGCAAGTTTTCTCGAGATATTTTATTCATCATTGCTAGCAGATGGTAGTTGTAGCAATATGCAAATTAGGAAAAAAACGTATCAGCAGGACGGGCATTTTTCATGATCGGTATTTGAACTCTAATGCTGGTGTGCGCCGACATTTAACCGGCGGTTAAAATAAAATAATCACTGTTTATGCATACATTTTTAGTGATTAATTTATTTTAACCACCGGTTAAAAGTCGGTGCACACCAGCCTAAGTGTTCGGAACGAGACTTGTGTGTCTAACACACTAAGCTGCCATGACAACGAAGAAATAAGTTTCATGGTTATATATTATTATAAGACACAATAGTTTGCCCCACAGCTTCGCCGCGTGTCAAAACCTAGGCAGTACCTTTATTTTATTACACAAAAACTTAATTCGGTCTTTTACTTATAATATTAAAACATAGAATAGTAAGATACTAAATACATATAATGTAGACAACTGCCCAGCAAAACATAAAGGTGAGTCGAAGCCACCCTGATTTGAAGTAATATAGTGAATAACATTTCCGGAAAAATTCCTGCCGGATTCCCAAAATATAAAGTATCGCATCACTTAAAAAAGGTTAATATCTAGCTATCGTTCTAGTGAAATCATATCGAAAACAGTATTTATGCAATCTAACTAATTTGTACCATACCCGGGAATATTCCTGCGGAAGTCCCGGGACACAGAGTATCGTAGCATTTAAAAAAGAATATAAGCTATCGTTTTAGAGAATCCGACGGAGTAAGCTAATTTTTATGCACCCGGATGACTTCAAACCGCTCCCGGGAAAATGTCCGCGGGATTCCCGAAATAAAAATGTTATACCGTAAAATTTGCTATCGATCAGTGGAAAAACTGCATTGGAATCCGATTTTTTTGAAGTGAAAATTCTTTGAAATCGTTTTTCAATTTGACCGTTTCATATCATCCCAGAAAAATTCCCGCGGGATTACTAGGATAGAATGTAGCAAAGACTTCAAATAAATTTAAATTTGCTGTCGATCAGCGATAGCCGCATCGAAATCAGCTCAGTAGTATTTACGTAACGAACGAACAAACAGACAAGAAAACTACAAAAATGCATCGTGTTCTCCATCGTTTATATAGTATATTCCAGTTCATTTTTTATAACTTCAATGTGCAGACACGGCATGTTTCGAAGTGTATAATATTATACATAATCAAATTAGGAATGGTTATAACCGACCTGTCTTCCTTCCATATTTTAAATAATTTTGTAAATTATTCATGGGTTGAAATATTCAGTGGTTTATTTTATACACTCATAAGTTATAAAGGCATGTGTACTTGAATGTAAGATAAAGTTTTAATTGAGGAAAAAAGCGAATATTTTAAATTTTGTTAACCATTTTTATACTGTATAAAAAGAATGTCAGATAAATACGAAATGACGTCCGGCTTAATAATTCTATCAAAAACTAAAGTCGAAAGAAAGAAAAGGTTTTAAGTCTAAAAAAAAAAGTTTTTCAAATTTATATATACAATGTACACTATGTTTTTCATAGCAAGAAGTTCCTAGAGATGACAATATAGTTATTTTTAACACATTGCTCAAAAAATGCATTTATGAAGCCTGTGTAGATTGTTCGAAAGTTTAAAATAATAGTTTAAAAAAAAACTATAAAACACGCTTTCATAAAAAATCCAACTAAAAACAGAAAATAAAATTAAATAAATTTGGTTTCTGATGAATGGGGTCTTACCGTGGAGTGCAAAAAAGAAATAATTAATCAATTTAATTGAAATAAAAAAACGTGGGGTGTATTATAATATCTTAAAAAGCGCTTTGAATACACCCCACGCTTTTTTACAATAATGTACATTATTTTTTTTACACTGTACTTAATCAAATTGATTAATTATTTCTTATTTGCACTCCACGGCAAGACCCCATTCATTTGAAACCAAATTTATTAAATTTTATTTTCTGTTTTTAGTTGGTTTTTTTATGAAAGCGTGTTTTATAGTTTTTTTTTAACTATTATTTATTTATCATTTTTTAGTTGATTTTTTTAAATGTTTTTAAATACAAGCTTTTGAGATCCTGCATATCATGTAGCAGCAGAGTGCAGGCCAAGACAAGTAAAACGAGCCCAAACACGACGGGTCTATCTTGTTTAGTAAAGGAGTTCCTATGGCCACCTTCCCACTCCATCATCAGATCAGCTCCATGGTACTATATTATTGCATTGTCATCGACCTTTGACAGGTGTGCAAAGTTTGAATTAAATCTGAGCTTTCAAAGTAGGACAAAATCGAGCTCAAAGGGGTCGGTTACAAACATATATACATACATAAATACAGGTGAAGCTAATAAAAGCGTGTTAAAAATTACGCCCCACACAATTGAATGTATGGTAAAATAAGCACTCGCACCTAAGTACCTATTTACCGAACGCACCCCATGGGGTAAATAGGTGGTGAAAAGATATTTTTTACTTTGAAAAAAAAAATACATAACAATTTCATTACCAAGGAATTTCACATTATAAAAATAAATAATGGATGACTACCACCCCTAGTCTAAAGTATGTCGCCATAGCAACCTTGAGTTGTGTTCCGGTATTAGTATGTATTAGTATAACCATTATGATGTTAGTGCGGTAAGTTGCTTTTTAATCAAAAGCGCTTCCAAGTAGGTCAAATTATTCATCTTATTTATTTTTAAAATGTGAGATGAGAAAGCGAATGAGAATAGCGGAGGACTGAGATAGGTAGCGCTCTTTATATATTCAATGTACTCTTTGGGTAGCGCAATCTTGGAGAGGTCTACGTCAAGCAGTAGACAACGGTTAGCTGACGACAATGTGAAATTCCTTGTTGGAATACTTACAAATCTTATATTTTTTCAAAGAAAAAACACCTTTTCACCTAAATACCTATTTTATCGGGGATCGATTGACAAATAGGTACTTAGGTGAAAGTACCTATTTTCTACCCGCGTGGTGCATAATTTTCAACTTTCAAACAATGTATACAGACTTTAAAAATACATTTTTTGAGTAAATGTGTTCGTCCGCCTATTTCCCTGGTACACAGAGGTGCTATTCCCTACAGGGTAAACGAACTTTTTGTTATTTACTGTAATCAGAGCATCTGTGATCAACCCCATATTTGTCCATAATATACGAGTATTGTCTTTGGAATATGTGTGTTTGCCTGTCAATTTATGACTATTATTTCAAGTTGACATTTATTATCAACTCGATAACCATCTAACAGTTCTTACATGTATTAAGAATGAAATTTTATTTAGTTTTACTAACTAAACAGTTATTACACATAAAAAAAAATATTAGCAGGTAACTATTATAGTAATAATATTAAATTTATGGCAGAAAGTAAAACAGGTTTCTGGAAAGTGATTCGTCTCGAAGAGTGTGCATTCGATAAAGCCAGTGATCTGTGGACAAAAAGCAAAAGAGAAGGTTCGACAGACCCGCGCAGGCGTCAGCCTGGGGATCAATTCTGCTATTTCGATGTCTTTCTCGTAGCGAAGATATACGAAATACGATACCCTTGCGATAGTGTCTAAAATTCGTATTCTACTAAATCTATAAAATCTTTTTAGTATCGTTCCGGCGGATTAATAGTAGAAAAAAATTGGCATTACCATGGTAAAAGAGTATTCATCTTCCATGGTATAACCATTAGCAGAAGTGAAATGAGTATCGAAAATCTATCAAATCATTTATTTCGCGAGTTTTAACTTGTCTTGTTAATTCCAATGGCGTGACGTCAATGTCAAAATTAGAGATCTTATAATGAAAATGAAAACATGTAGCTGTCACTTTCATAAAAGTGACAATCATAGAGTATATTGAATATATGGAGACTGACAATCGAAAAATGCCGCATCGCCCTCGCAACGATGGATTCCACAGAGTACTTTATATATACTGGTAATGGATTCGTAAAATAGATCAACGTAACGATCCATGGATCGAATATTAAAATCATAAAAGTAGGAAATAGATTAAAAATATCGATTTTAGATAAGAGATTAAAAATTGAGATTGAATACATAAAGCCGCCGGAGGGAAATGGTGTCTGGCGATTTTGACTAGATAGTAATGGCAGAATTGGGCCCCTGGCCTGCAGGCGGCGGCGGCGCCGGCGCCATCGGCCGGCTCCCATATTAACGGTTAAAGCCTTCCAAGTATAGCGCACATTAGCTTCGATGTTGCTACTATTTTTAGTACTAACTTCGTGTCAGCACGATTTGTGAGATCTCGCTGGCTGCATCGCATGCGAGTAAAATTTACATCAGATGCAACCTTGTAAAAGCCATGATTTTGTTGTGTAAATCCAAGGTGTGATCTAACTATTACGATACCTTTTATTCATTTGGTGGGGTTTATACTTTTAAGATGCAAACAGGACACAAAACTTTCACAGTTTCCTTGTAGTGAAATTCCTTATCACAATATTTTGAAATTTCAAAACAAAAGCCATGAATTTTGATTAATTTCACATAATTTAGCTATAAATAAAGAATGGGTGTTCGTTTGATCCTTTTTTGCGACCTTGAAAATTAACCAATTTAGCGTATCCAATACCTAGCGCGTATCAAATCTGTAACCCCATTTTAGATAGATAGATAGATAACACTTTATTGCACACCAAAATATACAATTACAAAAACAGACCATGTTTACAATATTTTCTAGGCAATACAACAGGCGGCCTTATCGCTCAAAGCGATCTCTTCCAGGCATCCTAAATGACAGAAATTGAATCAGGCGAAATAGGTGGTGCAGGAAAAGGCAATAGATACATAAATACTCAAACTAATTTAAGAAATAAATATACAAATACATACATATATACATAGTCATAGATATACAATAACACATAAGTTATTATAATAAATAAATGTCTTAGCATGATTATATTCCGTAAATCAGAAATAGCTATTTGTGGACAAATAGTGTTTTCTGAGCAAATTTCTAAATGTTGGTAAGGATTTGGCCTGTCTGAAAGTAAGAGGCAGCATATTCCAAACTTTGACAGCCTGCACCGTAAAATAATTACCATAATAGGATGAAGTGTGTGCAGGCGTCATAAGTTTTCAATACGTATCATGGCGCAAATTGTAGGCAGTGGATAGGCGAAGGAATTTAAAACGTTCCTTACGGTACTGGGGACTATTAGGAGTAAATAATATGTTATAAAGGGGAGTGAGAATGTGAATATTCCGGCGCAAATGAATAGGAAGTCACTTGAGTCTTTTACGATATTCGGAAACATGGTCATATTTTCGCAAACCACATATGAACCTGATACAAATATTCTGAAGTCACTCAAGCTTGTTCAACTGTTCTAAGGTTAAATCTAGATAGCAGGCGTCAGCCTAATCAAGTATGGGAAGCAAGAGAGACTCAGCAAGCGTAATCTTGGTAGCAGTGAGCAGAAAGTTTCGTAATCTTCTGAGGGATCTAGAAGATAAGAAGACTGCGACTTCGGTGATCGGTGATGTGAGACCGCCAAGACAGCTCTCTATCAATGATTATGCCGAGATTTTTGACAGTATCGCTCAGAGAAATATGTGTCCCGTCAAAAATAACCTGTGTTAAGGAGGACCAGTTAACTTTAGCATTCATCCTAGGGCTACCGACGATTATCAACTGAATTTTCTGTGGGTTTACGGCAAGTTCAAACTTTTTGCTCCATTTTAGAATGTGATCTAGGTCAGTGTTGATTTTATTAATTGCAGTATTTAGTGCATCAGTAACACTGTGTGTAAATTTGTAAATCGTCAGCATATAGGTGGTAGGAAGAAGACAATTGGTCGGAGATAGAATTTATGAAAACAGCGAATAAAAGAGGAGATAAAATTTAGTGTAAGGTTTAAAAAAAGGATTACTTCATTATAATACTTATTAGGTAGGTACTAACTTTATTCAACCGAAAAAAGACATTCCTTTCATTCCTAATAGACTAATAAACAAGTGCCTTTTGGACCAACTTTTTTTAGCAGTCTCCGAAAATTATAAATGAGGTGTCATTCGATTCAGAATGGCATCTAGATGATTTTGGAAAAAAATGAATGTCCGCTTGCAAAAATTGTAAAAGTTATTACCAATTAACTAAAAAACCGGGGGAATAGTTTTTTTGCAAATATCTCAAAAAGTAATAAAGATTTTTCAAATTTGAAATACGATTCGAAAAGAGGAGGAAATTTCCTAAAAAAGTCTCGACTCCCGAAACTGTAAGATCAATATTTATAATTTTCCCAGAGAGATGAAAATACGGCCGAAAATGGGTACTCTGGCTTACGCAAGCCACACCCACATCGGCCCTTTAATGAATAAATATTATTTAAACATACTAAATATTAAAATAAAAAATTGAAAAAATTCAGTTCATTCATCTATTCAAAACTGAATAAATGAATGAACAATAATCTGCTTGAAAATGTTTTTTACAACAATTTTTCATTTAGTTATTCAATAGTTAATTAATTATTTTTTTTTTGCTTGAACATGAACATTGCAAGTGTGATAATTGTTAAACTATAAATTTAAGATTTTTCCTTTCTTGGAGCAATCTTTGAAAGGCTTTAGAATAGAACCCCGTTGGAAAAATTAGAAAATGTTTATAATTCATTTTTTTATTAATAATTTTCGTTGCAATTTTTTCAAGTGAAACTTCATTTTTTTCAAAAATCATCTAGATGCCGTTCCAAATCGAATGACACCTCATTTATAATTTTCGGAGACAGCTGAAAAAAGTTGGTCCAAAAGGCACTTGTTTACTAGTCTATAATTGACAAATCATAATTATGTCCAAATTGAAACATCCGAAATAACGATCGAGAGTGTCAAAATGCATTAAAATTCTAGCTATGATATGTATCGACATGTGACGAATAGTGACATGTTGTCAATATGTACAATATAAGTTGATATAGATTAGATTAGCATTACAATTGAGGGCATAATTAATCAGCATGAAGCTCCGTTATTTGAGAATGGACATGTATCAATACTAGGTCTCGGTTTTTTCCAGCTCGATTAACTATATCAATACATGAAAGGCGAGCGAGGCAAGAGACGCAACAGCGAGCACAATTGAACAGACAAAACAAATTACGGAGGCCTTGCCACCAACTCCGAGTTGTTTACCTTTACGACTTCCAGTATCGATTTTAAATTAATAAATCGGACAGAAAGAAATTTATAGGTAAATTTAGTAGGTTATAAAACTATTTTATAGACGTTTCTTCGAATTCTAACGAACACTTAACCCACATATAAACGATTTTTTTATTTCTTACGAAACAAAATATAAGAACTGCTAATGTAATATCCATGTTGTCATATTGGCTTCGACAAGTCGTGAAGTCTATACTCACTTCCTCTCTAAAAATAAACTACGAGGGGGAAATTTAAAAAAGTATTAATTTCAGATTCATATTATCAGTATAAATTGTAAACTTCTACGAAATTGGTTTAAGTAAAGCCGTAGCAAAATAATAAAAACAAAATTAAATTTTATCGTAGCGATTTCACACAGGGGCCCATAATAATATATTAGTCGTAATATGTTTTTATACTGAATTGTTATATATAATTCAAATTTAATTTATATGTAGAATAATGTTAATTCTTCACTTTGATTATTTGTTAAAATAATGCTTAATACCCGTCAAAACGTAATTTTAATTAGTCTTTTGAACTTCGAGACTATGTAGATTGGAGTATGGATATTTTTATTTCTGAAAGTACAATTGGTATTGTTCACTTTTTTTCAATCTAGCTATTTGAAAGACCATTTCGAGGAATAGTGTCCCTAATCATCTGTCTAATTAAAATTCCAAAAAACGTACGATCTTCTTGTATTTTGTAAGAAATGCGTTTGACCTTTATTTGACCTTACTAAATCCAATCAGGTGGGCTGTCTGCCTGATTGCCTGCTTCAGGTGTAAAAAAAATCTAGCTGTACATTATTTGATTTAAGTTCTGTAACATGGATTTTTCCCTAAAGATCACTTTGAATAAAATTAACGATAGCTATAGAAAATAATAATGGTTGAACACGAAAAATTATAAGCCTAGCGACAAAAAACACTAAAATGATCACGATACGTAATGAGTAATGACAGTGACATTTAAATAGTAGCACAGATTACTATGATTATATATAGATAAAACTTACTTCTATTATTTTTGTTTTCTAGGCAAAGAAATCAATGTAAACTTGTTCCTTATGACGTCATCGGAGAAATAATTTTAAAATCGAATTATAAAAAAACTAACGCCTAAAATACAAAAATATTCAAATTAGTATCTTAAAATACATAGGGTATTTACGTCATAAAAATATAAAATCAGAGGGTAATTTTTTGTGAACAATCCCCATTGTTACCGTGAGGAATGAAATAGACGAGTGTGATAGTAAAATATCTATTCTATTTGTCTAGTAATACATAAAGGAATCGGGAATATATCATTCGAAACATAGATCACCCAGAGCAATATAATTATAGAAAATAGCCAAAAGCAACTCTTAACAGTTCCTAAATCATACATGACTAGATGTCGGAAATGATTTTCTTTCGTTTTTGTCGTTTTATTATTTAAATAATACATGTATACGTAAATGTGTATATTATATTTTTGACATTCACACAGTATGTTATGTAGGTATATATTAACCTTACGAGGTTAAACAATAGTGATAAAAAATAGAATTATTTTTGTCTAAAAATAGCATGGCTTTGGATACTTAATTTATAGTCTAGTCAACAAGTTCAAAAACGTGATAAATAGAGATAAAGGTCCTAAAAATATGAGCGATAGCTCATTCGATTCGGAATCACCTCTAGAAAAATGTTTTTGAAGGATTTTGGGGCAGGTAAAAAATTGCAATTGTTATTAACAAAATAAGATGAAAAAAAAATGATATTTAGTTTTTCGTTAATAACTCAAAAAAGATTAACATTTAAGCAATTTTGAAACAACGAAAATTATTAATAAAAAAATAAATAATAAATATTTTCTAATTTTTCCAACGGGGTTCTATTCTAAAGCCTTTCAAGAATTGCTCCAAGAAAGGAAAAAAAATATTTATAGTTTAACAATTATCACACTTGCAATGTTCATGTTCAAGCAAAAAAAAATTTATTAATTAACTATTGAATAACTAAATGAAATATTGTTATAAAAAATTTTCAAGCAGATTATTGTTCATTCATCTATTCAGTTAGTGCCTGAATTTTTTCAATTTTTTATTTTCATATTTAGTATGTTTAAATAATATTTATTCATTAAAGGGCCGATGTGGGTGTGGCTTGCGTAAGCCAGAGTACCCGTTTTTGGCCGTATTTTAATCCCTCTGGGAAAATTATAAATATTGATCTTACAGTTTCGGGAGTCCAGACTTTTTTATCGGAAATTTCCTTTTCTTTAACGAACTTTTTTCCAAATTGCTTAAATGTTAATATTTTTTGACTTATTAACGAAAAACTAAATATCATTTTTTTCATCTTATTTTGTTAATAACAATTGCAATTTTTTACCTGCCCCAAAATCTTTCAAAAACATTTTTCGAGAGGTGATTCCGAATCGAATGAGCTATCGCTCATATTTTTAGGACCTTTATCTCTATTTATCACATCATTTATCATATCTTTATCTTTATAACACGATTATCAGACCTCAAGTCGAATACGCCACTCAAGTATGGAATCCTTTTTATAACAAATATACTAATATTTTTGAACGAGTTCAAAAAAGATTTCTACGTATAATGTACTATAGGTGTAGTAGCGGCCATCTCCCATACTCTGAATTACTACTTAAATATAACCTACTGTCACTCTCTAATAGACGTGTTTTACTGGGTGCTATGTTGCTTTATAAAATTTGTCACAATTACATAGATTGCTTGCCTCTTACTAACACTATTTGTTATTGCGTCCCAAGGACAGTGCTTAGACGCGCGGTTAAAATTGGGCGGCTTTTTTCTACGACTTCCTGTCGTACTAACGCAGGACTTCGTGCCCCAATGTACCAACTCGTCAACAACTACAATATATATTTTGAAAACATCGACATATTTGCACTTTCCTCGGGTGCTTTTAAAAAACATGTTATTAACGCCATTAAGGACCAAACACTGTAATTGTGTGTCTTTTTTTTCTGTCAATTTGTATCTCTGTTATTTTTATCCTCCACACACAATTAAATGTAAATTATGTATATAAGCGTGATGATTTGTTTCTTTTGATTGAGAGCGAGAGAGTGAGAGTGTGTGTGTGTGTGTGTGTGTGTCTGTGTGTGTGTGTGTGCGTGTGTGTGCGTTTTAATTGTATTTGTTCTGTTTTCCTCTAGAAATTGTACACTACCATCTTGATATTCGTGGATAATGTAGTAGGATAAACACTGACTTTGTACTATTTACCTTTTTTTCTTATGTAACTTTAGTGTATATCTGTTTATTGTCCTTAATAAAAATAATAAAAAAATCACGTTTTTGAACTTGTTGACTAGACTATTACGCGAGCGACGCGCAAATCTAATAAGATTGTAGTAAGTGTAAACGGTAGAATTGTGATAAGGGATTAGTGGGTTTGGCAGTCACGGCGTCAGTCAATATAGCCTTGTATGGTGTCGGGCGTATATACTGGACAGTCTGATGACCCCACATCATGACTATGAACACTGATCACATGTTACTGGAACACTACCAACTACGCATGTGACATTACTATGTACAATACAACGACTGTGTTTGGAAATCAATGCATTGTAAGTACTTTATACAACGAGAGATGTCAAGGTTGTTTTTTTATATTGATATCTTATGTATTAAAAGTCCTACAGTCAGTACTTACATTAGGTAATAACTACTACTAATGCTTATAATTGGTAGGTACTGTAACGACTAACCTTCTTAGAATGATGTGCACAGACATTTAACCGACAGTTAAAATAAAATAATAACCGTTTAGCCATATAGTTTTAGCGACTATTATATTTTAATCATCGGTTAAATGTCTATGCACACCAGCCTTAGAAGGTTATATAAAAGTAAATATATTTCAATTATCGAATGACTCCCAAAATAAAAAAGAACCAGTGGTATATCGTGTATGGGTCCTGGAGTGAAATATATCACTTGTAGATTGTCTTTAAAGATAAATTAAAATTGTACCCCAAAACAGTTAATCGTTCGAAGTATAAGAATCCGGTAGCTCAATCTTTAAGCTGGTTTTCTTGGTTATAAATTTTTCATAATATATTGAAAATTAAACAGACATTTACACCATCCAATTACTCAATTAACAACAATAATCCCCATTTGGATTCCGTAGTCGCAGCGTAGTACAGTGTATCTTTGATATTTGAAATCTGAAGCAAATTAGAAAATATTTATTATATCAAAAAAATTGAGTTTTGTTATATAGAAGTTAGTTTGGACTATGATTCGTTTTAGACAGGTAAGCAAACTTAATATAAAAAAGTAAAAGTAAAGAAACATTATAATGAATCCACTTTAATATTTATTTATGTACCCTACAATACTAAACATCACTTTATTATGAAAGTTTAAATTCCTGGATTGTCTTACGGTAAACGAATATAACCACTATACCTACAATACGTTCTATTTATGTTTTGCAACCATTGAAAATTCGTTATAAAGCGGTTTTTACACAAGCGCACGCGTAGTGTAAAGGTATTATTATATTATTTACTAGAGTTTAACCCGCGGCTCTGGCGCGGTTCAAACTCTAGTGCGTACCTCTTGTTTAAACAGCCGACGTTAAAACAGGTTAAATTGTTTTATATTTTTATATTGGTGCTAATTGCCCTCATAAGATTTACCTTTTTTTTTTAATATCGCAAACTATCCCATCTCCCGGGATGAAAAGTATCTATGTCCATATTCGGTATTCAGACAGACAGATCGAGTTACTATCGCACTTTTTTCTATAGATTATGAATTTTTATATCTATTAAGAAACGATTAGTCTCTCACTCAAACTTTCATCTATTTAAGTTTTATTTTTGCGATAAAAAGTATGACCAAAATGGTCAAAATGACCGAATTGGCCAAAATGACCAAAAAGGCTAAAATGGTCAAAATGACCAAAAAGACCGGAATGACCGACATGGCCAAAATGACCAAAAAGGCCACAGTGACCAACATGGCCAAAATGACGGAATAGACAAAAACGACCAAAAAGGCCAAAATGATCAAAAAGACCAAAATGACCGACATGGCCAAAATGACCAAAAAGGCCACAGTGACCGACATGGCCAAAATGACGGAATAGGCAAAAACTACCAAAAAGGTCAAAATGACCAAAAAGGCCAAAATTACCGAAATAGCAAAAATGACCAAAAAGGCCAAAATGATCAAAATGGTCAAAATGACCAAAAAGGCCAGAATGATCAAAAAGACCACAGTGACCGACATGGCCAAAATGACGGATTAGGCAAAACGACCAAAAAGGACAAAATGACCAAAAAGGCCAAAATTATCAAAATTACTGGCATATACAAGGACAGTTTAATTATTACCAAAATGGTTACGAAATACTAAAATTTGTCTTTTATTTTTAGAATAGAAAATCCAATATTTATATACATACTAATGGACCCGGCAGACGTTCTCTTGTCCTGGAAAAAATTACAACCCGATTATAGTGCTACCTACTGGGTCCAATTGTAAATCTAAACCATCCCGGAGTCCACACACAAAACATTTCATCGAAATCGGTACAACCGTTTAGGAGCTCAATGATATACACACGAACAGAAGAAGTGTATATATAAAGAAGATGATGTATGTGCAATACGTAGATAAATTAAAGTCTTATGGCTCATCTCGACGCCAGTTCTTGTGACGACAAAGCTGCTGCATCAATGCAAGCTCGCTATGAGGTTCATATAAACCAAAGAAATGCGCGCGCGCCAGTCAGTAGGAGGGAGGTTAGCGATCACTTCGTGTCGTTGGCAATCGAGTGCTTCGCGCACGCGCACGCGCAGCCGGCCTTCGCGCCAATATCGCGTCTTCTGCTCATCTTACAATATGACGATTTACAAATCGTACTGATTTGCGTGAGAAACCTAAGTTGCGTGAGAAACCTAAATACTCTCGGACTCACTGTCACATAAATAAACTTTAGCAGTTTATAAATAATATAATCAGTTTTCATATTATTTCAAACTTTCAAAATGGTTAGTGGAAATAAAGATACAAGCGATCCAAAAAAAATTCCACCGAAAAATCGTGAAAAGAAAACAAACAATTACAAACGAGCTAATTTCTTGTCTAAAACATGGTTCTTCTGGATGATGCCGACGTTCTGGCGCGGCTACAAGCGGGATCTGTACGACGCCGATCTCACAAAACCAAAAGAAAGCCATCTTTCAAACAAACTTGGAGATCGACTTGAAAAGTAAGTTTATTTTTTATTTTTTTTAATATTGAATAAATTATATATAAGATTTTTCTTATAATTACAATGTATCACTGACCTTAAGTTCTACAAGGTGACGTGCAAAAAACTCGCGTGTACTTCTCCGGCGTTTAACCAGCACGCGTTTAATACATGTTAATAAAAATGTTTGGGCCAGGGCCGAATTCACCACTCATACTCTTAAATATACCTGCAAATATCTCACCACATTTAATCTTATTAAATTTAGAAGCCTATTCAAATATATAAAACTAATGAGCCTAGGAGACGTTGTTCTGCCTTGAAAATAGAAAAATCTTGAACTAAGAGCGCAGCGCCACCTTCCAGATTCAATTGTGAATATAAAGCATTCAGGGACATACTCAAACAAAATCGGTCCAACCATTTAGGAGTTCAGCTACAAACACACGTACATAAGAATACGTGTACGTATATACATACCCAAACATTAAAATATGAATACAGTATTCTAATGTATCAGACAATGAATAAACACAATAACATTTAATTGCAAAAAACTTACACAATCAAAGGGGTAAATCCATGTGTTTAGTGTAAATTAACACATATGGTACTCATTATTTGTATTGATGCAGGTAGTAGTTCTTTGTAATTCATAAGGTCATTTTGAGATGCAGGAGTAAATAGACAGTGAACACTGGCACCCATAATGTAGTAGAGTCGATTAATTATTATGTAATATATTTTTGTTAATTAATCTATTTAAAAAAATATAACAGTTTACTTTGTTAAAGTTGAAACATTTTATGCTGTTTATTATGACGGGCAAAGAAATAAACATACTTATCCTTATGCGTACTTTAAAGCCCTTTTACATCAGTGAGAATGAATGGAGAGCTATTTTATAACTTGTTACTGGTGCATACAAACCATTATATTTCACTAGACCAATACCCGTAATGGCCTTGTGTACTAATATATTATTTATCTGAAACATTAGCTAATTTATCACTAGCATTATTATATTCATTTGTTTAATGTTAATAACATATACTTAAGGATTATAATTACTTCTGCATACAATAGCCACTACTAATCTGCAATAAAAGCACTATAAACTGTAGGAAACTAATCAAAAATCTATCTTAAATTACAGTTATTTCAAAGCATAACAGCAACGCAAATTTTACAATCAGCCAGTTAAAACAACAATAATATAATTAATTATTCTTATGAATCATTAGTTTGCATAGTATGGTACATACACTACAGATACAGTCCACGTTTTGTTTTAATATAAATTCTGCACTAACGTATACTTTTCTACCGTATACAATAGTGTTCATACACAAATGAACTAATGGCCACTTCCTATGTCTTACTATTCTTTCACTTGCCAATCATCGGTTGCATTTTGACATTACTTGTATGGAACTAATGTAAGATTTTAAACGATAATAAGGCAAATGAAAGGTCGGTAAGATATATACAATATAATTAAAGCGTGTCAAATAGCGTACTAATTATATTGTTTCAAAAATATTTATTAAAAATATTTTTATGAAGATATTTTTATAAGATACGGTTTGTTAGCGCTCATTCTGTTATGTGAAAATAATTTTAGCATTTATTATAATATATTAATGTGTCACCGAGCCAATTAACAAATAAAAATAAACTTAAATAATAATTGAGGAATTATAAAGCATACTAGGGCGTTTCACGCAGATATGGCGATGGTTTTAATGCGCTGTTTATTGACAAACACACACACACACACACACATACATACAATATATATATGTGTGTGTGTGTGTGTGTGTGTGTGTGTGTGTGTGTGTGTGTGTGTGTGTGTGTGTGCGTGTGTGTGTGTGTGTGTGTGTGTGTGTGTGTGTGTGTGTGTGTGTGTGTGCGTGCGTGCGTGCGTGTACATTAGTATACATATGTATATGTATACTAATGTAGCTATGCGTTAATGGCGTTTTAACACTTTAAATAAGACCAATTCGGCTGAACGAGTCTTAGTTACAGCGTTTTAAAAAATAATAACTGACTAAAGATTGTAGCCAATCTAAATCTTTAACATTAACGCAGGTGCGGCTGTAGCATAACAAGAACAAAATAATGATTGGGTTATTTATTTTCGGGATTTTTAAAGTGCTTTTATACGAAGAATATATGTATCTGATAATTAAATCTACATTTTAACGATTTTCAACACCGCATTTTAAATATTTTTTATTATTCATTTCGGTGTTTCGGCCACTTTTCAGTAGCCGTGACCACGGAAGACAAAGATGGCAACTGTCAATGAGTAATCTAAAGTTATTATTTAACCTACACTCCAAGTACTACGTCAACTTATTCATTTTAATTACTTATTTTTTAGTTTTTGTTTGCGGTTGTTTTTTACTTTGCGAGAGCCTAATCTATATAAATAAAAATAAATCATAGAAATGTATTTACGCGCGTAACTTGCGAAAGAAATTACCGATTTTGATTTAAAAAAATGGTGTGTGTTTGAGTGGGTGTCCCCGGAGGGTTTAAAACTTTAGATTCACAATTGGAACTGGTCGGAGCCACTGTAATCGGATCCTAGATTTTTATTTTTTCAGCGTAGGACAACGTCCCCCGGGGCCTGTAGTCTATTATAAAAAAATAATTCTTATTTATTATTAATAATTTGACCGACTGTATGTATGTAAAAAAACATTTAATCCAAATTTCCCTATATCTCAAAAACTATCAACAGATATTATTCAATTTATCTTGTTCAAAGTATGTTTCTAACTCTACACTACGGATTTGATTTTTCATAACTTTACACCCAAAGATAGAGGAGGGAACACTATATTTACGATTTTGGGATCTAATATCTAGCGATCTATTGACATCAAAATACCTATTTATGATACTAGTGCGGTAAGTTGGTATTTACTAACGAGTAGAACATAGTCACGAGTTTGTTAAAAACCAACAACCGCACCTGTATCATACAACGTAAATATAAATATCAGTCGTAAAGTCGCAACAATCTTTGACGTTTGTAATACGAAAATGGTACGCATTTTCAAATGGTACCACGTCCGCGTGGAGACAATTAGAAGTACATATTTTGTCTCATTTTATCTTTAGTATTAAAGTGAGAGAAAGGTATTGATCTAAAGCGCTTCCAAGGAGGTTCGATAGTTAATGTTATTCGTTCTCGTGATGTGTAACTTCCTGGTGGAATTCATATGTTTCACTTAATTACCTATATTCCGCACGTTCCGTTGTATGGTGCGTAATTTTGTACTTTTGAACAATATACACAGGCATTATTAATACATTTTTTGAGCAAATGTGTTGAAAAAATCATTAAGAAATACAGGTAAGTTTATTTTTTCAAGATCTGCCTAGCGATGCCCCATCTGATGATTAGGTATTTACTACACGTAAAAAAATTCGATCGTCAGTTACATATATGGCAACCATCTTAACTTGATACTTTTTCCGAGATTTCGCTATAACATTGTGTAGCAGCATACAGATTACATAATGGGACAGATGCCACATGTTACAATAACTTGTGGAAATTATTTATAAAAGAGCGGGCGTTAAACCACTATACTAAATATTATACTGTCTTATTTTTATCATATCAGGACGAAAATAATTTTATAACACATTTGCTCAAAAAACATATTTACGAAGCCTGTATACATTGTTCGAAAGTTGAAAATTACGCACTACCTAAGTAACCATTTTAGCATACGCCGGGATGAAAAAAAAAGAATTCCACCAAAGAGTGTCACATTATGAAAATAAATAAGCTGAATAATCTAACTTCCTTGGAAGCGGTTTTGATAAATACATTTGTGTCACTTTAATACTATCGATAAAATGAGACGAAAGATGTAGTCCTAATGTTTACCACGCGCACGTAGCGCATTTTCATATTTGAAACATCAAAGATTTTTGCAACTTTCCGTCTGATATTTTGTGTCAAAATGTGTTAAAATTGTGGTACGACACATGTACGGTTGTTGGTCTTTACAAACTCGTGACTTTAGTACATTCGTCTACTCATTTGTAAAAATCAACTTACCGCACTAATACGAGTATCATACATAACTATTAATATATGTTTAAATCATAAATAAATAACAAATAGGCTATTTGAGTAGTCTTATTTATGACGTATTATTATGTAGGGGATAATTGTACGTAACGTTGGTCCCATACATTAATGGGACCAACGTTTTGTAAAATGATATAAGTATCTGAGTTGACTCCAATATACTACAAAATTGCCTATAATCAATCGATATGTATACGATCGGGTACGGCTTATAAAAATGTATATAATGCCAGCGGGCGCGGCAGACATAGTCCTGCTCTAAGAAAATCAAAATCTAGAACCCTTTTTTTTTTTTTTAACAGGGGTTGAGGACCGTAGGCCGCGCCAAAGGGAAATGTCGCTGCCCGTGTGTGGGATTCGCCGGGTTGGGGTGGCACTAGCACCCCACGTTGAGATGTGGGGAACTATTGCCACGCCGCGGTTAGGGATAATCCAACGCCACCTACCAGATATAATTGTGAATCTAAACTGAAAAGTCAAGCTGCAGCGCAAATTAATTATTATTAAATAGTTTAATATGTGTAAAACTACGGAATAATCCAGTTGAATATTTTTTCTTGATTCATCCATTACGTACATATCATAATATGTGCTGTAATTATGAGACAACCCCTACAACCGGCTCGAGTCTCGCAGACTATTAAATTGGCGTAGCGTTTTTGTACTATTTCTATTTAAAACTGGCGTGTGCACATTATAGCGGCGCCTAAGTGCATTTACCCCGTTTAGACAAGTTCTTCTGCAATAAAGTTTATGCTTTGTGAGCTAGAAATAGCCTGCTCATCGCCGGGAACTAGTCGGGGAAACAGGTATTGGCCCTCGGACAGGGGTTCTTTTAGCAACGAGCTAGATATCTTTTTGCAATGATTACTCAGTCACGTAGAAATATCTGGAGAATTATTATACAAGTAGTTATTCTCATCACAATCATCACAAAAACTTAACATTTTTTTTTTAAACCAGTGTAAAATATTGTTTTATAAAAAAGCCAAAGCCAAAATACAATACTTAATCCATATAATCTTGTAGTTCGCCGGTAGCGGGGCTTGGGGCTCAAACTACCGGTGGTTAGGGCTCCAGTGACAGGAGCTTCCTCACAATTTGAGCCGTGTCCAAGAGTGCCTGTACCTTCTGTATCTCGCCCTTCATCCAGCTTCCTAGCGAGAGCCTCTCCAGATGACGTTCGAGGCTCTTCGCTATAAGACCGTTGACGCTGACAACTAGCGGCACAATGATCGTTGACTTCAGACGCCACATAGCGGTAACCTCTTGAGCAAGATCTTTTTCTTTCTGAAGAATTTAACAATTCTTAATAACTTAAACCAATTTTATACCTGATTTTTATTCAATGACAATAAGGAAGCTGAAATCGAGTTTGATTCTTTGTCGTAATATAATTACTGAAAACATTATATTAAATAATATAATATTGCATGTAATAACACTTCCTAGTTGTTTTTACGACAAAAACCTTTGCGTAAATATTTATACTTTTAGCTATTTAATTATATGAGGCTTTTAATTTCGAAGCTTGGACGTTGATGCTTCAATCAAATTAAAATAGCATAGCATTGATATAATTTTGACTTATGTATGTATGATCTTCAAAAACGTTCATCTGAACGATCTTGAAGCAAAAACTTATAATTAAAACGGCTTTAAGCCGGAATTTTACCATATTTGACTTTTATTCTCACTAGACTATTTTATCTACTGAAAACAGAATTTGAAAAATGTCGCGCTTAAAACCGTTAAAAAGAAGTTTTAACTAGGTACATGTTTCAGAAATAAAATTTCTGTGTTTGTATTTATAGCAAATTTATTGTGTGTCTACAAAAATATGTAATAACAGCCCAACAATGACCTACTTCTGGTCTTTGGCCTCCCACTTATAGGGCGGTAACAGACAGTATAGTACACCCGCCACGCTTGTTCGAGGTGGATTGGTGGGTTTGGGACATCGCTTATCTCGGTGTGTTTATTTCATCACGAGGTTTATCTTAATTGTTAGCACGTGGCAATAATGACAATATGAACTTCGTCAGTCCCTATTCACTGCTGGACGTAGGCCTCCCCTACTTTGCGCCACATATCCCAGTCTCCTATCTTTCTCATCCAGGCCTTGCCGACGACCTTGCGTAGGTCTTAGTCTACCGGGCTGGAGGGCGCCCCACGCTGCATTGACGAGACGTTTCCACTCTGGCTTCCACTCCGAGACACGTTTGCTCCATCGGCCGTCAGTCCTGCATCAGACGTGATCGGCCCAATGCCACTTTAACTTGCTAATTTTGCGAGCTATGTCAGTTACCCTCGACCCACTACGGATATCATCATTTCTGATTCTATCCATAAGAATAAAACCTAACATAGCTCACTCCATAACGCGTTGAGCGACTTTCAGATTGTGGACCAGTCCTACAGTCAGTGTCCATGTCTCGGCACCGTATGTCACAATGGGTAGAACGCACTGCTCGTAGACTTTCGTCTACTAAGAGTCTAACAAGAACTATCGGAGCTTACTGACGAAACGAAATGCACATTAGCTCAGAAAACTAAGCGGAGAATGCGTTTTGGTCAGGATACGAAACTTTGAATTCAGGACGCGAGTGCTTTAAAAATATATTATAAATATAAACGGTATAAATATCTACATTTATATTTCTACGATTTTTTACCGTTTTAATTATAACGCCTACATTTCAGAGAACTGTTACTTTATTATCCTAGCATAAAATTTACTATCATCCTACGAGTAATTCACTCCGAAATCCTGAGTCTGCTTTCATGCGTTTGCTTCTTCACTTTTCACATTGGAACATATATTTTCACACCAAAGGGTTGCAACAAGGGTTTCCCACCTATACTAAAATTTATAGTAGTATACTATATTTTAGCCAGTTCTCGTATGTATGTATTATTGTATAAAAATAATAAAGTACGGTGTACCATATTTTCATGGCCAATTTAACTGTCGAAGTATTTGTTTATTCAGATTCCTGTGATTATTGTAAAATAATTGATGTTTGCTGGTCAAAGTGACATCAACAACAAGTGGTATCGTACAAGTAGTTAAAATCTTATAACATTCTAAACATGCCGTATCTGTACATTGAAGCTATTTAAAAAAACAACTGGAAAACACTATATAAACGATGGAGAACGCGATGCAATTTTTTTTCTTTTTCTTATGTGTTTGTTCGGATTCACGTAAAAACTACTGGGCCGATTTCGATACAGTATTTACTGATCGACAGTAAATTCCTAGATTTAATATCTGCGATACTTTGTATCCTGGAAATCCCGCGGGAAAAATTCTGGGAATGATTTAAAACGACCAGATTTAAAAAAATCTAATTGCAATGTGATTTTTCACTGAGCAATAGGATATTTTATGTAATAAAATGTGTGATATTTTTTCCCGGGAATTTTCCCGGGAGCGGGTTTAAGTTTTTCAGATGCATATAAATTGGCTTATTCCAACACAGTTTCCATTAAAACGCTATAGCTTACATTCTTTTTTAAATTCTGCGATACTTTGTATCCTGGGTATTCGAAGTCAAGTGTGGACGAAGTTGCGGGCATATCCTAGTATAAAATAAATGTGTACTATTTTTTTCTCATATATTTCCTATTTTTACAGCTTCAAAATAAAAATATTCTATATATATTTTCTAAGGTCAAATCTCCTTAACCAAAGCATTTGTTATTATTGGAGAAACAACAAACTTAAAATCTTAACCAGTGATAAGTTTTAGAAGAGTTCTTATTTGTTAATGAGAAAATTAATAAAATACATTGCCTTAGACATACGTATTTGGAAAAAACGAAATCCCCTTAAATCATCTTCAACACCAAGTTCCGCTTAATATCATTGATGACCTAATTGTTTGCATTCAACATTAAATTAAGGTTTCCAAAAACTGGCATAGACCTGATAAAAATTAAATTACGCTAATGGCATTTCTAAGGTCAATCATTTAGTATGCTCTCATAAACACGTGATAATTACAATCAACAGTAATCTGCATTTTATTTAACAAATTAACGTTTCTTCGCAACCCACGAACGACAAACCATTTGTAATGTTAAATGGTAAACATCTGTTTATACAACCATTAAATAATAACAATATTGTCATTTTCAAGTTTTTCTATAAATTGTTGTTTCATAAATTTTCCTACACTTACCTATGTTTGTAAGAACTTACATTACTTAATGGAAGTTAACTTTAGAGAAGCAAAAAATCTTACAGCAAAATAACGTTGCTTATGTACTTATATTTAATTTTATGATGTAAAACACTACTTTGACATAAATATTTAAGCCTTCAGTTAAAAATATTTTCATGATATTAAATTAAAATGCGCTTTAAAGAATAAATTAACCAAAAATACGCTATAGGTAAATAACCTTTTTCTTATATCCAATACTAGCTCAGCGTGGAATTTTCTTTCATGGAACCCTAATTTTAAAAGTAGCCTAAGTTAGTCCTTACAACATCAGCTATCTACCAGTGATCGTCGTGAATCGTCAAAATCGGTCCAGCCGTTTCAGAGACTAGCCGCAACAAACAGACAGACAAACAAAAAATAAAAATAAATATTTTTGATTTAAGTACCGTTAAGTACTTTCATATGTATTTAGTATAAATCTGCTATTTTGAGATTAAACAGACCTTAATTTTATTTATTTGTGTAGATGTACGAGTATATATACTATGAAATGGTAGCGAACTGCATTCATGTTTTCATGACGAAAAAAGCGCGACCGTAACGTCAGCTTTCCCGCTACATTCGTCTACCCCAAGGAAACGATGTCATATATCAGGATAAAAAGTATCCGAAGTGTTGTGTTGGATATAAGTTAGCCCTGTCTCGAGTTATGTTTTAATCCTTTCAGTCTGTTTCACGTGATGGTCTAAAATATAGACAGAGCATATGAACGCTAATGAGACAGACAGAAAAAAATCCAAAAATGGTATATTTGGAATCTGCTGTTCCGAATTAGCTACCCAGATTTTTTGTCATTTATAAATTAATTATACAAACTAAATCCCTCTTAAGATTTATTAAATTAAAAAACCCAACTTAGTAGCATGATAAAAATATGGGGGTAAGAAAAGCTGCGAGTAACATAATAACATATAGGGTGTAACTAGTGTTGATATATATATATATATATATATATATATATACATATATATATATATATATATCTAACGTCTATTAAGAGATATAATGATCACAAATATTGAACACTTACAGTGACGTCAACAGTGACTTCAGTATACAAAGTTGCAAGGCTTGTTTGACGAGGAAAGATTGTTTGCCTCTGTGACTAGAATGCGAAGACGAAAGATAGCTTCGTAAGAATTTACTAAAATATAAACATCTCTATTACGTGAGAGATTCATTCTCTCTGCCTATCAGCGTCTCCGCAAAAACTTATATGTACAACATTATAAAGTCAACTGTTTATTTACCTAAATTTATTTAGGCGCCTTTACTGAAAAATACAGTATTTCATACCTAATTGAACCATTTAAGGGTTTCGCTAACATTTTTTTCACGGTTTTTCTTCAAAGCATCGCAGCAGCCAGAATTTCCTTATCGCCTCTGGTGGATATAAAAGAAGACCCCTGGGAAACATGTTTTACATTTGTGGTCAACACAGTACACACACACTACACACACAAACAAACACACACAGTTGACCGCGTGTGAAGCGTGAAAATTATAAACGGAATATATATATATATATATATATATATATATATATATATATATATTTAAGACTAAAACTTATATCCATTTTCCTATTTTCTATAATCGCAAAATAGAGACCTGTAAAATTAAAAAAAGTTTTTTTGTGTTTTTGAGGACTAAAGTCATATTAGTTTAAATCAAAAATTTGGTTATTATTATTCCACACTGTCCGTAATTAAAACTCCAAGCTAATGGCTTACGTGCTGATTTGCTAATAACCGCAACATTTTCAGAAGTCATTATAGTAATAAAACAATTTACTTAAGTTGTTTATATTTTTATGCGAGGTAATTCAAAAAGTTCTTAGAAGTGCATATATAGGTATAAAACCTTTTTGTGAGAAGTTCAATGTTCATATTAAAGAGTGTCAATTACCAGTATATATAAAGTACTCTGTGGTGTCAATCACACAATATTTATGCCAACTGCATCTTGTTTTTGTCAATTCATTCGCACCATAGAGTATATTGAATATATGGAGAATTCGCACGTAATAAATCGTTTTGTGTAACGAGTTTCTAAAAACGCAAAATTATGGATAAAAGTGAGTTACATGCGGTGATAAAATATCTCAGCATGATAAAAAAATCACAATGAAAGAATTTTTTTCGGACATTCAGCAGACATTAGAGGATGATATTCCTGCTACGGTTGCATACTAGGTGACCTAATTGAAAAGGGGTAGATCAAGCTGTAAAGATAACCCACGTTCTGGGCGGCCTTCAACATTCGTTACGGAAAAAATGTCATAAAGGTTGAGAATCTGGTTTTGGAAGACAGAAAAGTAACTATAAAACACATAGTTTAATCCATTTTAATTGATTCACTGGCGTTCAAAAAAATGTCGGCACGATGGCTGCCACGAATATTAGTCGACGAAAACAAAAAGCGACGTTTGGAAATTTCTAAGCGTAATCTCGAAATGTTCCAGCGTGATTTGGATATTTTTTGCCGTTGCGTTATCACCATGGATGACGTGGGTTCACCATTTCGATCCTGATACTAGAGACAAACTAGACGAAGAGACATAGCTTGTCTTGGAAACAACCATCCACTCCATCATTAAGAAAGTTCCAGTTGCTCCTACCGCTGGTTAAGTTGTGGCCTCAGTTTTGGGATAGTGAAGGAAACCTTTTTATTGATTACATGCCAAGGCCAGACGATTACTGGAACCTGTTATGCAAATTTAATTCCGAAAGTGCGTGAAGCGATTAAAGAAAAACGTCGTGGAAAACTGTCATCGGGTGTGTAAAATACCTTTAACACATGTAAGATCCATACTGGTATCATTATCTTGGTAAGAATAGGATATAAATTAAAATTTTACCTTAAGGCGGAACTTATTTTAAATAAAAACTTTCGTATTTGAATTTGATTACAGCTTAAGGCCGGCGCGATCAATGTGATACCACGTTCTCATAGGATATCGGCGTGAAACGATAAGCCTTGAGATAATCGTGCTTCGTCCGATGAGTGACAGTTTCCTCATTCCATTCCAATCCCATTCCTCGCGTCTGATCCCTCCATCTCATCTCCCTATGGTGTTGCAAACGTCTATAGACGACATTAACCACTTTCCATGAGCTAGGCCTGTTGGCCAGATTCGCTACACGGTCTCATTATAAAAAAATGTCTCCCCAATGTGTTTTAGCCAAAGTCAAGGGCAACGTATTACGTCTACATTCATACTTAAAAATTCTTTAAACGTACTCGTTATGCTTGTGAATGCTTAATAGCATCACACGAAATATCTTATTGTACATTACTTCGCAGAGACGACAGTAAATAAAACAACGTTTGTTACAAGCCCGTTTCCTGTCTAATTCAGAGTGCGTTCCGGGTAATTGTGATTAGGTACCAGCCATCTCATTGGGTAATGTGGGCGATGACGAAGGCGCTTCGATAACTGTCCCGTACGACACAGGAACCGGGCCATCATTAACCAATTTAAGACTAGACTTTGGACTCGTTCGACGTAACGCATCCACAAATATGACACTTTTCACTGAATACAATTTTTGTTTCAACTGTGTACAATTACTAGAGTTTTCCCCACGACTGCGCCACGGGTCAAACCCTAGTTAGTAGCGCTGTTTTACTTACATATAAATCTCGAGCGAAGTCGCCGGAAAAAGATAGTATATATAAAAACCTTCATTGAAATGCTTAAAAATCTGTTGCGTGGCTTAGGAGGGGTAAGCGGACATACAGATAGACTTGTTTTATACTATGTAAAGATTTTGTGTGGACTACATTGGTGTGTACGTGGTAGAGCCATTGGAATCTTTATCATGATGTCAGCTACTATGATTGGCTGAATTGGTGTGATACGTAAGTTAAGTGATAGTTCCAATGGCTCACTTTCCTATCTATTTCATATCCAATTCTTCCTGTCTGATACTCCTATCATATCCTCAATCCCGTCCCCCTATCCTATCCTAAAAGCTGGTAACACGTTGGCTTCGCACCCGGTGTTGCAAACGTCTATGGCAACGCGACCACTTTCCAGTACGTGGGAGGGCCATCTGTATGTTTGCTAGCTTCGCAATAAAATCATCTCTTGTAGTATAATTTCACCCTTTATCATGGAAGAAGAATACTATATTTTTCCATGCTCTCAATAAACAAATATATCCTATGCAAACAAGTACATTTTTTATTTATTAAATTAATAAAGATACTTAATAAAACTACGTTTTAACGGTTTTAAGCGCGGTAATTTATTTGATTTAGGTTTATCCGACGTTTCGGCCGCTTTTCAGTGGCCGTGGTCACGGAAGACAAGACAAATGTCATCTTTATCTTTCAACCTGATTTTGATGATTTTTTTGTTTGTTCGAGTGGATTGGAGAATAGTTTAGATTAACATTTGGTCCCGTTAGATGACGCTGGAATCGGGTTCTAGATTTTTATTTTTTCAAGGCAGGACAACGTCTGCCGGGTACAGCTAGTAATATTATAAATGTGAATTTAAGTTTGTTTGTTATGCTTTCACTCGAAAACTACTCAACCGATCATCATGAAACTGTACACATATTCTTGAAAGTATTAGAAGTAACATAGGATACTTTTTAGGCAAAATAAAATTCCACGCGGACGAAGTCGCGCGCAAAAGCTAGTAATATTGTAAAATTCAAAAAATGCTGTATCTCTACATTGAATGTAGAGATACATCATTTTTAAATAAGCTTTAAAAAACAACTAGAATAGACTATATAAACGATGGAGAACACGATGCAATTTTTTTTAGATTTCTTGTCTGTTCGAGATTCACGTAAAAACTACTGGGCTAATTTCGAGGCGGTTCTCGCTGATCAACAGCTCTTTCCTAAACTCTGCGCTATTTTTTATCCTGGGAGTCACGGGGGATATTTTGAGAATGATTTAAAATGGCCAGATTAAAAAAAAACTAATTCCAATGTGATTTTTTACTGATCGATAGCAAATTTAATGTAATAAAATATGTTACATTATTTTCCCGGGAATCGCGCGGGAATTTTGCCCGGGAGTGGTTTGTAGTTGTTGGGGTGCATAAAAATAAATGCTGCGATACCTTGTGTCCCGAGAATCCTGTGGGAATTTCAAGTCAAGCGTGGATGAAATCGCGGACATATCCTAGTAACAAATAAAATTCTACAGGTACAATGCCCAGCGACAGTGGTCTGGTAGGGCTGGACGGGCTTTAGTATATACAGGTTTTTATTTTTTTACTATTGTATATGTATTTTGCAGTTAGTTTTATTTATAGATTAGTTTTAGTTTTAGTAGTTTAATGTTTTAAATGAATTATTGAAAAAAATCTACATAGATATCTTATATAATATACCGTCCTAGTGATATTATAAGCGAGAAAGTTTGTAAGAATATTTGTTACTCTTTCACGTAAAAACTACTAAATGGATTTTGATGAAACTTTACAATAATATAGCGTACATATCAGAATGACACATATGCTATAATTGATAAAGATATAGTGTGAATTATCCAAAATAAACTGACGGACTCATAAACTGCATCAAAGTTCAGGATTACTTTGAAATTATTTTTTTAAATAAGTATGCAAACTTTTTAGATTAAATTGTATAAATATGGAGAGACTGGCTCTTAATCTCAAAAAAAAGGAAAATTTAAAAATAGAACTACAGTAAAACAAATGAATATAGCCGGGAAAAGAAAATTTACTCGTAGTATCAGATTTGCGTGTTATTTATAGCAAAGTTTTAAATTGATTCTCATTGATTTTTTATTCTTTTGTCAATTGAATTATTGTTACCAGCAGAATTGTTGGGTTAGTTTTTTAACTCATCGAGAGTTTTTGAACCATAATATGGATACTTCGTCCGAACAAGCGGCTCAAATTGTAGCATTGGTGCGGGAGGGCTTGGATCAACGAACGATTGATAGAAATTTAAATTTAAACCAGTCTACGGTTTCTAGAATATACAGAAGGTTTGTGGAGACAGGTTCTTACAGAAGGAGACGTGGTACAGGCAGGACTCGAGCAACCACCGGTCGTGATGACCGATTTATTGTTATAACTTCCCTGCGAAATCGTTTCCTCACGTCTTTTAACATCAAAATAGAGCTTAATGAAGTGCGTGGAGTAAACGTGAGTGCACTAACAATAAGAAGAAGGTTAAAGGAAGCGGATATCACCCCTTTTAGACCAGCAAATGGTCCAAAATTGTCTGTAGCTCACAGACAAGCTCGCTTAAGATTTGCGCGTGATCACCTGAATTGGACAGAAGAGCAATGGACCTCCGTATTGTTCATGGACGAGTGTAGGACATGTTTATATGGTGCAGATGGTCGCAGAAGAGTCTATCGTCGACGTGGGGAGCGATATGCTCAAAGTTGCATTGAGGAGCGTGTTCCTTTTGGAGGCGGTTCGTGTATGGTCTGGGGTGGCATATCGATGAACGGGCGAACAGAATTGTGTTCATAGACATGGTCCGTCAAAACGGTAATAGAGGGGGTTTGACTGCACATCGCTACATAACAGAGATCTTAGAAGCTCACGTGGTGCCTTACATGGGATTCATAGGCGAAAATTTTACTTTAATGCAGGATAATGCCCAGCTGCACGCTGCTGCACAAGTTCGATAATATTGCGAAGAGGTTGGGATACGTACAATGAATTGGCCAGCACGCAGCCCGGATCTTAATCCCATTGAGCATGTTTGGGACAATTTAAAAAGAGCTGTATATGCGAGAAACCCTTTGCCCACGACAGTGGCAGCACTAAGAACAGCACTTTCAGAAGAATGGGACAATATTCCGCAAGATCTTTTAATAACCCTAATAAAATCTATGCGGGTTCCGCATAGATTTTATTAGATTAGAATCCGTAATAAGGGCACGTGGAGGTAATACACCTTATTAAAACATAAATAAACCCTTGCATAAAGTTTGTGTCTATTGTTAAAACCAATTTTTTAATTAAACCAATTTTCGTTAAATTTCTGTTTTTTCTTCAAAAAAGTCTTAAGGTCCTTTCCAGTACACAAACTTAAACTTGAGAATATGACCCTACGCTGTTTTAAAGTTCACGAACCAATCTAGAGGTTTCAATTTAAATCTGTATATAAAGTTTGCATACTTGGTTAAAATATTTATTTCAAAGTCGTCTATTACTTTGATGCAGTTTATGAGTCCGTCAGTGTATAAAGATTTTCCATCACCACCCGGGTGAAACCGCGGGGCGCTGGTAATATATAATTAGTCTTGACGAGGTAGCAACACATCGGCTATGGCACTTATTCTTAGGCGGCGGGAACCACATACCATGAAGCGGACCGTTTGCCGATTGCCACTAGAAAACACGAAGAGAAACAGTAAATATACCGAGCGTCCACATTTATTATAATTATTTTATTATTGCACTGACAGGCTTGTTTGGATGAAAAATTTGTCATTTATAACGACAAAAAAAACCGTTTCGTTCGTATAATCAGATAGATGGTTCTATGCAGCAATCATGCAGCGCTACGATTATCGGCCCGATCAAATGATACAACATATAGAAGAAGCTAGTGTTCGTCAGTATATGTGATTATCATACATTGTAAATAATACAAATAATATACCAAGTTAAAGTTCATTATTTATTTTAAGACCAGTTCAGACTATTTACTCAACAGATGAGATTAAATATAGACCAACATCAAACTGCAATTAGTATTGTAAACTTTTCCAAAGAATTAAAACGTAGGATGTTTGCATTAGTCTTACACTTAGAACACTTACACTCAACTCTTAGAACAAATTATTTATCTTCCAGAAATCCAACCTACGTCATTAGAATGAGATGCCTTGCCTACCTATCTATTATAAATTTTCGTGTACACGTTAATATAATAATTTGAACTTCCTGTACATTTATTTAATTAAACTTTTATTCGTTTATTGCTAAGACGTTAAAGTATAAATACATCTACAATGCTTTTTTCCCAACATTATCTGCTTATTAATATTTTTAAAACAAAGGAAACATTTCAAGTGCAATACATAAAAAAATAAAATATGTGTTGGGGCTTCGTTTACCCTTTTATTATTTTAATTAAGTTATTATTTTAAATAAATAAACTAACAAAAATATCGGTAGGTACCTGTTAATAATAAATAAAAAAACAAAAGGTTTAATATATTCATAATATACGTCAACAGCTGTTCAGTTGCTTGATTACACTTATAATAATAGATCACGAGAAACATGCATGCCTATATAATCCACAATATTTAAAAATGTACTTACAGGTTATGCTTCTTTATATTTGAACATATATGACATTACCAGATGACATTATTCAAATACCTGCATGTAACGAAAACAAAGAAAGCAAAGTGAAAAAAAGTAGGCAACTTGATCGAATAAGATTCTATTAATATTATTTAACCAAGTAAAGGTAGAGAATATCGTTATAGCGATTATCATATCAACACCATTTAAAAAGTTACGTAAGTACTGTTCATTCCTATTTATCAACAGTCCATGCGATTTTTTTGCAATGCGGTGATCGTCATACAATACAAAAATAGTTTAGATTCCGGGATAAAAATATATTTGTCTAACTGTTACTTATGGAAAAACTATTGGACCAATTTGGCTGAAACTTGATAAAGATACTTTTCATCCCGGATAATGGGATAGATTTATGTAAACCTTTACATAAATCCCAGAAAGTAGTATAGGTATTGTTTTTTTTTGTTATTTGCCATTTTCATATCGGTCGTTTCAGTCATTTCGGTCATTTCAATAATTTTAGTAAATTTGGTCATTTTGGTGCGAAAATCAAAAATGCGATAGAAACTCGGTCTATCTTGTGTAAGCTTTCACAAAAAAAACTAGTGGAGTACTGAATCGGTTTTGCTATAATTTTGTATATGTGTAGTTTTAATACGGAAAATATACATAGGTACTATTCATCCCGGGAGATGGGATAATTTGAGATATAACATGAAGTGAATTCCGGGGGCAAACATCACTAATATAAAAAAATTATACAATGTAACCTGTATACATATGCTTTCTCTTTAAACTAGAGGTATGTACCTAATAGGATTTGACCCGCGGTGCAGCCGCAGGAAAAACTCTAGTAGCCAATAAACACGACAGTCCTCTGAAGTTGGCACTCTTGCAGATCACCAAATCGATATTCTTTGTAAATAACACGACATATTTTTAAGGTCTACTAACTATATCTGGATCTAGTTGTCTATATTGTTACGACCGAGATGCCTAACAAAGGAAAAATCACACCTGCGTCTGTAGAAACACATTTTATGACCTTTTCAGCATTTGGACTTCTTTTGTTTCCATTGTGTTTAAATTTTGTAATTAGAAAAACAGCCCATTGTGTATTGTAATCTTTTATGTAGCCAGGTGTGATATTCAGAAATTCAGTCCACGCGGCCGAGATACATATTGTATTTGTGCAGTATAAAGCAATGCCTCAATGGAGAGATCGGCAGTCAAGCGATAAACACAAGCGAGGCAAGATGTGTGTACGTTCGGTAATGTATATAGTGACGGACTTTGCGCGTGTTATACGTGTTTTTATAGTTCTAATAAATTCTATAGTAATTCCAACGGCATTTTAATTCGAGTCCTGCCACTTGTAACAATATATTTAAATAAATGAAATAATTATGCGTCTGTTGACTTTTGGTTACGTTCTGAAACCAAGAGGCATAAACATTGGAAATTCTTGGCGGATCTATTCACTCTGCATAACACTAATCTGAACAACTTTTTATGTTATTGGCAAAAGCAATACATAAGACGTTAAAACCATTTCATTAAAAAAGTGAAGTGAAGTGAGTACACCAAGCTACAATGTAACGAAGAAGCCAAGCATGGGACTGCATGCTTGAGAATGACGTGCTCCGAATAATACAAAAGACCTAGAATCTGTGCGAAAGGGAAGTACTAATCAAGACGGCGTGAGTCTTGTTAACATAACGCATTGTGTGCGTATCACTCAGTGGTGTTTAAAGCTTACTCACCGTATTATGCATGTCACAGTACTCGTTAAAAGTAAATATGTTTATTTCGCCTTGAGTCATAATATCTTTTACTATTATTATTACTGTGAAATATGGTGAGTTAAAAGATAATATTACCTATATCTAATATTAACTTACTTTGTTAGCTGAGGGACTCGAAGAGTTGTCTTGTCCAAAAAAAATCTTTTTTCTTCATCCTGCACAGTTTATGACCATTTATAGGCTTGCGCCTCTTCCAAGCCAACTTCTATTCTATCCACCCAGCGTTACTTAGGACGTCCAACCAGTCACTGTCATACTGATAACCCTAACAAGCCGATTCGATTCCTGACAAGGGTAATTAATTTTACAAACAGTAATGAGACCACTTTAGATGTCGTTAAAATCGGCCTCGAGGCGAGTGTTTTTCGCTATTTAGCATAGTTTTGGATTTGGCCCTTAAGACTCACGTAAAAAGGACAACCATATAGTCAAGTCAAGGTCGTGTAGATCAAAGAAACAAACAGAAAATAAATTATAAAAATTATTAAACATTACTTGAACATATTTTTTATCGACTTCAAAAAAAGGAGGAGGTTCTCAATTCGTCGGAATCTTTTTTTTATGCATGTTCACCGATTACTCCGAGATTTATGATCCGATTTACGTGATTCTTTTGACGCGGAATAGCTGCCATTTGGTCCCCTAAAAATTTGACATAGTTTGGCCCAGTAGTTTTCATTTTATGAACATTTTTATTTAAAAAAATCCATTCCGTTCCATATGTACACCGATTACTCTGCGATTTATGATCCGATTTACGTGATTCTTTTGGTTCGACGCGGAATAACTGCCATTTGGTCCCCTAAAAAATTTACATAGTTTGGCCTAGTAGTTTTAATTTTATGAACATTTTTTATTAAAAAAATTCCATTGCGCGCGGCTAGTAACAAAAAAAAGTGCGTGTAACGTTCACACGCGATTGAAGTAAAACTTTTTTACTATTTTTTTTTTTCAAAATTTTTTAATTGATCTGTTTATAAACTATCTATTGACAAAAAATATATTTGAAAACCGGATGGTACGCCTTATTGCGACGCCATATTGCCGTAACGGACTTCCGTTGCATTGTCGTCCAGTTACCTCCTAGTCGCGCCTAAAGAAGTTTTAGTTCAATAAATATAAAAAAACTTCGTTTAAAAAAACCGACTTCAAAAACTAAAAAGTATAAAATAACTTATTTCTAAAGCTATTATTATTATTATATATTATCTAAAACATCTTGAAGTCGGTGCAAAGTAAAACATAAAAATTACTATATTTTGAAAATAACTAAGCACCGACTTTAAGATGTTTTAGATAATATATATTAATCATAATATCTTTAGAAATAAGTTATTTTATACTTTTTAGTTTTTGAAGTCGGTTTTTGACGGTCTGTTTTAGGAAATCTCAAAAGGGTTTCAATTCGGGACAACTGTACATTTGTAAGTCTATGACTAGTTAATTTAAAATATGCAGTTATTGACGCATTATCAATTAGTTGAAGCATTCATCATAATACCAACGATAAGAATATACTCTACTACAGTGATCTTGCTCTACTAGTGTTAGAAGCACCAATACTTAACATATTTAACTAAACAATGACGCAAACACGTGTTATTTTTTATATCAATAGAGACAGACTGTATAATCCAGTTTATGTATCTAATGTGAAATGTTAGTGATGGTTTATATATTAAATAGGTCGACTTCGAGTATTAAAACAATTTAAAAATTCTTGCTAATAATAAATGTGATATAAAAAAATACTTTAAGAAATAAAAGCAATACATTAATTATTTCTTAAATAATTTAAAAAGCACGAGGTTTGTATTACACACCTGCTTGTTGCTTGTTGAATATTGTTTTAACTCTTAACCAAGGTTTATTGTTTTAAGTAAATCATAACAACAGATTAAATCTATAATATTATAAAATTCTAAACATGCCGTTTCTGTACATTACACAGTACATTAAAGCCATTTAAAAAATTCAAGTGGAATAAGACTACATAAACGATGGAGAACACGATGCATTTTTGAAGTGAAATTTCTTTATCGGCGTTGGAATAAAATTCACCGTCACATTTTTCGGTTACGCGCCATCTTGTTTTCTTGCCCCTACCACGGTCAGTATAGTAGATCATTTTTCGAAAAATAAGGTCATAAAGAAGTTTCACTTCTTACGTGTGTACACTAGTACACTCACACATTTTATTTTTAATTTCCTGTCTGTCAACTTGTCTGTTTGTTCTAGATTCATATAAAAACTACTGGGCCGCTTTCGATACGATTTTCGCTGATCAACAGCAAATTATTAGACTTAAAATCTGCGCTACTTTTTAACCCGGGAATCCCGCGGAAATTTTTCTGAGAATGACATAAAATGGCCACGTTGAAATTTTTTTACGAATTCCTATGCGATTTTTTACTGATCGATAGCAAATATGTAATAATAAAATGTGTGATACTTTTTATCCTGGAAATCTCGCGGGAATTTTTCTGGGAGCATTTTGAAGTTGTTCGAGTGCATAAAAGTTAGGCTTATTAGTACACAGTTCCCACTAAAACCATAGCTTACTTTTTTTTTTAATGCTGCGATACTTTGCTTTTTATATTCCCCGGGATTTCCTAACTTCGAAACCACGTGATATTAATACTTGCTTGATATGACAGTTTCTATCTTTAGTAGAACAGATTTAGTTACGTCTGCTTTTAGTGACATTACTCATCTCGGGTTTTTACGAGAATCTTAAAAAATAACTGTGATCTATGTTACTCAAACGTGGACGCAGTCGCAGGCAAATCCTAGCGTATAAATAATAATATGTCATATACTCCTAATTTAGGAGATTATTATTTTATTATTATGACAAATACAATTCATATTCAAATAATTATATGAATCATTATTTAAAAAAAATCCTTTTCCAAACCTTTTAAATATTGATAGTTGAAGAAAATAATTTAATGTAATATAGTTCACGCCTATCTCATTTGGTGGCTCTGGTGTTATTAGAGTTGCCAGATGTATTCGAAAAAAAGGGTCAATTTTTTTTAAATTATAAATTTACTGAAAACTAAAGTTTTAGTTACGAATCTACTTTTTCACATATTTTGTACTCGATGCCAGTGCTTTTACTAAAGTTTTATTGCCTGAGATGGCATCTTTTAATTCAGTGCAACTAGTAATGATATTAAAGAAAACGCACAATTCACCTTTTGCAATATCTACGGGGAGCCACAAGTTCGCAAGAAAATTAACGAATTTGTCAACTAACGAAAATCTTTTGTCCAATTTACCAATATTTTCTTCACCGAACAAACATAAGAAAATCAGACCGTCTGGTTATTGCCGGCACATCTGGCAACTCTAGATGTAACTGATTTTAAATGAAAACCTGTGTACTACTCAAGCATTCGTAACTAAGAGTGGCCCTAAAATGACACATGAAATATTTTATTGGTGCATAATTAGCACGGTTATAACTGCTAAAATCTGTCAATACAGAAAACAAAAATCCTTCGGAGATGCATCTACGAACATGTGTAGGTTTTACATACTTTCACGTAGCATTTAAGATTTCTGTGTAGTCTTAAGTTTAATGTCAAAATAAATTAAGCAATAATTACATCTAGAGTACAACACTCGTCGTCTTATTTTGTACTCCCCTCTGAAGCGGTTGTAGCCTAGCTCCCGGACGATTGAGCCCTGGGGTCTTGCCTAGTGTTGCTCCAACAACATAAAATCAGGGTTCGTCCACCACCGAATACATAAAAATAAATCCCCACAAGTTGTGACCCCGCTAAAGAACATCAAGCAACCTTCAAAGAGTTAGTTAACAAGGGATCGAGACATTTTCAAACAACTTTTTCAACAAAAGGTGATTCTATCAACGAAAAACAGCAGCTCACAACAAGAAACTACAGAATATAAGATAATAATAATAATATAATATTTACAGCACAGCATCCGACAAGGATAGAAAGAATCAGCATTTTAGCCATAATATGGAATAAAAAAACGTTGCTGATAATGCGAATGTGTACATAGTACGTATGTACTTAGTACGTAGTATTTGTATAAATACTCGTCAAACCGCCATATATTTATCGACTGACAAAGTGATATAAGGTGAACGGTCGAGAGTTAAATATATTGGTTTTTAATAAACCACTAAAAATAGTCAGTAATTATGACTATCGCATAAAGGCTTACATTTCACTATGGACTCCATTATGATATCAAACACGATTTACCTGTCGAAGACATTATGAAGATGCTACATATTATGAAGCTGACACAATTATGCGAGCATCATCGCATGCTTGATCTACAAAGAAAACAACATTGAGCCGACCTACGTGCTTAATGCAGAATGCAAAGATTAACTTGGTCATCATACAATGAGCCATGGAAATGAATTTACGTGCGGATATAATAATTATACAAATGAAAAAGTCGTGAAGGTTTTTATAACATAGTATTTAATTTATGTGGGGGTTTTTTATGTGTGTGGTGCGTTGATGATGTTACTCCGCTGGATGATGGTGACGCACTACTGGCGAGAGCCCATGGCTCTATCGCCGCGGGAGCTAGGCTCAGCCGCTGGCCCATCCAGTACAGTACAAAATAAGATGACGAGTGTTAATAGACTATATATATAGTAAATCTTATCAGCTACGTGAAACTATGTAAAACCTAAACATGTTCGTAGATGTATCTCCGATCTCTGCCGCGATGGAGTTATGGACTCTCGCTAGTGGTGCATCACCTCATCCAACGGGGTAACATTATAGACGCACCACACACATAAAAAATGTTGCAGGATCAACAGAATGTGAATAGTTACAAGGCTAATTGTGATTTGCACTGTTGAACTGGCACTCTTGTGTGGTGAATGTATCATCAGTAATATCATAACGCAGGCAATTATTTTATAAAGAACATACACGTCGCACGATAGTCATTGACCCAATCGTACTTGCACTTGTAGCCTTCAATAATACACAGAACTCGTATTACTAAAGTTTTAAATAAAATTTATGGTGAACACTTCGATGAATACTTATTATTTATTTATTACATTATCTATTGCTAGATGCCTACTAAGTATGATGGAATGATTCCGTGGAAAAACTCGAACTCATGTATTTTTCATGGCCTTATTTCCATATTTCAAATTGAGGGCAATGTCAGTCCCCGGCCAATCGTAATTAAAGGGTAATCCATTATGTGTTATGTTTACTTTTAATTGTTTTTTTTAATAGTTGTCTGGGTTTTAGTATTAAATTAGCTGTCTAGGTTTATCTTTTAAGTATACGGTAAACAATAAAGAGTTTTCATTCGTTCGGTCATTCATTCAAGGTGTAGTATTACATCACAAATACTTACTAAAAACTAACTCTGAAACTCTCTTCTAGATATCTTACTTTCATGGAAATATTCCTCTATGCTGAGAGGTATCTCTTTGAACTTTAAACGATTAACTCAAACCCATACACAATTATCAAGTTGTAGATCGATTAACTGACGGTGATTACTTCCTAGTTCGTAACAATTTTATAATAACATTTCCATATTATCTTCTTTTTGCAATGGAAATACATAGATTATAATAAATGATATTCACCTTCATCATATATTTATACAGATACAATACAGTAACAGTCCATAAAAGTCCCACCGTTGGGCTCGGTCCTCCCATAATAGGGGAAACAGATAATATACCCGCTAAGCTGGACCAAGACGGCTTGGCAGGTTTAACACATCGGTTATCTCAATGTCACCTGCACATTCTGATCAGATCATCACGATGTTTTCCGTCACCGTTAACACGTGGTAATTGTAGCAATATACACGATAGTTCAGAAAACTGCCTAACTAGTGCCTGCCTTCCGGCCAAGATTCGAACCCGCGCCTTTAAAATTTGGAACACGTGTGCCAACCACTATGCTACCACGGCAGATGCAATTTACCTCTTTGTAATAACAAAATGTTTAGATCATTCACTGGTAAATAAAAGTAGCATACTGTTTTATTAAACCACCTTACAAGAATGGGCTAATGACGTCACACTGTCACATCAAGCGAATTCCAAGACACGTTGTGACGTGTATTTTTCATGGAATGTATGCTTCCTAGATACAAGATTAATGTGAATGTACATTAGTTACATATTATTATGGAATATTTATTATTTATTTTAAGCAGTTTCCTATTCAAAAATGTATAATATATAGGTACTGTTTCAAAGTGAAATGTTTTTATCGAATATTTATTTGTGTTAAAAAATCTCAACTGTTTATCAAATGTGCCTTGTCGAGCTACCACAACAACTCTTTCTTTCGGCCTCACTCAAAGGCCTACAATTTGGCTGAAGCTTTTGCTTGAAGATTATTCTTAAACTTTAATATTCATTGACATTTGAGACTGACTAGAGATGAAACTAAAATATTATTTTTTATTGTTCAATGCAAAGAAGGATAATTCAATCATAGATTCTATCGAAACATTTAACATATTAGCCGGAGGTAAATTTAATAAGAAATTTTCTCGCCTCACTATTCTAAAATTATTTCACTAGCATAGAAGAAATCAATAATGCATGATGCTGATTCGCATGCCCAATGCATTTTAAATTAAAGATAAAAATATTCAACTGCGTCTTATTCATGTATTCAGAAACACTTCACATATTTATAAGGGTTCCGTAGCTATTTTGGCAAAAACGGAACTCTTTTAAAATCGTCAGGTCCGTTTGTCCAACTATCTTTGCATGATACAGTCATCTTCTTCGGAAACTACTAAGTGTATATGGTTGAAATATACATATATAGAATATAAAAATGCCGTTACATGAAGGTGTTGTGAAATTGCGAAATAAAATTGAACTCATTACTTAGATTCGGCGCAAATGGTCCACCGAGCACAGCCATCGATGGCCAGCAACAAGCAGCTGACAGGCTTTTCCATACATTTTGTAGGGACTTGCTGTCACTTTTGTACGCGCAGTGGCGCGTAGCCCCCAGTGGTGACTGTTGTCAGTGAGTTGGGTGGTCTCGTTAATCAAGATCTCATAAAATCACAACTGATGATTTAAACGTGTAGATTACGAGTATTAATCGTAGTCTCTAAAGTTGTAAAGAAACCAAAGCCAAACACTTTCAACGAAAATTATTTTGAACAAGAACTGAATAATTTATAATAGTGAAATTGGTATTTTTTAATGCGTTAACAATAATTATGTCTGTCGTTTGTGACTTACCATCAATGTTCCATCTGTAATGTAAGATTTAAAACTTATCTAATAACTGTGTTTTTGGTTTTATAAATTGGAATTTACCTGTAAGAGAACTCAGAGCTGCCGTCATTGAACATTTTATAAAGTGATCAATATATTCGCATTAGCATGTGCAATTTATGTACTTGATCGGTTGTCACGGACTGAGAAAATAGCGTTCAGTGTGAACAAGTTCACATTGTGTTTATGTCATTGTTCATGAATGCAGTTGAAGCTAATCAGATGCGTATATTATAAGTCTCGCTCTTAATAGTCAGTTTCAGTTGTATTATTATTTAAACCTATTTATGCATAATAAGGACTGCATTAGGGATATGTTATATAAAAATTAATATAATAATGACATAATCTTCATTTTCATTGTTTTTGCACTTGGTATATTGTGACTAAATTTATAATCTAAGTAATTTACATATAACCTAAATTAACTACAAATTATGCTCAGATTGTGTTAACTAACAGTTTTCTGATAACAAGAATATATAGATAAAGAGTCTCTATTACGTAGATACTATGTTCGCGGGTTCTTATAAAATCCAAGTCTCTGTTTTCGTTACTATTCTGATTCTGTTACTATTTTCATGTAGAGCTTGAGTACGTTAGTAGCAGTTACAAATAGGCTTGTTTGAATTTTTGCAGTCGTGTATAAAGCCACTTACACAAGGATGATAAGTGGTTGTAATAACAAAGCATTGACCTTGAAGCTAGGTCATGCCTACAGTACAGATCTCACAGCGCATTTTTTTTTATTGTAGTTCGCGTTTGGCCACAATCTTGCCCTATGTGGCGCAAAGATGTGGCCTAGGATGTAGCACGCTTACCTAGAAGGTATCTATTCACACGGGACTTGAAGACACCCAGTTTATCGGGATCAGTGTAGGCGTATCGCAGTTTTCAACAGTTTATGAGAAAAAAGTATAACTTATTAAAACATATATGTATAAATACTTACAGATTCGATGTCTAGTTCTATTACAATTTCTCATTAAAACATTTAGGGCCTTTACTTATAATCGTTTCTTAAATTTAAAGAAACTGCTCAGCAACTGATTAGTGAAAATCTCACCCATAAACTCCTCTTTAGTCAAATATTTTAGGTACATCCTACATTAATCATTCAGATTTCGTTTATCTGTGCTCCTTATAGGTACACAACAGGTAATACACGTTTATAAGAGAAAAAATGAGATATTCATTGATTAGGGAATGATTCTGATTAAGGGATGCCTAATCGTTTCTTAACGAGATGATTATAAGTTAGGCCGCTAAAATCAGAAACAGCAACTTCATCGTTGTCCAAATAACACATACATTATTACTTTTAAGAATTTACCTATAATATTTTTTTATATTACAAAATGTAAGCTGTATTCTTTATTTTTTTAATTGTTGAAGCACAGCAGACAGCCTCAGGCACAGGCCCAACTTTGATGGATAGTGGTTACCGTCGCCTATGGACATTAACAATACCAGAGGTGCTGTCAATGTGCTGCTGGACTTGAATGAGAAACTGGAACCTGGCCACTGATCCCGCAACACAACTCAAAGTTGTTATAGCGGCATACTCTAGACCAGAGGTGGTTGGTAGCCATCCAGACGAGCAAATACCCTACCACCTGGCAATTCCGATATTAACTACGTAATCAATTGCCTAGTCCCAAAGTTAGGTTGTTTTATTTTAATTTAATTTGCAAAGCTCTGTTCTCTGATTGAATATTGGCTTTCCATATATAAAAAGGCGCTAATATTATTATTAATTTAAACTACAAAAGTGCGACAAAATTAAGATTTTGTTTAAGAACATTTAAGATTATAAGTAATCAATTAAAATATCCCACCTCTGTAGCTCCGTCGTCTTTTTTCTTTAGAACCGTAGTCATTTTACTAATAACTATATATGATACAAACTAACTCGGCGTTCCAGAGAACGTCGCCTAATGCTTTTAGACCCGTAGTGGATTAAAAGATATGTGCCTGGACGCCTTTGTGTTTGCGTATTTGTATATCTTTAATGTGCGCAATTTTATAATTTGTAATTGTCACAGTTCCGGAAATATTCAGTTTAAGTCACACACAACTTACTAAAATATTTGATTTCATTTTTTCCTTTAGGTAAAGCTATTATAGTATCCTTCAACATCGATGCCTTTAAGCGGGTGATAGACGTGCGAGCAATTAGGTATTAGAGACTTGACGAACTTTTTCACCAGTGACAGTCCGCGTACTTGGTCACACATAGGTGGAAAAGATTGTCGAGCCATACGTACGCGTAGTTGCTCGCATATGTATCACCCACTTTAGGTATCGAAACACTAAAAAGCAAGCTCATTGTATAAGAAATTAAAGAAACTTTTGAAAGTAAGATCACACTTATATGGCACAATACAAACGTCTTAATTTGTAATTATAAGATTTGTTTTAAAAATTAGTACTTTGATGCCTATTTGAATTCGCATTTACATATTCCTATATCTAGTCGATAACAAGGTTGACAAAAATTAAATTGTAAATAAACACTATTTACCTATGTGTACCTTGCTTTAGATACTTTTCACTAATATAGTTTAGTTTTCACTAGTGCCATCCACCAGGTGCCACTTGCAGAATCGTGGATAGCGTTTAAAGGGATGAAGTTTTACTGCAGACCACCTCGAATACAATCACATTTTCCCATTTTAATTACCGCGCCGATTGAATTTTCGAATTATTTCTTCCCGGGCCCTTAACAAATATAGATATAAAATGTCAGTCCTAACTTATTTATCTTTCGTTTGTGCTAGTTTTTTCAAATCCATTTTTCCTTTTTAAAGTTTTAACCAGGATATAGTCCATTTCTTCATTGGCTTAAATTTGATTCCAAAACCTACAGGAACATTATTTTTCGAGAATAAAGTTATCAATATTTAATTTTGTGTTCTTTTAAAACCCAAAGCCTTTTCAATATAAATAAAATCTAATGATGTCTCATTAACTTTCACGTTTACATGTTACTAGATAATAACTAGAATGTTTTGCAAATTGCAAAGTCGTTTCTCGATTTATTTTTCTTATTTTTTATCCATCCAGCTCAAGAGCCACCTATTTTGCAATAACTACTACTTTTCAATTTGAAGGCACGATGACCAAAAAGGACTGTCAAAAATACTTGACCACGTTAGGGGAAGATGACGGACTTCAAGGGTGTTTAAATAAAAAATATAAAAAGGATGAACGGTCTGGGAACGTATTGAATGTACATACAAACATTCATTTATATATAGTATACCATTATCTATTTGTCTGTTAAATAACTAATGTAGGTACTGCTCGCGGATACCTACTTTCTTTCCTTCAAATGGAATTAATTTGATACACCGCCAATATGTAATTCAAAATTAATAAATCTTTAAAAATGTATTTTATCTTTGACATTGATACTTACGTTAAAACCATTTATGCAGTATGAAAATCTACTGTGACGTTTATCTTTTAACGATGTGACAACTGCTAATGAGTCCTTGGCAAGAAAAGCAAGGCCGACGCATCTTATAAACAGGCGGATATTATGCATAAGAGATTTAACCTTAAAAATAAAAACATATTAAATTAAGAACTAGTTTTTGACCGGCTATCGAACGTCTACGTAATATGGAAGTGAAAACGAAATACCTCCTCCTAATAAATTAACAAACGTTTCTTACTTTACATGTAACTAAAGTATATAGCTACTCTACTAGAAGAATGTTAAGTGAATATTGTAAGTATATTCTTATTGAATGAAAACTACTTAAAGCTTTCCACACCTTTTAGGTGTGAGAGGCATAGTAATCTGGTATGGTTGAGTATATACTTATATATTTACGTCCGTCTTCTAAAGTCTGGGAATAGTCTAATTAATAATTATTCAAGTACGCGTGTACCGTGAAACATAATAAGTATAGAAATCACAGGTTCCCAAAGATATTATCGGCTCACGGGGGGCACGGCCAAGCTCATTATATTAAAATGTTGGTAATTTGAAATAGGAGCGACAACAAGGAGAGCAATGTGCCTACTAAATCTTCAATTATGGTATAAATGGTTATTATTAAAATTATCAATTATAAACAATGTTTGTTATAATTATTAAAATATAATGACCTATTGACATTTTATTTTCAAACTAAATATGTCCTGCATAAGTCGTGGTAGCGTGATGACTAGCGCACGCATCCCAAACTCAAAGGGCGCTAGTTCAAGACCTAGCTGGAACGCATGTATCTCTTAGGCAGTTTTATGACCTAATGTGCATTATTGTTACAATTACTAGGGGATAGCAACCGTGAAGGAAAACATATTAATGAAACCTGCACATCAAAATAACCGATGTAACAAACCAGCCAATCCGCCTTGCATAAGCGTGGCAGGTATACTGTCCGTTCCCCTAAGAGAATTGGAACAACCGAGCCCAGTAGTAGGAAGTTTATCGGCTGCTATTATTTATACCCTACACTTCGTTGGAGTGGCATTTAAATTTTATACTTCTATCTTCTAAGTTTTGTAAAACATCGAAAAAAATATTTGAAAATTAAGATGGACTGACTATTTTAAGCTCCAAAATTTTTATTTAAATCGTTTAGTGGTTGTTCGAGACAAAATTTCAAACAGACTGACAGACAATAATGTATAATCCCTTTGATTAATCAACCTATAAATAGCATTATTCACTAAAATATTATCATTTATACTAAAATCACAAACAGACATCATTTTTATTTATTAGTATACAAAAGGGGCGCTCAATCGAAGAAGTTTGAGAATCTATTATATGAACCAAAAGTCTAGACTCGAAACAGTTATCACCATATGACATTCAGGTTATAATGAATAGTGCAACATAATACGAAATACGCGTGTGAAATTGATGACGAATCAACAAGTTTATCTGGTGTGGAAACCAAAATTTATGTAAATAATTATTTTCAATCTTATAAAATATCGACATAAACTTACCTAAAGGAATTTTTTCCCCATTAACATTTCATATACCATAATAGTCATAGTTATGTTTGTATGAACTTATGTCTTTTGCACACAGCTATAGTTTCATTTTCAATCGGTATAGGTACAATAAATAGTTAATTATTCATCTATCTCTTTAGTATTCTAGATATAAAGTTGTGATGGCTCGTTGTATTTCATTCCAATGACATGGAATCGAATCCTGACCGAAAGTACACACTGCTCAGGCAGTTTCCTTCGTCTGATTTACTTACTGTTTTATTAAAATTCACAAATGATGTAAGTTCATCTAGTGATGGTAGATTGTTACACAAGAGGTGAAAGTAACGTCACAAAGGCACAAGATAGTTTGGCGCATCAGTGTAGCGGGGACGCTAATAGTTCGAGTGCCTAAATAGGCCTTTCACCCGAGGTCAACACTCTGCTTGTCATTTCGAATATGAGGAAAGTAAATGAAAACTGATTAGTTAAACAAACAACTACTTCTCGAATTAAATCAGCCTTTTTTTAACTGCTGGCTGCAATGCCGTTTATGCATTGATTTTGCCAATGTCGAGAGAAAAGAAAAGTCAGGTGAAAAAAAAATTGGCTAAATAAAAAGCAATTTGACCGGTAAATTAAAAAGAAAATTCTGCAAATCTAATACAATATAAAAAACAAATTAACTACAAAAATACTTAAAACAAAACATAAGAGCAAAGGACAAAACTAAATAATAACTAACTTCAAAACAAACTAAGTATAATATATATATACTACAACAACAATATATATATACTAACAATCCATATAATTATATGAATATATATATATATATATATATAAATATATACATGCATATATAATATACAAACTATTATAAAATAATATTATATACAAATGACTTATGCGATAAAGTTAAGAGAGCACTACTATTAACAGGACGAGGGCAATTAACAGGAAGAATGTCATAAAGGGGAGTAACAATTTTACGGCAGTGGAAAAAGATATGTTCTATAGAACCTTCGCCCAGGCCACACTCAAACAAAGAACTATCACGAATCCTGAGTTTTGCTAAGAAAACAGGGGAACAAACATGGCCAAGTCGTAAACGAATTATGATAGATGAAATTTTTTTAGGGATGTTGCGGAAGCGGAAAAACCAGGGAGACGAGAGGATAAGGGGTTGGAGATTAGCAAAATGTTTGCCAACAGTTTGAGAAGAATTTTGCCATAAGTCATTCCATGATTTCAGCATCTCGGGTTTAACGAGAGCTCGAAGATCGCGTGGGAAACACTTGGCATATTTACCACAACCAGCGTAGACAGCTTGTTTGGCACACTTGTCAGCACTTTCATTACCACAGATGCCCGAGTGACCAGGAATCCAGGCTAGAATTACTTCCAAACCCAAAGAGTAACAGTTGTAAAGAGTCTGCTTAATATGCAAGGAAAGTGCGGAAATTTGATTGGAACGAAAAGGGGATTTAGAAATATCTTGTAAGCAGCTCAAAGAATCAGTAAAAATAATACACTTATTAAGGCGATGGGATTCTATATAAAGGGCAGCTTCAAGGATGGTTATAGATTCACCGGAAAAGACAGAATTAAGAGGGGGAATTTTATAATTGAGGATTATTTGAAACTTAGGGATCCAGACTGCAGCACCAAGAGGGCCGTCGTCATTCAGTCTTGAAGCGTCAGTGAAGATATGAAGCCAGCCAGGCCAATGTTCCTGAGTAATTTGGTTAAAAGATTAAATCCATATCTAAATCTGATGAAACGTCATCATATACGTCATGTATAAAACGTCAAGTAATTACTTTTTTCTGAGGCGTTCTACCAGCCAGTATTTTTTTATCACTAAAACACAAATATTTAGCTCTTTATGTAAATTAAATAATAATTTAGTGAAAAGTAATTTATATGTATAAAATGAGTTTACAAAATTGTTGATATTATTTTATTACAATTTAACAGTGGCTATAAAAGAAGGAGTGGCATCTATGTTTCGTATAGTTTTCTAAATTTTTTGATAGCAGGGAAAAGCATTTCCCAGGGGCGGAAAGTGCAGATTCCATACCTGCGATTAAGCAACTCCAAACGTACTTTCAGAATGTGAGAAATGAAATATATATTGACAACTCGCAATTTTTCAAGTTAGACATATAAAAATGTTTAAACCTTTCATAATGATTATAATAATAAATTAATAAAGAAATACGCGTTACACGTGTGTTTTTAATTCGTCCAGAAAGTATAAATATAATAGCGGACTAAGTTGCGGGCAACAACTAGTGTAATAATATATGAGCACTTAAAGTGATAATAAATATGAAGAGAACCTACGGTGTCAATATGGAACGTGAGCATGAGTAAAGTTATGCATTAAAACGAATGCAATTCAAGATGTATCTTAACATAACGTGAAGGATCAAGATATTTATATTCAAGTCAGTAAAAGAATTTCTTTAAAAGTTTAAAATCCTACGTATGAATGACATAATTATATTTCGAGCGTTTTAAGTATAAAAGTTTTTTTGTAACCACTTCACGTCGAGGCCAACTTGATTTGGTCAACATTTAAAAAACGTGAAGAATGATTTTTGGCTGTAATTTCATTATTTCTAACATCGTGAAAATTTCTAACATTTAAATGAAAATAGAGAAATTTGTGATTGAGGTAATAAAGGTTCGAATAAAACTTGAATGAAAATGGCTTGATGCGTTCAGTAGATTTTAAATATGTGGGATTTTTAGTGGCAGAACTCGGAAAATGCTTTTTACCAAAATTTGTTTGTATAAGTAGACTATACTGAGTAGATAGGTAGTTTATGAGCTATACTGTATTTTTAACTATGCAAATTCGTCATCATCACTGAACTCTACGTGCCTGGATACACATATTTTCGATCAATTCTTCAACATTAGAAAGATGTTTTCAAATTCTAAAAATAAAACATAATTAGCATAAGAATGCTATAGGGCCAACATTCTAGAGATTTTAAAAGCCTTTACGTTTTCGTTGTCAAGCCTATTATGTAAAACAAACAGATAAGGCTGTCATAATTTGATTAGCGTTTTGGTTTAACGGTAAACCTGCTCGATCAATTTACAACTTTAGATACACATATATTAGCGTTGCATACAATCGTTAAGAAACATCTAAAAGTATGTGAAGTCACACCTGCTGTATATTTGTGTTTATAAAACAGTCAATTTTCGTCTTAAATCGCTTTAACGTAAGCATCAAAACTAATACTTATAAATTTCCTAAGAAAAAATCTTTCATAATTTAAATCTATTACCGGTATATACATATAACCGGTATAGCAGAAGAAATGCAATCCGATGTTAACATGGGATTGCATTTCTTCGGTGATACCGGTAATAGGTAATAGAGATAAAGAATATTTTAAGAAACTACGTTACGTACTGTACGTTTTGTTCATATTTTTTATTCCTATTTTATGAATGTAATCCCCCACGCAATCGATACATCTTTGGCAACGCAGTGGCAGTTTATTGATTTCTCCAAGAAGGGCTCTTGGAGAAATCAGCTAGACGGGAGGCAACATATTCTTCAAAGACATTTTATACTACCTCTCGGGTATTACATTTTTTTCTCGCTAAGAAGTTATCCAAATTCTAAAAAAAGTACAAGCCTGTAGGCGCTGTTAGCATAAGCCTGTAAGCTCTCCGTCGTCCATCTCATCTCATCACTCATCTGGTGAGTATCACACTCACCACATTTCCGTGCCCGTATGCAACGAAATAAACATACCAAAGCTGTTGAACTTGAAAATTGCAGTTTAAAATTATTATCTTATGCCCGGTTCCTATGTCTTACTATTCATTCAGTTGCCTTGCCATTGGTAGAAATTTGATGTTACTTGTATGGAGCTTATGTCAATTTTCACCGATAGTAAGGCAAATAAGCGGTCGGTAAGGCATAGGAACCGGCTATCAATGTTATATATTAGCTTGATCTGTTATGTAATTACAATGTGACTTTAGCTGGCCCGGTCTACCTTCAGTTTACGGTTAGCTAATCTATGCGGCATGATTAATATATGCGGTGTTTCGTAAAACAGTTATTTTTTGTCGCAACGGTGGTCCCATGTCTTGTTTACTTATCTCTTCTGGTCATGGAGTCTGGCACTGCCAATGCCGCAGTTGCCATTAGTATGTCAATGATCGACATGGGAGTGTACGTACTTAATCATAAAATGCCAGTTAGGTAGCACACTTATTTCCGATTTATATATACTTTCACTTCTACGATGTTTTGAATTATTTTGTGTGTTATATAAAAAAAATTAGTTAACAGTAATGATTGCCTTATTTAACTCCTCTTACCTGTTTAGTCGCGGAATAAAAATGTTCGTCACCTTAAAATCGAGTTTTGCTTGCACGAGTACAATGAAATTTACTACCAAGATTTTAATAAATGTTACGTTTATAAAATACTAGCTTCTGCCCGCGACTTCATCCGCGTGGAATAGTTAAAAAAAGTTTGGTCTTAGCGTGATGATATATAGCCTATAACCTTTCTGGATAAATGGACTATCTAACACTGAAAGAATTTTTCAAATCAGACCAGTAGTTCAGGAGATTAGCGCGTTCAAGCAAACAAACTCTTCAGCTTTATATATTAGTATAAGATATTTATATCTGAAAAAATAAAATTGCAATGTTGACAATGACAGACGCTGAGATTATCAATAAGAAACAAAGAGTATATATCACTACGCTTAACATAAATATTAAAACCAATAAAAAGGTTTAACATGTCTAGACAGTCGTTTTAGACATGATAGAAAATCAAACAAATTTGATCAAGTAATTTTAAACTTTATTGTCAAATATAAACATAATTTTCTGTGGAACAGTCTGTTCTGTGTTTAGTTTAAAAGGTAACATGTGCTCGCAGAACGTAAAATGAATCAATTTGAAAACTGGCGAACGTTTTCAAACCACGACGTGCATACTTATGACGTCATAAGTACATGTGTATATATGCTCGTACAAATTCTATAAAGTATCTGAGTTAATTTGAATGCCCGCTTCCTTATTATGTACCTTTGGTAACTCTTATAAACAAATATTACTTTTACTCAGAATATGAAATATTTGCAAGGTGTACAAACAAAACAAAAACTATTGTTATTGACAATCCATAGAATAGTAAGTAGCAGTTAATGTTTTAAAGAATAATCAAAGCTTGGAGACGGGTGTGCACGTGTACTAAAATTTAATAATAATATGCAAAACTCACTACTCGTACAGCGACCGTAATATAAAACATCTTGAAACTGGTCATGTGACCCGTGGCACACTAACCCGCTAAACTCTAGCACTTTTAATTTTTTGCCATATATCTAATCACTCATCTCATTACACCTGTAAGTAAGCACTTGTTGGCCCAAATTTTAGTATGTAATTTATCCTTATTCGACGGAGCGTCGTCTATTTTTTGCTCTAGATTTCTCTTACAGCTTACATTCATCATAATGGAAATCTTTTTGCATATAAATCCTTCACTCAATATCTAAAATGTCAAAAACATTATAAACTTGATTCTATACATGTATTCTATGACCGTATTATTAGGCAGTATGGATGTATTAACTTGGAACGTGCGTCGGTCATAATAGATACTATACTTATGTACAGTCGAAAGCAGAAAGAAAGTAGCAGCCAAGATGGTCAAATCTATTTATCTATAACAACATCTAAAGTGATCATTAGTATCGGTACAACCAATGTGGTCTAATTGTTCAAATCAGTCTTCTTGTCCAAAAACATCGTTACAAGCACAACGCCAAATACATGAGTTCATTCAAGTTACCATTATTATGTTAACAGACACGACGCCAAATGATCGGTACACTCTAGAAAAATGAATTCTACTCTAAATGTGATTAGAGTCAAATCGAAATGATTTCATACTAAATCAAAATTCAAATAGTATTATTACTGTTATAAAAATCCTTTTCGTTTTTATGACGTAACTAGTGTTTGCCCTCGACTTCATTTTCATCACTTAAATGGCAAAGATTAAAGTTATTTTATCAATATTTAAAATTTAATGCATTTATAATATGAATACATAAATCCTGGATATTTCCATAAAACCCCGACATTAGTAATGTTACTAAAGACTTATTCAATTACAGATGTCCCACTAAGGATGTAAATACAGACAGTGTCTTGTGATTTACGAGCATTGCGTCAAAGTTGATCTAGTGGCTTGGAAGTAAAAGGAAATTCCGGGAAATTTCACGAGTCCTCCGAGTATCAAACTGCTGTAATAAGAGTAACACGGCCAGTTTTCATGCTATTTCTAGACTTATAATTCCCTAGAAAATTTTGTAACTTTCCGGCACTAAAGTATGGGAGTAAAAAACAGGAAAAAGTGAATCCGGTTTCCGAAAAAACTATACTAGACTTCCCATGGTATTAGCTTTTTCAGCATTTATGTTAAAAATGTCTATATAATGTTAAAACCTCATAGAAATTAACATATATTTATGAAAAAATACATCATTTTTTCAATTTTCCATCAATCAACAAACAATTTGACCCCAATTGGTTTTTTTAATAACTTCAATGTACAGACAAGGCTATTTAACAATATTAACTTATTTTAACATTTAATTTGACGTAATTGACGTAATACACTATGTATATGTGAGTATATTTTCTATGTGTTGTGAGTTTGGGAAAATATCTATTAAAGAGTTTCAATACACAAGAAATTTAAATTCGAGACAAAACTTATTTTATTGTCACTAAATAATTGGTGTTTCTTGGATATTGTTTAAATATCAAATACTTATATGAATTCTCGTAATCTATACTCATCAATAAAAATCGAGATGCCTAGGATAAATATAATATAACCCAGTAATTGAAAAAATCTTAAGCTAACGTTCTAGTAAAATCGTATTGTAATCAGCCAATTTTTATGCATTCTAACTAACCACTTTAAACCACTCCCGGAAAATTTTCCGCGGGATTCCCGGGACATAAAGTACCGAAGCGCTCGGAATTTCAAATTCAAAAGTTTATTAAAAATAAATATACCACTTAGCAATCTGTTATTTCTGTTACGGAGAAGAAGCGGAGAAGAAACTCTAAACAACACGTCTAGCTGAAAATTGATTTTATTTATAGTTCTTATTCTATTTTTAACAAGTTCTTTATAACTTTCATACAGAAGTATGTTACACATTTACTTCAGGAAAAGAACGTAAAGCATTGTTTTAGTGTCAATTGAATCTGAATCAACTAATTGTTATGCAAATAAATAATTTATACTATTCCCAGGAAAAATCCCGCGGGATATGCGGTTCAAAAGTACTGCAGTGTTTGAAAAGAAAGTGTACTATGTTTTAGCATAAGTATTATCCAAATCAGCTAATTTATTCATACTAATCACTTTAAATCACACTTGGGAAAATATCGAAATAAGAAAGCATTTTTTATACTGGCCTCTTTAAACCGTTCCGGAAAAAATTCCTACGGGATTCCGGGATAAAAGGTAGCACAGAATTAAGTCTAACAAAGCTCTTTATCAGGGAAATTCGAATTGAAATCGGCCTAGTAGTTTTTAAGTAAATCCCAAACAAACAGACAAATCGACTGACAGACAAGAAATCTAAAAAAAATGCATCGTATTCTCCATCGTTTATATAGTATATTCTTTATTATTAATTCTTATTCATAGAGTGTCAAAGTAAGTTTGAACGCTTCTTTATGGTTATTAAAGAAGCGTTCAAACTTACTCTAATTCTTTATGAATAAAACCGGTAGCATTTAGTAAAAACGGAAACTCAAAGATGCATACAAGTTCATCAAGTATTACATAATTAACCTGAACAAATAAAGAGGACTGAAAGATCTGGTTAAAAACAGGAAATTCAGATTGTGGGTTAGTAATATATCTTTAGTTAACTGAAATAATATTATAGTGAGCTACTGTGGCCAAACACACCGTTAGATTATAATCTATCTAGCGAAATTGTTAACTATCGACATACTGTGATCCGTAACAAACTGCTTACAATTTAACTTATTATTTTTCGATAGATATAATATATCGCATTAAATTGTTCTGTGTCCATAAAGTTAGTAATAAAACACAGGTGGGTATCAGTCACAAAACTAAAGATTTGATGTCAGCCCCTGTGGGATAGAAGTTTTAAGAACGTTTGTAAGTAGACAATAAATGATGCTTGATTAGAAAAAACTGGTGTTTCCTTCCAATCCCAGTGCGTGCCCTCGCTCGCACGAGATAAATATTATTATGCTCACATCATCCTCCTCATCATTCACACTGCTGTGATCAGGAGTTTTTTTAAACTTTTGACTCAAACGCCTTCAGCATTCGTTGATTTCAGATTAAAAAAGAAAGGTGCTTTTTATTCAATGCAAACTTAGCAGGCTGCGTTAATAAGTCATTCAATTTGAAATACATAATTCGAAATACAATTTTGATGTACCTAGTATGAATTCATCTCGATTTGACTCTAATCACATTAAGAATAGAGTTCATTTTTCTAAAGTGTATCGACCATTTCGCGACTTGAATGAACTCATGTATTTGGCGTTGTGCGTGTAACACTGTTTTTGGACAAGAAGACTGATTCGAACAATTAGACCACATTGGTTGTACCGATACTAATGATCACTTTCGATGTTGTTATTTATTTGACCATCTTGGCTGCTACTTTCTTTCTGCTCTCGACTGTACATCGAGCCTTTACCGTCTTTTTATTGTAAGCGACATTTTGACCTAAATATATTATTTGTTGTAAAAGGTATTTTAAACTATTATGTTGGTTTAAAACTTTCAGTTCTTGATTCAGGAGAGTTTAATCTAACTAAAACTGAAAGTTTAAAACAAACTAGTTTAACATAACTTCTGCAATAAAAAATATACTTAGGCCCAAATGTCCCTTACGATAAAATGGTGGTAAAGGCTTTATATCATGAATGAGACGAATGATTGTCTCCGTGTAGGAACGGAAAAAGAATACTTATTTCTACGGCTGGGTGACAAAACAACCACAGCCAGGTGGTAGGGCATTTGCCCGACTGGTTGTTTACAACCTCTGGTCTAGTTTATACCGCCATAACAACTTTGTGTTCTTTTTTCGGCATCAGTGGCCAGGTTCCATTTTCTCCTTCAAGGCCGGCAGGACATTAGCAGCACTTCTCGTATTGCTAATGTCCATAAGCGACGGTAATCACTTTCCGTCATAGTTGGGCCGTCAGCCTATTTGCTGTGCTTCACCAATGAAAAAATTTAAAGTATGAATATTTTTTGTTGATTTGTGTTTGTCTATCTATACTATAATAAATCTGTAAATGCATGTTCGAGTATACAATGCTTTGTACAATGTGAAAAAAATCAGGAGGGCTAATCGGACCAAGAGATTCCGCAAATGCTGTTTTTAGAATTTTTGTCTGACTGTCTGATAAGGCATCACGTAAAAACTACTGAACGGATTTAAATGAAACTCGATATAGAATTAGCTTATACCCGGAGGGTAACTTAAGATACTTTTCATCCCGACAAAATATGATAGACGAAAGTAGCGAAAAAGATGCCGCTACGAACGTTACCTACGTACGGTTACCTACGTATAAACAACATGTCATTCATTGTATTAATTCAAATCAGATTGGCTTCGACTCGCCTCTATGTTTTGCTAGGCAATTGTGTAGACTATAATAATATATGGACTTAGTTTCTTTGTTATTGTTATATGTAGAAAAACCGAATTAAGTTTTTGCGTAAGTAAAATAAAGCCTAGGGCTTGACATACGGCGCAGCCGCGGAGCAAACTGTATTAAAAAATAAAATAAAAATAAATAAAATGTATTCTTTGATTCGGGTTATATAATTAAGTGATTTCACAATAGTTTGTGTATTTATCACATTTTACAGAAATAGTACGTACCTATTTAATATTAGTTGTATGTGACGAATCTAAGGGCGAATGACACGTGTAATTTATATTATAATATACCTAATCAAGCTTCTGGGAACGTTTCCAACTGAAGGTGATTTGGGTCCTATTTATTAGGTGTATTTTTTTCTAACTAAGCTGTTATTAGTAGATACCTATATGTTAATTTTTAATTCAATGTGAATTAAAAAATGATAATTAACTGTGCACATTGTTTTATTTTCATAAAAATGTGCACATTTAACGAATGAAAGAGTTGTGTTTATCGCAAACAAGAATTATTTATAAGTTCCGTTTCAAATTAATTAAAGTTTTAATTGATGTAATGTTAAGAATTTTTTTAAATAACAGAATGTTCCTTAAACTAGTTCGTTTTTCTAGTGATATCGATTATCTAAATGATAAAGTCTATGAGATCTGAATTTGACCAAATGTAACAATGGTATCCTGATTTAAAACATCTTAACGGGATTTTTTCAACTGATAAACTATGAACATAGCCAATGATGATGTCTAAAGGCAATTACATTGGTTCACCTGTGATCAATAGTCATACAATATGAACTCATAATTATCACTAAACGCATTTATTATATTAATTGCGAGCACGATCTCACACAATCAACCGATCAACGTGCTCGCATATTTTATAAACAGTGTCACGATCGCGAATCAATTCTTATTTAGTGTGCGTCGGGGAAACTCAGTTGAGTACTGACGTCGCAAACTAACCGACCGTGATATATTCAAAGGTTTGCTCAAATAAGAACATGTTTACTATGCACCACTTCAAAAATAAATCTACATGCAAATCAGATCAATTTATTTTATACAAACCTAAGTAAACATATAATAGAAAAATGTTCAAAATAATCACAGTTCGCGATATCGTGCTTTTCAAGATACTTATGAGGATAAGGTAAACAGAATTATACTCCTATGGCCCATTTTTCTCCAAGGTCTTCTTCGTCTTTATCTATAATGAGGAGGTTGGAGCCTCAAGGTTTTACCTCTTTCCTGCACTGCACTGCACCGCGCTGCAACTCAGTGGGGAAACTACCCACCGGTAACTGGGTTTGGAGCTGCTGGAGTCTTTTCTGCGTTTGATCTAATACCCAAACTTACCACTATTTTAGAATAAAATGTATGAAAGGGAGTTTGGTTGGTTATTACAGATTTATAAGTAGATATGCTTGTTTTTTATTCACAGTCTTAAAGACTGTGAATAAAAAACATTGTATAAAAACATGTGAAATTTCATATATGGGAGGTACCTACTAACAACGCATGAACCAACAAACTAGGTGCCATTAATGTTAGTTTATCTATTACAAATAAACGCTTGTTGGATGGTCGATCATGAGTTAGGAGGCCGGACGGAATGTCATTTATTCCTTGGAAAATGGGATGGCCGCTTGGTGGGACGCGACTTGCGTCGACACTCTGGCGCCGTCACATTTCTCATTGACTAAGTCAAGAGCAGGTAACGCTGCTTCACAAGCTGAAGCTCTCAAGATGTAACAGATTTGTGCCGTTTGGAACTTTAGGTCCATGAAGTCCGTGAGATCCATCGGCAGGGTTTCTTCTTTGATGTCACCCCTAATCGGAAGGCAACGAATCACCATTGCCAAACAGCGTGATAATGCAGCCAGCCTTCTGGGCACGTTCCCGCTGCCAGCAATTTGTTACATAATACTTAAATATGAACTTATTTATAAATTACTTTATTTTTAGTATTTCATAATATTTTTTAAGTTACCTACTTTAGCTATATTCCTATGGATGTTAATAAAATTATATACTATGCATATACGCCAGGTGGTAGGGTATTTTCCCGTGTGGATGTCTACCACCCCTGATTTAGAGTATACCGCCATAATATCCTAAAGTTGTGTTCCGGCTTCATCAGTGGCCAGGTTCCGGTCTTCCTTTAGAGTACAGTAGCGCATTAGTATCATCAACTTTGATGTTACAAATATCTATAGGCGGTGGCAACCGCTTTCCATTAGGCGGGCCGTCTACCTGTCTGCTGAGCTCAAGCAATAAAAAATCCTATAAATAAAAAAAAAAATATCATATAAATAAAAGAATTAATTTTAACATCAACATCATTAGTCGATGTTAAAATTAATTCTAAAATCCATTCCATTTCACCATTAGCATTAAATTCAAATTACTTTAATCTAGCCAGAATTACTTAAAATTAAGACTGCATAAAATAACCTATACATAGACTTTTATTATATACTTGATTTTGTGCATTATGAATCACCTCTTTATATTCTGTTGATGTAAGAAACAATATAAAAGTGTTTATAAGTGATTGTACACTGCATATATTACCAGTGTCTCGTTTTAAGAGACGATTCTAGATTTTTAAGTTACTGTGTTCAGTCATAGGAAACTTTAGGTCTCTTCTCATTGTCGTTTCATTGTTTCTTTTCTATAAAAACTTGGAGGAAACATGGTTTCCATGATCATTCTGTCACGAAAAAATGCCTGCTTTATTAGGGGTTAATATAAAAGAAGAACATCAAAAAGCCACGCTGCAAACTTACTGCATTATAATTCAGTGCAAAACAGACAGAGGGATAACGGATGTTACTATTAAAATTATTGAAATATTAAAAATAATATACTAAGTTTTGTATGTTATACAATTTACTAGTAGTAAACAGTGAGTCGGTGACCTAAGCTCACTATTTAACTTACATTCTTAAGGAATTATAGACAAAATTTCATTGATATTCTTGTATTATTCAAAATAGACTTACGAGATTTTTGACTGACACTAAAATACTATTTTTATAAATTTTATTGTTAAAAAATACTTTTACTGTATTATTTTATTTAAATGAATTGAACATATCTTACATATCTAAATGGTTTGAAGGTAAATTATCTTAAAACCTTTCTGACCGCTACTACGAGTAGTACCTATACCAACTCATAAATTAGCACTTCATTAAAAAATCAAACTACTACATTTACTAAAAAAAGTTCATGGATATTCTCTATAAGAAGATTTTCATTGTTTCAGAAAATGGATAGAAGAAATTGCACTAGCGGACAAACAGGGAAGGAAACCTTCGCTACTGCGTGCCATGACAAAGGCCTTTTGGATGAGCTACGCCCCGTCCGGAGTCATGTTCCTGATACAAGCCCTTTTACTAAAGTAGGTCTTGTATTTATCTAAAGTGATTAGACGTGCTTATGCAAACCGGAACTAAACATATATATTAAAATTTATTTAGAAAACAGTACAAAAGAATTACATTAATTTTAGGCCAAATAATATTTATATTAATATCTGAAACTAAAACTGAGAATAAATTTTCTTTCATCGGTTTGCACCACATCCCCTAACTATTTCCCAATACTTTGCCTACCTAGAAAATATTTCACTATTGTAAATTGTTGTACAGAATAAAGCGTAAAAAAAATTATGAGCTAAGACGTGTCCTCTGTATGACAAGAAGATGGCGGTTTTGAAATAATTACGATGTCAATATAAAGATTTATGGAACGGTCAAGGTCAGGATTGGCTACAAATATGTTGGGTAATAAATATGAACGAGAAAATTAAAAAAATAATATTATGTATGATACACAGCTAAAATAGACTCTTTGAAATCGTTGTAACTCGATTTTGCCAGCACTGTAACTGTTTTCAGTTTCCATTACTACGTCCAATTATAGTTTTTAATCTCATGAGAACAACAGCATTAGTTTAGACAAAATCAAATTACTACCTTCTTTGTTTCATTTTAACTATATACCGTAAAAGCAATAAATACTCGTAATGAATATTGTGAAATGTAACAAAAGTAATTTAGATTTTTTTAAATTTAAACTTAAATACGATCTACCTTTGTTTTCTTAAATATGTATGTGTGAGAGAGAGGTAGAGAAAATTTGCATAAAAATAATTGCGTGTAAACAGTTTACCGACGAATAACTACTCGTAGATATAGAATGCGTATGATTGCAATGTCGAAGACTTGGCACAGTTACCTTATCGTTAATCGTTATTATTTAATTACTTACTCACTTTTACAATACATGTTGCTTCGAAACAACAATTTTTTGTACAGAAAATAATTTTGTAGCATTCTACAGCAACCTATGAAGTCAATGCATTATGAAATAAACTATAAAACAGTTTTAATTTCACAACAGCTTGCAATCAAATTCATCAAATTATAGTAATAGGCTAGTTAAATATTACCGATAAAGGAGACGGATACGCTTTCAAAAATTCTTGGCCCCAGATTGTAAAAAGATGAAAGTGATTTTAAGATTTCTTTTTATTATGTTGATATTTTTTTATAATTATAAACTCATTTATACTTAACTATGTTACACCTCATGGTTATAATGTAGTATGTAATAATGTGAAATGGTTTAGTTATTTTGAATGCATTAATCGTGTGATGTAAGTATTTTTCATATAAATATTGTTGATATTGATTCACAAATATCGATTATAGAAATCAATTACTTATTTTATTTGTGGCTTTTTTTAAGATTCTGATTCAACTTCGAGATAAAATTTAAGACGAATGTTTTCTACCTTATAATAGAAAAATATAACGCTCTTTTTTAAAGCCATATTTCAACTCTTCACATCTCTGTGGCCTAAAATTTTCAGTCTCCTTTTTACAGTCAACAAGTTATTAATTTTTAATATGAATACGGTAATATCTGACTCAGAACTCTGCATTATTTAGATCTTTGAAACATTAAGGTAGGTTAAAAATACTTCTTTTTCACCAGACCTTTTCAACCAGTGGCGCTTAGCATGATGTTAGCATACTGGGAGCCAGGCTCCGATATGTCTTATGAGCAAGCGATATATTGTGCATCAGCTGTGATCCTAATGTCGCTGCTCATAGCATTCCTCAATCACCACGGAGCCTATTCCACTCAGCAGTTCGGCATGAAAGTCAGAATTGCTGCCTGCTCTCTTATCTATCGCAAGGTAAGTATTTACGCAATAACCTCTTAATTATCGATTTTCTTCTTTTTAGAGTTCCGTAGTCATTTGGGCGAAAAAATCCTCATAATATTATTATGTCCCTCATATTTTGTACGATACAGTTAATTTTCCTAGAAACTATGGCAATCGCATCGATGAAAATTAGCAAAGTGCCTTAATTAGCATATAATTAGTTAGCCACACAATATTATAGTCAAGTTACGCAAAAATCAAAATTAAAGGTGGTTGTATGTAACAGAGGTACCGAAAAAAGAAATTTTCCAGTATACATCATTAATTTCCGTAATACATAATAATAAACAATAAATAATAAATAATAAACCCGCAGGGGGGCTTTGTGGCGAAGCCTTAGGTGAGTAGCGACACCTCGTACCTGACTCCGGGGGCCAAGACAAGGCCCCCGCCTCCGTGCTTGCCTTAACCAGCCTGCCTCTTAGCTTAGCTTGCCTCTACACCCCTTAGCCACTCACACCCATGTTACCCCTGTCTTTTAGGGCATTTTTAGGGGCCCATGCAGGGAGTGGCGAGTCACCGTCTGCCCATTTTTCCATGTTCCCTGAACATTGCGACAGGCAGACGCCATAGTCCCCATATTCCTAGACCGCTAGTACCACTAACAGTTCACCCCAATAGCCTGGTACTTTCTCTTCTCATTTCCCACAATAGTCCTACACTGGCCGGGGCTTGTCCTTGGGGGCATTATTATATGGTGTAGACAGGGATAACCGCCGGTCAGTGTCACGCCACATTTAGATTAAATTTGTCAAGGGGCCTCTACGTGTTGGCCTCCCCATGGCCCCACGCAAACCCTCTAAAAGTCCGGGCCATTTTTATGGCCCGTGGTCTTGAAAGAAATACGTAATAACAATACAAAATTATCACGTTAACCAAAATTAATTGATTTGTCATGAACATAAATATTTTTTATTTTTTTCTTAGGTAATGCGCATGAGTTCCGGCGCATTAGCACAGACAACAGCGGGTCAAGTGGTGAACCTACTCTCAAACGACGTAAATCGCTTTGACTATGCATTTATTTACACACACTTTATATGGTTGTTGCCATTACAAGTAATCGTGGTGTGCTACCTCATCTACATCAAAATCGGATATGCAGCCATTGTTGGAGTCATTGGCATCGTACTCCAGACTATACCCGTTCAATGTAAGCATTTAAAACTGTCATCTTGTACAACCAAAACTTAACATTTCATATGGCATCTTATTAATTTATTTAAAACATTAAGAAATCTTAATATTTGTGTTATTTTATTGCCACACAATAATAATAATGATATTGTGTGGCTACGATATGGAAAATATTAAGACTTTTTAATGTTTTTGAAAAATTGACAGAGTGCCAACAATGGTATAGTATCCCAAATCGGTTATCGCAGTTTAGTATGAAAAGTTGGGTTTCTATATCTTATTATCCATTCATTTGCCGTATTACTTATTTGATATTGGACATAAAATCCGATGTTTATAACCTTAACCAAATACGTATATGATGATTAAGAAAAACAACATATTTGGGACGGTTAAAAAAGTCGTTGTACATTGACAAAACCTGAATATTGTTGCAGCTTACATGAGTAAATTGGCTGCAAGGTTAAGAATGAAGACAGCGTGCAAAACCGACGAACGCGTGCGAATTATGGATGAAATTATTAGCGGCATGCAAGTAAGATCTACTTCTTTTATGAGATAACAATTAATTATGCATATACCCATTTACCAGGGATTAATAGTCATGGACTAGTCAAGATTATATAGCCTTTTTTACTGAGCTACATTACTTTTATTTATACTGACTATCCAACTATTTAATATCGGCAACTCTTCTCATCTTATCTTGGCGATAAAGAACTCCTCCAAAATCCTCTACTGATAGGTACTGAAGATGAATAAACATTAACTTTTTTATCCAAGTAGTAATGATGTATAGATACCACATGGGCCGGGACAAATAGTGACGTAACGTAGGAAAGGCAGCGACTGTTGGATAGTGTCGAGTGATCCAGTGTCGAAGATACCTAAACTGAGTCAAATTTATGATATGATCAGATCAAAAAAGTACTTTTAATTTATTTGACATTTAATTAACCTGGTTTCATGTGGTTACATATTGTTAAATTTATTTGATAACTGACAACAAATTTTTAATCATTTATTTTACCAGAATTATTTATAAGTCCATATAAATTAAATTATATGGATAATAATAAAAAGAAAACAGATAATTTATCTTGCTTAAGTATATTGTGCTGTGAATCATTTGCTTTCTGCTTAGTTAACTATAAGGTAAATAATTTACGTAAGGTATATTATACCTAAATAAGTACATTCACAAATTCACCAACATTACTAATGTAGCCAAATATAAATGTAAACTTTATGAACAAGGTATACTCGTATCTACACAAACTGTAAGAATACATGACCTTCATAGTAAATGCTAAAGTATAATAATCAAGTTTCTAATCGACAGTAAACTAATTCCAAAACATTGTTCAGGTAATAAAAATGTACGCATGGGAGAAACCGTTCGAGCACGTGGTGGCAATGGCCCGCCGGAACGAGATCAACTGCATCACGTCTGCGTCGTACTTGCGTGGAGTCTATCTCAGCTTCATGGTGTTCACGGAGCGACTAACACTTTACATTACTCTACTTTCATATTCGTTATTCGGCTATCAAGTGACCGCTGACATAGTAAGTAACATCAAGAAGCTTAATTAACTTATCCGTGCAGGAACTGAGAAAGAATACAATTTCCTGCGGCCGGGCGGCCTATCGCAAGAGGCGATAAAACAATCCCCAGCCAGATGGTGGGGTATTTGCCAGTCTGGATTCCTGCCACCCCTGATCCAGAGTATGCCGCCATAACAACCTTGAGTTTTATACCGGCATTAGTGGCCATGTTTCTGTATCCCTTAAGAGAGCAGCAGCGTATTTGTGGCACCTTTGGTGCTGCATATGTTTATTGGCGATGGTAACCACTTTCCGTCAGGTAGGCCGTCTGCTGTATGTAAAAACAAAACATCATTGTTGCTTTCACAGAGACTATTTAGATTAATTTGAATAGCGGTTGCAACACTGAATATAAATAGATACACAATTCTTACACTTGTTACACCAAAGCGTGGATAAACGAAAGAAACGTACATAGACAACTGGCGGTCTAATCGCTAAAAAAAATACCTTCCCGACATCCCTAGGCTAACATTGACAGATATCTAAACTGACAGTGGGTTTTCATTATTTGTTGTTGCCTTGCGTATTGCTGCACTTAAACTACATTTATATTTCCAAGGACAACTTTTATATCAGCAATAAAAGGTATCCTATACTTAGTGGGTCTCTAAAATGATTCATGAAAATAACTCCGGTTCCTATCCCAAACAAACTTACTTTCATATTTATATATTAGAGTAGATGAGTTGCTGTACTAAGATAGATATGACACATATATGATTTACAGGTATTCCCATTGGCGCAATTCTTCAACACACTGCAAGGCACACTTTCGATAATTATGTCAAACGCTGTTTCGTTTTTGGCCGAGGCGCTGATTTCTGTCCAACGCCTCGAAGCGTTCATGCTATTCGGTACGTGAACTTAATGGCCCCCATGTTTGGTCATTGAGTGCCACTCCTTGCATGAGAACCTATTTCTATGAGTAATATATCATAGAGGGTCGCGTATCTCTTAATCCAACGAGTCCATACTATAACAAAGACTCGAGTTTGTTTATAACAATGACTGATTCAAGCTTATTAACTTTGCCAACTCTAACCAGAATAATTATAGTTTAATTAATTTTGAATGGCCACTAAAATAACACGATCATATGGCAACTCTGTGCCAAAACAACAATACACAATAATTCAAGTATATTTAACTTCCTCCTTTCAAATTTTAAGATTAGATTCAGTAGTTACTGAACCATTTTTTATAGAATATATGATTATTCTTTTGAAAATAATAATAAAATAAACGACTGTGATTATAAACTATAAATAATTGATTGACATTCTTTAAACTGATACAGTAGGTACTTGCGTTGGGTTTTAAGTTGGACAAACGTAAAATACCAATTAAACCAATTTACTTCTTTACTGCTAACGAATAATAAACTAATTATTCTAACAAAATATAGAAATTATTTACGTAAAGAATTATTCAAACATTAATCCTATATTAATTTAAACTAAGTAACACCGGGAGGATTTGCGTTCTTAAGGCACAAACCTATCCTAAACGAATAAATAGATATACAATAAGTATAATACATATTCATTTAATATGAATGAAAACTATTGAAACAGTCCAATTCAAATATAATGTCAATTCTTTAAATAAGGAAATCCTTAGAATTAATTTTTAAATCATAGAGCGTTCTTTTACAGCGTGTTCGACATCAATAAAATGTAAATAATTAATAATTATGCTCTATTGTGGATTGAAACTAATATTCTAATTTAATTTGCATCGAAATCAGATAAGGTACGTACAAACAATTGGTGTGATGATGTTTGCAGGCGTTCCCGATATCCCAAATGTTCAACATGCTCCAATTGACTCTAGCTATATCTCTGCCGCAGTCTATTTCAATGTCGATGGAGTCTATCACTTCTATCCGTCGTATTCAGGCCCTTCTACTTTTGGGTACGAGATTTATTAATACAATGCCGTGGGAATAATGTAAATATTATAACTATACAACCGTCATTACGGTATTTTATACATTCAATTATATATTTTTATATAATTATACAAATATAAGGTTAATTATAGTTAATTGGCAGACGTATGTTTCTAGTACTTTGTGGCTAACTCGGCGTCGTATTTGTCTTAAAACGTGGGAACAGACCACTGAATTTAAGTTATATACTTATTTTTAAATTCTTAGTTTGGTTTGCCGTTAATAATAATGCTTTTGCATGTTGCTGTTTTATTACTAAAACTAATGGCTATATTTCAGAACGACATTCAGTCTTGATTGAATCTTAAACAAAGTAAATAATCACTGAGCCTTGTTCTAGAAAAATAAGCATTTTTTTTCATAAGCGGTGAGGGTTGGTATTAAAAGCAACCAAGCATGACCAGAAAGTGTACTTACTAACAAAACTTGTTTACTAAAACTTACTACTAGATACTAACTCAAGGTATAATGGACTCTGTTTTCTAGTGGTCTAAGAGTTGGGACGTTTAATTCACTGTAACGCAAGGTCCCGTGTTCAATCCTGGCCTGGTAAATTTCTTTAACGAATCTTCCATTTTTACTATATTTTATTTGCGAGTCTGGGAACACCACTAGAGTGGCTCGTTGTATATTAAATATACATACCTACAATGTGTATTTGTGTAGCGATTCAACAAAAAATATTTTAGGATAAGTAGTAATTTAAACTACAATTTTAATTATTCGCATTATATTAGATATCTATAATATGTAGTATTATAAACATGTCGTGTCTGTACATTGAAGCTATTAAAAAAAACTGGAACAGACTATATAAACGATTGGAGAGCACGATGCCATTTTTTTGGATTTCTTGTGAAACCTACTGGGCTGACTTGGATGCGATTTTCGCTTATCGACAGCAAATTTTAGACTTAAACTCTGCGCTACTTCTTATCTTGAAAATCCCGCAGTATTTTTTCCGGGAATGATATAAAATGGCGAGATTGAAGAAAAAATTTGAATTTCAATGCGATTTTTCACTGATCGATAATAAATATTATGTAAAAAACTTATTGGTATTTTTATCCCGGGAATCCTGCGGTAATTTTCCCGGGAGCGGTTTTTAATTTGTTCATAAAAATTTGATAATTCCGACACAGATTCCACTAAAACGATACATTGCACGCTTACATTCTTTTTTAAATGCTGCGATACATTGTTAACCGACTTTAAAAAAAGGAGGGGGTTCTCAATTCGTCGGGATCTTTTTTTTGTTTTTTTTTATGTATGTTCACCGATTACTCCGAGATTTATGATCCGATTTACGTGATTCTTTTTTTTGTTCGACGTGGAATAGTTGCCATTTAGTTTGACATAGTTTGGCCCAGTAGTTTTCATTTCATGAATTTTTTTATGAAAAAATTTCCATTACGTTCCATATGTACACCGATTACGCTAAGATTTATGATCCGATTTACGTGATTCTTATTTAGTTTGATGCGGTATAGTTGCCATTTGGTCCCCTAAAAATTTAACATAGTTTGGCCCCTTAGTTTACATTTTACGAACATTTTTAAGTTCCCGTTTCTTGGGACTTACATTTTTTAAGAAGCGCGGCACCTTTCGTAGGTCTACCCATACATAGCTAGGCACTAAAAAGTAACAAATAAAATAAAAAAACCGACTTCAAAAACTAAAAAATTAAAAAGTATAAAATAACTTATTTCTAAAGCTATGTATTATTATTAATATAAATTATCTACAACATCTTGAAGTCGGTGCAAAGTAAAACATAAAAATTACTAGGTATATTTTGAAAATTACTAAGCACCGACTTTAAGATGTTTTAGATAATTTATATTAATAATAATACATAGCTTTAGAAATAATTTATTTTATACTTTTTAGTTTTTGAAGTCAGTTTTTTTAAACGAAGTTTTTTTATTTTTGTCCCGGGAATTTCAATTCAAGCGTCGACGGATTCGCGAGCATCTCCTAGTTTCTTTGTAGAAATGCATTTCAATTAGTTATTTTTACTAATTAAAATAATACAGATGAGAGGGAAGATCTCCGTAGCGTTCCAGATGTGGATATTGCAAAGTTAGTGCAAAGTGTGGAAAATCAGAAAATGAAAAATTTAAGCGAGGTGGACTTACGACCAAACACCTTTAAGAAAATCGAAGAAGAAGGCATATATAATCCTGGTAAGTTAGCCATCTATTTTATAAGTGTCATGTTAAATTATAATGACATAGAAAAAAATAAATCTGAAGAACCAGAGAGGCCTAATTAACTAATTTATTTATTTAAAAAAATGGAACACTCACCTAAAATGCTTTAGTATGTATCGTTTGTACGGTCTGTTTGAAAAATAGAGCGAATTAAGTTTAATTTTCACAACCTGAAACTGATGGGAGCAGTTTTCCCAAAATAATACCTGGGTCACAGTGCCATAGAAACCTAACAATTATATGCTGGTATGAGGTGCTTTCTTAGAAAGGCTAGACTGGCTCTCAAGGCCCCATTGAAGACCTCAATGATATGACATAATTGGTGAACATTGAGAAAGTGGGTAACAAAGTTAAGTTTGATTATTGTTTTGTATTTATACGTATGTCCATAAAATCCTGTAATGCGTGCGTATGAGTTTGTTATTTATACATTCATTTCTGTAAGTACAGTTTAATTACCCGCTACATATAAATATTTATATCCGCGTGACAACGGAGTAAAAATTCACATTTTAATATTAGTGTTTGCTAGAATGTGATCGGCTATTGTTATGAAAGTTTATCTATACTTTCAACCTTTCACTGGCGTTGATGAGCATAGGATAGATACATAATAAAACTACGTTTTAACGGTTTTAAGCGCGGTAACTTATTTATCAGACATGACGAAATATAATTTTTCATTTCTCACATTCTGAAAGTAAGCTTGGAGTTGCCTAATCACAGGATGAAAATACCACTTTTCGTTCCTAGGAAACGATTGTCCCTATTGTTAAAAATTTAAAACAACTATGCTACCCATAGATAATGCGACTCATATCCCAATTTTTTTTACAGCCACTGTTAAATCGCGGCAGAAATTGTAATAAAAAAACATCAACAATTTTGTAACATCATGTTATACTTATAAATTACTTTTCACTAAATTATTATTTATTTTACACTTTGAGCTTAATATCATCAATTACAAAAAAAATACTGGCTAGTAGAATGCCACAGATAAAAAAAATGGACGTTTCATATGTGACGTACTGACGTGATGACTTTTCATCAGATTTAGATATGGATTTAACGCCTGACTTTATTAGAAAAGTAGTTGTTTGTTTAACTAATAAGTTTTTATTTACTTTCCTCATATTCGAAATGAAAAGCAGAGTCTTAACCTCGGGTGAAAGACCTATTTACGCACTGGAATCATTAGCGCCCTCACGCTTGTGCGCACAAACCATCTCGTGCCTAAATAGGTCACTTTCACTTCTCGTATAACAATCTACTTTTGCAGTCCTATTTTTATAACCTACAGTTATTGACCTGATCGAAGTACATATTTTTTACCCTACCGGTTCAAAGATAGAGCTTGAATTACTACAATTTGATTATACGAATTTGTATGAGAATAAAACGATTACAAAACATAGATCCAAATTGACTCAAACTAAACAAACACACCTGCCAAAAATATAAACACCAGTATTTTACTCAATAATAATAATAATGAAACAACTTGCGTGTAACAATGTAATTTTTCCGTCTTTCAGGATTCGAAAGCTCAGAGAAGGGACTAATGAACCAAGGATTAAGTTTGCCAGTCCATCCGGACGTGGGTATATTTATCCAAAATGTATGTGCCAACTGGACTGAGGACGGGCCCGTCACATTACGCAACCTTAACATTACAGTGCCCAAGGGGAAGCTTTGCGCCATTATCGGCTCAGTGGGATCGGGAAAGGTATTTGCGTTAATAATTTTCCTATATGTATTTTTCCGAGACATTCTCAAAATACTCAAATGGGTGTTGTACGTTTAATTCTTATTAAAAATATGTGATTATTAAACAATTATTTCACGAATCTGTGATACCTATAATCTAATTGAAATCATTAACTTCATTTTAGTAAACATAATTCACAAATTGATTAATAATAAAAAGTAGCGGCCATTAATATAACTCTGGAAACTAAAGTTTTTTCATTGTACATAAACGAGTGGAGTTTCTTTAGATAAGTCTTAAAAATTGTAACGTAAGTCAATGAAGAATATTGTGTTGTTTATTTATTCAGATAAATAAAAATGTAATGTCAAAATAAAAATGTGAAAAATCAGGGATAATTCGGACCAGGAGATTCCGAAATGCAACTTTTGGTTGGATGTTCCGACTAATCTCTGAAAGGGCTAGATTGATTTTTATGAGACTTTTAGTAGCAGATAACAGATGTTATGAGAAATAACATAGGCTTTTTTAGAATTCCGCGAAATAATCCCACGCGGACGAAGTCTCGGGCGCAGCTAGTATTCAGTAAATAAGAAGTTAGAGATTAGCTTCCAAAGCAATAAAAAGTACCCCCCTCCAACATCCAAAATATAGTTGGTGGGGTTTAATCTGAATTAAATAAGAAAATATTTAAAAACGATTATCTACATTCTTTGAGGTATGTAGTCTTAAAACAATAACACTACATGTTTTTAGAGTTAGTTATTGCCAATAGCGTAATAACAAAAACATTGCATGTTCGTTAGCTTTCGGAGCATCTACAATAAATAACTCAGTAAAACAATTGACGTGGTAGAGCCATGCTGGTATCACTATCTTAATTACAGCTCTTAGGGCCGGCTCGATCAATATAATACCACGATCATACAATATATCGGTGTAAAACCCTTGGCCTTGAGCTAATTGTGTTTCATACGAGTCGTGAGAGTTCCGGTAGCCAACTTCCCATCCCCATATCAGTCCCGGGTCTTGAATTTTTTCGAAGGGAGCGGGAGTGGTCAAAAGCTGAAAAATGCCGCCCCTATCGCCTATATTTTTACCCCAATCATCATCATCATTTTAGCCACCTACCAATGGATACGCGTGTGTCTGTGATTTTTAACCTATGCTTACGCGCCCCGCGAATAGTAATTTATGTGCTTAAAGTACTGGACGTCTCAGTGGTCAAAGTTGCGTTAATGATAACTTGTGTATTTGTCTGCGCAGTTCCCATTTGCCGCCATCTGAATTAGCCGCCTGAGGCATGGGGCCTATACAATTACCCCTATCCCGTTCCCCTATTGCAATCCCATATCCTATTCCCTCTATGCCATTCTTCCTGTCTGGTCCGTCTCTCATCCCCCTATTATTTTTATCCCATCCCAAAAGCTGGTAACGGATTGATGTCGCCATTGATGTTGTAAACGTCTATAGGGTACGGTAATCAATTATTGTACCAAAATATCATATGTTCTTACAGAGTTCGGTTCTTCAGTTGCTGCTAAGTGAACTCAGATCTACCAGCGGTCGTATTTATCTCTCTGGACCGCTTTCGTATGCCTGCCAAGAACCGTGGTTATTTGTAGCCACTGTGAGACAAAACATTCTATTTGGACTGCCATATAATCCTAAAAAATATAAAGAGGTAAATCTAATACTTTGTTTACCTTACACCATACGGTCTTACCTTATAGGTACCTAAATTAGTGCTCTTTGAAATATTGATGGATGAAATATATAGTTAGGCAATAATGTGACGATAGCACTTTTACTATTAAAACATTTTAATGATGATATCTGATGAAACATTGGGCTAAAACCATAATGTATATAATTCTGTAATTTAATAAAACTTATTTCCAAATCATTCTAGAATAATTATATATTCTCGAAAAAATGTTCATTTCAAACGCTATATGCCTGTTTATTTAAAAATACTTGTATATAAACAAACAATGTATAGGTGTATGCATAATAATATACATAATATAGTAAAATAACGTATTTATTAAAATAAGAATAATAATGATTATAAAGAAATATTAACTAAAATTAAACTAAAATATAAATAAAATAAAATACCATCTATAAGTAAAAAATAGACTCCAGGTCGCTGTCGGCGGGGAGAGTGCCCAAAATGCTGGCCGCATTTCCGCGTTGGATGGCAACGCTGATGCGTTGCCCTAAGTGCAAGCCAGCCTTTTGGTCACGCGAGACCTCAAAATAATTAATATAGTAAAATTATTCGAAATAGCAAACATTCTTGTGATGTATGTACTTACAAGTCATCAAGTCAACAGCTGTACATCAATAATGTTGTAACATTATTGATGTACAGCTGTTTAGGTATTTTAAAGGAATCTTTTATTAACATATTTACCTCCATAAATCAATCTATTTGCAATAGTCTGTAATCTGGTATAAAACTTGCCTTAAGTAGCTATATGCCACATATATAAGCTGAAAACTTTTATCATGCAGGTCGTTAGAGTATGTGCCTTGCAAAAGGATTTTCAGCAGTTGCCACATGGCGACCAAACTTTAGTCGGTGAAAGGGGTGCCTCCTTATCTGGTGGACAACGAGCGCGCATTAACCTCGCCAGAGCTGTCTACAGACAAGTAAGAATGGAATTATAGAAAACAATACACGCTTATTGGTCAGTCTTTATCACAGCTTTGCTTATTAGGTCATCTAAGTGTTCATTAGTACATATTTACAAAGAACACAGTAATGTTTTCTGTATTAATGAACGCTTTCATGGGTGCAGGTTTCTTTCTTCCACTAAATACTAGCTAAACAAGGCCGCTTCGCTGGAGCTCAGTTTGAATTTGCGAAGTTAATCCATCTACTATTTGTCGAGTGTTGTCAACATAGAACAGAAAGTATAATATAATATAAAAAACACCCAACGTTTACGTGTAAGTCTAGATTTAATTTAATTTTTATTTGTTAACTTTTATAAAAATAATTCAATTAATTGGATCAACAATTACTTATTACAATACGCACATGATTTAATTAATTTATTTATAAATAAAAATAAATGTTTATATGTTTGTCCTCTATGCGTTCCTAAACCATTGATCAAATGGTATTGAAGAGTTTCCTAAGGACACACCCCCGCGGGGTTTCTGACCCAAAATACAGAAAACACAACCAAGGAACTTTTTACTGTATGTAGCATTACAACGCATACCGGGTACAATTAGTTAGTTAATTTATGTAATAAGAAACTATAAATTCTATAACAAAGCAACGGATTCCTAATTAGTTTTCATATAATCGTATATAATTATCTTGGCAATTAAAATAATAAAAATAACTAACAATACTTCGACGACGTGGGTTTTCAGTTTTGTTAATAGCTGACAAAAACTTCATTTTAATCTCACTTGTAGCACAAGTATGATAATTTTGTAATATCAAGTGACAAAAATAAGAAATAAATAGATAGATTCATCACGCTGATACAGAATTTAAATAACCAACCAGTTCAAAAATAATGATGTGTTAATTATAATTATTAATTAAGGAATTCATTATCAAATGAATGGGTACATATATATAAAAAACAATATACAAAATTTCAATTCCAATAAAAATGTGACTCCTGGATTGTAAAAAACTGGAAAATCTAAAGAAATATTAATCTTCCGTCTGCGCTACAACATGAGATTATTTAAGATTAAAATAAACTTTTTCGAGGCCGTCAATGCGTTGGTAGCGTCCCTGGTTTTGCAAACCTCCATTAGTGACGGTGACGACTTTCCATCAGGTGGAGCGTTTATCTCTTTGATAGCTTTTAGTAATAAAACGACCTACTAGGTATATTCATGTGTGTATTCATCTGTGGTTTCTAAAAGACGTCTTTGTTTAGGTATATTGATTAAAGGGGGGCTTAAAAAAAATAATTGAGTACATTTACATTCCTAATATCTATTAATGTGACGTCAAAAGCTCCTTTTCAGCTTTCACAATCTTTTTTTCAAATATTCGACCAGCATACAAGTATTGGAATCTCTAGTATCCACACTCATAATATTATAAATAAGAAAGATTTGTATTTTTTATCTATGGTTGAAACGAAGAAACTCAAATACTGGTCGATTTCAAAAATTCTTTCCCCATTCGAATGCTACATTATTCCTGATTAATATATAAAACAATCTATATAAAATTAGGGATACCCACTAAAACTCCAATAATTATTGCTGGAATCGGGTTCTACGACTTTTATGAAATTTTATGTGTTTGAGTCCATCCCGGGGTTAGATTCACAATTAAACCTAGTAGGTAGCGCAGAAATCAGGTTCTAGATTATTATTTATTCAGGGCAGGACAACGTGTGCCGAGACCGCTAGTTACATATATAATAATTAGCTAAGACAACCTAAGAGATGCCAAAGACCGCGTGAAATGCGCTCTAATTTAGACCCTCGGAGCACAACCATTGAAAACTAGGATGATGATGAATTTTAGAGTTGTTTTTATACACTTTACTCATGGTACATGACGTTTTCAGGCAGAAATATACTTACTAGACGACCCACTATCTGCAGTGGATGCCCATGTCGGCCGTCAGTTGTTCGACGAGTGCATCAACGGATACCTGCGGCACACCACTCGTATTCTTGTGACACACCAACTTCACTACCTGAAAGATGCGGAGTACATCGTTATAATGAACAACGTAAATAATTATTATGATTATTCAGAATAAATTTATTCGCCTGATAATATTGGAATCATAAAGCAATAAAAAAGGATCAGTGCGCGTCTCACGTTCATCACCTCTGTTTAACCCTTCATTCACATTGAAGAAAAAAATCATTCAATGTCACTGAATATCGTCGTGTCTTTTCAGTTCTGTGCCCTTTAATTTGGTTAAACCGTCTAATATGAGCCTTATACAGAGTTGACGAACGACTACTGTTTTTGTCATTTACCTGCTAGCCCTAAAAATTCTTTTGAGAATACTTTATATCTCGAAAACAACTTCCATTGTGTAACGGCATACATAATGCACTTTCACATAATTTTTATCCATATAATTAGGTAGGTAACAAGAGGTTTTAGCGCGATGGAGTGAATATTTTAGAGAAATGTATGATAATATCTCGGATGCTGGCACCACGACTGAGTCTGTGACCGACTTCGAGGAGTCAGCATCCGAGATCACTTTGGAAGAGATCGAATGGTCGATAAGAAGTCTGAAAAATGGAAAGGCAGCAGGAATCGATAGTGTGTCTGCTGAGATGATCAAATATGGTGGAACCTGCGTCCGGGACGCTTTCCTGTCCTTATGCAACTTGTGCTGGAGGACGGGAAAGGTTCCCAAGGACTGGAGGCGCGCTGTCATCGTGCCCTTGTATAAAGGCAAGGGGTCACGTATGGAGTGCGCCAGCTACAGGGCCATCAGTTTGATCAGCACAGCATCTAAAGTATATGCGAAGATTATTGAAAGGAGAATGAGAGTGGTATCCGATGGATTACTGTGGGATGCACAAGGGGGCTTCAGAAATGGAAGGGGATGTATGGATCAAGTTTTCTCGCTCCGCAATATCGTGGAGAAGCAGCTGGCATTGGGCCGGAAGGTTTTCTGCGGTTTTGTGGATCTAGAGAAAGCATTTGACAGGGTTGTGCGGAAGGACCTCTGGGACATATTGCCCGGATATGGGATCAATGGCCAATTGCTGCGTGCTGTGCAGTCCACTTACGAGGACTGTATGGCATGCGTGCGGGTGGACGGCAGCCTGTCGCCCTGGTTTGACGTCAATATTGGCGTCCGGCAGGGCTGCGTGCTGTCGGCTTTGCTGTTCATCCTATATCTGGACAACTGTCTCCAGAGATTAAGATTGATGGATGTTGGGGTGCGGATGGGTGATCTAGTTGTTAGCACTTTGCTTTATGCGGATGATGCCGTGCTTTTAGCCGAATCGCCATCAGAACTGCAAACACTAGTCACAATGATGAAAGATGACTGTCAGGCGAGAGGCTTACACTTGAATGCGAAGAAAACAAAGGTTATGGTGTTTGAAAGAGAAGAAACCAGAACGAATGCAAGGATAATGGTCGATGATGTTATGCTGGAACAAGTGAATGAGTTTGTATATCTTGGATGTGCTTTTAGCAGGGATGGAAGGTACACCGCTGACATAGAAAGAAGAGTAAATTTGGGGAATAGTGTGAATGGAGCGTTAGGTAAACTTTTAGGCGCTAAGAACCTCAGCCAGAAAGCCCAGCTTGTTATACACAACGCGGTGCTGGTACCTACGCTCACGTATGGAAGCGAGAGTTGGGTATGGAACAGAGAGCATGAAAGTAGAGTAAACGCAGTCGAGATGCGAGTACTGCGCAAAATCTGCGGAGTGACGCTCGCGGACCGCGTTCGTAATACTGAAGTAAGAAAGAGAGTTGGTCTGAAAGAGAGTGTCGGGGTGAAGGTAAGGAAAGGAATGCTCCGGTGGTTCGGGCATGTGGAAAGAATGTTTGATGAAAGAATGATTAAACAGATATACAATGCAAAAGTGGATGGATGCAGAAGTCGCGGAAGGCCACGACACACCTTCCATGATCAAATTGATCGTGTATTAGCAGAAGGTGATGTCAGGAGCCTTAAGAACAGACGAGCGTGCATGACAAGAACTATGAATGTCAAAGAAGCAAGTGAGGTGTGTAAAAATAAGCCTGTATGGCGCTCTGTTGTTCGTGCCTACCCCGCAAGGGACCTGGCGTGAAGTTATGTATGTATGTATGTATAATTAGGTAGGTATGTATTATTATAAAATAGTTTTGAAAAAGCTATATTCATAATAGACGACAACCTGTTACTTTGCATACATACATACATGCATGCAACTGACATTTGATGATATGTACAATTTTATCTCGTGATCGAAATATCGGTCCTAAATCTGATATTTCCTGCATAGACTGAGATCGTCATTAAAAAAACCAAATCGGTTAGACTATCAGCTATCGCCAAATATAAGAATAAAAAGATTTTATATCTATTTTCTAGGATATATTTCAATAAAAAATTACTAAAATGTTTTTTATATACTAATAATTATCGATAGCGACAAAAGTAAATGAAAATTTTCTCCTTTGAAACAGGGCTCAGTGGAAGCAAGCGGATCTTACGACGAACTAATTACATCTGGCAAAGACTTTGCGAAATTGCTCTCCTCAACTCACGATGAAAATGAAGATAAAAAAGATGTCGAAAAACTGGCGCCGCTGTCAAGGAGGACTTCCGCGAGGGTTAGTCCGAATAATCATATAACTAGTGCCAACTTCCACGACAAATATCGAAACTAAAATAGCGCTCTCTTAAAACTGTAACTGAAACTCTTACTCTAGGTAGTTGACAGTAAAATCAACCGAAACTTTGATAAATTTATTATGGCAGAAGTTACATGACAACCAAGCCGTCGTCATTATTAAATACTTCCATTTTAGTGCTTGACTTGAATCTTTCCATCCCCTATAGTTATTATACCTACCTACCCCAAAGTTTAAAAACCCAAATATTATTTTTGGAGAAAAAATTTCAATCTGTGCACTGCTACAGTCACTAATGAATACCGATTACCAACGTTGAACATTTTATTTAACACGGTATTGTACACATCATATGTATCTAGCCAATTTTGAATTAAATTGTTATTTATTTATCTACGATTGTTTTTACCTAATAATGTAAACTACAATTACACCAGTATGAAAGACAGATGGGTAAAATGCCATTAAATTGTTCAGTTATCGACGACGCGGCGTCCTTCCCTCACTGAATCAACTCTCGGGTGCGAAGGTCCAGCTCAGGAGATGGAGGAAGAGGAGCGTGAGTCCGGGTCCATGGGATGGCACGTATACGGTGCATACCTAAGGGCAGGGGGACGAACCCCGCGGCTGGTCTTCATGGTGCTGCTACTCGTCATAGGCCAGTTGTCTGCGACATTATGCGATTATTGGATCACCCTATGGTAATATCCACCTCCTATATATAATAAACAATATTATAAATTAACGGTCTAGTAGCCAAGAGCCTCCCATGATATCTAGAGCGGCACTCGCTTGGTAAATGGATGAAGGGCCAGATACAGAAGGCGGTTCTCCTTAGGACGGCACACATTGTGAGGAAGTTCCCGTCTCTGGAGCCCTAGCCTCCGGTAGCCTAGAACCTAGGTCCCACTGCCGACGGACGTCATCTTTTTAAATCTTCTAACGTTCGTTTTATTTTTTATATATACGATAAGATATTAATTATATATACTCGTACATGTGTAATATAAATAATAAAGATGACCTAGACTTTTGGGAATAAATTATGCAAGTAGTTAGGTAGTATATATTTTAAAACACTATTTAATTCATTGTATTTATCCCTATTAATATTATAAATGCGAAAGTAACTCTGTCTGTCTGTCTGCCTGTCTGTTCCGTTTTCACGCAAAAACTACTGGACCGATTTGGCTGAAACTCAGTATATATATATATATATATATATATATATATATATATATATATTTCGATGCCGAGAATGAACATAGGATACTTTTTATCCCGAAAAATGGGATAGTTTCCGGGATAAAAATATATTATTATATTTTTGGTCATTTTGCCATGTCGGTCATTTTGACCTTTTTGGTTATTTTGACCATTTTGATTATTTTGGCCTTTTTGGTAGTTTTTGTCTATTCCGTCATTTTGGCCACGTCGGTCACTGTAGCCTTTTTGGTCATTTTGGCCATGTCGGTCATTTTAGCCTTTTTGGTCATTTTGACCACCTTGATCATTTTGGTCTTTTTGATCATTTTTGCTATTTCGGTAATTTTGGCCTTTTTGGTTATATTGGCCATTTTGGTCATTTTGACCATTTTGATCATTTTGGCCTTTTTGGTCATTTTGGCCATGTCGGTCATTATGGCCTTTTTGACTATTTTGGCCTTTTTGGTCGTTTTTGTCTATTCCGTCATTTTGGTCATGTCGGTCATTTTGGCCATTTTGGCCATGTTGGTTATTTTGGCCAATTCGGTCATTTTTACAATTTTGGTCATACTTTTTATCGCAAAAATAGAACTAAAATAGATGAAAGTTTGAGTGAAAGACTAATCGTTTCTCAAAACTTGAGATAGATATAAAAAATCATAATCTATAGAAAAAAGTGCGATAGTAACTCGATCTGTCTGTCTGAATAAAATGGACATAGATAAACTATCCCATCTCCCGGGATGAAAAGTCATCCCGGGAGATGGGATAGTTTGCGACATAAATAAATTTAAAAAAAGTAAATCTTATGAGGGCAATTAGTACCAATACAAAAACATAAAACAATTTAACCTGTTTTAACGCCGGCTGTTTAAACAAGAGGTACGCACGAGCCGCGGGGTAAACTCTAGTAATTTTAAAAACTGTAACAAAATTTCGGAAAATACTTTTAAGTATGTACTAAACCGATTTTGAAAATTCTTTTACCAGTGGAAAGCTATAATACATTATTGCTGAGTGACATAGGGTATATTTGATTGTGATTAATGATAAGTATTTTTTATTTATTTTCTGATGTGAGCATCAGCGAAGTGGGTAACGGGTCAGCTAGTTTTATATAAAATAGAAGGTAGTTAAAATTTTGGTAGCAATAAAATCAATGAAGCGTGTACGTGTACATACTTCATATACATGTACGTACTTCAAAATCTATTGACTTACAAAAGTCTACTTATCCCGCACTCAAATAACTCAGACCTATGGAGAGCATAGAGTATCATCCATAGGTCGCTGGTTCATATCCAGGTCGAAGGACCAATTTGTGGAGAGCACGTAAACTGTATATACTCTAACTTGGACATAAAGTAACACGATTTTTCTTATAATATTAATATTTATTTTACAACAACGATACGATATTATGCAAGGACAAATATAGAGAGAATTAAAAGAAAAAAGATCCCAAAACAATATTATTTTGTTTATTAATTACTTTTAGGACAAACGAAGTAACTACTAAAAAGGACAAAGAAAGTAACGCCACTACAAAAGATTACGATGAAATATTAACTCCGAGAAATAGCACTTTCAACATCGCAAGCTACTTCTCTGGTGTTGATCTTCAACCAGGTTCGTTTTCACATATCCTGATCTTCATAATTTTGTTAAAAATATCGCTAAGACTAACTTAAACTTCTTATTGCTATAAGCATCGGTCTCATCATAATATTTATCTTACGAACGAATTTAGAATAGAGTTTTAAATAGTAACTTGATGTACAAATATTATTTCAATTTAATTTAATTTTCAATAATTGAGTAATCTTTAACTTCTCCGTATCTCTCTGAGTGCGGCAGCAAGAGTTTCAAATTTATTAGCTATACTAAACTACATAATACATACACAAGATTAATACCATTACAGATCTAGATATCCACGCATATATCGGCCCTCTAGACACGGCGCAGTACTTGTACGTCTATTCGGCCCTCATAGTGTGCTGCATCTTCTTCATAACGGCGCGAGCCTTCATATTCTTCAAGGTGTGCATGACCTCATCGCGGAACCTCCATAATGACATGTTCCATTCTATGTTACGAGGGGTCATGCGGTTCTTTGATACCAATTCTTCTGGTGAGTGTTCTCAATTTCTATTCATCCTCATTAATAAAAACTATTTAGTACATAGATTGTTCCCTTTTAGCTGAATTTTCACATACCTATATACTTATATGAATCCATAGAACTATAATAGGTATAGGTATATATGAAATCAGTTTTGGTAATGAACCATTATTATGACATTATTAATATGAAAATATGCATGTAATTGTGATAATGTTATTTTTGTGAAAAGTAAATATTATTACGTATTTGAAGTCTAATATACGTTTACAGGTACAGGTTTACCTGTTTTTTTTTGTTACAAGACAACTTTAAATATTTCTATAAAAAACAATATAATGTGTATACTTAGGATTATTTTTTTATTTGATTCCTCTTTATTATGGATTTTAATCAATAAAAGTGTAAAATACTCGGGAAATATAAATTACATAATAGAAGCACACATTCAGATTCTAATCAAAGACACATATTATCTATAGAGGTGTTTTTCACATCTCGTAAGCACGCCAAAAGGGCGGCGTTGAAATCACTCGAATTTAATTCCAGATTTTAAATATTTATTGTTTGCATTTTATACTAAATTTACATTTTACAGCTACTCGTGCGCAGAAGCTTTGCCGATAGCCTCATGATGTCACGCGTCGATGGTCAGTAGTCATTTATTATTGTATATACTTTACATGAGTATATACAATAATTGTAAGTAGTCATCGGCAAACCTGATGCGCGCGGTTGATGCATTAAAATATTAATATATTTTGTGTGATATTTCATGCTAAACCATTATTAAATTTTATTTCATGCATTTAACTAAAACTTGTTTCATTCACAGGTCGCATTTTAAATCGCTTCTCCAAAGATATTGGCGCATTGGACGAATTATTACCTCGTTTCTTGTTGGAGTGCATCCAAATATACCTTGTCATGTTCAGCATCTTAGCACTAAATGCGGCAGCATTGATATGGACTCTACTGCCTACTACAATCATTCTATTATTGTTCTACACCATTCTTCAGATCTATTTGAAATCCGCACAATCTATCAAGCGATTGGAAGGCACTAGTAAGTTACTTAATATTCTAATTATAAGATTAACAATTCTACTTAGCATTTGGAAATTAAAAAATGATTGCATATTACACAATAGAAGTAATCATCATATACTTTCCATAATAACTAAGTTTCTAAAATATATAGATACTTACATATATATTAAAGGTACTTTTTTAAAGTAATGTGATGTAGGTAATCTGCCGCTAAGTACAAAAGCTCAATTTTAACATTTCTATAAGTTTTGTCAGCAAAAAACGATTATAGCAGACAAATTTACTAATAACCAAGAACTTACAAATGAGGGAGCTATCTTCCATGTCCTTGACATAGCCGGCTACTTTAACACGATCATATTTTGTGGAAAACAGCTTTATACTAGTTATGCGAGGAACAAAATTAAATATCTAGCCATGTTGTCTCTGCTAAATCTCGGTAGAACGGACCAATATGCGACCGCACAGCGATTTACGATTGTGAAACAAAAAAAAAGCATTATAGGAAGGCCCAGTTCAAGCTTCAAAGCTCGGACACCTGAAAAGCACCCAGGTTTTATAATTAGGACTAGTAATGATCAAACAAACGATGTGAATTTTGGTAAGATTAATTTTAAATCCAAACTGATATATGTAGGTGCGAGTGATTTTGTTTGACTATTTGGTACGCTATTTATAATGATAATAATTTTATCATTATTCCCCAGCCCCAGGAACAATATAAGATATTTTTATCCAAGAAAATGGCAAAGTTTTTGTAGCATTCAGATACAAAGCTTACCCAATCAAAGGCGTGTGAGAATCTCTTATAAATAATAACTAAAACAAAATTATCATTTGTTATATAGCTCGCAGTCCGGTATTTTCACACATGTCGGCCACTCTTAACGGCATTAGTACAATAAGGTCATCTGGAGCACAACAAAGGCTTATTCAAGAGTTCGATAGATTTCAGGTAATATTCGTATTTGATTATAATATTTCGCTTTTATAACGCAATAGCTCATAATAGAAATTACGATATTTTTAGGACATCCACACATCGACTTGGAGCAGTTATTTGGCGAGTGGAGTAACTCTTGGTTTTTGGCTGGATCTTATTTGCGTACTATATTTGACGATAGTCATAGTGGCTTTCCTCGTCATTGACAGCAGTGAGTGTTTTATAATAATATAATTTTGAATATATCTCAATGATCTTCGACACAATCTTGCCTAATTCAACATAAAATGCCTCGAATTTTGTAAGATTAAAAGTATTCTAAATAACGTTGGTTTTTTGAAACATAAGTAAATCAACTTTCATGAGGATCCCTATTCATGCAAGGCCTTAAAATGGAAAAAATAAGGAAACCGACAAATTTACCTGACTTTATCAATACTTACTGTGTGGACAAATTTAAAACTGTCCTCTAAATTTCTAAAGTATACGACACAATATGGAACCAGTATGCAAAAGTTTGTGGAAAATTATTTACAAGTAGCTACCTATTCTAAATGTTTTATCAGGGTTAAACTTACAGATCAAGGAAAACTCTACAATACATACCTATGTGTATGCGTGATATTTAGTTTTTTTGATCGTTCTTCTATGAAAGTTATAATAACACTAGGATATGGCCGCAACTTCGTCCACGCTTGACTTATAAATAATAGTCCCGCGGGATTCCAGAACAAAATTTCGTAGCATTTAAAAAATAATATCAGCTATCGTTTTAGTAGAAACTGTGTGAAAATAAGCTAATTTGTATGCACCTGAACAAATTCAAACCGTTCCCGGAAAAACTTCCGCGGGCCTCCCGGGATAAAAAGTAGCGCAGATTTTAAGAATTAGCTGTCGATCAGTGTAAACCGCATAGAAATTGGCACAATACTTTTTACGTGAATCCCGAACAAACAGGCAAACCAACAAACAAACGAAAATCTAAAAAAAACTGAATCGTGTTCTCCGTAGTTTGTATAGTCTCTTCCAGTTGGATTTTTTTAATATGATTCAATGTACAGACACAACATGTTTAGAATTTTATAATATAGATTGATCATGGAAAAAGAATAATATTCTATGATATATGATATAGTATTTTTTCCATGATATCCTACATAGAAGGTGTGATACAATTTAGGTATTTAAAAGCATGCAATGCTTTCTGCTGAATACAGGTTTTTATAAAGACACTGAAATTCAAATATTCATCACAATCGAGTTATTTTTGATGATAATAATTTTATCCTTATTCCGCCCTAGGAACAATATTTTCCGGGAACGTCGGTTTAGCAATATCGCAGACACTCATTCTGACGGGGATGCTCCAGTTCGGTGTCCGACAGACTGCTGAGGTGATTTCACAGATGACCAGCGTCGAGCGCATCTTGCAGTATACGCACATTGAACGGGAACCTCAGTGGGATAAAGGAGGTACTGAAACATTTTTATTTAAATGTTTCTTACGATGATAGCGTGAAAATATTTAGAAATCAAATACTTTCGAATACTATATACAATGTAATATTTAAGGTACAAAGAGCAGGATCTTCTGATACAAATAAAATTTGCTTAAAAGAAAATTCCAGCAACAGACTATAAATTGTAGATAGATAGATAGATAGATAACTCTTTATTGCACACCAAAACATACAATTACAAAACAGACAATATTTACAATATTTTCTAGGCGATACAATAGGCGGCCTTATCGCTCAAAGCGATCTCTTCCAGGCAACCTAAATGAAAAACAAATTTGAATCAGGCGATGTAGGTGGTGCAGGAAAAAGGCAATGGACACATAAATACTCAAACTAATTTAACAAATAAATATACAAATACATACATACATATATACATAGTTATAAATATAATATACAATAATATACGTATACAATAATATATTACAAAACACATATGTTATTATAATAAATGTATTAGCATGATTATATTGTGTTAATCAGACATAGCTATTTATGGATAAATAGTGTTTTCTGAGTAAATTTCTAAATGTTGGTAAGGATTTGGCCTCTCTGACAGTAAGAGGCAGCATATTCCAAAGTTTGACAGTCTGCACTGTAAAAGAATTATCATAATAGGATGAAGTGTGTGCAGGTGTCATAAGTTTTCGTATCAGAGCGCAAATTGTGGGCAGTGGATAGGCGAAGGAATTTAAAACGTTCCTTAAGGTACTGGGGACTATTAGGAGTAAATAATATATTATACAGGAGAGTGAGAATGTGAGTATTCCGGCGAAAATGAATAGGAAGCCACTTGAGTCTTGTACGATATTCGGAAACATGGTCATATTTTCGCAAGCCAAATATGAACCTGATACAAAAGTTCTGAAGCCGCTCAAGCTTATTCAGCTGTTCTTGGGTTAAATTGTGTGTTTCTTAAAAATTCAATATTTTCATTTTCACGTTTCTTCATTCAACCGGTAGAGTATATCCCGAACTGTGTTTTCTCTACTTGGCGACTCCTATCCTAATCCTGTCCGTTATAAGTATAATGATCTAACCTCATTTTTGGCCATAAATTACCTGAGGAAAGTATTTAGAGGTAGTCAGGATAATTTGACGAATAAAACACGAATATTGATGAATCCTAAGGCCAGCTGTTGGACAATGCATCTCTCTCAGCATCTCTATCCATTATTATGCAGTCCAAAGGAGGTGTTGGATTTGATCTGAGCCCGGCTTTGTGCCTGTAAGTTTTGCTTGCCCCTTTGGTTTTGGTTTTGGCACCCGTAAGCCTTTGGTTTTTATTATATCGATCTAGAATAAAGCGTATATAATATACTGTTTTGTATCTTAAGATCAACTTAGCAGTGTACAAATATGAATTAATTATAATTATGAATTAATACTTAAACTTTTGTTTTTTACAGCGAGAGAAACTCCAAAAGGTTGGCCGTGGAGTGGTCGTGTTGAGTTCCGCAATTGTTATATGAAATATACGCCGGAAGACTTGCCAATTTTAAAGAATCTCAATTTAGTAATAGAAAGTGGTTGGAAGGTAAGAAATGTAATTGCCATGTATTGTCTTTCGTCTTATACCAATACACAATAGAGACAAACCTTTTCCTTGTACTAAATAAAGTTTTGGATTATAATTAAAATGTTGTAACATCTTAATACGACTAAACATTTTTTTTCTTATTTGAACACTTTATTTAGAGGGTAGTAAAGCTATTTTAGTAAAAACGCAACCCTGATGAAATCGTCGTATTTATCCATCCGTCTGCACTTTATGTCACAGTCATTTGTCTCAGACTACTGGGTCTACAATCTACATGCATGTTGTTTTATAGAAATATGTGTAACCTGTATAGAGTTATAACGTTATGTAAGTAGTGAAAACGCTTTAGGTAATAAAAAAATAAAGCTTTAGGTACCTACCTAGTGTGGCCGCAATACATAATTATAAAAGCTTCAAATTATTTTTCCATCTATATAGACCTGCGGGATATCGTTAGTCATATTATCATTTAAAAAACATAAGCAAAAAACCGTTAAGGAAGACTTAACGGCTTTTTTATTTAAGTCAAATAGATGGCAAAATTAGTCTTCCAAATTATGGCCTTTTCAAATCAAATTTAAAAATACTGTTCCTACAAATTGTTTTGAGCAAAATAAATTTAGTAGTTTTTCAGAATATAATGCATTTTTTGTTTTTTAGCCTAATAACGAACACAGGGAAAGTATTTAACACCTTTACGTAACCCATCGTTGTGCGAGGACTGCCAAGCACTTATCCAATTTTCTTCGGCAATGTTTTATTACTTTGTTCTATTGAAGACTTAACTCTGTACCTACTGAAATTCAAAATTACTGTATAGTGATGAATTAATGAATTAAGCGAAAACCTTGATTAGTATACCGATTACAGGTGGGCATAGTCGGTCGGACGGGTGCTGGAAAGTCGTCTCTTATCTCGTCCCTATTCCGGCTTGCCATCTTAGAGGGCGAGGTGCTCATCGATGGCATTGACACCGGCTACTTGGCGCTACAGGTGAGATATACTTGCCATTAAAACTAACTGGTCTTTGGTGGATTTTAAGAAAAATTAAATTATCTATACTATTTTCTAAATACATAGATAGCTCCACAGATTTGGATATTGTTTTATACACTATAAATAATATTTATATATATGTCGGAGGGAAGCTATGACTATGACGATATGACGATGTATTGTTGACTTGAGGAATAACGCACAATATCATTTGTTTACATTTTAATTACTTCTAAAATTCTTAATGTAATTTAATTTGATTTGTTGAATATTTCTATAACTTAAAGATCGTTCTAACCTAATAAAAGTTATGAATATTGTAATTTAATAAACGACCAATCAGAGCAGAGCATATGGCAGAGCGGGGTCAGCGCCCTCTATACTTTGAGTAATATCTACTTGGGTAGACTGAGGAGTTTTTGTGACACATTTGGTTGATGGCAATAGGTCGAGTTGGACCATGGAGTATTTTAAAGAAAGTATTGAAGCTGGAAGTATGAGCGGGTGCCCTGAACCCGCTGCTCGGTCTAAACTATGTCATAATGTTGATCAAATCTAAATTAAAAGTGTATGAACCGTGGCTATTGTGTTTTATGCTCGCATTTTATCCTGATGACGCCCACTAAACCTGCAATAATTAAAGAAGATGTCGTGAGAACGAGGCCGTTCTGCGACATATACATATATTTTTTTTTTTCTAGTATTCCTCTTTTGCTATTAGCTACTTCCTACGCCAAAAATACGTTTGAAGGCCACAAATCACTCCCAGGCCGGAAAGAAACTTCTTGTAAATTTTACATTTATGTTAAACAGAAACTTAATAATAATAAGACGTTAAACAACCCAACTAATGTTTATTGGTTCCCAATCGTAGTAATCTAGCGTCTTTCCACAGGAACTACGTTCGAAAATATCAATAATTCCGCAAGAGCCAGTTTTATTCTCCGCAACAGTGAGATATAATTTAGATCCGTTCAATAACTATAGCGATGAGGAACTTTGGAATGCGCTGGAGGCTGTAAGTAATCATTTCTATTGTAATAACTATGTTTATAACAATAACATTGTTATTAAGTCACCCAATCTCAGCATAATCATTGATTAAAGTTATTGAAGTTTATAAAAATCTACTTGTTATAAAGTGTAACGAGTTTGTTAACTTTAATTTGTTAGTGTATACTTACTTAACTAAATGAATTTTAATTAATGTCTTTAATTAAATAAAGTGCTGTCTATAGAGATTTTTTAAAATATTTTCTAAGATAAAACCTCAGCGTAACCAGTTTCACCTACAATATCCAAAACACGTAGACGACCCAACTAACGGAAAGTGGTTCAGAACCGCCTATGGACATCTGTATTTTGCATCAATCTCGGAAACAGTCTAGAACCGGACTTGAGTTTTCCTATAGTGTAAGTAACGTTGTTACATGTTTAATAATAATATTTTTAATTGTTAATTGTTCTACTTATTATATCCATAAAGGTGGACCTAAAAGCAGCCGTGCCAGCGTTGGACTTTAAAGTGTCTGAGGGCGGCTCGAATTTCTCGTTGGGGCAGCGGCAACTGGTGTGCTTGGCGCGCGCCATCCTTCGCGGCAACCGCATCCTTGTACTCGACGAAGCCACTGCTAATGTTGACCCTAGGTACGTTCTCAATATTTGCGTTATTTTATTAAACACACCTAATTCATATATAAAAGTTTCAAACATACAAATAAGCGTAAATCGCCAGTAAAGATTTTATACCAAAACAGTCTTACTTATCAAAAAGAGTATTCGGTATAACTTCCTTTAAAAAATCCTTATATATTTACGAGTATATAAGAATTTTATAGAGGTCGGATTTTCGCCTTATAGGTAAGCAAATAAGTGGCTTACAAATATCTAAAACTTAAATATTGATTACTGTCAAACAACGGAATTCATGTTCATATGGCAATTCAAAATTACAATCTCACTACATACAATTCCAGAGAATCTTGCTTAAAAATACTGAATAAAACATTCATGCATTTTTCATAATAAACCTGCACAACAATACATTTCACACAATACCTTTCGGTATCACATTACAAATTCATCACTTAATGCCCCATACAGTACCTACCCACTTCCTAATATTATTTAAACGTTGTTTCCTGTTTATACACAGAACTGACGAATTCATCCAAAGAACAATACGGACACGTTTCGCGGAGTGCACAGTGCTCACGGTGGCCCACCGGCTGAACACCATCATGGACTCGGACCGGGTGATGGTGATGGACGCCGGCCGGCTGGTCGAGTTCGATCATCCCTACACGCTGCTCAACAACCCCAACGGCTACTTCACCAAAATGGTCAACGAAACCAGTGATAAAATGTCCTCTCAATTGTACCAGATCGCCAAGAACACATTCCTAAACAATGGTGGTCTCATAGAATAGTGTCTCTACGTACAACTACGTATATATTAATGTCAGGTTTCTATATCTTACCATCGATTCTTTACCATACAATTGGTAGAAAATTGACATTACAATTTGACAGAATCGCTATACAGAGATCCTGTCAAATTATAACCAGCAATAAGGAAAAAATGCATATCTTAAAAGTATAGAAACGGGCTGATAGTGAGCTCCTGAATTGATAACAATCGTTACTATAAATCCTGTTCTGCACCTATGGCAATGAACAACATGGGGCAAATTTATAGATAGGTATATTTAGTTCATTAGTGTAATATACTATTTTATATTTTTTTATAATTTTATTTCTAGAATATTTCGGATCTCTAAGACATATAAAGATGTATATGTGCATATTACCTCAGTACGTCAATGAGGGTCCATATCGATTGTGCAACGCTTCCTTGCAAGACAGTGTTTGATCTACTAAATGAAAACGGCCATTTTTGACACATCATATCTGCAAAGTGTTATCTGTACCCTTCCCTAATATATGAAGTTCTTGCTATGCATACTATGTAACTCTTGTTAAGGATCATTGCGGTCTATTACTGAGATCAACCCCAGACTAAAGTTACCTATAATCCGAACGAACTATTTATACATTGTTTGAAGGAATCTTGATATAGTTGTCTTTGTAAGGGAAACTCGTATTTGGAGTCAAGAGACGCAAGAAACCACCCGCCCTGGATACCAGACAAACAACGCCATCAGCTAGGTTGATCTATCTTTTTATCTAAAAAAGCGGCAAAGTGGCACTTTGTTACGCCAACTTCTACTTAGCATCACCCACCTTAGCTGATTTAGCTGGATATGAGAGCAAATGACCTAACAATTGAAGAAGGATCTAAAAGCATTTAAAAAAATTAACTAAACAGTTTGAATATCTAGATAATGGTTGAAAATAATAACTGCCTAGTAAAAAGCGACGTGGTACTCCTATGTAATATTGTTATTATATAGATATATACTTATAAACATACTTCTAAGGAGCTAACAGAAAGTGAATCGAAAATCGTTTCTTAGAAGTATTAAAATATTTATATAAATACCTAACATAAAAATGATATTGCAGTGTTAAAGATAGGTAACGTATTAAGTAAAACCTTATTAAAATATGAATTTTATAGGTAAGTATTAGTAATTCAAATAAAAAAATGTTGTTTAAATATTTATTTTAACGGTAAACTGTGTTATATCATTATTCATTTTAATGCCATAGAGGTCATCCTCAACCAAATAAAAATATAAATATTGAGCCACTTTTATTGATTAATACCCCAGATTTTTTAAAAGTAAGTAATATTACTCATGTTTAGAAAATAAAACTGCATAACACATTTGAGTTTTTGATGGGACCTGAAAGGGGACGTTGTGCTGTGCAATTTTTAATTTTCTAAAAAATGTGTAAAATTACTCTAAAATGGACAATAGTTGTAGGATATTGACAGTATTTGAGTAGTAATTATGAGTTTTGTGAGAAATGTGAACTGTATAGTCAAATATGACCTTTGAGTTTTCACAGGAAAGCCTCGGTTGTAGCCTACAATCATATAGTGTATCATCTATGCCTACAATACAACTGCGCTACTATACGAAAGCTTATGCCAGAATTGGCTATATAGACTAAGATTCCTTTGCCTCCCTTTGAAAATCTCTCACTACGTAACACATCACATTCACACCCTTTAAAATCCACAGTTCCCGCCAAAAACTCCTATGGGTAACTCAACAAAATTCTTTGTTTTAACCCTTAAATTGACACTGTATGCAGCGTCATACACAACTTTTACAAAAATCTACGTTGTTAACTAAAGCTTTATTTAGGTTAATTTACTACTATATCCATGATAACAATTACTAAACTTTTAGTATAAAAGTATTTCATAGCTTTAGCAACACTTTTGATGCTTAAAAATACAAGGTTTTTTTTTTTGGCGGGAACTGAAAGGAGACGTTGTGCTGTGCAGTTTTATTTTCTAAAGATGTGTATAATTACTCTAAAATGAACTATAGTTGCAGGATATTGATAGTTTTTGAGTAGAAATTATGTGTTATTGTGAGAAATGTGATCTGTATAGTCAGATGTGATCTTTCGAGTTTTCACAAGAACTCCATTCAATGGCGTCGGTTGTAGCCTGCAATACAACTGCGCTACTATACGAAGACCTATTAACATGTTTCCGACTGAAAGACTTTGATTCTATGGTCATGAATAAATAACAAAAAAAAATGAAAAAAAATAAAAATAAAAATACAAATCTCTACCATGAGGAAACAACTGACGCTTGACAAGGTTAGAATATTTTTGTTTTTTCTTTATTTTGAACATATTATGCCTGTGTTTTGTTGTTATTTTGTTTTTGAGATGTCAATGAATAATAATACACCCAAAATAAAAACAAAATAACAAAATATCGTATTTTTATTCGCTGTCTAACCTGATGTATTTCACCAAATACATTGCCAACTTCATAGTAAAGTATTAGTATTTTGTTCTGTATGTTGTGAAAGACACTGCTAATGCACGGTTGTGTTTTTCCTTTTATAGTTTTTTTTATTTTTTGTATGGTAGGCATACTTTTGCTTAGGTGTTTCGTTTTCTTTGCCTACAGCAAAAGCAACTAACACGCGGTGGTAGAATAATTCCTCTTGTGCCTGCTATAAAAGCACCTTCTGAATGTAGCGAGACGTCTGATGCTGAAGAAGAGCTTGATATTATGAAGGCTTCCTCTTCTTCTTCTTCTTCGCCACCACCTAGTATCAATAGTTCTCTAGAAAGATGCATTCAAATTTCTGATGACGGCAGTGATTCTGAGCAAAATGAATGCCTTAGATCTATAATATACCAAATTTTCCTAGCCCCAAACAAGAACCCAATTGTAGCAATGTACCAATTTTGTCTGATACCCTCATTGCCATCGGTTAACCCCGGAACTCCTGCTAGTATTGCGACTCCTGCTGCTTCCTCGCCTGCTTCTATAGTGACGCCAGCTAGAAAAACAAGATCTAAAAGGCCTCGTATATTACCAGTGCTAACAGCAAAAAGCGCTAGGAAACTAAAGAAGTTTACTCTGATCTATATGAATGGCGAAAAGTTGTCTTTCATCACGGAGCTACTATAGAAGATACTATAGAACACGTAGACGTCCATACAACTGAGACAGCCATAGACATTTCATGGATATAATTAGTCAGGGTCGCTGTCGCTTATTTTCCAAATTGCCAGGGGTCTTTTGTTTAAAGTGTCAGGTTCGATTATGTTTTGTCACTGGAAAGAATTCGCGTAACTGTCAACTTGAATATCATACAAAGAAATAATTTTTATTTATGTTACTACCTGAATAAAGCTACTATTTTTGATTAAGTATTGTTTTATTTTTTATATCCGTAAATTGGCAGTGTATGCCGTGGCATGCAAAAAAACCTAATGTACTTTTTTGCGGAATTGGCAGTGTATGTCGAGTCATACATGGTTTTTTTAATAAATTAATAGTAAAGATGACAAAAAGAATTACAATTATTACAAATAAACTAACTTAAATAAAACTAATTATAAAGAAATATTAACTAAAATTAAACTAAAATATAAATAAAATAAAAAATACCATCTATAAGTAAAAAATAGACTCCAGGTCGCTGTCGGCGGGGAGAGTGCCCAAAATGCTGCCCGCATTTCCGCGTTGGATGGCAACGCTGATGCCTACCATATAAACAGTTTTTTTTTTATACTCATATATTGACCCGAAGTCCAGTTCTATTGAAATAATAAGTGATTTTAAAAAAAATATTGCCTGCCAATTTAAGGGTTAACTCATTAAATGAAGCACATAACTGCACCAGCATTTGCAGTTGGCTCTTTAATAACGGTGCAGCATAATACTACGCGCCGAGTCATTTGCAAAGCATGTGCCGCTGGTACCATAGCTTCCTGCTCCAAGCGCAGACAGTAATACTTTGGTACTTTGGACTTCTAGACCTAAGAAATGTAATTAATTGAGATAGGGCTTAAGAAAAGCATTACAATATTCTATTAGAATATGGAAAACATTAGCCTAAAAGAAGATAAATCTTAAAAATAATAATCGATTATGAAAATGAATTTCAACAATTATAAAAAAAATCTTACAATCTAGGCCAAAGAACGTATGACAGCGTTTGCGTCTCCTTTAATGTTTTAGTTTAAAGATACGGCTTCATCTGCAATAGTGTTACAGATGTAGGCTGAGTCACGCAGATGTGGCGATGGGCTTAATACGTTATTTGAGATGCGACATTGTTATAAACAAAATTAAATATTGACGATAAATATTGACATAACGTATGTATACGTTGTATACACTAATTTGGCTATGCGTTAACGACATTATTTTATCAAGCGTTTATAAATGCGTCTTATGTAAAATACACATTTACACAGCACTCAAAATCTTTAACACTATTCACGCAGATGATGAAGCAGCTACACTATAATGTACCCTAAAATGAGTTAAGCGCCAAGATTCAATTTTTTTTTTTTTTTGGGGATTTTATGGCTTGGTTTCTAGACCTTTAAGCCAAGTCTGTTTTGGATATTCGGCACTTCACAGGTTTTTCACAATTTATTGAAAGTGTTTTTGATATACTTGTATAACGGGTAGAAACACTTTTTGTATTTTAATAAATCACACAAGTGGCGGGGGTCACAATTTAAATCCAATTCACACAAGTCAGTTGCAAGAATTAAACGCTGCAGAGAAAACGCAGGACATGAAAATAACAAGTGTTCAACGTCACATAGTGGATTAGAGCAGAAATCACATTTTGTGTCACTTCTTATTTTCAAACGATGGAGATGTACCGGTGTGCATGAATGTCCCATTCTAAGGCGATTTATTGTTGTAATGAAGTTACGGCCAATTGTCTTTGTAGATTTCAGGTCATTAAACCATGGCTTAATTGGTAAGTCTTGCTGTATTTTCCCATACCATTTGCCCTTTACCTCTTGGTCAGTTTTCCAAAAATCATACCATAAGTGCATTATGCTCTTTTCAATGAAATGATAACAATCAGTAAATGGTAATTGCATAACTAAGCTTACGTCTAAAACATTTATGCCTTCATAAGCTGCTCTATCTGCTATTTCATTGCCTGTTATTCCCTTGTGAGAGGGAATCCACATAAATGCAACCTCAATGTCTTTTGCCGCATATTTACACAGTAAAACTTTAATATTAAAAATCAAGTAATTAGTCTTAAAATCTAGTTTAAGATTAACAAGGCATTGAATTAGACTTAAGGAGTCTGTAAGAATAAGAAAATATTTACAATTATTAACACAATCTATGCGTTTCAAAGCTTCAAGGACAGCATAAGCTTCAGCTGTAAATATAGAACAGATGGAGCTTAAGCTGAAGCTTTGAACAAACTTTATTTGAGGATCATATACTGCACTTCGCACATGTAACTCTGTTTTACTACCATCTGTATAGAATCTATAAAATTTCTTATTTTGTTCCAAAAACTGTAAATATTCTATATTATCTACTACTCTTTCTTCAATAATTTTAACAGAACATATTAAACTGTTATAAGATGTAAGATAACATGGCCAAGTTCTGCTTGTAAAAATATTTGCATATTTGTTTTGAATTTCCAGATATATGTGACTCATTTTAGGAAAACTACCTTCAAGCAATTTACTACCTGAAGTTAGTGTTCCCTCAGGATGGACAGCATGTGGGAAAATTCTTTTTATAACTTGCAAATTACTTGAAGCTGTAAGTTTTACACAAAATCTTTCTGCAATCAGTAATCTCCTCAAACAAAGCGGCATAATCATTGATTCAACCTCCATTGCACGAATGGGGGTTGAACACATGGCACCTAAAATAATTCTCAAAGCTTTATTCTGAATGATATTTAACTTATTTACAAAGTTACTATTAGCATATGCTAAACAACTGTAGTCAAAGTGACTTCTTACAATAGCTTTATAAAGTATGGAAAGTGTCTTAGGATCGGCACCCCAAGACACCCCAGCCAGACAACGAATAATATTTAAGCCTTTTAAAGCATTTTGTGAAATGTACTTGATATGCTGTTCAAATGTTAGTTTTTTATCTAAGATAACACCCAAAAATATATGAGTGTCTGTGGTGGGAATAGTAACATTATTATAAGAGATAGGTGTTGTGGGGGCATCTTTACTAAATACCATCACATTACTTTTAGTGGGGTTAATTTGTAAGTTAAGCTCTGAATGATAATATGTACACATCTCTTTTAGAGCAATATTAACATTATTTGCAGAAATATCTACATTGTAGTTTATACTGTACAATACCAAATCATCTGCAAACTGAAGAATATTTACATTATTGGTGTTTACATATTTACATATTTCACTAGTGTACAAATTATATAGAAGAGGGGATAAAGTTGCACCCTGCATGGTACCTTTTGATGTAGATTTTGGACCATATAAAATATTATTATGTTTAACATATACCACTCTATTAGTTAGAAAATTATATATCCACTTACAAAGCAAGCCAGGTATACCTAGTCTCGATAATACTTTCACCAATATTCCTGGCTGTACATTGTCAAATGCTCCTTGAACATCCAAGAAAGCACAGACAATTGATTTGTATTTTTTCCCATATTCCAGGTCTGACACAAGAGAGATGAAGCTATCAGCACAACTCCTGCCTCTACGAAATCCATACTGTACATTTGGAATAATGCTGTTGGACTCAACAAACCAATCAAGACGAATCTTGATCATATTTTCAAATATTTTACCTAAACATGATGACAGTGATATTGGACGATAAGAATTTACATCATCAGGAGGTTTATTAGGTTTAAGTATAGGTATCACACATTGGGTTTTCCAAGATTCAGGTACAATTTGTTTAAGCCAAAGAGCATTCAGAATTTCTAAAAATAATTTTTGAATTGATGAATGTAAGTTTTTAATCAAGAGATAGGGAAAACCATCCAATCCTGGAGTAGTGTTTTTACGTGATTGTAAACTCAATTTGAACTCTTGAATGGTAAATGGCTCTAAAAGGAATTTTGATTTGTCATTTGTATTATGAAGTTCAAAACAATTATTTAAGCCTTCCACTGTCATACAATTACCTGACAATTTGTCTAAAAAACCAGTAACAAACTTATCTGTACAGGACTTGTTTTGAGTCTTAATGTGTTTAAACATTTTGATGTAATTCCAGATTCTACTAATGGGAGTAGTTCTACTAAAACTTTCACATAATCTATTCCAACCATTCTTTTTTTCTTCTGCAATTATCCTCTTTTTAACTGCATCTAGCCTTTTGTATTTGATAAAGTTTGAAACACTTGGATTATTGCGATAAAATTTTAGTGCTTCATAAGAAGCAATGACAGCTTGTTCGCACCTCCCGTTCCACCAAGGAGCAGGAGGTTTACTTTTGAATGAACTGGTTTTAATAAATGTTGGAACACACTCCAATTTCAGATTGTTCAACCTATCACAAAAAGTATTATATGCTTTTAATGGATTACACATATCCACAGTAATGTTTTGAAAATGTTTTTCTGAAAGCTGACTATACAACTTCCAGTCTGTCTTATTGTAAAGAAATTTTTCTGTGGGAGGATTATACTGATACCTATCTACCTTCAAAGTAATATCAATAATAATTGGAAAATGATAACTACCCATATTATTGTCATACACAGACCAGTTACAGAGTGGAGCTATACATGAACTCACAAAGCTTACATCAATAGCAGATGGATTTGTATTTGGGTAGTGAATTGTAGTTACCGTGCCATCATTAAGTATACATAAATCTAATTTATCTATTATATCATATAACTGTTGGCCACGTCCTTTAGTTGTAAGGCACCCAAAAGCAATATGATGTGCATTGAAATCTCCAGCTACTAGAATAGGTTTGGGTAAATCTTGTATTATGTTACGCAATTTGTTTATACTAGTATTTCTAGGAGGACAGTAGCAACATAAAATTGTTACAGCACCACATTGTGTTGAAACCGATAATGCAATAGTTTGAACATCTTCATGGAAATTAGTCTGCAAGAGTTTGTATTTAATAAAGGGTTTAATCAGTATGGCAACACCACCATGTCCATTACTGGCATTTTTATAATAAATGTTATACCGAGGTATATGGAAAGAACTGCTTGAGTCTTTAAACCAAGTTTCGTTAAGGAGACAGATATCAATATTTTCCTCCTGTAAGAATTTAATTAATGACACCTTTTTATTTTGTGCACTTTGTATATTGTATTGAGCAATACGTAAGTGTGATTGTATGTGGGATGTACAATCCATTATTTAAGATTTTTGAAAAGCATATCTTGTATACTGGCAGTCGTGATTGGATAATCATCACGTTTGTTAGCCAGGTCCACCAAAGTACGGATGATGGCTGCTGTTAATTCCTTATCATTTAACAACTGTTTTTTAATATCCTCCAACTTTGATGGAGATGGTTTATTTACATTTTGTACAGATGAAGAAGTATTTACACTATTAACAGAGGTATTAACATTATTTACAAGTGATGGTTTGTGCATCGACTTTACCGGTTTAGTTGTCATTGGCAGAGGAGGGAAATCAAAATCATTAGTAACCTTTTTAGTATTAGCAACAGTAGCATATGTAATCTTATTCTTTTTTTCTTCAATTTTTTTCATTTTAATAGGACATAATTTTGAAATAGCCAGATGTGGGCCACTGCAATTTGCACAACAGAGGTCATTTGGTCGATCACATTCCCGATATATATGCTCACCGCCACAGCAGCTGCATCGTTATTTGCCATTACATATTTTTGCTGAATGATTGAATTTTAGGCACCGGTAGCATTGCTGCAACGGTGGAACATAATCAAACACCCTGTATGAAAATAGATCATATTGCACTGTATCTGGTAGTACATTAGATAAGAAAGTAATACTGACAGTTTGTAAAGGTACTCTTTGGTTATTCACTTTTTTAATAAACCTTCGGATTGCTATGATTTCAAATCGAGATGACAGCTTAGTATATAAGTCTTTATTCGAAATATTCGCCGGGACAAAGCGTATAATGCCCGTTTTTTCTATTTGTGCCGCTGGAATAAATGCCTTTATGTTGTGTCGCTGAAGAAAGTCTGTGTTATTTAAAAAGTTATTCGCTGTATTGTATTGTTTAAATATAAGAACTATTTTATTCGCATTCACTCTATGAATAGATGCAACACCTTTTATTTCTGGACAAGAACTAAATATATGATTTAAATAAATTGGGCTTTTATTTCCAATTTTTTCTGACCTCAATCCTTGTACAAACACTTTAAACTCTACTTGAGTTGAATTTTCTGGATAAAGTCTCTTATAATTTGGTTTAAGATATGGTAAAAAAGAACTTTCCTCATCACCACTGCCGGGGCTGGCATCAGTCCCCACGTCTAGTCTTTTCCGTTTTTCGGGATTGGGAGTATTACCCCCAATCCCTTCGTTGCCAACCATACAAGCTACTTTTATTGAACACACTGAATGTAAATACTAATAAAAAGAAACACTTTAAATAGAAAAATAAATAAATTAATGTTTCGACAAAATATTAAACTCCCGCTCAGCTTGAGTTTCCCGCCGAAAAACAACCAAGATTCAATAAATTGACGTAGCACAACTGCGCTGCGCATGTTTACTCGGAAGTCAAAGTGTCAGTGTCATTTTGTCGATTTTTAAGGCTTGACATCTTTGAAAGCTTGTCAGTACTTGTCACCTACTCTCTGGCCCTCGAACTCACTGTTGCCAGATGGGGGGGATTCACTGCAAATTCGGTGATTTTTTGACGTCCGGGGGGAGATTCGTGGGGAAATATTTTGTTGTGAGAAATTTTGGAGAGATATTTTAAGTATCAATAATTCATCTACAAACACAATTATCATCACTACAATTATTATATTATCTAGTCACAATACGGTATTATTACTTTATCTTAGAATTATACTCTAATAGTTGGATGTGCTTTTAGCAGGGATGGAAGGTACACCGCTGACATAGAAAGAAGAGTAAATTTGGGGAATAGTGTGAATGGAGCGTTAGGTAAACTTTTAGGCGCTAAAAACCTCAGCCAGAAAGCCCAGCTTGTTATACACAACGCGGTGCTGGTACCTACGCTCACGTATGGAAGCGAGAGTTGGGTATGGAACAGAGAGCATGAAAGTAGAGTAAACGCAGTCGAGATGCGAGCACTGCGCAAAATCTGCGGAGTGACGCTCGCGGACCGCGTTCGTAATACCGAAGTAAGAAAGAGAGTTGGTCTGAAAGAGAGTGTCGGGGTGAAGGTAAGGAAAGGAATGCTCCGGTGGTTCGGGCATGTGGAAAGAATGTTTGATGAAAGAATGATTAAACAGATATACAATGCAAAAGTGGATGGATGCAGAAGTCGCGGAAGGCCACGACACACCTTCCATGATCAAATTGATCGTGTATTAGCAGAAGGTGATGTCAGGAGCCTTAAGAACAGACGATCGTGCATGACAAGAGCTATGAATGTCAAAGAAGCAAGTGAGGTGTGTAAAAATAAGCCTGTATGGCGCTCTGTTGTTCGTGCCTACCCCGCAAGGGACCTGGCGTGAAGTTATGTATGTATGTATGTATGTATACTCTAATAGTGAATCATACTTCAATTCAATAGTTCATTTTAATAATCCAATTCATTCGTTCGTTCATTTACGTTATTTATTTATTATGCCGTCTCTACTCGTATGCGTCATATCCCATAGGCTACTTTCCGTTAGAGACTGACAATGATCACGTTCACAACTGCGGTTTTTCCCGTTTCACTTATTTGCTGGCGTCACAATCGTAAACTCAAGTGGAATGGTTATTTAACGCACCTATTGACACGGGTCGTTGTAAGCGCCCCGTGAGGGAAAATGATGACGTAATTAGTGACGTTTTCGCTACGAAGGTGGTTTTGCTTTTTTCTTTCTCCTTTAAAATAAGTGAAAACTATTTTGTGATTTTTTTCTGACAAAGCTTATTTTTGGGGTTTTTGAAAAGATTTTGGGGATTAATTGACATGGTCATCTGGCAACGCTGCCCGAACTCGAATATTCTGTTGCGGTTGAGTAGTGGTTTTCTGAATCGGTTTATTCATTCAGTGATTTGGTGAGATTTTATAATAACATACCTAACTTTCTGTAAGTATGCTTATTATGGTATTACATGGGTCCTTGTATTTACCAAAATTATCGTACAATTACTAATAAAAACTTAAAAGTTTCAGATAAAATGACTGAAAATTTAATTGCTACTCCTCCGTCGGTTTCATGGGCCCAGAGAAACGCTTGTGTATTTTTGACGTTTAATGTTGAATGTGATAAACCTGATATTAAAATTGAAAAGAAAACAGTTTCGTTCAAAGGAATATGTGCACCAGACAACGAGCTACATGAAGTTGTAATACCTCTATATGCAGATATAGATCCAGAAAACAGTGCTTATAATAATAAAGGGCGACTTATCGAAGTCGTTTTAGCCAAAGAAAATACTGAGGAGCCATTCTGGCCTTTCCTTACAAATGATAAGAAAAAGCATCATTGGCTGAAGGTGGATTTCAACCGTTGGCAAGATGAAGATGATAGTGAACCTGAATACGAGGAGGATATGTTTAAAGGCAAAGTCAATGATTATGTTGATGATTATGAAAAAGATGACTCCAGCTCGGAAGATGAGGAAGATCTTCCTGATATAGAATAAAAACTTATTATCATTTAGTTATATATCAGCTAGTGATAAATTAACCTGGACAATATTTGTGCTTTTATACAAGGAAAAAATGGTATTGGTAGCTGCTAGTATGACTTTGTAGTTTGTATCTGTTATTATACTTATTAGTATACTCCAGTTTCTTAATCTTGACTAGTATATTTTAAACAATAGAATTAATGTGTTCATTGGAATTATGTCTATTTAGAAAGATAATTCTCAACTGTTTTATAAACAACTAAATTCCACATCTGAGGATAATTGAGAAATAAGTATGTAAGTTCTATTTAATTTAACATGTGTGCATTCAGGACATTGAATAATATATATAGAAACAGAAGAGTATCCATTTTCGAAGATCCTTAACACCAATTTTTTTTTTTTTATACACAAAATAAAATATACAATCATAAAGAAAACAAATCAAAATTTTAACATTCACTCTGGATTGTAATACAAATGTTGTATGTGCACAATGAAAATTCATAAGTAACATTATAAATATTATTTTACTTGTTATCATTAGAATGAATATTAAACTTCTTCAGTATGCAATTTATGGATTTTAAAATGTGTCAATATTTTCTACTACTACATGTACTAACACTTAAATTATGTATTAGCTAGGATGCATATAATGCATATATTATTGTAATATGTTTTACTTTTTTGGTGCCACAAAATTAATCAATGCATTCCAAATATTATTTATTCAATTAATTGTTTTCTTGCTGCTAGTAACCAAGTAAATAATAGTGGTGCAAAGTGTTCAATAATTATACCTGCTATCATTGAGGTATAACATGTTTATATGATCTAAGCCTGCTATATATAGCACCCACCTTTTAAAACTTTACTTTTGAACAATTTGTTACTTTTACATTAAAAGATATGTGGGAAATCTCATTATTTTAACTTTCAAAGTGAATAAAGTTTTATGTTCTACATTACAATGTTGGCTTTGTTTCACTGTTTCACAAATGGTATTTTAAAAAATATAGCAATAAGAGTTGTACCAGTATAACTCTTATTGCTTATTGATAAGTGCCACTTGCTTGGTCATTCGATAACAATGATCAGTAAATATTGTAATTAATTTTATTAATTTATTCATGACCATTGAATCAAAGTCTCAGTCGGAAACATGTTAATTAATAGATCTTTGTATAGTAGCGCAGTTGTATTGCAGGCTACAACCGACGCTATTCAATGGAGTTCTTGTGAAAACTCGAAAGATCACATCTGACTATACAGTTCACATTTCTCACAAAAACACATAATTTCTACTCAAAAACTATCAATATCCTGCAACTATTGTTCATTTTAGAGTAATTATACACATTTTTAGAAAATAAAACTGCACAAAACAACGTCTCCTTTCAGTTCCCGCCAAAAACTCGTAAATATTGTAATTTATTCATGACCATAGAATCAAAGTCTTTCAGTCGGAAACATGTTAATTAATAGGTCTTCGTATAGTAGCGCAGTTGTATTGCAGGCTACAACCGACGCCATTCAATGGAGTTCCTGTGAAAACTCGAAAGATCACATCTGCTATACAGTTCACATTTCTCACAAAAACACATAATTTCTACTCAAAAACTATCAATATCCTGCAACTATTGTTCATTTTAGAGTAATTATACACATTTTTAGAAAATAAAACTGCACAAAACAACGTCTCCTTTCAGTTCCCGCCAAAAACTCGTAAATATTGTAATTTATTCATGACCATAGAATCAAAGTCTTTCAGTCGGAAACATGTTAATTAATAGGTCTTCGTATAGTAGCGCAGTTGTATTGCAGGCTACAACCGACGCCATTCAATGGAGTTCTTGTGAAAACTCGAAAGATCACATCTGCTATACAGTTCACATTTCTCACAAAAACACAATTTCTACTCAAAAACTATCAATATCCTGCAACTATTGTTCATTTTAGAGTAATTATACACATTTTTAGAAAATAAAACTGCACAGCACAACGTCTCCTTTCAGTTCCCGCCAAAAACTCCTAGGAAAGGCCTTTATGAACAGTGTTGGCAGATACAGGGAATCCCTCTAAATCGGGAATTCTCCGACTTCGGGAGGGAAATTCGGGGTAAGATTCTTTGGGGGCCTTTCGGTGGAAAACATTAAGTTGAGAGAAATTTTGGAGTTCTTTTAAATACCATTAATTCATCCACAAACACAATGATCATCACTACAATTATTATATCTAAGATATAATATAGTACTACTACTTTATCTTAGAATTATATTCTAATAGTGAATCATATTTCTATTCAATCGTTCATTTTAATAATTCAATTTATTCGTTCGTTCGTTATTTATGTTATTCATTTATTATACCGTCTGTACTCGTATAGGTCATATCCTATAGGCTACGTTCCATTAGAGACTCACGACTACGTTCACAACCGCTATTCTTCCCGGTCCACTTGTTTGCTGGCGTCACAATGGTAGACTCAAGTAATAATAATAAGGCTTCCCGCAGGGGGGCTTTGTGGCAAAGCCTTAGGTGAGAAGCGACACCTTGTACCTGACTCCGGGTCCAAGGCAAGGCCTCCGCCTCCGTGCTTGCCTTAACCAGCTGGCACGGAGTGGAGATCGCTAGAGCTAAGACTCAAGCTCCAGGGGTGGAAGTGATAAATGGCCTAACCTCATAAGTAGCTTCGGTAAACCTGCAGCCCACCTCTCTACACCCCTTAGCCACTCATACCCATGTTGCCCCTGCCTTTTATGGCATTTTTTGGGGCCCATGCAGGGAGTGGCGAGTCACCGTCTGCCCATTTTTCCATGTTCCCCGAACATTGTGATGGGCAGACGCCATAGTCCCCATATTCCCAGAACCCCAGTACCACTAGCAGTTCACCCCAATAGCCCGGTACTTTTTGTCCTCATTTTCCACAATAGTCCTACACTGGCCGGGGCTTGTCCTTGGGTGCATTATTATATGGTGTAGACAGGGATAATCGCCGGTCAGTGTCACGCCACATTTACATTAAATTTGTCAAAGGGCCTCTACGTGTTGGCCTTTCCATGGCCCCGCGCAAGCCCTCCAAAAGTCCGGGTCATTTTTATGGCCCGTGGTCGTCAAAGACATACAATAATAATAAAAAATAAAAACTGATAAATTAACAAAAAACCTAGACCTCGCGCACGAGATTGCTGACATGTGGCATATGGTCTCGACGATCATCGTACCAATAGTGGTGTCCGTTAATGGTTTAGTAGCGAAGAGCCTCGACCGACATCTAGAGAGGCTCTCACTCGGTAAATGGGTGAAGGGCCAGATACAGAAGGCGGTTCTCTTGAGCACGGCACGCATTGTGAGGAAGTTCCTGTCTCTGGAGCCTTAACCACCAGTAGCTTGGACCCTAGGCCCCGCTGCCGACGGACGTCATCTTTTTATATTTTTTTAATATATGTTAATTTTTGTATATATATGTATTAAAAAAACATAAAAAAGAATATGAATAAATATACATGTGAAATAATAATAATAATAAATGTTTATTTAATCCAAAAGTACATATACAAGAATTTTATAGTTTTCACCACGACGGTGGTTTTGTTTTTTTTTTCTTCTCCTTTAAAAACTGTTTTGGAGTTTTTTTCTAAAAAGCTTAGGTTTAGCTTGAGTTTTTTGAAAAAAAATTGGGTGTCAACTGACTTGGTCATCTGGCAACATTGTTTATGGATGCAATGTAGGGGTGTTCATACAAAAAACATATCGATATTTTTTTCGATATAATATATCGTAGTGTTGTATCGATACTTCGCGATATATCGTAGAAATATATCGATATCTTCGATATATCGTAAAAAAATGTAATTTTCGTATTTAGTCTATAATATTAAGTATTTGATAAGGATCAGGTTGATATTAAAAATAGCTAGAGTAAAGAAACAAATCAAGTTTATTTATTTATAATTCCTAATATTTTTGTCTAGACCTTGCATAAATAAATTTTTATTTAAAATGTAATATACACAACAGTTAATAAATTTATTGCCACAGCTTGCTTTTTCTATACAATTGAATTGTAGCCACTTTTGTATATCGTGTTATATATTTTTATTAGTTAGTTTTTATATAACTGTATTTATATTTCGTAAAATGTATCAAACAAAACACTTAAAACAGATAACTTTTATTTGTAGCTTATTTTGTACTGAGACCGAAACGTGTACTCACAGACACAGATTATAAAATTTAAATACTAGTGCTGCCTTTATGAAGAGTAGGAGTAGCATATTGTTTAGCGGGGTCGATTATAACTAATGTCATAATCGAATTAATTTCGAATATTAATATTGAAAATCGATTATGAAATTAGTAGCTAACTCATTTTCATAATCGAATGATTTCATTAGTATGTCTCATAAACGGCCACCGCTGAAAAACTACTAATAAACATAACCGAGACTTTATTCCAGAAACTCGGGAGTCGCTCTTTAGCTGTTGAGACGAATATACATCGTAGGCTAGTATGCAGTAGAGTTTGATTTTAAGTGCTTTAGAGTATTTTGTTAACAACGACACTTTCGTTATTGCGAAGGGTAGTTATTCAATTATTCCGGGTTTTACGTTTTATTTTTACTCAAGTTGCCAACCATAAATCAGTTTAAAAAAATAAAATTATATTCTTTAATTTCTAACGATATTTGGTGTATCGGTTAAAATGTATCGATTGTACATATCGATACTAGATTATTCGATAATATCGAATGGAAGCGATATATCGTGTGCATATATCGATATTTTATGAAATATCGATATATATCGTGCACTCCTAATGCAATGTCAATTTAAAACTGGAAAATGCTGGCTTAAAGGCCTAGTTGCCAAGCCATAAATATTATAAAAAAAAAACTGGAAAATGTCTAATTAAATATGTATTTAAGTAAATTGGAAGGCAAACTAACTAAAGTGTTGGAGCCATAGCCATAACCTCAAACAAAGAAGAAGGCAAACTAATAAGTCATTAAAAAACTATTTAGAAAAGCTGGAAAGAAAATTAAATTTAAAATAATATTCAATGTCTTTAAATAATAAATAAGGGTGTGATTTACATATATGTCCCCGTAATCATAAGTAATGCGGGGGGAGGGGGGGTGTGGTTTACATATATGTCCCCGGAATCATAAGTAATGAGGGGGAAGGGGGGAGAGGGGAGGAGGAAAACTTACCCCTTCTGCAACTCCCATGTGGCGGAAATGTATAGTTCCTGAGTTATTAATGTTTTTGTCAATCTAACCTCACTTCTGTTTTTCACTAATATATAAAATAAATAGTGAATGGTTACAGTCGGTTCTGGCACTCGCCGGCCGCTCCCGCGGCACGCTCGCTTCGCTCGCTCGGCTCGTGCGCTTTGGTCTACACGAAACCTGACCTAACCAACTGTTTAAAACTCCATATATTTAAATTTTCGGATACATACAGTCTCCTATTTCGATAAATCCTGTAAAAAAACGTCTCGGCGACAAAATTACCAGATCATTGTTGTGAATTTCAAACCTCGATAATTAATTGAATATGTATTTTTTCCACTCAAAACCAATTTCAGTTGTTATAAATAAGTCTTAAATATATTCCTAAACACATTAACCATTAAAATCATCCAGGAAATCATCCGGGGACATATATGTAAACCCAACCCCTTTTATCAACCACAGAACACATTTACCCTTACGGGATCAACTAACCTCACTTCTGTGTTTCACTTATATATAAGATAAATAGTGAATGGTTACAGTCGGTTCTGGCACTTTGGTCTACACAAAACCTAACCTAACCGACTGTTTAAAATTCCACATATTTAAATTTTCGGATACTTACAGTCTCCTATTTAAATAAATCCCGTCCTCTTCAAAATGTACACTTTCCGGTGCACAAAATACGTCTCGGCGACAAAATTACCAGATCATTGTCGTGAGTTTTAAACTTCGATATAATTAATTGAATATGTATTTTTTCCACTCGAAACCAATTTCAGTTGTTATAAATAAGTCTTAAATATATTCCTAAACACATTAACCATTAAAATCATCCAGGAAATCATCTCGGGATATATATGTAAACCCAACCCATAAATAATGACTAAACCCACATCGTGTATTCGAAGTGTATAGAGCGCAATAATTATAACCAAAAAAACTATTAACCTGTCGCAAACACAATAGCACTAAAAGAGGAGGATCTCGGATCATCAGAAAAAAAGCATCAGGAACTTCAAACCACCTTAATCACAGATCATATGCACCTATTTGTGATATGTTGTTTATACTTTAATCAAGATGTTCCAAAACAGTTTCAAACATAAGAAGGAAGCTTTACAGAACTATCCTATTCTGAAAAAGCCCTTTATAATTGGATATATGAGTGTAAATGAATCAAGAGAATATTATTCAGATTTGACACAACTTAAGTTTCTAAACAGTATTCCTATGGGAAGACTATCACTCAATTTAAACCATAATATTGAAAAGGCTAAAAAAAGAACAACAGAAAATAACAATGAAAAAATTGATTTATTATTGAAATTCGTCCTAGATCAGAAACATCGGATTAATTTCTCAGACACAGTTTTTACATTCATTACTTACAGGAGAACACTGATAAGTGTAATGTGTAGTGCTTTTGGAAATTCTGAATCATTGCGAATTATGGCAACTTTATACAAAAATTGTATTTACTTATGCTCTTTAGACATTGAACAAGATATACAGAAGAGACAATCTAGAAGTAAACAGCAAGATAAATTTTGTGCTTGGGGATACAAATTTGAGCAATACATTCTATCAGGTTATCTGCACTGCTTAGGAAATTATTATACAATCGTTAAATTATTAATTTTAATTAATTGTCTTTATACCCATTTAAATTGCAATGTTTCAGATCTACCAGGCCTGCAACCAGATATAGAAAAACCTGTCATAGAAAATGAAGAATTTTCATTGTATTACTACAGTGAGTTGAATACACATACACTTCTCTATGGAGCTCAAATAGATGGCCTACTAGCTACAAACAACTGTGCAGATAAACCACCTAAGACTACTGATGTGGATGCAATTTTGGATTATTTGAGAAGTAATTCATTTGTAGAACTGAAAACTAACAGAGTAATACAACATTGGAAACAAGAACAAAACTTTAAGTATGTTTATTATTACTCTCCAGTTTAAGGTATTTTATAGACTGCATGGGATATCTATCTATTGTTACAAATTTATGGGATGTGGATTCAAAATGCTATTGGAATGATCAATCGTACTCAATATTAGAGGTACACACACATAATATACAGTTCTTTCTTCAAAACTGAATGTAACAAGTCCAAACCATAAAGCAGATAATATTAATGATAAATCATAATAACACAAAGCCCATAGGTTCCTAAAGTACATTAGGTAACACATTGATTTCATTTGAAACCCTATTAACTCAGTCCCAACTGACTGACCTAATATATTTATAAAATAGACTAGGCCCCCAAGCAAAATGCCCACCATTTCTTGGAATTAACTTGTAAACTTGTAAGAATGTGCAATGAAATGCAAAAAAAAGGATTTATGATGATTTATTGAGAGTCATACAAAAGGATTAATGCCAACAATAGATCATTTATATTCCAAGGGGTAATAAAACACCTGTAAAGGATTATTATTGGTTCACAACACTATATCTGTCGGGGATGTCCAGCAGATTTCAAATGCAACTTTCAGATTTTTTTCTGTTAGAGTAGCATATGAATACTATTAAATCATTAAAACTCAACCCAACACAAAACTAATTTATTCCCCGGGTCAACATGTGGATAATTTTTAATGTTCTTTCTGTGGGCTATTTCACACAGTGCCATCTTTTTGGCTATATGAATATAACCAAAAAGATTCTGCTGTGATTCACATTTTTTTAACAAAAACAAAACCAATTTCAAAGAAAAATGCAAAATATAAATATTTAATCACCCTCTTTCTACATCTTGAAGTTAGTGTGAAGTAAAACAAAAAACAACTATTTTTTTGTTGTTTCATTATGTCAGTTTTGTTTTTGTTAAAAAAAAAGACTTTTTAGTTGCACAAGCTCTTGAATACCTTTAAAATATATTAAGTGGCTGTAGAAGTTGTACCACTGGCAGACACACAAGATTACTATCTCTTTTCGGTGTTGACACTCGTCAACAAGTGTTCTGAATTTCCTTAAGATCCACTCATCAAATCCTGACTTGGTGACCATGAGACCTCTTTGGGTGTATATTCTTATGATCAAATAAAAAAAATGACAACTGGTTCACAGTTGATGGAGAAATCAAGTAATGAATATACAAAAAAAAACAGACAAATTGAGAACCTCCTCGTTTTTGAGTGGTTGATAAATGCCTTATCATAGCAATGTGTGCTAATAACAATTAATATTGTTTCAGAAAATATAAACTGTTGCGATGTTGGTGTCAATGTTATTTGGCAAACCTTAAAGGTTTGCTTGTTGGCTTCAGAAATGATGATGGTATTATCCAAAGGCTACAGTGGTATAACACTGAAGAATTAGTACACTATTGCAAGGTAGTATATATTTTTAATGTTCTGTTTTTATATCTATATCTTGATATATATTTAGAGTATGGAATTAGTGACTAGGTTCCAGTCTCCCTTAAGAGAGCAGCAGCGCATTTGTAGCACCTTCGGTGTTGCAAATGTCCATAGGCAATGGTAGCCACTTTCCATCAAGTAGCCTCAAGCGCCTACCTGTCTGCCGAACTCCTGCAAGAAAAAAAAATTCTCATAAATTTCTGTATTTATTTAAAAAAAGAACTTGAGATAAATTAATAAAAATAATTTTAAGTAACTCTTTGCTGAGGAGTTTCTTGCCATTTCTTTTCCTTAAACAAATGATAACACATATAGAAGTGGTGTACATAGAAGTAGATTTAAATTTTAACTTATATATATAATCTTCAAAAAATCTCTAGTGGAACTTATTTTGAATAAAAACTTATTATTGTTTATTTACTTTATAGGAGAGAACACTGTCTCTTGATGTACAGTAAAAACTTGTTTATGGATCAATAGAATCGATTCATTACTATAATTTGTAATTTATATCTATTTTAAAATTATAATGTTTATAATTATGCTATCATAGAATAGACTAAGATACAAAAATTATGTAACTTATTGATAGTTTAACATTATTAAAAAATATCAATGATTACTACAAAGTAGCTGTGGAGTTATCAAAAAATATATCTGTTTTCAGCTATGGCACAGGCTGTGATAGAATGAGCACTCATACTATGACTTTTAAGAGAATCATTATAAACAACTTGATTTGTCTTTCAGGGTGAATGGGACCCAGGAACTGCATTACAATATTTAGATTATTTCCTTACATTTGTCAAAGAATCATTCCGGAATGAGATTAAACAGTGTTCTCCTAACAAGCCAGTATCTTTACAATTTCATGTGGATAATAAAAACATCTCAGTTAGCACAAAGTATAGTAAGGAACATGTTATATTACCAGATTGGTTTATAAATAATTTTTAAATATATTTTCTTTTATTTTCAACATTCATGTAAATTGTATAACCCAACAACACAGGGTTCCTGTGATGTAAACAAAGTCAAGATAACCGTCGTAAGTCTATTATCGGCATAAGCCGCGCCCCTAATAAAGAGGGTAGTTAGTAATAACAACATTCGTGACGAAATTATGCGCTAAGCGCAAACTTCCGCTTTTCCCAATTCGCACGTCGTAGACAAAAAGGCCTCAAAAATAGTGGTACTTATGCCTATTTTGTGTTTTATTATAATCAAAGTTAAAACTGGTTTACAAAACCAAATTCTAGCGTATCATATCACAGGAAACTAATCAAAAGGAAGTATTAGTAATAAAACTTAACGGTTTTAGAGTAGTTTTAATATGCATATTAGTAGCGAAAACTTAAGAAAATATTAGGCTTTTGCAAAAACGCGATATAAGGATATTTTGGAACACAAAATCTTAACCCCGTGTTAGTTTGTATGGAAAGTGTTGTCTACGCCCTCTCTTATTATGTTAATGTACTCTATGGCTTTGCCCTCTCTATTAGAGGCCGGTGCGAAGTGCGAACTTCTATGTTCTGTGGCGAAGACCAGGCTCACCAAGGAGAAGAGTGCCATTTCAAGATTTTCATCTATTACAAAAAAAAAACTAGTTCTGACAAGTACAAATCAATAATTGACACTGTCATAACACCGTCCAAAATTTCAGTAAAATGTAATATGTAAATTCTTCTGTAAAAAAACCAATATCATAACCACAGCAAACCTTTCACATTATAATGAAAGATGGAACATAATTTCTGATTAACCAGTCCAAACTACAAAATGGGGGAAATAGATGATGCCAGGTCATCATCCCGAATGGCAAAGAGCGCCTCTGGCGTAAAAAAAGCGTCGTCAGGAAGTACTAAAGCGACCAAACCTAGTAAAGGTAAACCCGCCCAAACTTCAAGCAACTTAAATTTATCTGATCCAAAAGTTCAAGGCGCGGTACTTGTCGCCCTATTAGCTGTCCTTGTATTGGCGCTCTGGTATGGTTTCACGCACGGCTGTTTGGGAAGCCGTCGACGACGCAGGCGATCATCTTGTAGCCAGTAAACCCACGATTTTAAAAAGGTAATATTTATACCTCTAGTTTACATCTATAATAATCATGCCATGAAAAATGATTGCACATAAGGGTTTGTTCCATTCTCTCATTTTGGGAGATCAAGGGAAGTACAAGGGTGGTTGGCTTTGAGCCAAAGCTCTTCCAGCTTGAACTGGTCGGATTAACCCGACTGTATCGAGGTATGGAGCAACTGGACCCGATCTTTCAAGTTATTATCACAGCAGCTCTCGTTAGCCTACCCCTACAGCATTCAGTGGCCTTCTGTCCTAAATGCAGTTTTACTTCGCAATTTCTTAGTGTCGCCCTGATCTGAATGTACGGGACATTTGTGGTTTAAAAATAAATGCTTATAATTAAGTGCCCATACGACACCTAATCATAACTGAGTTTTCATTGAATTTTTGTCTGTCAGTGTTCCAAAGTTTCTATAACTGGTTAAATACGCAACGGATTTCAATGAAATAGAAATTTTATTTTAATTTTTTGGAGTTGTAATATACAGTCCAAATTCCGATGGGAATTGAAGCGGCGGTCAGCTATCCCATAAAAATATAAAAAATTGTGTGTAATCGAGTACTCCAACGCACTACAGTTTTGGCGAGATTGATTTTTGAAACTAAACGGACCGGGTTCAATTCCCGGTAAGATTAATCGTCGAATTCTAATATTTACTCTGATTTGGATGTTCTTAATAACGTGTCGATCTGTTCATAATGTATTTTACCTAAATAAGCGTAAATTGTTGGGCTTTAGATAAACGTGTGCTCATTTAGCGCTAGAAAGTGTAGATATATATTTTATTCAACTTTCATCACCTTTTCTTGAATAATGTGCATACTGCATACATACAAGAAATGAATTAAATAATAGTTTTCATATTCAAAAAGTGGTAGATTGACATGTGGCGCCATCTAGTCGTAGACATTTTCAGAGTCACGTTCTTATGGGCGACTGTCATTAATTCAACCATGCCAACCTTATATTCATTATTAAATTATTACAAGGCATTTCCGTAATTTTTCTGCAATGTTTAGGTATTTAAATTAGACTTCAAAATGTAGATGAAAAATTTATTGTAAGTTACACGACTTAAATGTTTAATTTCTAGGTACACAAAAGTACTGCATTACTTTCCGAAGACCCGCTTTCAATAATGGAATTGGAAACAACTAGATGGGCTGTATCCGCATAAACATCTGGAAAAATAAAAAATATATAAAAAATGTTTAAAGTAAAATAAATTTCTTTTTTTAACATTTTTAGGGTAGTGTTTTCTTGTGTTTTCGCGACTAATACACATAAATAAAAAATAAATAAAACGATGTTTTAAATGCGGCATTTTTCTTGTTTACCGTAATCACGGCCACAGAAAATAAAATAAAATACCGTGCTTAAATCCGTCAAAACGAAGTCCTATTATTTTTAAGCTGGCTAATTGTTCATGACTATTTACATCTTAGTTAATTTTATGAAGCTCGGAGCTGGAGTAACGGAAACTATCGGAAAACCGAAATTAAATTGTAATCGAAACTATAACCGAATTAAATTTAAAATTTCGGATTCAGTTTCGGATAAGAGCGGTGGTTAAAATTTAGACTCATTTAGAGTATTTATTAATAAGAGAAAGGAGACAGATATGCTTTCATACATTCTTGGGCCCGGATTGTAAAATTTCTTTTTATTTTGTTGATATTCTTTATAATTGTAGTGGGTTTAATTATTTTGAAAAAATTTATTGTGGACTGTATTTTCATATTATTAATTGTTGAAATTCACATAAATCGATTATGGTAATCGATTACTTATTTTATTTGTGATCTTATTTTTAAGATATTCTATTTGAGAGATCTATTTTATAACCTTATGCACGGTTAAAATTTAACATAAGCTCCATACAAGTAATGTCAAGATTAAACCGATGGCAAGGTAAGTGAATAGTAAAATATAGGAACCGCACATTAATCGATATTTACCTTTAATATATGGAGGCGTCCTCCCACTTCTCGCCATTGTTCTCCCAGTCGTCACTGATATTCTTCTCTTCTGCATTATCTTCCTCTTTGTTATCCTCCTCTTCTTGCTCCTCGGCTTCTGCCTCTTTATCTTCAGCTGGAGATAAAACATTTATTTTCTTTACTAGAATTTTAAACCAACAAAAGGTAGACGGAGAGTACGCAATCAAAAGCCACAAATGAAATCTGTTTTACAATCAGGTGTGTAAATAAACCTATGTCGTAATATGTGCCTAAACTACCTACATTTTGGACTTGGGTAGCTGGCAAATGAGAGATAAAATGAGCTATATCCCATTTTAAAACTTATCCATCAACCGCTCAGTTAGTAAGCGGAGCTCAATCGGCTCAGTTGCCAACACACAGCACAATGTCGTCAATACATATTATAGTGTAAATAGATCTTTGTGCATAAAAAATAAAGTTGAGACCACTTTTCTGTTTATAACAGAACACAGATATTGCATAATCTTTACTTCTTTTGTAGTTTTGACACAACTTTGTTTACATAAAAGGCAATAATATGAAGTCAAATTTCACCGTGTGTGCAACAACACGGCTAGTTTTAGCTTTTTCGGCTTTTAAAAGAGCTACAGCGAAAGGTGTTGTGCCGATTTCTAATCTGCGTCTCTAGTGAGGTTAAAGAAGTGATACAGTTCTTCATAGCTATCTTTTTTTACTTTTTATTGGGCAGTTTTATGCAAATCTACTAGACATGATTTGGGTCTTTGTTGTTAATATAAATTTTGGCACTGAAAACTATTTCCACTGTTATTGAATATTAATTTATTATATTTTAAGAACTAAGAAATATTATTAAAATATTTTCATTTAAAGAAAATATTGAACAACCTCGTTTTGCGTCAATGTTTGGTAGACTTCTCGTTTTGTATATTAACTTCGGGATAGAGAATCTAGTCTCGTTACGTGGTTAAATCTGCTGTGCTATACCTATTTTCCTGCAAAGGTGTAGGTATAAAATAATTATATACTTGAATTACAAATAGGATGTTTTTTACAACAACTTCATTGGGTTAAACATGAAAACTACATTCAACCAGAATTGAGCTGATCAAAATTCGTTAAATACTTTTTAAGATATGGGATATTTTTGATTAAAAGTTTTATATAATTCCATAGGCACATAAAAAAACTAAACAGTTGATATCATCTACGCTTTAGAGTTTTGTGCGTACTGTACTTTGAACTAGATTCTTCTACAGTTTTGTTCAAGTTTGGATAATATAACTTACCTTCGTCAGGAGCATCTGCAGTTTTCGCTTCCATTGTTTTTTTTCCTGTAACATTTTTGTAATAGAAAACAATAGGAATAGACTATATAAGCTATGTAGAATAACAAACATAAAGAAAGACAAAGAGGAAAGATAAAACATTTGTTTTGTTTAAAACAATATTGCGGGAGACATTGGTAAGAAAAATATTATAAAATGAAGTATTACCTTACATATTATTAATTATGTATGTCTCGAGATGTTATCTACTAAATGTATGAAGTTCAGCAAATGTCAGACAACAATTAAATAAATATTATTCATTTTTAACCAACAACAAACAAAATTATAAAATAAAACTATGTGGCAAAAATCAGTCTACAAGTTCCCATCATAAACATTTTAAATATGTAGATAAATATAAAACTCACTAGAATCGCTGTTACCTCCCTTCATCATCTTGAGGATGTACTGCTTCTCTTTGGTGAGATGTTTTTTGCCATTCAAGTGCATTGTCATTTGCTCCGTGCAAGTCACACAAGTCTGAAACAAAACCATCTTCTCTAGAATAACGCACACACATGCTTTTCTTTGTTGTAATGTTTATCTATGCACCTATAATATATAATATACAAGAATAGGTGCAAACAGCCCAATCAACTGAGATACTTTTTTTATAAATATCGAGGCTTCATAGCAAATGGGCGTATACGCAAAAATGCCATTTTTTGTTATTTACTAAAATCTGCATAGATTGATTGTAATATGCATATATTACAATTTAGAAAGTCTTACCAGTATGCAAGTGTACCTAAATAGATCCAAATTTCAGCTTTATACAAGCAACTAGTTTTGTTTTATTTACAATTTTGTCTCAGATCACGTAAAAAGCATTTCAAATATACGTGCATGTATGAAGAGGTTAATGAAAGTACATACATACATAACTTCACGCCAGGTCCCTTGCGGGGTAGGCACGAACAACAGAGCGCCATACAGGCTTATTCTTACACACCTCACTTGCTTCTTTTACATTCATAGCTCTTGTCATGTCAATGAAAGTGGATGAAGCGAAAGTTGTTTGTTAGGATCGTCGCATGTGGAGATCCATAGTCTCTGTCTACCCCCATGGGAAACGGGCGTGATTTTATGTATGTATGTACAATTTTGTCTCTTGTGTAAAACTGCACTTTTGTCTATACGCCCATTTGTTATGAAGCCCTCGATATGAAGAATGTAAAACGCTGCGTCGCAGCTTCAGGTTTGTAGGAGCGTACGTACTATGACTTCATGAGTAGGTGCAAGAAAATGGAGTTAAAAGTAAGTGTTAACATAACATCTTATCGATGTTCTTTCATAAGTAATTCTTTTAGAGTTTGTTGTAACATGTGTCCACATCCCTATTATGAATAATAGCAGAAGAGCTGACTCAGAGTTTTTGGCGGGAACTGAAAGGAGATGTTGTGCTGTGCAGTTTTATTTTCTAAAAATGTGTAAAGTTACTCTAAGATGAACAATAGTTGTAGGATATTGATAGTTTTTGAGTAGTGATTATGTGTTTTGTGAGAAATGTGAACTGTATAGTCAAATGTGGCCTTTTGAGTTGTCACAAGAACTCTGTTGAATGGCACTAGCTGATTACCTACAGTTCAGCTGTGCTACACATAGGCTTAAGAAAATGAAGAAACTGTATTGTAAACTAAGATCTGGCTTAAAGGCCTAGCTGCCAAGCCATAAGCCTACATAAAATAAAAAAAAGAGCTGACTCAAAAGACACAGTGCAAATTAAAAGCCTATGGAGCACTAAAAACGAGAAGGATTATAACGATTCACATAACTTATAACAATTGTTTAATCAGCAATTAAAATAAATATAACTTTTCAATGAGTATCTGTAAAAGATATAAAGGTCGCGGCACGAATGGTGAGCGGTAGCCTTGGCCTGCGCAGAAGTTGAGTTTTGGGTCACTTTCAAAGTACAAATTTGGGGGCGAATGATGGAGTAGGCCAGATTAAGCCGCGTTTTCACAATAAGAGTTGGCTCGGACCGACTGCACTCGGATGTCTACTCGGACGATACTCATATTGTGTAAACACCGTACTCGGACGTCGGTACGCTCGGATTAGGTGTTTACACAATACGAGTATCGTCCGAGTAGACATCCGAGTGCACTCGGTCCGAGCCAACTCTTATTGTGAAAACGCGGCTTTAGCCGTGCATGATCTTGATTGGCGTTTCGTCCTAGTGATGTCCAAGCAATCTTGTATATCGACTCATTTCAGTTTTGGCGGGAACTTTAAGAAGACCTACATAATATTATGTAGTTCTCTTTACAGTTCCCGCCAAATTTGTTCTCTCAGTAACTGATCTAAATATTTTTATATTAATACTTTGTATTCAACTCATAATTTATTACAAGCTTCTTTGAGCTTGTAATAAATTATGTGTCGCGAGACATACTATATTAACCTGCATTGTTATTTTAGATAGTTTTTATTTTATCTTTAGAAGCGTCAAATACAAAATACCAGGGAATAAATACATGATATGTGAATTAAGGATTTTTTCTTTTTGTTTATTAGTGTTTTTATAGCCCTTTATATTCCTTATTTTCTAATAAAAAAATATATATGTTTGAATCCTATCTACGATGATTTACAATTGAAAAAACATTGTTGCTTTTGTAAATTTCAAATATAAATTATATAAATAAAATTATCGATATATGGCATTACATCGATAACGCTCCATATGCAAAGCAATCCCTGCTCTGTCGGCGACCGCTCAAGATATGTGTGTGCCGGGAACTATACTAAAACAAGAAATATATTGGCCACTGTGTAACTAAGACTATTAATACTTCTTCATCAGGGGCTACCTAAATAGAATTCGCTATCTCATACGCGCATTACTAATTTTTTGAATATATAAATTGACAAAGTTTAAGCGTCCACACCGGCTTACTAGGATTTCTATTAGTTTTAGTGCTATAAATACTAGATAATAAGGCAAGCTGTGTCTTCATATAAAAAATCACATTCCAAAAATTACAAAATATTATATTTGTAATGTATTTAAACATGTTTCTGGATGTGTTCAGTTTTGAAGACCGTAATATTAAAAAAAAAAAGTCTCAGTGTTATTAAGTTTTTTCAAGCCAGCGCAAGGGACGCAAATGCTACTGTTGTGCGCTTTGAGGGTCACACGACGCATATAACCTAGCTGCGCCATATACGCAATTTTAGTTTTCTCAAAAAGTTGGCGCAATCGTCTGTGGCTGCTATACCGAATAGACGCAAGGAATTTTGCTGAAACACCCATTTCAATTTATTGTTGCTTAAACAAGTAAAGAAACGTGTCCGTGATAGATAGGTGAAGATTGCTAGTAAAATGGTCATACCTTGCAGATTTCGCAATAAAGCTCGGGTGGTGTTGTGACCTTCTTATCGTCCTGCTTCTCAGACCGCGGCTCCTCGGCTTCCTCGACTGTCTTCATGAACCTTTTCTCACGGCGAATCAATTTTTCTCTATTTTTAATAATAATAATATTTATTACAAACTACGGAACCTAACAAACGTGTTGTCATCGAACACTGCCAAAACTATCATGTTGCCATGACGACTTGATTTTTAATAAATTGACATCTATTTGGCTTCATTTTCTATTTGTCGGAGACGGTAATTTTTCTTGGATGAAAGGTATCTTGCGTTCTTTACTGACGATGACGTATATAAACAATTTCACAATGGTCAGTTGAGTAAATAAAGCGTGAAAGCGTAAGAAACAAACACACATTTGCATTTATGATATTGGTAGTAATGTTTATGAAAGTTCCTGGCTCTGCAGCCCTAATCACCGATAGCATGGACCCAAAACCCTGCTGCCGGTGGACCCTATAACAATTTTTGTTACACTTGGAGCTGGCATTTGTGTGATTGTTGCTCGAGACATTAAAAGTTGAATTATAGAGCAATAAGGTAACTTACATGCGACGTTCCTTGCCGTGTTTCAACAGAGCTGGATTCTTAGGGTCCTTGCGACCCTCGACGATTCTGATGAAGATATTATTTATTTAAAAAAATAGGTTTTCGCAACGTTTACATAAGATTATATAGATATGCATGTGTGTGTGTAGTAAAATACAATTTATTTATTTGCTTCAAAAAATAAAGTACACATTAGGGACATTAAAGGGAAATAAACTCTGAAAAATCCCCTACATTTTAATAGGACGCCGAAATCATACTTTCTAATTTTAATGTAGAAAAACACCACATTGTATTATTTATAAATAAAATATTTTATACCAAATGGGTAAAATATTGAAAGTCTTGTTAATCATTCAGTATCAGAACTGAAGCATTGTTTCCAGATATTATTTACAAAAAACTACTGGGCCAAAGTATGTAAAATTTTTAGGGGAGCAAATGGCAACTATTCCGCATCGAACTAAGAAAGAAACACGTAAATCGGATCATAAATCTCAATTAAATTTTACGAACATTTTTATATTCCCGTTTCTTGGGACCTATATTTTTTAAGAAGCGCGGCTCCTTTCGTAGTTCTACCCATACATAGCTAGGCACTAAAAAGTAACAAATAAAATAAAAAAACCTTCACTTCAAAAACTAAAAAGTATAAAATAACTTTTTCTAAAGCTATGTATTATTATTAATATAAATTATCAAAAACATCTCGAAGTCGGTGCAAAGTAAAACATAAAAATGACTATATTTTGAAAATTACTAAGCACCGACTTTAAGATGTTTTAGATAATTTATATTAATAATAATACATAGCTTTAGAAATAAGTTATTTTATACTTTTTTAGTTTTTGAAGTCGGTTTTTTTAAACGAAGTTTTTTTATTTTTTTCACCACATACATATATGTGTGCTGCGTAGTGCACGCACGTGTGTGCTTGTCTAGGCGACTGGAACTTGGCCACTTGGCGAGTTTGTATCTTGTCTTGGATATAATCAAATTTTCATTCATATAATAATACCAAAGTATTACATAATTTTTATAATGGAAATGAATAGGCTACTTTTGATCTGAAAAATGAGGACTCGCTTTTTGTAATAATAATAATCAATTCCAGTACTAATCGATACTTACGCGCGATGAGATTTCCCAGCGTAGTGCGCACTGGCGTGAGGCGTGGAAGTGATTTGTACATCACACAACTCGCAGTACAGCTCGCGAGCTTTCAGGGGCATCTAAACATTCATTCATTTCTATTATAATACTATTACTAATTACAAATTAATTTTCTAGGTTTATTTCAGTTTTGAATTGGATAGATAAAGGATTGGACATAAAATCAAAAATGGTATCGAGCCTCACGTCAACACAACGTGGGACCAGACAATTGGTTACAATGTAAGATTTTATTCTGGCGACAATATGTTCACATAATTTTCACTTGATATATGCTATCGGCCACCAGATTAAGCTTACTGTGATGCGACAGCGGCACAAGTGAAAGAATATACTCTTCATTATGCAATCCTTCTTTTATTAGTGAAACACTACCTTTGTGAACAGAGGCTCAATTTCACACAAATAGGTTTTTCTAATTTTATGACTTTGACAGACATATTTGCAATAAGCATATAGAACTCTCGCCTATTCTAAAGTTTGGTTTAAATTAACCGCAAACGCTAGGGGACAATATTATTATTTTTTTAAAAAGACTATCACAATTTTAATATATTAAAAGAAGCCTTCTTCCAATATTATGTGAACAAACGTGCTGTTTGTCGTCGTCAAAATACCTACGAAATATTACATTGCCAAATTGTCTTTTTACCTCCTTAGCACGGGAAACTTCGGCATCGAGGTCTCGATTCAAAAACTTCTTCGTATTTTTGGCGTGGTTTTTCGATATGTAATGCATACGAGCTGTAAAACAATGTAATAAACACTTTAAACCACAGAGCAGAGTAAATCGCCAAGCGTCTATCGTCGCACCGCTACTACTGAGGGCAGTAATAATAATAATCGTGCCTAACTAATGCGCTGGCTGATTTGAGCGCAAGCGACAGCCAGTCTCAATGAACACGTCAATGACGTGACGTCATAGCCAAAACATCCTCAATATATGCCTAAACGTGTTGTGATCTAAAGTAAAAACTTGCATAAATAAAATCCGACATATCACATCACAAGTAAATAAAAGCAAAGAGCTTAGCAGTATTCGTGGGTGGCACGAAGTTCGCCACGCAAGTGGCCATTTCTGTGCCACAGTCGAATATGTTTTATGTATAAAGTATATTAGAAAATTATTTTCAAAAAAGACGGTTTTAAGCGCAGCTTTTATTTTATTTTTATCCAGATGTTTCAACCCCCTTTTACATACATAACTTCACGCCAGGTCCCTTGTGGGGTAGGCACGAACAACGGAGCGCCATACAGGCTTATTCTTACACACCTCACTTGCTTCTTTGACATTCATAGCTCTTGTCATGCACGCTCGTCTGTTCTTGAGGCTCCTGACATCACCTTCTGCTAGTACACGATCAATTTGATCATGGAAGGTGTGTCGTGGCCTTCCGCGACTTCTGCATTCATCCACTTTTGCATTGTATATCTGTTTAGTCATTCTTCCATCATTCATTCTTTCCACATGCCCGAACCACCGGAGCATTCCTTTCCTTACCTTCATCCCGACACTCTCTTTGAGACCAACTCTCTTTCTTACTTCGGTATTACAACCCCTTTTAGTAGTAGTATATAGCGTAAAAGATAGCTCTGCCGTAACGGTTCTTGGTACGCAATTGCAATTCGGCGACAAACGCGACGTTGGCATCGTCGCACGTCGCCGCGTCGTCGTGAGCAAAGTTTCGCTGGTACACGGCAATCATTCATAAATTGAAAGTCCTAATTAGCTCCTTCACCATTTCGTAAATTTCATGATTTCAAGGAGGCGTTAATTGCGACTTTTCATTTGTTTTTTATTCATGTATTTTCCATTTTTAATAACTATTGCAACATTCTCTCCGTTTGATTGTATAAGAGACATACTATACGTCAAAAATTTCCTAACAAAGAGGACGTCAACATTGTCGTTCATATAGTAACACAGGTAGTCAATAGAAATACAGTTCAAGTACCATAGCGACTACAAGATATTATAGAGAATTTTATTTTTTGCTTTTTACTCTCGAAGCCAGTTGCTTTTTTTATTGGAACTCATGTAATAATTAAATATAACGCTTTTTGAAACCATATCTTGACTAATTACATTTCTTTGGCCCAAAGATCCCCGTCTCTAGCTCTAAAACAATGTAACAATATCCTCCAAGCTGAACAATAATAGACTTACACATTACGAAGGAGTCAAAGTGAATCCCGCACAACTTGCAGAATTGTGGATCAATCATCTTCAACAGAGCTCTGGGTAGACCCTTCAAATTTTCTTTGGGAATACCACAACCTGAAATGTAAAAAGGCCAGATCAAATTTCTCTACTGGACACTATTTACTTCAATGAGATAGGAAATGTTCAGTCAAACGTTTATTAAAAAATAGTAGATTTATGTTACATAAAAGTGACCTACTTAGCGCTAATAGTTCGAGTGCTTAAATAAGCCTTACACCCAAGGTTACCCAACACTCTGCTTTTCATTCCAAATATGAGGAAAATAAATAAAAACTGATTAGCTAAACAGACAAAGATTGTATGCATTATCAATCCACATCTAAATCTGATAACTCATTGACTCACATTTGAAATATCAAGATTTTTTTGTTTGTGGCATTCTACCAGTCAGTATTTTTTGTCATTGATGATAGTAAATATTTAGCTCAAATTTATGTAATGTCGAGTAAAGTGCATTTCATAATCAGAGAACATTATCTTTCTGGTATTCATTTATTACCTAAAACTACAATCCACTGAGCCCTTATCAATGATGTTACAAAATTGTTGGAATTTTTGTATTACAATTTATGCTGCGATTTAACAGTGACTGAAAAAAGTTGGGACATGAGTCTCATGAATTAGCTGTTTCGCAGCCTAAGAAAGGATATTATAATTTTTGTAGATCAATTGTAATGATACGCCATATGCTTGTTTACCCCTCACTTATAATTCTGTATGGTGACCACCCCAACTTTTATTCGTTGTGCGATTTTACTACAGCATTTAAACATGAAGTACACTTGCCTACAAGTTCCAACCATATAAGAAAAGTCGCTTTTACTAAATATTGCTGTGACATTCAATTGTATAAGACAGTCCCCACACTGATTGGCACAGATTCGGCAAATACAGGCCAAAAATAGCTTTATGCCTTCAACGTCAGTGAGAAGAACAGCACTGACGCCCTTGTTTCGTAGGTGTACAGCGCATTATAGCTTGTGTTTGGCTAATCTGTGCTGACTAGTATCAGAGTTAAAACATACTTACGTATAAGATACTTCATTGCACTGTCATCAAATTGCTTCCTCCTCATTGGTGGTCCATTAGGACCAAAGCCCTGACCCATGAGTGGTGGTGGTCCATTATAGAAATTAGGTCCATTGAACATGGGTTGTGGAGGTCCAAAACCACTGCCTGGCCCATACCCTCCCCTATAGTCGCCATATGCATTGTTATAGCGGTCATTTCTGTAACAAATTAATTTGAAAATTATGACCAGATTTATAATTAGGATATGAAATATAATTACAAAGCTAGATGGCTGGACATTATAAAAACATAAGGGTTCTACTTTTGGCAAAATGGTTCTAGAACCCTAAAATGGACTTTTATATATTGTGTATAACTATAATATGTTTTACATATATGTCCCCGGAATCATAAGTAGAGGGGGGAGGGGGGGGAGGAAAACTTAAACCTAACCAATTGTTTCAAACTTTACATATTTAAATTGTCGGATAAATACAGTCTCCTATTTAAATAAATCACGTCCTCTCCAAAATGTACACTTTCCGGTGCACTAAAAAAGTAAAAAAAAAACAAAATTACCAGATCATTGTCGTGAATTTTAAACTTCGATAATTAATTGAATATGTAATTTTTCCACTCAAAACCAATTTCAGTTGTTATAAATAAGTCTTAAATATATTCCTAAACACATTAAAATCACCCAGGAAATCATCCAGGGACATATATGTAAACCCAACCCCTATAATGTATATTATATTACATGAATTATTACACACTCGAAATTTCTAGAAAAGCCACGTCCACCGACTCCGCGGCCACCGCCTCCTCGGCCACCCATTCCGCCACCACCCCCACCGCCTCTCCTTATAGGCAATGGTGGGTAACTAATGAGTTCACCCATGTACTCATCTTCATCCCAATCACCTGGTAAATCATCTCCCATATAGCTATTCATTGCAAAACCTGTGAAATAAAATAAAGTAAAAAGATGTAATGTATAATGTATGAACCAGCCATGAATCATAAAAATTTGAAATATAAATTAACTCAAAGAGGCGTTAATTGATAACATCCCAAACTGGTAAAGAAATTTACAATTATAAAATATTTTTGATTTAGTCCTTTCCGAGTAGAGAAAAACAACATTATTGACAATATATCAAATCACCTTGGCTATTCGCAATGTGCCAAGTGATCCCCACTTTTACGCCTAATACTTAGGCTACTTAACTATGGTAAGAAATTAGAAGAGCTAGCTTTTTTAACCACCTAGGCGCCTCATAATGCATTTGGTGTCCTATACTACTTATGTCCATCCCTTGGGTACCATTCTAGCACTTTTCAGGGGTGGGCTGAAAGATGGGCATTTTGAGCTCTATGTCGAGGACATGCGGCCAAATAAGCTTCTGATATATAATTTTAAAAACAGCAGAATAAAGGCTCATTTTATTTATATCCTACAAATATTACGAATGAAAGATTGGGAGGATGTATGGATGCATGTTTGTCACTTTCCCAGGCAAAATCTATTCAATGAATTTGATGAAACTTCACCCCTTAAGCTGTGTATCGCCATACTAGCGCGAACGCAATAAATCAGCTTTATTGTTATTAATTCATTGGGAAATAAAAAACGACGAAAACCTCGTTGGTGGGTTAAACAGATATATCGTAACAGAACACGACACGGGAACAAGCGATTTGAGTACATAAAATATGAAAATTCCACGAGTGAATTCTTCAATATATTACAGTAAAACGGGTGGTTATGACCTCATAAATTTATGTAAAGTTTTAAATAATGAATGAATCAAAAATCAAAGTATTATATAATGAATATTAATGAAATAAGTTCTTAAGTTTTTTCGCGATCTTCTGTCCGTCCCCACAATCTGTGTGACTCAGATTGAGCGCCATAAATAATACTCAGAGCCCCTTGAGAAATGCCAAAAAACCGATAACGTGCGGGTCTGGGCTGAGCCCCTCGACTCGAGCAGACCGGTATTGACATGCGAGCTGAGCTGCTCTCAGACCACGTGCTCGCATATCGATACATACCATAAAGCTAGCACTGAGGCGGCACCAACTGCAATATTTAATAAGCAGCAGAAGGGAGCAGTATGCAAATTTCACTAGATTGATAATGAATATTTTGCTGTTGGATATATAATCTTGAGATAATACATGCGATATTGTGAGTCATACATTTAGATTATAATAGATTATGAATTAAATATATTGCAATGTCTTTGTTTAAAAGTAAAATCTAACAAACTTCATAAACAACATATTTTTAGGGTTACATAGACATTTTGAAAAAATGGAATCCTTATGTAATTATCACATTCTTATGTCTTTGTATGTCACTTATTTTTCTCAAAGAAATTACTGGGTATGGATATAGTTAGTAAGGCACTACAAAGCTATTTGACAAAATTGCAAAAAACTACATATTAAGGGTGGTCACCATAATGTACCTATGGGTTGTAAAAATATAGTATCTATAGTCATGTGGGGTTAGGCAGATCTTTGAAAAACATAGCAATGTTTCATATTGATTTTTTAATTAAGCCAATAGGTAGAGTCTCAAAGTCAATAAAACCGTGTCACATTCTTAACCTTCGAAACTTATTATAGTTTCAAAGTTAATGGTTAAGTCCAAAGTAAAAAAAATAAACAATTTAAAAATAGAGTTTAATATGGGAACTGAAAATAAGGTTGTGCTGGGCAGTTTTATTTTCCAAAAAAATGTGTAAATTACTCTAAAATGAATAATATTTATAGGATATTGATATTTCTTAAGTAGTCCAGAGAACTCTGTTGAATGGTGTCAGTTGATAACCTACAATTCAGCTGAGCTATACATAGTAGTGATGTGGAATTCATACAATTTGACTCCTTATACCCTACATTTAACTAGCAACCAAAAGGTCAAAAGTTCCATGTGTTCATTGGCATTTATATGTTTATTCAAACATATTATTACTAGATCTCGTATAAGTTAACGAGTGACCAAGAGTTCATACACACTTTAAATATATTAGCGCTGTTTTTTATTCATGCATATATTATTACTATATATACAAATGCAGTGAGATTGTAAATTAAATATAGTACAACTCTATTTTATGTTTTTATTTAGAAGTGTATATTTTATAATAAAACTATGTTTAACGGGTTTTAAGTGCAGTAATATATTTGATTTAGGTTAATCCGACGTTTCGGCCGATCTTCAGTGGCCGTAGTTACAGACGACAAACATGACATTTGTCCAATGAGTATTGTTAAAGTTTTATTTAGCCTACCGCCATCTTTTTCAAAAAGTGTTCTCCAGTGGAACTTATTTTGAATAAAAACTTTTGAATTTGAATGTTTCTGTGACCACGGCCTCTGGAAAGCGGGTGAAACGTCGGATAATAAGATAAATTAGTAAATCAAATAAATTACAGAGCCTAAAACTGTTAAAACAAAGTTTTATTATATATACAAGTCGCGAAAACATAGGAAAATATTAACTGTAAATTTTATTTCAACCATTAAATCCTGTGTTTTTTTTGTAAACTGGTAGTGAGGCCGTAATTTTATTTTAATTCAACCATTAAATCCTGTGTTTTTTTTGTAAACTGGTAGTGAGGCCGTAATTTCTACATCTGTGGTGTAGTCAGCATTTGCATCTTACAGTGTTTTTTCAACCAGCTTACTCTAGCTGAATTTCCACCCCCACGCAACTGATACATAGACTTAAGAAAACTATGTATTCTAAGATCTGGCTTAAAGGCTTATTTGTCAGTCCATAAATCCAAATAATAATTATTATTATTATAAAATTTGTGGTATTCTAAAATATATATTTTGTTTACATAGTCAAATAAAGAAAACAGATAATGTTTGATATATCTATGTTTTGTGTGGGCTTATCAAGTGCTAACCAAATTTATTTTTTAATATATTTTATAACTTAATAAATTAGAAGACAGAATAATTATATGGAAATAATCAGCCATGTCTTCACTTACAATTTAATTATGCTGAGTCAACATCCTTAAAACATTTACATTAATTTTATGTTTCATACTTTCTTTGCCACCTTTTTTTCAGGATAAACATGTATAAATCATAAATAATGTTCTTGACTGAGGATCTTCTTGTTAAACTGTTTCAGGTTCAAATATTGTGTATCTTTTAAACAGATTGTCTATTGCAATTAAATCTAATAAAATTCACAGGAGTCTAAAACAGAATGGTGGAGCGAGCTGCTTGCTACACTCCCATTTCCTGTCGACCACATACTACTGAGTGTAACTAAATCTAATATGTATGCTATAAAAGAATGAACTAGATATAACTGGTGGTCCTACTGAACTGCTTACATTGAGCTAATAAGAGCAACAATACATTTTATAGATATTACACAAAGTAACAATGAGCTTAACTATAAAATTTAAAGTAGAATAAACCCAACCCGACGCAAATAATATATAGTGACCTAAGAACAATAATTTTTAGTTTTAAGGTTAACTTAAACTTGAAAATTCAATCATTTAATTATAAGATGGTCCAGGAGCACAAAATGGACTTTTATGTAAGTTATTTAAAAGAAGCTTTCTTTATAGATAATAAAAAATTACTTGTATGTTATCCATATTACTACAAATTTAAGACAGTCAAATCTACTGTTAAATAAAAGTATACCTGCGTTTCCTTTCCAAAATTGAAATATTCAAAAGAAAGATATACAATGTACTCTGTGATTTCCGAGCAAGAAAGATAAGTGCTTTTATTAAATTTAAACAAAGATTCTTATATATTATAGCCTATCACCTATTATGGCTTAGATTTTAGATAAGTCAAATTGAGTCAATCAAACAGAAGCCATTTTTTTATTTTTTTTTTATTCATGACCATAGAATCAAAGTCTTTCAGTCGGAAACATGTTAATTAATAGGTCTTCGTATAGTAGCGCAGTTGTATTGCAGGCTACAACCGACGCCATTCAATGGAGTTCTTGTGAAAACTCGAAAGATCACATCTGACTATACAGTTCACATTTCTCACAAAAACACATAATTTCTACTCAAAAACTATCAATATCCTGCAACTATTGTTCATTTTAGAGTAATTATACACATCTTTAGAAAATAAAACTGCACAGCACAACGTCTCCTTTCAGTTCCCGCCAAAAACTCCAAACAGAAGACAATGAAACCAGCGTTGCCAGATGACCATGTCAATGAACCCCTAAAATTTTATCAAAATTCCCAAAAATAATAATAATAAAAAACCACCGTCGTAGCGAAAACGTCACTAATGACGTCATCATTTTCCCTCACGGGGTGCTCACAACAACCCGTGTCAATAAGTGCGTTAAATAACCATTCCACTTGAGTTTACGATTGTGATGCCAGCAAATAAGTGAAACGAGAAAAACCACAGTTGTGAACGTGATCATTGTCAGTCTCTAACGGAAAGTAGCCTATGGAATACGACGCATACGAGTAGAGACGGCATAATAAATAAATAACGTAAATGAACGAACGAATGAATTGGATTATTAAAATGAACTATTGAATTGAAGTATGATTCACTAGTAGAGTATAATTCTAAGATAAAGTAATAATACCGTATTGTGACTAGATAAAATAATAATTGTAGTGATGATAATTGTGTTTGTAGATGAATTATTGATACTTAAAATATCTTTCCAAAATTTCTCACAACAAAATATTTCCCCCCGAAAGTCCCCCAAAGAATCTTTACCCCCGAATCTCCCCCCAGACGTGAAAATTCCCCGAACATGCAGGGATCCCCCCATCTGGCAACCCTGAATGAAGCCATTAGCCAACCCATAGACCTTTAAGCCAACCAAATGATGTTTTTTTTAACATCTTTTTTTTTTATTTATGACTTGGCAACTAGGTCTTTAAGCCAGCAACCAAATGATGAAATCAAGAAGCTTCTTGGATGAAATGAATGACTAGAGATGAACGATACATCGATGTTTCTACAAACATCGATTTTATGTAAGAAAAACTTAGATGTTCTAATTCACATAACATCGATATATCTATGTTAATTCGAGTGATGTTTAATTTGAAAAATTCTAATCTCAGTAATTTGACTTCAGAATATCATTTCAAGTACGTCTCTATCTAATTAAAACTATACAAACTTTAAAAGTGACTTTAATTCATTTAAAGTTTACCCATATCATAATAATCATGTAATTTACGTAATGACATACGTTCTTATTGTATATTAATTATAATCACGATTGTTCAATCCATTCGTGAGTTGATGGACATACAACTGTACAAACAGAGAGAAACAGTTAAAAAATAGTAGAATTTGATAATTCAATCAGTCAGAATATCTATAACAAAATTTGATTTTTTAAAACAGTGTGTTGTGGTGTTCACACATATTCAGACAAAAACGCTGTCTGCATTGAGGCATTAAAAAAACAGGGATATATTATTACATTATACAATTAGATTTTTAGTCTAGTTTGTTTAAGATTTAAGTGAACGTTATTGCGGTTTTTATTGATGAATAGAAAAATATCTGACATGATTTGCAGGCAATTTACATCCCGGGAATCCTGGGGTATTTTCTTTTGAATCGTGTGGTATGAGTGCATAAAAATTTGCTGTTTTAATTTATATATTTTATTATATAGATCACAGGCAACAAACTTTCTGACATAAAATCTAGGCCACTTTATATCTTAGGAGTTTAACGGGGTTTTTTCAGAAGTGGTTCAAAGTCCTTAAGGTGCATAAAAATAAGGTCCTTCGGGTCTTATTCATATTGAGTTAGAGTAAGTTTGAAGGTTTCTTTAAGAATCTTAAGCAAATCCACAATGTTACTCTAACTCAATATAAATAGGCCCGATATAATATTATCATTAACGTTTTTTTCAAATGCTGTGTTACTTACTGTATGTTCTTGGGATCCTGTAAGGTTTTTCCGGAAATATTAAATAAATTTTCCGTAAGTTTCCGGAAACATATTATTTGCCGGAAACGACCCATGTCAAAAGGTGTCCCATTTCGAATAGTCGTTACACTTGGGTTTAAAATTGTAACGCTAGCAAGCATGTGGAACGGGAAAAATCGCGCTCGTGAACATGGTCTTTGTGAGTCCCTTGTGGAACGTAGCCATAAAGTGCCACTGTCACAAAGTGACATTTGGCAGTTTTTGGTGATGTCAGAGATTTTCGACAGGTATCTCAGTATCTCTATAGTAGGTATTATCAATCCCAAATTCACAATTTATTGAGTACATTGTACAAATTTTCCGAAGTTAATATGGGTTGTTGTCTCGATGTTTTTTTTAGTACTATTTTAACTAATCACTTTTAGTAATTTTAATAAGGTTCATATAACATATGTAAGGTGATTGAGTAAATGATAATAAGAAAATCTGACGATGTTCAAAAAACTGAAAGATAAATTGGCTGAGGAAGTGAAATCTTCGCCACAAAGGATCCAACAATTTGCTCAGGCTGCCCAGGTAAGCTAGTGCAGTTTTAAGTTTTCCAAACTTTAGTGATTAATTTAAAAGCAAAAAAGCACTTTGAACATTTTAGTAATATACTTTATAAATATACTTTTTGGTTCCTTGATTTAGAGGTATAGTTTTTTCAACAATATTAAAATAATATTCATTAGAAAACCAAAGTATAAAAAACAATTTAACCTAACATTAATATACAAAAAATTATATATCAATGAGTGACAAACAATATTGAGTAAACAAACAAGAATTTATAAATTATATTAAATATCAGTATACCAATAAAGTGGTTGGCGACTAGGATCTTACTAATAAAAAAATCTATTCATAGATAGTATGTTCAAAATCATTCACTATATACTATAGCGGTTGGAGCTTGTAGGTCTGGAGAGGCATACTGGTGTCGCAGGACAAAATGCAAGCTGCAACAACATTCATAGTCCTGCATTACATGGCATGGCAAACTGCTATGCAGGGTAGTGAATAAAGGGGTCCTTTAGTAGCACCACAACATTAGCAATGCACATTTGATGTGCATGTGTGTAATATGATGTGTGTATGTGTGATATGTACCTCTTCAGATCAGGCAAAAAAATTTGTATGGTTTGTACAGCAGCAGTACATTTGAAGTGATGCTGTGACATCATTCAGTATTTGTCATCATTCCATACATAACTTCTAGTTCAGAAATGTTTGTTAAGACTTGGATGTGTTCGGCCTCACTCACCTCATTTTACAAGCAATCATACATGTCATGTTATCCCTTTGTCATGTGAATAACCATAGAGGTGATATTGTACTGTTGTAACATAAACATCTTTTCATAGTTCCTCTTATGTTTGAGGTGTGAGTAGTAGCAGCACAAAAATGTTTAAGTACTACATTTCTAAATTGTGAGATGTATCAGTACAAATGTATTTTGTACGCGACACAGTACTGGCTCACATGTATACTATTATCACTATGAGAGATACATATTATCAAAATGAGAGATTTTATATTGTAAAATTTATTGTTTATTCTTTACTTATTAATTGGCCAAACCTGAAACTTAATATTTGAAATTTCCAGGCAGCTGTTACTTCAGCATCTAGTAGTATATCTGACATTACTAATAGTGATCTGTTCTCCATTGGAGACAATGGTAAGTGACTTTATTTTACTCCTCTAATAAATTATGGCAATCATTAGCAGCAACTATAATTGTGTCAGAAAAGAGGTTAGGGCTAAAACTAAACTATACTAGGGCCAAAGAGACGAGATACAAAAGGTCATTCACCTAAAAACTACTGTGGAGATGACAATCTATTATCTATCTCTTTCCATCTCGTGTATTTGTCGTAATTTGTCTGTCTTTGTCGTAAGATCAAGACGGGTTCGCCAACATTCGGGCGCCATTTTATAGTAAGAGTTACTGTTTTTAGTTCATTCCGTTTCGTGGTGATTCTTGTTATTTGTAGAAGTTTTGTTATTTTTCGTTGTTTATTTAATTATTGTTAGATTGTTGTTGTTGAATATTGTTTGTTGTTATTAAGAGTGGTTAATGATGGAGCTACAACCAAGTACTTCGAGAGATAAATCAACAGATTTTAGTTCTCCAGAAAAGAAAAGCCCAAAGGTATGTACAGGAAATATTTTACCATTGCATTGATATTTGGATTTTAGCTGATAGATATTAAATACAGTATACTTTAAAGTTATTTAAAAAACAACAACTGTAATAATAAAACATTTTTAATTTATTAAAAATGCACGTGAATAAAGTATATCATTTTAATTTAATTTTCAATTTCAGGTGACTAGTTTTACGGTAAATGAAAAAAATATGGTTATTAACACCTATAAATATGTTAAAGAAACTGGGCCTAAGGATAAATACCCCTACCAAAAAGAGATGGCGCAGAAAACAGCTAGTATTTTAGGTATCGGCGTTGCATCAGTATATAGAATCCTCAAGGACTATAAAGAACACGGCGAAATTTCTCCTCCTGTCACCACCAAACTTAGACCAACGTTTAGTGACAAAATCGATGATTTTACTAAATCAGCCATACGCAAAAAAGTACATGCTTTCTTCATTAAAGGCGAACTACCTACAGTGGAAAAAGTACTTTCAGATGTTAATGAAGACGATACACTACCAAATTTCAAAAGGACTACTTTCCAAAAAATATTAAAACATTTAAAGTTTAAGTATATCAAGAGGCAAAGAAATAATGCACTGATTGATAGAGATGATATTGTATTGTGGCGACGAAAATATTTACATAAAATAAAGAAGTACAGAGAGGAGAATCGGCGTATTTTTTATATGGATGAAACATGGGTGAACGCAGGTTAGTAATTTTAAGTTTAAAAAAAAAATACACTTGAGCGCACAGAGTTTCTATCTTCAGTAGGGGAGGGGGGGGGGGGTTTATTATCCTTTAACGCATAATCAAAACTAAGTATTTCTGCCTGAAAGATTGTGTAAGATTATTATTTGTAGTATTGCCTATGTTTTATTGTATCCTGTATGTTATTTTCAGGTCACACTGTTAATAAAACCTGGGTTGACACCGAAATAAAATCAAAACGGCGAGCGTTTTTAGAAGGTCTTAGTACAGGTGCGAAGAATCCTACCTCAAAGGGCCGGCGACTAATCGTAGTGCACATTGGAAACGAGGATGGTTTTGTGGAAGACGGTAGCTGGGTGTTTGAATCCAAAGGCACCGGTGATTATCACGAATCAATGGATGCTGCACATTTTGAAAACTGGTTTGAGAAGATATTGCCCAAGTTAGGCGAGAATGCAGTTGTCGTCATGGATAACGCGCCTTACCACTCTAGGCGACAGGAAAAAACACCCAGCTCAACATGGTTGAAGGCTAACATTCAGCAGTGGCTTTGTAACAAAAATATCAGTTTCGATGAAAAGGAACTAAAAATACAATTATTAAATAGAGTAAAAATGGTGAAGAACCAATATCAATTATATGTTGTAGACGAATTGGCAAAGAAATATGGCGTCGAAGTACTAAGACTCCCTCCCTATCATTGTGAATTAAACCCAATTGAGTTGATTTGGGCTGATGTAAAGGGGCACGTAGCTAGAAACAATACTACGTTTCAATTTGCAAAAGTAAAGGCACTATTAAGTGAGGGTATGGCGAAAGTCACGCCTGATCGGTGGAAGAAATGCGTGGAGCACGTTCATAAAGAAGAAGAGAAGTTTTTCAAACTTGATTTTATTGTAGATGACGTGATGGATAAATTTATTATACATGTTACAGATTCTGATTCTACAGACTCAGAACAATCGGCGTCAGACTGAATAAACAATGATTTCTTTAAAAAAATGTTTCACTTTTATCCTCATTTCCATAAACATTATTATTATTCTCATTTCAAATCAATTTCTTTATATTAATTGTTACCTTTTTAGAATAACATATTAATAAATAAATTGTCTACTAAAATATATAATACAACTTTCAAAAAGTTACGCACCCCTGTATTTTCTAATGACCTTGCATTGGTTTTGTTTACATTTGGTATCGCTTCTCGTTGGCCCTAGTATAGATAATAACTTATCATAAATTACTTAAGATACATTGATGTATCCAACTGATCATAAAATTTGGGAAATGATTTTATTAAGGCTAAAGTTACTGTTAACTTCACATTTCATTCAAAATAGTATCAAAATGTTTTCCTTCTAACATGATTTTTATTTTCATAAGAGCCAAAAATCTTACAGATGAATAAAGAGCTGCAGTGTTGTAGGATGTGTTGCATGCACAAAAGACATGGTGAATACAACTTCATTCTTGACTCTGAAACACACTGAAAGGTCATAATTTGTTCAAAAGAGATATTACCTGTCAGAATAAATTAATCTAACAGGGTTTATTATTTCAAGTTAATCTAGTGCCAGCTACTGTTAGAAGGATTTATTTAATTTAATTTTTGATACTAAATTTTAATGAAAGTGTGTAGCATATGCCCAATAATAGTTCTAGGATTGAGTTGCACTTTGATACCATTCAAAGTTCAATCTTAGAGATCTCAGAGAGTTGAAACAAAAGTGTGTTCGCATATAATAGTGAGAATTGTCTGATTCTTTCTTGTTTAAGAATGTGACCGCAGTGAGATAGGAGCTCAATTGAGCCTTTAACAGCATCACAGTGTGTATTGAACCTTATGGGCTAATATTGTAATTTGATAAATATACTCACAAAAATAAATAATGCATTTATTTATTTGTGAGTATATTTATTGTCTCTATTTTAAGTAAAATAATATTGTAACTGTATCCTAAAAAGGAAAATGACTAGTACTGTAAATTTGGTCTGTATTTAATTATTTCTCTACTTGAGAAAGTCTGCCAGTGTATTTATCTTACTAATGTACAAGTGCTTATCTTAATAATCTACTATTAAAATAAATGGGGTACAACTGCTTCTCATCTCACAGATGAGTATATAATAATATCACAACTGCATTTGCTAAATTTTGCCACCTTGTGACGGTCTCAATGTGACCCCTCCTGTCGAAAAGTTGCCGACCGCTGTACTAAACGATAAAAAACTGGATTTTCTTATGATCTAGATTGTTTGTTTTTATAGACAGTCAACAGATCCGCACTTTAAGGTCTCAAACATCACCAAACAACCAACAAAATACATTCCAAGATGTTTCCATTTTACAAACAAACCCTGAATCCACGGATGTGCATCAAGACTTACTGGTGAGTAGTATGTATTGAAGATTACATGCGTCGTCATACTATTTCACTAGATGAATCATACTTGGATGTTGTCAGGGATGCAGTTTTACAAAACTATTGAATTCCTCCCAATGTACCTGACCTGCAGACTAATTTCAGTAATGCGCATCTGTGTATGCATTGCATTGGTGGAACAAATCTAAAAATGCATAACAAGCAACACTGCCATTTTTGGGTGCAAATAGAGTTCAATGTAGATTATTTACATTTTGGATAGTGTTCTGCATTTTTCTGCACAAACAATAAATGCCTATCGGAATTATAAGTCTTATAAAACTGTAATCACAATTAATAGGGTATTTGACATGATGGTTACCTCCTTGGATGTGGTGATGCAACACTAAGCGAGAGCCCATGGTCCTATCGCCGTGCTTGTCCTAGGCTCGACCGCTCGTGGGGAGTACAAAATTAAACGAAGAGTTCTACTTTCGATTTATTTACTTGTTTAATTTAATTAACATCATACATAAGAGTATATACGAAAATCTTAAGTGGCCACATGATAATATTTGTAACCTATGTATATTTTGAACATGTTCGTACCGAAGGTTTTGTCTGTTGTACCGACAGATTTCGGCACGTACATGGACTCAGTTTTAACCTTACTAATGATTTATGTAGCATAAATTATTCTATATACGTGACATAATACTATCGCATTGTTTATAGATGACTTTTTATATCTATAAACTTGAGAAATGAATGATCTCTAATACAAATTTTCATCCCCTGTTTGTATCCATTCTTCTTTTATGTTTGCGATAAAAAGTAGTAGTGTGTGTCAAGTCCCGTCTATCTATCTGTAGACTACAAAAAAAACAAAACCTACCCTACTTTCTGGGATAACCTTTACATAAATCTATCCCTTTTTCCGGAATGAGAAGTATCCTATATCCATCAATCATCATCATTAATCCAAATCGGTCCAATAGTTTTCCGTGAAAGCATAACGGCCAAACAGAAAATTATACTTTTATCCCGGAAACCATCCCATTTTTCGGGATAAAAAGTATCCTATGTCCATCCTCGGCATCGAAAATCGAAATTATATACTGAGTTTAAGCCAAATCCGTCCAGTAATTTTTCCGTGAAAGCGTAACAGATAAACAAACAGAGTTAATTTCGCATTTACAATATTAATAGGGATGCATATGGATAAATTTATATAAGTAAAACCCAATCAAGAAAATCTTAGTCGGAAATGAAACCGTGAGATTTAAAGGTCACGCGAAAGGAGTCTTGTGTCCTACCTAGCCGTTGTTCATAATAGCTAATATAAGGCTTATAGGCTCGTTAAAAAACGTCTTATTCATTATCACAATATTAATGCTATTTTTTTGTATCACATTTAACGAGCGGAACGGATAAAAGACGTATAACTATTATGAATAAAGGTGTTAATAGTTGACAATACTAACATTTACAGGAAAATCCGAGACAACGAAGGCTGTCGAACAGTTCATTTGCAAGTGACATATCTTTCAGGCTGCCCACCTATGAGACTCCATCAATGTACCACCTGCAGGTATGATTTCATGTTTTCAATATTTATTTAAGACTAGCTGACCCGGCGAACTTCGTACCACCATATTTTCTGAATGCCAAAAACAAAATCACTATGGTGATTCACTATCGCGATCGGTCCAGGTGATTAGGAGGATTCTAGAAGCCGATCTCAGCGCCATCTACCGGTTCCAATTGTGGATTTAAACTATCGCGGGACCCACTCACACACACACAAAATTTCATCAAAATCGATAAAGTCGTTCTCAAGTTATGTGCTTACCAACACATTTTGCGATTCGTTTTTATATATAAGATTAGCTTCTGCCCGCGACTTCGTTCGCGTGGCAAGGAAGTTAAAAAACACCCGCAATTTTGAAACATTCTTAATTGGTGCTCCGCTCCTATTGCTCTTAGCGTGATGGTTTATAGCCTGTAACCTTCCTCAAGAAATGGGCTATCTAACACTGAAAAAAATTTTCAAATCAGACCAGTAGTTCCTGAGATTAGCGCTAAAAAAATCTAAATTAGTTCTATTTCACTTCTTACATCCCCCTGATTCGGTTTTTAGCATTTTTTTTAATTGTACAGAAATTCGACCTCTACAATTTTATTATAAGTATAGAGACTAGGGTTATTTAGGTAGACTTAATAGACTCTCTCTGTGATGGTATTTATTATATGGCAAGGCGCGAATTATTGATTTAGTATCTATTTCAAAAATAAATATTTTTAAATTGTTATGAAATTTTTTAAAGAAATTCCTGCTTGTTAATTAAATTAAATTTCAAATTGTATGAAAACAAAATTTTCAAAACAAAACAAAAATATTTTTTTGCGATTTCTGACTTTACTTACTAATGGGTACTACTCCAACGTAGTCCTATAAAAGTTCTTGATTAGTATGAGAAACAGGATCGATTGACATCACAAATATGTTTGTTTCTGTTTGGGATCCTATCATCAAAACTATAAAGACCCAAACCCAGCAAAAACCAATTGCCAGACCTCAAGACACTGTGATCTGTTTCTGTGTGCACCGAAACACAAATCAACTTGATTGATAATTTCTTTTATTTTTCCTTCCACCCATTTTAATAATATATAAAATTATTAGAGCTAGGCATGTTTGCTGAAGAATTTCTTCGCCGCCGCTTCTCTTTAAGCCACAACATGTTGCGAAGCGGTGGTAAATTAGATTAGGCTCCTATAGAGTAAATAATAACCTTAAACAAAATTAAAACTAAATAATTAAAATGAACAAGTTGGCGGTAGGCTAAATAAATCTTTAACAGTACTCATTGACACTTGACAGCTACTGAAAAGTGGCCGAAACGTGGAAATAATAAAAACCAAATAGATTACCGCGCTTAGAGCCGTTAAAACGTAGTTTTATTAAATATGTTTGTGTAAAAATTTCATAAAAAATGTACAAGTTTTTTGGAATTTCTGACTTACTACTCCAACCTGGGTTGGCCCCATAAAGTTATTTGATCGGTATCGGAAACAGGATCGATTGACATGTTCTTTTTTTGTGTAACATGGGTATTTCTTGCTAACTGTAGATTATTTTGAAACTATAATAAAATCTTTATTGAAAAAAAAAATGATACAATAACTTATGGAAGTCCCTAACTCCCGAGCTAGACATGAAGCCTGTGTTTCGAGAATCCGTGCCCTCTCATATTAGTATGTAGTTTTAAACACAAAAAATACAGATCGGTAATAGAGTTTATGTCTGAATGTATGAAAACCTGTAAATGGGGATCAAAATTTCACAAAAAAATATGGATAGTCTCCTAAGACCATTTTCGTGTAGCTGCAATGCTTGTACTTCCCATTAGCGCCCACAGAAAAGTTTCCACACTGTATATTACAATTCTATGTATATATTTCATAATGTAATTTCTTTGTCTTTGGGATATGTAATGTGTGTTCATCTTTATATTTTTTTATATAGTTGACCTAATTATAGCCCAAAAAGTATACACAAAAAAATTAAAACATTATCTTTTGTTTTATTCATAATAACAATGCATAATTATCACCCAATATTTATTTATTTACATACTCGACAATTCAAATAATTACTTCAATGTCTTAAATACTCTATCTAGTATGCTAAGTTTCTGCGTTCAGTATATTTAATTTATTTATCCGTGCAGGAACGGAGAATGAATACTAATTCCTGCGGCCGGGTGGCCTGTCGTAAGAGGCGACAAAACAACCCACACCCAGGTGGTAGGGCATTTGCCCAACTGGATGGCTACCACCCTTGGTCTAAAGAATGTCGCCATAACAAGCTTGAGTTGTGTTTCGGTATTAGTGACCAGGTTCCAGTCTCCATTAAGAGAACAGCAGCGCATTTGTAGCACCTTTAGTGGTGCAAAAGTCCATAGGCGATGGTAACCGCTATTCATCAAGTGGGCCGTCTGCCTGTCTGCTGAACTCCTGCAATTTAAAAAAAAAATAAGTTCATTGTATTATTTTTAGTCTGACATGGATGTATCTGCAAGTGAAGCGGAAGAAAGAGGCCTATCTGGTAGCGCCGTGAGCTTAGACCGCGTGACAAAGGAACAACTTTACGCCGCTTACCGACGAACCCAGGAGAGATATACGAAATATAGGACGCAATATGGTGACCTTGCCAGACATTATAAGCTCTTAGAAAGAGAAAATGCTAAGGCCAGGGTATTTATTACGATGTTCTCATACACTTTATGCTTTAATGAATTTCATTAACTTCTTCATAATAATATGAGCATTCTATTTTTCTTGTCCTTTTCTCCATATGCCAGTAATTTAGTTGCTAACACCACAGTGCTGATTATAAGATCTGACCAATATGTCTATAACTATTTTTTCAGAGTGTATTAGTTGAAACACAAGACAAGGCATTAAGAAGAATATCAGAGTTAAAAGAACAATGTTCACTCGAGCAAAGTGCAAAGGTAAGCTAAATCTATAAATGGTTCGTTTTCTACAATGCGCTTAAAAATTTAAAGATCCGACTGCAAGGAAGACAATTTTTTAAATATTTTCTTTAGTTTTCGCGACTTGTATACATAATAAAACTACCGTGATTACGACAGCGGCCAAAACGTCGGAATAACCAAAATCAAATAAATTACCGTGCTTAAAACCGTTAAAACGTAGACAATTTATTTGTTTCGTTTTAAATATGCCCCATCATATATGGAAATTAAAAACTATTCCAAATTCCGTATGATGGCATGAGGTCCGACACACAAATGGCCCATTTTTAAGCTATCAGAAACTTTAAACCAATTTATTATCGCTAAATTAAATTTAAACATATGAGTCGTATAATTCCAATACCCGCCAACTCCCTTAAAAAACAAAATTAAGTTATGGATGTTTCTGGATAGTCTATGAAATTTCTCGTATGTCATGTTGTTCGTTTTATACCAAAAACCGCCAACTTCCAAATAATTTGACATCAAACTTTCGAATTTGTTCCAAAATCCGAGATATTAGAACACTTTTTTGCTTTTACTGACAATATGTTGCGTGTGGAGTTAGCGGATATTGGAATTATACGACTCATATATCTTATATATTCAATCTCATTCAATAGGTTGGCTTATTTTTTTATTGATGAATTACTATTTCGCGCCAAAATCCCTATTGTAATGTAAAAATATCAAGGGGACTAACAGATTCCGAAAATACAATTTTTGTCTGTCTGTTTGTTGAGCATCACGGATTTAAATAAAATTCGAAACGGAGGTAACTTATATTACGGGGCGTAACTTACGATAGATTTTATCCCGATAAATGATGTCGTTTCCGTGGGATAGACGAAGACAGCTAAAATGATGATGATGATCGCATCTTTTTTAGAAACTGAACGTAAACGAATGAAACTCGACATGGGTTTATATGTATGTACACACATCAAAACAGTCCAGGGATCAAGTACTTTTTTAAATATAAAAAAATAATATTTACCAAATCTAGACTTCGAGACCGGCTTCTTACTTTAATTTCTATGTTAAAGTTAAAGAGTTATATTTTGTAAAAATACTTAAAAAGTACTCCAAACTTGAGTACGTCTTGTATCTGGCTTCATAATGAAACAAGATTCATTCGTAAAGCAAAGACAACGCCAGTCTCCTACCAATTTCTGTATTCGCGAGCCCACTGTAAATGGGCTCTACAAATACGGAGTGCTATAGGTGGAACTCTCAGCGCTATTCCGAAACACAGACCCACTTCACGTTAACGATTTCGGATGATTTGCTCGTTTATTAGCAAGCCTGAAGAGCTGTGGAGCCTCGTTGCCAACATCATGGCAGTCATGGTACGATTCCGTCGACCAGTATTTTGGATGTACCGGTCCTGTCTGCGAGTGGTGATGTGGAATCGTCCGCAATGTCGCTCGGCCACATTGCCTGTGATGGCCGCCTAGGCTGTCGTGCGCATCTAGAGGCGGCTTACGACGCTCTGTGTAGTGCCAAGAGCGGCTCGTCATCTCTTCTTGTGTCAAATGATATTGTCCGTCCATATCGATGCAAGTTTTTTCAATCCCAATGCAATGGTTTTGTAAAAACGTTATTACATTATTTTATAAGAGTCCTGATTGACAGTTGATTTTCTATTTTTTAAACAAAATTTAAAGAAAACTTCTTTATTTACATTACATAGTGTAATTCACCAAAATGAATCAATAACTATCTAAAAAAGTTAAAATGATTATTAAGTTAAAATAATAATCAATTGCTCTAAAACATATGAGTACTTGATCTCTAGACACTTTTGATGTGTGTATTAAAAAACCTAATTTTTTTTTAATGTAAGTAACATAGAGCTACTACCCAGGGTTCTTATGCGTAGCGTGTAGTCGCGTGTTCGTTCGTAGTTCACGCTATATGATTATAGTTCACTTAATACATTAATTAAAAAATATATGACATCTTTTTATTTTCAGGCACATTTAGAAAAGGCTCTTAGAGTTGAAATAGAAGAAAAGAATATGAAAATAGAGGCATTAAATACTAAAATACAACTGTTACAGAGCAATACGCATTTAAACAGGGATGATACTATAAATAATGTATCTAAAATAAAACAAAATGAGAATGACGTACAATTAATAAACTTATCTGCTGACAATGAAACGAAGACTGTAAATGAGGAAACTACGTCTGCAGACATGTCTAGTTTGAATATCAAAATTGAAAAAATGGAGCAATTATTGAACAAATATAAAGAGTCATTAAAAGTAAGCAAAGAAAAAAATTCACAACTGTCATCTGAATTACAAATAATATCAAATGAACTTGAAAGTAAAAATAAAGAATTTCAGCAAATGAAATTTGTAGTTGATCAATTAGAAGAAGCCAAACAAAAAATTCAGGATATCAACAGCATTAACGAAGAATTACAAAACAAAGTAAATGCTTTTGATTTTGCAAAAACAAAAGAGGTATCAACACTAGAAACAGACCTGCAAAAAGCATTGGAAGAAATAACCCAGTTAAAAAGTAAAATACAAATCTTTTCAAAAAGAGAAGAAGAATATGCTATATCACTTGCTGAAAATAAACTAAGTATTCATAAAGAACTCGAGAGTAAAGAAGCAGAAATTAAATCTCTCAAAGAAGGTCTGTCTACAAGTAAACAAGAAATTCAATCTTTGTCAATTATTATAAATGATTATAAAAATAGTATTTCCGTTCTTGAAGAAGAAAAATTGAAATTAACCACGGGAGTTAATGATTTTAACGCCGCTAAAACGAAAATTAATGAATTAGAAGCAAACTTACTTGAAATTAGTAAAAAGTGTCAAACATTGGAACAAATCAAATCAAAGGCTGACGAGGAGTATAAGTGTCTGCAGTTACAACTTAAACAAGAAACAGCTGAAAAATTAGCTATGGTTGACAGAAATACATACTTGGAAAATAGAAACAAACAGTTAACTGACGAAAATACAAAAAGAAGTTTACAGATAAGTTCGTTGGAGAGCGAAGTACAGAATTTCAAGAAAAACCTTGAAAATTCAAAGCCAGACGACACTGAGAAGCAAGCCATCCTGGAAGAATTAGATATGTGGAGAGACAAATATGAAAAACTGGAGTTAGAGGTTCAAGATGAAAGGGATGAGCTAGTGAAGTTGCAAGCTGAAATAGAAAAACTAATAACTAATCATGAATCTATTCAAGAACAAAATTCCCAATACCGAGCTAATATTACTGAACTGAAATCTGAAAATAGCATTCTAAAACAGCAACTAATAAAAAGTAATAAGATAAAAGATTCATGCCAAAATATGGCTAATGGACTTGGGCATCTCAAACAGTGTATAGATATGATGTCAAAAGAAACTCGCATGTTTAAAATTGATAATAATAATATGTTGGATATAATGAAAAAGCAAATTGATATAACTTTAGGTACATTCCTAAAACAGGAGATTAATTTGGCAACAATTGAACACAATGCATTAAAAACACAGTATACTATATTAGAAGACGAAAATAATGAACTCAAGTCGAAAATTATAGAATATAAGTCAGAAATTGATCAATTAAATCAAAATCTTGGCAGTATTAAATCTGCTTATGAAGCTGATATAGAGAATATAAAACTGTTGCAAATCCAAAAAGAAGAACTTATAAGTAAACTCGAATATCTTGAGCAAGAATCAAAACATTTGCAGCTCACCGTAAATAAAACAAATATAAATGATACAGAGATAAACAAATTGGAGGATAAACATAATCAATTGGAAAGTCAATTTATTGAGCTTGAAAAACTAAACATTGAGTTGCAAGCAAAATGCAATGACTTAGAAAATGAAAAAGATTCTTTGACTCAGCAACTGTTTAATTTTAAAAATATTGAATTAATAAAAAATGAAGATATGAAAAAGCTTCAAACAGATAATGAGAGTCTAAGGGAGAAAATGTTGGACTTAGAAAATTTAACATCATCATTGAATGAAAAACACAATATAATGATTGAAGAAAAAGAGACTGTATCAAATAAGTTAACCGAAGCGGAAAAGACGAATATGAATCTTCGTGATGAAATAACTAAACTTATCACCGAAAAGGGAACTTTAACAAGTAAATTAATAGAGCTAGAGTCATTAAAGAAATCAACGCAGCAAAAAATTAAAACTTTAGAGAAAGAAAAAGAAAGATTGGCGACCAAATTAATGCACGTAGAAAAAGCAAATGCTTCATTGCAAGAAGAAATTAATGAGGTGGATACTGACAAAGAAATAACGTCCAGGAAATTAATAGATTTAGAAAATTTAAAAGATTGTTTAGAAACTGAACTAGAAGCTAAAAAAGATGAGATCAAAACACTTCTTGACGATCTTAATGGTGTTAAGAAAGAAAATGTGGAACTAGTAAATTTATCTCAAGAAATAAACAGCAAATTGATGCATATAAGAACATTAGAGGAAAGTAACAAGTCATTATCTGAAGAAAATATTTTATTGAAAAGTCAATTACAAAACATTTCGTCCGATGTTATAGATCTAGAAAAGGAAATTAATGATATAAGACAATCTCATGAAGAATTAGAGACGGAAAAGGATCATCTGAATGACATCATTGAAAAGTTGGAGAATAGTGAATCTAATAAAGTACTAACTATGACTTGTAGTAAAGATATACAAACAGACGTCGTAGAAAATAATCATGAAGCCGATATATTTGAGACTGTCGAAAAGGAGCATTTTGGTGACCTAAATTCTGCTAACAAAAACGTAGACGAAACGGAGCAAATTATTATATATAATGAATTAAAGGCAGATAATGATATATTAAAAGAAGAAAATAGACGTCTACAATCAGATATTGAGGGGCTTCAAACATATTTAGCAAAAATATCTAAAGAAAACAGTCTATTGAATGACAAGCTACGAGAATTATTAGCAACAAGTGAACATTTCACAGAAAATAGTGATCTCAGACAGAATTTGTCTGATCTGATGAATGAAGTGCAATCTGGTAAAGAGAAGATAGATAACTTACTGAGAGAAAATAGCTTATTGGTTGAAGAGAACTTGGAACTTAAAGATCAATTACTAAATCAGAATTATTCACCAAGTGTGAAAGGGAATAATATTGAAAATGGTCAGGAACTTACGTTACTCACAGCAAAATACAATAATTTACAGCAAGTAAATAATAGTGCAGAGAGTCGATTACAAGAGTTAGAGCAAATGAACAAATCAATATCTGCAAATATGACTCAAGTACATGAGAAAAATGAAAAGCTAAAAGTCTCAAATGAAAAATTAGAAAGACGACTCGATGAGGCTTTAGTTAGCCTAAGGCATTTGCATTCTTTGCAAGAAAATACAGAACTTGAATATTTAAGGAATATATTATATGAATATTTGACTGGTTCTGGGACACATTCTGTTACGTTAGCCAAAGTGTTGGCGGCCATTGTCAAATTTGATGATTCACAAACTCAACTGGTCCTTCAGAAGGAGAAAGAGCGACAAGGCTTTGTAAGTATCAATTGAAAATTTTGTGAACTTTTTCTTTGTGAAAGGGGTTTGGGTAACTTTGTATGGACTAATGGCGTCATTTTTGTTTTCAAGCGGCCACTAATAATTTTAATGTAATTTCATAGTACTATTTTTGTTAAACACATAATGGGTTTCATTTTTGCTAAGGAATATCATTGCTGAGATATTTGCATGTGCAGATGTCAATTTAAGCATTAATAATTTTTAGGTTAAAATTGGATTGAGAATAGAGTTGTAATATTGTCTAAATTTCTGCATATCTGAACATTGTGTTAATGTATACTTATAATATTTTATATTTTGTTTCAGTTGCGACAACTGGGTATTATATGATATAACTTAAATAATGCATTATAATAAGGTATTAATAATATTGTTATATACAATTCATGTAATATATAGTTTATGTCACTTCTAAAAGTACCTAATCAATATAGTACCTAAATTCAGTGGTTTATTTGTATATTTTTAAATTATCATATTAATTAGTTAATTATTTAATAAATTATGTATATTATAGGAACAATTGTTTTAATCTATATTTCGAAATTTAAATAAATCAATCAATCAATCCACACATTATGCCCACTTCGACGCAGCGAGCAGCAAAGCGGCGAAGAAAGTGGGAATCGTGACTGTAGACAACGATAGGCGAGCAGACAGTCAAATCAACTGAGATACTTTTTATAGACTAACAAAACGTTGCAGCTTCATAGATTTTGTTTGAACACGCCTACTTATGACGTCATAACAGTACAACAGTAGGTACAAGTAAAAGGAGTCTATTAGAACATTATATTGTGGTTTGAAAAGTAATAATAATGATTTCTACCATTATATTTTAAAAGTCAGATGATAAGATGTTACTTTAACGTGCTTTTTGCTTTAGTGCTCTTATATTAAGTAAGATGTTAGAATTTATTGTAAAATGTGTCTGTCCGCATCCCTATTATTTCGAACACCGCCCATTTCCCCAACGAAATATACAAATGTCATTAGTTGCTGTATGGTTGATTTTAAAATAGCGCCTTTGTCAATATCGATAGAGATGATTAATACTTTGTGGTCAATTCCCACTTCGACCCACCTCTTGATGTATTGTGAGCGCTGTACACAGAGCACCAGTACTCTCTAACGAGGCGTGATCGAAAATAATCACGTCAATAGTCACGTTTTCCCGGCGACCATAACTACCATGGTCGATATGTGGATCAGCTGACGGAGCACTTGGAGCTTTGTGAGGCACAAGCGAAACGCGCCTTGGAAATAAACTACGACGTCATCAGACCAAAGCCCAAGAAAATAATGGCGTTTAAATAGCTCAAATTTATTTAAAAATGTATAATTAAAAATTAATTTGGACATTTCCAACAATATTTCTATTATTCACTATGATAAAGCGATGTAAATAATACATACATACATAACTTCACGCCATGTCCCTTGCGGGGTAGGCACGAACAACAGAGCGCCATACAGGCTTATTCTTACACGCCTTCACTTGCTTCTTTGACATTCATAATATAACAAATACAACAAAAACATGTATATTTCCTATTGCAAGTCCCGCAACGAAATTTTGAAATATAAAAAGATTCCGATCTAATAGTATTAGTAAATAGAATCATAATATAACATAATAAAACTACGTTTTAACGGTTTTAAGCGCGGTAATTTATTTGATTTAGGTTTATCCGACGTTTCGGCCGCTTTTCAGTGGCCGTGGTCACGGAAGACAAAGATGACATTTGTCAAACGTGTATTGTCAAAGTTTTTATTCAGCCTACCGCCAACTTGTTCATTTTAATTATTTAGTAGTGTTTTAATTATTTTAATTATTTAGTAATGAACAAGTTGGCGGTAGGCTGAATAAAAACTTTGACAATACACGTTTGACAAATGTCATCTTTGTCTTCCGTGACCACGGCCACTGAAAAGCGGCCGAAACGTCGGATAAACCTAAATCAAATAAATTACCGCGCTTAAAACCGTTAAAACGTAGTTTTATTATGTGTACAAGTCGCGAAAACTTAAGAAAATATTACATAATATAACATTTACATCAAATCAACATATAGTAACAACGTGGCTAGGCTGATCTGTACGATTTGTAAATTTTTTTGCTGTGGGACTTTCTTCGTGAGACGCACTCTCCGTGCTACGATTGTACTCGCTTCGTGCATGTAACGTCGAGGATGTAGGCTTATCCAAGTTTGCGCCGTATGGCTCTCCGCTTTCGTTGTCAGGTTCGACCACAATTTGGATGTGACAGCTTTAGTTATCTTAAAGGTTTAAATTAACGTACAATCGCCAAAGCTGGCGGTTAACCAGGCATAAGACTAAAATCGCTTGGCAAACACTTTCGTTAACAACGCGAGAACACGCACACAAGTAAAACATTGGTTTGGGGGCGGAGTTTTATTGTTACTTGTTTTGGGTTTTACGCGTTTAAGACAATAGAAAGCAAGCCGCTTTTTTGAATACGCTGTTTTACAATACCTAAATAATATACTTTATGTATTTGATGTAAAAGTGAATCAGAGTAAAAGATTAAGCAAAATTTATCGTAGTAAAACATTTGACTTAGTATTAATAATTAACTATTATAACCTCTGTAATTTTTTTAAATTATTAGTTGCCCTTTTTTTCAAAAAATTCACGCTTAATTAGTTAACGCTTTCGGTTCGGAAACTCGGTTTTACTAATTGTGGGTTCGAATCCTAGATGAGAACCATTAACCACTTCAAGGTTTTTATGACTTAATGTGCATACTATTTCAACCATGCGCAATTAATTAAGCTAATTGTTGCTGACAGTAAAAACACATCACTATGAATCCTTTATATTGATATTTAGGAGTTTGAGACAATACCGTGTCAAACTTCTAAATCTGCTTATGAGAAACGTGGCGGGTATACCATCTGATCCCTCCTCAAAATAGAAAAGACACGAGAACAATATTGGAACTTTTATGGTTGTTATTATTATCTTTACAGTAAATTCAAATTTTGCTAATTTAAAATCGAATTATTATTAGTTGATATGTAGTCCTTAATATAATTAGCTTATATCTAAATCAGATTAGTTCGAATACGTCTGTTCATGTCCAAGACTTGACATTAGTCTGGATAAAATGTGTTTTAAATAATAAATAATGTAGTAGTGAGATAAAGTTGAACTATTATCTGTAAAATGATGTGTATTTTCATGTAAGATTTAGGAACTTTTTAGAATTGTTTTTAACTGGGCCTTTGTCTTTCTTAGTAAGTTTCTAATATTCGTCGTCCATGAAATAAACTTTTGTTCTTTATTTCTTTTAACTGTTATATCTTTATTTAGTTATAGTTCTCATAAGGGGATGGTTGTGATGTAAAAAAATATATTACAAATGAAAAGCCTATTGAAACAGGTTTTAAAATTAAATAAAGATTTTGTTATTACATTTTAGGAAGTTATTAAAGATTACTTGTCCCGTTATAACATTCTCCCGTCTTGCGGCACTAAGTCTGAATAACTTTTGAATGATATTTCTGGTTTTCCAATACTTTAAGAAAATTCCATAAAAAATGCTATTTACAGATGTGAACATTTGAATTTTATTGTATAATAATGTTAAGTAAAATTGGCTACGACTAATTCTGAAAACAAGTCGGAATTCAATTGATACCTGTAGTCTATTAAATTAAACTTGATGAGACAAAAAGAATTAATAAAGGATTACAATTCGGTGCACAGAAAATGTAGGTGGCGGCGTCATTATGACCACCTGACAATAAAATACCTGGCAATAACAAAATAAAGCCATAAATTGTTTTATTACTTTCAATATTTTCGCTTGAACGTTTGAATTATATTTCTTGTTTTTTATTTCTAAAACAAAATTCCATAATGAAATGCTGTTTACAGATGTGGACATTTGAATTTTATTGTATAACAATGTTAAGTAAAATTGTCTATGACTAATTCCGATAACTAGTCGGCATTCAACTGTTACCTCTAATCTACTAAACGAAACTTTACGAGACAAAATAATTAATAAAGGATTCTAATGCACAATACATGGCGGCGGCGTCTTTATGACCCCCTAACTAGTAATAACAAAATAGAGCCATAAATGATTGTATTAATTTCAATATTTTCACTTGAAATTTAATTTTTTATGAGTGTAAGATAAGTTACTAATTATTTTACAAGCACAGTTGCTATGTTATTTGTGTTAGATTTGAGTATTTTTAAAAATTTAAGACTACGTAAATCGATATTGTAGCTATTTAAATAAAATCAAGTTATCATGATTATAGCAAAAGTATTATATTTTTGTAGACATTGTAACTGTCAATAGGGATTAAATGTTAATATCTTGAAACTTTGAAACGTATACCAGTGAGTTAAACAGAATCAGTGACAAGAGTAATACTATCTACTATTTTTACTAGTGTTATTGCAGTTGTATAATGAAACTGACTCTGCCACAAATGTATTGAGATCAAATAATGTGTGTGTAATCATAACCAGCAATTCAATAATTCATTAACTCTAAGTAAAAAAGAAAAATATATAAATACAGATGTCTTAGCATAGTAGTTAGTGCACTCGAGTCTCAAAATCAAAGAGCTCATGTTCAAATCTTGATTAGGAAAACCATTGCCCCTTTTAGACAGTTTTCTGACCAAATGTGCATATTGTTACTATTGCCACGTGTTAACGGTCACAGTAAAAATCGTAATAAAACTTTAGACATCAATAGCCTTGTGTCAAACCCGCCAATAATATTGGACAAGCGTGTCAGGTATACTGTTAGTTTCCCTATAAATGTTTCTAGACTGTTTAAGACTATTTAAGAAGAATATTAAGATGATAAATGGTTTATTTGTCAATTATGTTTAATGAAAAGAAATAGTGGACTTATTTTACTTTGATAAACCAGGAAGTTACACTGACTACTGACTTAATAAAATGTTATGGATAGTCATGAACATATGTAATAAATATTAAATATTTTAAATACACGTAGTGATCTATGGAGAGTAGGGTTTCGTATTTTAGATAAAAAACATTAAATTTCCAAAAACCAAATATGTATAATTTCTGAATATTATAAAAAAATCATACTTAGTAATAAAACAAATTTTGTTGTAACAATAAAGTTTTAATTCTTTTTAATATTTTGTTAATGCTCCCCCTGCGTTTATAATTTCATCACATCTATTGCGCATAGACGCGACGAGTTGCGCACATAGATTAGAGCCCCGTAATGAGTCCCAAACTTGATCGCAATGGGTGACGAGTGCAGCTTTGGTCCTTTCGTTTCTGAAGTCCCATCTTTGGACCATTATTACCCATAAATTTTCAATAGGGTTTAAATCTGGAGAACGAGAAGGCCATGGGACAGTCCTAATTTCCGGATGCTGCGCAAGCCAATTTTGGACCACGCGCGCGCGGTGTATTGGACAATTATCTTGAAAAAAATAAAATTGCGGTAAATCATCCCGGGGATACACCGCGCGCACTGTCAGTAACATGGCTTCTTGTAGCAACTCCGCGTGTGACTGTCCATTGGCCCTCCCGTCTATATAAACTAATTCTCCTGGTCCATCTGCGCTCATCCAAGCCCACATATTTACTATTATTCTTCCCGATTCATTGTTGGGATTCACATTTCTAGGCTCAAATCTAGAGTTATTAGCACGCTATAAATTCCGACGACCGTTTTCACTCGATTTAAATGATTTTTCGTCGGAAAATACGGCGTGTGAAAAGTCAAAATCGCGGAATTCCCGGGCAAAACGCACTCTGGCTTCTTTATGTTGCACATTTAATATGATCTTTTTAGCCGGTCGCCTATGATGCACTCCAGCACGATGTAATGTATTTCTAATAGATTGTGTAGTGCAGTCATATAATTCTGCAAATGTGGATGTCCTCGCAAAAGGGTCTTGTTGGTATACATTTAATATATGCGCGACACGGTCATTCGTGAGTATGCGTGGAGGTCGTGCTCGTGGTCGGTCGCTAATAGAGCCTTCATCAGCATCCCGTCGAATCCATAAACGGGCCGTATTTCTCTGCAAATATAAAAGAAATTTAATTTAAAATTTATACCTAATCAAAATATATAGTATATAATAAAATATTGGAAATAATAAAAGACATTTGATTTTATTTAGTAATATACTTTAATATCCTTCACAAATAATCTAAATAATAAATAACATTAACTGCTGAGCGACCGGGAAATCATAATCGTAAATATCATAAGTTCAGAAAAATATTTTTTTATTGATTATTTCCAATTTACTTAGTTTTCAATGAGTTCGTGTATTATTACAGTCCTGATGTTTTATAATAGCCATATTATTAATATATCATTTTATCTACATTTAAATTACATTAATTAATTGAATTTATATCATATGCAAGCTATGGTATTTTGGCTGTTAACAGTTTTAAATGTCAGCTCTTCTTTTAAATGACTTGAGTTCGAATCCTGTCCAGGAAACATCACTTAGACAGATTTCTGACTTAATGTGTGTGTTACAATTATCATGGTCTAATATTAAAGAAAAACATAGTAATAAAACTTGCGCAATAAGATAAAAGATGTTTCCAACGAGCCAATTTCCAAAAAAATTCACAGACGGCTTGTCTGAATGTAAAAGCTCCATAGGAAAATAATTTTCTAATATAATTATAAATGGTATAATATAAAAGGGAATATTTTTGTATAAACAAATAGTATTAAAGATTATAAAAATGCAGCTCTTCTAACTTCCTACTTATTTACGGATACAAATATATTAATTTATTTAAAAAAAAACTATTATTCATTATAGTAGTATTCACTACTGAATTAAATATAATGAAACTCACCATAACATTCAGTTCCCGTGAAATTTGTGAAATGTTAAGTCCTTGACTATGTAGAACCAAAATATGGTTCCGTTCATCTCTTGATAAATTCCGGTTCATGTTTAAGTCCAATAATACACAGCACAGGTCAACTAACGATATATCAAACAATTATCCAGAAAACAGGCACAGGTCAACAAGAAGGCAATAAAATCGAAGTCCGTAAACAAAGAGAGTCGTGAGCAGAGTAGAAAACAATAAAAGCGCGTCGTCAATTGGCCAAGTGCAAATTACAACTAAACAGAGGCCATTGTTCCATATAATTTTAAAATTTTCGAAACGTCCTGATTGGTGTATTTGAAATTTGAGAGTGTGTGCGTGAGTATTGATACGTTATGAGCCGTTCAAAGCAAAATGTTAGAGAACTGATCATGCTCTAAGTTTGTTGATTGTACATTAGGATAAAATGGTCTTTCACTGAAAACAATATTATCCTTGAAGAAATTATATCGCCAGCAAGTCACGCGCAATTCAAAGATGTGGGATAACTTGGCTGGTCCTATATTTTACCAACCATTCACTTGCATTACTATTAATTAAAATTTAAAATAAGCTCAACCAATCGTAAGATATAGGAACAGGAGGTTTATAAGGATTAAATTAAAAATAATAATTATTAAACAGTTTTTTTATTCTTCATCCAAATCACTATCAGATATACTAAAATTATCATCTGAAAATGGATCATCACTACCTAAACTAACTTTATCCATTCTAGACAATACATCCTCCAAATGTGCCATTGCTTCAGGTGACACCTTATTTTGGTCAACTTCTAATTTATTCATATGCCTGTAAATAACAAGTTTTCTCTTTATTTTTATCTTGCATGAAATATTTATCATATTCTAATGGAGGCCTACACCAAGGAGGCAACCTAACAGCTGTTGTGTTAAAACAAATTTCATAAAAAAGTCAGTGGAATAATAGGCTATTTTTATTTATAATAAAAGTAGTTTTACTATCTGAGCTTATAATAATAAACATGGCCATATTATGTACCCACAATAATTATTTATACTATAATAAATCTGTAAATGGTTCTAGTTTGTACAATGGCTTTAATTATGTGAAAAAATCAGGAAAGGCTAATTCAAAACAGCATGTTCTGAAAATAGATTTTATTGCAAAATAGAAACAGGTCATTAGTTTGTTATTATATGTAAAAAACCAAATTAATTTTGTGTGTAAGTAAAACAAAGTTACTCCTTAGGGCTTGACACACAGACTAGCCGCAGGGCAAACTCAAAAAAAATATATAATTTAATAGCTCTCAGAAGGGAAATTAAATTTCTTATAGTATCATAGCCTTATAACAGATTGTAATTTAGTGTCTAACATAAAAGGGACCAATTTTTTTCATATCAAATTAAGCTTGAATGAAAATATGTACCTAATCAATGTTCTCCTTTTCCTTTCTGGTAATGTTTTCAGTAATGCTTTTATATCTTGTGTCTGGTCTGTAATGTCTTGTGCTGCTAATGTCTCTTGTGTCTGTAAAATAACAATAAAATTATAAACTAAAAAAATTGTATATCAATTTTGTTACTTTTAGGTAGAGAGAAAACATATAATGGTTAAAAGTGACAAAATAAGTTTTATATATTATACTTAAGTTTATAATAAATTAATTAGTTATAATCATGTAACCTAATAATTAAAAAGATGGTCAAATGATGATGGCCAATAAATGTGTCTTGCCTTTATCTAGGAGAAATCAAGAATACTATTATATGGAAAAAAATGTATAAGTATATTACAAATGATGATGCTGACTGAACATCTTAATTGCACATCCATTCTGAGGTTGCAATATCATATAGATTTTAAACTTCAAGTGACTGGTGAAGCACAGTTTCACACTCCCCTTTCCTACAGCCCACATACTGTGACTATAACATATTTTCACTTAAATTAACCATACTTTTTTGCATATTATGTTATAAGCCAATAGTCAAAAACTATATAGTAACCATGGTCTTGTTACCTCAACAGGTTTGAAGCACTTAGCACAAACATTCTTTTCTGTAGCACATTTTCCACATAGTAAATTATAAGCATGTTTGACTGTCTTCTGCTCACATCCAACACATTTTCTTGGTGCTGTCAGAGGCTTATACTTCTTATATTTAATCTTCCACTCAATAATATCTTTACACCGTTTACAAACCCCAAATACTTCAAGTGAATTTAATAACTTGGTTTTATGACTTGTATCATGTAAATCATTTTTAAAAGCTGTTCTATTTTGATATTTTTGGGGCCGCTTCCTATTACTGTTTCCTCTGGATGTACTCATCATGGAGCAATGACACTGTAACCAAAACAAGGATCACATGGATAACAAATTACTTATTAGAAACATTAATTCGATTGAATGCTTTATAGATAACAATATATTAGAGGTTAGATAATAGTAACGTTTTAAATGCGTTTTAAACATTATTTAAACTTATTCTAAAAACTACTGTTGTATCAGAAAAAAATCAGATATCCTAGAATATTTATATAAATAATTAAAAGTTACCAATAAAATCTACATTTTACACACAACAAAACATGATTTAAACCACAAGCCACAAACGTACTCTGTGCCACAAACTATGGAAATCTTAGACTATATACTATATTCAATGTACTCTGTGCTATATACTATATACACTCTCCATATATTCAATGTATACTCTGTGATATACACTAGTAGGGCGTTCCACCAGTAACGCACAACGCCCAAAATGCTCAGTTAGCTGTTCCACAAGACGACCGCGATCGTCGTGGTCGTAGCGAAAACGTCACTAATGACGTCATCATTTTCGATCACATAACGCCCGCATCAACCCATGTCAAAAGGTGGGTCGAAGTGGGCGTTGACCACAGAGCATTAATTCTCTCTTGTCAATACGTTGACAAAGGCGCGAATTTTGAAACAAAGATGGCGAATGAAAAATACTTTTCTTTATTAATTTTGTAAAATTAATTTTAATGTATTTTGAACAGCCATCTATCATTTTCCTTTATTTGTTAATAGCATTTATTTACATAATTTATTTCTAATCACTTTTCATTATCGTTGACTTGAATATAATTATATAATTAATGAGAAATTCATTGTTTGTAGACATAGCTTTTGATGCAGAATTATACGAAAAAGTTATAAACTCAGAATTCAGAATTATAGATAGATAGATAATAGATAATTCAATGTATTTCTTGAAAGTCTAAAGTGGCTTTAAATTCTTCATCTGAATAACGATCCACTACATTTTTATATTGTGTAATACGTGGCCTGAGATCACGTTTTTTAATATTACGTTTTATAAACTTAACGTCCACTCTTCATCCGAGCTAGGCGAATTTGCTTTCTTCTGAATTATTACCGCGATGAAGTAGCCGATACCCCCCCCCCCCCCCCCCCATTAAGGACATTTTGTATAAGTATAGTGCCACCAACTTATCTGTAGAATGTAGCGATGGCGCTACGATCGAAAAGGGTTGCCACCTATTATAAAAATAATCAACTTCAGCCATTTTTATTATTCGTAAATATGCCTTTTACTGTTCGTGATTTGCTCGGTATCACAGATAAAAGAATATATAAGTACATGAAAGATAAAGACAAAGGTCCCGACTTAACTAACTGTAAGGGTTTTTTAGCCATTTGGCCTTGGAATTATTAAAGCAAACCAGTATTTTTTTTAATTCTTATTTTTAATTATAACACATTAAATCAAGCTTTATTTATTTTGATTTTTCGTTTCACTCGAAACCTTTCAAGGAGTAATTATGATCTAAGGCAGACGAAATATGTGCACTAATACCATAAGTGTGGTCCAGTGGATATATTCCACTAATTTCCTCAAAATCTGAATCACTGTCACTATCAGTGTCAGAGTCACTGTCTAAATGGACTACAAAGGGCTGATCTAAATATACGTCTTTTCGTCTATATTCTTCTTCAATTTTATTCACATGAGCACAATATTTTTGCCATTCTGAGACACCAACAGAATTGAACGCTTCAGTTATTAATTTTTGCATATTTTGATTTTTGTGCTCTATGTTTATTTCTGCTACTTTCCTTTTCATTGAACTCCATACCATCTCAATGGGATTTAGATCACAATGATACGCTGGTAATCGTAAGCATTTGTGGCCATGTTGTGCTAATAAACTATCAATTTCATACACAGGGTTAGGTTTATTTCGTTTGACAATCTCCAACAACTGTGGTTTGGTTAATTCTGACGTGAAATCGAGGTGATTATCAGTTAACCATTTTTGAATTTCAGGTTTGTTTGTGTTTGTAGTTGGTGTTTTATTCACTCGAATGCTGTGATAGGGAGCGTTGTCCATTATTATCAAGGATGGTTCTTCAAGATTTGGTAGTAATTTGTCAGTTAACCACTTTTTAAAGTTTGTGTTGTTCATTTCATCGTGGTAGTCCCCGCTTTTTGTATTTGACTTAAATACAAGATTAGCGTTTTGGACAAACCCCATTTTTCCACCTGCATGAACAATAATAAAACGTTGCCCTTTAGACACAGGTTTTAGAGTTCCATCTGTTTCTTGACTTTGCCAACATTTATTAGTGGTATGTGATGAATGTATATACGTCTCATCTAAGTATACTACTGGAGGAGGATTTGCTGATAATGAGTTTTGTTTTAATTCTTGCAAATATTTAGCTCTCCACGCCGAAATATCATTACGCTCCGTTAAAACCTTGCGTTTGCTTTGTGTTTTTCGATAATGAAAGCCAATTTTTCGCAACAATTTTCGAAGTGTTTCCCTGCCACCTTTGAAATTTATTTCATCTCTCAGTACCGTAAGTAGTTTATTTATAGTAGGCAATTCCTTTTTAAACGCATAAAATTCATGCACTTTTCGCCTGATTGCCCCTTGATCAAAACTGTCCACGTCAATTTTGCCACATGTCCTTCGTCTCGATTTTCCTGGTGTTGTTATTTTGGTACCCGTTTCTGCAGCCGTTTCGCCTTCTTGTACAATTTTATAAATTGTTGAAAGACCAATATCTAAAAGAGAAGTACAATAGTAATTAAACAAATAAAACTTCAGAAAGTGGGCGTGTAATGATAAACGTCACTGTTTAGATTCACAAATCCCCTATGGAATTGTATCCCAAAACATTAGAGTTGCTTCGGAAAAACAATAACCAAACTTCACATAGACGAATTCGCAGGCAATATCTAGTTTTTCATTATTCAATGAATATAAAATTTTTCATTATAAAATGAAATTGTGATACTGTGGTTACTTAATAAATAAATAAAAGATATCAATTTTATATCGATTCATTAAGTTATAATCTGGTAACACTGACCTGAAGCGGCTGCAATGCGTTGGTGGACATGAACAAATGGTATTATTGGGGCTTCATGCTCCTTTTCTGCATCAAAGAATGATTTCATTTTGATAACCATTTCTCGTACGCCACTTTTGATTGCTTTCGGCATGATTTTCACACAAAATATTTGTAATATTCAGTAAAAGAAGAACCCGCGATTGAACACCTGACTACAACGACTGACAACAACAAAATGACGTTTTCAAAATGGCGTCAGTAGTTCCACTTTTGGCCGTTCTACAGATAAGTTGGTGTCACTATAGCTATATTTCTTTTAACATAAATTAGTCAACCCTACACATTGAAAAAGTCGCGATTTTCATATCAACCAATGACATTTGCGTATGACATTAATGACATCAACGCTCCATAACCCGTTCCACTAGCGTTTATGATTATAACGTCCGCAAGCAAGTGGAACGGGAAAAATCGCGGTCGAGAACGTGGTCGTTGTGAGTCCCTAATGGAACGCCCTGTATATAGTCTAAGATGGAAATGGATTTTTTTTTACTATATTTATGGCTTGGCAGCTAGGCCTTTAAGCCAGATCTTAGTTTATAATATTAACTCTTTTATTTGGTAGAAGCGCGGGAAACCTTCGAAGTTGGCGGGCGCGGTTTTTAAATAATTTGGTTTTATAAATTAATTTATTAGATAATAGTGATCAGAATAGTTATATTTTGTAAATATTAGTACTTTTATATATTTTTATTAATTAGTTAGTAATCTTCTCTTCCTAGGGTAAGTTTTTAAAAAAGTTTTTATGAACGAGCCCCCGGACCCGGGGGGCTTGGTGCCCCCTGCGAGTTCTTATGTCACCGTTTCAAATGAGTCTGGAATGGATACGGACTGTTCTTCGTCGAAAAGACCACTGAAGCGTGGTCGAGTATACAAAATATGCAGGCATTGCAATAAAAAGAAGAGAAAACATAGTTCAAACACAAATCCTGCCAAGGACTCAGATTGCCACTGTCTTAGTGATAATATGCCCGTAGACTCCCCAGTTTTACCAACAGTCTCTGTTTGCACAAATACTACTCTTCCTCAGCCTCCCACACAAATCGGTAGATCTCAGTATGAACCAAATGATCATGGTCCCTTTGTAATTCATGTTCAAAAGATTCAGACCTCTGCCGACGACGGAACGTCTTTAAATCCCATTGTATTTGGAAAATTTTTAAAGAAAAATTCTTTCAAGAACATTGTTAATGGCAGTTTAAAAAGAATAGGTAGAAACAAAATGTCCTTATCTTTCCAACACTTCTCTGATGCTAACAGCTTTGTCACTTCAAATACTTTAACCAATAATAATCTTAAAGCTTTTATTCCTACCTTTAATATCACAAGAATGGGGCTAGTTAGAGGAGTTCCTGCCGACTGGTCTCCTGAAGAAGTAAAGGAAAATACGAATGTACCAATAGGTTGTGGTAACATAATTAAAATTAGGCGTTTGAACTATAAAGTTATCATTGAGGGCTCTCCTACATGGAAACCATCACAGACTGTAGTCTTAACTTTTGATGGTCAAGTTTTACCCAAGCGTGTTTTTATGTGTTTCAATTCTTTGCCTGTAGAGTTATATACTTACCCCACTATACAGTGTTACAACTGCTGTCGTTTTGGACACACCAAAACACAGTGCCGTTCAAAACCAAGGTGTTACAAGTGTGGTCAGGGCCACACTGGTGATAGTTGCAATGTCGAAGAGGATCGTGGATCTTATTGCTTATGTTCTGGGCTGCATTTTGCTTCTAGCAAAAATTGTCCAGAATATTCGAGACAAAAACAAATAAAAATTACAATGTCTGAAACTAGCATATCTTACATGGAGGCTTCCAAATTACATCCTGCAGTCTCTAAGCCTAATGCAGATGTTTTATGCTCTATTCCTAACATATCTGCACAAAATGAAAACACATTAGTTCCTGGCTCACCACCTCAAAGACCAACTTCATACAAAAAATCAGTTTTTGTGAAACCACGATCTCCTCCTAGACATAGTAAAGGCTATGACCGTGAGGCTCATGATAACTTAGTTAGGAATTATAATATGCCTGCCCCATCAAATGGTTGTGCTCTACAACCATCTTCAAATGACTGTAATCAAACACTTACCGATCTAATCATGTCTCTAATAAAATTGTTATCACAAACAAACATGCCTATACCGAACAACGCAGCTACTTTAACAAATACTTTTTTGAATAATCTCAACCAAAATGGACAACATGGACCAAATAATCCAATGGAACTGCAGAAGTGCAATCAATAAAAAACACGAATTAGTTTACATTATAAATAAATTTAATCCCTTTATTCTTTCACTATCTGAAACTTGGCTTAAGCCAAATTACACATTTAAAATCCCTGGTTATTCTTGTTTAAGGGATGACAGGGCTGATGGGTATGGTGGTGTATGCCTGCTCATCAGGAATACTTATTCTATATCTCATTTTCCTCTTCCCCCACACAGCGATACCTTTTCTATTATCGCTGCTATTGTAAATAATATATGCTATGTTTCTATATATATCCCTCATCCATCTTCACAAATTTTCAATGAAATAAAAAATTTGATTTCTCTTCTTCCTAAAACTTTCTTGATTCTCGGTGATTTCAACTCTCATCATAGGTCTTGGGGTAGTTCGACATCTAACAGTCATGGTGATGAACTGTTAGATATCTTAGACTTACACAATTTATGTGTCTTAAATTCGGGCTCCCCTACTCGTCTCACAAAACCTGATGAGGCAGTCAGTGCCGTTGATTTGTCTATTTGTACTTCTGATTTAGCTTCATCTTTGTCTTGGTCTACTTTAAGCTCAACTTTCAATAGTGACCACTACCCTATAATTATTTCTTTTCCCTGTAAAAATCAAAGTAAAACAATCATACAAAATCCTCGGTTAAAATACAAAATAATTGACTCAAAGTGGGAGCAATATAAAGTGTCAGTAGAGGAAAAGCTTGCACATTCCTCTGAAATAAATTCAGATTCTTTTAAATGCATTTTATTGCAAGCTGCTGACAGTGTATTTTCTAAGAAAGCCCCGCGTAATAATAAATTGCATTCCCCACCATGGTGGGATGAAGAATGTACTAGCGCTATTAAAAAACGAAAAACAGCTGAGAAGAATTACAGTAGTAACATGTCTTCAGAAAATTACGACGCCTTGTTGGTTATACAGAAGGAGACAAGGAAATTATTCAAAAAGAAGAAATTCGAGGGTTGGAGAACTTTCTGTAGTGCTTTGACGCCTGACACTCCTTCTACTGTTATTTGGCGTAACATCAAAAGATTTAGAACTGCAACTAACCATTCTAGCACAGCTCTCCTTCCAGTTGCATTAGCTGATCAATTTCTTGACCGTTTAGCCCCCGCTTCTGCCCCACATGAAGATTTAATATGCCCTCCAATTTCTACAAAAGTCAATTCTTCTTCACTTTTAAATCAGCCTTTTACATTAGTTGAGTTGAAAGGGGTCTTAGCTTATGTGAAGGATAGCGCTCCTGGTGAAGATGGGATACCCTATTCATTTTTAGCGCATCTAGGTGAAAATGGCCTAAATTATTTTCTCAATATTATAAACAAAGTCGTTATAACATGTGACATTCCCGCATCTTGGAAAAGTCAAATAGTGTTGCCATTTTTAAAACCAAATAAAACTCCGTCTGACGTTCAATCATATCGCCCAATCGTTTTATCTTCTGTTGTTACCAAAATTGCTGAACATTTGGTTAAAAATCGTCTTGAGTGGTATATAGAAAATAAAGGGCTTTTGTCCCAGACTCAGTTCGCTTTTAGAAAAAGCAAAGGTGTTGCTGATAATTTAGGAATTCTGGTTACGGATATTCGCAATGCTTTTCCAGATAACAAATCTGTAGTTGCCGCTTTTTTAGACATCAATTCCGCTTACGATAACGTTTTACTTCCTGTCCTTAAAAAAAAGTTAGATAAATTAAATGTTCCTTATCTTTTGACAAACTTTGTTATAAATTTACTTTCTGAGAGGAAAATAACTTTAGATGTAGGTGACTCCTATACGCCAAGTAGACTGATATGGAAAGGCTTACCACAAGGGTCTGTTTTGAGCCCTTTGTTATATAACATATATACCTATGACCTAGAAGACTCAGTGGATGGTGCTGTCAGTATTTTACAGTACGCGGATGACTTGGTGCTGTATGCTACTGATAAAAGCATTACCACTGCTGGTTTTCACCTTTCATCTTCTCTGAGTTTAATTAAAAGTTGGATGGATGATAATGGCCTACATTTATCACCTTCTAAGAGTACAGCAGTTGTATTCACTAGGTCGCGTATTCCCTCTCCTGTAACGATAAATTATAATAACACACCTATACCAGCCAGGAGTCAAGTAAAGTTTTTAGGGACTATACTTGATTCTAAGCTGACAGGCCTTCCCCATTGCGATTATGTAGCGTCAAAATGTGAGCGAAATTTGAATATGCTCCGATGCTTACGTGGAGTCTGGTGGGGTGCGCATCCGACTACAATGAGATGGGTTTACAATGCCGTTATTAGAAGTGTCTTAGATTTTGGTACTTATTTCTTGGATCCGGGTAGTGTGGCTGGGTTTAAGAAACTAGACCTGGTACAATCACGAGCCCTTAGAATTATTTCCGGAGCTATGAAGTCCAGTCCTATAAATGCTCTTCAAATTGAATGCTGTGATCCCCCTTTACATTTAAGACGGCAGTACCTGTCTGATAGATTCATTTTCCGTATCGTACAGTTTTCAAACCATCCTCTCGTTTCTAAACTAAAAATTCTTTCACAAAAAATGTCTTCTGCTAAATATTGGTCTCACAAGTCTTCTCCCTGTCTAGTTAAAAGTATTCTTAAGTTCCAGACTATACAAGCACCTACACATTCGTTACAGTTACTTCCTTTATTTAACTGTCCATACGAATCTCTGCTTCTCTCCCCAGATATTTGCTTTTTATGAAAACTTGATAAATTATTGGATAAGCGATTTAAACAAAGCGTGCTCTTTTCATGGTTTCTTTATTACAGTAATGTCAAGTCAGTGTCAACATTAGAAGTAAATATAAATAATACAAAGAGGTTCTAATGCCTAACACCCCCCTTCAATATTAAATTCCTTTTAAGATTGCACTTATAAACATAACATAATAGCTTTCCCTTGTAACAAGAAATATTTAAAACATAACACTCTATACTTTCTTTTAACATATTTAAAGTAATTATTTATTCTATAATTAATTATTAAAGTATATATTAATATTTACACGAGTCCCAAACTTTTAACAAAATAACTATGTTTTACAGTTGGTAAAGACTTTGTTAGAATATCTGCAATATTCTCGTTTGTCGAAACATAACTTATTTGTATTAATTTCTTTCTGACGCAGTCTTTAATGTAGTGATACTTTATATCTATGTGTTTAGTGCGCTTACTATTTTCATTGTTCTCCACCATTTTTATAGCACTAAGGTTATCCGTTAATAGAAGATATTTGTTCTCAGTAATGCAATTGAAATGCAACAAAATGCCTCTCAAATAAATTAATTCTGCAGTTGCCATTGCCGCAGCAACATACTCCGCCTCGGCTGTGGACAACGCAACTGTGGATTGCTTCTTAGAGAACCATGACACTAAATTATTATTGTGAAAAATAGCGCATCCACTCACACTTTTCCTATCATCTTTAGCGCTTCCCCAGTCAGCATCTGTGTATGCTATCAACTGTTGTCCTGATTTAGATTTAGTATATGTAAGACACATATTCATTGTTTGTTTTAAGTATCTAAGAACTCTTTTAGCCGAAATCCATAATTCTTTTGTAGGCTTATCTAAATATCTGCTCAAAAAAGATGTTGTGTATGTTATGTCAGGTCGTGATATAGTGGAAATATATGTTAAACATCCGATCAATTCTCTATATGGTACATTATTAATCACTTCTTCAGTTTCATTTAAAAATCTTTGTTCCATTGGTGTCTGTATTCCTTTACATTCGCTCATCTGAAATTTCTCCAATACTTTGTTTATTAACTTTGTTTGACATATTTTTAACTCTTATTTTTCTCTTATTATTTCCATACCTAAATACTCTTTTATCTCGCCTAAATCTCGAACTTTAAATTCTTTTCTTAGTTCTTCCATTATTACTTTGCTATTTCCCATTAATAGAATATCATCTACCCATATCAAAATCCATACATCTTTATTGACATATAAACAGTAATCGTAATACGACTGTTCAAAACCTTGCTTGACAATAAAATCATTAAATCTTTCGTTCCAACACTTTGGAGCTTCACGCAGACCATATAAAGATCTCCTTAGTTTCAGTACATAACCTTCTTTAACTCTTATACCCTCAGGGGGTTTTATATATACTGCTTCGCTTAAATAACCATTTAAAAATGCCGTTGGTACATCTAGTTGCCTAATAGGTAGATCTTCTTCTACAGCTTGACTTAGCATCATTCTGATAGTTGACACTCTAGCAACAGGTGAGTAAACATTATATTTAGAATCTGTCTGAAAACCTTTCGCTACCAACCTAGCCTTCTTCTTACCATTTTGCTTTGTTCTGAATATCCATTTAGTATCAATCGCCTTCTTCTCATCTGGTAATTTTGCTTCTTCCCACGTGTTCATCTCTTCTAATGAGCTTATTTCGCTATCAATCGCTGTTTTCCACTCTTCACCTTTGCTAATTGCTTCTTCAAATGTTTCGGGATCTTCACTATTGTTAAATAGACAAAACGCTATGTTAGCATCATAAGAATTATCTTGACCTTCATTCTCCATTTGATAATCTTTTAAATAAGTAGGTAATTTTCTCTCTCTTACTGGTCTTTCATACATATGTGTTTCTCTCTGTTCTCTCGTTACTTCTTCCCTTTCTTCAAACTGCTGTTCTGTCTCTCTATTTTGATATTCTTCTTTTTCTTCCTCTTCAAAGTATCTCCGTTGAGTTTCTTCTTGTTTGTTTTCTATGTATTTTATATCATTTTCGTCAAATTTTAAATCTCTTGAAATTACTATTTTGTTATTACTCGGATCCCACAAGCGGTACCCGTTTGGAGCATATCCTGTCATTCTCATTTCCTTAGCTCTTTCGTCTAACTTATCCCCTTTTGGCATTGTTAATACCCACACTTTACTTCCGAAAGCTCTCAGTTTTGATAAATCTCTATCTCCAAACATAATCTCTGCTGGTGTTTTGAATTGGATTGCTGAAGATGGGCACCTATTCAGCTGGTAAGTTGCACACGTAATCGCTTCAGTCCATAAGTTCTTTGGTAGTCCAGTTTCTATCAACAAAGTTCTCGCTCGATTGTATAAGGTTCTATTCATTCTCTCTGACACACCATTTTGCTGAGGAGAATACGGTCGCGTATATTGAATTTCGATTCCTTTTTGATAACAAAAATTTTGGAAAAATCGGTTCTTAAATTCTCCACCATTGTCGCATCTAACTTTATTTACTCTGGTCTGTTTATTATTCTCTAATCTTCTTATATAATTAATCAAATTTGTAGCAGCTTCATTTTTATGTTTTAAAAGATATGTGTTGCAAAAATGTGAAAAATCATCAATTATTACCTGGTAATAAATTTCTCCATTTATTCCAGCAGTTCTCATCGGACCTGCTATGTCAGAATAAATGATCTCGCCGATGTTTCGAGATCTTGGCCTGGGAACAGAATTAAAAGGAAGTCTGGTTGCCTTACCCATCATACATGGACCACATGGTTTCTCACTTGCAGGAAAATTCATCAAGCGGAGGCTTCTTCTGTTAAGATGTCCCAATCGTCTATGCCACAGATCATCAGAGCTTGCTGCATTACACACGTTTGCATTGACATTAGTATTTAAAATATATAACTTTCCTACACAAGTGCCTTTTATTGATCTATTTGTACGACAGCAGAATATTCTAACATAATCTTTATTAAAATTGACCTCAAAGTTGTTTTGAACAATTTTCTTTACTGACAATAGATTAAAATTGATATTATCTATTAATAGCGCTTCTAATTTTATATTCCTACCTTGGCAAATAACATCTATGGTACCCTTCTTTTTAGCTATAAGACAATCCCCATTAGCAATATAAATTTTTATTGGTTCAGATAAAATATTTACGTTAGTCATATATTGTTCAAAATTTGAATTAATTAAATGTTCTGTACATCCTGAATCTATGATCCATTCAATTTTCTCGCTAATTTTATAGTTTACATTATTACAATAGCCTGTACTAGAAAATAAAAAGCTACTAGGATCTTCTGCATAATTTACAGTATTGTTATACTGATTTTGGTATTCATATCTACCATTGAAATACTGTCCTCCTGCTCCTCTACCTCTTCTTGGGTAAGTCCTACCTCTTCCTTGAAATGCTCGACCTCGTCCTGATGAGCCACTTCCTCGGTTACAATTTCTCGCAATATGTCCCTTCTTGTGACATTTAAAGCACGTAATAAATGCTGTTTCAGGTTCATGATATTCATCATTGTTCTTTATTTTTAATTCCGTATCTAATAGTCTCGCCTTCATGAAGTTCATTGAAATATTTAAATCATTCATAGTTTCTATTGCCGTTATCACATTCTCGTATTGTTTGGGTAATGCGGTTAAAAGATTACAAACTTTGTCCATTTCCGTAAATTTACATCCTACTGCCTCTAATTCATTTATAATCTGTTCAAATCTCATAAAAAAATCTTGTAATTTTTCGTTCGGCTGACATTTTATGGTTAGTAATTTCTTCTTTAGATGCATTTTATTTTGTATGCTATTTCTTTGAAAAATTTCTTGTAATACGTTTATCATTTCTTCCGATGACTGACATTTTGATATGATATCGAGATATTTATCTTCTAAATATTGAACAATAATAGCACGTGCTTTTGTATCTAATATGCGTTTTTGCTTATCATCTTTGATCTCTTCTTTTAAATTAATACCTTTTTCCTCTAATAATAGGTCTATTCGATACTTCCAATGGGCAAAATTACCATTTTCTTTTAGTAGGGGCAATTTTCCTTCCGACATTTTCTTTTGTTTTTTTTTTCGTATTTCAGAATTTTTATATATATTATTATAGTTTTCTAATAATATTACTCTCTACATTTTACTTATACATTTCCCTACAACCTATAGGGCGTCTGGGCCCATAACCTATGAAAACTTGATAAATTATTGGATAAGCGATTTAAACAAAGCGTGCTCTTTTCATGGTTTCTTTATTACAGTAATGTCAAGTCAGTGTCAACATTAGAAGTAAATATAAATAATACAAAGAGGTTCTAATGCCTAACACTTTTCACTTGATATTAAAAAAACTGATTCCAATGCCAACAATACTTTCAACTCTATAGTTAATAATAAATGGCAAGACTGGCATCATATTTATACCGATGCGTCAAAACATTCTACGGGATGTGTTGGCGTCGGTGTATTTCATAAACAGTACAATATAGTTCAAAAAATTAAGTTTCCTCCTGAAACATCCGTGTTTACTGGAGAGTGTTTTGGTCTTTTAAGAGCCATTGAGTATGTTATTACGTTCAAATTAAGCAAAACTGTTATATTTTCAGATGCCTTAAGTTCCTTACAGGCCTTGGCTAAATTTTCAATAAAAGCTAACCCATATTTTAATACTATATTTGAATGTAAGAGAAAGCTGTTACATTGCCAATTAAGTAATTATTTAGTATCCTTTTGCTGGATACCTAGTCACTGTGGTATTAGTGGAAATGTCAGAGCTGATACTTTGGCAAGCGATGCTACTGTGAGCGGGGATGTTTATCCGTATAGGAATTTTGGCCATGATCTTGCTTCTTTGCCTAGTACATTTCTTCATGATTCATGGAACATGTGCTGGAGTGAGAGTGGTCGGATCAAGGGTCGCTTCCTCTATGGTTTGCAATCTGCCGTTCCCAAGAAGCCATGGTTTGCCAAATTCTCGTTTGGTAAAACTGTTACTTCCGTTTTAATTCGCATGCGTCTTGGACATCTCTGTGTTCCAATTCATTTACATAGGCTTGGAATTGTCTCGAGTCCTGCCTGTGAATGCGGTGAGAGTTACTGTGATATGAACCATGTCTTCCTTTCCTGTCCTATGTACGATCACACTTCTCTTTACGAATCTTTAATTTCCCTTTCTGTTCCTCTTCCAACTTGTATATCTTTATTACTTATGGATTGTAAATTTGATGTATATAGTGTATTAAATTCATTTATTGTAAATAACCAAATAAAGCTTTAATTTTAGTTGTATATATACTTACTAATTATTCTGATACATGTTTTCAAAATTTTCGCTATAATATTGTTTTTCGTGATTTGTTTCCCTCGTTTTATGATAGTCAAATAAACATTTACTACGTGACTCTGGCCGAATGCACAAACCGTGCCTAGCCATATCATGAAGAAAAAAAAAAAACCTCTTTTATTTACTGGAATATTTTGAGGTTATGCTTTGAAAAAGTGCTTATTTTACTTTTCGTCCATAAGACAAATACAAATAGAGTCTTTATAAATAAAATCTTATATATATCGTCGATACACTTAAGTTTCACGTAATTATTAATTTTCATGATTTTGAATCAATATGACTGTATCAAATAGAACTCTTGTACAAATTGCATCTTGGGGCGCCCTAGTAGTTGCATCTACAGGCTATTATTTGCAAAGTTGTATTATTGAAAGATGTAGAGGATACGAATACTACAAAAGTGCATTAAAAACGCTAAGAACAAATGCTGGTGCAGTATATCATCTTGGAGAACCTATTAAAGATAAAAAATTCAAATTGAGTGATTCAGAAAATAACTTCTCTGATGGGAACACAGCTAGATTTTGTATCCCAGTATCGGGTCCTAAAGATAGAGGAAGCTATTATTTCTGGGCGCATAAAATAAATGACAAGTGGACTATTACTAAGGCAGAATTAGAATTAAAATCAAAACCAGATATGAGATTAGTTATAGTTAAAGAAAAATAATTTAGGGATAAAGAAATATTTAAGTAGTGCTTGTAAAATGAATTATAAGAAATGAATTGATGTAATAAAAATAATAATACTTGAAAAACACTTTTATTTTTATAATAATAGACAGTTATAAAATATAATAATTTTGTTTACAGAAACCTCGTGGCCAAACCTAAATAATTCAAAATGTTTCAAGGCACATCAAAAGAAAGGTTTTTCTATCACAATACTTTGCTTTGTTTAGTGAATTCTCTACAAGGACAGAAAATTACTTTAGATGTTCGAAATGATGCATATGTTTGTGGAGAAGTTGACTCTGTAGATGGGTAAAGATTTTTTAATTAAAAACTAGCAATAATAATATGATAATGAAACCTGTATAAACAGCTATAGCAGCCATACTCAATCTTTTTCATATAGGGGCCACATACATGTATTAGGTAAGGTGCTGCGGTCCACAACATTATTTAAGTGTTATTTTATTGCTAGAGCATAGCAAAGGGGCTTATAGCCCACCTAATGGAAAGTGATCACAATTGTCTATGGATTTTTGCAACACCAGAAGAGTTACCTACCAACATAATTGTTCAACTATTACTATGTCAAACAGACCATGTACAAAAGCTGGGTTTGCTACATGTGGGCCACGGGTTGAGTATAGCTGAGCCATAGTATAATGCATAAGTAGGCTGACATGAATTCATTATCATATTAATATATAAAGGCATTTAATCAATTTAATGGTACGCAATTGACAACAGATATGACAAGACAAGAGAATACAAGAAAAACTAAAAAAAGGTATATAAGTTGACATCTGAAGTGCCAGTGCATTTTAACAATACCTAGTAGTATCCTAAATTATGCTCCAGCATATAAGTTATGTCTATGTCGAGTTTCCTTTAAATCGGTTCAAGACAGACAAAAATCAAAAAAATATATATTCGGAATCTGCTGGTCAGAATTAGGCCCCCTGAATTTTCACATTTTTAAACGCTATGTCCAAACTTGAACCTTTACAGATTTATTATAGTTAGGGTTGGGCAGTATTTGAAATACTTGTAATTGAAATACGTAATTGAAATACAAATACGTATTTTGTATTTGTATTTCAATTACTTCTTAAAAATGTAATTTGTATTTAGTATTTTAAATACCTGACGCTGAGGTATTTTGTATTTAGTATTTCAAATACTTATGGCTTCAAAATACATTTGACAAAATACTTTTAGCTATGTTATTGATGGATGGTGTTCTTCAGAAGATAGCGCTCGATAGCTTTCATAAGGAAAATGGTGACCGCTAAATATATATTAGGTACGTTCTGCAGTACTGGCCATTTAATTAAAGTTAAGATATATAATTTCAAATTAATTTTACTTTCAAAATCAGGATGCTTTAAGAAAAAATTAGTAATTTGTTTATTGATTAGCGGTATGTTTTCATCGCATTAGAATGTTTTTCGTCACTATGAATACGTCAAACATTCGACTAATTTTGATATACTAGAGTGTACCCCGCGGTTGGGCCGCGGGTCATCTTCAAGTGTATGCCTCTTGTTGATAGAAGTTGCGTCACAGGTCACATTGTATTACATTTTTCTGTTAGTGTTATTTGCTGTGAATGAGACACTTAATTTTAAATCGCAAACTATCTCATCTCCCGCATGAGAAGTATCTATGCCCATTTTATATGTATTAAAACTACATATCAAAATGACCAAATGGACCAATTTGACGGAATTGACCACTTCGACCAAGTCGACTAATTCGACCGAATCAAGTAGTATGACGAAACCGACCAATTCCACGGAATTGACCAGTTACATTAATTCGACGAATTGACGAAATCGAACAAATCTACTAAAACGACCACATCGACCAATTCGACCAAATGGGCCAAATCTACCAAAACACCTACCCTACTTTTTGGGATAACGTTTACATAAATATATCCTATTGTCCGGGATGAAAAGTATCCCATGTTAAATGACATATCACAAAGAATGCTGCTACCTATGCTACTTTCTGGGATACATAATTCTATCCCAAAACTTATCCCATTATCTGGGATGAAAATTATCCCTTGTCCACCCTCGGTATTAAAATGACATATTTATCTGATTTCAACTAAATCGGTTCAATACTTTTCCCGTAAAAGCTTAACAAACAGAGAGATAAATATACTTTTATCTCGGGAACTATCCCATTTTTCGTGGTATAAAGTATCCTATGTTCGTTCTAGGCATCGAAAATATATATACTGAATTTCAGCCAAATCGGTTCAGTAGGGTTTCTGTGAAAACGGAACAGGTCGACAGACAGTTACTTTTGTATTTATAATATTAATAAAGATAAGTCGGCAAAAGCGGCAAGCAACGTCAATGACGTTTACGGAGCGATCGCTACAAGCGAACGCACCACTTGTTATTGGTCTAGCCGCTATCGTTCTGGTAATTTCGACTTAAAAAAGAACTTGGTCGACAATGATGAATTAAAGGAGATTGTGGAAGCTGATGATACTCAATCTATGGCTGAATTAGCAGGAGCTTTCGACATAAATTTCAAAACAATATTATTGGTCCATTTGCGTCACATTGGCAAGGTAAAAAAGCTTGACAAATGCGTGCCGCACGAACTCAATGATCGCCAGCGCGAAGTATGCGTCCAGAAGTGCCTTGCACTTGTCAACAAGCACACAAACGAAGGAATTTTGTACCGCATTGTTGCCTGCGACAAAAATGAATTTTGTTTGACAATCACAAGCGCTCAGCAAGTTGGTTGGATCCTGGTTCAGCACTTAAAGAATAGGTACCCTAAATGAAACCCCTAGAAAAGTGATGGCCACTGTTTGGCGATCTAGCGCTAGTGTGATTAATCAAAGCTTCTTTCCAAATGGGACGAGCATTACTATAGATGTTTACTTTGAAAAACTGCACACAATGATGAGAAGCTCGCACGTCTTTAACTACCTTTGGTCAATCGCTCGTCTGACTCCTGCACGACACCTTATACTGCACAACAGATGATCTCCAAGTTACAAGAGCTGGAGTTGGAAGCTCTCCGTCATCCACTGTACTCACCAGACCTAACACCTACAGACTTCCACTCTTTACAGAATTTCGATAACTTCTTAGCGGGAAAAAATTACAATACCCAAAAGGTAGAACAAAATGCTTTTAAAGAATTTGTTGCCTCCAGGGTCCAGCTAATCTATTCAAGAAGGGCAAATAAACTGCCACTGCGTTGGCATAGTTGCATTGATTGCATGGGTGATTACTTTGATTAATAGAATAAAAAATATATATTAAAAATATGTTATTTTAGAAAAAAACGGAAATTTCATAAGTATTTTGTAATTTGTATTTTAAATACAAATATGTAGTTAAAACACTGTATTTTTTATTTTAAATACACGACCTAAAAGTATTTTGTATTTCGTATTTTAAATACATGCGAGAAAATATATTTCAATTAAAGCAAAGCTTGTATTTTGCCCAGCCCTGATTATAGTATGCATAAAAGAAGTATATCTACAATCATTATAACACAACGGTTGAAATATACAAATTTTTGGGTTCAAATCCTAGTAGAGGACTTTTCTAGCCAAATAAGATAGTGTACCTATCTAGCATTACTCAGTTTGTGATAATACATATTAAGTACCATTATATAGTGGTTTACCATACATAATTTGTTACTATAAGAACTATAAGTTATGTATTGTTAACAGTGGAACTTATTCAGGCTAAAAACTTTTGAATTGAATGCCATTAAAAAGAAAAAATGCTTATTTCCATATTAATATTTATATTTGTTACAGCTTTATGAATATTACATTTAGGAATGCTGTGTACTGTGACAGCCAGGGTAATGAATTTGCATTCGAAAATTTATATATACAGGGTCGAAATATTAGATATGTCCACATTCCGGATAATGTGAGTAATAATTTACTATATTAAAACAAAAAAACACTAGTCTCCCCAGGTTAGCTACAAGCTTGCAATATAGATAAATACAATATTATCCCCGCAAATTGCTAATGCGCTGGAACCTTGTCAAATTAACCTTCACGTGACGCCATCCGCAACTCGATATGTACGTACTCGCCGGCCAGTGATGCTAACGGTACTGAATGTTTGGCTACGGTTACGTCACCAAAATGGCGGCCAAGCGCAATAGCAATTTGCGGGGATAATACATTGCATATCTGATTTTATATATCTATCTGATAATATATAATTTTGTATAAAAAACCACTGCTTGGGCACCTACCTATTGCTAATTTAATCAGAGGTTAAGTAATTAACAGAAATTAAGTGGATATCGTTTAGGTCTTTAATCTTTGTGTCTGCTTTTGACATGAACCCAAATTTGTATGAATGAAGCTAAGGGGAATTTTATAAAAACTTGATCAATAATCAGTTTATCAAAAAGGAGACTTAAATTGAAGAGATTATTCCTGTTATTAGAGTGCAGTGTTCAATGATGTATGTAAGTTTAAAAGAACTTAACAAATTTTTGTAGGCAGGTTCTATTATACTAACATAGCAAAAAAATAGCCTGTATGTTGGAAAATATCTTTTAGTGAAAGATTGTGCTAACAGTTCGACATTTTTTATTGAAGTAAATTTAAAAAATGCATTCCACATAATAATGACATATTTGTCTATGACATTAAATGAGGTTTTACAACATACCCCCCTTAATGGAAATAGACAATATAAGAGAAAATATGAAAACAAGGCAAAAACAAAGTAATGAAAAAATGGAACAATTAGCTCATTTTACAGAGCCTTCGTGCTGATAACGAATGTTGGAAAATATCTTTTAGTGAAAGATTGTGCTAACAGTTCGACATTTTTTATTGAAGTAAATTTAAAAAATGCATTCCACATAATAATGACATATTTGTCTATGACATTAAATGAGGTTTTACAACACTGTACCTACTACTACTTAAAGTATGTTGTATTAATATACTATTTTATTTCTAGATATCAATGGTATCAGCTATCAAAAATGAAGCGACGAGGACGAAAATGAAACCAGAATCTACCAAGAAACTAACAGAAAAGACAAGGAAAACTAAGAAGGCATTACAACAACACCTGCAGACAGTTGCTTCTTTAGATATATGAATAAATTTAAGTATTCATTGTGGTTTTGCTTGCATATATATCACAATCAAATTCATTCCAAGAAATCTTATCACAAAAGAGTTGAAATAATCTGATTTAAGAAAATATTCAATTTCATCCATATTATTGAAAGTTACATAATTATTATATTATATGACGGCCTCTGTGGTTGAGTGGGCTATGCCTTTGACGGCTTACCTTACTACTACGCAGAGGCTCCGGGTTCGATTCATGATATGGTAAATGTCGAAAACGGCTTCTCCATTATTTACTATGGTCAGAGTGTCTGGGATCGGCCCCAGAGCACTCCGTTGAATATTACCCATAACAAAAGCGTAACTTGCTTAATTTGGGGATATACAATATGTGTCTGCCGATTATTAAAAAATAATAAGTTTCAGTTTAATCAGATTGCTTTTAAGGTCGTGAAAAAGGAATACCTTTATGGAAATCCAAATAAGCATAAAAAGTCATGTTTACATAGTGTATGTATTAATAATGTGGATGAATATTATATAAAAACACTAAATGTGTGGTGTGTGGGTCTATAATTGGCCGTTTCCGTCACCAGAGGGTTCAGCTGATGGTGGCTCAGTCAAAGTATTGCACTAGAGGGAGACGAGATAATCTTTGATGGAGGGAAGGTCCAGGTTGCGATGCAGGTTCACGTTCCGCATATAGAGCGGAGTGTCGACTACAGTGCGCAAAAATCTTGATTGACGTTTGATGTTTGTAGGTGTTCGAATCGCAGGCATGGGCGAAGACCACACTCGCGTACGTCGTAACGAGTCCTTTTTAAACAATTAAAATAGCGCCTTAAACCCATCGCCATACCTGCAATAAATGACCTAAATCTTTAACACTAACTCAGATGAAGAATAGTATTTTTGAGCATTAATTGCAGATACGTAGTTAGGGACCATTCATTAATTACATAAGCATGTTTTTGACTCCCTGATTTCTCGAACCTCTCTACCCTCTTACGTAAGATTCAATCTCATTTTTCCGAATAATAAAACGTTAGAAAAGGAGAAGTTAAAATAAGATGTAAATCGAAGTGCAGATTTTAGGACGAAAAAACCACTGGACATCCAAAATAGAATTAGATTTCTAACATTATATTAAGGCTCGTGTTTAAACGCCTACCAGAAATGCACCTATTTTACTACCAATAAATTCGAAATACCTACCAGAATGGTTAAATGCTCACCAAATTGTGTTTCTAGAAGTATTGTAGAAATGAAGCTATTTTCCTTTTAATGCTATGCCATAAAAATATATAAACGCCTTTAAAGCTAATTTCAGACCAAATATTTTACATTATCGTTAAACAGATATTACCAATATTTTGTTTCTCCACTTCCAATTTAGTAATTTTTGCTGAGGCAAAAAAGCAAACGTTCCAACGTACAATTAGTTTTAATACCAAATATAATATTTCGTATTCCAAACATGATAATATATGTTGCTTGTTTATTGTTTTATGAATTTGATTAAAACATGATAATATAGCCAAATAAATACTTCACTCTCAATATTACTGCAACACAAATGATTGAAGTAGGTAAAAAATGAATCACTAGTAGAAAAAAAAACAAAAGTAAAACGAAGTTATGTTTCATTATATTTATAGGTACTTATAAGATTTATTTGTACTTAAGATTTATCAATGGCACCTTAAAGAACACAATAGTTAAAAGCAGTCAATCACATAAACTTTTTAAAAACTAACAAAAGAAAATAATTATTGAATCAACAGAGGTTTTATAGATTTAGCTGGGCGCACTCTCTTTCTCTTCTCACCACTCACCAATGGGGATATTCCTAGCTTCAAGAGGTGATTCCACGTACTTCAGCGTGACAATGTGTGACGCTTGCGTGACGGGATTGCGTCCTGCGGTCTGTGCCTCACATGCCGGTGGCGGCTGTGCTGGTTGCAGGGTAAATAAGTAAAGGGAAACGACTGTAATCTTTAACAATAATATATTCTGGATTCAGGTTGGATAATTTTATTACACTTAAACTATTTAGAACTGTAATTTTCTGTTTGAATTTTAGTGTTTTAGTAGAACAATATTTGGTGGGCATTTATCCATTTTGGTAAGCAAAAAGAATTTAAATACAAAACGTACAATTATTCTGATGAGTGTATATTTATTTTGGAAAGTAAAACGTTGTTTTTTAGGCACCTCGGTATAGAGTGGATTAAATTTATATGAAGTAATATATTTTATTTGGTGCTTAATCTAAGGGACAAAAAATTTTTTGGTGAGCATTTAAATTGTACCCTTATATTAACCCGGCGAGCACGAGCCAGGGTATCTCACACCCTGGTAAAATTTAAAAGTTGTGTATTTTTTTAAAATCTTTTTCCGAGTACACTAGCTCGCTCCGTACCTGGCGGCAGGGGCGTGATCGCAGTCTGGCATGCAGTCTCTCGTTAGAGAGTACTTGTGTTCTGTGATGGCATGGGACACCGTTCGGCATATTCCTGTGCAAACCTGCTTCGGGTATGGTATACCCTGCCTCATTTTTTATGCATTATTTTTACGTAATTTTCGAATTATGATTTTTTACTGTTTTTTTTACATTATCCATTGTTCTTTTTTATGATTTACTACATCGGTTGTCTTTCATGCCTTTAGTTGAGTTTATTTTGTTATTTTCAGTTTTTGATCAAAATGGATCGAATCGATCAATACTACAAGAACAGCGAATTTGTGCCATGTTAGAGGAAGAACTAAGTTATTATTCTGATAAATCCAGATCTGATAAATTCAGAAAGTGAAACTGATACTTATCTGGTGTTATCAAATGTAATCGACAGAGTTTGAAAGATCTTTGGCGAACTGATAGAACTGGGGTTGATATATTTCGCACCACCATATCACTCCAGAGATCTCAATTTCTACAGAGTAATTTTGGCTCTTTCGATTGGTGATTGTTCATATTAGAAGGAGAGAAAAACTAAGCATCCCTATAATGCTTGTGCCAAACCCAATGCCAATGCCAAACATATGTATGGAGCACTCAAACTTTATATGCGAAAATTGTGCTGATATTGATAGTAATTAAAAATTTAAATAATTAATCATATTTTCCTCAAAAAATACTTTTAAGTTTTATAAAGAAGAAAATCTAAGGATAAAGGATAATATTTTTGTTAAGTTGTTGATTTTTGTAAAGCTCGTAATTTTTGTTCCTATAATTACATACAATGTATAAGATAAACTTTAATAAATAATGATTATTTCATAATTAAAAACATGTTTCATTAAATTCCATTAAATAATTCATTATTTAACAAAATAAGATCAACACAATTAAGATAATAATAATAAGAACTACATTATGGTACATGAAATTATGGGTATGTGATACCCTGCCACATTCTTGATGTAACTTTTTTTCACCTCATGCTCGCCGGGTTAATTTAGACTTGTAAAATATTACGTAAAAATGGCTTTTGGCCCCCTCAAGATCAGGGTGTGGATTTTTCTAACTCTTTGGGACCGTTACGTAATTAATTAAAGGTCCCTTAGGGCAAGAAATCGTAACATGCAAACTAGCCTTCGCATTTATATTAGGGTTTAAAGATAAATTCGAACGGCTCTATACAACGGTATACAGAAAATGAGTTGTTATTGCACACGGGTGCAGTAACAACTCCTTCAGGTTTTCACTTTATACGTTTAGATATGAATACAAATGTGGGTAAATTTTAGGTAGGTATTCACCTTAATCTTTATATGAAATAAAACACGTTATATATGATTTAGAAATGTTTATTTCAGTTTTCTTGTCTATTTGAGAAGCCAAACTGATATGTACAACAGAAACATACAACTTTTACCTTGTCAATAGTAAATTCTCAGCGACATTATGTACTGAGAAATATTATTGTTTAATAATAGAAATAAAACCTTGTTTATTCGTGTCAAATTGCGTTCTCCAGTATGGGTGCCAGCCATCTATTGCTAAAATCCGCAATACATTTTGGCAATAACTAAATTATTTCCACCCTTATCACAGAAATTGAGACAGTCAATAGCTTGTACCATCGGGGAAATCTTCAATAGAAAACACTTATTTGTAATTATAACAATATATAGAGGTAAACATCAATTAATATGTCAAATTTTTGTCATTAAAGACTAACAGTCTTATTCATATTGAGTTAGAGTAAAATTGTAGGCTTCTTTAATTAAAGTTCTTAAAGAAGCCTTCAAACTTATTCTAATACAATATGAATAAGACCGTAACAAAATTATCAAATCGTAAAAATCTAATTAAGCGCACATTGCCGCCCATTATACGTGAGAATTTTAAATCTGTTTAATATTATATAAAACTAACCAAAAACAATCTCAGGTGTAGAACATTTATCGAACACTTTCCAAACATTTATGGTTACTATCTTGTATTAAAAAATGTAGTATTTACTATAGGTGTGTTGTTACTTCCAAGTCTATTTGAAAACGGTCAGAGGATAACGCTCCAGAAATCGTTTTCGATCCATTCTTGTAATAATATGAATAAATAATTGAATATATGTTTTGTACATTTATCTATAATATTATAAAATTCTAAAAATGCCGTGTATGTACATTGAAGCTATTAAACAACATCTGAAATACACTATAAACAGTTTAGAACACGGTGCGATTTTTTTAGATTTCTTATCCGTTTCTTTGGGATTCGCGATTTCGATACGGTTTTTGGTGATGAACAACAAATTCTTGGACTTAAAATATGCTATACTTTTTATCCTGGAAATCCCACGGTGATTTTTCTGGGAATGACTTAAAGTGGCCAGGATAAGAAAATTTTCAAATTCCAATGCGATTTTTTTACTGATCGATAACAAGTTTTGTATAATAAAATCTGTGACACTTTTTATTCCGGAAATCTTACGGTAATTTTCTCGGAAGCGGTTTAAATTGGTTAAGGTGCATAAAAATTAGCTTATTCCAAATCAGTTTTCACTAAAAAGATAGCATACATTCTTGTTTAAATGCTGCGATGCTTAGTCTCCTAGGAATTTTCCCAGGAAAAGGTATAAATTAATTAAATTGCATAATTATTATTTCGCTACGATTTCACTAGAACGATAGCTTAAGTCTACTTTAGTAATGCGATACTATATATTCCGAGAATCCTGCGGGAATCTTTCCGGGAGTGTTTTAAATTGAGTAATAGTATACATAAAAGTTTTGCTAATTCGGATCCGATTGATAGTAAAGCAATATAATCTGAGACTATATATTTCTCGGGATTTCCTTATTTCAAAACCACGTGATATTAGGATATAACATTTTTTAGACATTTTTATAGATGTTTACCACATATGTATGGTTTTAATAACATTACTTATTCCGGGTTTTCACGGGAATCTTCGGAATTAATATTAAAATACCCTTTGATTTTAAATGCTGGCAACATAACTAATCTATGTAACCCATCAAACGTGGACTAAGTCACATGCATATCCTAGTTAAAACAGATATTTATTTAAGACTGATATTACACGGTTCACAATGTCTTAACTTGGTATGAAACAACTAGTGATCTAATGTTGTTACTAGGCATATCAAACAAATTCAATCGATTGAATTGAAAGGCACAGTATTCTATTCTACATCATTGAATGACTCAAGTTTACGTTTATATACAACATCACTTTGGTTGATTTACCCAAATTAAAAGACAGAAATGAACAGTCTAATATCGGCTTAGACAAAGTCGTAGTGTTCATTCAGTTATGCGACTTTCAACAAAATTGATTTAATATGTCAGCTTAAAAATACAGTTATAACAGGCTTTAATTTTGTTATATCTCGACAAGGAAGATGAGATTATCTTCACAATCACCGAATATCACTGTAACTTCGAAGTAATTGGGCAGCATTTTGCGCCATATATAAAAGAGCTGCGGTGTAGTGAACAATCAAAGGGATCATATTATTCTTTGCTTTCGTCGAATTCGCCAGCCTGATCATTTTTATTATTTTCTCCAGTGTATCCATCTGAATTAATTCCCATTGCCTGCAGATCTGAATTTTTGTCATCCTTGTTTGTACTTTCGTTATTAACTTCAACCTTGAAATTTAGAGCCGTTTCTTCATGGGTCACGAGTTTGCTATCATATGTTTGGCTGCCATCTTGCACGCCGACATTATCCACGTAATTGGGTATATAAAATTTAGGTCCATCATATCCGTAATTATTTAATTTCACTGTTTGATTGTATACAATGTTTGGATTTTGCTGATTTGGGTACATTTCTTGAGATTGCGAATAGCCCGGAATGTAATTGTTGATGGCCAAATTTTTAAAGGCGTAATTGTTTTGTTTGTCTGGTGTTTGAGGCTGTTGTTGGCTTTGTTGGTCGGTGTTGGTGTTCGGTTGTTTGTAAGTGTCATCTACTTGTTCATGTATAGTATAGTTTTCTCTTTGGGAACATTGTGTGTTATGATCGGGTATTGGTCTTGTCAATATAGGAAGGTGTTGTATTTTTTGAAGGATAACCACTCGTTTGTAACGTCTATGTTTCGACTCAGGTAGACTGCTGTTCCTTGGCCGCTGGAATACGTCTGCGTTGTCGTTGTTCGGTGTGGTCATTGGTGGTAATTGTGAACTAGTAGTGTTACATAAATAGTTTGACTGATTTATGCTAGCTATTATTGATGTAGGACTCGGTGAGGACTGCATAATATTGGGCCTATGAACAACGTTCGGATTATATGTCCCTGTAAATAACAAATTAGTGAATAGTTTAAAATATTCAAATTTGCTAATTTGACCAATTTAGCCAAATCTACAAAGCACAAACATTCCCTGAGGTGCATAATGTCCAAAGAGTACAAAAAGCAGATAGTAGTAGATGAAGTCACTAAAACCAGTAGTTACTAATTAGACTTTAGTACTTAGTAGTTGTAGTAAGAAGCGCTATGCAGAAACTATACCATGTTCCGAGATCAAAAATCATCATATGTATATTCTTGGTACCTTGGTTATTATAAACTACATATATGTATGCATACAATATTTTACCCAAATCACTTCCTTAGTTGCACGTTGGCAATCGTGAAAGCGTGACAGGCATACAGATTTCCTTCCGCATTTATAATATTAATATAGCCAACAAGGTCCCCCCCCCCCTGAAAGAGCTAAGCAGGCGGCGGCCAAGTGCACACAAATTAACACCTGGTCCGGACCGGAAGGAAGGCTGGAGCTTACCTCGTTCAAAGGATTAGCCTCTGTATCCAGCGAGGTAATGCTGTCAGCCTTCTAGATACAATGCCCAGTGATAGTGGTTTGGTGGGGTTGGACCACTTTTAATATAGGTTTTTATTTTAGTTTTTTTACTATTGTGTATATATATATATATATATATATATATATATATATATATATATATATATATTAAGTTAGGTTTATTTATAGGATATTTTAATTTTAATTTTAACTTGAATAATGTTAATTATTGTCATTATTGCTACTTATAGTTAAAGAAGGAAATGTGGAAAGAATGTATGATGAAAGAATGACTAAACAGATATACAATTCAAAAGTGGATGGATGCAGAAGTCGCGGAAGGCCACGACACACCTTCCATGATCAAATTGATCGTGTACTAGCAGAAGGTGATGTCAGGAGCCTTAAGAACAGACGAGCGTGCACGACAAGAGCTACGAATGTCAAAGAAGCCAGTGAGGTGTGTAAGAATAAGCCTGAATGGCGCTCTGCTGTTCGTGCCTACCCCGCAAGGGACCTGGCGTGAAGTTAAGTATGTGTGTATAAGTAATGAAAAGGTAAGGAAATATGGAATGAATAAAAAGGTGTAGTTACCATGGGGCTTGTACTTGGCGAGCTGGGCGTAGACCTGTTTGATGCGCTCGATGTTGATCTGCGAGACCTTGCCGTGGTCCACGATGGGCAGCGGGTAGTCGCGGCCGATGACGCAGCGCGCCCGCCGCTGCACCGCCTCCGGCGCCACCCACGGCTCGTGGACGTAGCGCGTCGGCATGTTCTTCAACGCCGGGATGTAGCGTCTGCATTGTTTTCAATATTATCATTCATATATATAATAATAGCCCATAACTGTCCCACTGCTGGGCTCGGGCCTCCCACTGTCGGGGAATAGACAGTATACCCGCCACGCTTGTCCAAGGCGGCTTGGCAGGATTGACACATCGGTTATCTCGATGTGCAGGTTGCATCACGATGTTTTCCTTCACCGTTGTTAGCCCGTGGTAATTGTAACAATATGCACATTAGGTCAGAAAACAGCCTAATTGGTGCATGCGTTCCGGCCAGGCTCGAACCCGCGCCCTTTGGATTTGGGACGCGTGCGCTAACCATTACGCTACCACGAATTCTTCTATGTTATATTTATTCTAATGCAGAGTTGGTACCGGTAGACCGTGACGTACACACATCATCATAAAATAGCACAAGTGTTTTAAAACGAAGTGGTGTAACAAGCATCTCAAATGAACGTGCATGTATAAAGAGGCTAATATTTTAAAGGTTTGTCAAGATCGTCGCAAGTGGAATTCTATAATCTATGCCTAACCCCATGGAAAACAGGCGTGATAATATGTATTTACATATATTTATTATATATTCCTGCCAGGTGGTAGGGCATTCGCCCGACTGGATGGCTACCACCCCTGGTCTAAAGTATGTCGCCAAAACAACCTTGAGTTGTGTTCCGGCATTAGTGACCAGGTTCCAGTCTCCCTTAAGAAAGCAGCAGCGCATTTGTAGCACCTTTGGTGTTGCAAATGTCCATAGGCGATGGTAACCGCTTTCCATCAAGTGGGCCGTCTGCCTGTCTGCTGAGCTCTGCAATAAAAAAATATATTCAATAGTCGTGGTAGAGTAATGGCTAAAGCACGCCGTCACGAACTCTAAAGATGCGGGTACGAATCCTAGCCGGAATGCACCACTTAGGCAGTTTTCTGACCTTATGTGAATATTGTTACAGTTGCCATGTGCTAACAACGTTGAAGGACAACATCGTGATGAAACCTGTACATCGAAATAACCGATTTGTCTAACCTGTCAAGCCGCCTTGAACTAGCGTGGCGGGTATAATGTCCATTCCTCAATAGTGGGAGGCCCGAGACCAGTAATGGGACGTTTATTGGCTGTTATTATATATATAGGATATGCCCGTGACTGTCCACACTTGAATTTAAATTCCCGGGGAATTCCCGGGACATAAAGTACAGCAGCTATCGTTTTAGTGAAAATTGTGTCGGAATAAGCTAATTTTTATGCACCCAAACAACTACAAACCGCTCCTGGGAAAATTCGAATAATATCTGTTGAATAATTCTGAGGTTTAAATATTTTCAATTTAATGGTTTTTTTGGGCTACAGTAGTCAAATAATAATGTCGTCACCTCAATTGAACTCTTTATTGTGCAGGCGCGATACGTACTTGTCTGGTTTTTATTTCATTATCATATATTGCTGGCTGTTTTAAAAACCCACCACTACAAATAACATGTTACCCATGAAAGTGTAATAAAAGCTAGAAGGATACATTTCCGAATAATCAGAAAAACCTACTTTAATGCAAAAAAAGCCATATTGGCATTTGCAAAAATCGGGTAAAAAAAATTACAAAAACATTTTGTTATTTGTATAATATCGTCTATTAGTGGATATATATCAAGGAGTGTATATTAACTTTTTTTGGTATTTTCCTAGTTTTATATATTTTTTTACTGACAAAATATGCACTAATTTCATTTTACTTGACGGGCCGGGCGCGCTGCGAGGAAATTCAAACAGCGTTATTAATAAATAAATAAATTAAAAAAAAAACATTTTTTTTAACAATCGAGCATATTACAAATCTAAAAAAAACCGCAACCTTTAAAACCCATATTTAACTTTGTATGCATTAAGGGGTTAAAGGAGAAAATATAATCTTTCACATAGCTGGAAGGCACCATCTATTTATATTTACGGATTACTATTTTTTTAACGTATTCGTGATTCTTAAGAGAATCTTAGAGGTTCTTGCGACATCATTATGGAATGTTGAGAAAGCCCTAATGAATATGAATTGATATGATTACCTGATGAAATCTCCGTTGGGGTCGGTCTTCCTCCCGAAGCGCACGGGGCAGTAGCAGTGGAAGAACTGCTGGAAGAAGGAGGAGCACGAGAGCCACATCCACATGCCGGCGTTCACCGACCAGTCCGCGTCCAGCAGCAGCTCGTCGAACACCTGCCCACCATTTCAACGCCCTCCCCACATTAACACACTAGTACTCGTGGAACAAAAGCACTAAGGAACAACAATCCATTACTCATATAGTATAGACCAGTAAAAAGCATAGCTAAAAAAGTTGGCACCAGGTCTTATTATTTTATATACCTAATAAAACTTCCAATAACCATATTATTTATTATTATTATTTTTACACTTGTCTATTCACGAAGTTGATAAAAAGCTCATTAGGACATTCCTAAAATTGAAATGTAGGACAATTCAATTTGTGACTGATTTCAGTTGGCCAGAGCCCACTTGAGACCTTTGTTTTAATAATTTTAATAAAGCCATAGTAATATACGAGTGTATGTTTCTAGTCTGCCTGGATGGTAAGTCCGAAACTAATAAAATGGAGACTGAAAGCATGGAAGAAGAAATTTATAGAAATCTCGATGCTCATTTTGGAATTGAACTACATTATCCTTAAATTTTTGATAAATTTATTATTCAAGTCCGGTTAATTTCGAAAATATTACACCTATTGTATATTATTATACTACCAGTCTATAATGAAGCTTATAACTTATGAGAATCAATATCTGTGAAGGAAAGTCGAACACTTAACAAAATTGGCCCAAAGAAATTTCATTGAGTATCTTTAACTATTTCTTATACTTTCGGATATCACCATCCAGGCACACTTGAAATATTTACCTGTATAAATAAAAAACTGACTTTTTAACTTGTTCCTTCTGCAGAGCTTTAGGTACGAGTTGGTTATTATAAAGCTAACTATAGAGCTATCTTACTTTTGACATGCCCGTGAACATAAAACAATTTTATTCTGGAAAACGGAATAGTTCCCATGGGATAAGGATTTCGAGATTAAGCGAGTGAAGTTGCATGAATAGACAGAAATGATGGCAACAAACAGCCAAGCATGTCCACATTTAAATATGGCACCAGAGTTTACGACTTTACCTAGCAAAACATCTGACGGTTATTTTCCATGTTCCAGAAAAATAGTTATACATACAGCTGTGGTCATATAATTAAGAACGATTTGAAGCTCAAGTTTTTTTATTTAAATCGTATCATACACAGAGATGTGTACCTTCCACAGAGTACATTGAATATATGGAGAGTACCTTCTGAGAAGCAACTAGTTATAAAAAAGCCACATTAATAGAGCAACGTGGCTTAGGAATAAAGAATAAAATCGCTAACTATTTTTCCTCACATTTTATTTATTTTACCAAAGCATCACATTCAAATAGTACTGAAGCTGGACAAATAATTAAGAACGATTTATTAAACTGCTCGGGAATCGTTTTGTATGACACTCACATTTAAAAAATCACAATAATATGTAGCGCGAGAAATTTAAAAAGCAATTTAATACATTATTAACTAAAATTAATAGTTAATAGCATATCCACGGCTTTTAATTACTGCTTTACACAGGCGAGTAGAGGTGTGTAACTCCTGAGTGATTAACTCAAAAGATATATATCCGGCGCGAAGAGTGATTAGATATGTATATCACTTGCGTTCAAAGTGTGTCTTTATATCTTTAAGTCTTTAGTTCATTCCTGTTCCACGCGAAAAAGAATGATTAGCCCGCCCACTGCGCATGCATAGTAAGTGAACGAGGAAACCGAATATAATAGCAAGCCAAAATAAATCGTAACACTATAGTTTTATGGTGTAATTTTGTGATATTTACTAAAAGTCAAAGGCCATCTAAATGGCGTGTATGTTATTTAAATGTCAGATATTTTGCGTTGCCACAGGTACGCGTGTCGGCTTTGCTAGTATATCACTCACAGATAATAACTCATCTTGTCTGCAATTGACACTGACACTATACACTGTAAAGATAAAGAGTTAAAGATATAAAAGAGTGATATATATCTTTGTATCAAAAAGATATATATCACTCTTTTCTTCTTGGTGAGTGATTTTTCCCACGACTACAGGCGAGGCATTGACCCTATTAATTTTTGACATTTCGCAAGAGAAATAGAGTTCCATTCTTCTAAAAAAACATCGTACAGCTCTCTTAAATTCCCACACTGTGTATTTGAAACCTTTTTCTTCAATTCGATCACAAATTCTCTATTGGGTTTAGATCTGGGTTGTAAGCTGGCCAGTTTAAGAGTCTTCAGCATAAGGTAACAGTTTCTTCCAGTATATTGTTGTATTAGAATGATCCATGTTACGTTCTAGCAACTTTACCGGTCCAACACCATGTCCAGAAAAGCACCCCCAAATTTTCACATTTCCACCACCGTGCTTTAATGCAACTTTCGTGTACTTGGGGTTGAATGCTGTATACGGGACTCTGTTTATTTTCGTCTTGTCAGAAAAAAAGTACATTTTCCACTATCGCACAGTCCAATTTTCATACTTTCTCGCAAATGCAAGCCGGGCTTGCCTGTGGCAAGGTTCAACATGGGTACCTTTCTTGCTGTCCTACCGTGCAATTTTTCTTATACCAAACGTCTTCGAATAGTGCGTGCTGAGATTGCTGAAGGGTTGTTTTTTAATAAAATATTCTTTTCTCAGCTCCTTGGACCCTTTAAAAGGATTTTGTTTTGCCATACGAACGATGTTTCGGTCATCTCGAGGAGTTGTTTTTCTCTGTTTAGGTACACGTGGAACATTCGAAGTAGTCTTATACGTAGCAAAATGCTTTACAGTGTGGGAAACCATAATTTTTGAACATTGCAGATGGTCGGCTATCTTTTTATAAGACCAATTTCTCTTGCGAAATTGCAAAAAATTAATAGGGTCAATGCCTGGCCTGTGTGAGGCAGTAATTAAAAGCCATGGATATGCTATTAACTATTAATTTTTTAAATGTTAGATAAGTGATATATTATGAAGTAGAAAGAAATTACATATGAAGTATTATACAAATGTAAAGTATAAACAACAAATATTGCAAATAAAAGTATAAATAATTAATAGTTTATAAATTATAAATAAATTAAACTAAAAATAAGCTATAAATAAAAACTAAAATTAAACCATAAAATCTAGTTCCAGACCGCTGTCAGTCGGAAACGTGCCCAAAAGACTGGCCACATTGCCTCGCTGAATGGCAATGCTGATACGTTGTCCAAGGTATAAGCCAGTCTTTTGGTCATGTGAGACATCCACCAGACGTTTGGCTATGTCTCGATAAAGTCTGTGAGCCTCAGGCCCCCATGGTCCCAGGGTCTCGACCCCAAAAGCCGCAAATATGTAGCCATTTCCGATGGCTGAGTATTTGCGGCGTTTTAGGGCCTCCTGTTGTGCAGCAGCTGTACCGGCAGACATGCTAGTAGCTGGAAGATGGGACGCTGCCAAAGTATCAAAGCAAGACGCGTCCCATACTAAGGGGCGACCCATCTTCCAGGGCACCAATGACATACCATCGGGTCTCTTGCCATCGTCGCGGCACAGGCCGTTCGGTTCTAGGACGGCAGGTACCCCGGCGGTGACAAGAGCCCGACGGATTATGTCATTAAGTGTTGCATGACGTGAAATTCTACCGGCACTCCTGATGCACGATAACCCATGGTGACCGAGGCGCTCGACCTTATCTCCGCACTGACAGCGGTGTGGGACAACACAGGCTGCCCCTAGGCGAATGCAAGCACTTATTAATTTTAGTTAAAAATGTATTAAATTGCTTTTTTTAATTTCTCGCGCTACATATTATTGTGATTTTTTAAATGTGAGTGTCATACAATACGATTCCCGAGCAGTTTAATAAATCGTTCTTAATTATTTGTCCAGCTTCAGTACTATTTGAATGTGATGCTTTGGTAAAATAAATAATATGTGTAAAAAAATAGTTAGCAATTTTATTCTTTATTCCTAAGCCACGTTGCTCTATTAATGTGGCTATTTTATAACATAACTAGTTGCTTCTCAGAAGGTACACATCTCTGTGTATGACACGATTTAAATAAAAAAACTTCTAGAGCTCAAATCGTTCTTAATTATATGACCACAACTGTATATGTTCATGTGTCTAAAATAAAAACTTCGTTGAAAAAAACCGACTTCAAAAAATAAAATGTACAAAATAACTTATTTCTAAAGCTATTATTATTAATATATATTATCTAAAACATCTTAAAGTCGGTGCTTAGTAATTTTCAAAATATTATAGTCATTTTTATGATTTACTTTGCACCGACTTCAAGATGTTTTAGATAATATATATATATATAGCTTTAGAAATAAGTTATTGTATACATTTTAGTTTTTTAGTTTTTGAAGTCGGTTTTTTAAACGAAGTTTTTATTTTTTATTTGTTACTTTTTAGTGTCTATCTATGTATGGGTGGACTTACGAATGGTGCCGCGCTTCTTAAAAAATATAGGTCCCAAGAAACGAGAACAATTCAAAAAAAAAAATCAAATTGGAACAAAAAAAGAATCACGTAAATCGGATCATAAACCACGGAGTAATCGGCGAACATACATAAAAAAAGCAACAAAAAATAGAAAAATGATCCCGACGAATTGAGAACCTCCTCCTTTTTTCAAAGTCGGTTAAAAATACTTTATAACAAAGTGAAAAGACAAGTCGACATCCACATATACTCACATTTATACATTAACATTTCTTTATAAAAATATTCCTTGCCTTCATTCCTTCTTCCCACGAGATCCAAAGGTCACCTCTGGTAAGAAAACAAGCCACGGCATGTCTCGCCAAGTGGTGGATCCAACCCTCCTCTCTCAATTGTATCATGATAGCATCAATCCAAGGAAATCCGGTTTGACCCTGAACATATATATATATTTTTTTAAATGGAATTTAATATATTTTTATTGCAGGTAGCAGACAGGCAGACGGCCCACTCGATGGAAAGCGGTTACCGTCGCCTATGGACATTTGTAGCACCAAAAGTGCCACAAATGCGCTGCTGCTCTCTTAAGGGAGACTGGAACCTGGTCACTAATGCCGGAACACAACGCAAGGTTGTTATGGCGATATACTTTAGACTAGGGTTGGTAGCCATCCAGTCGGACAAATGCCCTAACCCTGCTCTATCTAATTATTTCAACTACCCACATTTAAAGAAAAAAATGGATGCAATAAAGCGATGGTTTAGACGACGCGTGCACAAACGCAAAACGCGATTTACAAAACACATTTTTTTTAGACAAATGTCAACATCAAACTCTAAATGAAAAATAATTATTAATTTTCAATTTTAATTAGTAAATACGTATATAAAAATAAATACAAACCAGGCAGGACAATACAAGCACTTTCTAAAAGAAATCGATTTTGTATACTACAATGATTCATTTTGATTGATTGCACTAACATTTTTAAATATATTGAACACAGTAAAAAATATATGTTTTTAAATCAATGTTCAATTTATGCAGCATTGTAGGAATATTCTCTTGAGTAAATTAAACCTAGATTCCATATTTCCAGACAATGCTCGTCCAAAATATTAATATTGCATTGTACAAGGTTAAATAATCTTTAATATCTTTGTTAAATATGTGTTTTGAACATTGTTGATGAACATGACATTATTGGATAACGCATCCAGGTCTCATTCCAGTGATGTGCTTTCGAATATTGGAGACGAATAACAAAATCGATTTACTTTAATACTATCGGTCTTGTTATTATCTATCATCTGTTTGATATGCGGTATATTAGAAGATTAGTATAAGGACAAAAGGTTTAAAAAAGTAATTTTCACAAATTCATAAAATATGATGAATATAACGAGTATCAAAACAAAGTGTAATGTCAATGCTGTATAACCCAAGTATATCAAGACACGTTTCAATTTCACTAAGGGGTTCTCCAAAGACGATCGCTTTAGGCGCTTAGATCTGGTTTAGAAAACTGAACTGATATATAAAGTCGAATGTAGATTATTTCCTAGTAAAATATATGTGTAATGACTAAGTTGCAGAACACTGAGAATGACATTTATCTAACAATATGTAACAATACAATCTGCGTACAAACATAGCTTGGGTTAGATTCCACGTTTACTTACGTTTGCCCACTTTGCGAGGCTATCTTGATTCTTTTCCCAAGGTATCTGAACGCATATAGGGTTCCCATCCATTCTGTCGAAATTTGGATTTCGCGTCGCTGCACAGTAAAAAAACTCCCTCCATAATATTTGCCCGTGAAGGGATAATGGGGGCTGAACTTGTTTTACTCTTTCATACAAATCAGTTAATTGGTAATAGAATAGCCGGGTAGACAAACAACCGAACCTGAAACAATTATACGATTAATTACTTGTATGTATTTTTGTAACAAAGAGTACAATGAACGTAAAAACAATGTATTGCATAATAATAGGATAGGTGACAGTTAAATCAACTCGCGATACTTTTTGTCATCTTACAAGAACACCGAAGCGTCATAGATTTTGTAAGGAAATAACGAGTTAGGACTTAATGAATCAAATACTTAGCGTAATTTCGTGCGTTTTTTCGATTATTTGCTCATTGCCCTCCAATTCTCCCTTCAGATTCGTTTTCAACGGGAAAAAATACCAGAAAATCATAGTCTGACACCCAGCACACACAACTGTTTTTTGTAGATCTGTGTTATTGCTTAAACAGTTATAGTGTAATAGATAATAATAGCTTATAAACGTCCTACTGCTGGGCACGGGCCTCCTACTATAGGGTGACGGACAGTATACCCGCCACACTGTCCAAGGCGGCTGTGCAGGTTTAACACGTCGGTGGTCTCGATGTGGAGGTTTCATCACGGTGTTTTCCTTCACCGGTGTTATAATAAATATAATATCAGCCCATAAATGTCCCACTGCTGGGCTCGGGTCTCTCATTATAGGGGGAACGGACAGTATACCCGCCACGCTTGTCCAAGGCGGCTTGGCAGGTTTGACACATCGGTTATCTCGATGTGCAGGTTGCATCACGATGTTTTCCTTCACCGATGTTAGCACGTGGTAATTGTGACAATATGCACATTAAGTCAGAAAATTGTCTAAGTGGTACACGGTTATAGTATTACACAAATTATATAGTTCTGATCGGCAGTTTTCGTTTGCGCAGATGAGGCGGATCGGTTTCCGACATGTAAATAATCCATATTGAAATTTATGCGCAAGGGCAAAAAACTGTTGATTGTTATACATTCATAGCTCTGTCCGCTTACACGATTTCGTACACTGTCGAGTGTATTAAAATTATTTTACTGCGCAGGGAGGAATTATTAGTTACGTATTACTACATTATTTTATTTAAACAGTTTGTGTTAAGTTTTTTTGAAGCAGTTATTTATTTATTTAAGGTTGGTATATTTGCCGATCTGGAATGTTCAATGTATTCAGAAAAATTGCGTTATGCAGAGCAGCGTGCCGCGGGCGATCTGTGTTCAACAATGAATTCTAACGATATAATGGTCGATTTACTTTCAAAAACATTGGTCAACATAGAGCTGGCGCGCTCTGTACTGAGCAGAATTTTCTGTGTCTTTCTGAACTGTGTGGTACAGCACATTTTAGTTCTCAGTTCAACAATGTTTTTTGTATGACCGCCCGTCACTTGCGAAATCCCATCAGCCTTGCCCGTTTCCTACTCGAGATAAACTGAGAGGCAAGAATCCTAAAAACAATAATTTATAATTACGCATCATATAAATCTTTATAAGTTAAATATTTGCATTTATTTTCTCACCGCAAACCGTGACAACAGACACTTCAATTATATTTATTCGCTTAGATATATATATATGTCGGAGGGAAGCGATAATTGGATGGATTGTTGTTTGGATGTATAACGCACAATATAATTTGTTTACACTTTAATTACTTGTAAAATTCTTAATTTAATTTAATTTGTTAAATGTTTCTATAACTTAAAGATCGTTCTAACCTAATAAAAGTTATGAATATTGTAATTTAATAAACGACCAATTAGAGCAGAGCATATGGCTCGGAGCGGGGTCAGACGCCCTCTATACTTTAGTAGTATCTACTTCGGTAGACTGAGGAGTTTTTGTGGCACATTTGGATCATTGACAATTTTAAAGAAAGTATTGAAGTTGGAAGTATGAGCGGTGCCCTGAACCCGCTGCTCGGTCTAAACTATGTCAAAATGTTGATCAAATCTAAATTAAAAGTGTATAAACCGTGGCCATTGTTTTATGCTCGCATTTTACCCTGATGACGCCCACTAAACCTGCAACCACTAAAGAAAATATCACGAGAACGACGCCTTCTCCGACATATATATATAATCTCTCACTTAGTTCAAAAGCTGTCTAAGCAATATTAGCTGTATGTAAGTAAATACGTATTAGATAAGTATATACAGATTTTTTATTAGGGACTACCCATAAATTACGTCTCACGTTAAGGGGGGAAGAGAGGGTCGAAAAAGTGGTCTTTGTTTGACAAGGGATGGGAGGGGTCCTAAATTTCGTAACGTCAATTTTCAAACTCTAATATATTTAACTTTTAAAACACGAAATTTGAATGAATCTGTATGATATATAATTTAAGAATTTCTTGATCGAGTTACTAAATATGTGATGTCACACTAGGGAGGGGAGAGCCTATATATAACATATCGTGAGTCAGAAGATCGTAATGACATAAAGCATGAAAAGGCTGACGATGTGAGATTCCATTTTAACACATGTCTCAATCGCAGTTAAAACTTCTAACTATGATTTTTCAGGCTGACTTTATATAATCGCAAAATAAACATGCATAATAATATCTATTAACATTCTAAAACTTGTAAAGTGTCAATGCAAAACAAGACGACTTCTAAGAACTTTCAACGAAAATAAACAATAAAATAGTAGATATGTCTTGCTTGAAGGTCGACAATAAAAATAAAAGGATTAGTGACATACAATCATTGATTAAATTTCAATACTTTGACAATTAGCGCATGCAAATGGTAAGGCAACCCTTTAAATCTTAGAATACGCCAGACGTAAAAATATTACAAATTAATTTGTTTGTTTGCTTTCCACGTCTAAATTAACAATTTTCACCAATCGATCGCTCCACTTATATTGAGAAAAAAAAAACAAAGATCCACCAACTTTCTGATTATTCGACTTTTGTACCGGCCACAACATGAGTAAATTTGCGAGCGGGCTTTAGTTAATTATAATAAAAGTATGTAATAAGAACCAAAAAAATACTGCTGAGCTCTTGGAATCAATGAGTTGCACATTCGGTTACGTAATCGAAAGGTTATTGGTATTGAATAAGTGCATCATGCGCTTGCGCACGAAGTGTGCACGTGTAGAGTTCATAATCGATTCGTCAGACATAAGTGTCACAAAATGAAAACACGCTACAATACGAAGCACTATATTAAACTCAGTAGATTTAATTTTAACTTAAAGTATTAGCATTTCTTGCTTAATATTAAAGGTACATTATTGTTCAGATAAATATTGCCTTTATATTTTAGAATTAAACATATAAGGTTTGGATTAGTATTCAAAAAAATTTAAGTTAGTTACTTAGTTTAGTCAATTCGTGGTCTTGGAAACGAATGCAGGGAATTGTGTACTTTTTAAAAGAGAAACAGAAAGTTCCCGCGAGAATCCAAATTTTCTAGACAAAAGTGCGGTGGAAACATCAAATAAATACAGCACAAATAGATTTTAACTTTAGTGTTTTGTTGTATATTTTACCTCAAGTAAGGCGATAAACCAGTTTGGCTCGCTAGAAGTGACTGGGGGGTCATTTTGGGTCGTCCAAAAGTAGCCACCCAGGCCTTCCTCTCCAAATGCCTTTCTAGCCTTGTTAAAGCTTCGCTTTCTCCGCCTATCCATACTGGAGGCTTTAAGCCTTCTGTTTCAAAGCCTGAAATAAAGCTAAAAATGTATATCCATCACCATACTTGCAACTGCCAGACTTGGTTTTGCTCATTTTACAGGTATGGTCGGCATACACAACAGGGTTGACCGAAACACACCCGTAATGTCTTTGTGCAGGCTTTTGTGAGAATTCTAAGAATCTACACATTCGGTCACATTTTTAAATAAAAAAAAATAACAGACTTCAGACTAAAAAGCAAAAAATGGTTTTTTCTCATCTTAAAGTCGGCGTCGAATAAAACATATATATTACTATTTTTTGCAAATTTATCGTTGTTTCTTTTATTTTGTTTTTTTACTTAAAGGTTGTTTTGTTTTTGTTAAAAAAATTGATTTATACTTTTTAGTTGCACAAATACGTGAATGGCTTTAGAAATAATATACAATAGCCTGTAGTAGAGACATTGTACTACTGAGCATATTATGTATACAAGTTTGCCTACCAATGAGTGTAAGCATTCTTCCACAAGGGTTTCTCTCGATTTTTCTACGATCCACTCATCAGATCCTGATTTGGTAAAAATGGGACCAACTTAGGCGTATACTCTTTCGAATATTTACAGCTGGCGTAGAAATCGCCTAACAAACATTAAAAAAAACAGTCGAATTGAGAACCTCATCCTTTTTTTTCAAATTGGTTAAAAATAGCTAAACGCTAAAATGTACGCGATCAGGATTCGAATCCACCTCAGACTTAAGTTTACAAATACAATTTTAGAAATTAGAATTATTTCTAAAAAAAACAAGACAAACACCATTATATATCATTAATGTTAATTGTATTCATCATTCGCTTTATTTATTGGAGTCGGGATCGATTATAATGACTAGATGAGATAATTATTATATTGACTGGTGACTAGACGACATTTCCTAGTCAGTGCGCTAAAATTCTGTGTGGGTTTTTTACATACCAAGCTCTTCCAGGGTGGGTACTCCGAAACGGTCATCGTGGTCCTCGGTTAGGGGCGTGATGGCGCCGTTGAGGGTCTGCATGTTGATGGCGGGTTCCGCGGGCGTTGGCGGTGGCATGCTCGCCACCAGCGCCTGGAACTGGTGGTATGTCAGAGGCGCCTTGCCACCGTTCAGTTCTATTATTCTGAAAACAGTTGTACATCAAGACACCGACTAGAAAGCGTATATAAGTATTCAGTCAGGGTTTACAGATCAGCCAAGGTCGCGGCGTGGCCCTGGCAAGACGATGGAAGGAACATCGGTGTGTTTTAGTGAGTATTTCGGCAACAGGAGTCAACTAGACCTACTGTCATGAGCGGTAGTGACCGTAAAAGTTTTACCATAGAAAAACAACAATAAAGAAGAGATTACACAAAAGTTACAGATGCACCTCAATTTTAAAAAGTTATTTCCAATGCAATTTGAATAAAAAATTTAGTTTTAAGAAATAAATATTAATTCACAGATAAATTACAAAACTGCTAAGTATACGAATTTAGTTTTCTATTTTATCACTAAGCTTATTTATTCAATAAAATATTTGCATGCGGATTCTTTCTATACTTTAGATTCGAACTAAGATAGGATTTTTGAAAATTGAACCTACCCCTAAGGGGGTCGAAAAGGGGATGAAAATTTGTATGATAATCCATCATTTTCAAATCAAGATTACCACGAAACTTTATATCTACTTCTGGTTAGAAATAAATAAAGAAATTCCAAGTTTGTTAAAACTATGACTATTTTTAATCTACGCGAGCGAAGCCGCAGGCACGCAACTAGAATTTAGTAAATATTATTAAGAAAATTACAATTTTGTTACACATAATCATTTCCGTGCCCTTAAGGATAATCCGTATCATAGATGTCATCATATTGTTAAAATTATATTTTTAATATTATCATTAAAATATCATTTATGATGAACAGAAAAATGTTTTCATTCATAATTACTACAAGGAAAATGTAATCTAATTTATGTTCTGCGTCCAGTAGGTACCCCTTTAAGCAAAAGTGACTTACAGCATCATAATTGCATGTCTTGGGGTTGATTTTTCAATCACCGGACAAAAGTTATTCTTAGGACTAATTAGAAAGTGGCAAAATTAAAAATAGCAGTTGTATGAATAAAACAGTTGAATTGTTTCATTTTTGACTTTATTCAGATTATATTATATTATTTATTTATTCGACTGAAAACTTATACAAATCTGACGATTGAAAAATTAGCCCTTAGATTTTTCTTTAAAAAAGGTGTTCAACATTCGGACAACAGGAACTTGTCATATTACCATATTAACCCTGTAAATAATAGCAAAATAAAACATTTAAAAAGACTATAAAATGAGATTTGGTTCTAGATTGAATGTTTTTAGTTTACTTACTTATCCAATTTGTATAGCGTGTGAGACACGCGTGATGTAACCGTGATGCCAACTTCCCGGCATTTTGACATAATATTGTGGTCCCGTATACGGCCGTAGGGCTCCGGGTCCTCCTCGAAGGTGAGGGTTGTGGTGCCCCATTCTTTGAATAGCTTCGGCAACGCATCTGCCGGTTGTCCACGCACCACGAAAAGTCGCGAGTTAAGCTTCCTTAAACTCCTATCTAAGTCTTCAAGACATTGTAAGAGAAATCTGCAAGAAAATAATAGCAATCTATTGAATGCTGTCAAAAACCCTGTTATGAGATGAATCCTACTTGAGTTATGCAAAAGATCATTATTACTTTTAAGAATATGTACGGTATACACACATTAGCCTTTACACCTTTTGCCCACCAAGTGCCATCAAGTAAATCCAGGTATTTCCCGAAATAAAATATATGTGACATACATAGTTAGAGAAATGGATGCACCTATTTTATAGTTTTTGTATTGGCTACGGAACCCTGAAATAATATATTTTTTTATGATAAAGGCTTAATATGTTTTAAAATAGGAAAAAAATCAATTTAAAAGTGAGCGGAACTTATTATTGTGTAATTTTACGAGATATAAATTGATTATTTACAAAGCAACATTTCTAAAAGAGTGATAAATTCCATGTTGGAGCGGAATTACTGAAAAACATGTTGTAGTTACCTCCATTTGTTAATACCAACATTTGTTGAGCTGGCAAACCACGGATCGATTATGAACACACATCTGAACGTGAGTGCATTGAGCAGGCCCTCTCGAAGAGCAGGATTGTCATGCAAGCGTAGCCCTTTTCGGAACCAATGCACCGTATGCTTCCCTGTCAGACAGCGCTTAGAAGACGTTGCTGTGGAAGGCGAAGAACCAGCAGGCGTGTGCGTGAGCACGCTCGACGCCAACAGAGTCTCGGCGGCCGCTGACATTATTAACTTGTCACGCACATAGCATCTAAATAAAAGTTTTCTTTCTAAATTATCGATGACTTAATCATTGTATAACACAGACCGACCAGAGGGCTATAGCACACAATGGTCTCAAGTTTTAATAAGAAAACATTGCGTGGTACACATCACATCGGTTCAGGGTTAAAATACAAGTGAAGTGAAATACAAGCTCCGCTCTCTATTTCTGAAGAAAGTTTGTTTTACTATAGAAGCCGAAGACACAAGATCTTTGCTTAGTTTCGTTTCTAGTCACTAGTGTATTTACTCTGTACTAAATCTAAATTGTTTGTGATTTTATCTAGCTGTTTTTTACTGGAAATTGAGATTATTATAATCACAATGTTTATTTAATTTTCACATTTTTAGACCAGGGGTGGTAGCAATCCAGTCGGGCAAATGCCCTACCACCTGGCTGTGGGTTGTTTTGTCGCCTCTTACGACAGGCCGCCCGGCCGCAGGAAATTGTATTCTTTCTCCGTTCCTGCACGAATAAAAATATACATTATATACATTAATTTATAAAAAAAATATCATTATCTCACTTTATATTTATTGTTTCTATTGAATGCTTTTTTAATACATATGTATATTATAAAAAAATACATATTGAAAAAATATAAAATGTCGACGTCAGTCGGCAGCGAGGCCCAGGGTCCACGCTACCGGTGGTTAGGGCTCCAGAGACAGGAATCTCCTCACAATGCGTGCCCTGCTCAGGAGAACCGACTTCTGCATCTAACCCTTCACCCGTTTACCGAGCCAGAGCTTATCTAAATGTCAATCGAGACACTTTGCTACTAGATCGTTAAACGACACCACTATCGGTGATCATTGACTTCATATGCCACATGTCATCAAATCTCGTTCGCGAGATTTAGATATTTCGTTAGTTTATCGGTTTATATTATTATTTATTATTATTATGTAGTCCGTAACAATTTTCCAAATCGAATGTGTAGGGGTGTTTCTGACCAGGCAGTTTTTCCGAGGATGTTTTTAACAAATAATTGTGTGTTGTTTTCCCTTGGTATGAAGTAATAAGAGGATTAACAATCTAGTACTAAATAAATCAAGTTATTTAGATTGAAATGCAAATCTTTTATTAAACTACATAGTATCAATGTGACAGTACAACTCGTGCACGAATCAGTGCTGCGTAGTTATGTTAGTCAGAATTGAATTAATATCAATTTCAACCTCGGAAACCATTTCTTGACAACCTCACCCACGTAAAAGTTTTTCTCTCGCGTACAACCTTTCGATAAATATTATTCATGTCGATAACTAAGCCATAAATTTATGTTCTTTTCTGTTTATTGTTTTTAAAAAACAAATGTTTACCAAGATTGTAAATACAGTGTTATCTCTATGTAACGTCACTAAATTTCACGACAAACTACCTTAAGCGTCGAAATCTCTTGGTTTTGGTTAGTTTACCTTATCTTCCATACAATGATACACTTTATATAACATTACAACCTCAACCTTTGTCCTACGCCCATATTCATTTTTGGAAAACATAACTTCACCTATTTTCACTGATATGATTATGATGGGTGGTGAAAGGTCGCGACTAGTGACTAGAATGGTGATTTAGGTTAGGTTAGCTTGGAACAAATCACGAGCCGGGCAAGCGAAACAAACGTGCCGCGGCAGCGGCTGGCGAATGCCAGAGCTGAATAATAACAATCCCTATTTATTTTATATACACGAACAGTTGCGACGTCTTAAACACCTCGTACGAACATTTGTTTTATTCATGCGTTTAGCAGCAACAACTAGCAATACGTTTTTTTTAAATATGTCAATGAATCTTGATTCTTTTTCTGTTGACTACCTACTGGCTTTCTTTTGGACTTTGATTGGATTGTTCAACTTTGGACACTTGTTCAATATTAGTGAAAAAATAAGTGAGATTTTGTTTAACATAAAATTAATATTTAATTAACTCCGGGCCCTACGGGTTGCAGTACGGGTAAATATAAGTATCGCTCTCCCTGCTCCACTACTTAAAATTCATGTATCGAAAATCTATACAATTATCCTCACAACTGCTATAATTGTATAAGTACGTTTTAATGACGTAAACGCTACCTTTTTCTACTTTTACCTGGTTCTATCTAAATAAAACCATTGTATATTATTTATACAGCGTCCAGTCCTCAATGCCAAGAAGGGTGTGTGGCGACACAATTAAACGTCGAAAATTAATTACCTACGAAATGTGTTTACCTAGAACTCTTATAAAGTTCCTTTTCAACATTTACGAACTAACGAAATGTGTTGAAACAGTCCTGCCCTAGCCGACCCTTACGAAATATTCCCTGGAAGAAATTCTTTTAAGAAATATTGTGACATTGGAATATTACACATTTATACAAAAAAGTTTAAAGCCCAAAATTAGTAACCTTGATGATCTTAGACGATCAGAAAGTGGTATTTTCACGATTATAACTATATTTAATTCAGCATTACTTATTAATATTACGTTTATTTGTATCATCAAGATTTTCACAACCTTGTTATTTTATGAGACAGAATTAAAAATTTAAGACACTTTAAAATAATTATGATTCTTGCCTCTAAACAATATTAAATCTCTATCAGTGACAATATCTTAACATTTTAAATTTTTACGATATACTATTTAAGCTATGATTACGATGGCAGGAATGCTTTTGGCTACACTTTTATTTCAGCCAAAAGCATTGCTACCGTCGGATTACTATTATCCTAGTACCCACTATCAAAGTTGTTTGAAAATATCTTGTTTCGTAGACCTATGCCAATCTTAATTCGAAATAACACGATTCCGGATCATCACTTTCGAGTTTAGACAAAACCACTCTAGTATAGAGCAAGTGCATAGAGTTTATTTTATTTTAATAAGGATCACTAACAATTTTGTACATTTAATCAGTTACTAGACTTATGACTACGGTTTACAATGCGATGTAAAAAGTAATTATAGGTGAACACAACTTGCAGTATACTTTCTTCACTGTTATTTACTTAGACTCTAATAATAAATATGACAAAGATGTGTAGGGTAATGAAATGAGTCTGTCCGTCAGTCTGTCTAATAAGTATCCTGTTGAGCTAAACGAATCTTTTTATAAAATGAATTTTTGGAGTCTGTTTGGAGTGAATGTCAGTAACATCACTGCTGCTGTTGAGTTAGCACCTAGTACTGTTGTTCTTAATTGGGGGAAAGAGGGGGGTTAAGTTTGACAAGTAATAAGACATAGAGAGACTAAAACCAACAGAATGCGATTCACCTGCTTTCGTCGATATTCAGCAGGCTTTACAAGATAAAATTAAAAATCTCGCAGAGCTACTACTACCTACTCTTACGTCATATCTATCTATATAACTATAATAAATCTGTAAATGGTTCCGAGTTTGTACATTGCGTTTCAAAATGTGAAAAAATTATGGGGAATAATTCGGACCATTTCGAAAATGCAATTTTTATAATTTTAATCTGTCTGTCTGTTAAAGCATCACGTAAATATCGGATTTAAATGAAATTCAAAACGGAGCTAACTTATATCACGGGGCGTAATTTAGGATAATTTTTATACCGGTTAATAACGTTGTTTCCGAGGGGTAGACGATAATAGCGAAGAAGAAACTGCTGAACGTATCTGAACGAAATTCGACATAGTGCTGGCTTATAAGCCGACTTAACATGTAGTATACATTTAATCCCGATAAATGACGTTTCCTTACAATGCACGTAATAGCAAAATAGATGGCACAGCAATCGTGACGTAGACAACCATCGCAGTAATTCAAAAACAAATACGTTGTCATGTTGCTCCCCACGTGTCATTCATTATGTATTAATTAGTTTAAATCAGGTTGGCTCCGACTTATCTTTCTTTACGTTTTGTTGTCTACACTATATAGACTTAGTTTCTTTGTAATTGTAGTAAATTTAAACTAAATTTTTGAAGGTTTATAATATATTGTTACAACTCTGGTCCCGACAAAAACAAAATCCACGTGCATATATGAAACAAATCACATTTATTACCCATCGGCATTTGAGCTAATTGTTAAAATGAGGTCGTGTAACTTGGCACTGGCACCTCAGAAGTCATGTTACATTCGAATTGTTTTGACACCATGTTTTTGATGTATTCTTCTGTCCTCTTATGTCACTATTTCAGTCGTGTATTACTTACATTATATTATATTAATATCCTTATTGTGCTTATTTTAATAACAGATAACAGACTACTGCCGATCCTAATTTATCTACACTAATAACATTTAATTTTTTTATGACGTCTTCTTTTGTTTTCTTTGTGTTTAAAATTTGTGACTAGAAAACAAGCCCATTGCTGTATTGTAATCTTTTATGGAAGTCATTAGCCAGGTGTGTCGGATTAAGTCGACTTAGATACAGGGACATTGCAATTGCGCAGTATAAAACGATGACCTAATGGAGGGGGGTAGTCAGTCGAGCGATAACCGCGAGCGAAGCAAGACGTGTGTACTACAATCGGGAATTTAATAAGTGACGGACTTAGCGCGTTTTATTGAATTACGACCTTCTGACAACGTTTCGATTTGTTGTGTTCGGTTATATTTGTACGTGTGTTATACGTGTTTGTATAGTTTTAATAAGCTCTATAGTAATTCTAAGGGCATTTTAATTCGAGTCTCGCGACTGGTAATAATATAAAACATCTAATTATTTTTTTATGTACGTAACAGAAAGCTGCTATTCAGGGGTTTTCACGCGGCGCAGTCGCGAGGAAAACTAACATTTATTTATATTCTTTTGATTTTTATCTCAAAATATATACCTCTTTGAGAGGAAGTTAAAATGCTAACATTCTTTACTTTTGTTAAAAAAATAATACATTAAAAATTATATAACTTTTCTATATGGTTAAGAATAATTTTTTGATGTTAACATATTAGATAGAAATCACTGATTTTAAAATCAATTCCCAATTATGTAAATACTCTGTAGTGCTTCAATATAAATGTGGTACCATTAAAATTTCTAACTAACTAACTGCTGCGGTTCAGCGACCCAAAATGAGTCCTCTTACCCTTTGAATCTGGCGATGTAGGTGGTGTAGGAATGCCAACAGGTACATAAATACTAAAAACTAATTTAAGAATTCTATACAAATACATACACATATACAATAATAAATCTCAAAATACATAAGTTATTATAATAAATGTATTAGCATGATTATATTGTGTTAATCAGATCAATTTGTGGACAAATAGTTTTTACTGAGTAAATTTCTAATTGTTGGTAAGAATTTGGCCTCTTTGACAGTAAGCAGCATATTCAAGTCTGACAGCGGCTCTGTAAAATAATTATCATAATAGGGTAGAGTGTGTGCAGGTATCATAAGTTTTTGCTATGTATTAGAGCACAAATTGTGGGCAGTGGATGGCAAAGGAATTTAAAATGTTCCTGAAGGTACTAGGGACTATTAGGAGTAAATTATAAGCCACTGAAACTTGTTCAGCTGTTCTACGTCTGTTCTGACTCTACAACTTAAATTGGTGATATGAGGCCGCCAAGACAGCTTCCTGTCAATGATTATGTTGAGATTTTTGACAATATTGCTAAAAGCAATATGTTAAAAATACTGGTAAAGAGGACCAGTTAACTTTTGCATTCATCCTAGGGCTACTGATGACTATCAATTGAGTTTTCTTAGGATTTATGGCAAGACTAAACTTTTTGAATGTGAATGCAGCACTGTCTTTTTCGCTATTTTGGTCTACCCCATGGAAATAATTTAAAATGCATACTACCAGTCTAAACTCACAAAATTTGATTCACAACAATGTTGAAAAATTAATATTTTTCAACATGTATATTAGAAAATTGATATTAATGACATATCGATTCATTAATGTTTATTATACTGACATTTCTACATTTTGTTATTATCAAAAGTGACATTTCATAAATATTTTGTCATAATTAAAATTTTCATTTTTTTTATTACAGGATTTCAGCAGGCAGCCAGGCATTTATTGTCGTAATTAATCCAATACTTATTTTCTATACTCAAATCACCATTAAATTAGATACCAGATATATATAACCAACCAGTATATTTTATTGTTTTAAATGAGCTGAGAGTTAGACTTTCTGGGAGATTATAAAAAATTCAGATCTACTCACATGTTCAATTAATGATTCAAAGTTGCTTACTAAGCAACTTTGAATCATTAATTAATTATACAAATTGACATTCAAATAAGTTCAATTTAAGCAAAAACCAACTGACACAGAGTGCCAAAAGGACCTGTTAGTATGTTAAGTAATTATAATAGTGTTTTGTTTCACATAATATTTAGATTATAAAGACATTAAAAATAATAATAAAAAAAAATGTTGCAATTCATGTGTCTGTGAATGATATCATACTATTTTATGTAACTTTAAAAATTAAATAAATATATTTCCACTCAATTCTGGCCATTAAAATTGCACTATATTTGTGAAATTCAGACAACTTGATTCTAAAGCCCCTTGACTTTTGTTATCAGAAACTTGAAATTAGAACTAGTATAGTCGATAAAATTTGTAAAAGTTGAACATTGAGAAAATATTAATAATATAAGTAAAGGAAAATTATATTGTGATAAACAACTGTTAAAATGTAGTTGATGTTTAAAATTATTTTAAAAATTACAAATAATTTATAAAAAAATAAGCTTCCTTACAATTGTTATGGTGAATGATGCATAGCTTCCTTGCAACATGGTTTATGATCATTATTTTTTTTTTTAATTATATGTAGGTAATTTAAAACTCACCCAAAAGTCTATATTCATAAAATCAATATCAGATGTATTGAAAGGTTCATCCAGTTTACTAATATCAGTCAGTAGCTCTGTTATTCAAGTGGCTCGCAGAATTTACTAAAATAATTATATTAAATTAAAATTTATAATTCCGAAAGAAAACGCAAGACATTATCATTTTTGGAGTTGAGTAAGGGTGAACAAATAGTTATAATTCATAATAGTAATTTTAAATCCCGTAAGTGATTACAATAACATCATTTAAAACTCATTATCATAAAATCCACACCTTCTAGAACTTTAGATTATTACGTATACAACACATTGACGGCGAGTAGGCAATCCCTTTAGGAACCAACAGGCCAAAACCAGCACGACTACTGAAATAATAGGTATATACACTGGTACAGAAGTGTCAGAGGCATCCACGCCGCTTGCAACGTGACTACAACGTGACCCAATTGTGTGTATGTTGTGAACTCGTTGTATAGTAAAAACCATTACGTCTTGTCATTAGTTATAAAACAAAGTAACATAAATATAGATACCTGGAAATAAATAGAGAATTGCTATTGAATTTGAAAACTGATATATTACAAGAAATTTATTATTATTAAGAAACTTTATTTTTTTAATACACATGAAATTATTTGTAATAATATGAACAAAATCAAACTTTTTGTTTGATTGCTGATTTCTCCTATAGTATAATTAAAGGATACTAGGATACATAGGTATTTGTATACTCTGTGGTTTGGAATTATTTATGATTTTTTTTAAATGCATTTAAGGTTTGATTTATGAATTCGGTAGTTGTCAATTTTTGAGAAACAGGTTTATTTTGAGCCTTATGGTCTATTTTAGCCAAAATATTAATATTTCAGCGAAAAAACAACATTAACATATTTAATTTAGCATTTTTATAAATATTTTGACATTTCGTCACAAAAACGCGTCAAGCTGTCATGGCGTCTCGCATGACGTCACAGTGTGCAAAACAAACATCTGTTTCATTGAAGTGTTATCTGAGAAGTCATTGATAACTTCTTGTGTTTTGCACGCTATGACGTCACGCGCTCTGATCGGCGTTTATTGTCACGTGGCTAATGGCTGCAATATAACAATTTTATTTCTCAAAAATATCAATTAATATTTAATATTTAAGGTAAACAATTTATTTTTGTCATATTTAGATCGTAATCTACGAATATATTAAAATCAGCCTATATTTTTCATACACATCTTTAGTAATATTACTTATTTGTCCCAAGCTTCAACGGGTATTTCAAGGATACATGTATTCTAAAAAAACTAAAATACCCATTGCCTAACTGAAAATACCTTTTCATTTTAAATATTAGCAAACTAAATTTAAGACTCTGCCACCTATCCAAGGTCGATGAAATCGCGGATGAATACTAATATAGTATTAAGTACCAAAAATTTATGTTGTTACTGATATGTTACTAGTATAAATTTACATTTTTTCATTTACAACATTTATTCTGATCACGTTAAAAATAAACAAATATACAAAATATTTCCCTTTCCCATGCTTTAAGATTTATTTCATAATTTTTCTGTTTTAAAATATATGTAGACATTTTTTTTATAAAATTGCGTAGCAAAACTATATCCTTTGATCTCACCAAAGAGTCAAACTTCATTTAGATACGTTTAGTCTGGCTTAAACGCCTAGTTGCCAAGCCATAAATATTATAAAAAAAGATAAGTTTAGTAGTTTTCACATGACGCTCTAACAGACATCAAAATAAGTTTCCAAAAAGTTTTTTGTAGATCTCTTGATTCTGAGGATGATAGAATACGGTACATGACAGTATGAAAAATATAGGCTGATTTTAATATATATCGTAGATTACGATCTAAATATGACAAAAATAAATTGTTTAACTTAAATATTAAATATTAATTGATATTTTTGAGAAATAAAATTGTTATATTGCAGCCATTAGCCACGTGACAATAAACGCCGATCAGAGCGCGTGACGTCATGGCGTGCAAAACACAAGAAGTTATCAATGACTTCTCAGATAACACTTCAATGAAACAGATGTTTGTTTTGCACACTGTGACGTCATGCGAGACGCCATGACAGCTTGACGTGTTTTTGTGACGAAATGTCAAAATATTTATAAAAATACTAAATTAAATATGTTAATGTTGTTTTTTTGCTGAAATATTAATATTTTGGCTAAAATAGACCATAAGGCTCAAAATAAACCTGTTTCTCAAAAATTGTCAACTACCGAATTAGTTGTATAAACTCTACAGCCTACAGAAGTGTTACGTTAAAGATAAGTATATAATCATAATATAAATACAAAGCACAAATTGCGAATTTAAGCTCGTAATATTCTATTATCTAATATTTTCTTAAGTTTTCGCGACTTGTACACATAATAAAACTACGTTTTAACGGTTTTAAGCGCGGTAATTTATTTGATTTAGGTTTATCCGACGTTTCGGCCGCTTTTCAGACGCCGTGCTCACGGAAGACAAAGATGACATTTGTCAAACGTGTATTGTCAAAGTTTTTATTCAGCCTACCGCCAACTTGTTCATTTTAATTATTTGATTTACACTGAAAAAATACCTAAAATCGCGTACACTGCGAAAACTATTGATGATAGAATGAAATAATGTACTACGACTTTGCAGAACACATAACTATCTACAAAAGTGTCGCGACAGCATATGTCTAACTATTATAGTTATGCCACAATAAGTGTTCTTTTATTTTAAAATTTAATTAAAATTCCGCCGCTAGAAAAAGCTCTTTATTTGTATTTTGGTATTAATCCTTATCAAAATAAATTACTTTATATTCAAGACTGCTTCAATACCTTTATATAACTTTTTGAATTATTCAATTCGGACATTCCATTCGAAAGATATCACGAGTTTAAAAATGTAAGTATTAGACCACGTGACTGTGACACTTTTTCATGAGCGAAAAATCGTAAGACCCCCCGGCTATACAGAAGTTTCACTTCAAAAGTACATCGAGTAATAACAAAAACTCGAGAGAAATGGTAGTTGAATAAATAAAATATATTTCATTCCATTTTGCGTTGCATATTAAGTGCATACGCTGTATAAAAGAGCTTGCTATATATTTTCTATGTTAAGATACAAAATATATAGCAAGCAAAATATTAAAGGGCATCACACACGGCGAAGATGCTATAATATTTCATGTTAAGATGCCTGGATATAAAATATTATTGCATCTTAAGGTATCACACACGGTTAAGATGCTATAATATATCCATTCGAGTCATTCCATCAAAGGTTTGACTAGGGGTTACACGTATATTTCTCCACTGAATATATTTACAGGGTGATATAATATGAATAACACAGCCTTACTATAGATTTATTAGATAGCTCATCAGATGATAATTCTGACTTCGAATACGACTTAAAAACTTCTGCCGCACATTCTAAGTGTCGAAAAATCTGGGTAGAAAATCATATAAAATTTAGGAAAAACCGCGGTGAATTTAATCTTTCTTTCAAATCTTGAAGACCTTTCACCAAAAATGTTTCAAATATATTTTAAAAAGTCAAAGGAAACTTTTCTTACTATTCATAATTTGATTAAAGCCGATATCAAGAAACAAAATACAAACATGCGTGAATGGCAACGGATAAGTGAAAAAATTAATCGCAACGGACAAGTGGAAAAACGCATCGCAACGGACTAGTGGAAAAACTTCAACTGACAAGTGACAAAATGAATCGCAACAAAATTTTAACTCGAATTTTTACGGACAGGTTTTCAAATTGGACAATCTGCCCGTAAAACTTTTTTGCGAGTTATTTTGTCACTTGTCAGTTGAAGTTTTTCGACTTGTACGTTGCGTGCGTTTTTCCACTTGTCCGTTGCGATTAATTTTTCCACTTGTCCGTTGCGATTAATTTTTCCACTTGTCCGTTGAAGTTTCACTTCTAATATGTGTCCCAGCACACATTTCGATTTTTTTTGTCCTTTTCTGCGACACGCTATAGCGGTGTCTATAGGTTTCTCTGTCTACGACACGAACGCTTAGCGTTGTTTGGCTATGATTGGTTGCGAGAACATCGTGTGCTAATCACAATCAAGCGATGCCAAAAATCGTATCGTGCTCGTTACATACATTCTAACCTCGCAGGCTACAATACAAATACAATGAATGAGCGAGCGGAATCGAGACAAACACGCCTGCACCCCCCATTCTGCAACGAAAACAGTCCTCACCATCGTCACAGGCACTAGGCAGTGGAAAAGTGTATTGTGCCTATTTGATCACGTTAGACTAGTCTTGCAATGAAAAGAACACACATTTGTGTCCTCTTTTGCTGTTCGTTATCAGCGTGCTACTAACGTTTCTAACTCTTTTATATTTTATATCATTGTTTAGATATCGGTATCTAAACAATGATATAAAATATAAAAGAGGTAGATTGGTATTGCTTGATTCATATCTGTTGGTGTTTATAAGAATAAAAATACAGCTAAAAAACTAAACCACTATGGGAAACAGGCGAGACGATATGTACGTTTGTACATAAAAAGGTAAACAAGTCATTTTATCAACATAATATTAACAAAAAGTACATCGAGTAATAACAAAAACTCGAGAGAAAAGGTAGTTGAATAAATAAAATATATTTCATTCCATTTTGCGTTGGATATTAAGTGCACACTCTGTATAAAGGAGCTTGCTATATATTTTGTATCTTAAGATACAAAATATATAGCAAGCAAAATATTAAGACATATTTCGCATATCTCGGCATCTTAAGATACTTAATATGAAAATATATATCATCTTAACCGTGTGTGATAGTTCATACAAATTGTATAGTGAGCGATATTCTATCTTAAGATGAAATATTATAGCATCTTCGCCGTGTGTGATGCCCTTAGGACCTTAAAATGTGGCATTTAGAAAAAAAAAATAGTTTTAGCTTATTTTTATAAAACCTCAAGAGAAATTCAGAAAAACTTGGTATTCATCAGGGAATCAGGAAATTCCGTTTCAATTGGGAAAATATTGATAAACTTCACTAAAGAACACTTCAATATTTCGAGAAATTATGGAACTAAGAAGTAACTAATCAAATTTTTCCAAAGACTATAATTATTATGCTTAATATCGGTCATAGGTGTTATTAAATGTTTAAAATTACGATTATTGCGCATTTATTTTATACATTCATATAAATAATGGTATAACATGTAGTTTTCGTCTTTTTAAATTAAGTTATCAAAATTTTATTAAATTATGTCGATCATTAATTGGAATAGGTATGCTAGGGTAAATGTGTTCTGTGGCTATAATATTCTCATAGAGTACAAAATATGAAACACAATCTTCAATGTATATCTGGCCACACTGATTGAGCGATTGCAACAGGGTTTCCAGATTTGCGGTTGACCCCAGTTCTATTATTTGCCGGCTGTAAATTTTTGGGGTGGGATTTTCTTGGGCAATATTTATGGAAAATTTGAGTACTTTGAAATTTCTAAAAAAGGTTAAATCCAAACATATCTGCATACAATAACTGTAATTGTTTTTAATTTTTTATTCAAATTATGTATAAAAATATTTAAGCGACGAATTTCTAACCTCTGTTGAAATTTTTTAAAATGTTTTTTCAAAATTAAATTTACTCTGTATAGTTACTTTTAATTTTGTTTTCAACATGTCACCTATGAAAAATTTGTTTTCTAAAAGCGAAATATTAATTTAAATTGATTCTCTACATTATGTAGATTGTTCGACATAACATATACCATAAAAATCATAACAACCTCCTACTTTTTTTGAAGCCGGTTAAAAAAACGTGTGCATCTCAGGATGCCTGACAGAAATAATAACTTGCGTGAGAGAAAGTGAAGTCAGACAAACTGGCGCCGTAACGCGTTACGTAACGAATGGTTTACCCTCGTATAATAAGTTATCACTTCAATAACGAGTGTTTGTCGCCTCTACGAAATTCTTCAAAGTGTATGGTCCGACACGCATTTGTCCAATTTTTATCTAATAATATACAGGAAAGGGACAAGTTTCTGATTAAATATCGTTTTGGGAAAAAGTTTGGTTAATATGGGAGTTTTGTAAATTCAATCTGGAGACCCTATATTGAAAGTTCTTTCAAAAGTGACCGTCGAGATGTGCGTATACTTCTATATTTTTTTATTTAAATCTTTAGTTATCATAATGTATCCCTTGTATTTTAATCTGGAAATAATTTAATGAAATACTAGATAGATGCCTTGGGTGAAATATGTTTAGATTTTTGTACATAACTACGGAATGAATTTCAGTGACGAGTCGTAACAATGGGTCGTGTGATTCGTGCTCAACGTAAAGGTGCTGGTTCAGTGTTCGTTTCACACACCAAGAAAAGGAAAGGAGCGCCTAAACTTCGCTCGTTAGATTACGCTGAACGCCATGGTTACATCAAAGGAGTAGTAAAGGTATAAAAAAAATATGGTTATCAACTGATGAACCTGTTTTTATACTCGTCCCTTTATATAAATAAATAAACAATCGTATAACAGTTCGCTTATTTGCAATATATAAAAGTAGAAATTGTGTAAACAGAGAGTGCATCGACTTACATTTATAGCATATTAGTTAACCTCTAATAATGCAGCTGGTATGATACCGACTCCTATCGATTTCTTATAGCTTTTTAAACGATAAAACCTAAACGACCTAGTCATGTCTTGTCTCTTTGAATTACAACTGATTACGTCGTTTCTCACGATGTTTTATTAGATTATTGGAATATTATATTTAAATTATTTATGGGGTGTGGTGATAATAGCTGGACAATTTGTATCATTGCCCCATTGCTGTACTCTGTCATCGCTCATACATATAAGCATTGCACACAGCAACAAATCATTCTCACTTTTGACCAATTTCTATATCTTACAATTTATAATAACTTTCTACCAGTTTGACATAACCTCCAAACAAGGAATATGGAATTGCTAGCTATTTGTCTATTTTATTGCTATGGTAAAGCCAGCAAATGAATAGTAAGAAACATACAGGAACTGGCTTTTATGCTTCAGCTCAATGCCCATGACATACTTGTGCCCTAGGGAGACTAATTATTGTATGAGGATCATAACCTGCTATTGATTGTACTTAATTAGTTTGACATTCTCTTGGATATGACCGATTCAGGCCATGAGGGAGGTGCAAACTGTGCATGATTTCTGAGAACTTTTAACTTGATTGATTGTTATTTTTAGGACATTATCCATGATCCTGGTAGAGGTGCTCCATTGGCAGTTGTTCATTTCCGAGATCCCTATAAGTTTAAGACACGCAAAGAACTGTTCATTGCTCCAGAGGGTCTTTATACTGGCCAGTTTGTATACTGTGGCAAGAAAGCTACCCTTGAAGTTGGTAAGTTATTGCACCAGGAATATTTTTTAATTTTGTATTGTAAAGATTCAAATCTAGTTAGAATTTGGATTCTTAAGGAAAAGAAAAGTCATACTAGTGTGTTAAGTCCTGATTTTGTGTGGAAAATCTGCATCAGAGGTGTCGAAATTCCTACTTTTTCCTTTCTAGTTTGCAAGGTAACTTTAGCATACATTATTGTGAATCTCTTAAGGTGTAATTATAGGTGCCAATAGTCTCACAATAATGGAAGGGGTAAACTCTAGAGATTTGTGGTTGGCATATAGACATCAATCTTGCATTCATTGGGCCTACCCCTTTTACCAGCATCTGTCACTAGCAGCGTGGCTAGATATTTGTATCCACACATAACACTTTGATTTCTGTAAATGTGACCATAGGAATGTAGAAAGAAGTTTTGTAACTATCTGCTAGGTAATAAATGTGAAGGATTCCTCAGATTTGGGAGTTTAAAACTACTTATTCATCACAGCAATATTGTTAAGAATTTTGTAAATCTGCACTGGCACGCAACTGCAATGATCTGCTTTTCTTATCCACTACATTTATAATTGAAACAAAACATTGAATTCTCTTCAATTTTTTTAATTATAAGTGGACTGGAACATCATACCCAAATTGAAGTAGAATTAATGTTATTTCTTTACTTAGGAAATGTTATGCCTGTGGGTGCCATGCCCGAAGGTACTATTGTGTGCAATTTGGAAGAAAAGATGGGTGACCGGGGTCGGCTGGCTCGTGCATCTGGCAACTTCGCCACAGTAATTGGCCACAACCCCGATGCCAAGAGGACAAGAGTCAAGCTTCCATCTGGAGCCAAGAAAGTACTCCCCTCAAGTAACAGAGGAATGGTTGGTGAGTAACTTTAAAAAAATTTGGGATATTAAATTCTTGAAATAGGCTTTACACATAGATTTCTGTTAGTTTTGAAAATTGTTTATTTCATAGATTAGATTTTGAATTGCTCTTTCTGAATTTTAACCTTGCCACCTCTTTACTGCTTCATCGCCAAATTGGAAAAATTATGGCTAATCCTAGTTTTTTGACACTAACTCCTTTCAGATTCATTTGGCGATGAAAACATTGATTAATTAACAACATTTATTACTTAATTATTATTAATTAAAAGAGAACATTTCCTACAATTTTTTAATGAAATAAATAGTTTTGTTTTTGCATTTTCTACCCTTCGGTATGGCCACACCCATCACGCTAATAGATTAGCATATCTTTGTTATCAGAGACATGTTGGCGATCTAAACTATCAATATCTGATATGCTGGAGTGTTGTAAAAAATCTTTGAAGAAAACTCTGCTTTTAGTTCAACATAATTATTGAAGTAAATCAGTTTAAATTTGAATTCTATACATTTGATTTTACAACATACCTACCTCTTAATGGAAATAAACAAAATAGGACAAAAACATGGGAAATAAAGTAAACATAAAATAATACAATACACTACAAACTTATAACTTACTAGGATATGCCCGTGACTTTGTCCATGCTCGACTTGAAATTCCTGTGGGGTTTCACAAAGTATGACAGCACTTAAAAAAAATTTACACAATCGTTTTAGTGGAAACTGTGTCAGGATAAGATCATTTTTATGCACCCGAACAACTACAAACCACTGCCAGGATAAAAAATATCACATATTATTATATAAAATATGCTATAGATAAAATGATGTTTGAATTCGATTTTTTTAGTCTGGTCATTTAAATAATACCCAGAAGAATACCCGCAGGATTCCCAGGATAAAAAGTAGCGCAGAGTTTAAGTCTAAGTACTAGCTGTCATTCAGCAAAAACCGCTTCGAAATTAGTCTAATATTTTTTACGTGAGTCCCGCACAAACAAAAACAGGCTAGAAATCCAAAAAAAAGCATCATGTACTCCATTGTTAATGTAGTCTATTGCAGCTGTTTTTTTAAAATAGCTCCTATGTATGACATGAGATGCTTAGAATTTTATCATAATATAGATTTTGTGCTTCCTATCATCTAATTTCCAAAATTCAATAATCCTTTCGGCTCCAGTTCTAAGCAAAATTAAAAGGTGTAAACTTTATTAAAATAATCATTTCAGGAGACAACTTGATATTTCTGTTACAATAGTAAACAATTTTGAATGCAGCACTATTGTGATTAAATTATGATTTATTTAAGATTTATTAATAGGTCTAATTACTAAATCTGATAACTACCTTTTTTTGGAATTTGTCAGACTAGTAAGTCTGATGTTGTTTAGGGCAATATATCAATCTATAATGATGCAAATTAATGATGAAATTAATCTATCTTGGTTTTATACCCTTTTCAATGTTCTGTTTATAATTATGCACACAATATTTTCATGATGACTTTCAACTTACCTACTCTGAAGATCAATGATTACACAGAGGCTCTTTCTGAGGCTTTAGATCTTGAATATTAAAAAAAAAATATGTCAATATTTTACTGATTACATTTGGATATATTCAAGGTATTGTGGCTGGCGGTGGTCGTATTGACAAGCCTATCCTGAAAGCTGGCCGTGCTTACCACAAATACAAGGTGAAGCGTAACTGCTGGCCATATGTACGAGGTGTTGCTATGAACCCTGTGGAGCATCCTCATGGTGGTGGTAACCACCAGCATATCGGTGAGTGATTTTTTCTTCTAGACTTAAAATGATTTTGGGTCTCCAAAGCCATTCTGATAAATTCATATAGACACAAGTGATGTTTCAAGGTCTTCGGGGCCTAATCCTAAACTATATGAAATAGAATAACAAAATTACCCTGTCAGAAACTCAATAGGGATGCATGTTTTTTTTATATATTTTTAATCATTTACATCCTTTTATTATAGTAAAAAATAGAAATTTCAACAGTTGCAATGAGGAAGTTTCCAATCTCATACAAAACAAAAAATAATTAAATAATTGTATATGTCTAAAAATGACGAAGCTGTGAATTTTTTAATATCACCCACACGAAAATAAAAAGCCGCGCGAAGCATTCACCGTCTTGCATCACAAGTCTCGTAGGCCGCCCTATGCGGGCGGGACGCACTAGCACGGCGGGTGATCGCAGAGAGATACGTGTTTCATGCTCGCATTACAATACTATCTCAGACGTGGTGTTTGAGTGTGTGGTATTCTGATTCGTGATATTTTGTATTATACTGTTATATAAAAAAGTGGAACCGAGAAACGAGATAGAGAAGTTACAAAGAAATATATAACACAAATCCAACTGCAAATATTGTTTGGAGAGAAGACAAAGGGGTTGTTTGGCATTTTTTTACAAATTTTTTTTACATTTTCCTTCATAAGTAGTCTGCCACCAAGAATTAGATGTTTTACAAAGCTTTGAGTGTCGTTCTCGACCTGTACAATAAAATAAACACAACATAGCCTACTAAACTCTTGCAAGAGCTTGCAAGTAAAACTATATTTTTAATTGATTGCTAACGTATGTGGTACAGAGCTTTTATAATGATAAAGATTTTTCCCAGATATGTATGAGACGGCTAGATGAATTTTACGCGTACATAAACCTATTATTTGACCTAATATTTGATCGAAATCATTCGTCTTGACAAAGACTGATTCTTCGTAGAAGTCATACCAAACTTAAATATAAATACTCTAATGAAGTTTCACATTTACTATGGAAAACGCAGACAGATTTTTTTAAATATTAGTTATTCTAATACTTCACGATGAAGTATCTTTACTTTACAGTATATAAGTACAATACAATACAAATAAAAAATATCGATAACGTGTATCCAACACTATTCCATTTCTAGCATAGTGCAACTGAGCTACGAAATTCTTGGAAGAATTCGTTTTCATTATTACACCTATTCTGCCGAAATGTCGACGAGTGGTGCATTAGTATCGTCATGTCAAATAGACATAGAAACTGGTAAGAGTTAAAGGATATGCAGAGATATGTAGGTAGATAATATAGACATCGATATTTACATCAAAATGATCTTCGAAGCAATAACGTACTGATTTTTCTGATACAGATTCCTTTCTTTTCATAATTTTGCACCACTCATATCGTATATGTTTCTGCTTTGGCACTTTTGCAGTCGTGTTTATACAGTTAGACACGATGCAGTATTTATAATGTATTTTAGTTTTAATTTCCATGGTAATACCTGATGTTGTATTGCGCTAAAAAGTACTAACTGCGGCGAACAGTCGCCTAGTCGCTTTTTTTTTTTTTGAGGCGAGGGAAAATGCTGACCGATTTACGCACTCCCTGGGCCGTCACTAGGAAACGGCACGCATCCATCGGGGGCGATAACGCTAGCAATAGTATGCTTTGTTTGCGCTCCGTCCGCGATGGCGTGACACAGAGGAGTGTGGAAGACTCAGAGCGATGCCGCACGGGCGAGCAACCTCAATACCCACTAAAAAACCCCTCCTCCCTGTCGACCCTGCGCTTTTGTTGTGATGGAAAGACTGAGATATAGAACATAGTTACGCAACAGTCGATCCAGCGCAATAAAGTGCCTGGAGTGTGCCCTGGGAGAACACACCCCACTTCGAAACGGGGGCAGATGAATCCCTTGCGATGCCTAGTAGCAAGGGGCCCCTCGTACCGGAACCTAACTCAGGGAGGGAAGTAATGCGCGTACCTGCCTCTCCGGGTGCCAGCTGAAGGCCGGAGTCGCCTAGTCGCTGCGTCGTCCCGAGACGGGCGAGACTTGTGACGTCAGCGCTTGGTCGGCCGGCCGCGCGTCTTACGATTTCAAAATGGGAGGGAAAAGCTTCAGAACTTCGTCATTTATGAAGATAATTGAAAACAAAAAACACTATGATTTATTGCAGACTTAGTGTGATTTTTTAAAAATAAAATTAAATAAATGGAAACTTCCTCATTGTACAAATATTTTGGAAAGTGCTCTTTGTTGACAATGAAATGAAAAATTGTCCGTTCCATTTTATAAATAGTTTTGCGATTTTAAATATCCCGCGCATTTTAACACTTTATAATTAAAGAAAATCTGTAAATTAAAAGAAATAAAGTAACACATGTAATTCTACCGCAATAAAGACATTATATAAAGAAATCAACTCATACCTGAATTACTTGCATATTTCCTATTGACTGATTTTGAAAAAATAAAACATTACACCAAATTATAGTGTAGCTTCTAAGGATCACTTTCTGGATTGGAATGTCTAAGCGCAAACTGTTAAAGTAAACAGTTATTAATAAACAAAATGTGAAATAATTTTGTTTATCAACGACTCTTTTATATAAATCAATAGATTGTGTGATGTATACTACTGAAGTCGTAGATAAGTTACCCCCATCTCATATTTCTAACATATTTTCCTAATTTAGAAAATGTTTTGAGAAACTAACTCTGTTTAAAAGGAGTGTAAGCAAAACAAATATATAAAACAGATTTGTGGAGTTATATCAAACTCCTCTTATCTCCCAGTTTTTATTAGAATTGATAACTATAACGTAAGCATAAATTGTATAGCTTAAAAATAACACTAGCTCACAAAAAAACCAGTAGTCTGTAATTTTACCCAGACCCTGCCCTGTATTCGAATCTGGGGTCAGTCAAATTCAGTACATCAAAATACATAAGAAAGATGGGTCGGGCTAAAAGTACAGACCACCTATTTTTTGTCGGCCAGTGTAAAATAATATTCATACCTAAATAGGTAAAATAGGTTACATTTCCATTTAGATAATTTGATATTCAGTATTCTTATAGTGTTTGAGTACTTTTTTCCAATTCAGTCAAGTACCCGTTTTGTATATTTAAAACGTTATTTAGCAAGTATTATTTACGTATATATTGTTGCAGGTAAGGCTTCCACTGTGAAGAGAGGAACATCAGCCGGTCGCAAGGTTGGTCTCATTGCTGCCCGCAGAACCGGAAGAATTCGTGGTGGCAAGACCGACACAAAGAAGGAGGCGTAGTCGTATTTTTATACATAATAAAAATTATAAACTCCAATTTGCAGTTTTTTTTAACCGACTTCGAAAAAAGGAGGAGGTTCTCAATTCGTCGGGATCTTTTTTTTTTGCGCTTTTTTTTATGTATGTTCGCCGATTACTCCGTGATTTATGATCCGATTTACGTGATTCTTTTTTGTTCGACGCAGAATAGCTGCCATGTGGTCCCCTAAAAATTTGACATAGTTTGGCCCAGTAGTTTTCATTTTATGAACATTTTTCATGGAAATAATTTTCACTCCATTCCATATGTACACCGATTACTCTGAAATTTATGATTAGATTTACGTGATTCTTTTTTTGTTCGACGCAGAATAGCTGCCATGTAGTCCCCTAAAAATTTGATATAGTTTGGCCCAGTAGTTTTCATTTTACGATCATTTTTTTGTTCCCGGTTCTTGGGACCTATATTTTTTAAGAAGCGCGGCACCATTCGTAGGTCCACCTATACATAGCTAGACACTAAAAAGTAACAAATAAAATTTAAAAACTTCGTTTAAAAAAACCGACTTCAAAAACTAAAATGTATAAAATAACTTATTTCTAAAGCTATTATTATTAATATATATTAAATCTATCTAAAACATCTTGAAGTCGGTGCAAAGTAAAACATAAAAATTACTATATTTTGAAAATTACTAAGCACCGACTTTAAGATGTTTTAGATAATATATATTAATAATAATAGCTTAAGAAATAAGTTATTTTATACATTTTAGTTTTTGAAGTCGGTTTTTTTAAACGAAGTTTTTATTATTTACCCGAACAATTTTAAATTGCAATGAGATAAAAAATAGGTACCCCAGAATTCCCAAGAATTTGCTATCGATCAGCGAAAATCACATCGAAATCGGCGAGTAGTTTTTACCATGAATGTCGAAGAAACTGACAATTTTTTTTTAAATACATCGTATTCTCCGTCGTTAATATAATATTCAAATAATAGTTTTTAAGTACAGCCTCAGTGTATAGACATGGCATTTTTATGATATTACATTGTTGATGTTGTCAGTTACACGCGTGCTAACCACTCAAAGAAAAAAAAACACGAATAGACTCATTTTATTTTATTCCGAAACAAATAATTAGGAAAGGAATAGATCCTTTGATCACGTTATATATAACACTGCCTATTTATTCTTTTTACAGCTTCAGTTAAGGCTCAATAATTGTTTTATTATAAATTTATTGATTTTTTATTGAATCTTATTTATTCAACTTTTCGCCCTTTAAGTTCAAAGCAATACCGTTATATAGAAATACAATACAAACGTGATATTCTTAGTTGAACACTATTAAATCAGAATGATTCATTCTTATTGTCTAGGTCCTCAATACTAAGATCCGACATATCTAAATCACTGTCGTTTTTAGCACCTACTTTCTTTGCTTTAATCATAGCTTTGTGATTTGGAACAGGCTCTTTTCCGGACTCGTCTAATATTGAACTTCCTAAACTGGTGTTACTGCCACCGATGCTAGCTGCTTTTGTTAAAGATCCACCTAAAACATCCACACTACCGACAAGCGCCGTGGTTGTTTCATTTCGACGAGCTAGCTGAGCCTCTATTTTTTTCTTCAGTTCTGCAATTTTGGGAGTGGTCCGCGTAGTAAATTGTATTTTTGTGTCATTTTGCAAGGGGTCGCTTTCAATGCTGCAAATAAATAAATCACTTTTTGTACACCATTGCAGAAAAACTTAAGACTAACGGTCTTATTCATATTGAGTTAGAGTAAGTTTGTAGGCTTCTTTCTTTCTGTTCGTGTGTGTCTCTGAACCTCTAAACCCATGGATCGATTTTGATGCCATTTTTTGTGTTCAAGTGGATTCGAGAATGGTTTAGATTTATAATTGGAATCGGCATGTGGCGCTGGGATCGGGTTCTAAGATTTTCCTTAACCCCTGGATTGATTTTGTTGTGTGTATGCATATCCCCAGGTGGTATAGAATGTAGATTCATAATTGGAACTGGCAGTGGGCGCTGGAATCAGGTCCTAGATATTTATTTGTTCAACAATGACTACCGGGACCGATGCTACTCAATAAAAATTAAGGTCGTTAATCGTATGGAAGCAGCAGTTTAAAACTTAATTACTTAAGGTCTTAATCATATTGAGTTCGAGTGAGTTTATAGGCTTCTTATAAAAGCTTACAAACTTACTCTAACTCAATATGAATAAGACCATTGTATAATATTTTAGACAATGATGATAGTAAGGTATTTTTGCCACCGCTTTTTTATGTTCACATAGCATTGGAGTTTATTTTAAATGTTTCATGCACTCAATGTGAGATGTATTTAACAATAAGTAGGAAAATAATATTAATGGATTGTTGTGGATTGAATGATCATGTTTCAGAATTCCGCGCCAAACTCAAGTGGCTTCCAATACGTCTTCGCCGGAATGCTCATATACTGTCTCTGCTGTATAATACCTACATTATTTAACCCTCAGACCCCTACATACATTAAGGAACAATTTCATTACCTTTATTCCAGTAACTTAAAGTAGTCTGTCGAGAAGTTTATTATCTGCGAATAATAGTTACCAATCTCTTAAAAATATGGTTGATGGCTCATTCGATCCGGAATAGCATCTAGAAAAAGTAGTTTTTTGGATTTTTTCTCCCAATAAATATTACAATTGTTATTAACAAAAAAGTGAAAAAAAATAGCCGTTCAGCTTTTTGGGAAAATCTCAAAAAGTATGAGAGATATCTAAAATATTATAAAAGTGTCTGAAAGAGCAGGAAATTTTAGTAAAAAAACTTCTCGACTCCCGAAATCGTAGCACCAATATTTATAATTTTTATCTAACGTTGAAAATCGGGTTCCGCGCGGCAGTTTCGACATGCGCGCGCCGCTACTTTAATGAACGCAAGTTGTAAAAAAAAAAAAATTGCAATTAAATATTAATTTAAAAATTTGAAAAAATTCAGGTATCTTAAAACTTCAAAGAAAATGATCCCGCGAGAGTAAAAGTTTTATCATCATTATTTATAAATTTATTGAATTGTTAATTAACCATTTTTTCGTGGGTCTCTGTTGTTATTTATAAAAGGCAATATAAAAGTTGACAAAATTTTTCCTCTCGTGGAGCCCTTCTTATCAACTTACTCGACAAGATTGCGTGAGAAAATTTTTAGAAATTTGTTTATTTCATTAATTATTAATTTTTAAATGAACACAATAATTACAAATTTTAATGTATTGACTGTTGTATTTTTTTTAAATTTTAACCAATTGCTGCTTTCATCTCGGTGTTAGGCATCATATAATTTTCATTTTAATTTTTTCATGCCATTTGTTTATAAATTGTTTATAAACAAATGGCTTAATTAAATATTTTTACAAAATTATTTTGTTCATTTAAAAATTAATAATTAATGAAATAAACAAATTTCTAAAATTTTTCTCACGCAATCTTGTCGAGTAAGTTGTTAAGAAGGGCTCCACGAGAGGAAAAATTTATTGAAAACTTGCGTTCATTAAAGTAGCGGCGCGCGCATGTCGAAACTGCCGCGCGGAACCCGATTTTCAACGTTAGATAAAAATCATAAATATTGATGCTACAATTTCGGGAGTCGAGAAGTTTTTTACTAAAATTTCCTGCTCTTTCAGACACTTTTATTATATTTTAGATATCTCTCATACTTTTTGAGATTTTCCCATAAAGCTGAACGGCTATTTTTGTTTTCACTTTTTTGTTAATAACAATTGTAATATTTATTGGGAGAAAAAATCCAAAAAACTACTTTTTCTAGATGCTATTCCGGATTGAATGAGCCATCAATCATATTTTTAAGAGACTGGTAACTATTATTAGCAGAAAATAAACTTCTCGACTAGACTAAAGTCTCTCAGATCCTCGGAAAATTTGTTACTCAAACTCCTCTGCATATATACAAGTAGCTTTTATGGCAAATACTTCACAGTCCAAGCAGTTCGTCTTTGGAACGCACTGCCTGTTAAAAGCGAGCTAGTCAAGTCACTGCCTATTTTTAATAGATTTGTGAAGGATTATTATAGCTTAATTTAAGGACACAGCAGCACGGCACCCTAACGTTCCGCCTGACGCAGGTCCTCTCGGGGCACGGATGCTTCGGGAGGTACCTGTGTCAAATGTAGTGAACAGACGTCAGGGTGTCACCACTGCGTCGGCGGCGGTGTCGGAGGGTCGTCTACGGCAACCTCCAGTCGCCGTAGGCTACGGCTGTGTGGGGAAACCGGACTCGCCCGCACATAAAGCCGGAGTTGAGTGACGCACTGAACCACGTGCCTCCTCTCACCTTAAGGTGAGACCGAGGCAGCCGAAGAGACCCAGATCTCCGGCTAATAAATGGTGAGGCCAGCCCGCAAAGCCGTCGGCCGTCGTCCGTCAGGGCTAGAGGTGAATGCGCGAGCGAGCCCGCAGCCCGAACAAAGTACACATGAGGTTCAAGTGCTAACTCGACCTAGCGAATTCCACACACGGCCCGCGACCATTCATTCATTCCTGGATAAGATTACGAGCTATGTCCGTAGCTGAATAATATGTGTAAAGTAATTAGATTAGTACATACCTTGATATGTCCCATTCCTCTGTATCAAGATTAACGAATCCTAATTCGTGTCTATGGTTATTATGGCCTTGTTCAGTAATACTTTGCGACGGTGATGCGCTTAATGATTTCATTTGTATCGCATCCATATCAAACAGAACTTTTTTTTTACCAAGAGAAGATGTCGAGGACGCGTTTTTCAAAACACCTTTAGTTTGTTTGTCATTTTGTACATTTTCTTCTAAATTTACTTTTTTTAAAGGCGTATTAAGCTCCGGATGTACAGCTTCGTTACTACTGTAGTCATGTTTTTGCAACTCACTATTTAATCTGGAATCTGAATTAATTTTATTTAGCTCTCTGGCAGACTGACTACGAGTTAAATGAGTTTCACTATCGTCAGTTATTACATAAATCATATTGTCTTTCATAGGACTAGCAGAAGCGGGTCTCCGCGCAGGTGATTTTAAGTTTTCTGGTGATTTTGAGGATATCTGTACGACAGAGGTGTTATAATATTTATTATAACTTTCACTGGATACTTCTGAATCATCAATATTTGAATTAACATTTTTTTTTAAGTTTGTTGAAAATTTGTTAATTTTGTTTATTCTATTTGTGGTATTTTTGGGTACCTCTGTAAATGGAATCGTTTTATTCGGGCTTCGTTTGGTTTGAGGACTTGCGGAAGTTGACCCAGGAGGAGTTTTAAGTAATGCCATTGCCTTTTTCGAAACTTCAGAACCAAATGATTTTCGTTTTTCTTTTACTCCCATATCGTTTCCTTTTACCAAAGACAGGGCTTTTGTTTTTACATTTTCAATTACAGATGTGAAACCTCGAAAAGACTTAGAAGATTTCCTTGAAGGTGCATACTCATGTATGTGATTAGATTCGCTTCTTACACTGCTAGTATTTTCATCCAGATAAGTGAGAATTGCATTTCTTACTTTATCAAAACTAGCATATTTCTGAAAATATTTAAAAAAAGAGTTAAGTATATGCAATTATGTAACAAATTAGACTTAATCATATACAGGCTTACTTTAGATTTAAGTTCGTGTTGCTGTTGCAGGTGAGCACGTTGTTTTCTGAAAACATTTTCAGATAGTCTGCTTTTAAGTGGGTCCACGCCAACTAATACGAGGCGATTATTCACTTCTTCTGTTAATTTAGCTCGAATTACTTTTATGGGACTGAAAGAAAATAAATAAATGGTTAGGTGCTTTGCAATCCACGCACAACTAAGGGTTCCGTAGAAATGACAAATGTCCACTGTTTTTGATATTTGACCAGGAACTAAAACATAAAAGACATACAGCCAAGTAAAAAATATAAAAATAAGTAATAAATAAAAGAGCAACCTTACTTTTATATCCGTGCAGGAATGGAGAAAGAATACAATTTCCTGCGGCCGGGCGGCCTGTCGCAAGAGGCGACAAAACAACCCACAGCCAAGTTGTAGGGTATTCGCCCGACTGGATGGCTTTCACCCCTGGTCTGCAGTATGCCGCCATAACAATCTTGAGTTGTGTTCCGGCATTAGTGACCATGTTCCAGTCTCCCTTAAGAGAGCAGCAGCGCATTTATAGCACCTTTGGTGTTGCAAATGTCCATAGGCGATGGTAAGCGCTTTCCATCAAGTGGGCAGTTTGCCTGCCTGTTTGTTTGTCTACTGAACTCCTGCAATAAAAATAAAAAAAACCACACGTTCGATTTTTCTCGATTTCCCTGTAGTCCACTCATCAGATCAGGCTGGTAACCATGGGACTATCTTGTATGTATTTGTATATTTATTTCTTAAATAAGTGAGTATTTATGTAGATATTGGCTTTTCTTGCACCATCTACATCGCCTGATTCTTTCTTTGATTTAGGTTGCCTGGAAGAGATCGCTTTGAGCGATAAGGTCGCCTATTGTACTGCCTAGAAAATATTGTATGTTTTTCGGGAATATAAAGAAGTCACACGGAGCTAGGTTAAAGGCTGTAAGGACCCAGAGTGACCCAGGAGTTTGTCCTGCGTGCTGTCCAGGAAGTCCCTCGTTTTGAGCGCGGCATGGGCGGGCGCGTTGTCGTGGCGGAGCAGTAGCCCCTGGAGCCCTGTGTTTAGTCGTTTGTTGCTCACAATAGAGAAAACTTCTGCCAAACATTTGATAATATACAATTCGGCGTTGATGCTTCTTTGGTTCCGACAAGAAATTGACATCAAGAAGCCAGTGAAATTGAAAAAACTCGCGATCAAAATTTTTCCCTCGCTTCTAGATCGGTTCACTTTGGTAGGCGTTAATTCGTTTTGAAACACCCAAACCGTCGACTGGCCCTTCGTTTCTGGATCTTATTGATAAATCTAGGACTCATCACCTGTAATGATGTCGTTAACACGCCGAGACGAGCCTTTATTAAATTTGTCACGGCACCATTCCACCGGAGCCTGGTTCTGACCATCGGTGAGGTTGTGCGGCATCCAGCGTGAAACTATTCTCCTCACACGAAGATGTACGTGTAGAATCTCGTGAAGGCTTCCCGATCCAATTTGCAGTACGTGCTGAATCTCTTGATACGTTACTCGCCTGTTGACTTGGATTAACATTTTTACTGCTAGCACATTTTCTTCCGTAATAGCCGTCAAAAGGCGACCACTTCTTTCTTCATCCCCCAAAGTTAGTAGACCGAGCTTGAATTCGTTGTACCAACGATACACGGTTGCCTTAGAAGGGCCTTCATCCATCCATTTGAAGTCTACTGTACGATTCGACCGGTTTCAGGCGACACTTGAAATCGTAAAAAATCATAGCGCGAAAATGATCCTTGCGCAGATCCATTTTTCAATTAAATATGATAATTTAAATTAGCTCGCAAACAATGTGGAGGGAAATTTTGAAATTGGAACGACGTACCTATTTTTATTTATAAATAATAATATTTTCAAAATAGATTATAACTGGCTAGTCCCTCATACATAATTTTTTTTTCGCAATACCTTCTGAGTGGCCTGGTATAAGAATTATATTTATAGGATGGAGTGTGTGCAGGTGTCAAAAGTTTTCGATATATCAGAATGCCAATTGTGGGCAGTGTATAGGCGAAAGAATTTAAAACGTTCCTTAAGGTATTGGGGACTATTAGGAGTAAATAATAAGCTACTCAAGCTTGTTACAGGCAGTGGTTTTCGAAAATGACTTTGGCATACACAGACATATGGGCAGCTGGACTTGAAGATTACCTAAGGGTTCCATTTTTGCCAAACTGCTAACGGGACGCTAAAATATAGCAGCTTGGATATATTTAATTAATTATCACGTGATAATTATAAATATATTAAAAATTGAAATTATTTACCTTTCTGGAACAAGAAGAGATGTTTTTACTTCCTTTTCAATATTCACAGGCATCTTAGATTTACCTGTTCTATGCTTTGACTTGTGTTTTTTTTTGTTGGGTTGTTGATTAATTTCATGATCGCTCAAGGATTGAATTTGTTTAAGATTAATTTCGTCTATACATGTTTTATCTTTTTGAAGTACTTTGGGTTTGTTATTATTTTTTTCTTGTAATTCAACTGGTTGTGACTTTTTAGGAGTAATGGCTTGGAATTTCTCTACACTTGATACATCAGTTGAAGCGGAACTTATAGAATCCATATTTAGAAGTTCCTGGGCTCTTTTATGTAATTTTTCTAATGTATCGCGATTGAAGGCTGCACTAGGTGTTTTGGGTGAAGCTTCTTTCGCAGTATTTTTATGGATTACATTTGAGTTTTGAGCTGTATTCTGAAATGTTGAATATCGTTTAACGCTAGATTGACCATTATAACGATGACTACATTGCGTAGCGTTTCTACCAGGACAATAATAATATTATAGGTAATTGCATATTTTTGAAATTGTATATTTGGTGAGAAATAAAATGTTATCTATCTATCTAAATTGTGTAATAAATCTGGAACTGTACAGTGTAATGTTAAGTATTTGTATAATAATATTGTGCATCATAAATATAATAATAATAAAAAACATAAAATATGTAAATGTGTTATTTAAATTTTGCTCGTTTTATATAGCCTTGGATATAAAATAAAGTACTTGCTATAAGTTTATAAAAGGCCGTAAATAAATCGAGGAATTTGTTTTAACAATTATAAGTTGCAAAGCAGAATCTATGGCATCGGCGAAACTAGCTGTTATTTTAAACTAAGTTTATTGATCCGATTAGGGGCCATCCACAAATTACGCCACACGAATTCAACCTTACAATATGATTTTGAATTGTGACGTCATGAAATTTAGGGCCACTCTCACCACTTGTCACACAATATCACTTTTCGTCTACCCCCCTAACCTGTGACATAATTTATGGATTTCCCCATATAATAAAAAACTTACTGGATTAATTTCTGTAACGATAATGTTATCTTTTGCTTTTTGACTCAAACTTTGTTTTATAATTGCCTCTAACTTAGTAGCTCTTTCTCTTTCTGCTTCAGCTAGTGCTCGTGATTCTTTGGCATCTTTTGCAATATCATTAAATTTTTCGAGCAATGATTCATATTGTTTAGCCTGCGCTTCTGCCTTTTGGATCCAAAATGCTACTCGAGACTCGGCTTCTTGGTATTTTTCAACACTTTCCTTTTCAGCTTTAATTTTCTGTAACAGATATAATAACAATAATTTTATTTGTCAGACTTGCGCCCGTAATATGTTAGTTAGTTACACAAAAGACTTATAAACTAATCGTTAGTAAAAGTAACACAATTATAATAACAATTTACAATATTTTTAGATAATATTACGAATTCCTATTTTGTATTCTAAAAATACTAACAGATTTATTAAGTTCTTCCTTTAAACTTAATATTTCAACACCTTGTTGATCTATAGTAGCATGAAGTTGTTTCATTATATTTGTTTCAGAATTTGTTTTTGTTGGAGACTTTTCTTCTTTTCCTTTAAATGAATTGATTGTCTCTAATATTTCATTTCTTAAGTTAGATATTTCTTTAGTATGTTTTTCGTGTTCTTCCTTTTTCCATTTTTCTAACTTATTGATAAAATATTCATCGTTATTTGTAGATACCTCGGCATCTTTGACGTTCTTTGGAGTATTCTGTTTATTTTGATTCTGATCAATATCTGTAATATTGTTATCTTTAGTTTTGATGTCATTATATATCGCTGACGTTGATTCTGTTTTATTGCTTTTAGACGCAATTAACTGCTCCATGTCTTTCAACTTTTTTTTCAATTCTATTATCTCGGAATTGAAGTTCTGATTAGGGTCTGTATCTATTTCTTTTTGAGACAATTCGATAGCATCAGCGTGTCGTCGTTCAATATGACTTTTCAGATAGAGTTGATTTAAAAATACTTTATCACAATATTTACACTTATTGTATTGATGAGTGTCTAAATTAGAAGTTGGCGGAAATAACTCAGTCCTGTTTGATAAAGTTTTGAGTATCATATTTGCTATATTATCGTTCCCATATGGTAAAGGAGTTTTGTAGGTATGTCTTGTTCTTCTTTTTAGCTTTCGTATTTCTTCTTCCCTTTCCTCGAGATTTTTCTTCGTAGACTCAAGCTCCTGAAAATTGAGATAAATTTGAAAGTGTCAGCGGTTCTCATTTTGAAATTATTAAATATAATCATAAAATAACCTGGGCCATGGTACTGATTTCCTGTCTTAATATGTAAACACTGCGATCAAGATACTGTCGACAAAATTGCTGATACTCTACTGCTAGTTGCGCTAAACGAAACAGCTTTAAAACGCCTTCATCTAGAATGCGCACGTCAAATTCAGATTCCAGGACGCAATCTAATATCTGAAAATTATAGAAACATAAGAACTTGTATTACCCTTTTATAAAAGGCCTGCTCTTCATTATTTAATATTTTATACTATTTCTTTCACTAGGTAATCTGTTCATATTTGTTTCTCTTTGTCTTTGGACTTCTTTCATTCGACTTTATCTCTTGGCTTTCTTAAAGAAATCGAAAATGTTAAGAACTTCCATATAGTATTAGGTAATGAGAAATTGACAAATACAATAGATTTCATTTATTATGACCTCAGTTGTCATGACTTTTTGGCTAGCGATACACTCAAGTTCCTTGAATTTAAAGTTTATTTTTAGAGCAAAACAATTTGCTTCGGTGGTAACGACTTCCTAAATCTTGAACCCGCCGAAGCCGAGTTCTTGGAATCTCCGTACAGATATTGCGACCTATATATACAAACATACAAAACTTCATTCCAAAATCTTAAAGCTTTTTCATTTTTGGATTACATTCACAAGTGGTCAACAATTGCTGACCTGAAATAATACGCTTTTTTATAAATATTTAGAGGTAAAATTAAATCTAAGAATCAGTATTATTAGGTGTATACCAGACTATATAAAATATGCTCGGCTGTATTGTCTAGCAATAAATATTGTTTTGTTTCTTTCTTTCTACCTATATATATATATATATAGCGACGGAATTATAGTGGTCCCTTTATTGTTGTTATAACCAAAATCCACTGTATGTGAGATATGATAACAATCGTAGAGATTTTTGAGATAGAAGACCCTGGTAATAGTCGGTATTAATTATTGCAAGGCACAAAGAAAAAGCAAGTATGGGTCATATTATATCCAATAAATATTATTAATTTAATAGGTCTGGACGGATAGTATAGCATAAATGTCATAAATATAAAACTTACATCGTTCAAATGCTGTTCGATAAGAGCGAATTTTCTTTCCCTTATCAGATTTTCAACATCAATTAACCCTGGAAAAGTAAAGAAGTAAAATAATTAGAGGTAGGTATAATTTGTGAGAGTTTATATGTGATTTCTTAGACCTACTGATTTTATTCCAGTTTAGATGAACTCTTGGACGATGATTATTGAAAGCAAACCCAGACTCTTCGGCTATTTTAGGAAAATGATGATGTAGTTCGTAGGATGTTTTTAAGGCCATAATTGTTAACACAGTGATGTGTAATTGCTCTACAATTAATTATTTTATAACTTCTCAACGTAGTTTGATGAAGAAGGATTTATACTTTTAAAAAATATAAGTATTATCTATGATTTATATTCACAGGATTCACAGAGTACAGTATAATATATAAGGAGAACACGATTGCATAAGATAGAGCATAAATTAGCAATGTTTACAAATGCGTTGCTAGGCAACACAAAGTTGCTCCTATACTGGAAACTCTTTGAAGGAATGCCGCGATAATTACCTACTAAATTTATCTACAATAATGTACTCTGTGATTTATCTGTTATTTGGTGAACTGGGAAATCTCATTATAACAATTCAATTTACAACCCTGTTGCAAAATAAATAAGAAAAAAAAATCCTGGTTATTAGCAGAATTGAGTACTTATTAAAAATTATACAGCTAAGAAATTTAACGATGATAAAAAGAGATTACTACCAGTTTATACGAATTGAAATGTCAAATTCAAGTTTTTATTTAAAATAAGTTCCAGTGGTGTATATGTATATTTTTTGAAGGTCACACATGTAAGCCAAAACTTAATTTTACTTTCTATTCTATGTATAATCGCAACGTGTTAAGAAGCGACAAGAAACTCCCCAGCAACTCGTCTAGCTAAAATTGTTTTTCTTTATATTTCTTATTCTATTTATATCTCAAGTTCTTTTTTATAAGTTTTATACAGAAGCATGTTACAGAATTAATTTTCGAAGAATTATGAATTGTAGCAAACAGTGCATGCTCAGTAAGACTGACACAGTAAAATGAAAGAAGAATATTGATAATTATTACATTTATATTAAATACTGAATGAATGAAAATGTCTGACTTTTACGTCATGACTTCGTATTAAAAGTCAAACATGTCACCAAATATTATACTGCTTTTTAATTCCGTTATTATATCATATGTGTAGGTTTTATCTATGTTATATCATATTTGTTAAAAAATTTCGTATATTGAATTTTTTTGATCTATAGAAGTCAGCTTATTGTCTCTAAATTACAACTTCTCCAAATTAGTTTCAAAAACTACATAACAGTTTATTTTGTGTGAAAAATTGTCTATTCTTTTAAGCGCTATCGGTACTAATAATTAAGAATAATGTAGGTACTGATCGGGCCTACTAATCATAGATTTAAACTATATAAGAAAATATAATTTTGTGAAAAAATTTAAATTGACACGGCAAGATTGAAAATATCAATGTACGATCGGCACAACTGATTTATGACCCACTTTGCTAATAATTCCTTTAAAACCGTCAAAATAGTATGGTTTATTGTGTGTGTTGCACTTAGGACGTTATAAACATTAATAAAAATGCGTAACTAGCCTCAGAACTACGCAATTTTAAACTTTGTTATCATTGTACTAGATATGTTTTAGATAAAACAGTAATGATTTGAAATAATTTGAATCTCGAACTGAAATCTGCCTTAATTCTAACTCTTTTCATTATAGAAAAAGTATTATAATTTTAAAAATAAAATGTCATTCTGAAAGTATATCAGAAGTCAAGTAAAGTCAATGAGAAAAAATTAGAACTCAGTATCTAAAAATTAAATATTTATTTAAATTGTATAATGGGTAGTCTCGCAGAACAAAGAGCTCGGATTGTAGTGCTCAGTGAGGAAGGCTATGGCATTCGAGAAATATCACGAGTGTTAAATATAAGTCGGAACACAGTGAGGACATGGATCAGACGGCACGCTGAAGAGGCATTCTTGAAGATAGACGAAAACATAATCATGGCGTTCGTCGAATAACAAACCAACAAAGTACAGATATGCAGCACCATTATGAAGAACATCCTTTTTCTCGTACCCAATATTTCGCGGCAGGTTACGACGTTTATTTACAGACCATAAGAAATCATTTACACCGTATTGGACTGCATTACCGGCATTATGCTAAGAAAGTACACTTAACGAATGCACACAAAACTGCAAGATTAAATTTTGCACGTAATTATTTAGACTTTGACTGGACTAATACCATATTTTCAGATGAAAAATCATTTAGATCTTCTCAACATGGTCGCTTAACTTTGTGGCGTTATAACAATACGCGATACACAGAGGATCACGTAGTACCCAATCAATTATCTGGTCGAATTTCAGCTAACATGTGGGCCTGGATGGGTACCGGGGGTATAGGTGAACTTGTCCAAATTTCTCCTCGTCAAAACGCATTAAACTATGTCGATTTGTTGGAAGAATCAATGTTACCGACAGTGCGAATAGTGTACCCACTTGAAAAAGTCCCTGTATTCTCCTACGTTCACGACAATTGTCGACTACATACCGCCAGAATTGTCTCGAACTGGCTTACCCAGCACGAAGATGAAATTACTCTAATTCCATGGCCATCTAGGTCACCAGACCTCAACCCAATAGAAAATTTATGGGGTTTGATGGTTCAAATGTGGGATAACAGAAACGAGAGGACAAAGGAAGCAATTGAGCAGCACTGTAATGAAATTTGGAATTACATGAGGGGAACCGACATCTGCAATCGTCTAATCGATGCGATAGTCGATGCGTAATCGACTATTAGACGTCATTGAAAACAATGGTGCTTATACCCGGTTTTAGGTTTAAGTAAAGTAAAATGAGTGCCATTTCTAACTTTGAAATACTACAACCAATTAATAAAATTAACAAAAAAATTTTTTTTTATTTCTTCCACATTAATGTTGTTAATGTTTTATTTTCTTGTGTATTTCTGCTACCTAACGTATAACGATAACCCTAATATCTAATGTTGTATATACAAAAGGTTTGGCCTGTGTCACCTTTGGTTTGTCGATTTATGACCGGTTCCGATATCTCACTATTCACTCCACTCCACTTCCCCTGCTTTACCGTAGGTTGAATTTTGACATTGCTTGTATAGAGATTACTTCAAATTTTAATCGTTAGTAAGGCAAATAAACGGTCGGTAAGATATAGGAAACGGCACTTAATCCAACATACTTAATGACAGACATAGTAATAGCACGTAATAGTATTTGTCAGATGTTACACAAGTATAGACGAGTCCCTCCGATCTGTTTAATACAACGTAGTCAGTAACTGTCAATGTCTAATAACATGATAACAAGTTCGTTACCAAGGAAATGTATGTTCAGGCGAATTTCAACCTAATTGTATTTTACGACTAAGAAAATGACCTTATGGTGGGTCATGTTTCAATTTGTTTGATTGTACCTACTCTTTGGAAAATATGTCAGAAGCAAATACTTATAAATGTGCTTATAAAAATGGAACATGTCAGTAGAGTAAAGAGAAAAGAATAAAAAACTGGTGGTTATCAAAAAGTTCGTATAGGTAGCATACTCTAACAAACAGTCAGAGTTGAAAGTGGACTATAGGTACATACATACCTATATAATTATTTTACATATTTCATTTGCGTATGATGATGATTTCGTGAATTACCTAGTTTAGGACTAGGTATTTCACGAAATCATGTGTGTCGAGTTTTAAGGATATTTTTGTTGTATTATCAGATCACTTTCATTAATATAAAAATAAAACATTATTAATGTGGCCAAGAACCACTTTGCATGTAATATAGTTTATTGCTTTAATCATTCCAGATACAGAGCGCCTGTTTTGTCGTATACAGATCTTTCGCAACTTAAATCTAAAAGGGGAAGTCTCGTGGAAGGGCACATGACCGGCGACATAATATTATTCATTCATTTTTTTGTGTTTTTGCTATGTCGACGGTCCTTTATTTTTGAAGTAATGGAAGGCATTAGAAAAGTGTGCTCGTTGAACTAGCCACACAAAACGTGAACCCAAAATACGCAGATGTTAGTGAAAAATAGTGTAAAACATACGAACTGAATATTTTGCAACCAGCACACGTTCTGTGTTCCAGTTTTGAACTTTGTACAAATGCAAAATGTTTGCGTATAAAAATAATAAATAACATCGTATCGGCTTAATCGTTAGTCCGGTGGGCTGCAGGGTCCGTTTTCTGGTAGTTCGAGAAGGTGTCGGAGGAGAATGCCTTACGCGGCGGGCTTTTCCTCGGAGACCGCGGTGGTACCCGACGCCACGGAGCCACTCTCCTCGGGAGAGGCCTGGCACGACAGCGAGGGGAACTTCTGGTAAAGCGCGGCTCGGTATTTGGGGTGGCTGCAAGTAAATCTTTTGTCAATTATGTAATAGATAGGTATGATCAGTATGCTTTGGTATTAATATTGTGTATAATCCATTTTTACTGTTACAAGAATCGATAAGGTGAGAAATGAGTATATAAGAATAAGGAGATCTTTGAAAGTTGAACCCCTAACTGAAAAATTGAGCGGAAGAACACTAAGGTGGTATGGGAATTTAATGACGAGGGATAAAAGACTGGAAGATTGATGGGTACGAATGTAAAGTTAGGTAGACCAAAAAAGATATGAATGGATTGTGTGAAGGATGACATGATGATTTGTGGTATGCCAGAGGATACTATGTTAGGTGTTTCTCTTACGGATAAAATCAGAAATGAGGACATCCGTAAGAGAACGAACGTAACCGACATAGCTCGCAAAATTAGCAAGTTGAAGTGGCAGTGGGCCGGTCACGTCTGTTGCAGGACCGACGGCCGATGGAGCAAACGAATCCTGGAGTGGAGACGACGTCTCGGCAAACGTAGCGTAGGTCGCCCGACAGCCCGGTGGACTGACGACCTGCGCAAGATCGCCGGCAGGGGCTGGATGAGGAAGACGGGAGACCGGGATATGTGGCGCGTACTTGGGGAGGCCTACGTCCGGCAGTGGATGGAAATTGGCTGAAGAAGAAGAGGATCTATACCAGAATAGAGTAGTATGAAATGAAAAGAGTGACCCCAAATAATCGGGAGAAGGTCAAAGAAAGGAGAGAATCGTTTTTCTACTGACCTGATGCCATATACAATCGGGTTATATACGGCATTAGCCTTTGCGAACAGAGAGCCCCAGATGGTGGCAAGAGGGCTGATTGGCGCACTCTCGAACACCCCGGTATAGTTGATTACCAAATATGGAGTCCATGCCATGAACCATAAAGAAATGGTCATGAGAGCAACCTGCAAAGATATTTATTCAATTTTCACTTTCAAATGATAAATTATTATCATTTTCTTTGAATTGAAGACAAGAATACCTTTGCCAGTTTGCATTCAGCGCTTGTATTGGCGGCTTCGGAAGATCTTAAAGAGGCGACATTCATTTTTTTTGCCTGTTCCCTCATAGCTTTTTCGTGAGCAGCGACAGCCTGTACAAAAGTTACGTGTAAGATAGACATAGTACAAAGTGAAATTGTAAATAAATTGTGTTAAAATTACATTACCTGAACAATAAAGAAGTAAGAATAGATGATAAGAAGCAGGGGCATGTAGTAGACGAAGACGGAATAGATGAGAATGTAGCTACGGCTGAACCAGTCTTTGCTCAAGTAGTCAGTTCCGCAGGCGGTCATGTTGCCTTCAGGCACATACCTTAAAGACCATACATTATCAATATATACATTTATATAGTAATTATTCATTATATTTAAAACTGTTAGCTACCTATTCCAGCCGAAGAAAGGTGCAAGAGTCCAAGCAAGGGAGAATACCCAAATTCCGAGGATACGAAGGAGAGCTCCATTGTTTGTCATAGGCTTGGCAGCAATACCCTTTACGATGACATTGTAGCGATCGAAGGCGATCATGGTCATGGTCCATATTGAGGCACAACCAAACAGCGACCCGGCACATCCATACAGTTCACAAGCAAAAGCTCCTTTTGGAACATGTAAAAAAAGTGCATTAAATCCAGATATTGTAATTGATTTCTAAATTTATTTCATACGGGGCTTTCATTGTAACTGGATACACAAAAAACAAGGTACAATTGTTTTTAAACAAATAAAGGAAAAATATTTATATTGGAGTGAAGGAAAACACTTACCAAATACCCAAGTTTCATGGTAACAGTTAACAACCATCGCAGGAGACATGGCGCACATCATTAGAAAATCAGAGAAAGCCAAATTAACGACAAGCAGATTTGATGGTGTTTTAAGGCTCTGCAAAGGAAAGTCGTACTATCAATCATGTGTTAATTTTCAAAATTATTTTATAAAAAATATTTATATCACATACCTTAGTACTAGAGAAGATGTAAATAACCATGCCGTTACCAGTGATTGAGATAAAACCGAGAACGCCGATAGTGAAGCCCAAGAGACCGTGCCACAGTGGGTTCATAGGAGGAAATTGGTACCTGTAATGTCATTCCAATAAATATTATTCAATTGCAAAAATGTTGCTCCTTTGAGTCCTCAGACAATGGAAACAGAAAAAGCACAAATTTACCTAATGATAGACAGACAGCAAAATAGTAAAATCGAAAGATGTGGAAAATGTTGCTAAATTTACCAGTGGGGATCAACCATATGCAGCATATCTTGTGGCACTTTGTCTACGACAGTCTGGTTGGCAGCGCCATAGGCAGCCACTTGGCCACCCCATGCCTGAAGAGCCGCGACGCCGGGTCCAGGGTCCATTGAAATGGTCATGTTTTATTTAAATAAACAGATAACCTGAGAAGGCAACATATTCTGTATAACTCACAAACCTGCTACAAATGATTTATTTATCCGTTAAAATGAATAAAAAAAATTATATATAACGTATTTTTTTTGTTATATTCACAACATACGAAAACACTATATATCACGAACTGTTACTTACAAAATTATAACAGAGGAAGACCCCCTGAAATGGTTATGACAAAAATACTGAAGAAAATCGTTTTACGAACTACTTCAGTCTTTCTTGTGTTATAACCAATCTCGGGAATGAGGTGGGATTGCCGAGGCAATGGAGGCTACTCGTCTTTGACTGCACCTCCGTCCATTTTTATACGCACTTTGAGGATTAAGAACGGCGTCATAAGAATCGATATTCATAATTAGATATAGTTGTCTTAGAAGGTGAATACATTACCTGCCCTACTTGGCCACTACTTGAACAGGGGTGGCTTCAAAGTGCCAGTAAAAGTGTTTTCATTTTGGTAGATACGTGGTATATGTGGTAGAAATACGAATATCTTACGATACCTATAAATTTCTAATTATTAACTTGATAATATAGTCTTCATAGACAATAATTAAACACAAGTACTTGTTTATATCGCAGAAATAAATATATTTTAAAACAATATTGGCATGGGCGCCGCCAGAATTACTTTCCGGAAGACGCATCTGCATATACACATTATACTTACTATTAACTAATGTAAAATATATATACTTGTATATTATCTAGATAAATGTAATGTCAAATTGTAATGGGATGGGAGACGCGAGGCCTGTACATACTCAGTGTTCGCAGGACAATAGTAGTAGAGTTTACTGAATTTATAGACAAGGTGATGAACAAATTTGGACAGCAGGATGCCTTCAGTTCTTATACAAACAGTAGCTTTATTTAAAAAAATATCTTTGTATTTTCTTTTTTGACGCTGCTTCCGGCGCCCATGGCTATTGGATGAATTCGCTATGTATGTCGCATGAGAGTAAAAACATATACTCGGGTATTTTTAGAAACAGAAACATAATAAAATAATAACATGATATTTTCTTAAGTTTTCGCTACTTGTATACATAATAAAACTACGTTTTAACGGATTTAAGCGCGGTAAATTACGGGCTTACAACCGTTAAAACGCAGAAACAGTTCAGAATTCCGTTGTTTAAGCTGAGACCGATGTTGAAAATGTCTGCTTTATATTTCGACCTACGAACCGAAGAATGGATAACTCAATGCTGAGAAATCGTTCCTTTTCTTTGGTAATATTTCTTATAACTGCGGACTAACGGAGGTGATCCGTGGTTGGTTATTTCATTTTCGTTGTCATATTCGTTATTAAAGGAATAAAAAATTAGGCCGTTTGAAAGGTGTCTTACATCAGAATTTTCCATATTGCATCTTTCTAATTACGTATTATAAAAAAGAATACCTACATGTTCTTCCATGGATATACATAATTTTCCACTTTCGTTATTTTCCTAATTATATGGCACAAACTAACTTATTTATATAAATACTACTAGTATATAATATCGGATAGTGAACACTTGATTAAATCGTTATGAGTTATATTATACTAGCTTCTGCCCGCGACTTCATCCGCGTGGTGCGGTTTTTTAACTAGCCCACAGAATTTTTTAATTTTACGGAATCAAAAGTATCCTTTATGTTGACCAGGGATATAAGCTACCACCATACAAAATTTCAGTTAAATCGGTCCAGTAGTTTCGGATATTAGCCGGTACAAACAGACAGACAAACAGAGAAACAAAAAATTTGAAAAATATCTAAATTCGTTCAATTTCACTTCTTACATCCCTGTGACTCGGGTTTTATCATTTTTTTTCATTGTACAGTAATTCGACCTCTTCAGTTTTATTATAATTATTATGTACTTATAGAGCAGTTGTCACAGGGAAAAACAGTGCAATGTAGAACTCGCAGCGAATGCCGGATACTTACGCACCACTCCGGCGTTTCTATCACCCTAAACTGAGGTTTCAAAGTCTAATACCTATAGACTTGAAATTTGGCATGAACCGTCCTTTCGCCAAGTAGAGGTCAGCTAAAATTTGATTTTACGGCACGCGAAGCGGGCGGGTATCAGCTAGTTATTAATAAGATGCCCGACAAATTTTAGTGTCTCCAAAATGGCTACAAAGGTTGTTGTTGGCTGTTTTTATACGAAAAGGCGTCAGTTCAATAATATGTGGGTATGAACGGCTTTGAAAATTTTGTGGAATAAATTTATTTCTCAATACGATTCTGTATTTCTCGAGTGACATACCAACAGATAATGCCTTTATGAGGCTGCAAAGAAGCATAAGGTAACGTTAACAGGATTATACCTACCCTTAGTGGTCGAGACTGACGTTGACCGATATATTATTTTTAAAATTGTATCATTAAATAATACAATATTGAAAATATTATATTATGTATATATTTAACTATCTTCTGTCTGCGACTTCGTCCGCGTGGAATAGTTAAAAAAAAAACCGATTTTGAAACATTCTTCATTGGTACTGCATCACGCTAAGACCAATAGGAGCGGCTATTGGTCTTAGCGTGATGATATATAGCCTATAGCCTTCCTCGATAAATGGGCTATCTAACACTAAAAGAATTTTTCAAATCAGACCAGTAGTTCCTGGGATTTTCGCGTTCAAGCAAACAAAATCTTTAGCTTTTATATTAGTATAAAATATAAGATAAGATTTATCATTAAAGATATTATTAATGTATGTGCCCGTGAATGGCTACCTGTATGTATTTGACCAGATCTGAGTTTTTGTACATCGAGGCCCCTATACCATGCATGAGGTGGGGACTCACTATAGACTAGTCAACAAGTGCCTTTTGGACTCACTTTTTTCAGCAGTCTCCGAAAATAATAAATAAAATATATCCATGGCAGATCTGGTCAATTACTTAAAAATATTTTTTTTAGTATTTTCATATTTATAATTTTCCCAGAGGGATGAAAATACGGGTACCGAAAACGGGTACTCTGGCTTACGCAAGCCACACCCACATCGGCCCTTTAATTAATAAATATTATATATATTATATTAAATATGAATATGAATTGAAAAAATTCAGGCACTAACTGAATAGATGAATGAACAATAATCTGCTTGAAAAATTCTTTTATAACAATTTTTCATTTAGTTATTCAATAGTTAATTAATAAAAAAATTTGGCTTGAACATGAACATTGCAAGTGTGATAATTGTTAAACTATAAATTTAAGAATTTTTTTTAAACTTTTAATTTTGTAACAACGAAAATTATTAATAAAAAAGTGAAAAATAAACATTTCCTAATTTTTCCAACGGGGTTCTATTCTAAAGCCTTTCAAGAATTGCTCCAAGAAAGGAAAAAAAAAGTTTCAGGAGTCGAGATTTTTTTAGGAAATTTCCTCCTGTTTTCGAATCTTTTTTCAAATTTGAAAAATCTTTATTACTTTTTGAGATATTTGCAAAAAAACTAAACCCCCTTTTTTAGTTAATTGTTAGTAACTTTTACAATTTTTGCAAGCGGAACTTCATTTTTTTCAAAAATCATCTAGATGCCATTCTCAATCGAATAACACCTCATTTATAATTTTCGGAGACTGCTGAAAAACGTTTGTCCAAAAGGCACTTGTTGACTAGTCTACTAAGCTCAAAGAGGTGGACGCGACGAGCGCTCAGGTGTCGATTTTTGACGAATTTTAAATCCATTTGACCTCGTCTGCCGTTTTTAAATTTGAAAATACATGATTATTATCGGAAAATAAGAATGGCACACCGTTATCGCGCATTTTACTGTGTGGCAGACAGTTTTGAAAATACTAAAAAAAATATTTTTAAATAATTGACCGATCTGCCATTGATATATTTTATTTATTATACTCTTAAATACTCATATTGATCACGGCAGACGTCTACATTGCGTACAGACATAAATAAATAATTGAATCTTAGCTACTACCCGGTCAGATGTGTGTGTGTATATGTTTTCCGTTCGCTGTTTTACATCAATATAATTTACTTGCGATTTACTTTATCGCTGTATATACAGAAATTCATATTTTTTTATATTCTATCGGGCTCCTAGACCATATAGGTACTATTACTAGCTACTATTACTTTGTCCACGCTGCCCATTGATATATATAAAACCCTAGATACACATTGTCGAATAAAAGTAACGCTCGGAATTGTCCCAAGCACTCACCAATTATACCTATGTAGTTATAGTTATGCTGAAGCATATATTTTTTCAAATTCAACCTTACGCAAATTGTATACAGTTGTTTTTATAACGCAATGTTCGAAAAGCATTACGACCAACGGTTCTCGATAGGACAAGGATGAGTTGAGACGAACTTTTATATAATTATATATTTTTCTTGTGACATTTTTTTTAGTATTTTAAGAGTTTGTTAAATTGTGTTCTAAACACATAATTATACTTTTATTTGAGCGTAAATATTTTTTTGGATAGGACATGTATATATCAATACACCAAATATTAACTGTAATAATAATTTATTTATATTAAAGGTATTTATTATTAAAAAATGTGACGTTCACCCCTGATCCAAAGGTCAAGGAATGACATACTTAAGCCGAAGCATTGAGTGGGATATGAAATAAAAGAAGTTATGTATTGGAAATATATAATATATATTTTTTTCCTTAAGTTGTTAATGACTTTTGCCTTGCTAATTAACCTTTTGCGGCATTTGTGAAGTGCGCTTTTTATATGAACTTTTTGAGGTGTATCCAAAATTGACCCTATGCAAAATCAAAATGATAAGTATCTGCTAGCACACAAAATAATATTTTAAAATACAGCGGCACTAAGGTTCCGTTCGTTCTTCATCGCAGTTACTTACAATCTTGAGTTGTGGTGACATATCCTGAAAAAATAATTATGATTACAAAAAAATAATTGAATGAAGGTACGATACTACTAGTATTTGACAAATTTATTTTTCTGGTTAACGAGTTACTTACCACTACGCGAGGAACAGCCGTTTTACGAATACGGTTTATGCCCTCTGCAGTGACATACACATCTTCGTCCAAAAAATGTTCTGAACAAACGACGCTTGAATTATTCGGCTTAAAAAATTCTTCACGCCTTTGTCGACTAACAAGTAATCTCCATTCTTCACATCGTATAGGATCACGAGGAAAAATAAAATATAAAAAATACGCTTTTAAGTTTTCAAGAAGTTTTTAATGTGACATGTTGCGCCAAAGCGACACTCACAGACTCGCGACACTTCTGACATTAGCATGCCGCATGTCGCGAACCCATAACTTGTCCCATTATTAATCCATATACATTATAATATTTACGAACATTAAAAGCTTCGTCAAATTGACTACCTTTTCTCCTATATCAAATTATATAACGTAACCATATTTGTCAAAAACTAAATACAAAAAAGTTCAAAAGTACATAAACTTATTAATTAAAAAAATAAACACAACAATAAAAATCGAGTCCATTGACAAGAACAGAGTGATTTTTATTATGCTACCTTGAGTAAAGTTTTTAGACAAATTAAATCAAAATCACATATTGCTTCCAATATTCAGACATAAAAACAACAAAAACTAATCAATAAACTCTTTTACTTACCGAAAATATGATATCCCATCCTTTTAGAATAGAATAGAATAGAATATTCTTTATTGCACACAAGAAAATAATAATACACATGAATTAAGAATCTTATAACTAGTACAATCGGCGGTCTTATCGCTAACAGCGATTTCTTCCAGACAACCTTCTGGAGATAATTTTACATTTTTAATATTGGGTCGGTATTTCGTGCGCATAATTTAGAATATATACAATCATATATACATAATTACATATATTACAAGTGAAAAAGAAATAAATACACATACATATTTGTATACAAATATATGTACATAGGGTTACATAGACATACATAAATTACTGTTTACAACTTTAAATAGTGATCTTTGAGGAGTTTATTAAAAGATGTAAGTGACTTTGCACTTCTGATACTCAACGGTAAAGCATTCCATAACCTTACTGCCTGTACAGTAAAAGATTTCTGACAACATTGCGTAGAATGTATTGGCGTCATTAGTCGTAGATTTGCTGATGATCTCAAGAGCCTCGTGCTACTCTCTTGAAAGAAATCAAAGCGTTCCTTCAAATAGGAGGGCGCTTTTGGGCTAAAGAGTACATTATACAAAAGGGATAAGATATGAGCATTCCGGCGAAGGCGGATAGGAAGCCATTCGAGCTTACTACGAAATTCAGAAATGTGATCATATTTGCGCAAACCAAATATGAAACGAATGCAGAAGTTTTGGAGTCGCTCTAGTTTATCTAATTGGCTTTCGGTGATATCTAAGTAGCTGATGTCGCCATAGTCAAGGATAGGGAGGAGAAGGGATTGGGCAAGGGTAATTTTAGTATTAAGTGGGAGAAAGTTTTTTAACCTTCGAAGAGACGCTGCACTTGCAAACATTTTGCGGCTTACTTCTTGTATTTGCGGGCCCCAAGATAAGGATTGGTCGAAATAAATACCTAAATTCTTGACTTTCTCACTAAGATTTATAATAACACCGTCAAACATAATTTTTGGTAACCGAGATAGATCAATCTTAGTAATCATCCGTGAACTCCCAATGACAATAGCTTGGGTTTTCGTTGGATTAACAGTAAGTCCAAACTCTTTACTCCAACTAGCAATGTGGGAAAGGTCTCTATTAATATTAATTACTGCATCATGGAAATTACTAATTGGAGCACAGGTGTAAATTTGCAAATCATCTGCATACAGATGGTAGGGACAAAGAAGATGATTTGAAGTAGTATTAATAAATATGGCGAAAAGCAATGGGGATAGTACGCCACCCTGTGGTACACCGGCTAACGTGTTACACCAGGAGGAGAATTCATCCTCTACTCTAACACGCTGTCGGCGTCCAAACAGGTAACTTTGAAACCATTCAATTACCGTTGGAGATATGTTTATAGACCACAGTATAGCAATCAAGATTTCAAAGTTTACAGTGTTAAAAGCGTTGCTAAAGTCTAGCAACGTGAGGAGGGTAACCTCGCCTTTCTCAGCTGCAAACCTGATGTCATCAGTGACTTTGACTAGGGCAGTGCCAGTACTATGTCCAGGACGGAAACCGGATTAGAATGGGTTTAGCAAAAGGTTAGTGTTGAGGAATACACTGAGTTGCTCATGAATGAGCCGCTCAAGTGCTTTGGAGAGAAAGGGGAGAATGGAAATAGGACGGTAATCAGAAAAGGACTTTGGATTGGATTTTTTAGGGATAGGTACTATTTGTGCATCTTTCCAAATTTCAGGAAAGGAACCAGTGGTAATGGAGTAATTAAAGATGTGTGTTATTATTGGAAGGATAGAGTCAAGGATAGGAAGCAACATACGTCGACTAACACTGTCGCTACCCACAGCCTTAGATGTAATCGCTAGGATGCTCTTCTTAACATCACAATCGGTAAGTTGACTGAAGATAAAAGATGGATATTTAGGAGTTGGAAGAGAAAAAAGATATGCTAAGGTTTTATCTTTGAGAGTCTTATCAATATTAGACGACGAGGTAAAACGTTTATTAAGAGAATTGATATCTAAATCTGAACAAACCGGAGTATTTTGCTGTTTACCAACTCCTAGTGTTTTAAGAAATTTCCATACCCTTGCTGGGTCTCCATTTTGTACAGAATTGTGAATATGGCGTCTTTGAGCGTCCCTACACACCTTGTTGCAGTGATTTCGCATTAAGACATACTTTTCCCAATTGCAAGAGTTTGGTCTGCGTTTATACTTGGTCTTGGCTGCAGCTTTTTTAGACAATAATTCTTTGATTTCTTTGGTTAACCATGGTGCCGGGAGATGTTTTATTTTAATTATGCGCACAGGTGCATGTATGTCGTATATCTCTGTAAGGATGCTATTGAATAAGGCTACTTTTTCGTCGATACAGTTAGACTCAAGAAGACATGACCAATCGATTTTATTTACATCCTGAAGTAGAGTGTCAGGGTTAATGCCATCGAAATTGCGCTGTGAGAGAGTTTTAGGTTTACATTTCTTTGGATGGACTTTGTAGGAAAGGAAAATTAGGTCATGATAGGAAAAGGCGTCGGCAGGATATTGACCATGTTTTGCAACATGATCTCTGGAGGATACAAAAATAAGGTCTAAAAGCGAAGGATTGGAATTGGGATAGTGATGGGTTGGATTCAAAGGAAGAATGTGCAGGTTATTAGATTCAACAGCGCTTTTCATACAAAAAGACCGTGAGTCATTTTTTAAGAGGCACGTATTAAAGTCGCCCATAATTATAGTGTGATTATAGGAAGGAGTATATTTTTCAAGAAGATATTCAAAGGATTGAAAAAAGTTGATATGCATAGACGGACAGTAATACACACCCAAGAGAATTTTAGTATGATTTAACTCTACTTCTATAAAAAGATGTTCCCCGGCGTCAGAAGGCGGAGGTTGTATTGATAAATCCAGAACTTTAAAAGAAATGGAGGAACTTAAGTAAATAGCAACACCACCGCCTACACGGCCTGTACGATCATTCCTAATGAGTGAGTAACCAGGTAAAGTGTAAGCAACAGAAGGAAGGGAGTGGTTTAACCAGGATTCGGATACTAAAATAGCATGCACATGCTTACTGTCAAAAGTCGCTAGCATATCACAGAAATGTGCCGGAATACTTTGGGCGTTAATATGAACAACATTGAAGTTCTTTTGAACATCAGAAAACCCCGAGTAAAGTGAGCCAGAAAGTGATGGAATGCTGTGATAACTGTTGTCACTTATAGTTGAGTCGCAACAACTCTCGAAGTCACTACTTTCGTCCGATAACATACTAAATATATAAGAATAATATAAAGTGTATAAAATATAATATAAGTAAATGAAATATAATATTAAAATATAGTTACGTTTTATGAATAAAATATAAGTATTACACTCACCTGCCAGGTGTGTATAGTTATAAATTAATTTAGATATAATAAATGTAATGAATAATAATAAGAAATAGGAAAATACGCATAGAAATACTATAAAGAAAAAAAAAAGAAAAAAAAAACATTGACGGAATACACAAAAAACAATCGAAAATTACACTAGTATAATAAATATCCAAATGTTAGATGACAGCAGCAGCATTAGAAAAATAATAAGATAATAATTGCAAAAATAAAAACCCTTCAAAACTAAAATACACTATTTCGATTAAAATGTGAAACTAAACGTGATTACTATTATATTACTACAGGCATTGTACAAAGAAAAAAAAACTGATAAAAAACAACACGTAGAAGGGTACACAAACAATAGTTAATGTAAGAAATAGATTATATAATCTATTTTAGAAAGTATCATTCGACTATTACGGTTTAATAATTATTTTTTTGCGGTATTGGTACGTTTAGCCCTCGGGGGTGCTGTTGCTGTTGTTTTAACGGGAGCTTCACTCGCCACTTGCTGAGGAGAAATTGAACTCAATTCGGCTAGCGAGTTTATACGACGGTGTGTTCCATCAGGACCAAGGACGTACACGAGGCCATCGCGAGTCCAGCACTTGCCTATGCCAAACTTTTGACGAGCAGCAGTAAAAATTCCATGGCGATGTTTAGTCATGAACTCGGAAATAGTTATGCCTGTTCCTTTAAGACTAGTTTTGGAAAACCAAATATCATTGCGCGTAGACATTTCCTGGAATTTGACCAGTATTGGACGTGGTTTCTTGGCTTCATGTTGACGGCCCATCCTGTGGCAGCGTCGTATAGCAACTTCAGAGAAACTGGGAACTTTAAGATGCTCCTGCAGGACCTTGACCACCGATTTCGTCGGATCCTCCTTACTTTCTGGCACGCCATGAACCAGGAGTATTTTACGTCGGGTATGCATTTCAATGCGATCAACATTTTGATATAATAATTCAATTTGTCGTTGAAGATTACCCAAAGCTTGAGTCACAAAGTTTTTGAATGTTGAAAACTCACTTGACAAACTCGTGATATTCGATGAACCCTGTGATGAACCGGAGCTGTTTTTTAAATCATTCTCAAATTGTGCCATTCGCTGTTGAAACAGCATCATGATTTCAGCTTGTGATTCTTGAATTGCCTCCATTGCGTTTTAGTAAGCGACACACAGCGATCCACAAAGTTTAAATAAAATAACACTAATAGCACAAAATGTTTCAAACTATACACTTCCCGGCAGGTAGGAGTAGTTTAAGTACTAGTATTTCATTAAATCAAGCTTAATTGTTTATTATTTACAATTTATTTTGATAAAAAATCTTTAGAGCAAATTTCAACGTACTGTATTTCGAACTACCGCCCGGCGAAAAAAATCCTTTTTTAACCTTTTTACGTAATATTCTTGCAATTTGTGAGAGAGCACTTCGGCATTTTTAACGAGTGCACATACGTAGTATCTATATTAGTTTGTGGAGTGCACTTAGACGCGGGCGACGCGAGACTATTTGAAATGAGCGCACTATTTAGAAAATTGCGCTCATTGTAGGAGGACGGTTTTGAGGCGTTATTTGTGCATCTTGGGTTTTTTATATATCAATGACGCTGCCATAAAAATTCACAGTCTTATTCTAATCGTCATTTATGCTCGGTTCCTATATCTTACTATTCATTTATTCATTACTATAGTTAAAATTTGGCATAAGCTGCATGCAAATACCTGCATGCAGCTTATGCCAAATTTTACAGAGAAACCTTTAGGTAGGTTTCTCCGTCTATGGTCTTTGGTGTCTATCCCTTGGGAATAGCTGTGATTCGTTGTTTTGTGGGAACATTACATACTTTTTTCTAGAATCTAGATGAAAGATATCATGATTCCTTTTCTGTACTTTTGACGTGTATGCAAAATTTCATGGATACTAGTTGATTATTTATGGCGTAAAAGCGTAACAAACACAAGTTCTTAAAAGTATTTGTAAAATGCTTTTATTTACACAAGTTGCAGTTATAAATAGAAAATAAAATGTAATTTTCTTGAGATTCATGTCGTAAGAAGGTCACCTTAGCGCGAAATTTAAGATTTTTATTGAATCTCTATCAATTACTGTTCTAGTTCTGTATTACCGTTGTTAAAGAATTTTGGACGTATGTTATGGTGTACAGTTTTATTAATAAACCTGGTTAAAAAATGACCCCGGTTGTAGAATATTTTCAAAATAATGTGTTTGTTTAGATAATTACAACTGCCTAATAAAGTGGGTCTTTCGAACTGCCACAAGAACCTCGTTGTTTGGCGTCAATCAAAGATAACAAAGCTTTGTGGAGTTATTTCTTTTGTCTGTCATTATGATAAATTTAAAACTATTACATCAGCATGTTGATAATGTCGCCGTCACGCAGACGCAGTTATGTCATGTCAAATTTTCAATGTCAATACAAATCAAAACAAGTTAATTTTTCGGATGCAAATGAAATGTTTTTAGTTTTTTATATAGATTTTATTTTGTGTTTTAATTTACTTAAAATAGAATACGTGTAATAAGACTTATTAAGGGTAATATAATTAAGTCTAATATATTATTTATGGATTCCAATGAGGATATATATCTAAGTGATGATGAAGAAGAAATAACGGCTGAGGTTGTTCTTAAAACTCTCCAAATTGCATGGCAGAATGAACGTTTGGCACCAGATATCCTTCCGCATCGTAATGATATGGTGGAGTGCATGTTAGGACAACTACAACACATGGAACGCAACATCAGCAAGTTACCTAAAACAGACCTTCGAGCGTCAATTCACAAAATGGAAATTAGTAGAATAAAGTTTATTATATGCAATTATCTTAAAATTAGGCTTAGTAAGATTGAAAAATACTGCATTCCTATAATAAAAGATGAAAGACAAAGAACAGAAAGTGGAACAAATTATCTTACACCATCCGAGTACAAGTATGCTCAAGAATATTTACTAAATATGGAAAATCATATGAAAAATGTCATTCTAAATAAAGTACCTGGTAATATGCAATCATTTGATATGAATAAAATGGCAGAACATCCAAATTTACAGACTCATGTGTTCTTAAAAGCAAATGAAACTGTTAATGGTGTAGTTTTGGAGGATTTGGCAGGGGAAGACGAGGAAATTGATTTAGAAGGTTTGCTCACTTTATTTGATATCAATTACTAGTTTATACAATATCAAGTACTAGTTATTGTAAACTGTTTTATTTATTTCAGAGGGATCACAGCACATCTTGCAGTACAAACCCATTGCAGATTTAGTTAAAAATGGCAAAGTCCAATTAGTATAAATATATTTTTTACATATTCTGTTATATAAATGTGTTTTATTTTGATCTAATTTATTTAATTTATTCTATATTTATTTATTTATTTGATAAACTAAGTTTGATGAATGTTTAATTGGGGTTTAGGTTTATATTTGACCACAATCTTGAAATATGGTGTAGGATGGAGTAAACTTGCTTAAAAGTTATACAATTCTTGAAGAGGTTGTATGCATCAGAAGTTAATTATATGCTTTGTTGCCTTGAATAAACAGAGATTATTATCCTGTCTTTTTCAATCATAGTTATTTATGTACATACAAAGTGATTTCTGAACCTACTTGGCTATGTTTAGATAACAAGTTTAAATTACGCCTCATTGTTAATTTTATTGCAATATAAATTATTTAATATAATCTATCATTTCAATTATCTATTTTTCTTAAACATTGTCATTTTTTCTACCAGACGACTAAATCATTGCCAAGTGTATAAAGTGTTTGAGATGAGTGAAAATTTAATAATTCTAAATAAATTTAAAGATTTTTATATACTAGATAGTATATAAAAAACTTAGAATTAGTAATTTGCAGGCTTAGATAAGGCTCTAGGGCCTCAGGATGAATTTTCAAATTTCATGAAAATTGGTAATCTCCCACACTCTCTATGGATGGAACTAACCATTTTCAGTGCAAGATCTATATAAATAGATAAAAGCTTTTATTCTTCATTACATAAATACAAAATTAATATTTACCATGATTACTGTTTCTGTACATAACAATGGACAGTCTCTTAGTTTTTGTGCAATTTTTTCCATATCAGATTAAATGTCAAAAATATGTGCAATTTTCTGATACAAAATTATCCTATGTTCATCATTGTTCACCAAAGTTTACATATCATTTGCTGGAATAAAAAGGATCTTGTGTACATTTCTGTTATTCAAAGTACATAGATAATAAATTTCATCATAATTTTATCCACCCAAGGGTGTAAAAAAGAAATAAACATCCAAAGTAACTTTGACATTTATATAATTAGTATTAGCTATAGTGTCTATAAGTTCAACATAACTTCAGATCAACCTGAGAGAGGTTATCAAAAATAAAACAAGTATTAAACATCAAAAAATATTTAATTTATACTTTTAGTATTATTATTAACATTAAGTAAGGCATCAAAGTACTTCTTTCAGCTTAAGTATACTTTATAAGTACATTAATTAATTTCATACAAGTATCTCATAGTTAAACAAGATTTTTTAAATCTATAATTTAAAATCTATATTTAATATTGTGATAATGAATTACTTAAATAACTTTTTTTTACACAGATCATAGTTCTATGAAACAATAATTATTTCTAAAATATTGTGACTATACTTTTTTGGTACCTCATTACCATAAATAAAAATTAAATAAACCATAAATAAATTATACATATAAATAAAAATGTATAGCTAACAAAATCCAAGGCTATTTTAGCACCTATGTCATTTCTTATCACCTGTAATGAAATCTCTTGAAAACATTGTAAATAAAATCACACTTTCTAAAAGCACTTTACATATTATTATACAAACTTACTATATAAGAATGTAAAATGTTACAAAGTCTATATTTGTAACAACAATCCGGATGTAAATAAAAATACTAATATTATATATTTTTTTATATTCCCTACTGTCCTATGAGGTACTTTAGGTACTTTCGACAATGGTTTATATCCCACATCTAAAAAACCGGACTTTCGTCATATTCTGTGCAAATACCACACGCGCTTAGCCGATTTGTTTAATTTTAGTCTGTTACCACCAGTTTTTAATATTAAAAATCAATTTTATTTTAACAAAATTATAGGTATCCAACGCCTGTAACTGTCGCGAAAATGTAAATAAACTCGTAGGAAAATAAAAAACATCATCAAAAAATGCACCTGGCAATACCTTTAAATGTTTTCAAACTCCATACTTACATCACATTAAAATTAAGTAAAAAATTTCAGTGTATTGTTTAAAACACTTTAACGGGCTCTGTAGTTAATGGTTTGAGTATAACTTTTTTAGTTCACTGGATTGAGTATCACTGCAGTGTGAATTTAATGTAGAACTTGTCACTATTAACACTAGTATCTTTTACTGAGATTGGTCTCAAAATTGACCTTTATGTCCTACCCAACCCATATAACACAAGAAGTTGTTAAGATTGTGGCAGTATACAATATATGAGCTGAGTTTTTAATTGTTTAAATACATAGAAGATACAGTCTTTACAGATGTTCATCCGCGTCTACGTATTTGATGTGTTCCGCGAACGCGTTACGGGCAAGTTCCCGCAAGCTTTGTTCTGCGGCTGGACCCAATTGTTGTACCATTTTTGTAAAATGCCCCTCTGGCTTCTGTAACAGCTCATGTGGATGTCCGCATTCCACTATCTCGCCTGCTTCCATAACCTGAACAGACAAACAATTACATTTTAAAAATAAAATGGTGAGCAGAAATATCTTCGGGTTGCCTGGAAGAGATCGCTATAAGCGATAAGGCAGCCCATTGTAGTAATGGAAATGTATTCATATTAAATTGTATAGGTTTAAGTTATGGTGACAATAAAGAGTTTTCATTCATTCATCTTGAGATAAAACTAAATTTAAATAATAACTATGTTTTATAATTTATTTTTAAACAATTCATAGAATACTTGCAAGTGGGCGCTAACAACAACATATTAAACAGCAGCTGTTACAGATTATTTTAAAGTTTTAATAAAATTCTTTCATAAATTTAATTGAAATCTCTTTCTACTTATAGATTTATGTTATTTTGTAAGTATAGTTTTTACTAATATAAAAAGTTTGTATGTATGGGTGGATGTATGTTTGTTACTCTTTCACGCAAAAACTACTGAATGCATTTTGATGAAACTTTGCAATAATATAGCTTACACGTCAGAATAACACATAATATACTACTTATATATAAAAATATAGTGTGAATTATCCAAAATATAACGATTTTACATCACCGGGTGAAACCGCGGAGCGCAGCTAGTGTACAAATACAAATATGAATAAAAATAAATAAGCGAACCTATAAAGTAGAATTATTTTCTCCGTGCAGTTTGGGTCATAAATCAAACTCGACCTCAGCCCGGCTAGGGCGGTGAGCATGTTGCGCGGGCGCAACGCCATTATCGATAAAAACTCATTCTTATCAAAGAAAGATTATCATTCTTATAAAAATCTTTATTATCTTTTTTGCTGTTAATTTTAAACTTAGATATAAGTATTTATATTTATTTTTAATATCACTGTTACATTCTAAACTGTTGTACTTATAGTTTTTTAATACCTAGATACCTAATTAATAATTTATTTTAAATCAATATTATTCTTATTTTAATAAATACATGGTTTTATCTATCTTTTTCTTTCATTTATATCACTAACCCACAAAATGAAACTAAATACACTATCAATAACACTTATCGACAACAATAATGCGTATCTCTATGCCTGCCCATAAGGCCCGTGAGTGGAAGAGAGAGCGAAATACTCGCTTCACCGCTCCGATTATTTATAACCCAAACTGCACGGAGAAAATAATTCTACTATATAAATATTTCAATTACTTTACTGGTAAGCTGACTACACTTGTATAAATCAAAATATTAATTTCTAGCATTTACGATGTTGTTGTGGCGAGCGATTTATAGTTGGTTTAAGGAGTTTCAGAAAAATTTAGAAGATTCCAAAAGAAAAAGACTGACCTTGTCAGGTACATTTTATAAAGGGATAGATTATGAACAAAATAATAAGGAAATGACGATCGATGTTCCAAAATAGAAGGTTCAGGAAGGAAAAGACAGAGTTAGATAAATACTTAGAAAGGGATAGACAGTAGATGAAAAATAATAAAAATAAGATAGAGAGGTTTCAGAAGATTCTTCCGGGGGTATATAAGCAGCGTAACGCGTACCTACATAGTTCAGTTTAAGACGGCGAAGCGACAAGTGCGATACGAGACAGTGGGAAGAGAAGTTTAATAGAAGATAATGACAAGTTAAGAGAGTTAGAAGAAGACTATAGTATAGTACGAGACAGAGACGGGTTTAGTAAAAAATTTAGTGGGCAGTTCAGTGTAGGAGTTTAGTGTAATTTATGAGTAAATGCAGAAACGAGTTAGGCGCGGTAAATTCGAAGGTGAGCACTGCACGGCGACGGTATTGTGAGTGAGACTTTTCATCGTCGGGATAGTGTGACGTTAGTTGTGCGTAAAGGCGCAATACTGCCGACAAGAATCTCGTAGGGCTGTGTAAGACAATAAGAGCATTTAGTTTGGAAAAAACTGTGTTTTCTTCCAATCCTAAATATGTACCCCTGCTCGCTCGTAACAATACTTAGGGTCTGAAGTAAACAATTATTCAGTTTTCATGCTGCATTTGCTGACAATACGAAGTGACACCTCGAAAAGTTTCAAGGAATATATAGCATGTTTAATAAACTTACAACTACTCTGTCCGCATCGGCAACGGTGTGCAAACGGTGAGCAACTGTTAATACGGTACAGTCTGCGAAGTGTTTGCGTATAGACTTCTGAATTAATGCATCAGTGCTGTAAGTAAAAAACTTGTTTTAGTTATGTATTAGATAAATCAAACTGAGTGGTTATTAGGGATTTTTTTAATTACTGGCGAGAAAGCTTAAAAACCACCGCATGATCAAAAATATACGCTATTGAGAAGAAACTGTAGGAGTAACTACTTGTTACATGGGCTCACCGCTATTCATCACCTTTACACGCGCATATAAGTATGTGTTGCCGTCCCGTTCATGCACAAAGTAGCAACGAGTGAATGAGTCTGCAAAAACGTCTGTAAGTTTGCGAAATAAAACATGAAAACATACTTCGGGTCTACATTAGCCGTCGCCTCGTCGAGTACGAGTAGTTTATTCCGCGCGAGGGCGGCGCGCGCCAAGCACAGCAGCTGCCGCTGGCCCGCGCTGAAGTTCGAGCCCCCCGACTGCACCACAGACGCCAGCGACGTCACTTTATTCTTCAGTTCCACCTAACACAATAGAAAATTTAGGAAAAAATTGCTTCGAATATGATACACGCCCTAATACAGGACGAAAGCAAAAGACAACTAGACACAAAGTACAGGGTGCCAAAATAAAGTAAAAAATAATAGCGGCAGCAGGTAGGCAAACGGTGAACACACCGCTGCCCATCAAACTGCTGACTACGCAAAGACCAGTCATCGTATCAGCGAATACCTAAGTAGTATTAAGTTATAATTGTGTTAGGTAATTTAATTTTATTTGTAATGAAGTTAGTCTTGTAAAAACTGACGTATAATAAAGTTGTCTTAAGAAATTATTCTATTTAAGACTTCTCCGCGCTGCCCTACTTATCTCGCCGCTTTCGCAAATCTGTCTAATCTCAAGCAACTCCAATGTTAGGTCAAAAGTAATTCTGTTACTTACTAGTGACTTTTAGTACGACATCAAACATTGTGGAAGTATGAAGTAAGTTGCTTTAGTTACGACGTACGCATTTTACGAGTTATATTCAAATATGGCGCGCAGAGTTTAGTGCTTTTTAAACTCATAGGTGGCAACACTGACGTACATATGCCAGGAGAGGAGTTTTTGGCGGGAACTGAAATTTACTGAAAGGAGACGTCGTGCTGTGCAGTTTTATTTTCTAAAAATGTGTATAATTACTCTAAAATGAACAATAGTTGCAGGATATTGATAGTTTTTGAGTAGAAATTATGTGTTTTTGTGAGAAATGTGAACGTATAGTCAGATGTGATCTTTCGAGTTTTCACAAGAACTCCATTCAATGGCGTCGGTTGTAGCCTGCAATACAACTGCGCTACTATACGAAGACCTATTAATTAACATGTTTCCGACTGAAAGACTTTGATTCTATGGTCATGAATAAATTTAAAAAAAAAAATGCCAGGAGAGGGAGTTTTTGGCGGGAACTGAAAGGAGACGTTGTGCTGTGCAGTTTTATTTTCTAAAAATCTGTATAATTACTCTAAAATGAACAATAGTTGCAGGATATTGATAGTTTTTGAGTACAAATTATGTGTTTTTGTGAGAAATGTGAACTGTATAGTCAGATGTGATCTTTCGAGTTTTCACAAGAACTCCATTGAATGGCGTCGGTTGTAGCCTGCGATACAACTGCGCTACTATACGAAGACCTATTAATTAACATGTTTCCGACTGAAAGACTTTGATTCTATGGTCATGAATAAATTTAAAAAAAAAAATGCCAGGAGAGGGAGTTTTTGGCGGGAACTGAAAGGAGACGTTGTGCTGTGCAGTTTTATTTTCTAAAAATGTGTATAATTACTCTAAAATGAACAATAGTTGCAGGATATTGATAGTTTTTGAGTAGAAATTATGTGTTTTTGTGAGAAATGTGAACTGTATAGTCAGATGTGATCTTTCGAGTTTTCACAAGAACTCCATTGAATGGCGTCGGTTTTAGCCTGCAATACAACTGCGCTACTATATGAAGACCTATTTTAATTAACATGTTTCCGACTGAAAGACTTTGATTCTATGGTCATGAATAAATTAATTTAAAAAAATATATGCCAGGAGGCCAGCTGATCAAAAATTAAGTTTGCAGTCCAGAGTAGTTTTCAAGTAAGTCGACGAGAAGTTGTTTTTTTATTTTTATTGCTTGAGTTCAGCAGACAGGCAGATGGCCCACTTGATGGAAAGCGGCTACCATCGCCTATGGACATTCGTAACACTAAAAGTGCTACAAATGCGCTGCTGTTCTCTTAATGGAGACTGGAACCTGGTCACTAATGCCAATGAACACAACTCAAGGTTGTTGTGGCGATATACTCTAGACCAGGGGTGGTAGCCATTCAATCGGGCAAATGCCCTACCACCTGGCTGGTGCTGATACTAATAGTATATACGTGTTCGTTAAAGATTATTGAGATAAATTAAATGTGAATAAAAGAAAAAAATACATAATTATGTTTTTGTGTATTTGGTTCCTGTTACTGTATGTTTTTATGTATTTTTTTATTATTATTTTACTTGTTGTATTAATAAAGACAAATATGAACCAAATTGTTATTTTTTTTCTTTCTGTCGGCAAAAAAGATTTCTAAACTATATTTATGAATTACTAGGTGAAAACTAGAGGGGTCTTGGCATATACTAAGGGTGTTCACCGAGGGGGGGGATAAAAAAAATTAAAATGGGTCACGTAGTATGGGTACGTTCCCTAAGCTAGACTCGAATTCAATTTCAATAGACAGATTAGAAACGTTAATTAATTTGACTTACTTGTTCCAAAGCTTCCCAAATTTCAGCGTCCGTGTATTTATCGAATGGATCCATATTGTATCTTAAACTGGCAGAAAATAAGACAGGCTCTTGGGGGATGATTGAAATCTTCGACCTCAGTTCCTAAAAACGAATTTTTCAATTAGAGAAGGCGGCTATAGGCTTGATTGCTTAATAATATAGATAGCGTTACAATGATTGAATTTTTTTTCATGACTTAGATACAAATTATTTTACGCCTATTTTGTATAAATAAAATTGAATTTTATGTTTTTAATTTCCAAATAAATACAAAAAATATTATCGAAATCTTCAATTTATATCATGCTTATCTGCCCTGTTTTATAGTTGGAGAACAGCAGACAGGTTGACGGGCAACCTGATGGAACGTTACGTTACCACTCTCAAAGGGCGGTCTGGAACCTGGCTACCGCCGGAACACAGTCTCGTCTGTTTTAAAGTTTCTCTCAAATAGACTTCCAAATGTTTGTAATGTATAAAGGTTTTGTTAAAATGATCACAAAATGAATTTCTAAATATACTTATACACTACAATGCCGTCGCATCCTCTTCAATTTTATGATCCATTATGGAAAGCTGTCATCAGTCTGATAAATGATACTATTATACAATGCGAACCTTAAGAGCAATCGTGCTGGTTTCGACGTCATCAATGTAAACGTTGCCTTCGATTGGTGCTAGTCTAAACAACGCCGAGATCAACGAGGATTTGCCGGCGCCAGTGCGACCGACGACACCTACCTGAAACGAGATCAAATCATAAATATTCAAGTTTAGTTCGCAAAACACGACTTTTCATGATATAAATTAGAAAGAGAGTAATTTTTTCGGGAATTTTCAGGTGCATAAAAATCTGCTTATTCCAACACAGTTTCCACTAACACGATAGCTTAAATTCTTTTTTAAAATACCGCAATACTTTGGCTCCGTTCCACGAGATTCTCACAACGACCTCGTTCACGACCGCGATTTTTCCCGTTCTACTAGCTTGCGGACGTTACAATCATAAAATTTAGTGGAATGGGTTAATGACATCAACACTACATGTGTTGATGTCATTAACGACGAAATACATTGTTATATTGAAAAACGCGCATTTTTCAATGTTAATCGATTGAGAGAATTAATGCTCTGCGGCCAACACCCACCTCTTGACAGGGGTCATTGCGAGCGCTATATTATCAAAAATAATGACGTTATTAGTGACATTTACGCCACGGCCATAACGACCGTGGTCGCTACGTGGAACGGCAGAACATTTTGGGTGTTGTGAAGTACTAAGGGAATTGACCCTTTCTGTCCCGGGAATCCCGCGGGCATATCCTAGTATATCATAAAAGTACAATGAATGCTAAAAGGACACACCTTCCAGCCACTTTCAATAACGATATTGAGTCCCTTTAGTACGGGTTCGGAATCCTCGTCGTATCTAAGAAAGAGGTCTTTGAAGAGCAGCCTGGCGCGTAGCGGCCAGCTGGGCGGCGGCGAGGGGCCCTCGCTCTTCTCCAGCGGCAACGACGTGAACTGAACCACTCGCTCGACGCTGGTCATCTGAGCGACCACTTCTGTGGCTTGCTTCACGCCGTATTGTACCATGTTCACGAGAATCAAACCTTGGCTGATAGCCAAACCTACGTTGCCAGCTCTTGTTGATCCTACAAACATATTGTACACATAAGTGCTGGCCCATTTTGAAATCACCGATAGGCACTTTAATTATATTGTTATTAGTTTTAAACCTAAATTACTTTGAGAGCAAGCATTCACACAAGTTTTGCATTTACATTGCATAAAAAATTTATCCAAAGAACACAAGAATAAAAGAATACTTAATTATAGTCCGGAAGTATCTAATTTTCCGGGATAACAAGCATCCCTATGTCCATTTTCGGCAATGAGTCTATATAGTCTCTTTGCCATTTATGAAAATGAGATAGTTCCGGGAAAAAATTAAGTATTTTTTTCCGGGCGCGAAATTTTCTCGGCAATGAGACTTACAGTCTCAATGAATGGACATGAATACTAAGTGATAAACTGCGTTAATTTCACATTTATCATATTAGTATACATAGACTATGAATGGCTATACAGTTTATCGTCGGTTATAGTATTTATAAACAATATAAATAAGTTATTATATAAGAGATGTACATACCATTATCCGTTAACAAGAAGTTGTACGAGACAACTATCACGTAAGCGGCGCACATGAGGCTCAACCATACTGAAAACGCCGTATTGGAGGCGAGTGTAAGGTACCTGCATTTGAAAATAAGTTTTAACAGCATATAACAGACGACAACAATAAAAAACAATACATAACACCTACAAGGATTTCGATTTATTTGTTTTAATATAAACATTAGAGCTAAATTTAAATTGTTGTTTCCAAATGTTTCGCAGTAAGTTAAATATAAACGGCGAGTTAATTAATAATCACATGACCTACAGTTAACAAAAGTCTTTTGTATATTCTGCAAAATACGTAGTAACTGACGTCACATGACTAGCATTTATCGCCATTTATATGGCCTGTGGGCGTCTGAGGATGCGAGATGGGAGAGATGGGTCACTAAGGGCAATGAGATATAGATCGGTGATGGAGGAGGGGAAAGTGGGCCATCGGAACTATCACTCACCATATCAAACACTGACCATTCACTGACTGGCTGTTCATTTCACGTCTATATTTTTATGAGAGCGAGGTATCACACCGATGTATTCGGCTTATCGTGGTGTAATAAACACATTGATGCATGGATAATTTGGTTTTGACGATTAGTACCTATACAATTATCTTATCACACAACTGTACTGAAATTTCAAATAGGCGGTTATGGACATTAATGAAGCATCAATTGCTGGCCGTAATAGATAAAATTATAAATAAAGGATTTGATTAGCACAAAACAATGGTAATAAATGACTCACCATGCGGCAGTATGTACGTCTTGCTTGTCGTCGAAGTAACGGCGAAGCATGGCCTGTGCGCCGTTTGCCCTTATCGTGGTTAGTCCGGCCATGCTCGCCGACACGTGCGAGAACACTGGGCTTCGGGAAACACCTTCCACTCTAACATTTAAAAATAAATTAATCCGTATGAATATAACAATTTATTAAATACCAAAATAACAACATACGAAAATAATTATATTGAGTATCGATTTCAATTGAGTATTTGACACGTCGTAAAGTAAATTCTAAAACAATACACATAAAAAAGACCGTGCATTGGAATACTTTAATTCTCCTATCATCTCACTTGCAAAATTTCATCATACCTATAGAAATTATTTTCATTACTTGTTAAACGATAATTATGATTATGGCCTTTAGAATTATGACGTCATATATCAGTACATCTATACAAAATTAAGAAGGTTGTGACTTTTGTATAGCAATAAAAAGTATATCTGTTTATTTGCATAGAGTTCCTACATTAATATAATAGGAGAGAGAAATAGAGAGAAATGGAGAGAATACTTCGAATTCGGTTACAAGTGAAAAAGTTACAATGATCATAAAAAGAAAAAAAAATGTTGAATTTGTTTTTCTGAAAAATGATGGTTTATACCTTAAAGGTAAAGTATGTGTATATTGTATAAGTATTGAAACAATTTTAAGACATACTTATATATATATATATATATATATATATATATATATATATATATATATATATATATATATTTATATATTCTTTCGATATGGGAGGTGATCACTGATCAGGGAATAGCTTTCGTGTAATACGAATCCATGACTACAGCGAGAACAAAGTAAATAGTCAAAGTGTGATTTAATTTGTAACGGCTTTATGAAAAGACTTAAGTGCCCTAATCAACTGATATTTGGGATCGAATCCTGGTGTAAAAATGCATCACTTAGGCAGTTTATGAAAATTCTTACATGTGCTGATCCGAAAGAAAACATCGTGAGGTAAACTTAATGTACAATATTTAGTAATCTGCCTTACACAAGCGTGTTGGTGTTGGTCATGTTAATAACAAGTCCGCCAATTGACGTCCATCTAAGATATTTATTTACATACCTTTTAATAGCTTGGGCTGCACTCAAATAAATAATTGTCCAGAAATACATGAGTACCCCGCACCCAAAAGTGGTCAGCACCATATAGGGGTTTACTATGGCTACCATTACTAAAATACCAATCATTACCATAGTCACCTGAAATAAATAAGGTAAGTAGGTATACGTACGTATCATAATGTATGAATGTTAATATTTACGAAAATTAATAATAATAATAATTAACCCGCAGGGGGGCTTTGTGGCGAAGCCTTAGGTGAGTGGCGACACCTCGTACCTGACTCCGGGGGCCAAGACAAGGCCCCCGCCTCCGTGCTTGCCTTAGCCAGCCGGCACGGAGTGGAGATCGCTAGAGCTAAGACTCAAGCTCCAGGGGTGGAAGTGATAAAAGGCATCACGTCAGAAGTAGCTTCGGTGAACCTGCAGCCCACCTCTCTACACCCCTTAGCCATTTTTCCATGTTCCCTGAACATTGCGACGGGCAGACGCCATAGTCCCCATATTCTCAGACCGCTAGTACCACTAATTCACCTCAATAGCCCGGTACTTTTTGTCCTCATTTCCCACAATAGTCCTACACTGGCCGGGGCTTGTCCTTGGGTGCATTATTATATGGTGTAGACAGGGATAATCGCCAGTCATCGTCACGCCACATATTTACATTAAATTTGTCAAGGGGCCTCTACGTGTTGGCCTCCCCATGGCCCCACGCAAGCCCTCCAAAAGTCCGGGCCATTCTCATGGCCCGTGGTCTTGAAAGACATACAATAATAATAATTAGGAATTTTATGCACATGCATGTAAGTGGTGGGGCCCGGAGGTCATGATCCTCTACAAATGTCTTTTAAAACCGCACAATGGCTCTTCGGGTTATCAAAGGGCTGGCTCCTACCCCGGTCTACAGATCAGTATGGTGATCCGGGGAGGTAATGTAGCCAGCTTTTCAGGAACTCCCCCCGTTTTCGATGACCGAGATCCAGTATTCTACTTATAGTCTTAAGGGATTATAGGTAGAATACTTACTACTTAAGGGGTTATAGTTAAGTTTCTTTCATTGTACCAGTTTATATTTTAATGTAATTTTTAAGTATTACAAATTGAATAAATACTTGTAGAAAAAACATCAAAAATATCCTTAGTCAGAATATGAAATATTTTGTTTACCTGGACAAGGAAAGGTTTCCCTTTCAGTTAGTAGAGACAATTTATAAGTCTTCTACAATAAATATAATAACTCTCGAAAATACAATACAAAATCATACCTGTATGCTATCTAAGTACATTCTTGGCAATATTTCATCAACAATACCCATATCTTTTGAGAATCTGTTGAGAATACGGCCAGAGGGGTTAGTGTCGAAGAAGCGCATCGTTGCGGCCAATATGTTGCTGAACATTTGATTGTGAAGCTTTATTGAACTACGTGTGCACACCCAAAGAAACAGGATCGATCTAGAAAGAACCAAAAATATTATTGTACGGCATGTTATGCGTCAACAAGACGTGCGTAAAGACAGGGGCAGGGTTTGTAGTTTTTTAAAACTTCTGAAATTAAAAAATCTAACTACACCAGACATAATGGTCAGCAACTAGCAATTAGGTACAGCAATCTGTGACGAGGCTGATTTTCGATGAAAACCAATCTATTGCGCAACCATGCCTTGCTAAATAAGAGCGGTCGCACACTCTGACTAGAACTAGAAGAGACTGAGCTAAACCTATGTAACAAAAACTGGAAAGTTTGCATGTACTTACCTACCATGTCATATGCAAATAACTTTTCATTCCATTTCTAAAATAATTTTCCATTACAGTTTTTTTTAGAATTATTACGTTACTATTGGTAATTTTTTATTGAAGGAGTTCAGCAGACAGGCAGACGGCCCACTTGATGATAAACGGTTACTATCGCCTATGGACATTTGCAACCCCAAAGGTGCTATACTATAAATGCGCTGCTGCTCTTTTAAGGGAGACTGGAACCTGGTCACTAATGCCGGAACACAACTTAAGATTCTTATGGCGGCATACCTACTCCAGACCAGGGGTGATAGTCATCCAGTCGGGCAAATACCCTACCACCACCTGGGGCGGCCGTCACCCACGCTACGCCGCTGTTATCATGTTAGGGTTATGAATGGATAACAGTGTACTGTTTTTCCGCATTTTAAAGTTATCATAATAATTTATATCAGTTATCAAGTAGATTGTCATATTGTTAATTTGTCACCTTTGTTATCGATAGTCTGTATTTTCAGACTAGCAATTGCGCAATCAGACGAGCGTCAGTACAAGTTTTATCTTCTAGTTTTTATTGTGTCTGCAAGTCCCAAGATTAAATTTAAGTACAATCCTATATCTTTTTATGAATCTAAAATTCGTTAATAAATCTTACTAAGACGTAGCTTTTGACAAAGTGACGTAAGATTTATATTATATGACCGTGGTATAAATATAATACTGGTCTGTTGTAAATAGTTATTTTTGCATCGAAAAAATAAAGTCGAGCGATGAGTTTCAACCCCAAGCAAACGAAAAATTTAAAGTTATAGCAGGAACTCGACTAGTCCCTGCTAAAAACCTACCTACTCGTATGGTTTTCGTGTAACCAAAAATAGATTGTTTTGTGTCAGAAGTTCAGAACAAGAGGCCCATCAAATATGAGGTGTCGGTTCTTCCCATCCCGGCCTCAGAGCTGAAGTAGGGAGTTAATAGTATGAGACCTCCGTCCGGTTTTCATCTGGTGGTTATTATCTTTAAGATTATTATAAAACTAGAATATTCATAAATGCTTGACATCACTACTACACAAACCAATCTAAGCCATTAAAAAAAGCGAAGTATTCTATAATTAAGAATGTACGTCGTAACGAGTGATGGTACCATCGAAGAAGTATGCTATCTTTTTCCATGGTGATACTAAGGGTTGTTCCGCGTACCAAATCCCACTTATCTACATTTCACTAGCGACCGAGTACAAAATTAAGAACAGCTGCTAGGTATTTAATTTGAGTAACTGACTAAAATCGCAGCGTTGATAACTTTATCGGATATAATATGTTTACTTGTATCTTTAAAAATGATATATTGTTTATGTAGATGATTTTGCTTATATTTTTAGTTTCATAACAAAACTTGTTCTTACATCAGAAAAAAGTGACAATGATGTATCGATTTTGCATGTCATGACGGAATGATTTGTGAACCGTTTGCACATATATCTAGATGATCACGTAGATGAGTACGCACGTAAGTTTTACGATATCTTGTTATTACATAAGAGGAAATAAGGAAAGTAATAATAAGTTACTATCAATTGATCAAACAAACTTATTTACTTTGTACTGTTCAGAATTGAAATGACTTTTGTTTCATTAGTGATCAATCACAATCATTATCTTTAACATTGTTTGATGTGACTGTAAAACTAGATATCTATACTATACGGGGCTAAAGGAGTTCAAAGGGCCACTTTTACAGTCACATTACAACATATTTTGTATATAAGTAATCCAAAAATATGATATTTGTCGAGCGGTCAATATTGCGTGCAGACCAAATTAAAAAACAGCGTGGACACTCTGCATAGCACGACAGAAAATTCCTATTTATAGAATACTAGCTGTCGTCCTGCCCGGTAAAAAATAGGTGTTGATCGTAGAGGGTTGAAAATTTAGGGTTGTATGTATTTTTTAATGCTGTATAATAAAAAGATTTTTAAAAAAATATCTAAATAATATAAAGAAAAATTAGGGGTGGACTACCCTTAACATTTAGAGGGATGAAAAATAGATATTGTCCGATTCTCAGACCTACCCAATATGCACACAAAATTTCATGAGAATCGGTCAAACCGTTTCAGAGTTGTATGGTAACTAACATTGTGACACGAGAATTTTATATATAAGATATTACAAAATAGATTTATAATAAGATCTGGTAAATTCGCCTTTTCAATCAAGCAGACGGTAGTGAACAACTCTACATTTCTTCTAGCACAAAAAATCGCCCCTCTATCATCTCGGCGAACTCCTATGCCCTGGACACATATGAACAAAGGCCAAAGGTATGCGATAACAAATAAACCATTAAGCCATTAATCAATTTGGTTAAAAGGCGCAATACTGAAAAAATATGATGACATTTAATGATAATTTTTTTTATTGCAGGAGTTCAGCAGACAGGCAGACGGCCCGCTCGATGGAAAGCGGTTACCATCGCCTATGGACATTTGCAACACCGAAGGTGCTACAAATGCGCTGCTGCTCTCCTAAGGGAGACTGGAACCTGGTCACTAATGCCGGAACACAACTCAAGGTTGTTATGGCGACATACTTTAGACCAGGGGTGGTAGCCATCCAGTCGGGCCCTACCACCTGGCTGTGGGTTGTTTTGTCGCCTCGTACGACAGGCCGCCCAGCCGCAGGAAATTGTATTCTTTCTCCATTCCTGCACGGATAAATTTAGATATACTGATATTGAACGACTTAATATTATATTTACATGAATCACTTTGGTTGTTTTATCCAAATTGAAAGACAAATGTGAACCGTTTATTATCAGCATTACTAACCTGCCAGTTGTGAGTATAATACATCCCAATATTCCAATCGCCCATATATAAATATAAAACGGATGGTTAATATTTGTTTCATCTGTTGTTGTAACGTTTTGAAGGGTTAAAGCAGTTTTCACCATCGTGCCTATAACAGTTTCATTTCCAGGTATATTGGTGGTCATAGGTTCCAAAGTCGTTAGAGGAATTTCAGTGGTGTCGTTCAAGTCATTGTTAAGACGTGTTAAATTGTTGAGTTCTTCGTCTAATTTTATATGTCGATTCTCTACTACGTTCATCCTGAAATTAATATTATTACTTGCAGTGAAAAACACCAGATAGTTTGTCACCAAGAACTAGAACTGTCCTCACAAAGTCCCTCGTTATATTTGGTTCTGTATCCCACGAGAGTGATTACATTGTCCCGATCCGTAAAGTTCATAATATGTGTAGCAAGCTTTGGGTAAATTTGTTATATATAGGTTATACAAAGATATCGCTATAATAATGAAATCGCCGTCAGTGCAGGACCTTGTATCTACATTTTTGGTGAAGTTCTTGTCTTAGTCAAAATTGTTACATATAGTATTAACACTTGTTAACAGTTTGTAGAAAAAATATTTAATAAAAGTAATTACAAGGTCATGCAATGACGCCGACGATATATGTAAACATATTTTATGAGGATTCATTTTAATAATGAAATACATAAATGTATTTCATTATTAAAATGAATCCACTATATAAACTGACGGACTCATAAACTGCATCAAAGTTCAGGATTACTTTGAAATGATTTTTTTAAATAAGTATGCAAACTTTTTAGATTAAATTATATAAATATGGAGAGACTGGCTCTTAATCTCAAAAAAAGGAAAATTTAAAAATAGGACTGCAGTAAAACAAATGAATATAGCCGGGAAAAGAAAATTTACTCGTAGTATCAGATTTGCGTGTTACTTATAGCAAAGTTTTAGATTGATTCTCATTGATTTTTTATTATTTTGTCAATTGAATTATTGTTACCAGCAGTTAAGTTAGTTGTTGGGTTAGTTTTTTTTAACTCATCGAGAGTTTTTGAACCATAATATGGAAACTTCGTCCGAACAAGCGGCTCAAATTGTAGCATTGGTGCGGGAGGGCTTGGATCAACGAACGATTGGTAGAAATTTAAATTTAAACCAGTCTACGGCTTCTAGAATATACAGAAGGTTTGTGGAGACAGGTTCTTACAGAAGGAGACGTGGTACAGGCTGGACTCGAGCAACCACCGGTCGTGATGACCGATTTATTGTTACAACTTCCCTGCGAAATCGTTTCCTCACGTCTGTTAACATCAAAACAGAGCTTAATAAAGTCCGTGGAGTAAACGTGAGTGCACGAACAATAAGAAGAAGGTTAAAGGAAGCGGATATCACCCCTTTTAGACCAGCAAATGGTCCAAAGTTGTCTGTAGCTCACAGACAAGCTCGCTTAAGATTTGCGCGTGATCACCTGAATTGGACAGAAGAGCAATGGACCTCCGTATTGTTCACGGACGAATGTAGGACATGTTTATATGGTGCAGATGGTCGCAGAAGAGTCTATCGTCGACGTGGGGAGCGATATGCTCAAAGTTGCATTGAGGAGCGTGTTCCTTTTGGAGGCGGTTCGTGTATAGTCTGGGGTGGCATATCGATGAACGGGCGAACAGAACTTGTGTTCATAGACATGGTCCGTCAAAACGGTAATAGAGGGGGTTTGACTGCACATCGCTACATAACAGAGATCTTAGAAGATCACGTGGTGCCTTACATGGGATTCATAGGCGAAAATTTTACTTTAATGCAGGATAATGCCCGGCCGCACGCTGCTGCACAAGTTCGACAATATTGCGAAGAGGTTGGGATACGTACAATGAATTGGCCAGCACGCAGCCCGGATCATAATCCCATTGAGCATGTTTGGGACAATTTAAAAAGAGCTGTATATGCGAGAAATCCTTTGCCCACGACAGTGGCAGCACTAAGAACAGCACTTTCAGAAGAATGGGACAATATTCCGCAAGATCTTTTAATAACCCTAATAAAATCTATGCGGAACCGATTAGAATCCGTAATAAGGGCACGTGGAGGTAATACACCTTATTAAAACATAAATAAACCCTTGCATAAAGTTTGTGTCTATTGTTAAAACCAATTTTTTAAATAAACCAATTTTCCTTAAATTTCTGTTTTTTCTTCAAAAAAAGTCTTAAGGTCCTTTCCAGTACACAAACTTAAACTTAAGGATATGACCCTACGCTGTTTTAAAGTTCACGAACCAATCTAGAGGTTTCAATTTAAATCTGTATAGAAAGTTTGCATACTTGGTTAAAATATTTATTTCAAAGTCTTTATTACTTTGATGCAGTTTATGAGTCCGTCAGTTTATGTATCTATACTATTTCTTGCCGCGTAGAGCTACACTCACATAAAATTATTTTTTTAAATATTGGAGTACACGAGACAGACTGATAAACCATGTGCTGGGAAGGGGTAACGTATGGACATTCGTAACACATAGGCACCGTCAGTACGCTGCCGGCCTCGAGGAGGGGATTGGAACCTGGCCACTGATGCATTCGAATACAAGGTTATTTTGGCGACACCCTCTAGACCAGGGCTGGTAGCCAACCAGATGGCCTAATGCTCTGTCACCTTGCTGTGGTTTGGTTTGTCTTATTACATTAGTATTCTTTCTTCACTTCCATCATAAAAAGAAAGTATCATATGTTCACCAATATATCTAAATTAGATATCTATCCACTTTCATGAAAATAGGTTGGTTGCTAAAACCGTGACGAAGGAACAAAGTTATATTTTCATATTAATGTATGGAATGGTGTACAAAAAGGCGGACACACAGGTTTTAGTGAGTATATATGCCCGTGTGGCTGTGGAGTATCTAAGATATTAATGCATATCCCAAATGCGGTGTGCGTAAATTGCATTACAACTGAACAAAAAATTGCAACAAAAACAGAGATGAACACTGTAAAATACATGTATATCTAAATAAAATGCAAAATTTCTCGTAGTACGGAAATGAATTAAATTAAATACATATCTAAAATAACAGCATTAAAAATATAACATAAACATATATACGATGTAAAACATACCAATGGGTAAGCCACAAATCGCTACCCGAGGTGACGATTTGTGCTAATAGAATGGAGAAGACGGTCACAAAGAGGAGCCCCCACCCGCCGCCCGCGCGGAAGTACTTCACGTAAACAGATGCCGCCACACGACCTGTTCAATGCCAATGTTACTTATGACAACTCCAAGAAATAAAAACGTACACTTGACCATTGTGTCTCACGTTCTGTAAGTGACGTGATCTTAGATCAATGGAATCATAAAGCAATTCTATGTAGAACTATTAATTATGATTACTTATTGAAGTTTCATTTTCACGATATCGAGGAACTACTCGTTTTGGTAAACAAGACAACATAGCATGAGTATATCTATAACTATTATACTTACAAATAGCGAGAGAGAGAGAATGCTGTTGCACATCTCACTACTTTGGAAAAGCATTCAATATTTCACCAACAATTTACATAATAAAAATAATTAATATTGTATGTATAATTTAACAAATCAACCTAAATTAATTTGTAAAAATGGGTACGGAATTAAGAGTCCGTAGAGTTGTGAAAAAAAACTTCTTAGTATATTGAAAATCTCTAAAAATATTCAAGTTAGTGTGAATTAAAAAAACCCTCAGCTAATACTGATTTGAATAAGATGCCCTTTCCAACTGTGTAATTTGTAACATGAGGTATTTATGTAAAGGTTTTTAATGACCGGCTTCTATAATATCTGACCAGCAGTTAAATTGCCTTACTATCGGTTAAAATTTGACATAAGCTCCATTCAAGTAATGTCAAAATTCAATCGATGGTAGCGCAAGTGCGTGTATAGTAAGAATCAAGAACCGGCCATAAGAGTGTTGGCTAATGATGAAAACAATGAACGACGGACACCCATATAGATATCTTAATTATGCGTAAAATGACACGTACTTGGCGAATCTATTATTTACCTGATTCTGTTATTTCAGCGGATTCTTCTTGTGCCTGTTCTTCGTCCACGGCTGCTTTATCCGTAACTGTGTTGCTACTGGTGCTGGACTACAAATAAACAATTCATTAAACGTGACAATAAGCAAACGCAGCCATACCTACTAATGTATAAATGTAGTGACTTTGTTTAGATACTTTATTAACATTCTTCACGCTTTTGAAAATTAACCATTTTTACCTACCATGGATTTTGTTGTGTAATACGCATTACCGATGGACCGATGAGATGGACATATGTTACTTTTATCCCGGAATGGGATAATCTTTGCGAAATACGAGGCTCCAGTTTGTGGCTATATGCTATATGTTTACCAACCATTCATTTGCCTTACATCGGTTAAAATTTGACAAAGTTCCATACAAGTAATGTCAAATTCAACCTATGGTAAGACAAGTGAATGAATAGTTAGATATATGAACCGGCCATTGGATGACAGAAATTGAAGAAATCGATTATCATGTCATTTGGTATAATGTAGGGTAAATGTGCCAAATATCAGATACCATTTTCATTTTTACGTATTTCTCGAAAATATCAAAGCCAACAAAGTAATTTTAACTGATAATACTTAAAATTTAATGTGTATTACAAATCTGTAAATAATTTAGTACTTGTGCTTTCCGTTTCTGTGTTATAAGTGAGTTAACAAAATAACACGAAAATTTTATTCAAGCATGAGGAGGTCCTTATTTGAGTTAGGTACGTGCGGTGCCTGAATTAAGATGCGTTTTTTTGGGGCAACTCTTCTCCTGAGATCATGTAAATGGAAAACGCAACGAATTTAAATATTTTTATTTCTTCCACCAAAGGTTCTCCTTTGGTGGAAGTGGCACCGACACCGGAAACTGCTGTCAGACCTCGGGGCGCCGTGAGCGAGCGGCTGTGGAGTGTGCAAGGAGGGGCTCCCACCAGTTCTTACTACTATCGAATTCAAGTCGTGTCCATGTTCGGCAAGATTCACCTAAAACGTATGACGCCGTCTTGGTTTCCCAAGGCAATGAAAGAGATTTTAGTGGGGATTCCGGCTTCGGCCGCCGAAGTGTAGTCTTCTACCGGAAACCCTAAGTGGTGGGTAGGTAGTAAATAGATTTTTGCTAATCAAAAATGATTTATTTTAATTAGAATTGTAGATATAATTATGGCAATAAACCGAAATAATTCAATATATTCTAATAATTACTTCGACTTTTAAAGGGCCACATATATCCAATCCGATATGCTTTAGAGAAGTGTGTCCATAGTAACTATTGATGGCTTAATAGTATTCTTTCGTAATATTAAAGTTTCGTAAGTGGCCGCAGAAATTCAAATCGACGCCATTTTCAAACCCCTTTAGTAATTAATTTACTTAATAAAAATCACAGTAACAAAACTGTTGTAGTAAATTGACTGTTATACAGAAATTCTATTCAACTTGGTACAATACAAACCTGGATGGAGAGCGTGCGTTTTCTAAGCTGTGTGGGAGCAAGCTCATCAGGTTCCTCTTCCTCTTCCAAAAGCTCGGTGAACAATGGCGTCTTTGAAACCTCATCGAAATGACCTTGAATCTCAATATCCCCCTTTTCGAAAATAATAAATTACACATTGTTACTCTTTTAATTTCGTATTTCAAATGGTAGGTAAAAAACGATTAAAAAACTAAGTAGATTTTTTGCATCGTTATTTCGTTAATCCTTTCTTACTAACAAGTTAATGTCAAAATGTGATTATATCTTGGAAAAAGAATGCTTAATAGTATTTCATTTTACATGATTATGTTATTTAAATCCCCCTTTTAAACCCTATTATGTGAACCGATTTCTTTATATTTATATAGACTAGATAGCACGGTGTATAAAACTAAAGCGTACGAGAACAAAACTGACATAAACAGCACTAATATTTTTATCTTTATGGACTGTTCCAACTGCTTACGCATTATAATTTTTCCGTAATTAAAAATGTAACAAAAATACATATTCATCATGACCTTTCTAATAAATCAGAATTTTTATTTAAGTAGTTATATGAATTGATAAAAACATCAGCTGGTTAAACAACTTGTGATCTTTACACACCACTGTTATTTCAGTCTATATTTATTTAATTTTATCTTATTTGCAAATCGTACAGATCTCAGAAGGAACAGTCTTTATGTGATTATATTACATCGTATTATGCAATGTTAGTACAGTATAACTGTACGAAGTATCCTGCCGGAGGATTGTTTTCTTTACATGTTCTTATCACTAAAAAGCTCCGTTGTTATTTCCAAGACATTAGATTTCATTTTGGCAATTCAATTCGGTAATTATAAAGAAATAAAATAGATAAGTATTAAAGGTTGTAACGCATCGCCTCCGTTTGCCAATTTGCCTATAAGAATGGAAAAAGAATAGGTACCTTGTTTCATGCTACAAGTGATCATGAAAAACTTATTATACTTAATATGAAATTTCATAATGTCAATGCACATATTTTTAAGATCGAAAAAGAAAGACCCAGCTTTAACATTTATTTATTATACATTGATACGATCATAGAGATAATTTTTCCTAAAATACTCACATTCCGTAGTATAATGATTTTGTCTGCCGTCTTGAGGTGGTGCAACTGATGTGTGACCAATATACGCGACGAGTGCTTGAGCAGGCCATTCACACATTCAGACACAAGGTGCTTGCCCACGTGGGTGTCTACCGCAGATAGTGGGTCGTCCAGTAAATAGATATCCGCCTGTTTATAAAAAAATATACGTAGCTAAATATAAAGACATTATTTGGCAATATTTCTGCAAGAGTCGATGATCAACACCGAAGTAGCTATTCCCACAAATGTCCATTAGTGAGAATAGCTTGAATTTGAATATACCGTGTATTTGATATTGTATATACGTTGCAGATTTGTAATAAGAAACGTGAGAAGATTTCCCAACTTTAGTTCGCAAAACTTCTCATCTTTGTATTGTGAGTGTAGACAATTATTGTTGTCGTAAACAACAACAGACCAAACATAACCGGCTTCACACTAAAAACCAAAAAATAAATATGTAACCGACTTCTTCCTACAACACCTGGAAGTCGGTATCAAATAAAACATAAAAATGTTTTTTTTTTACTTGGCACCGACTTCAAGAAGAAAAAATGTCAATTAAAAATTTATTTTTTGGTTTTTAGTGTGAATTCGGCGTTCAGTACTGTAATTCTAAACATTTTTTTATACTTGAATGCTTCGTCTGGTATAATGTTATGGTTATAGGCGACGCAGATATAGCGATGGGTTTAATGCGTTATTTGTGATGCAATATTGTTATTATTATTAATGACGTAAAATATTGATAGATAACGTTAGTATATCGAGCCTTTAGCGCCATTTTATGGTAAGGGACATTTGAACATAAATATATTTTTTGTCGGAAAAGGTATTCTAAACTGTTATTTTGTGTTAAGCCTTTCAGGTTTAGTTACATTAGACCATACTAAATCAAACACTAAAAGTTTTAAAACAAAATAATAGTTTAGAATATCTTTTGCAACAACAAATATACTTAGATATTAATGTCGCTTACAATAAAATGGCGGTAATGGCTCGATATATATACACTAATGTAGCTATTTGTTAACGGCGTTAATTTTAACGCCATACATAAGACGCATTTGGCCACAGTCAATAACCATAAAATTATCGCAGGTGAAGCCCGACGCGACGGTTACAAATACGCAAGGATAGCAAATAGTGACGTCAGTGTCCTGTCTGCTTAACAACAGATTTGGCCTTAGACTAAGTTAAAGTCGATAACGATAAGATACAGACAGTGAGATGACATTGAATCAATTGAAAATTACGATCATTTTTACGTAACTACTTACATAAAACCTAAGTATGCCAGATTTGCACAAAATTCTTACAAACTACCCGTAAAATTGTCAGCATTTATGTTCTTTTGGTTTTACCACCTGCGTCTTCGTTTTAGTCGTTGGCAAAATCAATGGCAATATTATTCAGCTGTTCTTAATAAAATAATTATCACATTCCTAGATCATGTATATACATAGATCTTTCACAATCAATTGTAATAAACTATTTCAAAATATTATATGACCAAATTTATAGGTACGCATAGTTTTATATGAACCAACATTTTTTTTGCTTTTTATAAAAAAAACAAGCTATTTAAACGTATCATAGCATAATATATGGAATTATTTTAATACTAGCTGACGCTCACTTCACTGGGCGTCATAAAAATGCAATCAAATATAACCTGGCCTACGACTCCTACGAGTATGTCACTCAGTAATAATGTACATTTCTACCGGCGATTCAAAATCGGTTCAGTAGTTCAAGAGATTACCTCCTACGAACAAACACAAAAGTTTACCTCTTTATAATATAGTATAGATGGTAACGTATGGCAGAGTATAATATTTTTATTACCGTTATGGTTTAGTAACGGTTCCTAAATAGTAATATATTGTAATTACAGGTATGGCTCCTTATTTACATAAATAAACTAGAAAGAATTTCTTAGAATTCATCGTTACGGTGAGTTATACAAATCCGTTTTCTGGATATTTAACAGTTTTCGTGAACGGTGGTACAAACTTGTGAAAAATTAAAAAGACATTACTTATCAACTTTCTAGTTATTACAAGAATAAATGAAAGTTATTTGTTTTAGGCTTTATGGATTAATATTACAATAAAAAATGTATATTATAATTACAATACTATAAGAATATAGTATAGAAATTAAATTAGGAAAATACATTACTTGTATACGTATATATATATGTATTTAAAAAACTATCTGTCTATATAAGTTATTATCAATTATCAAGTAAGCAAATTGAATGGCACATACACTATTGTGTGCATAACTGTATACATTGCATAGTATCACGCAACGATAACGTTCTTCTATCTTATCTGAAATAGTAGACAGTCATAACTGATAAATCCCTTTTATAAATTTCTCTGTGTTACTAGTGAATTATATAACATTTGCTATTTGTATTCGAGACTGGGCTAAATCTAGCTAAATAATAAAGCGAGGCTAAGTTAATGTCTGAGAATCAAGACATGGAGAACAAGAAAAGTATCATGCTTATATAATGGAATGTAAAATCAGCCAATCGATTTTGAAAACGATCCAATCTATCAAATTCAAAAGACAAGACCCGCTACTTTAGTTAAAAGTTTCTTTTGTGCACACTCCAACTGAATAGCCACAGATGGCTGTTTCAGCGGTACCGGGCTTAGAGGGCTTCCCGACTCCGTGGGAGCGGAGGCGTTCAGCCCGGGAGCAGCGCGAGGAGGCACCTCTTGTGAGGTTCGACCTCGGCTCGACCACTGAGGGGGGATGACTCTATCGGATTAAGCCGTAAAAGGCTTAATGAGCTAAGCCAACAGGCTAAAGTCATACAATTGAGGACGAGCTGTCGACCCGCCGGCGGAGTCGATCTTAATATATCTTTACTACCGCTTCGCAACGTGTTATAGCTGGTAGAGAAGAAGCGGCAGAAGAAACTCTCCAGCAACACGTCTTAAGCCGCATTTCCATTAGGGGACATTTGTTGCGCGACTCTGTCGCTCTACACGAAATTCACGTGTCCCGCGCGATGTCGCCCGAAGTCGCTTGGGACATTTACGGGTCGCGCAACTTGTCGCTTGTCGATAGTCTGCGAGCGTCGACGCGCGCGACCTTCGTGTCCATCGACACTGTCGAGGGACACGAAGGTCGCGCGCGGCGAGTCCTCGACAGTCGCCCGACAAGCTTTGAGTGGTGAGAACGTGTGTCGCTTTGTGGTCCAAAAATGGCAGTAGTGTGGTCCAACGAGTTTTTTTTTTTTTGAGGCGAGGGAAAATGCTAACCGATTTACGCACTCTCAGGGCCGTCAGTAGGAAACGGCGCGCATCCACCGGGGGCGATAACGCTAGCAATAGTATGCTTTGTTTGCGCTTCGTCCGCGATGGCTTGACACTGAGGAGTGTGGAAGACTCAGAGCGATGCCGCACGGGCGAGCAACCTCAATACCCACTAAAAACCCCCTCCTCCCGTCGACCCTGCGCTTTTGTTGTGAAGGAAAGACTGAGATATAGAACATAGTTACGCAACAGTCGATCCAGCGCAAAAAAGTGCCTGGAGTGTGCCCTGGGAGAACACACCCCACTTCGAAACGGGGGCAGATGGTATCCCTTGCGTTGCCTAGTAGCAAGGGGCCCCTCGTACCGGAACCTAACTCAGGGAGGGAAGTAATGCGCGTACCTGCCTCTCCGGGTGCCAGCTGAAGGCCGGCGACCTCGGGTGGAGACATTAGCACGCGCTGCAGGACTTCGCTCCCTGTCCCTTTCTGCGGCCTCTTTGAGAGACATTACTGCCTCACAGAAAGTAACCGCAGACTCCCAGCGGTCGTCGCTGTGCAACATGGCCGTTACCAAGTCGCCAAGCGATCGGACGGCTCCTACGTGTGTCTCGAGCTCGAAACGCTGAGGCGTCCATGCAGCGCACTCAACAAGCGTGTGTAACGCCGTATCGGGTGCGCCGCATTGGCGGCAGTCCGGGGAAGGCAAGCAGCCCACAATGCGAAACAGATACTGATCGAAACAACCGTGTCCGGTCAGTATCTGAGTCGTCCTGAAGGTCAGGGTTCCGCTGGTGCGGGTCACCCATCTCTCCAGCTGCGGCCTGATTGCATCCACCGTATAGCCGCCGGCCACAGGGTGTTCGAGGTCACGAGACCAGGCGACGAGGCAGCAAGCGGTTTCCCGTTTCCTGACCGTCTCTAATTCGACTTGACAGAAGGTCAGTCCTCTAGCTAGGGCATCCTGCCGGGTGCGACGAACTCTGGACAGGACGTCTGCCTGGAGATGCTAGGGCAGCTCGCCTGCCAAGAGAGTCGCCGCCGACCACGACACTGTGCGGTACCCCCGTATGGTCCTCACGGCCAGAACCCGCTGCGCGCGGTGCAGCAGGGTTCGGTTGTGGCGGTGAAGCGAATCGGACCAGACGGGCGCACCGTAGAGTGCCATACTCCTCAGGATGCCGGAATAAAGCTTCCGCGTCGCACCCCCCGGCCCCCCCACGTTAGGAAGAAGCCTGGAGAGTGCGCCCGCGGAATTCACAAGTTTGGGAACTAGCTGCTCAAAGTGCGCTTTGAACAGCCATTTCCCGTCGAGAACTAGCCCAAGATATTTCATCGTGGGCCCTACTCTAATCGCCACCCCCTGAACTGTAACGGACAAGTCCGGGGGAGGATTCCGGAATTTCCTATGGAACATGACGGCCTCCGTTTTCGCGGGGGAGACCTTCAAGCCCAGCCTAGCTATTCGATCTATGACGAATGCCAACCCGTCGTTGGCGACGTCCACGGATTCCGCAAAGGACGCGGCGCGTGCCCTGAGTAGGGTGTCGTCCGCAAAGCAGATCAGCCCTACCCCGGGCCGGATCGTCACCCGAAGGATCCAGTCATAGCCTACGTTCCAAAGGATCGGCCCGAGGACCGACCCCTGTGGAACGCCGCACGCGACACGTCGCCGACCTAACACGTGATTGGCGGACTCACCGCCCTCCCAAAGGATAGCCGATCTCGCAGGTACTCGCCCAACAGTCTCGTGAGGTACGGGGGGACTCCGTGCACGCGGAGCCTCTCCCTGATCTTCTCATGAGGGACGCTGTTGAAGGCGTTCGCTATGTCTAGCGACACTGCCAGAACGACGTCCTTCGCTTGGACGGCTTCGTCCGTCAACGCTCGCAGCGTCTCGAAGGCGTCCCTCGTGGAGCGCCTCCGCCGAAACCCGAACTGCGTATCTGATAGCCCCGGCTCCACAGCGTCTAGATGCTTCACAAGCCGCTCCGCCAAGATCTTCTCGAAGACCTTGGCGATCTCGTTCAGCAGCACTATGGGCCTGAAGGCGGATGGATCGTTGGGAGGACGACCTCCCTTGGGAAAAAGGCACAAACGCCCCTCTTTCCATTGCGACGGGAACCTACCTGCGCGAATACAGGCTTCGAAGAGGTCCCGCAGCTGGCTGCGTAGGTGTTTCGCAGCCAGGAAGAGGAGTCGACCTGGAACCCCGTCGGGTCCCGGTGCCGTCTTCCTGCCCCGGAGCCGGTCCAGGGCGACGTCTAGCTCCCCCTCGGAGATGGAGTGATGCTCCTCGTCCGTGGGGGTGTCGGGAATGGGTGGACCCATACTGGGGGGAGTGAAGTTCCCCGGATCCGGGAAGAGCCCATCGATAACCGACCGGAGCACCTCGGGTTCGAGCGTTTCCGTGACCGTGGATGTGCAAGGCCGCAACTTGTTGCGGGCCCCACGGTACGGGCGCCCCCAAGGGTCCCGATCGAGCGTCTCGAGGAGCTCGGCCCGAGCCCGGGCTTTCGATCGCAATATTGCAATCGAGAGGGCCTTTCTGGCCTCCCTAAACTCGCCCACGAGTCCATTTTCCGCGACGAAGTCCGGAGGACGGCGCGCCCTGCAGCGTTTGAGCCTGTGGCTGATGATGCAAACTGCCTTTCGCATCTCGCCCAGCTCCTCGGTCCACCAGTGGACCGATTGCTTGCACGGAGGCTGCCGCTTGGAGACGCGTGGCATCGCATCGTCGCAAACCCTCGTCAGGGTCTTGCGCATGTGCTCTGCCTGCGTATCCAGGTTCGCGAATTCGACTGGGTAGGCCCAGCTTTCCGATAGTGCCCACTCCTCGGCCTGCTCCGGATCGAGTTTGGTAAGGGCCCAACGCGGGAGGAGAGGGGGGCGATGGTGAACAGGGTTCGAACCGGAGGAGGGGGTCGTGAGCTCAAATCTGATATACCGATGATCAGAAAGCGACTCCACCTCCTCCAGCACCCTCCATCCGGTCACTCTGCGGGCGGCCGCATGAGTGGCGAATGACAGGTCGATGATCGATCCACCCCGCGCGCGCACGCAGGTCTGGACCGGGTCCAACGAGATTACATTGACCCTGATCGAGATGTATCAAAATTGGCAATTATTGTATTGTTGTGTGTGCCTATACCGTAAGGGGTACATGAGATTAAATAATATTAAATACTTACTTTAACAAAAGAATTTAATGCCTTTATCAATTATTTGCAAACTTCTGACAAATTACTGGTTTTGACACACTAAAAGTATAGGACAATGAACCATAACTATCTCCAGTTGCCAAGTATCTCAATGTTATAGCGAGACTGATGTGAGGGTCGATAGATTTCCGAAACTTTGTATCTTGCTTGACTACGGCCGGCCCAACCATATTTTAAAGTATCTCGAAATCGGTTCTAGACATTCTAGTAAAATTTTCGAAAGCTCCATCGTGCATTCGAAAACTATTTAATAAGCTTGAACTTTCCCTTTGGAGCAAATATTCCCGGACCCACCACCTCTTTTTTTACGTTTTGCTAATGTCTTCCGAATAATTATGTAAGCTGCACTGAACAACACTATTTCCTCGGGCGACATACTGATCACGACTGGCCAATGTGAACGAGTCATATGTCGCGGGACATTGTCCCACAACTTTTGCAGAGACAACTACGTGAATGTTGAGCGACAAGTATCTGCGACATGTCGCCTAATGAAAATGCGGCTAGGCTAATCTTGTATGGAGTTAAAAGCGGATTGGTGGATTTTATATATATGCATTTGTAATTACGAGGTTCAGGAACAATAATAACAGCCTATAACGTCTCATTCCTCGGCTAGGGCTTTCTATTCATAAGTGAATGGGCAATATATCCGCCACACTTGTCTAATGGCCGGGCCTATATCTCTCACTATTCATTCAGTTGCCTTACTATCGGTTGAATTTTAACATTACTTGTATGGAGCTTATGTCAAATTACCAAAAAAACATTAAGGGAAATGGTAAGATATAGAATCTGGCTATAAGACGGATTAGCAGTTTTTTTAAATCTAGACATTTAAAATAAATCCCAGAAAAGTTCCCGCCGGATTCCTAGGATAAAAATAGCGAAGGTTTTAAGTTTGAAAATTTGCCGCCGATTAGCGAAAACCGCGTCGAAATGGGCCCAGTAGTTTTTTATGTGATTCCCGAACAAACAGACAAACATACAAGAAATCAAAAAATTCATCGTGTTCTCCATCGTTCATATAGCGTATGCCAGATAATAAAAATTAATAGCTATAATGTACATAGTTTTTAGCATTGTATAACATAGATATGTATGAAGTACATATATGTATGTGTTGTATTCATTGAAGAATAATATTACTGTAAGCGGAAAACATAAACATAAATTCTTGTAAGCGTGTTTATTTCGAGTTTTTGCTGCTATAAGGCAGTTTTTAATACTTATTGCCCTTATTTATAATGTGGCGACCGAGGGTGGAACTCCCCAGCAGCGTAAATCAGTTTTAGAACTTTTAGAAAGTACTAGAAATTTCTGGAAGAAAAAGACAAGGACGGATATATTTAGAAAGAGATAGACGATAAACGAAAGAAAGAGATAGATAGATGTTAGAAAGGGATAGATGTATAAACGAAAGTTCCCGAACAGAAGGTTCGGGAAGGAAGAGACAGAGATAGATATATGGTTTCTAGAAAATTCTTCCGGGTATATAAACAGCGTAAGGCGCGCCTACCGGGCAGTTTAGAGTTGAAAGTTTAAGAGTTAAAAGTTGAGTCAGTCTAAGACGGTGAAGCAACAAGTGCGATACTAAAGAGTTGTTAGAGAAGATTAATAGAGTACAGAGACGAATCAAGTGGTGAATTTAGTGGCAAGTTTGGTGGATAGATACGTGAAGGAAGTGTGTAGCGTAGTTCGAAAGAGGAACCAGAGGCGAGCTACACGCGATAATTTCGGAGGTGGTCTACGCAATATCGGCGACGGTATTGAGGGTGTGACAACTTATCGTCGGAATTGTGCATCGTTGGTCGTGTGTTTAAGGACAGCAACTCTACAGGGAGGTACTGTGCGCGGCTTTGTAAGTCAATAAAAGCTTTTAAATTAAAAACTGGTGTTTTCTTCCAATCCACAAGTGCGTACCCCCGCTCGTACGTAACAATTTGGTGTCAGAAGTGGGATTGGAAGATAAAATGCCAGTAATGCCAAGAGACGGCGTCAACACTCGAGCTAGGGCTGCCGCCCAGCAACAGGAGAATTTGGAACTGGAGAGCTCTGTGGAAGAAAACCCTGGAGAGTTAAACGATCCTGTTGAGTGGACTTCAACAGACCCATCAAGTACGCAGCCCCCTAAATCGGAGTTCTGGGCATTGTTCGAGCAGATGCGATTAATGCAAGAAGAACAGGCCCGCCGTCAGGAGGAACAAGCTCGCCGCCAAGAGGAACAGCTGCGAGCAATGCAGGAAGAACAAGCCCGCCGTCAGGAGGAACAAGAGCGCCGCCAAGAGGAACAGCTGCGAGCAATGCAGGACGAACAAGCTCGCCGTCAAGAGGAGCAACTACGAGTAATGCTAGAGGAACAAGCCGTCCGCTTGAGAGAAGATCAGAGGACCAGCGAAAGCAGCATCCTAGAGGCTATCAAAGATAGTGCACGGGCAGTTGAGGAGGTACGGAATAAACTTCAAGTACATGAAGAATGTCTCACTGGGCATGAGGAACGAATTTCGGCCATGGAAGAAGATTTGCAGAAAATAAAGGTAAAGGGTGTGCCAATGCCAATAGGTACAACCTCCTATGCAACGAATTTTAAGGCACCCCCTTATGATGGAGCATCTCCATGGGCAGCGTACAGGCGGCAGTTTGAGGCCGTGGTACAGATGAATGGATGGGATAGCGAACAAGCCAGGACTGCGCTTATTTTGGGACTCCGGGACAAAGCAATGAATGTATTAGAAGCTGTCAGTAAGGATACCTCTTACGAGCAGCTAATGGAAGCTCTGGAATCACGTTTTGGTGACTCTCATTTAGAGCACGTATTTCGAGCCCAACTTCGTGAGCGTTATCAGAGACCTAATGAATCGCTGCAGCAGTGGTCACTGGAGGTGGAGAAGCTGGTACGAAAGGCATATCAGAGCTCGCCTTCTACACTTGTTAACAGCATACTTCTTCAAACGTTTGTTGACGGTATATCTGACGTTGAGATAAGAGCAGCTGTACGATTAGGCCACCACGATAACATGAAGGAGGCTTTGGCGCACGCTCTAGAAGTGGAAGCTGTTCGTCGAGATTCGAGGGGCGGACGCCTACGCGAGATCACTACGAGCGAAGATTCCATGGGAGGTCGGAGGACATTTACCCTCAGATGTTATGCTTGTGGGGAGCGAGGACATTTCCGAAACAGGTGCCCAAGACGACCTTATGAGGGGCAAAGAACTGAAGCTTCTGTATCAGAAAGAGCAAACAAAGTTAGAGGTGCGAGAACGATACAGGCTGACAGACAAATTACCCCGGAAATTCGGATTTATCAAAGTTCAAATGGGAATAGTTTAATGGTTAATGGGATAGTGAATGGAGTTGCTTGTCTACTAACTATAGACACTGGAGCAACGCGTACAGTTATTGGACCGCAGTTATTGAGGAAAAATGGAAAAGTAACTAATGAAGACAACACTGTTGAGCTAACAACGGCTACTGGCCAACGGATACCGGTAAAAGGAGAGCAGAAAGTAGCTATCAAGATTGGTGAAAAGCTTTTCTGGCAACAAGCAGTTATAGCCGACATTATAGGGGAATGCATAATCGGTTTAGATTTCCTCAGAAAGCATCGGTGTACACTTGATATAGGAAACGGCATCCTCAAGTGTGGAGAAATGGAAGTTCCAATAAATGGCGGATGTAAAGACGCGGTCTGGCTAAGAATTAGTAAAGAAAATCAAAGGAAAAAGAAAGTGCACCGAAATGGGTTTCAGAAACAAGTGTTGGTAGATGCGCCGAGGCTACGACGAGATCGCCAGAAACAACGATCTGAAGGGGTGCCGCGTGAAGTTGCTAGCGAATGTTACGGACAAACCATGAGGGTCATGTCAGAGGAACGCTGGTCTGGTCATACAGGAACATGGAATAAGGCGGACCGAAGGAAGAAGAGGGTTAAGAGACGAGCTACAACGGCGAATACTGGGGACTTAGTCAAGGATGTCCAGAAAAGACATCGGAGGCGGTGCCCTTCAGCATTGCGATGGTGTCGTGGGGAGTCACGGGCAGATGTGGGGAGCTTTCCACGAGAGTCTTATTGGGACAGCTTTGGAGCAGCTATGTGGAGAAACGGAGTTACGAAGAGTCCTGCCGGGAAAGTCCATGTGGGTCGACCAGCGAAAATTCAATGTTATAACGATGCTCGGGACGAGCACGTTTTAGGAGGGGGTAGTGTGGCGACCGAGGGTGGAACTCCCCAGCAGCGTAAATCAGTTTTAGAACTTTTAGAAAGTACTAGAAATTTCTGGAAGAAAAAGACAAGGACGGATATATTTAGAAAGAGATAGACGATAAACGAAAGAAAGAGATAGATAGATGTTAGAAAGGGATAGATGTATAAACGAAAGTTCCCGAACAGAAGGTTCGGGAAGGAAGAGACAGAGATAGATATATGGTTTCTAGAAAATTCTTCCGGGTATATAAACAGCGTAAGGCGCGCCTACCGGGCAGTTTAGAGTTGAAAGTTTAAGAGTTAAAAGTTGAGTCAGTCTAAGACGGTGAAGCAACAAGTGCGATACTAAAGAGTTGTTAGAGAAGATTAATAGAGTACAGAGACGAATCAAGTGGTGAATTTAGTGGCAAGTTTGGTGGATAGATACGTGAAGGAAGTGTGTAGCGTAGTTCGAAAGAGGAACCAGAGGCGAGCTACACGCGATAATTTCGGAGGTGGTCTACGCAATATCGGCGACGGTATTGAGGGTGTGACAACTTATCGTCGGAATTGTGCATCGTTGGTCGTGTGTTTAAGGACAGCAACTCTACAGGGAGGTACTGTGCGCGGCTTTGTAAGTCAATAAAAGCTTTTAAATTAAAAACTGGTGTTTTCTTCCAATCCACAAGTGCGTACCCCCGCTCGTACGTAACAATAACTATTTGAGTCATATTTTGTCGGTACACTTATCGTTAAAATACATATTATCAGTTTATAAATCTCTTTCCCATATATTACTCGTATATAATGAAACCTTGAAACGATTTACAAAAAAACGATGACAATCCATTTTTGAAGTCTGTATGGAATGTAAATAAAGTTCTAAATAAATAATTACTTGAATGTAAAAATGTATTTATTGACTGTTTACTTGTAAGAACTTTAATATAAACTTTTTATCATTTTTTTACGTTTACTATCTCGAAGGTTTTCAATACCTAACTATCATGAATATTTTTGTCTTAAGCTGGGTTTCTTTATCTTGCCATCTCGACGGGTGCAAAGTAAAAAGAGATATCTGCAAAATAGCTACTTTACAGGAGAGCGAAAAGATGGTCGTATTAACTTTGAAAGAACATACGTAGCTGGCTTTTTTTACGTACGAAAATTTATTGAAATAATGTGATATATGCAAAACAAATAATGTCATATTGTAAAGAATTGTTTTATTAAAACGATTGTACAATAAACTAAAAATCATCATTTTGTAGATAACTTTATTTACTTTGCACCCGTCGATCTATCCTTTATCAGTCAGTTTTTAATAAGTGTTATGTAGCGTTGCCAGGTGTCCCGATTTTCAGGGGTCTGGGAACGGGTCCTGATTTGCACCTGCACGGGATACCAAATGTCACGAAAAATCATTGATTTTATTAAAATACATTATTATTAGAAGTTTATGCAATTAAACCACATTTATTTTTTAAACTGTTTTTCTTTGTCGCGTTTTACAAATAAAAAGCAGTAGCGCAGAGGTTAAATCTAAAAATTAGCTGTCGGTCAGTGAAAATTGCATCGAAATCGGCCCAGCAGTTCTCTATCGTTTATATTTTTTTTTTAAGTAGCATACTATATAATGTCCAGATACGGCATTTTTAGAATTTTATAATATTATATAGATAGATATTTCAATGGTAGAATATCTTATTATACATAAAAACAAAATTCACAAAAATACTATGTATAAAAATCTATTCCGCAAGTGTGTGACAAATATATAAATGATGGACAGAAATAAATTTAGATTGGAAACAATTTTAAATTTCATTTTATGTCACAATACCTCGATAACCACCGCATCATATCTAATACCGTACATCCATGGACGTATAATTGTTCTTTATACGTCCATGCGTACATCACAATACCTCGATAACCACCGCATCATATCTACTACCGTACATCACAATACTCGATAAATACCGCAAGATATCTTCTACTACCGTATATTATCAACTGTTATATTAACGGTTATTTAATCAAAAATTGCTGTACCACCAATGATATCACGAGCGAATGTTGCGGACTTTACCCACCTGTCTATAGCAGGCTCGCGCGAGTCCAATGCGTGCACGTTGCCCGCCACTTAGGCTGATGCCTCTTTCCCCGACCAGTGTGGCGTCACCGGCCGGCAGTTGTTCAAAGTCGCGTAAAAGCGCGCATGCCGTCACCACCTACAATCACAACCAAACAAGTGACCGATAAAAGCGAAGCGACTAATCAAATGTTTACAAAGCGGTTATTGTTGTACTCTCCACGCATGTGAGTGAACCAATATAAAGCTGTATAATCAACGCTAGCTGCAAGCATATTTTATTGACTTTAGTGATAGTCTATTCTATCATGTTCAATAAGATATTGTATTTAATAAAACATCTTCTGGAACATTGTAGATTGTTCATTAGAACGTTTCGCATAAAACACAACAATAAATACTGTCTTTCCTTTGTAGTTAACAGAGTGATAGTTTTGTTTATCTAACCGCCAATCTAACGCAAAGTTTAAGTTAACCAATTCTGATTTTGATGAAATATTTCATTTCAGCTGTGTAAATGCAACGTATGTTGAATTTTGTAGGTATTATAATTGTTTTAAACTCTTAGAACTTAAGTTAATAAAAGCTTTCGGTATTCTAAATGAGTCATGTTTACATCATAACAACATAACTATATGAATTATTTTAGGTTAATGACCACGCAAGATTTGTATTTCTTGTGTTAATTTAAAGATTTTCTGTCTTCGTCAACTGTTTACATAGTTTGACATTCATGCTAAAAGGCGCGGGCATCTTTTTATTATATCAAAATCAATAAAGACAAATCTCAGTAGGTTTCTGTTAAAATGTTGCTACATAAATAATTATTCACTTAATCAATACATGCTTTTTTTATTTATTGCAGGAGTGCAGCAGACAGACAGACGGCCCAATGATGGAAAGCGGTTACCATTATTATATATAAGAAATCTTTATGCTACTGAATCACACCTTTGCCAATCAAGTAAAGAATTTGATAACATTAAATAACCAAGGTATACTTATAAAGTTTTAAATGTTAAGATATATAATTAAATTTGTTAAAGGTTATCCAAAGACGTAATTAATAATAGTTTTTTTCTGTAACTAAAATTTCTAGTAGTAAAAAGACGAGTTTCATGATTATTATCTCTTTATCTTATTCTTAACGTTCTTATCTCCTTTTTTATCTTATTCTATCATTTAATCACCTTTTTATAGCGAATCTTGTCGTAAGGCAGTCCGAAAAGTATGTTTTCTCGTATTGTGGCAACAAAAAGCCATGGTTCTTGACTGGCGTATGATATTCGGGAACCCCCCAATGTAAGTGTCCCATGTGATGGCGGGAGTTCCCCCAATATTACTTGCAAAAGAGACGACTGTGAACAAAATTAGTCACCAATTTATTATAGAATTACGCTAAAAATTGTTACCTATTCTTATTATCTAATCGAGTTTACTTTTACAAAAGTGAGGTATATTTAACAATCTATTTATAAAACAATAAATAGGCTGGGAGTGTAGAGTTTGTAGCATGAATGTAAAAATAAGGAAAACTCAGGGGTATAATTTGGGTCAGTAGAATTCCAAGAAAGCAACTTTTAGAATATTCGTCTGTCGTGTGTCAGCATCACGTGAAAACTACTAAACGGACTTATTAAAATGAAAATCGAACTATGGCCTATATCTTGCTATTCATTCGCTTGCCTTACCTAGCTTATGTCAAATTTCAACTGATAGCAAGGCAAATGAATAGAATAGTATAGGACCGCCCAAGAGAGAGGTACCATGGAAGCGCAGACTCTTCGTGTGCACTACTAGTTTAAATATATGATTCTTTCATCACTTTACAAAGAATATGTATTAAGATAGTATAATTTTAATTTCACCTTTCCAGAACCAACCAATCCAGCGACCCCTACAAATTCACCTGGCTGTACAGTTATATTAATATTTCTCAACGTGTAGACAATGGGGTCTGGTACCCAACTGGCGGAAACATTCTCCAAAACCAATCCAGTTATCTTAGGTCTCTCAGCTTTTTCTTTTTCTGTGCCATTACTCATTAAAAGCTTTGGTTCAATGACTTTTGAAGCTTTTTCAGGTTGCAGCTCGTCCAGCAATAAAAATTCCTGTAAAAAATAATATTATCAAAAATATATTTCATAGAAGTCTGTGTTTGTGCAAGCTTCTAATGAGTTAGAGTTAGGTCTTTACCTCGATTCGTCGTACAGAGACTCTGGCTTCCGCAAGGAACGAAAGTGCCATCGGGAAGAATATGTTGCAAGCAAGTTGCAGTAGATTGAAATATTGTACTAAAGAGAAGGTAATGCTCGCTCGGATATCACCACCTATCACCACAAATGCCGTTATGGCAGCAAATAGAATAAATCTTTCGGTAAATACACTGAGAGCCGTTGAGAAACCCTTGATCATGGATGTTCGTAAAATAAAATGGACTTCGAGCCTGTAACAAACAATGTACTTTTAATTAAAAGTTATTAAAACAATAAGCCTTCTCATAATAATAATTTACAGCAATGTCGAGACAGACGAAACCGATCTGCAGATATAAAAACACATAGATTAAGATCCCTGGGCGATCAGACATTACTTATTTTCACATAGATGAAACCTTAGTTTCTCAGTAGCGTCTCATGCTCTTGGAATACCTGCGTGCTTGTGGCTCGCCTTGTGACACCTGGGCAGGTACCAGGTAAGAAAGACAACTAAAAAAAAGAGTTACTTAACTTAAATTTAAATGGCTGATTTTATATATATGTTTTGTAAAATATTATTCTAAAATAGTATCATAAGTGTTTCTTTAAAGTCATCTGTAAGAAACTTGACACTACCCGTGATCAGAAGGCCGGCTCATATTTCGTCCAACAAAGAAAAATTGCCATAGAAAAAGAATTAGAATTCTTCTTCCGTGGTATTGCCATACAACGCGGCAATGCAGCCAGCCTTCTTGGCACCCTCCCCGTTGGCAGTGATTTGCTACATAATATATTTTAGTTTCAATTATTTAGTTCATATTTCAGTGTTTAATTTTCTTTTATATGTTAGTTTTTATTAATAGTATAATCAAATTAAAGAAAGAATATATTTATTTCCGATCACTGGTTGATATATCCAAATTGCAAGACATAAGTAAACATATGTCAATACCGGCTTTAGAGAGTTCTTATTGAAACTAATAAATGGTACATTATATCCGAATTTCTCCTACTTGTTTAAAGTATTGTAATTGTAAATTGTCACCAAAGACCATACATGTAACATGTATATAGAGGCATCCCACCCAAACAATCTCATGAAGCCACATTGATTGAATGCCATATTTTAAATAGATATTAATTGAGCATGTTGATCGAACCAATAGATCAATTGTTTAAAAAAATATTATTTTATACACGGTACAATATAATAATTATGTAGACATGCTGGTTCTACGTGCAGTGTTAATATGGTTGAGCATTATGTTATAGTGAAAATCTTACTTTCTTAGTCTATCAACCAGTTTTTCGAACGGCTTCTCCCAAGCATACATTTTGATTACTTGTACACCGTTTACGAGTTCACTCATTACTTTTACTCTTTCGTCTGTTCGTTTTGCAATTTTGCCTCGCATTACTCCTTGGAGATGGCTTAAGTATGCTGAAATATAAAAAATATGAACAAATCACGAAAGATATTTGACGATTTACTCTGTATCAGTGCGGGAGCGGCACATACCAGTCAAGTCAGCGAACCCTAGAGTCCAGTTTCGACTAAATGTACATGATCATCATTAACTTACAATAAAAAACTGATCTAAAATAATTGACTTCAAGCTACTCAAGTTTTTAGATTAGATTCTTCCTTGTTCTTTTCAATTCCCAACCACTCCCGCAGATATCTCTTTCACAACTACCACCAAAGTCGCAGACGCCTTCAACTTCTTCAAGGTAATTACGTGCACACAGATTGAGTGAAAAAAATCTGTATGTCAGACACATCTTCGAGTGTCAAAGTTTACCAAAGTATAAGAGAAATCAATACACCTTTCGAAATCAGTGACAGCATACATTTAAGACACTATTTACACTTAGAGGTCGATTTTTTGGGTTTACAGACGTATCTGGATGACGATAGCCACTTACCACTAAGGTGCAATCATTTGCCGTGCTTTATTATTTACAAAAGTATTTAGTTTTTAATGGTATTATGGTTAGTAGGTAAAATAATAACAGCTCATGAACGTCTCACTGCTGAACTGGGGCCTTCCATTTTATAGGGGAATGGACAGTATAACCCCTATATATACTTTCCAAGGCGGGTTGTCAAACGTGTCTAAACACGATGTTTTCCTTCACTGTTAGCACGTGATAACTGTGACATTATGCACATATTAGGTCAGAAAACTGCCTATCTGGTGCATTCTTGCCTTTTGACACTCACCTTTGAGTTTGGGACGTAAGTGCGGTACCCCTAAACTACCACGGCTTTTTTTGTTAATTGGTTAGTGGGTATTCAATTATTATAAATATAAAAATATTTTACACATTTACCTTGAACTAATACAGTTTGTGCAAATATGACTGCTAACGCTGCAAATGTAGCCCACGCTACGTGCTGCCACACTAAGTACGACACTACAGGAACCACAATGGGCATAACCCAAAGGTAATGGAGGAATTGAGTCACCAAATCGAAGCGGTTTACATCGTTGGACATAAGGTTTATTACTTGACCTGGTTCAGTCTTATTTAAACCCGTTTTATTTAACTTTAATATCTGTAAAAAATAAATGGAAAACACATTGTTACTATCTATTGAAGTGAACGTCTAACAAATACATTTATTGGAAGCTTGACGGCCTTTGTGGTTCAGCCGGCTAAGCCTTTGCCGGCTTACCTCACTACAACCCAGAGGCTCCGGGTTCAATTCCTGGTATGGTAATTTACTATGGTCTCCGTGTCTGGCACCGGCCCCAGTGTTCCGTTGTATATTACCCATAACATAAGCGTAACTTGATTAATTTGGAGATAAGGTGTGTGTGTGTGTGTGTGTGCGTGCGTGCGTGCGTGCGTGCGTGCGTGCGTGCGTGCGTGCGTGCGTGCGTGCGTGTGTGTGTGTCTGTTGATTTAAGATTTATTAAAAAAAATATATATCAAAACATACCTTTCTATACAGCAAAGAACAAGAAGCTATCCTGAGACGCATTCCAATGGCGCTTTGTTTTAATTGCACGTGGTTAAACATTAATGCAGTTCCAATACTCATCAGGTTCATTAAAAAATTGTATATATGAGCATTTCTATACGTCTCTGTTGTTTTCTCACCAGCAAAATATTCGATGAATAAAGCTAATGTATACGGAATCAGTGGCCTGAAAAGAAGTTATTATTCAAAATAAACCATTACGTGTTACATGGCTTGATAAAATACAATTTATATTTTGGTTAAAAAATTCAAATTACCATAAGACAATGAATAGTAAACCGACGAAAAATCCGCAAATCATATACTCTACCCAAAAGGATCTAATTAAAGCCTTTGAAAAGGAGGGTCTGGTGCCTTTTGTTTTCGCGTTTTCGAGCTCTTTCTCCCATGCCTCTTCGAGACGATCCCCTAAGCGACCAGAGTTGTCGCCGTCGCGAGCTTGCCATAAGTCTTCCAAAGTGAAACCTTGTTTGTACCCTCTGCAAAATAGTCTAAAACTCCATCTGAAAATTAGATATTTTGACAATCTACAATTAAAACATTGTTTTCTTTCAAATAGTTATACGTGTATGTACATTTAATAGATGTTCATACATATGTACATACATATTTACTGACGTAAATAAAAATATATACAACAATAAATAATTAAAAGTGCTATTGTTACAAATTTCCCACGAAATTTTAAGACTGTTTTGGCTTATAAAAAACACAGTGTTATGTATGCAGTTGTTATGTACGCTTAACTCAATGTACGTACGATAAAGACCCGTAAACCTGGTACACACATACTTAGAAGTTAGAGTGCGTCTTACGAAGTGTCCCACGGCAAGAAAGGAACTAATCACACAAATGCGCCCAGCCACGTTGTTATGTTGTTATTATCAAGTGTTTTGATGTAAATATTACATTATATTATTGTTCTATTCACTAATATCATGTAAGAAGAATATTAATCTTTTTCCATGCTAATACTATTAAATCGCAATATTTCAAAAAAAATCTAGTTCTAACATTCCGTTCGACGACCGTACCTCCCCGTCTGCAGACCTTTTGTTAGATAGTCTATAATTCTATATAGTAGACATCATTTACATTATGCGCAGTTCCATGGCAGCAAGCAGGTAAGTAGCAAAGGAAACGGTTACGCGGGTATGAAAAGTTCGCATATTATGTTGTTACTTTGGTATAAGGTAATTGTATATCAGCCTCCTCGGAATCCATGGTACATGCATAACACAGTAAGCAGGCACCAAATTAAAGTTGAACATAGGTTACCTTCCGGACACATTCATTGAGAAAGTTTGGGTTCTTAAGTCTGATTCAGAAAATTGTTTAACTTGTAATATAGTTGAAGATGTAACCCATATTCTAATGGAATGTGTTTGGAACGAAGCAGCCGGAATTAAGTTATTCGCGGAGTTAAGTCTGGAGAGATGGACTAGTGTACAATATTTAGCATTTTGGCCTCTGCTACTTCTCAAGAAGCTGTAACTCTATACAAATTTGTGATGAGCTCCTTGTCTGCGGGGGAACACATCACAGACACATTAGATTTCATATTAATTTTATGTTAGTTTAATGTAAGTTATAATAAATTAAGAAAAGGTACGATGGGGATGTCATAACCAAAAAGGTTCAAAGCTCCTTTAAAATAAAAGAAAACAATGGAGCACGTATACATATTTTATATTAGTCCGTGTTTAACAAGAAAAGATGACTGTGTACTGTGTGTGTGATGACTTTTGTTCATATAAAATCTGAAGAAGGGTTTGAGAAAAAGGTCAAATAAAATTTCAATTTCGGCAACTCTTTTTTAACCGACTTCGAAAAAAGGAGGAGGTTCTCAATTTGTCGGGATCTTTTTTTTTTGTCGTTACTTTTTTTATGTATGTTCGCCGATTACTCCGTCAATTATAATCCGATTTACGTAATTCTTTTTTTGTTCGACGCGGAATAGCTTCCAATTGGTCCCCTATAAATTTTACATAGTTTGGCCCAGTAGTTTTCATTTTATGAATATTTTTTATGAAAAAAGTTTCCTTTTCGTTCCATATGTACACCGATTACTCTGAGATTTATGATTCGATTTACGTGATTCTTTTTTTGTTCGACGCGGAATAGCTGCCATGTGGTCCCCTAAAAATTTGACATAGTTTGGCCCAGTAGTTTTCATTTTACGAACATTTTTTTGTTTCCGGTTCGTGGGACCTATATTTTTTAAGAAGCGCGGCACCATTCGTAGGTCCACCCATACATAGCTAGACACTAAAAAGTAACAAATAAAATTTGAAAACTTCGTTTAAAAAAACCGACTTCAAAAACTAAAATGTATAAAATAACTTATTTTTAAAGCTCTTATTATTAATATATATTACCTAAAACATCTTGAAGTCGGTGCAAAGTAAAACATAATAAAAATTACTATATTTTGCAAATTACTAAGCACCGACTTTAAGATGTTTTAGGTAATATATATTAATAATAAGAGCTTTATATTATTAAATAAGTTATTTTATACATTTTAGTTTTTGAAGTCGGTTTTTTTAAACGAAGTTTTCAAATTTTTGATATTAACTAAATAAGCAAACTAGATATAAAAATCAGCCATGTTCTTCTCCAACCAACTGTTTTTCTCATATGGCCAAGAAGCCGTAAAGCGCATTCGAATATATCCCAAGTATGTCTCAAAAACCACTCAACAGATTTTGTTCACACTAACATTTGTTAAAAGTATTTTTAATTTGTAACAGCTCGCTCTACCTCTTTTAAATTTAGCTATCCAATACGCAACCATAAAATAGGGTACAGCATCGTCCCCTGATGTCTGCTGAATCTCCGAAAATTATTTTTCGTAGACATTTTTATTATTTTATTTTTAACCACTTCAAAAGATGAGGAGGTTCTCAATTAGTCGGAATCTTTTTTTAAAATTTACTTTATCGACAAACAGACATTCCGTATTAGCTATTTAGCCATTATTTAGCTAAGTGTTATAAAGTGCTAAAAATGCCATTTCCGCGCAGAATAGAGTAGTTGACAGGGACAAAAATTTAATATTATTTGGTTTTCTATACTGTAAACCAATTTAAATCGTTAATTCGTTATTCAATATTTTAACGAAATAAAAAAAACAATATAAAGCCATTTATCATGTGACATGAACCTGAAGTAACCGAGTGTCGTATAGTGTTATCAGAAATTATCATAGTGACGTCACACGCGCGCTCGACGTATTTGCGGTATTCGGGTACTTCGAGTTCAAATATTTGTTTTTAAGATGTAACTTTTTAATTATAGCGAAAAAAAATAGTAAAATATATAAAAATTATATAATTTGATATTTTATTAGAAAAAATATGAAAATGAAAAATATGATTCAAATCCCCAGTTCCTGAACATTAAAACTTCTATGTAAGTAAACATCGTATTTATTGTATGAAAAGTTTTTGTAATGTTATGTATGTTTTTTCGTCGTGTCACGGTCTAGTAAATAAATGTTGTTCTTAAATTATGTGTTTGAATAAAAACACTTATATGGGTTTTATTATTTTTATTTAATTTTATTCTACTTATGTATCATAAAATTAAATAGCGTTATTATACGCAATTTTGATTTTACACTCTGAGGCACTACACAAGATCTACAACACTTGGTATTCATTTAAGAATAAGTAAGTTATTTCAAAAATATTATAAAATAGGATGTATTTGTTTATTTTAATTTTAAGTTTGTCTGTATAATACTCATATGAAAAGCAGATCAATAAAAAAACTTCTACCATAAATAAAATAGTAATATTATATAAAATTCAAAAAATGCCGTGTCTGTACATTGAAGCTATTAAAAAAAACTTGAATAGACTATATAAACGATAGACGACACGATTCAATGCAACGATTTGTCGTTTTGTTTGTTTGTTCCCCGGGAGCGGTTTGTTGTTGTTCGGGTGCAAAAAAAATTGCATATTCCGACACAATTTTCACAAAAACGAGAACCTAATTTCTTTTTTAATGCTGCGGTACCCTGTGTTCCGAGAATCCTGCGGAAATTTTCTCGGGAATAATATAATAATAAATTTCATATTTTTTTCATGATTTCGATACGATTCCACTAGTATGATTTACACTAGCTTAAGTCCTCTTTCAAGTGGTTCGATACTTTATATTCCGGGAATCTCGAAGGCATTTTCCCGGGAGTGTTTTTAAGTGGGTAGTTACTACGTAAAAATTAGATAATTCGGATCCATCATCTTAAACAATATCATAACTAACTACGAAACAGTTCTATAATTTTATAGTTTCTATAATGGGGATTGTTCACTTTTTTTCAATCTGGCTATTTGATAAACCATTTCGAGGAATAGTGTCCCTAATCATTTCTGTCTAGTTAAAATTCCAAAAAACGTACGATCTTCTTGTATTTTGTAAGAAATGCGTTTGACCTTTATTTGACCTTACTAAATCCAATCAGGTGGGCCGCCTGCCTGTTTGCCTGCTTCAGGTGTAAAAAAAAATCTAGCTGTACATTATTTGATTTAAGTTATGTAACATGGATTTTCCCTAAAGACCACTTTAAAAAATTTAACGATAACTATAGAAAATAATAATGGTTGTATGACGTCATCGGAGAAATAACTTTAAAATCGAATTATAAAAAAACTAACGCTTAAAATACAAAAATATTCAAATTAGTATCTTAAAATACCCTATTTTACGTAATAAAAATATAAAATCAGAGGGTATTTTTTTGTGAACAATCCCCATTATTCGACATCTTTAGTAAAATCTTTAGTAACATTACTTATCCCTGATTTTTACGGGAATCTTCGGAATTCAATTATTTTCATATTAAAAAATCCGCAGCTGAAAATACCTTTTCAATTTAAATATGGGCTAAATAAAAGTAATCTACGTTACCTGTCAAGCGTGGACAAGTCGTGGGCATATCCTTGTGAATGTAAAAAAATGTTTTCAGTTAAGTCATTGGATGGCAGTTTGTAATGTTTTTATAGAAAAAATAATAATTTATCTTTACGTCTGTCCGTCTGTTTGTATATCTACTAACTCCTCCTAAAACTCGCAACTACGCAACAGATTTTTATGCGATTTTCACCATCAATTATATATTTTTCAAGGAAGGTTTATATATACTAAATACTATATATAATAAATACTAGCTTTTGCCTGCGGCTTCGTTTGCGATGGAGAACAAATTAAATTTTCATGTAAGAAAAATAGAGGTACTTACTAGGGTTTTGATTTAGGTTTAGGGTTTGACCTCTGGCGTAGCCGCGGGGAAAGCTCTAATATTTCAATAAAATGGGCCATGAGGTATAATACAAACCTGTTTCTCAAAAATACTCAACTAGCCTATTGTTTCCAGACAACATTAAACTACAATATGGCTTAATAAGTAATTACACTTGACGTATTAATATTTGGCGCTTTCACTGCCGCTCCCACTTTGCCTTATGCTGTGACCGAAAACGCGTTTGTTATTAATTAACCACAAATTATTTCTTTCACGCGATAGAATTGTAACTCACTCGGTTTTTATAGGATTTCTGATGGAAACCAGGAGCGGTGTTAGGGCCGGGCGCGGTTGGTCAACCTGGGGGCACCAAACACATGATAGGACGGGCCCCTGAAAGGACGATTTAGTCGCCTTTCATATTCTCCATTCCATATATTTTGAATACAAGCTACAACTGTGTTGTGTTAAGTCTCTCTTTCTTTATTTGATAAATCGCTCAAGAATAAGTAGTCAAATCAACTGAGGCCCTATAGAGACCCTTAGCCGAATAAACGCCGCAACCTCCTAGATTTCGTAAGTTTAAGTGAGTTAAGAAGTCATGTCGTTAACAAGTCAAATACGCATTTATTATTGATGACTTGTTGAGACAATAAATTAAATTATTTTTATCGTGATATTTTAAAAATAAGATACTTTAAGGGCCACTTTTTTAAACGATAGTTGTTTCAAAGCTATTCAATCCAATACTCGCTCTCTTCCGTAGCGCTCTATAACTTGTGAACTTATCGGCTTACTTATAATAATCTCGTTAAGAAACGATTAGCCATCTCTTAAGTAAGATAATCAGAATCAGATCCTAATCAATGAATATCTTTTTGAAGTGATAACTTTTTATGGGGGGGGGTAAACCGATTCGTTACGTAACGCGTTACGGCGCCAGTCTGCAGGCTTATATTTCTCTCACGCAGCGGTAGGCAGGCTCCTCCTCTCTCACTCTAACCCACTCGCTATATACATAAAATTTAAGTAATAATCTAAGCTTTTCTCAAGTTAAACAATTTCAATATTAAATAGTTCAACTTAGATTAATTTAAGTTATCACTTCTATCGGGCGTCCTGAGACGCACACGTTTTTTTTTTCACTTATAAACGCGTATTACATGTTGTTTACCTTACCTACACATATAAACGAAATTTGAATGATAAACGTAAGTTTTACCCAAAATATTTGACTAAAGAGGAGTTTATGAGTAAGATTTTCACTAATCAGTTGCTGAGCAGTTTCTTTAAATTTAAGAAACGATTATAAGTAAGGCCCTTAATCTACAGATATATAGTATTTTCGCGTTACTTGTATAAATAAATTATTTTCGTGATTCACAATAATAAAATGAATAATTTATAAACACGTTTCGATAAAGTTTTAAATAAAACACTACAAAAAGTAGTCAGACCTCAGAAAAATATAACTAAACAGTTTTAATGCATTTGTATTTACAATTATAATTTAATTATAATTTTCTATTAGGTATTGCCCGCGTAGATTAAAAACGGTCATAGTTTTAGTAGTCAAAAAAGTTGCCTGTTTCGCACCCCCTTAGAAATAGAATTTCTAAAAATGCCGATATAAGTGTGCATTTATTACTAACCAATAGTAGGTATATAATATTTCGTGCTTCTTAATTTGAAAATGATGGATTTTCATTCAAAATTTCATCCCTTTTTCACACACTTTGAGCTTGGTTTTTTCAAAAATCATTTCTTAATGTGCACAATGCAAATTTTCACGGTCCTTGCCTCCAGTCGTTTGGTCTGCGCGTTAATATATTTTATTACTTTCTTTTTATCTATACATATTGTGGCGACCGAGGGTAGAACTTTCCAGCAGCGTAAACCGGTCGCAAGACTTTTGGAAAAAGGTAGAAGATTCTGGAAGGAAAAGACAAGGACGGATATATTTTAGAAAGGGATAGACGATGAACGAAAATGACGATGAAACGATGAAAGACAGAGATAGGTAGATGTTAGAAAGGGACAGATGTATAAACGAAAGTTCCCGAACAGAAGGTTGGGGAAGGAAGAGACAGAGATAGATGGGTTCCAGAAAATTCTTCCGAGTATATAAACAGCGTAAGGCGCGCCTACCGGGCAGTTTAGAGTTGAGTTCAGTTCAAGATGGTGAAGCGACAAGTGCGATATGGAAGAGTTGGAAGAGAGGTTTAATAGAAGACGGTGTCGAGTAAAATGGTGAATTTAGTGACAAGTTTAGTGGACAGTTACGTGAAGGAGGTGTATAGCGAAGTTCGAGAGAGGAACCAGGAGCGAGCTACAAGCGATAACATCGGAGGTGGACTACGCAATATCGGCGACGGCATTGTGAGTGTGACAACTTATTGTCGGAACTGTGAATCGTTGCTCGTGCGTATAGGGGCAACCCTGCAGAGAGGTATTACGTGCGGCTGTGCAAGTCAATAAAAGCTTTTATAAGCTTTAAATAAAAACTGGTGTTTTCTTCCAATCCATAAGTGCATACCCCCGCTCGCACGTAACAATATCATGTTAGAAATGAAAAACTAATATCTCACGACGGGTTAAGGCTGTCAATAACATCTTTATTGGTTAGGTTACTAAAAATTACGTACAAATTTAATTAGGTAAGGAACTTTTGGAGTTATATTGCTGTATGAATTTTAGTATGTCTTATCGTTATTACGACCGTAATTTTTTCGAATTATGATTTATCTTATTATTTACAACTGCAATTATTCTACGCAAAATGATTGTATAACAAAACTACGTTTTAACGGTTTTAGGCGCGGTAATATATTTGATTCACTTATTTGATGATTTGAACGTAGTTTTGTTACATATACAAGTAGCGAAAAGTTAAGAATATATTATAATTGTATAAGTAACATACTTCTGTATTTATTTTTAAAAATGTGCCTGAGATAGATACATGCAAAGTAAAAGAATTTTTAGCTAGACTTGTTGCTGGACAGTTTATTTCCGCTTCTTCTTACACATTGATCACACGTTACGATCGATGCACATAAAATAAGAAGTAGATTTATATTTTATCTTATACTAGCTTCTGCCCGCGAATAGTTTAAAACAAAGTAAGGTAAAAAAAAGAAAAGATTTTGAAACATTGTTCATTGGTGCTCCGCTCCTATTGGTCTTAGCGTAATGATATAAATATAGCCTATAGTCTTCCTCGATAAATGGGCTAACTCTGAAAGAATTTTTCCAATCAGTCCAGTAAATCCTGAGATTAGCGCATTCAAGCAAACAAACAAACAAACTCTTCAGTTTTACTCGTATATTATTAGTATAGGTTGTCTAGTATGATTTTCAAAAAATGTTCTCCTTAACTTAGTTTGAATAAAAACATTAGAAATACTTAGTTCATAAAAAATATAAATTAACACAATCAAAAATAGCAGTTTTAATTTCATTTATGATACTTAACCTATTTTAATGTGTTATTTTATTAAACCATACTAATAAATTTTATAGGTAATAGCACTATTTTTATCTTATGCAAATTAAAACAGCGGTAACCTTGACGATTCATATACATTATCGGGTGAACATCATTGATATCAAATAAGAACAATAATACTTAACATCTTATTTGAAGCTTGTAACGATAGGTATTTATACACATTTTGTACGACTGAACTGAATGGCGAGATACACAATTATCATCTTCAATTGGACATTTTAAAGAAGAATGATTAGATGACTCATATTCATAATTTATTTAAAAAAAACTTTAATTAATATCTATGAAATGAATATTTACATTAATTTTTCAATATACTTATATAAAACATACTTTTAATTAGGCTAACCCAGTCCTTTAACCCGAACAATACTCTCTACACTCAAACTCTGACACTCAAATCAACCGAGATATTTTTAATCAATTAATAAACGCCGCGGCTGCAGCTTCCTACATTTTGTATGAGAATAGCCAGTTATTTACGAAGTCATAACATTATGGTGCAGCTTCATCTGCGTTAGGTTTAAAAATTAACGGTTTTATTCCTTTTGCGTTAGAGTAAGTTTGAAGGCTTCTTTAAAAACCATAAAGGAGCCTTCAAACTTATTCCAACTCAATATGCATAAGACCGCTAGACTGTTCCCGAATGAACCTTATTTAAAGCGTCAAAAAATAAGAAGGTCATTAACAACGTGGCATATCACGTAACGCATTAAACCCATAACCATATCTGTGTGAAACGACCTATATTTGTAGTACTATCGCAGATAAAGCCGGGCCATTAGTTACTTTTTCATTTCTAATATTCAGAAAGTACGCTTGAAGTTACATGATCACAGGGATGAAATCAGTACTTTTCGTCCTTGGGAAACTATTTTCCTTGATTGAAATTTGAAAAAGTATGCTATTTTTTTGTAAGTTCCAGCTGAATAGCTGCATATGGCTGTTTCAGCGATACCGGGCTTGGTGGGCTTCCCGACTCCGTAGGAGCAGAGGCGCTTAGTCCGAAAACAGCGCGCTCGCGCGAAATCAATGACGTGGCTGTTCGAATTAGCAAGTTGAGGTGACAGTGGTTTCTTTATAGCATGAAGTCAGGCAAACGACTTACCTGATGTAAAGCGATTATCATCGCCTAAGGACATTTGTAAAGGTACTAACTATCAATGTGCTGCTGCTCTCTAAATTGAGACTGGAACGTGACCACTAATGCCGGAACACAACTCAAGGTTATTATGGCAGCATACTCCAAACCATCTGGCCGTGGGACCGGTCATGCCAGCCGAATAAGAATAACCGATTACCAATACAGTCAACAACAAAAAAGGTGTAATATGTACTTTAAAAATTGATGAACATGTGAATTTATGCACCACCTACATCGCCAGCTTAGAATATCGTACAAGCTAGGTTGCCTGGAAGCGATCGCTCACAGCGATAGCGCGGCTTATTGTTCTGCCTAAAATACTATAATATAATATATTGTATCTGTTATTCTGGTGAGCAATAAAGTACAATCTATCTATCTATCTAAATAGTTTCTTGAGTGGCGACCGCATGTATAGGACACCCTTATAATATAATAACGACCATAAGCGAAAGCCTGCATGAGTCGACATGAAGAAAATCTAGTTCTGCTGAACTCCTGCAATAAAAAGAAAAGAAAAAAGAATACTTATGTCTAGTAGTAGGCATCAGTAGGATGATAATGATTGTTTTAAAAGTAACACCGTATCTACAATTTCAGATTTAAATATTTAGCTGAAAATCGAAACCGTGTCAATAGCTCAAGCGGGCTAACGCACAGTCTACGAGACCCCGACGACAGTATTCTTCTTCCATGATATACACCATGATATGTACCGGAACGTCTAGCAATATAGTCCATTGACCTTTCAGTTTTTCGATCAGGGCTGCCAAACCTTTTCTAGCAATTATAAACTTTGATTACGTTTATATATTTTTATTGCAAAGCTGGCAAACAGGCAAATGGCCCAGCTCATGGAAAGTGGTTACCGCCGCTCATTGAGGTCTGTTACACCAATGGCGAAGCCAAAGTGTTACCAGCCTTTAGGATGGGATAGGAGCATGAGATAGAGGAAACAGGCAGGAGCAATGGGATAGAGAGGATGAACTATGGGTTTGGCATTGTCGGATGGGACAGGGGAAGGGGAAGGAAGTGGGCCATTAGAACTCTCACTCATCGCATAAAACATGATTAGGTCAAGGCTAATCGTTTAACGCCCATATTCTGTGAGACCGTGGTACAAAAGCGATCGGACTGGTCCTAACAGCTGTAATCAAGATAATGAATCCAGCATGGCTCTACTACGTTTATCTTCACTATTTAAATCTTCGTTGTCTGTGAAGCCTCCAGATCCAGACGATCTCTCTATGACACATTTTAGTATACATTTCTTAGTAGTTGAATTAAATAATTTAAATTTAAGAAATCTAGAGAGCCAGAGAACGTACATGTACAAGAGAGCGTAGAACATATACTCGCGTAACGGCATATTTATGTATTTTTGTACCAAACATCCACATTATACCCAAAATTAAAAAAAATAAAATAGGTGTGATATAATATTTTCTCAAGTTTTCGCGACTTGTAAACATAATAAAAATATATTTTAACGGTTTTAAGCGCGGTAGTTTATTTGATTTTGGTTATTCCGACGTTTCTGCCGCTTTTCAGAGGCCGTGGTCACGGACGACAAAGATGTCATTTGTCTAACGAGTATTGTTAAAGTTTTATTCAGTCTACCGCCAACTTGTTCATTTTTAACCGACTTCGAAATAAGGAGGAGGTTCTCAATTAGTCGGGATCTTTTTTTTTTGTTGCTTTTTTGTTCGCTGATTACTCCGTCATTTATGATCCGATTTACGTGATTCTTTTTTTGTTCGACGCGGAATAGCTTCCAATTGGTCCCCTAAAAATTTTACATAGTTTGGCCCAGTAGTTTTCATTTTATGAACATTTTTCATGAAAACAATTTTCACTCCGTTCCATATCTACATCGATTACTCTGAGATTTATGATTCGATTTACATGATTATTTTTTGTTCGACGCGGAATTGCTGCCATGTGGTCCCCTAAAAATTTGACATAGTTTGGCCCAGTAGTTTTCATTTTACGATCATTTTTTTTGTCCCGGTTCTTAGGACCTATATTTTTATAGAAGCGCGGCACCATTCGTATGTCCACCCACATAGCTAGACACTAAAAAGTAACAAATAAAAAATAAAAACTTCGTTTAAAAAAACCGACTTCAAATACTAAAAAACTAAAATGTATAAAATAACTTATTTCTTAAGCTATTATTATTAATATATATTATCTAAAACATCTTGAAGTCGGTGCAAAGCAAAACATAAAAATTACTATATTTTGAAAATTACTAAGCACCGACTTTAAGATGTTTTAGATAATATATATTAATACTAGAGTTTACCCCGCGGCTGCGCCGCGGGTTAACCTCTAGTGCGTGTCTCTTGTTTATAGAGCAAGTGCTACAGGTTATATTATATTACATTTTTATGTATTTGCCCACGGAAAATTCACTTCATTTTATATCGCTAATTATATATACCATCCCCCGTCTATCTGTCAACAAAATAAATTACAAAACTTGACCAAAAAGGCCAAAATGGTCTAAATGACCAAAAGACCACAGTGACCGACATGGCTAAAATGACGGAATAGGCAAAAACGACCAAAAAGGCCAAAATAATCAAAATGGTCAAAATGACCAGAGGCCAAAATGACCAAAAAGGCCAAAATGACCAAAAAGGTCAAAATGATCAAAAAGGCCAAAATGACCAAATAGGCCAAAATGACCAAATAGGCCAAAATGACCAAATAGGCCAAAATGACCAAATAGGCCAAAATTACCAAATAGGCCAAAATGACCAAATAGGCCAAAATGACCCAATAGGCCAAAATGACCAAAAAGGTCAAAATGATCAAAAAGGCCAAAATGACCAAATAGGCCAAAATGACCAAATAGGCCAAAATGACCAAATAGGCCAAAATGACCAAATAGGCCAAAATTACCAAAAAGGCCAAAATGACCAAAAAGGAAAAATTACCAAATAGGCCAAAATGACCAAAAAGGCCAAAATGAAAATTATCCCTTGTCCATCCTCAGTATTTAATTTACATACGTACCGAATTTCAGCCAAATCGGTCCAGTAGTTTTTCCGTAAAAGGAAACAAAACAAACAAACAGGCAAATATCATGTTATCCCGGAAACTATCCCATTTTTCGGGATAAAAAGTATCCTATGTTCATCCTCGGTAAAGAAAATATATATATACTGAGTTTCAGCCAAATCGGTCCAGTAGTTTTTACGTGAAAACGGAACAGACAGACAGACAGACAGACAAGAGTTACTTTCGCATTTATAATATTAATAGGGATTTAGTAGCTTTAGAAATAAGTTCTTTTATACATTTTAGTTTTTTAGTTTTTGAAGTCGGTTTTTTTATAATTGTTTAGTTTTAATTTTGTTTATGGTTATTATTCACTCTATAGATAGAAGGGTTCCCCCTTCTATCTATCTGTATAGATCAATAAAATTAGGACGGGTTGAAATAGAGGAGACCAATCATTTCTCAAGTTTATAAATATAAAAATTTATCATCTATAAAAAAATGATATAGTAACTCGACCTGTCTGTCTATTAAGGCTGGATCGGTTTTGCTACAATTTTATTTAAATGTTTTAATACAGAAAATAGACAAAAATATTTTTCATTCCAGGAGGTGGGATAGTTTGCGATAAAAAATTTTTTTTTTCTTAAATGTTGTATTTATAAATACCACATTAATATTACAATCTAATCTAAAAAGACTAATAAGTAATTTGAATATAACCTAAATTGACTAAAAGTATTTAACTAAGAAAGTGTCCATTAGCACTTTTCTTATTGTCTCTATTAAGGGGAAGACACTTTGTTGATGTGTTCTAAGTTAGCACAGTACACCACACTTTAGTTTTGTTTAAAGCACTAGTTCAAACGGTTTCGTCCTTTTGAGCCTTCTCGTTATAAAATGAAGTAAATCTTCCGGGGGCAAATAGCACCAACATAAAAAATTCATACAATGTAACATGTATTAATGCCTGCTGTTTAAACAAGAGGCACGCACTAGAGTTTGAGCCGCAGCGTAGCCGCGGGGTAAACTCTAGTGTACTAAATTTGATCTCATTTTCTCACAGCTGAAACCCTATAAATACATTTATAGTTATCTCTTTTTCATTACACTTTTTTGTTTCATAAAATCCAATTCACACGACAGATTGTACGGACAGATTGTTAATGTATGTACTTGTCCAATTTGAAAATCTGCCCGTAAAACTTTAAGTTAAAATTTTATTGCAATTCGTTTTGCCACTTGTCGGTTGCCGTTCGTTTTTCCACTTGTCCGTTGAAGTTTCACTTCTATTACGTGTCCCATCCCAGCACATTTCGATTTTTCACACTTACGCTATTTCTTGGTTTTTTCTGTTGATTAATGACTTTCTTTTGGAGTTTGAAAGGATTGTTCAACTTTGGACCTATGATGTATGTGCAATATTAGTGAAAAAAGTCAGGTTATGTTTGTTAAAGAATAATATTTCAAGATCTCCGGACCATAGGAGTTGTAGTAGGTTTAAGTATGTCGGGTTGGGTTTACATATATGTCCCCGGATGATTTCCTGGATGATTTTAATTGTTAATGTGTTTAGGAATATATTTAAGACTTATTTATAACAACTGAAATTGGTTTTGAGTGAAAAAAAAACATATTCAATTAATTATCGAAGTTTAAAATTCACGACAATGATCTGGTAATTTTGTCGCCGAGACTTTTTTTGTGCACCGGAAAGTGTACATTTTGAAGAGGACAGGATTTATTTAAATAGGAGACTGTATGTATCCGAAAATTTAAATGTGTGGAGTTTTAAACAGTCGATTAGGTTAGGTTTTGTGTAGACCAAAGCCAGAACCGACTGGTAACCATTCAATATTTATCTTATATATTAGTGAAAAACAGAAGTGAGGTTAGATTGACAAAAACATTAATAACTCAGGAACTATACACTTCCGCCACATAGGAGTTGCACAAGGGGTAAGTTTTCCTCCCCCCCCCCCCCACTCCCCCCTCATTACTTATGATTCCGGAGACATATATGTAAATCACACCCAGTATGTGTCCTCCCTGACCACTCCATCGCCCTGCTACTTAAAATTCGTGTATCAAACATGTATAAATTTACCGGGATATATTCATTGAGAGTGGCAGTGACAACTGACAATCCTAGTTCTGCCTAGGGTTGCTAGTTTCCACTAATCCCACACAGGGGACGCGAATTTTTAGAATTCCTGCATTATTTAGATTTGTTTGAGTATCAAAAATTATATACTTAACTATTAATTAAAAGTAAAAAACTTACGTGAGGAATATTTTAGAGATGATATTTGCTTTGTCATGAGGATTAACTTCCTTTAGCACTACCTTTGATTCCATTATTTATCTTTTAAGTACCTTGTAAGTTTTTAGTGAATCATATGTTATTTGAGTAAATTATGGCAACACAATACAAAAGCTCTATTTTATTACCTACTCTATGAATAAAGTTGTTTACTAGGCATCAGTGTTGACAAGTAAAAAAGTTCCCGAGTTATTTATATAAAATCTTGCACTATTTTTCGCGGAATCTTTTACCAACGTTTGAAAACTATTTAGACTCAAATCACGATTGCATAATAAACCAACAAGTCATGTTTCTTTTAAACAGAAGCATAAATATATTCCACGTCGATCACACTTTTATTTATTATATTTGACAAACAAACCGCTCTTAGAGTCTATTGTAATTGAGAAAATACTAATCTTTTTTATATTATTAATTGCATATATTCGAATGTGAATTCAGTTATTTTATATCACAGACATTTTACAAGAAATTCTAATAACCCGCGTACGTAAATTTAATCGCGAGCTCAGAGCTCGGGCGTCGCCGGCGTACTATGTAAAATGTTACAAAGCGCCGGGTGCTAGACAGCAGTGGCGCGGGGCGGGCGGTTCGCGGCGCCGGCTTATGATTTTCGTCACAGACAATAGTCATCATAATAATGATATGAATTTCATGATACAGCACTGTGCTGTGTGCCATCTTACTGAATCATATTCTCCTATATTGAAATAGTACACATAGGTTACTTATGGTACGGCCACGGCCGTATTAATGTGTTTAACCTACGGCAATATTATATCGCGATGAAATCGGCATACAAAATCTGAAAGGTGAGAATTATTACCATGTGTAGGTGGTACCTCAGGAGACCTGGAACTTTAAATTAACCCCAGTTGCTGATCTATGTCTCGATTTTATTATATTTGAGGTCCGTTATGGATCAATGAAAGAATTTCGTCAATTAAGAGTGATTTAATGAATATATTTACGTGAACACAGTATTCTAAGGAAGCCATTTTATTTAATAGAGTGTATATAGTGTATATAGTGATGACAAGACAACGTATGATAGTGATGTGTACAGTGTATTGTAACATAAATATCGAATTAACTTGATTTCCAATACTTTCCCTAAATGCACATAATCCAATTTCAAAACAATTAAATCGTTACACAACTAAAAACTTTTGAAAACTTACAATGCAACATCAGTATTGTAGAGAGATAGATAGATAACACTTTATTGCACACCAAAATATACAATTACAAAAACAGTCCATGTTTACAATATTTTCTAGGCAATACAACAGGCGGCCTTATCGCTCAAAGCGATCTCTTCCAGGCAATATTGTAGTGTGTCAACAAAAATAAATTAATGTTAAACATGACTTAAAGTAAACTTTTCTCTTAAAATATTACCTAAGTTTATTTCTACATAAAGAGATAAAGATAAATGCAAACCAATGTGTAGTGCCATGTAGACATCTTGTCAACTTTCATCCATATAAACCAGTGATTCCCAAAGTGGTCTATATCGACCCCTAGGGGTCTATGACAACCTGCAAGGGGTCTACGTCAGCGAAAAAAAAATTTCGGGGTCCATGAAATGAAAATGGGGGTCCACGATAGTGGATCTCAACACATACACTGATAGTACCTATTTACTTACATCATACTATCTTATAATATCAAAACATATACATTATTTATAAAAGTACCTATGAAGTAAAAATTTTATTATATATGTTTATAAAATTGTGTAAGTTGTAGGATGTTGGTATTCGCTTTGTGGTCGCAATACATTATGAACTTGTAAAAACCTGAGAGTCGCAGTCTCAGAGCTTCGCTACCTTGCACTGACTTGTTCAATTCGTCACTCTATAAATACGAATGTGGGACAAATACGTTTTTTCGTTTCCTGAATCTTGAAAAGGAAAGTGCTAAGAAAATATTTTAAAAAATATAAACAGATAGTAAATCACACAAATTTTAGTGAGTCAGTGTTATTTTGTTTGAGAGTGCTGGAGAAAAGTAAGTACATTATTTATTATTAAATTTTAGTTTTGTACTCGTAGTTAGCAAAGATAGATAAATTACGCCAATCATGACTTTAGTTATTAGTAGTTTAATATTCAATCATGCAAAATTACACGAGTACTCCTCAATAGTTTCTTTTTGAAAGTTTTAGCAATCGGTATTATAATTACAGTGCAATCTTTGTAATTCGAGCTAATTGTTGCAAGAACATGTTCGAATTATGGAATGTTTTCGGAAAAATCAAAAAATATTTTTAATATACAACTGCTGGATTTTCTGTCTTATTTAAATAATTTAATTTTGCCCACAGATGACTGATGCCATGTCCGAATCTAAAAAGAAATGTAGACAGTACAGTGTTGATTATTTGAAATTTGGCTTCATTCCATCATTGCCGGACAAACAATCGCCTATGTGCCTTTTATGCAACAAAGTTTTGGGCAATGACGCTATGAAACCATCTAAACTGCAAGATCATCTGAGAAGATGCCACCCTGATAAAACAGAGAAAGATTTGAAATACTTTCAAACACTCAAAGATAAATTTCAGAAGAGACCTACACTGGACAGAATGTTCGCTTCGACGTCACAAAGAAATGATGATGGTTTGCGGGCGTCTTACAATATCTCGTTACTTATAGCAAAATCCGGAAAACCGCATACTATCGGAGAGAAGTAAATTTTGCCAGCCGTTGAAGAGGTTTTAAAAACTTTTTTACACAAACCTGCATCTGATATCATTAAAAGAATTCCCTTAAGCAACAATACTGTTGAAAGACGTATTGATGAAATGAGTTCTGATATTGAAAGCTTCTTATGTAATTATTTGCAAACGACCCATTTCTCTATACAACTGGACGAGTCCACTTTACCTGATAATGCAGCATTATTATTGGCATAATATAAAACATAAAAATTTAACAATAAAAAATGTATTTTTTATTGTTAATAAGCTTATCGGCACGCTTATTTTCTCTGAAATATAATTAAACTGTTGATTTTGTTTTTGTATTATGGGTTCCCGGATGGTTTAGATTGGCAATTAGAATCGGTAGGTGGCGCTGAAGTCGGGTCAACGTCTGCCGGGGCCGCTAGTACGCACACACACACACACACACACACACACACACACACACACGCACAGGCACACACACACACACACACACACACACACACACACACATATATATATATATATATATATGTGTCGGAGGGAAGCTTTAATTGGACGTATCGTTGACTGGATGTATAACGCACAATATCATTTGTTTACATTTTAATTACTTCTAAAATTCTTAATGTAATTTAATTTGATTTGTTGAATGTTTCTATAACTTAAAGATCGTTCTAACCTAATAAAAGTTATGAATATTGTAATTTAATAAACGACCAATCAGAGCAGAGCTTATGGCGGAGCGGGGTCAGCGCCCTCTATACTTTGAGTAATATCTACTTGGGTAGACTGAGGAGTTTTTGTGACGCATTTGGTTGGTGGCAACAGGTCGAGTTGGACCATGGAGTATTTTAAAGAAAGTATTGAAGCTGGAAGTATGAGCGGGTGCCCTGAACCCGCTGCTCGGTCTAAACTATGTCATAATGTTGATCAAATCTAAATTAAAAGTGTATAAACCGTGGCTATTGTGTTTTATGCTCGCATTTTATCCTGATGACGCCCACTAAACCTGCAATAACTAAAGATGATGTCGTGAGAACGAGGCCGTTCTGCGACATCAGAAGTGGGATCTCAGCTTGCGCCCACAATGAAAGCAATGACTGCGAAGCCTTGCCAGCATAAGAAGGCGTGCTGATGGATTGAAGGATGCCCACGGTGGAAGCAAAAGCATTTGAGGACGATTGACATGTCGGGGCCATTGGCGGCAATAGCGGCGACGTAGTGGTGACGTCCTGAATGTGCCTGTGGAGCGGCGGTGTGTCGGCCTATGCATGGTTTGGTCACCGTTGGGCCTACTGTGTGCCAGCAATGGTTCAAATTCACGTTAGTACAGCGAGTAGAAAGGCAGTTTTATGGATCGTGAAGTCTAATCTAAGGTAAAAATTACGAGCCTATTCTACTTGGCACAGGAGGTATGGTAATTTTTAATTATTAATTTAGTGCGAATTCTGAAATGAAGAAAGCGAGATTTAAAAAAAAATTATAGGTCATCGTTTGTGGTAGACAATTTTACTACCCTCATATTTAAGTGATATTTTTCGTGTACAAAAAATTACGATATTAATTGTCTTTTCAAGTCTACCTTCCAAGAGTTTTTATAATGGGAAAAGCGGATCTAGTTTTTTTTTAATTATTTTACTTAGATTATGTATGGTGGACAGTTTGTTTTGACACATTATTCCTATGCAATGTATTCCGCTGGTTTTATGATTAAGATTTTCTTTCCTGTAAAAGTAAGTTTGCAGGCGTTATATGAAAGACAGTTTAGATTCAGATGATAATAATTTTACCGTGAAGAAAGTGTGGCTATGAAGAAGTTTGAAAGCCACTATAAGGTACTCAGGGGGTATTTACGTTAGTAGACACTTTGGTAAGTTGATTTTTTATTTAAGATTATTTTTGTTACCCTAGTTATTGAACGCATTGTAAATTGGAAAATTATTTTGAGTTTGTTTGTTCCTCTATTATAATGAGTTTTCATAAGTTGTCGACCCTAGAGCCCGTAGAGTGACAACCTTCGTTGCTCTGATTGCCTACTTTGGTCAAAAAGTGTCAACCGAGCCACGCTCAGCGGGGGTTGGTTGAGAGTACAGCACTCATTTAGATGTATTGGTTTGTTTGACTGATTGAGAAGTGTTGTTAGCGAATTGGATGACTGATGCGTTCACACGGTTTTTGTTTGAGGTTAAAATAATGGAATTTCAATAATTATTAAACGTGGTAAATGCAGTTGACTATTATAATGGGTAGTTTTAAAATTTAGAGGTACATATAGAGTGAAAGATTTTAGTCTGATAGTCAAAGATTGTGAATTTGTGATATTATTATTGAAATAATAGTCGTTGGAAATTTTGAAAGTTTATTTTGACTTGGATGTTGAAGTAGTCATTAGTGCTCAGGGGTAGCAGAGTGCTTGTTTGGGTTTATTTAAGCTTTGTAGCGGGCGCGGTGGCCATTACAAAGTGAAATAGAGGCGAGGTGGCCAGTGAAATAGAGGCGAGGTGGCCAGTGAAATAGAGGCGAGGTGGCCAGTGAAATAGAGGCGAGGTGGTCATTGAAATAGGTGAAATAGGAACAAACAAACTCAAAATAATTTTCCGATTAAAAATGCGTTCAATAATTAGGGTATTCGCCCTAATTCGAATTTGAAACTATCACAAAAATAATCTTAAATAAAAAATCAACTTACCAAAGTGTCTACTAACGTAAATACCCTCTGAGTACCTTATAGTGGCTTTCAAACTTCTTCATAGCCACACTTTCTTCACGGTAAAATTATTATCATCTGAATCTAAAATGTCATAAAATAAAATAAAACCAGCGCAATACAATTGCATAGGAATAATGTGTCAAAATAAACTGTCCACCATACATAATCTAAAATAACTCAAAAACTAGATCCGATTTTCACATAAAAATTATTGGAAGGTAAACTTGAAAAGACAATGAATTTCATGCACATCGTTTATAACATACAGAAGTTTTCTTATCTTAATCAGAAAACCAAGGAAAACATCGCATAGGAATAATATGTCAAAGTCAACTTTCTACCATACATAATCTAAGTAAAGTAATTTAAAAAAACTAGATCCGATTTTCCCATTATAAAAACTCTTGGAAGGTAGACTTGAAAAGACAATTAATACACGCACATCGTTTATAACGAACACAAGTTTTTTTACCTTAATCAGAAAACCAAGAAAAACGTCGCATAGGAATAATATGTCAAAGGCAACTTTCTACCATACATAATCCAAGTAAAATAATTAAAAAAACTAGACTCGATTTTCACATTATAAAAACTCTTGGAAGGTAGACTTGAAAAGACAATGAATACACGCACATCGTTTATAACGAACACAAATTTCTTGTAAGTAACCAACTCCCAAAAATAATGATGAAAAGGTAAACTACCTACGTAATTTGTTCGTTTTCCATTTTTTGGCAACCATATCGTAATTTTTCGTACACGAAAAATATCAGTTAAATACGAGGGTAGTAAAATTGTCTACCACAAACGATGACCTATAATTTTTTTTTTAAATCTCGCTTTCTTCATTTTCAGAATTCGCACTAAAATAACAATTAAAAATTACCATACCTCCTGTGCCAAGTAGAATAGGCTCGTAATTTTTACCTTAGATTAGACTTCACGATCCATAAAACTGCCTTTCTACTCGCTGTACTAACGTGAATTTGAACCATTGCTGGCACACAGTAGGCCCAACGGTGACCAAACCATGCATAGGCCGACACACCGCCGCTCCACAGGCACATTCAGGACGTCACCACTACGTCGCCGCTATTGCCGCCAATGGCCCCGACATGTCAATCGTCCTCAAATGCTTTTGCTTCCACCGTGGGCATCCTTCAATCCATCAGCACGCCTTCTTATGCTGGCAAGGCTTCGCAGTCATTGCTTTCATTGTGGGCGCAAGCTGAGATCCCACTTCTGATGTCGCAGAACGGCCTCGTTCTCACGACATCATCTTTAGTTATTGCAGGTTTAGTGGGCGTCATCAGGATAAAATGCGAGCATAAAACACAATAGCCACGGTTTATACACTTTTAATTTAGATTTGATCAACATTATGACATAGTTTAGACCGAGCAGCGGGTTCAGGGCACCCGCTCATACTTCCAGCTTCAATACTTTCTTTAAAATACTCCATGGTCCAACTCGACCTGTTGCCACCAACCAAATGCGTCACAAAAACTCCTCAGTCTACCCAAGTAGATATTACTCAAAGTATAGAGGGCGCTGACCCCGCTCAAGACATGCTCTGCTCTCATTGGTTGTTTATTAAATTACAATAATCATAACTTTTATTAGGTTAGAACGATCTTAAAGTTATAGAAACATTTAACAAATCTAATTAAATTACATTAAGAATTTCAGAAGTAATTAAAATGTAAACAAATGATATTGTGCGTTATACATCCAAATAATAATCCATCCAACTATAACTTCCCTCCGACATATATATATGCGCCATTATAAATGTGAACGTAACTATCTGTCCGTCAAACTTTCACGGAAAAACTACCTACTAGACAAGTGTAGTAGTAATGAACTTAATATATCTAATCACCATGATGTATTTTAGTACCTTATACTCGTACAATATAACATGGTGACTACGCAATATCATAAATATTGCGTAATTCTATGCAAAAATAAATACTTCTAATATAATACTTACATAGTCATGATTACACGATATTTTTCGCATCTGAAGATGACTTAAATGGCATTGAACGCCTAGTTTTTTACGGTTTATTTTAAAAGAGTCATTGTACTTTTATCTGTGTAGGAACGGAGACAACTCACAACCAAGTGGTAGGGCATTTGATAGTTCTACCTTGAGTTGTGGTCCAATATTGGCCAGGTTTCAATCTCGCTTTCGAGTCCAGCAGTTTATAGGTAGACCACGGTGACCATTTTCTACCAGGTGGGTCGTAAATCGATCTACTTATGCAATAAAATAATATGGAAAAAAATACCCGCAATTAGAATTCAACTTTTTATTCAAACTAAGTTCTACTGAAGAACATATTTGAAGGTTATATATTATAAGTATACATCACATACATCACAAATCGCTCTCAAAAGGTGACCCTTCTCGGTAATTTTTCTGAAGTTACCTTCACTACCTCAGGAGTTCCCCAAGGATCAATTCTAGGTCCTTTATTATTTATTATCTTTATTAATGACATTAGGTCCTGCTTTCATTATACTAAGTTCCTACTTTATGCCGATGACTTGAAGGTTTTCCGTCGAACATACACACATAATGATTGTGTTCAAATACAAAAAGATTTAGATCGCCTCACTTCATATTGTCTGAACAATCATATACTTTTAAATATAAATAAATGCAACTCGATAGTTTTTACAAAAAAAATTAATAAAATCAATTATACTTACAAGCTTATGAACGTGTCCCTCTCTCAAACTGAAAACGTCAAGGACCTTGGGGTGGTGTTGGATATTAAACTACATTTAGATATTCATACACAACAGATTATTCGAAAAGCTAACAAAATGATGGGTTTTGTTAGTAGAACAAGTAAATTCTTTAATAGGCCACGGACATATCTTTATCTTTATAACACGATTATCAGACCTCAAGTCGAATACGCCACTCAAGTATGGAATCCTTTTTATAACAAATATACAGATGCTATTGAACGAGTTCAAAAAAGAGTTCTACGTATAATGTACTATAGATGTAGTAGCGGCCATCTCCCATACTCTGAATTACTACTTAAATATAACCTACTGTCACTCTCTAATAGACGTCTTTTACTGGGTGCTATGTTGCTTTATAAATTTTGTCACAATTACATAGATTGCTTGCCTCTTACTAACACTATTTGTTATTGCGTACCAAGGACAGTGCTTAGACGCGCGGTTACAATTGGGCGGCTTTTTTCTACGACTTCCTGTCGTACAAACGCAGGACTTCGTGCCCCAATGTACCAACTCGTCAACAACTACAATATATATTTTGAAAACATCGACATATTTGCACTATCCTTAGGTGCTTTTAAAAAACATGTCATTAACGCCATTAAGGACCAAACACTGTAATTATCTGTCTTTTTTTTTCTGTCAAATTGTATATCTGTTATTTTTGTCCTCCACACATAATTAAATGTAAATTATATATAAATATATATAAATCACGCTTATATATAAATATATAAGCGTGCTGATTTGTTTCTTTTGATTGAGTGTGTGAAAGTGAGTGTGTGTGTGTGTATGTATGTGTGTGTGTGTGTGTGTGTGCGCGTGTGTGTGTGCGTTTGAATTGTATTTGTTCCGTTTTCCTTTAAAAATTGTACACTACCACATTGATATTCGTGGATAATGTAGTAGGATAAACACTGACTTTGTACTATTTACCTTTTTTTATGTAACTTTAGTGTATATCTGTTTATTGTCCTTAATAAATAAATAAATAAAAGTATAAAATTAATTCTACTTCCTATTTATACTCGTATGTACGAGGAGGGATCAAAAAGTAGTGAGAATGAGATAGAATATAATGACTATTGATAACTTAATTATTTATTTTTCTACATAGTCTCCGAGTCTCTCTACACACCGAGTCCAGCGCTTTTCCAAGGCTTCAATCCCTTAAAAAAAAAAAGTTTTGTCTTGGTCTTGCAAAAAGTTCTCCACGGCATCCTTCACCTCGTTATCGTCTTCGTACCTGTTTCCCCTTAAGTATTCTTTCAATTTGGGGAACATAAAAATCGCTAGGCGCCAGATCTGGTGAATAACCACCCCTCGGTCAACGAATTCGAAGCCAGCTTGCTGAATGGCAGCCATCGCAACTGTCGACCTGTGCGCGGGTGCGTTGTCGTCAGGAAACAGCACGCGCCTTCGAAGTTTCCCTCGCCTCTTCTCTTTGATGGCATTCCTCAACTCTGGAATTAAAGCTGCATAATATTGGCCTGTAATAGTGGTTCCACGCTCCAGGTAATCAATCAACAATATCCCTTCTGAGTCCCAAAATATTGAGGCCGTAACCTTGCCAGCCGATGCCACGGCACGAAATTTCTTCGGGGTTGGTGATGATGGCCGTTTCCATTGCGAAGATTGCTGTTTTGTCTCGGGATCAAAATGATGTTTCGTCCATTGTTACGAAACGAGACAAAAAGTTTTCAGAATCTTCTTGAAACTTGTCCAACAATATCTTCGAAATGTCAAGTCTATTTTGTTTCCGATTGTCGGTTAACATTCTCGGCACCCATCTTTCGGAGACTTTTCTCATATTCAAAGATTGTTTCAATATGGATTGAATACTTCTATATTAAATGCCCGTTACATGAATTAAGTATCGGATGGTAACTCTTCGATAGCTCAATACAATTTTCTCGACTTTCGCAACATTTTCTTGGGTGACTGACGTCAATGGACGGCCGCAACGATGTTTGTCTTTCGTGCTCGTTCTCCCTACTCGAAATTGAGAAGCCCACCTTGCGACAGTGGAATACGGCGGAGCAGACTCTCCTAATTTTGCCTCCAAATCGCAATGAATCTCTTGCGTCGTTAACTTTTTTAAACAGAGGTATTTAATAACGGCTCGCACTTCGTTTTTCTTCATTTTCGAGAACACGTTCCGATACGAAGCAAACAAATGACTACATTCAGAAAAAAACAAGAGAGAATCGAAGGTTTTTTTTCTTTATTAATATTATAAATATGTATCTGAGCTATGCCTGCCAGTATTTATTTTTTTTCTTACCAAGGAGTTTGTCGTTCTCACTACTTTTTGATCCCTCCTCGTACCCCGCACCGCACTCGCTGCGTCTTAGAAGAAGCGGCAAGAAACTACCCAGCAACAAGTCGAGGTAAAAAAATATTTACTGCATATTTATCTATTTCGTGCTCTTTTTTGAATAAATTCATAGTCTATTATAGTTTTCGAACAATTAGTGGAATTGTAGAAAGTAAACGAAAATTGCCTAATAAAAAATTTATCCCAAATAACGCACCTAAATACCCGTCTTTCTATATACCCTTGTGATTTGGAGTAGCATAACAGTTTAAAACAGCACTGGAGTTTCAACAATAAAAATGAATCCTAGAATGTTTTTTATTTTATTTCAGTGGGCACCCTGGATGGCTTAGATTCATAATTGGAACCGGTAGGAGTCACTAGATGACTAGAATCCGGACATAGTTTTTTTTTGGGGATGAACGTCTGCCGGGACAGCGGCTTAAATTAAACTTTTTTAAACAATCAGTCAAAGCTTAAATTCAATTAAAAAAAGTTCTAAAAAGTAGCGAGGATGTGAAGACACTTCCTGGATACAATATAGTTGTTTAGCAACTTTCCTGTTTGGAATACTTATTTATGTCAATCTATGTTTTAATATCCAGTTAATATTTTCTCTGTAAATAATTATATCCATAATAAAACAACTGTTCATTAAAAGATTCGTTTATTATATTAATTTTACATTTATCCTTAATTAAATTGACATCATTACCATGTACCGTTCTATCCTCATGTCGGCGTGCCAGCAGTGGCGGATTTGTAGTCTTGGCCGCCCTAGGCCCCAGGCCATGTAGTAATTAATATTAATAGTAATTTATACCCTTTAAGTATAATTACTGCAGTTTTAAATGTCAACACCTAATATTGTGTAACAGTGGGTCAGATCACGTCAAGTGGACCCCCCTTGACCACTTGATGATAGAAAACAGATTAAAATATAATTATCGAAAGTAGCCATACCTAAAAATCATCCCTCAAAACAGTTTTTGAAAATGTTGAATTTTACAACAAATTTTTTTTACAATAAAAATTTTAAGTACTTTAAATTAAAAAATTAATTATAAAAAAGTTATTGAAGATAACGAAATTTTCAGCGATTATTGTAAGTACGTACGACCCAGTACGTTTGTTTAACCTACGAACGCACGAGCGAATGTTTTTAAGGATCGCGCGTATAACAATATTTTTCCTAAATCACTTATATGTATGAAATAACTTTACTAACGTACATTTTATACATATAAGAACGAAATAATTACTTCACATTACATTATGTAAATTTTATTTATAAAAAAGCAAAAAAGTGATTTAAGAAGATTACACCGGCCGACAAATGAAGACTTTTTGAAAGTTGTTTTGATATGAGTGATAAATATCACTAATTTATAGTATTTTAAACACAAAATTACCTACATAATTACTCTATCACATCGGATGTTTTTACAAACAAGAAAAACGTTTTTTTTTTAATTTTAAGAAAGTAATCAATCATTACATTATAAATACATATATTTGAAAACTTCTACAGAAAATATCATGTACAATACAATAGTTGCTTATGAAGCTGTTTTAAGTGAGATCTTTTGCGTTTAGCTGTAAAATTACGTCTGGAAGTAATTTTTTTATGGGAATCGTCAATAATATCACGTTTTATTGACCAGCAGTAATCAGCCATCATGTTCACATTCCATCGCCCTTGGTACCTTGTTTCCATAGTTTTGATGTCTTGGTGAAACCTTTCACCCTGTTCTTCACTATAATCACTAAGATTATCAGGGAAAAAATCCAAATGTGAATTTAAAAAATGGAGTTTTATACTCATATTTCACCCCAATTTTTGATACTTATTTAATAAATTTGCTACAATATTTTTATAGTCAGGGTGTTTGTGATTTCCTTGAATATTGTTGACAACATCTTTGAACGCCAGCTAAGCTTCTGATTCAGTTGTATTTAATGTTTCATCAACATTTTCATCGGTCATCAAAGATCTTATTTGTGGTCCATCGAACACTCCTTCTTTTATTTTTGCATCTGATAACCTTGAAATTTTTTTACTCAAGTATTTAAAACTATCATTTTCTTTATCCAATGCCTTAACGAACTGTTTCATCATACCGAGTTTAATTTGAAGCAGAGGTAATAAATTTTTCTTAGGATCAATTAAATTTTCTCGTATAACATTTTTGGTTCCCGGTTTCAGATTTGTACGAGGATTCCATTGTTTTTGGACGTAATGCTTTGCTCGTGCTCTGCTGTCCCACTCGCATAAAAAACAAGGATATTTCGTGTATCCTGACTGCTGACCTAACAGTATAGTTATAATTTTAAGATCTCCACAAAGCTGCCAACCATGTTCTTCATATTTTTTAATTTTATCTAGTACTGTTTCTAATTTTCATAAGTTTCTTTTAAATGAACATGTAACACATTTTGAATGGGCGTGTCACGGTTCCAACTAATATATTTTTTCACGATATGTCGCTTAATTTAATAAAGATGCGCCATAACTTATTAATTTAATTCATTTTTACTGAATAATCAAAAATAGCGAATATATTCGTTTTATTAAAAATCTGATGTGATACGATAAAATGAGGTCTGATTTCGTTATCAGCACTATAAAATTAGTGGAAAAAATTTATTATATCCTAGAAAAGAAAAACATGTCGGCCGGTGTTATTGTTATATGATGCGGTGCAGTGCGGCCCACCTAATACCCACATAATGTGCGCGAGCCTTTAGAATATTTACGTACTTTGTGTTACTTCTTGTTATCATCATCATCAATTTTTGCTCCACTTTATGTTAATACTTGTCATACTCATGTTCACCATATGAATCTACGATAACTACCTATTTATACCTTTTGGGTTGTGGTGTATTGAGTGATAACGTCCTTATTTTCATCTGTCCTTAAATATCGAAAAATATTCAGTACTACCCTCTCATATACTAATACAACTACTATATTTTAAATCTTCGTAGGTACTTAAGTTGTTTTAAATATCTATTTATTATCACTATACATATCTAGTATAAATATAAATTTTATGCTCGTCATTAAATTCAGTTATTAAACAGACTTAGACATACATTCATACGAATTGCATTTATTTATTGTAATCGATTCTGAAATGTCAATATCATCTAAAGTTCACTAAAACAAAACATTTAAATAAATAATGTAACAGACAAATGGCAGTTTAAAATAATTAATCATCCCTATTAATATTATAAATACGAAATTAACTTTCTTTCACGGAAAATCTACTGTTTAAACGTGGTCGCACCAATCTCAACGATGCTCTGCGTAAGGGACGGCCTTCCACGGCGACGACTGAAGATAAAATCAGTGTTGTGCGGTGTATAATAGAGACTGATCCAAGAGTAACCTATCAGCAGATTCGGACAAGCTTAGGCACCGGTATGACTCTAAGTGCACAAAATCCTCCACAAACATTAACCATTAGGAAGCTTTGTGTCCGGTGGATACCTCATTATTTGACCGAGGCCCAAAAACTCCGTCGTGTTGATTGGTGCCGTGAAATGATACAAAGATTTAACGGAGGTGAATCAAAAGCTGTGTTCGATATACTTACGAATGTTGCAAAAGGTATTGGAACGTAGTTCCTTATCGCGCGGTACGAATGAGGGCTAGACGGAAAAAATTCTTACGAAAAAAGTTGTCACGACAGTTTTTGAACTTGCCAAGATAAAATGCAGTTGCATAACCCTTTATGCCCACGCAGTTAGAGTTTAATTTGGAGTACATTATTATTTAAATGTCATGGGTTGCTGACGTACAGATAGCATTTGCGGACATATAGTCTTAATGTCATTAAAATAAGGAGCAATATCGCGAATCTGGTTTAAAAATAAATTTGTTTCAAGAGTCGAATTGCAGGATGTGATTCGATTTTTAAATTTAAATTGTTTCTTATATTGAAGTAAATAGGATTCAAACTTACTCATTTACTATTTTGTTGAGTGTATACAGGTTTTTTGTAAATAATAAATATGGAACTTCGTTCCATCCGGGTGTCCCTTGACACCTCTCAAGTTTTTTTAAACTATTATTTTGTTGTAATAATTTCAATTTTTTATTTAGTAGGGTCTCATCTAACTAAAACTGTACGTATTAAAACAAAACCAATACTTGCGATATAATGATTACGATAAAATGACGATAAAGGGTCGGTATGTCGATTCTATAATAAGGGTTACTTTTTTGTAAACAATTTATATAATTCTAAATAGCGCTTATTTTGAAACCATTTGTTACTAACTCGGGCGCAGACTTAACAATATCATTACTGTTTCTTGATTATAATGGAGAAAACATCCCCGAAGTTTTTCCTTTACGCTACGATATGGTTTTGTTTATGGACGGTATAAAATTCAAACAATTCTTTAGTAAAATATCTTTATTTTTAGCTTTTCTGCAATAGGAATGTTTACTGTTATACTCATGTTTGTTTGTGTTTTACTAATCATACATTAATAACTTCTACTACAAAGCTCTTTGCACTTTACGAACATGTTGAGTTTTTGACTCAAAAAGTGCTTGATCTAACTTATTTCTTAGATTAATTAAATTAGGTATGTCACACTGCAATAAGACATGGTTTATTACATTCTGGCATTGACAAGCTGCAGTCGCATCATTTATGTTATTCTTAATTACTTTTGTTTTATGATATCTTGCCTCTGTAATATCATAATTTTTATTGTTTGCACTTTCACTATTATTGCTGATTTTTGGAGACATAGTTACAAAATCCATGGTAACTATTGGTTTTATTTCTTCTTTATTACTCCGCGAAGCTATCTGAAATTTTACAACATTGACAAGTACTTAAGATTAAAAAGAAACTCTTTTTATAACAAACTTGGAATAAACAATAAAATATAAAAACTTCGTTTAAAAAAACCGACTTCAAAAACGAAAAAACTAAAATGTATAAAATAACTTATTTCTTAAGCTATTATTATTAATATATATTATCTAAAACATCTTAAAGTCGGTGCTTAGTAATTTTCAAAATATAGTAATTTTTATGTTTTACTTTGCACCGACTTCAAGATGTTTTAGATAATATATATTAATAATAATAGCTAAAGAAATAAGTTATTTTATACATTTTAGTTTTTTCGTTTTTGAAGTCGGTTTTTTAAACGACGTTTTTTTATTTTATTTGTTACTTTTTAGTGTCTAGCTATGTATGGGTGGACCTACGAATGGTGCCGCGCTTCTTAAAAAATATAGGTCCCAAGAACCGGGAAAAAAAAAATGTTCGTAAAATGAAAACTACTGGGCCAAACTATGTAAAATTTTTAGGGGACCACATGGCAGCTATTCCGCGTCGAACAAAAAAAGAATCACGTAAATCGAATCATAAATCTCAGAGTAATCGGTGTACATATGGAACGGAGTGAAAATTATTTCCATGATAAATGTTCATAAAATGAAAACTACTGGGCCAAACTATGTAAAATTTTTAGGGGACCAATTGGAAGCTATTCCGCGTCGAACAAAAAAAGAATCACGTAAATCGGATCACAAATCACGGAGTTATCGGCGAACATACATAAAAAAAAGCAACAAAAAATTAAAAAAAAAAACAAGATCTCGACGAATTGAGAACCTCCTCCTTTTTTCGAAGTCGATTAAAAAGTATCATTCAATTAAAAAAAAACACATTCTTTCTAGGTACCTATTAAAAACACGAATTTTATAAAGCAGCAAACAACGAGTGGGATTAAAGTTAGTCCACACCTGTACCCAGGCGACACGAGCACTACATCCTCGCGTTGCACAATAGTTTGGGGTCGGGGGACCTACAGAGCGTAGGTAGATCAATTTCTGTGAAGGAATGTCAATCGGCAAAGCAAGAGAAAGTGTCGTTTTTAACCGACTTCGAAAAAAGGAGGAGGTTCTCAATTCGTCGGGATCTTTTTTTTTTTTGTTGCTTTTTTTATGTATGTTCGCCGATTACTCCGTCATTTATGATCCGATTTACGTGATTCTTTTTTTGTTCGACGCGGAATAGCTTCCAATTGGTCCCCTAAAAATTTTACATACTTTGGCCCAGTACTTTCATTTAATGAACATTTTTTATGAAGAAAATTTCCTTTTCGTTCCATATGTACACCGATTACTCTGAGATTTGTGATTCTTTTTTTGTTCGACGCGGAATAGCTGCCATGTGGTCCCCTAAAACTTTGACATAGTTTGGCCCAGTAGTTTTCATTTTACGAACATTTTTTTGTTCTCGTTTCTTGGGACCTATATTTTTTAAGAAGCAGTGCACCATTCGTAAGTCCATCCATACATAGCTAGACACTAAAATGTAACAAATAAAAAACAAAAACTTCATTTAAAAAAACCGACTTCAAAAACTAAAAAACTAAAATGTATAAAATAACTTATTTTTAAAGCTATTATTATTAATATATATTATCTAAAACATCTTGAAGTCGGTGCAAAGTAAAACATAAAAATTACTATATTTTGAAAATTACTAAGCACCGACTTTAAGATGTTTTAGATAATATATATTAATAATAATAGCTTTAGAAATAAGTTATTTTATACATTTTAGTTTTTGAAGTCGGTTTTTTTAAACGAAGTTTTTATTTTTTACTATTTCGTATAGCTTAGGATTGGGCCTGGAAAGCCCACTTAAAAATGTGTCTGTATAAGGATAACCATTATTACTTACTAAAAAAACTAAGTAATTTCAGTCAAGCGTATGGATGCTAAATAGTATTTAACAAAGAAGTGTTAAAAAACAGAGAAATTTAGTAATAGCAGTTCAAAGGCTAACACATCTGTGTCTCATTGAAATTAAGTCAGTTCATCTCCTAGCCATGGAACATGCGCCGCTTAGCCATTTTTTCTGACCTTCTGCTGTTTTGCTAAATATAGATTAATAATTAATATCGAGATAGTAATTAATATCGTCAGAAAACCTGTTGATTCCCTAAAATTAGAAGCACCAGTCCAGGAGTAGCATGTGGCTGTTATAAACAGCGACACCGCTGATTTGAAGTGAGAACTGACATGCAGTGGCATAGCGAGGGGGGGGGGGGGGGGTTAAGGGCCCGGGCGACATGTGTACCCAATGGTCTAGTATCAAGGTGTGGTGGTGTGGTACCCAATGAAGTGGAGAAGAAAAAGTACGAAAACAGATCTCAGGCATCGAAGCGAATGCAGCAGAGTTTTAATGCCCAGATGATCATGATGATCATAAACAGAGACATAGTTATAAATTAACCTTAATGTATTACGGAATTTTAAACATGTTGTGTATCTACATTACTGTTTGTACATTGAAGCTATTTTAAAAAATAACTGGAATAGACAATAAAAACGATGGAGAACACATTGCAACTTTTAGTTTTACAAAATTTTGATTTCTCGTCAGTTTGCTAATTTGTTAGGGATTCACATAAAAACTACTGGACCGATTTCGATGCGGTTTTCACCGTACAACAGCAAAATTTTTAGACTTAAAATCTGCACTACTTTTATCCTAGGAATCCCGCGAGAATTTTTTGGGAACAATTTAAAATGGTTACATTAAACAAATACGAATACAATGTAATTTTTTCACTGATCGATAGTAAATTTTATATAACATCTGTATACAACTACATTTATGCAAGAATAAATATTTCATTTCATTTCAGTAAAATTTGTGTTTTTTATCTCGGAAATCCCTCGGGAATTCTCCCAGGAGCGTTTTGTAGTTGTTCGGGTTCATAAAAAATACCTTATTCCAACACAGCTTTCACTTAAATTATAGCTTACATTCTTTATTATATGCTGTGGTACTTTGTGTGCCGGGAATCCTGCTGGAATTTCAAATCAAGCGTGGACATAGTATAGTATAGTATATAGTCCTAGTAGAAAATAATATTATATTATGTACCTGCACTTCAAATCTCCAATTCAGATCTTGATAAGATGGTTCTCTTTTTTGTAAAATAAACAATGCATCCGCCAGTTCCACTCTTTTGTTATCATATAGCTTCACCAAAACTTCTTGTTGCTCATTGGTAAAGCCAGCTAAGGCCAAAGAAGATTTGAAATCTGACTCTGATAGCTGTAAATTTTATTTCTTACAAAAAAATTGACAAGTTTTCGTGTTGATAACATTATGGAGAAAACAATGGAATTTTATTCCAATATTTTAGATTGATAATACTACATTTGCTTTTGAATTGTTAATTTGCAAACAAAAAAAATGTTGTATAATATTGCTATTTGTTCAAAATGTATATATAAAGAATAAAATGTTTAAGTCAGCATATTTATTGTTTTAAATAAAATAAGAATAATTAGTGAGTATTGAATCAAATGGGTTAGGGAAATTAGCTTCGAGAAGTTTTTGGGTCTGCAGTAGTACTTGTATATTTACAGGAATTGTGAATTTGAAATTTCCTTGTATAGTCAGCAAAAAAGGGTTAGTTACCTTTTGAAGAAGAAAATATATTTACAATCAAAAGTCAATGGTGAAAGTCAAATAAATAATAAATATTTACATTACTAATTGTTGTAAGGTCTGACTGTTTGGTGTTAGTTTGATAATTAACGAATTAATTGATTTTATTTGTGCTTCATTCTTGTTTTAGACATCAATCACTCCAATGTTTGATTGTTAGGATTTGAAATGAAATTGATTAGCATGTAAGTAAGTAGTACGTAGTACATAAAAAAAAGACTAAATACAGAGAACAGTACAAGAATTTATTGTTATAATATCTTCTGAACTCAAGGTCTACCAATAAAATTTATATGGGATTTATCTGAAACTATACTTAATCGAAAACAAAAAGAATTACCAATTTAGGTTATGAAACAAAAAAGTTATGGATGAAAAACCAAATTTCAGCCTGATTTCAAGGAAACTCAAAGTCCGATAGCAATCAAATTTATATGAGAGCATATCGAGGCTATACTGAACCGAACATAAAATAAATCATCAAAATAGATTCAGAAACAACAAAGTTATGGCTGAACATAATAAAAAAATATTTACACAATGAATTGAGAACCTTTTTAAAGTCGGTTAATAATAAACATAGGTGTGTAGATCATAAAAAAGAATTATTAGCAATATTTTCAACTAGCAGTAATAACGAGGCATGGGCCCAAATTCGTTTTACATTTGGTTTGACTGAATTTTGGCAGCCTGAACTGAACTTCGGCATTCGGCCGAAATTCAATTTAAATGCCGAACATTTGGTGCAAGGAAAAGGTAAAATACTTACTTGCACTATCAGCCAAAATTTTTGTTTTAATCGAATGTTTGGCCGAGGTTCAAATCACATTCGTCCCATCTCTAGTAATAACCCTTAGGAGTAACATCATTGATAATGATATAAGCTTTGAGCAACATTCATCAAAATTTTTATCGATACTGATATTGAAAACAATCTATGTGGTAGTTTAAACAGAAATTGGTTTGAAAGAGATTTTGAGATATGTGGTATTATTGTGTATACCTTATTTTATCGTTATTTTTCATTACTACCACATATTTATAAACCATATAAGATTACTCACATTATGCTTACTTCCTTCTACTAACAGGTAAACTAAAGCATGTACTAGGTTTTGGACATCACTAATAGATATATCCAGTTTTTCTGAAAGCAACAAGTCACAAATTTAATATAACCCTGCATGGAATGTTTACAATTTGGAATTCATTATTTAAGTCAGGAGTTCAGGAGCAATGGAATATTCTACCAATATTATTAGTGAAGATTGCCTCGGTTTCCTATTACTTTTAAAAACCTGATATAGTTAAGTCTAGAAGGAAATTAGAATGTCCTAATTTCCTTCTATTATACTAAGCTTCCTGAAGAGTAACAAAAAATTATAATGAAATTACCTGCAGCAATGGTGTTCTTTTTATCATTTTTGCCATTAATTAAGTAGTCTAACACTAATTTGCAAAAATCTATGAGCACTGAAAAAAATGAAAAAATAAATTAGTTTCAATTTTGTCCTCTGCATTGCAATAATTATTAAGAATTACTTTTTGGCCAACACCTTGAGTAGAGTGCTGATGAAGTAAGCCAAGATGTTTCTTATGTAATTCCGTTAAAAAAATAATCATTTTCTATACAATAAGTTAAGTTGAATATTTTTATATATGATATAAACGAATTTTGTGTTTATTTACAATTTTTGTGCAAAAGTTACCAGATGACCATGTCAATTACCCCCATTTGTTTTCAAATCCCCAAAAATAAGCTTTTTGAGAAAAAGTCCCATAAACAGTTTTTACTTATTTTAAATCATTTAAAATATCAAGAAATGCTGGAGCAATAGGATCACAGGAAGCTGAACCTCACAAAGTATGGCGGATATTTAGATCTCCTAGAATGAGGAGAGGGACAGGAAAATGACATAAGAGAGAGAAAAGTTCTTGTATGAAGAGAGCATTGGGGTGAGGAATATAAACAGACACAATAAATGTTATATTAAGACAACGGACAGCAACAATATTAATATCAGGAGAGTGAAGGGGGAGGGTGAAACGGGAGAATGTGATATTTCTTCTAACAAGAATAGCACAACCAGCCCAACCATCCGATCTCTCATCTCGGATACATGAAAATCCTGGCCTGGAGTATGAGCGATGGAACGCACTGAATGTCGATTTGTCATGTCATGTGAAGTCATGTCATATGTGCTGTCACTGCTGTCAGTTTGTCACTGTTTTTGACGTGTATATTGTTCAGAAAATTATCACAAAAATGCAGTTTTAGCGTTTATCAATATGTTTCTTTAATTTTTTGTCTCCCTATTGTTATCTTTATCTTAATTAATGGTTAGGATTTCAAGCTGTTCACTATGGCTTTAAAGAAAGTCAAAGGAAACTTTGAAAGGATGTTCGATAAGAACTTGACGGATTTAGTACGAGGAATCAGAAATAACAAAGATAATGAGGTATTTTGTACACAAGATTACTGGTTATTTATATAAGAAACAATTAATTTTGGATTTCGTTCGATATTGCTATTAATATGTTCCACCTAATAATTGTACTTAACAGTTACCCCTACTACACTAGGTCGTCCATTTTTATGAGATATTTAGCAATATCCATAACTTATAACTGAAAAGTAATCGAATTAAACTCGCTTAGGTGAAACTTTAGATTAGTGGTCACTGAATTTTAAGTAGTGGGGGGGCGGAGAGAGGAGTACTTCTACCTTCTGCAACCCCCATTTTTAGGAGACATGTAGTCTTGAGATATTAATTTTTTTCATACTTTTTTTGTTATGTTGTGGCTATATTGATCAGTACTGCGGCATACTCTCTTCACTCACTCGGCTCACACGTTTTGGTTTACAGTCTAACATAATGTAACCTAAGTTACCATACTAGTCACTTCTCGTGACTTTCAACTTAAGCCCACAAGCATGCTATAGCAGTGGTCAGCGAGTGTCACAACTACTTGGTAACCATAGTCGCAATATATATATTTAGCTTATGCAAAAAAAATTTATTTTTGTATTTAAAAATCAATAAACTAATTCAAAACATGTTTACTGCACTCAAAAACATTTTTAATGTTTATACATTAAGCATAAGTGTATTCTTAAACACAAATCACACTTTGTTATCAACATAAGTGGCATAATCTTGTTTATCAAATATATTTTTGTTTTTCCCATTATTCATTCAAAACTTGTTGGTGGACTCTAATAATGTGTATCCTAGCCCAAATAACAGGTCTAGTATCTATATATAAGGCATATGTATATCCATAAACTCAATTTCCCTTAATTTCATGCCACTCTGTGCAAAAGTTCAGCCCTCATTTATATAGACATACAGAGCTAGGCTTTAAGTTGATGTCTGTTGAGCCCTAAGCAAGAATCACATTTTAATATGTTTAGTTTTGAGTTATTATAATAAAAAAAATATAATATTTAATTTCTAGGCAAAATATATAGCACAATGTATGGAGGAAATAAAAATTGAATTACGGCAAGACAATATTGCTGTAAAAGCCAATGCTGTTGCAAAATTAACATATGTAAGTATAGATATTTCTTATTTTGCAATATATAATTTTCATCATTTCTATGTAATATATACAAGTCATTTTTGTATATAGAGTTAACTTGTAAATAATACATTTTTTTTACAGTACCCTATAATTTAAGTTTATTAATTCTATATAACACTAGCTGTCCCGGCAGACGTCGTCCTGCCCGATAAAAAATAGGGGTTGATCCTATGATATCCCTCTATATGGTTGAAAATTTAGGGTTGTATGTATTTTTTAATGCATATCATAAAAAAAAACATAAAAAAATTTAGCTGTGGACTACCCTAAACATTTAGGGGGATGAAAAATAGAAGTTGTCTGATTCTCAGACCTACCCAATATGCACACAAAATTTCATGAGAATCGGTCAAGCCGTTTCAGAGGAGTATGGTAACTAACACTGTGACACGAGAATTTTATATATAAGATTACTTCCCAAAGGACATTTTTTTTACATTTAGCATTATTTCAATTACCTACATTATATATTTTATCTGTATACTTTATTATGATAGAATTTTCCTAGGCATGATTTAGAACCTATTCTAATTAGTACTTCTTATCATTTTATTTCAACTGGTGGCTTTGTAAATTTGTAATCTATGCATTGTTCACTCACTCATGTAATTTTGTAGCTATAGTTAGTGTGTTATCTAAATTACTTTAATTTGTATGTTTAGTGGCAATGTTTGTATTATTAATATCTTAGACTTATGAAATATTTATTACTAATAAAATCAAATAACTTGTTAAATAATAGTTTCAATTGTACATTAAATTTTCCTTGTCTCTCTTAATACACTGTGTTGTTGATTATTCCTTACTTCATCACATTAAGTGTTACTAAGAGTATATTGTGATATGAGCCCATAAACATACAACTGCAAGACACAGGGCTTGACACTTCAAGGAATTTGGTGAATGAACCTAACATGATTGCCTAAGACAGATTAACAAGATTTACACATTACTAGTCTCCATATGCTGGTTTCCCCTATACATTTTCCTTCACTGTCATGTATGGACATGGTGATTGTTACAGTACTCCAATTAGTTCAGAAAAGTGTCTAAGCTTGCTTATAAGCATGCACAATTGAAAAAATTAAAATGAGACATAAGTAAGCTCCTACAACTATATATACTCATAGGTCATAGGGGTCATGTGTCAATGGTGGTTACATCGTCTCATGGGGTGACACACCACTGGCAAAAGCTCACAGCTCAATCAGCTGTGGGAGCTAGGTACAACGGCTGGAATAAGATAGTGGGTAGTCATACCCTCAATGTATTTGTTTAATTAATTCACTATTAACTGAGACTATATATACAAAAATCTTAACTGCTACGTGATAATATTAAAACGGCAGGAGTGTACTGTTTCGGGATGTCAATATGGGTTTCGCCCCGGGCATGGTACCATGGACCCTGTTTTTGCCCTAAGGATCATCATGGAGAAATACAGGACGAAGAATACGCCTCTGCATTTCCTGTTCTTGAATCTGCAGAAGGCCTTCGACTGTGTTCCTCGCGTGACGTTCTGGTGGGCACTGAGGTCCAAAGGGGTACCAGAAACCTATATTGACATTATCCGGGATATGTACTGTGATTCCGATTCCATAGTTTGGACTGCTGTTGGCGACACCACACCCTTCCCCATTACCGTAGGCGTGCACCAGGGATCGGTCCTTAGCCCGTTTCTGTTCAGCGTGATATTAGACGAAGTCTCGAACAGCATCGAGTTGCGCAACCTCCATGGTTGCTCATGTATGCTGATGATATCGCGCTAGCAGATTCGGACAGGGGGCGCCTGGTGCGACGCGTAAATTCGTGGAAGAGGTCGCTAGAGAACGGCGGTCTGAAACTAAATGTGGCGAAGACTGAGTACTTGGCCTGCAACACTACAGATCCCACATCCGTGCGCATAGGCGAAGATACGGTCGAGCGCACGGATCCGTTTAAGTACTTGGGATCTGTCCTTAGTGCGTCCGGGGATATTGACCTCGACGTCAAGGCCCGTATTACTGCAGCTTGGGCCAAGTGGCGTGAGGTGACAGGTGTCATCTGTGACCCCAAAATGCCGGTCAAATTAAAAGGACAGGTCTATAAATCTATCATTAGACCTGTCCTTTTGTATGGCAGTGAAGCGTGGCCTGTACTTGAGCGACACAAGCAAGAACTGCGTGTCACGGAGATGAATATGCTGCGTTGGATGTGTGGAGTGACGCGGAAAGACCGTGTCAGGAACTCCCACATCCGTGGCAGTCTTCATGTCCGTGACATAGCAGACAAACTGCAAGAGTGTCGCTTACGTTGGTACGGCCACGTTTTACGGAGACCGGCTAATTATGTGGGGAACAAATGTCTAGCCATGCCACCTCCGCCAGGTCCCGGTCGAAGGGGAAGGCCCAAGAAATGTTGGCTTGACGTCGTGAAGGATGACATGCGTGCCAATGGTCTCAAAACGGGGGATGCCGAAGACCGCGCGAAGTGGAGTAGAAAAAGTAGGAAAGCGGACCCTGGGCGTCGGAGTGAACGCTCCGAGCGCAACCGGGATTTAACGCTCGGATGATGATGATGATGATAATATTAAAACCCTATATCCTCAATATGTTCTGACATGCCTGATGGTAAAAAAATAAATAATTTCTATATTAACAGATTTTATCACCTTCATGAAGTATACAAAGTTGTAACCTTGATATGAAGCAATTAATTAATCTTTGTGTTTGAAATAACAATACTCTATATAAAAATATATTTTTCAGCTGCAAATGTTGGGTTATGATATTTCTTGGGCCATCTTTAACATAATAGAGGTAATGAGCTCAAGTAAATTTACATACAAAAGGGTTGGTTATTTAGCGGCCAGTCAATCATTCCATGCCGATTCTGAATTGCTCATGTTAACAACCAATATGATACGGAAAGATTTGAATGCCCAAAATCAGTATGAAGCCGGGTTAGCACTGAGCGGATTGAGCTGTTTTATTTCACATGATCTGGCCAGGGATCTTGCCAATGATATTATGACATTGGTGAGTACTACATTGCAATATTTTTGAGATACAGATATTGTTTAGGACTTGTTTTAGTATTGGAACAAAATAATTATTATCTATGCTGTGACTCTGGAAGTATTTCAGTTAAAAGTGTAGAAATTCTGTAAATGTACAAATAAATAAATAAAATTATAGGGATTTGATGGTACATACCTTGCTCATTCAATATGGAACAATATACTACGCAACATATAATAATATTAATAAAGTTAGTTAATTGTAATTTTTTATTTAATTTTTACATTTTAATCTGAGTCTAAGTAACTTCAGATAGTTTTTAGTAGTTTGAGTGAGGTGGCTCCGGGGATCCCACATAGCCCCTGGTTTATGAATTCCCCCAAGAAGGGATGAGTAAATGCATTATACCAGGGATATAAAAAATATCTGTCAATTTTAAACAAACAAGTTGTTACTGTTTGAACGACTTTCAGATGAGTTCAACTAAACCATACTTACGGATGAAAGCTGTTTTGATGATGTACAAGGTGTTCTTGAGGTATCCTGAAGCTCTTAGACCAGCCTTCCCGAAGCTAAAGGAGAAATTAGAAGACCCGGATCCTGGTCAGTATCAATTTATCAAAAGTAATAGAGAATAAATTAGCACGTGACATAAAATACATACATATGACACACAAAATGTAGTCTTGCAATAATTTATTCAAAAGAAACCCCTTTGATCATTTTGTGGTTCTGTCTTGGTTCACAGTAACGCCTAGTTTAATTTGCGTTAGTTAATAAGCAAGTTACCTGGCGAATTGACGAGTTAAAGTCTACTAAACATTGGAGCATTATCTAAATTCTAAACCTTCCTGGGATCCTAGGAAATTAATATTAAATTTAATTATATAAAAATATATTTATTTCGTTACTATTTAATAATAACCTTACAGTTAAAATTGCAATGTTTATTTTTCTATTTACGAATGTCTCCTATACTGTTCTATTTGAAATAGACCATAATCCTTTATCATGGGTTGGACAGATATTTGCCAGTCGAGTAGTAAGTTGATGATTCTTAACTAATGCAAATGTGAAACAGGTTTATCTAATACTATAGCGTCCCAGCAGACATTGTCCTGCACTGGAAAAATAAAAATCTGGGACCCGATTCCAGCGCCACCTACCGGTTCTATTTGTGAATCTAAACCATCTGGGGACCCACTCAAACATACAAAAACAAAATCACCAGATTCGGTCTAGGAGATTAGGGAGGATCCTAGAACCAGGTCCCAGCGCCACCTACTGTTTCCAGTTGTGAATGTAAACCAGCAGGGAACCACTCAAACACACAAATCATTTCATCAAAATCGGCAGTCATTCTCAAGTTATACGCGTACATACATTTCTACGATTCATTTTTATTTATATATAAATAGATAATAACGGTAATAGGAAAGTGTACACTGAACTCGAAAAGGTACGTAACCAGACTAAAACTAGGATAATAATATTTTTTACTTTAATATACCCACTATTAATCTAAAATCGCAAGGTAAAGCTCAGCTTAAAAGAACTAACTTTCTACACCTTGCCATCCTGTTTTGATTTTTATATGAATGAAGTATGGGGTACATTTCTTCTTTCATAAAAAAATTTAACTTACTGGCTTGAGCTGTATTGAAGGCTTAGTGTGGAATGTAATGATTATTAAGTATTTAATATATGTCTTTGAATAATAATAATGTTCTATACTTACCAATAGATAAAATTGAAGTGTCTGTGATTCCAAAAAATTTCACAATTGAAATAAAAGGGTTTTTTTATATGATCACAACCATAAGTAATGAGACTTTATAAAATTTTGTCTGACTACAAAATTTCACTGATTTTAACAGGAATTTTATTTTGAATTTTCGTGATCTTTCGTTTCAACCTTGCAGAATACAGTCGATATGTACATAAATATTTTTAATGCAATAAAAACAAATTGACGGGCACAGCTAGTTCATAATGTTGGTATTTCACCATTCAGGTGTACAATCTGCAGCTGTGAACGTTGTTTGTGAATTAGCCAGGAAGAATCCCAAAAACTACCTCTCATTAGCTCCAGTATTTTTTAAGTTAATGACCACGTCTACAAATAATTGGATGCTGATCAAAATCATCAAACTGGTATGTACTGTTGCTATTACAATTTCACATTTTGTACATGATGGATTCCAGGAATTAAACATTCTATAACTTAACATTACTTATTGTTAATAAGTATAGTGTAAAACATGGACTTGAAAACTGTTGTGACTTGCATATTCATTTTGCTTTTATATTAATAAAAAAATAATATTATTTTATATTATTAATAAAATCTTTTATTATTATTTATTAATATTCAAGTAGATAAACTATACCATTGTTGGCACCCCTATACAATGATTGGCATCCTAATAATTAATTCAAAACATGTTAGAAATCTTAATATTTTACATTTTGTAGCCACATAATGGTAATAATAATATCTTGCTCACGAGGTTACTGCCATGTGGAACTTGGACTCTACAATCATAGTACCGATAGTGGTGTCAATGAACGGACTAAAGGACGGGTGAAGGCTCGGATGCAGAAGGTAGCCCTGCTGGACACGGCCCGCATCGTGAGGAGGTTCCTGCCTCTGGAGCCTTAACCACCGGTAGCTTGGCCCTGCTGCCGGCGGACATCGTTTTTTTTTAAATGCTTTTTTGTATATAAAGAAAATCTGAAGTACTTGAAACAAAAAAATATGTGAAATAATAATATTAATGTAGGTATGGCTACAAAATAATAATACATTAAAATTACTTAATATCTTGAATAAACCTGCCAACAATGGTATAGTTTCCCCGACATTTCTAAGTATATATATTAGCAGAATATATTTTTCAAGGTCATATTTTTATGGAAAATGTTAAAGCTTTACCTAAAGTAAATGTAAAATATCATAAAGGTAAACCACAGACATTGTTTAGCAGACTGTAATTAGATTTAATATTAATTCAGTGTTATCAGCTCGTCTTACATGTGTACCAATTTATGATTAATATTATAAGGTAGTTCTGGTATCATACACATGCTATATTTATATTTTGAGGTGAAATGCATTTATAAGATTCATGTTTTTGAGAATCTTTCCCTATATGCTGTATTGTTTTTATTCTCACATTAATGTGGAATTCTTCACAGTTTGGCTTAATGACACAATATGAACCAGATATTGGAAGAAAAATTACACAAAGCCTGATTGATCTAATCTGCAGGTACCAATAGAAAAACTCGTCGAACAAGTTTTGAACTGCTAGTTTCATATACTCCTCCACCATTGAAAGTTTATTTTTAACCAATCCAACACATTTATAAATAATTCATGAATGATGTTAAAATATGCAATCTCTAGTTTTACTGCTTCTAATGATGAAGAAACCGAAATAAATATGTTAATTAAATTATCTCAATGAGTTTAGTAGATACTAGATTTCATTAAATTGCATAAATAGATAGCTTTACGGGTTTATTAAATGTAGATATTTATATTAATTTTTAAAACTGGATTAAAATTTTAAAAAAGCATGCCACACGCAGCACATGAATGTTCAAACGACTTAGTGTAATATGGCACAGCTTAAATATAATATGAAAATTTTAAAAATTATGCAATGAAGTCCGCATTTCTGATTTGTGGGCGCAGTAGTTGTGCGTATTGGTATGCTCGGCATACACGATACCAGTAGTTTACCGAGCGCCTATATTTCTGAGAAGTTTTTCGAATGGCTCGATGTGTGTGCTACAGAGGTACACACAGAAAACGCTCTTAAAAGTATAGGCGCTCGATAAACTTTCGATATAGCGTATACTAAGCATACCGATACCGTTCCGCTGCGCCACCAACAAATTTTAAAGCGGCCAAAATCGGAGGGTCGGAGATTGCAAATTTTATAAAAATAAAACACTGTTACTAATAGATAACTAAATTTACACACAAACACTTGTTATATCAGCACATCGACATCACTATTTATTTTTAATTATGCAGGCGAATTATGAATATAGCATTATTCTCTCATAAGCAATTGTCTACCTCCACATAGGTACTAGAGCGCCAAAAACTCCCAGAGTATAATAATCCATTACATTCATTTAGTCTGATTTAGTTATTGGTTGCTATCACATAAGCTAGTCTTATGTAGTGTCATTGTATTTGTTGCAGTTTGGTGCCTTAACCCCATTAGAGCCTCGGCTTGGCAAGAAACTGATAGAACCATTAACTAATTTAATACATAGGTGAGTCAGATATTGTCAGCTGGTTGTTTTAACCACTCGAAAGCCCGAGTTTCATTCTGCATATTCGACAAAAAACATATTTGTCTCCACCTCGTTAGTCACTCAGTAGAAGAGTGACCTAATCCATTTAGAGTGACAGAGTTAAGTAGTGTTATTCTGTAGATATTTGAATATATAGTGGCCTAAATTTAGATTAAGTTTATTTTAATATAAGACACACTAATTGGTGATACAAATTTAGGGTGCTGTCTTTTAAAAGACCTACACATAAAGAAAAAACGCCTTTTTAACTCTTACTGTAAAGTTGATTAGGCCACTCTTCCGCTGAGTGACTCATATATATATATATATATATATATATATAATGGTTTTTGTTCACTTTTTGGATTAAAACATAAGGTAGACGTGTCTTTCGAATATGGTGACTTTGGTAACCTATATCAGAGAGAAACCTCCTTTAATCCAGTCATCCCTGGTGTTAACTCTGATGTGATTATTGTCCCTAGTCTTCAATATAATCTTTCAATAGAGTTTACTTGTACTTAATGTTTATAAGCTATATAATTGTGTAGTAACTGTTGATGATAGGATTTGTTAAACTCCTTCATTGCTTTTTCTGCACATATTTTTTTCGGTTTGTCGCTTATTGGCACAGGTAGGCTTTTGGAATATTATAGTTTTATTTCATGTCTGATTATTGGTAACTGTAGATAAGTGTTTAATTAGTTTTATATTACATATTATACGAAAAAGCTTAATTTAATACACATTTGAAGGCATGATTCAGTTTTGCTATTAAGATTTTATGAAGTTGTTTGCAACATGAAAACGTGATACAACTTTTCGTCGATGAACTTATCGACGAAAATTTGTATCACGATTATTTAAAGTAATCTGTCCGTACCGATTTTCATTTTATAACAAATAGACATTGTTTACAAACATCTTTTATGTTTCAACTTTTATCTATAATATTAACAGAGTACCGATAACTTATATGTATTTCTATACATTAATTTTAGATTATTAAAAAAAACTATAAATTTAATATTCTTTAAGATTCTAACGGTCTTATTCATAGAGAGTTAGAGTAAGTTTGAACGCTTCTTTAAGAATCAGAAGGAAGTGTTCAAACGTACACTCTATGAATAAGACTGTAAATATTTTGTATTTGTTTTAATAAATCGCTTATATTATAATTGTTAGATTTAACCTCTAAAAGCGGTTTCCTTAAATGTTGTTTCTTAATTTGTTTGTTAATTTAATTAATTCAGTCCTTTGCAATCTTAATTGATTACTATGCTCAGTGTAAGAAATATTACGTGTTTTAGTACTTCGGCCATGTCGTTACTGTATGAATGCATCAATACAGTGATCGCTGTGTTGATCAGCATCAGCAGTGGAATGCCAGGACATGCCGCCTCCGTACAGCTTTGCGTACAGAAGTTAAGAATACTAATAGAAGATAGTGATCAAAATTGTAAGTACTTTTATCTAATTATAACTAATAATAGCGTAACTGCATCTCCTTAAATTGTGAAATAAAAAGACTTAAGGAAGTTTAACATAAGATATTGTCGTTATTGTAGAGTTTAGGTAAGGCTGATCGCGAACTTGTGTATTAGAGCAGTTAGTTCCGCTTTTAGATTAATTTCTCATATAACTTGCAACCCTCCTATAGAATCGTGGTTCGTAAATACGATAGTCCTCTGTTGTTGGCGCTTATGCGGGGGACCAAATCGCTATTCGTTGTAAATTACTAACTCAGATTTTAAAGCTTTACTAACTAACTATATTTGGGTCTAAGTTATGTTTATATTTAAATAAATAATGATAGGCGATTTATCAAGTTAACTATGATATAGTGGCGAGTGATGGTGGAACAATCTAGGTGGTTTAAGAACTTTTAGAAAAAGGTAGAACATTCTGGAAGGAAAAGACAAGGACAGATGCATTTTAGAAAGGGATAGATGATGAACCGAAGTTCTAGAATAGAAGGTTCGGGAAGGAAAAGACGGAGATAGATAGATGTTTAGAAAGGGATGCATAGTAAATAAAAGAGTAACGAAAAGAAGAGTCTTCTCCAGAAAATTCTTCCGATTATATAAGCAGCGTAAAGCGCACCTACCGAGCAGTTGACTTCAATTCAAGACAGTGAAGCAACAAGTGCGAAAAGAAAGAGTTGGAAGTGAAGTTTAATACAAGACAGTGACGAGTTTAGTGGTGAATTTACTGAAAAGTTTAGTGCACAGTTCTGTGAAGGAGGAGTGTAGCGTAGTTTGAGAGAAGATCCAGAAGCGAGCTACACGCGGTAAATACGGGGCGCTGCGGAGCACTGCAGTAGCGGGAGGTAATCTACGCAATATCGGCGGTATCGTGTATTGTGAGTGAGACATCTTATTGTCAGAATAATGTGTCGTTGGTTGTGCGTGTAGGGGCAACCCTGCAGAGAGGAATCACTTACGACTGTGTAAGTTAATAAGAGCGTTTAGTAAAAACTGGTGTTCCCTTCCAATCCTAAGTGAGGTACCGTTCGCACGTAACAATATAATAACGATAAGCCACCAAAGTTTATATATTTTATTCGTATACTGTTGTCGCTCACCCACATTGCTTCTGTACGAGTTTGTTGGGTCACGATTCAAGATTCTCCTTGAACTGCAATGCAGTTTGTCAGCAACGTTTTCATAGATCATATTAAATTATACCTTATGAATTAAGTTAAATGATTCGTTTTGAATCACCTAAGCTTTACATTATTTATTACCGATATCTAAACTACATCTCTATTAATATTAAATTAAAAGCGAAAGTAACTCTGTCTGTTCCGTTTGCATAGAAAAGCTACGGAACCGATTTGGCCGAAACTCAGTTTAACCTCTGGTACTACATATACACCAAACGCCTAACAGTAAAGTACCTACACACGGCCTCTGTGGTTGAACGGGCTAAGCCTTGCAGGCCTACCTCACTCCAAAGCAGAGACTCCAGGTCTGATTCCTGCTATGGTAAATTTCGGAAAAGAATTGTCTCCGTTATTTACTATAGTCTCAGTGGCTGAGATCGGCTCCAAAGTAGTCCATTGTATATTACCCATAACACAACCGTGACTTGCTTAATTTGAAGATATGCAATATGTGTATTTGTCTGCTGATTACTATTACTTACGTAATATAATAAATAACTTATGCCTATCGTCTGGTGTTTATATATTTGTATTCCTGCTCCAGGATGTTTAATAACTAGAAGGTTAAATAAAAATACTGTCATATTAAAAATCCTAATAAAATATAAGACTCGTCGTTTTATTATGTTAATTCGAAAAACTAACATAAAACTGAAATCATAATATGCAAATAAAATTTACTAAGACCCCTATAAAGCCATACTTAACTAGTATTAAATGTATAAACTGAAATAAGTCGCTTAAAGCCGGTAGACGTGTTTGTTATAATGAATTCGAATAAAGCTTCGTGTAAATAATGACATGACACAAATAATGAGTGCCAACAGTTTTTTCTTTATTTAACTTATAATGATTTTTTCTTTCCATACATTTTTACTGCGACCTCTGGTGTAAATTTTTGAGAAAATCTTAGACTGGCTCAACAATGAAAACTGTTATATCAACGTCATGAATGATTGGGCGCTATGACTATTATATTGTTACATGACGGCAAAGGTGAAGGCGCACCTGGCTCTCATAAAACGCAGTTTATTGATTACCTTTGTCGCATTTGGAGTTCTTTTGTTTACTTTGTGTTTAAAATTTACAATTAGACAACAGTCTATTGTTATTGTTTTCGACTTTGTTGGCCGTTCGCAGGAATAATTAACCAGGTGTGCAGATAACGGTTTCTCGGAAACCTCAGTACATGCAGTCGATTGTTGTATTATACAGTTTACTATAAAACAATGCCCGAACGGAAGGGTGGGCAAGGCAGAGAGGGCAAGAGGGCAGTCAAGCGAGGATTACGATGCGAGCAAGACGTAGATTTGATGAGCGATATAGTGACTTTGCGCGTGTTATTGAATCGTGCAGGTTGCACTAGTAGTGTCTAGTTATATTTGTACCTATGTTATACGTGTTAGTATAGTTCTAATAAATACTATAGTAATTCCAACGGCATTTTCATTCGAGTCCTGTAGCTCGGAAACAATATTAAGCCTAATTTATAATAAATTTATATATGCATTAGTCAAGTAATTAGAAGCAGCTGAATCACTCAAACAGGACAAATATGCAACCCTGAGTGAGAGTTATATAATTGTACCGTTTGTTGTTGAAACGCTTGGACCATGGGGTCCTGATGCTATGAACCTCTATAAAGATCTTTCAAAACGACTCATTGACTTTTGTGATTAGAGGGCTGGTTCCTATCTCGGTCAACGGATGAGTTCAGGGGTACAGCTACGTACGTACGTAACGTACGTAACGTAGCCAGCCTTCTGGGAACCATTGACTTTGAAGACCTAAGCTCGGTATCCTACTTATAGTCTTAAGAGATTATAGGTAGAATACAACATAAGTTAAGTTTTCTTCATTGTACTTGATTACTTTCCAGTTTAGTAAGTATGTATCGTAAGTTCTGAAGTTACTTAAGTAATTAATTAGCTTGTGTATAAGTCCTTATCAGCGTTTGAATGGACATCTTCTTAATCAATAACTTATTACTTGAGTAGCTGTTTGTTGTCGAAACGACGATAAATTTTGCATTTTTTTTGGTTATAGTAAAATATTTGGGACTCTTGGCGATGTCTCGAATATTAAAATCCCACCCGAAATCAGTCCAAGCGCACAAAGATCTCGTGCTTGCGTGCCTGGATGACAAGGACGAGTCAATTCGTTTGAGAGCATTAGGACTTTTGTATGGAATGGTAAGCATAATATGATAAGCTTAAAGTTAGTGTTTCAGTCAAATTCAGTAATTTCTGGTTTTCAATAATCGCTGTATTCTTTGACGGATTTACCTGCTTTAGACCTATTGTAAATTTTTACTTTCTCCACAGATTATACAGTCAGTTTTATGAATAGTTAATATAATTATAATATACATACATATTATAACGCCTGTTTCCTAAGGGGGTAGACAGAGTCGATGGGTATCCACTTGAGACGCACAAATTAGATTATATACCTTAACTAAATATTAAACCTTAAGTGATTTTGTTTGTTATCTCTTTGAGATTTTGTATCTGAATCAATTTGCATGAAACGGGAGTTTATGACAAAATATTTCTCCTTCTCTGCCCATGAGAAACTGACCCAAAATTTATGTGAATTATGCGCCCTTGTATTACTTAATCAACTATATAATATCATTTGCATTTATTAATTAAGGTATCAAAGAAAAATCTAATGGAAATTGTGAAGAAGTTAATGATGCACATGGAACGTGCTGAAGGCACGCTCTATAGAGACGAGTTGCTCACGCGAATGATTGAAATATGCTCACAAAATAACTACCAACACGTCGTGGACTTTGAGTGGTATGTCACAGTACTTGCGGAACTTACTGAAATGGAGACTAGTGCTAAGCATGGTGAGTTATTTTTTAGATAAATTGTACATTAATTAAATTTATTCAAGAAAAGTAGCTTTCAAATATTAAGATAAGAAATACTTTTATTGAAGTAATATAAATAGTCTATGCAATAAACCTATTATTACGTATATCAGGGTGATAATAGCGTTTTTGTTTATTTTGGCAGCCGAAATAAGTCATAACAACTTTGCAGTCGTACTTTTGTATTACGACTTGCTTAAGTGAATTTAACATTAACAAGTAAGCTTCACAAAAAGAAACTATTTTTAAGTTCAAAGACATATAATGAATTATCAACTTTTTGCATATACTGTTATTATTTCTTCCTCTCATATTGATATCCTTTAATGTCGAGAGTCGTGTCCACCTTAATTACATTTACAGTTCTCAGAGGCTTTTCGCATGAAGCGTATTATGGGCTACTAGTTACTTATCATCATACTAGCCTAAGCCCTGGTTCCATTCGAACTTCGCAATCTACTGTTCTATCTATTTTCCACTTACGGCCCCATCAGCATTCCTTATTAAGATTTCTCACAAAGCCGGCCAGCGTTTCTTGTGACGAAAGCTTTAACCACGACCCGACGGAGGTGGCATAGCTTGACATATTGTTCCAATTTCAAAGTTCAATTCCAATACTAAAAGCGACATCCAACGGGATGGGAGATGAGATATGAGAGATGAAAGTGGGCTTTCGGAAATCTCACTCATTGTACGAAACACAATTAGTTCAAGGCTAACTGTATCACGCCGATATTCTGTGAGAGCGTGCTATCTTAACGATCGAGTCGGCCCCAAGAGCTGTAATAGTGATTCCATCATGGCTCTACCTCGTCTAAGGATCGAGACGTGTTTTACTAGTTATTATTTTAACAATAATTTCGGTTTAAATTTGGTCGTCTGTGCCCCAGGCTGTATATTAGCAGCGCAGCTAACGGAAGTAGGAGCGCGCGTGGCCGACGTGCGCCCGTTCGCAGCGCGCGAGTGCGCGTCGCTGTGCGCGCGCGCCGCCGCCGCGCCGCCCGGCCCCGCCTCCAGGGAGGTGCTCTACGCAGCGGCATACGTGCTCGCCGAGTATTGCGAGTGAGCGCCCAAAAACTACTATCATACCAATATAGAGATCAATTTGCTGAATTGTACGCGCTTACACTTAGAAATAGCAGGAGTAAGCTTCAGGGGTTAAAATGAGGTAGTATGGCTACTTTAAGCGTCAGTCTGAGCACTCTGATATTAGAAGATGATTGATGATTATTAATCAGTTTATTATTTTTATAAATATGATGTTTAGAATTCCTAGTATCCACGATGTACTATTTCCAATCCATAAATAAAAAGCGGAAGTGTTTATGTTATGCTTGTATTTTTTTGTTCTTTCTTTCTGGCTTTGGAAATGAACAATTATTATGGGTTTGTTTTATAGTCGGTACATGTGAAAACCTTTATTAACAGTTATAAAGGCAGAATACATTAAAATTTTATCCCTGAGAATATAATATTTTTTGTGGAATAGAAAATTATCGCTAGCAAACACACATGAGCATTCTTGATAATCCCTTTTCATAAAATATTATGTCCACTATACTATTTCCATTTCTTTATTTTCTCGATGACAGCTCCTGTGGAAACTTGAACGAGCGTCTTTTTTACATTACGTATACATTATTTAATAAAAATATGACGCTTACGCACGTACAAGGTCATATCAGAGTCGGAGAAACTCATAGGGATGGAGCTATCGATAAACGTAACACGATAACAGACCCGATATTTTTTTACAAAGTAAGAAACTAAACTATTGCCGGATAATTTTGTACAAATTTATTAACTAATATTACATTTCATTACAAGATGTAATTATATTATGATTCTTTATTTATTTATTTAAATCAAAATCTGATGAATCGTCACTGTCACCCGGTGAGCTCTCCCCAACATTTATTATAAGTTCCTGTACTTCTATATAACCATATTTGAATGTTTTTGTTGTATTTGTTTTTGTTCAAAGCATAATAAATATATGCGATCGACACTTATTTGGTCACAACACTACAAGTATCAAATTATAATTGTTATTGAGAAAATAAAGAAATGGAAATAGTATAGGTGCTATAATTGATTTTGTTTAATAACAGCGAGGAAGAAGTGATGCGTGAATCCGTGTCCCCGCTGATGCTGTGCGCGGGCGTGGGCGGCGCGCACATGCGCGCGCGCGCCGTGTGCGTGCACGCCGCGCTCAAGCTCACGGCCAAGTTGCTGTCGCGTTATGAGCAACGCGCCGACTCCAATGCTGCCATATCGGTAATTATGAACTATCTAAATTGCCATCCTTATAAAACATCGATATAATTTCTTTGGCGCAACATTAGTTTAACGGCCTCTGATGAAGTGAGACTTGAAAATTTCACAATCGCTTAGACAAGAAGAAACACATTTCTTGAAAATTAGACAACGCGAAAATCTAATCGTATAATCGTTTTTATAACATAAAATATTTAAAATCAAGAAAATACAACCAAAACAACACGACTTCGACATTTCGCGTTTTATTTCTCGTTGATACTTCGTCATTTTATTGCCTATGGTAAAATAACGCAGAACGCATATTTTTTACGTTCTTATAATTGTACATTGCGTTTATTTATTTTTTTATCGCGGGAGATAATTCGTACCACGAGACGGATTTTGTCTGTCTGTTAGAGTAACACGTAAAAAGTAGAGATCGGATTTAAATGAAATTCGAAACGAAGCTAACTTATATCATGAGGCGTAACTTAGAATACCTTTATCCCAATAAAAGACGTCGTTTAGTTGAAATAGACGGATAAGCAACATTGTTGGCACTGCAATTGCGATGCAGACAACCATCGCTGTAATTCAATAACAAATACGTTGTCAGGTTGCCCACATGTCATTCATTACGTATTTCAAATCAGGTTGTCTCCAACTTTTCTTTATGTTTTGCTGTGCACACTATATTGACTTGTTTATTTATAATTGTACTGAGTTCAACAAGAAGTTTAAATATTGAAGGTTTATATATATAAAACAATTAATGGCGTGGCCGTTGTGACCGACTTGGGGAGGCTTACGTCCAGCAGTGGAATGCAAATGGCTGACAATGACGAATTATTTTTTTATGTACGTAACGTAAAGCTACTAACTAGGCATATTCACGCGGTGCAGCCGCGGGGAAAGCTAGTGTTCTATAAATATTTAATTTTTGTTTTGTTTATGCTTTGGTGTACAACATAGTGTCGTCTATATATATGTTTTTGTTTTATTTCTTGCTATAATTTTTTTTATATGTATGTATAATATTATTTATTATTAATAACCTTAAAAGTTAAAGGAGCTCCGGGGGATTTGGTAAAGATTTTATAGTATTTCGCTTTTTTACCTTAAAAAACTGAGGTACTATGACAATTTTACCTTTACCTTTTTCAATTAAAAGTTGGGAGAGTCACCCACCATCATTTTCGGCTACCTTTTTACATTTACAAAAATTGAGGGATCTTGGCTACTTATAGGGTAGACTTAGGTGGGAGTACCACATTGTTTTCCAGAACCGAATTCTACCCTTATAGATTAGAAGGCTAAAGCCTTAACCTTCGTGGTAATTTTTTTTGGCAACCCAGAAATCTCTGCTCTTACCGTCCATTAAAAAATAAATACGTATCTTTGTCAGCCAAAAAGAGCAGTGGGTATTCCCCATACGCCCATACCTTAATTCGAGTAACTATGAAAATTTTATATTCTCCCCTCCCCCAGGGCTCCTATTATTTTGTTAACAGTGTGTTGACAGGAGAAAATGGTGGTAGGTGACTCTCGTACACTAACCCCCCGATTCAAGGTGCGAAGTTCTAAAGTGTATCCCGTGTGTTTTTCTTTGTAAAAGTGTTGACTATAATGGTGTCTCTGAGGCTCCCGGGTCATCGCCCACCCCTCCTGAGTTTCGAAATTATGACGAGCTTTACTTTAATTACTTTTCAGCAATCCGAGTGACTTTGAAAGCCCGTTAGTTTGGAAAATTTTAAAGTTAAATTAACCCTATTATTATGTCTTGAAATAAATGTAGATAGTCCGCGAGGCGCTCGCTGGGCTGCGGCCCCTGCTTGGCAGCGAGGACATGGAGGTGCAGGAGAGGGCCCACAACGCCACCGCACTACTCGGGCTCGTGCTCAGCAGGGTCGACCCCCACCACGCGGAGGACCCGACGCTCCCCGCACCCCCCACCGAAATGCCCATCTTGCTGGATCACGAACAGAGGTACCACGTACATTTTATTCATATCCAACATTACCTAGCCGATCGCTTAAAGCATTATTTCTTAACGATTTTTAAATCGCCGCTCACGATAAAACCAAAAAGTAAAGTAAAGAGTTTTGCGACCGTTCACTGCGAAATGATAATCATATTTTAACTATTTTTAGATTTGATAAACATAATTGACATTTGGCAAACGCGACACTCAGGTTGAGAAAAGATGGCTTAGAGGTATAGGCATATGGCATACATCAATGGGGATGTGTAAAGTTCGCATTCAAAAAGACATGCTTACCCCATTTGACTGTGTGTAAAACCATTTTACGGAATAAAAAGTACCTTATGTTGTTCCTCGTCGTCGAAAGAATATACCTTTTTTTAACGAGGAGAAATCCATCTGAGAACTAATTTGAAGCCTTAAACTAAAACTAGTTTTAGGCTTTGTGGGATTCGCCATTTTGAGCTGGCACTAGGGTCCCCGAAGAAGTACTATTGCCACCCGAATTAGGGGTTAGGTTAGTCGTTACAGTACCCACTAAAACCCCTCGGTGTTCCTTCCTTCGCCTTATGTCAGAGCTACGGGAAAGCAGAATCTTGGCCAACTTTGCGTAACCGCCCCCCCCCCCCCCGCCTCTTGACCGCAATATTGACGGTCGGGAACCCTTCCCATCATATATACCTTGTAATAATCTTGTAATTTTTTTTATAAAATCTGGAGTCGTCGGCAGCGGGGTCTAGGGCCCACACTACCAGCCCTGAGGGCTCCATAAACTGAAACCATAATTATCATCATTATCAAAGTCAGGATTTATTCTTCTCGTCACATTACATAGAATAAATAGAGACCTGAAAGTCCAATGTTGATTTATGTACTGATATAAAAAAAGTAAACCTCAGTTCACTTTTCACTGAACTGTCATTGAACACCTTAACTATGGTTTTCTTTATAGTAACGGTTTAGAAAAGGATGACAATATTCCAATGGATGCCGAGCCCTCAGTGAAGAGTATAAGCGGCGGTTTGATCGAGGAGCTTGCTGAACTGTTCGATGGTGAATTGAAACCCGTGGCACCGAAGGCCCAGAAGAAAGTACCGATGCCACCCGAGTAAGTAGTCATATGCACAAACATCGGTATAGTTTTGAATAGGTCTTAACGTGATTTGAAACTGGCCAGTAAACTTCAGCGGTTATGCGAACTTTATATGCATAAATATATCTATAAAATTAAATGTAATTCCTTGTACGTGATGTTTAATGTGGAGTCACACGGAAAGATCGTGTTAGGAATTCATGCATCCGAGGGAATCTTCATATTCGTGACGTAGCGGACAATAAACACATTTTGCGAAAACTGGCTAATTATGTGGGTAAAAAATACCTAGCCAGGCCATCTACGCCTTAACGTCGCAAGGGATAACATGCATACCAATGTTCATTTATTCATTTTTGAATGAATGAATAAAGATTAATTCATTTATTCATACCAATGGTCTCATAATTAGGGATACCGAAAAACGCGTCGTCTGAAGAAAAAGTAGAACAAAGTAGTAGCTCGTCTAGACGCTCCCGAAACCAACCGGGATTAAACGCTAGAATGATGATATCCAATAGGGATGAGGAAACATATTACAACAAATTCTAATGTAGTTGTATACATATAAAAGAACAGAGTTCAAATAACATCTTATCATCTAAGTTTTATATTATCGTGATGGAAATTTTAATCGCTTTTAAAATAATAAATGTGCTATTGGACTTCTTTTTACTACTACCTTCTTATGACGCCATAAGAAGGCACGCGCGAACATAATCTACGAGACTGCGACATTTTGAAAGATATAAAAAGTGTGTCAATTGATTTGACTATCTGCTCCGCTATTGTAACTTAACGGCCGGTTCCTATATGTTAATATTCATTCACTTACCCTTAGCAGCGATTGATTCCGGGATCGGCCTGTTAGTTGTTTTTCTCTGCGTCGATAGGCTGAACCTCGAGCGGTGGCTGTCGCAGGAGCGCTGGTCGTCGGACAGCTCCAGCTCGTCGGAGGAGGAGGGCGGCGGCGCCGTGTTCGCGCCCCCGCAGCGCGACCCGCGCCCCACCGCGCAGTTCACGCCCGACGAGCTGCAAATGGCAAGTCCCACCACAATCCTGTTCAACACATTCCGGCTGTATATATATTGTTACGTGCGAGCGGGGTACGCACTTATGGATTGGAAGGAAACACCAGTTTTTAACTAAACGCTTTCATTGACTTACACAGCCGCAAGCAATACCTCTCGGGCAGGGTTGCCCCTATACGCACGACTAACGATGCACAGTCCCGACGACAAGGTGTCTCGCTCGCAATACCGTCGCCGATATTGCGTAGACCACCTTCTGCTACTGCATTGCTCACCTCCGATATTGCCGCGTGTAGCTCGCTTCCGGTTCGTCTCTCGATCTACGCTACACTCCTCCTTCACTTAACTGACCACTCAACTTGTCTCTAAAATCACCACTAAACTCGTCAGTGTCTTTTGTTAAACTCTTCTTCCAACTCTTTCGTATCACACTTGTCGTTTCACTGTCTTGAACTGAACTCAACTCTAAACTGTCCGGGTGGCGCGCCTTACGCTGCTTATATACCCGGAAGAATCTTCTAGAACCCATAATTTCGTTATTCTTTTATTTACTATCTGTCCCTTTCTAAACATCTATCTATCTCTGTCTTTTCCTTTCCGAACCTTCTGTTCGGTAAATTTCGTTTATACATCTATCCCTTTCTAACATCTATATCTATCTCTGTCTTTCGTTCATCGTCTATCCCTGTCTACAATATATCCGTCCTTGTCTTTTCCTTCCAGAATGGTCTAGTTTTTTCTAAAAGTTCCTAAACTAACTAGATGGCTCCACCATCATTCGCCACAATATATAGATAAATATGGAATGTAATAAATTTAAATTTATATAGATTTACAGTAGTCACATTAGACAGTAAAAGAAGCAATGGGCCTTATCGCTTTAAACTTAGAGCGATCCCTCCAGACAACCCGGGCTATGGATTTTATGAACTGGAGATTCGCAAGTGTATGACGGTGCTGTGCTGATGAAATACATATTATATAACTAGGATATATACCTAGTCCAGCCATAAGTTCAAACTATACCAAATTCCATACTGGTCCGTGCGCGCAATACGCTTAAAAAGGCGTCCGCGGCGTTTTGTTCGCATATTAATATACTGCTATCGTACTCGTGTAACAGTTGCGCGAAGCGAGACGCCAGGAGCAGGCGAACAACCCGCACTACCTGAAGGACGACTCGCCGCGCTCCTACCAGCAGGACGACATTCCCGTGGCGGAGATCGCGCTCGAGGTGCCCCTCCAAGTGCATAGTGAGTATATACGGCGAAATTATGACATTATTGACACCCTATTAATTGTTCAAAACAGTGTCTTAATATTTTTTTATAGCCATACAATGTTAATAACACTAGCTCCTATCTCTGTAGCCTGAACCCCACGCCCACTGCAGGCGAGCTCAATTTAAAAAAAAATTGAAGTATTTATGTTTTATTTTACAAAAGACATATGTAGTAGTAGTTGTTAGTTACTTGTTTTTATATATAAAATAATGTATTTTGTATTATTTACAAAAGTGTAAAGAAAATTTGATAATTAGTAATTGTATGGCTAATAATAAAAAATAACTGGGTGGGATGCCAACAATGGTATAGTTTAGCCTAATTAGCGTCCATGCATAACACTACCTAAATATTGTCATTGTGTAATTTATTCACAACTACTTTTCTACGGGGTCTTCCTTTGGCCCTTCAAAGTCGGGAACCGAGGTGTCGCCACTGACCTTTTAACCAGATGCCATAGATGCCGTAATGCCCCCTGCAGATGAACAATTGGTGTTGTTATTATATTTTTATTATAATTATTATTGTAGATAGAATATATAGAATAGGTAACACTTTATTGCTCGTCAAATCACAATTACAAAAATGCACGATTACACTATTGTCGTCTTATCGCTTAATGCAATCTCTGCCAGGCAACCTAACTTAAGGAATAATTTAACCTAATCTGCCGTTGTGCAGATGATTAGGTAGAACTTAAACAGACATACTTAAATTACTATAAAAATTAAAACATGCAAACATATCTTATACTAATATATAAAGCTAGAGTTTGTTTGTTTGTTTGAACGCGCTAATCTCAGAAACTACTGATCTGATTTGAAAAATTCTTCCAGTTTTGGATAGCCAGCGAGGAAGGCTATAGGCTATATATCATCACGCTAAGACCAATAGGAGCGGAGCAGCAATGAAAAATGTTTCAAAATCGGGAGATTTTTTTTACTATTCAACGCGGACGAAGTCGCGGGAAGAAGCTAGTTTATAAGATATACCTATATATTATTTAATCTATAGTATAAGAATTATGCATAATTATTTAAGAAAGAGTAGTGTTTTCTGAATGCGTTCTTAAAGGGCATCACACACGGTTAAGATGCTATAATATATCCGTTCGAGTCATTCCATCAAAGGTTTATTTACAGGATGATATAATATGAATAACACAGCCTTATTATTAGATTTATTAGATAGCTCATCAGATGATAATTCTGACTTCGAATACGACTTAGAAATTTCTGCCGCACATTCTAAGTGTCGAAAAATCTGGGTAGAAAATCATATAAAATTTAGGAAAAACCGCGGTGAATTTAATCTTTACGAAGACCTTTCACCAAAAATTTTTCAAATATATTTTAATAAGTCATTATATCAACATAATATTAACAAAAATCGAAATGTGTGCTGGGACACATATTAGAAGTGAAACTTCAACGTACAAGTGGAAAAACGAATCGCAACGGACAAGTGGGAAAACGAATCGCAACGGACAAGTGGAAAATCTTCAACTGATAAGTGACAAAATGAATCGCAACAAAATTTCAACTTAAAGTGTTACGAGCAGATTGTTAATGTACTTATCCAATTTGAAAACCAATATACCTCTGTAGTTCGATGCAAACCTAAGTTTGCCTCCATGTCGGCTCGAAACATCGCACATTCCGATGCGCTGAACACGATTTTAGGTATTATAGGGACGAGGTATATCCTCGCTCGCTCTCTGGCTCGCTTTCTCGCGGGATTTCCCCGGCGCTCGGCTCACTGGGGCTTCAATAGCGCTTTCGGAAATAGATAAAGCGCTTTTTAGGGCAATTCTATTAAACAACTTCTAGCGCAAATTCTTACGTTTTTTGTAATATGCACATATCGAATTAATTTTAAAGTAAATACATGAATATCTGGACTAATATTATTAAGAGGAAAGATTAGATTGTTTGTTTGCATTAAAGAAGCTCTGAAACTACTGAACCGATTTGAAAAATTCTTTCACTTTGGCAAGCTACACTATCCCCGGGTGACAAAGGCTATATTAGATTTACAAAAAAATTAGGGATCCTTATTAAAACTCCAATAATGTAACGCAAGGTGTAAAAAATACCTAAAATCGCGAGCACTGCGAAAACTATTGATGATAGAATGAAATAATGTACTATGACTTTGCAGAACACATAATTATCTACAAAAAGTGTCGCGACAGCATATGTCTAACTATTATAGTTATGCCACAATAAGTGTTCTTTTATTTTAAAATTTAATTAAAATGCCGCCGCTAGAAAAGGCTCTTTATTTGTATTTTGGTATAAATCCTTATCAAAATAAATTACTTTATATTCAAGACTGCTTCAATATCTTTATATAACTTTTCGAATTATTCAATTCGGACATTCCATTCGAAAGATATCACGAGTTTAAAAATGTAAGTATGACGTGACTGTGACACTTTTTCGTGAGCGAAAAATCGTAAGACCCCCGTCTACATAGAAGTTTCACTTCAAAAGTACATCGGGTAATAACAAAAACTCGAGAGAAAAGGTAGTTGAATAAATAAAATATATTTCATTCCATTTTGCGTTGCATATTAAGTGCACACGCTGTATAAAAGAGCTTGCTATATATTTTCTATGTTAAGATGCAAAATATATAGCAAGCAAAATATTAAGACAATATTTCGCATATCTCGGCATCTTAAGATACTTAATATGAAAATATATATCATCTTAACCGTGTGTGATAGTTCATACAAATTGTATAGTGAGCGATATTCTATCTTAAGATGAAATATTACAGCATCTTCGCCGTGTGTGATGCCCTTAAATATTGGCAATTTTTTGGCCTCTCTGACAGTAAGACGCAGCGTATTCCAAAATATAACAGCTTGCACTATAAAAGAGTTAACATAAAAAGATAATGACAGCGTTAATTTTAATTTTAAATATCTCTTAATATTTCCAGGTAAGAGATCTGACAAATACTTATTATCACGTGAAAATTCAACAAAAAAGAAGAAAGAAAAACGTACATCCAAGAAAAGAAAGAACAAAAAAGATAAACATTCCACTGAATCTGATAGTGAAGGTAAGCAAATAATTTAATAAAGTTGTAAACTAAATAATATCTATTTTGTCTTACTTTGATGTATAACATTCCTGCACAGAAACTGGTCCTCTCCAGCTTCACTATGATTTGGCGTAATAAATAATACATGAGATTTTTTTCAAAATCAGCCGATTCGTATTCTGATCAGGGTAAATAATTTTTCCAAAAATTAATGATATTGTTTTGGTTTTCGCCAAAATCGGCTACGAGACACCTTTGCGTATTTTTCGCTATATACTTATAGGCCTTCCGCGCACTAGGAAGCGTGGTTTCGGCGGCTGTAATATCTGAGCAGCCACAGTTATAGCAGCCAATCGAAACCAAAGGCATATTGTGAAAAGGTTTCTGAAAGCGAAGTGCGTCTGAATGCTACTATAAGTCCGAGAAGTCGACGGCAGCCACGTACATTCGCCTATCGCTCTGGCTGCGCGCGGCTAATGGGCTACCGTGCAATCAGGCGCGTTCTAATGTCTGCCGCAGCCGGGAGTTTTTGGCTGCTTCTTGCCACAGCCAGGCTTCCTTACCTATCGGCATTTGAACTCATTGTAATACTTTTATGATCGTCTTCTTTTGTTCACTTATTTATTGGCATACGTTTCTAATTTATTGTGAAGAACAGCCCATTGTCCTATTGTACTCGCTCATTAGCATCATTAGCCAGGTGTTACAAGCTAATTCTAGGAAACTGGCGACGTTGCCGGCAACGTACAACATACATTTGCATTTGTGGAGCATAAAACGGGCGGCCCGATGGGGAGAGGAAGGCAGTTCAGCGACAACTACGACCAAGACGTGCCGTGTGCACAATCGGGAATCTAATTGTGACGGACTTTGCGCGTTTAATTGAATTACGACCTTCTGCATTACGTTTGGATTTGTTGTGGTCGATTATATTTGCACCTGTGTTATACGTGTTTGTATAGATAGATAACACTTTATTGCACACCAAAATATAGAATTACAGAAACAGACCATATTTACAATATTTTCTAGGCAATACAATAGGCGGCCTTATCGCTCAAAGCGATCTCTTCCAGGCAACCTAAATGAGAAAAATTTGAATCGGGCGAAGTAGGTGGTGCAGAAACATGGCAATAGATACATAAATATTCATAACTAATTTAATTTTATATATATACATAATAATTTGTATAGTTCTAATATACTGTATAATAATTCCAACGTCATTTTAACTCGAGTCCTGTATCTGTTGTTTTATTTAACATGTGTGTGCATGGGTAATGTGTAGGGGGCGTGGTGGTCGCGTCGCGGCCGGTGGTGGCGAGCGGCGGGGAGGTGCCCGAGGGCGCGGCGGCCTCGGACGAGGAGCCGCCGCCGCCCGCCGACGACCCGCACGCGGCGCTCGACCTCGACCTCGACCTGTGAGTACTCACTCGCACATCGACGGCCTCTCTCATTACTCACTGTCACAGTCCCAGAGATCACTGAATGCGGACTTATATATACGAACTTTCATTGTATATATAGAAAATATGTACACATATTACACACATTTCTCGTTCAAAACAAATGATTAAAAACAAAATATAAAGTAACAATATCATAGTGTCAGTTCGTAAATATCTCACGGCTAAGCTCGGAGCTCCCCATTATTAGTGGGGCGGACAGTATGCTCGCTACATCTATTTAAGGCCGATTTGCAGATTTCATGATATCATGATATTTTTTCATCATCAACACGTAGTAAATGTATACAAGATGTAGGTAATGTAGGTCGGAAAAACTGTTGTCACAATATGCTTCCAAACCAGGATTCGAACCCACGTAATTTGAATCGCGGGTTCGAGACGGAGTAGCTTAGCCACCACGGCTTATGTATACATAGTTAAATGAGGACCGATTTTTCTATAGTCAGATAAATTGTTTAGTAATTGCCTAAGGAAAGAAGTTATCGGACTGTTTTCTGTCCAATACACGGCTATGGATTTCAATTGATATTTAACTGACGACAATCATTTGATTGGCTAAGACAATGCCTACTTCAGGGGGGTGAAACAAATATACTGATTAAACACACGATAGAGCAGGACAGACTATTTCCATATACAGTGGATAAAAATGACAATGTCAGTCAGGGTCTCTAGATTTTCAGTGCAATTTTTACAAATGAATTTTATTTGAGGAATTAAATTAGGGCAGACAATTTTAGCACGACAAATCGGGGAATTACTTCATCTGCCTAGCCTTATTACGTACCTTTGTGTTTGATTTTATCTACCATCATAGGAAGTGAACATTGCCCAGACCCTCTTGAAATTCGGATTTGACAATGGAATTCTTTTGAATCCCACCTAGTGAAATAATCTGGCGTGGATCTTACAATTTTATTTTTTCTCTCAAATGGATTGTTGAATTAATTTATAAAGAATTTCTTATTCAATTGCCAAATCATCTGTATACTATGAAAAATATTTATAATAATGACGTATTTGATTTTCGTAATTATGCAAAATCTAGAAACAGAACTCAATATACCTACTAATCACTAAACTGTTAAACCCAATAATTTCTTTAGAAATTATCTGTTGAACGTTAACGATTATCTATCCTTCAAAGCAGCAGATAAAGAAAAAATCAATTTTATATTGTCTGTCGAATAAACCCTATCTGATTGTTTATCGGTTAAAAATCGGCCCTCAATGTTAATTTTATAATACATTTCCAGTCCATTGCGTGAAGAAGAATTGCTCACAACCAGAGTGCAACAATATCCATCTCCTAATGCTGGATTATTACAGAAGAGATCGAAGCCCAAGAAGAAATCTTCAGACAAAGTCTTGACTGATAAAGCAGGCAAAAAGAAGAAGGAAAAGAAAAACAAACAAAGCAAAGATGTGGACTTAATGTTGCCGGAAAATAATGACAATGGCGAACAATTGTTGATTGATGATATTAATCAAACGAATGGTAAAAAGTCAAAAGTTAGACATAATTCAGAAGCAAAGCAAGACGAAAATAATGATACAAAGGCTGAGAAACATAGAAAATCTAAGAAGGATACAAAGAAGAAAGAGTCTAAGAAAAAATCTTCTAAAAAAGGTATGTATGTAAGCTACATTTATGTTTAAGATAAAATTTTATAGGATGGTAATTACTTTCTAGATTTAAAATAATTCACTAACTGAAATAGTAAGTATAAAAAAAATTAAAACTTCGTTTAAAAAAACCGACTTCAAAAACTAAAAAACTAAAATGTTTAAAATAACTTATTTGTAAAGCTATTATTATTAATATATATTATCTAAAACATCTTAAAGTCGGTGCTTAGTAATTTTCAAAATATAGTAATTTTTATGTTTTGCTTTGCACCGACTTCAAGATGTTTTAGATAATATATATTAATAATAATAGATTTAGAAATAAGTTATTTTATACATTTTAGTTTTTTAGTTTTTGAAGTTGGTTTTTTAAACGAAGTTTTTATTTTTTATTTGTTACTTTTTAGTGTCTAGCTATGTATGGGTGAACCTACGAATGATGCCGCGCTTCTTAAAAAATATAGGTCCCACGAACCGGAAACAAAAAAATGTTCGTAAAATGAAAACTACTGGGCCAAACTATGTCAAATTTTTAGGGGACCATATGGCAGCTATTCCGCTTCGAACAAAAAAAGAATCACGTAAATCGAAGCATAAATTTCAGAGTAATCGGTGTACATATGGAACGGAGTGAAAATTATTTTCATGAAAAATGTTCATATAATGAAAACTACTGGGCCAAACTATGTAAAATTTTTAGGGGACCAATTGGAAACTATTCCGCGTCGAACAAAAAAAGAATCACGTAAATCGGATCATAAATGACGGAGTAATCGGCGAATATAGCAAAAAAAAAAGGTCCCGACGAATTGAGAACCTCCTCCTTTTTTCGAAGTCGGTTAAAAAAGTAAAGAACACTAATAGTAAACTAAACCCAGCAAAGTAGAGCATACTTTATTTAAGTATATGGATTTTATTCTATGGCGAATGAATATACACAAATCCCTATTAATATTATAAATGCGAAAGTAACTCTGTCTGTCTGTTCCGTTTTCACGTAAAAACTACTGGACCGATTTGGCTGAAACTCAGTATATATATATATATATATATGTGTGTTTTCGATACCGAGAATGAACATAGGATACTTTTTATCCCGAAAAGTGGGATAGTTTCCGGGATAAAAATATATTTGTCTTTCTGTTTGTTATGCTTTTACGGAAGAACTAATAGGCCGATTTGGCTGAAATTCGGTATGTATGTAAATTAAATACTGAGGATGGACAAGGGATAATTTCCATTTTGGCCTTTTTGGTAATTTTGGCCTATTTGGTAATTTTTCCTGTTTGGTCATTTTGGCCTATTTGGTCATTTTGGCCTATTTGACCTTTTTGGTCAAGTTTTGTAATTTATTTTGTTGACAGATAGACGAGGAATGGCATAATTAGCGATATAAAATGAAGTGAATCTTCCGTGGGCAAATACATAAAAATGTAATATAATATAATATAACCTGTAGCACTTGCTCTATAAACAAGAGACACGCACTAGTACATTATAACTAAACAATTTTTGATCTATAACTAAGATTTTTATTGTAAAAAAGCCTAGTGTGCTTTTACTATATTTTTGTAATATCTCTTATATAGCTATCAATGAAATATTTGTTAAGTTGTTACGATGCACCCCATCCCTTTTTTAATGTTTGCTAGTAGGCAAACTGGCAGATGGGTCCACTTGATGGCAAGTGGCTACCGTCGCCCATGGACATCTGCTACAATAGGCGAGCCGATGCGTTGCCTACCTCGTTGAGACTTTAGGTATCTGTCCACGCCCTTTTGGAAGGGCTCCATATTGTAGCGCTCTGGGAAACCGCGAGAGGGAGTTCATTCCATAACTTGGACACATATGGCATGAAGGAGCGTCCGCCACTTACCGTGGAGGACTATTAACTGGTTTAGATATTAGATTAACTGGTTGACGTTTCACTTTCAGATAAACACGAAACGAAAGTGGGCTACGAAGAGGCGTTAGGTATTTCGACCCCAAGCAAAGAAGTCATATAGTGTACATAATAATCTAAGCTTGTTTCTTTGCGTCACCTTTCTCAAGCTATCTCAGTGCAATTGTTGATTTAACAATCTAGGTATAAATAATTTTTATTACGACCCATTCAGTGTAATGAATGTGTTAGTTAGACAATGTTTTCATTTATATGTCGAATAAAACATGTCCATTAAATATTCCCAGTAAGTTTATTATAGCTATGAATAAAAACGAAATATATTATCGTGTACAGATTTATTAAAAATGATTTTATCAAATGGCAGACTTTTATTCCTTCATATATTTTTACTCACAAATACTTTGGCAAAACCACACTTAAGATGATATATTTTAATGTAATCGGCTTGGGTCGGTTTTATAGTCCTTCACACGATTTCATTTAAGGACACTTAGTTATTTATAGATGTGGGTGGTTTATAAAACTAATATGCTTGCAATGACATAATTATGCTATCAACATACCTTTTCTTTCTATAATGCTCGGGCCTCATCTGGATTGATGTTAGAGTATAGGTCAGTATAGGTTTTGACTGAGGTCGAATGAATTTTATTTAAAGCGTTAAAAATAACGCCCTTATCGAACAGCCACATTAGTTTATAAACATACAATGGCGACTACGATGGCGAGGGTAGAACTATCCAGCAGCGTAAACCGGTCGCAAGACTTTGAAAAAGGTAGAAGACTCTGGAAGGAAAAGACAAGGACGGATATGTTTTAGAAAGGCATAGGCGATGAACGAAAGACGGAGATAGATAGATGTTAGAAAGGGATAGACGATGAACGAAAGACAGAGATAGATAGATGTATAAACGAAAGTTCCCGACCAGAAGGTTCGGGAAGGAAGAGACAGATAGATGGGTTCCAGAAAATTCTTCCGGGTATATAAACAGCGTAAGGCGAGCCTACCGGGCAGTTCAGAGTTGAGTTCGGTTCAAGACACTGAATAGACAAGTGCGGTACGAAAGAGTTGGAAAAAGAGTTTAATAGAAGACACTGACGAGTTTAGTGGTGTTTTAGTGACAAGTTGAGTGGTCAGTTAAGTGAAGGAGGAGTGTAGCGTGATACGAGAGACGAACCGGAAGCGAGTTACACGCGGCAATATCGGAGGTGAGCACTGCAGTAGCAGGAGGTGGTCTACGCAATATCGGCGACGGTATTGCGAGCGAGACACCTTGTCGTCGGGACTGTGCATCGTTAGTCGTGCGTATAGGGGCAACCCTGCAGAGGTATTGCTTGCGGCTGAGTAAGTTAATAAAAGCGTTTAGTTAAAAACTGGTGTTTTCTTCCAATCCATAAGAGCATACCCCCGCTCGCACGTAACAATACGTTATCTGTCAATATGTAACGATTAAAATCAATATCGCATCCACAAATAATGCATTACATCCATCACTGCATCTGCGTGCAACGGCCTATAACTGTAACATTATCGCAGATATAGCCCCAACATAAGTTTTCTCAACGAGAAAACTATACAACAAATAGGTAGGTATTAGTCTAGACAAGTTTCCTCTTCGAGAACATTTTTATAGAAAGAGAAAGTATTAATTAGATTTATCGTGTGACAGTGAAACTAGAACTTAATTTGTAATGTAAGTTAAACGGAACCAATTAACTACGCGGGCTATAAAATCAGACCAAGCCAATATTGCTGAATAAAAAATTATATAAACGGTAACATCGTAGAAGGCGTTGTCACGCGGAACTTTTTTTATTTCCTTCGGCGCTTCTTGATAGTGGGCGCCGGGCATCCATGACCGCCGCCCCCGCCTCTTCCGCCTTTGTCGCCAAATTTGTAGGTCATTGCAACCTACAATTTTATTTATATTATTTCCATAGTGCGTATCAAAAGCATGTACTTTTCGTGCGTATGAGCTAGGAGAGTACGCGCTGGACTAATCGATTTTAGTTATCGTTACACGCGGGGTCGTCCTTACCCGTATATACGAGTGCGTGGCACCCGGACGCAAGGACCTAGGGGGCACAATCAGATACGACTTTAATTTTAAAAAAACTCGAAATAGAGCATCGTCATTTTTCAAAATCTGACTAACAACATGTAACCAATATGTATATTCTATACACTACATCATCCCGTTAAATTTTATCCGTATAAACCCAGTAGTCCGAGAACTATGACTAAAATTATTTTTAACCCTAGGCAATAGCTTTATTTTGCTTTCTTAAAAACTCAATTCGGTTTTTTTACATACAATAATAACAAAGAAACTAAGTCCATATAGTCTAGACAACTGCTCAGCAAAAACAAGCCAACCTGATTTGAAATTATATAACTAATAATAACAGCACAGAGATCAGCATCCACATGTCGCTTGTTACCGTAGTACATGTTTTGCCCGTTGAAACGTTTCTTCGGAAGTTTAGATTGGGTTTATCGTGACAAATAACGTCCACATTACCAGTAGTAGTCATTCATGGAGTCTTGTTCGATGAAATGTTACAAGTCTGGACCCAGCCTAAGGGTTCCGATTATGCAAAATGGGTAGGGAGCCTTAAAAATGAAATATGCAAATTAAATGCTAGTTTTGATTCTTGATCAAAAGGGGCGGGTTCGTAAACTGATTTTCGCACCCCGGCGCCCAATACGCAACACGGCTCCGGTCCCGATCACTTCTTTCTCACGTCATACTCAAACTAAATCCATAGCTGATAATTACTTAGTTTTATCCGTCCAGGAACGGAGAAAGTATACAATTTCCTGCGGCCGAGCGGCCTATCGCAAGAGGCGACAAACAACACACAACCAGGTGGCAGGGTATATGCCCAACTAGATAGCTACCACCCCTGGTGTATGCCGCCATAACAACCTTAAGTTGTGTTCCGGCATTAGTGACCAGGTTCCAGTCTTCTACACCCTTAAGAGAGTAGCAGCGCATTTGCAGTACCTTTGGGGTTGCAAATGTCCATAGGCGATGGTAACCGCTTTCCATCAAGTAGGCCGCCTGTCTGTCTGCTGAACTCCTGCAATAAAAAAATAAAAAAATTTCGTGCTTATGTACATTTATTTATAAATCGGCAGACAAACCCAGATTGTATAATCTCAAGCTAAGCAAGTGACGCTTGTATTATTGGTAATTTACAACAGACCACTCTACATTATGCCTATATGATATTCTTTGTTTTTTATGCGTATGATGAAAATATATGAAACTCAAACCGAGAAGGGTAATATGAAAACTACAAAACAGATCTAACACAAATTTATTGCGGTACACATCCATATGGAAAACTACATAAATCACTTGGGTTTCACATTAATAAAACATTGTACTTTACGAAAATAAATCACTCTAACAACAAATAAATGAAATCAAAAAATATATATCTCCTATATACAAAATAAAATAATAGATAATTTACACAATACTTCAATTGTTGTAACTATACTAATCTCGACAATACAACTGTCTAAAACTGAATTACCAAATTAAATATTTTACAAAATGAATACAGGGCATAAATTACTATAGAAATAAAGAAATTAATCATCGGCAACAGTTACAAATTCTATTAACATTGCTTTACACCACAATAAATTGTATTTCAAATAAAATCAGATATCAACACTATGTGTTGGTTATTAAGACTGCATTTCTAGAATAAGAAATTTCAACTGTAAGCAAGAAATCCTCGCGAAATGCAGCTGGATTTTCATTCGATGAATTGGAACTAATAACTGCTAACACAGTCCCTTACACTAAAGCGTTAATTCAATAAATAGTACAATAATTTAATGACTTAAACGATTCTACTCTTACCATAACATGCAATGCAAGTTGAGTTTAAAGCATTGCTAACTCAGTATACATAATAGACTGTGAAACTTAATAATAATAAACATGAAATAATGTTTTAGTAGAACAACAATTATGTAATAACAACATGAATTATTCGATTATTATCTAGATTTATCGCTTATAATATTTATTACAACTTTCATAAGTATAATAGCATGAAGGAGAATTTTATACTGAATACAGGCATAACTTCGATGAGAATATAAATAGTTTCGAAAGAATACTTTTATGATTCCGTAGTTGATCACTACTATGATCGTTACTCTGTTGCCACACTATGGAATTGACATTAATGGTGTGATGTTCCAATATATATTACTTATCCAAATTCCGTTAGAAAAAAGCGCAAAATCAAGTATCTGACAAGTTTACAATAGAACAAATGTTCGCCAATACCGGTAGTGTGGGCACAGAGATGAGAGTGCAGTGCCCAATTCATTAGCATTATAAATATAGAGTATTATTTAAGAGAGTGGATGTTGAAAATATGAATATGTAATATAATATTATATTAGTTTTCAATCTGACATAATATTAGGCATAGAACGTAATTGATTAATGTAATGATTGAAATCATTCAAATTGTAGGTCTTTCTCTGATAGTTACCAAGACATTGCTAATAATAACTTAGATGTCACATTTCATTAAACAGTCGATTTCTTACAAGTTTCAAGTTTAGATTCTTAAACATTACATGTGAAGGTCGTGGCCGGGCTATCGGTCTTTAGGCTAATGAATAAAGCACTCGTCTCGATGAGAATACTGTGGACTGTGTCTACTTCTCGAGCATGTATCTGGGTATGTCGAACTTGACCTCGACGCCGGCCTTCCGGGCGAGGGCCACGATCTCGGAGAGCTGCACCACCAGCCCGGCGGCCTCGTCGAGGTCGTCGCGCGGCACGATGCGCAGCCCCGACTCCGCGATCAGCTTGCGCGCCTCGTTCACCTTCGTACCCTACCGAAAGAGCGCCCGTGTTAGAAACCTATTTGTTATTGTAAAGTAACCGGATAGAGTATTCATTAATGTAGTAATCGGAAGTCGTATAACCGGATGTCAATTAAGAAGCATTTATTATCAAGCCAACGGATATCGAAAATGGAGTAACCGGAAGTTGGAAGTTATACGGATAGCATAAGTTGGTGTTACGACGGAAGTGAAGTGGCGCCAAAGTATTACAGGGTAGTGTCACTGCAGACGCACTACGAAGACCTTATAAATACTCGGTGTTCGGGCAGAGGGGGCCAGTCTACAACGAGACTACAGCTAGTCTGCAACCAACAGTCCAACGGTCTACAACCAGCAATCTACCACGATGGTAGAACAGAGCGGAAGCTCTGTTGGACAAGAGGCCCATAGAATATTGTGGTCGATAATTACTGTCCGATAATGGCAGTATTCTTGAAGGGTAAATGCTGCTCGACACCTGACAAGCGTGAAGACATCTCCTGGAGTTGTCTTAATATTTCTATGTATTATTGTGCTTTATTTAATATTGTAATTGTAATAATTCTAGTGTAATAAATTTTGATTATAACATTTCAGATTATTATTATTATTTTCCTAACACACGCAAAATCATACTTTGCGCATTGTGACGGACAGGGGCACAACTATGCTATTACTATCCCGTCAAAGTTGCCGGACACTATCGTCTCAATCGTAGGTTTGCCTGATTTCGGGGTTCTATTAATTCCAATGACATGCCCGTGGCATCCCACTCTTTATAAATATTTGAAAGCGAAAACTCGCGATATTAACACTAACGACTTATGGATTTATTATATATAATAGGAATTTTGTATACCATCGCAATGGAATATTACTTTGAATACTTTCGCCACGTCAAGATATTGAATTAGCAGAATTGATTTATTGTATACGTCCACACTACACTCAACCTGCGACCCACCGAGCTTCTGTTGGTGGCCCACCTGGCATATTACGTGGTTGTATAATATATAAGATTCCACAAACAACAGTAACCATTTTCCATCAAGTCGCAAGCCTGTTTACTGTATTCTAGCAATAAACAAAACGCCAGTCTTGGCCTTCCCATAGCCTCACACGAGACTCCTCCCCACAAATCGCAAGTCATTCTCATAGCCTCATCTGCAGCAACACAAAACAATAACAGCCTATAAACATTATTCTGCAGAGGCTTCTGCCTCCCCACTTTTTAGAAGAGGGGTCGGACAGTTTTGAGACATGGTCAACTCAATGTGCAGGCCACATTATGATGTTTTCCTTTATGATTATTGAACAGTTTTGACATCTTCTACTTAGTTCATTTAAAATTATTATAATCTTGCTATATTGATAAAAAAAAAGATCATAGTTTTTGTGTCGAAAACAAAACAGAATTGTAGTAGTTTATTACTTGCTTGTTGGTTTACTTATTTTGTTTAAGCAAGGCGACCTCATTTAGTGTATGAATGAAAGAATCTTTATTTGCTATAAAAAACAATAAATTACATGCAAATTTGAATTATTACAATTTCTGGCCATATAGGCCACAATAATCTTTAAAATTAATCATTCAGACATGTTTGACAAGGAAATTGATAAAGCAAAGTTACATTTGCAAAACAAAAACTAATTTTAGATATCCTGCTACTGATTATCATATCTGATGTCTTAATCAAGATAAGTTAGCACCACGTGAGGCCTACACTGGACTACAATGTAAAGGTACACCTGCAAAACTTTCTTTTTAAACATTTCAACTTGAGACAAATTTACATAAGCCAAACCTAAAGAGCAATCTGTATTATCTATCTTCCATAAATAATAATATCAACAGCCCATTAATGTCCCATTGATGGGCTGACCTCTCATTTATTGGGAACCAGATGGTATACCCGCCATGGTTATCAAAGGCGGATTGAGATTTGGTTTTTTTTATTGTAAATGATTATTACAAAATTTAAAAACTTCGTTTAAAAAAACCGACTTCAAAAACGAAAAAACTAAAATGTATAAAATAACTCATTTCTTAAGCTATTATTATTAATATATATTTTTAGTTTTTGAAGTCGGTTTTTTTAAACGAAGTTATTAAATTTTATTTGTTACTTTTTAGTGTCTAGCTATGTATGGGTGGACCTACGAATAGTGCTTCTTAAAAAATATAGGTCCCAAGAACCGGGAACAAAAAAATGTTCGTAAAATGAAAACTACTGGGCCAAACTATGTCAAATTTTTAGGGGACCACATGGCAGCTATTCCGCGTCGAACAAAAAAAGAATCACGTAAATCGAATCATAAATCCCAGAGTAATCGGTGTACATATGGAACGGAGTGAAAATTATTTCCATAACATGAAAACTACTGGGCCAAACTATGTAAAATTTTTAGGGGACCAATTGGAAGCTATTCCGCGTCGAACAAAAAAAGAATCACGTAAATCAGATCATAAATCACGGAGTTATCGGCGAACATACATAAAAAAAGCAAAAAAAAAAAAAAACCCGACGAATTGAGAACCTCCTCCTTTTTTCGAAGTCGGTTAATTAAAAACACATATTATTCTTAGTTTTTGTTGGAAGTTTCTAGTCATTATCAACATTTAAGGTGTTTTGACTCTATGTGTTGATGTTTTTGATTATTGGTAACCATATGCATTAAGTTATTGGCGGGAACCGAAACAAATTGTTGTGCTGTGCAGTTTTATTTTCTAAAAATGTGTAAAATTACTCTAAGATGAACAATAGTTATAGGTTATTCATAGTTTTTGAGTAGTAATTATGTGTTTTGTGAGAAATGTGAACTGTATAGTTAAATGTGGCCTTTTGAGTTGTCACAAGAACTCCGATGAATGGCACTCGCTGATTACCTACAGTTCTGTTGGGCTACACATAGGCTTAAAAAAATGAAGAAACTATATTGTAAACTAAGATCTGGGTTAAAGGTCTAGCTGCCAAGCCATAAAACTAAGTAAATAAAATAATAAAGTTATTGTGAACGGGGTACCAATGATTACAACACAGTGACAATTTACCTGCAGACGCACTATGACGGGGATCTGAATGTTTAGATTCTTGGCGGCGTTGATGATGCCCTCCGCGATGACGTCACAGCGCATGATGCCACCGAAGATGTTCACCAGGATGGCCGTCACTTTGGGGTCGGACAGAATGATTTTGAAGGCTTCCTGCAAAAGCAAAGACGGAGGAATGATTTTGGTGAATATATTTCCTAAGCATGTTTTTCTTCAACTAATGTGAATATAGGATTATTTTGACATTATGGCCATAGAAACTGCCTAAATATTGCTTTCTCTCTGTTTGATACTTTTCCAACTCGAATTATTAATATAACATGTATATGTAATGTCTCAGCCACTGAGTTACCATTATTTTTTTGCAAATAAAAAAAACAATAGAGGAAAAAATGATCGAAAAAATTACATATAGTGAGTGACTCCATGTCCACTAACACTATGAGATCTCAATTAATTGAATGACCACATAAGTATTATTCTTTGTGTAAGTTTTTAATTAATCGCCTTCTCTATTTCGTAATGGCACAGAGATCTCATTTTTGTCTTAAATTATTAATCTTTCAAAATAAATCAAACTATCAAAACTACCTGCAACCTTTAGTATTTGTGCTTTCTATCTCGTTACAAATTACAACTTATGTTATAAATGTTCTCATAATTTAAGTGAATTGTAAAATTCTTTTATGAGAAATAAAGTTCTTTAACCCGATCTTTTAATTAAGTTCTACGCTTTTATTGTATAGTATTGAAGTACATGGAGTATAAAAGTGTTGGTCACGTACGGAGACAGCCTGAGCCGTGGCGCCGCCGCCGACGTCCAGGAAGTTGGCCGGGTCGCCGCCGTACAGCTTGATGATGTCCATCGTGGCCATCGCCAGGCCCGCGCCGTTCACCATGCAACCGATGTTACCTATTCAGGCCGCAATAATACGTAAAACCATACTAGGCGGCGTCAGCATGCCATGGGGTATTGTATCCACCGAACACTTTGCCATTATTCAAAAGATAGCAAATAAAAACGATTCATAATGAGGAAGTTTCCATTTTTTTAATTTTATTTTTTAAAAATCACACTAAGTCTGCAATAAATCCTAGTGTTTTTTGTTTTCAATTATCTTCATAAATGACGAAGTTCTGAAGCTTTTCCCTCCCATTTTGAAATCGTAAGACGCGCGGCCGGCCGACCAAGCGCTGACGTCACAAGTCTCGCCCGTCTCAGGACGACGCAGCGACTAGGCGACTGTTCGCCGCAGTTAGTACTTTTTAGCGCAACACAACATCTGGTATTATCATGGAAACTAAAACTAAAATACATTATAAATACTGCATCGTGTCTAACTGTATAAACACGACTGCAAAAGTGCCAAAGCAGAAACATATACGATATGAGTGGTGCAAAATTATGAAAAGAAAGGAATCTGTATCAGAAAAATCAGTACGTTATTGCTTCGAAGATCATTTTGATGTAAATATCGATGTCTATATTATCTACCTACATATCTCTGCATATCCTTTAACTCTTACCAGTTTCTATGTCTATTTGACATGACGAAACTAATGCACCACTCGTCGACATTTCGGCAGAATAGGTATAATAATGAAAACGAATTCTTCCAAGAATTTCGTAGCTCAGTTGCACTATGCTAGAAATGGAATAGTGTTGGATGCACGTTATCGATATTTTTTATTTGTACTGTATTGTACTTATATACTGTAAAGTAAAGATACTTCATCGTGAAGTATTAGAATAACTAATATTGAAATTTTTCTGTCTGCGTTTTGCATAGTAAATGTGAAACTTCATTAGAGTATTTATATTTAAGTTTAGTATCACTACGAAGAATCAGTCTTCGTCGAGACGAATGATTTCGATCAAATATTAGGTTAAATAATAGGTTTATGTACGCGTAAAATTCATCCAGCCGTCTCATACATATCTGGGAAAAATCTTTATCATTATGAAAGCTCTGTACCACCTAGATAGATACGTTAGCAATCGATTAAAAATATAGTTTTACTGTCAAGCTCTTGCAAGAGTTTAGTAGGCTATGTTGTTTTTATTTTATTGTACAGGTCGAGAACGACACTCAAAGCTTTGTAAAATATCTATTTGTTGGTAGCAGACTACTTCTGAAGAAAATGTTTTACCTCATAAGTTTTCTTGCCAAAAGACCAAGGTAAGATACACAAGAACGGTCTGCTGTTGCTAAGCGTCGTCGAGCAGAGTATTATGAAAAAGTACTTATAACGGAAGTTCCTGCTTCTGTAGCCCAAAAACCCATAAAATGTATTGAATGTGTTCAGGGTGATGAAGTAATTAAAGATCCTGACAAACGTATTTTTGTACCAATGGACTGTTTTGATGTGGATATGGTAGCCAATGATTATTTAAAAACAAAAAATAAGGGCATATAATGGGCAAAAAAAGATAAAGCATGTCAAACAAAATTCAGGTAGAAGAATATTAGATTCAGGATTCAGGCAATTAAATTTTCCAAGGCACGCAAGGCAAGGCACGACATTAGTTGCGATATTACAGAAACTTCAGACACTGTTAATCTGCCAGTCTCTTTAAACAGAGGCACAGTGACAATACAGAAGTTATTGATACAAAAAGGATTGCCGCAGTTCGAATCCACGTTGAAAGATTGATACGAAGATTGCGATTTTAAAATGCTTGCACCACATGCATGTGTAAACGTGAAAATGATGCCTTTGTTTGATATCATCGTATGAATAGCATGTGGATTAGTAAACTTGCAGAGCCTTTTAATAAAACTATATTTTTAACTCAAAACCAGATTATTTTTTTATTTTACAGCATTAAAACTTTCTTGATTTTTTTTTCCGAATGATAAACTTCTCAAAAGACACTATAAATGTCTACATTGTTAAAAATGTCGAAGTCCTCATGAGCAATGCAAAACAACCCCTTTGTCTTCTCTCGAAACAACATTTGCAGTTGGATTTGTGTTATATATTTCTTTGTAACTTCTCCATCTCGTTTCTCGGTTCCACTTTTTTATATACCAGTATAATACAAAATATCACGAATCAGAATACCACACACACAAACACCACGTCTGAGATAGTATTGTAATGCGAGCATGAAACACGTATCTCTGCGATCACCCGCCGTGCTAGTGCGTCCCGCCCGCATAGGGCGGCCTACGAGACTTGTGACGTAACACGGTGAATGCTTCGCGCGGCTTTTTATTTTCGTGTGGGTGATATTAAAAAATTCACAGCTTCGTCATTTTTAGACATATACAAGTAATTTTTCTACTAGGTGTAATATTTTTTTATTGTCTTTAAATTTATATAATTATTTTTTTGTTTTTATGAGATTGGAAACTTCCTCATTGGAAGTAGTTACGCAAAAAGGTCCAACCCACAAAATGTTACTTTTGAATTATTAAAGATTAAAGTTTTCGCTGTATTTTCGCATTGTACTTGTTTGTGTCTATGGGTTCTTAGGAAAATATAAGCGTAAATGTATCATTTTTTATACAAATAAGTTTAACTGCATCAATGTGGAAATACAACTAAAACTTTAATCTTTAATAATTCAAAAGTAATATTTTGTGGGTTGGATCCTTTTCGCGTAACTACGTCCAATTATATTTAGTAGAAAATGCTTTATTAACATGAAAGATACATACATAATATAGGTATATTATAAAATTTATATCTACATTCGCTGTTTATCACACTATTATACCCATAGTATGGGAGTAATTGGTAGGAAGAAATAGAATAGAACATTGTTCCGTTTATATTTATTTATATTTTTTGGAGTAGTCAGAAAATTAGCAAAACTTTTAACTCTTTTTTGACCCAGTCTCAACATAATGCTAGCCAACAAGGACGAGCGCTGTTCTTCCATCTGGGACCATAAAGTGAAGTCACGGTGGAAAATACAACACACATAACAACAACAATATATATAGTATAATGCAGTTTGATAAAATTAAATTAATTACAGACTTATAATATATATAAAAAGGCAATAATAATGACACTAAACGTTTATTTTTCAGTTCCTTATTTTGTATAATTTATTACATGAAGTTTCAGATTTGTTCATTAGTTTACATGCTGAATAAAATAATTTAATATCAATACAAAATGTTTTCTTAGATATTATAAAGTTCATCTTTGACCTGTTTCCACCTGATATTAAGCAATCGTAGCACATACTCATATCACTATTGAATTGTTATTGAACTTGGCTCTTTGTAGTTCTAATATTCAAATACTCTTTATAACTCACCGTCAAGGGCAATATAATTGAGATCGTATTTGGCTGCCTCAATTTCTTTGGCGTCCTCTTGAGTCGTATCCCTCAGACCAAACAGTTCTTTTTGTCTGAACTCCGCATTGTCGTCAAATCTGAACTTGGCATCCAGGCAGAAGACTGGAAATGTTTGAAACAATTAAAAAGGTCCAATCCAAAATCAAAATCCATTCAATTGTTTGAAAATTACATAAATATTCGTACCCACCAGAGATTCACTACTATTATTTATATGAAAATTAAATTATTCATAATATCGGATTTAATCCAAAATTTTGCGAAATTGACTTATTAATGCCATATATCGTAAAATATTAGTGTATTAGTGCTAATGAAACCAGCATAAGCACTAAAAGTATCAGAAACATTCACTATGGAGGCATCATAAAAATGTATGTAATCATATCAATATTCATTCTTAAAAAATCTTTTCTTGAGTCAGTATTGGATTAAGCCTGCGATAAATTAGTTAGTGCCCACTTTACAGTCTCGACAATTAACTGTTTTACACATATGTTTGATAAGGAATCAAACAAAAATAGATATGTATGGAGTTGTGGTAATCTGATACAAATAAAATCTTTGGTTATTTGGTTATATATAAGTAATTTTTAAATAATTAATCTTTCACTTACATTTGCCACTAAGCGCATCTTCGGCATAGGGATTGACTTCAATTAGCAGAGCGTCTTTCTTTACGAATAGATCGTACATCTTTTTTATCATATCAGAAGCATCCTGTGCAAATTCTTGTAAACCAATCTGAAAAATGAAATGATTTAAGCATGCTGACACTTGTTTAGAATATATTTCCCGCTCCATATCTTGAATATATTCTTTACAGATTTGTGGAATATTTTCCACAGCTGTCGTTATAGCCTTTGACAATCCATATTATGTTTATAAAAGTGTCAGAATGACATAGAAACCTACGCCAGTCCAAATCTATACTTTACCAGTATAATTATCTCTCTTGTTACAATCTCAATAATATACTATAAAGTAGCAGTTCTAAGAGCACTGATATAACAGTGTTGATTACATACTACAAACAAAATTAACTTCATATCATTTATATATATATCGCGATTTTTTTTATTCTCAATGTAGTTATAGAAATCAAAATGTAAAAATTCCTTTTGTTCATTGCAAAAAGCTGATAAACAAATTGATGACCCACTTAATACAAGATGGTCACTGCTGCTTTTGAATGTTAGATTTCATCTGATACTGTACTCATATAAAAAATTTAATTTGGCAGCTTGTAACATGTTACTAATTAATCAAGTGTAAAAATAGATTTACCTTTTGTATTACTCGGCTCACTTGCTCATCAGAAATTCCTTGGACAATGTCAATGGGTTCATAGGTGATAGCATCAGGGTTTTCAGCAGCCACATCCTCAATATTAACACCTCCCTGTGATGATGCTATGATAACTGGACCCTACAATTTATTTTGATAAATTTAATATTTTTTTGTTATGTAATGAGTAATTTTTGTAATTAACTGGCAACTAACACCTATTTATCTCATGTACTAGCTATTAGCAAGGACATGGTTTGTGTAAAATAGTTAACAGTAGTAGTCACCAATGCCTTAAATTGTATGTGAATTCCTTCAAATTCCAGTGGCTTTCCCACTCTAAGCAATAAGCCTGCAAAGGTTTATTTTCAATGTGAGTGTTATTTACGTTTATAACACGTCTAGTAAGTATTACAAAGCTACGACATTAGTGAAAGAAATGGTGTTTTAAAAAGAAGAAAAGATAAGTTATGAAATTATTTGTCCAAGTTGTCTCAAATAATACAACACAAAACTTTAAATTTTAATGGAGGAGTGTTTGACTTCCCAAAAGTGTAATCGAGATTTACCAAAATAAAATCAATTCTAGTTTCAAAACTGTTTAGTTAAAATCATAAAAACAGTACATAGTTTATGATTTAGACATATCGTATCCAACGCAGTTCATTTAATTGACATTATGAATTATGATGACTTATTAATAGCCCTACATTATTGACATATCATGTTAGCGTTATTCATGTCATAACTGTAGCAATATTACGTAATAGTCTTCAAATATAATTTTTTATTCCAAAAAATATAAAGTGCTAAGCTCATTTAAACCAAGTTAAATCAAGGAGTAAAAATCTTTACTTCTTAATTCGTGGCTGGGCTTAACAATAAAATCCCGTGTAAAACTCTAAAAATTAACAACAATAAAATGTTTAACAAATTGAAATCCATCACACACGATCTATATTATGTTACGTAACGTTAGAAAAACTAGAATGATGTAATCAATCAAGTAAGTTCCTTATTAAGGAACCAGTCATATCCTGTATGAATCAAATTAAACGAGAATAGGAAAAACAATGCATACATTAAAACTGCGTTCCATCATGATGGCTACGTAGTACTCGCGTCGGGGGAATTTTCGCTCAGTGATCATGACCATGTTGCAAATGCGACCACCGGCACCGGTTTGTTTTGTCACAAGGTACTGGTTCAGCATTTTGCTTGCCAAATCACCAGCAATCTCAGGCCTGCACAGCAAGGATTTTCAAAATGATGCAAGCTTAAAACAAGTTTGAATAATTAAACTACGTTTTAACGGTTTTAACCCAAACCCAGCAAAAACCAACTGCCATACTTCAACACACTGTGAGCTCTTTCTGTGTGCAACGGAATACAAACAAACTTGACTGATAATTAATAAAAAATTTAGAGCTAGGCATGTTTGTTGAAGAGTTTCTTGCGCCACTTCTTCTCTTGAAATGGCTTCAAGAGAAGAATTACGTAATAAAACTATGTTTTAACGGTTTTAAGGGTTTCAAACCACAACATGTTGTAAAGCGGTGGTAAACTAGATTAGGCTCCCATAGAGTAAATCTTATATATATATAAGCAAAGTTTGTTTTCTTTGTCCGAGGTAAACTCGAAAACTACTGGACCGATCAGCATGAAACCACAACCATTCGACGCGGAATTAATCGTAGATGGTTATGGGCTATATATTTTTCAAATTCTATGAGCCCTTCGCCATGTTTTCTCAATTTGTTTGTTTATTGATTTATTTGCTCCCATAAAACAAGAGACAGGCAGTTATCCTTGGTTCATTTGTTTTCTAGCTCATAAAAGAGGAACATGATTTAACATAACCTCTATGTTAGAAACAACATGATTTTCACTTATAACAAACCATGATCCGTTTTTAAAAATTCTATAATGTCATTCGCCAGGCGAAGCGGGCGGGAACGGCTAGTAATAACCATAAACAAAATTAAAACTAAATAATCAAAATGAACAAGTTGGCGGTAGGCTAAATAAAACTTTAACAATACTCGGTGACACTTGTCATCTTTGTATTCCGTGATCACGGCCACTGAATAGTGGCCGAAACGTCGGAATAACCAAAATCAAATAAATCACCGCGCTTAAAACCGTTAAAACGTAGTTTTATTATGTATACAAGTCGAAAACTTAGAAAATATTAACTTTGACTTAACTCAAATTATGTGAGCTCAAGCTTGACAAAGAGGATGCACTACTACAGCAACTATGACAGTGGATGATAATATTGTAAAGACAGTGGCATATTCTTTTCCTTTTAATTTTGGGTCAGCACAGAATGTCTTTTCCTTTCATACTCCTATTATGGCCTATCCATATCCTATCCACAATCCACCCACATGTTTTGTAGGCCGCAACATTTATTTTTATACTCATTGGTCTTCCAATTGAAAAATATTTTTGACATAAGATTTTCATAAGTCATACACCTTCCTCTTAAATTTTTAATTACAAGTGCAACTTTATAGACCATCTTGTGTAAACGTTTTTCACTCAAACCACTCTAGTAACATCACACTGCACACATCCATCTTAAGTCTCTTATCAGATGAGTGGAATAATTTACAGTCCTATAACTTTTTAAGCCCACCAGTAATAATATAAAACAAACCTATTTGTATTGGACAAACATGTGAGTATACCACTCATACCCTGAAATAGGGACACTCAAACCAATAGGGAAGTTTAGTGGGATGATATTATGATAACATTGTCATAGCATGAAATCCTGGTTACAGAATTAATACACGTTTCTAAAAGCAGAGTCTAGTTTTTATGCCTTTGTATTGAACTGTGTTGTGTGTGTTTCAATAAATAAATTATTATCACATGTTTTACATTTGAGATATAAATATCTTATAAAATATGTAAAATTATTATTATTAGTTGTAGTTAATGTATTTGGTATGTGTACACTGTACATATGTTACGGGCAATTTGATTAATCGGGTAGTATTAATATGGACCAATCATTATGAATAGTGACCAAAAGTGTCTCAATTTGATACATTTATACTTCACCTGACCTATATTAATAATGCACAACGGCCCATGATCCATTAAAAAAAATCATGGTTTGAGATATATGAATTTATCACTTGGACCGGGCAGTATAAACTTAATACTTCCCTATTTCATGCTGAATAATGTGATAAATTTGGTTACATTTCCATAAGAATAATGTAAGTTTATTAAAGGGTGGGGTACAGTTACCCCATACCCATACCTTAACCTCATTTAATAAACAAAAACTACAGTTCATCTGTTTGTAATTTTTTCAAAACACCTATAATTTTTAAATTGAATACATTACATGATTAGTAAAACTAAGCCCAAGGTTCAGAAGTTGGAAGTTAGTATTTTATAATGGCTATTCTTAATCTCAAATATAGAGATATCTGTATTAGGTGAAGGGATTGTATGAAAAAGGACATGAAGTCTTGTGGTGTGAAATTTATGACAGAGAAATATGGAAGAAAAAGACATCCATCATCAAATAATTGGAATAAGAGAAGAGAGAGAGAGAATAAGATAAAGATTCCTGCAAGAGTTTACAAATTTTTCCTTTACACAACTACACCCCTCTCAAATGCCTTGTCATTAGTTTTTGTCTGATCAACCCTAAAAATTAAATAAACCAAAGAAAGAACAAAGATTTATTTTTAGAACTACAACAACAAAGTTTATATAAAACAGAAATAAATGGAACATATATTTTTAAGAAAGAAAATAAGAGAAGTTCTAAAACAATAACAAACAACAAAAATTTGTTTGAGAGTGAGGCTTCAGAACCCCTTTAATGTTAAAGTTTGTTGTGTATGATGTTTTATAAAGTAAAGTTGCTTACGTGTTAACCATTCTGACACCACCCTTTAGGCCATTTTTGAAAGCACCCTTGCCTCTACCACCAGCAAGTACCTAATGATAGAAGAATCATAAATTATTGAGATTAAGTAAAAAATAATAATCTACATTATATTATATTTAACACCTAAATTAATTAACCATATTGTACTCCACAACACTATAAACCAGAACAACTAAAAAATAATTTGAGTAAGACTGGTTACTTGTAATTATCAATTTTATGTAATTCTAAAGGTCACATATTCCCAAGAATATCATATTCCCAAGTCCCCAATTGTTTAGTTAGCATATCCTGCACAATGATCAGATATTGTTATGACTTTTTTTGTAAATGTAGCTACTGCACAGAATTTACTTCAGTTTTTTGAATTTTAATGATTTATTTTTATAATATCCACTTGAAAAGCAAAACTATAAGAATATTAATGATTATTTAAACAATATTTTAGAGTGTGGTGTTGCGAGGTACACTGAGATAGCAGTCAACAGTTTCCTTAATTTTAATTGAAATAAAAAACTTCTTTACCTGTGCTTTAAGAACTATGTCTTTGGTGTTAAGATCCCGGGCAAACTGTACTGCCTCTTCTTTGGTCTTGGCCACATTGAATTTTGGTACAGGAATGCCATGATCATGAAGCAATGTGTAGCTCACATATTCATGGACATTTAGGTTTCGAACTTGCTGTTTGTTGGGAAGGTTGTTAGCTGTTGCAGCTGCCAACAACTACATCAAAATGAAATATTATCTAAAATATAGTATTATGTTTTAAAGCAGTTCGAAAATTTTTGGAGAATTGAATTGATACTTCAGTTAATACGAAAAGTTAATTGACCATTTCAGCATCTCCATAATTCGCACATTAAAAAATAATAACAAAAATGTTTGAGAATAGTTTCCTTATACATTTCATTCATGAAAAATCCTAATTAACAAAATTTGGAGTGTTGTTAGATCTACTGCCTATATTACTTTGTGAAGTACTGTGACGTAAGGTCACATTAGATCTAAAAATCACAAGGTCAAATTTATAAATAAGTTTGTAACTAGAAATAATTACCAGATTTTGTCAACTTCCTAAAGCATTATAAAATATATGAATTGTAAGGTTGACGATACCAAATAGTGATTTTATTAATTTTTTAAAACAATATTACAAAGTATTATATATTTTCCTAGCAAAAGTGTTGAGAAGAAACTTAGGAATGAATTAAAATAAACCTGAATAAATAGATTAATAATTCTTTGTAGATACCTTATTTCCATTTCTAACAAAAATTGCCTCAGCAAGACCAAATGAACGAGGAAGTAAAGTCGCCATTTTTGCACTACAAAAAATATTTCAAAGACAATATGAAAACGACTGACGTCAAGTCGACACCAGGAATAAACGAACAGATATTCGCCACAAAGGCAAGCAAGAGAATCTTAGTCCATACAGCCAATTGTGATTTCTTTAGTGCAGAGTGCAGACGCCATTCAATGGGGTTCTTGTGAAACCTCGAAAGGCCACATTTGAATATATAATCTATACTAATATTGTAGAGGAAATATTTGTTTGTTTGCAATGAATAGGCTCCAAAACTACTTAAGAGAATTGAAAAATTCTTTCACTCTTGGCAAGCTTTTTTTTTCAGGCGGGGGAAATGCATTTCGCACATACCGGGTCCTTTGCTAGGGATTAGACCGTTGTCAATCATGGAGGCATTCCACTGAGGGCAATCCAAACAGTTATCGACCGGCTTGTGTGAAGACTCGAACCAATGGACAAATGCCCAAGGGCTAATACCCCACTAAAACCACCCTCCTCCGATGCCCCGCGCTTATGGTAGGGAAGGCATGAGACTTACAACGTAGTTACGCCCACGCCGATCCTAGTGCAATAAGTGCATGAGACTGCCCCTGGACAAGCAAACTCACTTCGACGACAGGGGTGAAGACTCCTCTGCTCCCTAAATGCAAGAGGGCTCCTGAAGCGGTATTTTTCAGGGAGGGAAGTCATGCGCATGTCTGCGTCTCCGGGCTCCCGGCTAACGCCGGCGCCCGTGAGGTGGCGCATAGATACGCGCAATTTCACTTTTCTCCCTATCTCGTTCCGCGGCCTCCTTTTTAGACATCAATGTCTCGCTGAAATTGGCCGCACCCACCCAATGATCATCGCTATGCAGCATAGCTTGCACCAGGCTGCCGAGCGAATCAATCGTACCTACTATTGTCTCGAGTTCAAACCTCTGTGGTGCCCAGGCTGCACACTCAACTAGCGTATGAAACGCCGTGTCAAGCGCGCCACACTGGTGGAATTGTGGTGAAGGCTGACAGCCCGCAATCTGAAGGTCAGAGTCCCGCGTTTCCGCGAGAGCCATCGCAACAGCTGCAGTCGAGTCGCTTCCACCGTATCAACGCCGGCTACAGGGTTTTCCAACTCTACCGACCAAGATTAGCGGAACCGCGCTGGGCGCAGCAGAGCTCGACGCTGGCGGTCGTCGTTGGAAGGGAGGGGTGTATGGGGAGGAGGTTTGGGAGGAAGTGGAAGGAATACAAGGATTTGGAATGGATAGGTAGGACACCACTGTGACGGAGTGCACGGGGGAATGTGACAGTGGCCGCTCGGGGCCCTGGGGACGCATCCCCTTGTACCGCTTCCTGGACGGAGACGAGTCCAGGGCGGCACCCCCTGGGGGATTCACTGTTGCCAAGCTTTTTTTTGTAAATAGCGGGGGAAATGCTATTTACGCACAGTACTGGGTCCTGGCAAGGGATCAGACCAACATCGATCGCGAACGAGGTTACTGCATGCTATGTAACCCACTCGCGATCGACTCAGCATGTGTGGAGACTCAAGGATACGCTGCACGGGCAGCACATAATACCCACTAAAACCACCATCCTCCCATGTGCTCCGCGCTTTGTTGTGTAGGAAAGGCTGAGACTTAGAACAGAGTTACGCCCAGTCCGACTGTTGCCAAGCTTTCTTTTTTTTTTGAGGCGAGCGAAAATGCTTTACCGATTTACGCACAGTCTGAGCCGATGCTGATGCCGATAACACTGCAGCAATAGTATGCTCTTAGCAGCGCTCCGTCCGCGATCGACGACACAGAGTAGTGTGGAGACTCCGAGCGATGCTGCACGGGCAAGCAACCTCAATACCCACTAAAAACCCCCTCCTCCCTGTCGACCCTGCGCTTTTGTTTGTGATGGAAAGACTGAGATATAGAACATAGTTACGCAACAGTCTATCCAGCGCAATAAAGTGCCTCGAGTGTGCCCTGGGAGAACACACCCCACTTCGTATTGCGGGGGGCAGATGAATCCTTTGCTCTCCTAGCATGCTAAAGGCCCCTCCGCGGTAAACGGAACCTAATTCAGGGTGGGAAGTAGTGCACGTACCTGCCTCTCCGGGTGCCAGCTGAAGGCCGGCGACCTCGAGAAGACGCATTAATGGCACGCGCTGCCGGACTCCTCTCCCTATCGCGTTCTGCGGCCTCCTTGAGTGACATTACTGCCTCACAAAAAGTAACCGCAGCCCCCCAGTTGTCGCTGCTCTGCAGCATGGCCTTGACCAAGTCGCAGAGCGAGTCGACCGACTGTTGCCAAGCTACACTATCCCCGGTTGACATAGGCTATAAAAAAATCTTAGATACCCATGCAAAAGCCGGGGCAGGCCGCTAGTACTAATGTGGTACTAATATATTAACACAACTACTAGTTACTCAAAAACTATCAATATATTACAACCATTGTCCATCTTAGAGTATTTTTACACATTTTTAGAAAATAAAACTGCACAGCACAACGTTCCCGCCAAAAACCCACAGTCATAAACAGATAACATATTTTAAATTTTTGGTGAAATATTTTGCGCTTGGGGATTTTTGTGCGACTAGAATTCCTTGGCGATCCTGTGGACGAAATTTCAGCACTGGAGAAATATTTTAATAGTTACTTTATCTCTCTAGCATTACTAAAAATGCCATAAATTAATCATCTCTAATGAAAATTGAACCCAAATATGTATGTGTAATGGTATTGATTACATGTCACTTTTGGTGTAATAAATATAGTCGTAGTGGGTTTATTTAACCTTACTATATGATTTTATAAACACTGTTTTCGAGTTTAGTAAACAAGTTTTGGATTAGTTTATTGACTTTTAAACACCAAAATAATTTTTTTTATATATTGCGACAATGGTTACAAATCGGTTGTGACACTCAGATAATCCCTGGCCGCTGCCTTGGCACCAAGGAATATATTACTCTCTTACGAGAGCTTGGCACGCTCGCTTAGCTTGTGGTTTTTAGTCGAAAGTCGTGACTAGAACGGTAACTTAGGTTAGGTTACAGTTTGAATTAAAGCTTGCCGTGGCAGCAGCCGGCGAGTGCCAGAACAAAATGTCACTATATAACAAAACGAATGAAAGAAAAAAAAAATATCTCAAGAACTACACATCTCCTAGACCAGTGCTTTTCAATCTTTTTGAACACGCGACCCCCTTAGAGCTTGAAAAATGTTGGCGACCCCCTCGGGCCATAGACAGACAAAAGTTAGTCATTTAAATGACTACATTTATGTCTTACTCTATTTTGTTTATACCTATATATTTATTATTACGACCTATACTCTGCAAAAAGCTGCAAGCATAAAAAGTACCTAAGTATGAGACATTAACTTAAATTGCTTTTTTTGTTTTGCTGGCGACCCCCTAAGCAAGGTTCTGCGACCCCCCTAGGGGTCGCGACTCACAGGTTGAAAAACACTGTCCTAGACATAGAGGTTGCAGAAGGTAGACGTATTCGTCCCGTCCCCCTCTCCGCCCCCCCACTACTAAAAATTCAGTCACTACTAAGCTAAAAAAACACTATCTAATGGTATTTACAGGATGACAATACTGATTGAGATATGTATCATCTATCGGGGAGGTGGTTGATGTTCTGATATTTTATGCTAAGGGCTTATCTATTTTATAGATAGTGTATTTATTATTATCTATGCAACTACCCTATTGATCTATCTATAACTCTAAATAAATCTAGCCATTTATTATAATAATTTAATTCTAATCATTATCATTTCAGGTTGGTTGTATTTATCTGATAATAATATCTAATTCAGCACTATAATTTTGGTTTCCTTACAACTATGCTCTCTTATAGGATCATACCATGCTCACTACCCATAGGGAATAAAACATTTCAGCAAAACTACAATTGCATCATTTAATTTTCATAAATTTTCAATCTCTCACCTCTGTTTCAATTTCTCACTCATAAACATTGAAAAAGGTAGTAGTAACTTCTTTTTGTCTAGTTATCTCTCCTGGAACAATAACCCTCCACAAATCTTCCAATAGAGATTAGTCTCACAACATTTTAAAGAATAAGTTTATAATAAATTATTACATCTGTCTTAATAAAATGTATAGCTTCAACATGAAATATATTACAAAATTTTAGTTCAAATAGCAGACAATCAAATAATATATTAAAACCAATAATTTTTCAATTATGCAATGGCATTTTTTCTACAGGAGGTCTTATGTCTATAGTTTTAGATTTTTCTTCAGTCCACACTCCATTACCAGTAAAATAATGTTTTTTCTCTAACAAATACATAACTAAACTTAATTTCTGTGATTGACTCAATTTATCCATTTCAATAAAGTCAGAGAACACTGGTTGCTTATTTCTTTTATTATTGAACAAATCTAGTATTGCTTTTATTTTATTCCATGGATAAAGAAGTACTGGGCAATTTTGATATATATCATCTTCAGAAAAATGTAAAGATAATTGTTGATGAACAAACTTAACTTGAACTAGAGGTGTATTTATCCAAAAGGGATGTCTCCTTAAAGCACTACGTATATCTTTGGTATTGAATTTTTTACCTAGTGATTGTTGTATACAAAATATTAAGTCTTTTCCCTTCCCTAACCTATCACCAGGTAATTTTTCAAATAATTCATATCTGTCTGAACTGCCTGCTAGAATATTCAGACTCAAACACTTCTTGTTATTAGTGTAAAGTTTGTTCAGGCGTTTCACAGCTGTGGTATTATAATGTATTACTTTCAAAAATCTAGGATGTTGAAAAAATGTATTAAATTCTGGTATATTTTTTGCTTTCTCTAATCGGTCTCTAACAGTGCTAGATCCCAATGTATATATATCAAAACATTTGATTTGTGCTTCATTGTTTATTCCATATTCCTGTAAAATGTTTCTGATCTCTACTAAGGTTTCATATTTCTTTGTAGCTATTTTCGGGTACATTCTTATTACTTCCTTGATATCAATACCTCCGATTGATCGAAAATTGTTTATTATATTTTTTAAGTTTATAGGATCAACATGAACCAAGTATAAATTATTTTTTAATTTATTGTTAGGTATCATAATTTGACACTGTAGTATTTGTAGTGTTTCATTTATTACTTTTAGAGGCCTGTGTTTGATTGTAGGATATGTTTGTATGCCTCTATAGAATTCTTCTTGAGTCAAATCAAGTATAAGCTCAAGATACCTTTGAATAATTTTCAACCTTAATGAGTATAGATTTAATTCATTGACATCACCCGTTACTAAGGTGGTAAGTGATGTTGGCCATTTAGTCATGTAACTTGCAAGCCTATTTTCGACATTAAAATGTTGAGATATTTTATTAATACTTCTTAATTCACCTATAGTTTTTTGCTTTACTAATGGTAAATATGATATTAGATCTTTTCTTGATATATTTACAACACCGCATTCCTCCAAAACTTTAAAACGAAATTTAAGTGTTATTGGCAATATCCCAAACAGGGACGGCTCATCAATTAGATCTTTTGTTGTGAAACCTAAATCACAAACCGTATCCATTAAATCTTTTAACCTTTCTTCATGTAGCTTTTTCATAACGGGGTGTTTTAAAACCAGGTATTTAGCCTCATCCTCTTTGATAAAGAGATGATTTGTTAGTAACTTTATTATGGTTTCTTCTTCTATTTGTTTTCGCACAGTATAATAACGAAGTTGAAACAAACGGGGACCCCGGCGGTGGGGGCCTATAAAACTTAATTTACTTGTTATCATTTAGAAAAACTCTTGCTATTTATTCGTGCTGGTGAAAAACTATTTATTTAATTTAAACTTGAAAAACTTATTAACGAAAATAATATAAAAATAACAACTATTCCGTAGAGGCGTAGACAGAGGAAAATTCGTAGTATCCATATTCGTTTGTGGGAAAATTATTCTACGAAATTAACATTAGTTTAGTTGACAATTGACATTGACTCATTGACATCAACATAAAAAATATGACTTTTTTTTACTTTTTGGCAGTGATGATTACTCAATAGATGACTATAAAACTAATTACTGTAAACCATAGAGTATATTGAATATATGGAGACTGTAAACTAAAGTTGCATGTTTGCATTGGATATTATTTTTATTTTATTATTTACCATTAAATATCATTTATAATAACTATAACCTATAGGTATATAGAAAACCTGTAAAACATCGTATTTTATCTGTCTACGATTTTTTTTTAGGTTTATGGCTTGGCAGTTAGACCTTTAAGCCAGTTCTTTGTTTACAATAGTTTCTTCAATTTCATAAGCCTATGTGTAACACAGCTGAACTGTAGATTACCAGCTGATGCCATTCAACGGAGTTCTCGTGACAACTCAAACATTTGACTATACAGTTCACATTTATCACAAAACACGTAATTACTACTCAAAAACTATCAATATCCTACAAATATTGTTGATTTTAGAGTAATTTTACACATTTTTAGAAAATAAAACTGCACAGCACACCCTCTCCTTTTAGTTCCCGCCAAAAACTCCCCTCTGTCTACGATACGACCCTATCCATTACCACAGAGCCATATTTATTCTATTCTATTTTTGGCGATTTGGCTCCAACGCTACTGGCGCTGATTCGGCCAATGTCACAGTAACAGAGAATGTCAGGTGTGGGTTATTGGCAATAACAGCTCGAAAAAAAATATTTGGTCGATTTTCTTTCCAGTCGTAACTTCTGTGAAGCCATATTTATACTGTAAAAAATGCTAATGTCAAGTGTCAACTTTAGTTTGTCAACTCAAAGGCAATTGTTTGACTACTAGGCAGCGTGACCAGATTTAGTAGATTTCTACTTTTTTGGTAGATTTTGAGGTACTGGCAACAGAATTTAGTATGTAAAAATTATTTGGTCGATTTTAGTAGAATTCACGCATTTCAGTTATTCTAGTGCTTTTTTGGCATATCTAGGGAGCAACATCGTTCATAAAAAACATCGATGTTAGGATATCTATGTTTTCAAAAGTGAAACATCGATGTTAAAAATATCGATGTTTATGAACGATATATCGATGTTTATGAACGATGTTTTTAACCAACTTTAAAAAAGGAGGAGGTTCTCAATTCGTCGGAATCTCTTTTTTTATGTATGTTCACCGATTACTCAGAGATTTATGATCCGATTTACGTGATACTTTTTTTTTTTCGACGCGGAATAGCTTCCAATTGGTCCCGTAAAAATTTGACATAGTTTGGCCCCGTAGTTTTCATTTTATGAATATTTTTTATGAAAAAAATCTATTCCGTTCCATATGTACACCGATTACGCTAAGATTTATGATCCGATTTACGTGATTCTTATTTAGTCTGATGCGGAATAGTTGCCATTTGGTCCCCTAAAAATTTAACATAGTTTGGCTCAGTAGTACTCATTTTACGAATATTTTTGTTCCCGTTTCTTGGGACCTATATTTTTTAAGGAGCGCTGCACTAAAGCTATTGTTATTAATATATATTATCTAAAACATCTTGAAGTCGGTGCAAAGTAAAACATAAAAATTACTATATTTTGAAAATTACTAAGCACCGACTTTAAGATGTTTTAGATAATATATATTAATAATAATAGCTTTAGACATAAGTTATTTTATACATTTTAGTTTTTTCGTTTTTGAAGTGGTTTTTTTTTCTAAATAATTAAAGAAACCAAAGTTTTTTTAAAAATTAAATTGTAATATTTAATTAAAAAAACCATTGGTTTCTTTAATTAATGGTAGTTTCTTTGTTGTTTTTAATATTTTATCGTTTAATCAAGAAAACATTCATGTTTTACGTTGTAACACGACAGCAAAAAAATCTAGTAGATTTTTAGTATTTTCTTGTTCTCTTTTGGTAGAATTCAGTAGTTTTTAACCTCCACAAGCAGTAGATTCGTCAAATAAAATCTGGTCACACTGCTACTAGGTCATTTTTAAATTTTGGGCGTGTGTCGGGTTTTACTGACGTTATTTTTACATTTTTATTTATTTATAAAACACAACAAATGGCTAAATCTAAAACTGGGTACTTTGCGTTAGGCTTCTTTATTGTAGCATCCATATTTAATATCGTTGCATTCGTGAGTCCCTATTGGTTAGTTACTGATGGGAAACTAATAGATCCAAAGTTTATACGAATAGGTATTTAGTTTGTATTACTTCTGTAAACAGTTTTACTGTTTAATTAAATTTTATCATATTGTACCATATAAAAGTCTTTTTTGTTCACAATAGTAAAATGTTTTGCAGGCCTATGGGAAGTTTGTTTCAATAAATTTGAAGAAGTTTATCATAGATACGACACCGTCTTTACTGGTTGTTGGTGGATATTTGAAGAAGAATATTACATTATTCATGACATACTTTTGCCAGGCTTCTTTATTGCAACACAGTTTTTCTTCACGATTACTATATGTTGTGTTCTGGCTTCTATGTTGTTAGCATACCTATTTTTAAAGAAAGATAAAGATGACGAAAATTATTTGACATTATTGGTTACACTTGGAACCGTTATTGTTATTGGAGGTATGTTCCTATTCACTTAATACTAGACAAATTTAGTACACTTGTTCATTTATATGCTTTTTCAATTTTTATGTTTCTTGTTCTATATTCTCTATTATTACATTACTCTTAATGTACCAAAAGTTAAAAAGTGGACTCCATATAACTTTCATCATATCTTGTTGACTTCAGTAGTTAATCATTTGATGTCATAAAGCTTAGGATAGTATATGTATCATTTTAACAATTGTAGATCAAAGTGTAGTGATTGAATATTCTATCAAAGAACTAAAGAACTGTTAGCAATGTTTTCTTGACTTGACTTTTCTATTTATATTTTGCAGGTTTTTCTGGTCTTGTATCAGTTATAACTTTTGGAGCAAGGGGTGATGGTAGAGATTGGATGCCTGATTGGGCACATAATGACCTGGGATGGGCATTTGCTCTTGGAGTTATTGGAGTAATCTTTCTATTCCCAGCCGGTATTCTCTTTCTGGTTGAAGCAAGAGTACAAAAATATAAGAGACTGCATGAGATGCAAAGCAGGGAACCATCTTCCTATACAATGCAGGAAAGAAAAATTGCATATACAGGGGGTCATACTGACATTTAAGTTCAGTTAAATCTCAGACAGCTTAAGATTTTCATTTAAAATTACACTATAATTACTTAATGGTCTTCATCAATTACACCAATGCTATAATTACCTATTCTAGTTAAATGAGAATCAAGTATAAGCCTGAATTTACAAAATACTTGATATTTAGAATATAGCGAGTAATGAGAGAAACAACATTGACTTTTTTGATTGTTAGAAAATTCATACATGACCTGTTTTGTATATTTTAAATTAGTTTTAATACAAGTTTTAATGCCCTTTGAATAAATATTAGTTTCATACTTTAATTTAATGTTGTACTTATAAGTTATCAAGACCATGTTGTTTTGTAAACAAAATGTTCATTGATAAAAACACCATAACAAGTATTTGTAAACTAAACAGTAGTTGTAAGGAAAATCAATGTAGTAAAATAAGAATTGTGTAATTGTGAACTGTGTCCGTCCAAAAAGTAATCTCATTTTTCAATCATTTTAGATAGAATTTTTTATTGCTTACCACATATACTAAATTTAGTCATTTAATTTTAAGGCAGGAACAAAGGGTGGTCTCATCATTTTATAGTTTATGAATTAATATACAATAATCTATGAAACTAATTTTTTTATGTAATATAATGTGCCTTAAATTTACTACAATTTCCTGTGGCCTGGTCTGTCATAAGAGGCAACAATGGCACAACATTGGGATGGCTACCAACCCTGGTCTAGAGTATGCTGTCATAGCAACCTTGAGTTGTGTCCTGGCATTTGTGGCCAAGTTCCAGGATTAAAGAGTGGCAGCACATTAGTATTGCCTTTGGTATTACAAATGTCCATTAGGCGACAGTAACTGCTTTTCATTAGTAGGGACGCCTTCCTGTCTGCTGAACTCATGCAATAAAAATAAAATGGCATGATTTTATAGGCCTCATATAATCATTATTTCAAAAAGCTGTAGAGACAGCAGCACTTTTATGATGCATCTGTTAAGTTTATTATTAACATCAGTGTGCATTAACTTTGACAGTCATTAACACACTAGAGTTAAATTTTGGTTAGAAACTAAGCTTTTACTTTATAAGTCCACTTTCATACTTTTGCTCTTCCATCTTCGGTGTTCTTGATTTTAAATATGTCTGCCAGAATACCATTTATTACATTACCTATAACTTTTATATAGGTCTGGCCTGCCATAAGAATATAATATGTTCCCATTGTAGCTTGCCTATTTCTATAAATTCAAATGATTACTTCTACTAGCTGGGGAAATTATATATTTGACTCATTTGGTTTGGTTGCTTGTTTAAAGAATCAAATCAGTCTAAATCATCAGTTACATAGATGTAAGGTATTTAATAAAAGTGTAGCATATATTTGCTTCTTCTGCATGAATTCTTTTTCTTATGGGAATGTATTATGGACTATATATTTGTTTTGATAATTTAAAAATGGTATTGTTGTATTAGATCTTTATTTTAAGTATATTATTAACACGTTTTTTACATTTATATCAGGCGCTGCAGGTCAACCTCTAGTGCGTGCCTTTTGTTTAAAGAGTTTACAACACAGGTTTCATTGTATAATTTTTTTATGTTACCGCTATTTGGCTCGGAAGATTCACTTCATTTTATATTGCAAACTATCCCACCTCCCGGACGTAAGTGATCTATGCCAATTTTCGGTATTAAAACTACATATCGAGAGCTTCATAACAGGTGTATACACAAAAGTGCCATTTTTTTTGTTTACTAAAAACTGTACATGTTGTAATTTAGAAAGTCTTACAGTATGCACCTTGTACCTAAAAAGAAGGGTATTCCAAATTTCAGTCTTATACAATCAACAAGTTTAGTTTTATTTACAATTTTTTCCCTTCTGTAAAATTGCACTTTTGTATATACGCCCATTTGTTATGAAGCCCGCGATATATACACCAAAGTGACCAAAATGATGAATATGGCAAATAACAAAATAAAAACCTATCCCACTTTCTGGGATAATAATAACATAAATCTATCCCCAAACTTATCCCAGTATCCCGTATGAAAAGTTTCCCTTATCCACCCTCAATATTAAAATTACATATCGCGGGCTTCAAGCCAGAGGGCCGTATAAAAAAAATGCCTTTTTTAATTTCGTCTATCATTTATATTTTTATCGATACACCACCTCTGTTTTTTTCTTAATAGTAGGTTAATTAAAAAAAGAGCATTTCACGTAATCAAGGAAGTACTTTCATAGACACATGCAAATCTTCAGTTATAGAGATATATTGAAAAAAAAGTTTTTTGTATCTCCTGAAAAGTTGGCTTATACTCCCCTCTGGCTTGAAGCCCGCGATATATACCGAATTTCAGCCAAATTGGTCTAGTAGTTTTACCGTGAAAATGGAACCGAAAGACAGTACTTTAACTACTACATACAAGAATATTAATAAATTTTGTATAAAATGTGTCTACTTATATTAAATCATCATATTTATAGTCGTTTTTAAAATAAGATTCTTAAAATTTTATTATATCTTTGTACTTAGATTTAACATATTGTATGCTAAATCTACCAAATTACAATAAAAATGTAAAAAATGTTGATTATTAATTACTTATAATCTTATATTTAGTTTCATTATCTTCACAGGGAACTTTTAAGTTATTTGGTACATTGGAATTGCACAGCAAAGCTGATTTTGCAACTTCAATAGCTATGGAAATGCTTTTAGCTTCTTTATATCCGGAAAGAATTCCGTAAATGAAACCACTAGCAAAACAATCTCCAGCACCCGAAACACTTTCAACATTATCCAGTACTTTAACATCATAAAATCTTGCTTCTAAACTTTTATTTTGTGAAATATTTTCGTGTGATACTTTGTTTTTTACAGTTATTACTCCTTTTGCACCCATCGTTATCACAAGATTATCAATGCATTTTGATACTATTTTAGCTAATTCTAGAATTTCGTAAATATCGTTGATGCTGTTCAACTTTGCACTGAATAAATTGGGTTCGATAAATCTTGCCATGGCTTGTAATTCTGATAAATTTGGCGTACTGCAGAATACTTTACGCTTACAATGAATTATTTTTGTAGCTTTACGTCGATCGGTGGGCTCGAAGAAAACTGCAATAAAAATAATATTAATTGGACATGGTTTTGCATACAAGAAGCAACTCACATCTCGAGTGAAATTGAGTTACATATATAGATAGACATCCAACTATGTAGGTATATAATAGATATACTATATAATTACTATATGTATAGATATATTTATACTAGAGTTTACCCCACGGCTGCGCCGCGGGTGAACCTTTAGTGCGTGCTTCTTGATTAAAAAGAATAGGCGTTAATAAAGTTACATTGTAGGTACTAAATTTTTATGTTAGTGCTATTTGCACCCGGAAGATTAATTTCATTTTATATCGCAAACTATCTCATCTCCTGACATGAAAGCATTAATGTCCATTTTCGGTATTAAAACTACATTTTAACAAAATTACAGCAAAACCGATCCAGCATTCCTATTAGTTTTTCCGTGAAGGCTTAACAGACAGACAGTTCAAGTTATTATCTCATTTTTTATAGATGATGAATTATTATATTTATAAACTTGAGAAATGATTGGTCTCATCCAAACCGGCCTAGTTCTAGGTAAGTTTAATTATCCTCCGTCTATAAAAACTATATAAACAGTAAACACATACACAAAAAGAACACAGATGGTCAAGATTCAAAATTACCCAAATGTCCAAAACGACCCAATTAAAGAAACGAAAATAGCAAATCACAAAAGTACCTATCCTACTTATTGGGATAAACTTTACATAAATCTAACCCATTTTTCGGGATAAAAGAATCGTATGTTCATTCTCGGCATCGAAAATATGTACTGAGTTGCAGCTTCCAGCTAATCGCTCCAGTAGTTTTTTCGTGAAAACGGAACATACAGACAGAATTACTTACGCATTTATAATATTCATAGGGATAACCTCCTCCAAGCCAGAACAAAAATAATAAAAGCTGCCTAGGGTACAAATACTGGATAGAGTAAATTTTTAAGAAGCTAAACAGAACCATGTCGCATGGTACCTCTAAATTGTAGATATACAACATTTTGATTATGCAAAATAAAACCAAGCCACATGGCACTCGCTAAAAAATTAAACCATTTAATAAGTTAGTCTTTTTCTTTGCCAAGAGCAAACATGATGATTGGTTCTATTTTGTATATCAAATAAAAAGCTTAAAAAAATCGAAATGTGTGCTGGGACATATATTAGAAGTGAAACTTCAACGGACAAGTGGAAAAACGAATCTCAACAGACAAGTTGAAAAACGAATGGCAACGGATGAGTGGAAAAAAGAATCGCAACGGACAAGTGGAAAAACGAATGGTAACGGATAAATGGAAAAACGAATCGCAACGGACAAGTGGAAAAACGAATGGTAACGGATAACTGGAAAAACGAATCGCAACGGACAAGTGGAAAAATCTTCAACTGACAAGTGACAAAATGAATCGCAACAAAATTTTAACTTGAAGTGTTACGGGCAGATTGTTAATGTACGATCGGCACAACTGATTTATGACCCACTTTGCTAATAATTCCTTTAAAACATCAAAATAGTAAGGTTTATTGTGTGTGTTGCACTTAGGACGTTATAAACATTAATAAAAATGCGTCACTAGCTTCAGAACTACGCAATTTTAAACTTTGTTATCATTGTACTAGATATGTTTTAGTTAAAAAAAAACCGACTTCAAAAACTAAAAAACTAAAATGTATAAAATAACTTATTTCTAAAGCTATTATTATTAATATATATTATCTAAAACATCTTAAAGTCGGTGCTTAGTAATTTTCAAAATATAGTAATTTTTATGTTTTGCTTTGCACCGACTTCAAGATGTTTTAGATAATATATATTAATAATAATAGCTTTAGAAATAAGTTATTTTAGTTTTTGAAGTCGGTTTTTTTAAACGAAGTTTTTAAATTTTATTTGTTACTTTTTAGTGTCTAGCTATGTATGGGTGGACCTACGAATGGTGCCGCGCTTCTTAAAAAATATAGGTCCCAAGAACCGGGAACAAAAAAATGTTCGTAAAATGAAAACTACTGGGCCAAACTATGTCAAATTTTTAGGGGACCACATGGCAGCTATTCCGCGTCGAACAAAAAAAGAATCACGTAAATCGAATCATAAATCTCAGAGTAATCGGTGTACATATGGAACGGAGTGAAAATTATTTTCATGAAAAATGTTCATAAAATGAAAACTACTGGGCCAAACTATGTCAAATTTTTAGGGGATCACATGGCAGCTATTCTGCGTCGAACAAAAAAAAGAATCACGTAAATCGGATCATAAATGACGGAGTAATCGGCGAACATATGGAACGGAGTGAAAATTATTTCCATGAAAAATGTTCCTAAAATGAAAACTACTGGGCCAAACTATGTAAATTTTTTAGGGGACCAATTGGAAGCTATTCCGCGTCGAACAAAAAAAGAATCACGTAAATCGGATCATAAATGACGGAGTAATCGGCGAACATACATAAAAAAAAGCTACAAAAAAAAAGATCCCGACGAATTGAGAACCTCCTCCTTTTTTCGAAGTCGGTTAAAAACAGTAATGATTTGCAATAATTTGAATCTCGAACTGAAATCTGCTTTATAATTCTAACTCTTTTCATTATAGAAAAAGTATTATAATTTTAAAAATAAAATGTCATTCTGAAAGTATATCAGAAGTCAAGTAAAGTCAATGAGAAAAAAATTAGAACTCAATATCTAAGAATTAAATATTTATTTAAATTGTATAATGGGTAGTCTCGCGGAACAAAGAGCTCGGATTGTAGAGCTCAGTGAGGAAGGCTATGGCATTCGAGAAATATCACGGGTGTTAAATATAAGTCGGAACATAGTGAGGACATGGATCAGACGGCACGCTGAAGAGGGCATTCTTGAAGATAGACGAAAACATAAACATGGCGTTCGTCGAATAACAAACCAGCAAAGTACAGATATGCAGCACCATTATGAAGAACATCCTTTTTCTCATACCCAATATTTCGCGGCAGGTAACGACGTTTGTTTACAGGCCATAAGAAATCATTTACACCGTATTGGACTGCATTACCGGCATTATGCTAAGAAAGTACACTTAACGAATGCACACAAAACTGCAAGATTAAATTTTGCACGTAATTATTTAGACTTTGACTGGACTAATACCATATTTTCAGATGAAAAATCATTTAGATCTTCTCAACATGGTCGCTTAACTTTGTGGCGTTATAACAATACGCGATACACAGAGGATCACGTAGTACCCAATCAATTATCTGGTCGAATTTCAGCTAACATGTGGGCCTGGATGGGTACCGGGCTTAGACCATTAAACCAATCTAAGGTACCGGGGGTATAGGTGAACTTGTCCAAATTTCTCCTCGTCAAAACACATTAAACTATGTCGATTTGTTGGAAGAATCAATGTTACCGACAGTGCGAATAGTGTACCCACTTGAAGAAGTCCCTGTATTCTCCTACGTTCACGACAATTGTCGAGTACATACCGCCAGAATTGTCTCGAACTGGTTTACCCAGCATGAAGATGAAATTACTCTAATTCCATGGCCATCTAGGTCACCAGACCTCAACCCAATAGAAAATTTATTGGGTTTGATGGTTCAAATGTGGGATAACAGAAACGAGAGGACAAAGGAAGCAATTGAGCAGCACTGTAATGAAATTTGGAATTACATGAGGGGAACCGACATCTGCAATCGTCTAATCGGGTCGATGCGTAATCGACTATTAGACGAAACATATACCCGGTTTTAGGTTTAAGTAAAGTAAAATGAGTGCCATTTCTAACTTTGAAATACAACCAATTAATAAAATTAAAAAAAAAATTTTTTTTCTTCCACATTAATGTTGTTAATGTTTTATTTTCTTGTGTATTTCTGCTACCTAACGTATAACGATAACCCTAATATCTAATGTTGTATATACAAAAGGTTTGGCCTGTGTCACCTTTGGCTTGTCGATTTATGACCGGTTCCGATATCTCATTATTCACTCCACTCCACATCCCCTGCTTTACCGTAGGTTGAATTTTGACATTGCTTGTATAGAGATTACTTCAAATTTTAATCGTTAATAAGGCAAATAAACGGTTGGTAAGATATAGGAAACGGCACTTAATCCAACATACTTAATGACAGACATAGTAATAGCACGTAATAATAGTATTTGTCAGATGTTACACAAGTACAGACGAGTCTCTCCGATCTGTTTAATACAACGTAGTCAGTAACTGTCAATGTCTAATAACATGATAACAAGTTCGTTACCAAGGAAATGTATGTTCAGGCGAATTTCAACCTAATTGTATTTCACGACTGAAAGAAAATGACCTTATGGTGGGTCATGTTTCAATTTGTTTGATTTGTACTTGTCCACTTGTCCAGTTTGATAACCGAGAGAAACGAAAAAATGTAAATTAGTTCTATTTAACGTCCCCCCTGGCTCGATTTGTAGCATTTTTTTTCAATGTACAGAAATTCTACCTCTACAATTTTATTATATGTATAGATGAAGATGCGTATTTCTATAGAGGTACCTAATAAAACGTAGTATATAATATTATATTTTATTATAATCAATCTTATAATCAAAGCAATCACTATATTATATACTAGTTAAAGAATATTGTAATAAATAAGAAACTGACTTCAAGAGTATAGCTTAGGAGCCAGTGATCGGCTACCTGTATGTATTTGACCAGACCTGAGGTTTTGTACATTGAAGCACCTATACCTACCATGCATGGTACGAGGACCCCTACGATGCAATCACGGAAGAGATTTTACGCATACTTGCGTCTCCGCAAGGTCAGTCTAACGACGGTGTCCGGAAATCATATGCGTAGCTCTCTCCCGCTCTCTCTCAGCGGCCTCCTTGGATGAAAGGATGAAACCGCCTTCGAGTGATCGTCCGCTGTGGAGGATGACCTCGAGCTCGAACTTCTGAGGTTGTCATGCTGCATAGGTATTCGACCAGCGTGTGAAACGTAGTGTCTAGTGCGCCGCACTCGCGGTATTGAGGGGAAGACAAGCATCCCACGATATGATGCAGATATACTTCTACTTATCGACGCACCCGTGCCCGGCAAATATCTTCGTCATCCTAAAAAGCTGTCTGAGGAAAACGGCACGGCGGCAAGTCAAGAAAAGTTGTAGCTGTTAACAACAGCAATATTCTGATACTTTTTTAGGGACCGTGGACGTTATAGGATAAAGCAGATTAATTTTATCCAAGCGGTTAGCAGATCTTCAAATTAAATAAGGTCACATTGGCTATCTTCCATTAGTTTCCACTGTACAAAAGTACTCTTTGCATTAAGGACTCACACGACCACGCTCACGACCGTGATTTTTCCCGGTCCACTTGCTTGCCGGCGTTACAATCGTAAACCCAAGTAGAACGGTTATTTGACCCACCTCTAGACATGGGTCGTTGTGAGCGTTGTGTGAGAAAATGATGACTTCATTAGTGACATATTCGCCATGACCGCAAACCATGGTCGCCATGTGGAACGGCTAATAGAGCACTTAGGTCGTTGTGAGCTACTGGGGGAACGCCCTGACTGTGTATTATACACTTGTGACTTGTTTGTTAGTTGTCATATGTTACATTTGTCGGCTTGAAATGTTGGTTGCAGGGTGTCCAGATTGGGATTTGGTCCCTAGCTTCGGGTTTTATTTTGAGGTTGGGGTATTTTGGGGCAAAAATTTTTTGGGTGACAACTTCAGCGTTGGAGAAATAGGTGAAGTATTCCTCTAGCCTTAGTAAACATGCCATAAAATATTCGGTATAATATGGTACATTGCTAATAAAAATTTAACCCAAACATGTATGATTACGATATTGATTACGTGTCACTTTAGGTGTAATAAATATGCTTAGATCATATAAACGTCTAGATCACGCATCAATTGCACAAAAACGGCCCAAAAACAGTGCACCAAATTTGGTGCACTGGCTCCTCACGCCGTTCAGGCGGTCACGCCTGTTAGTGTCGTTCTGACTACTTTACCGGCTGGAGCTTTCACGAAAAAAATCTTTATACCGTCATGCGCTATTAAAATGTGTCCGAACTATTTTAAAAGGGGAAAGGATAAGGATATGATGTTATTTCAACGAAAAACTTTAGAAAATAAAACTGCACAGCACAACGTCTCCCTTCAGTTCCCGCCAAAAACTCCCAAGGTTATTATTTTTTGTTTTTTTTGTAATTTATTCATGACCATAGAATCAAAGTCTTTCAGTCGGAAACATGTTAATTAATAGGTCTTCGTATAGTGGCGCAGTTGTATTGCAGGCTACAACCGACGCCATTCAATGGAGTTCTTGTGAAAACTCGAAAGATCACATCTGACTATACAGTTCACATTTCTCACAAAAACACATAATTTCTACTCAAAAACTATCAACATCCTGCAACTATTGTTCATTTTAGAGTAATTATACACATTTTTAGAAAATAAAACTGCACAGCACAACGTCTCCTTTCAGTTCCCGCCAAAAACTCCCCCAAGGTTATCAAATTGACTAATGTTGTCGGGTGAGAAGTGGAACTTATTTTCCGAAATTTGGGCAGTTTGTTACGATTTTTTTTTGTAAAATATGAATAATTTGAAAAATCTATAGAAAACAGACATGCAATGTTTGTGGGTCCGTCCGGTTTTCTTAAACCGGTTTATATTGCGTTTTAAATTTCCTACGAAACCAATTGTAGCAAATCGTTGGATAAAAGAAATCTGGGAATCGCAAGATGTCCACCACTGGAATCTAAACAAAAGGTCGTTTGTGTTTTCCAATTATTTTGAGGAAAAAAAAAAGGTTTTAGAAAAATTAAAAAAGGAGCTGTGTCAAGAAAGGTGTATTATTAAAAAGTATATTATCTTTATTTCCATTACCGCAAGTATATACATATGACAGTATTAAAATAAGTTTGTATTGTCGAGATTCATGGTAAATCGGTTCATTTCCAAAACCAATAAATAGAAAATATTATTGAAGTGTATGAATCGTGATTACTATTAATCTTATAATTGAATTAGTAGTGCTATTTCAATACACCTTTCTTGACACAGCTCCTTTTTTAGTTTTACTAAAACCTTTTTTTTCTTTTTCCTCAAAATAATTGGAAAACACAAACGTCCTTTTGTTTGGATTCCAGTCGTGGACATCTTGCGATTCCCAGATTTCTTTTATCCAACGATTTGCTACAATTGGATTCGTAGAAAATTTAAAACGTAATATAAACTGGTTTAAGAAAACCTGACGGACCCACAAACATTGCATGTCTGTTTTCTATACATTTTCCAAATTATTCATATTTTACAAAAACAAAAAAATCGTAACAAACTCCCCAAATTTTGGAAAATATGTTCCACTTCTCACCTCGAATCTAAATTCGAATCGAATTGACTAATGACAACATTAGTCAATTCGAATAACCTTGGGGAGTTTTTTGGCGGGAACTGAAAGGAGATGTTGTGCTGTGCAGTTTTATTTTCTAAAAATGTGTAAAATTACTCTAAAATGAACAATAGTTGTAGGATATTGATAGTTTTTGAGTAGTAATTATGTGTTTTGCGAGAAATGTGAACTGTATAGTCAAATATGGCCTTTTGAGTTGTCACAAGAACTCCGTTGAATGGCACTAGCTGATTACCTACAGTTCAGCTGTGCTACACATAGGCTTAAGAAAATGAAGAAAGTATATTGTAAACTAAGATCTAGAGACCTAAATAATAAAAAAACGATAACCTTGGAAATATCGAAATTAAATTTCATGTTTTTACTAAGAAATCATGAATAAGGTGATAAGTTTTTCGTTGAAATAACATAATTTCCTTATTCTTTCCTCTTTTAAAATAGTTCCGATACATTGTAATAGCGCAGGACGGTATAAAGATTTTTTTCGTGAGAGCTCCAGCCGGTAAAGTAGTCAAAACGTCACTAACAGGCGTGACCGACGTGAGGAGCGAGTGCACCAAATTTGGTGCACTGTTTTTGGGCCGTTTTTGTGCAATTGATGCGTGATCTAAGTATAGAATATTTATAATAAAAGGTCATTTTGCAGTTATCATTTTTTTTGTTAAACGTAGAAAGAAAGTATACGTTTATTATTATTTGAATATATTGTTACGTGCGGGCGTGGGTACACACTCAGGATTGGAAGAAAACACCAGTTTTTAACAAAACGCTTTTATTAACTTACACAGCCGTACGTGATTCCTTTCCGCAGAGTCAACCCTACATGCCTGACTAACGACGCATTGTTCCGACGATAAGTTGTCTCACTCACAATATCGTCGCCAATATTGCATAGACCACCTCCCACTACTGCAGTGCTCACCTCCAAATTTACAGCATACAGCTCGCTTTTGGATCTTCTCCCAAACTACGCTACACTCCTCCTTCACTCAACTGTTCACTAAACTTTTCACTAAATTCACAACTAAACTCGTCACTGTCCTCTGTTGAACTTCTCTTCCAACTCTTTCTTTCGTATCGCACTTGTCGCTTCGCTGTCTTGAACTGAACCCAACTCTAAACTGCCCGGTAGGCGCGGTTTACGCTGCTTATATACCCGGAAGAATCTTCTGGAACCCATAATTTCGATCTTCTTTTCCTTATTCTTTTATTTACTATCTGTCCATTTCTAAACATCTATCTATCTCTGTCTTTCCTTCCCAAACTTTCTATTCTAGAATTTTCGTACATCGTCTATCCCTTTCTAAAATGTATTCGTCCTTGTCTTTCCTTCCAGAATCTTCTACCTTTTTTAAAAAGTCCTGGGACCAGCTTACGCTGCCGGAAAGTTCCACCCTCGGTCACCACAATATTGTAGTGATATGACCTAAGAAATTAAAAGAAGGACATGGTGTCTCTTCAATTGCATTTTTGCAGCTAGTTTATAACAGCTCTCTTATCTATTTCTTCTATTGGTGGCCATTTTGAATAATAGAACAATGAATTAGGTAAAAATGTGCAGATCAAACCAGTTTTAATGGTGTGAAGCAACACGTGGTCCGTCGCAGCCAACAAGTTACTTTATCATCAACTAAAGAGCATTTTGTGTATCACATACCAAAGTCCTTAAAAAATGATTATATGGTGAAGTCCCAAGAGTTTGAAATGTTACTTTGGACTTTTAATAGGTATTCAATTTTGAATTAAGATAATTCACACTATATGTCAGATCCATATAAAGCTTTTATGTAAATAGCAATTACAGATTATAAGCAACTTTTTGAAAAGCGTATCAACACAAATTGTAAAATTTCATGAATACATTAAGATTTATTTTCACACTCAACGATCTTGTTTGATGTTAATTTATATTTATATTATATAATTTATATTAAATGTGTGGCCTAATAGCCCTTTGGCTTAATAAGGACTATCATGATTGTTTCGAATTTTTTAAATAAATAATTAGAAAAAGTTTCTATTAATCACAGAATTCCGACAGAAGTGATAACTTAGCCTGCTTACCGCTGTCTTATGCGTAAGAGAAAGAGAGACAGATAGGCTGGTGCCGTAACACGTTACGTAACGAAAGCTCGTAAGAAATTATCACTTCATAAATCAAATTTATGCAACAACTGTATCGTACAATTTACAAAGTTTAAAGTCTTGGGACTTCACCATGGAAACCTTTTTTAAGGAGTTTGGGCCTTAGTTCAGGAAATCGTTGCAAAATCTGGGTGCTAGGATATGTAGTGGAAAAAGTTTCTGATTTATGAAAATGTATCATTTGGGGTTTTTGGCGGAATGGGGAACTTTCGTAAATTCAATCTGAACACTGTCGGGTTGACTTGGTCATAGACTCATAGTTCATAGATAATTTAAAAGACTTGGTTGTTGCCTTCTTAATTGGGTGTATTTGGTTTTTATGTGTTTGTATTGCTATTAAATTTAAAACTCAAGTCTCAAATATAAAACTCTAAATTATAAAAGTATTATTTTAAATTTAACACGAACAATAAAAGTTATGTAAGTAAAAGTCAATTAGTCTTTACAAAAACATTGTTTGAGGGAGGCACTCCCTAATATTTTACTGGTGGGATTTCAAATTTCCTGTTTTGATGTTATTCTAAGAGTTTAGAAGAGGCTCAAAGCGCGGCCGTTAGAAATACTTAATTATTTAGTTAACTTAATCACAAATTCACACAAGACTTCTTTTAGAACTTTCGAAGGTTTGATTGCATTGATGTTCTGCACAACTTTTCTTTGATGGTGCGGTATAGATACGAGACATTTTTATTTATTATTTGAGTGAATTGAGTGTATTTTGAGTGGTTATAAAACAATAACCATAAAGGCTAAGTTAGCCTTATATTAAGGAAGTTCAGATCTGTTCATAATAATTAAAAGTAGTCCCATGACTACACCCCACCTGAACAATAGTTTAATTTTTTTTTAAATATCACACATGAACTATTGTTTGAATTTGATATATTCTTAAGTCTTGGTAGCTAAGTGGCTAACAGATCCACATCTCATTCCAGCGATTTGTCTTTAAATCCTGTTTTTTTTAATGTTCGATTCAGGAGCATGGTAAAAATTTGGACTTATTCACCCTAGAGTCAAAATTCATTTCAAGTTGTAAAGGTTGTGTAAATTGTAAATATTTAAAAAATATTAAAGAAAACTGCATTTTGTTTCAATATAAATTATAAAAACTTAGTTATTTGTATTCTTAAAATAAATACAAAATGACCTGAACCACTTATATTCTCAGAATGAGTAATGCGTGTGAACATTTTGGCATTGTGTTTCTGGGTGAATGTTAAGTAACATACACTAACTTCATACAACTTGAATTGCGAAAGACTTCTTAGATTGTTACTTGTGTGTTATTCATCTGACATAACCTTGTATAGCTTCGCCATATACAGAAAAGTTCTATTGCTCTTAATTTGAGTAAACCTTCAAACTTAGGCCTCTTTTACCTATAATCTTAAGGACAAGTTATTTATTATGTTATATTTAGTTATGAAGCTGTTGTGGGTTTTAAATTTCTTAAATTGTTTTAATATATATGGCAGTATATATTGTCTCTTCTCTTTGTTTTACTGCTTTATACTTTCAAAAGATTTTATTATGAAGATTGTAATAAAATAGGATTTTTAGTATTATCTTTTTATAAGTCACTGGGCTCTATGATTTAGCATTTATGTGTTTTATAGCCTGAGTCACTCAAATGCAAAGAATCCATGTTTAAATCCTGGAATGGTAAATTTCATAAAAGAAGGACCCATTATTTCTAAGTGTCTGGGATCAATTGCTTAGTTTCAGGATGAATAGTTATTATTATTATTGTTGCATACTCCTTTGATTTGCAACTTTTTATATATATATTTTTAATTGAGTTGAAGTTGTCAAATTATTAATATTTTTTTCTCTGTCTGCCACATACCAACGATCATTGTATTTTACCATTTTTACATTAAATATATTCATTATACCATAGCCTATCATTCCCCGGGTTATCTCCGCAACAATTATATTTAAGAAAAATAAAATTTAATATTTTTTTTATTACTTAAAAAACAGTGAATAAAAGAGAAAATATCTTATATCACCTATCATTAATCCATTTTTCAGCCTTTGCCCAAATATTCAGATTCTTTTCTATTGTGGCACAAGTTGTCTACCAAACACAAATTTTTATTCGTTTAGCCTAACTGTATTCTCATACTATTTAAAATTTATAATAGTGTTAATAACATTTTTGTATCTGGATTTCTTTCATATGAATTACCAGCTTAAACAGCAATTTGAAATGTTAATGACCTTACTCACATAACAATGGTATTTTTTTTTGTGAGAAATTACTTACTGATAATAAATAGTATGGGAGGGAGCAATGTTAAAACAGAAGTACTATATATAATCTAAATGTTTTTACAATATTATAAACCAGTATGATAAACAAAAGCTTAAGTAAACTTAATTTATTAATCCCTATTAACATTATTAATGTGAAAGTAACTCGTGTCTGTCTGTCTGTTCCATTTTCCTGGAAAAACTACACCACCAATTTGGCTTAAACTTAGTAAATATATATTTTCTGATGCTGAGGATGAACATACTATACTTTTTATCCGGAAAAATGGGAAAGATTCTGGGATAAAAATATATTTGTCTCTCTGTTTGTTATCCTTTTATGGAAAGACTATGGGACCAATTTGGCTGAAATTCGGTATATATGTAATTTTAATACTGCGTGCCCAAGTGTGGCCAAGGGATACTTTTACATCCCGGATAGTGGGATACTTTTGTGTAAAGGTTATCCCGGAAACTAGGACAGGTTTTGTGATTTTGTCATTTTTGTCCATTTCGTTCATATTGTCTATATTGTCATTTTTTTCAAGTTTTGTCATTTATGTAGTTTATAGAGAGAGGGGGATGGGATAGTTTGTAATATAAAATGAGGTAAATCTTTTGGGGGCAAATATTATAGAATGTTATGCAGTGTAATTGTACTGCCTGCTCTTTAAACAACAGGTACGCACCAAAGGTAGACCAGCGGCGTGGCCGCGGCATAATCTATACTATTATTATAATTATGTTGTATTCTATTAATTTAGAATAAGTAGAATTCTAAGATTGTCACCTTTTATGGGTAACATGCCAAGAATGTTAAGGTACCACTCTTTTAAATAACATAAATGTATTTTGACAATTAATCTTATTTGGTTTTGCTAACAAATTTATTTTGTGTTTTCACAACAACCTATCTTCAATTGTGTTTAATAGTTAGTCATACTAATAGAAGACAAATAATTATATTCTCTCACCTCCACTCACCTCATTAAAATCAGTAAATTCTTGAGAGGCAGCACTTATCAACAATAGTTGGGAAAGGTGTCCTTCCATCTATTTGTATATAGAAAAATCATGTAGCCAACTCTCATTAAATATTTGTTTTTGAAAGGAGCTATGCAAGGCAAAGCTGATTTTAAATTTTGTAGGCATTCCAAAATGTACACCTAAAAGTTTAAGCAGACTACGTGGAAGCAAGTGGAGGGGTGTGGGAACCAAAGAGTAATGAGTTGTATTTTAATATCAATATGAATACCCAGCAAACATAACATACACATTATGTATTTCCTAGTTAAGAAAGTTACACTTACATTATGGGTTACTAGGATATGCCCGCGACTAAGTCCACGCTTGACTTGAAATTCCCGCGGGATTCCCGGATTCCCGGGATACAAAATACCGTAATATATGAAAGAATCTAATCTATTCTTTAGTGAAAACTGTGTCTGAGTAAGCTAATTTTGTGCATCCAAACAACAACAAACCGCTCCCGAGAAAATTTACATGGGATTCCCAGGATAAAAATCACACATTATTATATAAAATTTTCTATCGATCAGTAGAAAATCATACTGGAATTCGTTTTCTTATAATCTGACCATTTGAGATCATTTCCAGAAAATTCCCGTATTTTCGTGATTCCCAGGATAAAAAGTAGCGCAGAGTTTAAGTCTAAGAACCAACTGTCGATCAGCGAAAACCGCATCGAAATTGGACCAGTAGTTTTTACATGAATCCCGACCAAACAGACAAAACAAAGGACAAGAAATCTAAAAAAATTGTGTAGTGCATTGTTTGCATAGTCAATTCAAGTTGTTTTTTTTAAATAGCTTCAATGTACAGCCATGGCATGTTTAGAATATTATAATCATATAGATATACAAAGAACCACCTTGGAGCTGATCCCAGACACCTAGACCATAGTAGACACCTAGTCTGTTTATGAAATTTAATATTTCAGAATCTAACCTGGAACCTCTGTGTTCCAGTGAGCTAGGCTGGCAAAAGCTTAGCTCATTCAACCACAGAGGCTGTCATTTAGTGTACTGTGGATATTTGCAGGTGCAGTGTTGATTAACCATTATAAATTGTCTAATTACAGACACAATGAAGAATAGGAGCTTGGCCGGTAATTGTGGCATTGGCATGTTCGTCATTGCCCTTGTCACCGTGGCATTGGCATTTGGCACGCCTAATTGGCTGGCGAGTGACCCTAAGATAACCAGTGCTAGATTGGACAAGTAAGCTATAGCTATTATCTATACTGTATTGTAAAGACGTAAAGTTTGTTTGTACGAATTAATCTCTTGCAAACTATTATTCCTGAGCGCCATAGGCTATATTTGGTTGTAATTAATAATATATTTTAATTTCTTAATAACTCCCAGTGAATTGGCACAGGTCAGCTAGTCTTTTAGTGTTCCATTGTATGTTAAGTAAGAACTTTTAGAAAAAGCTAGAACATTCTGGAAGGAAAAGACAAGGACGGATACATTTTAGAAAGGGATAGATAGATAGATAGAATAGAAGGTTCGGGAAGTAAAAGACAGAGATAGATAGATGTTTAGAAAGGGACAGATAGTAAAAATAAAAGAATAACGAAATCATGGGTTCCAGAAGATTCTTCCGGGTATATACCTAAGCAGCGTAGCGGTAGGCGCGCCTACCGGGCAGTTTTAAAGTTGAGTTCAGTTCAAGACAGCGAAGCGACACGTGCGATAGGGCAGAGTTGGAAGAGAAGTTTAATTGAAGACGGAGCGAGATAAGTGGTCAATTTAGTGACAAGTTTAGTGGACAGTTAAGTGAAGGAGGTGTGTAGCGTAGTTGGAGAGAAGAACCAGAAGCGAGCTATACGCGGTAATATCGTATTGTGACGGCATTGTGAGTGAGACAACTTATCGTCGAGACACTGCATCGTTAGTCGTGTGTATAGGGGCAACCCTGCGAAGAGGTAATACACGCGGCTGTGTAAATTAATAAAGGCTTTTAGTTAAAAAGTAGTGTTTTCTTCGAATCCTAAGTGCGTACCCCCGCTTGCACGTTACGATATTCATACTTACTGTGGTATGTTGGTTGGTGACTTAATTTCAGATTGGGGCTATGGAGTCATTGCTTCAGATCTTTGTCAGACCCTCTCGATCCATATCAAAGACGCTTCTTTGTGGGGTGCCGATGGGTGTACGATCCTTTTACTACGGGATACGATAAAATACGAGGGTATCTTTTACCTGGTTAGTATTACATTGTGACATTCACTTGAAATTGACAACTCTACAATTTACATTAATCTTTGTACATTATCCTATTTTTTATTTATTGCTGAAGCACACCAGACAGGCTGACGGCCCAAATGTGATTGAAAGTGGCTATCTATGTACATTAGCAATACCATGGGTGATGGTAATGTGCTGCTGGCCTCAAAGGAGAAACTGGAACCTGGCCACTGATGCCGGAACACAACTCAAAGTTGTTATGACAGCATACTCTAGACCAGGGGTGGTAGCCATCCAGTCGGGCAAATGCCCTATCGCCTGGTTGTGGGTTGTCAAGCTGCATCAATGTTATGTTGCAAATTGTTTTTTATCACTCTAATGATGAAGTAGCAGAAATTATTTAGCGCTTTATAGATGTTACCTAAAATATAAGAATAGTGTATGGCCTCTGTGGTTGAGCGGGCTTAGTCTTAGCCAGCCGAACTCATTGGAACACAGAGGTTCCGGGTTCGATTCTTGGCTTGGTAAATTTCAGAAAGAAGTTTCTGTTATTTACTTTGTTCTGGGTGTCTGGGGTCGGCCCCAGAGTGGTCTGTTGTATATTACACATCACAAGTGTAATTTGCTTAACTTGTGAATATAAAATGTGTGTGTTTGTTTGCGAATAATTAATATGAGGCCTAACCATGAGAAAATTATTATTAGATCTCATTTGCACTATTCCGGTTAGTTTGGACTAGGCGTAATGGTTAGATGCAATCGCAACACTTGATTGAGAAACTGGCCGCAAAATGAACCGCGTAGTGCGAACAGCGGTTTTCAGGCAACCTCAGAGTTGTGCGTATAATTTAACACATATTTTTATACTTGTGGGCAGCCGGTTGGATGACCAGACTGTAGCAAGCTGCATAGTACAACGGAGACCTAAGACACGTGTAGTACAATTTTCAAACAGAAAAATAGTAGTGTGGTATCCGGTATGCATCACCTTGTTTTGAATGTTAATGTAAAATGTTCCACTATTACTGACATTATTCACATAATTTTGTTTCCGAAAATATAACTTTACAAGGATGTGTCAGCACGCTTGGATTTCAATCTAGATGTAATAATTTACAAACTATATTATATAAATGAATTACTGATTGTTATCTGTTGTGTTGTCCAAATAAATAAATAAATGTGTTTAAAGCATGTAGAACAGGCCCAATATCTATAAACTCTCGATATCTATCTATAATATTATAAAATTCTAAACAAGCCGTGTCTGTACGTTAATGCAATTAAAATAAAACAACTGGAATAGACAATATATAAACGATGGAGAACACTATGCATTTTTAAATATTTCTTATCTGTTTGTTTGGGATTCACGTAAAATCTACTGGGCCGATTTCAATGCGTTTTCGCTGATCGACAGCTATTCAGCAATTCAACTTGTGACTTAGATTTTGCCCTACTTTTAATCCTGGGAATCCCGCAGTAATTTTTCTGGTGATGGTTTGAAATGAACAGATTAAAAAAAACTTCGATAGCATATTTAATGCAATAAAATGTGTGATATTTTTTATTCCGGGGATCCCGCGGGAGTTTCCCCGGGAGCATTTTGATCTTGTCTGAGTAGATAAAAATTAGCTTATTCCGACACATTTTACACTAAAACTACACGAAAAACAGTTTCTTTGAAATACTGCGATACTTTGTGTGCCGAGAATCCCGAGGGAATGTCAAGTCAAGCATGGAAGTAGACGCGAGCATAACCTAGTTGTAAGAATATAAGTTAAGACTACCTTTTATTGTTTTAGGTTTTATGATAGCAACACAGTTCTTTTTCACGTTGTGCCTTCTTGGTGTTTTAATATCAGCAATATTGGTTTTAATATTCTTTCTCTGCTGTGGGCCAGATCAAGATCGATACATGATGTTGATTAGAAGTATAGGATTCATAATGTTGGCAGCAGGTGAGTGGCTTATATATTATTAATTATTATAGCTGAAGTTTTTTTGATGTAAATTGTCAATAATTTTAAATAAAGATAATCTATATTTTGATTTTTAATTACCTGGACTAAAATGACAGTTGCGATCGATCTATTGTTAGCTTAGAACGACACCGCGGGTACGCCAGCCCGAGGTCCTCCATGCGGCCGTTGTTACTTTCACTTTGCTCCGTGACAGTGGTGTCCTCCCTTCTCATTCTAGTATCCTCAATCTTTACTCCTTCCCACATACCACTATCCATTCCTGGTTTCCCTATATGGGTTGTGTAGGTCGGGCGGCAGCCGCTACATTTAAAACCATAACTCTCCACATCATTTATGCCCAAGAAATTTTGTCTTGACGTCGTGAAGGATGACATGCGTGCCAATGGTCTCAAAACGGGGGATGCTGAAGACCGCGCGAAGTGGAGTAGAGAAAGTAGGAAAGCGGACCCTGGGCGTCGGAGTGAACGCTCCGAACGCAACCGAGACTTAACGCTCGGATGATGATGAGCTTAGAACAACACCACTGTGTGATGAATCCTATAGAAATTCTGTAGGATTTGATTCAGTGGTGAGTTGTTGATTTAAATTCACTTATGAATTAAAATGGATGGTTAACCTTCAGCTAATTATGTTTCGTATGGTGAGCGAGTATTCCAGTGGCTTCCTTTCACTTCTACAATCTCATCTCTATGTTATGCTCCTATCCTAGCCTTCTATCTCATCTCCTCTATCCCATCCTTAAAAGCGTGTATATTGGCAGTGCCCCTGGTGTTTCATACGTTTATTGGTGAAACCTATGCTCACAACCGTAACTTACTTAGCTTGGGAAAATACGGTGTGTCTTTCTTTCTCTGCCGACTTTATTTTCGGACGTGGTTTCCCAACCGATGGTTATTACAATTAGGACTGGCCTTTTTTTTTCAATTTATGACTACCTCAAATCAAAATCTTTACGTTTTCAGGTATATCAGGTTCGATCGCTGTAATTGTGTTTGCATGTTTTGGGAACACAGACGGTTGGATGCCGGATCATCCCAATAATTACTTAGGTAATATTTTTTAACAATCCTATTTTCTGATTCTATGATAATTTTCATAAATTTAATTATTTAATCACTGCCAGTGTTTGCACTACATATTTCTAAAGTTTTATTGATACTTGATAACTTAAATAAGTTTTTCGACTAATTGTTCCGACACAATGTTAATTAACAGTGGTTTTACTTTAACTTTGTATTTATTTAGGGATTTAAACCGGCGCCTTTCGAGTTTGGGTCGTGCGTACAACAACCATTAAGCCACCACGGCTATAATATAATATATCTATTATATAATATATCTATTATATAATATATATAATAGAGTGTGTCTCATTGGATTCCTTGGCATTTGTAGGGTGGTCCTTCGGCCTGGGTGTGGTGGGAGCCGTTGCCTGCATAGTGGCCGCCGCCCTCTTCCTGACAGAAGCCAACATACAGTCGAAGAAACGGAACAAACTGAAGGAATCTCAAGCACGGTTTGAACTCGAATATGAATCTAAGGCGTAACGTTTAAAATAAATTTAATTATTTTATATCAGTAATGTAGCTAGGAATCTGTATAATTTTATCGAGTATAGGTAATTTGGAGCAATAATTAAATTATAAAATATCAAAAACACTGAACAGGTATTTAAACCACTCACTGTCAGGTGAAACTTTTGCCTATTTGCCTACATGCAACTATAAAAAAATGTAAACAACGGCTGTGTATACAAAAATGTTAGGCGGCGTCCATTAATTACGTGAGGCGTTTGTGACGATTGTCCAACCCCGCTCCCCGCTAGTGAGATATCGTGAAACTTGTTGCACACGCCTCCCTCGTCCCTTTATTACGCGTGAAATTATTCAAAATTTGTGTTTCTAATTAATGCATTGGATTCAAATAAATGTGAAAGAAGAGTACACAGCAAATTCGTCGAGTCGCGTGTTTAGCTGCCGGTGCGGTAGCGCCTAAACCATCCAAGGGCTACTGGGGTTTTCTCCCGCTTTCAACCGCGCGCATCATGGGCGCGGTGACTAGGTTTTCTTTATAAATATAATAATAATGTCTTTATTTCAGGCAATAACCCACATCAATTCACAACACAAAATCTTACAATTAAAAGTTATTAAATTAAATTAAAATAATATATTATGTCTATGTCATAATATAGCTTTTGAAGATTTTTTCATTTCAACTGTTTTGTTGATAATAATAATGAGTGCTAATCAGTTAATCAAGTTAAACATGAGCTATTAAAAAAGTTTAATGATACGCGTTGGACAATCGCTCGCCAACAAATAGAATTACCTTACTATACTACTTTACGAGTTACTGCGTACCCTCATGATGTCAGATTAGATGATCCTAAGCCAAGACAAAGAAATCTGGAAGAAGATGGAGGAGGCCTTCACCCGAAGAGGGGTCCAAAAGTCAACACTAACCAAAAATCACTAACATAATACTAACTTAATTAACTACAAACATATACTACAACTAAAATCTAACAAATCTAACAATTCACTAACAAGCTATATGTATGCACATGAATAATTAACTGTTATTGTAAAAAAAAGTTAGATTTTGGAAATAAAGGCTTTATTGTTTATTATTATTATTACTACTTTACGACGTTCGCCAAACCACGATAAATATTATTATGTAAGAGTTAGTCATATTTTGGTGACACATATAAAATATATTTAATTTGACTTCATTTTATACATTGCCCCAAATTAAGATGGGGAGTTTTATGTCATTTACATAAAAGTCCCCAAAATGCCTCGGGTATTTAATGAACGCCCCTTTACAAAAAAACTGATGATGGATGTTTATTGCTTTATGGAATCTAAAAATGGCTATATTGACTACTCGTAATATAGAACTTATTTACTTAGTACTCCATAATTTATACTGCTTTTTTTAATCTATTTATTTAAGGGTTTTCTAAATTGATATAATTTAGTAACTTTGTTTAATATAAGTAGATTTCCTAGCTACATAACTGTCATATTATAAAAGACTAACGAATTCCATTTTTATTATATTTTTACTTTGTATGTTTCAATATTAATCAAACGAAGAACCAATCTCGAATAGTTGTAATATGAAGTTAATTAAGAAACGAACCAAATAGTAAGTAGTTTGATGAATTGTAACGGTCTCATTCGCATTGAGTTAGAGTAAGTTTGAAGGGTTTTTATGGTTCTTAAAGAACCCTTCAAGCTTACTCTAACTAAATATGAATTAGACCGTAAATGTTTAAACGAGCTGTATCATTTGTGCCTTTTGTGAAATGTTATAGAAATCTATCTATCTTAGGTTTGTTCTAAGACCCAGTGAAGGTAAGGATTCCTTATACAGTAATTTTTAAAAATCAGAGTATAGCTGAAATGCGTGTTGGAATGACTTGTAATTTTCGTTAAATTTACGAAAATGTTAATGAGCTGATTTGGACTTTCTTTGGATTTGTGACTGAGGACAATTCATGGGGCATAGATTGAATGTTTCAATTGGGATTGTTCACTTTTTTTCAATTTAGCTTTTTGAAAAACCATTTCGAGGAATAGTGTCCCTAATCATTTCTGTCTAGTTAAAATTCCAAAAATCGTACGATCTCCTTGTATTTTGTAAGAAATGCGTTTGACCTTTATTTGACCTTACTAAATCCAATCAGGTGGGCCGTCTGCCTGTTTGCCTGCTTCAGGTGTAAAAAAATTCTAGCTGTAACATGGATTTTCCCTAAAGACCACTTTAAAAAATTTAACGATAACTATAGAAAATAATAATGGTTGAACACGAAAAATTATAAGCCTAGCGACAAAATAGTGTTTTTTGATGATTACGATACGTAATGAGTAATGAAAGTGACATTTAAATAGTAGCACAGATTACTATGATTATATATAGATAAAACTTACTTTTATTATTTTTGTTTTCTAGGCAAAGAAATAAATGTAAACTTGTCCCTTATGACGTCATCGGAGAAATAAATTTAAAATTGAATTATAAATAAACTAACGCTTAAAATACAAAAATATTCAAATTAGTATCTTAAAATACCCTATTTTACGTAATAAAAATATAAAATCAGAGGGTAATTTTTTGTGAACAATCCCCATTGAGATTTTCTATGAAACAAAAACGGGCTGGTGGGGCCAACTGTAATTGAAGAGGCGTTGTTATGAGTAATGTTTTTTACTCGGCGATTGTCATTCAGTATTCTTCCATGATGTATATGCCTGATAGCTTGTTGAGTGTTTAGTGTTGTACTAGGATCCCTGACGTTGAAGGTCATACTGCCAATTGCTTGGATCTTCTGCTAACCAACGATCCACTCGGTCTCAATTTCATCGCCGTTAGGCACTTCTGACCACTGTCTGATAAAAGCTGTAACGGTATATTCGCCGCCGGAACCCAGCTGTAATAGCTCGCGTCGAATATGGCATTACAAGGTAGCAGATTGGGACGAGATGCGGTCTTTCTATGCATCTTATCCTTGGCAGTCTATCTGCTTCTCTTCTCATGACCCTTCAGCTTGTGCGGAAGCGGTGGCTGACGTGATACGACAAGGAATGGAATATTATATTCCATTCTCTGACTCGAGTATGTCAGTCAAAGCTCAACCCTGGTTCAGTACTGAATGTAAACATGCAGAGTTATTTAAGCACCAAGCCTACTTAGCCTGGGTTGATGCTCGCAGATGTAAAGCTGGAGATCTAAAAGAAAAAAAGAGCGCCTATAACAGGGCTGCCAAATCGTGCAAAAAAGTACTACAGAGAGCTAGATTCAATCACATAGGCAAAATAGGGAGCACACTAGCGTCATACCCGACTGGTAGTAAAGCTTTGGTCCCTAGCAAAGGCTGTTGAATCAAACTTCTGTCGCCCCTCGCTACCCCCATTGCTGAGACCAGATGGATCACTGGTCCACTCCGCTGAGGATCAGGCAAACTTATTTGCGACCCTCTTCGCGGAGAACTCACGCCTTGACTCTAAAAATGCAGTACCTCCACGTATACCTCAATGCGAAATATCTATGGCTGAAATACGCATACGCCAGATTGAGGTCCGTAAAACATTGCGTGGTCTAGACGTGAATAAAGCCAGTGGCCCGGACGGAATTCCAGCAATAGTGCTAAAAAATTGTGCGCCTGAGCTTGCACCTATATTGACACGCCTATTCCGCCTCTCTTTGAGTACTGGGAAAGTACCAAATTCCTGGAAGCTTGCAAATGTACAACCTGTACCGAAAAAAGGTAGTCGTGCTGAACCTACCAACTACAGGCCCATCTCAGTTACATCCATTCTTTGTAAAAGTATGGAGCGTATACTGAACGACAGGCTATTGACGTACCTAGAAGGGAACGACATTCTGAGTGATCAACAATACGGATTTCGCCGAAACCGATCGACAGGTGACCTTCTAGCGTACGTCTCACACATCTGTAGTGAGGCAATCGAGAATTATGGGGAAGCCCTTGCGGTATCTCTTGATATCTCGAAAGCCTTCGACAGAGTTTGGCACGACAGCCTTATAGGCAAGCTCCCAGCGTACGGTCTACCAGATGGTCTTTGCGCCTGGATATCAGACTTCCTGAGGAACCGATCGATACAAGTGGTCGTAGATGGCCACTCCTCTGAACCTATGGCAATCAATGCCGGCGTTCTTCAGGGGTCAGTTCTCTCTGCAACGCTCTTTGTGCTTCATATCAACGACCTGCTCAAGCCCGGTATTTTTGGGTATGCAGACGACAGCACCGTTGTTGAGAGATACACATCCAATGCGAAGGCTGTTAGATCCGAGACCCACGCTCTCAGAGAAACTATGGTGGAGCGGTTGAACGAGACTTTAAGGGTAGTCTCTGACTGGGGCAACGGCAATCTAGTCTCGTTTAATGCTTCCAAAACTCAGGCGTGTCTTTTCACCGCAAAGAAGAGTTCCTTTGATCTGACTCCTACTTTCCGGGGAGTGTCTGTGCCGGTGGCCGGCGAGCTTCAGCTTCTTGGTATCTCTCTAACATCTAGTCTCAATTTCGGCTCATACATCGAGTCTATAGGCCAAACTGCAGCCAAAAAGCTGGGCATACTATCGAAGGTGAGGCGGTACTTCACTCCAGAACAGTTGCTGTTGCTGTATAAAGCACAAATACGGGCATGTATGGAGTACTGTTCTCATCTTTGGGATGGCTCAGCTAAATACCAACTCGAGGCACTAGAATCGATTGAGCGGAGAGCCAGGAAGCTGATAGGCAACGACCAGCTATTTAGAGACAAATTACAAAGTCTTGAACATCGTCGCAGGGTTGCCAGCTTGTCGGTTTTCTACCGGATACATTTTGGAGAGTGTGCATCGGAGCTCTTCAATCTTATCCCACCGTCTCCCTTCCATCATCGGACAACCAGACGCACTGGCATGCGGCACCGCTATATGGTGGACATACCTCCTATTCGAACTAAACGCTTTGAGTCCACCTTCATTATACGCACCGCAAAGGAGTGGAACACACTGCCGGAGTCTGTTTTTCCCGAAACCTACAACCTAGGTGTCTTCAAGTCTCGTGTGAATAGGTACCTTGTAGGTAAGCGTGCTCGATCTTAGACCATATCTCCGCTCAAATCGAGCGAGATAATGGTCAAACGCGAACCTATACGTGGTAAAAAAAAAAGTACTAGAACAAATCTATTACGCGACTTGAAAATAATATCAATGTGTGGTATACAAGTAGTGAAATCTAAAACATTCTAATTGAATATAAACAATTTATATTTATTATATTTTTTAACTTTTAAAATACTAAATTTTAGTTTACTAAATTGATTTGAGTTTTGACTATTTATGATTAACATATCATGTTATTTCTTAAAGTACCACAATGGTATTGCAATTATGCATCTGAGTGTGTGAATGAAATAAACAAATTTTTATTATAATATGTCTTTCAAGACCACGGGCCATAATAATGGCCCGGACTTTTGGAGGGCTTGCGTGGGGCCATGGGAAGGCCGTAGAGGCCCCTTGACAAATTTAATGTAAATGTGGCGTGCCACTGAGCGGTGATTATCCTTGTCTACACTATATACTAATGCATCTCAGGACAAGCCCCGGCCAGAGAATTATTATTAATATTAGGTTTTGCTACTTCTGACTGTATTTATGTTCTATCTGTTATTTTAGTGCCAGATGATAATACATTTTTTATTATTATATTGTGAGTCCATTAGACTTTATTGTAAATTAACATGAGTGACATATTATTAAGGTGCTCCTTCAACACGAGCATTCGCCTGTAATGTAATTACAGATCCGAGCATTACAGCAGTGAAGGAGAAGCAAGTATTGTGTGCAACCTACAATGATACGATCTGTAATATTTTGATACAACTTGTAACACACAACGACCGTTTCGTCTTGTACTGTGGAATCAACTAAATGCTCAAAATGGAATCATGTAGGTCAGTCGGGCAGAAAGTAACGTAATGCTTAAAATCGAATAATAAAAGTTACATTATAAGCGAATGCTCGCGATGAGGGAGGGGAGACTAAGTTAATTTTGATTGTTCAATAGCAATATGTCCTATGTCCGATTGGCAAGAGTTTGATCAAAATGACGATTTTTAATTCGTTATATAATTTTTTCTAACCTTTTTCCAAATCTAGATTAACTATAGAATGTTCTGCGATCATAATTTATAAACTCCCGTTACCTTTTGCAGCTATCTGTTAATTAAAAGTAGGTATATATCGTAGGTTGTGTCTGTATTAATCATTTGAGTCTATTGAATATTGTGCCAATGTTGCTTTTTCGATATATTTTCGTGTTGAATAATAATTAATATATCCAATTTAAATGTCAGCCCGCGCCTATTAAAATGACATCTTTAGATTGGACGCGTATATTGTAACTGAATTTGGATGCCCATTCACGGCGCCATCTATTGGTAGCTAACGTCCTAAAATTAGGCGCAGGCTACAGCCATTGACCTGTGCAACGAGAGCTCATCAAGTTCAATTGAAGTCTATTTCAAAGAGGCCGGTATGGCTGTCACATCCATAAAACGTAATTTGTAGCGGATTCGCAAGTTTTCCTACAATATAAATATTGATCATATTTATATAAATACTAGGATATACCCGCGACGTCATCTACGCTTGAATTGAAATTTCCATGGGGTCCACAACAAAATATTGCAGTTTTTGAAAAAGAATGTGTGCTGTCGTTTTAGAGGACACGGAAAAATTCTCACGGGATTCTCGGGATAAAAATATCACACATTTTATTACATTAAATTTGCTATGGATTAGTAAAAAAAATCACATTGGAATTCAATTTTTTTCATATGGGCATTTTAAATAATCCCCGGGAAAATTCCCCCGGGATTCCAAGGACTTAAAGTAGTGCAGAGTTTAAGTCTAAAAATTAGATGTCGATCAGCGAAAACTGCATCGTAATCAGCCCTGTAGTTTTTACATGAATCCCGAACAAACAGACAAAACGACAAACATAAGTCTTAAAAAATGTATCGTGTACTTAATCATTTATTTAGTCTATTCCAGTAGTTTTTTAAATAGCTTCAATGTACAGATTTGGCGTGTTAGGAATTTCATAATATTATAGATAATCCTTTTACTATTTTATAATAATCTTATAGTATTCAAAGTTTTCGTGGCTAGTACACATAATTAAAACGAAAGCGTCGAAATAAAAATCAAATAAAATGTCGCGCTTGAAGCCGTTAAGACGTAGTTTTAATAATCTTATCATCACAATGTTTATTTCTTTTGGTTTAACGTATTTTATTCCATACCGTCCTAATTGAAACAGACTAGAGTTTTATACATACTTTAATCACAAATATTATTGTAAGAATAATTTTAAATGTTTTATAGAGTAACGAAAATGATATTAAGTTCACAATTAGTAATTAATGTCTTTTACACACATTTAGTTAAGTTGTAGTTTAAGGGAAAGTATGGTAGCACGTATTTTGATTATTAAAAATATAAGTACTTGATTATATGCCGTCCATTTTATATTAAATAATTATTTTATTTGTACCTACTTTATTTACAATTATTATGATTTTATATTAGAAATATTTTATACCGTCCATAAAACTGCCTTCTATTAAATTTTAGATGGAATAAACATTTATTAAACATGATATGTTTTTTTTAATTTTTAAACCTGCAGAGAAACAAGCATATAATTAAGTATACCTAAGTAAAGCAAGTTTTTTTATGCCTAATATACAAAAGAACTCTGGACCCTTCCCTAACACTCAAACCAGAACAAAAAATCAGAAAAATTATTTACATTTTCCCTGCTGATAATTGAACCCGCGACCCCTGCGTTCAGTTAATCATGCATACTACCGTTTAGAATCAGTTGATCACAAAGCTCTGAATGATTATGTTTTGAACTTTTTCCGCTTATAGCCTTATATCATCACGACTTGTTAGGGGGACATAAGAGATATCACAAGGTGTCATGACTTACCATTAAATAAAATCGAATGTCACAAAAACGTGGCTATTAAACAAGCTTATGGCAAGCCTAATCACCGCTTTTGCTAATTTATTATGCACGCTGTTGAGCAATAAACATGGGATGGACATATTTTGTAGCAGTGCTGTTAGAACGTAGCGTTCATGTCATTGGAATAAGTAGAGTTCGGCATCTTCTTGGCTCTAAACCATCGTTGTTTATGGCCAGCACATAAGAACACACGGGAGTTATTATTTGCATTCACCGGAACAATATGCGTAATGCATACTGCTACCTACCAATTCTTCAGCCTGTCTCTGTCCATTGCTGGACGTAGGCCTCCTCAATTTTGCGCCACATAGTCCGTTTTCCCGTCTTCTTCATCCAGCCCCTGCTGGATTTGCAGATTTATTTGATGCGTAAGTTAGCATGGAATATTGGTACTAACTAGAGCTTTCCCTGTGACTACGCCGCGGGACAAACCCTGGTAAGTTATTATAAATCCGGTGCGTGGTTCAGAAGTTAGCGAATATACAGACAGACACGGAAAGCGACTTTGTTTTATACTATGTAAAGATATTAAAGGCAGCGAACGTTGTATTTTGCGAGAATTTCCTAAAAAAATGCTTAGAATAGACTATAATTATCACGGTTACGGCCGGCTTGATCGGTGTGATACCTCCCTCACAAAATATACCGGCGTGAAACGGTTAACCTTGAGATAATCGTGTTTCGTATGATGACAGATATTTCCGATTACCCACTTTCACCTCCCCGCCCTTAACCCATGTCTCTATCGTATCTCCATATTCCATTCACCTATCCTATTGCTCCTATCTGATCCCTCTATCCTATACTAAAGGAGGTAAGGTAATGCGCTGGCTCCAACCCTGTAACCGCACCCCATACTATTAGGTGGGCCGCCTGTTAGTTTGCCTGCTTCACAATAAAAATGACAACTCCTTTACCCCCCTTTAAATGAAATAAATGGCAGACATAGAATTTGGTTATATATATATTTAATTGTCTAAAGCGTAGACAGAGAAACCTATTCTCTGTCTACGGTCTAAAGCATTATAGGAATATTATGTCTATCGCAATTCAGCGTTTATCTGGGTTAATAGTTTGTCGGTGCATCTAATTATTTTACATAAGGTTTCTGGTTGTGTAGTAAGTTGAGAAGTTAAACAACTTTCATAATTTATTATAATTATAGTTGGAATTCGCATTAAAAACAATCAAATCAACCGATCGAATTCGAAATTTCACAGTAAAGGCCACCTGCACCATTCTCGGTTAATGTTGTGTTATTCAATAAACGTTAATCATGCTTTAAAACATGTTTTACTCTTGAGTGCCCTATAGTATTTATTTAAAAACGGTGTATAATTTGATAACGGTGATTAGTTAAATATGATTATTTATTACAGAAAATAATACAAAGTAAACATTTTTTGGTCGAGTTTAAGTCTGTATGCATACATGCATCAGTACAGCTAAACATTTTCAAATTTTAACCGATAGTAAGGCCAATGAACGGTTAGTAAAATAAAGTAACATTTAGGAACCGGTCCAGCAGTGAATGGTGAAACCCGCTAACTCTGTATGGGTATTGGGCATAAAATACAGTATTGGATACTCTGTGATTTCCCTTTGTCTGGTTATGTCATTGTCAATTTTGAAATGTTAAATTGTCAGTTTATTTAATTAAAAGTTCCGGTTTAACAGTTTGTTTGTAGGCTTGTTTATGTGATAACTAAATAACTGGCAAAAGTTATAGGACTTGGATGTATAATATAGCATAAATAGAGAACATCAATAATTGTAATCATGGCTGCTGCTGCTGATAATGAGTATCCCAAGGCTTCTAGTAAGTAATAATACATGGGCACGCCCTTCCCAGTGTCACTTATTGCAGTACAGTTACTACTTAATAATTGAATAATATATTTTTTACAAGAATAATGAATAATGTCAATTCTAGAATTTGAAATTTTATTTGATAAGTATGTAAATTTTTTCTTATCTACCTTGTGAAATACTTGCAAATCAAATATTATGTTATGCCGTAGTTTGTTTATATTTTTGTAAAGCCTCAAAACTATAACACAGCGAAATAGAACATTCATTTCCTTTCAGACGCTACTCTTATTGGGGCCAGTATTACATATATAGCAGGATTGTTTCTTCTATTCTCATTTGCTGGTCCATATTGGATAGAGTCATATCCAGAAATGTTTACTTCTTTCAAACGAATGGGCTTGTGGGAATATTGCTTTGACCACTTCAGATTCCCAGCTTACCAATTCGACAAGTTATTTCATGGATGTCATTACATTTTCAGCCGTGTGAGTAAAATAACTACTTTTTTGCTATACTGCTTCCAAGTGTTTATTTTATTTTTGACTTTTGCACATCTATCAAGTAACATATATCTTAACAGTAAAGCCCACCTGAAAGAAATGAGTGTAGTAGAATTCACCATAAAAGCAAGCAAAGGAATCTTTGGTCCATACAGCCAATTCTGATTTATAAGTCTATGTATAGTATAGTAGCACAGTTGTATTGTAGGCTACAAAAACAATCCAACGGAATTCTTGTAAAAACTTGAAAGGCCACAATTGGTTATACAGTTCACATTTCTTACAAAAACACATAATTACTACTTAAAAACTAAAAATATCCCACAATTTTTATTCATTTCAGAGTGATTTTACATACTTGTAGAAAATAAAACTGCACAGAACAACAATCCCATTCAGTTTACTCCAAAAGCTCCTAAAAGAAATAAAATAATTGTCATATTTTATTATTGTGGGTAATGTAATAGTGATGTTCTGTGAGTCATGTAACACATAGACTATTAAACTATTGACACTATATGTAAATAAAACAAAAGTAATCAATTTGAAAACAAAAAAGGTTACACTTAAAAAAATATATAATCATTATGTTAAATATGTTCATTGAAAATGTTTACTCAATGTGCCTAGTATTTTTGGTAAAATTATATAGATAATATTAAGATTAAAAGTTACTTATAAATAAAGTTGATTTTTATAACATATTGAGTTGTTAACACATGGGATCTTTTATTGAGCAGTCAAAAGTAAAATAAATGCTTGGAAAGGGTACAAGCTTATATCAAATATTTTATTAAGCCTTAATTCTGTCTTCAACATAAACCTGAGTATGAAAATGTTTCTATTTATTAATTAAATTGCATGATATTTAAAAATATTTATTTTAAATTTGTATATATTATTCTTTACACATCAGGTGATGTGTCCATAGTGGTTATTATGATAAGTACTATGGACATGCAGTATATTGACAAATAGTAATTTAATTATTTTTGTGACTATCATTATCATAATCTAATGTTTTGTGATTAGTATTTTTTATTTCGCAGGAGTTTTATGTAATCAGAGAATGGCTGCTGCCAGGTTGGTTGATGGCTGTTCAGTCATTTGTGACCTTAGCCTTGATATTATCACTAATTGCTCAGATCCTTTTGGCATGTGTCATTGTGCGCTATCCCTTACGGACTGTTCTTAGATATGAGTGGATATTTGTCTCTATTGCCTTCTTCATGGTTGCTGTATCAAGTAAGTTTCATCAAATTTTGATTTCTTTTTGTTTTTTGTATGTTTTCTTGTTGCTTATTCAAAATTATTGCGATGATGTGAATGTTAAAAGTCAATAAATGAAGTTTACATATCTTAGGGCCTTCATAATTTTTAATGTGTGGTAATCATAATAATTATTATTGTGATAAATTCCATGATCTGTAGAGTTGAAACACCAATATTGTATTTATTTATAAACATAAGAGTCCAATGTTTGATTGAATTATTTATATAGTTTATAGAATAATGATGTGCCTTAAGAATTGAGATAGATTTTTATAATTGAAGTATGATTGTAACTTTGATCAAGATCATGATTTAAATTTAATTTGAAAAAGTTTCAAGATGTTTTCTTAAAGAAAAATCTTTTATATATAGGTTATATCACTTGATATACCTCTAATCTCTACTATGTGCAGTGTTTTTTTTTTTTTTTTTTTTTTTTTTTTTTTTTTTTTGTTTGAGGCGAGGAAAAATGCTGACCGATTTACGCACTCTCAGGGCCGTCACTAGGAAACGGCGCGCATCCATCGGGGGCGATAACGCTAGCAATAGTATGCTTTGTTTGCGCTTCGTCCGCGATGGCTTGACTCTGAGGAGTGTGGAGACTCCGAGCGATGCCGCACGGGCGAGCAACCTCAATACCCACTAAAAAACCTCTCCTCCCGTCGACCCTGCGCTTTGTTGTGAAGGAAAGACTGAGATATAGAACATAGTTACGCAACAGTCGATCCAGCGCAATAAAGTGCCTGGAGTGTGCCCTGGGAGAACACACCCCACTTCGAAACGGGGGCTGAATCCCTTGCGTTGCCTAGTAGCAAGGGGCCCCTCGTACCGGAACCTAACTCAGGGAGGGAAGTAATGCGCGTACCTGCCTCTCCGGGTGCTAGCTGAAGGCCGGCGACCTCGGGTGGAGACATTAGCACGCGCTGCAGGACTTCGCTCCCTATCCCTTTCTGCGGCCTCTTTTAGAGACATAACCGCCTCACAGAAAGAGACCGCAGACTCCCAGCGGTCGTCGCTGTGCAACATGGCCGTTACCAAGTCGCCAAGCGATCGGACGGCTCCTACGTGTGTCTCGAGCTCGAAACGCTGAGGCGTCCATGCAGCGCACTCAACAAGCGTGTGTAACGCCGTATCGGGTGCGCCGCATTGGCGGCAGTCCGGGGAAGGCAAGCAGCCCACAATGCGAAACAGATACTGGTCGAAACAACCGTGTCCGGTCAGTATCTGAGTCGTCCTGAAGGTCAGGGTTCCGCTGGTGCGGGTCACCCATCTCTCCAGCTGCGGCCTGATTGCATCCACCGTATAGCCGCCGGCCACAGGGTGTTCGAGGTCACGAGACCAGGCGACGAGGCAGGAGGCGGTTTCCCGCTTCCTGACCGTCTCTAATTCGACTTGACAGAAGGTCAGTCCTCTAGCTAGGGCATCCTGCTGGGCTCGACGAACTCTGGACAGGACGTCTGCCTGGAGAGGCCAGGGCAGCTCGCCTGCCAAGAGAGTCGCCGCCGACCACGACACTGTGCGGTACCCCCGTATGGTCCTCACGGCCAGAACCCGCTGCGCGCGGTGCAGCAGGGTTCGGTTGTGGCGGTGAAGCGCATCGGACCAGACGGGCGCACCGTAGAGTGCCATACTCCTCAGGATGCCGGAATAAAGCTTCCGCGTCGCACCCCCCGGCCCCCCCACGTTAGGAAGAAGCCTGGAGAGTGCGCCCGCGGAATTCAGAAGTTTGGGAACTAGCTGCTCAAAGTGCGCTTTGAACAGCCATTTCCCGTCCAGAACTAGCCCAAGATATTTCATCGTGGGCCCTACTCTGATCGCCACCCCCTGAACTGTAACGGACAAGTCCGGGGGAGGATTCCGGAATTTCCTATGGAACATGACGGCCTCCGTTTTCGCGGGGGAGACCCTCAAGCCCAGCCTAGCTATTCGATCTACGACGATCGCCAACCCGTCGTTGGCAACGTCCACGGATTCCGCAAAAGACGCGGCGCGTGCCGTGAGTAGGGTGTCGTCCGCAAAGCAGATCAGCCCTACTCCGGGCCGGACCGTCACCCGAAGGATCCAGTCATAGCCTACGTTCCAAAGGATAGGCCCGAGGACCGATCCCTGTGGAACGCCGCACGCGACACGTCGCCGACCTAACACGTGGTTGGCGGACTCACCGCCCTCCCAAAGGATGTGCCGATCTCGCAGGTACTCGCCCAACAGCCTCGTGAGGTACGGGGGGACTCCGTGCGCGCGGAGCCCCTCCCTGATCGTCTCATGAGGGAGGCTGTTAAAGGCGTTCGCTATGTCTAGCGACACTGCAAGAACGACGTCCTTCGCTTGGACGGCTTCGTCCGTCAACGTTCGCAGCGTCTCGAAGGCGTCCATCGTGGAGCGCCTCCGCCGAAACCCGAACTGCGTATCTGATAGCCCCGGCTCCACAGTGTCTAGATGCTTCACAAGCCGCTCCGCCAAGATCTTCTCGAAGACCTTGGCGACCTCGTTCAGCAGCACTATGGGCCTGTAGGCGGACGGATCGTTGGGAGGCCGACCTCCCTTGGGAATTAGGCACAAACGCCCCTCTTTCCATTGCGACGGGAACCTACCTGCGCGAATACAGGCTTCGAAGAGGTCCCGCAGCTGGCTGCGTAGGTGTTTTGCAGCCAGGAAGAGGAGTCGACCTGGAACCCCGTCGGGTCCCGGTGCCGTCTTCCTGCCCCGGAGTCGGTCCAGGGCGACGTCTAGCTCCCCCTCGGAGATGGAGTGAGGCTCCTCGTCCGTGGGGGTGTCGGGAATGGGTGGACCCATACTGGGGGGAGTGAAGATCCCCGGTTCCGGGAAGAGCCCATCGATAACCGACCGGAGCACCTCGGGTTCGAGCGTTTCCGTGACCGTGGATGTGCAAGGCCGCAACTTGTTGCGGGCCCCACGGTACGGGCGCCCCCAAGGGTCCCGATCGAGCGTCTCGAGGAGCTCGGCCCGAGCCCGGGCTTTCGATCGCAATATTGCAATCGAAAGGGCCTTTCTGGCCTCTCTAAACTCGCCCACGAGTCCATTTTCCGCGACGAAGTCCGGAGGACGGCGCGCCCTGCAGCGTTTGAGCCTGTGGCTGATGATGCGAACTGCCTTTCGCATCTCGCCCAGCTCCTCGGTCCACTATGTGCAGTGGTTTGAGTTGACCACAGACAACTATGTGTTTGATCAGTGGTGGATTTACACTAGGGGCAGTCGGGGCTAGTGCCCAGGGCGGCAAATTTTCTAGGGCGGCAAAATTTGGAAAGTGAGAAAAAAAAAATCTATACAATATATAATTAACTAATTCTTTTAAATAAACATTTTATCTTTCAAGAAATATAATTTAAGTATTATGTATCAAATTAAAATTTTGTATATTATAATATGGGAAATTTAAGTAAAAACTATTCAAATAGTTTAATTAATTTATTTCCATAAAGGTTTGAAAAAAATTAAAGTTGATATTTTTATTTTCTGGAATTGATAAATTTATGTAGTTTTTTTGAAGATTTAAAAATATTTTCAAATTATGTATGTCTTTTTGATAACAGAAACTATCATTGATTAATGAATTTTTCTAAAATTGGAGAATTATCCAATAACACTAATTAATTTTAATTTAAAAGAACAATTTTATATTTTTGAATCAAATCAACTGTCAACTACACATGCTGCCACCTACAGTCAGTATACAAATGTAACTAGGTTTCTGCAATATAGTTTCTTTTAGGCGAGTTTGCCTGTGAAAAAAAAATAATGCAATACTAATATAAGTCGTTCTTAGTGCAAAATAAATAAAACATAATGTATAATAAATAATATATAATACATAATAAATTTCCTGCAATCAATTAGTTATTCTAATTCTTAAAAAATAAGATATCAAAACTATTAAAATAAAATTTAAGTCATAGGGCGGCATTTTCTTCAGTGCCCCAGGGCGGCACAAATTTAAATCCGGCCCTGTGTTTGATATTGTAGGAACATGAACATATGAAATGGATGTTTTATTTAATTCAATGTAAAATATATATGTGTGTGTGTTATGTATGTATGTATGTAAAATATATATAAAACAATCAGTTTTAGCTTTCTATACTCTTCCATATAAACTTTTATTATGGTTAATACCACACTCCTTTGTGGTAAATATATTGTCAATATATTTATAAAAGGGTATAAAGTTTTCTTTTTAGATATTACCAGATTATTATAAATTATATATTATTATTATAGATTATATATTAAATAGATTTAAATCTTGAATAAACTGTAAATTGTTTTGCAGGTGTGTGCTTATTTTTAGCAGTTGCAATTTTTGGCGGGAACTGTTACCGACGTGACTGGTTGTTATATCCCTCATTCAATGTGCTCTCTTGGTCTTATGTATTCTCGGTTATTGCTTCTATTTTGTTTGGTAAGTATTAAGATATTACATACACATGGCAGACATGTTATCACAAATTCAACAAAAGACGATTGTTAAACCCCACTCTTAATTTTAGAGGAACCAAATCTTATAACTTTATATTATTTGATACCTGGCATGGTAAATTATGGAAACGAATTTTCCGTTATTTGCTGTGGTATGGGTGTCTGAAATTGGCCTCAAAGTAGTCTCTTGTATAACCATAACAAGCGTAACTTGCTTAATTTCAGGATATATAATGTATACATTTAGTATTAACTAAGAATGAACAAAAGGATACTGTGAGCTTTCTATGTGCCCTGGAACCCACCCTAACTTGATTGCTAAATTTTCTTTTTATTCTATTTCCTACCTATTTACAATTATTTAAAATATAGCTAGACATGTTGCTGAAGAGCACCACTTTTTCTCTTCAAACTATAACATGTTTATTGCGAAGCAGTGGTATTAAATAAAATACTGCACTTAAACCATAAAAAAAAATTCACTTATAATTTTAGAGTCTTATTTATAAAGAGTTAAGAAATTCAAACGGAGCATTCAAACTTATTGAATGCTTCTTTATTTATTCTAATTGTATAAATATACTTATCCCTTACTGAAAGTACATACCTATTGTTACGAGCTATAGGACTCGAATTAAATTAAATGCCGTTGGAATTACTAGAACGAGTTTATTAGAACTGTACAAACATGTATTAAATAAGTACAAATAAAACTGGGTGCAACGAGTTCACACGGCACGATTCGATGCAATTCAACACGCGCAAAGTCCGTCACTATATCGCTAATCGAAAGTACTACACGTCTTACTTGTATCGTAGTCGTTGCTTGACTGCCGATCTCTCCGTTCGGAGTCGGATACCCCTTTATACTCAGCTTACAACTGTGTAAACAATGATTTCCACGAATCACACCTGCGCCTCTGTCGGCACAATTTCCAGAAAAACATAATTCTGCCCACCTGCATAATTATGCCTGCGAACGGCCATAAACAAGTACAAAAAGAATAGGCTATTTGAAAATTTTAAACACGAAGTAAACAAAAATAACTTCAAATGCGGAAGGTAATAAAACCCTGCTCTATGGCAGGCCAGTGTGCTTCGTGGGATTTTGGTTAAGTTGTAACAATATGTATAGACACCAAATTTCATGATCATTAGTATTTTGAATAACAAACAAATATCTAAATTAAGTATTTTGCTTTCGTTTTAAGGTATAGCAGCATTATTACTATATTTGGAGGCGGTAAAATTATATGAATTGCGGGCTGAGGCTAAGAATCTTGTGGCCCAGATGCAACACAGTCAGCCAGAGCATGCGTTGAACCAGTTGCGCGACCAACTCCACCAACAACGTTATGGATGGAATACCTAAGTGGTTAGACGAAAACGAAATGTATGTAGGGTTATCATTCAGAAATTTCAAACTCCTGAAAAAATGTCCGATAATAATAATAAGATTATTGAAAAATGCAGTTTGAAATTATAAGGATTCTATGTAACACATGTAAATTTTAAAAGTTTTTTCGAATATCAAAAATTAAACATTTGTTATAAAATTCAGGCAAATGTCTAAATATTAAGACAAATCACGATGGATGGTAACCCTAGTTGTTTACAAGACTTATGTTTTATGGCTATTATTTGACTGTCTGCTTAAATTCATATTTGTAAAGTATTTGTAACTATTATTGCAAAATACTGTGGCATTTTTAGACTAAACTAGTTAAGTTTTACACATCAGACTACTTAATATTACAATTTCTTCACTTCACATTATACATTAATTATTAAAATAAAAGCTGTAAATATTGTATTTTTCTCATATTGTTGTGACCTATTGGATATATAATGATAATGACAAAATAGAAATATGTATATGAGAACATCATTCCAAAGTATTGATGAAGGGTCACAGTCTTTACTATTTGATTATGGGACTTAAAAAATTATCTAATAAAAACACATAGAATCTCAAAAATACTCCACATATTTTGTTGAAACTAATTTACCTTGTAAGTACTTATGTAGCCATCTAGATTATTTTTAGATTTATTTACTCTATATCTATGAGCACCATAGATATTCCATTTTTTTTGGAAATATGACCAGTTCTTCAGAAATATAACTGTTACATGTATGGATGAAAGATGACGTGGTGAACTTAATATTCGTAGCCACAGTGCAAAAACAGTGCCCTAAAAATAATATCATTTTATAATAATTATTTTTAATTCATCATAAGTATTTTTACATTGCCATGAATCTTTGTAGTTTTCGAATATATTTTTGAAGACTTGCTGGAGTTAATTCTTTTTAGGAAAGGCTTTTTCTAAAATGTATCTAATGTTGTATGTAATTTGTATATTAATGAAGTTTAATCAAGTCTATCCGCAGTTGTTTGCGGTACCCATACATTATTATTTTTAAGACTTAGTTTGAATCTGAAGGTTGTATTCAGCCTGTATTTTATGATGAATTTCTTGTGAATTAATTTTTTCATTTATTATTTTTTATATTTTTTTATGTTTACATAATCATAAAATGAAGGAATTGTTGCCTTATTGAAACGAAACCGTCCACCAGTACCTACATTATATTTGAAATGTGTGTCTGACTTATATTGTACTTAGAATTAGGTCACGTTAGTAGATATAAATTAAGTAATATTGTGGAATATTTCATTTAATCTTTTTATCTGATGCAATAACAAATGGAATTTTTTTTAAGTATCCATTAGTCTTATTAAAGTATTTTAATATTATTCGCCTTTCTTTTATGACTCTCTTATTTTATATTATACTAGCTGTACCCGGCAGACGTTGTCCTGCCCTTGTAAATAAAAATCTAAGAATTTAAACCATCCCGGGATCCACTTGAACACACAAAAATACATAGATACATAACTTCACGCCAGGTCCCTTGCGGGATAGGCACGAACAACAGAGTGCCATTCAGGCTTATTCTTACACACCTCACTTGCTTCTTTGACATTCATAGCTCTTGTCATGCACGCTCGTCTGTTCTTAAGGCTCCTGACATCACAAAAATAATTCACCTAAATCCTGGAACTCGATTGCAGCGCCATGAACTTCAAATTTGAATCTAAATCATCCCGGGGTCCACTTGAACACACACAAATAATTCACCTAAATCCTGATACTCGATTGCAGCGCTATTTACCTGGTTCAATTGTGAATCTAAGCCATCCCGAGACCCAAAAAATTCAAAATCCTGGAAACCGATTGCAGCCTTATCTTCCGGGACCAAATGGTAATCAAACTAATCTCGAATCCACTTGAACATACAAAAAATTCATCACAATCGGTCCCACTGGTTAGGAGTTCAGCGGTGCCATATATCGGATCCAATTGTGAATCTAAACCATCCTAGGACCCATTTGAACATTCACAAAAATGACACCAAAATCTATTAAATCGTTGAAGAGTTCAGTGACAACCCACAAACAATAATTTTATATATAAAGATTTTTGGGTCCAAATCCTTCGCGGGCGTCCTCAGAACACCATGCTGAAGTCTCATCTGAATCTGTTCAATGTTTTAGGAACATTGAGGACAAACATACATACATTGATTTTATTTTAATAGATATATAGATTTTTAAGAAAGAAACCCTTTTGGGCGTCCTCAGAATACCTTACCAAATTTTCATCATAATCTGGTCAATGCTTTAGGAGCGCATCGAGGACAAACATGAGTGAGAGAAAAATTATTGTGTGAGAAAGACAGGAGACCGGCTTCCTTCTCATGACTCATACCTACTCTGTGCTATTTATGGGGTGAGAAGTGACACCGGTAGATGTCTGCCGCGAAAAACTGGTCGAGTTATAACTGATGAATTATCGACCGCTGAGAGTAGAAAATTATCAAAGTACTAATATCGCTATTAAAAATAGGGATTGGTGGTACAAGGGTAAAAGTTTAGAGTTGTAAGTATGTATTTTTTATGCCAATTCATAAAAAAACAAAATAAAAAAAAATCAAAAAATAAAAAATATTTTTTTGGGGTGGCCCAGCTTGTATCACTTAGGGGTATGAAAAATAGTTTACGTCCTATTCAGACCTCCTAAATATACACACAAAATTCCATAGGAATCTGTTCAAAGCCGTTTCGGCGGAGTTTTGTTACTAATACACGAGAATGTTATATATTAGATTTATTTTGTTATTTTATATCTGAAGTACAAATTATTATTATATTGTCAAATTTCTTTTTATAAACATAGCCGACATCACACTAAAAAACATCTACATTTCTACAACATCTTGAAGTCGGCGTCAAGTAAAGCATAAAAAAAACTTGACCTGACTTTGTAACCATGGAACCGCTTCGGGAGTATACACACTTACGAATAAAGAAAAAAAATCGCGTAACATGCATTTAAAAACTTAAGCGCCTGTCGAAAATGTAATACCTGCACGCGTATACAGCTTTTTTCCAAGAATATAGACGAACGGCGTTCTTTAATAAGGGTTATGTTCGACATCCCTGGGATTCGATCCACTCATCAGATCCTGACTTGGTGACTATGGGATTACCTCGGTAGTATACACTTACGAGTAAAGAAAACAATTTGATAATCGGTTTGCAATTGACGGAGATATCATGTTGCAAAAAAGTTGGTTAACAATTTTTGTGAGTTTCTCTAATTCCATGGGATACACTCATCAGATCCTGACATAGTGATAATGTGACCTATTCGGGGGCATATGACCTTTCAATTAGAAGATTTTTTGAAAATCGGTCCACAATTGACGGAGAAATCCAGTAACGAACTTACAATAAGACGGACGATTTTAGAACCTCCTTTTTTAAGTCGGCAAAAAAATGATAAACTGGGTTTTTATACTACACTACACTATGAATTTTTTATGTTGTGCTAAAACAAAATAAAAAAACTTCCACAAATGTGTTTTTTACATGGCCTTGAATTTGAATTGTTTTTTGTTGGAATTTGGTACAATGTTTCTTATAGCTCGGTGGGTAAATATGGAATTTAAATGCTTAGTTAAATCCTGAAGTACAAGCTGAAGCGAGATAACCAATTCTAAATATAATTATGTAGGCGAAGTCATGAGAAAACCCAAGTGCAATAAAATTATAGCATTGTAAATTGAAGTACAGCAATAAAGAAAGAAGCAGTATGAGGAAGGACAATTAAATCATATTTGTGTAAACAGCGTAAACTTACACCTGCCTGTCTATCTCGTTACCTGGTTTTTGTAGCCCGTGGCACAGTTCCATTATGTGGTCGATCGTTGGTTGTGGCAAGTTACCATCAAGAACCACTAATGGCGCCAGCTCAAGCAGCTGCATGTGACGGTCGACCTAAAACATATTGCCTGTATAAATTACGTACTTGCGGCGTACAGGCCTGATTTACTTGTAGCGAGCTTATGTCAAAATTTAACCGATAACAAGGCAAATGAACCGTCGGTAAGATTTAGGAAATGGTCATATTTGAATAAATACCCCGAACAATTGGTTTTGGGACTACCCACCAAAAATATCAAACCATGTGCAATCGTTCATGTTTATTATTTAATTGAACTATGGTTTTCAAGTCATGGTACCGCCATCTCTTTTTCAAATCACAATACATATACTTGATACATAAATATTCCTTCTCTTTTTGTGTCTGTATGTATAATATTATAAAAAAAAAACTTTATTACATAGCCAAACAATAAAAGTAAAAAAAAGAGTTGTCTGTGGAGTCAGGTGGTTGCCAAGTTTTGTTCCTAGTCCGGGGTCTTGGCAACCACCTGACTCCACAGACAACTCTTTTTTTGTACTTTTATTGTTTGGCTATGTAATAAAGATTTTTTATTTGTTTATTATGTATATATTATATCTATCTCCGTTCCCACAATTTTACCCTACAACTAGGAAGACGTCGCCATTTTGCTGTCGGATTTAAAGACAAACTTTAAAAAGAAGAAATTTCATGCATCTGTAATGCCACGTACTATTTCCAAAGACAATGGATGGATTGCATCACATTGTTTTATAATATGGGCTCTGAGACGAAAATCTGTCTATAGGTACTAAAAATGATTTCAATAGATGAATATTTTAGAAATATATCTGCGAATGTTAGTATTATTAATACACACAGTATAATCTAAATATATGTACTGACTCCTGTAGATTTATAAGTGAGGCTGTGGTTAATGATGAGGTCACTTTAAAACATGATTTTTTACCGCTTTTTACATATTTTAAAAGAACACTCACTAATTCTGGAGTAATCATATTATGCATCTTCATGTCGCCTAAACCAAGAAGGCAGTCTCCTCGAGTATCCAATACTGCAGCGTAAGTTGACGTCCGACCGGTGTTCATAACACAGCCTGGATAACATTAAGAAACAATATATAACTAGAAAGAAAACAAAAAAATGTGTAGAATGTGAAAAGAGTTCGTAATTGTCTCTCGAATCATTTTATTACTCCATTTCTAAGGGAACATATTGTATTATCCCCGCAAATTGGTAATGTGCCTGGCCGCCATTCTGGTGACGTAACCGTAGCCGAACACTCAGTACCTACCGTAAGCATCACTGGCCCGCGAGTAGGCGTGCATATCGAGTTCCTGATGACGTCACGTGAATGTTAATTTGACAAGGTTTCAGCGCATTAGCAATTTGCGGGGATAATATATCTACCCTGTATTAGTTATCTTGGTGTGTGATATACTACTCATGCTTGTAGGTTTTTGAGATCCAAGGAAAAAGTTTACTTATGGTCTCACTTCTGTGTCTGTCTGTATCATATACGATTATCACAAGAATTAAATAGAGACTAACTTCAAGGAATATTCTCTGACATCTAATATATTAATTGAAGAGCTATTTTCAATGAAGCTTTTTAAGCCACAAGGTGCTCTATTTAGTACGTGGTCCTACGTTGTACAATATGAGCGTTAAAGCTGCGTTAGTGTTAGAAAGCAAATATCATCCTGCACTCATGAATGATTACTCCATATTGTAAACATTTGGTAATATGAGCAGTCGTGCACCCTTTATGCTGGGGCTAATGACTGTTTGCAGATTATGATGATCATAGTGACATGTAATAAATCTCAATTCAAGTTTCAATTATGAGAATAATTAAGGCTTAATTGAAGTTCAATAATAGTGTTCGTAACTACGTAGTCCAACTTTATTTATTGTATCCTTTACAGGGGTTTTATTGCCTTTCCATTTTGAATGATATATTTCTCGTGCTAGTACACCTCCCGGTAAGACATCATGACTCCTTCTTTCTATTGTTTGTATTTCTACTGCATTCTTAGAAGCCATTAAGCTGACAAGTTAAGAATTCCAAGGACCAGTGGGCACGTTGCTAGGCTATTTTACAAATATATAAGGTCGGTCCATCAGGGACTGAGTTAGTTGTGTTCAACTGCGATCGAGACATTACCTAGTGTACTTTCGGAATGAGTATCTTATAACGACGGACCCTACGCGATTTATATCATTACGATTTTCTGCTTTATGTTTTGAATTTGTTGTATTCGGTTGTATTCATTCATTCATTCATACTTGAATAAAATTGTTTATTTAGTTAATTTTTTGTTTTTATACTTTTATCTGAATAGATGTCTTCCCAGAAAGCATGCGATTTTACACAACCAAATATTATAACTGCTAAATGATTAGAGCTTTTACCTGCTAGGGCTATCTCGTAAATGTTTGTGCTAAATACCTACTTGCATTGTTGCCATCGCCGATAATCTTGTAGAAAATTTTAGGATATGGCGTTTTATAATATAAATTTAAATAGCCGGAAACCCCGCCGCGCGGTTTAGTAAAACCGAGAAACATTTTCAAAATCATTTATTTTTACAATATTTTCGACTGCTAAACTTTAAAAGTATCTCCACTATACTCTTTATTATTTGCACATTTAAATAAAATATTTGAGAAATGTGTGAAAAATCCGTTTTTAAATATCCCACAATTAACAAAAATTATTTCGCAAAGACACGGTATTTACTTTCCACTAGGTATACTACACTATATTACTTCAAAAGTAGAACTCTTTTAGGTAAGTATGAATTCGTAGTTTTTGATAATAAGGACACCCTAAAAGTCTATTCAAAATGCGTGTAAATCACTTAAAACGTTGTTTTTATTACGTCTTGCAATGCAAACTTAAGGAATCACAAATATCTATTTATTTTTTGGCATGTAATTAGGTGACCCCGTTAAATTAACGTACAGAACAGAATGTTAAATGGTAAAGATATATCACTGCGAACGTTATGTTGCGAAAGCGATTAGTTTAAATTAGTTTTACCGCAACATAAATTTCATTATTTATACCTACCTATGTGCAAAAATAAATGAATGCATAATGCACCATTGTACTGTCGGCAGTCGCGTGTTTGTAGCTGATACCATCGTTGCGGCCTGTACGGTCAACGGCAGCGGTGCCAACAAAATGTACTCTGTGCCACAGCCTATGAGGCCATACCGCTGTTGTAGCTATAGGCCAGTTGAACTAAAATAGTTTATCTCTGTTCTGCGACTACTTTATGTCACTTTTTAATATGTAAATGCCCTACAAGTGTACGTTAACAGCGGCGTCGCTAATTAAGCCACTTTTTCATTAGACAGATAATTATATAGATACAGAGTAAGGTACTCGCTAATCTCACTTATAATAATCGCTTATAAATTTCCCGTAGCTGGACTCGGGTCTACTCCTTTTTGGGGTACCGGACTCGGTATGTCCGCCACCTTTGTCCACAGTGGCTTGACGGGTTTGACACATTGGTCATCTCGATAGTAATTTTCATCAACCTGATTTTCTTTATCATCAGCTAATCTCATATATCCTCTAAATTTTATAATACCTACCTAAACCGGATTTTATACTGGTTCGGATTTACTATTGTTAATCTAGTAACAAAGTCGCTAATCTATACAACAATAAATAATAATTCATAGTAGGAACAGAAAAACATATGAAATGCACTTAGTAAGGATGTTTGTTTCTGTGGGGGTTTTTTGCATCTCCTCCTTCTGCGATCGAGTCATTGCTTGCAAAGGAGGAGGTAGAGCAAGAGCGTGAGCCTACTTTCTTGCTTCGCTCCCGCCAAAGGAGGACGCGGCCGACCGGCAGATCTTTGATGGCGCGCCGTGAGCGGGCGGCGCGGGTAAGACACTGGATTCTAACCGGCCGTCGAGATATTCCGCGCGCGCTCTTCTGTCTTCTGTCTTCTTCTGTCTGGGGCGCGTTACAGACCGCCCCAGGCTTAAGAGAGTTTTAAAACGCCGGGAACAGAAAGAAGTTCCACCCCAATGGAAGAGGCCGATGGGCCACAGCCTACCAGGGCCTTGCGGGGTGGTGAGTCTATGTACCCGTCGCCCTAGCATTAAGGCGAAGGAAGGAACACCGAAGAGTTTTAGTGAGTACCCTGACCGTGGTGTGCCAATAATACTTCTTGCGGGAGGTGTTGGTGCCACCCCGACTTGGCGAATGCTACACACCAGCCGCGACTTTCCCCCTCGCACGTCTGAAGGTCCTCAATCGGATTTCCCCTCGTTAGAAAGGCGGTTTCTAGCAGCTTGTTTTAATTTAAGCAGCCATAACATGCTGAGAAGCGGTGTATTACTTATAGTTGGAAGTAGACTTCATGTTTAAGTTATGCATGATTTTCAATCAAATAAATGTTGCTTGGAGTTTCCTATTTCCCTACTTCACGGTCTTGAGAATAAATTTATTGTCTTGAAGTTTGGTATAATATACTTTTTCATTTCTCATATTCTGAGAGTACGCTTGGAGTTGCCTAATCATAGAGATGAAAACAGTACTTTCCGTCCCTGGGAAGTGATTCTCCGTGCTGTAGAATGATACAGAAAAAAAAATTATCGCCCGATTTTATTAGAGAACTAATTGTTTGTTTCCTCATATTCGAAATGAGAAGCAGAGTGTTAACCTTGGACGAAAGGCCTATTTGAATGATTAGCGCCCTCGCTACGCTCATGCGCCAAACTATCTCGTGCCTAATTATACCCTTTTCACCCCTTGTGTAACAGTCTACTATTAATAGCGAGATGAGAATAAACATTATAAACTCCTATATACATTCATTTTAAGGGACTGGTAAACAACTTCGATTACCATTATGTATAAAAAAACCGACTTTCTAAAACTAAAAAACTAAAATGTATAAAATAACTTATTTCTAAAGCTATTATTATTAATATATTATCTAAAACATCTTAAAGTCGGTGCTTAGTAATTTTCAAAATATAGTAATTTTATGTTTTACTTTGCACCGACTTCAAGATGTTTTAGATAATATATTAATAATAATAGCTTTAGAAATAAGTTATTTTATACATTTTAGTTTTTGAAGTCGGTTTTTTAAACGAAGTTTTTATTTTTTATTTGTTACATTTTAGTGTCTAGCTATGCTATGTATGGGTGGACCTACGAATGGTGCCGCGCTTCTTAAAAAATATAGGTCCCAAGAAACGGGAACAAAAAATGTTCGTAAAATGAAAACTACTGGGCCAAACTATGTCAAATTTTTAGGGGACCACATGGCAGCTATTCCGCGTCTAACAAAAAAAGAATCACGTAAATCGAATCTAAAATCTCAGAGTAATCGGTGTACATATGGAACGAAAAGGAAATTTTTTTCATAAAAAATGTTCATAAAATGAAAACTACTGGGCCAAACTATGTAAAATTTTTAGGGGACCAATTGGAAGCTATTGCGTCGAACAAAAAAAGAATCACGTAAATCGGATCATAAATCACGGAGTAATCGGCGAACATACATAAAAAAAAGCAAAAAAAAAAGATCCCGACGAATTGAGAACCTCCTCCTTTTTTTGAAGTCGGTTTAAAAATGTAAGAAGAGACTTAAAATTTAATAAAATATAAACAAATTTTTTATCCATCCAAACTTTGTCGAGGAGAAAACGCTAATTGTGAGTGCTAAGAGCGCCTTTTGTATTGTTAACAATCGTTACTGCTAACTGCATCTGGCCAGTTTCTATTTGTTACCGACCGTTCGCCTTACTAGCTTCATACAAATAATATCAAAATTCAACTGATGGTCGGGCAAGTGAATGATTAATAGTAAGATATAGGAACAGTCCAGAAATCATATTCAATCGTTTAATGTTAAAATCCTAAACCTTTGTTTAGTCTCGGTAATAGGTTTGTTAAAATTACTATTATAATATGTTAACAAAAGTGAGTTTCGTTACCCTCTAATATTAGTCCGGGGGCAATATTAGTTAAGAATTCTCCATCAGCGTCGTCTCCTACAGCTGTTATAAGTTTCACGCGGCCGTCGCGTAGTCGCCATAGAGCTTCGGCCATATTGCGCGCTACGCCACCAGCGCATTGTTCCGCTAGACAGGCGTGCGTGCTTCCATCCAACTGAAAAAAAACCCACCTTTTACACACAAAGCCAATGCCTGAGCTTCAGTATCTTTGTAATTCAAAATTCAGATACCGTATACTGTGTTCGCAAAACTCGAAAATTAGTCGATGGATTGGTTTAAACTGTGTACATAACGCGTAACGTTGCATTTATTAGTTGTGTGTTTTTAAATATACTAGATATTACCTACGACATCGTCTGCATTCATATTTTTAATTTTAATTAATAGTAATTAATATCAGACTCGGCTACTTCAAAGCATGGTTGAGTTTAGCTAGTTGCTTAAGAAAATACTTAAATATCCCACTGTCTCCATTTTAAATACTTTGAAATATACTATTACAATAGGTGTTTAACTCCTGGTAGATTAGTAGTACATAAAGTCTTTGTGTTTTGTTCCAACGACGTGGGTTCAATTACTGAGCATTAAGATTTGCATTTTTTCTAACCTAAGATGTTGTCATTTCATTATATAGCAATACTTAAAGACAGAAGAAAACATTAAAAACCTTGCTGTTGTAGTTCGGTATCAAAATACTAAACACTGGCTATGTAATTATATAGTACAGAATATAGGAAAATACATAAAAACATTTGAAAATTAACAAAATAAATGTTCACTCCAATCCTAGTTTCCACTAAAACTAATTAAGATTATAAGGATTAAGTATGATTTAGTTCTCATCAGGTTAGTCATATTATAAGACACATTTAGGTTATTAGGTAGCAGATAATACGTTACTCGACGTAGCTGTTTTGGTAACGCAAATAAGTCCACGACTTATTCTAACGGGAAGGATTTGAATTTTTTTAAAGAAAACACCACTATTTTATTATTATTGTCTTACATTATAACATAAGTTGCGACTAGACCTAAAACGAACATTGTTGGACTGAATATAAATCTGATGATATTTAGTGATAAGTTTACTATCTGACTTTAAGCAATCAAGTATAATGTACTGTTCTTTCAGTAAGTTAACAAAATACAAAATTGTAGAAAGATTTTTTTATATATTGTTTGCGATTAACGCAACTACTTCATTCCATAAAACCTCATTACATCAAAACATTATATTATTAAAAATCACTCATGTCACTCGCCTTACATACGTCTAACCATCAACAACAAATATTAATTGTATAAAATCTAAAACCAAATAAAACTTGTGAAATCCATAAAATATATTATTAAGATCGCAACAGACATTTCAATTCATATAACCACAAAACATTTGGTCCTTCGAGCCGGATTAAACCAGCAGTTACAGATTATTATATTTTCGGAAAAATCAATCTTCAAAATGTCTATTTCACAACTAAAATCAAAACGTACCTCAATAAAGGGAAAGCTTACTCGACTCTACAACTATATTCTACAAGGAAGCTACGACATATCACAAATTCAAAACAGATACAACGATTTGGAAAAAATATTCGAACAATACGATAAAATTCAAACATCCATAGAAGAAGTAGAAGACGACGAACAGGCACATCAGCAAGACCGGCAAGCAGTCGAAGAAACATACTACGCAAGCAGGGCAGCTTATGGCAATATCCTTGACTCCCAGGCGGCTACGCAACCGTGCATAGCCCACTACAACAGAGATAGCGTACACCACATCAAATTACCACAACTGGAACTTCAAACATTTGATGGCAAGCTGACGGAATGGCCTAGCTTTAAAAATGTATTCATGTTTACTATTGACGACGCCAACATCCCGACAATACAAAAGTTAGTCTACCTCAAATCATCACTAAAAGGTGAGGCAGCCGCATTGGTAAGCTCCCTTCTTATCACCCCAGAGAACTATACCAAAGCTTTAAACATATTATCAAACAGGTATGAGAACAAAGTGTTTATTATAAACCACCATTTAAAAACATTTCTAAATTATCCGCAAATAACCAACAACAACCTTAAAGAGTACCTTATGGCCTTACAACAGAGTCTAGACTCACTAAATGCACTGGATATTAATACGGACAACTGGGATATACTTTTGGTTTACCTTATCACTCAAAAACTGGACAATTCACTGAGAGCTGCATGGGAACTAGGCCGCAAGGAAACTTCTCTACCTACATTCAACGAATTGATGCAGTTTCTTAACATGAGAATGACAGCCTTTGATTTAATCAAGGATAGAAACTCCGATACCAAGATTTCATCTTTCTGCAAACCAAAGGTAACCAACACAGCAACGGTAATCCAAAATAATAACATATGTATATTATGCAAAGAAGACCACTTAATATATAAATGTCCGGAATTTTTAAAAATGTCTCCTGTAAAACGGAACGAGTATGTAAAACATAATAAACTCTGCTTCAATTGCCTCAAACATTATAAAGTCAACCACAAGTGTTCAAAGCATAAATGTGTTACATGTCGCCTTCGTCATCATTCAATACTGCATTTGGATCGTTTACCAAGAAAAGCCAATGTATTTCATTCACCTATTTCATCCAATATTTACAATGATAATATTCAACAATTGCCATCAGCGAGTAATGCGCCTCTAACATCTAAAGCCGTATATACGCATTCAAATTCAATTTCAAACCAACAGCCATACAAAAATGAGAAAACATCTGCTGTATACACAACATTGAATGAACAAACTAACGACAAACAAATCTTACTATCCACAGCTCTTATACGGATTCAGGACGCAGCTGGTCAGTGGCATACTGCTCGAGCTCTCTTGGATTCTGGCAGCGAGGTCAACCTAATCACTAATAGGTTAGCACTTAAACTGAAACACAAATTGGACAGTAACCAATGTTCAATCAAAGGTATAGGTTCTTCCAAACTTCACACTAACAATACACTTTCTACAGTTATATCGTCACGCACAAGCAATTTTAAATCAAACATCACCTGCCAAGTTACGGATCAAATCACAGTCAACTTACCTCACGCTCACATACAGACTCAAAATTGGAACATACCCATTCAAACTCACTCACTTGCAGATCCTTCGTTTAATATTCCTAGTGAAATTGACATACTCATAGGCGCAGAATTATTTTATAACATTATTACACAAGGCCATCTGAGCCTAGGTCATAACTTACCACTACTAATTAACTCAGTATTTGGCTGGATCATCTCAGGTTCTGTATTCCAAATTCATCAAGATATAAATAACACAGCTCATACTACTATGGTCAATTTCAATAATCGAATACAACAAGGAGCTACAAAACTAGCTAAACTATAATATTAATTTGCCAATTAACATAAAATTGTTTGTATAGTCAATTCCTTTGTCGTGTCGGAGGAAGGGATGTATATTGAATACAATCATTCATATCTAATCACACACATACCTAGTGAGACTCACACTACCGTGTACACATATACACACATATCACACTGATCGCTACTCTCTCTACATACATCCTCAGTACTCTCACTTATCAACAACATACTCTTCTTTAATTGGGCACACACTAAAGATAACATCAAGGCCAACATTTTGCAGCACTGTCGAATTCAAGAGAGTCTAGTGCGCTTTTATGCATGTTGGCAAAGATTTTAGTGGTGTAATTAATACTTGTTCAATTGTAAATACTACATTTTCGTGTATTAATTATTCTTCATTTATTATTGTCAGCCTATCAACGGTTTCTTAGTTTAAACACAAGTTTATTTTACTACATTTACTATAAACATCCACATCTTATCTACATTAATTTATATTATTATAATGGTCCTTTGAGTTGTTTTTATTTTAATTTTCGCCACTAAGTGCATTTCTAATTATCTTTTCTTTTCCTTGTTTATTGCTTTGTCACAACATAATATATGGATGTAACAAATAACTACTGTAATTTTTGACTGGACTATAAGTTATGGTTGTACATATTTCCCTGTGTTCGGGAATATGTTTGCGATTAACGCAACTACTTCATTCCATAAAACCTCATTACATCAAAACATTATATTATTAAAAATCACTCATGTCACTCGCCTTACATACGTCTAACCATCAACAACAAATATTAATTGTATAAAATCTAAAACCAAATAAAACTTGTGAAATCCATAAAATATATTATTAAGATCGCAACAGACATTTCAATTCATATAACCACAAAACATTGTTGGACTGAATATAAATCTGATGATATTTAGTGATAAGTTTACTATCTGACTTTAAGCAATCAAGTATAATGTACTGTTCTTTCAGTAAGTTAACAAAATACAAAATTGTAGAAAGATTTTTTTATATATTATGATAAAATATTTTTGTTCAAAATCCCATCAGTTTTAATCGAATTTATAGCTACATATCTGTTATACTGTATGGACATACAATAATGTTCTTCATAATCTGTGCTTATCTCCATCTCTTGGACGTACTAAGAATCTCGACATATTCTTACTAGAGACGGTTTCACAAGTTTTTATCTCACAACCAATATAAAACTTGAAAAACCCTTTGAATAGAGCTCTCATAAAAATATTGGGCTTAAAAGGATACTTCTTCTGATATTATATTTGCAGTTAATATCACCTTGGACACTTTTGTTTTAATTTATTTCGCACCTGCTTTATATATGTTTTAAATTCATTTTCATGTCAAGGCAATTTTTATAGAATTTGTAAATATAACTATACAATAATTAGAACTTAGTCGATTTTAAAAACATACTTTATTTTAATAAATATCCTTTAAGTATGATTATTATTTTATTATTGTTTAATATAAACACATTATGACAGAAATATAATTATAGTAATAGACCAAATGATGAGCCTGCCACGCCTCCCGCCTCGTACATTATCATTACCGTTGAAGGTCTAATATATTTCTTTTTTGCTGATAGTTATCGGTGTAGTGTGAATGATAATACTAAAATACTATTAGTGTATTTTTATCAATAACTTGTTTGTTATATTATGTTTGTAAATGTTTTTGAAAGGTGGGAGGGCGCTGGTAAGGCGGCGGTATCGAGCGTAGGCGCGCCGCCCTCGCGGCTCAGAAGCCCTACAGTTCAGTCTGTGGTGAGGCCCGTCGCGCACGCCCGACACTGTCACACCGGCATTTTCGCAACAAACGCTCATCCTAACTCTACACATGACAGTATACAACTCATACTTATAATATATTATACCCGCGACATTGTAAGTATACTGGACGCGCGTGGCACGCGCTGGAACTACGACTGATTTCGGGAATCGACGTGTGCATCCTTGGTTTAATGGGGAAATAATCTGAAAATACGGAACAATTGAAATTGATAGTGTGACAATAAATAACATGTGACGATAAAATAGTGGTTATCGAATAAATTGGGCAGCGGCGGCACCCCGTCTACGTTATGTTACGAGGTAACGTATAATCACTGGAAACAACGTAATTACGAGTATATTAAACGGTCGGCTGTTATGTTGAGTCCTCTCATAATAAAAAACTGTTATTAATTATTCTTATTATTTATATGACATATTTAATATTCATCGAGATTTCAATTATGATTAGATATAATATATATTGCACATTGGTTGAAAACTAGAATTTATTATTATTAATTATTCGAGATGTAGGAATTTAAGTTTCCAGTATTAAATAGGTTTAAAAAGCAAGGTCTGAATTATAAATATATAAATTTAGAGTGTCATGCTACTTTGCTTCTTAACAATTGAAAGAGCCGAAGGTATTGTTATTCTCAGTGAATGTCCTCGTCAAATAATTCTTTGTTTCATTATCGATAAAGGCGAGCCAGCTGTCAAGTATCGAAAATGAATAAAACATTAATCAAATATTTGTTTAGTAGAAAACAATGAAAAACAAGCGATACCTTACCTACCTTATTGTTTACGTATTGGACGTAACATTTTTGAAATAACGGTAGTTAAATTTGATACGTAGATAGTTAGCTAAAACTGTTATGAAATAGGTATTAAATGTGTAAATAAATTTGTTTTTTTTATTTTTCATCTCTATACAATCTTCTAAATGAAAACAGGATAGTTTTCATCCCAAAAACTGTATGACTTCTCGCGAGATAAAAATACTAAGATTACATAGGCAGTCTCAATAAAATTTCTAATACGTATAATGTAAGTACGTATACTAAGTTAAGAAAAACGGGTTTTTAGTACAATTATCATTTTCAATGTAATAAAAATTATTTAGATATGTCATAAAAATTCTTAATAGTCAATTGTCAATCTAAATTTGTTTTGATATCTATATATTCTTCTGTTTTCGCTTTAACGCTTCAAATATTAACTAATTTTATGAAATTTGGTGTACAGGTACTTTTACTTTCTATTCCGGATAAATTGAGCGCCAGGGCTACTTGTAGTCCCAAAATATTCAGTAGGTACTACAAGCAGAAATCAATGCTAGCACATACTTTTCTTTTTTGATATATATTTTATATTATATTGCATATAGTTACGTGTTTTTTTTATGTTTAAATAGTTGCATATTATCACCATATATTGTATATGTATATAACTTATGTGATTATGTGTATATTTGAAATATACAAGATAATATAAACGAATATTATTTGTATATATACTATATTTAATAATTAATAATTACTATATTTATTCTTGCCAGGGGTTGTCTGGAAGAGATCGCTGTTTAACTAATAATACTAGTTCGTAAGTTTTCTGTAATGTTGTACAATAAAGTGTTATCTATCTATCTATATTTTCAAGCTGAGATTGAAATCATATTTCTTGGATGTAATTGTCACAAGATTCGTTTTCTAGAATATATTCTTTCAAATAATATAAATCTGCACGGAAATTACGCTGCGGTTTTGCGTCTGTGGTACTATGTACTAGTAGCGCTGTAGAATATTACTGCATTATAAAGTTTCTGCGAGGTTGGCAAAGCGTTATGCCGCCGCGAATCTTGGAAACTACCATAGGCCATGTTCATTTTCTCACTAGTGGGAAGCCTGTCTGCTCATATGCATTAGACAGCAAAAAATTCCAGGTCTTTCCTAAATTTTGCCTATCTATCTAAAATTTATTTCTCTTTAATATTTTTCATAACAACATTAGCTTTATTTCGGTTTTCTGTAATCCACCACGTCGTGATCCTATGAATATCGGATTAAGGTTTAAATTTTGAGATAAGGCACGGTTGTGTTTATAACTATGGATTGTGTTTGTTCTTCTTACTCTTAAAGGAAGATAATATCCGAGATTTATTCATGATGAGGTAGTTTTAAAAATAGTAGAACTTTATTTATATAAAATGCTTTTAAAATATAATTTTGTTATTTATTTTACAGTATTTGACATATTCTAATTGTTTATAGAATTTCTTCATGATATTGTTGACTAGTTTTTTAATTTTATTGTGATTTCCATTCTCTAATTATTTTTTGTGTTTAAAAATTAACACGTTCCGACGGTTACCGGGTTTTTTTCTTATTAATACTCTATCAACTCTACTTTGCACAATATTCACACATTCTCAGTTTTTGGCTCTCATATTCTTTTTTTACATGGGGAAATCCATTTGCGGACGCCCCACCGGACGGAGACTTCGGCGGAGTAGCGTGGAACTCGCCGGCCAGATGGGCCAGAATACCCAGTAAAACCCCTTGGTGTCCACCTGACGCCATATGCCGGGATCACGGGGTGTGCGTGAGGCTTTCTTCCGCAGTCCCGCCTGGCGTGGGCCATTCCCACGCTAAGGCTCTCATGACCTGCTTTTAGGCGCGCAGCCATCACTATCCTCGATGGCTTGGATTTCTTAGATTTGGTACAGCTGTATCAATTCTCCTCTTAAAGACGTAATGAATTTCAATTACCTGTTTATTGACATGAAATTAAGTAATATAATTTTTAAAAAGCTTGTTACAATCCATGTACATTGTAACTTAACATCGCTTGAAATTTAGATGAAATCACACATACGTATGTTATGCTGGTTCTATCGGTCACTACCCAATATTTATTTTTTAAATAAAAATATACTAGATTAACTTAAAAATATATACAAATCACACGCAGTAGAAGTGAAACAAAGTGTGACAGGGATTTTAAAGTTTGTGATGTCACATTTCATATACATTATATCGTTGTAATTGATTTAAGCTTTAAAATACAAAATTTGAAGTAATAACGATAAACTTTCAAACATTTCCAACTCTATTTGAATGAGCATAGTGTTCAAATGAATCAAATGATTCAATGTAACGTATTCTATCTCACTTTCTCGCATACCTCGTACAGATTTATGTGTTTATATCTTTTAAGTGTCAAATTACAACCATTCTAAAGAAGTTTCTGTTAATAATCTGAACTAAAACCCATCCAGCCCTGTCAGACCACTGTTGCAGGCTAATGTATCTAAAAGGTTGAACATATATGAACAAAGTTTTAAGTAATCGTGAAGTATTGAACACAAAACCATAGGTATATTATTAAATTAAATTGAATACTTCTTAGTAATACATAGTTTTATTTATTTTAAATGAAATTCCGGAGCCCATATGTGAAGGCATAAAAATATCAGCAGAACACGGAATGTGTTTCGTTATAGTAAACAACTGACAATGTGTTTATTGTTAGACGAAAAAAAAGTTTATAATGTTTGCCGTGTAAACTATTCCGGGTTTAATTTGTTAGTATTATAAGTAATATCAATTTAATTCATTATTAATCCCTGTAGTTTCTTGTCAATTATGGATCTACATGATTTGTGTATCTAGCTCGTGTTCACGAATATGCAGTTTTAGAATAGTCTTTATTCAAATCGTATGTCGACTAACTCCAAACGAAAGAGTTGTTGTGGCAACTTGAAATGGCAAATTTAATTTTGACTAATGAGTTGAGATTTTCAACAGAAATACGCACCTTTATTGAAACAATAAAAAAAACAATCTTTCGAGTTCTCGACAAAAAGTATTTTTTTGCAAAAACGTAACTTTGTATTTCTGTACATACTACCTAATTAGTACGATCAGTACCCATAATTTAACTTCAGAATATTATCTTTCACAGATTAGCAAAGTTCTCATTATCTCTATTCGTCGATACTGTTTTTGGACTTTCGTAATCCGGGTAAACGCTTGAAACGCTTTTATTAATTAGTTTATTTCGTACTAAATGACAGTTCATTGATAATTTTTGTTTTATGCATTATGTAAATTTTTCTTCGTCATAAAATACCTTCCAAGATGAATTCTGGTTCCAAGGCTTAAGAGAAATTAATTATTTAAAAGTCGCCGAATAATGGAAAGTGAGAAATTGGTTTCCTCGTTACATTTAAGAAACGACTGCTTAAAAACGAGTGAAATATTTTAATAATCTTTATTAGACGACTTTAAAGCTTACGTACAGATGTTTTTAGGGTTCCGTTGCCATTTTAGTAATAAAGGAACCTTTATAAAACCATTGTCATTGACTGTTTAGCGTTACAAAATTATGTAGTGAAACTACAAAAAAATATAGAGGGCCGTTATAAAAATAACTATAATCCAGTCGCTCTTAGAATCCGTTTGCGTTTTTCGCTAAAATAATTTAATTTACCGTAAATTGTCATGGTGATATGAATTTAAAATAAATTTTAAATCTGGAATAAATACAAAAGCCAATTTTTATCGCTAATAATAATTGTTCGTCATGACAATGTTATCCGTCCATATGTTCATTAGTTAGGAACGCATTCTAAAAGTGGCCAAACTATAAGCAAAGTGCATAGTTCTGGTGCCGTTAATCAGATATTGGAAAAACATAATAATATGGTGAGATATTTGCTCTCAAGTCATAAAATTGTCTCCCCCTCTACTACTACTAAGTGGAAAATTCTGAAAAACTCTATATAGATCTAAAGATAACTCCGAAATTACAAGATACTTTTGATTAAATATTTTTAAAAACCCTTGACCGATTTATTATTAGCAAATAAAGGATTATTTGATTTGCAAAACTTATATCAAGCTTTAAAAGTTTTAGTACAAGCGTGCAAGTGCCTCGTTCCGTAAAATAAGTGAGTTAGTTGTTTGTTTTATAATATACGAAAAGTAGGGCAAGTGATGTCGTTTCTTGTGTTTGTATAAAGATTGCTTTGTTACTTTTATGTAAATTTGTCACCTATTACTACGGCGTTTTCTTTGTATTGTACGTACGGATCTCTGATTTCTGAGCCACTCGTGCTCGAGCATGTGGCTTATACGAGTATTACCTTTCCTTGAACTGTATATACTACACGTGTACTATATATATATAATAGGTAACTAGTAAAACCTATTTTAGTACGAAATGTACGAATATACTTCGGAAAGGTCAAAACACAGCAACAATAATTATAGGTTGAGATAATAGGATAAGATATTTTGCGTTTTGTAAGGGGAAATAACATACGTATATATATAACCCATGTGAGCTCCCACGGTAAGATCTCAAATGCATTCCGTACATAACATGTATGTATTCGTTTTAGTGTACGAGATTGTCCATAGAAGTAGCGTGTATTGTGCCTATAATGTTAGACAATAAGCACGTAGCCTACGTAACGGCCCATATGTTGCGGACAATTTTGGCACGTTCGTTGAGGCTGCTTTCTCTGTTTACTTATTTATATATCCAAGAATCGTACTCTTACTTAGGCGAGTACTAACACAGGTGGGCTGTAATATATCCCTGCTTACACCGATATTAATCTTGGTCATTATATGTATGTATGTGTAGCTTCCATATTGTAGTACAATACAATTCAATACATACTTTGCGCACATCTACACTTGACATGATAATCGGTGAAATTGAAATATCGTGCGTCTTGTGGATATATTTATCATTGTTAATTTGGGAGGAAAAAAGAAATCTAAAAAGAGGATCCTGTTCTCCATCGTTTATACAGTCTATTCCCGTTGTTTTTGAAGTTAAACTTCTAGATTAGACGGGGGGTATTAGGATCTTTTTTGCCACGAAAACTAGTTACGGCCGCGTGCGGGGACTAGAAGGTTATATACACCACGTGGTGAGAGGCGGCGTAATGTTAGAGTTAGACTATGGATGTTTTTTGGGTTCCGGATCAAATTCAGTTTTTTTGTTTGATAAAATAAAATATGATTAAATAAAAAAAATGCATTCATTAAAATGTATATAACCCAACCAAATCATAATTTGCAGTAAATCTGTGAAAAATCGAAATGTGTGCTGGGACATATATTAGTAGTGAAACTTTAAGAATCTGCATAGAATTTTTGTATAATAAGAATATTTGACAGTAACATCGATTCTTATAGCGGGTTTATCGAAGTTTATTTGGCACCGTGAAAAGTTTACACTACATTAGGTCTTGACGTAATTTTGGCCTCAAGCCACATAGCTTCGTCCGAACTCAAGAATTATTTTTTGAATGATATTATCCTAGTGCGCATTCCAATTGTCGGTCGTGTTTAGCCTCGTTTTGGAATGCAAATAGTTTTAGCTCTATGGCGTACTTTCACGATTATACAAGATCACAAACTAACCCAATTATTGGAAAATCGTAGCGACAACAATTCCGAACTATTCATGGTTAGTGTACCGTCGGGAGGAGACCTGTTTTTGAAATGATTGCTGGAGAATATTCGAACAATCAGCGCACTCACCGCTACCGAAATACAGGCCATACAGGCCTCATGGGTAAACATTATGTAGGTTCAGCCTCAATTGGTAGCTTGGAGTGTATTGAAATAAATCTAAAGTTATTTTGTTTTCTTTGAGCCCGTATTTATGCTATAAGATACCATTTCATACACTGATATGTATCATGGCTGATGCGGCGGCGTTGGATTTTATAATAACAATGAACTGTGTGACCCCTAGTACAACTAGCAGTTCACCCACATAGCCCGGTACTTCTTGTTCTCATTTTCCACAATAGTCCTACACTGGCCGGGGCTTGTCCTTGGGTGCATTATTATATGGTGTAGACAGGGATAATCGCCGGTCAGTGTCTCGCCACATTTACATTAAATTTGTCAAGGCGCCTCTACGTGTTGGCCTTCCCATGGCCCCACGCAAGCCCTTCAAAAGTCCGGGTCATCTTTATGGCCCGTGGTTTTGAAAGACATACATGTATGAGCTGTGTTAACTTGAGATAATGTCGGATAATTTAGGTGAGAGAAACGGGAAAGGAAGACCACGCACGTATCTGTTTTGGTCTAATGAATTATCGGCGACTCCTTAGCTTCTCTTATTCCACTACACAAGTGCACTTCTGTAATTGTTTATTTTGTAACGAAGCAATATACATATAAAATAATATAAATATAATGCGACGTAGTGAAGAGTTTATGGTTTATATTTTATGATATTTATACAGAGAGCTTTATAAGGGGTGCGATCACGGTATTATTTATTTTAATATATTTGTATTGTATACTACATTATTTTATTTCATAGTATTTATAAAGCAGGGCAATTTAATTTTTTGCTTGATGACATGACATGCAAGAATTGACGTGCATGTGAAAAAGGGATCAAAATCGTTGTCAAATTTCAATGGAGAAAATACAAATAACGAAAGAAAAGCTTATATGGCCAAAAAAGGTTATATGGCCATACCAATGCCCTTACGTATTACTGTAAGTTTCTAATATAGATAAATACACTATATATGGCTTCTATGTAGTCAAGTTCTTTTTATTGCTTGCAATAAGCAAACGGTCCACCTGATGAAAAGTGTTCACCGTTGCTTATAGTGAGTTTTTTAAAATGGTTATTTTCAAAAACACTCTACAATAACCTAATATTAATCAATTTGTATCAATTTGGCACTAGAGTTTTGAATGTCAGACATGTAATAGAAGAATTTATTCAGTGTTTTCAAACCCTCCGTACAAAGGAATATTTATTATATTCGAGAAGCAAGATAAAGCTGTTAATAAGTACCTTAGAACAAGGCTTCTTGGGCTACCGAGCAGGGATAACATTATATGTAGTTGGGTGTAGCATAAGTCAAATAGACACAATGTTAATGATAAGAATACTTTGTGAAAAAGTTATCATTACATACTATCATCACTTTTAAGGTTTAATGAAAACACATTTTTGTGGTTCTGGTTAAATGAACAAAAGCAAATTCCAATAAACAATTTGGTTTTGCTATATTGTAGTGCACAAATGAAGTGCGATTTGATTGTCATAGTGACGACAGGGATGTGGCCTGGCAGAGTGCCATGCCGCTCGCCGCTGAGTCAGCTATTTCAAATACATACTTTACATCTCCTTCCGATACTAACATTGTTACAAGTTCTGAAGCTTCATTGTCAATTCGATACCACGCAGATGTTGTCACAAGCCAGGGAATAAGTTCTTCCTGTTTTTTTATCATATTTATTCAGCATAATTATTTATCGTGTGTGCGTTACATTAGCCCTAAAATGGTGGACACTGAATATGCGAAATGGAGGAGAAAAGTGAATTTTATAAATGTTATTATTTTCCCTAAAATTAATACCGAATCCTTAAAGAAGATGATATGTTCAGATGTGCTGCAATAAATGATGTTTTCATGTAGCTGATTACTTAGGTATAGGTAAATACCACATAAATACAATTATATCAAGAAAAACTTAAAATTATTTCTATTTCTTTCTACAGTATATCTAAATAAGCCCCTGGTGTGGTTCATAACATAATAAACGGTGATATCCACTTTGTCAGTCTGTTTGTTTCGTATTTTTTACCTATTACAGCTATTGATAGTCTACTTTTACAATAGGTCTTCTCAATTTGTGTGATCTGGGGCATTGTTAATTATCAACTATGTACATAAGCTATGAAATTCCATCCATACTATAACAGCAGTAATAATAGACCAGTAAAAGCTATACATTTTGATTGACTCACAAAATATGTTTTAAATAAAACTCTTTAAGAAGATGTAAAAATCATCATGAAGGCTCATGATTTTTTTACAGTTAAGTCATAAATCCTGGTACTTTACTACCAGGTACATTTTCCTAATACATAAATGCAACTTTGAGTTATTTGTATGCTAAGTTAGTATGTAGTTCTTTTTCCTATTTTAACGGCTCTGGATATATACCGATTAATAAAAAACTTACATTCGAAAAGGAAGATAAACAATGAATACGCAAAGTTGTGCCCGCGATTTCGGCCGCGTGAAATTTTCTTCCAAGAACTCCAAATAAAAAGACTAAGGAACTCCTTAGAACAGCAGCACGTGAAAGTCCCGTCAAAATCAGTGCAGCCGTTTCGGAGATTAGCCGAAACATCCAGACAAAAATCATATTTTTTTTATACGTGTTGTTGTTTTGTTTAGTTGTATAAGTGCCGTATATATTTTGATAATTATGCATTTAGTAAAAAGCTGTTATTTTGTCATTACAAACATAAACAGACATTTCAATTTTATTTATCTGTATAGATTAATATTTTCTAGGGAATTATGCGTAATGAAATCTATTCATCATCATCATTATCGGAGCGTTAAATCCCGGTTGCGTTCAGAGCGTTCACTCCGACGCCCAGGGTCCGCTTTCCTACTTTTACTACTCCACTTCGCGCGGTCTTCAGCATCCCCCGTTTTGAGACCATTGGCACGCATGTCATCCTTCACAACGTCAAGCCAACATGTCTTGGGCCTTTCCCTTCTACCGGGACCTTATGAAATCTATTATTGATGTATAATTTAAAAATAAAATATTTTTATTTTGTTCAGAAAAATAGGATCATTGATAATAAAAGGTTAGGATAGTAGAAGTTAAAACATATACTTCAGGTTAAAAACTATAATGACTTTATTCTCAAATCATGTTGTTGGAGCCTAACCGTTTACTACAACATCCCATAACAACCAGGAACGAGCCAAGACACATGTACCTATTTATACACCTCATTGTCCTCAGTTACAATTACCAGAGCCGTCTTAACCCACTGGTGCAAGGGGTGCGTTGCACCCGGGCCCAAGGGACTTAGGGGCGTTAGCAGATTTACTTAAATAAAAGAAGCCATTTAAAAACACTGTTTTATGATTTTTCTAGATCTGCCCAACGATAGTATGAACATTGAAAAAAGTATATTCACCTCTCAGTTAAATGTACTACACCAATGTGTACAGTCGTATAGACAGTACATCATATTGTCTTTTATGCATATAAATCCAGTAGGTTTTAGGAAAAATGCATACAAAGACAGACTGATGCGCAGATATAACGAATGAATACGGGTTAAATTTTTCCCAAAATGTCTAGGAAATCCTTAGATCAATATCTCAATGAGGAAATTTTAAAGTAAAACGCAAGGCAAAATGTTATGTTTTATTTTTAGTATTCGCAAGCTGATATTGGCACCCGAGCGCCCAATATCTTCAAGATGGCCCTGTCTGTAACATGAGTTTACCACGGGGTTTAAATAAACAACTATCGCAGATTCGTGTTACAAATACGACAAGTATCAAAATTATGTAGTACCTTATGATTTACAACCTACCAATATACCTAGGTGTTAATTTCACAATGCCATTCTTCAAAAGTGACCGTTTTAAGGCCCCAGACATTTCTACATCTTGGATTCATAGAATTATTGTAATACACAAATTAAAATGTTTGTCTCACAAAATGTAATAAACGCGAGAGGGGTCAGACCCTTCAACTTTTGCAATTATAAAACGGTACGAACATAATATGAAGTTCTAACTTGAAGTATTTGAACTAAAGTTATGATGGTATATGCGTTATTAAAATGTAGATGATATGACACAAACTGAAATTAATTTCAACTCATAGTCACATAGGGGTCTGTTTTTCTAACTCTAAGAGGTCACCATAGAATAATTTTGGACTGTAACTTTAATAATAGTATCCCGCAGGGGGGCTTTGTGGCGAAGCCTTAGGTGAGTGGCGACACCTCGTACCTGACTCCGGGGACCAAGACAAGGCCCCCGCCTCCGTGCTTGCCTTAGCCAGCCGGCACGGAGTGGAGATCGCTAGAGCTAAGACTCAAGCTCCAGGGGTGGAAGTGATAAAAGGCATCACGTCAGAAGTAGCTTCGGTGAACCTGCAGCCCACCTCTCTACACCCCTTAGCCACTCACACCCATGTTGCCCCTGTCTTTTATGGCATTTTTCGGGGCCCATGCAGGGAGTGGCGAGTCACCGTCTGCCCATTTTTCCATGTTCCCTGAACATTGCGACGGGCAGACGCCATAGTCCCCATATTCCCAGAGCCCTAGTACCAGTAACAGTTCACACCAATAGCCCGGTACTTTCTCTTCTCATTTCCCACAATAGTCCTACACTGGCCGGGGCTTGTCCTTGGGTGCATTATTGTATGGTGTAGACAGGGATAATCGCCGGCCAGTGTCACGCCACATTTAGATTAAATTTGTCAAGGGGCCTCTACGTGTTGGCCTTCCCATGGCCCCACGTAAGCCCTACAAAAGTCCGGGCCATTTTTATGCCCCGTGGTCTTGAAAGACATATATACAGACAAATTTTGGCGATATCCAGTTCCCGAATTTTCGGAATCCGTATCCAGTCAAAACTATCTTATTTTCTGGGAAAAAACATCCTTTGTTTTACTCTGTTATTAAAACTATACATATCTATATACAAAAAGTAATGTTAATTAGTTTATTTCAAAGCTCGTAAAGAAGAAAAATTCAAACATTTTTACGTTCTTCAAACATAGTTTTTTGTATATTAACTACGAGGCAAAATATTAGAGGCTTTTTGAGTCAAACTAAATATGACAGAGAAACATTTTGTTATGTGCAATTTACCAATATCTAAGCATTATTTTATGCTCCACTAACTTTAAAAACTAATAATATACAGTGGAAAATTCTGAAAAATCAAAGATAGAATAGAATAAAACTAAATTATAAATAAAACTACCTAACAAATATAAAATACCTAAATATAAACAAAATCTTAATAAATTAAAAATAAACTTATAAATTATGTAGCAGATCACAGCCAGCGAGAAGCGTGCTCAAAAAAATATTATAATTTGTAGGTACAACTAATGCTATGTTACATTTTGAAATACTTATATAACTAGTTTCAAAATGAGGTTGAGAGGCAACGACTGAATGCAGATGGCTGTCCCTAAATCGATATTACATTATCATGATTGACTCGGACGACGGGGCATCGCCTGAACAAAGCCGGCCGACTTGCAGACTGCTGTTCAGCACGACTGACATTGACATAAAATATCAAAGACGTGAAAAGAACCAGTTTAAGGTAATGATTCTGCTACACGTAGATACATGTTAGGTTAGTGACAGTGTGATAAAAAAATAACGCCGTTAACGATTAATTAATGTAATTAATTGCTAGTGTATATATCGAGGGCTTCATAAAAAATGAGCATACAGACAAAAGTGCAGTTTTACACAAGGGACAAAATTGTGAATAAAACAAAACTAGTTGATTTTATAAGGCTGAAGTTTGGATTACTCTTCTATTTAGGTACACTTGCATACTGGCAAGACTTTCTAAATTGTAACATGCATAGATTTTCGTGAACAACAAAAAAATGCCATTTTTGCGTATACGCCCATTTGTTATGAAGCCTCGATATATTGGTGGCGCTTCGTCTAGGATAATGCTGCAGATATAGGCCGTTTCACGCAGATTTGACGATAGGTGTAATGCGTTATTTGTGATGAAATATTGTTCTTAATTGTTAATGACGTTAAACATTGACACATTACGTATGTATATGTACTAATGTGATTATTTAATAACAGCGTAATTTTTAACGTTTTAAATAAGACGCATACGTTTAGAGTCGTTATATTTGACATGGGATGATGGGACCATTATATGACCTGCCTGTCAATTTTAATGTAGGTACATTAAAATTTAACGACTTTTAACGTAATTACTCAAACAAAATAATATTCTAATATTGCTGTTAATACTAATTCCACAGTCCTTATAATTCAATAATAACATCTTACTTTCCAAGACCAAAGTAAAGTACGAAATAAGGAAGCTTGTTAATTCTAATAGAGGAGTGGACAGACAAATTAACACAGATACTTTTTTGTTATCTTATAAACATACAAACTTATGACGTTATAATTTTGTACAAGTAGGTAAGAGGCTCTTTTCACCGAGAGCCTTTTACCTACTAGCGGTGAAAAGAGCCTACCTGGGCAGACCAACGGGACGGCGACCAGTTGGTAGGCCCAGATATCACTGGAGGGACGTAGTGGAGGCTGATCTGCGCGAGCTCCATGCCGATAACTGGCAGGAGACAGCGCTGAACAGGAAGGAGTGGAATATTCTCATTTCGGAGGCCAGGACTCATTTTGGATCAGTGAGCCGCAGCAGTTACTTAGTTAGGTAAAAGGAGTCAAATAGCGCATTTATTGTTATTTAAACAACAACAAATTACACTGGTCGGTAACCAAATCCTCCTTTAAATAAAAATTCGATAAATGTATAGAATTTGACATGCTGAATTTAGATCTGGTTTTAGTTTCTTGCTATCACGTATATTTTTTTTCATATTTTGCTCCTAACTGAATATTTGTTTGTGCAAAACTTTTTTCTTATCATGTCAGTAGATTTAATTTTCTTTTCCACAAATCTTTAAGCAATATAATATTGTTACGACCTGAATGCCGACAAAAGACAAATTCACACCTGCGTCTGTAGAAACACATTTTATTACCCTTTTGGCATATATAGAGAAACGATACGAATGGTAAATGCTCAGAATTATATGTTACTTCATTCGCCACAACATTACAATAGAATACATAAAAATGGAGAAAACTACTAACTGGAATGAGTTTATTAATTAATTAGACATATAATTTTGATGATTTTAAATGTTTTCGAAGGAAGTAAATCAGCTATTGTCATAATAATTCAATGTGCATTTTGTGCGTAAAGCAAAAAAAGCGCATAATTTAAAACATCAATTACAAAAAAAATTGACGTGGTACAAAGCTTTTAATACTATATTTATATTCATCAGTATCGAAATTATAAAAAAAAATTACAATAGTTACAAGGAGTGAATTTTAATATTTTTTTGCCGACCAGTGTTATTTATAACATGACATTTTAAAAGAAACATGATAATATATTATTTAAAATCCTCTTCTTATATTTTGTAGGTACTACTAGGGTATGTTCGCGACTTCGTCCAAACTTGACTTGAAATTCTTGAATTGAATTCCTGGGACACAAAGTACCATATTATTTAAAAAATAATGTAAACTATCGTTTTAATAAAAACTGTGCCGGAATAAGCTAATTTTTACGCACACGAATAATTACAAACGTCCCGTGATATAAAAAATAGCACACCTTTTATTATATAACCATTTCTATCGATCAGTGAAAAAATCTCCCTGGAATTTGTTTTTTTTTTAAATTTGGCTATTTTAAATCGTTACCAGAAAATTTGCCGCGAGATTCCCAGGATAAAAAGTAGCGAAGATTTTAAGTCTAAGAATTTGCTGTTCATAAGCGAAACCGCATCGAAATCGGCCCAGTAGTTTTTACGTGAATTTCGAACAAAAAGACAAGAAATCTAAAAAAATCGTATATCGCTCGTTTATATAGTCTATTCCAGTTGTTTTTTTTAAATAGCTTCAATGGACAGACACGGCATGTTTACGAATTTTATAATATTTAAGATAGATAATGTTAGAATGTATTATAACCTACTAACCAAGTTTAGTAGTGGGTATAAAATAAAATTGAATAATTTAATCCATATAAAACATTTATTTTTAATCTAAAGTGGTAAAAACAAAGAAAAGTGATCAAAAGTTAGTGCTGGGTTAAACACATTTAAAATTGTAAAAGTTAAGTAAACGAAAACAAGATTCGCTTTTAATAGCGTTTTAAACTGACTCTACGGATGGACGCACACGCAAAGGAAGATAATCGAGGGATCCTCAAAGGGAAATTAGAATCGAAGATTTGACCCTTCGAGACCGATAGACTTTAAACGCACTTGGGCCTCCTTGGCCCATAATTTATTTGAAAGAGCAAACCCTTACGAATGAACATTTATTTATGATTTACTTTAAAGATTTAATATTTATTGTTTTGTTTTTGGTTAAGAAATTAACAAAGCGTGAGGTTCTTTACTAACTGCGACACTAAACATTTCCGGTAATAATAGGCATGTGAACACATATCACAATATATTCTGATATTTAATAACATTAAAGAACATGCGTTAAAATAATATTTTATCATCTAAGTTTTAAGATGTCATGATATAAATAGTTTTACTCAATATTTTCTTAAGTTTTCGCGACTAATATATATAAAAAAAAATAGCTAAAGCCTAGCTCTAGCCAAAACATGTTGCGATGCGGTGGTAAATTAGATTAGGCTCCCATAGAGTAAATAATAACCATAAAGAAAATTAAAAGTATATAATAATAAAAAAATGGCGGTAGGCTAAATAAAATTATAACAATACTTATGGACACGACATCTTTGTATTCCGTGATTAAAACTACTGAAAAGTGGCCGAAACGTCGGACTATTAAAAATCAAACAAATTACGTTTAAAACTTAAAACTCTTATAATGTAGTTTTATAATTTTATCGTGCTCTGCAAAGAAGGAAGTGGCGTAGTTCTATTGATAAAGCTGTTGCTGCCTTCGAAACTGCGCGTAGAACACTGACGAGTAACGCACTATCAAAAAGAACCGACCTAAATCTCGCCATCAGGAGGGCTGTGTTGCGCTCCTTGCAAAAGAACTTTCAAAACCAAATTTGGTTTCGCTAGCCGCATGCGCTCGCACAGCCGAACTTGACAAGATTAGCCGTTGACGGATACGTAAAGGAGGATTTAAAAAATAATGTTAATTAATTTTTAAACGATAATTTATAATAATTGCACTATTTGATTCCATTTACTTATAACCACTTATAACGACACAAGTAGGTTCGCCCGTACAAAATCTATGAGGCTGCGACGTTTCATAAAGTTATAATAAGTATCTTAGTTGATTTAAGAAAGAAAGAAAGAAAAAGATTTATTTAGAACTACAATAAACACCACTTAAACTATTTAAATTAAAACAAATGAGTAAATGTAGTCCTAAATTGGTCATAGCTCAGCAAAATTGCCGGTTAAGATAACCAGCGCTGATCTTCCGCTAGGACCATCTGTGACATACACGGACACGGGCAATTTAAAAAAAACAGATATAAAGTGAATATACAAAAATTGAGATTGAAATAGAGAGAAAAAAACCATAAACAATAACTAAATAATAAAAGACTAAATACACCAAAGAGTACATTGAATATATAAAGAAAATACACACTATTTATAAAAATTGACAATGTTTTACCTATTATTTATGAAATTATTTGAATTGGAATAATTTGACTGTCCGCTTCCCTCTTTGAGAAATAAAAACGTACCGTACTACAACGTCTACGGTAGTCCGTTAACGTAGAATGTATGGGAGAGTATCGAAGTATGAAGAACGCATACTTGGGGCAACATGTTGGTCATTCAGTGTCAATGGAAAAATATTAGATATTAACCTCCACAAGCTTTAAGTAAACGACTGGAGAAAGTTTGCTTATCTATATTTTTGTTCCTGTTTCTAAACAATATTCCTCGGCATATAAAATTGTACTTTGATTTAGTTTTGATATTATTCCTTATCTAATAACTACAAACAGACAAAGAGTTTTATATCTGTTAGAAAAATTATCGCAACATCCCAGGTGTATTTAATAAATTAACTTATTCAGAGCATCTAAAAGTTTATAGCTGGTTATATTTGAGTACGTTTATGGTTGAAACTTAAACATATATTATTAACACAAAAGCACTCCATCCATGAACTCACGTGCCGCGTAACGTATAGTCCGCCGTGCGATATTATTTACGTTGTCAAGTCACTAGTATCGGTTATTTATTCAGGTATATATATATATATATATATATATATATATATATATATATATTTGCTTGTAAATATACAGTGCTTTTATATTTGTGTTGTTCTTATTTATGGCCGGTTCATATATCGTAATATTCATGTACTTGCCCTACCATGGGTTGAATTGAATTTGAAGATCGTACGGGTAAAATTTATAGACGGAATAGGTGCCATCAAGTTAGCTTCTGGGGATTTAGAAGGGCATATTAATTAAAAATCTAATGCTGATTCGGAACATTCACATATCCAAGACGAATGATCTTCTGCGGACGGTCAAAAATCCTCGGAAGAGGACTTTCTTGAGGACACGTTGCTTGATGACGATTAACGTGATGACGAAGAACTTCTTAACTGTCAGAATCCTGACTTAAATGTAAATGAACGGGTGTCTAGACCGTCGGCTACAAAAGAATATTAGAAAAAAATGAACACGGATTAAAATTAATTTTAGTTTCTTAATTGTTTTTTATGTTTCTAGTTTACTCATAAATAATGTATATAAAAAAATAAAAAAAATATCTTCACTATTTTCTATGATTATTATTATTATGTATAAAAAATGTATCATGTTATGTATGAAATCTTGTATGATCATTATTTATCAGCAAGACTTTATTTACAAGTAAAATAATTCTCGTAACTATAATGAACTTATTTTTTGTATTTAAAATTTGTTATGAAATGTATTATGTAATTTTAAAAAGAAATAGCGATTTGAAGTTGTTCGGATGCATAAAAATTAGCTTATTCCGACACAGTTTCCATTTCAATTATAGTTTACATTCTTTTTTTAATGCTGCGATACTCTGTGTCACGGGAATCGGGAAGCGTGGACGAAGTCGCGGGCATATCCTAGTACATACATACATAACTTCATGCCAGGTCTCTTGCGGGGTAGGCACGAACAACAGAGCGCCATTTAGGCTTATTCTTACACACCTCACTTGCTTCTTATATCCTAGTAATTAAATAAAAATACTAACTCCGCAATAGGAATAAACGAGGCTTTAAATACAGCTCGTGCCAGATAATCTGTTTCTTTTTTAATTAAACTAAGCAGATAACGAACGGTTCAGGTTAGTGGGACTAGTACACACTTAAAATATTGTTCAAACATTCAATGCGTTGGCACACGCAACGTTCAGGGTTTGAGCGATTTATTTGTTGGCTGCTACACTTTTTTGGTTAGTCATAGGTTGGCTACGGAAAAACCTAATAATAAAATTTAATGTTTTATACTCTTCTTCGGTCTTTGTTTACCACAAGCGTAATTCAGTGCCATCAGACATAGTTACCTACGTAACTTAAAAAAATATCTATTAAAAAAAAAAACTGCTATATTGCTCTTGGTAGACAATTTTCAATTGGAATTTTAACGTATCAGTTTATAGACTAAATTATTTAAGGGCTAATGTAATGGAAAGTTAAATAAAAAATAATTAATAACCGTTAGAAAAATAAATTTGATTTTCTAGTAAATCATCCAAATATTTATATAATCTGTTCGTTTCAATATTTTTATATTTATTCGTTACCTCTTCAAGGCCTGCCAATAAACCGATTAATGTATTTTGTAATAAGAATTGTTATGGCGAAAAGTGATAGATTCCAGAGGATACAGAATTATATTTTATGCGAGTTAAGCCGTGTGGAAAGGTATATTATTTTACAAGCGTTGTCTGCGTGCTGTTTACACAATGAGGCGTGGTCGACAATAAATTTAAACAATATTTTTTAATGTATAAAGTTCCACGAACAACACAAATAAAACCGGAACATAACGTTAAAAAACAACGGAAAAAATAAACGTCCTTTAGGAATAAAGCTTCAGTTACAAAAAACCGGCTTGGACTCGAAAGTATAATTATAATAAACGTATTCATTTAAAGTCGTAACGTTGACTGCCTATAAACATCATTTTGTATATATGTAAGCCTACTTTTGAATGTTGCTTTTTGTGTTTTGAATAATAAGACATAAGGTGTCAATAAATGGCATAGGCATAAATTACCGTAAGTAATAGAGTCAGCCCTACTAGGTATACGAGTATCTCACGGCTATACTTAGAGAGATGCTAGCAGGTAAAATTTAATGTTGAATGTATATTAAAAACTTAACATTTTTGTATTATAACAATTTATCATTGTATAAATCGCATATATTTTTTATACAATTTCAACAACTAAAACTTAAAAATAAATAAAATTAATGTTAGAATGCGAAGGTCAATAGAGTATGTTCGTGACAATATACCTAACAGCAGTCTAGACCTGCAGTCTGTATTTGAGTTCCGAACAAACTTAAAAAAAATCTTATTTGACCATCAATTTCGCCAGAGAGACCTTAAATACGACACAAGTATTTTATGGTATTATAATACCTACTCGTATGTTAATTAGTACGCTATATCAAACCATTACCAATTTTTCATTTCTGTCTTGTTCGTCACTGCTGTCCCTTTTTTTTTTTCATTATTTTGATTTTTGTTTGTTTTCTTTTATTTTTTAGTACAATTTATAATATTTTTCATAATTTAATAACTAATGTTTATTGTTTTAATTTGCTTTGTGGAGCTAAGCCGTGGCATCACTGGGAGGTACTTGCGGAAGATCAGCGCTAGTTGTGAAACTAGCATTATGCTGAGCAAGAGCCTTTTTAGGACATCACAATTAATTGTAATATATATTATCATGTAAGACTTTCTGTATCTGGTCCTAAATAAATACTTTTTCTTTCTTTCCTCTAACAGTCAGTGTCCAAATGCTGGCCTGAGGTTTCTCACTTCTACTTATCTCAATGAGAAAATAGCTTTCATTACTATACAGAAAACAGTATCTTTTTTTTACAAATTACAGCCTTATCTTGTGTGACCGGGAACGTTCACCGAGACAGATCTGGATAACGTGCAAATAACGTCTACCTCAATAGGCTAGTGGTATGACGATGCCACGCTTGAGATACCTGGACACAGAATATCTTGGGTCCTATTCTTTTAGGGTATATTTCAGAAATAAATTTATGCATATAGCGGAGGTTGCTTAGGTTTAGAACTAGGATGCGTAGGTTAAGAATTAGGCTGTTTAGGTTAACAATGCTTATCTGCCAATAAATAAATTTGCAATAGTTAAAGTTGACATAAGGTATGCAGAAACCTGTTGGTTCCGAATTAGGAAATCGCTTTGGCCTCTTTAATTGAAGAGGCTATTCTAAAATATGAGGCTATAATTATATATTTAATACTAAAACGTATAAAGCGTACATATGAAGGAGCAGCATATAAAAAGGGCCACTTGAGTAGCTCACTTGGTAGGCTGTGTGTCCTCTAAAGAACTTGTTGACGTTTACGCTTTTAACTAACGCTTTGAGAACCCTCAAAAGGTCTGTGAGTCGAGTTTTTATTTGAGGACTATACCTACTTTATTTATATTTAGCTTTTTCAGACAACTAATTATTAGGTTTTATGTTTTTAAGTCTGTATTTAATTTATTATACAATAATTATAAGTATTATCCCCGCAAATTGGTAATGCGCTGTAATCTTTTCAAATTAACATTCACGTGACGTCATCCGTAACTCGATATGTATGCGTACTCGCCGGCCAGTGATGTTAACAGTACTGAGTGTTCGGCTACGGTTACGTCACCAAAATGGCGGCCAGGCGCAATAGCAATTTGCGGGGATAATACATATATTTAGAACGTTTTAGTCATAATTCTCATTTTTGAACTATTTACATCGCTATATCAGCTAAAAATATCCTTTAGATTAGTAAAGTAAAAAAAATAACGTGATATAATGAATCTATATAAATAACTGTTGCCTACTAATGTGTCCGTCTATCTAGATAATTATGGATTTGTATGTAACACACATTATTCAGGGGTTTAGTTGGCATTATGTATACTTTTATACAATCGTCAGGTTTGTCTGTCTTTGTATGTTACAGTATTTTTCTTACAAAAACAACTGGATCTAAAAAAAAAACTTGGACAGTATATGTAGTTTACAGGAAAGTAATTGTATTGTACAAAGTATTGTGTAAGGTAATCGTGTCTAATTATATTTAACATTTAATAGGAAAGTAAATGTATATGTATATAAAACTAAAAATCAAAGATGGCTGCCACATAATTATGTAACTGTGGGGTAAAAAGTATGGGTAAGTGTGTACTTCATGCCAACTGTTAAAAAATCGTGAGTAAGTGTATACTCCACGATTTTTGAACATCTGTCTAACATGTATGTTACACAGGTGTTTAAAATTCGTAATGAGGTCCCTTAATAACTTTTTGAATAGGAAGGGATATCGCACTCAATGTCGTAATAAGTGTATGTGTCCTGACTAACAAGATTTAGGACTGAAGTTTGAACGAGTAAAACAGTGGAGATATCTATAATTATTCCTTAACTAACGCAGAGATCTCCGGTTTATGTAAGAGAACAGAATTACGTATATCTGAATTTAAACGAAAGGGGGAAATTAAAATTGAATGGACTGCTAGCTAGCTAAGCATTAAACGCTTAGCACTATATTACAACTAAGCTTAATCTCAGGAGATACAAATCGTGGAAACTTAGTATACTCAGCTCGTTATATGTAACGGGGAGTGTTCCAAGGAGTCTATAATGATGTATTATATAGTATAATTATGTTTATAATGGTGATTTCGCCTTTTTCTATGCATGCATTGCTCGTTATCGGCTGGATGTACACCGTACAATCTTGTTTGCTTGAGCCAATTCGTTCTTAGTTTTCACGATCGATCAGTACGTGTAGGTAGATATTGTATGCTTTATCTTAGCCCACAAACTACGTGGTATTGTTTTCTTTTCTGATTAAAGCTTGCTGGTCCGGCCTGATCAGTGTTGATATCACTCTCTTAGAATATTGACGTAAAATGGCCAGAATTCACGTAATGCTGTCTTGAACAGTGCGCGAGAGCTCCTGTAGTCGACTTTCTCCTCCCCTATGCAGTCTGCCCTATCCCATTCCTCGATTCTATCTTAGTTATCCCATCCCTTCTATATAATCCCCGATACTGTCTTTTTTTATACAGGGGAAATCTGTTTGAGGACCATTGACCGCGCGAGGGGGAAAGGTTTTGGCCCGTGTGTGGGATTCTCCAGGTCGGGTTGAACCTAGCACTTCGCGTATGAAGTTAGGGATAACCGCTAAAACCCCTGTCCGATCCTCGAACTTACCTTGTCCAGATTATGGGTTCATTTGTACATGCACCTCCAGCTCGGACGGCCGACTCTTTACGGGTTGGATCCACAATTTGTTACTACCTCGGGTCTCACTCATCACGAGGTGAGAGTGGGCGCGTGGAACGGCGCGCGTCAGTTCTCTCCGGCCTTTATGTGTTGGCGGATTCAGTTTCCCCCGACACTGTCTCTTCTATCTTATCCTAAAGGCTGACAGCGCGTTGGTATTGCCTCTGGTATTGCAAAAGTCCATAGACGATGGTAACCACTTTACGTCAGGTGGTTAATCTGCGTATTTGTCAGCTTCAAGCAATAATAAAAAACATAGTAAATAGGTCGGATTAAAAACATAGTTATGGTTATTACGGGTGACTTGTTAACAAGTGTTTAATTAGGAAAAATAATAATGATTAATATTAAACATGTGTAGCAACGTCAGAGTACTAGGGACATGGGTCACCGGTCTTCAGACGAGAACATGCCTCACACGCAATACGCCCTTTTTCCGGTGATTTAGGCCACTACAAATTATATAATAACTTTTTACGACATAACGAGTTGGAAGGTTTATCGAAATTCTTCTAAATTTTGCGATTAATTGACCTTGACATAGTAAAATTTCTTTAAGTTCCATACATTCCGTAATTGAATGTGTATTAGAATTATATTTTTGGTATATAAATTACAGTTTTAAAGTTGAACTATGAACTAAAGTTGTAACGACTGAAAAAGGTACAGGTGTCTCATTTAAATGGCAGAGGTTCGAATACTGATCTGAGAGCATTTACTACTTAAGCCGTTTTACTGACATGATGTGTATATTGTTTATTATTACAAATGAAGTGTAGGTGTCACATGTAACAATAAATGTTAAAAATAAGGTTCATACAAGAGAGCCGACTTTAAAATTATTTATTTGCATCATACTTTTAGGAAATCTTATACTTTTAGAATACTTATAGAATATAATTTTAATTACTGTATAAACAATAATCAAGGCGCTAACTTAATCGTTAAAGAGATGATGTCATAACTTGCTACACTTGTATAAAATTTAGCCCGCTTCGGAGTTTTGTTAGATGATAAATGGTATCTCAGTTGACATCCCTATTCGTTAGATGACAGTCGGGCAAGTACATTTACAATAAACCCCAACATGTTAATAAACAGGCGTTAGTATTTTAACCTGTTATTTTAATCTTATCAACTCATTCTAACTATTTTTAAACAATTTATTAATTTATTTTAATTAATGTACATACAATTTTACTAATTTTTCTTGTACAAAATAATGACGTCATGATTTGGAACAATTGTGCAAAATGACTAGATTTCGCTAGCTAGATAGAAATGTTGCTACGGCGTTTTGTTAGATGATAAAAAGTTGTAGTTGATTTGATTGTTACCTATCCTATTACAATGTTTTGATGATGAAGACAAATATCGTGAACTTGTGGGTTCTAGATTGTCTGTGTGAGAGTGTGGCGGGTATACCTACCGTTCATGCGTTACTCTAACAATATTGCAGCTCAGTTGGGCTAGTATCATTATTATTTTTTATTATGTAAGTAATATTATTTATTTGTGTAAATTATAACAACTTTATATTAATCTATATATACATATAATAAAATTGTAGAGGTCAAATTTCTGTACAATGAAAAAACACGCTAAAAACCGAGGGATGTAAGAAGTGAAATAGACCTATTTAGAATTTTTTTTTCTTTTTACAAAATTTTTGTTTCTCTGTTTGTCTGTCTGTTTGTACCGGCTAATCTCCGAAACGACTGGACCGATTTACATGAAATTTTGTATGGTGATAGCTTATATCCCTGGTCAACATCTAGGATACTTTTAATCCCGAAAAATTAAAGAGTTCCCCTGGGACAGTTAAACACCTTTAACTACTTAAACAGCTTATAACAGACTTGTAATTTCTCTGCAACGTTACATAATAGAAGCGGAGATTTTGACAGGGTGTGGTGTTTTATGTTATATATATATATATATATATATATATATATATATATATATATATTATAAGGCTGATAAGTTTGTTTCTTTGTTTGTTTGCTTGAACGTGCTAATCTCAGGAACTACTGGACTGATTTGAATTTTTTGTCAGTATTAGATAGCTCATTTATCGAAAGAAGGAAAGAAGAAAGAAAAATATTTATTCAGAACTACATACACACCAATACGTACTTATAAATAAGATAGTACAATTAAAATGAAGTTCTGAATCGGTCCTAACTCAGCATGATGCTGGTTGGCTCAACCAGCGCTGGTCTTCCGTTAGGGCCGTTCAAGTGACTCACGGATAGACAAAACGAAACAAACACAAAACAAAACAAAAACAAAATAATATGACGAGTACTATTGCAACAAATATAAAACTAAACTATATCATTAATATATATTTAAAAAAAACTGACATAAAAACTAATGCTACGAAGCGAATCTATAAAGAAGAACATAATGTAATAAGGAACATAAAGCTTAAAAACTAAAAAAAAAAATATAACAATATCAATTTTATATTTTGTCTGTCAGTCTGTTGGTTTGTGTCAAATATGCAGCATATAATAAATAGGAAATATCTAATCTGAGAGTCATCATGGTTAAATAGGCAACAAGAGATGGAAACATTAAAGTAGATCAGGCAGATCCTGCACATGAAACCAACATCATTATATGGCACTAGTATCATGTACAAGATCTGCCTGATCTGCCTATCGAGGAAGGTTATAGGTGATAAACCATCACGCTAAGAGCAATAGGAGCGCAGCACCAATGAAGAATGTTTGTTCCCGCGAACGAAGTAGCGGGCCGAAGCTACTTTATTTATAATTTAGTTTATTTTTAATCTCCACAACAACTAATAGTTAATTTTGTTTTGTAGTGTAGTTTAACAATTCAAATGGAATAAACTACATTTTTTCAATTGTAAATTATTGATTTGTGAAGTAATATTTGCATTATTTCACAAATCAATAATTAATTTAGAAATAGATACAAGAAAATACTGTATCCACACACAAAATATAATGTGCGAAAAAGTTCCATAAATTGTCGAACGATTGCGAAGCTTGGAAAAACAGCGAACCGTATCGTAAAAACAGTTTCTATTCGGTAGAGTCGAATGTCAGTTGAGAAAGTTATCCATTCATAAAAAGGAAATTATAATATAACCGAGTCGGTTTGTCAGGAAGTAAGGTTTCGCCTTTTCCGCTACTCAGTCCACGCAACGTGGTGGTTTCCGGTGTAGAAATTTACATGACCTAAATCAAATTATTTTAAATGTGTTCTTGTTTGTATATATATTTTTAATTGAGTTCAAATACGTATAATTAATACATTACATACAAAATATTAAAGAGTGCTAATACACATGCTATAGATTGCGTTATGTAAAACAGCGGTCGAACACAAACTAATATGAAGGGTTGCGTAGCTATCCACGTAACTCTAAAACCAATTTATCGGAAATATCATATCATATTTATATTTTTCAAAAACCACTCAATCATTTTGTTCAAACCAATTTTCTTGAAGAGTATTTTTTAGCTAAATCACTTTGAAGTTTTTTGATAATTTTACATTTCAAAATCAAAACATTTAAGTAAGAAATTATTTAAAGAATACAGTTACATTTTTAAAGATCTGACTATCAATACCTTATAGGTCTATGAACACTGAATTTATTTTATAACTCACCTCGGTAACTTAATAACTTAATCTTTGGTGTCCATCTCTGAATACTAGTTTTTCAGCGACTACACTACACGTACATGTAACGGCATATTACATACATGATCACATCTTCCTCATAGTTTGTATACCTTTATTTAGCCCACGTAGTTTTTGATAAAACTCACTGTAACATACATAGACGGACAGACGGATATGATGATTGTACAAGGATTCTGTTTTCCAAAATTTCTACTCAACTCTAAAAGCCGATTACTGCATCTTAAGTTTAAGGAAAATATTTAACAAAATCTTAAAATGTTGTATCTGTTTAATTGTTGAGGCACGGTTTGGGAGAATATTGAAAAATAAGATCTCGCTGAAGGGTAAAAAGGAGGCCATAAGCCGCCTTCCCTCCCACTGAAATTATTCATCAACCGTCGGGAGCAGGGAGGAGCACTCGTGGAGCGCTTTGTGCGTGTATGATCTCCGCTTGGGGTTGCTTAACAATATTATATACCTTCATCAATACTTAAAATGGGGCGTACTTATGATAAACGACCTTTATTAGAGTCAGCCAATAAAATCGTATTTATGATTATGATATCTTTCCACAGTAAAAATAATAAAACAGTAAAACCCTTTTGGATATTTTTGGAACGCAGATAGGAGCTTGTCGAGTTATGAAAGGATGAATAACTTCTTTGTGTTACTTGTTTTACTAAAAATTACAATTTATAAATTGACACGTGTTTTCTTTTTACAAGTGGCTAGGGTTGCCACCTTTTTTTTTGAAATAATATTTTTGTTTATAAGCTGTAAAAATATACTTGTACTTTGGGGGAAAAATAGTACACATTTAGTTTTCATTATTTATTTACATATTTTAATTATTTCGTTATTGAATTTTCCACGTTTATTTATTACTGCTTTTTGCTTTGGCGGGCAAAGATCTATTTTTTGAAGTTATACTTTCGTTAGGGAAAAATGATGAGAGTAAATTTTTACGATGCGCGCGCACACCGTCACGAAAAACCGACACCCTGAAGTTAGCTATAGTCAACATTTTAGTTTTTCTATTGTTAGTGTCGTTTTTTCTACAAACGTAGAATAAGGCGAAAGATTAAATTTTTGAAAAGATTTTTATCTTGTTACGCCAAAGAAGTAATAAGTTTAAAATAATCATAAAAATCTGGACAAAAAGCGCAAGAATTGAATTGGCGATGAAAGTATAGTACATAAATTTTGTACTATATTATTTTTCTATAATAATGTGTATGGTACAACTGACTAAAATATAGTACGGTACCATATCTATAGTACGGGAGGCAACCCTACCTGTGGCCCGCACTGTGTGCTACTGGAAACCATGACCGGGCTTATTGCAGTAGCGTTTTTACTTGACACTTATCCTTATAGTACAGGTTCCCTAGTACACTTTTCATAATTTATTACTAACAAGTTGATCTTTCGTGAGTAGATGCTTTTGATTAGATGCCCAACTTTTTACTTACAGTAACGTTAGTAAATGGTAGCCTAATAGGGGTAGTAAGGATAAAATATGTTGATTTGACGAATTTTAAAAATTTATTACTAACCGATTTTTTTTTGTTAATCATCGAGATAATTATCTAAATAACGTGAAAAAATATTTGTCCTACAAAATATAAGGTTTTGTTAGAGAGTCCCCCCTCTCCAACATGTATCATAAATAAGATTATGAAAAATAATTACTAAAACTAGCTGATTTTTTTTATTGGTTAGCTAGCATGTGCATAGTTTACCACCCACATTGTCCTACAAATTGCGTGGTACGTTATTCCAGTCCTCCAGTTACATAGTTGAAATTCATTAAATTAAAAATAATATTATTTTGTACATTTTGCTATTGGAGCTGAGGCACACTTGTTACCTTTGTATTCCGGGGGTATAGATATGAAATAAAACCGGATGTAGGTTAACAAATATTTATTAAAATAAAGGAAAAATAATCAACAACAGGGTAAATTAAGGTAAATGGAGGCGTCAGCCGAGTTGGGGAATTAAAAGTGGGGTGTCAAGCAGAATAGGTTAAAAGAAAGATATAAAAAAAGAGATTCCTACTTTGGGTAGTTGGGTGATTTTAATTGAAATATGGTAGTGTCGAATAATTGGTGGTCAGGAATATAATTATCTAGTTTTGAATAAGTCTCCGAGTAATATAATGTAGGCTTTGCTGTGTTTATAAGCGAAGCATGCTGGAACCACAGGATGGCAGGGAGCTGTACACCCTAACCAACGATATTGAGTAGGGCAGCCTTAACCGCTGACCGTAGATAGACAGCTCACTGCTGTTGGTAAAAACCTTCAGACCTGGAACGCGTCGACACAAAATAAAATAATTACTAACCAGTTGATTTTTTTTTATTGTTTAGCTAACATAAAATGAAATATATATACATACACACACACTCTCTCACACACACACACACACACACACACATATATATATATATATATATATATATATATATGTCGGAGAAGGCCTCGTTCTCGTGATATGTTCTTTGTTGGTTGCAGGTTTAGTGGGCGTCATCAGGATAAAATGCGAGCATAAAACACAATGGCCACGGTTTATACACTTTTAATTTAGATTTAAAACACATTTTGACATATTTAAGACCGAGCAGCGGGTTCAGGGCACCGCTCATACTTCCAACATCAATACTTTCTTTAAAATTCTCAACGGTCCAACTCGACCTATTGCCATCAACCAAATGTGCCCCAAAAAACTCCTCCGTCTACCGAAGTAGATACTACTAAAGTATAGAGGGCGTCTTGACCCCGCTCAAGACATGCTGTGCTCAGAACGATCTTTAAATTATAGAAACATTTAACAAATCAAATTAAATTAAATTAGGAATTTTAGAAGTAATTAAAATGTAAACAAATGATATTGTGCGTTACACATCCAAACAACAAATCCGATTCATAGCTTCCCTCCGACATATATGTATATATATATATATATATATATATATATATATATATATATGTGTGTGTGTGTGTGTGTGTGTGAGAGAGTGTGTGTGTATGTATATATATTTCATTTTATGTTAGCTAAACAATAAAAAAAAATCAACTGGTTAGTAATTATTTTTCATGACCTTGTTTATGATATATGTTGGAGAGGGGGAACTCCCTAACAAAACCTTATATTTTGTAGGACAAATATTTTTCACGTTATTTAGATAATTATCTCGATAATTAACAAAAAAACAACAAAAATAAAAAATCTGCTAGTAATAAATTTTTAAAATTCGTCAAATCAACATATTCTATCCTTACTACCGTACTATTAAGCTACCATTTACCAACGTTACTGTAAGGAAAAAGTTGGGCATCTAATCAAAAGGAAGCTACTCACGAAAGATCAACTTGTTAGTAATAAATTATGAAAAGTGTACTAGGGAACCTGTACTATTATATTTTGGTCAATTTAAATATCTTTATTAATATAGGCTACATGTTATGAGTTGACCATGATTTATAAACTGTATTACTGGAAAATTTAGTCTAAAACGGTATTTACGTGAAAGAGTACCAAAAATGTATCTATCCTTCCTCACAATCTTTTTTTATTAATAACATTAAGGCTTGTGTGTTCCCTCGTGAACTTAATACTGTTCGTATCATGCGTGAACTTTTGCATTTTTAGTTAGGCAATTTTTATTTTCATTTGTTAAATTGTCTGTGTACCAATTTTCATCGGGGGTAAAAACCACATGTAACGTTTTAAATGACGAATTCATCTGCCACGATTGCGACCTTTTTAGATAGCTCCCGAAGGACATTGAGTATTTATTATTCACACAGGCAGTTTGGAAGCAAACCGCGTACTCTTGATAGGCAACCCCTTGCTCAACAGCTTTGTCTAGACTTCTAGATGTAATGTAAACTCGTAAACAGCTTACTGTTGCGCCAATGCTCCATTTCTGTGTGTCTGTACATGCTGCGGTGTAACGACCGATATATACATCACGCTTGGCCAAGATAGGTTGACAGGCTTCATGCATTAGTATTAATCTCGACACGCAGGTTAAATCGCGATATTATCTATGATTGTCTCTCATAATACATGATATGCTAGAAAAACGGCCTTAGTGGTGTATGATCGCAGCAGTAATGCGGACCCACATCAAGGCATGAAGTACAGATGCTTAGTCATGAACTACAATAACTTGTAGATGACACCGTGGACCTACTGGTCGTATGGTTTATTTGTACGTGCAAGTAATGGTATAATCACAATGCACATGGCTTCAATCATAATCAAGTTCAATTGTATTGGTAACTCGTTTGACTTTAAGTAGTTATAAATAGGGCTGAATCGATTTAATCCAGCAATTGTATTAATGGACGGATAATATATTTTTTATTGCTTTTTAACCATGAATTGATTTTGGTTGACGAATCTACGAGCTTACTAAGTATTCAGATATAGATTTGATTTTTTTATTGTTTACCAGCTGAAGTTGGCACTTTGTACGTACGTGCGGCTTGGACCACATTCAATGTACTCTTTGGCTTGGACTTAATACATATTTATATTTTTCTGAACCTTGTATATCATCGAAATGAAATTGAGTGAGTTGAGTTGTCATTTCGAAATCTATTCGAGTCAAACTTTCAAACAGAGATAAAGATTTATTTATTATTAGGCATTATATAAATAGTACATCTAGAATTTATTTTGAAATCACAAAAAGACAACTTAAATTTCAATGGAGGTAGATATAATTCTTTTATTTATATGTTTCATGTAGTACCTATTTGTAAGAGATTTGAAATAAAAATATTATAGACATACCATCAATAGTAGATAGATAACACTTTAATATACACCAATACAAAAATGAACCACCGAATTTTTTTTAGTAAGTATAGTGATACGTACCGAAAACTTATGACGCCTGCACACACTTCATCCTATTATGATAATTCTTTTACGGTGCAGGCTGTCAAACTTTGGAATATGCTGCCTCTTACTGTCCGAGAGGCCAAATCTTTACCAATATTTAGAAATTTGCTCAGAAAACACTATTTGTCCACAAATAGCTATGTCTGATTAACAGAATATAATCATGCTAATACTTTTATTATAATAACTTGTGTATTATTGTATATATAATTGTGTATATATGTATGTATTTGTGTGTGTGTGTGTGTGTGTATATATATATATATCTATATATATATAATGAAAATGGTGTTCGTTTGAGGCTCAATCACGCTTAAACCACTGATCGTATCGACATGAAACTACCACCATTCGATGCGAAATTTTTCCTAGATGGTTTATGGCTATTTATCTATATATATCTATATACTCGAAAACTACTGGACCGATCATCATGAAACCACAACCAGTCGACGCGGAATTAATCGTAGATGGTTATAGGCTATATATTTTTCAAATTCTATGAGCCCTTTCCCATGTTTTCTCAATTTGTTTGTTTATTAATTTATTTGAATAAGGCGGTACGAAGTTCGCCGAGTCAGCTAGTATATATATATTATATTAGTTATGTATATTTATTTTTCTATTGCCATTTTTCTGCACCACCTATTTCGCCTGATTCAAATTTTTCTCATTTAGGTTGCCTGGAAGAGATCGCTTTGAGCGATAAGGCCGCCCGTTGTATTGCCTTGAAAATATTGTAAATATGGTCTGTTTCTGTAATTCTATGTTTTGGTGTGCAATAAAGTGTTATCTATCTATCTATCTAAGTTTTAGATATCAATATTGAACATAAGATACAACTGCTAGCAATCTCCAAATAAAATTTTAGAATTTTCTCTAATTTGATGAAATTATTATGCCAGAAGTAACATCCAGATCGTTGTCATATTTAGATACATTTTAGTGCTTGGCTCGAGTTTTGTACCCTAGGGACAAAATTATATACCTACACAAAAAAATTGCGATTTTAAACAAAAAGTTTTGGGAAAAAAGTTCCTTAATCAGGACACTAGCTTTTTGAAGAGCAAAACTATGAGGATTTCCTCATTAGTAAATAGTATGAGAAAATAAGAATGCTCATATTTCTTTTTATTTCTTTTCTAGATAATAACTGTCCTCGCCGGACGAGCAGCTTACTACAATGGTGCTCATTAACTTACGTCAATTTCGACGCACGCTACTGAAAGGTAATACGAACAATTGTTGTTTTATTTCCATATAATATTTCTTAGCTTGAAGAATAATTTATCTTTATTTTGCTGCTTAACAACACGAAACGCAAATTATAGTGAAATTAAATAATGACTTTTTGATTGCTGCACTCGGAGTATTTAATGGATCTTTAAATGAAAAAGTAATTAATATTCATTATTAAGTTTACTATAGATTGTATTGTGCGTCGGGTTACGTAAATTGAAGTGTTTTCTATTGACGATCGTTCTCTGATTTTTTGTGATTTGGCTACGACACCTTATAAAAATAATTTAATCCAAAAATACCCCATGTCTCATAATCTACTTAATGGATGTGGTTCAAATTAATGAAGGTGAAACTATATTAAAGCTTTACCACCACAAATCTTTTTTGAATTTTCTGTGTCATTGCTCAATAGTTAGAGGGGGAGGGACATAATTTTTACGTATTTGGAGGCTAATGTTTGCTCACCTTTATATTGAAATTAAAAAGGTAATTTAATAATATCATTGTGATATTTATCATTCTTATTATTAAATTCCCAGTCACCTAAGTATTCCTGAAAAAATTTCCTCACTCAGTTATTTGCCAGGACCACTCCTAATTCCTGGCTTTTTACAGTTTCACTACCCCAATGAGTAGCAGCATGTAGAATACTTCCAGTGTGTCATTCTCGTAAATCCAGTAATTTCTGAGAAAAATGATTGATGGATGTACCAAAATGAACTGATGGATATACGTCTCGTTTTAATTTTTCTAAAACAGCTATAGAACTATAAAAAGGTAAAAAAATGTAGAATCAAAGAAATGAATTTGCTGTGACATCTCTTAATATGATGAAATCTATGTAAGAAGTATTTTGGTTGTATTCGATACATAACAAGCGAGTGTGACATTGGCGGGTATCAGCCGTCAGCTGACGTGTGTCGCTCCTGAGTCGGCCTCGTCGGCGGGATCAATAAATTGGGAACAGCCTGCTGCTAATGCCAAATTACTATGCCTTCCGATTTAATTGTCTTTCTAAAACTTTCCTTTTCATCACAGAAGAACGACTAAAGATTTGATTTAAAAATAAGCAGAAAAATACGCCTTTTGTAAAGTTCTCGTAGTTAAAAATAGAACATTACAATTGTGACTTATTTTTTAAAGGTTGTTTCAAGTTTCTTTGTTTCTTTACGTAGTTCTTCTAACTCATGACGTAAATGTTTTTAGTGATATTAAAAATAGAAAATTACCCTGAAATGGAATTCAAATGTTACAATTAGAAGGTTAGCAAATTATTATAAACATTTTTAGCTTGCTCATATTTGGTGCTATAATCTCATGGAAGCGGAAATGAGCGCTACGGACTACGAGCTTGCTACGTTTTTCCGTGGTTTAACTTGGCCGAACTAATAAATCACGTAACAACATAACAAGAAGTACCTATTTCATTAATCTTTCCTGTCAGCTACATATTGACTGAGTTTTTGTAGATCAAAAGGGACTGAGCCGGAAATGTACGGTTCTGTATTTCATTTGACAATTGGGTTATTCTACAAATTCATAATAGTAGTTTGCCCAAAAAATCTAATAAATACATTAGTGAAGACCAAATATGTACATTAGGGCAAAAAAACTGCTAAGCTGTGTTCTTTGTCAGAATTTGAACTCATATAATTTGAACGAGATGTCCATCTCTGAATCATCACAACATTTTTACATTCAAGCTATATTTTCTACTTAAGTTCTGTAATCTACGTAATCTGTATGTTGTAGTTTTGTTCTTTTTTTAAAATAATTAATACTTACACATTTTAAAATTTTAAAGGTGTGGTCATTATCAGAACAAAAATTAAACATACTTTTTCGAGGTTTGAACTGAAATATTAAATGTTACCTTCCATTTAATTTATGTTTATTGTGGTATTGTCATAAAAACAAGGTGCGGGTTGGGTGAAAAGTTTTATGTTGTCTATTTTACGAGCGTTTTATGTTAAATGAAGCGTCTTGAATCGCGTGTTAAATGGTAACTTGGTTATCGGAGCGATGGCGCTTGACGTGCTCGCTGGCGCACCACCCTTGATTGCTTTGTACCACAAAATATAGTAACAGAACAAAGACGTATAACGGGTAAACTGACGTACTCGTATATCATATGCCTTTAATAAAAATAATTTATTGAAATCAGACTCGCGTCCATGTTAGTATGTAAGAAACTTAACAACCGATTGTTAGTATAGGTCAGACTTTATTTGGCGACTCGGTTTAACAACAGCACATGTAATGCAACCGGGTTGGTTCGTCAAGCTGTTCTGCCATAGTCCGAAGAATGCTGTTGGAGCTGGCGAGCACAATCGCATGGGTGGCATTCAATGCCGGTTTTCTATATTTTACTAGTCAAGCTTATTTATATCATGCTCTCTTATCATTGCTAGGAAATTGACGTCACTTATATGAAGTTTATGTAAAATAACTATTTTTTTAACGAGGGAAATTCGTTTGAGGACTGTCCATCGCGGGGGAAACATGATAAGGAATGTGGGATTCGCCACGTTGGGGTGGTACTAGGACTGCAAGCAAAAAGGGCTATTGGCATATAACGGTCAGGGATACCCACTACAACCCTTCGGTGTTTTGTCCGTCGTCCTTATGCCAGGGCAGCGGGTACGTGATCGTGCCGCTTCGCAAAGCCCTGGCAAGCGGTGGCCAATGGCCTGATCGATCTATTATCGATGTCAAATAACTAGCAGTAAGTCGAATAACGAGGTAGTGAGATCTATCGAGTTGTGTTCCGGCATTAGTAGCCAGGTTTCGGTATCTCTTTAGAGATCGGCAGCACCTTGTTAGCACGTTTGGTGTTACAAATGTCCATAGGCGATGGAAACCGCTTTCAACCAGGTGGGCGGTATGCCTGTCTAAGTCATCATGTGCGCGTATTAATTATAATTGTACCTTCTGTGCACATAACAATGACTAAAGCTATAAGAATCATATTAAAATAGGTACAAAATAAAAAAAACCTTCTTTCACTCACTGCGTTGAAACCATGTTAGAAAATTATGTAAATACACTCGTTTTTGCTACTAGTTAAAACAAGACGTTAGATAGTTCACGATAAGTGACTACTATATGAACTTGGTCGTGGACAGTACGTATTTTTAATTTAGTAGGTAACCTAACAGAATGTTTTATAAGTAAAAACACAATGATCATGGATTCATACTTGTGATTCGTTCGACACAGCCTATTGCGCTATTATGTGTTTCATTTATCTTTATGTATACGATATTACTTTATATCAATAAACGAGTTTTTATTTAGCTTTGCTTTAACAAAAATTATTATCATTTATTGTTTTAAGCTTTTCCGTATTCTGTGCTCGTACCATCGCGCCCCATTTTGTGGCGACGAAGCATGATATCGTGTTGCACAACCACAATGCATTACTCTTCACAACAGTCTGTTCAACTATCACAGTCCTTATTCCACTAGCGCCTTATCTTGTTTCCGGTTGCGTGTGCAGAAAATAGCACAGCAAAATCTACAAAACAAATGCACTTATTACAAATTCAACACAACTCCGTGGTTTACGTTCAAGATAATGGCATCGATTTTTTATTCTTATATTGTATATATAAAGCTATGTTAGGAAAGCATGACAAATTGTATATCTGCTATTAATAGGTTGGAGTATGGAGAAGTCTAATAAAATAAAATATCATTGAGTTTTAAAAGCAAGTACCTACCTAAATAAAGTAGATTGATGCCAGTTGTGACGATAAGAATTCACGTTCAAGTTTTGACGTAATTTATAATTAATATTATGAGAGAGTTCCCGGTGGCTACACCACGGATCAGGTCCTAACAGCTAATTATTTTTTACTTAAAAAAAAGTATTATCTACATAAACCTTCAGTGAAAAATTATTTAGAAGATCGTGAAAATCGCTTATAATCTCGCTATGTGTATGTAGATGGTGGTATTTTAATCTCTGCAAAATATCTATGATCCTGGCTAAAATAGGCAATATAAGTCACATTCGAGTACACAATTGGTTTGGAAAACATACTTCTAATCCCTAGATTACAAAAACGGTCATTATAATTAAAATCGACTTGGACACTATAATTACTATTTTCACATCGAGTACTGGAACAAAATAGTCGATAAAACGATGTGTTGGAAAATAGAAAATGTTCAGACTGTATCAAATGATGTAATCTGTAGGATCTATCTATTTTCAGTTCAGCGGTCGCATTGTCCACGCCGCGTCGCAGTAGGGAGGGAGCTCTCGGCTTTTTTGTTTTTGTCCTGTGAGATGGAATTGACGCGATAAAAACAATAAGCAAAATACGGGAACACAATAGAAAAGACTTCATAACAGAAATGATTTGAATAATTTTATTATAACGGTTTGTTTTGTCTCTTTAGAGGAAACTTGACTTGGTAAGTTTGGCCTGTTGCGAGGTCTAACATAGACTTGCAAGTTTACTTATTTATAAACGTAACAGATCGGCCAAGTGTGTAACACTTTAGGCATAGTGAAGAGTTTCGTAAAGGTGTACTCTACTGTTTATGCCATTTGGCTACAGAACCCTGAAAAGTTTTTTTAGAAAATACCACTTCTTTTAAAAATTGCTCAAAGGATCTTATTAAAACCAGTTTATATAAAAAAATCTGTGTGCCAGCCTGTAATTTTAGAAGAAATTTCAGACTATAGTTATTTTTTTATCAGTCTAACGATACTCTCAATTATTATACACATATAACACGTCGTATCTAACGTATTATATATATAATCCTAAGTACACAAAGAAATTTAACGTCCCAGTTATATCTATGGGAGTAAACTGCTAATCTTTAGTGTTATTGCAATTTACTACACCATTACGTAAAACAATATATCTTAAATTTCATACGTATAGATTTAATAGAATTCATGAAAAATACATTTGACATAAATAATCACTGGAACGGACAGACATAAAGTTTTAATAAGGGTTCCTATTTGCCAAAACGGCTATGGGATCCTAAAAAAGAAGCTTATCAAGAATAATGAGGTTAAAGTTCAAGATACTCTGAACAATATTTCAACGGAATTTGGAAGATACTTCACTCGCAAATGAATAAAATGTTAGATGTGATATGTAAGTGCAAAGGCTTTGCTTCAAATTACTCGTTGCTTCCGCTGAATTTTACATTTCAACTGTGTTGAGATTTATGTTCAATCTGTTTTGTCTACCAGCACGCTGATTTAAGCACAAGCAATATTACATTACCCTGCACTTACAAAAATGGTAACTGTATTTGCGTGTCATAAGACTGGATTTTTTTGTAATGTTTTGAATGTTTCTTGTTTGATCCTGTAATAATACTACTGTGCAAAAATACAGTATTACTTTTTACCATCAGGATTGTATTACCCGCAGAAAAAGGTCGACCAAGTAAGATATTTCATATTTCCGGGTGTAGTGTAACGTTTTTAACGGTTTAAGTTTTAAAAGGTATGCACCGTACCTATTAGATATTTTTGGCGTAATGTACAAATATTATCTAAGTTTGGTAGAAGGTGGAAATTTTGTGAAAAAGGGTACTCTGCACGGTACAATGAACAAGGTGCTTAACCCACATTTCATATTCATACTGGACATATATCATTTAATTTTATTCAGCCTTCAGAAAATATCTCTAATTTTTTTCTGAGAGCAGTAGTGAACTTGGTTACAATGTGTAGTATAGTATGAGGATTGGAGCGTTTATTATCAAATAGAAAATATGTTCATATTTTTATCCATGCAGGAACGTAGAAAGAATAATACCATTTCCGGCGGCCGGGCGGTCTGTCGTAAGAGGTGACAAAACAACCCACAGCCAGGTGGTAGGGTATTTGCTCGACTGAATGGCGACCTCCCCTGGTCTAGAGTATGCCGCCATACCAACCTTGTGTTGTGTTCCAGCATTAGTGACCAGGCTCCAGTCTCTCCGTTAACAGTGCAGCAGCGCATTTGTAGCACCTATGGTGTTGCAACTGTCCATAGGCGATGGTAACCGCTTTCCATCAAGTGGGTCGTCTGCCTGTCTGCTGAACTCCTGCAATAAAAAAAATGTGGCTTACATAATATCAGCAATTCAAAAAAACAGTTGCATTATACATAGTCATGTAAGAAGCACCATATAAAAAGTGTTTGTTAGAAGATATTAATGACAGTAGATGAAGCAAAAGATGTATATAAATATTGCATAGCAAGTAAGTGGAGGTTCATCGTCTATGCCTACCACTATGGCTATACCACAGACGTGACATACATTATATGAACGCATATAGTATATGTAATTATACGAAATGGCAATAGACAGGCGAAAATATAATATGTAACCCATTTTTTTTCTTTGCTTGTCTTTCTAGCTGTAATGTTTCCTTTAAGGAGGCGTCACTACTCTTAAACTATACATGCCGCGCATGATTTTTCATGTGTCTCCTTATGAATATTCGCGAGTTTGTCAGCATTATTTTTTTAATGTCTTAATAAAGAAAATCGCAGTGGTAATCATGCTACACCTATTTCTATGTTTCTTACCAATAATCTAAATATATGAATTTTCATACCTTGACCTTAACTTGAGGAGTTATGAACTCATAACTCTTCGAGTTGAATAGTTGATGCTCGGTTACTCATACAAATCATTCGCTATTTGATAATAAATTTTATTAAATTCATATCCAACTCTAGACTATAATTTATATACTTGTTAAATTTCATTAAGATCTGATCAGCCATTTAGTTCTAAAAATTTAACAAACAAAGTTTTTACTTTTTTTCTCATTTAATTTTATATATCAGTATGGATATGGATGGCCATTGACGGGCGTACTGTAATTTCGTTATACCTAATGCCGAACTCTTTCCTCTGAATGTCAGGTTGTGTTATTTGTCAAGGCGTAATTTATTCTATGACAGAATAGCTCCTTGTCAAGTTGTATAGACATTAATTGATATTGTTACGTGCGAGCGGGGGTACGCAGTTATGGATTGGAAGAAAACACCAGTTTTTAATTTAGAAGCTTTTATTGACTTACACAGCCGCACGCAGTACCTCTCTGCAGGGTTGCCCCTATACGCACCACCAACGATGTACAGTCCCGACGATAAGTTAACACACCCTCAATACCGTCGCCGATATGGCGTAGACCACCTCCAATATTATCGCGGGTAGCTCGCTTCTGGTTCCTCCTTCGAACTACGCTAAACACCTCCTTCGCGTATCTGTCCACCAAACTTGTCACTAAATTCACCACTTAATCCGTCTCTGTACTCTATTAACCTTCTCTGATAACCCTTTAGTATCGCACTTGTCGTTTCACCGTCTTGGACTGAACTCAACTTTTAAACTGCAACTTTCAACTCTAAACTGCCCGGTAGGCGCGCCTTACGCTGTTTATATACCCGGAAGAATTTTCTAGAAACCATATATCTATGTATCTATCTCTGTCTCTTCTTTCCGTCTTTTCTCTGTCTTTTCTCGAACCTTCTGTTCGGGAACTTTCGTTTATACATCTATCCCTTTCTAACATCTATCTATCTCTTTCTTTCGTTCATTGTCCATCTCTTTCTAACATCTATCTATCTCTTTCTTTCGTTTATCGTCTATCCCTTTCTAACATCTATCCGTCCTTGTCTTTTCCTTCCAGAAATGTCTAGTATTTTCTAAAAGTTCTAAAACTGATTTACGCTGCTGGGCAGTTACACCCTCGGTCGCCACAATATTATATACAAAATGATGTTGCATCACTACTATGTGCACCAAGTAATTCCTGCATTTATTAAGGTTAAACTTTAAACACTGCACGAGCTTGATACAAAGTTAATACAGAATAGATACAGGTATCAGAGGTGCTGTAAGACTGAATTTGTCCCCGCCATTAAATATGCCCAATATAAAAATTATTATTAGAAAATAGTTTTTTTATATGACGTACCTGATATGATGTGACTTTGAGTTAAATACTACAGTAATAAAATATTCTTTATACATTGGAAGGTACAATTTTTCGTATAATTAGATATACAGTGAGTAAATTTAGCTGCCGCGGCAATTCAGCTGTGGGTTCTCACCATTGATGCATTACACCAGACTACGAGGTTACTAATAACGAAGAAACAGTCACCATATACCAATCCTCATAATGGTAAAGAAGGTAGCAGTCGAGTATCTATTGACCACTTGATGGCATTATAAGCTTAGGCATATGAACTGAATTATCAGTGCAAAGCAGATAAGTCGAACAAAATTGTCAACAACATTGAGAGGTAGATAAAACTTGTTTACTAGCATTAACTATGCCTGAGTAATTTGGCAATATATTTGATTAAAATACGAAATAATGTTATCAGGTGCTAGTCGAGGAATTAATTAGACCTGTTACGCACGTATGCTGCGGTAATTAAGAGTAGAGCCTCCATCAATATCGCGGCTCCCGGAGCGTGACGCGTGTAAAGCGTTCTCTATAGCCTTATACTTAACTTGTTTGTTTCGCTAAACACTTCAGAATATATGGAAACTGGATAGGCAGTAATTAATTATGAATATTAGTAAACATTTTTGTTGTAGCCTCTGAAATATTGGATGAATCATTTTTATTGATATTCTATCAAATTCAAATATTTTAATTTATATAGGAATAAAATATATAATGTCATTTTAGCACTCATACATTATTATTGAAATGCGTTCATCAATATTTTCGAAATTAGTTTGTATTTCATTTGAGACTTTTAGGCCAAATAGATAACAACAGTCAACAAAATCTGTAACAGATTTCTTAAATTATTCGTTAATTGAAAAATCAAATAAATTTTCTTTTCTATTTATAAAATAAGTACAACTTATGCATTATGAGTTCAAAATTATAAGGCAACTCTGACACGACGTCGCGTAATTGGCAATATTAACCAATAGATAAACTACGTTTACACACATCGAGGGCTTCATAACAAATGGGGGTAAAGACAAAAGTGCAGTCTTACACAAGGGACAAAATTGTGAATAAAACAAATCCAGTTGATTGTATAAGGCTTAAATTTGGAATACCCTTCTTTCTAGGTACAACTTGCACACTCGTAAGACTTGCTAAATTCTAACATGCATAGTTTTTAGTAAACAACAAAAAAATGTCATACAAAATGTATAATGTAAATGTCTACGCCTATATGTTATGAAGCCCGACATTATACTTACAATAACCGGTATTTCTTCAATAATGTATAAATTATTTTTTTTGACAATTGTGCACCACAATAAATTCGTGGTAGTTTAGATACTAGGTATCCGCGTTTTGTTATGATTATCTTGGTTTTAACCCAGAGCACACAAAATTTAAGTAACTTTTCGAACCTATCTAATGTGCATATTACTACCTACGATTATCATGTGCGGTAAAGGAAAACGGCGAAAAATGGAACATGTGTCGAGGAAACCAGTACCAGTACATACACCGGTATTGAAATTAGCCATGTATGATACCCACCGATCTAGTAAGAACAAGCGTGATATATATAACGTCCATTTCACAATATGGGTAAGACCTGAGCCTAAATTAGATTCGGAAACATTTCACCAAAAGGATATAATGAGCAACTTCAAAACCGAATAATAATTTACTTTATGACCTCAAAAGAAAGACTCAAGGATAAAAATTTAAAATATTCACAACTTAGCTCTCAAGGTGGACGATAAAACCCGACGAAGAATCTCCTTAAAAGAGTAATTTGAAAGTGCCCTCTACCTTTGCAAATAAACCAAGTGCCTTTGTGAGACAACAATACCTACATGTTTTACGGTCAAATTTAATTTAGCGCACGGCGAGTAGCTCTCGAATACTAGGCAAGGAAACTTGTAACATGAAGTTACTCGAGCCAGCATTTACTAGTAACGTTACAAGACATGAATTTTGCTTCAGCGTGATTCAACTGTTCGCAACATAGTCTTTTCAAAAAGTATAAAAAATCTCTTTAAATTATGGAAGACGTAAATTTAAGACATTATTAAAATAAAAAATTACGCCTCATGTATAAAGTGGTACCTATCATAATTAATATGTTTAATTAAATTCAGATGCTGAAATAGTAAGGATTTTTAAATATAATATTATAATCAAAGTGTTTTATAATTCATAAATGGCTTGGAATCACATTTTTAAGTTCTTAGTTAACCAGAATATCGCTGTAATGTATCCCTATACTGCAGTTTATAATGTAATGTACGTACAAAACAAATGTCAAAATGTCAAAAATTAATTGAGTCAATGCCCCACCGGTGTAAAGCAGTAATTAAAAGCCGTGGATATGCTATTAACTATTAGTTTTAGTTAATAATGTATTAAATTGCTTTTTAAATTTCTCGCGCTACATATTATTGTGATTTTTTAAATGTGAGTGTCATACAAAACGATTCCCGAGCAGTTTAATAAATCGTTCTTAATTATTTGTCCAGCTTCAGTACTATTTGAATGTGTTACTTTGGGAAAATAATTAAATGTGAAAAAAATAGTTAGAGATTTTATTCTTTATTCCTAAGCCACGTTGTTCTATTAATGTGGCTATTTTATGACATAACTAGTTGCTTCTCAGAAGGTACACATCTCTGTGTATGACACGATTTAAATAAAAAACTTCTAGAGCTTCAAATCGTTCTTAATTATATGAACACAACTGTATATATATATATACATACTAAAATTAATTAATAAACATTAAATAAGGAATAATCAGTGTTTGTTATGTATCTTATAAAAGCAAATCATTATTGTAGGTGTTAACTAATCTTACTTTGATCTGCTGTTGTTCTTCAGTAACTGATAATGTATGTCGTTGTCTTAGATCATATAAGACATATTATACCTTTATGGTTGTTGTATACAGCTTTGGGTTTCATTACGATCACGTCTGATGACAGCCTTCTGTTACGACTCGAATTAAAATGCCGTTGGAATTATTATAGAGTTTATTAGAACTATACAGACACGTATAACACAGGTACAAATATAACCAAACACAACAAGTCCAAACGTAATGCAGAAGGTCGTAATTCAATGAAACGCGCAAAGTTCGTCACTTATTAGATTCCCGATTGTAGGACACACGTCTCGCTTCGCTCGTGGTTATCGCTCGACTGACTGGTCTCTCCATCGGGCTTTGGTTTTATACCTTCCAAATACAAATGTGACTGTATTGTAGTCAACCTAATCCGTAACACCTGGCTAATGATTACAATAGAACAATAGGCCGTATGCCAACAAGTAAACAAAAGAAGACAATCATAAAAGAATTACAATAGTTTCAATGTTAATAGTTATTAGTTCGAATGCCGACGGGTAATAAATGAGCTTTGTTTCAGATATACAGGTGGATTTTGTTTTTGTTGGGACCTGAGTTGTAACATTACGATATGATCTAGGGTGGAGCATGCTTGCCTAAATGCCTATGAGGTACATATACCTACGAGACTTGAAGAGAACCAGGTTGTAGGCATCAGGAATTACAAACTCTGACAAATACACTTCCACTTTTTTGCGGTGCCCGTGATGAAAGTGGACGTGAAAGGATTCGTATATGTAGTAGGTTTATAACAATAAATTACGTTTAGTAAAGAAAAGATGTAAGTCATAATTTAAAAGTTTGGTAATCTTCCTTTTTAGATAGTATAAAACAAAGCCGCTTTACGCGTCTGTCTTTCTGTATATCCACTAAATCCTCCTTAACCGCGTAACGGATTTTGAAGCGGTTTTAAGCAACAGTTAGATAATTCTCCAAGGAATTTATATATAGTATACATAAAAAATTCCCTGTCACAGTGTTTGTCGCGCGATGAACTCTGAAACTAATCAACTGATTTAGATCTTTTTTTTTTATTTTGCTGAATTTGTTCCAACTTAGAACAGAGGATAGGTTTCATTTCAATTTACAAACATTTTTAAACGACTTCGAAAAAAGGAGGAGGTTCTCAATTCGTCGGGATCTTTTTTTTTTTTTTTTTTTTTTTTTGATTTTTTTTATGTATGTTCGCCGATAACTCCGTGATTTATGATCCGATTTACGTGATTCTTTTTTTGTTCGACGCGGAATAGCTTCCAATTGGTCCCCTAAAAATTTTACATAGTTTGGCCCAGTAGTTTTCATTTTATGAACATTTTCCATGGAAATAATTTTCACTCCGTTCCATATGTTCGCCGATAACTCCGTGATTTATGATCCGATTTACGTGATTCTTTTTTTGTTCGACGCGGAATAGCTGCCATGTGGTCCCCTAAAAATTTGACATAGTTTGGCCCAGTAGTTTTCATTTTACGAACATTTTTTTGTTCCCGGTTCTTGGGACCTATATTTTTTAAGAAGCGCGGCATCATTCGTTGGTCCACCCATACATAGCTAGACACTAAAAAGTAACAAATAAAATTTAAAAACTTCGTTTAAAAAAACCGACTTCAAAAACTAAAATGTATAAAATAACTTATTTCTTAAGCTATTATTATTAATATATATTATCTAAAACATCTTGAAGTCGGTGCAAAGTAAAACATAAAAATTACTATATTTTGAAAATTACTAAGCACCGACTTTAAGATGTTTTAGATAATATATATTAATAATAATAGCTTAAGAAATAAGTTATTTTATACATTTTAGTTTTTTAGTTTTTGAAGTCGGTTTTTTTAAACGAAGTTTTAAAATTTTATTTTATACCGACAGGTCGGGTATGTATGCTCATGCTCAATTTTCATGCTCTATTGAAATCCCTTTGAAGATTACGTTTATTTATTAATTTAGTAAAAATGTAAAATATACATTTTGATTATACCTAACGTTCTTACAAGAAAGATTACAGAACATTTTTATTATTGGTATGTATTAAAATAATCCTTTGTACATATTAAATTACGCTATAATGCTCTCTCCGACTTAATTTCGAAACAAATAAATTTTAGTCCGCACATATCTAATAAAATATGCATGTAAAATGAAATTATTCCCGACGACTGTGCAGTGCTTTGATATGTCGAGATGTAATCAATCCATTGGAAAGGGCCATCGTACATTTCGTAGTAATGTTTGAATTAGAATTTTGTAGTTACTTTTGTTATCAGGTGTGCGCTAAAAGTGTGGCTATGTAGTTAATATGCCTGCATCTCATTTCAATGACGCAAGACCAATATTATATGAAATATCTGCAGTCTTTAAAGCCACAGCACAAAGAGTTATCTCTTGACTAGTAAAGTTAGCAAGGGGATTTAAATGAAACTTGACTCAGAGCTCATATATTTTACATTCCGATAAATGACGTCGTTTCTGTGAGACAGAGATGGAGAGAGAGAGAGAGAGAGAGAGAGAGAGAGAGAAAAGAGGTGGTTCAGATTTGGTGCTGCCGTTGTTATTCACCAAAGAGTACATTGAATAATATAAGTTATTCACTAACAAATATGTCGTCGTGACATGCCAACGTGAAAGAGGTTTCGTTGCCACTTGATGGTGATTACATAAATTACACATCATTGCATACAAAGCAAAAACGAAACAATAGCTTATTAGTTGTATCATCGAAGAAGAATAAATATTACGAATGGCAATCAACTAGTAAAATATTAGATATAGGCAGATATGTAACTCTGAACCTCCTAAATAATATTTAACGAAATGGCACCACAGCACGCCCTTCTCTTGATCTTTTACGTTTTATTATCCAAGTCCTATTCATATTATAAACGGGAAATTTGTAAGGATATATTAGATGTCATTTTCTCTTACACGTAATAACTACTAGACGGATTTGAATGTAGCTCTAAAATAGTGTGGCTTATATATCAAATTAATATTAGTTATAATTTAAAAAAAATGTTTAAATTCAATAATAGTAAGAGAAGAAGAAGAGAAGTCCCGGGAACAGTTAGTTTACCATGATTATATTTTTAAAACCAAATCAGGCATAAATTGAAAAGAAACACAACAAAACTTTCAATCTAACTATGTATCAATTTCAAAAGAGGTCTTAATCCACAAATTGTGACAAGCCTTAGAATGGTCTAAGTGACAAGCCCTTAAGGAGCTTAACAAATATTTCTGGGATACGCGACCACTCCCCGCTCTTTCCGCCGTCTTACCTCGTTTCTCCGCAACCCTTTAATTGTTTTACAAGAAACAAAGACAAAGCATAGTTTGTAATTAAACCGAGCTCAAAATGACCCTTTACATTACTAACTCATCCCAACATTTCAGTTGATAAATTTTAATCTAAAGATTAATGCGATCAAATCTTAACCGCGTTTCTGTTATTCATGACAAACCGGGATTGGTGATTATGTATGAGCAAAGTTATGCTTTATTGCATTATTAATCGTTTTCTCTGTAAAGGAGTGAGATTAATTTTAATTAGAAATTGTATTTGTACATAAAGGTATTGTACTCCACCGCAACAATAAAGTAATTATTTGTTAATGATTTTGATAATTACTAGATGTGTTTTGGCTGCTTCACGTATATTTTTGATGTTCTTAACCTAAAATTCAGATTCGTGTCCAGTGGAAATTAACATATTTTCCAGTAAAATTATAGATGAGGAGAAACCATAACAATATGATAATATGATTCCTAATTCCAAAGCGAAAACCCACAATTTTATTTTTGGTATAGTTTTATTAGTATTAGTAGTGTTACAGTATAACCGTAAGCGTGTTAAACCGTAATCAGTATGGACGGATTATTAATTATAATTTAATTTTAAGCTATCTTTGGTGGCAGTGCAGGACCTCGTAACTACAATATAAATGTATGTAAAAATTATAAGAAAAAAAGAATGTCACCAAAAATGAAGTTACAAAGTCCCGGACTAACGCCGACGATATGCACGGTGTCATTATATCCTTCAATAAAAAATATTAGGTTATGTTTAAAAGTAAGTAGTTTTTGTAGAGATCAAAAATTCAATTAATAGAATTGTACGAAGCAGTGTTGTGGTTGATGAGGTAACACGTAGAATCAGTAACGATCTAAAAAGTGCCAATCGATATATTCTTCGCACTTCCGCGACGCTCGTGTAAGTTTTAATAAAATTATACGTTATTCTATTACCATGCCATCATCGCGCTATATTATTACTTATTCATCAGATTTATGGCGCCATCGTTGGTAAGCTGTCATTACGAAATGAAATTATGTTATTATTAATTGCTATGATATCTTACAAGTGTTGTAAGTTTATATTTTAGGATTATCTCTATGATAACTACGGGAATGAAATCTTTAGTTTAATTGCTTTTTTGTATTTTTTGGTAAAATCAAATATTTGATGCAAAATTCTGCCAACTGCGTCTCGGTCAATTCATTGTGAAAGGTTCCATAACGGCGACGAACATCCCCGTTGTTACGCAAAGTATTTTTTCGAATTAATATTTTCTTAAAGTAATTTTTGTATAAACCACTTATAGATTCTTTTATAATTTTCAACCATTACGTTTCAAGTTACAAAATTCGACGACGGCAAACTTTTTCAATTTTAAAACATGGTTATAATGTTTAGATACCTATCTAATGATACCTTACATGCTTAATATAAACTGGACCATTCTAGAGTGGCATTGTTACAGATACTTCTACGTTTATTAAGCTTTTCCTAATTATAGGGGTCTGCACGTAGAGGGGTTCTTCCTTACTAGCTCTTCTTGGAAAATCCTTTTCTATTTTGGAATACCTCAATTTCGCAGCATAAATATTAATATCATGTAAATCATGAATGCAAGTGCTCAGTCCGTCATTATTTTTGTTCATTACTTACGAGACATATCGTCGATCACCAAGTTGAACTGTTATATAAGTTTAAGGTTTAAAACATTTATTTCTTGAAAAAGAAAGTTATTTCTCTGTATGGAAATTTACAATTCCCTTACAGAGAAATAACCAGTTACGTTTAACATATATTTAACCCCATTAATGCATCTGTCAATTTATTATTGTAATATTTAGGCCCGCTTGCATAAGGTTGCTTAAGGTGTTATTTAAGGAACACAAAACGTATTTAACACCGTTAAATACAATTAGCGTCTTGCACAACGCAAAATTTACCACTAAATATGTTTATAGAATTGTCAATACGTTTTGTGCAAAACGTATTTAGCCAGTTTAATGTGATTAACTAATTTTATTTAAAGGCGATCGTTATGGAAGCGGCCCTTGATGTTTTAGTTTTAAAATATATGAGTATAGTATAGTATAGTCTTGAAACGAAAGTGGGAACAATGCAATTTGTTTATTAAGACCACGAGCTTATTAAAACAAATAAAGTGATTTTTGAACCACAGTTACGTGTCTTTGTCAGTCAGTTTTACTGTTTTAGGTTGGGTAAAAAATGACAAAATTAAAATAATATTAATTTAGTCAAGCAAAGTAGTCCTTCAGAATGTGGTTTTTTCAATACTATTTGAACAATAAGACGACTTTACTTCTTTAATATTTTCGGTAGGCTTTATATAGTAATGCGTTAATAATTCCGTAGTTTGTTCTGAGTATATTAAATAAAATGTTTTTTGCTTGCTTAGTTCGTAGTTTAGCAGTAAAATGATCTATAAGTATTTGTAGTAAAAATTATTGGTGTTTGTGTAGATTTTAAATTTCTTAAACAACAAATGTTGAGTTTGCATTATATTTAATAATCTTGTTTCTTTATTTTTTTTAGTAGCAGAAAGATAGTTAAATTGGAGAAGTATTTTTATTATTCTACTAGAGTTTATTTACCCGCGGGTCGGACTCAAGTGCGTGCCACTTGTTTAGAGAGCAGGCGTCTATCCTCTATGTAAATACATAAACAATTAAAACTACTACAAAAACTACCAAAACTACCGCAGTTACAACAACTACCAAGACTACCAAACTACCGAAACTACCACAACATCTTAAACTACCAATCAAAATGGCCAAAATAAACAAAACTACCAATTAAACCTCCCAAACATCCAAAACTACCAAAACTGCCACAACTACCAAACGACCAAATTGACCATAAGAATCAAAATGACGAAAATAGCAAACCACAAAATAATAACTTACCATATTTTCTGGGATAACCTTTGCATAAAGTATCCTTTGTGCACCCTCGGTATAAAATTTACATTTATATACCGAATTTCATCCAAATCGGTCCAACAGTTTTTCCGGGAAAACGTAACAGATAGACGGACAGACAGACAGACAGAGTTACTTTCGCATATTTTGTATTTGTATAGAAATAATATATTAAATGCCAGTAGAAATTGTAATAGTGGCATGCGTATACAATATTGCTAACAAATTCTTCGGTGTAGACGATCTTCAAGAAGGGTTGTTCTCGATTTACTTGCAATCACTCATCAGACCCTGATTTAACTCGGGAGTATACTCTTTCAAAAAAAAAGAAAAAATTAAAAATCCGTACACAATTGAAGAAGAAATCACGTGACAAAAAAATTTCGAGGGTTTCTTTCGAATTCCCTGGGAACCATTCATCATAATTATACTGAATTGGTGACTATATGACCATCTCGAGAGTTTATACTCTTTAGAATAAAAAAGAATTTGAAAATCGGTCCCCAATTGACGGCATGCATGCATGTTACACGTATCTGTAACATGCATACAAAAAAAATAAGTGTCTGCAGAAAATGTAATACTGAGACTTACTATCGATTTCTTTAAGATCCATTCAGAGTCTGACTTGGTGAGCATGAGACCACCTCGACGTTATACACCTGGACACAATAAAGAAACCAATATTGAAAATCGGTTCATTATTGACGGCGAAATCGCGTAACACACGGGCAAAAAAACGAACATATAATTGAAAACCTCCTCCTTTTGGAAGTCGGTTAAAAATTAAACAAAAATATTATGTTTGAATTATAAGTGGGAAATTCTGAAATTAGATATGGCAGTATAAAATTTTTCAATGAAAATTGGTCAGAATAAGACCCGTTTAACAGTTTTAATAATTAAATTACTTTGAGGGTTGCTTAGGTAAGAAAAAAACTAATTCATCATGACTTACGGAATCTCATATTCTGCGTGGTCTTGCAGTGATAATTGTCCAAAGTGAAATATTATCCCCGCAAATTGCTTATGCACTGGAACCTTGTCAAATTGACGTGAATGTTTCACGTGACGTCATCCGCAACTCGATACGTACGCGTACTCGCCGGCCAGTGATGCTAACGGTATTGAGTGTTCGGCTACGGTTACTTCACCAAAGTGGCGACCAGGCGCAATAGCAATATGCGGGGATAATATACAGAAACAAGGTTTAAAATTGACCTACTTTTGCAAGAAATAACATTTGTATATGAAATTATGTCCTTGAATGCAAGGAAATATATAAATAGGTTTCATTGTAAGCTCGATCGTTTAACATGAAATATGCATGTCCAAGGTATAATCTAATTATATAAAAATCAATGCCACTTTTCGTTTTAATTTTATAACTTGAGAACGACTTTACCGATTTTGATGAAATTTTGTGTGTGTGTTTGAGTGGGTCCCGGGATGGTTTAGATCCACAATTGGAACCGGTAGGTTGCGCTGAGATCGGGTTCTAGAATTCTCCTAATCACCTTGAGCGATTTTGGTGATTTTGTTTTTGTGTGTTTGAGTGGGTTCCCGGATGGTTTAGATTCACAAAAAGAACCGGCAGGTGGTGCTGAGATCGGGTTCTAGAATCCTCCTAATCACTGGGAGCGATTTTGGTGATTTTGTTTTTGTGTTTGAATGGGTTCCCGGATGGTTTAGATTGGGCGCACACTTTCGTCGAGAATTAATGGATCTGCCCATATCCCTATTAATATTATAAATGCGAAAGTAACTCTGTCTGTCTGTCTGTTCCGTTTTCACGTAAAAACTACTGGACCGATTTGGCTGAAACTCAGTATATATATATTTTCGATGCCGAGGATGAACATAGGATACTTTTTATCCCGAAAAATGGAATAGTTTCTGGGATAAAATGATATTTGTCTGTCTGTTTGTTATGCTTTCACGGAAAAACTACTGGACCGATTTGGATGAAATTCGGTACGTATGTAAATTAAATACTGAGGATAGACAAGGGATAATTTTTATTTTGACCTATTTGGTAATTTTGGCCTAAATGATCATTTTGGCCTTTTTGATCATTTTGACCTTTTTGGTAATTTTGGCTTATTTGGTCATTTTTACTTTTTGGTCACTTTGGCCTTTTTGGTCATTTTGGCCTATTTGGTCATTTTGGCCTTTTTGGTCATTTTGGCCTATTTGGTCATTTTGGCCTATTTGGTCGTTTTGCCTATTTGGTCATTTTGGCCTATTTGGTCATTTTGGCCTATTTGGTCATTTTGGCCTATTTGGTCGTTTTGCCTATTTGGTCATTTTGGCCTATTTGGTCATTTTGGCCTATTTGGTCATTTTGGCCTCTGGTCATTTTGGCCTAGTTGGTCATTTTGGCCTATTTGGTCATTTTGGCCTATTCGGTCATTTTGGCCTCTTTGGTCATTTTGACCATTTTGATTATTTTGGCCTTTTTGGTCGTTTTTGCCTATTTGGTCATTTTGGCCTATTTGGTCATTTTGGCCTATTTGGTCATTTTGGCCTCTGGTCATTTTGGCCTAGTTGGTCATTTTGGCCTATTTGGTCATTTTGGCCTATTCGGTCATTTTGGCCTCTTTGGTCATTTTGACCATTTTGATTATTTTGGCCTTTTTGGTCGTTTTTGCCTATTCCATCATTTTGACCATGTCGGTCACTGTGGTCTTTTGGTCATTTAGAATTTTAGACCATTTTGGCCTTTTTGGTCAAGTTTTGTAATTTATTTTGTTGACAGATAGACGGGGGATGGTATAATTAGCGATATAAAATGAAGTGAATGTTCTGTGGGCAGATACATAAAAATGTAATATAACATAACCTGTAGCACTTGCTCTATAAACAAGAGACACGCACTAGAGGTTAACCCGCGGCGCAGCCGCGGGGTAAATTCAAATTCAATTCAAATTCAAAAGTTTTTATTCAAAATAAGTTCCACTGGAGAACACTTTTTGAAGGTCATACATATAGGTTAAAATTTAATTTTACTTCCTAGTCTATGTACACCGCTTCGCAACGTGTTATTGCTGTTAAGGAGAAGAAGCGGCAAGAAACTCCCCAGCAACACGTCTAGCTAAAAAAAATTTTTCTTTATATTTGTTGTTCTATTTTTTATATTTAAGTACTTTTTTAAAAAGATTTTATACAGAATTATGTTACAGAATAACTTTTGAAGAATTAATGGAGTTGTAGCAAACAGTGCATATTCAATAAGACAAAAGCGCAATAAAAGGATAGAAAATAATTATAGTTATAAATATAAAGACGTAACGTTTTTTTTTTTTTTTGCAACATATCTCCATATATTCCTTACAAGTACGGCAAGATAAAAACGTTATACTCGTACAAAACACAGTATAAGAGGTTGGAGCGAGCTGTTATGTAAATGAAGTTTTGTCATTTAAATATTCTTCAATAGTGTAGTATCCCTTTTTAAGCAAGATACTTTTTATTTTAAATTTGAATTTAGTGAAGGGCAAACTCTAGTATATTATATAAACAAAAAATAACCAATCTCAAATGTACAGCCAAGCGTTTGCAGCAACAACTGCCGACTAACGAGTGTTGAAGCTGACTTTTAATAGTTCTAACTTAACATTTTTCATATTGAAATTATTTTTAAACTTGTACAAAAAGAGTATTTTATTGTATTCTATAAGGAACCGTCGTTACCAGAGACCAATACGCACACGGCTACATGTTTGATAATAAAACCGCGGGCAAACATCACTCACCAAGCTCCCGCTAAAAACCGTTATATGTAATTAGGTTAACTATTTTTAGCTCTATAATAAATTTAGCCTCGAACTTTTAATAAATACATGAATGATTAGTTTTCAGTTTCAATTCGTTTTTGTGTACTTTTAATTGGATTACTGAATGGATTTTATCAGATTTATGACAAAACTAACTCAAGTGCGCGTCGTTACTTGCACAGTGAACAGTAGTGGCGACGAATGACATTGTTTTTGTTCTTTGCTACGGAATCTTGAAAAACAAGTAATCGGAAAAATATCCTTTCTCCAATTACTCAACGACGTTGACTTGAACAACCACATGGTTTTACGAATTTGGAAATGCTTATTATTGACTGGAATATGCATCATGAATTCAAAATATGCATCACGAACTTTGGTGTTGTATGCAAAATGTGCGCTTTTTTTTCATCTATTTACTAGTAAATAATATGGCTGGTTATTAACACATCCACATTCAAATTGCAGGTTATTAACTGAGGTCCATCAACGGAGTTTTTGTGGAAATAGGAAAAGTTACATTTCACTAAATTCACTGAAATGCTACACAAACACGTTTAGGTGTGAAATTAACAATCCTGCAAGTAATATTTGTAGCTGTCAACGAGATTTGTACAGTTTTAAAAAATAATAATAAACTACAATATAGAGAAAGGAAGGAAGAGCTATGTTAGTTAGAAAGGTTTTTTTTATTGCATGAGTTCAGCAGACAGGCAGACGGCCTACCTGATGGAAATCGATTACCATCGCCTATGGACATTTGTAACACCAAATACCGATGTGGTGCTGCTCTCTAAAGGGAAACTGGAAACTGGCCACTAATGCCGGAACATAACTCAAGGTTGTTACGGTGGCATATTCTACACCAAGAGTGGTAACCACCTGGCTGTGGGTTGTTATTTCGCCTCGTAAAGGCAGCAATTAATTTTAATCTATCTCCGTTCCTGCACGGAAAAAACGAAAAAATGGTTATCCTTTTACACGATTATTTTAATTTATTTTAATATGTAAATGTAACGAATTTTATAAATTACTTTAATAAATATTACGATCTAGCCTCCAGAGAATAAGAAGTTATTTAAATTTAATTGAATTTTCTACAAAATAAATTAGGTATATCTAAAAATGTGTCCATTTGCATTTTACTTACACTAACTAAAATTGTTGACGCACTAAGGTAGTCCCAGTAGTTAGGATAAACCAGTGTAAAGATTCCCATACATATTTAAGCCTGATATGTAATACTTCTGCCGATGTGACATCCTATAATTGGATAACATTAGCTTGACACAGTAATCCGAAGCATTTCGAGGGTTGCCCAAGTAGCCATGTGTCTTTGGATATACATTTTTTCTAATGTATTCATGGAAAATAAATATAATATATGTTATCTTATCGCTAAAATATAGATAGACAAGAAATATAGAAAATTAATTAATATATTTCCCTAATAGTAATAAGTCTGAAAACTTTACACGTTATTGACGTAAGTACCATTTGCATGCTAAAAAAATGTTAAAATCGATTCAGTGCTTAAATTAGTAGTTTCAGTAATAAAGCCTCTTTTTATAACTCGATACTAATGAAATGATTATGGTAAACAAAAGATAAAAAGAAGAAATGTAACAAATATCTTTTAAATTCGGTCGGTTTTTAAATTAAGAACTTAAATTAAAAATGACAGACAAAGCTTAATTTAAAAAAGTACAAATAATAATTCATCATGTACCAAATTCACTATCAGTTGGGAACGTTTCCAAAACGCTGATCGCGCTACCACGCTAAATATGCGTTACCATTGAGCATTTTAAAATTAATCGTATCTAATGATTTTTTCAATTATCTACCAGTTTTTTCTGGGTTATGTCTATTCAAACGAAATGTTGTTACCGACTAGTTCAAAAACTTTGTTGGTAGAATCATAAAAAATATAACGTTAGGGTAGAGGTTCTGACAGGATTGACTTGATTTTAAATTGGTATTTGGCTTTTGGACGGTTCTTATATCCAGGGCCGGATTTACCTAATGTGCCACCCTGGGGCGCCATAAAAATACCGCCCTATTATCTTATATCCTGCACTATTTGAGTAAAGGGCCGAAGAAAAATTATGCACTGTAACTAGACCAGACCAGACTTCAAAATGTAATATCCAATGAGAATTCGATTTCACGATTTAGCATGAAACCAATAACTTCCCATTTTTTTTTGGAAAATCAGATTTTATAAGTCGAATTTTTTTTGCTGACACTCCTAATTTTGCTGCCCTCGACAATTTTGTCGCCCTGGGCACTAGCCCCTAGTGTAAATCCGTCACTGACTATATATTACTTTTATTCACTTACCATACCATCGGTTGAATTTTGAGATTAGATGTATGGAGCTTATGTCAAATTTTAACCGATAGTAAGTCAAATGAACGGTCGTTAAGATACAGGAACGCGCCGTAAACCGTTTGATCTTCAAATAGCTATAAACTGGTTGAAGATATATATATATATATATATATATATAAGAAAGTCGTGTTAGTAACATTATTTATAACTCAAAAACGGTTGTACCGATTTGGCTGAAAACTGGTGGGGAGGAAGCTTAGAACCAGGAGACGGACATAGGATACTTTTTATTCCGTTGGAATCGGTAGGTGGCGCTGAGATCGGGTTCTAGAGTCCTCCTAATCACCTGGAGCGATTTTGGTGATTTTGTTTTTGTGTGTTTGAGTGGGTTCCCGGATGGTTTAGATTCGCAATTAGAACCGGTGGGTGGCTCTGAGCTCGGGTTCTAGAATCCTAATCACCTGGAGCGATTTTGGTGATTTTGTTTTTGTGTGTTTGAGTGGGTCCCCCGATGGTTTAAATCCACAATTAGAACCGGTAGGTGGCGCAGGGATCGGGTCCTAAATTTTTATTTTTTCAGAGCAGGATAACTTCTGCCGGGGCCGCTAGTTCTTTATAAAACACAGTCAATATACACACACCTATTACTTATATTCAAAATATGTGTTTGTGTGGAAAAATACATCTATTTAATGGAATGTGACTTAACAATCTGCCAAAGTATTTTGATTTTTGGCGTCAACTAAAGCCTGCCGGTTCAAAAGGCCAGTAACCAGAACTTTGTTTTCTTATCACGCAATATTTTGCGCTGTCCACCTTGATTAAAATACCTCACGTTGAATGAGAATTTATTTCTCTAATTTGAACTAGCGAAACACAATTCACGGAAAAGCTACCTTGAACATAAATATAAATTAACACAGTTTAATGAACAAATCGGTTTTCTGTATTCAGGAAACAATTTTAGTTTCGTGGCTTTGTGGTGTAGGAGTGTTTCTAATTCATGTAATTAAACAACAATTAAGCCCGTAACAAAGTTTTGAACTAATTAACACTTGAAACGCTATACCAAATCAGTGAAAAAATAAATTTGAATAAAATTTATAGGAATTGAGCAGATTGTCATATCTACTTTGATTATAATCTACGTTAGTTCTGTGATTAATTTAATTATGTTGTTCTTGAAAAATACTACGAGGAAATAAATATATGTATTAATTAACACAAATCTCAAGACGAAGATTAGCGGCTTAACATAATTTTTCATTGATAGCATAGAAACTGATTTGCTAATTATTTATACTAAAACAAATATATAAATGGTTCGAATTTGTACAATGCGTCAAAATATGTGTAAAAATCATAATTAGGCTAATTCGGATTTAAATTAAATTCGATATAGATGTATCTTATATCCCGGGGCTTAACATAGGATACTTTTTTTCCGATAAATCACGTGTTTTCCGTGGGATAGGCGAAAATAGCGAAAAAGATGGCACTGCGATCGCATCGTTTTTGGAAACTATTGAAAGTATATGGATGAAACGCGAAAAAAGGTTGGCTTATAATCTGAATCAACACTTAGGATGAGGACGTTTTATCCCAATAAAATACGTCGTTTACTTGCAATAGATTAGTAAAATTGATTGTGATAGACAGCCATCACTGTAATTCAATAACAAACACGTTGTCACGTTGCCCACGTGTCATTCAATACGTATTAGGTACTTAGTTCAAATCAGGTTGGCTTCGACTCGCTTCTATGTTTTGCTGGGTAGTTGTATAGACTATATTCGCTTAATTTCTTTGTTATTGTAATGAATTTAGCAAGAAACAGTAAAGTTTTAGATCTAAAAAATGGCAGAATATAGCCTCTTAATAATTTATGTTATTTATAATAACAAAATCTCATTAGAAGTCATCATTCATATTTCATAAGTTTTATTTTTGTTTACCATCTTAGATATTTAAAGGTTCATTTGCCTGTTATTATATGTTCTTTAAAATATAAAAATTGACTGTTTAGTTCATGGGCTTTTAGCTTTTACTACTTTATCATCTGGGATAATGTTAGAGTTATTGACCGTATCAGACAGACGTAGCGCGATGAGTTTAGTGCGTTATTTGTGATGTGACATTGTTATTAATTGTTAATGACGTTAAATATTGACAGATAATGTGTGTGTAAACTACAATGTAGCTATAATTTTTAAGCGATCTTCACCACCAGTTGTAAAAAGGTTTCGTTGAAGATATTATATATATATATATATATATATATATATATATATATATATATATAACCTAATTAAGTTTTTATGCAAGTAACATAGAGCTACTACTTGGGGCATAGCCGCGTGGAAAACGCTTGTTATTAATAAACGATATCGCTCCACTTAACTTTTAGGTATACTCCTTGCAAAGTTTCGTCGAAATCCTGGAAATTAATTTTACAGACAAACAATAGGATTATCAGATAAATATCTTTAATTTAACCTACTTTATAGATAGTAAGGAGCCACTAAGTCAGAGTAGGTATTGCTTCATAATAATATAGCTATTAGAATACATTTCTGTTTTGACCTCATTAAATATTTTTCTGTGAAAGCGATCTTCATGGGAATAAATCATGCCTACAGGAGTGCGTGGGCCTGCCCCCTCCTACCACCCGATCCCCCGACCACGTTCTCTGATGGGACGGGCTTGGAAGGCCACACAAACGGACCAGATCTATTTTTAGACAAAAATGGCTTTTATTGGGCTTGTGAGGTCTCTACTCGAGAGCTTTTCGTTTACCACTGTCTCTAACTGAAACGTTTATATCACGCTTGTACCCTAAATGTGTTTCCTACGACTACACTCACATCTTCATCCTGAAGGCAATTTCTAGATGTTATGAATAAATAAATATAAAATGATATTCTAGAAATTTTTATATAATGTTATATTATATTATAATGTATATACTAGTATATTTCATTTTTAGAATTTGAAGTAAACTTCCACGTAAAAAATGAAATATAGTTTACTAAGGAATGACAATCGCGTAGTAAAAAACATAGCTCGTGGCATAGATGGCAGAGATAGAGAGACCGCGAGAGACACATTTACAAAGTCTTTTTTACAATATCTTTCTCCTCTTCTTTACATATTTTAAAACAAAGTCGCTTTCCGTGTCTATCTGTCTGTCTATGTATTCGCTATCTCCTTATAAACCACGTAGCAGCGGTTTTCACCATCAGATAAGTAGACAGTTTTTCACTCATTTTTTTATTTGAGTGAAAAACTATAATAAGACATTAGGTTTTGTCATGAGAGTCAGTTCACAATTTAGTAATGTCACGGTCTTAAAGATTTTGTATTGTTCTTTGGTGCGTAGTCTTCTAGAGTACGCTTCACAGGTATGGAATCCAATGTATGAGGTATATGTTAATATAATCGAATCCATACAACGTAGGCTTTTAAGATTTTTAGAGTTTAAATGCAAGGTTAGCTATAATCACTACGAAGCTAGATGTCTCAGACATGATATTTTGCCATTGTACAAAAGGAGACAAATAGCAGATATAGTGATGCTAAGTAAAATTGCACAGTCTAAAATAGACTCGCCTTATTTATTATCTACAATATGTTTAAAGGTGCCAACAAAACTATTCCGGAACCCGATACAATTGTTTGTTCCTCGAATATCTAGTAATTATAGGGCAAATTCCTATTTTAATCGTGTATCAATCAACTATAATCTTTTATCTGTTACACATGATATAGATTTATTTATTAGTAATTCACAGAATCTTAAGATGGTCCTGGTAAAGCACTGGTCTGAATATTAAGAAGTCAATAGGTCAGTTTCAAAATAATTTATTTTCTTTTTTTTAATTTTCCTCTTTTTAATGTAATTTATAGAATTTAACACATTTACTAGCAAGCATTATAGCTATATGTGGAATAATTAAATGGTTGGTGGAAAACTCTAGTATAACTATGTAATATCTCCTTATATGAATATTTGATACGGTTTGATTATGAATTTACAAATCTGACCTAATTTATGACGTACATTGACTTTGCAAATAAGGGAGACAATAAAATAGCAATTTATGCGGAGATCATAAAAAATGAGTAGACTAGATCAATACGAAAGATTATCCGGCAGAAGCTCATTCATCATACGATTGCCTCGAAATAGCGCTTAAAAAGGACTTAAACAATATCGATTTTAATTGAGCTATTGTGAGATGAACCCTCTAGAAAGAGGAAAATCTGCTTGTTTTGAATTATAAATAAGCAGGGATTTTCTTTTGTATACTTTCACTATTTTATTATGTATGCAAACTATGTATATCTAGGACATATGAACATGTAGGTCATTTGTTTACTTTTACATTTGGTTCGTAAATTTTGCATTTATTACAAAAAAAATTACTAACGTAGAAAGATAATGCAGAATATTTTCTCAAGTTTTCGCGACTTATATACACAATAAAACTACGGTTTAACGGTTTTAAGCGCGGTAATTTATTTGATTTTGGTTAATCCGACGTTTGGGCCGCTTTTCAGTGGCCGTGGTCACGGACGACAAAGATGACATCACATAGATGAGTATTCTAATACTGGATTATTCATGATTATTGACATGACACTGATTAAATACACAGATAGCGCGAATTTTTTGGCCACATTTTGTGTATGCGAAGTGTCTTATAAAAAAAGAAGACAAGGCATCTTACATACATACTTATGGTCACGCTTATTTCCCATTGGGGTAGGCCGAGACAATGGACCTGCACTTGCTACGATCATGACAATTGGCTTGATCTACTATTATTATATAAATTAACTCTTCATACATACGTGTTTATGTGACGTGCTTTTTACTTGACCTTTCTCCAAAACATCAAATTGATCATGTTGAGTACCTCGAAGTACGTCGTGAGTTTAAGTAATCCTAAAAGGTCTTATACGCATTCATATTATTAAAATAAATAGATATGTATATTCTTATATGATTTAACATGAAGATATAAGGCACCATACGATATTGTATTTTCTAAACATATTACAGGTATTATTTACAAAGTCACAGGACTGTCAATCAATCAATCAATCAGCCTTGTGTAGGCGCCCATAACAGTTACCACTTTTAACATAATCACGCTGTATAAATATTAATACATTTATATGAAGATCCAATAACGATAAGGGCACACTCATTCACTCAAGTTAATAGCTCATCGGGGTTGATAACGCGCCGGTAAGTATGAAGGTGAACACGCTATAATCCCTATTGATACACGGGATACGCCCTCATCTAACCATCTATTTCATATCACATACATATACGATAATGTCATGTTATATTAATATTCCTAACCGTATTAGTTTACCTTTATTATCGATATTACTCTTTTATTACCTACACCTTTATACATACTTACGAATTATTATAAAAACTTTCAGCTTACGTATGTTTTTGATGTCTATAAAACTCAGAAGTAGTAGATGATATAATGACATATTTTTTAAAAATAACGTTGCATTTTTTATTTGACGACCTCTGTGATTGAGCGGGCTAAGCCTCTGTCGGCCTGTCTCACTATAACGTAGAGGCTACGGGTTCGATTCCTGGTATAGTAAATTTTAGGAACGTATTTTCTCCGTTATTTACTATAGTCTGGGTGCCTGGGATCGGCTCCAGAGTAGTCCGTTGTATATTACCCATACCACAAGCGTATCTTGCTTATTTGGGGATATAAAATATGTGTGTTTCTCTGCCAAAGAAAAGAAAAAATAATAATAAAAGAGTGTTTTTTATTTACGTAATTAATATTAACGTGACCCATAACAAAGCGTGGCCGGGTTTAGCTAGTATATCTACCTATACATTTCTATCATATAAGTACGTTATTTGAAAATGTTACATGGTAATAAAATATTAATATTTATATACTATTTTAGGTTGCGTTATCCATATAATATTTAGCTATAAAACAAAAACGGTGAATGTTCTTCTCCTCCACTACGGAGCCATTCCTGTGCGTTATTTGGGCCTTTGGTGTTTAGTGATCAATTTTTTATTTATGTTTGATTTCTAGTAAATAAGTAAACACAAAGAAATTGTACAATATCTTTGAACAGAGACTCCATCAGACGGTACGTGGACTAAGTGGTTATTGTCGCCCATGGACATTCGAATTTTTAATGTAGGTATTTATACTATAAAATACGTATACGTACACCAACGCCTATAATGATTATGTGGAAATCTTATAAACTTTGTAAAATTAAAAAGAGATTTCAATCAGTAGCTTTAGATGTAGAGTATTTGCGATATTATGGTTTTGTAATTAAATGAAAATATCGACGTTTATCCTCTACGGAATTCTTAATTGCGCATAATCCTAGCACGCACTTGGCCTGTTTTTGAAGGCTATAACTACTACTATGACTAGAGCCAACAAGAAATGTAGTTCGTATACCTGCAGTGCTTAAAATTTTTTACGTTATTCTCTAATCACAGATCATATTGACGAGGACTACGGTCACAGAACACAATGACTACGGTTGCCAACAGTAGTACTATATATTATATAGTATCGTACTATATTTAAGGCAATCGTACCATATGTTATAGAAAAATGATTTAGTACTATATTTTCATCGCTAATTAACTATCGCGCTTTTTGTTCGGATATTTTTGATTATTTGCCACAGCAAAAAGCAGTAATAAATACACATAGATGACATAAATAAAATATATAATAAACAATGAAAAATAAATGCGTACTCTTTCTTCACCAAAATTTTCAAAAGTGCAATATTTTTACAGCTTAAAAATAAAAATATTATATTTTATTTTAAAAATTTACAGCCTCAACCTGGACCGTTATAGATATTATGGACCGTGATTAAATATAGTCTATGGTCAATTAATATCTAGGAAATCATTCATGCATTAACACTAGGCCCTGGATTTCCGAGTTCGCGACCTTCATGACAATGGGGTATGCTGTATGCTCATAAAATACATACGAGTCACGCCGCGTGCTCTCGCTGAATTATTTCCTCTAATTATATTAGTAACACAAGCTGCCACCCAACGCCGTTAAAGTGCTATTTTGTTTACGCTTAATTATACTTAATGTTTGTTATGATTAGCCTTAATTTTGCATTAAGACACTATGCAAATTGGTCTAGAATTAATTTTGTAGACTCACTGTGAATTGTATGAGAACTATAAAACTCGAGCTATAGATTCGTAGTCATTTACCTAAGTTATTTCTCATAGATTATTTCTTACTATTACAGTATGTTTATTTTGATAATCGTTAAACAAAAGAACCGATAGTAATAATATAACAAGTGGCTTTGAATATTCGCCTAACTTGTATGAAAGTTAAATCGCTGCCCAATTGGAGAGATGATACTACTCTGTCAAAAAATTACCGGGAAAAGATCAATAATACACAAGATGTTAGTTATTCATTCAAATTTATTTTATCACCTTCAAAGTATGGTCTTTCAGAAATGATACACTTAAGCCAACGAATAATCCAATCATCAAAAAAATTTTAAACGCTTTTCCGGAATTGAGTTAGTTCTCGTCGCGAATTCTCCTTTTTCTTCTACCGAATGAAAACGGGTGCCACGAAGTGGTAATTTGACTTTAGAAAAAAGAAAGAAGTCAGCTGGAGCCATATCTGGTGAATAAGGTGGTTGCTAAATGGTATTTGTTGAGTTTTTGGTCAAAAATTCGTTCAGATGGCCTTGTGCCAAGGTGCATTATCGTGGTGCAATATCCAAAACTTTTTTCCACAAATCTGGTCTTACTCGTCGAATTTGATCTCTTATACGCCGCATAATGCTCAAATAATATACTTTATTTACCGTTTGACCTTCCAGTAAGAATTCTGAGTGCACAACACCGTGATAGTCAAAGAAAACAGTCAAGATGGATTTGACTTTTGATCGACTTTGGCGTGGTTTTTTTGGTTTCGGTTCAGTTGGAAGGCGCCCCTCCGAAGCTTCTTGACTTGTTTTCATGTCAAACTCGTAAACCCACGTCTTGTCACCAGTAATGTAACGGTCCCGTTTGATCAATTATTCATGTTAAATTTTTTGCTTGAAACTAGTAATTTTATCGTTATTTCGAGCCTTATAGCGACATCTGTTATTTGGCGATAATGTTTTTAGTAATAGTGCAATCGTCATTAATTTGGTTGAACCAGTATATTGGTATCTTGACAATAAGAATATAGTTTGGTTTAGACGTGTTTGGATAGATGGCGTTGGTTCGCTTTGGAATAATATTTTTGTATGTCTGTCTATAGCCAGTCCTTTTTTTGAAACACTGGTTGAATATTAAAAGTAAATTCTGTTAGATTTTTGTGCGTAGAATTTGGATATTTTTGAATTGAGAACAATCCGAGGCTTGTTGGAAAGGGCTGCTGAGGAAGCGAGAGAGTCGGGTCGACGTCGTTAACGTGTCCGCTTTGGTCAGCGGAAATCCGTGAAAATAAAAGAATTTTAATAAATTCTAGTGTGTTAAGATAGAAGAGTTGGAGATGAGAAGCTTGGATGCAGTGATTTAAAATGATTTATTGCCCGCTCGCGTAAAAATATATTAAACCGAAAATAATGATTTAAAGGTCTAAAGGTTTCCTCTAAAGAGTGCTAGCCTTCAGAGTTTGAAACCTCGCGTGTGCAGTGTCGTGAAGTGATAAATGTGAGTGTAGTGTGAAATTATTGAAGATGGTGCTGGGAGCTGAAATTTGAATTCCCGCGCTTGAGGCGGCGTGTTTCGTCGGCAGTCCTGTTTGTTCCTGTTGTCTTCGAAAGCTAAGTGGAATTTACTTTAATTAACTTGCAATGTACATTTTAGTAATTTATAAAAATTACTAAGAAATTATTTACGAAATTTTAAAACAATTCATAAACTTTTTCTCTAAGGCAAATATTTCAATTCTGTGGAAGCCGCCATGTTGGTTGATTCTTAATTGTCAGTCTGAAGTGTGGTTATATTTAAAAATTGTTAAAGATGTTTTGATGTATTATATTGCAAGTTAATACTATTAATATATGGATGGCTTTCTATTTTTATGATAATAAACATTTAACACAGGTATGTGAAATATTGAAACTTATAATCACAAGGTTCCCAGACCTTGGTAGGTTACTTTGCTCGTTGGATTGATACTACAATATGGCTTTCAATGTTTAGGATATTAAACATTTAACATAAGTATGTGAAATGTTGAGACTTATAATCACAAGGTTCCCAGATCTTGGTAGGTTACTTTACCTGTTGGATTGATGCTATAATATGGCCTTGAATATGATTAGATCTTTGCTATGCGAATGTGTATTTTAATACTTTTATTTCAGCTAATAAATCTCTTTCTTTCAGATGGTTAGTTGGATTTTGTCTTTGTGTGTCTGTTCTTTAATATTCTTATTTAATTTTTGCTTGCAAATATTAACTTGAAAACCATCCATAGGTTAATTTATTTTCTATCTGTATAAATTTTGTGTTGTTCTTATAATAATTGATACAGCCGTTTTCTAGTGTGAACTAATAACTTATTAATATTTAACCAAAATCTTTATTTTCGAATAAGTACTTATACCTCAGAGCTGAGAGTTCTAAAACCATTTAAACTAATCTAAACCTATACATAAATCTATGAATATAGACATTATATCATTATAAATTAACTACTAGAACTTGATAGTGAAATACATGAAGAATTATAACCTTAGCGGAGATAAAAAAATAGTTTTCTTTTACACGAATCAATCCTTCTAGGATTGTAAAAATAGTATTAAATGTTCAATATTTATGTGTATGTATATATATATATATTTATCTGGATATTTATATGTTAACATGTCTGTTTGTTTGAAAGGTAAATAGTTTGAGATTAGACTGTTTACATAGGATGAGCTTTATAAGAATTCTATTCAATTATTTGTCTTATGTATTCATATAAATTTTACACATAGTAAGAAATAACTTATATACACACACTTCTAATCAAATGTGAGGTGACAGAGGTGTAAGAATTCCAATTTCAATCAATGAATTTTAGAACAACTGTTTAAGTATTTACATATATTTATGTATGTATTTGATAATTATTGTTTTCTTATTAATGTATTTCAACGTTGTCTAATTACATAAAAGGTATTAGACTTGTTAGGTGGTTGTTACCTTTTATTAAAGATTTTAAACTTATAAACATTTAATTTAATTAACTGAATTTCATAATTTATTTTGAACTTTTAATAGTCCAATGGACTTTGCTGAGTTGATTTAATGCAACTTGTTTTCTATTTTTGATTATTTTATTATACCTTCTTCATTGATATTCATAACAGATCTTCATGTTATATCTTGAATGTATATAAAGGTTTTTAGTGAGTTTTGAACAATTAAGGATTTCATCAGACATTCTTTTAACTAAGATGTGGTTTAAAGGACTGATTAAATAATATTCACTTAATAAAATTTCTGAATTTCAACTGTGACTGACGCGCTATATTTTAAAAAAATTGAATTTCTAATTTTTTGTGGATAACATGTCAGTTTAACTGGAGTTATTATTTTACCAATGCAACTTATAGGGTCTATTCATTGGGGTTTCAATTTGTTTATGATCGTTTAAATATTATATATTAAATTTATTAATACAAGTTTATTTGTAGCGGAAGTGGATTATGATTTCATTATAATTTTCTATTAAAGCCATTATTTGTAGGTTTAGTGTAGAAGCTTGTGGGACCTTAAGGAGCAGTTGTATTTCAGGAGCTGGAACAATAAACTTTATTTCTTTTAGGGTGAATTATGGATTCTTTTGTCAAATCTTATAAATGGAGACTTAAGGGAACTGTAAGCTGAATAATTGAATTCTAGGGTGGTTTGCTGCAATACTTTAGTGATTTTATGGGTAGAAAGGGGGTGTGTTTGTTTAAGTTTGTTCGATATCTAACTAGATTGATAATTATTTGAGTTTCAGCTGGAGTCTGGAGTATATTAGTTCATATTTGAAGTTTGCTTTTGGGGTTTTACTATATCTTTTATTTAAGTATTTATGTATTTATCCTATGGAATTACATGATAACATTACACTATACAACAATCATGCACTCTATATGGGAGGGCTAATTGACTTTAGAAAAATTAAAGTTTATTTAATTTTATAGGTTTTTAATATTTTAAATACTTTCTTGTTGAGAGAGTCTACTTTGGCACTTGGCTTTGTTTGGTGCAAAAGAGTTGTTGATTACAATTTAATTTTTTATTAGAGGTTTCTTTTGATTAGTTATATTTTCTTAAACTAGCAGTTCTACTGTTATCAAGTGTGTATAAAATAGACGTTTAAATATGATTACAAAATGAAGTGACGAGATGTTGTTGATTACAATTTAAATTTTATTAAAGGTTTCTGTTGATTAATTACACTTTCTTAAACAAACAGCTCTACTGTTACCAAATGTGTATAAAATAGGCATTTAAATATTATTACAAAATGAAGTGATGAGGGTGAAAGCACATATTGAAGGTTTCTATGAAGATTCAGATTAGGACCGGGTTTTATGAGCTCTGCAACCTTGGACTAATGGATTCACGACCCATTCGTTTATTGTGGCAACGTTCCCTTGGATAATTTCGTCAATTATCAAGGATTATCGCGCGTACAGCTTTTAAGCAAATTTAGTTTGTTTTTATAATATGTGTATTCACGAGACTAAAAATGGTTTCACATATTAAGATTAACTGAATTGGTAACTGAAGGTCTGGAGCCAGTTAAGCCGCGGATCAGCCTAGAGGCGCGTGGGCACTTGCTTTTAGGGATAAGCTACCGTGTTGTAGGAGGATCAATCGTATCAAAATTTGTTTTCTTTTACGATATGTGACTTCATGAGAGTCTTAGATGTAGTTAGGCCAAGTGGACTTGACTGAATTAGAAAGGATGATTAAAGATATCTACATTTGAGAATTGTTACCAATGAAGACATCTTTGATGCAGAGTATCACCATTTTATGTTAAATATAACTCTAAACTTTACTTTTACGGTGCTATGCTCTCATCTTCTGGGTGCTAGGGTCATTAGACGGATGTAAGGATTTGCCAAATTCACTTTAACTTTCAATTTCATTTTAACCTTCACGGCGAACCTGAAACCTGTCTTTGACAAGGGAATCTCAATAAAAAACTTACTTTTACGGGGCTATACTCTCATCTCTTGGGCGCTAGGGTCGTTAGACAGATGTAAGGTTTCGCTAATTTACTTTAATTTAAACTTCATTTTAACCTTCACGGCGAACCTGAAACCTGTCTTCGACAAGGGAATCTATTATATGAGTGAAGTTGTCTCTCGCCAAACTTTAATTTAAAATTTACTTATAATTCATAGAGAGACATTCTGAAACTCTTACTCTGACAATTTAGGGATGGGAATTTTATGAGATGTAGAGAGTATCACTATTTAAACTTCAATTAACTCTTATTACTGCATCAGGGGAGGTCTTTGAGGTGACGTTCCTCATAATGACAATTTTATATGATATTTTGGAAAGGTGACTTTAAGATGAAATGTTCACTTAAGTCTTTTGGCTTTTCCAACTCATTTTACACACAAGGCACTCCAAATGAGTTTCTTTTAAATGGATAGATCGTACTGCTGTGAGTTTCTTGTCGGCTCTTCTCACCAGCAATAGTACGTTGTGAACCGACGCTAGTTTTAGATAATGTTTATAATTGATTCAATAAGTATTAATTAAAAAATTGGAGGTTCTTCGTTTATCTCGATATGAGCTCTTTTACTGACAGCTAACGCGGTGGCATAATAATAATAAGAGAGGTGGTTAGGTGGGGTGCCTACACAAAATTATATAATTTATTATGAATCTACATTAAAATATCTTTTGGCAAAATAAAGGCACGGGCGTACTCAGGCGATGAGCTTATGTCATGAGTAATACATTTATCATAATTCATAAAATGCATAGCATTTTACACTTACAACATATTACTACAATATTATATATATATATTTTACATCAACCTCTGAGAGTCTTCCTGTCATCTGTTCAACACTCTTATATAACCTACCTTGTGAACATAGGGTTAACGGTATTACGACGAGGGTTCCTGCTACTAGATGATTACGATTTATGGCCAATATTACAAGATTTATTCTATGAATAAATTTTATTAATTTCTACTTTATAAATATTTTATTTCTCACTCTATGCTTCGGCTTGAGTATGTCATCCCATAGTCTTTAGACCCAAAAAGGGGGGTTCGTTACAATTTGGTGTCGCGATCCCAGGATTTCAGGACCTGGTCTTCTGGGCGTGATGTAGAGTGATTCTAGGACAGTAGAATCGAATCCTGGAACGTTACGATTCGCTGCGTGTTCCCAAGATTCCAGCATGATGTGTCTTATTTAGTACATTTCGTTCAGGTTCGAAGGGAGCAATTGGGGTTTGCATCCAAGGTGTCTGGTTTGATGATGGTGAACAAGTCCTGCTGTTTTGGGCTGAGTTATCTTATTCTTGTGTATCTGAAAGATACACAATTTGTTGCTTGTGAGGCGGAGCAAGGTTTCAAGGGTTATAGAGGGGCTGTAGTTTATTTCGGGGATGACAGGGGGTGATCGGTGGTTGGTGTAATAATTAACAGTCTGATTTTATAGGTAAATGATTTTGAGATTGTGAAAGAAAATTTTAACTTTCATGTTCAGATTAGTCCACAGGTTTACCGTTGGGGGGCGCCACTGTGGTGTTGCGAATTTCAATTATGTGTCTAATTTAGTTTGTCAGTTTTCCGTTACGGGGCGCCACAGGGACGATTCAGTTTAAAATATTTAACTTAAATTAGTTCAATTTCTTGCCGTCAGGGAGCGCTGCAGTGAATTCCGAATTAGTTCGTCATCTTGCCGTTAGGGAGCGCTGCGGTGGTTTTGGAAATTTAAATTTCGTATTAATACGTCATCTTGCCGTTGGAGGGCGCCATGGTGATGTTGGTATTTTTTTTGTACTTGCGTTCAAATTAGTTTGTCACCTTGTCACTATGGGCGCTGCAGTGACTTTGAATTTCAACTCTAGCGTTGCAATTAGTTTATCCTTTTGTCACTACGGGTGTTGCAAGTGACTTTGAAAATTTTATTTTTCACATTCGAATTAGTTCAACACTTTACCATTGGGGGCGCCACAATGACTTTGTTGATATTCTTGGTCTTGTTGATTATTTATATAGCGAGACATATTTAATTTTATGGGGTGCATATTTTCAATTAAATGAAATGTTAATCATTAATATTTTTTTTTTTTGAAACTTTATTGAGGACTTTATTAAATTTTATTTTCATAATAGAGTTGAGGAAGTTAATTGATTGTTAGTCAGCCTTCTATCATAGATGGGAGTTAGGTTAATAATTATTCACTATGGTGAAGTCAGATGTTGTTATGAGGCACGAACTTAGGAATAAAATTTAATATTTTAATTATTTAAATTATATTATATACATAATTTATATAGTTTATGATTACTTATAGCTTGCTAGCGCTGTGTAATTATTTGAATGAAATAATTGAAAAATGGAATTCTAATATTTCAGGATGAACCAAGAGATGTAACAGTGCTAGTTCACTGCTAATTATAATAAATCAAGACATATTATATAATTGCTACAAAAGCAAAAGAGCAGAAGCGCTCTCATATAAGCAAAGGAGCTATTCTATTAATATTAATTGAAGATTAGTGCATATCATTTGATGCTGAAGAGTTATTAATATCTTGCTGCCATTATATTTGGAGAATAAATATTGAATAATTTGCAGAAGTTTATTAAGTAAAGAAAAAATGCCAAAGGAAGTTCAGAAACCTGGAATGACTACAAGAAGAGAAAAGAGGAGTGCTGCGAGGGGTGCGGAGAGTACCAGGCCTATGACTACTACTCAAGGAGAAAACCCGAGATTTTTAAGGATTATGAAGAGGATGTTGGATCAGACATTGAACCCTTTGCTTACAAGGATTAATCAATTAGAAAACAGTTTGACATCAAATAATGGGGAGGCCGGTTCGCAGAGGCCTGTGGCCTTGAGATTAGATCAAATGGATAGTGATATGACATTGGCTTCTGGGAGAGTCAACTCTCGGGGAGTTGTGGAGAATTTTGAGCCTGTGGCTGGCGGATCAACGGGGTTTACATCAGTTGAGACCAACATTACACAATCAAATACTATGAAGACATGCTGTTCACAAACAGATACTGTTGAAAGACATATGCCAATGGCGTATTATCCTACTATGCCAATTAATAATTTGGAGAAGCCGAAATTTCCATCACAAAAACAACATCCAGTTACCTTCATAGAAGATTTATGTGCCTATTTGAAGAGAATGCCAGCGGGATTTAACAATGAGATTGATCTCATTATAGAATGTTTGGATGGTGGTTCCAGGAGTTGGGCTCGTGTATACCGAGAACGCTGGACCAATTTTGAGGATTTTAAACGAGATTTCCTAGAAACATACTGGGGTGAAGCTGAGCAAGGAGAGCTTCGTAAGAAAATAGTGCATGGCACATGGAATCGATCTGGAACTAGTATGCTGAATTATTTTATTACTTTATGTGGACAAGCGAAGATGCTCACTTACCCGATCCAAGAGACACAACTCATAAATGATATCATACATCATTTCCCTAAAGATGTACAATATGCATGGACCACGAGTCAGAACAAAACTATTATTGAAGCGTCGGAATTCCTAAGGAAGCTAGATAATGTTAACAGGGGTGAAGTGCTGAATACTACACTGCGGATACCTTCATCATCACATGAACAAAATAATAACAGTAATAACAAGGCGAAGACCAGTTGGCAATTCAAGAAACAAGCTTTGAAGCCAGTTCAAGTACCTCCAGTGGACAGTGCTAATGTTAATATCATAGAAGACTTAACTATACCTCATGAAGATTATGACTATAATTTAAACTAAGTGATGTTGGTGGGAGTGTGCCCGACCCATCAACTATAGGAGGGACTGATAAGTTGTTAATAGGGTTAAGAATTATGATGTCGAATGGGTGGAAACCTGGTCAGTCTTTAGGCAATTGTAATGCTGGTATACTTACACCTATTATAGCCAAAGGTCAGTCCTCATTAGATAAGTCAGGGCTAGGTTATATTAATGAAGCTTTGGGGGGAACATTTACTAATATTTTAAAATTACATTTGCAGGATGTAAATTCTAATTCAGTTATAACAAGCGGGTGTGTATCTTCCTTGTTTGAGGAAGAAGATGCTTATTTACCAGATAAATTTGAGCTAGTGAAATCTATAATTACTGTTAAAATCTTTGGGAAGGAAGTGAATTGTTTGGTAGACACGGGAAGTGACATTACATGTATTTCCAGCACCTTTTGGGAGTTAATATCGAAAGAATGTAGTAAAATTGATTTATTGCCCATCAGGCCAATCCAAATTAGGGGTCCAGTAGGTCAGAAAAGTACTAAGATTCAACAAATGGTATTGTTACCAGTTCACTTGGGAGATAGTATTATTGATATTAGCTTTTTAATTGTACCAAATTTATTGCAATCTGTGATTCTAGGCTTTGATTGGTTATCATTGGTTCAAGCCACAATTAAATTACAAGGTTCTGAAATGGGGTTATGTTTAAAGATTAATGAACATGATGTAGTTTTGCCTTTTAGGAAGATAATCCTTGAGAGTGGAATATCAGAGATATCTACTCGAGATGTTGATGATTCAGACTTCCAAGAAAAGCTAAAGGAAATTAAAACGGGGATAGAGCTATCGGACGTACACTTAGGTCAATTAAAACAAGTTTTGGGAAGGTTTCGAAGTATATTTTCTAATGTTTTGGGTCGTGCAAATTGTTATGAACATGAGATTAAGATGCCAGATAGTACACCATTTATAAGAAGGTCATATCCTGTACCTTATGCTTACCGTCAAAAGATGGAGGAGAAATTAGCAGAGATGGTTGAAATGGGCATTATTTCACGGGGTTCCACTCCATATAGTAGTCCATTAACGTTTGCAATTAAACCCGACGGGTCTTTACGTGTATTGTTAGATGCGCGGGAGATAAATAAGTTCATGGTAGCGGAGTCTGAAGCACCACCTATGCAAATAGATGTACTAAATGCCTTTCATGGGGTGTCATATATTAGTGTGGTTGATTTGAATAATGCCTATTTTCAAATACCTATTTCTAAAGAAAGTAGGAAATATACTGGGTTTACCTTTAATGGAAAGTCATACATGTATAATGTACTTCCACAAGGTTTAAAGACTTCAGTGGGCAGTTTCAGTCGGGCTATGGATATTCTATTGGGCTCAGAGGTTAGACGGTTTTGTGTAAATTATTTAGACGATTTAGCAATTTTAACTTGTGGTACCTTGACTAATCATTTAGAACATTTGAGTATAATATTAAAGAAATTGCAAGATGCTGGTCTTACTTGTAACATTAAGAAATGTAAATTCATATGTAAAGAAGTTAAAATGTTAGGTCATATTATTTCCACTTCTGGTATTAGGACTGATCCGGAGAAAATAGAGTCTATACAGAAATTCCCTGTACCTAAGAAGATAAAGCATTTGAGAGCTTTTCTTGGTTTATGTAATTATTATCGTCGGTTTATACCAGGATACGCTGACGTGATTGAGCCCTTATGTAAGTTGTTAAGTAAGAGTCGTAGATGGTCATGGGAATCAGGGGCACAGAAAGCGTTTGAGGAGTTGAAGCAGAGATTTATTAATACAATTATGCTTCATCACCCTGATATGTCGAAACCATTTTATTTACAAACAGATAGTTCAGGGATTGGTGTCGCTGGAGTTTTATTTCAATTAGATGATGAAGGGGAAATGTTAATTTTGGGATTTTATAGTAGGCCTCTTAGGGGAGCAGAATTACGTTGGACTACTACTGAAACTGAATTCTGGGCCGTGATTTGTTGTTTACGGAAATTTGAGACATATTTGAGGGGAGCTAGAGTAATAATTAGGACTGATCATAAGGCCCTGATGTTTGTAAAAACTTGGAAGTTATATAATAATCGTTTAACTCGTTGGATTTTATATTTAGAACAGTTTAATTACCAAGTTGAACATGTTTATGGCAGAGACAATGTAGCTGTGGATGTATTGTCTAGATTTCCACCCAATACGACTGTTGTCCAGGAAAATAAAATTTATTGCCCTGAAATTCATTATATGGAAACATCTAAAAATAAGATTTTAATGCAGAAATTATCAAATATTGTTCACTGGCAGTCGAATGATGGTGAAATCCAGGAGATTTTATCATTATTGGATCCAGTTAAGGGTAATAATATTCAGAGTAGACTAAATGGAATTGCAAAACGTTGTATTGTGAAAGATAGTATATTGTATTTTGAATCTAGGCCTGGTATTTATGTAATTTATGCACCACTTGCTTTGAGGGAAGAAATAATTTTACAAGTACATGAGGAAATGGGACACCAGGGGGTGTTTAAGACGTTGAAATATTTAAAAGACAGATTTTATTGGTTAAAAATGAATAGGAATGTTAAATTAGTTTTGAGGCGGTGTCACATTTGCCAAGTTTCGAAAAGTAATAATTTTAAATATGTGGGAAGGTGTCAGTCTATTGTTACTAATCAAATTGGGGATCTTGTTATGTGTGATCTTTTTGGACCATTACCTAGAGGGCAGTTGGGGGTGACATTTATTTTAGTGTTTCAAGATTCGTTTAGTAAATTCATACAATTATATAGTCTGGTCAGGGCATCTTCTCGTGCTGTGGTTGCAAAGTTAAAGCATTTCGTTAAAATTATTAAACCAAAAATTATTATGACTGATAATGGAAGTCAATTTGCTTGTAATGGTTGGAGGAAGACTTTACAAGACATGGGTATTAGGCCATTATATACCACGGTTAGAAACCCACGTCCAAATACTACAGAAAGGGTGAATAAAGAGTTGGGTAGGTTATTTAGAACTTATTGTAATTCAGATCATAAAAGATGGTCAATGCTAGTGGGAAAGCTTGAAACACTTTACAATAATACTTTTCATGAAAGTACTGGTTTTGCTCCCAATGAAATTTTATATGGTATCAAGACTTCACTGTCGTTTGATACTTGTTTATCTAATCAGACCGTAACGTTGGATGTGGTTAAAGTAAGGGAGTTAGCTCGGGAAAATTTAAAGAAAAATAGTTTGAAACGTCAGGTTAAATTTGACAAGACCCATAAGTTAATTACTTATCAGATTGGTGACCTTGTTAAAGTTAGGAAGTGTAATAAATCTATTGCTTTAAAGAAAATAACAAAGAAGTTTGAATTGCTATATGAAGGGCCGTATATAGTGGCGGCTGTTCCGTTTCCAAATGTCTATACTTTGTATGATGAGGGCAAGGGTATAATTAAAGGAAATTACAATACTATTCATTTAAGTAAATATTATAGATAATATTATGTATGCTATGACTTGGTTAAATAGCTATATTTAGGTAGCTTTTATAATGAACATTGTGTTGTACTTGCCATATGATTCTTTTCATGATTTATTAATGGTAAATATGTTGTCTGTATGTGACATATTTTAAATGTTATTTACAGTTTAAAAAAGAAAAAAAAAAAAAAAAAAAAAAAAAAAAAAAAAAAAAAAAAAAAATTTTAAAGATCGTTACTTTTATTGTTTAGTTAGTTGAATATTTAAGTGTTTAAAAGAAAACACAATGTTTAAGATAAGACATTTCCTTGGTTTTGTTCATTAAGTTGTTGATTGTGTGTTTAATAAAAATAAATGACAAAATGTTGTTTATGGGCTAGGGAAGTGGCTCAACCATATATATAGATGAACTGTGAGTTCAGAGTTCAAGTTTAAAGTTCATTGACCTTACAATGAAATTTAATTGAATTAAATTTTGTTTTGTTCTCCAGCGGGGTGAATCATTGTGTGTTTAAACTTCTATGATTTGTTATTTTAATGAGGTTCGATATTTAGTTGGCGAGGAGGACCGTTGCGCGTTTAGACTCTATCTTTTGTTATTTTATTTACACGAGTTTGAATACATATATATGGTTGGTGGGGTGAAGGGAGGCCGCTTTTAAAAAAAAAAAAAAAAAAAATACATGTATGTGTATAATTATAATTTTGAATTGTGAATAAAGAATGGTTAATTGATCAGACCGTGAGTTAGAATTTTATTTATCCGTAAACTCCAAATAAATTTCGGGGTGGTGTAACGGTCCCGTTTGATCAATTATTCATGTTAAATTTTTTGCTTGAAACTAGTAATTTTATCGTTATTTCGAGCCTTATAGCGACATCTGTTATTTGGCGATAATGTTTTTAGTAATAGTGCAATCGTCATTAATTTGGTTGAACCAGTATATTGGTATCTTGACAATAAGAATATAGTTTGGTTTAGACGTGTTTGGATAGATGGCGTTGGTTCGCTTTGGAATAATATTTTTGTATGTCTGTCTATAGCCAGTCCTTTTTTTGAAACACTGGTTGAATATTAAAAGTAAATTCTGTTAGATTTTTGTGCGTAGAATTTGGATATTTTTGAATTGAGAACAATCCGAGGCTTGTTGGAAAGGGCTGCTGAGGAAGCGAGAGAGTCGGGTCGACGTCGTTAACGTGTCCGCTTTGGTCAGCGGAAATCCGTGAAAATAAAAGAATTTTAATAAATTCTAGTGTGTTAAGATAGAAGAGTTGGAGATGAGAAGCTTGGATGCAGTGATTTAAAATGATTTATTGCCCGCTCGCGTAAAAATATATTAAACCGAAAATAATGATTTAAAGGTCTAAAGGTTTCCTCTAAAGAGTGCTAGCCTTCAGAGTTTGAAACCTCGCGTGTGCAGTGTCGTGAAGTGATAAATGTGAGTGTAGTGTGAAATTATTGAAGATGGTGCTGGGAGCTGAAATTTGAATTCCCGCGCTTGAGGCGGCGTGTTTCGTCGGCAGTCCTGTTTGTTCCTGTTGTCTTCGAAAGCTAAGTGGAATTTACTTTAATTAACTTGCAATGTACATTTTAGTAATTTATAAAAATTACTAAGAAATTATTTACGAAATTTTAAAACAATTCATAAACTTTTTCTCTAAGGCAAATATTTCAATTCTGTGGAAGCCGCCATGTTGGTTGATTCTTAATTGTCAGTCTGAAGTGTGGTTATATTTAAAAATTGTTAAAGATGTTTTGATGTATTATATTGCAAGTTAATACTATTAATATATGGATGGCTTTCTATTTTTATGATAATAAACATTTAACACAGGTATGTGAAATATTGAAACTTATAATCACAAGGTTCCCAGACCTTGGTAGGTTACTTTGCTCGTTGGATTGATACTACAATATGGCTTTCAATGTTTAGGATATTAAACATTTAACATAAGTATGTGAAATGTTGAGACTTATAATCACAAGGTTCCCAGATCTTGGTAGGTTACTTTACCTGTTGGATTGATGCTATAATATGGCCTTGAATATGATTAGATCTTTGCTATGCGAATGTGTATTTTAATACTTTTATTTCAGCTAATAAATCTCTTTCTTTCAGATGGTTAGTTGGATTTTGTCTTTGTGTGTCTGTTCTTTAATATTCTTATTTAATTTTTGCTTGCAAATATTAACTTGAAAACCATCCATAGGTTAATTTATTTTCTATCTGTATAAATTTTGTGTTGTTCTTATAATAATTGATACAGCCGTTTTCTAGTGTGAACTAATAACTTATTAATATTTAACCAAAATCTTTATTTTCGAATAAGTACTTATACCTCAGAGCTGAGAGTTCTAAAACCATTTAAACTAATCTAAACCTATACATAAATCTATGAATATAGACATTATATCATTATAAATTAACTACTAGAACTTGATAGTGAAATACATGAAGAATTATAACCTTAGCGGAGATAAAAAAATAGTTTTCTTTTACACGAATCAATCCTTCTAGGATTGTAAAAATAGTATTAAATGTTCAATATTTATGTGTATGTATATATATATATATTTATCTGGATATTTATATGTTAACATGTCTGTTTGTTTGAAAGGTAAATAGTTTGAGATTAGACTGTTTACATAGGATGAGCTTTATAAGAATTCTATTCAATTATTTGTCTTATGTATTCATATAAATTTTACACATAGTAAGAAATAACTTATATACACACACTTCTAATCAAATGTGAGGTGACAGAGGTGTAAGAATTCCAATTTCAATCAATGAATTTTAGAACAACTGTTTAAGTATTTACATATATTTATGTATGTATTTGATAATTATTGTTTTCTTATTAATGTATTTCAACGTTGTCTAATTACATAAAAGGTATTAGACTTGTTAGGTGGTTGTTACCTTTTATTAAAGATTTTAAACTTATAAACATTTAATTTAATTAACTGAATTTCATAATTTATTTTGAACTTTTAATAGTCCAATGGACTTTGCTGAGTTGATTTAATGCAACTTGTTTTCTATTTTTGATTATTTTATTATACCTTCTTCATTGATATTCATAACAGATCTTCATGTTATATCTTGAATGTATATAAAGGTTTTTAGTGAGTTTTGAACAATTAAGGATTTCATCAGACATTCTTTTAACTAAGATGTGGTTTAAAGGACTGATTAAATAATATTCACTTAATAAAATTTCTGAATTTCAACTGTGACTGACGCGCTATATTTTAAAAAAATTGAATTTCTAATTTTTTGTGGATAACATGTCAGTTTAACTGGAGTTATTATTTTACCAATGCAACTTATAGGGTCTATTCATTGGGGTTTCAATTTGTTTATGATCGTTTAAATATTATATATTAAATTTATTAATACAAGTTTATTTGTAGCGGAAGTGGATTATGATTTCATTATAATTTTCTATTAAAGCCATTATTTGTAGGTTTAGTGTAGAAGCTTGTGGGACCTTAAGGAGCAGTTGTATTTCAGGAGCTGGAACAATAAACTTTATTTCTTTTAGGGTGAATTATGGATTCTTTTGTCAAATCTTATAAATGGAGACTTAAGGGAACTGTAAGCTGAATAATTGAATTCTAGGGTGGTTTGCTGCAATACTTTAGTGATTTTATGGGTAGAAAGGGGGTGTGTTTGTTTAAGTTTGTTCGATATCTAACTAGATTGATAATTATTTGAGTTTCAGCTGGAGTCTGGAGTATATTAGTTCATATTTGAAGTTTGCTTTTGGGGTTTTACTATATCTTTTATTTAAGTATTTATGTATTTATCCTATGGAATTACATGATAACATTACACTATACAACAATCATGCACTCTATATGGGAGGGCTAATTGACTTTAGAAAAATTAAAGTTTATTTAATTTTATAGGTTTTTAATATTTTAAATACTTTCTTGTTGAGAGAGTCTACTTTGGCACTTGGCTTTGTTTGGTGCAAAAGAGTTGTTGATTACAATTTAATTTTTTATTAGAGGTTTCTTTTGATTAGTTATATTTTCTTAAACTAGCAGTTCTACTGTTATCAAGTGTGTATAAAATAGACGTTTAAATATGATTACAAAATGAAGTGACGAGATGTTGTTGATTACAATTTAAATTTTATTAAAGGTTTCTGTTGATTAATTACACTTTCTTAAACAAACAGCTCTACTGTTACCAAATGTGTATAAAATAGGCATTTAAATATTATTACAAAATGAAGTGATGAGGGTGAAAGCACATATTGAAGGTTTCTATGAAGATTCAGATTAGGACCGGGTTTTATGAGCTCTGCAACCTTGGACTAATGGATTCACGACCCATTCGTTTATTGTGGCAACGTTCCCTTGGATAATTTCGTCAATTATCAAGGATTATCGCGCGTACAGCTTTTAAGCAAATTTAGTTTGTTTTTATAATATGTGTATTCACGAGACTAAAAATGGTTTCACATATTAAGATTAACTGAATTGGTAACTGAAGGTCTGGAGCCAGTTAAGCCGCGGATCAGTCTAGAGGCGCGTGGGCACTTGCTTTTAGGGATAAGCTACCGTGTTGTAGGAGGATCAATCGTATCAAAATTTGTTTTCTTTTACGATATGTGACTTCATGAGAGTCTTAGATGTAGTTAGGCCAAGTGGACTTGACTGAATTAGAAAGGATGATTAAAGATATCTACATTTGAGAATTGTTACCAATGAAGACATCTTTGATGCAGAGTATCACCATTTTATGTTAAATATAACTCTAAACTTTACTTTTACGGTGCTATGCTCTCATCTTCTGGGTGCTAGGGTCATTAGACGGATGTAAGGATTTGCCAAATTCACTTTAACTTTCAATTTCATTTTAACCTTCACGGCGAACCTGAAACCTGTCTTTGACAAGGGAATCTCAATAAAAAACTTACTTTTACGGGGCTATACTCTCATCTCTTGGGCGCTAGGGTCGTTAGACAGATGTAAGGTTTCGCTAATTTACTTTAATTTAAACTTCATTTTAACCTTCACGGCGAACCTGAAACCTGTCTTCGACAAGGGAATCTATTATATGAGTGAAGTTGTCTCTCGCCAAACTTTAATTTAAAATTTACTTATAATTCATAGAGAGACATTCTGAAACTCTTACTCTGACAATTTAGGGATGGGAATTTTATGAGATGTAGAGAGTATCACTATTTAAACTTCAATTAACTCTTATTACTGCATCAGGGGAGGTCTTTGAGGTGACGTTCCTCATAATGACAATTTTATATGATATTTTGGAAAGGTGACTTTAAGATGAAATGTTCACTTAAGTCTTTTGGCTTTTCCAACTCATTTTACACACAAGGCACTCCAAATGAGTTTCTTTTAAATGGATAGATCGTACTGCTGTGAGTTTCTTGTCGGCTCTTCTCACCAGCAATAGTACGTTGTGAACCGACGCTAGTTTTAGATAATGTTTATAATTGATTCAATAAGTATTAATTAAAAAATTGGAGGTTCTTCGTTTATCTCGATATGAGCTCTTTTACTGACAGCTAACGCGGTGGCATAATAATAATAAGAGAGGTGGTTAGGTGGGGTGCCTACACAAAATTATATAATTTATTATGAATCTACATTAAAATATCTTTTGGCAAAATAAAGGCACGGGCGTACTCAGGCGATGAGCTTATGTCATGAGTAATACATTTATCATAATTCATAAAATGCATAGCATTTTACACTTACAACATATTACTACAATATTATATATATATATTTTACATCAACCTCTGAGAGTCTTCCTGTCATCTGTTCAACACTCTTATATAACCTACCTTGTGAACATAGGGTTAACGGTATTACGACGAGGGTTCCTGCTACTAGATGATTACGATTTATGGCCAATATTACAAGATTTATTCTATGAATAAATTTTATTAATTTCTACTTTATAAATATTTTATTTCTCACTCTATGCTTCGGTTTGAGTATGTCATCCCATAGTCTTTAGACCCAAAAAGGGGGGTTCGTTACAGTAACAATGTGTTTCATGTCTGTTGTGTCGGAATTGTCTAGTTCTAGCATGTCGTCAGCGACTCTTATGCAATTGACTTTTTGAGAAGATTCAAGTCTTTTGGGACTAGCCGACCGGCAACATGTTTCGTACCCAGACTCGTGAGACACAGAAAGTTCAGCGGCTATTTCTCTCAAACTTAAATAAGGATTTTCATTCACTATTTCCTTCACTTTTGCAATGTTAACTTCGGCTGAAGACGTTGATGGCCTACCAGGGCGAGACTAGTTTTCCAGTATGTCTCGACCGCTTTTGAAATCTTTGTACCACTCATAAGCATGTGTTCTTGACAAAATCGATTCACCGTAAGCCTTCTGTAACTGTTACGAACTCTTTCGTATTTATATTTTAAATATATTCTGATAGATAGGAGAATGACGTTTCTGTTTACTTAGTTACCAAATATATGTATTTTTCACCATCGTTGTCCAGCGTATTATTTCAGTATATTCTTAATCAATTCATACAGTCCCTAACATTTTGGTCCTTCTACCGCGTCTAATAACAACGATGGTGAATACGCTATCACGAAAAATAACGACCGACTCCAACCTCCCGTCGGGGTGAGGCTCAGGATTCTCGGGCGGCCCATTCGTCGTCGACCGCAAACATCGACGCGATGCCGGGAACCCACGAAGAGCCATAGCCGAGCAATGGACGTCACACTGCGTTGCATTATACAAATGGATCGCACTATACAGGTAGTACTAAATTTTTTATCGCTAAAGCAGTAGCTGAAGCTGAGCATATTCGCCGTTTAGCCGACATAGAACGACGGCAAATAGAGTTGAAAGCAGCTCAAGCCAAGTTAGCTTTAGATAAAAAAGTCACGGAAGCAGAGTTACGGGCTGAGCTGTGTCGCTGTTGTCGCTATAAAAAAAGTGGAAGCGGCAGTTCACGGAGCCGTAGGGTTGAGTCGTGGCTTCAAAGCCATGATAACTTTGATGGTAATTCGCCGATGGGGCCGGTTAACCGGCAGTCCAAGGTTAACACTCCTGCGCTTGTTGTGCCACCATTCAAGGAAAAGCCATTTAACAGTAACTCCTTTTACCTTCCCAATGACGACTATAAAAATAGCATAAATTTAACCAAAGAAATAGAAAGTATTAAGAATGATCAACTGCTATCAAGAAAAAGCAAGTTCTTGCATCTTGCATTGGAGAACATTCTTAGGCTAAAGGGCAAAATTGACACACCTCATTTTGCCCAAGAAACCAAACGACCGATAATCTTGGATTTAAGGATTCTTGGATTCAAGAACTGTGAAACTGCTTATCGCTCATTATCATGTAAAGGCTGCACATAAAAACACTGAGATGGTAGTCAACGAATTAAGGCAATTTTACTGGATTGTTCATCTACGCAGCACTGTACAATTTGGTCGGAAAATGATACGCGGCTTTTGTTGGTGTTAAACGTTTGTTATGGTCATTGCACGGTGAAGCCATAGAAGAGTTTGCAGCTAATGAGAAAATATCCTGGAAGTTTATACCACCCTTAGTTCCGTTTATGGGTGGAGCATGGGAGAGACTGATTAGATCCATAAAAACTGTGCTAAAGTATACTCTCAGAGAACGCAACTCTTCGGACGAAGTTTTAAGTAGTCTGCTCTTTGAAGCAGAAGCTTTAGTGAACTGTCGCCCTTTAATGCACGTTTCATTCGATCCCAGACTGGAAGAAGCGTTAACACCGTTTCAATTAGGAACTTCTTCTGGAAAGTGAATTCCGACGACTTTAGATGACACAGACCTGGTCAGTCGAATCAGTTGGAAGAAAACGGTATGACCTGCCGATCACTTCTGGTCAATGAAATGGATTCAAATCTGGTGAGTGAATGGAAAATGAAAATAGGTGTAGCCTTAGAAGTAAAATACTTATTTTTACATGATATAGGGTTTAAGTCTGAGTTCAGAGTCACTTCTGATCCTAAAGATTCAATTATGTCACCTGATATAAAAATGTTGTCAGCAATTAAAGTACGTTATTCATAACGTATAAAATAGTCTGCTTATGACACTAATTGTTATAGTGATATGCAAACGTAGGGCTATTGTGAAAATGTTAAATAAACCTTTGAATGTGTCTTCACCATAAGTTGATTATATGGTTTTGAATAGAAAATGCGCTTAAGTATGCTATTATTTGCATGAAATTATCTTATTCTTTAAACTTTTATATCTTTATAAATACCAGAGCATTCCAAATGGCCTTTCTCGCGTGAATATCAGATCTGTATACCACGGACACCGTCTAATTTTTTGGGGTAAAAACTATTCATTCTTGTCAGAATGTGTAGGAATACAATTTTTTTTACTGAATTCATTTCTACAGTCATGAAGAAGAAACACATCAACAACATATAGTCTTTTAAAATAAATAATAATAATCTGCAAACTGCAAGCAAAGCCACTATCAAATAATATGTATTAGTATGTATGAAACCAAAATTTATAGTAACAAATTCTTCACAACTATTTTTAAAGGCCAGATGACGCTACCTCAGCACAATTTATACTATTCGAAATAAATGTTTCTTTCATTCCAGGAATTTTCCAAGGTGTAGGAGATCTTCAGCATGCCTCCTAAGTAAGCGAAATAACTGTAATTCCTGTTTCAATGTCGCGTAAATTTTTGTAATCGAATTGACATTTTCTAAATTATTTGCCTTTAAAAAATAGAAGCTTAATTTATAATTTCGTAATTCCTCCGTAAAATATTTCACTGCTTAGCACGCTATGCACAAGGCTTAATCGATCGTAACAAATATGAATTACTTCACCCATTATATATAGGAAAAGCCATCAAAAAGTTGTTACAATAAATATTATTTTTTACAATTCATTAGTGGAATGATTTCCGTTACGTCATTACTAAAATACAAAAGGTTTTATAGAACAGACAATTTAGCAGGACACACATGGCAAGTTTGTTACCGTCGTTAACCTTACAAAAATCTAGGTAAATGTTTGTTTTCAAAGTTAATGAAGATTAGTATGTTTCGTGTCTCTGATCATTAACATTCCTGCAACTTTTATCACCAAGCATTTAGATTTACAGTCGTATTTTCGAAATTAGTAGATATAAATAGTCACCGGAAACCAATATAGTTGGTAGATTAAGGAAATAAAGTAGAACAGATAATTTGGAAATACTCTTTTTGTTTCGTGATTACTTATCAAATGGTGTGGGTTTTAAGGCCTGGCCTGAAAGTATCCAGCGCAGTTTTTTTTATTATTAAACGGTTTTATTTAGCTCGACCCGTACGGAATTTATTTGTTTATTTGGGTCAAAATTAGAAATTGAAATTTAAGCACCTTCCCGTTGTCAGATTGAGCTGAAATTTGGTACACACATTTAATTTAGATGACAATACAATATAATAAAACCAATAACATTATAAATCTAAGATGGCCGCCGATACAAAATGGCGGATTACATATTGCCCCACGTTTTTATTTTAGTCTAATATGCCTAAAAGCTATTCTGCCTAGTACTAAAATATTTCTGAACTAGAAGGTCAAAATACCTACTTGTTATAGTGTGGGCTGCTTAGTTTACCTACCTAGCAAACCCTGGTGTTAGTGTCCTTTCATGAACTGCCTTTCGGCCGCTGACATGGTTCATGTTATGACAACCACTACCATCAGAGATATTAATGACCGAGATCACCTACGTGGGTTGATAGGTAAGTAACTATTTATTTATTTTGTAGTTTTCAGTGCACATAAAATAAAACCGTTAAACTTAAAAGTTTTTTTACCGATTTTTATTCTGAATTCTTTTGTGTTACTACTAACGGTGATGAACATATCGCGATAAAACATGAACATCGAGATTACCAATGTACCTTTCTATTTGACTTAATAGAAGCTCAAATAGCAGTTGTGAACAATATGAAACCCAATCACGTTACATTCACATTTATATAGTAGTTAGTGTGTATTTAACTGCATATATAGATCGCTGGTTTTAATCCGGTTCCAAGGACCAATATGGGAGAATGGACACACTCTTTAGATGTATGTTTAAATTTAAAAGTTGAAAGAACTGATAAAGATACTTTCTAACTTCAATTATAAGCGATGGGCAAACCTGAGTAATGACGAAAGGAATGTTGTTATATATTTCAACCACCAGAACTGTTGCTGGTAAAATTATTACAGTTAGAAGTGAGTAGGTAGGTATAGCCGCTTAAAAAATAAAGGAACTTAACAAAAGCAACTTTCTTTACTTTATCTGCTGATTGCTTATTTATTGTTGTCGGCTAAAATTTATATTATTGTATATGTCTCTTTATGAAGATCTTTAACTTTATATAACTGGACATCTATATAATTATCATAATATTAATTTGGTTTTATACGAAAACAACAAATAAGTTAATACGCAGAGAAGCAGTCAAGAAATTTGCTTTTGTTAAGTTCGTTTATTTTTAAGCCATTATGCCCACCTCCGCATACAGTTTATTGCTAATCGTCGTCAAGCTAGCAATCAACCTGGTTGCATAAGTCCCATTAATATAATTTCTATAATAAAAATAGTAAGAGGCAATAAAATAAACCTTTCTACTTAAATCGAATCTTTTGTGCAACTACTCGTAGCTAAATATAACTCAAGGCAAAGTAAATACTTTATGCAGTAGTCGCAAATGAAACATGTACTTGGATTGTATCGATGCAACGCTTTTTTTTTGTGTATTTAAGAAATATTTGAATTGTTCAAAAGTTAAACATAAAATTTATTGTTCTATACACAATTGAGTTAAGAATAAAAAATTATTTATAAACTTTAATTATGTTGTAAAAAATTAAGGCTATTTAGTAAATAATCAAATCAAAATTTCTGGCGTAAACTTAATATAATTTAATATTTTTACGACCTTAACAGTATAATTGTCATATCTTGGAAAACAAATTATATACCTGTTGAATGTAGATGATCTGATTGAATATAAGATATGCATTTACTTCAGGAAAAAATAGAAGTTTGGTTGTAAAGGAGCAGAGAATTCGCTTTAAACCTGAAAACAAATTTCCTGTGGCACAAACCAATCACCGGAGTAGGGGGATGTGTACTCTGTCTGATAGACACAGGCTGGGCTGATCTCGCTGATTGATTTTTTACTCAATTATAGTGGTTCGCCTTTTCCAATTTAAAAAATACTTATATTATTTACGAGAAACAATATTCTTGATACTGGGGCTTAATCGGCGTTAGTGTGAAAGAATGTCTATGGCTGAATGCATCTTATTTAAAGCGTTAAAACATAACGCTTTTAACGCATAGCCTAAATCTTTAACATTATCCCAGATAAAGCCCAACCTTTAAAAGCTTCATTTAGCATTGTTTCTTATAATATATGTATATCCAATTCCACGGCAGTAAGCAGCAAACTCAACTCACTTGAGAGTTTGATAGTCGCGCTGCTCACTTCCCATATTCTACGGCTGCGAGTAAAAAAGTGGCCAGCCACATTTAATAGGGTGTTTGACTAATCTACATCAATTAAAATAACCAGATGTCTGTGATTGTCTTCTTCAGAACATGCAGATACGACTTATAGCCCTGACAGTTGACCTCCAAACCCTGACCTTGAGATGTGTGGGTGGGTGTGAATAATTCATTTCACTTACACAAACTTCCAATTCGTTTCACACAAAAACTACACTCTATCTTTATCTCTAGTATCGTAGTTAAACAATATCCTACGGTCAATCCCGTTATTGAAGACGCATTCTCCATCCAGCCCGAGAAGGAACAAACACATAAAGTCACTCACACTTTCACTCGTATATTATGAATTCAAATATATACGCTAAAAATTAATTTGATATAAAACTTGTACTAAATATAACCAAGATTCAAACATTATTTTGTTCCCACTCTAAGTGCCTAGTGCCTTATCCTGCCCCGAGACATTTATTGTTGTTTTATTGGTCGCTTTATTTATTGCTAATGCCACGTTACATGTATTGTCAATTCACGCATCATAAACCGAGCTTAAGCTAAGAGCTGCTTCAAGTGGGATTCTGTACATCAAATCATTTTTAGGTCCTATTACCGTGGTGTAACTGGATGTAGGAATTAATTTTCTTTTACGTTAGCTTATACTTCTGTTTGTACTTGCTATCTGTAAATAAAGCTGTAAAATAAAATTTAAGACAACACTTAGAACGCCGCAAGACGGAATAGGGGGAGTTTCACCTAGCTTCCCGCTATACATGGCACAGGAATAGGTATTTAACGACCTTCGGCTACCGTAGATGCACGGTTGCGGGTGACGTTCTCAATTGAACGTTAGAAAATACAAACCGAGGACGCGCATCCCCTTGCAAGTAAAGACGCCTAGCAGCTGTAAACTAATGCAGGTGGGGTCCTCATGTACCAGGTAAGCGGTTTCAGCTCAGCTAATATTTAGCGACCCTGGCTGGTTGTAATAACATTGGTGTGCTTTAATGGCGGGTTCCTATATCTATCCTACTCATTCACTTGTCTTCATCGTTTGACTTTCGCAGTATGGAGCTTATGTCAAATTTTAACCGATAGTAAGCGAATAAACGGTTAGTAAAATATAAGAACGGGCCATTAGTGGGTATCGGGCTGTCGCCCCGAGTCCTACACTATCTTTTACGCATTTTGACAATTTACTTGAAAATAAAACAACACAGTAAAACAATCCCTCCAAGTTTTAGCGAGACTCAAGGTAAGTCTTTATATGCAAAAGTAAACACTCGGAAGATAAAGAGGACAAAAGATAAAGTCAGTCATACTTCTATCGTACAAATCTTATCACGAGGAAAGAGATCGAACAAAATAGGAAAGGGATTGTATTTGTCATTGAATATGATTTGTCGCATGACAACATGATTTATTCAAGAATAATAAGTAATGAAAAACATTGTGGCTTTCTATAATATTAAAGTGAACAAATGTTCAGTAAAATATGAATGAAGGTATAAGTAAAGACATTATTGTAAATTCAATAAAGAGGTATTGGTAAATCTTAACCACAATGAAAAATGATTATTGTGAGACTTTCAGAACAATAACTAGAACTAAGTTACTGGTTTGAAGTGAGAACATATTTTGAAGAAATTTAAAGGTGATTTCATGTTTTTAGGGTTCCATAGTTAATAGAGAAAATGTCTAGTAATTTCGTCATGTATAGTCAACCAAAAATTGGTTTACCAGTTTGACCAACAATCGTAGTAAACGAAATTTTCCCTAAAGCCGACGTTTGGAAGTGAAATATTTCAATATTTTTCTTAGTGTCACACAGATTTGATTCCAGCACTGAAGCGAGAGATCAAAATGTCATAAATGACAGCTACGTATCTATTGACTGGGCATAATATAAGTTTTTCCTCGCGGATTATATATTATAGGAGACATATTGTATTTTGATATTAAATAATATAGATACAATTTTCATCATCTGGCATGTAAAAATTCCAACGGAAGTTTGTATGGAATCAATTAACTCTAAGAAAAAAAGCGAAAGGTGACATTACATAGTTGGTAAAATAGTTTAGTAAATGAGTGCTGAAGATTAGAAAGAGAAATTATATAAATCCTTACTAGAAATAAAATTAAAATTGTAATTAAAAAAGGTTTATAATGAATAAGATTATATACAGACGCAGGCGAGCGATCATTCATCACTGTTTTACGAGTATGCCTCTCATCCAATGGAGTAGAGGCCTATTTAATCAAATTCAAAGCAGGCGGATATAATTAGTACCTTTAATAAATAATGTAGATACGTTGAAAGAAACTGGTTAGTTCTGTGAGGAACAGATAAATCCATCCATGCGAGGTCCCGGTAGAAGCAGACGGCACAAGAAATTCTGACTTGATGTCGTAATATGACATATGGTCTAACAAAGAGGGGTGCGCAAGGCCGTGTAATGTGGAGTAAAATATGAGAAAGAGAAGTCCGTTCTGGGAAGCGAAAAGAATGCAACTGAGATTTATTATTGAGTATTTAGTAATGAGTAGTAGGCTTGACAAGTTTCACCTTGAGTTTTTTAAAAGTAAATACAAAGTAAAGTTATAAAAGTCAATATTGGGTGATATATTCTGCCATAAAAAGGAAGGTATTTTTAAACCTACATACATCACAGGTTTCTTTATTTTAAAATAAAACACCTCTAGATTATATCGTTATACAGCTATACTTATAATATGACTTGCCGAGATCAGATTATACTATTGTATAAGTATTTATTACGCACTTTCATAGTTCTCTATTTTATTACAGTTGAGATGTCAGCGTCCGATAAAATCGATGGCGACCCGCGGATACATTACGACTGAACCTTTTATTATTACGTCGTCTGAAACAATTTTAGTAACAAAAATATTATTGCTCTTCGCATTTCAATTCTACAGCCATAAGTTTACAACACTAAAAATATGTATAAAAGTTAGAGTTCAATATATTTTGAATTTAGTTGTTTCGTGTGGGCTCATATCCTCGTATTACCTTTTATAAATGCAGCATTTATGATGACTTGACCAAAAAATTTAATAGTTCCTTGCAACACTAACATTAGGTGCACTGGCCTACAACTGTCAGCAGTACGCCATATAGGTACGTAATATCTAATTTATAAAAATCTACGGTGGTCGTACTCCTCCGAAACGGTATTTTTTTATTTTTATGGCAGAATAACGTTTGCCGGGTCAGTTAGTGATGTATGTAATATGTAGACATGAGGCAAAACCTCGAAAATCGTTTGTGTATCATTAGTTTCGAAACAACAGGCTAGGTATCCGTTCAGGTTTTATCCGTGCAGGAACGGAGAAAGAATACAAATTCCTGCGGCCGGGCAGCCTGTCGTAAGAGGCGACAAAACAACCCATAGCTAGGTGGTAGGGCTATGCCCGCCTGGATGGCTACCACCCTTGGTCTTGAGTCTGCCGCCATAACTGCCTTGTGTGGTGTTCCGGCATTAGAGTCCAAGTTCCAGTCCCCCCATCTCCGAAGTGCTACAGTGTCTGCGAAATCTGGAACTCGTTGTGTGCCTAAGTCTACTGCATTTCCGCGGGCGTGACGAGGTGAGGTGGGGGTCAGGGAGACCCGATGAAACAGTTGACCGCTGGCCGCCCGCCAGGTAGTAGGGGACCTGAACCCGGACTAACCAATCCCATGGAGGCTGACCCACCAACTGGCGCATGATCTTGGCGAACACTGTCGTGCCGGTTGGTGACCGGATGTGGCCAGGCAGTGTTCTCCGGGGAGGATCGGGGGCCCTTCCGTGCCCCACATCAGCTCTTCATTCAACCTGCCCATTTGGGGGACAATGGCATACATCACATTTTCTCCACTTCTTCGCAGACACATTAGCAGTTCCTTAGACTTCCCTTTTTTATTTTTATTTATCTCCATGAGCTGTACAATAAAGAATAAGGTAACCACAGCGGGTGTTGACTCCACAATTAAAGTGGACTTTTGCAACATAAGAGGTATTCATGCCAATCTTAATGCTGTCCATCACCACCTCGAGACGGCAAAGCCGGCCTTTATTGTTTTTGACGGAGACTCAGATTTCTTCTCCGGTCGACACATCATACCTTCACTACCCCGGCTACAATCTGGAACACTTGTTTTTGTCAAAAGCCGGGGTCTGTGTATACGTTCGGGAAGATATCTGCTGTCGCCGTCTCCACGGCCTTGAAGATAGGGACCTTTCCATCTTATGGGCACGCGTAGATTTTGGTGGTTCCACTCGGATCTATGCGTGCTTATACCGGTCCCATGGCAGGGAATGCGCAAGGACTGAAACAGCTCGCTTTTTTGAACACCTTCATGAGGTGACCGACAGAGTTTTTGGGCAGTATACTTCAGCAGAGGTCATACTCGGGGACTTTAATCCTCATCACACTGAGTGGTTGGGTTCTCCGAGGACTGATCTGCCAGGGACTACTGCCTATGATTTTGCTCTCGCCCATGGATTCACTCAGGTGATCACGGGGTTTACCCGAATACCAGATAGAGTGGATCATGAGCCTTCTTTGCTGGATCTTCTGCTGGCCACACACCTGGAGAATTACCAGATCTCGATCAGTGCTCCACTGGGAACCTATGATCATTGTCTGGTATCTTCCGTGGTGCCCCTTCCTATTCCCGATCGGACTCGTCGCGCTGGACGACGGAAGGTGTGGCGATACAGGTCAGCAGATTGAGATGGACTGCGTGAATTCTATGCATCCTACCCATGGAGATAGCTATGTTTCTCGTCAGAAGATCCTGATGCATGCGCAGACTCGATCGCCGATGTGGTGCTGCATGGAATGGAATGTTTCATTCCAAACTCAACGGTACCCGTCGGTGGTACGAGCAAACCATGGTTCGATAAGTCTTGCGCTGAAGCTGTAAAGCTAAAGCAACAGGCTTATCGAGCGTGGACAGCAGCGCGAGCTCGTCAGGATCCAAGTTCCTCTGACCTGAAAAAGAGATACAATGCCGCCTCCAGGTCCCTCAAAAAGCAGCTCGCGAGAGCAAAATTCAATCACATCGGCAGAATTGGTGAGCGCCTCTCTAGTTACCCTTCTGGGACTAGAGCTTTTTGGGCCCTCGCCAAAGCTGTCGAGGGAAACTTCTGTCGGACGTCTCTTCCAACTCTGCGTACAGTCGACGACCGTCTGGCATACGCCGCCAAAGATAAAGCCGATCTTCTGGGTGAAATCTTTGCGGCCAATTCGACTCTTGACGACGGGGGAAAAACTCCACCTACAATCTCAGAGTGTGACTCTAGGATGCCGGAGGTGCGCTTTACTCAAAAAGCAGTCCGATGTGCTCTCCGCTCCCTCGACGTCAAGAAGTCTTCTGGGCCTGATGGCATTCCTGCTATTGTGCTGCAGACGTGTTCAGCTGAGCTGTCCCCAGTCCTTGCCCGACTTTTCACTCTTTCTTACCGCAAGGGTTGTGTCCCCGCTTCGTGGAAGATTGCCCAAGTGCACCCTGTCCGCAAAAAAGGGGACCGAACAGACCCGTCGAATTATAGGCCTATAACAATAACCTCTTTGCTCTCAAAGGAGGAGGAGCGTATTATCAACGCGCAGCTTCTGGGTTACCTCGAAGATTCCCAGCTGCTAAATGATCGCCAATACGGCTTCCGCCACGGTCGCTCAGCTGGGGATCTCTTGGTTTACCTAACCCACCGTTGGGCTGAAGCCATTGAGAGCAAAGGGGAAGCACTGGCAGTTAGCCTAGATATTGCTAAGGCTTTCGACCGGGTCTGGCACAGGGCTCTTCTATCGAAGCTGCCATCGTATGGGATACCTGAGGGACTTTGCACCTGGCTATCCAGCTTTCTTGATGGGCGCAGCATTCAAGTCGTTGTCGAAGGTTGCTGCTCAAGTATCAAGCCATCAACGCTGGTGTGCCCCAGGGTTGTATGCTATCGCCAACGTTGTTCATCTTGCATATCAATGATATGTTGTCTATTCGCAACATTCATTGCTATACGGATGACAGCACTGGCCATGCGCAGTACTCTGGTCGTGCAAACGTCCCTCGATCATTTGTGGAGGAAAGTCGGGTTAGACTTGTGTCTGAAGTTGAGCATTCCTTGGAAAGAGTCTCAGAATGGGGGAGATAGAACCTTGTCCATTTCAACCCCGAGAAAACACAGGTCTGCGTATTCTCTGGCAAAAAAACTCCATTCGAGCAAGCGCTTCAGTTCCAAGAAACTCCCCTTACCACCTCCAAGAGTATTGGGATCCTTGGTGTTGACATCGAGAACGATGTACAGTTCAGGGGCCATCTTGAAGGCAAGGCAAAACTTGCCTCCAAGAAGTTGGGAGTGCTAAACCGGTCCAAGCAGTACTTCACACCGCGGCATCGCCTTGTGCTTTATAAAGCCCAGGTGAGGCCGCATATGGAGTACTGCTTTCAATTTTGGGCTGGAGCACCTGCCTACCAACTTAATCCCCTGGACGGTATTCAACGTCGAGCCGTTCGCGTTGTTGATGATCCCATACTCACAGACGGCTTAGATACTGTGGCGAATGATGGTGGAACCATCTAGTTAGTTTTAGAACTTTTGGAAATATCCAGAACGATCTAGATCTAGAACGAAAAGATAAGGACGGATATATTTAGAATGAGATAGACGACGAAAGAAAGAAAGAGATAGATAGATGTTAGAAAGGGATAGTCTAGATAGATCTCAGGTCTTCCAGGAAACCTGCAAGATACTTGGAATACACAAGACTCGAACTACCCCGTATCACTCACAATCTGATGGAATGGTAGAGCGGTTTAACCAAACTTTAGAACGGTATCTGGCAAAGGTTGTGGACTCTCATCAACGAGACTGGGATGAGTACATTCCCCTTTTTCTCTTAGCGTATCGAACGGCTGTTCATGAGAGCACTTCCACAACGCCCGCGGGCTAATTTTGGAAAGGAAATTCGACTTCCAGTACAACTTCTTTCGGGATGTCCGCCTGATACTCCAAGTTGTGTTTCGGACTATGTACAAGACTTACGAAGGAGGATGGAAGAAATTCATGACTATATGAGAATAGAAAATCTACAAGCCAGTGAACGGATGAAAACCCGTTACGATAGACGTGCTCGCTTTAAGGATTTTGATGAAGGCTCATTGGTCTGGCTTCATAATCCTGTTCGACGTAAAGGAAAATCTCCAAAATTGCAATCAAGTTGGGAAGGACCTTACACGGTAGTCACTAGGATTAATGATGTTACCTATCGAATTCGGAAATCATCAAGGAGCCCTGCGAAAATAGTGCATGTAGATCGACTTGCGAAATTTCATGGTTCTAACGATGCTCGGGACGAGCACGTTTTAGGAGGGGGTAGTGTGGCAAATGATGGTGGAACCATCTAGTTAGTTTTAGAACTTTTGAAAATATCCAGAACGATCTAGAACGAAAAGACAAGGACGGATATATTTAGAAAGAGAGACGACGAAAGAAAGAAAGAGATAGATAGATGTTAGAAAGCGATAGATTTATAAACGAAAGTTCCCGAATAGAAGGTTCGGGAAAGAAAAGACAGAGATAGATAGATGTTAGAAAGGGATAGATGTATAAACGAGAGTTCCCGAACAGAAGGTTCGGGAAGGAAGAGACGGAGATAGATAGATGGGTTCTAGAAAATTCTTCCGGGTATATAAACAGCGTAAGGCGCGCCTACCGTGCAGTTTAAAGTTGAGTTCAGTACAAGACGGTGAAACGACAAGTGCGATACTAAAGAGTTATTAAAGAAGGTTAATAGAGGACTGAGACGAACTAAGTGGTGAATTTAGTGACAAGTTTGGTGGACAGATACGCGAAGGAGGTGTGCAGCGTAGTTCGAGAGAGGAACCAGAAGCGAGCTACACGCGATAATATAGGAGGTGGTCCGCGCAATATCGGCGACGGTATTGAGGGTGTGTCAACTTATCGTCGGGAGTGTGCATCGTTGGTCGTGCGTATAGGGGCAACCCTGCAGAAAGGTACTGCGTGCGGCTGTGTAAGTCAATAAAAGCTTTTAAATTAAAAACTGGTGTTTTCTTCCAATCCTTAAGTGCGTACCCCCGCTCGTACGTAACAATACGCTTGGCCTTAGGAGAGACTTTGCTTCTCTCTGCGTATTCTACCGACTGTATAATGGGGAGTGTTCCGAAGAACTGTTTAGAATGGTGCCTTTGTCCTCTTTCTACCATCGCACCGCTCGCCATCGGTTGGGAGTTCACCCCCACTTCCTTGAGCCACTTCGCTAATGTACGCAACGGTTCTGTAGAACGTTTCTCTTGCGTACCGTGGGGATTTGGAATGAGCTCCCGGCCGAGGTTTTCCCACAGCGCTACGATATAGAGTTTTTCAAAAAGGGTGTCATAAAATTTCTTCGAGGCCGGCAGCGCGTTGGTGACATCTCTGATGTTGCAAACGTCCATAGGCGACGGTAACCGCTTTCCACCAGGTGGGCCGTCAGCCTGTTTGCTGAACTCCAGCTATAAAAAAAAGATATGCTCAGTTTCGGGCTATTAAGAAAACTGAACACTAATATAATATTATAAAGTTTGATTTATTTTAATTATTATTGACTACGGAAATCTAAACCATGGTATGGCTATGGGCATACATTTAGGCTGGAAAAAACAAAGTTATATTTAAAGATAGTTAGATTGGAACATTGATGGATATATTTAGAAAAATATCTGTATGGACTTTACTAAGGATGTTAAGAAGACTTCTAGTGGGAATGTGGAACAGTTGACATATAAGGAGAAAAGCCAATACTTTGCCGACGACAAGTGATTGGTAAAAGACCAACCAACCAAGAAGAGAACAGGTAACTTACTTTTTTATCTAAATGATCTGGAGATAATTATATAGGTAGGTATACATATTATGTGCAATACATTAACCGTCCCTGATGGCATATATCGAATTTGATTATTTGCAATAGACAAGGCCCTGACACGTTGACCTAGCCAATTCCATTTACATGATGTGCTTGCCACTTTCCCAACCACTTTGACTTCTACACGTGTCTAATGTGATTGGTACGTTCACCCACGTTGAATGATATTTGCGAATGCATATATTTATCCATGCACTCTCCACTTATACCTAAATATAAACAGATGTATAAGTTTTGATTCTTTGTTTCTGAATTCACTAAATATTAAATATTCCGAACAATAAACTATATACATAGTAAGTTTATTTCAATAATAAAATTCTTTACCAACAGGCTCGTTAAAACCAACTACTTTATTTTTTGATTTCTCATGCTGGGCTTAATATACCTGCTTACATGTCAAAATTTATCCATCTGAGTGGGCTAACCAAGTTTACTAAATTTCGAATTCAGCATCTTACTCAAATACAATGGAAACTTAACTGGTACGATTAGAAAGTAAGAAAGAATAATAATAGAATGAGAAAATGGAACTAATTCAATTAGAATACTTAGTTTGAATTTATGTGGAAACAACGGTTGAAATTCTAATAGAAAATAATATTCTTTACTGCACACAAGATAACAGACAATACACATGAATTAACAATCATATTACTAGTACAATCGGCGGTCTTATCGCTAACAGCGGTTTCTTCCAGACAACCTTCTGGAGATAATTTTACGTTTCTAATAATGGGTCGGTATTCAGTGCGCATATTTTAAATCATATATACATATATTAATAGTAAGTAAAAAATACACATACATATTAGTATATATGTACATAGAGTTACATAGACATACATAAATTACTGGTTACAAATTTAGATAGTGATCTTTGAGGAGTTTATTAAAAGATGTAAGTGACATCCAAATTGAAAAGTTTATTCCAATGCACAACGTGTTTTATGATGTCGTTAAGCTAGTAAAATTCTTTAGCTTTACTAGATTGTTAAAGAATAATACCTATATTTTAGAGAGCGCACTGCAATACTTTTAACGAAATACCAAGAATTTTGCGGTAGTAACCTCCCTCCCACCCTCCTGTTCCGAACCCCAGTCGGTCTCAACCCGGGCACAGGATTTACAAACTTTAACACACCTAGCCTGGGGATATGACGTAAAAATCTGAAATTGATTTACTAAATCTGAAATTAATTAACATCTAAAATAAAAAAATGAAATTATCTTTGGGAGTCTGATATTGTAAGCAAGCTTAAGTTGTAGTAGTGTAGTCTATTAGTAATAATGATAATTATTTAGTAAAAGTAATAATGATAAAATAACTAACAATGACTTGTTTCGTGAATGGAATTGTAGCGAATAATTACGAAAGTCATGTAGGGCGGTTCTTGCTAGATTTCTGTCATGTGAAAATACTTTGTTATCCGACTTATGAAAAAAACAAACCAGGTAAGTAGCAAATAAAAATACTTTCGAGGAATGTAGGTTTAAACCTTTGAGTAGTTTTTTAGATAAGGAATATTATTTATTAAAACATTTACCTTATATTATTTATTAAAAACTTCTGTATATTGAAACTAAATGATAAAAATGGTGGTCACCTAAGTGGAATCCTTTATTGTGCATAGTCTGAACGACACACAACCAATTTTGTTTTTTGAGATTATAAAGAGAATAATATGTGTAAGTATAGGTATGAATCTTCACCTTTCATATATAAGAATATGTGCGTCATCGTACGGTAAACATTCGCAGGATGTTTAGTAGCATTTAAATCGATGTATGCCATGTTTAATCTCTACCAACCCGTCAACTTTGTTGAAATGGAAACTTGGATATGGACTGAATGCTCGATCTTTCTAAGTAGTTAAGAGTTAGTCATAGTACTTATACTTATACAAATATTTATATTCATACAAATGAGAAAATGTAAATTAAAAATGTACGTTTTGTACTGATTCTATATTAACATTTATAAAATTTGTTTAAATGTTTCTATATTTACTTATCCTCTGTTCAAGGCGTTGGGTATGAAACCTATATTTACATATCTATCTATTCGCGACCGTACATGAACATGAAAAACATACTCGTAAACATTTTTATCTTGGAAAATTCTATAAAAACACGTTTATGTAAGCAAAGATTCGTGGAAAGCTTTTGTTTTTAAATAGTACTAGCTGACCCGGCGAACTTCGTACCGCCATGTTTTCTGAATTCCTAAAAGACTTTGTTTCATGACACAAAAACAAAATCACCATAATCGGTCCAGATGTCCACTATCATAATCGGTCCACCTACCGGCTCCAATTGTGGAAATAAACCATCCCGGGACCCACTCAGACACACACACACAAAATTTCATCAAAATCGGTAAAGTCGTTCTCAAGTTATGTGCTTATCAACACATTTTGCCATTCATGTTTATATATAAGATTAAGACGTAATTGTTATAAAATAGTGATCGAACACTGGCCCAAATTCGATAGTAATCCATTTAAATGATGATTCTTATTAACTTTTTTGATGAAGTCAATTTGTAGATAGCGAGATATTACCTCCCAAAGTCCAGAATGCTATTTTCCATGGTTAACCTATAACGTCCTCTAACTGCTTAGTCATGAAGTAGATAAAACTGAAAAATATCACATATTTTTTCGTGCTCATTATCAAATTACAAAATGGAATGGGGTGTTAAAGGAAATAGAATTGCAGTGATCGCCTTACACAAAGTGGGTATGGAGCCGTCGGTCATATTCCAGACATTTCAAAAGCTTGGTATCACCCGTATGTTCGTATATCGTACTATCAACAGATACAACAACACTTCGTCTGTCGAAGACCAGAAACATCGGAGCGGCCGCGTGCTGTTAAAACCACAAAGGCTGAAGCCAGAATTGGTCGAAACCCTATTAGGAAGCAAAAAATCTTATCACGAGAAATAAAGATTCCCGCTAGGACTCTGTCGCGTATTATAAAATAAGGCTTGAAGCTCGGTGCCAATCGTCGATATACAAGACATGCCCTAAATAAATCTTTACAATTAAAGAGAGTGGATCAATCAAAACGCCTTCTGTCGCGGCCGCGATACGCAGGTGAAAGGCACAGAAATATATCCTCTTTACCGATGAAAAAAAATCACGATTGAAGAACACTACAATAAGCAAAATGATAAAGTATATGCTCACATTTCTAAAGAAGCTGCTCAAATGGTCGGAAAGGTACAACGTGGTCATCATCCTGCGTCAGTGAGGCGTGTCTTATCAAGGAGTCACAAAACTACATTTTTGTGAAAAAGGAGTGAAAACTTCAGCCAAAGTGTATCAAGATACAGTATTGGATCATGTTGTGAAACCTCTCAGCAATACATTTTTAAAAATATACCGTGGACTTTCCAGCAGGACTGCACCTGGTCACAAGGCACGAACTACCCAAGCCTGGCTTGAAACCAACGTTCCGGAATTTATAAGAGCTGAAGACTGGCCCTCATCTAGCCCAGACCTCAACCCTTTAGACTTCAAATTATGGTCAGTTTTAGAGGACATGGCCTGCTCTAAACGCGACATTGAGTCTCTTAAAAAATCTTTGGAGCAAGCAGTGGCGAAATTTCCCTTGGAAACAGTGCATAAATCCATAGATTCGTGGCCAAACAGATTAAAGGCCTGTATAAAAACCAAAGGGGGCATTTCGAATAGGATATTTTTTGCTGAGACTTTAATAAATATGTAGGTATAAATTTTAATAATATTACATTACTGTATTTAAAAAAATGAATTTTCATTTGTAACAGAACTTATGGCTGGACTAGGTAGTGTTATGTAAAACAAAGTAGAAGAGTCAGTAAAAGCCTACAGAATGAAATACCAACAAACAAACAATGACGTATGGGATCAAGAATCAAAATGGTTGAGAACTCAAAGCGGTCGTTTGGCGAATGTATAGCCCGTAAGCTACATTGATGCCAGCTAGAATCCGTCTGATTGCTTGTTGACAGATTAATTACCTTTTGTGTACGGTTGCTCCAAAATCCGGCATACCGGGCCTTTACTCTTGCACAAAGTCACACATTTATTGGAAAACTAACAAAATATAAAGTAACATAACTCGTTTAGATGCCATAGTTTCTTTTGTTAGAGTTACTGTTTGGAACAGTTTTGCGAATGCTATAATTCGAACGTCGGACGATTGAATGCTTTGGAAAGGACGATGCTTCCAATTTCTTAACATTTTGGTGAAGCCGAAGCCGAAGTGACGACAAAGCTAATATAATATAATTTTAATATAATTACGCAAAATTTATCAACTTCGTAGAAAGATTTAAAATAGAAAACCAATTTAAGGTTTTTTACAACTAGTTTTTTCAACCGTAGTTGGTTACGCATAAATATAAAAAACTTCGTTTAAAAAAACCGACTTCAAAAATTAAAAAGTATAAAATAACTTATTTCTAAAGCTATTATTAATTATAATATCTTATTTTTAATATATATTATCTTAAACATTTTGAAGTCGGTGCTTAGTAATTTCCAAAATATAGTAATTCTTATGTTTTCTTTGCACCGACTTCAAGATGTTTTAGATAATATATATTAAAAATAAGATATTATAATTAATAATAGCTTTAGAAATAAGTTATTTTATACTTTTTAGTTTTTGAAGTCGGTTTTTTAAACGAGGTTTTTTTATTTATTTGTTACATTTTAGTGTCTAGCTATGGGTACGCCTACGAAAGGTGCCGCGCGCCTTAAAAAATATAGGTCCCAAGAAACGGGAACAAAAAAGTTCGTAAAATGAATACTGGGCCAAAGTATGTTAAATTTTTAGGGGACTAAATGGCAACTATTCCGCATCGAACTAAAAAAGAATCACGTAAATCGGATCATAAATCTCAGAATAATCGGTGTACATGTGGAACGGAATGGAATTTTTTCATAAAAAATGTTCATGAAATGAAAACTACTGGGCCAAAGTATGTTAAATTTTTAGGGGACCAAATGGCAACTATTCTGCGTCGAACTAAAAAAGAACCACGTAAATTGGATCATAAACCTCGGAGTAATCGATGAAGATACATAAAAAAATGTGTGCGTGTACTAGTGTACACACGTAAGAAGTGAAACTTCTTTATGACCTTATTTTTTGAAAAATGATCTACTGTAATATATTCAACTTTACAGAAATTGGTTAAATAAATAAAACCCCTACCACGGTCGAATCGGCCGTGGTAGGGGCAAGAAAACAAGATGGCGCGTAACCGAAAAAAGTGACGGTAATTTTTTTCCAACACCGATAAAGAAGTTTCACTTCAAAAAAAAAATTGCGACGAAGTCCTTTTTTGAAGTCGGTTAAAAACACAAATAAAAGTCGCAACCAACCTGATTTGATGTACATACATTTGATATGATAGTTTACATTCTTTTTTTTGATTCTGAGATATTTTGCGTCCCGGAAATCCCTCGGGAATTTCAAGTCAAGCGTGGACGAAGTCGCGGGCATATCATAGTATTAGAGATAAAATTCCCTGGACTATATTTTTTACTTGTAAATAAGTTTTTACTAGTTTTTAATTTTAGGTTTTTTAAATTTTATAATACAACTAGAATTTACTCGCGACTTAGTCCATGCTTGACAGGTAGCACAGATTATAGTTATTTTGCCAGTGTTTAAAATCAAAGGGTGTTTTCAGCAGGGTAACGGATTTTTCAGTACCTATGAAAATACATGAATTCCAAAGATTCCTATTTAAACCCGGAATATGTAACGTTACTAAACGCATACATATCTAAATCTACTAAAGATGTGTAATAAAGAAACTGTCATCATGCAAGTTATAATATCACGTGGTTTCTAATTTAGGAAATCCCGAGAAAGTCCCGGATTATATTATTTTAGTGTCAAATTGATCCGAATCAGCAATCTTTATATATACTACCCACTTAAAAACACTTCCAGGAATTTCCCGCGCGATTCCGGGAATATAAATATCATATCATTCATTAATTCATTCATATTAATTGAAAAAGGACAAACTATCTTTTTACGGAAATTCTATAGAAATCAGCTAATATTTAAGCAATCTACCTAATTGATACCATTACGTATTTCACGTCAATTTAAAACTAAAACTATTAGTAGATTTTACGTGAATTCCAAACAAACAGACAATCCGACAAACAGTCAAGAAATCTAAAATATATTGCATCGTGTTCTCCATCGTTTATATTGTTTATTTCAGTTTTTTTAACAGCTTTAGTGCACATACACGTCATGTTTAGAATATAATAATATTATACATAAAGCTAGATCAATAATCTTAATATACATAAATTACGTGTCACGTTGTTTGTCCGCGATGGACTCCTAAACTACTTAACCGATTTTAATCAAATTTGCACACCGTGTGCAGTTTGATCCAACTTGAAAGATAGGATAGCTTACATTTTAATTTATAGTTAATTGGTTAAGCGATACGAAGTTCGCCGGGTCATCTAGTTTAGTATAATCTATACAGATAAATAAAATTGAAGTTTCTCTTTGTAATGTCAAAATAAAAATATGAAAAAATAAAAATATGAAAAAATTCGGACCAGGCGATTCCGAAAATATTTAGAATTTTTGTTTTTTCTTTCTGAATATCCTGGCTAAGCTCTGAAACGGCTGGATCGATTTTGACGGGACCTTCACTGGCAGATAGCTAATGTTATAATAATATGTACCGCGAAAAAAATTCCACGCGATCGAGGTCGAGGGCACAGCTTGTTTTAGATAAGTTACTTTTAACATTATTTGTGTGTCTAAACTTCTACATAAATAGATTAAACCTTTTTTTACTGAATGTTAAAAAAATCTAAAAACTCATTCATTTATAATGATGTAACCCTTTGTTTATTTTATGCGCACTTCCAGGTCAACAAACAGAAAAATGGCGATAGAATTGGGCAGAGCGAGTATGCAACGTTCAACAAATAAGTTGCTTTTGCGTTGCGCATTGCCCCTTTCCCTCACCACTCTCCTACTTGCTGCCTTGATAGCCGGAATAATATTATTATAATCTAAACGCCAAAAGAGGCATGATGTACAAATCGCAATTTTCTAAGGGCATTACTTATAATCGTTTCTTAAATTCAAAGAAACTGCTCAGCAACTGATTAATGAAAATGTCACCCATAAACTCCTCCTTAGTCGAATATTTTGGGTACAACCTATGTTAATCATTCAAATTTCGTTTATCTGTGCTCCTCTTAGGTAAACAACAGGTAATGCACGTTTATAAGTGAAAAAAGAGATATTCATTGATTAGGGTCTGATTCTTATTTTCTTACTTAAGAGATGCCTAATTGTTTCTTAACGAGATAATTATAAGTGAGGCCGGTAAGTATTTAAATTGAAATCTCAGACATACTTCAATTTTATATGTAGGGACAGTTTTTAAGTATATCAACAGTTTTTACGTACGAGGTAATTCGACTAGCCTTCATCAATCACTTCACCTAACCGTATAATAGCTAAGTTTATTACGAACTGATGTACGTGTTTTTCCTGCAGTTACAAAAACTTGCGAGTCTTTCTGGGATTTGACGCGGGTCGCTCCTAAAAGAGAACCACGGCTATCAAACTGGATTTAGTACTCAAGTAGAATCCAAAGTGCGTCATCTACTGAATTATTCATGCCACCATCCCAAATTCCTTTTTAACCTCTGCAAGGAATACGAAATAGATCTCATATGTGCTAATTGTTTTATAAAAATCAATAATCATGACATATTTTAGACGTCGCAGTTTTTGGTGGAACTCGTAGGTTGATGATACGTTGTATGTACGATGTTACGTTTCATTTATTGCTTTTAAAAACTGCAGGAGTCAAGTCTTCATATAGTGAAAGGTTCCGTCTGGATATTGAACGTCTAATATTTTGTCATTCGTCTACTGAACTCTAAAAAGCATTTATGGAAAATATCCAATGAATTTTGTTCAATCCATAGTAGAAATTGTTTTTTTTTAGCTTTAAGAAGTTCAATTTTATTTTGAATTTTCCATCTTTTAATTGGTCACAAGAAGAGGGACAACGTTAAAAAATGTTTAATTTTTATTTATTCATTCTTATAACGTGGTTCGGATCCTAGTATGCGTCGCTTAATTAGTGTTTTTGACTAAAATGTGCATATTGTTACAAGCAATTGATTTAAAACATCACGAGAAATCTACATTTCGAAGTCACCGTGGGTCGTGATGTCTGGTGTACTATCTGTTCCTCTAAAATAGAGAGTTCAGCAGTGGGTTGGTTATGAGCTTATATTATGTGTTAAGTAATTGAGTCTGTAACCATAGATGTCGACTTTGTCTTTTTAATTCAGACTGCTTGGTGACTATAAAAATTCTCCCACAAATGAAATTTTTCATCTTTATTTAGCCGCCTGCCCTTAACCCGAAAACGAGGTAAAATCGTATCATTCAGCCCTTCAAATTTAATATTGCCAATCAATGAGGAAATTGCGAAAACAGGGGAAAATACATTCCTTAACTAGTGAGCTCACCGCCTCACATGTCGATTGATGAGAATAAGCGATTTCCCTCTTCCATTCATTCACTAACAAATATTGATGCGTTCAAATTTTTAAACGATTTTTCTATTTTATATATTGGATATATTATCCTTGTAAGACCCAAGATTTATTTAGTATTCTGAAATATAGATCCAATTGCCTTTTTTAAGAACAAATTAAACAACAAACAAACTTGGTTTCGTAATTTTTATATTTAACGTATGTAAGAGTACGAGGTCTATATTTAATTACGAAGTGTATGTGAACCTTAATACTATGATTAACCCTATATCAAATAATAATTTACAAAATCAAAAAAATGCGTAAATAGTGGCTTAGTAGCATATTTAAAACTTCTAGAAGATCAAATTGAATTTTTCGCAAAAAAAGGATATTGGGCATGTACGCATTGTGATCGATTTAAAACTTGGGTTTTGAATACCATGTTCCATCGAATTAAAACTAAATAAAGAATGTTGGTCCTTGCAAGGATAATACTAGTAGCTACCATTTTATTTCAATTTAAAGCTAAAACGTGAGTTTTTGAGGGCAACTTGAAATTTTAATTATTTTAAACATTTTAGGATATAGATTTATGACGAATATTTTTTAAGTGTTCCTTCTTTATGATTTTAGTTAATGAACCGGTTCCCATACATTTCGGTACCTGCATAGTATGTATGTAAAACCAAATTATTCTAAAGATGTATCCGATAAGTCGTTTAGGAACAGTTAAAATATTATTGTGTAACACCAAACAATTAAATATTTTGAGTAACCTTAATATTTATCAGACATTAATTCGTTTCCTCATCTTATTAAGCGTTAATTTATGAAACTCACTTTCCTGTTTATTACGTCTCTTATTGCAAGAAAACTATTTTATCAGATCTTTTTTCTATTTGAAATGGAATAAAATATATGTCCTTAAAGCCTATTTTGAACTGTCAACTTTCAAAGACATTTACATTTATTGTACGATCCTAAGGCTTTCGTTGTGGCTTCACAGTTAACCGCACTATATCCCTTAACAGCCTTAACATTTTCTGGCATTGTTAGGTACATTCCCTGGATTTAAGGAATAGTTACAGCAAATCCCATAAAAAGCTGATCACATGTCATTTTATGGCAGTGAATATAAAATGGATGAACAAATAAAATGAAAAATAGGCACTTAATAGTGTTGTGCCCGACACTTCGTTGGTGGGGACTTGAAGTTTATATTCATATGTGCTGCACCCTACAAGATAATATTGAAATCCCTTAAATAATTTCTATGCCTATTTGAGTTTATGTTTCAGACAAACATACAGACAAAATCTCTAAAACTGATCATTTATGGTTATAAATTGCAGTTTTCACTTAAATTTTGAAATCAAACACATTAACTTTTATGGGCATAGAAAATACTCGTATTAAATAGACATAACAAGATATCAAGACGCCTACATATATTACAGATATTAGGGCGGTGTAATGTCAACGTGATATTTTAGAGTGGCATCTGACCGGTCCCTAGAGAGTCTGGCAAGGAGGGGGGCCACGCCAATATGCCGCGCTCCTTTGGACGGGTCAACAAACCTCAACCGTACCATTGTTAACTTAATATTTTGTCGGCCTTTTAAGCCTCTTGAGTACTGAGACATTGTACACAGATAATAACAAGGTCAGTTTATTAATAAATGAAATTGAAAACACTGTTCTATGCTTACAGATTTATTGTATAAAACATATATCATATAATAGATATTCGCAGATATAGTATGTATATAAATGATATTATATAAAAACAAATCATTGATGTATATAGTCAACTGGAGGGTATTAAAGCAACGCAGATTATTATTTATTAGTTTATTTAGAATCGCCGTCGATATATGGTGGAAATACCAACAAAGCGGACGAAACGCTATGAGTCCACTTTTATCATACTCACCGCTGAAGAGTGGAACTCTTTACCGTCATGTATCTTTCCTGAAGACTATAATCTGGGTGTCTTCAAGTCTCGCGTGAACATGTATGTTCTAGGTAAGTGTGCTCCACCTTAGACTGCATTTCCACCTGACATCAGGCGCAATGTCAGTCAAACACGAACCTATTTATTAGGTATATAAAAAATATGTCCATTTCCAATATCTACGTGTGTTGATACATATTTAGCATAATACATGTTACGTAGTAGGTATACTTGTGCACGTAAATTGTTTTCACGAGGCGTGTTTGTACTTTGTAATGGAAGTTCGATGCAATAGGAGTAAGTTTGCTCGGTGCGCGACAACAATGTGCCACGTGCTGAGGTATAGTAATTTACAACAAAGACTGACTGACTGACTGACAACAAACTTGTTCGAGAATTGTTATTCTAGTAGATAGAATGTATAAATATTGTTATTTCAGTTAAATAGTCGGTCTAAAGTGCATAAAATATATTTTGGCGGTTAGGTTGTTACAACACTGTGAAGTATGCATTAATTTAAAATAATAGTTAAATACAGAGGGAGAAAAAAATTTCATTTATGAAAATAAACCCTTTATAATTTATTTGTTACAGACCTCGTACCGGTGTGCTAGGAGCACTGCTGACGGTAACCAGGCCCCTCCTGTGACTAGCCAGGGTACTCGCGCACGGAACGGGCGGCGGATTGTAAGTTTTATATTTTATTAAATTTTATTTTTAGTAACTCAATATATAATACGTGGCACAGTTTATGGCTGCTCTTTAAGTTTGTTGATTTTATTTTGGGTTTAACAGTCCTAGTAATAAATATATTACAAGAGTAGGTACGGGTTACCTAATGATTAGTCACTACAGATAAAACATTCACAATATTAGCCACAGATATCTGCGCAATAGGTACCTTTTCATACAAAATGAGGTATTGAGCATAGATATCTACAAATTGTTGATTGACAACTTAAATGTGTATCAGAAATTACATATAATGAAACGATATTGAAATTGTGGGAATGTGTCACTATACAATTATACATAATCAGCGTAATGTTGAAATATTATTCAATTAGTTGATACAAGGCCCACATTTTGATTTAAAAAGATATTTTAGAATACTTTACATTATTATTATAGCTACAAACCGTTTTTTATTTTTTTTAGATTCTTTACTTATAATAATTTAAACACTTTTTTAAAGTTATAATTAGGTGTAATTCTGAACTAATAGGGAAAGTAATTCCGACAGAATCTGTATTTTTTTTTCTATTTTCTTACTATTTTACTTTGAGTTTTATGGTTAACAATTAACATTAAAAAAGTAGATGTATTCTATAAACGATATCAGCACAGTGGTTACACCACTTGTGTAGACTCACAGGAATGGTGGTGTGTTAAAATTATTTATATCAATTTTGAGGTAGCACATAAGTGACGGTTGACACTAATCATCACAGCACATCTTTATTTTATTATCTATATGGTATTACAATATATCATTCGATAGATCTAAAAATGATTACTACATTTAAAATAACCTGTTATTTAATATCAAAGATACATAGTTGTTAAGATAAAAAGAAAGCTCCCATATCTAATTTTGTTAAAAAATATTATTGGAGTGATAACTTCTTATGGGAGGGTAAACCGCTTTGTTACGTAAAGCGTTACGGCGCCAGTCTATGTGGCTTCCCTTTCTCTCACGCATATGGCAGCGGTAGGCAGGCTCCTCCCCTCTCATTCAAACCCACAGGGCTAGTCGTATTTCGGTAATTAGATTAAATAATGATATTAATAATGTACATACACAAAATTCTAATGTACATATTCAAGAATTGTAACTAAGAATAAAATATATTCTATAATCAATTAAAGATTTTATTAATAAATAAGCTTTCCTTACATTCATTCATTACATTATCATATTAATATACATAAAATTTAAGTAATAACCTAAGCTTTTCTTAAGTTAAATAATTTCGATATTTAATAGTTTAACTTAGATTAGTTTAAGTTATCTCTTCTGTCGGGCGTCCCGAGACGCACACGTTTTTTTAATTGAAAATAAGATATGGGAGCTTTCTTTATAATATAATGTATTGATGCAACATTCGTGTAACATTGACATGTGTTTGAATTTGTGTGTGTGCAGAGGCGTGGGGCGCGGTGCGTGGCGGCGGCGCGGGCGCGGGCGGCGCCATGACGCGGCGCCCGCCACCATGACGCTGCCGCCGCCCACGCGCCCCGCGCACCCCGCCGCGCATCGCGCAATGCGCTATTATCGCATCTGGATCTACGCGTGCAACGGCGCGCTGCTGCTCGGAGCGCTTGCATTTTGCGCGGCGGCAGGCCGCGCTCTCGCTGATTACAGGCGGGCTTTGGTGCCCGGCCTCGGAGTCGCACAACCCGGCTTCCTCTACGGTTACGCGGCGTTGCCAGCCCAGGCGGGGCTGCTTCAATTGCTCGGCTGTCTTGCTGCGTTACGACTATCTGAGCGTATGCTCAACGCCTACTGGTTAGCCCTTCTGGCTCTGCTAGTCGGTGACGCCGCTATTGGTGTGTACTGGGCATTTCGATTCGAGCGTGTTTGTCGGGAACTCCGCCCACAATTGCGTATTCGCCTTGCAAAAGATTACGACTCTGACGTGGACTTTTCAGAGGCCTGGGATCGCTTACAAAGGGAACAACGGTGTTGTGGCGTAACGGGCCCAGCGGATTTCGCAGCTTTCAATCGGACAACGCTTCCGGCGAGTTGCTGCCGCATCCCCGCCCATACGCCCGCTGTTACGCCTGTGTTGTTGGCAGCCACCTCAGCTACGTCCCCTGTGCCCGTCACACCGGTGCATTGCGCGCCGCATACTGCCGCTTGCGCGGAAAGATTACTTGTTTGGTTACGACGGACTGCGGACGCGTTATTCGTGTTAGGATATTGCGTCATTGCATTCTTAAAATTGTGCTTCCTGGGTATCCTTCGATACGAAATAAAAGAAATGATTCAGAAAATAAGAATACTACGCAGTGAATTAGGCGCTGGTGAACTGCTCGATGGTAGTCCTTTACACGGTGGGCCTTTATCTCAAACGGTTATCGTAAATGCAGTCAATGTAAACGGAGGCGTGAGAACACATGGCGGCAGCCCTGAGAGAGCGGGTGAGCGAGAGGCCCTTTTAGGCAGAGCCTCTGAGCCGTGTTCGAGGCGTAGTACACACGACGAGCCTCTGGGGCCAAAGATCATTAATGGGAATAACAATTGTGAGTTGCGCGAGCTAGCTCGCGGCGAGTACCGACCACTCGCGGCAGACAGTGCAGCAACTCGAATCTGACTAAGATGTTACTTGGAGCGGTTGTTCGGGCGGCGATGGCGTTCATTCCCCGCTGCGGGCTGCGAGCTGGAGCCCCCTCTGGGCCGGCCTGCGCCGGTGTGCGTGCGCCGCGCGGGAGCGTGCGTCCGACTCGATTATCGTCGCCAAACCCGCTCCGAATTCGAACTGTGAGCTTGAGCCAACACTGCAATGATGTCACGTTACCTAGCACGTGCTGCTGTCGATTGTCAATTGGCGGCGATTATATCGGTCTGCTTCGACAGGACTAAATGTATCACTATAGACGTAGTCAGTAATAACTGTTTCGTCGTCAACGTCGAGAATCAGTATAGTGTGAATTTTACGACTAGCAACTGTAAGATATGAGTGTGAAATGAACAATATAATTCATTTATATGGAGTGAATTCGATTCTACGAGCATAGCTTGTGTTTAGTTCCTACAATTTGCAAATATTCATGTAGGAGCATTGGAAACCAATATCCTACGGTTTTACTTTAGTCCTTATGAATGGTTTATTAAGGACAGCAAATTATGGTGGCGTAAGCACGTGAAATTAAAATCGCAGGTAGTGACACCAGCGGGCCCCCGTTGGAATATTACGAAATTAATAAATAATCTATAAAGTTTTAGGTTTAAAATAACGGGAATCAACCATCGATAAGATTCATCAAATTATTGTTTAGACATAAGTAACTTATGTTTCTGATTGTACCTATTATATTGTCAACAGATATATGATTACGAAGTACGAACATACATTAAGCACATATTATGAATGAATTTTACCTATTAAATCAGTTAAAATTTGTCTAGGTACATATTATATGTATTTTTCATATTACATTCTCATTTTTGGTAAACACTGGCTGAATATTAAAATTGCTTATTATTCTATTTTATGTATATATAAATTACAAAATCAATTTTTACAATATTTTTATTAAATTATATCTATATTGAACAAAATGTTTGGCTTAATTATTATTAACATATTTTAAATTAGATTTATTACATAGTATAGTTTTACAATATGCACGTATACCTTGACAGTATTCATAGATGTAGTATCATAGTCATTCTCCAGAACCACTAACATCACGTATCAACGCTTCAGCAGCCTTCAGCATCATAAGAATAATTTAGTATATGAATTTTTTTCAAATATCGATCCTATTTGTCAGTTGAAAAACGAACGATCTGTTCAATCTATTCGTGTAGATCTTGTTATCATACCTGATGTTGTCGGTAAAAGTAATTTGTAAATAATAAACATAATTTGTACAATGTGTAGTCTGCGGGTAATGTGCATGGACAGATGACAAAAATAGTACTGATATGAGCTTAAATGACGTAGTGCCTACATTTATATGCTTGTAAACAGTATAAAGCGAACGACTTAATTATTTACCATTATCATTTCATGGCAGAGGAATTTAAAATTTTTCGTACCAATATTTTGACCCTTATCTTGAAAAGTATGGAATTCCAATAATGTGTAACGAGGTTATGAATTAGATTGTGCACATAAATAAAACTCATTTTTCTCGTGGCGTATAGAGTGAAATTACGTAATGTTTATTAAATGGCTGTGTTGAACATAGGAAGAGTCAGCCCTATAAAGTCGTGTGTCGTACTATCATGTCGTTCGTTCAACTGATGTCGAGGTGTCGGTGTCGTTCTTGTCGGGTTTCTGTACCTTATAACACATAAATTTGCCTTGCTACTGGTTAAAATTTAACATAAACTCCATACAAGTCAGGGCCGTCTTTAACATATTGGGAGCCTTACTTACTCCGGTGGCTCAGCGACCCAAAGTGAGTCTTGGCCTCCGAAACGAGAGCGTGCCACTTTTCTCGGTCCTGTGCGGTTTCTTGCCAATTACTGGCTCCTAGCTCCGACAGGTTAGCCTCTAAACTGTCGGGCGCCGACCTACCGGCCGTCCTAAATATGCCTTGCTCACGCTGTGCTCCTCTCCCATCCGTTCTAGATGACCGAGCCAGCGGAGGCGGTGGGCTTGTTATATTGGGAGCCAGGTTACGAAAATCAGACTGAGCCGCAAGAATAAAATATAAAGGAACAGTAGTAACTTATTACATACTCATAGATATTCCCCATCCACATGTTAATCTATTTATCGGATTAGTAAAATAAGTTTTCAATTTTTCAAAATTAGCAAATTACCTAACAGTACATGTAGGCAAAAGGCGATCAGTTTGCGCCCCCTAGGGCTTTACGCCCGGGTGCCACGCACACCCTGGTAAAGACGGTCCTGTAAATAATGCCGATTTTCTACCAAAGGTAAGATACAAGAGCAAATATTAAGATATAGAAACCCAGCATATCATAGAGACGTTCGCGGTGGGTGTGTGGCCGTACGATCAATCGTAAGGATACTATTATTATACTTACACACATATTTGTACTTACGAAGTAAGTTTATAAATGTATTATTACGACGGATATGAAGTTATGTTCGCTTAGAGTAGGTTTAATATTTCGTGAATTTATGCAGAAACATAGTTTTTTAATATTGTTGTCACAATGAATGTACCAATCTTATAAAAAAGTACCTATATTCGGAAAGTTGAATAATTTGTAGTTAGGATCCAATCTAAATTTCTCATTTCTTCCAACAAAAAAAACGGTAAAATAATATGTGCCTTGGCTTATAAAATTGTATAACTGAAGTTATGTTTATTTATTATGAAGTACAGAGTTGTCGTTATAATGATATCGCATCTACAAAGAACTCGTCTATAATGTGCTGCCTAATCTTACATTTACCTAATTATACGTACTTGAATTCTATGTTATCGAACTTGTGAAGACTGTAATAAAACTGATGTTAACATTTCTATGTATCGAATCTACAACTCTGTGCAATTATATAACATTTATACATTTTGATTACTTTAAATCTATAAAGAATTTTCGTCATATTATGAATGGAGAAATGCTACAAAAAATAACTTAAATATATTAATCTGTACGCAATATTTTGAATTGTCTTCTGTCATTATCTTTTAAGATTTTATTTATTGTGTAAGTGTGTTTTATCGATAAAAGTAGAGTTGTTACAACTTTCCGAAGGTACGCACTAGGCGACTGAGAGCTAATATTATCATTATAAATGCATTAAATAAAAGGTTTGTTAACATGTATATTTTTCATTTCATTTACACTTCAATATTTGCATTTTTAACTTCAAATTGATGTTAAAACGTCAGTGGTGTACACTGTACCAGTAATTAACACTGCATTAGTAATTGACACTGACAAAACGCCAAATACGGAAAGAGCACACAAAATTAAATAGAAAGTTATCTTTTGTATACATATTACAGCACGTACTTATTTAGGTAGTTGAATCGTGCTGTAATTTAATATACTTATGTAAAATCGAACCAACTGAATTATGATCCACTTTGCTAATAATTCCTTTAAAACCGTGAAAATAGTAAGGTTTATCATGTGTGTTGCGTGTGTGTGCGTTTTAAACATTAATGAAAATGCGTTACTAGGATTTGAAATAATTTGAATCTCGAACTGAAATCTGTCTTATCAGATGTTACACACGAGTATAGTCGATTCTCTCCGATCTATTTAATACAACGTAGTCAGTAACTGTCAATGTCTAATAAAATGATAAGTTCGTTATCAAGGAAATGTATGTTCAGGCGAATTTCAACCTAATTGTATTTCATAAATGTAGGAAGATGACCTTATGGGGGTCATGATTCAGTTGGTTCGATTGTACATATAAACATTTTTATTATCATTTTGTTCTCTGTTTGATTGATTGATTTCACGTTTTTATGGTAAAGTTTCAACTGCTATTGCTATGTTAATTACTGGTGCAGGGTCAACTACTTATGACTATACCTTACATCCTCTTAAACTATTTACTGACCTGTACCCGATCTTCAGATACTCTGTAAGTCCTGTCTACATTAGCCCCACCGATCACCAGCACGTCCCTGTCGTAATCCGTTGCGCTAAACATCGGTTCTCTCCTCTCTAGTTCCCCTTCCTTCATCCACGAATTGCTCGAACTGTGAAAATGTCTGTAACTCGCCGGCGAACTTTTCCCAGCTTTCCTTCCGAATCCAATATTAAAAGCATTTCCCAAATTGTCTACATTCTTGAGTTTTTTAAACTCTACAGCAATATCGGCACCGACTTTAGCGTTGTTCTTTACGAGGGCGATGTCTGCGAGTCGTTAAAGAAATTGTGGCAATTAGCTTCACTACTATCATTTAAGACCGTTGGCATTTCTACACATTTTATTTACGACAGCATTACGCAGCTACGGACAGACCAAGGTCTAATTAAGCATTTTAATGGTCTCGTAATTACTTTGTGAAGTTATGTAAGTATTAAGGAAAGGCGTTTCTGTTCTCCGGCACTGGGTGCCGATTTGTCCGATGTCCTTTCTTGTAAATTAAAGATAAACGGTATAGCCATTCGAAAGGTATAATAAAAAAAATATTGTTGCAAATGAATGAATTGTAGTAGCTCTACAATTCATTCATTTGTAACAATTATTTTTATTCTTCTTATGGAATTAGAAGGAAAGAAATAATTCAAAAATAATACAATACGAAAGTTAAACATAAAACAATCGAACAGTAAAATAACACAAAGTTACAAACTTAAAATTGGACCCACTCTCAGCATAATATGATGGTCAACTAAGACCAGCACTGCTCTTTCGCCTGGAACAAGCAAGTGACATGAGTAATTTAAATTAAATTTTGATATCGAAAGTGGTAATCAGTAATCACTTAGTAGTATTTGTGATCTAATGTGCATTCTAATAAAATTACCACTTTTTAACTATAGAGCGAAACATCGTGCGGAAAATGCACACGATGTGTGAAAGCCGCCTAGCGCTATGGACAAGTTGACGAGTATACCATCCGCTGCTCTAAAATGAACAAGACCTAACCCATAAGTGAGACGCTTATGGGTTGATATTGTTTATTAAAACTTAAAACTAGAAATAGTATTAATTTCATAGCATGGAAAGTAAAGAATATCCCTCTTAATTTTACGTTCATATTTCATATTCAGTGCTGTATAGAAATGATGGGCCTCTTTAAGCTTTATGCATTTAAGTTGCTGCGATTTACATTTAAAATATAGACAAAGAGGTAAAAGAATAACGTAATAAATACAATATAGGTATCGATGCAGACCTATTGAGTTTTTTTGTTAGTGCGTTGTTGAAATAAAAAGGATACTGGCAGTAAGCGATGAGCCGCCTGTAGCATTTGAAACTGCTGATAAAACAAAAGGCGTAACTTCTTTGCCATGGATTCCTTTATGTTTTGCTTCTTTGAGTGCATTTTTGATTGCTGTTTCTATTACCGTCTCTGAAAAGGAATACTTCTGTAAATTTTGACCACTTCATTTGTCTCATATCATTTGTTTCGACATGGGGAATTTAGCAGTCAGCGCATTACTTATACCTAACACAGTGTAGTGTCATCACGGCTCAGTCATGTTTCGAAATTATTTCTATAATATAACTATGATGGTGTGTATATTTTATATTGCCGAATAAATCTCACTATCGTAATTAAATATTTAAAGGAGCTAAAAAATAAACTAAATTACAAATAAATTAATATGAAGTATGTAACAAATCGCTGGCAGAGGGAAGCGTGCCCAGAAGGCTGGCTGCATTGCCAATATTTAAATATTTTGAAGGCTTCTATGGTGTAGATAGCCAATTGTTGCTCTGTGCAGGTTATTATAATAATCTGTTCGAGTCGCAGCAGCGTTGATTTCGGACATGAACTTTGCGTTATTGATTTTGTTCTGAGTGTCTAGGATCTGCTAAGAGTTATCAGTTATTACCCCATCCGATCATAAATTACTTAATTAGCACATAATATTATGAGATACTATTTTACTAACCATCTAGAGCATATTCTTTAGGTATCGGTACTGCAATCACTGTTCCAGAGGACAACTGGTAACCATGAGCAACGTAAAGAATTTTAGCAGCTTGCTGTGCATCGGATACTCTGTAAGGGGCTTTAAATCCTGACTTTGTTGTATAGAAAGCTGGAAAGTCATCTGTCTCACCAAACGTACAAACGCAAACTCCTTGAGTTTCCTGTAACATTGTGAAAATTAATCCGTCACTTTCGAGTTGAATGTTGAAATATGAACATCGTAAATGTGTAAACATATTGAGATTTGTCACTTTGCCAATCTTCTTCTTAAGCTGGGGCTGCATCTGCGTAAGTTTTAACAATTTAGACTACGGTCCATTCGTCTTATTTCAAGCGTTAAAAAATAACGCTGTTAACGCATAGCCCCGTTAGTGTATACAGTATATAAAATATAGAACCCGATTCCAGCGTCATCTACTGGCACCAAATGTTAATCTAAACTACTCTCAAATCCACTTGAACAAACAAAACATTTCATTAAAATCAGGCCCAGCGTTTAGGAAGAGTATCGCGGCGCCACCTGCTGGGTCCAATCGTTTATTTAAACCATTCCGGGACAAACTTCAACACACACAACAACAAAAGAACACCTAAATTCTGGTACCCGATTGCAGCGCCATCTACCTGGTCCAAATTAAAATCTAAATCATACACACATACATACATACATAACTTCACGCCAGGTCCCTTGCGGGGTAGGTACGAACAACAGAGCACCATACAGGCTTATTCTTACACACCTCACTTGCTTCTTTGACATTCATAGCACTAGTCATGCACGCTCGTCTCTTCTTAAGGCTCCTGACATCACCTTCTGCTAATACACGATCAATTTGATCCTGGGAGATGTGTCGTGGCCTTCCGCGACTTCTGCATCCATCCACTTTTGGATTGTATATCTGTTTAGTCATTCTTTCATCATACATTCTTTCCACATGCCCGAACCACCGGAGCATTCCTTTCCTTACCTTCACCCCGACACTCTCTTTCAGACCAACTCTCTTTCTTACTTCGGTATTACGAACGCGGTCCGCGAGCGTCACTCCGCAGATTTTGCGCAGTGCTCGCATCTCGATTGCGTTTATGCTACTTTCATGCTCTCTGTTCCATACCCAACTCTCGCTTCCATACGTGAGCGTAGGTACCAGCACCGCGTTATGTATGGCATGCTGGGCTTTCTGGCTGAGGTTCTTAGCGGTTAGAAGTTTACCTAACGCTCCATTCACACTATTCCCCAAATTTACTCTTCTTTCTATGTCAGCGGTGTACCTTCCATCCCTGCTAAAAGCACATCCAAGATATACAAACTCATTCACTTGTTCCAGCATAACATCATCGACCATTATCCTTGCATTCGTTCTGGTTTCTTCTCTTTCAAACACCATAACCTTTGTTTTCTTCGCATTCAAATGTAAGCCTCTCGCCTGACAGTCACCTTTCATCATTGTGACTAGAGTTTGCAGTTCTAATGGCGATTCGGCTAAAAGCACGGCATCATCGGCATAAAGCAAAGTGCTAACAACTAGATCACCCATCCGCACCCCAACATCCATCAATCTTAATCTCTGGAGACAATTGTCCAGATATAGGATGAACAGCAAAGCCGACAGCACGCAGCCCTGCCGGACGCCAATATTGACGTCAAACCAGGGCGACGGGCTGACGTCCACCCGCACGCATGCCATAAAGTCCTCGTAAGTGGACTGCACAGCACGCAGCAAATGGCCATTAATCCCATATCCAGGCAATATGTCCCAGAGGTCCTTCCGCACAACCCTGTCAAATGCTTTCTCTAGATCCACAAAACCGCAGAAAACCTTCCGGCCCATAGCCAGCTGCTTCTCCACGATATTGCGGAGCGAGAAAACTTGATCCATACATCCCCTTCCATTTCTGAAGCCCCCTTGTGCATCCCACAGTAATCCATCTGATACCACTCTCATTCTCCTTTCAATAATCTCCGCATACACTTTAGATGCTGTGCTGATTAAACTGATGGCTCTGTAGCTGGCGCACTCCATACGTGACCCCTTGCCTTTATACAAGGGCACGATGACAGCGCGCCTCCAGTCCTTGGGAACCTTCCCGTCCTCCAGCACAAGTTGCATAAGGACAGGAAAGCGTCCCTAACGCAGGTTCCACCATATTTGATCATCTCAGCAAACACACTATCGATTCCTGCTGCCTTTCCATTTTTCAGACTTCTTGTAGACCATTCGATCTCTTCCAAAGTGATCTCGGATGCTGACTCCTCGAAGTCGGTCACAGACTCAGTCGAGGTGCCAGCATCCGAGATATTATCATACATTTCTCTAAAATATTCACTCCATCGCGCTAAAACCTCTTGTGGGTTAGCAAGAATGTCCCCCTGCCAATCTAAATCTAAATCATCCCAGTAGAAAATTATAAAAATACTAATATCATTATTAAAAAATAGGGGTTGATCGTAGAGGGTTGAAAATTTAGGGTTGTATGTATTTTTTAATGCTGTATCATAAAAAAATAAAAAATCTAAAAATAAAATAGTTAGGGGTGGACTACCCTTAACATTTAGGGGGATGAAAAATAGATGTTGTCCGATTCTCAGACCTATATGCGCAATATGCACACAAAATTTCATGAGAATCGGCCAAGCCGTTTCGGAGGAGTATGGTAACTCTAACACTGTGACAAGAGAATTTTATATATAAGATATATTGTATATTTTCTATACACATACGTTATCATCGTCATTAATAATGTCAAATCTCAAATAACGCCTTAACCCCATCGCCATATTTGCGTGAAACGGCCGAAATCTTTAACATTATCCCATTCGATATTTAAATACCTTTGGAACATGAGTATTTTATGTGCCAAATTTACCTGTCTTTACATTCAACTGTTTCTGGCATTTAACGTTTGGCATATTGTGTTACTGAACGTGAATAGTCATACACAAGGACCGTTAACGAGTGACAGCTTTCTAACAATGGTAAGGTAAAGGTAAGATAATTCTAGTCGTGAGTGAGAGAATGTGCAACTCATAGCCCCCTTTAAATTCAAAAGCCACTCTAGATTATATACAAGGTGCTCTGCAGAAACTCATTTCTCATGATCATCATCATCATGATGATTATCGCAATGAGAAACCATTTATAACACTGTTATCTGTTGGTAACTAAAGCTCAAAACATACTAATCGTATCTCACGCAGTACGTGACGTAAAATACGCAGTGTGGCTGTAAACGTTGGAAATACACTATTTACATTTAATTTCGTAAAAAGACTACTCTAGCACTAAGTGAAGGAGGATGAGCATATTATGTAGCGCTATATTAATACGCGTAAAGTATGTTTTGGACCCTACGAATAAATAATAAGTCATTTATTCGTAGTTTGGACCTAAGAGCGGTATTAAGTTTGGAGTGTAATTAATATAGAATATAGGTACTATTAAAGATATGCATTTGGTATACAACATATCATATCCTACCCCAGTAACATGCACACCATTCATTGCAATGAATGGAATTCTCGAAATTATAAGCTGCATCCGAAATACACACGATAATTAAAATATTAGGTCATATATATATATATATATATATATATATATATATATCAGTTTCAAATGCATCTAACTAGAAGTCATGTACGAAAAACAATATATTATTACTGGCATTCAAGAAAGTCCTGTCACCTCGTCAATTTAATGTATTATATTTTAGCGTTTCTATTTCGATCATTGGCTTTATTACTTACTAAATATTCAAGAGTTCTCCCAATATCAAGGATCGATTTGACACCGCTGCATACAACGAGGGTCTTGCTGCGGCCTAACTCGTTTAGATCCGCTGACACATCCAAAGTGGTTTCCCCTTCACGATGCACTCCGCCTGCCAAAAGAATTTACCTTCAAACGTAATTACCCGGTACAGATAGGTGCCTTAGCAAATTGAGTTAGAAATATTTAAAATCTATTTGTAGATAATGATTCAAACAAGGAATGAGTATAGGCCAAGTGCGTGTTAATCCATGCGCAGAGAAAGGTTGCGTCAAGGTAACGGATTTTCATCACCTTTTTCATTCATTTACGGATCCCAAAAATATTAAAATCTAAACGCTTTATCCATACATGTATATATAAAAACTATTCAACGAATGTTCAAGTTTTTATTGATTGGACGGCTCACCTAATGGAAAGCGGTTACCATCGCCTTTAAACATTTGTGTGCTAATGCTAAAGCCAAAGTGCTACAAATGCGCTGCTACTCTCGAAAGGGAGACTGGAACCGGGCCATTAATGCCGGAACACAACTCAAGGTTATTATGACGGTATCCTCTAGACCAGTAGTGGTAGCCATTTAGACGTGCAAATAACCTACCACCTGGCTGTGGGTCGATTTGTCGCCTCTTACGACAGGCCAGCTGGTCGCAGGAGATTTTATTCTTGTATCCATTCCTGCATTGATTAATATTTTATTACAATAAATACATAAGTGTATTATTTATAAGTTAGTAATAAACTAATATACTTACATAAGCAATAGAATTTAAATGTACATATAGATTATCATAATATAAAATAGTTTATATAGAATAGAATAGAATAGAATATACTTTATTGTACAAAAATGCTACATAAAATCAAGAACATTAAATACAAGTACAATCGGCGGTCTTATCGCCCATGGCGATTTCTTCCAGACAACCTTTGGATGGAGTATAGGAAGGACAACAAAAGTCGGTAGTTGCTAAACCAGCACTCGTACAATAATTTCGTTTATTAATAAAAAAATATAAAAAAAAATAGTAATATATATGATAATATATATACTAAAATATATACACATATTATATTATATACATACAAAAGTAAACAATAACACTATAGCTTAAGGTAGTAATCTTTAACTAATCTGTTAAAAGAAGGTAATGATCGTGTCTGCTTGATGTTTAATGGTAATGCATTCCATAGTTGAATGGCCTGGATGGTAAAAGACTTGTTGTAAAAACTACATACAACTATATACAATTTCCTAAAGCAATTACAAATAATATATAGGTTCCAAATCGCAGTCGGTTAGCCACATGTTAGTCAAGACGACTTGTAGACGTTTAAAATAAGTTTCATTGAAAATATTTCTAGCTTATCAGCTTGAATTTTCTCAGAATATTGCACTTCGCAGTCCAAAGTTAAAGGTAGAAGAGAGGAGGCACGTTTTTAATTACTTGAACCCGATATCTCACACACGATGATTTCTGAAAAGTTCTGTTTTTGACAAAAGTGTTACTGACACCTCAAAAATGTAACAGTCGAATGTGCCACGTTGTGTTCTCAAAGGATAGGATAATGTTAATAGTAGACAGGGGAAAATACATGAACAATGAACATACAGAATATTTAACATACATAAAATATATCCATGGAATATAGATAAACACGAGACAGATAAATAACACTTTATAACTCACCAAAATAAATATATCAACAGTGTAGCCTTGGGGAAATTTTTGATTATAGAAGTATATATAGTCTTTGACAACAGAACCCTAATAATGTTCAAACTTATATTTTAAATTAATAATACTCGAATTACGACCACTAGGCGACCATTAGTAATTACAAAAATGTATAGTTACAATATTTTATTGGTAAACAAAAGGCCCTCAAAACGATATGATTCACAAAGGATAATAACATAATGAAAGAAAAGGACTGATACTCTGATTATCATTTCAATTAAACAGTTAAAACACGTGCATTAATAGATCAATCTTCATCAACATATTGTTTTTAATTCCTATAAGCCGGTTAACCTATAAACCGAACTTTAGCGTCGTAAACTATTTGAGTTTATTACAAAACCGTAAACTGGATAATCCGAGGGTAAGTTAATGTGAATATGGCCTCAATAACCGAACAGACACCTGCTGCATGCGTAAGTGTGTTATTAATATCCTTCGATTATCAATATTTTATGTTTCATGGCTCTTTCAGAATGTTGGTCTTAGCCTCCGTTGTTAATTTTACTTGTTAATAGTACAGCATTTTTAGGGTTCCCTTGCCATTTTGTTTGAAATGGGACCCTTATACCATCATCATGTATGAATATATGTCCGTCCATGTGTCCCTCAATCTAAACAATACCTTGAGTAGGTATAGTTTAGAAATATTTTCTTTAGCTAATATTTTCTTTATCAGCTACTATCTTAACTACTGAAGCAGGCAAAGGAGTAGACAGCCCGTTTGAAAAAAAGTGGATATCGACGCCTACACGTTTGCATTCCCGTTGCGTTCAGAGCGTTCGCTCCGACGCCCAGTCCGCTTTCCTACTATTTCTTCTCCATTTCAAGCGGTTTTAAGAATCCCCCGTTTTGAGACCATTCGTACGCATGTCACCCTTCAAATGGTCATGATAAAATTTCTTGGAACTTCGACCGGGACCTTATGGAGGAGGTATGGCTAGAGATTTGTTTGCATTAAATTCAATTTAATGATGCGCTTCTTAAATTGCCCCATGTTGCAACGTATAGTGGAAGCCTTTGAGGAATGATCTTTAGATGATTATTGTGAGTAAATATTGTAGAGGGCTGTTTCGTAGTATTTTTTCAAAATGATATGTGTCACGTAGGCCCTAAACTGCTACGACTTTTTTCAATTAATAAGAATTAGACACAGACCGCCAAGTTTTTAATTACAATCATGGAAAAATAACATTTTTTTAACATAAACAAAACCGACTTCAAACTAAAAAGCAAAAAATAAATCTTTAACCGATTTCTGTTTACAACATTTTGAAGTCGGTGCGAAGTAATAAATTAAGATTACTCACAATATTTTGCATATTTGTTGTTGTTTTTTTACGTTTTACTTGGCTCCGACTTCAAGATGTTGTAGAAAGAATTCGATTAAATATTTATTTTTGCTTTTTAGTTAGAAGTCGGTTTTTTTTAAATTACTTTTTAGTTACACAAATACTTGAATAGCTTTAGAAATAATATATGAATTGCCTGTATATAGTAGTCTCACTCTTCGATGTAGACGCTCGTCACAAGAGTTACTCTCGATTACCCTGGGATATCAGATCCTATATTGTTGATTATTGGACCACCTCAGAAGTTATGCACTTTCGAAAAAAAAAATATTTGACAATCGCTCCACGATTGACGAAGATATCGTGTAACAAAGAGGATTTCTCTCAATTTCCCTGGGATCCACTCATCAGATCCTGACATGGTGGCTATGGGACCAATTCGGGATACCGTTTCGATTAAAAGAAAAACTTTGAAAATTATTTTATAATTGACAGAGACATCGAGCAACAGACATAAAAAAACATACAAATAAATTGAGAACCAACCCCCTTCCTTTTGTAGTCGGTTAAAGATACTAAAGAATAACAATTGCCTAGTAAAAAAACGTAATTATTTTTGAACAATTTAAGTTGGTCATAAAGTTTTAACAAGATGTTTTTCAATTTCAGAAATAAATAGAAAGTAGTACTAATAGTGAATTTATGAAAGAGAGATAAACTCTTATAAATATTTTATTAATTTAGGTTTAAAATGAAAGAAAAGAAATGAAATGCGTTTGGAATAATAAAACCTTAATTGAAAGTTTTCGTTGAGATTTTCTATAAAAACAAGAATGGAAGCCGAAAAGATTGCTGACGATGTGTCGCAAATTTGTTACGAGTAAGTTACTCAAATGTTTAATTACTTACCTGGACCATCCTGAGCTAAAATGATAGCTGCGATTAGCCTTAATTATGTTGCAAGCTCGGAGCATAGTGTTGTAGTATGGTTCATTTAGAAGTAAGTCGTGCGAGATGTATCAACAGCTCACTACTGTGAGTTGAATATTGACTCACACAACTCAGTTATGAATGAGAAAAACTATGCGTCAAGCTTGCAACATAAAAAAAAATGGTCGATCGCAGCTGTCATTTTTGTTCCATGTGATTGTATATATGTATTGTGTAATCAGAGTATAAGCTGTTGTTATTTCTTAGTATTCTTCTTCCATGTTACAATAGATGTTTGACATAATTTGTAGGTAAATGTATTGTAAGTATGAGTTGTTAATATTACTTTATAGTTGGTATATAATGTTGTATCGAAGTAGCGATATTGAGTTCACAGATCACGGTCCAGAGAACGGTATACAGCGCATCGGTTCGATATTAGGGATGGGAGAGTCGAATCATAGAAGTGTACTCAAATAACAACAAATGATATTAACATTTTAAGCGATTGTCGTAACTTATTACTTTCGATAGTTATCCTCTGATTCGTAGAAATGAATAAAAAACATCGATACATGTAAAATACGGCTCATGAATTGGTTAGTCGAGCGTGTGCTCGACGAAAAGGTGTCTTTTGTAATCATGAAGAGTTTATGACTATTATATATTATTATAGGCTATGACTAATGTCAATTGAGACCATAATTATACATATTATAGAAATTGACGTGTAACTTTGTTATGAATAAAAGATTTCTGATTACTTGAGAATAATAAAACTACGATTTCACGGTTTTAAGCGCGGTAATTTATTCGATTTTTATTATTCCGACGTTTCGGCCAGTTTTCAGTGGCTGTGATGACGGAAGATAAAGATGTCAAGTGTCAATGAGTTACCTATAGTTAAAGTTTTATTCAGCCTACCGCCAACTTGTTATTTACTCTATGGAGCCTAATCTAAAAAAAGGTATTAATAATTTTTTTTCCTTTCTGTCTTACATTTCAGTATCTATCTATTTTTAAAATGGCCCACTTATATCTTATGTACTTTCGATAACGAGGATAACTGCAAGATATTTTGTTTTCGATAATGGGATAGTAGACAAGTGATTTGACTTGAAGTATAAGTAAGCCGTGTGATTAGCCCTAGTTCGCAATAATGTATCTAGAATTTTAAGTAAAGCAACTATATCGAATCCTAAACACAATACCTACTTCGAACCATTTGATTACGAGAACAACTCGTTATAGTCCGGAAGCAACCAACATCCCTAAATGAACGTGCTACGATAGCGCTGAGCGGCTGAATACATTTGCACCATCGTTGAAATTCATTGATATTCTCCTATAAGCTAACAACAGAGATAAATTGAAGTGCTCACGGTGTGTAAATATTTGCTCTCGCCTCGTTTAGTCTGTTTTGTACTGTATCCGTTGAAAAGATATTAAAACCCTCAACGAGCAATCGAAATACCGTTGAAACACTTTGTACAAACATTTTCTGTTGCTAGCGTTTATTTTCTTTGTTTAGAAAAGCAAGCAAATCACTTTTTGTTGTTGTTAGCTGTTTTCCAAAGCTTACAAGTTGTGTTTATTAAAATACCAGAGGTTTCTACGCGACTTCTCTCGAGCATGTATGTATTCGTATCCTACAGAAGCCATTACATTTGCGATCTTAAACTCATTATTAATTTGTATTTCATTTGTTATAAAGGGATATTATGTGTTAATATATATTTTATAATTAATAATCGAATACGATAAAAGAAAACTTATTTGTATGGTATTCTAACCATAGTCCCTCAAGACTAATAAGTAAAATACTGAGCCTTGATCACCGTCTTTTGCCCAAGGTAACCAACCTTCTGATCACCTTAAGAGTCAATGAGTCGTGTTGATAAATTTTGATAGAGGCTCATGGTCTCAGGACCCCACGGTCCAAGCGTCTCAACAGTAAACGGCACCGTGTATGTGCGTATGTTTTAATAAATAAAAGTCAAGCGACAGACGGATAAATCTATGACGTCATCTAGTCATGTATGATTTATAATTATAATGTTTTCAGAGTAACAATTTTTATTCAAAGTGTACTTCTTCTACGGTAATAGTTAAATGAATTCATTTACCTAATCCACCGGTTACAAATACTGGGATATCAGCTAAGTCTGCAGCTATAATTGTACCGGCGACTGTGGTCGCTCCATCCAATTTTCCTGCCAGATTATAATTACAAATATTGATTTAAATTCATATAACGTATAAATCATTATGATTTTAAGCAATTTCAAGTTCTACATTAGTTTAACTTCAATATCAAATAATTAATTAAGTATGTAAATTTAATAATTTGGTAAGTCAAAAAGAAATCATAATCAATCTAAGATGCGCATGCGTAATATAAAAAATGATAATAATCATTATAGACGAAATTATGATAATTATCTGTAAACTGTAATAAGCGACTAATAGTTATTTAAAACAAACTCGCCTGCCATTACAGGTGCAAAGTCTCTTCTCGATGTTTTAATTACGCCTTTTGCTTGGGCTAGATATTGAAGTTGATCTTTAGTTAAGCCCACTGTTAGCTGTCCTTTCAAGATGGCTATAGTAGCGGGTACGGCTCCCTGTAAATACTTAATATTACTTTTCTTTAATACCAAAAATGAATAAAAAAATTTGAATACTTATTCATTCTTGGTCACTAATGTTGTATTGGTTCACAAGGTATCCACTACTACATATTCCAAATTTTAATTTATTTTTCTTTATATTTTACATTCCAAAAGTTAAAAAATTAACACTTATGATCTCTTTCTTGTGTCTATCTGTTGTGTGTATGTCACAGCTGATTATCTTAGGAATTACTATGGCTAGATATTTGGTATACATATAAAAGTCTCGTGTATTTACAAACATGTAGTGTCCAACTTGTAAAAGTATTTTTAATACAAAAAGTAGTAGTAGTACGAAATAGAGAATTGATATCAAGCAATATTACCTTGTGACACTATTTTTTTTTTAACAATTTGACAAGGGTTTTTCTATTTGAAAGATAATTAAGATAATAAGATGTCAGACACAGTGAAAGAATTTACGTACTTAACAAAGAAAACTTGAAAACTACGCGACTAAAAGTGCTCGAAACTATCTCAGATGGAATAAAGAAACATTCAGATGTTCTTCTTTGTAGTTCATTTAAACAAATTTATTATTTCATGATTTATTACATATTTATAACTTTACATTGATTGTAATTCAAATAAATATATTCGTTCCTACATTCTGAAGTAAAGACGTCATTTAGAAATATTTACAATGTATTTTTTTCTTATTTTTCAATTGCCTAAATGACTAGTATATTAAGTCGCGGCATCTTATTGTCTTAGCCTTGCACATTTCATTACAATGAGGTTCGACCTCTTACAGTTTGAATTGTTACAATTACCACAATATTTACCCTTTTTCTAATAATATCTTCTACTTGCATGGCAGTCTCCAAATTAACAGGATAAGGCATTCCATGTGTTATGATTGTAGATTCCAGAGCTACTATCGGTTTGTTTTCAATTTTCGCTTCTCGCACTTCTTCAGAAAATATTATGGTAGATGGACTTTGACCAAAACTTCTAGTACTGAATGGAGTCAACTTAATGGCTGAAGCTGTAAGACGAGATCTTCGGGGAAATACTCGAAGTAGATAGGCCATGGTCTTCGCTGTAAATTATATTAGTAGTGAATATTATTATACAATACTTAAGAAAGAATTAAAGTCGGTTGAGAAATAAATGTATTCAGATTAAGTTTTGCCCATAGAGGCCCACTTGAAAAATTTAGCCTGTATTTTCGATAACGGGACATAGGATAGTACTTGTTTTCCAGAAAATTCTATAATTTCCACGGAACGAATCTAAAGTTATCGTGAGCGAAGTCACGTTGAATAATAGTCGGGTAATATTGGCAAAACAGAACACACCTAAATTATATTTATTCAGGTGGAGTTACTTTGAATTTCTCCAATGTGATTAGTATCCTCTCATTAAGTTCACCTAAAAACAGATTCTATGCGTAGGTTTATATCAAATAGAGCACGAACTAAATATCTGCGATACGTGGAATTGGGTGCTTCAACGAATTCTATTTACGTTGGTTGTATAATAAAAGTTAAAAAATTAGATATTTCTATATGCTAAGCTTTAGGGAGAAATGCTGAAAGTTAATAATACAAGTCGTAAAAGTTTAAAAATATGTTATTAATGATAATACGATGATTGAAAGTTTTATTTAAATGACATTTTCTTTAAAAACTAGAACGGACTGGTACAGTGGTACCAAATGTGTTTTTGCATTGCAGTGTCTTACGAGTTACGTTTTTTACTAGGCGATTATCATTCTTTAGGACTTATTGATTTTCTATCAATAAATAAATCAATCATTAAAATCAAAATAAAAAATCATTAAGAAGGGATGGCTATCAACATCAACTTTTATATCATGACTTGATTAAACATCATCTCAATTTGTTAGCTAAATGTCTGCAGTGTAAATTCGTGTACATTTACATACAAAAGCCCAGTATTGATATATATAGTGTGTGTTTAACAATAGAGGTTTAGGCTCAATTCACACCGGGAGAGCAACGGTCGGCAGCGGCGCGGCGGGCACTTTCATTGATAATTTTTTTTAAACTATATTTACATAAAAAGTAGTGCTTTACTCGCGAAGTTTTCTACCTTTTTATAAATAATTAATTACATAATAAATATTTGTGTTTAACCACAAAATGTGTGTTGTTCCAATTACCACGTGCTAAGAACGGTGAAGGAAAACATCGTGATGCAACCTGCACATCGAGATAACCGATGTGTCAAATCTGCCAAGCCGGCTTGGACAAGCGTGGCGGGTATACTGTCCGTTCACCTATAATGGGAGGCCCGAGCCCAGCAGTGGGACATTTATAACAACATTCTGTTCATATCGATATTAGTTCTTTCGTTTTTGAACATATGGCGTTAGTAGTCCAGTTGATATTACACATGTCTTACTGTTTTTTATAATTTATGATAGTTGGCGTTAGGAATACATTAAAAATAAAAAAATAATAAAAATTGTTATATTTTCTATTTTTTATCTGTATAAAATAATATTGTCATATAGATAACACATCTAGAAATAAATTGAAATTAATATTTCAAGGCCTAAATCTGAAAGTGTGATAGTTTCTCAGTAAGGGTGTACCACAAAAATGTATAGGTTGCGGGATAGTGTAGGGCGAGTGGGGCAAGCCCTAATTAAAAGTCCGGTATAGCTTGAAAAGCTCGAAAAGGTCGCGCGGCCACGCGCTCCCCGCATGTCCGCAAGTATGGATATCGAGGAGAAACGATATCCATAATTAATATGGTATTCGGCCGGTGCGATTGATGGTCGATGCTGGTCTCTGCCATTCCAGTGTGAATCGTCTCTTACGCGCACCTGCAACTGACACTCACAATATACAGGCCACGTTACTTCTGTGACACCTTATTGATTTTGTTTTAATATTCTGTTTAAATACGAAATTGAAAAGAAACTTACGACTTTAAATTTATCGACCTGATAATATAAGTCTACTTAAACAATATGATTGAAATGAAGACATTGTAGGAACAGTGTGCTTGAATGCAAATAATAAGTAGTTGGTTAAAATTTTTAAGGGTGGTTTTGTATATCAAAATCCAAAAAAGAATTATATCTTTTGACAAGTAGCCTACGAGTAATAACGAAGAAATTACTGAGTCGAGATTTGTAGTTAGATTACTTTGGCAGTTTACCAAATTTGTTTGACCAGTTCTAGTTCTCAATTATTATTTTATGAACAATTAAATAGCCTGTAATTCTGTAACTGTTAATACATATATTTTTATATATTTGTTAGGATTGGATTTTCATACAAGTGTAAAAACATTATGCTAACTTTGATTTGCTTTTTACTCGTGTTGATAAGAGTTCTGTGCTTTAGATTTAAGTCAAGTAAGTAAGTTTAATACGAGTAAAAGGTTTATTAGACATTCTATATGGACAAATGCCGCCGATACATTAGGCTATTGGCCGTGACGGCTGGTGCACATAAATCAATGTCCAACGTTCTCGTATAGCCCTCATTTGTTGTTCTCACCTCTCACCTTTGATGCCAAACTGTGACTCCTGCCAGAGCGATACTCAACTCTAAATGATTATAAGGACATAAGCTATTTGAGAAGGCTATTTTACGAGTAATTTTTCTTATAAAATATCTTCTGTAAAAGATTTAAACTCTTTATTTTCGCCAAAGCTGAAGTCAAAGTGACCGGGTAAAACAAACTTGTTTCTAACTTTTAAGTTGAATATCTGAAAACAATATTAAACTTCCTTAGATTAAATAATAACATTTTTTGAAATGATTAGGAGCAATATTGCCGTGCCTGTAAAAATCTATAATATTATAAAAGTTTTGTCTTTACTTTTTTGTTTTGTGTTTGTCTGTTCATTCAGGATTCACGTCAAAACTACTGGGCCGATTTTAATGCGGTTTTCGTTGATCGATAGCAAATTACCTACTACGAAATTACCGCAGATTTTTAGTTTTAAGGGATTCCCTTCCCTATCCTTACGCGCGATTTTTAAATAGAGGGGTTTCAAGTTATTAGGACACGTATAAACTGGCTTACTCTTTCCAAACTGGAAGAAGTCGCGGGCGAATGCTAGTTAAAAATATGTCTATAAAATTGGCGAAAGCCATTTATGGTCCCGGTACTTTTTATACATTTTTGTCCGGTTGGTAATTACAATTAATAATACAGATGTAGATTGTAACAATTTGGTTACAATTTAGACTTACAACAGAACTTTACTCATAACAGCTGTTTTGGATTTGCTTGTAGGCAAACGGGTTAACATGAACGTTTAGATCATAACGTACGTTATGGAAAACATTCTTATTTTAATTATTAAGTAATTAAATAATACTGAAATGACTACAAAACAGTTGTTACTGGTTAATACCGGCAGTTTTACAAGAAAACTTAATAAATTATAACATCTAGACATCCTGAAATCCAAAAACTTCTAATTTGTATGCAAATTAATTAACAGCCATTGAGCCCAATGCAGATATATTAGAAAGAACTTAAAATTTACTTTTGTTTCTTCGTGTTTGCTAATATTTTAACACCTACAAAGTTGCTGGCACCTGCCATTAATTACTATTAAAATTTGACGTAATTACTAGAACTAATAGAGGAGGGTCATCGTTTGAAGTAGGCACATAGGGTAACGAGTTGGTCAGCACTAGTTGGTCTGGTCGTCCTAAATATCCATAGACGAATAAAGTGAAAGATGGCTTTTGAAAAGTTCAACTAATTGGCGAGAAACTGCGCAGGATACAGAATTATGAGGTTCTCTACATCATTATAAAGGTCATGTAACGACGTACCCAGAGGAGTTACTATGTATGTAAGTATATTATTTGAAGCATTGTACTACTGTTAACAAAATAAATTGTTACGAGCTACAGGACTCGAATTAAAATAAATGCCGTTGGAATTACTATAGAGTTTAAATAAATAAATAAGTACAAAATAAAACTGAATGCAACCAGCTCACACTGCACGATTCAATGCAATTCAACACGCGCAAAGTCCGTCACTATGTCACTAATCGAAAGTACTACCCGTCTTAATCGTATCGTGGTCGTCGTTTGACTGCCCCACCCCTCCGTTCGGGCATTGTTTTATACTAACTATACAGTACAAAAAAAATCGACTGCGTGCCATTGCACCGCTCGGCACTCGGAAACACCAGTGAATTTCCGAGAATTAGTAATTTGCACACCTGGCAGCTTCGGCGCAATGCAATAAACACAAGGATTAGCTCGACACTTAATGACAGCCATAAAACAAGTACGATAACAATAGATGTTTTTAAAGTTTAAACACGAAGTAAATAAAAGAATTCGTTTTTACAACATGCCAGATGTGCGGTCTTTGTCGGTATGTAACAATATAAACTTTTGTATGCCATCATAACGTTGTGGGGCTCATTTCCTTTCTACATCAACAAAATGGTCGTAGCTAAGGATAACTAATAAGTCTTCGTATTGTGGGCATATAAATGTTTACTATGCTTTTGTCTCGTATCGAATCATGCTACAGTTGTGGTTTATAACAGTTTACCAACGAACATTATAATAAGCTTCCATTGCCCGTTATGATCGTATTTCACATTTTTATTATGAACCCTAAAAAATTTAATTTCCGTCTATTGGCATAACTTGAAGGTTTCCTAGTAACCATTATTATTTAAACAGCTGTTTACTTGACGACTGTTGACATCACAATTTTCATTAAGACTTGTGAATATAAAATTTGTAAATATTATATTTTATTTGATATTCCTGTTTTTAAACTTTGTAATGAAAATTTAAGGTAAGTTATATTTTATTTTTAAATATACCTACTAATATATAAATATGAAGATGACTTTGTGTGTGTGTGTTGTATGATTTTTTGATCATTCTTCACGAACTTGGGAATCAACCTATTATAATGATTTTTTTATAGTTTGCTATTTACGGGGAAAGGAGGAATAGACAATATTGGATAAAACGTCTCCCTTCCGGCTGTGTTCTTAGAGTAGTGGTTTGAATTTATCCTGGACCGATAGATGTCCTCTTTTTTAGGGGTCAGTAATGTCCGTTAGAGACGCGGAAGCAAATCTCCCTCCCTCCTTTTCCGCACAGACAGGATTAGGCGGTATTGGAGGGTACCTACTGACCTTCGCCTGCCGTCGGTGCACAACCTGGGTGATGAACCTAACGACACAACACCAGCCGTCACCTGCATAAACGATGCCAAGATGGGGCGGGGCGTACAGGTGTTCCGCGACGCTCATATTAGTATACACGTGAAAGAAAGCTCGCTGTGTCACCTCAGCAATACAGACAAGACCTGCCTGCAGAAGTAAGACGCAGACAGGCCTGAACTAGCCAGGGCTGTAGCGCTGGCTTAACTGTGTTTCAACAACCTTGGCTTAGAATGATAAAAGGAACGGTGGATATTAGACCGTTTTACTTGCAACAAGACAAAAGGCGAAATAAACAATAAACTTTACTACCTAGTAATTTCAAACACCAGGATGGCAATATAAAGCTGTGTGTGTGTTTTCATTTGGGTAATCCAGGTGTTTACACTTATATGCATGTTTGTTTACCCCAATCGCCGAGACTGTCCCTGTTACGAGTCTATAACGGTTGTTTGGCCAGTTGAGGTAACCTAAGCTCACACAACATCGTTTATGAGGTAACGTTATGAGAGCTAAATGGGATATTAAATACGTGTTTCTGTCTGATTTACTATCTTAACCCATGTAGGTACTAGAACAATTAATGCGAACACTAACGTTTGGGATAATAGTACGTTCAAATCAAAAAGTATTTTTGAATACAAAAATATATCTTATATATAAAATTCTCGTGTCACAGTGTTAGTTACCATACTCCTCCGAAACGGCTTGACCGATTCTCATGAAATTTTGTGTGCATATTGGGTAGGTCTGAGAATCGGACAACATCTATTTTTCATCTCCCTAAATTTTAAGGGTAGTCCACGCCTAAATATTTTTTTTAAAACTTTAAGATATATATTTTTTATTTTTATTTTTACCAAACGAGACGGCTTTGAGGCTGTCCTTGGACCCTATGGCGACAAGAGAGCAAACGATGCTGGTAAGCCAATCATAGACGTATGCATGGAAAGAAACTTGCTTGTGTCGAACACCTTATTCCATCATAAGGATATACACACGTATACATGGAGAATGAACGAACAGAAAAGTATGATTGATCTGATTTTAATAGATAGTCGCCTCCGAAACACAATAATGGATACAAGAGCCTACAGAGGCCCCACTCTTGGAACGGACCACTACCTGGTGATAAGCCGGTTTGTGGGCCTTTTCAAGAAGTGGAGGCACTGGCGAGAGCGTACCAATTTCGGGGAGCTTGAAAGAATAAAATGTGAAAAATTGGAAGATGTTAGTATAAGGAGTATGTATGCGCGCCTAGTCGAAGAAAGGCTTGCAAAAGCGGACTTCTCCGACTTAGATGTGAATAATGACTGGGATAGTATGAAAGAAAGTATAGTGGAAAGCGCAAAAGAAGCATGTGGATGCGCAAAGAGGCATATAACAACGAAAGGTGACGAATGGTGGGACGCGGATGTTAAATCTAGCGTAGAGAGAAAGAGAAAAGCCTGGCTGGATTATATTGCATCTTTGCATCAGAATGACAGCATGAAAGAGATGAAGAAAGAAATGTATCGCCTCTGCAAGAATGAAACCAAAGCTTTAGTGAAAGAGAAGCGTGAAAGAATAAAATTGAAAGTAGAAGAGAAGCTGACGGAGAACTTCGAGGCAAATACCAAACTCTTTTGGAGAGAGGTTAAGAAGTCTCGGGGATGTTCGTCAGCTTCCAGAATGGAAAGAATTAAATCTAAAGGAGGGGACATTCTTGCTAACCCACAAGAGGTTTTAGCGCGATGGAGTGAATATTTTAGAGAAATGTATGATAATATCCCGGATGCTGGCACCACGACTGAGTCTGTGACTGACTTCGAGGAGTCAGCATCCGAGATCACTTTGGAAGAGATCGAATGGTCGATAAGAAGTCTGAAAAATGGAAAGGCAGCAGGAATCGATAGTGTGTCTGCTGAGATGATCAAATATGGTGGCACCTGCGTCCGGGACGCTTTCCTGTCCTTATGCAACTTGTGCTGGAGGACGGGAAAGGTTCCCAACGACTGGAGGCGCGCTGTCATCGTGCCCTTGTATAAAGGCAAGGGGTCACGTATGGAGTGCGCCAGCTACAGGGCCATCAGTTTGATCAGCACAGCATCTAAAGTGTATGCGAAAATTGTTGAAAGGAGAATGAGAGTGGTATCCGATGGATTACTGTGGGATGCACAAGGAGGCTTCAGAAATGGAAGGGGATGTATGGATCAAGTTTTCTCGCTCCGCAATATCGTGGAGAAGCAGCTGGCTATGGGCCGGAAGGTTTTCTGCGGTTTTGTGGATCTAGAGAAAGCATTTGACAGGGTTGTACGGAAGGACCTCTGGGACATATTGCCCGGATATGGGATTGATGGCCACTTGCTGCGTGCTGTACAGTCCACTTACGAGGACTGTATGGCATGCGTGCGGGTGAACGGCAGCTTGTCGCCCTGGTTTGACGTCAATATTGGCGTCCGGCAGGGCTGCGTGCTGTCGGCTTTGCTGTTCATCCTATATCTGGACAATTGTCTCCAGAGATTAAGATTGATGGATGTTGGGGTGCGGATGGGTGATCTAGTTGTTAGCAGCTTGCTTTATGCGGATGATGCCGTGCTTTTAGCCGAATCGCCATCAGAACTGCAAACACTAGTCACAATGATGAAAGATGATTGTCAGGCGAGAGGCTTACGTTTGAATGCGAAGAAAACAAAGGTGATGGTGTTTGAAAGAGAAACAACCAGAACGAATGCAAGGATAATGGTCGATGATGTTATGCTGGAACAAGTGAATGAGTTTGTATATCTCGGATGTGCTTTTAGCAGGGATGGAAGGTACACCGCTGATATAGAAAGAAGAGTGAATTTGGGGAATAGTGTGAATGGAGCGTTAGGTAAACTTCTAGGCGCTAAGAACCTCAGCCAGAAGGCCCAGCTTGCCATACACAACGCGGTGCTGGTACCTACGCTCACGTATGGAAGCGAGAGTTGGGTATGGAATAGAGAGCACGAAAGTAGAGTAAACGCGGTCGAGATGCGAGCACTGCGCAAAATCTGCGGAGTGACGCTCGCGGACCGCGTTCGTAATACCGAAGTAAGAAAGAGAGTTGGTCTGAAAGAGAGTGTCGGGGTGAAGGTAAGGAAAGGAATGCTCCGGTGGTTCGGGCATGTGGAAAGAATGTATGATGAAAGAATGACTAAACAGATATACAATGCAAAAGTGGATGGATGCAGAAGTCGCGGAAGGCCACGACACACCTTCCATGATCAAATTGATCATGTACTAGCAGAAGGTGATGTCAGGAGCCTTAAGAACAGACGAGCGTGCATGACAAGAACTATGAATGTCAAAGAAGCAAGTGAGGTGTGTAAGAATAAGCCTAAATGGCGCTCTGTTGTTCGTGCCTACCCCGCAAGGGACCTGGCGTGAAGTAATGTATGTATGTATGTATGTATTTTTATTTTTATATTATACAGCATTAAAAAATACATACAACACTACATTTTCAACCTTCTAAAATCAACCTCTATTTTTTAATAGCGATATTAGTATTTTATAATTTTCTACTGGGATGATTTAGAATTTAATTTGAACCAGGTAGATGGCGCTGCAATCGGGTACCAGAATTTAGGTGTTCTTTTTGTTGTTGTATATATTGAAGTTTGTCCCGGAATGGTTTAAATAAACGATTGGACCCAGTAGATACTCCTCCTAAACGCTGGGCCTGATTTTGATGAATTTTTTTGTTTGTTCAAGTGGATTTGAGAATAGTTTAGATTACCTTTGGTCCTGGTAGATGACGCTGGAATCGGGTTCGAGATTTTTATTTTTTAAAGGCAGGACATCGTCTGCCGGGTACAGCTAGTAATTATATAGATTACAGGGGGGCGCAATTCTATGTTCTGTATGTGATGAATTAGTTTTTTATTTAGTAGTATTAAAGGGTTGCTCCGTAAATTATTTCGTTAATCTTTAAAGATTCTTCTTGGTCGAATTTTTGATATAATTTATCTGTAAGCTGTAGGATGACAGTAATTTGTGTCTTTAGATTTGATTGTTTTCGTTTTTTTTTAAATTATTACACAACGACTGAAAAGGTAGGCCGTTACTTTTCCCCGTTAATTATATACCTCCCTAATTATAATATCTTATAAGTACATTGACCCCTCTATACCCAAGGGCAGAAAGCTATCATCTCTATCGAAGAAAATTCATTACAAATGATAATATCAATAGGTGTATTTATGTATTATATATTAAGTATAAAATATATGTAAGTAACTGCATATCCTCTAATATATATGTATACCACCTTTGACCAATATAATTTATTTTATTCTTGCCACGGGTTGTCTGGAAGAGATCGCTTCTTACCTATAAGACCGCCCATTGTGCACATTTAGAATAATTTTAGGCTATAAGTTCTTCTGTATTTTCTGTAATGGTGTACAATAAAATGTTATCTTATCTATTTAATTTGAATACAAGACATAACGTAAATGTATTTTAGAAGAATTAATGACATTAAAATGTGGTATTTTTCTAGGATTTAGGGTTCTTGTATAAATAAGAATCCAAAGTAGATGGTAGATATTATGAACATTTTAAGTATCACAGATGCCGCTGAAACTCTTTTGATATAGATACTAATAGATAAGCGTGAAAAGAAGGTTGTATAGAAATATGTTTGTGTATATTTTAGTGCGGGATTTATACAGTAAAACACGTTGATTGATCTTGTAGAGGTGTTATTCGAGTTGTGAATAAAGAATAATAAATACAGTTTTCCAAGTTCAACGTGGTTTTCTGTATAAATAACGTACTGACAGTAGCTACATTCGATTACAGGAAAGAACTATATTAGGTTCTCTTTATTCACAAAATGGGATAAATACTGGGGCATAAGGATGTAAATATAGGATTTGTGGAGAGCGAAACTGTCTGGGGATGGAGATGGAGAGCCTTAGTATATATTGATTGATTATCGCTTAATGAAATTGTTCTCGAATTTTCATACATGTGCTAAAATATATGATTTCAAGGACAACTCGTAGAGTAATATACCAAATATTCCCAGCGGCAGCGTAAATAAAATGTAAAATAACAAAGGCAACAAAATATTTTATGAAACAGAATGGCGTGGGGTCTTCCGAAATTACCGGGTCTCACATTCTCGGACCCAACAAAGACCCAATATCATATACGGAGTTCTTTACGTTATTACCAAGGCCACAGGTTTCCTGATACTGTTGTAAGGGGTCCAGGGGGGACTGCTACTGATGTCGATAGCAACGCATTCGCCTTGCCTGACGATTCCGTTAAGTGAGTACATTTTTAGCATGTTTACTAGTGTTTGCTACATTATAATCCTATCGATTATCCTATCTAATTTATTTTCGATAAGAAGACGAATTGACTTTCGATAAGAAGAGGAATCAGACGATATCTGAATATGAACTGATGGTTATCCAATAATACATATAAGGACTATTTTAGAAAGGAATAAATTATAGAATTATGTATATAGCGTATACTTATATGTAAAAGGACAGGCCTGCATAAATGTAACGAAATGTTTTCGTATTTTCAAGATTTCTTGATATCCTCTTTGACCGCGGGTTGACGCGCTTGACTTACTTAGGACTTAAGTTTCTAGTTTAAATGCAGATTAAATCACGAAAACCACCTTCCGTTACTTCTATGATTTGGGTGTTACTGGAACCAGCTTCAAATGTGTCTGTTCTAGATTACCTATAATACTAGCATGAGTTTTTTAGCTTGGGAATCTAGGTATATATTTTACGTCTTACGTCTTATCTCTTATTAACCCATGATTTCCGTTAATGATAATTATCTCTTTAGCTACGACCCATCGCTCACTTACGGCAGAGTGAAACAAGCAGCGATGCCCGCCGTTGTCCCGCATTGGGTACATTACGATAAACGATGTCTCAACTTTACCGCATTTTTCAAGCAACCTGTATACGATAATCCGGATGAGAGCTTCAGAGTGCGGGTCGTCAATATTGTATACTTTCTCGAAACCGACACACTCACCGTAATGGAACCCCGAGTTAAGGTAACTTCGGCTAACACTTTTAGCTATAGATAGATTTTTATGTATATGTTTCAAACAATCTTAGATCATGGTTAGGAATTATAAAATCTATAATATTATAAAATTCTAAACATGCCGTGTCTGCACATTGAAGCTATTTAAAAAAAACAACTGGAATATACAAATGACGGAGAACACGATACATTTTTTTTATTTCTTGTCCGTTTGTCGTTTTATTTGTTTGTTCGGGATTCACGTAAACACTATTGATTAGACTTAAAACCTGCGCTACTTTTAACCCGGGAATCCCGTGGGAATTTTTCTGGAAGTTATTTGGAATGCCAAGATTGAAACAAAAACTCGAATCTCAGTGCGGTTTTGTCACTGATCGATAGTAAATTTTAGGTGGTAATGAAATGGGTAATATTTTTATCCCAGAAATCCCGCGATAATGTTCCCGGGAGCGGTTTGAAGTGTTTCGAGTGTATAAAAATTAGCTTATCCTACTCAGTCTTCACTAAAACGATAGCCTATATTCTTCTTTAATAACGCTACTTTGTCGGTCTGATATCCCGTGGGTATTACAAGTCAATCGTGGAAGAAGCCGCGGGCATATCCTAGTATTTAACAATATAAAGGTATACTTTGTTCCAGGCTGATAGCTTTATTATTTCTGCCAAACTAGTCTAAGTTCGTTACAATGTTTTCCTGCGCCGTTAGGACGTGATAATTAATAATTATTATAAAACGGCAAACAATCAATTTTATGTACTCAAGCTATTATATAATTCACAAATTTCTTACTTCATATTACATCTTAGTACAACTGTTGGCATTATTGTATATCCTGTCAGCGAATCTTAGCCGTAAACAATATTTATTATACCTATGTAGGTATTTCGACTACGAAACTCAAAAATATACCTACTTTAATGTGGGTGGTGTTTATTGTTTGTGGAATAATAAACACATATTTACTTATCCGGCCAAATTGTGTTTAAAAACAACATGAGCTGATTCAGCCCACTGAAGTGTTTACAGTGAACCTTGTTTGTTTTTATTACAATTTAGGATGTTTTTTGATGAAAAAAATTAATGGACGTTGTGACGGAAACTGAAACACTTAACCTACAAGCTTATAAAAAGGACAAGGAAATCTATTTTATAAAATATTTTGGATAATATTAAAGATAAGCGCTTGGATCTAAAAGCTTGAATCGTTTTAGCTAATTGGAACCGATTTGACGGTTTCAAACCGTTTCGTAAACATTGCCAAAATTTTGGGTTATTTCCGATTTGCATAAATAACTAATTTCAAATATCGTTAAACTGAAAGGAATAGTCAGTATCAAGTTTTAAAGACAAAAATGCCTGTGAAATATTAACAAATGTCGTAGAAAATTGTCTAGATTAATCATGAATCTCTCTTTTTTTTCAACATATCCTATTAATTATTTGGGGTCGGCACAATATTTCTTTTCCTTCCACACTCCTCTACTGTGACATACATCTTCTGTCACACCATATATCATCCATCATATCATTCTTCACACAATCCATCCATCTTTTTTGGTCTACCTTTATATTTGTACCCATTTATCTTGTAGTTTAACATTCTTTTTGTCACGTGGCTTTCATCCCTCCTCATTATATGCCCATACCAACTTAATTTACTTCCTCTAAATTTTTCAGTGACGGGTGCAACTTTCAAAAGTTCCCTATTGTACTCATTTCTCACCTTATCCATTCTTGTAACACCACACATCCATCTCAACATACTCATCTCAGCTGAGTGGAGTCGTTTGTGGTTTATTTAGATTAATCATGAATAAGTATAAATAAAATACTATAAATATATTAAGGCTTTTCACATAGATTCATTTGCGGAAACATCGGATCCCTATCCGGCAGAAACTATTTAGGATAAAAAGTACAATCCTGCGTTCTTATGAACGCGGTTAATCGCTTTACGGTAATTGATTAAATTTATTTAGTTTCACTGTACACGATTCACATGGCTACATGCTCAATCTTCAAATTTGTATCGTACGGATACTATCCCTATACTATGTATATTTTATTATTATGTAGATACTGAATTTCCTAATAATCGGCTATGACGAATGATCTTACAAAATTAAATTTACTTTCTGACTGTTATGTAAATGCAAATTCAGCATTTTTACTTTGTCTAACTTAGATCATTGTACAACTGTAGATCATTTTATCAATGAGAGTCATTGAATGAAATTTTGAAATTTATTTTACATAATGAATACATGGAACATAAAATAATTACAATACAATGACAATTTTGTAGGAGCGACCAAAGTTAGCTCTGATGCCCGCACTAGGTCTCAACAGAGGCTGTATGAGGCCTCAGTGGAGCTCGCTTCGGTTTTGAAACTCGAAACCGAAGCGAATATACAAACATCACAACAACGTCATCTAAACATGTCTAAAGTACAAAGTAACAGAACAAGTATATTAAATATTTGTTGTTCTATAGTCTAGTTGTCTTAATCTTTGAAATATTACATTATTCGATACGGTGACCTAGAATACTATTGATTTTTATAAGAATCGTCCGTGAATATTTTTCTGGAAAAATTGAAATGGCGCGCAGCCAAAATCGTTACATTGTGCATCCTGTATAGCGTAACTTAAAAGATAAACAAATAATGGAATATTAAGGAACAACATGTCTAGGGAAAGCTTTTAGGTTTTAGGTTTTATTGGGTGGAAAATTAGTTTTTTTGACATAAAGGAATGAAGACCTCTAGCGCGAGGATGGCTTCTAATTTATATGTTTGCTTGTTTGAAGATAGTCTGATCAATGGCCCGTTCCTATATCTTGCTCATTGTTCATTTGCCTTACTTTGATTAAATTAGGCATAAGCTCTATACAAGTAATGATAAATTTGAACCGATGGTAAGGCAAGCGAATGAATAGTAAGATATACCATACCTACTTGTCACTGATTACTGAATGTATATGAAGTATAATATCGACACGTAAGTACACAGCTTTTTCAAAAATACAATTTTGTATTGTTATAGAAAGTTGTTTATTTCCAGTTTGAGTATATTTGTATGCGTTATGTCAATTTTTTAGGATTCTTGCAGGCTTATATTAACCTATATTGAGATCTCTTAAAAAACCAAATAAAATTTTAATGTGATCAAAAGTGTCATTCACTTGGTAAATTCTTATGGAGAACAATTATGAATATAAGGTCCTTCCCAAAAAACTCCTAATTGAAATAAAATAAAATAATTTTTCATTTAATACTCTCGGTACATTTATCCGAATGCCAGACACAAGCATTTTATAATTTTATGTTCCACTGTTAAGTCGCAAAAACTCAAGACTTCAGCCTAAATGGAAATAAACAGTTTGAAACAGCTCAGCCAAATCGTCTTAAGGATTTGCAATGTCGTTAAACACATTTACAAATAAAATAAACTTTAAGCACTGCAGCACCAAATTCAATTTCAGTCTAGCACGGAATGTTTGTAGCATTCAGAAAATACATTTTTCCATGATGTTGCTTTTGGTTTGTTTTTTGTATACAACTCTCAGATTTCTGAGAGTTGTATAAAATCACTATAAGAGGATAATAGACTGGTTACAGTGGCTAGTTTGTGATTTATTTTCCCTATATAGAATGTTCTTTACGATAAGAGCTGATGTAAAATGTTTAAAATTGTAATATAAATTTAAATCGAATCTTTATTATCGTAAAAGAACAAGACAAAGAAAGTAGCTTAATAAATGCAAATAAGAATACTTCATTAAAATACGCAGACAGTATGTCTGAATTTAAGTTTATATAATTAAAAAGTAAAACGTAATGTAGGACAATCATTCTAACAAGAGACTGACAAATAGAAGTAATTAAACAAGTAGTTTCCGAAGAATGAAAGAATTTCAAAATGTTATTTTTCTCAAGAAATTATGATAATGGTCAGGCAAGCTATAAAAACTTATATAATTAGAATGTGAATTGAAGGCTAAATATTTAAATTTATTGAAAAAATTCAATGCGAAGTACAAATGAAACGGTATTTCTCTAAGAATGAATGCAGCGGTCGCGGAACGCTTTGTTCAATAAGTGGGTTAAATTCATTTAAACCATCTGCCTGCGTTATCTTGAAAGTTTTTATCTTTAAAACCTGGTATGGGTACTTTCCTCTATTGATAAAATGAAAGCGTAAATTAAGCTGTTTTTATTCGAGCATGTAGGTCATTATGTAGTAGATACTATTATAAACTATCAATCTGATTAAAATTATTTAATAGTAGATTGTTACACGAGAGGTAAAGTAACGAATTATTAGCCATCTCGCCTAAATAGAACTTTCACTCGAAATTAACACTGCTATTTTCATTTCAAATATGAGGAAAACAAAAAAATCTGATTAGTTAAACAAACAATTATTTCTTTAATAAAATTAGGCGTTAAATCCATATCTAACTTTAATGAAACGTCATCACATATGTCACATATGAAAGTTCAAGATTTTTTTTCTGTGGCATTCACCAGCCAGTATTTTCACTGATTTTAGTAAATGTTTACCTTAAATTAATGTAAATTAAATAATTTAGTGAAAAGTAATTTATAAGTATAAAATGTTGTTACAAAATTGTTGAATTTTTTTATTGCATTTATATTGCCGCGATTGAACTGTAGCTGTAAAAAAGTTGGCACATGAGTCGCATGTATTATCTACTGGTTCGCATAGTTTTCTAAATTTTTGACAGCATGGAGAATCTTTACCCGGAGACGAAAAGTGCTGTTTTCGTCCTTGTGATTAAACAAGCGTACTTTCAGAATATGAGAAATGAATAATATTTTATTCTGTTCTTTCTTACAGCGTAACATAACCTACTTTCAAGTACCACCTTGGAAGTAGGTTATGTTACGCTGTAAGAACCATTACCACCTTCAACCTACCATAACAAATACCTACTTCCAAATATGCGTTTTCTGTTCTAGAATTCTGGATTATGGCAAGGAAGAATGGTAAAAAGAGGTAAAATACCAAAAAACGACCTTGGCGAGTACTGGCATTGGAAAGACTTGGATGTTGGCAAAGATATTTGTATCTATGGCAAAGTATTCCATACAGTATCTTGCGATCTATTTACCAAGGTGCGTAAACATATTGCTTTGTTTGTATATGTATAAATAATAATATAATAACAGACCATAAATGTTCCACTGCGCGGCTCAGACCTCCCACTATTGGGGAACGGATGGTATATCAGCCGCGCTTGTTCAAGGCAGTTTGGAGATCTGATACACCGGTTTTCTCGATGTGCAGGTGAAACCTGCAAACACCTGCAAAACTGAAAACTTACAAAGTTTTCCTTCGCCGTTGTTAGCACGTGGTAATTGTAATGCACATTAGGTCAGAAAACCGCCAAATGGTGCATGCGTTTCGGCCAGTAATAGAACCCGCTTTTGAGTTTGGGACGCATTCGCTAGCCATTACGCTACCATGCCTATTTTCTTTGTAATTTTTATTAATTTAAGTTTGGGTTTGACTGTCATCGTAGGTATCGGATGTTATTTGATAATGCGGTCTAATGCCGGATTAGTGTGACACGTGTTAAATGTAGGTAAAAAAGTAAGTTATTAATACTTGTGACAATGGTTTTAGTAATAAGCTACAAGAATTTGTACTTAAAAATTATTTATCTCCTTATATACTTAATACGTGTAAATTGAGCATACTTATTTAATCGGGATTTAAATTTAGGATTTCCACATCTCATCAGTATCCATCATAAAACTAGAAGCAAGTGGCGCTTCCTAAGTTAGGTGGGTGTGTTAGCGTATACGTATGTGTTAGAATGACAAGAGCAGAGAAGAGTTTGTTCGTGTTATTCCGAAGCTCACTCTCCGAAGAGGAAATACAGAAGAATAGAAAACTGACAGACCCGCGACCTGTGTGTGCTAGCTTAGCTCCTTGAATCTTTTGTCAATTAACCCAAGTGCTCGAGTTAGTATTTAGTCTTTTTTAAATTATGCCTAAAATCATATTAAGTGTAAGGCAGGTTATCTTAGACCTCTCGTAGTTGTCATGGGGTGGTCCTAGTCCTAAACCATCTCTAAATGTATTCCCTCAGCGATTTAAAAAAGACCTTTCGTAGTCATAAGCGTATTGATGTGAATTATTAACGAAATTATATAAAAAAATGCTGATGTGGGGATATGTGAATTCAAAATTGCTATATTATAAAATCTCTTGATTGTTTTAAATGCATCGTCATGATTAACAAACAGTGTTTGATTATTACTTTATTTGTTCAATTCATACAGAAAATTTATATTGAACGTGTAAGCACCTTATCTTATTTATGGATTACAGGAGCATTTTTGCAAGTCACTGATTATTCAGAAAGATAAGAATACTATTTGACACACATACCTAATGAATTGCAATGTCACAATAAATGGTCAAGTTCGTATCAGCTCAAGTTATGTAAAAGATTTCCTAGAGGTTACGAAGGTTCGTTGTTTCCGGCATATAGCTTCGGACCCCCAAAATAAGGATGAAGAAATGTACTTAATTAAAAAATCTTCACATCTTAAAACTATGATGTATCGAATTAGAGATATTGTTTGTTTACGTCTTTTGTCAATCTTAAGAAAAAATCTTATATATTGTTTTTATTCATGCTTGCATAGTGAAACTTTAAGAACCACAGATTTTTCACCATTTAAATTATAAAAACTTCGTTTAAAAAAACCGACTTCAAAAACTAAAAAACTAAAATGTATAAAATAACTTATTTCTTAAGCTATTATTATTAATATATATTATCTAAAAAATAAAAACTTCGTTTAAAAAAACCGACTTCAAAAACTAAAAAACTAAAATGTATAAAATAACTTATTTCTAAAGCTATTATTATTAATATATATTATCTAAAACATCTTAAAGTCGGTGCTTAGTAATTTTCAAAATATAGTAATTTTTATGTTTTGCTTTGCACCGACTTCGAGATGTTTTAGATAATATATATTAATAATAATAGCTTTAGAAATAAGTTATTTTATACATTTTAGTTTTTTAGTTTTTGAAGTCGGTTTTTTTAAACGAAGTTTTTATTTTTTATTTGTTACTTTTTAGTTTCTAGCTATGTATGGGTGGACCTACGAATGGTGCCGCGCTTCTTAAAAAATATAGGTCCCAAGAACCGGGAACAAAAAAATGATCGTAAAATGAAAACTACTGGGCCAAACTATGTCAAATTTTTAGGGGACCACATGGCAGCTATTCCGCGTCGAACAAAAAAAGAATCACGTAAATCGAATCATAAATCTCAGAGTAATCGGTGTACATATGGAACGGAGTGAAAATTATTTTCATGAAAAATGTTCATAAAATGAAAACTACTGGGCCAAACTATGTAAAATTTTTAGGGGACCAATTGGAAGCTATTCCGCGTCGAACAAAAAAAGAATCAAAAAAGAAGAATCGAATCATAAATGACGGAGTAATCGGCGAACATACATAAAAAAAAAAAAAAAAAAAAAAAAAGATCCCTACGAATTGAGAACCTGCTCCTTTTTTCGAAGTCGGTTAAAAAGTAGTGGAATATCGAAACGATCGCGTAGTAACGGCTAACGAGCAAATTATCGATTATGATTGAGCATTTCTAGGAATTACAAATGGTCATCGGTCAGTGCTAAGGGATTTTCTTTGTTCAGCAGACAGATTGCCTACCTGATGGAAGGCGGTTACCATCGTCTATAAACGTTTGTAACATTAAAGGTCTAATGATCTAATTAATGTGCTACCGCCTTCTAAAGGGAGACTGGAACCTGGCCACCAATGCCGGAACACAACTGAAGTTTGTAATGGCGGCATAGGTACTCTAGATCAGGGTTCGTAGCTATCCAGACGGGTAAATACCCTACCGCCTAGCTGTGAGTTGTTTTATCGTCTCTTACGACAGGCCGCCCGGCCGCAGGAAATTGTATTTTTTTCGTGCCGGCACGGGAAGAGGAGCTAACATCGTGAAAGGTATATTTTTTTATCCAAATCACTATTAAAAGTAAGTCAATGACCGTATAATACTATTTCTTTCTGTATTATTCCGAATGTCATTGGAGCAATCGGTACGAACAAACGTGGTGTAGGGGTTATAGGTACATAATTGTGTTAGGCGCATTGTTACAAAATTGCGTTTTAAATAAATGTGTGTTACTTCAACTGTTTTTAAAATATAGTGGAAACCTTACCTTAAACAATCTTGATGATTAGAATGATGTTCACCGGTTATCTCACAGGAGAACTAGTACAACACGTTATTTTTAGGTTATGTTTGTTATTATCGTGCAAGGTCGCGGTCCACAGATGGATTCAGATGAGTGTACGCGGAGACCAGCCGGTGTTAGCGTGTGTTACATATGGCAACTTTGCTGTTTTTAGTAATTATAAATAGCACATTTAACAGATTTATCTCATTTATATATTAAAAGATAAGGACAAATTTGACAAATATTAAAATTCCATTAACAAATTAATGATTCAAATTAGTTCTCTGATTTTAGCTATTATTCGCTACCATGAGTTCTTTTAAATTTGATTTGTGCAAACTGAGTAAAATGTTAATATTTGGAATGCACGACATACATGTCTTCATTCAAAATACCACATATACCTAACGTTAGATCTCTAGTACCTACTTAGATCTATATCTGTAATTATTCATACATACATGATAATTTGAACGCAAAAAAACAATTGCACAAGCGTATTTACCTCCTCGCGACATTCTGATTTTTTCTTATTATAATAATTATTTCAGTTGATTACCGTTCTAAAATAGGATTGACAACATTGTTTGTACGTAACATTGTTTCGTGCACAATTAAAAGTTATCTATATATCTAAATTTAGCATGCCATTAAATTCTAAGTCAAAAGTTAAAGCAGTAGAACTCAAAAATACAACAAAGAAATTTTTTTTTTGGCTTTGTTATGATTTGGCTAAAACGGAACTCTTATGAAATCCTTATGTTTGTCAGGTTTTGTATGTTATAGTATACCGCTACCTAACTATGTATTGAAATCGTAAAAACAACAAACGTGAAGTGTGGCCGACATATATGTAACTAGGAACTAAATTTTTTACAGTGTACATATCACTTTTTCATTGGTGTATCTTAATCAGATCTTGAGAGAGTATGATCATATTTTAAAGGTGTTTTTAATGAAATCAATATATTAGTTCCCAAACTCATAAAAACGGATTCCCCTCACAAACTTTTGAAGTAAGTGGGAGGAAAACAAGTTAGATCGTTTTTGAGAGTTTAAATATTTTCCATTAAATAGTTTTTATGGTTCTACACCTAAATAAGTCTACAGGACGAGGTTTTATGATGTAGTAATATTTACCTCGACTTTGACCTGTATTTATTTTACTACGTAACTACATACCAGCCGAAGTTACCTTTTACATATTAACTTCTGTTTCAAGTGCTTATTAAAGATTCTTCTCAGTATGAACGAAAAGATATCAGTAGTAAGCCTCATTATCTTGTTTGTCTATCTACGATCACTGTCTGCAAAATATCTATAACTGTTTTAAGTTATAGTACAGTTTAACGTAAATTTTATCTTCGGGGTTCTGTACGGAATCGAACATCAAAAATGAAGCGCTGGAGATAGCAATCCGCATACTTTTAAATTTGTAATGCGGTTCCTCTGCAATAACAGGGCAATAATGAGAAACGGATGGCTGCTGTAAAAACATCGAATGGCTTTTCATATCAATGTGAATGTGAGGTTTTGAAACTTAAATATAATTGTGCTTATGTCTAAGACAGTACACTGCACTAACACTTCACATACAGTGATAGCCCGGATGTACTGGAGACTAAATTATTCTTACAAATCAAACTTTACACTACTTTTAAATGTGTATCTATATATTATAGAATAAACTGTTGTCATATCTAAGCAGAAAGACGTGATGATAGCAGGCTTAGAGGCTAGTGCACCTAAAGATTTGCGTGGAGTATGCAGCACTTAAGCAGATTTTCTGACATAATTTGTACATATCGAGCCTTTACAGCCATTTATGGTAAGCGACATTTGCACCTAAGTATATTTTTGCTTGTACAGGTGTTTCGAACTATTATTAAACAAAATAATCTTTATTCGCCTCTCATCCCATCAACCCCCAAGATATACCTCAGGACCTAGATAGTCTTTATGGAATCATACCTTATTTACATTATCTCCTTGTTTGAAGGCAGGTATTTAAATTTCTGTGCGTTATATTTTATGATAGTGTGTAAATGTGCATTTAGTTACAATAATCATGTTCTGATGGTCAAGTAAAAAACATTGTGCAGACATAACGTCGGCGTTAATGCAGGATGCAAGATTTTTTGACAAACTATTAACAAGTATTACTCTAATTATGTAGCCATTTAGACGAAAAAATAATTTCTCAAAATATGTAGTTATAAGTTACAAGCTTCACTGGTGTTGTTGATATATGTATGCCAATCTGCCTTGAACAAGCGTGTTGACAATATTGTCCGTTTCGTTAGTGAGGAGTTATAATTCTTAATTATCTTACTTTAGTTGTCAATAAAAAGTTACTTCCGTTGAAACAGAGCTTATGTAAAGCGGATTAATATCGAAGTATCCTGACATTCAAGACCTATTTATTGTATCAAAGGTCACCTACTTTTTTTAGTTTAAAAAGGGTTTCTTGGTATATTTTTATCCTGATTAAGTCCTTTGAGATGACATTTAGAAAATTATATTATCAAATACCGAACTCATTTTTCGCCTTTAAGCAAGATACGAGTTAGTTACTACCTTACAGTTAATTTAAGGGGATAGCATTAAAGCGTGACCTGTATTTGAGCGAAGTAATAGGCATGCACGTAGGCATGAGCTGTCTGTTACGGAGATGTACCTATATGCTGCAGCGAATGTGTAAAGACACATAGCAGGATTGCGCTAAGAACTCCCTCCGTCTTATTCGGACTCTACATATACATATATGGCAACACAGCAAATGAACTGTAAGAGTCGCTATCACGGTGAAGTTTTTTTAGAGACCGGTTGGCTATGTTAGCAATAAAACATGATAATTATCCCAACCTCGCCAGGTCTGGGTAGAAGGGTCAGGTCTAAGAGAATATGCTGGCTTGACATTGTAAAGGATGATATTATATATGTGTGCCAATGGTTTCACAAAAAGGGACTCCGAATGTCCTGCGAAATGGAGTACACAAATAAGACAAAAAGATTTAGGGTTTTAAAGCGGATGATCCGAGTGCAACCCGTTTTTAATTCTAGTATATGATGAGTAAATTTTAGAGGGTCCAACTAACTCCATCAATGAGGTCTAATAATGTTAATAAATTCTTATTAAATATTAAGGCAGGTTCAAGTTTAGCAAAAACTTGAACTTCAATTTTAATTAAATACAGGTATTCAAATTTATTACACCAAAATTATAATTAACTGATTCCCAACCTTATAATATTTTCGGTATAAGTATCTGAATAGGTAAATCAGTGGAATTCTTTTAACATTTAATTTTTAGTTAAATATTCCAAATTTTACTTAGTAGATAGAAGAAAGAGAATACAGAATAATATTAATTAATTGGCTTAAAGGGCTTTCAGTACACATTTTCATAATATAATTAAATTAAATCGTCTTTTTCGACCTAATGACGTAATGCTTGTTTGCATCGAATAGTTCAGTGGCTTTGACCTTGAATAATAAGTGGCGGTTGGATAATATTATTGTCAGAAAAATTATTTAAAGTTAAAAGAGGATTCTAACTTGGTAATAGATTTCTAACTGATTACTTCAAATGTATTTCGAAAATGAGAAATGTGGCAAACAGAATTTTGATTTGAAAGATTGCTGAATAAGAGTACCCTAGAGGTAGGCCCAAAAAATAGGAATTGATAGTGTGAACGAAATGACGTCATTTTGTAGTTTAGAGGTTTAAATAAAATGAAATGAAAGATATAATACTGTAGACATACGATTTCTAATATAAATATCTACCCATTGTGCCGAAATCCAATAATTAAGGAAAGTTGACAGGAAAGATATGCATATAGTCACTCTTAGACTTGAGATTTTATTTTTTCCATTGTTAAACGTACAACCTTGTTTGAATGTATATAATTATATTAGTCTATAAACGTCGCACTGCTGGGTCCGCTTTCCCCATTTTTTAACCGACTTCGAAAAAAGGAGGAGGTTCTCAATTCGCCGGGCTTTTTTTATGTATGTTCGCCGATTACTCCGTGATTTATGATCCGATTTACGTGATCTTTTTTTTGTTCGACGCGGAATAGCTTCCGATTGGTCCCCTAAAAATTTTATATAGTTTGGCCCCGTAGTTTTCATTTTATGAACATTTTTCATGGAAATAATTTTCACTCCGTTCCATATGTACACCGATTACTCTGAGATTTATGATTCGATTTACGTGATTCTTTTTTTGTTCGACGCGGAATAGCTGCTATGTGGTCCCCTAAAAATTTGACATAGTTTGGCCCAGTAGTTTTCATTTTACGAAAAAAATTTTGTTCTCGTTTCTTGGGACCTATATTTTTTAAGAAGCGCGGCACCATTCGTAAGTCCACCCATACGTAGCTAGACACTAAAAAGTAACAAATAAAAAATAAAAACTTCGTTTAAAAAAAACGACTTCAAAAACTAAAATGTATAAAATAACTTATTTCTAAAGCTATTATTATTAATATATATTATCTAAAATATCTTGAAGTCGGTGCAAAGTAAATCATAAAAATTACTATAATATTTTGAAAATTACTAAGCACCGACTTTAAGATGTTTTAGATAATATATATTAATAATAATAGCTTTAGAAATAAGTTATTTTATACATTTTAGTTATTTAGTTTTTGAAGTCGGTTTTTTTAGATTATCAGACGGCATACCCACCACGCTTTTTTGAAGTTGGAATAACGAGTTTTGTATAAATGTAATCTATACAAATATATGTAGGTAAGTTTCTTCATCGTCAAAACATTGAAATTGAACGTCATATGACTAATAACAACTAAGCAAATTAGATCCAAAAACTCTATTTGCTGAATCTTTTCTGGTTGAGATATAAGTTTACGTACATCATTGAAATGAGAAGCGGATGCAATGGTCACTAAACTACCATGACCGTAAAGGTTCATAGACTTCATGAAATTTGTTTACGATGTTCCTCAGTATCTTTAAAAGGACATGGAATATGTTCGTCCTATTTTTAAAAGTTTCTTTACAATACACACTCAAAGTTTGATAGTTTTAATAGATATTTAATAAAACAACGTTTGTCTCAATAGTTTTGAAATAACTTTATTTTTAGTGTTGATTAATATGACCCGTGTCCACTAAACATATTTAAATAGAATGATATCAAACAGTAATAGAATCTAATTACCATTTCAAGCAATAATGTTTAAACCAGTGGCATATTAAAAACACATCCAGCAACCTACATACCTACTTACACACGTTTTTACTCAAATAATAAATTACCAAAATTAATTAACGCTAATTACAAACTTAATGTTTCCAATGAAAAACATTTTGTTCTTTGCACTTATAGTCTTACTTACGTACATACATGATACACAGTCTTACAGTAACAGCACAATTTATAAAGCTGATAAGTAATATAAGATTACTTGTACTCCCATATATAAATTAATTAGGTAGGGAATGCCAAAGGCGATGGCTCTTGACGGCTGAGGCAGTGGGATAATAACATATACAATAGTATGAATGACCCGGCCAATAGAAAAAACGCGAAATAGAAGTGTAGCGAAGGTCGCCGCGGGCGCAGTGGTCAAGTAAAGTGCACCTAGCAACCAAAATGCTGGAATGTTCTCCAAATCGTTAAGATGCGCGCGCCTCACTCGCTCCACGTCGGGATCGTCGAATTTCACTTTTCCCTTCGATCCCCGGGTATCCTCTTCATTGGCAAACACATTTTTGCTGTAACGCGTTCGGCCTGTCCACATGGACAAGAACAATAGTTTCACTGCGAGTATAGCCGAGTACAGAATATATGATTGCACTGCTGGATCGCTTAATGAGAACGACGCCATGATGGAATTTATAGTGATTTAAGCACACGACGCGAATGGTGTGAGTTGCACGAATATCGCCGCTCGAATGAATCAAAACCGAGTGGTGGTCGGTTTATAATATTTAGTTTAAAATCGGCGTGGTCATGGTGACAATACATTTTGGTGTCATAATCATTTTATCTTTAAAAATGTAATGGTTTGTTGTTCGACTCGTTCACGATCACCTTGTTTATTTCACTTTAGTATAACATTGTGTATGCATAATGAAATTGATACAGTTGAAACTTCGTTTAATATTTCAGTATTGACGCACTTTAAAATTTATGAAATGCATTTAGTCATAGTGACTTAATGGCGTGTCAATTCCAATAACGTTAGTTCGAATTCATACTAAAAATGTGCATCGCTTAGAAAGTTTCCTCAGCCTAATTTGCTTACTGTAAAATTTCACGTTTTAGAGGTTAAGGAATACTCAGATACTTCGTAAGCACATTTGCACAAAAAGATTACTGGTATGAAACCACACCAATTCGTTTTGGCCAAGTGTGACACGTACGCCGACTGTTTCTCTAATATTTCTAGACCCAAACCCAGTAAAGAAAAATTTGTGAGCTGATATTATAAATTCATAAGTACTGTAAGTACATATATTTTTACAATTATGGAAACTTAGAGATTAGCGTTTATACAATTAGCACACAACCAGTATTGTAAATCGAGCTTCTTCATTTTAAATAGCAGTAAAATAATGAGTCACCACTTGCAAACCCATATACACTAATATGATATAGGGTACCACGAATGCGATTCCTCTAATTGGTTGAGGCATTAATGTCAAATACGCTATCGTATGTATAATACGACAACCGGTAAACAACCGGAACAAAATTATCGCCCATGCTTCTGGCCTTGTTGTCACGTACAGTGCTCCAAATATCCAGAAAGCAGGAATATTTTCTAAATCGTTTAGATGAGCTCTTCGCACTCTCTCCACTTTGGGGTCATCATATTTCACTTTGCCCCTGACATATTCAGCATCTTCAGGATTTGCAGATACTTTTTGAGCCAAACGCGTTTTAATTGTAATCAAGGTGACAGCTAAAAGTTTAAGTCCAAGTATCGCAGAATGTACGATGTATGATTTAACTAATGGATTATTTTGATTTATTATATCCATTTTCTTATAATTCGACAAAATTAAATAAAGTCTACGCTGTTCGAAGTCAGTTACAACACTGAGTAATAATGATATGTTGCAACAATGTTAATTTTTATGTGAAGACTGAGGAAGAGGATTATTATCTTTATGTATATATTCAAGTTTCTGTTTATAATTTTATGATATAGAAGTTGTTTACGCAACATCGCTCGTGTATCCGTAATTCATTAAAATAAATAATTTTTTTAAATATAAAATATACCTTATGCTAATTCCCATTATAGAGAATGTGTAAATATCATATATCCTATAGAGTCCAATTGTCGGAGTTAAAAATTCAGTTCCTTTTAGTTTCCTTGAGGCTAGCACAGTCATTAGAGCACACTCAACTAAAACAATATGGAAAATCGTGCTCTAATTTGTTACCTATTAGTTGCAACAGTTAGAAATATATTTTTTTATATTGTTAATGAATTGAGCGTCTGTGCCTTCCATAAATATTCTGGCACAGCCACAGTTGAAATATTGCTGAAAACTCTATGCTATCTATGCATATCCAACAAAAAAATATGTTAATTATTTGCCGTAATTAGACCAGAGTTTTAGTTGTTGTTAATGAATTGAGCGACTGTGCCTAGTATACATAGTTTGGTATAGCCACAGTCGAAATACTGCCGAAATGCTGGACGGCCCAGACTATATGCTAATCGCTTTTACAGATAAATAAGAGGATATAGGCATATGCCTGTTGAGATAATGAATTGGTGGCTGTGGTACCTTCATATTAAATAGCAGAACTGGCAATTTGTGGCTGTGTAAGACAAATAATCATTAGCACTGCCGAATCCTTTAGGTCTAATATAATATGTATAGATTCCATATCGGGCTACAAATTTGTGGCTGTGCAAGCTTGATATTAAACTATTTCCGGCTGTGTTGTTTAATATCAAGCTAGCACAGGCACGAATTCATAACCTCAATAGGCACATTTATATATCTTTGAATGTGATTAGCATATAGTCTTTGATAAGCCCCGTACGTCTCAGTAGTGTTTCGACTGTGGCTGTGCCAGAATATTTATACTAAGCACAGCCGCTAGTTGACTGGATATTTTATTATGTTTAAATATCTAGTAAATTTAAGGAACATCTAAAGTCAGATAATATTTTAAATTAACCACCTAAATACACAATTTAATTAAAATTTTATTTTTAGTCAAGGTGGCGAAGTCCGTGCAGTGGCGGAAAAATAAAAAAGTAAAAAATGAGCGGTGTATAAACTTACCCCATTGACGGAGTCCGCCACCTCGACTATATATTTACTCATAAGAAAAAATAAGGTATATATAAATATACACACATACATACACCCATATTAAACGTTTATTTTACAAGGCCTTGTACAAAGAAAAAACGTGGATGCTTGTTTTTTATTTTCTAAAGTTACCAACTTCTTATATATTAGTATGGAAGAATAATTGATATAAAGTTAACAAATATGGTAATTGATATTAATTTTAGAATCATTATATTTCATTAATTTGAACATATACCTACCTAGGTACAGGGTAATCGTTAACGTGAGAACATTGTTTGTAGACAATAGACGTAGACATTGTTTCTATCTCAAGCGGCATAAGTTTGATAGAAAACTAAAGAATCCATATAATATTTGTAAAATAAAAGATACATTTTATTGTATATATATTCTTAGACAGAGCACATTTTATGAAGGAAGCCTGTGATAAAGCTCTTAGACACGGGAGCGTAACAATAGAACGTGAACTTGCTGATTGTTTGCAAGCAACTGTCATTGAGCACGGGAAATACTTTTAGCAGTGCAATAAAACACAAATATCGAGAAATGTTGTTCTATTATTACTTATACTGTTTGCAATTGGACACTGTTTACTTATGAAAATATTCGTTGCAGTTTCCGAGAGGATATTTTTACAGTATGTTTGAATAATATCGTAATATAGGCCCGGAATAACAAATATTCGGGATTCTTCTTCCCATCAATACAATCAAATAAATGTAAGAGCCTTGTAAGAGCATTATCTTGAGTATGCTTAAGAATCACTACCGAATAAAAACGTTTTGTTTTCCTCTTTACCGCAAGTGCAGGAGAGGTCAAGATTTTGTCTAATTTAATGTGTCTTGTAATTGTTTACATGACTCGTTCTATATATTTGTCTAAAATAATACCTAGATGAATGAAAAAGTTCTTAGAAATGCATATATTTATATAAAACCTTTTTAGTAGAAGTACGATATTTAAGTTAAAGAGTGTAGTAGTAGTAGATCGAGCTGTAAAAATGACCCACGTTCTGGGCGGCCTTCAACTCCGTTACGGAACAAAATGTCAAAATTGTAAGAATCTGGTTTTGGAAGACTGAAGAATAACTATAAAACATACAGCTGAGATCCTAAAGATATCTTTTGATAGCGTTTAATCCATTTTAATTGATTCACTTGGGTTCATAAAAGTATCGGCAAGATGGGTGCCACAAATGTTAGCCGACGAAAACGAAAAGCGACGTTAGGAAATTTCTAAGCGTAATCTCGAAATGTTCGAGAGAGCGTAATTCGGATAATTTTTGCTGTCACCTTATCACCATGTATGAATGAATATGTGGGTCTGTAATTTCAATCTTGAAACTAAGAGACAAAGCATGTCTTGGAAACGACCAACCTCTCCATCTATTAAGATATTTCAAGCTCCTCTTACAGCTAGGAAAGTCATGGTCTCAGTGTTTTGGGATAGTGAAGGAATACTTTTTATTGATTACATGAGAAAAGCCAGACTTTATTGGATCCTATTATGCAAATTAAATTCCGAAAGTGCTTGACGCGATTAAAGAAAAACGTCGTGGAAAACTGCGTCGTTGGGCGTGTTGTTTCTTCACGATAATCCCGGTCATCGATCGGAAGTTGCGTTCAACGCAAGCCGCTGTGCTTAATTCAACCTCCAATCTTCAACCATATTCTCCGGGCTTAGCCCCAAGTGATTTTCACTTGTTACCAAAATTAAAAGAGGAAATTCGTGGAACTAAATGTCACGATGTACAGTTTTTTGAGACTCAAGAAAAACATTTTTTTATCGCAAGGAATAATTAAGTTAGAAAAGCGTTATTCTAAATGCGTTGGAGGGAGATTATGTAGAAAAATAAAATATATTTCTTTAACTTTGAATTTTTTAATATTGATTGCAAGAACTTTTTGATTCACCCTCGTATACGAGGATACTTAGGAAACAGTGATTGTATTGCTATAGGCCAAATAGCAAAAATGTAACGTTTACAATGTCAGAGTACCTATCTGTCTCCGTCCCTTTGCTTCTGCTTAAGTCTTTCAAAAAAGTTGTTCGGAAAAGAAGCGTCGAGGAGGTAGTGTTTGAGATATGGTATTTTCGGTTAGAGGCTTTTAGGAGGATGGACTAATTAACAAAAACAGTAGACCTTTGTTGTCACTCTTGAATCCTTCACTATGTTTGAAGTGATACCTAAGTATTTGGATGATTTTCATTTTTATTCGTAAATTATTTTTAACGAATTTTGTTACTGAAATACCGTATACATATAATAACAAAATTGGAAGACTTATAAAACTATTGTAGTTATTTTAAAAATTTATATAAATACCTACCTAGTTAAAATTACTTGTAATGTTCATTCTTTATGTTTTTCTTTTTAATTTTTCCTAAAAAACTTTACCGTAGCGGTGTTCGTTGTTGAATAAAAAGTGAGCTTTTTGAGATACCATTTTGTTTCGGTAATAAAGCTATAGGTATTACGACAAAACAAACCGCGCCCCCGGGTGGGCTCGAACCACCAACCTTTCGGTTAACAGCCGAACGCGCTAGCCGATTGCGCCACGGAGGCACTCGGCAGCCTCTTCCAAATTTTCTAAGCCGTCATATAAAACTTACAAATTATATTATATACCCGTAAATCATATTTTATATGATTATATATAATCTTTTAAAAAACAACATTACCACACATAATACTTTACGGACATAAATTACATTTGTCACGTATAAATAAATAAAAATTACGTAAAAGAGATTTTCCAATTCATTTTAGTCCTACATATATCACGGATTACCCGCTCCGATAAGTTGTTATAACGATTAATGAAACTAAATAATTGATTTTCAATATTAAATCCGTATTTTACTGTATAAAAGTGCCTTATAAATTATTAGTATTACTAAAGATTACCTGTATTATTAACCTAATCCATTTCATGATAATAACTATCTATTAAATATTGTTGAGTGAGGCATACTCGTACAAACCTTGGAGCAATGATTTTGAGAGGCCGTTGATTAAAATCAGCTACTCGAACGCAGCCAGGACTTGCCGCGCTAACTTGCTATTCTGAAATTATCCTGGCTCGTATATTGCAGGAACACCAAGATTAGCAGTCGCCGCGAGTCCCACATCGCCTCACTGTTTCTCTGCGAATAGCATGGAAAAAAGTACTAGAAACGTCTGTGGTATAAAGAGGCTTTGTAGGAAATTTACATTATTGGTGGATGAAGTTGACATTAATTTCAATATAAACAAATGAATAAGTTGTTGATACGACTTACATAATAAATACGATAAACGCCCATTCAATTGTAACTGAGAAGGCCCGTAAATTCTACTTATCTATGCGGTGTCCTGAGTCTTTCTTGTCTTGGCTTTTCGATATAGAAAAACATCACTAGACTTTCAATCGATAATTTATATAAAATTCCTACCATGTTTTTTATAATTATTTGGGGTCAACATCAACTCAATCATGACATTTTTTATAGAATCTATCCTTCTCTTTTTTGACTACCTTTACAATTATACCCATCAATCTTCCATTTTTTTTTTTGACGTAACTTTCGTCCCATTCCCATAAAAATCTTACATCTTGCCTACTATTCATATTCCTTGCTGAACAACTCGATAAAAAGTTGCTTACAAGTTCACAACTAACAAGGAGTTACTAGTCGTAATTATTCTAACATGTTTGTTCTTGTATGTCTTATTTCTTCAGGAATGGCTGGAATCCCAAGGTGTAGAGCTGTCAAAAGAAGAAGAACTGCCAATTGATGCCTATACTCAAAAGGAGCGCTGGAAGAGTATACCCCCGCCTACAATAGCAAAGCAACGTGACGACCCTCTCTTGCGCTTTTTACAATATGATGGAAAAGTGTTGGCGTAAGTCCAAAACCATTACGTTAATTAACACATTTATTATAACGTTTTTAAAAGGTACAACCACGTCATTTGTTGTAACTGAGAAAGCTTAAGATGCTTTAAAAACGACTGGCCTTGTGCGAGTGCAACATGCGCATGCAAAGTATCTATCTATAAAATACAATACGTAAATTAAGTCTTATTCTGTTATTCTACCGTTGTTAATATCAGCTTATTATAGTATCACCTATAATCTCAGCCTGAGAATAAGCTACAACCTTTAATGTTGTGTAATTAAATTGTAAGATAGTTTACAATTCTAATCAGAACTAGGTTGAAACTGACAACTTTGTTCGGTGAGGCTTACCGTTCTACTCTAGCTTGGGAATAAACTAGGAAACTTGGATTTGTCTTCTTGCTAATGTTAGGCGTCTACTATCTTCAATCAAACTAAGTTATCTTCACATGTTAGCAAAGGTGTGTTGTAATAGCTTAATCTCAGTTTATTATGTATACACATACAAGAGTTTACCCCGTGGCTGCGTCGCGGGTCAAACCTAGTGTGGGTCTTTGGTTTAAAGAGATTTTGATTAATACAGGTTACGTTATATTATTTTTTTATTTAAGTGCTGTTTGCCTCCGGAAGATTCACTTCATTTTATACCGCAACTTCATTTTATATAGGGAAAAAGTATCTGTGCCTGTATTAAAACTACATATGTATAAAATTACTACAAATCCGATCCAGTACGTTGTACTATGAAAGCTTAAAACAAACAAACAACACACACACACACACACACACACACACACACACACACACACACACACACACACACACACACACACACACACACACGTACGCGCACGCGCACACGCACGCGCACGCGCGCACGCACGCACGCACGCACGCACACACACACACACACACACACACACACACACACACACACACAGAGAGAGAGAGAGATATAGATGATGACATTTTTTTTATCTAAAACTTAAGAAATTATTCGTCTCCCAACATAAAAAGTAGTATCCTGTCAAGTTTCGTCTATCATCCGTAAACTACAAAAATGACCAAAATGGCAAAAAACAAACCCTATCCTACTTTCTATCCCTTATCCACCCTCGGTATTAAAATCGCATATATACTGAATTTACAGCTAAATCAGTCCAATAGTTTTTCCTTAAAAGTATAACAGCCAAACAGAAAAATATACTTTTATCTCGAAACCTGTCTCATTTTTCGGGCTATGCTCGTCCTCGGCATCGAAAATATGTACTGAGTTTCAGCCAAATCTGACCAGAGGTTTTCCGTGAAAGCGGAACAGACAGAGTTACTTACGCATTCATAATTTTAATAGAGATAATAGGGATACAGATTATAATTAAGTAAATTCGAATTTTTTATTCAATTAACTTTGCTTCTAAATATATGTATTGTCGTAGACGTGGATTCTAGTAGTAGATCTGGTTTACAAATTTTAGATCACTTAAAGACCGTATAGAGTGTTACCTAATGTTGGGCGTTTTTAAGGGATACACTCCGATCTCAGACTCATTCTAATCTGTGAAAAATGAAATCACTGATGTAGCACGCAAAATTAATAATCTAAAGTCACAGTTATACTGTCAAATTTGTAAAAGAAGATGATTGACAGTGGCAGTCAAGTCTTGGAGTGCAGAGGGCCTGATGGATTGTCGACCTGCGTAAGGTTACCGAAAGGAGTTGGATGAGAAAAGGAGATGATCGGGATATTTGGAGCACTAAATCCAGCAGTAGATTGCGAATGGCTGACAGCAACGTAGCAACTCACCTGGTTAAGATTTATTATGTTCGATTTGAAGTAATTATTAATAAAATAAAATAATTTCTGTGTTTAATGTGCAGTATATTAAAATGACCTATTCAGGTGTATGGAAAGACAAAAATAAGTTGCAAGCATATAATTATTTATGAGAGTAAAGTTACGGTCGCATAATTGTCTTCATTTGTTAGTTTAAGCAAAGTGTAACAACGGTCCTAAACAACAAATTGCGAATATTGTGTCTGCTATAATTGCAAAGTTTGTTGTTTGCACTTAATTGTTTTTGCCGTTGCGGACAGTTTCGAAGCATGTAGAATGTAAATAGTTTAGGTTTAGAGGGGTAGTTGAATTAGTTGATGATAATTATTAACTTATTTAACATGACGTTATTAGTAAAAGTTGTTGTTGTTAAAACAGAAGCTATTTGTACTTAAAATATTAAATACAAACGCATTGATTTTTCCCCCTTAAAACAGCGATTACGTTTCCAACGCGGTTTATGCATTTTATAGTAGAAATTATATATTTATGAGTAGGAAGTAAACTTATGTATGAATGTCAATAAAAAAAACCCCCGCAAATTAATTTTATAAACACTTTTGAATTTAAAATTAAATAAACTGTGTTACAGTTATAAAACTCAAGATTTGTAGTGATTTAAGTTTCATATATTATTAACTAATTCACAACGATTTTAACATCTTGAATCATAGATATGTTGTATAGATAAATTACATTACGGTTGGGAATAGTGAAATCAATTTTCAAGTAGGCTGAAACATTTATTAAGAACAGTGAATTTTTTTGAGAACTTAATGCACCTAACCGACTCGCACGACTCGCACACGGTCTCTTATTAATATAGTCCTGTTGATCATAAACGTGTGTGTTATAATAACTGTAGCAAGTAAACTCCCTGCACGACATTTAAGCATTTGCGCTTTTATGAGCCATAAACAGGTAACCGCTTTTTTAAAAGATTTTATTTGAAACCAGGATGTGCCCGCGACTTTGTCCACGCTTGACTTAAAATTCCCGCGGGATTCTCGGGGACACAAAGCATCGCAATTTAAAAAAGAATGTAACCTATCGTTTTAGTAGAAACTGTGTCGGAATAAGGTAATTTTTATGCACTCACACTTCAAACCGCGCCTGGGAAAATTAATGCGCGATTCCCGGTATAAAAAGTATCTATCACATTTCTTATTACATCAAATTTGTTGTTGATCAGTGAAAAAATCACATTGGAATTAGTTTTTTTTTTCAATCTGGTCATTTTAGATCTATCCCAAAAAAATTCCCGCGGTATTCCCGGGATAAAAAGTATCACACTAATTACATAAAACTTGCTGTTGATCAGTCAAAAATTCACATTGGAATTAGTTTTTTTTTCAATTTGGTCATTTTAGATCATTAACAGAAAATTTCCCGCGGGATTCCCGAGATAAAAAGTAGCGCAGATTTTAAATCTAAGAATTAGCTGTCGAGCAGCGAAAACCGTATTGAAATCGGCCGAGTAGTTTTTACGTGAATCCCGAACAAAAGACAAACAGACAAGAAATCTTACAAAAATGCATTTTGTTCTCCGTCGGTTCTATAGTGTATTCCAGTTGTATTTTTTAAATAACTTTAATGTGCAGACACGGAATCTTTAGAATTTTGTAATATTATAAAATAGATGTACGGGTAAATAACAAAAGGTTCTTATATGAAATTTTATAATGAGAAATATTTTATAACGGCAATACCTCATAACTTAAGGATTTTATGTTTTGTTCTTAGTTTACAGAAATATTGAAATACTTATTTTATATAATTTAGCAAATTTTTAGGTACTCTATCTTTAATTAAAACGTCAACCTACATGTTGTTTTTATAAATTTAAGTGGCTAAGCTCCGGTTCAGTATGATATTACCAATACTAATCGGCAGACAAACATATTGTATATCCCCAAGTTAAGCTAGTTACTATTGTGTTTTGGGTAATATACAACGGACCGCTTTGGAGCCGATTCCAGACACCCAGAACATACAGAAACCATAACAGAACTTCGTTTCCGAAATTTACCATGCCAGAAATCGAACCAGGTGCTTCTGCGTTCCAGTGAGTTGGACCCGTGGACCGGCGCTATGTCTTGCCCGTTCAACCACAGAAGCCATTATTAATTTCGTAGGAAAATCAAACCATCGAATACTTTTCGAATTTATCGGATACTTTTATATAGAAGCTAAATTTTATATATATGTCGGGTTCACTCCCACCGGGAGCGAATGACACTCGGAGTATAATGCAATAATAATCTGAAATGTGATAATCAAAGTTTATTACACTAGAATTATTACAATTACAATATTAAATACAGCACAATAATACACAGAAATATTAGGACAACTCCAAGAGTCGTCTCCACGCTTGTCAGGTATCGAGCAGCAATATGCCCTCAAGAATACTGCGATTATCGAACAGTATTATCGACCACAATACACTATGGGCCTGTTGTCCAACAGAGCTTCCGCTCTGTCCAACTGATGAACGTAGAATGACGGCTGTAGACCGTCGGTTGTAGACTCGTAGACTGTCCGTTTAAGACTGTCCCTGCTCTGCCCGAACACCGCGTACTTAAGCGGTCCTCGTAGCGCGCCTGCACTGACACCATCCGGTAATGCTTTGGCGCCACTTCAGTTTCACTTCCTCTATAACACTAACTTCCGCCATCCGTATAATTTCCAACTTCCGGTTGCTTCATTTCTGATATCCGTTAGCTTGATAATAAATGCGTCGGAAGTCGTATAAACGTTGACATCCGGTTATACGACTTCCGATTACTACATTTGATTACTACCGTCACATGGTAACTTTATAATAACAAATACTATTCCGACATATACTTACTAACTTACTTACTCCATTGGCTCAGCGACCCAAAGTGGGTCTTGGCCTTCGAAAAGAGAGCATGCCACTTTTTTCGATCCCGTACGGTTTCTTGCCAATTACTGGCTCCTATCTCCGATAGGTCAGCCTCTACTCTGTCCTTCTAGCGATATTTAGGACGGCCGACCGGACGCCGACCTACCGGCCGTCCCAAATATGCTTTCCTCACGCTGCGATCCTCTCCCATCCGTTCTACGTGACCGAGCCAGCGGAGGCGGTGAGCCTTTATTTCTCCTATTATGTTAGGCTCGGCCACGAGATTCTCAATTTCGAGGTTACTTCGGACCCTCCAGCTACCATCCTCTCTTTTGGTTGGACCCAGAATCTTACGGAGAACCCTTCTTTCCACTACTAAAAGCTGGTTCTCCTCTTTGAGGGTAAGCGTCCAAGCTTCACACCCATAGACAGAGAAGAAGTGTTATATATATAGACTTTTTACGTTAAGTACAAAATTCAAGGCAATCAAGTCATCGACTGCTTACCCGAGTGTTGCGGGTTTTGTTTATATATTTTGTATGTAACGAATAATAGGTAGATACTTGCTTGTTATGTGACATTGAACATTTTGTGGTACTACGAGAATTTGTCATCGGTTTCCCAGTTTTAAGTCTTAGATAATTGGAGGTGTTGAATATTTAATTTTTACAATTGGCCTTTCATTTTTTGACTAATTAGGTATAACAATGTCAGTGGTGACATCTAATTTTAAGATTTTTTTAGATTTAGGTTTTTTAATAGGCTATTATTGCCATTCATAGGAGGAAACGGGGACTTTGGGGCCAAAGAAATGTAACGAGTTGAAATATGGCTCATAAAGCGTTATATTTTTCTATTGCAAAATGGAAAACTTCGATCCTTAATTTTATCTGGAAGACGATAAATCTTAAAAATACGGTCACAAATAAAATAAGTTATCGATTTTTATTTTATTTATTTTACAGCAATTAATAATTAAAACACTTAAACCACATGACGAAGTGATGTAAAATAACTAAACACACTCCAATTACAAAAATATCATCACAATAAAAATAAATCTTAAAATCACTCTCACCTCTTTAGAATGCCCAAGAATGTATGATGTATGGGCGTATTTGTCTCCTTTTAGATGTGAGTAAATGAAATAATAAATTAGAGTATTACATTACTTACTTTCCACCAGTTTAACAACTTTTTCTGTAGGTATACTTAGATCGTTTAATTCTTTATTAATAAGTGCCTATACGAAAATTGGAATTCCTTCATGTGGCATCCGGCAAGATGTGGAATTGTGGATGGCATATTAAGCCGGCTCGTTTTCGTCCCCCCTAAACGGAATTTATCTGACAAATAATTGGAATGCTTGCGTGCAACGAACCAATACTTATGTTCTCATGCGTTTAGTTTTATTTACCCTTAATCGCTATGATAAGAACACTTTAAACACAAAATAAGAGTGTGAGTGCATAGTAAGTATCATATCGGATTTTTTTGCAAATTTGTCTTCACTAGCATAGAAAAAAAGGGTAGTTTTATAAGCATTGTTGCACCGCACGTATGTACCAGATTTCAAAAATGTGTTTACAGAAGCAAATGTCACAAAATATTATTATTAAGTATTATATTATAATATTGTTATAATTCCAAGAAGCTGAAAACCAACCATGTGTTTTACCTTTGTAATTTAAATAATCTGTAATCCTTTTATAATTGTCTTCATTATTCAGTCATTTGTACGCATTAATTTACTATTCTAGTGTTCGATAACCACGCGTGTGTACGAGAGACTGCATTCTTAATTTATTTTAGTCAGTGTTTATGGACAAAAGGTTCATACGAGCAACTCAATAAAGCGTTATAATTTTCACGAAAAGTGTGCTCAAAACAAAACTATTAAAAACATAAAAATGAGCAATATTATAACTACTTTTGTTGAATATCGTCATTTTCTAATATTAATCAAGTAAGAAAAGGACAAAAAAAATAGCTCAATTTTACTTTTTTGAACAAACTTTTTAGGGAAATATCCAGCCCAGGACGTTTGAAAGCCGGTTAAAGCAAAAAATGGCCTATTTTTTGTATTATTATGAAACGTTAGACTCTTGCGCAGCTTTTGGAGCCACTCTGGAACTAAGGAATTTCCTTTTTCAAATAAAATTTAAAATTCGAGTCGTCGCTCGAAATATATTTTTTCACTTTCAAGTACAATTTTTGTAACCTATGTTCTTGTTAGGGTGCTGATTATTTTAAGTGTAAAAGTACAATTTATAAGGAGTTGCTTATATAAGTTGTGGTATCGTAATGGCTAGCGCACGGGTCCCATACTCAAAAGGCGCGGGTTCGATCCTGTCCGGAACGCATACGCTACTTAGGCAGTTTTCTGCTCTAATGTGCATACTGTTACAATTATCACTTGCTAACAACGGTGAAGGAAAACAACGTGATGCAACGTGCACATTATGTGGGTTTCTTCTTGAGATTCAAATAGCTAACACATGGATCAATAAGTCCCGGGACTGACACGTGGATGGCGTTGACAACAAAAGTTCCGCATGATTTTTCATGAGTACCAACCTTCAAAAGATATCTGTCAAAATTTCAAGACATTCTGATGTTTGGTCCACGAGTTAGAGTGATTTAAGTGACGCTAGTCTTGATATATCCAAAACAATCGATTCGAAACAATTTCGTGTGTTGATTTATCATTGCTTTTTGATGAAGAAAAACACAATGCAAGCTCAGCAATGGCTTGAAGAGTGTTACGGGGACTCTGCTCCATCAAATCAACCATTTGTCGGTGGTATGCTGAGTTTAAACGTGGCCGTACAGACCCTGAAGATGCTGAACGCTCCGGCCGGCCAAATGAGGTGGTTCAACCGGAAACCATCCGGCTTATTAGCTCCATTAGCTGATGACGAGGTAGATAAAATAAAAGATCTCTGCAATGCTAATTTAAATTTAAATAATTAACTTTTTAAACCACCTATTCGTCGAGAAAAAGATATAGTTAATCTCTTTTATTTAACATAACATAATTAATGTAAATATTAATTTGACCTTACCACACTCGTCGGGAAATACGCTAAGAGGACTTTGCAAAAAAACTTGAAAATGCGAGAGAAACGTCTCAGAACAGAAGCTGCGAGGGAATTGCAGCAATTTATTAACAAATCTCAAGAGGAAGAAAGCGGATTTTACTAGATATTAAGGAAAGCAACACTTAAATTTATCAGCATTTATCATTTATCAAGTTAATTTGTTCTTTTACGTGAGTTTCATAGATTCCAAGGTAACTTTTAAGCACAAACTTGTAAGCTATCCGACTTTGCTTTGTTAGAGCGAAACTTGTGCTGTAGTCTTTACTAAGGAGTAATTGGCTGAGTAATGTTGTTAGTGGGTGATGTGAAGATCTTGATTTATAACTTTTTGATTCAAGTAAAAGGTTTTTTTTATTGCAGGAGTTCAACGGGCAGGCTGACGGCCCACTTGATGGAAAGCGGTTACCATAGCCTATGGATATTTGCAACACCAAAGGTGCTACAAATGCGCTGCAGCTCTCTTAAGGGAGACTGGAACCTGCTCACTAATGCCAGAACACAACTCAAGGTTGTTATGGCGACATACTTTAGACCAGGGGTGGTAGCCATCCAGTCGGGCAAATGCCCTACCACCTGGCTGTGGGTTTTTTTATTGCCTCTTACGACAGGCCGCCCGGCCGCAGGAAATGTATTCTTTCTCCGTTCCTGCACGGATAAAAGGTCGATGTAATGATTTATCAATGCGTAGAATTATCTCGTAGATGCAATATTTCGTCGTGGAATGTGAAGTTTGTATTATTCATATATCAGACCGAAGATGGCAAACATCGTGTAATGGAGAAATGAAAAGAAAAACATTGTTTTACTTAAATTCTCCAAAACGATCAGGGACACGAATTGATTAATTATTGTTATTGATAGTATGTCCGAAATAATTTGTTACAAGCTATTGGCATTATATCAGCGCCATAAGTCATCTCTGATTTTATATTTCACATAGCTTCAATTTATTTTCATTTTTCTTTAAATACATACTATATACAAAGAAAAAATATGTAATATTGCCGATTTGTTATTATTATATCTCTTTCAAGACCACGAGCCGTAAAAATGACCCGGACTTTTTTTATTCTAAAGTGGCGTGACATTGACCGGCGATTATCCCTGTCTACATCATATAAAAATGCACCCAAAGACAAGCCCCGGTTAATGTAGGACTATTTATTGTATGGAATGAGAATATTGCCGATTATTATTATTGCATTATAGTATAGCATACCTTTATTCGCAAAAAAATACATTAAAAAGTCTAATTTTTATTTAAAAAAAACTACATGCAAATAAGCTTATTTTTTTTAATATTGACGTCCGCCGGTAGGGAATATTAAGGTTAGGAGGGGTAAGGGGGGCAAGGTACTGATGGTTAGTACTCTAGAAACAAATATCCTCACAATTCATGCCATATACAATCATACATAATATAGTATTGATGCCTTCTGTATTTGTCCCTTCACCCAGGATTCTAGCAAGATCTAGACTATTATTATTATTAATTTTCGCAGTTTCAACGTGGTCTGGGATGATCGAGACTCTGAAAATGGAGAACTGCGTGACTATAAACTACTTTATTTCTTGCAAGACGACACAGTTGCTATTAAGGTAGGAGAGATATGTTTGTTGTCATCGTAAATTCCAGCCATAGGTATTCATAGCGTCCATTGGTATTTCTTTGTGTGGTGTTCGGTATATTTTGACATGGGATTAATAACAGTAATGTCTGACCACATCTGATGGACTATCCCATTTTCCGGGATAAAAAAAGCTTATACCAAAGTTTATGATGACAGATTGGTCGTCCCAGTATAATAGCTAACAAATTACATAAACAAACAAGGTGACTTATATTTTATAGTAGGTAGTATGGATCTAGAAATTTTTACCTTCGTTCATCTACTAGAGAAATCCTCTTTCTCTTCTTGTACTAAATATCATGCTACGAGCGTGTGTAGGACATTCAGTTATCGCTCCCCGCATGCATGCCCCGCCAAGGCACGGGATTCATGCAGTGACCGATACCCAAACTACACACAACCTAACCTGCGCCCCACACTCACACTTTATTTGGACGTCACGGGATCTAGAACAGAATTACTGCGCCGTGCCGCCCTCGTGAGCAGCTAACTAGGTATAAAGCTAACCCGGGGAGCAGGGTGAACCCCATCATCGAGCAAGGCAATAATCCGGCATCCTTAATCTAAGTACACTCAAACCTCAACACAAAAATAAAACAAAAGGTTTTTGCTAACAAAAGTATACCTATATAGAGTAATCCTCGTTCAGAGCCGCAATTCTCAGTTAATGACGTCGACATTAAGCCTTCAGAGAAGTGTGCTCCAGAACTTAAATATAGATGACGTGCCACTCACAACATTTGTAATAGGCTTTGGATTCAGCGGAATGGTTAATTGATTGATGTAATCCGTTTTACTGGGTGAAAAATATACTAGTCAAAATATAAAATGAGATGCCGCTCTTATGCAAATATTTCATACTATGTGTATGTTATGATTTTTTTCATTGCATGAATTTAGCAGACAGGCAGACGGCCCGCTTGATGGAAAGCGGTTACCGTTGCCTATGGACATTGGAACACCAAAGGTGCTGCTACCAATGTGCTGCCGCTCTTTAAAGGGAAACTGGAACCTGGCCACTAGAGATAGAACTAAACCTCAAAGTTGTTATGGCGAGAAAATCGTTTTTTGTCGCCTCTTAAAACAGGCTAATATGCCGCAGGAAATTGCATTCTTTCTCCGTCCCTGCACGGATACATTATTAAATGATAATAATATGTCAAAATGAAACCTAATATTTATTTAGGACATTAAATTAACACAGAAGTTATCTTTTAATAATACGATTGATTAGAGTTAGAGAAATCACTTTTTACATCTGTTATAACCAACTATATTAGATTGAATAGATATCACGCAAAAGATATCTACTTTTATTAAAATCTTGGGTCAAACCTTGAAGCCCTTTGTAAAATAAAAGTAACTATAGGTACTACTTCTTTTTACGAGTTTCTTAGCCATTATAACAAAAATGCTTAGCTACGAAATCGTCACCTACATCGGTCTGTTAGTTGGTTTTTCAGCTCATAGTCATTTTTCTCATAAACTGCTGGCTATGTATATGAAGAATTTAATAGCAAAGTTTAGTCTATACGCCTATAAAGATAAAATTAGATCAGAAATAGAAAAATGGTCACCGCCAACTATGGACGTCTGCAATACCGAAAAAAATGAAATAAATATTAATAAAACATATTTAAATTTTATGCATTAAAGTGTATTCATACTGAAATAATATTATGATTTCCTCATTTAAACCAGTATGAACCTTGGGAAATCTAATCACTGCATATTTATTAGGGTCTGTGTGAAGAACGCACCTCAATTACGCAGTTCAATAGAAATTCCTTTGCCCGCATCAATGGCGGTCCTGGACACTAAATATATTGCCTGAACATGAATTTGGTTATGGGAAATAGTAATATTCCGTATGACAAAAATAATTAGCTTTTATCCTTTCAATTTATCTATTTCGAAGTCCTTTTTTTAAAACTTATCTTTACGGTATATGTACTATTATTTTTTGGTTTAGGAGCTACATGACGGAAAAGGAGGAAAAGATCCATTTCCTCTGCTATTGAAGAAAACTAAATTACCAAAAAAATGGAAGGAAAGACCAGGTGACACAAAACATTTTCTTGTTGAATTTTGGCGTATGGTGAATTATTTTTTTTATCTTGAACACGACCACATAAGAGAATAAGTCAAACGGAGCTAAATGAGTATAAAAAGCGTTTAATGGTTTTTCAATGGTGATTGTAAGAGCTCGCGTGGAAATACCGATAAAAACGAATGTGGAAATGATATGTGTCTCGGTGCGGGAGAAAATATTGAATGCCTCTCCGCATAATAGCTCAATCAGTATAAAGAGCTTTTACATGACAATAAAGATATCGGCTGTTGTTTTAAATCTTTATTTTCTTCAGTATAGATTGTACTGTGTAATTACGTGCCATTTAGTTATAAAAATAGCTTCTTTTTATTGTTATTACAACTATTAAGTAGCTTCCGAGGTAGCGTCGTTTACTATGAAGTACTGTGATCTAGTTCAAGCCCAGTAGAAGAACAGTGGAGGAAGGAGGATGTCATACATCATTCAAAATAGAGTAAAATTAGTAGGAAGGCATATCAGTGGGGTTACACAAGATTAATTATTAGCGAAGCTGGAAGTTGTATTTAATTTAAATAGTAATGAACATAAAGTCTTCGCTGTTGTCAACCACTCATTATCAAAACAAATTAATAAAATGGCTTAACGAACTCCTAACTTCAAAGTAGAATGTAAGTAACCTAAAAATATACAACCCAAACGTTGCTTGCGACTTTCCGATACTAATGATAGCACCTACATACTAAACAAGTAAGTTTATGAAAAACCTTAGGGAAAGTAAACTGATACAAATAACTTTATCTATTTGTAAATAACAGAGGAAACAAACTTTGTTTACAATTCTCCTTATAACTTCATTTAAAGGTATAAGCAATGAAAGTTGCAGTAGTCCTTGAGTATTTTTTCTACTTGTTACTAAAGAATTCAAAAAAGTTTCATTGCCAGAAAAGTAAAAAAAAAACAGAGATTGTTGAAGTGAAACTTCTTTATCGGCGTTGGAAAAAAAATATTACCGTCACTGTTTTCGGTTACGCGCCATCTTGTTTTCTTGCCCCTACCATGTTCGAATCGACCTTTATTTTATTAATTCGGCTTTATTTATTTAACCAATTTCTGTAAAGTTGTATTTTTCGAAAAATAAGGTCATAAAGAAGTTTCACTTCTTACGTGTGTACACTAGGTGTACTAGTGTTTTTTGCACACATGTTTTTTATTTTATTTAAAGTGTCATTCCCGTCATCGGTGATGGAGACGACTGAGGAGGAAGTGACCGAGTATTATGCCCCGAGGGATCTCATCGTAGGGCAAACTATATTTGTTCTTGGACGACGTTTCTTGTTATGTGATTGCGACAAATTCACCAGGAAATATTACAAGTAAGAAAACTATAATATTCTTTATTTTCTCATTCACCGGTAAAGCTAGGGTACTGCAACCCAAATCTAAAAACCCAAAGGCAACGACACTACTGGTAGGTAGGTACAATTTGACATTACCAACAGTAAAGTAATGAGCATATAAATTATTGTTGATTTGACAGTGACAGTTGACAGTGGAATGAATTATAACCTGACTGAATTCAAAAGTGAAAAAAAGTAACTGTTTCATTCACGCAACAGTCATTTTTAATTTTACCATATTGGACTATATTCTATTAGGGCGTTCCACTAGTAACGCACAACGTCCAAAATGCTCAGTTAGCCGTTCCACAAGGCGACCGCGAGCTTTGCGGTCGTGGCGAAAACGTCACTAATGACGTCATCATTTTCGATCACACAACGCCCGCAACAACCCATGTCAAAACGTGGGTCGAAGTGGGCGTTGACCACAGAGCATTAATTCTCTCTTGTCAATACGTTGACAAAGGCGCGAATTTTGAAACTAAGATGGCGAATGGAAAAATATCTTTCTTTGTAATTTTGTAAAATTATTTTAATGTATTTTGAACAGCCATCTATCATTTTCCTTTATTTGTTATTAGCAATTATTTACATAATTTATTTCTAATCAGTTTTCATTATCGTTGAATTGAATATAATTATATAATTAATGAGAAATTCATTGTTTCTAGACAAATAGCTTTTGCTGCAGAATTATCCGAAAGAGTTATAACTCAGAATTCAGAATTATAGATAGATAGATAATAGATAATTCAATGTATTTCTTGAAAGGCTTTTAAATTCTTCATCTGAATAACGATCGACTATATTTTTATATTGTGTAAAACGTGGCCTGAGATCACGTTTTTTAGTATTACGTTTTATAAACTTAACATCCACTCTTCATCTGAGCTAGAAGAATTTGCTTTCTTCTGAATTATTACCGCGATGAAGTAGTAAGGACATTTTGTATTGTATTGTAATGACATTTTGTATAATTAGCTATATTTCTTTTAACACAAATTAGTCAAACCTACACATTGAAAACGGCGCGATTTTCATATCAACCAATGACATTTGTGTATGACATTAATGACATCAACGCTCCATAACCCGTTCCACTAGCTTTTATGATTATAACGTCCGCAAGTAAGTGGAACGGGAAAAATCGCGGTCGTGAACGTGGTCGTTGTGAGTCCCTAATGGAACGCCCTGTATGAATAACATTTATCTGGTGATTGAAAAATATGGCGGATGTCTAAGAATTTCTTATATGAACTTTAAATCTCCCATCGATCAAACCTATCGGCTTATGTGTATCTTTTCACATTAGTATAACTAACAACGTTTTGAAAACATAAAATCACTGTGGTTATTCGTTTCAATAATCATATTTTATTTGAAATAAAGCAAATCAAGGACAACATTCGTTTGCATGAATTTATTGAATACCGCGTGACAGTAAAGGAGGTTTAACGTTACCATTTGAATTCTAGTCACGTTTATACACAAAAAGGGACTGCGAATACGTTAAACCACAGAAACGAGTAAGATTTTCTCGACGAAGCATTTAAATCGTATCCAAAGCTAGGAAAACTGAAATCTCCAGAGGAAGTGAATTAATTAGAAATAAGTTTTACATATAAGTGTCTAGACTAACCGGATTAGTAAGAGATTTGGCAGAGCCCGCATTGTCACATAATAATCAAAACGAGACGAATAAAACAATTGCAACCAACAAGTAGGGCAAATAAACAATAATAAAGGGAATTATTTTCCGATGACAATGACTATTTCATTATGCTTGTTAGCTGTTATGCATATCAAAAACATTTGCCAACGTTTCCCTTTTCTTATCGTATTATTTATATTATTTTATTTTCTACAAGACATCATGATTATGCCTTTGTTCAAAATATTGACAAGACATTTTTTTTTAATTATTTGTTGAAAGTTCAATAGGTACCTATTATGTAAAATATTTTACAAATCAGAGCTAATCTTATACTTTATTCCAAGCATTCCCAATACACAAATAATAATTTGTATAATTGAGGAAGTTATGATTAACATTTCATAATATAAGTACCTATGTCAGGTTGGGCCAGATACAACTTCCAGCGCACCTGATAGTTCATCAAAATCGGCCCGCAGTGAACGTGTTAAATTATATTAAAATTCCAAACATGGCAGCTGAAAAATGTCTATACGAATTTGTCGAAATTTCTAAAACAAAGAAATATATATATATATATATATATATATATATATATATATAGCATGCACGTCAATAATCAGTGCAGAACCACGACAGACACGGGTTTTGCGCACCAGCACCAGCGGGAATCTTATGTTAAAGGCATTTTGGGTTTTAAGCCATAGTTAGAGTGGGGAACAATGAGATCTAATATTTTGCGAAGTCTGTATTTATAAAAATAAGGTATTCAACAAGCATTGCTCTCATAATCTTTCATAATTTTATAACTAAGAATTTCCTATGTAAGGAATTCTTGGAGTTTAACAAATTATAACCTCTTTTTGTACTAGGTCAATGCTGAACATTGATCAACCGCCACGAGTAGAGGTACATCACGAAAGTATGAAAGAATTTCCCAAGGTGACTAATCTTTTCTTAACAACTTTTTCACCATTCATGTCTACGTATTCAAAAATGAAAATACAAATTTCTTTTCAGGATTTTATTAATAATTATGTTTAATAAACAGTTGTGGCTTTTAAACCTTTTTAGGATTCCGCATTGAGGTAGACGTTTATATGATCTAAGGGATTCCGTAACCATTTTGGCAAAGATGTAATAATAAAAATGCAAAGTTGCATACGCAGAGTCATGTTATAATATCCCACAGATGTAATAGAATACTAGTTCTACCAAAAATCTTAATGATGTTTTTAAATATCATTTTTATTTCAGTGAAAGTTGTGTCCCACCTTCCCTAACTTTTAAACTACCTGTAGGGATGGCAAGCTATCAAAGAAAATTTGTTTATATAAGATTTAGTGAGTAGTTTTTGAGATATAAAATATTTTCTTTTAATGTTTCGAAGCCTAGTTACAAAAACAGTAGACGTATATCCCCTCTACGAAACGCTTCATTGTTCGTAGCCTGACACGCATTTGGCTGGTTTTTATACTTCGAGCTTGCGTACTTTAAATATAATATGCTGAATACTAAAAAGAACCCGGCAAAAAATAAAGCAGCATAAACGGTACACAATGTCTTGGGTGGAGGATATACTTGATAATGCGAATTCTGTGAACGTAGATCTACATTATTAGTACCTTTATAGTCTGTACCTAAATATGTTCAAACTAGAGTGCAAAGAGGGTAAAATATGATTAACGTTCTTTTCAGTTGTACCCACCTCATATAGGAATAGGTGCTCCCGAGGATTCCCTTCAGTCATGCTTTGGCCTTATTCCGAAGCCACCTCACAAGGACGTCATCAAGTATAACCTCAATGCCAACAAGGTATGCTAAGTTTTTATAAATGGTGTATACATAAATATTAATACGACAGATCATTTTCATAAACATTACTAGATCTTTTCTCATGTAAATGTCTAACTCGTGTCTGTGTAAACTATCCCATTCATTCATTAAAAAGTATCGCATGTTTATCTCTGTGGTCGAAAATAAATTATATACAAAACTTAGGTTTACATATAATTATGATAAAGCTCTAACCTTATTAAGTCAAAAATACTGTATTAGTTATATATTCACATAAGTATTAGCCAGGTGAAAGGGCATTTGCCCAACTGGATGGCTACCACCCCTGATCTAAAGTATTTCGCCATAACACCCTTGAGCTGTGTTCCGGCATTAGTGACCAGGTTCCATTCTCCTTTAAGAGAGCAGCAGCGCATTTGCAGCACCTTTTGTGTTGCAAATATCCATAGGCGATTGTAACCGCTTTCCATTAAGTGGGCCGTCTGCCTGTCTGCTGAACTCCTGGCATTAAAAAAAAAGTTTATTGCATACATGTACAGGTACGTCATGACATAGGTACTCTAATCTAATGTGCATATTTGTACAACGACCACATATAGACAGAACGAAGCCATCATGTGGATTACTGATGTGTAACAAGCATGGCAAGTAGATCGTCCATACCCCAAAAATTGAGAAACCAGCAGTGGCACATTTATGGTTTGCTATTATACATAACTAAAATTTTCCACGCGGGTACGCCGCAGATCAACCCTGGAAAATAACTCTATTTTTCCTAATAAAACTTTACTTGGTATAATATACATCGGAGTTGCAGGCAGAACTGGCTTGTTAAAATGGGTGATGTTAACCCTACAGCTAATGTCACTGATCTCGTAACTTGGTTTTTTGCAAATAATAAATAGCAAAAACATTGTTTGTTGTTGTGAAACCAAAGAAACTATTTCATTCATATTTGAGGCCGTTATAATAAAACAAACATCCAGACAAATTCACTTTCGTTAATATGTTACTATGGAGGTTGGCTATAAACTAAATATATATTTTATTTCAAACTCTAGCAAATGTAAAGTGTATTTGACGTTAGATGTTATTGCGAACTTAAATTGATATTACCTGTTTTATGATTGCTTAAATCATCATATTTATTTATCATAAATATGAGGCTTCGAGGTAAAACAAATATGGTAAAAGTGTAATAAAAAATTGTAAAAATAGAACCCAAATAGGGTAATTGGGATTGCGATGGACCATCAATCCTTGCTCCTACTTGTTTCTAGTCGGCGGGACTTTCAGTTAGGTGTATTTGCTACTGGACTGGTCATTCCTAATATTCTTCTTCTTCCATAATATATGCTAGGGAGAACGAGGATAAAAATGGATACATTTTATCCCGGAAACCTTGAGTTTTCTCGGAATGTAGTTCGAAAATTTATGCTAGTGAATCCGGAATAAATCTATTATTATGAAATTTAGTATATAGGTAAGTATATTTACGATATGGCATTGAGGTAAATAAAAGATATGCACTTTTTATCTCGGAAAGTGAAATTATTTCTATGGGTTACATATTCTAAGCTGCGAGGAAAGCTTATAGTAAACCAACAAAAATATAATAATAGAAAGTTATTTCTATATTAATAACTAGCGATCTCGGCAGACGTTGTCCTGCCATGAAATATAAAAATTTAGAACCCAATTCACTGGAATTGGGTTCTAAATTGCCACCTATCGGGTCTGATTAAGCATCTAAAGTTCTAAACCATCCCGGGACCCACTCAAGCACACATCAAAATCCTAGAATCCGATTCCTGTGCCAAGTATTTTGTTTAGATTGAAATTTTCATATTTTGAATATCTTTTGAATGGAATTTACGATTTGAATAATTCAAAAATAATCTACAGATATTGAAACAGTCTTGATCACGAAATGATTTATTTGGATAAGTATTAATACAAAGGTATAATGTACTTTTAAAATGTAAAAAGTAGTTATAGTGACATAATTACAATAGACATTGGACATGTGGTATCGCTAAGTTTTTTTTAGATATTGATATGTTATTTAATATTGTTGTATCGTCAATAGTTTCCGCAGTGCATGCGATAAAAGAAATTTTATGTCTATTTATTTACACTTTGGGTTACATTATTGAAGTTTCAGTAGATATACCTAATTTTGTCTAGTAATAAATATAGCCTATATTACTCAGGGATAATCTAGCATTCTAATGGTGACTGAAATTTTGAAATCGGTCTAGTAGTTTTTGAGTTATTCGTCATAAATATGCAAAAATACAAATCTTTCCTTTTTATAATATTAATATTATTTACATTATTAATGAATATCATAGTCTATGATCACTTACAGCATATACGCTACATTTCTTATTGATGCTATTATTCTGGGTTTTATGTAGTAAAATGAACGAAGGCAAAATAATCTACCAAGTCATAACAGATACGAAAGAACTTATTTTCTTCGAGCGTCTTTTTTAACATTGAAGCATATTTCCAACGGAAAACATAAATTATTCTTTAACGTAGAGTTTGCGTCGTCCCGACTCAATTAAAGTTGCACTTCTCGACAAAGAATAAATGGAATCGTCTTTATACTTGGCTCACTATATTTTTATTGCATTTATTATGCACAACTAAAATATTTTCTATTTAACTATATTTTATTCTAAAAACTACACTATTTTATTATAAAGTACTATTTTGTATACAATTTTATTTATTATTAAAAAAACCACTAAAAATAGTATGTAACAATTTAATAATGATTAAAAGCATGAAAGAATATACCATTATATACCATATATACCATTTAATCTACATTTTTTTTAGTTTTATCGAGGAACGCTCTTATACGTTACGGTTAACAAAAGTTAACCGTAACGTATAAGAGCGTTCCTCGATAAAGAAGAAGATTATGTTATAGGAGTGAAAATCACCCAGTAAAAAAAACCTATAATTAAGCCGATGTTATACGGTTCATTTCTGTCTTTCAACATTAATCAACAAAATGATCCTTATAATCATAAATTTAAATTATTCAATGACATTGAATACCGTCGTGGCCATTGAGTTTTATTGTTTTCAATCAAATTAATTCAATTTGGACCTAATTGTCCTATTCAGATGAAAACATAGTATTGCGATTATGTATAATGTATATAATTATTTTGTAATTTTTACAACTATGTTTTAATACTTTTCATGTAATATAAGTACCTACGGTATTTGTGCGAGTTGGACTGGATACATCCCGAGGACAAAGGCCGCCAGTTTGTGTTGTCGTACAGCCTCGCAGACGGCTCTATTAAGATCGGCGAAATACCCCGCCGAAACGCCGGCATCAAAGAGGGAAAGTTCTTGAAGTCTATGAAACTTCAAACTCCCGAGTCGGACCCCAACTTTCCGACGTATTTTACACCTGACCGATTCTACATAGGTAAGTTTATAAACTCGCTAACTATCGACTTGTTTAACTAAGCGAGGGGCACACAGAACCTCTAGAACTCAATGCGCATTTCAACACGGTACGTTTCTCATGCAACATATGGCAGTTGACAGTCGGAGACAAATTTTCTGTTAAGTCATAGAACCGCTCACTCACAAAGATATAACAATACAAGTATATTACCTACCTTTTACGGTACATTAGTTAGGGTCTGGTGTATTTACCCGAAGATAAGACCATAAGTACACAATATGTACGGTAACTGCGTCTAAACCTCTAATCTGTTTATTTGATAAACATCGCAGAGGTCTTATTTTCAATCCTTTTACCATGTAGAAACAATAAGGAAGGAATTTTTATGGTGTGAAGCGTTTTGAATATGGAAGGATTTTTAGTTCACTTGCCAGTTGTTTCAAGTTACAACAGTTTATATCTATCCCATTATTGAAAGTTCACTTATAGGTACATAAGTTTATGGTAATTGATTAATTAGTTTTTCTCGCGAAACTAAAGTGCCCATAGCCGGCCATAGAAATTATCTTATATTAATTATATAAGTCTATAGTGAATTATGATAATAACCAAATATGTCTAACGTTGCAGGTGCCATAGTGCCCGTTTTTAAACATCGCTTCAAAATTACGGGTTGCGATCTATTTGTATACCGATACATGGTTTCTAATCCGGAGAAATTTCCACAAGAGGTGATAGACAACGTCCGTAATTATCATATGCGTGAAGGCAACCTGAAGGATGAATTTGAGGTACTTACTTATTAAATTTTATTATAGTGACTAATTAATTAGTAGTTCGGAAAAAAAAACCGTGATGACATCGCGTCGTGGTGTTATTTTCCGACAGTACCTAAGTAATACGTATATTATTATGTTACGTAAATAAATGAGAATATTGGTAGATACCTAATTAATTTCGAAAATTGGGAATTTATTTATAAGCTAGCAATGGCCGCCATTTCATTCCCGCGAAAATTGAAATATATATTCATAGGTTTTAAACCTTGCAAGATATCAAAACATGATGAAAATTTAAGATAAAAGAAAGTTCTGTTTCAACTCCTTTTTTATTAAAGCCTTTAGGAAGCTCATTCGATCCAAACTTTCAGTCCGACACACATACAAAGGTTTCAATATTATTTGAATATTGGTAAATCTGAAATGGATATATCATTGTGAATTCACTGCTGGACTTTTTTATTTCAAGTTTAAAATCTAATATATTAGTTTAGCTACAATAGTATTGAAAAGTAATCACACCAATTATGCGATTTAGTGATTGAAAAGCCAACTAAAATAACAATTTCACAATTGGCTCTGTTTATTTTGAACTGCATATAGGCCGCAGTGCGTGAAGAACAAGCAGCAGAAGTTCGCGCTGAACTCGCCAACATCGGGCAAGCAGCAGTCGCGGAGCCGAACGCAATGGAGCGGTGCTTGGCTGCGCTGGACGTGGTCGAAGGCAGCGCAACGCCCCCTCGGCCTCCTACACCGCCGATGACCACCGACCGCATTTCTTATGCTGACACGCTGCGGGTTGCTCGACAAAGGTACCCGATTCGTATTGACAGCTTCCGTGTTTGAATGGTCTAAGCTTTTGTCCGCTTAGCTCATTAGGAACGCATGGAAAATTTCGTAAACGATCTTTCTGTTATTTTCTACTGTTTCATACCCGGTTTGGTTTTATACCCATAATACAAGTGTAAAATACTCAGCTTAAGGACATATAGTTACCATGTGTGTTTATCTGCCGATTATATTAAAACTGCAATGTAACTTCTAGCTGTGTGGGCAAATTCTAAGCGATAGTATATACTTAGGGTATATTCCAATCACCAAATAAAAGTTATTCATGGAATAAAGTACAATATGGTAAAATTAATAATATCTGTGGCGTGAATGAAACAGTTGAATTGTTTCACTTTTGAATTTAGTCTGGTTATAATTTATTCCACTAATAAGTTCTATCTGATGATTGAAAAACCGACCCTAAGTGACCCTAACTTACATATTATTATGCACTTTACCCATAGGGGTGTCCATTTGTCACGATGCCACACACTTGCAATCCATCTATTTTCATTAATCTCTTCATACATACACGCTTGTGGTGAATGCCTTTTTTCTGATATATTTTATTCAGTGCAATATTAGGAAGTGGATGAAAGTAATTTAATTGTTTATTCTACTGCAGCACGATTAATGCACATAATTTAGTAGGTACTCCTAATGGGTTAATTTCCCAAGAGTACCTAATGTCTAACGGAGTGCAATAAACGTTTAGTCATCAAGACTGCATGAATTAATAAATGCTTAATCATATTTGAACCAAATTTTCATTTCTATTAGCAGATTTCTATATCAGAATATATTTTCTACAAATTAATGTCATTGAATTGTTTAAATCGGCCATCAATGTCATCATCATCATCGTTAAATGCCGGCTCCCGATGCCAGCTTGGGAAAAGCTTTCTTACATTTTCTTCTGAAAGGGAGAAAAGTATTTATTTCTAAAATGTGACACACACATAACAATAAAATATATAATGAAAAAATTATATTTAAAAAATAAAATTGTGTGCGAAATGAGGCACGCAGTATTTTGCTGTGTTGATACATACATATCCGACTGATTTTCAGTGCCCACCCCCTAAATCACACTTCTCCACATTAAGATCTTTGGCATCCTTTATTATGATGAGTCCATCGGCATGTATGAAATGCTTCGTCTAGCCAGCATATAATTGTACCTATAGTAACCGTATTTCCACAATAATTGGTTCCACATTTTAGTATACTGGTGAATTTTTCAATTGGGCCTTTAGGACTAAATCCTAAACTATGTTAATAGCGAAAAACACTAAAGAGTCTCGAGGCCGATTTTGGCGAATCAATTATCCTTGTCTAGAATCGAATTGGTTGATTTTGTAACAATAAACACATTTGGGATTATTATACCAAATCATACTGTAGCTTGTAAGGATCAATTTCTGTGAAGGAATGTCAAATGTTTAATCCAAGGGGAAGGTTTTTGAACAAAATATTCCATTTCGTTTTCGTTTTTATTTCGTATAGTTTAGGGTTTGGCCCTGAACGAGGCCCCTTGTACTTACTTATGACAAATCATGCCAACATGAGGTTTTCTTTCAGCAAACCGACATGCGATAACGTCGTACCATTGAAAGGAATATTGAAGTCGGGTGCAGCTCGCGACGACCACCAGAAGGTCGTTTGTTTCAGTGGACCAGCGGCAGGTGAACATCGCGAACAGAAAGCGCCGCCAATCACATATCCACCTGGACGGCAACCCCACTTCAACGAGGACGAAGACTACTGTGCCAGATACAAGGATCCTGTACGTTCTTTTAGGGTTCCGTAGCCAAAGAGGACGGAAATGTTATAATCTTGTTAATTCATGACAGTATATAAATTCAATTTAAAAACAAAACATCTTCCGTACATAATATGTCATTTGAGATAAGGTTAAAAAGATTGGGGTTAAATGAAGAAGATAAAAACAATTCAGTATGCAGACGTTTGTCTCACGTAGGAATCATTTCACTGTGTAACTGGTATATACAGTGCTGATTTTTGGTAAATTATAAACTCCGCATGAATTATAGGTACACAGTGAAAAACTGAATTCTTGGATTTTCGAGAACACCTAAACTTCGTTTTAACGAAATCGTTGTGGTAGCTTTTGGCTAAGGCAAAGTGTCTCAATGTAATAAGTATATCCACGGGAGTTAGAAGCCTAGCCGTGGGCGTGCAATAACGCCCTTATATTATTTAACAGAGAGAAACAGTCCTCAAACAAAGTTCATGTTTGTGAAACTATCATCATTAGCATCAATTACGTTAAGATATATATATTATATTTTTGTTGTAGGATGTAAAGGAGCGAACTGAACGACGGGCTAGAGATGAATGCCCCTATGAAATCATACCAAGTGCCCAAGTCAATATTTTAGGCGAAGAAAAATCTGATAAAGGGCAATTGCCCGGATACCTTGGAACTTATGGCGTTGATTGTAAAGAGGTATTTTAATTTACTTAGCAATCTACATATCCTGTGCCAATTTTTATCATAATCTTTGATTCCTTATCTTTAAAGCTTGAATATTTCCAACCATCCCGGCAAGTTAGACTTTGAACCTGTCAAAATATATAACTACCAATAAATACTTAGAATTAAAGCGATTACTTAATTTTCTGATTCAATATAAACACGCCAAGATAAAAATGCTCTCTGTTTTTTGTTTTCTGTTTGTTTTTTTTGTCAGCCTGAAAATGTGCCTCGAATAGACTCCGGAACGAGTCATTTAAGGAAATTTATAGGGATTACAACGAAATTCTATCTTAAATATTCGTATACCGTGTGTGCCGAAATAAAACATTTCGATTTCTTGCAAGATGTGGATGGAATATTAGGTATATGAATATCAAGTCCAAGTTTAACGCAAACGAAGTAGTCGTTCTAGGTAGTTTATAATTTACTGTCCAGGTGCCAGAATATATGAGACTCTCGCCTGACGCGTACGAGCGTGTCAAGAATCTTCGTCGCGACAGCCCAGTAGTTTCGCCGGTGGCAGCAAGAGTAGCAGACTATCCTCGGGAACCCATTCCTGAGGTGCACAGTTGCGTAAACCCACTCCCAGAGGCGTCCGGCCCCTGCGCCCCAAAGAAGGAAGAAGACGTAGCTTTTACATGTTCACGCGTTGAACCTCGTTTACCTTGCTGCGATCCCAATAAGAAAGAATAAACAGCTATTACTTAATTTAATCCGTTTTAAAACTCAGAGTTAATAATGTACTTTTTCAAATATTTGTGTGTTTAATTAATTATACAATACTCATTTAATATTTTCATTTTTTTATTATTATCACGTACCTACCTATTAGCTGTGCTCTGTAGAATAATCAGTGTTATAGTGATGCCCTGTACCTTGATGTAGACGCCGTGAAGTAAAACTCAGTTTGTCAAATATTTATTGAATATCTGAAAGATTGCATCTTGTTCTCCACCGTTTTATGGTATATTCCAGTTGTTTTTTTTAATAGTTTTAATGTAAAGTTTTTAGAATTTTATATTCTATAAAATTTAGAATTTTATAAAATAAAATCTAGAATTTTATATTTTATAAAATTCTAGAACGAACTAGAACTTATCTAAGACGGATTAGACGGATCTATCTACTTGGAAAAAAACGACTCATATCTTAATAACACATTTTTACTTATGCATAAATATAGTCCAATTTTAGATACATTTATTCATTAAAAAATAAACTAGTACGGAATGTAACAATATGTGTAAATAAATAAAAAACAACAAATAAAACTCCATTCATGTGATATATTTCGAAAAATAAGTAAGAAACGGTAATCTAACATAAAAAAATGAGACAACGAAGAGTCATAAGAACTTATTACAAAGGGCATATAAAGATTGAAATAAAATAAAAATCAGTCCCGAGCATAAATTACATTAAATTTAACGTGGCTAGTTTCAATAATTTACGAGCAGTTATGTTTTAAACAACGTCGGTTTCGTGAAGAAGGCACAAACAAGATGTTACTAAAGTCTTCAGACCGATGAATCTTAATTCATGTTTTGCTGCGTCCAAATATTATCTCCAAAGCCATATCTAATCTATTGTACATTTTTAGTCCCAATCTCAATATTATATCAGTAGATATACCAGTGTACTACTGAGCGCCCTTATAATTACTAGATACTTTTATAAAATCCTTTTCAGCAGGCCTCACGACGCCTTAGGAAAAATCTCTCGAGTTCTATTCTTTATATTTTCTTTATGTGACCTTGTTAGTTCTTCACATTCGTTAACTGTTTGAGAAACAAACAATTGTGGCCAGATAAGTTTTATTTCATAAAAGATCTTAAAGCATGCTTTAGGAAAAACAATTACAAGGCATCCGATATACCTATTACCTACACATAAAATGAATTCTTTAACGTAGTATTAATAATAATTATTATTTATTTATTTCAGACACAAGGATCTATAATTATTATTATTAAGTATTGATATCGAAATGCGACATTCAATCGTTTTAATTTTTATATTTTTACTCAAAAAATTGTTAATATATAGCTTTTCAATTTAAATAAAATATTTATCATATATAGCCGAAATGTACATAAAAAAGGTTAATTAAGTTAAATTATAATACTCGTTTATGGTAATAGTGCGATAAGTTGGTTTTTACAAACGAGTAGTTCGTTTCGGGGCTACCATAGTCACGAGTTTAATAAATAACTAACAATCGCAAGTGTGTTGTACAACGTTTTCAACACATTTGTCAGAAAACAGTACAATAGGTAATGAAACAATTATATTTAATTAAAAATAGATTTCCATGAAGGCAGTAATCTTATAAGTATGTAATTTCATTGAAATAAATAATAACTAACAATCCGAAAGTCGCAACAATCTGACGTTTCTAATATGAAAATGGCCCGCCCCCATTTGGAAATGCCGCCACGTGCGCGTAGTGAAAATTACAATTATATCCTTTGTCACATATTCTGTATAGTATTAAGGGTGAGACAAATGTATTGTTCAAAAGGGTATCCAAGGAAGTTCGATTATTCAGCTTATTTATTTTCGTAATGTCAAACTCCTTGATGGAATTCTTATATATATTTTTCACCTATGTACCTACTTTACTGCACGGTGTGCGATAAATAGATGCTTACGTGAGTGTACCTATTGTACCGCACGTTCCATTGTGTGGTGCGTAATTTTTTACTTTGTAACAATGTATATTATCCCCGCAAATTGCCAATCCGCTGGAACCTTGTCAAATTAACATTCACGTGACGTCATCGGCAACTCGATATGTACGCGTACTCGCCGGCCAGTGATACTAACAGTACTGAGTGTTCGGCTACGGTTACGTCACCAAAATAGCGGCCAGGTGCAATAGCAATTTGCGGGGATAATAGTAAGTAAGTATAATAATATAACCTTGGTACTCGACTGTTTACTTGTTATTAACTTATTTGCATAGTAATATGTTGACAGGTGGATCGTCCGAAGACACTTAGGCAACAACTGTAGAAATGGCGAAACCGAAGCATAAAAAGATCACTTTAGATGTCAAATAATTAATGCCGAGTTTCTGTATCTTATTACTCATACTAATTCATATCATTAGTGTAAAGTTTACTTATTTATATGTATGCTAAGATATACCCGCGACATCGTCCACGTTTGACAAGTAACGTAGATTACAGATATTTTGCCAGTATTTAATATAAGAGTAATTTACATTTAATATATTAACGACGGAGAACACGAGAAATTTTTGTTTAGATTTCTTGTCTGTTTGTCTATTTATTTCGGATTCACGTAAAGACTACTGAGCCGATTGGGATGCGATTTTCGCTGAGCAACACCTAATTCTTAGACTTAAACCTGCGCTACTTTTTATCCCGGGAATCCCGCGGAAAATTCATGTCAAGCGGGCATAATGTCGCGGGGGTATCCTAGTGTTATAATATTATAGATTAAACAAACTAGTAAACGGTCCACTTGATGGTAAGTTGTTACACTCGCCCATAAACTTCTGCAATATCTATGGAGTCGATGCGTTGCCTACTTTGCTGGGACTTTATTTCCTTTTTCAAGAGCCTCATATTATAGCACTCACCAGTAAATCAAACATTAAGCAGTTAAAAGCAATGAATGGATAATAAGATATAGAATCTGGCTTATGAGAGTGCCTCCACCAGCCACTCCACGCTTACTTGGTTTATCTTATGATAAACATTATTTTCAATCAGATACAATGCAACTTTTTTGTTTCGAGGCAATTGGCTGATCGTGAATTCCTAGATCGTGGAACTTGAAATATCAAATGATGTTTTTGAATTGCAAACGTAAACATTTACGCCCATAAAATATAAACTTAGACTCTAAGCCTTAGAGTAATAAATGATATAAAATTAGATACCCAGAACCTCTATACTATTAAATTGTTTAAAAAGTGTAATTGTAAAGTCAGACGCTTTTACTTATAGATGCATTCGCTACTTCGGCTTGAAAACTGGAATAAAATCTTTCTCTTCCAAGGCTACGTTAAATAAATAATAACAAGTACAACCACGAACAATGTAACTAACATCCCACCGAAGAATACATATTTATCTTGTACAACCCTTCTTTCTATTAATGATATAGTAGCATTGGATAAGCCAAGGGTATTGGCTAAATCTATTATTCTTCTGTGAGCGCCTTTGATTGTTTCTCTGTTGTATTTCAGCGTCTCTAGTATATTTGAACCTGAAACAAATAAAATTTAGATCAATAGAATGTTACGCAGTACGGATAAAACTACTTCGAATTATCCTATAATGTCGAATACTTTTGATTACGGATATTAGATTTATTCAGCAATGGTAAAAAAGAAAGATATATAAAGATATATAGACGACACACTAGTCGTTAAATTGTTACCTTGACGGCACTGATGGTGAAAATCCATTATAATTTAAAGTTAGAGAGCTGCATAACATCCCTGCAATACCCATAGAGGGATAAGTTAAATTTATCGTTACTTTGATAATTCTGACTAGTTTGCCCCACAGCTACGCCGCGTATAAACCAGCAGTAGCTTTATTTTACTATTTTTACATACTCTAATATAATTACATAATATAATAATAACAAATAAACTAAGTCCATAATATAGTCTAGGCAACTATAAAAGTTTCATTTCTGAATCTCCTGATCTACCCCTACCCCCCCCCCATTTTTTTCACCTTTTTAAACGCAATGTACAAATTCGAACCATTTACAGGTATATTATATTATCGAAGACTAGCTGCGCCCCGCTGTTTCACCCGCGTGCTGATGGTAAATCGTTATATTTTGGATAATTCACACTATATCTTTAAAAATTATAGCCTATGTATTATTGTGATGGTAAGCTATATTATTGTAAAGTTTCGTCAAAATACATTTAGTAGTTTTTAGAAAGAGTAACAAACATTTTTATAAACTGTCGCGTTTATAATATTAGTCGGATAGAAAGATAGATAGATTGCCCAATATTTTAACTAACTCATTCATACTGTTAAATCATAGTAATGTAAGAAAGCATGTTTGCGTAACCACTACTTAGTTACATATTTTTTCTGAAGCAACTCCTCTCCAATGACTTTTTAGACATGAATCATGCATTTTTATAAATAAACTAGAGTTATCATAGAAAATAGCTCTATGTTACTTACATAAAAACCTTATTAAACCGTCGATGAAAAATTATCTAACCGATGGTGAAAACCGCTTAAAATGACGTGGTGTGGTTTGGGAGGAGTTCGCGGATATGCAGACAAACAGACGCGGAAAGCGACCTTAATTTAGACTACGTAAAGATATAATAAATATCATCAAGGTTAAAAAACACGCAACCGTTTTGACATTTAATGATATTTATAATTTAAATACAAGTCAATCAAATACGCTTATTAAAACTGAATATTATAAGTAGATAGTTAATTTACAACTTTAGACGTTTGTGAGTTTAAATCGATCAACTGATCATTATTCATATGAATTCAGTTTTAGAGGAACGGACGATATACCCGCCACGCTTATCCAATACAGAATGACGGGTTTCGCATACGTCCTTACGTTTAATTTCAACATTATCATCATTCTCCTAACATTAATATAGCATTGTAGTGTTAATGATCATTTCGACGGGTGCAAATTAAATAAAGTTATCTAAAAAATGATGATTTTTAGTTTATTGTACAATCGTTTTAATAAAACAATTCTTTACAATATGACATTATTTGTTTTGCATATATCACATTATTTCAATACATTTTCGTACGTAAAAAAAGCCAGCTACGTATATTCTTTCAGATACTACGAAGTCAATACGACCATCTTTTCGCTCTCCTGTAAAGTAGTTATTTTGCAGATATCTCTTTTTACTTTGCACCCGTCGATTTATAAAAGATCGTGCGTTTATTAAAAGCAATTTATCAGACTGCAAAGCGGAAATCGCAATTGGCTTAGCGGGCTTTGTGATAAAGATCTGATTCACTCGCAAATGCTGTGGAAGCCATTTGCAAATTGGTCCGAAGGAAAAAATGCTGAATACATTTTGTTCAAGTATATTTGTGAGTAAACAATTAAACGGTGGGTATCTGAATCTAGCCATAGCTATAAACCGATATAGGTTAGTGGGTGGGACCGGAACCTGGTTGAAGAGCATGCATTACTTAGCTATTTTTTTCTAATTTAAAGTCTGGTGTACATAGACATTTAACCAACAGTTAAAATAAAGTAATCGCTGTTTAGCCATATAGTTGTAACGATTATTTTATATTAATCATCGATGAAATGCACATCAGCCTTATTGTTATAATTTCGACGGTGAAGAACGTCATGAGAAAATCGGCATATCGCGATTACCAATGTGTGAAACCCGCCAATCCTCCTTAATGAAGCGTGATGTGTATACTCTCCGTCGCCCTTAAAAATTGAAAGATCAACCAATCGTATGTCTATGGAGTTATATATCAAAAATGAAACAAGAGTAGAGAGAGATACGTTACGCAACTGAAGGACTGTTGTCCCAACTTTCCACGTTTATCGCCTTAGGGCCTACAATTATAACAGAACATTTGACCTATGGCTTACCACATTCCTAGATACTACGAGGGTTTTACCAGTCTCAAATATAAACCAGGCAAGTAGGATTGATTATATAATATAATAACACCCCATAACTGTCCCACTGCTGGGCTCGGGCCTCCCACTGTAGGGGGAACGGACAGTACACCCGCCACACTGTCCAAGCCGGCCTGGCAGGTTTGACACATCTGTTATCTCGATGTGTAGGTTGCATCACGGTGTTTTCCTTCACCGGTGTTATAATAAATATAATATCAGCCCATAAATGTCCCACTGCTGGGCTCGGGCCTCTCATTATAGGGGGAACGGACAGTATACCCGCCACGCTGTCCAAGCCGGCCTGGCAGGTTTGACACATCTGTTATCTCGATGTGTAGGTTGCATCACGGTGTTTTCCTTCACCGGTGTTATAATAAATATAATATCAGCCCATAAATGTCCCACTGCTGGGCTCGGGCCTCTCATTATAGGGGGAACGGACAGTATACCCGCCACGCTGTCCAAGCCGGCCTGGCAGGTTTGACACATCTGTTATCTCGATGTGTAGGTTGCATCACGGTGTTTTCCTTCACCGGTGTTATAATAAATATAATATCAGCCCATAAATGTCCCACTGCTGGGCTCGGGCCTCTCATTATAGGGGGAACGGACAGTATACCCGCCACGCTGTCCAAGCCGGCCTGGCAGGTTTGACACATCTGTTATCTCGATGTGTAGGTTGCATCACGGTGTTTTCCTTCACCGTTGTTAGCACGTGGTAATCGTATCAACATGCACATTAGGTTAGAAAACTGCCTAAGTGGTGCATGCGTTCCGACCAAGATCGAACCCGCGACCTTTGTGTTTAGGTCACGAGCTCTAGCCATTACGCTACCACAACTTTTTTTAGGATTGATTACAATTTTTTTTTAATTACAATAGAATTTTGACTACTGCGCGATCCCCAATTACAATAACAATCTTACTTTATGTAGATTTAAAACAAGTAATTATTATTATTGTTTTCTGCACTGATATTTCTTGAAATGTATTTTGAAATGTTATGCAATAAAGTACAATATTCTGTTCTATTTACTGATGTTCGTATCAGTATAATTATAATTTATCCCAAAATGTAAAATAAGCAGTCTCTGAAATCATAATCCGTTGTAATTAAAGTACATCTGTGTAAGAACGAATTCATGATGGCGCATCGTGAATTTTAAAATTACCATAGAATGATTTAACGTCTCAAAAAAATAACTAAGTGAACGAGAACCGACCTCCAAGTCTTTTTATGATAAACGAATTATATGCAAACTTGTTACGGACAATGCTTGTAATGAGAAGAAAAAAGTCAGAAATTATATTTCGAAACTTGCATAGATTGTAAACAGCAGTCGCACACACACAGAATATTTTTCAGATACAACAGATAACTATAGAGCCGGTCCCAACAACACCCAGATCAAAGAAAATAATGAAACTATTGTTATCAAAATCTACGAAAACGAAAATCTAGTTCTGGACTTTTAGTCTGATGCTAACTAAGCAAAACAAAAGGCCGGACCACTAGAACAATAAGAACGTACGTTCCAGTAGGATACGGAAGTAGTTACTTCTACGAAGTTGCGAAAAAAGATTTCTGGTCTTCTTAACCTAAATCGAAATAAAACTAAATAGTAAGCATTTAGTGAACCAAAAATTTTATTTATAGCATAACTGAATCCAAAATCATTAATTAAAAAACATATCATAATAAATTATCTTCCTTAATTCTCACGACCTCAAATCTTTTTGAAACTGAACAAAGACAACACAAATATGTGGAAGATTATTTAAGTCCACGAACGTTTTTAAAATTTGACACTTGTTAATTGTGGTATATTACTCACGAACTAAATATTATAAAACGAATAAACATTTTATTGAACTGTTTTATAAGTGATATATGTGAATACATCTTTGTGTTAATAAATTTTTGTAATATAAGCTAAATTCATTCATATAAAATTGAGACCCAAGATCAAGGTTGGGCGATTACCAGGCTAATTATTAGGCTTAAGAATAGTAGCACGCTCAATGAGATTATAGTTCGTCTTAATATCGACTTGACGGAATCGCATTAGCACATAAGGAACAAAAACACTCGTGATATTATTGGAGGCTGTTGCATGACAACTACGTCTCTCTAGTGGTGTAAAACGATTTTACAATTCCAGTCGTCATTAACTCAATCAAGTAGATTACTCGTAGAATCGCGCGGTTTATTAGCAAATCAATTGCACACCTTCTCTGCAACTTCTGTATTCCTAGTACCTACTTTGTGCTTTACGAAAATTAACAGTGATTTTTTACGTGTCACACTTGGCGTGTAATTAAACATCAATATGTGGTAAGTAGAATATTTAACACTTTTAATATTTATAACTTTACTTTTCTATTTGTGAAATAAATAAATAATATGAAATATTTTTATGCATTCCAGGCATAAACAAACTTACTAACTATATATACAACATACTAATGTATAGTGAATTTTATTTACTGAAAAATTTTCGCACATTCCATGGCTTATAATAGATAGTTATTTAATTTACTTGGGTTAATATCAATATGTTAGCGACGCCAGCACCGCTGAGTGACTGACTAGATTAATGAAATACTGATCATAATTTGTTCAAGTCAAGGTTATTGCGTGACTCACGTAACTCACGGTGTATATACTTTTCTGTGATTGAACTGCTATTTTCAAAACAAAATTATTGTCATTTAGAAAGATATTGTGGAATACTTTAAAAGTTTTCTTGGTTATAATTGTATATAGATAACATGGGATAAACATTCACATCTGAACGTTTGACCTCAGATCTGCTTAGTAACGAAGTGCGCTACAACTTTGCCTACGCCGATCATTTAAAAACCTGATTCAATACGATGAAGGGTGTAGCTATCGTCCTAACGTAATGAATACTTCTCGGTATTCTCGATATTAATTTTGCAAATAATTACATTATTTCATGATATTCATTTTTAGTCAACTTAAGGAACTTCTAAAGTTAGATATTAAAATAGAAAATGTTTTAAATTTAGTGACTTTAGATACTCACAATTTAACTAAAATTTTATTCAAAAATGTATCTCAAACATTTCATGCGAACATAGATGAATAGGACGATTGATTCTATGGACCTCTAAAAATTTGTCGTATGCAATAACTGAACTCATTGCATAGAAAACAAGATGTCACATTTCTTGTAATAGCATCAATATGAATAAAGGTTTATAATATGGTTATTGGACAAATGTTGCATACCTTGAAATAAATAAAACTGGCATTCTAATAACTAATACTGAGTTTATAAAAACTATTCTTTTTTCTCAAATTTCAAGGCTTTACCTGAAAAGTTGTCAGGGAGTTTTTATTTTTATGGAATTTTATGGATTTCGATGTGAATGTCAATTTTGCCACCTCACATCGTTGCCGCTGGCGCCTCCAGTGGTATAATGGCACCTAATAGCAGTTTTTGACAATATCTCCTTTCCAATTCATTTAACAATAAAAACACCAAATACAAAATTAAACTAGAGAAAATTTCCTACAATAAAATATAGGTAATATTTTTTTTGTAAAATCAGTAGTTTTGGCGCACGAGCGTCGAAAACTCTACATTCATCTACACCAACAAGTGGTTTTCGTATGTAGTCTAGTCAAATAAGGCAAAGAAGTAAATCTCGAAGTGAAAGTTAACAAGCTATTGTTTGTAAACTCGTTTACTTTGGTATTCTAAAATTGTCTCAATTTTTCTTTATATCAAAAATAAAAACTTCGTTTAAAAAAGCCGACTTCAAAAACTAAAATGTATAAAATAACTTATTTCTAAAGCTATTATTATTAATATATAGTATCTAAAACATCTTAAAGTCGGTGCTTAGTAATTTTCAAAATATAGTAATTTTTATGTTTTGCTTTGCACCGACTTCAAGATGTTTTAGATAATATATATTAATAATAATAGCTTTAGAAATAAGTTATTTTATACATTTTAGTTTTTTAGTTTTTGAAGTCGGTTTTTTTAAACGAAGTATTATTTTTTTCTTACTTTTTAGTGTCTAGCTATGTATGTGAACATACCAATGGTGCCGCGCTTCTTAAAAAATATAGGTCCCAAGAACCGGGAACAAAAAAATGTTCGTAAAATGAAAACTACTGGGCCAAACTTTGTCAAATTTTTAGGGGACCACATGGCAGCTATTCCGCGTCGAACAAAAAAAGAATCACGTAAATCGGATCATAAATGACGGAGTAATCGGCGAACATACATTAAAAAAAGCAACAAAATAAAAAAAAGATCCCGACGAATTGAGAACCTCCTCCTTTTTTCGAAGTCGGTTAAAAAGGTAATGGCAAACGCAATCTAAGACATTAAAGTATAACACCTCTACATTTTTTTGATAAATAAGCATTATAAAACCATAACTGTTAAAAAAATATATTGCATACCTTCCTAGTTCAAGTCTAGTCCTGCTTAGCATGTCTTTGAACATGATGACCTACTGGTTTTAGGAATGCCATAAACCTAACAATATTTTATTTACTACACATTCATTATTTAATTTTAAGGAATTCTCCTCTATATCTTCAGATTCCAAAGTTTAATTTTAATGAAATTAATGTCAGACTACATTGAAATTATACTGAATCTAACACAAAAAGAATATCTAAAATCAGTTAAGAAACAAAAAAATTCAGGGCTAAAATATATAAAAAACTAGCTGCTGCCCGCGACGTGCGGTTTTTAACTATCCCACGGGAACTCTTTAATTTTTCGTGATCAAAACTATCCTATATGTTGACCAGGGATATAAGCTACCACCATACAAAATTTCACTTAAATCGGTCCAGTCGTTTCGGAGATTAGCCGGTACAAAGCCGACAGACAAACAGAGAAACAAAAATTTTAAAAAAAAACTAAATTAGTTCTATTTCACTTCAAGGGATGTACCTTTGACTCGGTTTTTATAACTATTTTTCTTTGTACAGAAATTCGACCGCTACAGTTTTATTATATGTATAGATAACTATACAAGGAACATAGATCTTGTATGAGCATAGCTACTAGTAACGTCATAAGGGGGTAAAGAGTCAAATGGCGCAATAATTGTTTTTCAACAAATAATTAAAATTATTTCTCTCATATTTTAAAACTTTGATCATAAGACAATTCAATTGCCTGTTTTTTATGTGTAAAGTTTTTAGAATTTATTGTAACATGTGTTGGCATCTCTATGCCTCATGACATCAAAGCAGTATTTTTAGTGCTTACCCATTGGACCAAAATCTGAAGAAGGCGAGGCGGTATGGCAGTATGGTTAAACTTCAATTTCCCTATGTGTTAGTAGTTGTTATGTGTTCTAAGCTAACTTTATTATAGAAACAAACCTGTGTGTAACATATCATCAACATTTCTGTGTGAATTCTGCAAAGAAACTTGTTCTTGAGCCAAGTAATCTACTGTGATGGCAGTATGGTCATGGCCAAAACGCCGGCTGAGAAGCTGCTCCCTGTCTATTAATTCTTGCTCACGTCTATGCCTTTTATTTTGAGCATTATTTAGTGATGCCTGGAAAAAAGAAAATTCAAGATTGCAAGCAGACAAACTTATTAATAACTAGAGTTTACCCTGCGGCTGTACCACGGGTCAACCTCTAGTCTAGACTCTAGTTCGTGCCTCTTGTTTACAGAACAGGTGTTAAGAAGGAAATTAAAACTACATTTAAACAAAATTACAGCAAAACCGGTCCAGTATTCCTCATAGTTTTCTCGTGAAAGCTTAACAGATGACAGAGTTACTATCACATTGTTTATAAATGATGAATTTATATCTATAAACTTGAGAAATGATTGGTCCCAAACACCCCTGGTCTAAAGTATGTCGCCATAATAATCTTGAGTTGTGTTCTGGCAGTAGTGACCAGGTTCCAGTCTCCCTTAGGAGAGCAGCAGCGCATTTGTAGCACCTTTGGTGTTGCAAATGTACATAGGCGATGGTAACCACTTTCCATCTAGTGGACTGTCTGCTGAAATCCTGCAATAAAAAAATAAAAACTTTCCTCCTCTATTTCAACTCATTTTAGTTTTGTTTATCTGTGCCCCCCCCCCCCCCCCCCAATCTATCTAAACTACATAAAGGTTTAATTGTAATTTTATGGTAAACATTTGTAGAATGTTCTTATCTGGGCACCATAATAAATTCTTAAGCATAGAAGACAACTTCATTAATTTTAGTATAAATAAATTATCAATAAGCAAGCCTAGACCAGCAGACATCAACAAAAGCAGAAATATAGCCCCATACTCCTGCTTTTGCCTTCCTGGTTACTTTTTGACTGAAAAACTCTATTTTCAACTTCAAGTTTATAATACAAAAGATGTATGTGTACTGATACATTTTGGTTTGTGACAACTCAACAACCACCTATTTCTGTAATTAACATGACTTAGTATGTTCTATTACCTTTACAAGCCCTTCTCCCTCCCTATGCTTTACTTAAAAACTTAAAAAAATTATGCATCTCCAACAGCATTGTGATGATGACTTCATTACTCGCCCTCTTACTCTTACGCTAATTCAGGTAACATAATTCTGATTTTAACAAAAGAAAATCCTGTTAAGCAACTAACACTCCAAGGTAAACAGCATTCAGTCAGAATCTGTTGGGTTGGATACCATTTGGTAAAATTAATTGAGTTTTATTGTTGAAAATTCTGTGAGGCTTTAAGACAGTGCAGGACATCTCATGGTACAAACTTGGAAATGCCTATTTAGCAGGGGTTTGACAAACAACCATAGGAAGTTACTAACATTATTTGGGAATTATTAATAATAAAATAATACCTGTATATGTTTATTGTCATATTTTAATTGATCTACTCTCATCTTAGCCATAGATCGCTGATTAATTGGAGTTTTATACACAAATATATCTAACTTCTCGCAATTGCTGAAATCATAAAAATATAGAAAATATTGTAAAACACATTTCTTGTAATAAAACTCACACTAAAAATGTATTTGTAACTAATTTCAAATAACAGAAAATTATTTTATTACATTATATAGACTTGTAATTGTCATATCAAGTAAATATTGCTTTAAATTATCAAGAAGCTGTTTAAAATGTGGGTAAATGTATAGCTTCTTTATACAGGAATTTCAAGTAGCGGGGTGGTGAAGTGGGGAGGGGAAGAATATTACTATTATTTACTACAACCCTTAAGGTCTGGCGATCTTGAAATAAACTTTTTTTAATAAACATAACTTCACTTATTTTCACTGATTTTTTCGCTAATGTTGCATTTCTATCATAGGTCCGAAATCGAAAAATCCTTTTAAAGTTCAAAAAAAGCCAGTAATCAACATAAAAACAGCCAAAATAACCCAAAAACCAGCTTAATTGGATAAAAATGAAGAAAAAACACAATAGAGCACATTTGTATACAATACAAAAGTAACCATTCAAAATGGCACCAACAAAGACGATTTTTTTAAAAATTATAAATAAATAAAATTGATATCATTAATAAATTAATTCATTGTCATATTAAAAGCCAACTTGCTAGTCATCCACTAAATTGATAAATAAAAAAAATCTTTCATATGAAACTTTCAAGGTGTCGTAACTGTCTGTGTGTACAAAAAAATAGTAAATGGTTACCAGTCGGTTCTGGCACTCGCCGGCCGCTGCCGGGGCACGCTCGCTTCGCTCGCTCGACTCGTGCGCTTTGGTCTGAATATCACCTAACATAACCGACTGTTTGTGTATAAAATAAATAATAAATGGTTAAATATTTTTTTTCATAGAAATATATCGATTTCCGAAAATTATATAAAACAATATGTTAATTAATTCTACATCTTGACCTACAAGATTTCGAATTTCTTAATTACAAATCGATAAGTATTAATGACATATTGATTAATTTATTTTTATAATCACACCTTGTTAGCCAAGCCATTAAAAATAAAAGTGACACTAAAAATTGACACTTTTTAATCAATCGAGGGAGTTTTTGGCGGGAACTGAAGGGGGACATTGTGCTGTGCAGTTTTTTTTTCTAAAAATGTGTAAAAATACTCTAAAATGAACAATAGTTGTAGGATATTGATAGTTTTTGAGTAATAATTATGTGTTTTTGTGAGAAATGTGAACTGTATAGTCAAATGTGGCCTTTCGAGTTTTCACAAGAACTCCGTTGAATGGTGTCGATTGTAGCCTACAATACAACTGCGCTACTATATGAAGATTTAATACATCAGACTTGGCTGTATGGACTAAGATTCCTTTGCCTGTCTTTGTAGCGAATTCGACTACTACTTAATCAATTGATTACATGTCTAGCCTGAATTTGTATTCATGCGTCAATTAAATTTGAAACTTTATTTCTACATTAAAAACAGTTTTAGTGTTACAAAAAGTTCTAGTGGTTATACGTAATTCATGAGTACATTCATAAACAATTCGTGCGTACATTCATAAACTCAAATCACGGTTTTTTATTATCAAAAGTGGCACAATTTTACAACAAAAATAAGTGAGTTTATGATTATAAACTAAAAAAAATTTAAACCCTCCGGACCTTAGGGGTTGTCGTAGGGGTAAGTATACCTGCCCCTATTCACTACGCACCCACAACTTAACATTTGTGTATAAGATTCTTAAGTAGCAGCCAAAATGTGGGGTTGAGTTTACATATATGTCCCCGGATGATTTCCTGGATGATTTTAATGGTTAATGTGTTTAGGAATATATTTAAGACTTATTTATAACAACTGAAATTGGTTTTGAGTGGAAAAAATACATATTCAATTAATTATTGAAGTTTGAAATTCACAACAATGATCTGGTAATTTTGTCGCCGAGACGTTTTTTACGTTTTTTGACGGGATTTATCGAAATAGGAGACTGTATGTATCCGAAACAGTTGGTTAGGTTAGGTTTTGTGTAGACCAAAGGTGCCAGAACCGACTGGTAACCATTCACTATTTATTTTATATATTAGTGAAAAACAGAAGAGAGGTTAGATTGACAAAAACATTAATTACTCAGGAACTATACATCTCCCGCACATAGGGAGTTGCAGAAGGGGTGAGTTTTCCTCCCCCCCCCCCCCTCCCCGCTCATTACTTATGTTTCCGGGGACATATATGTAAACCACACCCAAAATGTGTTTTAAACCATGACAAATTTTAACAATATGTTACCGTTTTTCTTCTCAACAATATCGTCAAAACTTTATATTAACTTAGCAAAATTTACCTGTCTACTTATTAATTTTCTGATCGTTTCAGCTATACTTACGCATTTACTGCATTGATTTTAGTTTGAATAGCATTTTCCACTTCTTCGGCGTTGCTGGGATCTTTTTCTAATTTATGAAATAGATCTGCAGTTTCTTGTAATATTTGATTTGTTTGATGGTATACTGCTTCCATTATTTTAAATTTAGTTCAATCAGTCTTAACACTAAAATTTGGCATATAAAATATATTGAATTTACAATGTAATTACAAAATATAAAATGTGATATTATTTATAAATTGAGATAAGATTTGGATAATCGGATATTGTATTGTGATTGTGAAATGTGATGGTGTACTTCTGTACTTGTGACGTTTAAAAGTTTTTTTTTTATAATGTCTATGGCTTGGCAACTAGGCCTTTAAGCCAGGACGTTTCAAAGGTTTGGTGACAATCATAGATAATACACTAGGCGCGTTCCTCCAGATTCTCACAACGCCCAAAATGCTCCATAAGCTGTTCCACCACATAGGGACCACAATCGTTATGGATTTGATTACAAAACTCAAAAATTCTACATTAATGTTATGAAAACGAAACTGACAATTAAACTTTCTACGACCTTGCACACAAAGTCAGAAATTAAAAATTGTTTCGAGTTTAATGTGACAAATGATTAGATTAAAACTTTGATAATTACACGATTTTTCTTCTTTTTAATGCCCTCCTTATAACGTATTCTATTTATTACTACCATTAAATTATATAATATAAAGATAAAGATGTAGATTTACTGTTTTTTAATTTGCTATTTACAGTTTTGTAGTTTTTTTAAGCATATCTACAGGTTTGCTCTATACTGGGGTTCGCAACCCTGATTGAAGTGTATAACCAAGAAGCTTACACACAAGCTTCTTGTGTATAACACGTGGACAGAGAAACCTATATAGTCTACGGTGACAAGTAAGTTGACTATTTAGGCGTCGTAGTCCCATCAAAGAGCTAGCTGGCTTATATTGAATTAATTACTGAATAATAACTATTTATAATAATAATATTTCATAATTAATCCGCAGGGGGGCTTTGTGGCGAAGCCTTAGGTGAGTGGCGACACCTCGTACCTGACTCCGGGGGCCAAGACAAGGCCCCCGCCTCCGTGCTTGCCTTAGCCAGCCGGCACGGAGTGGAGATCGCTAGAGCTAAGACTCAAGCTCCAGGGGTGGAAGTGATAAATGGCCTAATGTCGGAAGTAGCTTCGGTGAACCTGCAGCCCACCTCTCTACACCTCTTAGCCACTCATACCCATGTTGCCCCTGCCTTTTATGGCATTTTTTGGGGCCCATGCAGGGAGTGGCGAGTCACCGTCTGCCCATTTTTCCATGTTCCCTGAACATTCCGACGGGCAGACGCCATAGTCCCCATATTCCCAGACCGCTAGTTCCACTAACAGTTCACCCCAATAGCCCGGTACTTTTTGTCTTCATTTCCCACAATAGTCCTACACTGGCCGGGGCTTGTCCTTGGGTGCATTATTGTATGGTGTAGACAGGGATAATCGCCGGTCAGTGTCACGCCACATATTTACATTAAATTTGTCAAGGGGCCTCTACGTGTTGGCCTCCCCATGGCCCCACGCAAGCCCTCCAAAAGTCCGGGCCATTTTTATGGCCCGTGGTCTTGAAAGACATACAGATATTTCATAATTAAAGCCTTAAAATTATTTTCTGGCTAGGAAGAAAATCCAAACAAACGGCGAAGATGGTACCGTTACAAAAAATTCATAATTTTCCATGAGCATGTTTTACAGCGCGATATTTATATGCTGTATAGATTCAATTCTTTTGCCTGAGATTGTGGTGAATTTAAAAGATTTCAGCAAAGCTTTATGTGAAAGCAATGTCAATTGTCAAAAAAGATCATGAAACGGTGAATCAGAATCAGATCAGGACTTACGAAATACGAACGAAACCCTATTACTTTCCCTTTTTGTAACGTTTGTATTTATTAATTCTTTTTCTAATAAGAATATTGTAAAGTTTGAAATAATTGATTTTAATTGCTATTATTTTTAATTAAACGGTTCACAATGGGTGATTCTTGTCAAGCTTGTATTACTAGGATTCCTCATGCAACTCTCATCGCCACTATTATGTGCTGTTTGGGCGTGGGTGTGTTTTGTGGGACTATGTATCGGGGCTCAACAATCTCAAAAGTCATGTTCGAAGAGGTATTTCGTTTCCGTTTGATATGGATTGAAACTCTGCAAATGATATTCATTGTTGGATGTGCGTGTATGGCCGCCCTTGGCCTCATCCTATTATTTTTAGGCTGTTTAACAACAGGTGCCACAAGACAAAAGGTATACCGAGCATGGAGAGCAAGAGTCGGTGGACGGATATCCTGTGCAGTTTTTATGATCATTACCTATATTCTGACCCTTATATGGATTATATTATTAGGATTCCTGGTTGTAACTACATTTTTGTTCACCATCTTTTGGAAGCTATGTTCGAAACCAAAAAATATCGACTTATCAACATGCATTGACTTCACACAGTTTGATTTCATGTTCCCATCGAGTGTGAAGCAAGAAGACATGAGAATATGTGATGCACAGAAAACAAAATTATTTTGTAAAGATTACGTTGAGAAAGCTGAATTTATGTTTATTTTGGCTATGGTGTCATGTATACTTGTAATATTGAGTTTGGTGCATTACTTGATGTGTCTCTCAGCCAACTATGCTCACATAAGAGACCATGAGAAGTTCCAGGAGCTCCAAGAATTGCAATATCTAACAAACCCAGATTTACATGCCTCTAAAGATAGATTCTAGTATATGGCCCGTGCGCCTCTACTGCGCTCATTAGAAGCAACTACCAAGATGTGACTTGGCTAAAATGCTGCATCAGAACGATCATGTTCTTTTCACCAGCTATGGAGTAAATTAAAAGACTGAATTCAGTGCATAAATACAAAAGTGACTTGAAAGACATTTTATAATATTCTTAATCTATCACAACACATATCTTCTTTTCCAAATATTGTAATGTCTAAGTATATCAATTATTAAGTGATCTCTATGGCACCTTTTAACATTCCTTTAGTATGTATTCTTTAATATACGCTGTCAGCAGAAGGTTTGCTGATGGAAACCCCACTTCTTACAACTGTGACCCATGGTCGTTATTATGGTTTTTAGTACTACTTAGACAAGTCTGTCCCAGTCATAGGAAGAGGAAGGGGTGATCATCAGCAAATCTTTTGCACGCGACTTTAGGACAAAAATAACATGTGTGATAAGTATGTTTGGTGGTTATCAATTTATTACTTTAAGTTTTCTATTTGACATGTATTACTAGTATACTTGATTTATATCATCCTAGGCTAATGTTGTGTACACAATTGATTTAAATGATAACATTTCTTCCAATGATACTTATACATTTAAATTATGAGTAAAATTTACTTCTAAGAAGAAGGTTTTTGCAACTAAGATAAGATATATACATAATATGTTTTAAAACAGTTTATTCTTGTGACAAATGTCTCATATTTTAGTACCTTTTTAAGTGGAAAACTTTAGTGTCTTAGGATAGTGTCATCATCACAGCTTGAAATACTGTCTTTTTCAAACATCATATGCTAGTGCTAAGTAAATAAGAATATAGATTTAATAGTAAATTTGTAACTTGATCAATGTTCAAAGATTAGTACAATATCTGTGTATACTGCACCATTTATAGATATAAGCTTATTTAGTATGTAAGAGTATTGAAATTATGTTTTTGTTATTTCACATTTTGTAACTATATATAGCTGAAATTGGCAGACTGAATTTATATATCACAGCTTTTACATTAATCTTTTATGAACTCTATTTATTTTTTATCAAACTTACCATTTTGAAGCCATTTTCCAAGTATTGAGTAATTTGATTGAATTGATTTAAATCCCACCAGTGCAATTATTTAAGTTAGAATGAAGAATTGATAGCCTAAAATATTCAATCAGTTAAGAGATTGCCATAAGATGTTTTTATTTATTTTTCATTGTGTATAAACATTGCAGATTTACATTTAACCCGCACGCTCCTTTGAGATAATTATCGATATGCTTACCGATGTATACCAAAAAGCCGCAAGACTAACACTATCACTATCTCGTCTCACAACTCCTATGTAAACAGACTGAGACAACAAAAGAATTAACGATCACATGCACAAAGGAGACCTGCACTCTCATCGCAGACTCGCAGACACATAATTAATATGTGCTAAAAGTGAGCGGGCGTGTTAAATATCTATTTATTATTAAAAATATCTAATATTCTTTCTATCTAGAAAGAAAAATTTGACAAGAATAATGATAATGCTCTTTTTCTTAAAGATAGTCAAAAGATTATCTTTAAGAAAGAGAGCAATTAATTCTCCTTGTTTGAGAGTACAATCACTCTCAAACAAGGAGACAACATACATTGGTGACAACTAGATTTTTTTAAACTAGTGCTAGATGATTCATGTTTAACTACAATTCATTGATTAGCATTCATTATTGTTATCACATGAAATGGAGAACTTGTTAAAACAATATAATATTTAAAAACCTGGTAGCAGCTAAAAATGTGACTGGTTGGGAGCGGGAGAAGATCTAAGAAGTATTTTTTTTTAAATTTGTGTTAAGATCCTACAAACTAAATCAGAATATGTAAACAAGGATTTAATTAAATAACATTTTTTCACTTATTTGGAAATGAGACAATAATTATTACATCAATTCACAACTTTAATACATTTTAAGGCCTAATTTATTATTTTATATTAAATACTTTGTCCCTTTTTATAAGCATTACTCTTTTATGACATTGTGAATTTTTTTATATATTTAATTAAATGTTCGTTTCTAAAACGTGTTTTACTATTATAATGATTATAATAACAGTGATTATTGGTTATTTTTATGGAAAATACCTATATAATAATTAATTCGTAATTGCAATGTTAGGCAAATAGGTTACTTAAGACCCGTTAGAATAATCATATTCAATAACAACTCATTAAAACATGATGTCACTGCACCACCTTTGACTTGAATGCTTATTACAATGGACTTGGTCTAAAACGTGATCAATCATCTAATTATCTTGTTATTAAGAGGGTTTTATCTTTATATATAAAAATGAATGTTTGTTTGTATGTCCTCTATAGTATCGTAAACTATACATTTGATCATGTGATGATCTTTGACAAAGTTGTTGTGCATGAGCCAAAGAAGGTTTCTGAGTTGATTCACAATTGGACCTGGTAGGTGACGCTGCTGTCGGCATATCGATTAAATAGGAAGTCTGCCGGGACAGCTAGTGTAATATAAAAAGCAAGAACGAAATGCTTTTAAATTCGCGCTTCTATTTATTTATGTATATACGTAATTATATGACTAGTTTCAGACTTGATTCTGTATGGAAGGAAATTTCTTTATGCTACACTATTTTCGCGACCCACCCCGTATCGTTGCCGCTGGCACCGTTATAGTGAGAAAAATGGCACCTAAGAGCACTTTTTTTTGTCAATATCTCCTATCCAACTTATTTCACAATAAAAACATTCAGATATAAAAGTAAAGTAGAGAAAATCTCCCTACACTATATATCGTAAAAATGTTTATTGTAAAATCAATAGTTTTGGCTTACGAACGCCACAAGCTTTACATTCATTCATCCACACCAACAAGTGTTTTTCGTATATAGTCTAGTCAAATAAAGTGAAAAAAGAAGTAATCTCTAAGTGAAAGCCATATATAACCTTGTTGAAAACCTATTCTTACGAGCTACGCAGGTCTCGAATTAAAATGCCGTTGGAATTACTATAGAATTTATTAGAACTATATAAACACGTATAACATAAGCACAAATATAACTAGACACTACTAGTATAAACTGCACGATCCAATAACACGCGCAAAGTCCGTCACTATATCAAGCGATCGAATGTTACACACGTCTTGCTAGTATCGTAATCCTCGCTTGACTGCCCCACCCCTCCGTTCGGGTATTGTTTTATACTAAACTTTATAATACAACAAAGGTTCACTGAGTTAATCCGCACACCTGGTTAATTATTCCTGCGAACGGCCAACAAAGTCGAAAACAATAACAATAGGCTATTGTCTAATTGCAAATTTCAAACACATTTTGAAATTTGCAATCAAAATTTAAATGAAAGTGAACTCATGAGTGAGTTCACTTTAGTTACTGATAGACAAGGGAACGGGTACTACATTTCAATAGCAGTTACGAAAATACCTAAATAAATCGGCAGATAAACGCGCTTTATAAATTGTTATATATTCGCAAGCTTACCAAACTACGCTTCTGTTAAAGGTAGGTAATATGTAAGGAACTAATCAGAAACCCAAATACCCAGAATGGAGTAAATAACGAAACGAGAGTTTACAAAATTTACCGTACCAGGAATCGAACCCGGTACATATTCTATGCTTTACAGATAACTACGTGGGTCAATTCAACGCTAAGATAAGCGCCTAAACGGGTAGTCTCACACTATAGATAGTAGGTACACTTTGGTCTTTCACCACGACGATATAGTTTCACTAAAGCGAATTATATTGTCGGTATCCTCGGTGAATATGCTATACACACTAACCGCTATATCCCTCTTCTCGTTATATCTCCGCTTATCCCCTTTACGATCCATTGGGCTTTGAAACGCATAAAATAATTTAATTTTAAATGCAAACTTGCGCAAGTTATCATGACGACTCATCGCTACATCTCCACAAAAACATTGTGGAAAAACACATTATTCATTTACAAATACAAAAAAACGCTATAGGAAAACTCGTCAGTTTTTTGCGTTATTATTTTTTATCAATGGGGCATGTAGCAGATATTCAATCCGTTAGGAAAAACGTTGAATCAGCGTCATTACTTTTTGTACTAAACAAATAACATCATAATTATACATTTTACATACATCGCTTCCAAACATTTTATGATAGTCATTCAACAGCAGTTACTCTTCTTGGGTAAACTTCGAATACATATTCTGCATAAATTATTCCATTTTACGGGATAAAAAGTATCTGTCGTCCCCATTTCCGAAAGTCATATATATACCCGATATCTAGATAATCTGTTTATTATAATTATCATCGCATCAAAACAAAATGTGTATTATCCTTCTTCAGGACCAGCATCAGTCAAAAATTGGTGAATGATTGGGTCTAAAAAATTAGTTTTAAATAGTAAGAATTACAATCTTGTCAAAATTAACATTTTTATCGAGAGATTGGCTCTGCTAGTTAGTATTCTTCATTCATGCTTACAATTTTAGTTTACAAATAGACAAGAACAAAGATGGTAGTTTTATGGAAGATATTTGCGACCTACACTTACAGACAAATGGGCGGACGAACAAGACGAATCCCTAAGGAATACGTTGTTACATAAAAAATAAAAACTTCGTTTAAAAAAACCGACTTCAAAAACGAAAAAACTAAAATGTATAAAATAACTTATTTCTAAAGCTATTAAATATTAATATATATTATCTAAAACATCTTAAAGTCGGTGCTTAGTAATTTTCAAAATATAGTAATTTTTATGTTTTGCTTTGCACCGACTTCAAGATGTTTTAGATAATATATATTAATATTTAATAGCTTTAGAAATAAGTTATTTTATACATTTTAGTTTTTTTGTTTTTGAAGTCGGTTTTTTTAAACGAAGTTTTTATTTTTTATTTGTTACTTTTTAATGTCTAGCTATGTATGGGTGGACATAAGAATGGTGCCGCGCTTCTTAAAAAATATAGGTCCCAAGAACGGAGAACAAAAAAATGATCGTAAAATGAAAACTACTGGGCCAAACTATGTCAAATTTTTAGGGGACCACATAGCAGCTATTCCGCGTCGAACAAAAAAAGAATCACGTAAATCGAATCATAAATCTCAGAGTAATCGGTGTACATATGGAACGGAGCGAAAATTATTTTCATGAAAAATGTTCATAAAATGAAAACTACTGGGCCAAACTATGTAAAAATTTTAGGGGACCAATTGGAAACTATTCTGCGTCGAACAAAAAAAGAATCACGTAAATCGGATCATAAATGACGGAGTAATCGGCGAACATACATAAAAAAAAGCAACAAAAAAAAAAAGTTCCCGACGAATTGAGAACCTCCTCCTTTTTTCGAAGTCGGTTAAAAACTGGCAATTCCTTGGCTAGTTTTATTTTCCTTTCCTTCCGCAAAAATGATAAAATCTGATGCGACGAAAGCTGAATTAATTTTATCTATTATTAATTTTTATTTGATGTCTCAGAAACCACGAATCATAAAAAAAACTTCGTTTAAAAAAACCGACTTCAAAAACTAAAATGTATAAAATAACTTATTTCTTAAGCTATTATTATTAATATATATTATCTAAAACATCTTAAAGTCGGTGCTTAGTAATTTTCAAAATATAGTAATTTTTATGTTTTACTTTGCACCGACTTCAAGATGTTTTAGATAATATATAGTAATAGCTTTAGAAATAAGTTATTTTATACATTTTAGTTATTGAAGTCGGATTTTTAAACGAAGTTTTTGTTTTTTATTTGTGTCTAGCTATGTATGGGTGGACCTACGAATGGTGCCGCGCTTCTTAAAAAATATAGGTCCCAAGAAACGGGAACAATAAAATGTTCGTAAAATGAAAACTACTGGGCCAAACTACGTCAAATTTTTAGGGGACCAATTGGAAGCTATTCCGCGTCGAACAAAAAAAGAATCACGTAAATCGGATCATAAATCACGGAGTAATCGGTGAACATACATAAAAAAAAAGATCCCGACGAATTGAGAACCTCCTCCTTTTTTCGAAGTCGGTTAAAAATGGCCCGAACTTTTGTATGGCTTGTGTGGGGCCATGGAAAGACCAACACGTAGAGGCCCCTTGACAAATTTTATGTAAATGTGGCGTATATAAATCCACCCAAGGAGAAGCCCCGGTCAGGGTAGGGATATTGTAGGAAGAGAGAACAAAAGGTTCCGGGCTATTGGGAGGAACTGCTAATGGAAGGAGAGATCTGGGACTATGGCGTCTGCCCGTTGCAATATACAATAAATGGGCAGCCGGTGACTCGCCATTCACTGCACCTGACACCCCTAAAATTGCTGTACAGGGTTTGCGACGGGCAACATGGGTTTGAGTGGCTAAGAGGTGTCGAGAGGTGGGATGCAGGTTCAGTTCGCAGGCTCCGTGGCGACTGACTAAGGCAATCACGGAGGCGGGGTCTTGTCTTGGCCGCCGGAGTCAGGTCTGAGGTGTCACTACTCAATTAACGCTTCGCCACAAAGCGGGTGTTATTAATTTTGTTGTTGAGCTGTGTTCAAAAATTTAATCAATAATTTATATGAACTTTTTGTAAATCTGGAACTATTTACCTACCTAATATAGAAACTTCTTTAGCGTAAAATATTGTTTCGAACAACGTTACACTTTGAACTGAAGCAAATAGTAATTTGAATGTAAATCTAATATTTATTTTTCTCATGTATGTATTTATTATATAACGTGTATCAATAAATACTCTTCATCCATAGCAAATAGGAATACCACCATACTTATTTATTGATTTACATACATCCTTAGTATGCATGACACACGTGAAAAAACGAATTTAAATATACCTACATCTTGATATTATTAAAAAATTTAAAAACTACGTTTAAAAAAACCGACTTCAAAAACGAAAAAACTAAAATGTATAAAATAACTTATTTCTTAAGCTATTATTATTAATATATATTATCTAAAACATCTTAAAGTCGGTGCTTTTCAAAATATAGTAATTTTTATGTTTTACTTTGCACCGACTTCAAGATGTTTTAGATAATATATATTAATAATAATAGCTTAAGAAATAAGTTATTTTATACATTTTAGTTTTTTCGTTTTTGAAGTCGGTTTTTTTAAACGAAGTTTTTAAATTTTATTTGTTACTTTTTAGTGTCTAGCTATGTATGGGTGGATCTACGAATGGTGCCGCGCTTCTTAAAAAATATAGGTCCCAAGAACCGGGAACAAAAAAATGTTCGTAAAATGAAAACTACTGGGCCAAACTATGTCAAATTTTTAGGGGACTACATGGCAGCTATTCCGCGTCGAACAAAAAAAGAATCACGTAAATCGAATCATAAATCTCAGAGTAATCGGTGTACATATGGAACGGAGTGAAAATTATTTCCATGAAAAATGTTCATAAAATGAAAACTACTGGGCCAAACTATGTAAAATTTTTAGGGGACCAATTGGAAGCTATTCTGCGTCGAACAAAAAAAGAATCACGTAAATCGGATCATAAATCACGGAGTTATCGGCGAACATACATAAAAAAAAAGCAACAAAAAAAAAAGATCCCGACGAATTGAGAACCTCCTCCTTTTTTCGAAGTCGGTTAAATAGATGTTTACTCTTATAGAGTTTGACCCGTGGATTATAGATTACTTATAGTTTTACAAAAACTTCCATATGACCGAGCACAATAAGCCTCTAGCATCCACTAGGGAAGTAGTTAATTTATTGTAAGTAATTCGAAACTGGTTTAAGCTACACCAATGATCAACCATGACTTTTGATATTCAATAATACTTCCCATATGAAATTTTTCAATAATTATCTAGTAATTTATTTCCTAGTAGCTGTTTACCTGCGAATTCGTCAGCATTTTTACACTGTTTTAAGTGCATAACGGGAAATTTGTTTACAAACTTAAGCCTAATAGAAATCGAACCCAAGACTTACTAAAACAGAGAACTACTACTTCTACGTTCCAATGAACAACAGGGGAGTTAATATTTAGTTTAATTCACCACAGAGGCCGTTATAAAAAAAAGGAAACTAGTAAATATTGATATTGGTTTGGAAACGGGGGAAGACTCATGACTTTCAACAAGCAATCTGAAAGACAGTTTGTAAATAAATATACAAAATTTTATTTAATATTTCCCAGATCGTAGATCTTAATTTATTTCTGTGAGAGGTTCGTTTATATAATAAATGACTTTTTATTCATAGCACTCAGTATAAAACCAATAATAAATCTAGGTGTACCTTTTTCTTCAGCCAGTCCCTGTTCACTGCTGGATGTAGGCCTCCCCAAGTTTGCGCCACATAGCCCGGTCTCCCGTCTTCTTAAGTGTACCTACCGTCGAGGTAACAGGTACATATTTTCGCGAAGAGGTGTACGGCATTTTGACCTGCTTTTTAAAAATCAAGTAATTAGGTTTAAAAGTTTAACAGCTTACCTTTCTAGAAAATGTCTACTGGTTGTCTCTACATCTGCATGTTTACTATATTTTAAAGAGAAATACACTACTTGTGTGGTGCAAAGAATTTACTATGTGTATTAGACAAACGTACAATAATAATAATATAATATAAACGTATAATAATAAATAAAGGTGCAAATATTTACAAATAAAATTAAATATCACCAACCAAGTGCAAGTCGTATTCAATTTTTTTTTAGTGAGGTAAGTTTTTATATTCCTCTACTTATATAAAAAGTCTACGACTATGTAATGATGTACTGAAAAAAAAAAATTTTACTGTAGCATTGGGTATTAAATCTCACTCACTCAGTAGTTTCAGAGAAAAATCACTGATTCAATATGGCAATTTCATAACGGTTCCTATTTTGCCATCATACCTGCGGAATCCTAACATAATGAAATGACGAGAGGTAAAAAATAAATTCGGTATAATTTAGCAGTGATGTTTATTAGAGGTAAAAATTCCAAGGTTAAGTTTAAGGTTTTCAAATCCGGTTTTAACATTGTTATGACGTTTTTAAAGTGATTAATAATTCGTACAAAATGTACTAACATACATTCGAAATTAATTGGATCACTTTCTATTTATCATTATTTCATATATACCATACTTTAAATTTGCATGGATTTATGTATGTATGTATTTTTATAAATTAGTGTAAGTATATACATACTTCACATACATTGTATATTCAAATTGTACAGTCCATCTTTTTTCTGTACATACATACATCGCCAAATTAGTAAAGAATTTCTTTTAAGCTAGGTTGTCTAGAACAGATCACTGAGCTACAAGGCCTGTTGTTTTGCCAAGAAGTATTGTAATAATGCAATTTTTTTTTGTAATTGTTTAGTTTGGTAAACATTGAAGGCTTATATTTTGAGGAAGGACCTAATCCCTCGACTATGGATGACATACTTCTTCTACACGGGCTGCTGTATTGTGTCGTACATACGAGTACCTATAGGTACTACTACAGTCATTTTCTTTTAGTTTCTTGAGTGGTTTGGTTGGGGGCCCCGCAGGCCACATACACTGTCGAGGGATTACTTTTATCCCCCGGCATCTTCCAGGTATATTCCGGCGTGGGGCGGTTTATAACTCGCCCCACAGCAGAAGAGATCGGCGCACGCGGATCACGTCGCGCCCCTATCTCGACGGCATAAGCAGGTTAGTGAGAAACCCTGTTCACCAAGGGGCCCCGCGCCGCCCGCTTACGGCGCCGAAGGTCGAAACCCGCCCTCCAGCGCCGGCACGTTCTTCTTTGGAAGCAAGCAAGGAAGTCCACTAACGCTCCCGCTCCGCCTTCTTCTCCGTAAACATGATGCTCGCAGATGGAGGTGACGGTGTCCCATCCGGGTTTGCTCCCGACATGGTGCCAATCACTATGTAACTGTTTAAAATGAGTGTTTCTTGGTTGATGCGACCAATAAGTATTTTCCGTTACTTGTTTTTTTGTGATTACTCGTAAATTGCTTTGCTATGACGTTTGTTTTTTCCAAAAACTGTTGATACAGGCAAGAACATCATGGGTTTAACTTTATCTGGTGATCTCTAATTAGCAAATGAATCATTCATTACCCTTAAGGGACCATCCATAAATTACGTCCACACTAAGGGGACGAGTAAGTTCACCAAGTTGTGTCTCCATATATTCAATATACTCTATGGTGACATTCTATGACAAAGAGCTTGAGGGGTCCTAAAGTTCGTGACGTCATATTTCAAATTGTAGTAAAGTAGACCTTAGTGTTTAAATTATAAAAAATAATTTAAATGGGAATAAAACGAATTACGGAAGTTTTGTTTCGTTTCAATAACCTCTTGAAGTAAAACTGCAAAATATGTGATGTCACAGTAGGGAGGAGTCTCACGAATTTGACCAGCTATATAACAAAGACAGGGGAGGGGTCAAAATTACAAAAATCGTGTGTTATCCTTATCTCTATTATGCAGACCAATGACGACCGGTTCCTATTTTGACATTACTTGTATGGAGTTAATGTCAAAATTTAACCTATAAAGCAAATGAACGGTCGGTAAGATGTAGGAATCGACCTTTAATCAATAATGCAATTTTATGAAACATGACCATACATAGTGGAACACAAGTTCAATTTGCAAATTATGTCATTCAAGCATTGATATATAAAAAATACATTCAAGGCACAAAGTTGTAGATGGCCACTAAATAATATTGCTATTTTTCTTCATAAGTCCGTATTTTACTTTAGTCAGTATAACACAAAGTAAAAAATAAGTTACGAATATTAGGTATTTACACTCCCCATTAATTATAAAAAACTTGAGAGGTGTCAAGGGACACCCGGATGGAACGAAGTTCCTTTCTATTAATTAGTGAAGGAATTGAATTTTTTTTTAATTTATAATAATAAATATTTTTTAATATTTTTTTATTAATAATAAATATAATGTAATAGATAAATGATTGGTCTCCCATACAAACCAGTATTTCAACCCATTCTAGTTTTATTTATATATCCCCCGTCTATCTATCTGTAAACAACATAAACGACCAAAACTACTACAACTACTACAACTACCACAACTAATCAAACTACCTAAACTGCCGATACTACTAAAACTACCACAAGTACCAAAACTACCACAACTACCAAAACTACCGCAACTACCAAAACTACCACAACTACCAATACTATCAAAACTACCACAACTGTCAACCAAATCTACCACAACTACCAACCAAATCTACCACAATTACCAAAACTACTAACATATCTACCACAACGCCCAAACTACCGCATCTACCAAATTTGCCAAAACTACCACATCTACCAAAACTATCACAACTGTTTACGCTTTGGTTCAATTTTATCAAACCTTAAAATCTTGAGCACAATTAGTATATCAATGGGAAGGACACAAAGGGAACTCACCGGATCTCCACCAAATGGTTACGACAGTTCTTCTATGTTTCTTTTATCGTCTAGCCACTATTATTAAGTCTATAATAATATTTATATATAAAAATATTTGTAGCACAACACAATTTAAAGTATTTTTTATAATATTAAATATAAATATATTTCACTTGATCGGCGTACGCACAGAGCACACTTGGAGTACCTCCTTTCTTCGCATGATTTCTTCCGACCCAGTGAGCAAGGTATATTTGGCTCACATATAGGGAGTTATGAAGGGAAGAAAGGGATGGATAATAGTAATCAATATAATACACGTCATGCACATATCGAATATGTGGATTTTACCTTTCATATTAATTAAGTACTATAAATGGCTTAAACAACAACTACCAACTAAATCTACCACAACTACTAACCAAATATACCACAACTACCAAAACTACTAAACATATCTACCACAACGCCCATATCTATCACAACGCCCAAAACTACCGCAACTACCAAATCTACCTCAACTACCAAAACTACCAACCACATCTACCAAAACTACCACAACTACCAACCAAATCTACCACAACTACCACAATTACAAACCAAATCTACCACAACTACCAAAATTATAAAAACTACCAACCGAAACTACCAAAACTACCACAACCACCACAACTATCAAATTGACCAAAATAAACAAAATGACGAAGATGGCAAATCACAAATAAAAAGTCTATCATATTTTCTGGGATAACCTTTACATAAATCTATCCCAAAATCTATCCCATTATACGGGATGAAAAGTATCCCGTGTCCACCCTCGGTATAAAATTTACATATTACTGGGTTTCAGCCAAATCGGTCCAGTAGTTTTTCCGTGAAAACGGAACAGACAGACAGAGTGCATATATATATATATAAACCTGTATACACTCAACAAAAATAATCGTCGCGACACCACACTGTTCAATACGAACTGCAAAAAGTGTCGTTACAACTTTTGGTCTTAAAATTTTCCGTCTGGCCCCCTTTCGCAACGCGCGATAAGGAACTTCGTTCCAAAAATATCAATATCAGTATCAAATTTAAATTGCTCTAAATTTCTTCAAGCTCTATTGACGTGGGATTTAGTCTTGAATCGAACGTAAATATTGAATCGATAAAATGTCACAGCACACTAGTTTGGTATAATACTCAAATATTTTCAAACTCTTTTGGAACGAAGTTTGTAGCGTTGCGAAAGGGGGCTAGACGGAAAAAATTAAGACCAAAAGTTGTAACGACACTTTTTGCTATAGTTGTAAGCCGTGCGGCGTTATCAATGCTTATGTATTTAGCAAGCCGTGCGTGTTCTAACCTATACGCTGTTGTGTGTACAAAGTGCCGCGCATCTATGACGTGTACGAAAGAATCAGTGTGACCAGATTTTATTTGACGAATCTACTGCTTGTGGAGGTTAAAAACTACTGAATTCTACCAAAAGAGAACAAGAAAATACTAAAAATCTACTAGTTTTTTTGCTGTCGTAAAACATTAATGTTTTCTTGATTAAACGACAAAATAATAAAAACAACAAAGAAACTACCATTAATTAAAGAAACCAATGGTTTTTTTAATTAAATTTTACAATTAAATTTTTTTTTTTACTTTGGTTTCATTAATTATTTAGATAAAAATATAATTAAAAATTACATTACATTCCACATTTTAACGTAAGTAACTTGCATACCTGAGAAGTGTGTTTGGTATTTTTATGAAAGATGTAACAGTGGTGTAACAGGTGATGCTAGTGAAAGCAAGAATTAAGAAAGGTTTGCTAAAGTCAAAGTAGTTTGGGCGATACATTGATGTTAAAAAAACGATGTTTCATTTGCATCGCAGGAACAAGCGTCAAAAGTTTATGTAAATGGTGATAAAAAAAACCGACTTAAAAAACTAAAAAGTTAATATATAATATCTTAAACATCTTAAAGTCGGTGCTTAGTTATTTTCAAAATATAGTCATTTTTATGTTTTACTTTGCACCGCCTTCAAGATGTTTTAGATATTATATATTAATAATAATAGCTTTAGAAATAAGTTATTTTATACTTTTTAGTTTTTGAAGTCGGTTTTTTTAAACGAAGTTTTTTTATTTTATTTGTTACTTTTTAGTGTCTAGATATGTATATGTATGGGTAGACCTACGAAAAGTGCAGGGCTCCTTAAAAAATATAGGTCCCAAGAAACGGGAACAAAAAATGTTCGTAAAATGAATACTACTGAGCCAAACTATGTTAATTTTTTAGGGGACCTAATGGCAACTATTCCGCATCAGATTAAATAAGAATCACGTAAATCGGATCATAAATCTTAGCGTAATCGGTGTACATATGGAACGGAATAGATTTTTTTCATAAAAAATATTCATAAAATGAAAACTACGGGGCCAAACTATGTCAGATTTTTAGGGGACCAATTGGAAGCTATTCCGCGTCGAACAAAAAAGAATCACGTAAATCGGATCATAAATCTCGGAGTAATCGGTGAACATACATAAAAAAGAGATCCCGACGAATTGAGAACCTCCTCCTTTTTTTGAAGTTGGTTAAAAACATCGATATATCGTTCATAAACATCGATATTTTTAACATCGATGTTTTACTTTTATACACTACATTTTATACAAAACATAGATATCCTAACATCGATGTTTTTTATGAGCGATGTTTCATCCCTAGATATGCCAAAAAAGCACTAGAATAACTGAAATGCGTGAATTCTACTAAAATCTACCAAATAATTTTTACATACTAAATTCTGTTGCCAGTACCTCAAAATCTACCAAAAAAGTAGAAATCTACTAAATCTGGTCACGCTGGAAAGAATAGACAGACAGAGTGCATATATATATATATATATATATATATATATATATATATATACATATATATGTATATATATATATATATATATATATATATATATATGTGTGTGTGTGTGTGTGTGTGTGTGTGTGTGTGTGTGTGTGTGTGTGTGTGTGTGTGTGTGTGTGTATGTAACTTCGTTCCATCCGGGTGTCCCTTGACACCTCTCAAGTTTTTTATTTAGCGCTTTTTTCCAAGTCAGTAAAGGTTTTAGCTTTTGCAACATCCACTCCATTTCAATCCCCGGCAGGTATTTATTACTGTTCTCTTTAATGTCATTATTTAAGACCTTGAATCGTTATCTATTTTGACCGTAATGTAATGCATCTAAATTCTTAAGAGCGTCCGATCTGGCAGTCGCGTAATAATGTCACACGGCCACGGTCACACACAAAGCTCATAAACGCAGTTATCTTTGCACTATTCATATATTGTGTTTTAGGTTACCTAAATAAACTACAGCAGTAAACAGACTTATCGTTATTGTATATACAAGCACTCTATAAAATTAGTTCTGATGGAAACCTTTAAACAAATGAGTCAGTGTCTGTGATTTGCCTCATTGAAGAGAAAATGTACAAATCTGCAATAATCTTTATGGCGTCTTCTTATTAGCAGCAAAACACTGCACAGTGCTTGATTCTGTATTAAATAGCGACCAGATCACAGTCATCTAATACTAAGTCATGAGGTCAGGCACGGACTACCTATAAGCACTTGTTTCGCAATTCTGGCATTTTTCGCGATGGATGGAAAGGTTCAATTATAACCCCGTTTATAAAAATTAAAGTAAAACTGGATATGTCTTATTCATTTACGTGTGTTCATACCTTTCGATATTCCTTTTTGGTACACAATCAATGAAATCTTTTCCTCTTACCTTGCCATCTTTGAATACCAATTTATTTTGCCCCTGGAAGGACTTACGTCGTGCATGAAGATTCGTAGATTTAATATATCTATTTTATTTTTCTTGAAACTCTAATTGCTTATGAAGTCGTACGTGAATTATTTGTATTTCTATGACAGTTCTTGTTCTGAACATATAACTTCTTATTGGTTTCCGACATCATTTAAGATTGCACCATTTGCACCTGAATTTCCGTTCGCTGATGAAATATAACTGGCATTATTCCACTTTGAGCATTTTTTAAGTAAATTCTATTTGGCTTTAAAGCTTCAAAACGAGTTACTACTTAGCTAAATGGAAATTCATATTTCTCATGGTTAGGCATTGACATTAAATATGACAATACCAGCCGTCTTACAATCCTTCTCACTGGCATAATCTTTAATAGTTATCTAAATTTTAAGGATTCTTTTTTGTATGTGTCTGTATGATAATATTGTAAGATATGACATCTTACAACTAAAAATTGTAAGTTAAAAAAAAATTAAGTTAAACACAACTAAATATATAAGAAAGTGTAAGTAGTTTCTCTTGCCGATTCCTTCGCAAAACTTGTCCTACTACTTAGGTATATATCGCGGATATTATCGAATATTTCGGCATAAAAAGCAACCTAACGTATGTTGCTTTTGCATTCCTTTAACGACAGTAATATATATCAAATTTCTTAGTAACCTAGCAACTAACTCCCAGGGGATGCCGCTGTTGGACACCGCTCCATCCAGCAAATGTACAAAGGGGACGCGCCCCCGAGGCTGCGAGCGGCTACTGCCATATCCTTTCTATTTCTGTGTTACTGCCGGCCCACCTATCCACTCCTAATCCTTGATCCTAGTTCGATCCCTGCAAACCTTGTTCCTTCCGATGTCAGGAAGAGTGCCGTTATGCCGAAGTCGTTTGAGGCGGAGTGGCAGGCAACAGTCAGCGTCAAGCATCCTGCTCCGCTGGCAGTCGAGGAGAGAGCGAGTGCTTCTGCCCACGCACCCCAGGAAGAGTAAAACCGGCAACGGAGGGTCGTGCACGACGACCTCCAGCCGCCGTTGGCTATGTCCGTGCATATGATCGGCGGGGACATCGAATCTCCCTCACATTAAGGCCACAAAAGAGGGACGCACACTGGTCCGCGCGCTGCCTTACATCGAGGTGAGACCCGAAGGAGCCGAAGAGACCCAGCTCTCCGGAAAACGAATGGTGAGGCCTGCCTGTAAAGGTGCCGGCCGTCGTCCGTCCGGGCAGGAGGTGAATGCACAAGCGAACTTACAGCCCGGACAAGGAACGTTCGAGGATCGGCCAGGTGTTTTAGTGGGCCAAACTGTGGCGTGGCAATAGCATTCCTGGGAGATATTAGTGCTACCCTGACGAATCCCAAACAGGGGCCGCGACCTTTCCCTTTCGCGCGCCCTATGTTCTTCAATTGGATTTCCCCTGGTAAAAAAAGAATCGAGTAGCCTCATTTTGGTGACATTATCTTTTCGACAAGATTGTGATATAACACATATAATATATTTGTAATATGTTACAATTTTGACAAAAAAGAATGTCACCAACAAGTTACGTAGTTATAAAGTCCTGCACTGACTCCGATTTATATTCAAAATAAATACGTAATATTTTATGTATTAAAAAACATTCAATATTAAATTAACATCTTGTACATTACATATTTATCCGAAAAACATAGACATTAATGACAATTTTCAAAATGTTAAATAAATGTCATTACAATTTCACATAAGGGTGACGTAGTAAATATGGAAATATATGCATTGAAGTTATAGTCCATTTACAACGAGAACGACAGTCAACCGTCACACGGCCTGGGAATCGAAACACATTTTTATTATGTTTGGAAATAGTGTAATGTACATTCGGAATAAATAAAAAAGTTAACACAATGTTTAGTTTATCAGACACGACACGAATCACCGTAAGGTGGAATTCCCTTAGACAAAGCGTTGTTCTCGGGCTCTATCAGTCATTTGTGTACCTCCGACACGATCGTATCCACTGTCAATTGGCTTGAGGTAAGTGCAGCAGACAATTCACATTCATGAAATTACTTAATAAAAATAGTAATTTGCAATCAATAAATTGACACTACTACCGTGATTTCCCAATAATTAAGTATTATATGGATAATATTTATTAAAATCTAAAAAGTTAATCTGTTTTCACTAGTCGTCTCTAATGCCTAGTTTCTAGTTTTATTACTTACAGAAAAATAAATATGTGTTTGAATGAATGCGCTTGACAAGTTGTAATCAAAGAATATAGTGTTCAGAATTGACTCGTTACAATCGTAAAACATAACGTCCATCGGGCTTATTGCCAATTTAATTTGCATTCAATAATGAAATCTGTACTTTTTATATATATTTAATACCTTTAAAATTATTACGAAGATAAATATGCCATTTAGGCATATTAGAATATACAAATAAACAATAATACGAGGGTGAATCAAACAGTTCTTGGAATCAATATTAAAATATGCAAAATTTTAAACAACAATATGCATTTAGAATAAAGCGTTTTTAACTTCCTTATCCTTTGCGAGAAAATTTGTTTTTCTGGAGTCTCGAAAAACTACGGCAGCCATAACCACGTCATTATCTTGAAATTTAGTTCCACAATTTTTCTCTTTTAATTTTGGGAATAAGTGAAAATTAGGGCTAAGTTCGGAGAATTTGGTGGGTGGTCCAAGAAATTTAAGCCAGCACAGCGGATTGGGTTCAGGGCAACTTCCGAACTATGAGCGGGAGAGCATTATAGTGAAGAAACAATATGCCTAGCGACAGTTTTCCACGACGTTTTTCTTTAATCGCTTCACGAACATTCGGAATTAAATTTGCATAATAGGGTCCAGTAATCGTCTGGCCTTTTGGCATGTAATCAATAAAACGAATTCCTTCAATAGTGAAATTAGTGTTTTGGGATAGCCCAAAGCACCGAGGCATGATGTTGCCAGCGATAAGAGCAACTCCAAATTTCTTAATGGATAGAAAGTATGGGCGTTTCCAAGACGTGCTTTGTCTCTTAGTTTTAGGATCGAAATAGCAGACCCACGTTAATTTATGTTGACAAGGCGACGGCAATAATTATCCGAATCACGCTGGAACATTTCGAGATTACGATTAGAAATTTCCAAACGTCGTTTTTTGTTTGCGTCGGTTAACATTTGTGACACCTATCTTGCCGACACTTCTTCAAACCCCAGTGAATCAATTAAAATGGATTGTACGCTATCAAAAGATATTTTTAGGATCTCAGCTATGTTTTATAGATATTCTTTTGTCTTACAAAACTAGATTCTCACACACTTTTATCCATAATTTTGCATTTTTAGCAACTCGTTGCACAAAACAATGAACTAACTGACAAAAACAAGTGACAGTCTCAGAATACAGGATATTCTGTATTCTGAGGTGACAGTTGGCCGAAAGATTGTGTTGACACTCTTTAATTTAAATATCGAGCTTTTCCTAAAAAGTTTTAATATATATGCACTTCTAAATTTTTTTTCTTTCACCTAGGTACACAAAATGAACCGTTTGTGTACTCGATAAACAAAAAGAAACAAATAGTTCGATCGAGGAACTACGCGAGGAACAGCCGTTTTACGAATACGGTTTATGCCCTTTGCAGTGACATACACATCTTCGTCCAAAAAATGTTCTGAACAAACGACGCTTGAATTATTCGGCTTAAAAAATTCTTCACGCCTTTGTCGACTAACAAGTAATCTCCATTCTTCACATCGTATATGATCACGAGGAAAACTAAAATATCAAAAATACGCTTTTAAGTTTTCAAGAAGTTTTTAATGTGACATGTTGCGCCAAAGCGACACTCACAGACTACGCGACACTTCTGACATTAGCATGCCGCATGTCGCGAACCCATAAGTTGTCCCATTATTAATCCATATACATTATAATATTTACGAACATTAAAAAAATCGTCAAATTGACTACCTTTTCTCCTATATCAAATTATATAACGTAACCATATTTGTCAAAAACTAAATACAAAAAAGTTCAAAAGTACATAAACTTATTAATTAAAAAAATAAACACAACAATAAAAATCGAGTCCATTGACAAGAACAGAGTGATTTTTATTATGCGACCTTGAGTAAAGTTTTTAGACAAATTAAATCAAAATCACATATTGCTTCCTATATTCAGACATAAAAACAACAAAAACTAATCAATAAACTCTTTTACTTACCGAAAATATGATATCCCATCCTTTTTTAACCTTTTTGACGTAATATTCTTGCAATTTGTGAGAGAACACTTCGGCATTTTTAACGAGTTCACTTAGACGCGGGCGACGCGAGGCTATTTGAAATGAGCGCACTATTTAGAAAATTGCGCTCATTGTAGGAGGACGGTTTTGAGGCGTTGTTTGTGTATCTAGGGTTTTTCATATATCAATGTTTTAAACTCATAAAAAGTGTTCTCTCGTCTCTGAATATTGGAACAACGGAGGGGAAAACTGTGTAAATACTTCAAAGTTGTACAACACGAAGTAATTTCAATGAAAATGTGTTTATCTGAACAATATCAGTTTGATGGGCGCCGGCAGTGAAATGCAAGGCGGTGCACTTGTACCGTGTATCAGACTTTTTTTACGTACTTTTTAAAAAAAATCTTGAAGCCATCTTTGTCGCTGTACTATTGTTTATCACTTTGTCAATAAATTTAGCATCTCCCTTTACTCTTTTCCTGTGAACACTGAACATATACAGGCCGCTTAGCCTCGCGTCTCTCATCCCATTTGAACTTGACATTACTTTTATATACATAATATATATAATTGTATATTTTATAATAGTTAATGGTAGATGCAGATACACCTGCCTGAAAGTAATCCTGGCGGCCACTTTGATCATTTCAGTAGTTTTTCAGGTGTGGGGTATTTCCTCCTTATCTAGATTATAGGTAGTCATCTCTACGGCACTCTTCAATATCCTTTTAAAATGTAAACTTTTGTAAATATATCACTTTAAAAGAATATAAAAGACATTATTCATATTCTTGTAATTTTCGTCATTTAATATTATAGGTACATACATAATTTATTGCACGCGACTGTACATTTAATATAAATCATCAAATTACTTAATTGTATTTATGTATAGTATGGTCATGAATAATATTTCCATTAAACGCTAATTATAAAAGAAAAAATGAATAAATTGGTCCCAGAGTTTACCTAACTCGTCTAACTTGCCAGTACAAAATGTATAATATATTAAATATGTATATATATTATTTATGTATATATATTAATTAATTATAAAGTCTAAGCTAAGTCATCTGCATTTATAACATATTTTTAAACGAAATATGTATATGTTTATATTTAGCCCCGAAATTTTATAAATAGTATTTGATCACTGTTAAAAGATAAGACCTCCCTTTGTACACAATTATAATAGTATTAGTTTGTAAGTTTTTTGTAATAGTGTAGAATAAATAGTTATCAATTGCATTGCAATTATGGTAATGCGAATTACCATAATTGCAATGCATTATTTATAAGAACTTTGCACTTCGTATTCGTAACCTATATGCACATAGATCAAGTCATGTACAAATTATGAAATGAACTAAAATTTAATTTGCCTAAACCTGTTGAGAAAGGAGTACATAAGGGGATCTTTGAAAGTTGCACCCGTGACTGAAAAATTGAGAGGAAGAAGACAAGTTGGCATGGGCATATAATGAGGAGGGATGAAAGTCACGTGACAAAAATAATGTTAAACTACAAGATGGATGTGCACAGATGTAAACGTAGACCAAAAAAAGATGGATGGAGTGCGTAAAAGATGATATGATGATTTGTGGTGTGATAGAAGATGTATATCAGAATACAAGATTGTGGAAGGAAAAGACATATTGTGCAGATCTCAATTAATTGGGATATGGTGAAAGAAAAGAGAGAGAGATTTGGCGTCGCTCTCTAATTCTTACTATAAAAACTGGCCAACTAATGCATGCTCGTGTGCGTGACAGCGTTGTCTTACACTCGCAATCCGCCATTTTATGAGATGCCAGTTAAAGACAAATTCACAATATTTATGGACAAACTTATCATAATATATAAAAATAAAAAGGTCTAATTGATGCTTTTTCAAGAAAGTAAAAAATGTAAAATTTAAATATCCATCATAAATAGTGGCAACGTAAAGTACCACTACAACAATTACAATTTATTTTAAAGTGAAACTTCTTTTGGGAGGGACGGTGTGAATTGGATTTTATGAAACAAAAAAAGTGTAACTATAAATGTATTTATAGGGTTTCGGCTGTGAGAAAATGAACTAAAATATAGATAGATAGATAACACTTTATTGCTCACCAAAACAAACAAATACAAAACAAAATGCATAATTACAATATTTCTTGGCTAAACAACAGGCGGCCTTATCGCTAAAAGCGATCTCTTCCAGGCAACCCAGCTTAATAGAAATTCTTAACGAATCTGGCGATGTAGGTGGAGCAGAAAAATGATCGGACTGTACAATTTAAATATACATACTTACACTAATTTATAAATTTAATACATATAAATATATATATATATATATATATATATATATATATATATATGTGTGTGTGTGTGTGTATATGTATATGTATATGCATAATAATCTAAATAAATAAATTTATATATATGTTAAAATTATATGTGACAATTTATATATAACAATAGATAAATACGTAAATGCGTAATATATTAGACATACTATTTAAAGATAGATAGTACTTTCTAAGGGAGTTCCGAAATATAGGTAATGTTTTGGCCTCTCTGACAGTAAGAGGCAACGCAATCCATAGTTTGACAGCCTGCACTGTAAAAGAGTTATCATAAAATGATGAAGTGTGTACAGGTGTCAGGAGTCTACGATATGTATCTGAGCGAAAATTGTGAGAAGTGGAGAGGCGAAGGAATTCAAAACGTTCCTTAAGGTAAGGAGGACTAAATATAGTACATGATAGTGATGTATCGATGTCATTTCAAGCGACTCAGTCTTCCTGACTAGGAAGAATCCGACATTTGACATGATTTTTGTCAGTTTTCCGAACCCTGTTTTATATAGGATTTTGAATGGGAAAAATATTTGTCTTCTAGACCGAAAGAGCACGTGAGGCTTTATGAATGTGTTCCATACTGCTTTGTACTAGTACAAAGCACTTTCCTAGGAAAGTGCTTTGCACTATGTAGTGTAGCTCACAATATGGATGTCCCTTACAACTTCACTTTGTAATGTTCAATGCTTAGATTATAGAATGTTCAATGACTATGCCAAAAAGCGTGGAGCGGTTTGATTTAATTAAAGTATGTATCAAAAGGTATCCATGCTTTTTAGCAATGTTATTTAACATTACGAACTGACAAATGGAATTACGTTATTTTATACTTTTGGAAAAATCGTATTTTTTGTTTTTGCTTAATTATGATTTATGTACTTTCATAACATTTACGTTAAATCGGACTTTGAAATAATAAAAATATAATTATAATAATTATTTATTTATTTCAGACACAAAGATCCATTATTTTCCATTCCGATTCCAACAAATTTTATACAGACAATGTTATTATTAAATTAAACCTTAAAAAAATTAAATTAATAAATGTCAATCAGTCAATAAGTCAGTCGCTCGTCGCTCGGCCAGTCTTTTATTGAAGCGTTTCATTAATATATATATTTTACATTAAATTAATTATTCTATGCAGTAATCTTCAGCCAGTCCCAATACATTTTTGTTTGTTGTAGCCTGCTAGTAAGGACCGCAATTATACTGTTTCTAGACCTCTCAATCCTAGTCAAGAAATTTGTAATGTAACTTCTCCGGATAGTACAAAACGTGTTCAATCTAGCCTTAAGAAACATACTCGAGGCACTAAAGTATCATTACACTATAAGATCAATAATAAACAAATACTTTTTCATCATCATGTATCAAACTATGCAATCAAGTTAAAACTCGGAAGCTCTAGCACCAGCCGTTCTGGAAATATAGCCGATCAAGATTTTGCAAAAAAAATCTCTTCCCTTTTTTATGTATAGATCTAGTCAAGCTCTTTTGCTAGAGTACCATAAACATGGGCCTAGCTTGACCCCTTTAGGTGATACGGGTCATTAAAGTTTTGACACTTTAGGTGGGTAGGTCTCGTTGAGACGTTTTCTTGGAGTACCTTGAACATGTTTCTAGTTTCAACCGTTTAGGAGCCGTCAAAGTTTTGACATTCGAGAAAAAAATAAGCTTTTTTGACACATATAGTCCAAATATTGGTGAGACAACAGCACAATAGCTAATGAAACAAACAAATATCAGTCAGGAAGCCGCAATTTTCTTAACATTTTTGATATGAAAATGACACGCATTTACAATATCGGTGGGGTAGGGGAATGAAATAGGAAGATGGGATAAGGAATGTAGGATAGAGAGTGGCAAGTGGGCCATTGGAACTCTCACTCATCTGTTTGAAACACAATTAGCTCAGGGTTGACCATTACAAGTTGATATTCTGTGAGAGCGTGATATCACACCAGTCAAGTTGGCCCTAAAAGCTGTAATTAAAATAATGATTCCAACATAGCTCTGTCACGTATAAAAAGGCTTTATAATGTTTTCCCTTCATCGTTGTCAGCTTACTGCACTCCACAGCTGGACATAAGACTCCCCGACTCAGCGTCACATAAAACTGTTTTATTTCCGGAGGAGCTATTTTCTATAGAACTGTTGGTTTTTTCGTCTTCGCTTGAACAGGATTCCTTTTCAGTGATAGATGCAGACATGGATGATATATTTGTCTGTCAACGTGTCGATAATAACGTAAACTTTTTGTACTCCTCTATTCTTCTTACTCTCACAAACCTGCCTAGTCATTTAATTCAGTTCTTTTTCTTACCATGTGTTCGGAAGCTTGCTGTTTTTGGACTAATCTTTTATGTCATAATTTTTTTACACAATTTAATTCAAATTCAGACAATAACAACAATAAATTTAACTAATTATAAAAATGAAAAAAAAACGTGTGCGTCTCGGGACGCCCGACAGAAATAATAACTTAGCCTACCTACCGCTGTCGTATGTGTGAGAGAAAGGGAAGCCAGACAGACTGGCGCCGTAACGCGTTACATAACGAAGCGGTTTACCCTCCCATAAGAAGTTATCACTTCAAAAATCTTAATGGAATAATAACAGAGCAATTAACAAACAACAAACTTTTGCGCTCTATTGTACTTAGCTTAGACGCGCGCGTGTGTGTGCTGTGTACGGACGTAGCTCAATACTACTATGGCTACGTCGTAATGACCGCAGGGCTGCCTGTGTGTGCTTGCTAGATGAGTTGAACAAAAAGCGCTAGATTCTGTTACATGATCAAAATTATCCAGCAAGTGCGTGTCGTACCACGTAAACTGAAGAATTATTATATATAAAATAATTACAGTAAAAATCATTATAAGGTTATAATCTCTAAGGCCGTGAATCACAAAGATTACACAAACTCATTTTGGTATTGAGATGTGCATTAATGGCAATTAAGCATTATCATATAACTTGAAAACAGTCTCAACGACTTTCACCAACTCTACTCAATCTTAACCTTAATTGGTGACCTTTAAACTCATGCAAAAATTTTCCGTGTTATTCAAAAGATTAATACAAAAAAATCATATAGGCATAATTATAGTGAGTTATTGTTGGGAACTTGCAGTAAACTTTTGCTGCGCGATTTTATTTTCATAAAACTTTAGGTTTTTATTTAAAATTCACAATAAATGTAGGGCGCATAAGATCACTGCTAGTTTTGAAGCAAAAGTCGTGTATGTAAAAGCAATTTCAATTGTTTAGTAAAATATATGACTTTTGGGCTGACAAGCTCCTTTGTTTGGCGTCGATCAAATAGGCTGGAGTAAGAGCATGGTTCAGGCTTTCACCTGGTACTAATTTGATGACAGTGACTAAAAAGTGGATTTGAATACTGCCGAGCGTAGGAAGTACTACGGTTATAATAAACGTAAACGCCAATAAATTCATGGCAAATTCGATTTTTTTGGGTCCTAGTCGCTGGTTTCTTAAAGATAGGCTATGGGGAATAGAGTTGTATGAAGTCCACGCCACTGGTAGGTACATAGGTAACGTAAAGCATCTTGTGTACATAATTCATTTTTGAAAATAAATCATTCTACTCTATTCTAAGATATAACCAACTTCTTAGACACTAATTTGGGGGTTTTATTCATAACAAAAATTACATATCTAAATACATGATAATAATAAATACTTATTTAGTAGCTAAGACTCAAGCTCCAGGGGTGAAAGTAATAAATGATATAACGTCGGAAGTAGCTTCGGTGAACCTACAGCCCATCTCTTGATACACCTGATCCACTTGTACCTTAGTTGGTTTAATGGTCTAAGACTTGTACCCATGTTACTACTCGCCAAATTTGTATGGCATTTTTGGGGCCCATGAAGGGAGTGGCGAGTCATCGCCGGCCCATATTATACATGTTCCGTGCTCCAGTGCTGTTCAAGTAGTTAATTAAATATTTGGTTAATTTTTGGTTCATTTTGCTCAAAAGTAATTGCATTGTAGGCAATAGAGAGTGTATGAATTCCTTTATATTAATTTTTTTACAACTTACTACCTACTTAATAAATAACGAATAAAATCTTGTGGCAAAAACCAAGTTCCGTTGTACAAGAATAAAGATTGCACCCGGAAAGTCTGCGTAATTACATGTAACTGAAAGGAGTCAAAGACCTCTTGTGACCTTTGTTGAATGGTCTAAGTTGTAGATGCATAAATAACTCACCGGGATATATACACACAATCAGTGGAATTTAGTTATAAATTATCTATATATGATAAAAGATGATTGGTATCATAATAATTTCTTTATAGGTTAATCCTAATGTAAATGTCCTAATCGTATGTTCTCGATCAGCATCTGTCGTTTATAACATGTTTTCAAACGATTCAAAATTAAAATGAAATTCACGTCCAAGGTAATAATTGTAATCGAAAAAAACAGAATAATGTAACATATTAATAATAAAAAAAAATATTACATTTAATTTTTAAAATTAATATTAGATAATTAGGTTTAATTAAGGTTACGTTTTCTTCACTGTATCTAATTTATTTTCAGTACTGTTACGTGCGAGCGGGGGTACGCATTTAGGATTGGAAGAAAACACCAGTTTTTAACTAAACGCTTTTATTGACTTACACAGCCGCGCGTAATACCTCTGCGCAGGGTTGCCCCTATACCATTGATGTAACAATAAATTATTTTATTGCTACATCAATGCCCTATACGCACGACTAACTATGCACTGTCCCGACGATAAGTTGTCTCGCTCACAATACCGTTGCCGATATTGCGTAGACCTCCTCCTCTGCTACTGCAGTGTTCACCTCCGATATTACGTCCTTCACTTAACTGCCCACTAAACTTGTCACTAAATTCACCACTTAACTCGTCACTGTCTTCTAATAATCTTATTTTCTAACTCTTCCGTATCGCACTTGTTGCTTCGCCGTTTTGAACTGAACTCAACTCTAAACTGCCCGGTAGGTGCGCCTTACGCTGCTTATATACCCGGAAGAATTTTCTGGATACCATAATTTCGATTTTCTTTTTGTTATTCTTTTATTTACTATCTGTCCCTTTCTAAACATCTATCTATCTCTGTCTATTCCTTCCCGAACCTTCTATTCGAGCACTTTCGTTTATCATGTATTCCTTTCTAACATCTATCTTTCTCTGTCTTTTCCTTCTCGAACTTTCTATTCTAGAACTTTGGTTCATCATCCATCCCTTTCTAAAATGTATCCGTCCTTGTGTTTTCTTTCCAGAATTTTCTAACTTTTCCTAAAAGTTCTTAAACTTACTAGATGGTTCCACCATCATTCGCCACAATACTAATATAATTGAAGTGTCTGTCTGTGATTTTTAAATTAATGCCGATATTTATCTGAAAATTATACTATCTAAACGACACCCATTCATAAATGACCATTTTTTAAATACTTTTCTCTGAATAGGTGTGCCTTAATGTTTGTCTAGAATAGGCTGCGAAACGGATTAACAATTTAATTTAAAAAATTATTAATTTATAAAGGTTAAAACAGTTGTGTTATCAGAACTGTCCATGTAGGTATGTATCATCTCGAAAACGTGCGGGTGCCACAAGTTATGAATAAATTCCCACGCGAACTAAGTGATGGCCATAGCGAATCCTCTATCTATATCCCGATTAATATTATAAATTCGAAAGTTACTCTGTCTGTCTGTCTGTTTGTTCCGCTTTCACGGAAAAACTGTGGGACCGGTTTGGCTAAAACTCACTTACATATTTATATATTTTCGATGCCGAGGATCAACATAGGATACTTTTATCCCGAAAAATGAAATAGTTTCGATTCTTCGTAGTGATAAAGGTATAACTAGTCTGGCCATAAATACTGTTACATAAAAACTTTTCTGGGAGTTTTTGGCGGGAACTGAAAGGTGATGTTGTGCTGTGCAGTTTTATTTTCTAAAAATGTGTAAAATTACTCTAAAATGAACAATAGTTTTAGGATATTGATCGTTTTTGAGTAGTAATTATGTGTTTTGTGAGAAATGTGAACTGTATCGTCAAATGTGGCCTTTTGAGTTGTCACAAGAACTCCGTTGAATGGCACTAGCTGATTACCTACAGTTCAGCTGTGCTACACATAGGCTTAAGAAAATGAAGAAACTAAATGTATATTGTAAACTAAGATCTGGCTTAAAGCCCTAGTTGCCAAGCCATAAATATAATAAATAATAAAAACTTTTCTTTTTTTTCAACTTTTTAATTATTTTGAATTTGGAACACGTAGGTATATTATTTTAAAAACTTCTTTCGATTTTGCGCCTTTTCACATTTTTTTGGGTTCATTATCAAATTACAATATGGAATGGGGCGTTAAAGTAAATAGGAGTGCAGTGATCGCCTTGCACAAAGTGGGTATGGAGCCGTCGGTCATATTCCAGACACTTCAAAAGCTTGGTATCAGCCGTATGTTCGTATATCGTACTATCAACAGATCCAATAACCCTTCGCCTCTCGAAGACCAGAAAAGATCGGGGCGGCCGCGTGCGGTTAGAACTATAAAGGCTGTTTTATATGTGTTATAAATGCTGTTAAAGCCAGAATTCGTGGAAGTGGAGGTTTGACCCGTGGCTCAGCCGCGGGGTAAACACTAGTTAATGAATCTGTAAATGGTTTGAGTTTGTACATTGCGATTAAAATGTGAAAGAAATCACGAGGAATAATTCGGACCACGAGATTCCGAAAATGCAATTTTAAATTATTTGTCTGTCTATCTGTACGTCTGTCTGTTAGAGCATCACGTAAAAAGTACTGAACGGCTTTTAATGAAATTCATATATCACGGGGAGTACTTAGGATACTATTTATCTCGATAAATGACGTCGTTTTCGTGGGATACAGAAGGCGGGTTTTTTTACCCGAATCAACACTTATGATACATTTTATCCTAATAAATGATGTTGTTTCCATAAAATAGACAGGTTGGCTAAATGGATGGCGCTGCAATCGCGATTCACTAACTAATACGTTGATCTAAGGAAATAACAGGTTGGCTTCGACTCATCTCTATGCTTTGCTGAGCAGCTTTTTAGACTATATGGACTTAGTTTATTTGTTATTGTAGTGAGTTGAACAGGAAACAGTAAAGTTTTAGGTCTAATAAGTATAAAATAACTAATTTAGTTTTATGTTAGTAACATAGAGCTACCAAGTAGAGGTTTTCACGCGGCGTAACGCGGGGAAACTCTAGTAAAGTAATAAATTTATTTATTTTAATGCTTATGCATATCACTAATTACTTATCACATATATATCCTTTTAATTTTCAAGTATTATCTGATTTTGGTATAGAACAATTTTTTACATATAACTACAATGACAAGACATTTTTGAGGAAAACAAACTTGTAAACAGTAAAATAAATACTTATAAAAATGAGTAATTTTTAAATATCATTAAGTACTTATATAATTTCAGCCTGTAAATACCCACATACCTAGTATTCACAAGTCTCCCTGTTTTAGAGGAATAGGTAATATACCCGACAAGCTTATGCAAACTCGCCAATGAGTTTCATACATAAGTTATATAGATGTATTGATTCGTCACGATATTTTCTACACCTTGATTACACCTAGTGATTAAAAATAATATCAATATGCGGCAAGGTGCAATAGGTGACATTGGTAGCTTAACCTCGTTATAATATGTATTCCAATAATCTCACAACTGCCGAAAACTGAGTAAAGTTGAGAAGAAAACCCGGCATCTAAAGCGGCCTCTTAGAACGCAACCGGAATTGAATGCTAGGATGATGCACATTGAATAAATAGGCAAGAAAAGCTGCCTAAGTGATGTGTGCTTCCGAGTCGAGATTCGAACCTACGAATATTTAGAGTGATAGGCACGCAGGTCCCTTAACCGGTCATTTACCACAAGCTGAATATTTTAACCGTATATAAAATGTTAGACTTTATTAATTCAAAGTAGAACCTACATGCATTCAATTTGTATAAGTACTACATGTATGTACAATCAAACAAATTGAAACATGACCCACCATAAGGTCATTTTCTTACAGTCGTGAAATACAATTAGGTTGAAATTCACCTGAACATACATTTCCTTGGTAACGAACTTGTTATCATGTTATTAGACATTGATAGTTACTGACTACGTTGGATTAAACAGATCGGAGAGACTCGTCTATACTTGTGTAACATCTGACAAATACTATTACGTGCTATTACTATGTCTGTCATTAAGTATGTTGGATTAAGTGCCGTTTCCTATATCTTACCGACCGTTTATTTGCCTTACTAACGATTAAAATTTGAAGTAATCTCTATACAAGCAATGTCAAAATTCAACCTACGGTAAAGCAGGGGAAGTGGAGTGGAGTGAATAGTGAGATATCGGAACCGGTCATAAATCAAGCCAAAGGTGACACAGGCCAAACCTTTTGTATATACAACATTAGATATTAGGGTTATCGTTATACGTTAGGTAGCAGAAATACACAAGAAAATAAAACATTAACAACATTAATGTGGAAGAAAAAAAAATTTTTTTTTAATTTTATTAATTGGTTGTATTTCAAAGTTAGAAATGGCACTCATTTTACTTTACTTAAACCTAAAACCGGGTATAAGCACCATTGTTTTCAATGACGTCTAATAGTCGATTACGCATCGACCCGATTAGGCGATTGCAGATGTCGGTTCCACTCATGTAATTCCAAATTTCATTACAGTGCTGCTCAATTGCTTCCTTTGTCCTCTCGTTTCTGTTATCCCACATTTGAACCATCAAACCCCATAAATTTTCTATTGGGTTGAGGTCTGGTGACCTAGATGGCCATGGAATTAGAGTAATTTCATCTTCATGCTGGGTAAGCCAGTTCGAGACAATTCTGGCGGTATGTACTCGACAATTGTCGTGAACGTAGGAGAATACAGGTACTTCTTCAAGTGGGTACACTATTCGCACTGTCGGTAACATTGATTCTTCCAACAAATCGACATAGTGTAATGCGTTTTGACGAGGAGAAATTTGGACAAGTTCACCTATACCCCCGGTACCCATCCAGGCCCACATGTTAGCTGAAATTCGACCAGATAATTGATTGGATACTACGTGATCCTCTGTGTATCGCGTATTGTTATAACGCCACAAAGTTAAGCGACCATGTTGAGAAGATCTAAATGATTTTTCATTTGAAAATATGGTATTAGTCCAGTCAAAGTCTAAATAATTACATGCAAAATTTAATCTTGCAGTTTTGTGTGCATTCGTTAAGTGTACTTTCTTAGCATAATGCCGGTAATGCAGTCCAATACGGTGTAAATGATTTCTTATGGTCTGTAAACAAACGTCGTAACGTGCCGCGAAATCTTGGGTACGAGAAAAGGGATGTTCTTCATAATGGTGCTGCATATCTGTACTTTGTTGGTTTGTTATTCGACGAACGCCATGATTATGTTTTCGTCTATCTTCAAGAATGCCCTCTTCAGCGTGCCGTCTGATCCATGTCCTCACTGTGTTCCGACTTATATTTAACACTCGTGATATTTCTCGAATGCCATAGCCTTCCTCACTGAACACTACAATCCGAGCTCTTTGTTCTGCGAGACTACCCATTATACAATTTAAATAAATATTTAATTCTTAGATATTGAGTTCTAATTTTTTTCTCATTGACTTTACTTGACTTCTGATATACTTTCAGAATGACATTTTATTTTTAAAATTATAATACTTTTTCTATAATGAAAAGAGTTAGAATTATAAGGCAGATTTCAGTTCGAGATTCAAATTATTTCAAATCATTACTGTTTTATCTTAAACATATCTAGTGCAATGATAACAAAGTTTAAAATTGCGTAGTTCTGAGGCTAGTGACGCATTTTTATTAATGTTTATAACGTCCTAAGTGCAACACACACAATAAACCTTACTATTTTGACGGTTTTAAAGGAATTATTAGCAAAGTGGGTCATAAATCAGTTGTGCCGATCGTACACAAACGCTTTGTTTAAGGAACCGTTGTTTACTTTACCGTTACCGAGACGCGCATAATTAAGTACGTTTCCTTATTTTCAAATATTTGTTACAATGTATTAATTTAAATAAATTATTTTTATGCCGTATCGTCCATTCATTAAATACTTTTTTATTTACTACATTGAGAGGAGGTTCTTGCTTAATACTATTTAAATAAAATAACGTTTAGGCCTTTTTTATACTAAGGTGAGCAAAAATGATTAGATACTAAAGATTACTAATTATTTTCTAAACCGAATGTCACAAATGGTATTTGCTAAGTTTTCATAACTGTTAAATACAATTAAAAATATGTTTTAATTATATTGAATTTATTGAGAACCCAAAAAAAACGCATGAAGTGTATTATATAATTAATTATTTATTGTATTTTTGATACCTAAATGATAATTACAGACAAAAATAAAATAGTAATTTGATGAGGTGTAATTTGTATCTATAATAACAATAAATAATTAAAATATATCCTCCTTTTTGAAATCTATACTTATAATAAAATTGTAGAGGTCGAATTTTTGTACAATTAAAAAAAAATGCTAAAAACCGAGTCAGGGGGATGTAAGAAGTGAAATAGAACTAATTTAGATTTTTTTGTTTTTCTGTTTGTCTGTCTGTTTGTACCGGCTAATCTCAGAAACGACTAGACCGATTTACATGAAATTTTTGATAGTGATAGCTTATATCCCTGGTCAACATATAGGATACTTTTGATCCCGAAAAATTAAATAGTTCCCGTGGGATAGTTAAAAAGCTTTAATTACTTAAACAGCTTATAACAGACTAAAGACAGGGAGACTCTCTGCAACGTAACATAATACAAGCGGATAATTTGACAGGGTGTGGTGTCAGTAAGAGAGTTTTATCTTATATTGTATATAATATATAAAGCAGATAAGTTTGTTTCTTTGTTTGTTTGCTTGAACGCGCTAATCTCAGGAACTACTGGTCTGATTTTTCAGTGTTAGATATCCCATTTGTTGATGAAGGTTACAGGCTATAAACCATTACGCTAAGAGCAATAGGAGCGGAGCACCAATGAAGAATGTTTCAAAAACGCGGGTGTTTTTTAACTTCCTTTCCACGCGTACGAAGTCACGGGCAGAACCTAATCTTACATATAAAAATGAATCGCAAAATGTGTTGGTAAGCGCATAACTTGAGAATGACTTTACCGATTTTGATGAAATATTGTGTGTGTATTTGAGTGGGTCCCGGGATGGCTTAAATCCACAATTGGAACCGGTAGATGGCGCTGAGATCGGGTTCTAGAATCATCCTAATCACCGGGAGCGATTTTGGTGATTTTGTTTTTGTGTGTTTGATTGGGTTCCCGGATGATTTAGATTCGCAATTAGAACCGGTCTTAATCACCTGGACCGATTATGGTGATTTTGTTTTTGTGTCATTAAACAAAGTCTTTTAGGAATTCAGAAAATATGGCGGTACGAAGTTCTCCGGGTCACCTAGTATTATAAATAGAATTCGACAATCAATAATAATTAATAGATATAGCTATAATCGTTAATTTAATGCTATGCCATTTTTGTACCTTTACATATTTCCAGTCGTATTTCATAAATTTACAAAACGATCATAAACAAACTTATTGAAATAAGGGGGCTTTATCATGCATCTCTACTCGTATAATCTAGGTATTTGTAAACAATGGGTCAGCTCTCGGTCAAAGAGAACGTGCACTGAGAACAAAAATTTAAGGACACATAAGCGTGTACCGATACATTAACGTTACACTTACGATTTTTAACGTTATATTATAACGTTAAAATCCTAAAAGTTACCAAGTAACGTTAAAAAATATACCGGTATGGCAGTATCTTCTTCGAAAATACCGGTAATTACCTATATTTTTAAACGTAATTGATAACGTTTTCAAGCCATGGTGTAAAATACTTTTATAATAATAATAAGTCGGGAGTAGCTTCGGTGAACCTGCAGCCCACCTCTCTACACCCCTTACCCACTCACACCCATGTTGCCCCTGCCTTTTATGGCATTTTTAGGGGCCCATGCAGGGAGTGGCGAGTCACCGTCTGCCCATTTTTCCATGTTCCCTGAATATTGCGACGGGCAGACGCCATAGTCCCCATATTCCCAGACCGCCAGTACCACTAACAGTTCACCCCAATAGCCCGGTACTTTTTGTCCTCATTTCCCACAATAGTCCTACACTGGCCGGGGCTTGTCCTTGGGTACATTATTATATGGTGTAGACAGGGATAATCGCCGGTCAGTGTCACGCCACATTTAGATTAAATTTGTCAAGGGGCCTCTACGTGTTGGCCTCCCCATGGCCCCACACAAGCCCTCCATAAGTCCGGACCATTTTTATGGCCCGTGGTCTTGAAAGACATACAATATAATAATAAATAATAAATCGGCAACACACATATTGTATATCCCTAAATTAAGCAAGCTTGTGTTATGGGTAATATACAACGGACTTCTCTGGGACCGATCCCAGACACCCAGACTACAGTAAATAACGGCGAAAATACGTTTCCAAAATTTACTATACCAGGAATCGAACCCGGATCCTCTTCGTTGCAGTGAGGTACGCCAGCAAATGCTTAGCCCGCTCCACCACAGAGACCGTCACAATTATAATATGGATAATGGAATTGGAACCATTTTATTAAGCAGTTTTTGAAATATGGAAGGTTCTTTAGTAAATGCCTCAATTAGATTTTCGTACCTAAATAATAAAAAATAGACTTTCGTCTCATCTACGGAAACTTATTATTATACACTATATACTAACGCAATAAAGAGCATTCATTTTGTCTTAAAACATTTTTTTTTTATTGATCGCATGGTTGTTAATAATCTTATCATGTTCCAAAAACTTACTTTTGTAATAATAATACTTAATGAACGTATAATAACTAATAATACTTAAGTTGCAGAGGAACTGCCAATTCAAGCAAAACAAGATTTTTTTATGGGCATATACCGGACTCAGAATAGCGGACCACAATAACGCAATGTGCCGCGATCGAGGCACGCGTACAATGCGCTCTGCATCGAAATAAAGTTTTTCATTTGACTAATATGCAAGATAATAAAACGAACGTATTGAAACATTCATTAACAAATACAGTGTGTCGCAAATGTCATTTTATTAACATAAAATTTTAATACAAATGAAGCTCTAATATTTGTTGCGAAAACAATGTAAACATTGTGTAAGACCATTCAATCACCTGTACTTCTGGTATTGTTTAACTGGCCCTTGAGTGAAGTGACAATAGTGTCTGTGTCCTCAGGTCATTAACAATTCCGGGCGGTTTGGTGATGGACCCATTGGCGCACACGGAGGTCACCGTCTCGTCAGAGTTCATGGACCGCATTGGCAGTGGCCTAACCTTGCTCAGGGATCACGGCAAAAAAGTTCAAAAGGTACGTAAAACTGAACGTGATTCAGAGATTTGAAATACACACTAACTCTCGTGATTTGAATATTCATTTTCTATATATTAAGTTCAAATATATTTTGATATCTTATGATCATCAAGTCAAAATTTAATGCGAACGATATTAAATTCAAAAATATAAAAACTTCGTTTAAAAAAAAACCGACTTCAAAAACTAAAAAGTATAAAATAACTTATTAATATATATTATCTAAAACTTATGTAATTTTCGTATAATTGTATTTCTTTTTTTTCTTTTTGTAATTAACTGTTTGAGCCAATTTTTATTATATAAATTACTTTATAGTGGAAACTTGATTGATATATGTATTCATTTTGTGTTTTATATTTAAGAATATCAATTATTGTATGTTTCCCAAACAAATTAAACAAATAAATAAGTCATCGGTGAACATAGATTAAAAAAATATTCCGACGAATTCAGAACCTCCTCCTTTTTTTGATGTCGGTTAAAAAATCTAAATACGGAAGGAACTATGTTAATATGTTTTATGAATAAACGTTAGTAAGCAGTTTATATAGTTACATATTTTTTATGATTGTTATATTTATGTTTTATACATGTTATATTTATATTTATATATTCAAGGTATTCCAAACAGTTTTATCTTTATTGTTCACCTTTATGTCGTAGCCTAAATTTAAATCCGTATTTGAGCGAACCCCTGCCATTAATAACAATAAACATACCTTGTTCATATCTGCATCTGTTAAAAAACGTTAATATCAACCATCAAACAGTTTAGAACTTTAGTAGTGAAAAAATAACAAACAAATTCCTTTTGCATTTATAACTAGGATATGCCAGCGAATTCAACCACGGTGGACTTTAAATTCCCGTTGGATTTCCGGGACACAGAATACAACAGCTTTTAAACAAGAATGTAAGCTATCGTTTTAGTGAAAATTGTGTCCGAATAAGCTTGTTTTTATGCATTCGAAAAATCAAAAACCACTCCCGGGAAAATTTCCGCGGGATTCTCGGGATATTAAAATAACATATTTTATTATGAAAACTTTAATATCGATCAGTCAAAAAATCCCTTTGGGTTTTTTTTTATTTCAATCTCGCTTCGGCAATCTGGATTCCCAGGATAAAAGTAGCGCATAATATTTGAAGACTTAAAATTTGCTGTCGATCGAGCGAGAACAGCATCGAAATCGGCCTAGTAGATTTTACGTGAATTCCGCACAAACAGGCAAGAAATCTTAAAAATGCGCCATATTCTCCATCGTTTTTATTATTATTATTGTAGGAGATCAGCAGACCGGCAGACGGCCCACTTGAAGGAAAGCGGTTAGCATCGCCTATGGACCTTTGCAACACCACCGTTTATGGAGTCTATTGTAGTTTTTTTTAATAAGTTCAATGCACTGCCTCTAAGATTTTTTAATATTATAGATATTAGCGTAGATTTAAATTATTAGTTTTTATTATATGTGGTTAATTCGATAGAGGAAACTTCCATATGTGAATCTGACTCACAAACTCGCTTGTTTACAAAAAAAAACTTGTATTCATGACCCAAGCCGGGCCTTAACACCTGTAAAAGCTACGTAAGTGTCTCAAGTTAAGCGCGCACTACGATTATAACCAATACCGGACTCATTCTTTCACAGCCGAATCCGGTATTAACAACCGTAGTGCGTAATTAGCTTTAGAAGCTTACGCGAATAATAGTTGCAGGTTAAACAGGGCTAATTTTCTTTTTACAAAATTACATAACTATTTTATAGAATAGAATAGAATATACTTTATTGTACAATAAAATTTATGAAATAATACATAAAAACAGCTTAGAATTAGGTACAAATGGCGGTCTTATCGCTGACAGCGATCTCTTCCAAACAACCTTGGGATGGACATGGAGAGAGAAATATGGCACAAAAGCTAGGGCAGGGTTTGCTGCACAATATTTTAAAAGGGGTACAATTTAAATGCTCACCGAAAATATTTTTTGTCCCTTAGACTAAGCACCAAATAAAATATATTACTTCATATAAATTTAATCCACTCTATACCGAGGTGCCTAAAAAACAACGTTTTACGTTCCAAAATAAATATACACTCATCAGAATAATTGTACGTTTTGTATTTAAATTCTTTTTGCTTATCAAAATGGATAAATGCCCACCAAATATTGTTTTACTAAAACACTAACATTCAAACCGAAAATTACAGTTCTAAAGAGTTTAAGTCTAATCAAATTATCCAACCTGAATCCAAAATATATTATTGTTAAACTAAGATTACAGTCGTTTCCCTTTACTTATTTACCCTGCAACCAGCACAGCCGCCACCGGCATGTGAGGCACAGACCGCAGGACGCAATCCCGTCACGCAAGCGTCACACATTGTCACGCTACAGTACGTGGAATCACCCCTTGAAGCTAGGAATATCCCTATTGGTGAGAAGAGAAAGAGAGTGCGCCCAGCTAAATCTAAAAAACCTCTGTTGATTCAATAATTATTTTCTTTTGTTAGTTTTTTAAAAAGTTTATGTGATTCTTCATCATCCGAGCGTTAAATCCCGGTTGCGTTCGCAGCATTCACTCCCACGCCCAGGGAGATTGACTGCTTTTAACTATTGTGTTCCTTAAAGTGCCATTGATAAATCTTAAGTACAAATTAACCTTAGAAGTACCTATAAATATAATAAAACATAACTTCGTTTAACTTTTGTTCTTTTTTTATTTTCCTATTAGCGATTCATTTTTTACCTACCTTAATCATTTGTGTTGCAGTAATATTAAGACTGAAGTATTTATTTGGCTATATTATCATATTTTAATCAAATTCATAAAACAATAAACAAGCAACATGTGTTTGGAATACGCAATATTATATTTGGTAATAAAAATAATTGTACGTTCGACTGTTTGCTTTTTTGCCTCAGCAAAAATGACTAAATTGAAAGTGGTGAAAGAAAATATTGGTAATATCTATTTAGCGATATTATAAAATATTAGGTCTGAAATTAGCTTTAAACGTTTGTATATTTTTATGGCATAGCATAAAAATATAACACTTCTTGAAACACAATTTGGTGGGCATTTATCCATTCTGGCAGGCTTTTCGAATTTATTGGTAGTAAAATAGGTGCATTTCTGGTAGGCGTTTAAACACAAGCCTTTTAAAAGTGTTACATATTTTATATATTTATATTATTATTATTATATAGTTTTCAAAAGGTAACAGGATCCCTTTAGAATTATGACATCATTTAAATGATAGGCTCTTGCAACGACCAATGCGACAGATTAACATTATTGACTTCATAAAATAGCAACCCAGTGTACGGACGGAAAAATGAGCACTGTGTTCATATGACCATGAATTTATCTTCACTAAACGTAGGTGTTTCTAGTTTTTGTATTTTGTAATCATTCATCACGTCTTAACTAGGAGATGATGTTTCAATTTGTATAACTCTTAAATAAAATTTATTTTCAACTAGTTTTGCCCGCTACTGCGTTTGCAATTAATTCAATTACATAAGTTTCTTCTGAACCATACAAAATATCAAAATAAAACAGACACGAAAACTTAGAATAAACATCCTGTTTTAACCCCCAAAATTTTCATTGAAATCCGTTTAGCCTTTTCAAAAGAACTTTAAAAAGGACAGCAAAAAAGGTCATTTATGATTAAGCATCATATTATAAACGGCAATTATCACATAAATTTTGGTATTTAATTTGATATTTCACACATTCATAATCTCCTACATAAAAATCTATAAGTAATTAATTGAAATGAGATTTCCAAAAAGGTTTTAAATCTGCCCAAGTGCGTATTGTACCGCTTATAGTGAGTTCCATAGTGGCATGTACCGTTAAAATGTTTAAACAAAAACTACCTATATTGAGTGATTTTCAGATAGATACCATATATCTAACTTAATCAATAGTTCACTTGTTCAAACTTGTTGTGTTGAAAGATTTAATGCTTTGAATTATCCAGTATTTCATTAACAGGAATCCCTCATTGTGCATGGACTAACACGCACTTGACCGATTTTTTGTCATTTGGCTACAGAATCCTTAAAAAACGCCCTAATGGTCTGACTTCAGTAGGTACCTATTGTATTTCTTAAGCTGATTATCTCAAATGTATGACACTCACTTCTGTTTATTCGACTTACACAAGACTTCAATATGTAATGTTAAATTTGCGGTTAGATTTTTGAAAGGTAATAAGCACATAATTTTTTATAAATATCTCTATCAGCATTGAACTATAGACATGTTTCATACGTATCGTAGGTATATTATTAAACTTCTACCAAGGCCCCATTGTTTTTGCTAAACGACCTTATATATCCAATATGTTTAATTTTAAACACTTTTTAACTCAAAACTTATAGAAACTTTTTGTTCGCAGTATGTTTGGAAGAACAGAAAATTCGATATACTCAAGAAGTCTTGGAAATCAATAGTGAATGTCGTGTTAGTGGAAGTAAAAGACTTGCTTGATATACCAGCTGGTGGAACCAACAGCCTTTATTGCAAGTTCAAGTAAGTTAGTCTACGTAGTTAGTATCTATCTAATAGTATATTAAGATATACTGGTTTATACATAGAAGCTAATTTACATTGATTCAACTACTAACTTCAAACCCGGAGGAAGGCAGTGTTAGCTTCATAGAGGCATCGTGTAAATGGCTACTGGCTTCATGTAAACGGCAGAAGACAGCTCTCGGCGCTTGCACTAGTGCCGTTTGAAGTCAGTAGCTGGATCAATGTAAGTCAGCCTTAATAAGGGAACGTTGTTGAACAAATAAAACAAATAAGAGCACTCCAACAGGATAAATTAATGGCGACTAACAAAACAAGTATCAAGTATATAACGAGTGCGGGCATCATTGGTGTAGGTAGAACGTGACTCACTTACCACGACCAAGGCGCTATATAATTTACATTAGTGGTGGTCATACACGTAAAGGGGAAACCCATTTTTTTTCAGTTTTAAGCAGCATCATATAGAAATACCTTCCTCGACATTCGAAATATCCCTATGAAATACAGTAGGACGTATACACATGACTAAAGATATAATTATAATGATTACTTGATATGGTAGTTGGTCATTAAAGATCATCCTTACTGTAGGGGCGTTCTATTTAAATAGTTGCTCATAGCCTCCACATTAAATCTCTCTCTCTATCTCTCTTTATGTTGACATATCTAATTTAAAAAAGCACTGTACAAAAGTAATAATTAATTATTACATGGAGCTGGTGCTTTTATTTGTTCCCCTACAATTACAGGTGTAAACCAATCTAGGAGAGAGCTGTGAAAACAATGATATAATTCTAAAAGTTTCGATATTATACAGAAATCTAAAACATTATAAGTACATAATAATTTTATCTTTTAGTATGTTTATCGCCAAGGAATTACAGAATCAATCATGTTTTATTGTGCAATAAAAATCAGTAAGATAATAACATTTTCTGTTTTTTGTTACATAATAAATGCTCAAATCAAGTATAGGTATAACAACTACTTGTTCAAATGACGTGGGTTCGAAATCTGGTTGGGAACATGCAACGCTGAGGCAGTTTTACTGGCTGACAGGATAATATCTTGAGTCTAAAATAAATAGACGAAGTCATAGGGAAAGGCTCAAGTATTACAAATGTACCAAACACACGTCATTGCTTAACATTATTTTTACAGGTAAATCCTTAAACAAATAATATTCGCAATTTGCATACCATGAATAACACGTCTTATCTAATATAAAATTATGTAATGCATAACTTGCTTTACCCACTCCATAATATATTTATTAGTTAGAAAATTATATCAATTTAAACATGTTAAGTAAAGTGCGTCAAAGCCTAGAACACGATAAATGGCTAACATACGAAGACAGATATCACGTATTTTACAAATAACAAATTTTATAATATTTGTTTACTATTTGTATATTAAAAAATGTGAACCATTAAATTAATTACTCAAAGGAAAAATAGCAGTTAATATTGTCATTTTTAGCAGGTGTATCATTTTTAAAGTTACTTACCTATGAGTAAGATTCACTTTTTGTTTATTATACAAGTCATTTATATGTTTCTCTGATTATGTTTTCGGTGGGTATTTTTTGTTGAATTACCACTTAAAGTACGGAATTTTAAAATATCTTAGTAATTGAAAGTAGCAGTTAGTGTTCTTTGGGTGCCTACTCATCCTGCGAAAAAGTAACTCGAAAAGACCTAGCTCATCAGAGCCATTGGGCTCTCAACCAGCACCGGATCTTGCGAGCTGTACATGCTCGGATGGTGAGTGAATCTCTCAGTAACAACCTGCTCTTTGGAGTTATTTGTTATATATTCACGAGAGGCCTAGTACAATCCCTGACAGACCTCGGCAATTCGTGGATCACGCGACATTCACTCGTTGACCTCGCGCAGTTCACTGGCTCAGAGCACCATTTAATAATAACAGACCATAAACGTCACACTGTTGGACTCGGGCCTTCCCACTTATCGGGGAACGGACAGTATACCCGCCACACTTTTCCAAGATGGATCAGCGGATTCGACACATGGGTTATCTCGATGTGCAGATTTCATTACGATAATTATTTTCTTTCGCTTTTAAGAAGTAGTAATTGTAACAATATCCACATTTGATCAGAAAATTGAGATCTGCATTTTTCTCGTCAGGTTAAGAACCCGCGTCTTTTGAATTTGAGGCGCGAGTGCGCTAACCACTAAGTTACCATGTCTTAAAGCGTTATTTAAATAATAATAATAAAAATCATAGGTACTAACTTATATTTAAGGCTCGGTTCCCACAAAAGGTCGAAAATGGGGCGCAAACGAAACAACTTTTGGTTAATAATTACTGACCAATAATTAACCAAAAAAAAATGATATAAATCTTCACGATATGATACGTAACATGGTTTTTTTTATATTTTTTCTATGGTTATTTCAAGCTAGAAAATAATCGAAATGTCTACTGGGATACATAGTAGAAGTGAAACTTCAACGGATAAGTGGAAAAACGAATCGCAATGAACAAGTGGTAAAACGAATGGCAACAAAGTTTTAACTTTAAGTTTTGTGTCAATAATATAGACTTCGAAATATAAAATATTTAGGTTAAAAAAGAGCTCAGAAAATATTTTACAGTTATTTTGACATTATAAAGGTTTTCTAACATTTGATAACACATTTCAGCTACAATTTTGCACTACATTTACTTGCTTCCTAACTGTTTCATCTACTTCTAAAATCATGCCCAGACTCAAAAAGTTTTTGACCTTTTGTTATATTCTGGCCAGGCTGACGATCATTATTAAGCGACCGGAACCCATAGTATATGATTTTAATCATAGTAAATCGTTTTTAAATATAATGTAAACATTGAGAGCAACACGACGACAGACCTAAAAAGTTTCTTTTATAAACCACACTGTGGCTCTCGTATCTATTTACGCTGCCACTTATAGTTTGTGCACGTGCCCTATATGTTAATATGAATACTTACGACCATTGATGTAACAATCTTTTATTGCTACATCAATGCTTTCGACCCATGATAACGCAAAGTTTCGCTAGCACATATTAGTGAATAAATGTATATTAGTCGGTTCTGACTGTCCATTTTGGTTTACGGAGAGCCAACTCGACGCGTCTCGCAACCCATATTTATGACTTATTTTGAAGTTGGATTGGTGGAAATGCTTGACGAAAATTGTTACATATTAACACGATTACACCCGCCGTCTAGTTTCACCAGGCAGCATTTTTATTTGAATCTCAACTCCAATCGTCGATGTTTTCTAAATACCATCGATCTCATAACTCAATTTACGTTGGCTTGCTGTTTAACGTTATGGATTTTCATTGTACGCTGGTACGTCACGTACATGGAATAATTTATTGCTATATAATTTCGCGTAACAGTTAAGATTTCTGTAATATAGTCTTAAATTAAAAGTTAAATTAATTAAGCATTAATAACATCTAGAGTACAACACTCGTCGTCTTATTTGTACTCCCCTTTCAAGTGGTCAAGTCTGGCTTCCGCAGCAATTGAGCCATGGGCTCTCACCAGTGGTGCGTCACCCTATCCAACAGGGTAACATCATAGACGCACCACGCAAATAAAGTCTACCCCCACTTACGTCTACGTAGACCTAGTCGAGTCTAATACACCACGTTATTGATCTTAATTACGTATCTACTCGTTTTAAAAATTCATAAATGTAACAATATTTCATTACGTTTACTATTTGATTTTGAGAAATTTTCTGCTATATTTTCGGAACCCAGAGTCAAATAGCAATTACATTTATATGGAATGATTATAAAAGTATTTTGATTCCAATACACACAAAGGTATACTATGATCTAAGCCAACACATAAATAATGATCAAAATCGGTTAAGAAACAAAAAACTTATGGATGACATAAATGAAGGTCAAATGTAGTCTTTGCTTGTTGCGTTACCATATTTGTATTAAACATATTATATTTTTTCACAGATTAGGAAATGAGAAACACAAATCAAAACAAGCATTAAAATCAAAACCGAGATGGTACGAGACTTTCAACTTGCATTTGTATGAAGACAACAATCTAGAGATTACGGTGTGGCATAAAGGAAAACAAAAGAATTTTATGGGCCGGTAAGTACCTACTAGTCAGCACGTATATGGAAAATATATAATTAAATCTTTGTAATAATTTCAAGTAATGTCGTGGTACCATAATGGCTAGCGCACGCATCCCGAACTCACAGAGCGCGGGTTCGATCCTGGCCGGAACACATGCACCATTCAGGCAGTTTTCTGACCTAATGTGCATATGTGCATATTGTTACAATTACCACGTGCTAACAACGGCAAAGGAAAACATCGTGATGCAACCTGCGCATCGAGCTAACCGATGTGTTAAACCTGCCAAGCCGCCTTGGACAAGCGTGGCGGGTATACTGTCCGTTCCCCAATAGTGAGAGGCCTAAACCCAGCGGCGGGACATTTATGGGCTGTTATTAATCATTTAGAGTTAATTAACAGCTATTGATGAAATAAATGTGTTATTGTATATATATGACTATGTATATATGTATGTATGTATTTGTATATTTACTTCTTAAATTAGTTGAGTATTTTTGTATTGTGTATCTATTGCCTTTTTCCTGCACCACCTATTTCGCCTGATTCAATCTCTGTTATTTAGGTTGCCTGGAAGAGATCGCTTTGAGCGATAAGGCCGCCTGTTGTATTGCCTAGAAAATATTGTAAACATGGTCTGTTTTTGTAATTGTATATTTTGGTGTGCAATAAAGTGTTATCTATCTATCTATCTAAATGTAGTCAAGCAAAAAGTGTTGGGCGTTAAAAATTTAATTAAAATTGCGATGTAATAACAGATGTAATTGTATGACTTTTTTATGATTTACAAAAAAAATTGTTTTCGTAAGAACTTAGTTTGAAAAATTTATGAACATGAATGAATTGAAAAATATAATAATTACTTACTGTGAATAAAAGATTTTTTATCGATGGGATTTAGCAACATTTATACATTACATTTATATTATACATTTATATTTTTTATATGTATTAACAAACAAAATCGGGATATGGCCATACATGTTATAAGGGATGGAAAACAATGTGTGTACAATAGTTTGTGAGTCGTTAGCCGGATCTCATAAAATCATTACGATGTCTCTTGATAATATTTTATGGAAACAGCTGGGGGAGATATGCACTTTAAATTCGTAAACATTATATGTTCTCTGACTCATGAACTAAGTAGGTGGAAAATTCTGAAAAAATATCAAGATAAACTTAAAAAATAATTTTAACTAAAAATACTGATTACAAAAATGTCAAAAACCAAACATTTGACGTTAATTATTGCATTGTAATTACGTAAAATAAATAAATAATCCGCACAGAGTACATTGCACCTATACAATAATCCGTATGCTATTTAATTGTGCGTGGACTGCCGCAAACTTCTTCGATTGATTAGTACTAAGTACATTTATAAATATATACAAATATTGTTTTGTTACTCAAAGGTAACAACACAGTATAAATAAATCGTAACATGTTCATTAATTGCCAGGTGTACAGTCGATCTCTCGCAATTGGATAGAGAGAAAACGCATGAGTTTTGGCAAGAACTGGAGTGCGGGGTCGGCTCACTTCACATCTTGATCACTTTAAGTGGCTCTGCAAGAAGCATGGCTTTAGACACTATTCTTACAAATGGTATACATCATGCTTCTCCAGATTTTGAAGATTATGTAAGTTTGTTACTAATATATTTTGTATAAAACATAAAATATTTTTTTCACTCTTGATTTGAAATTCTCGCGGGATTCCCGGGACACAAAATACTGCAGCATTTAAAAGAGAATGTAAACTATCGTTTTAGTAAAAATTGTGTCGGAATAAGCTAATTTTTACGCACCCGAACAACTACAAACCACTACCGGGAAAATACCCGTAGGATTCCCGGGATAAAAATTCACAGATTTTATTAGATAACATAGCAAATGTTATCTTATAAAATCTGTGAATTTTTCGGTCGGTCATCGGTCATCAGTCAATTAAAAATGATATTGGAATATGTTTTTTTTATTATGGCCACTTTAAATTATTCCTAGAAAACTCCCGCGGAATTCCAGGGATAAAAAGAAGAGTAAATTTTAAGTCCAATAATTTACTATCGATCAGCGAAAATCTCACGAAATTCAGACCAGTAGTGTTTACGACGTGAGTCCTGAACAAAAAGACAAGATATTTAAAAAAATTGCATGTTCGGAATCTCCTGGTCCGAATTATCCCCCCTAGTTGGTTTCACATTCTTCAATCCATTGTACAAACTCGAACCATTTACAGATCTATTATAGTATAGATATGAGTTAATGCTATAGCATCATCCCCTAATGTCTGCTGATTATCCGAAGAAATTTCTGTTGTACATATTTTTAAGATGAGATATTTTATCACCCCACTAACACACTCTTATCCATAGTTTTGCTTGTTTAGCAAATCGTTATATAAAATAATTTTCAACACACTTGCTCATAAAGTGGCTCTATGATCACCACAATTAGGCACAGAATGACACCCATAATCAAACTGTGACTAAAAAAAATTATAACTCACTAGTGAGTTATAGATTTTTTTTAAATTTTATTGGTTGAGTTGCTTTGTTCTTAAAAAAGTTTTTATTCAAAAAAAAAGATCGTGTTCTATAGAACAAATAAATTAATGTTCCTATTGCTTGCTCATTTCATGCAACTTCTTATTTAAATAGATAATTTTAACTCGTACGTGGTTAATAAATACAACTTTCACTCATATATAACTTTTTTTTTCTCTGTAATAAAAGATAACTTTAAATTCCCCATTTTGTACGTGGCAGAATAGGCGCAAACACTATGCGCGGAAAAAAAAACCTCATCCCTTTAGTCTGTGGCCGATCGCAATGCGCGCGCATAGGAAAACTGTTATCTACTAAATTAAATGAGTTTTTGTTGTTATTTTATTCACAAGTGTGTTGAAAAACGTCGTATGATACACGTGTGTATTGATGATTACCGTCCTCGGCTCTCTTAAGACCCTCGCCTACGGCTCGAGTCTCAATGGCGCCTCGGCGGTAATCACCAATGTTACACACTAGTACCATAATGTACTATTATTACGTGCGCACGAACGACAAAAACAAGTGACAGTTGACATAAATATTGTGTTATGCGCCCTTGCCCGGTTCTCCATGCCGGGTTCTACCCAGCGTAGGGGACCGAGCGGGGCGACTAGGCAACTATACTCTGGCATCCTTAGGAATATGCCCCTGTACCTGTATCACTGTCCGTTGCACTTGATCGTCACAATATGACTTTGTTGTGACGAGCACAACGGGTCCTGGCGTTGAGGACCATCCGTGGATACCGTACACTGTCGTGAACGGCGGCAACGCTCTTGGCAGGCGATCCGCCCTGGCTTCTCCAGGCGGACGTGCTTGCCAAAGTTCGTCGCTCACTACAGGATGCCCTCACTCGCAGCCTGGTGTACAGCCAGGCCGAGTTTCACGCGATCAGGTCGTGGGAAATCGCGTCCATGGTGCCAACTTGATCGAGAGAGTTGGAAACTCCTGTGGCTGGTATTGAGGCCGTGCGCTCACATCTGTTGCGAAGGCTTGCGCGGAAACACGAACCCGTGACCTTCACAATGACGCAGATACTTACTGGCCATGGTTGCTTCGATAAGTATCAGTATCAGATTGAGGAATGTCTGCCTTCCCTTCAGTGCCTCTTATGTAGCGCGCAAGACTATTCTCCACTTCTCCCAAAAAGGTTTTATATTGTATACATCCCCAGTGTATTGTATATATCCCCAAATTAAGCAAGTTACATTGTGTTATGAGTAATATACAACGGATTACCTTGGGGCCGATCCCAGATACCCAGACCATGGTAGATAGGTAGCGGAGAAAATTCGTTCCCGAAAGTTACCATACCATGTATCGAACCAGGAGCCTTTGCGTTGCCGTGAGGTAAGCCGGCAAAGGCTTAGCCCGTTCAAGCACAAAGGTCGTCAATGATTTTAATTAAGGTAATATTATGTGAATTAAAACAAAATATGAGTTTTCCATTAATACACCAACCGACAACATTCCGGTTTTTTGTTTAGAAATATTCCTTTAAGTGTCCACGAGTTTAGTAAACAATTCATTACCTACTTAAATATGCAGCATCAAGATGAAGTATTAATTAAACACAAATATAAGAACTTGGAGAAAATATTAATATTTAACCAAACATCAGCCATTGCTAAATTCCATCTAGGGCTGTTTTATTCATTAAGTATGCAGTAGGTTTACAATCACTGTATAAGTTTTTGAGCCTTGATTGGACAGCAAATCTCAGAACCGGTATGTTTACATTAATAAACTGGACGTGGAAACAAAAAAAATAAAACCTAAACCCGTTTTATTTTAAACATGACGTACGAGGAAACCCAAAGCTGCTTTTCACCTGATAATAAAGTTCATCAACAAGTTAGCATGTCTCGTTTGACACATACGTGCGTCATTCAAGTAAGTTAAGGCAAATAAAACTTATTGGTAAAAAACCTAATGAAATTAACAATGAACAAAAACTTAATACGTTTTCAACGGATAAAGTTTGTTTAAGCGCCGAGAGTTCATGATACAGGTTATACAATTTTCTTGTTTGATTGATCAACGAGTAACATTATATTTGATCACCACTATTTCCCCGCAATTTTGTCCACACTGAACGAATAACAAAACTCAAAGTCGGAGCCGTACTATCAATTTGCACAATCATTCAACACAATAATTAATTTGCAATTGCTGGAATGTGAATGATATTCTAGCAATTGCAAATTCATTTCTAAAAGGAAAAAAAATGACAAAATTAAATCCCGTACAACCCTGAAATAACGTATGTACGCAGTCATTTGTGACAAAATTCCAACATCTTTCTGTGAATAAAGATCTGATTATTTAATCCAGTAGTTTCGAAGTTATCAAATCCAATGGTACCGTTGGTGTAACGTACCAACAAACAATATTCTTTATTTTGTTTTGTTACAGTCGTGGTACCGCCTCACTAACGATTGGGAGGAAGTTGGGCAGTTGTCCGTGACATTGCACGGCGCGCGAGGTCTTAGCGCTCTAGGTATCAGTGGCAAGGCGGACGCTTACTGTGCATTAGAGCTAGACAACTCCAGGGTACAAACTCATATTGTACGAGGCACGTGTGAACCCATATGGAATAAGAATTACAAATTGTAAGTAATAACGTGTAAGTAAGTATGACGTACCGCTTGATAAGTAATAAAAAACGTTTTCATGAGTCATAATGCGGAATACTTGTTTTTCTTAAAAATATTTTTTGTGGTGATTGAATTTATAACTTGTAAGTTATTAACACAAATAATAAATTTACTTATATTTATAGAATATAAGTAAATTTACTTTTGCTCCTCTATTATAAGGTACCATTATTAGCATTAAGCTAAAAATCCTTATTTATCAATTACTAGCTGTGCCCGCGACGTCGTCCGCGTGGAATTTGTTTTCAAAACCCCCTAATTTTGAAACATTCTACATTGGTGCTCCACTCCCATTGGTTTTAGCGTGATGATATATAGCACATAGCTTTCCTCGATAAATGTACTATCCAACACTGAAAGAAATTTTCAAATCGGACCAGCGGTTCCTGTGATTAGCGTTTTCAAACAAACAAATTCTTCAGCTTTATAATCTTATATATAAAATTCTCGTGTCATAGTGTTAGTTACCATACTCCTCCGAAATGGCTTGACCGATTCTCATGAAATTTTGTGTGCATATTGGGTAGGTCTGAGAATCGGCTACTATATATTTTTCATCCCCCTAAATGTTAAGGGTAGTCCAACCCAAAATATTTTCAACCCTCTACGATCAACCCCTATTATTTAATAGCGATATTAGTATTTTTATAATTTTCTACTGGGATGATTTAGATTTTAATTTGAACCAGGTAGATGGCGGCTATGTGTTGAAGTTTGTCCCGGCATGGTTTAAATAAGCGATTGGACCCACTAGGTTGGGCCGCGATACTCCTAAACGCTGGGCCTGATTTTGATGAAATTTTTTGTTTGTTCAAGTGGATTTGAGAATAGTTTAGATTAACATTTGTTCCCGGTAGATGACGCTGGAATCGGGTTCTAGATTTTTATTTTTTAAAGGCAGGACAACGTCTGCCGGGTACAGCTAGTATTAGTATAGATTTGTCTAGCCCTTCCCTTATTCGATTGCATTAGGAACAAGAACTATTACCATATTTATTTAACAGCTAATGAAAATGATTCTACATCATCCTAGCGTTAAATTTATCCCACTTAACTTAACTCCAAGACTAAGTGTCCCTTCAGACTTCGTGGTCTGCTTTCCTCTTTTTTATCCACTTCAAGCGATCTTCGGCATCCTTTATTATGAGATAATTTAGAGGCTTATCATCTTTCATGACGTTCAGCCTGGTTCTCTTGAGCCTGTCTCGTTTACCGAAGCAACATATTAGACATTAATTCACCTCAAAACTAGTAGATTTCCATAGAACGTGTCGACGTTTATGTGATGGTAAAGAGCCACCTAGTACGTTGCATAGGTGTGACTTTTTTTGTGTTTATTACATATCAGATTTAAAGGCCGCCGCGGCTACAGGAATATTCTGCGGTAAATCCAGCGCAGAATATTCATTTCCGTAACACGCGGCTCCCCTTATGTCTTTGTGGCGTTATTATTATTATAGCCATGAGTTTTTATCGAGAACTTAAAGAGTGATGTGCTGCATTATTTTCAAGTGTGAAATGCGTTTAAAGTGAACAAGTAGAATATTGATTTAAAAGCAACAATTATTGTGTTTTTGTATTAAAAATTTATTATTTTCGCCTATTTGTCGAAACGTACTTTTTGAACTCACTTGTAAAGGCGTCAATCACAGATCTACAATTTGGCTGGGGCTTCTTTTATACGGCTTACTTCAAAATTATTTAAATAAGGAATTTCGTTCCTATACGTGATTGCTAGTAAATACTTCAATAATAAACTATTAATAAATACTTAATCACTTATGAAACGATAAGAAGAATTATAGCTGTATAATATTTGTACGTTTCAGTGGTGTAAGCGACGTAACGTCTACACTAGATGTTACAGTTTATGATGAATCATTTATTGGCGAAACTCTCGGGAAAGTATCGATACCACTACTAAGAATAAATAACGATGAAAAGAAATGGTACGCATTGAAGGATAGATCTCAAAAGTATAGCGCTAAAGGAAACTGTCCTCGGATACTATTACAAATGTCTATGGTTTGGAATCCTGTAAGTATACAATATTATATAAAACACATTTTATTTAAACCGAAAAGTATATTTATCACTAAGGCTTTTCACGCATTTTCACTTGTCTACAATTCAGATTTATGTCCCATGGAAATTAACCTGATTAGAGTAGGCATTCTATACGTGATCTTTGGATTCGTAGCTCGCGCAAGTCCTCCTTTCTGGCTATAAAGTGTATTCTGTTTCTCCCTGTTTCGTTTTTATTGCTGAATTATCTACAGATTGGCCAACGGTCCTTTAGATGGTAATTGGTTACCATCGCCTATGGTCATTTACAAGCATCAGGAGTGTTACCATCATGTTGCCTCGAAGAAATTTAATGACACCTATTAATTATAATTGAGTACGGAAGATTTGCACTTATTATTTGCACTTTGAAAGCTTTGAAATAGTCAGAGATTAATTTAATACTTCTGAATTATATTAAATAACCAGTCTATCACAAATGAAATTCCTGTCACTAACATTGATTCCGTAATTACAGATTAAAGCGTCATTACGAGTTCTGAGTCCAAAGGAAACAATTTATGCGAAAAAGCCTCACAACAAATTCAGTATACCTTTAATTTATAACAATCTAAAATTCATTAAGATCATATTCGATTGTATCCAAATAGGAAATGAACATCTAAAGTAAGTTAGCTTGTTAACTTCATCCTAGTTTTATTTCGGTCCCAATCCTATTTTTTGTTGCTAGGCGAACCGACACCGACGATATTATTATTATATCAGCTACGCTTCGGCAGGGGTCATAAGGATTTAATCTAAAAACTATGTTTTGAGAAGAGAATAATCAGAGAGTTTTAAGAAAAGAGAATAATGAGATGTGGCACAATCTAGTTATGTAGCATTTGGAAGGTTTTCAAAGCTGTGGTCTTTAGTGGCTATTGGCATCCCTAATAGTCTTCTTCCTTGGTCAAACTAGTTAAGTGAATAGCATTTTAGAATATTCTTATATATATCAGTATGTACTTCGTGAGTGTGTTTTCATATGTCACATAATGATTCTCACTATCCTGCCACCTGTGCATGTACGTATTTATGATACACTTTAAGAAAACACTGTCTGACATCTGGAATATTGCACTTCACAGTCTCCAGAGTCACAGTCGTTTAATTTTAGTAGATGTTTAAAAAATTCAGCGAGTTTTAACAAAGCTATGCTTGTTTCTAGGTATATTTAAAAAGCAATTACTGTATAATATTCTTCATTCATGATTAATTTTCTTCTCATTTGTATATCTCTGGTTTAATAAATGGTACTCAAATCGCATACGATATCGAAATAATGGCTAATTAGCATTTGACCTAATAAATTGTTTATGAGCAGTAACACAATTTTATTCAGTACCTTGTGTAACTAAATTTTATTGACAATAGGCAACCGGGATATTACGAAACGATAACTTTTGTCCACAGTTCTGAGCGACCTACAATAGCACAAATAGTTTACCTAATAAATATTTACTAGTTCTAAATAATATTTGGAATGGCAAATATACTGTAGGTATTAGTTATTATTTGAATATGAATGATATATATAATTCGTCCCCGTCATGCCAAAATTAAATAATTGACCCTTTTTGAGAAATCGACTTTATTGCATTGTCTTAATGCTGAAGTTGTTTTTTAATCTCTAATCTTTTGGTCTATTTGACGTTTATAAATTTTGGATATTAACAGAAATGAACTCAATAAAGATGTTTATAGTAAAAGTCAATAAGCCGAAATTATATAATATATATGGAAAAGTAATTAAAAATAAATATAATCAATAATTATAGCTTTCATTCATTCAATAACATTTATAAGAGCTCCAGTAAATTTGTTTACGGCTCAAAAATTATCGCCATTTATATAGAAAATAGCGTTTTGTCGAAATTTTGAATTTGTTTATTATTTAATTTTGCCATAACGAGGACGAACTATACAGTATTTACTTTTTTATGTGACAATGTATGTGGGTGTGTTTCATTTTGTGTGTTTGTCATCAATACATTGTGAATTCATTCTTTTCTGTAGAATTTAGAGCTTTTTAAAAAAAAATCAGTTAGTTTTTATTAAACAATTATTACTTTTAGCATCATTCGCGCATGATAACGTGTATGGCCGAAATTATTTTCATAAAATTTATGGCCGGTTCCTATATTTTACTATTCATTCACTTGTCGTACCATCGGTAAAATTTTGACATTACTTGTATGTATCATGTTGTATACCAATTTTTAACCGACAGCAACGAGTATGAACGATTGGTAAGATATAGGAATCGGCCATTAGTCACACAAGGGATCGAACAACATGTGAATATTTTCTAGTACAATAATAAGGGACATGCATATTGTTTTCAGAAATGCATTTGAGTGGGATAATCGAGAAAAATCTGCGTTAGCACTTGGTGGATGGCTTCTATTCTGGTACTTTTTCCGAATTTGGATGACACCTCTGCTATTAATAATACCGTTCGTCTATTACTGGGTAGGACATCGAAATAATAGTAAGTTTATGATACACTTACTTACAGCTTACATACTAAAGCAAATGAACGGTCGACATAGGCTTTAGAGAATAAGCCAATCAAAAATTGTTTGAATTGGCACTTTTGATGAACATAAAATATTTTTATCCGAAAACCGAGTTCCTTTTCTAGAGATTCAAAAAGCAAGCGAAGCGCAAGTAAGTTTAGTAAATAAACTAATTAATTTCTTGAAAGAAATTGTTCGTAGAAGTTTCAACATTACAACAGACGTATTTTAGTATGAACTACTCAATGTAAAAAATATTTTTAATATAATGTTTATTGCAGCGATTACTTTTGTGTTTGTGTGTAAATTAATATAACATTGCGGTTTGAAAATAATATCAGATTTTGTGGTATTTATTCCAATATGATATCAAAAACCATCACGTATGTAACCGCACGTTAATGATGTTCTTTATAATGTTTTGACTAATATTTATAATATTGCAAAATGTTGTTTTACATTAACATAGTTAAATTTTCCTACAAGTTCGTCTGTAAAAAATAAATTCAAATTTCCATAAGAAATCGTCGCTATTTCCGAAATGGAAATATAATTTGTATACTAAATGTGCAATATTTTAACAAGATTTACACAACGTGTGCCAAATGTCATAAAAATCCGTTAACAACTAGCATGAGAACGGAACAAATAAATTAATTCTCATATTTACTTTTTTATTGTATTTTTTAGCTTTGTTGTTGTATTTTATTTACAGCTATTGTCACTTTGATTCCAAGTGTATGTCCTTCAGACGATGAGTCATCCGAAGAAGACTTGGAGACAACTAAAGTAAGTCTAAATTACTAATTTGGTATATTTATTTATTTTATTATTTTATTTTATTTATTTATTTTATTGTTTTTACTACATACAAATTGTAGTAAAAACAATATTTAAACAAATACTGATAACAGGCCTCTACATGTGGTAAAATACCCACGATATGACGGGAGGTTAATAAGACAACATTTTCAGTCTTCAAATATTTCTTGAGCCAAGTGCGAAGGGTCCTTAACGAACCTGTTGCCTAAAAAGGTGGAAAGTGGGGTGCAAACGAAAATACTTTTCATTGGTATTTTTACTGATCAATATATTACCAAAAAAATTATATTTAAAAAATATTATTGTTTATAACTATAAATAGTCATATTTTCAAAATAGATTATAACTTAACGCAATACTTTCTGAGTGGCCTGTTACAAGTTATCTCAGCGAGCAGTGCTCCTATCGAGATCTTTAAAAAATGAAGTTAAAGCTGGCTACACAAATTATGAGGCCCATACGGAGATTAAGTCACGAAAATAAATCCAAAAAATGTAATTTTTTTTTGTCAAAGGTTTTTTCAGAATTACATGAAAAAAATTTTTAGTTCACATTCAAAAACTAGACACTTAAAAATATTTCTGCACGACCACTTTTTTTTAAATTACAGTCTATTGAAAATCATCCAAAAATGTAGATTTATTTTGCTCCCTTTATTTTGTGCCCAGTGTAGTAGTAGTATTTTGTGCGCGTATAAAATAGTATTTAAATTTTATATGTTAAATTCTCATGGTAAAACATGTCTCTCGATAAACAAAAACAATATAATTAATTACATAATAAACAATCTAGGTAACTGTCACTGTAAATAGATAACCGTCGTCCATTGTAAAATGTTAATAGAGAATACAAGGTAATTCATGTTTAAAAATGGTTAATAATTAATTAATTGATTGACAGCTACAAAAAGCGATAGATGTTGTTTTTACTATATATAGTATTACGCCCTACAGTAACACACACCACGCCACAAAGGACGTAGCCGGCCTTTTCGCGTATTTGTCGAATTACCAAAAGAGTAATGAATTATGTAAAAATAATACATAAAACTGCATTTTTATTACCTAATTAAAATTAACATAATTCAATTTTTTACGACAATACGAACCTTATGCGTTATTAGATTTTTTTCAAGGATAAAAAGTAACTTGTGTTCATTTCCGTTATCAATACTAAGACAAGTAAGGATATTAAATGCTAATTTGTTCATTCTTCAAAAAAAAGGCTCTTCTAACGGATATAAAAAAGTGTCTATTCTTGCTATCTACCAAGTAATTAATAACCCCGACTGTTGATTGGGCCTTCCTTCACATATATTGAATTAGTACAAGCTCTGTCTACTTTCCTACTTATTCTATACCATTTTGCACAATCTACGATTTTAGAGAACTCCTTGACAGTTTTATTAACAACTGAACGCTTGTACAGTCGTGGTATGTAAGGGTCCGCCAGTTTTAAAATTGATTATTTTCACGTTCTGCCAGCACATGTTTCCTTTTCAAATTAAATCACAGAACTGTCTGTTCCATAGAAAATTTATTTGACAATAAATTTTAATATCGCTTAGATCACAGTTATTAGATTTTTATTTAATTAAGAAGATTGTTCAGAGATGTATTTTTATTGGATTTAATATTTATTATAAACGTAGTAATTGTATCTTCTTTGTTTCTGATGATTAGAACTATTGTTAAGCTCAGCGTCCGTCATTGCCAAAATTGCAATTTCCTTTTTCCACGTTTCAATTATTACAAAAATAATATTTATCAAAATGTTGGCAGTACTGGTTCATGTAGTCGTGCAAGCAAAAGTCGACATTAACGAACCTTTTCATACCGCGACTGTACAAGGATGATTGAGTGTTGTTTAACAATAATACTCATTGACACCAGACATCTTTGTCTTCCGTGATCACGGCCACTGAAAAGTGGGCGAAACGTCGGAATAATAAAAATCAAATATATTACCGAACTTAAAACCGTTAAAACGTAGTTTATTATGTATACAAGTCGCGAAAACTTAAGAAAATATTATGTAAACAACAATGAATTAATTTGGAGCGCAAGCAAAACATCGTATCGGCTGCGTTGCTACCGGTACTGAACAGACGAGCGCGGGACGCGGTCGGCGGAAGTGGGAGGGGTAGTCATCGGCAAACCTTCTGCACGCGGCTTATAAATAATAATTATGCATACACAAGTAGTGTTGTTTGGTTATTAATAAATAGGTACCTCCGTACTTGCCTACCTACTACTATATGAAGTTCCCTAGAAAAACCATAAGATAGTCTTCACAAAATTGTTTTAATAATATATTATCTATTTATTTTGTAGGATGAAAAGACTCTCAAAACCCGGATTTATGACCTACAAGATTTTACATTAACAATTAAAAACGGCATTGACTACATTGTGTCGTTGGTCGAAAGAATTAAAAAGTAAGTAACTAAAATTAATACACAGGATTAACTACACCGCTTCAAAAATAGATCCTACATTTCCTATTAAGCGATCGTACCCATACTACTTCTATCCGTCCAGGAACGGAGAAAGAATACAATTTCTAATAAAACTACACAAACGACAAGGTAAAACCCACAACCAGATGGTAAGATATTTTCCCGTCTGGATGGCTACCACCCTTGGTCTTGAGTACCTACGCCGCCATAACAACATTCAGTTGTGTTCCGGCATCAGTGGCCAGTTCCCGGTCTCCATTTTAGAGAGCGGCAGCACATTGGTAGCAACTTTGATGTTACAAATGTCCATGGGCGATGGTAACTGCTTTCCATCAGGTGGGCCGTATGCTCATGAATTAAAAATAAACTAAAATTTGACCCGTTTTTTACCCTATTTACCTAAAAGAAAGTATTGTATGCTTGTATTAGGTATGTCTACTGCCGTCCGATAATAACAAAAATAAGTAAACTTCCTTATTTGTATATAAGCATGTGTTTGTGGCCGAGAGCTGATGAACAATTTAGGGTAGGTTCTTGAGGCCATGTGAGTATTTTTATAATAGTCCTTGGAAGACGTCTAAATAAGATTATCGATTACTCTCCCAAAAGCTCAAGATATCTCAAGAACATTTTCTGAATTTGCTTAAACCCGTTTTGTAAGAGTCAGGTTAACATTTAAACCCGACTAATTAAACTGGTTTTTTATTTTTCTATTCCTCAAATATCTTAATAATAACTTAAAGATACAACAATTCCATGTCTCAAAACAAACTTTAAAAAGAAATCCGTTCAAAAAAAATGTAAGGATTGGTAAGGGGTACCCTTCAGCCAGACTTCGATTTTCTTATATAGGGATCTTTCCTACCTAACCTTCCTTCTTTTCCTACCTAAAATTGTTCACCAGCTCTCCTATTAGTAGTAGTACTGTACTTAAACAGCGAAGTGACGCTTAGCGTGACAATTATTCATTCCATGACACACTTTATACCTACTTGGCATTGGCAATGACTCCTGTTCACCCACTGGAAAGACTTTCATAACGTATGCAATAATAGTACATTATGGTACTAGTGTGTAACATTGGTGATTACCGCCGAGGCGCCATTGAGACTCGAGCCGTAGGCGAGGGTCTTAAGCGAGCCGAGGACGGTAATCATCAATACACACGTGTATCATACGACGTTTTTCAACACACTTGTGAATAAAATAACAACAAAAACTCATTTTATTTAGTAGATAACAGTTTTCCTATGCGCGCGCATTGCGATCGGCCACAGACTCTTTAGTCTGTGGCCGAAAAAATAAAATAAAATAGAAAATAAAAAAAATATAGGGTTTGCGCCTATTCTGCCACGTACAAAATGGGGAATTTAAAGTTCTCTTTTATTACAGAGAAAAAAAAAGTTATATATGAGTGAAAGTTTTATTTATTAAACACGTACGAGTTAAAATTATCTATTTAAATAAGAAGTTGCATGAAATGAGCAAGCAATAGGAACATTAATTTATTTGTTCTATAAAACACGATCTTTTTTTTGAATAAATACTTTTTTAAGAACAAAGCAACTCAACCAATAAAATTTTAAAAAAAATCTATAACTCACTATTGAGTTATAATTTTTTTTAGTCACAGTTTGATTATGGGTGTCATTCTGTGCCTAATTGCGGTGACCATAGAGCCACTTTATGAGCAAGTGTGTTGAAAAATATTTATTACATAATAACAGTAATATTTATACTGTTACGTCAAACATACATAACTTGTATAAATGTGAAATAGAGTATCTTCTACAAAAACTATATAAGCCACATATGTTCATAGACATATATGTATATATTGTATATGACAAACACCCGTCGCGTCTTCCCATTTCAGTGTTCGATTTCAAATGTGTATTAAGTACCGCACTCTCTACTGCTGGATTCTCTTCTATATAATAGATCTCACGTTAATGAGTACTAATAGTATGTTTTATCAAACTACTTGCAATAATGCACTCATTTGCATGAAAATAGTATCTTGCCGCTGCTTGATTCGGTTCACTGTCCACTGCTTGATTCGGTTCACTGTCCGCTGCCGCGCCGTCGCATGGTGATGTGGCCAAACCCTAATTAATACGGCAGTCTTACTTCCGCCAATTGTTGTTTGATAAGACAATAAAATATTAGAGTATAATGTTATAAACTAATAAATGCATGTCGGTAGTCATTTAATAATATCAGCTTGTTTCCTATATACAAATTAAAAATGTTTTAAAGATGTGTTATTTTTGTTCACAGTTTAATTAATTTCACGGTGCCCTACTTAAGTTATTTAGCGATGACAGCTTTAGTATGTTTAACAGTAGCATTTTACTTAATTCCAGTCAATTATCTCTTTATGGCAGTTGGTAAGTACTAGTTCTTTAATATTCAGTAAAAGACAATAATCTAACAAATACACTACCTAATTAATGTAAGCTGAAAAGTTACGACCCAATCATCTTAATCACAAGAGGTTCATGAAGTTCTTCTCAGTTGAATCAATATAGGTAGATATAATTAGGTATCTCTTTCTTTAATCAAAAGGACTATAAAAACAACTTCTGTAAAATAACCGTTATATTCTTCAATTAGATTTCAAAAAGCCACTCAAAATCGAAATTATGCATCAACATTAATTAAAAACGGGATTAAGAAAAACTAACCGCATTCAGATATTGACAACAGGTATTAATTGATTACGTAATTTATGTTTATTATGTATTGTATATTTATGCAGCAAAACTACGAATGATTTCGGCCATAATAAAACTACGTTTTAACGGTTTTAAGCGCGGCATTTTATTTTTATTATTCCAAATAAAATACCACGTTTCAAATGTTAAAATGTACCCAGTTTTGTTACGTGTACTAGTTTTCAAAACTTAATAAAATACTAATAATTATGACAATGTCACTCCTATTATTTGCCGTACGATTTTAGGATATTATTTTTTTTAGATTATAATATGCACAATTTTTTTCAGGTATATATAAATTCATGCGAAAGTATCTTAATCCAGATAGAGTGCCAAATAATGATATTTTGGATTTTATATCACGAGTACCTGACGATGAAACGTTGGTAAGCACGCGTTATTTCATTCCGTTATTAGGGAATTTAACCAATTATCAAATTCTAAAAGTGGGTACACTTTGTCCTGAAAACATAGGATTCCGTAAAGTATGCAGAAACTTTACGGATGAAAATTATCCAGTTAAAGTCGGCGACAAATATCATACTTTATTGTTAATATAAAATGTTTGTCATATATAATGTTAGCATATATATTTATTTCGATTATTTCGTATATACCTACGTATATATTGGTATTCTATAAATGTATCTGGATCTATGTATGTATTAAATTTATAAAATAGTGTTAGTATGTATATTTAAATTGTACAGAAAGTACATTTAAATTGTAAAAAAGATAGGAATCTTTATTCTGCTCCACCTACATCGCCAGATTAGTTACGAATTTCTCTTAAGCTAGATTGCCTGGAAGAGATCGCTTTTAACTATAAGGCCACCTGTTGTTTTGCCAAGAAGTATTGTAATTATGCATTTTGTTTATGTATTAGTTTATTTTGGTACACAATAATGTGTTATCTATCTATATTTTATTAATATAAAATTGGTTTAATTGCATGTATGCCTATCCATAATCTTTACAAAATTACGACTAGAAATTACTTGATTTTGATTTATTTATTTGTTACAGAAACAATGGAAAGAGCTTAATGTTCCTGAATCTAACCTCAATAGATCAGCTTCAAATATCAGGCGATAACGTAAGGAGGAAAAAGGAACAAGAGATTCCATTTCGCTGATTAAATTCAATATTGACACGTCAATATATGTTAATTATGTTAAAATATGAGATGTCGCTTTTTACAGCTTTCGTAATGAAGGAAGTTGTCATGCATTATTTATTACTGAGTGCACTACGAAGTGCGGAAAATTATTTTTTAGGGGTTGGGTTTACATATATATCCCCGGATGATTTCCGGGATGATTTTAATGGTTAATGTGTTTAGGAATATATTTAAGACTTATTGATCACAACTGAAATTGGTTTTGAGTGGAAAAAATACATATTCAATTAATTATCGAAGTTTGAAATTCACGATAATGGTGTGGTAATTTTGTCGCCGAGACGTTTTTTACGGTCTTTGACGGGATTTATTTAAATAGGAGACTGTATGTATCCGAAAATTTAAATATGTGGAGTTTTAAACAGTCGGTTAGGTTAGGTTTTGTGTAGACCAACCAGCCAGAACCGACTGAACCATTCACTATTTATCTTATATATAAGTGAAATATTAGTGAAAAACAAAAGTGAGGTTAGATTGACAAAAACGTTAATAACTCAGGAACTATACATTTCCGCCACATAGGAGTTGCAGAAGGGGTAGGTTCCCCCCCCCCCCCGCTCATTACTTATGATTACGGGGACATATATGTAAACCACACCCTTTTTTAGTACACCATATACATAACCAAAATAAAAAAACTATTTATTTGTGCCACGATTGAAAGTGAGTTTTTTAAGGAGCGGGATCAATATAATAATAAAAAATTGAAGAAAAAACGACATTCTAATAGCGACAACGAGAAATAATAATGTTCATAAAATGGTCCACAAGCCTTATTTTGATGGACTGTATACTGTATAGAACATCGATCGTCTATTATTGTTACATCAATGGGATAGAACAATACTGAGCGATACAAATAACATGTCTTTGTAAAAAGCATATACTGTACTTTAAAACTGTATTTTTATTGTATAAGTCCCAAATGTGATAATTGTGATTTATGATAATTATAATTCTAAAATTAGTTTAATGATATTCACTTACTACTCATTGAATGATAATTTAAATTCCTAATTATTGTAATTTTTAGTGCGAACATTTAAGTCAACACGACAATGTATCAATTTACGCACTTTATATGAAATTATATGTCTAGTAATAATAAAATAGGTAATATGTTGCCATCAAACCTTCCCCAAGGGTTTTTAATTATTACAAATAGTATGTCTTAAAATAAATAATAAATGATAAAATAAGCGTTTAAATCTTGCCACCCGTATTTGTTGGTGACTTTTTTAAATCAACAAACTTCAATTATCCATAGAATAATGTTCTATAAGCAATAACCATGATAATAAACTTTGTCCAATTAGCTAATACTATAACCTACATGGTATTCGCTATATTTATTATTATGTAGGTTATAATTATTATTATTTTTAACCGTGGTTGTAAGTAATCTTTACCAGTATGTACGTACAATGTACGCACGTAAATTCCACCGATATCATTAGAAGTTTCTTAGGAAACGTTAATTAATTATTGGTTCATGTAATAGGCATCTGTGTTTTTTTCCGACTATCATTAACGTGACAGACAAGAATAAAAGCATTACGGTGAAAATGGATACCATACCTTTAGAAAATTGTTGTAATATCAGGTTATCAAGATCAACTAGGAGAGAAAACGAGCTAATCTACTACAGATCCGAATGAAAATGATTGATGAAATGGCAAGTTATTCTTTCAACCAACATATTGTTAAATGAGTAATTTTTAGATATATATTGACAGTCTTAATAAGAAGAGATGTCATGTTTCCACTTTCCTTAGATCCCCGTCTAAGGAATTTGGAGACATAACGTTCTCATAAAGGTATACAATGTACTAGGTATATCTACTCCTTGACGGTCGCATTCACATTGATGCTTCTGTCAGGATCGATTCCTCCGTACGTCAAAATTCAAATACCTAAATATAGTGCTTTGGGCTCGACTTCTGAAAAAAGTATTTGTTTTTTGTAAATTTATTCATTCGAGAAATAAATGTTTTAAGATATCAATAATAAATAATTTGTATTCTACTAATCGCAAAGCAATGTACAAGGAGTTCCGGATTTTGTGACATCACGTGAACGGTTCCAGAAAAGCAGAATTTAGCATAAGGTATTTTATGAACGTCAAAGTCTGATAAGTTAATTAAATTTTTTGTTAATCTAATTTACATTTTGCCTGATTTGGTTTTATAAACATGTTTTAAGTAATCTAATTAAATATCGGTTGAAAGTCTGATGGTATTTTCAATATCAATCGCAAAAACGACTGTAGAGTCACAGTTTAACAATCTAATCCCCTTGGCATGTAGTTTTTAGAGGTATATTTTTTACTGCGCCAGTTCATTCATGATATGCATTGTCAGGAATAAATGTCAAAATTATAACATGACTGCAGATAGTTACATACAATTTTTTATAGAAATTCCTGAGTATAGATTTTTCTATAATTTTCATAAAATAGCTACATAACCGATATAAAAATTGCCAATTCAGCAAAATTAAATGTGAAGATAAAAAACTAAATAGGAATGTGATTTTTATCATGGTATTATGTTAAGACATCATTAATTGTATTGTAAGTTTTTAGCTTTAGTAACCTGGGTAGAAACTTTTAAGTTGATCCGATAAATTATTATTAATATTTAAAAATATTTTATCCATATGTATGTAAAATTGCGACCCTGGTACAAAAACGGAAAATTATCTTGATTAGTATAAACAAAGGTTTGCGAATTAGGTTGTTGCCATTTGCTACGCATTTTTAATTTATATAAATAAAAAAACATTTATCATTTTAGTGTGTTTTATTTTGTGGATATAGCATACTTGAACTATGAATACTTAGCTGATATTAGACGGTCAGCCAAATTGAATCAATTTCATTGAAATCATGGAACTGAAAGTACAAAGTAAGTACATGATTGTATTCAATGATATCGATATTTAAGTTTGTGTTTAATGGATTACTTTGGTTTGTTTGTGGTCATCCAAACCAAAGACAGTAGTGAATCAAACTTGAGTGAATATTCGGTCAATTAAAAAGGCATTGCGTATGCACCATGCTTCTACAAGGTATATAATAATAATAATACAAATACAATATTAATCTTATAACCATTCTATATTTAATATCTTGATGAAATAAAACGAAAATAAGTGTATTGTATTGAATTTAATGTCAATTTCAAATGGGTTAGAGAGGTTTTCTTTACGAATGAAAATTTTATATAAATGCAAAAGTAACTATTCACGCTGAACCAATTTGATTAATATACGAGTAGGTATACATAATGCTGAAAATAGTAGTATATAGGACACATTTTATATCCGAAAGTAAATTCTTTCCAAGAAGTAAGTAAGCTAAAACTTGTGTAATCCTAGGCTTACACGAGTGAAATTAGATAATATTTTGAAAATTGGTATCTTATTAAGAGATGAGCATGGGTAGTTCTTTATCTCGGGAAAGTTTTGACGAACGGGTAATCTCTAACATTAAATAAGGTAAATATCACATTTTTTAACTATGAAACGACAAAGTAAATTTTATTTAATTATCTTTATTGTAATTTTTTCATTGGAGTTTCAGATTGCATTTCATCATCTGCCTCCGGAACCTTCAACTCCTTCCATTGTTTCTGAAAATATAAATTAAAAGTAAATAAAACTCATATTTGATATAAACACAGAAAACCGTAGAACTGTCTCCATCTTCTTTCAAAAACGTGTAGATAACTGTATCTCTAAAAAAATTTATTTACAATTAATTTATGTAATAATTTTATTAATTTAAAAGTGGCTTTACTTGGTTGTTTATTAGACGTTCTTCACGATATCGGAAATTACACAATTAGAATTAAGTTTGGTTATACTTATATTACATATGATAAATAGGATAAACATACAATCTTTCTTATTCCAGATATCGAGATAGTTTCTACCGAATAAGAGTTTAAAGTTTACAAAAGTAAAGCGTTATAGAAACCTGTAGTTGATTTATAATTACAACAGTTTTATCTTCTAACAGAAGATGCACATATTGTCAAGCATTTAATATTTGTTAACAAACAAACGACAATACGCAAGTTACACATGCTAGAAAATTATGTTAATCAATTTTATTACCAATATTTCGTTATCAGGTATATGCGAAATAAAGTCCAAAAAATCGTTGTTCAGAACTCTCTGTGGATTCAAATACTTCCTTGTGAATTTGTATATTCCTAAGAATGGAAAAAAATAAACATGCGTCATTAAGGTATAAGGTCACAGCTTTATGCACGGGTAAACCCGAGGTGAATCGATTCCAAGATATAAACGGTCATGAGTTCACTGTAAATGGTTATTCATAACTAGTTACGCTGTTATAGTGACCTCGATCCTTATTTAAGAGACTCATGGAAAATTTACGGATGTGGTCTACATTTGACGACTAATTATTGAAAAAATAAATAAGTCATAATCGATAGGTAAACTTGACATGCAAGATTTCTCACGATAGTTCCTTCATTTCACTCAGGGCCTATCTAGACTAGTTGTAAAAGCGCAGTATCGTTTTATATGAAATAAATTATACAAGAATAGGTTCACCTGATGGAAAGCACTTACCATCGCCTATGGACATTTGCAACACCCAAGGTTCTACAAATGTGCTATTGCTCTCTGAGAAGGAAGACTGGAACCTTTCCATTAATGCCAGAAAACAACTTTATGGCGACAAACTCATATGGGGTGGTAGCCATCCAGTCGGGCAAATGCCCTACAACCTGGCTGTGGGTTGTTCTATCGCCTCTAAAACAGGCCGCCCGGCCGCAGGAAATTGTATTCTTTCTCCGTTCCTGCACGGATATTGTATATGTAGATGGCGTTGTATATGGATATGGTTTGGTGAGGACTTTAATGGCTGCAGTCTGTACGTTAGGCCTCACAAACTTTCTAAGACATGCATGCTTTCATTCGAATCAATCGTAAGAATGAGACACCGATACTTATTCATTGCGTCACGTCAGACCGAACCAAAAACCACCACCAAAAATTATTCTGCTTTCCGACTTGAAGTGGGCTTAACATAAACGACGCTTAGAAAGGGACAACAAAAACAACAAATAGGGTGCCAAAAATTTGAATATTCACAACTGATGTACCAGTGGTCAATTAAACCGATATTAGACGGATCATTTCTGTCTTTCAAACTGGATTAATCAACCAAATCTATGGTATTATAAAGTCCTAAATATGCCGTGTCGGCGCATTGAAGCTATTATAAAAAAAACGATGCAGAACACGATGCAGTTTTTTTTAGATTTCTTGTCTATTTGTCGATCAGTCTGTTTGTTCGGGATTCACATAAAAACTAAGGGGCTGATTTTGATGCGGTTTTCGGTAATTGATAGCAAATTATTAGACTTAGTGCATAAAAATTTGCTTATTACCACATAGTTTCCAGTAAAACGTTAACTTACATTCTTTTCTATATGCTGTAATATGTTGTGTTGTGTTGTGTGATACTCCTGCGTACTTTCCAGGAATGGTATAAATGAATTAGATTGCATAAACATTAGCTGATTTCGATACGATTTCAATAGAACGATAGCTCAAGTCCTTTTTCAAGAGATACAATACTTTATATTTCGAGAATTTCACGGGATTGTTTTAAAGCGGGTAGTACACATGAACTGAGCTGATTCGGATCCAATTGATACTAAAACAATATAATCCGGGTCTCTTTATATTTCCCGGGATTTCCTAACTGCAAAACCACGTGATATTAAGACTTTCTTGACATGACAGTTTTTGTTTATTTGACGTCTTTAGTAGAACAGACTTAGTTATGTATGTAAGCCTTTAGTATGATTACTTATGCCGGGATTTTACGGGAATCTTCAGAATTATTTATTCAGTATTTTCCCTTTAAATTTAAATACTGGCAATATACAATCTACGTTATCCGTCAAGCATGGACGAAGTCGCGGCCAAATCCTAGTAGACCCATATAAACGTAAACTTGAATTACACAACGACATTGAATAGTGTTGTCATTTCCGATCTGTGCCTTTCAACCAAGTTGATTCAATTTTATTGATTCGTCTAATATCCGCATTATACAACCAATTTTCCACTATTACTCACCGTAGTAAGTAATAGCTGAAATACTTAGTGATATTTCACGATTGTGACTTAAAGGTATTCAAAGGTGCTCACCTAATGACATCATCAGATAGTTGAAAGGAACGCAGTAAAACCCTATGGACATAATAACCAGTAACATCATTGCGAAGTAACTCAAGAAAGGTACTTTGAAACTGGCTAAGCTGAAAATTATATACAAAATTATAATAATAATTATATACAAATTAATTAGAACTACGTTATGATGAAGAACATTTATTTAAGGTCATATAAATTTAAAAGTAAATCTACTTCCTAATGTATTTATTTACACCGTTTTATAGCGTGTAGGAAATTCCTAGCGATTCGCTAATCTAAACATAATTACTGTTCATAAATATTTTGGCTAAGTAGGATAGTTTATGAGAATTGCTAAAGTTGTATCAAACATACCACAAGAACTCTAGCGACATAATAATAATTCGCACCCCTATGCTGTATAAAGCGTTTTCTTGGGCTTTACATAAAAGCAAGATAATCTAAGACATCGTTCTTTAAGATAATGATTCATGTATTCAAGTTGTGTATAAAACTATATTTAAATAATTAAAATTATCTTACTTGTAGAATCTTTCTGCTACAGATGCAATATATTCAGTTGCTTCTGTTATGAACGTAGCCGTGTCTAGTAAGCACGTGGTAAAATAGACCAAGCCTTTCGAATCAGTTATTTCACCAGACGCCTCTGATGATTCGTTCACAGTACAATATTTTCTCATCACAGAAAATTCCTCTGAAAGATTAAATAAACAATTTAAATACAACATTAATTAAAATGTTATGTTATATCAATTAACTAATCTCTATGAATAATTATCCCTATACCGTTCTGCCTCCAGATTAATGTTGGTTCGGAAAATAAAACCGTTTACGATCAAGATTTTTTTATTACCTAAGCAGTCGGAGGTTGATGGCACACTTGATCGAAAATGTATACCTACTATCGTCGCCTATGAACGACGATATTTGTATTGTATCGCCAGAGACATTACCTAAACCGCTTCGTAGGAACTTAGTGATATGATCATATGACACCTTTACTACACAATATTTTGTACAATCATTGTTAAGTTTATACTTGAGACATTACACAACCCAACCTCTCCCGAAAATCAGCTCTCCACGCGTCTTAAAAAAATGAAGATGCCATTTGAAACAGCCTACTTAGTTACTTACTTAGTTTGTTTATTTTTAGATGATTTTCATATTTAACTAAGCATACTTTAGATTTTACGTATAAAAGAAACTGTAATTTTTGTTCGCTTCGAAAACTAACGCTGCTTTCCTACTTTTCCTTCTCCACTTAGTACTATCTTCAACATCCCTTGTTTTGTGACCATTATTAGTTACGCATGTAAATCTTCACGACTTTGTAACTGCGGTGGTGGCATGGCTAGATATTTTTGTTCCCCGCATAACTAGCCGCTCTCCGTAAAACGTAGTCGTTCCATTCGAGCCTTTACCGCCATTTTATGGTAAGCGACATTTGCACCTAAGTATATTTTGGCTTGTACAGGTGTTTCGAACTATTATTTTGTTTAATAATAGTTTGAAACACCTGTACAAGAGAAAATATACTTAGATGCAAATGTCGCTTACCATAAAATGGCGGTAAGGGCTCGCATTGCACACGGCTCTCTTACAGGTCATCTGCTAGGTACCTAATATGACCAATATAAATATTAGATAAGCATTATGATTGATAATTATAACCCCTGTTAATATTATAAATGCGAAAGTAACTCTGTCTGTCTGTTCCGTTTTCACGGAAAACTACTGGACCGATTGGGCTGAAACTCAGTATATATATGTTTTCGATGGCGAGGATGAATATAAGATACTTTTTATCCCAGATAATGGGATAGTTTCCGGGATAGAAAAATATTTCTCTGTGTTTTTTATGCTTTTACGGAAAACTATTTGACCGATTTGACTGAAATTCGGTATATATTTAATTTTAAAACTAAGGGTGGATATATATCCCTGATAATGGGATAGATTTATGTAAAGGTTATACCAACAGGTAGGTAGGATAGGTGTTGTTTTATATTTTGCCATTTTTGTCATTTTGTTTATTTTGGTAGTTTTAGTATATTGATAGTATTGGTAGTTGTGGTAGATTCTGTAGTTTTGAACTGTAAAGAGAACAGTCGAAGATGACTAGTGTCGAGTAAGAATGCATGTGAGAGTTATAGCGGAGCGACGTGTATTAAAGTCAGTATCGTTCCAATGGACGACTGTTGATACCGGTGGAATGGTGGAATGCACTGCAGGTGACACAGTCGCCACCGTGCCCGCGTTGGTTCATCGCAGCCCGGCGAAACAAAACTCATGCCACGGCTTTGCTCGTCCATTAATTTTATTTAATATTTTTATTATTTGTGATGTGATTCCCACACTACTACATCGCCGAGACCGTTACTTATAGAGTTTGATCCGCGGGGTAAACTCTGCTACATATATATTTTGTAAGATTTTAAGTATTCGAATTTTTCTTTATTAACAATATATATGTTATAATCTATAACAGTATAAAATTCTTAAATGCCGTGACTGTACATTGAAACGATTTAAATAAACAACTGGAATAGACTTTATCAACGACGAAGAAAATAATGCATTTTTTTAGATTTCTTGTCTGTTTATCGGTTCTGCTTCGGGATTCACGTAAAAACTACTGGTCCGATTTCGATGCGGTGTTCGCTGATCAACAACAAATTCTTAAACCTAAAATCTGCGCTAATTTTTATCCTGGGACTCCCGCGGGATTTTTTCTGGGAATTATTTATAATTCTGATTTTAAAAAATTGAATTCCAATGTAATTTTTTTACTGATCGATATAAAATTTGACGTGACAAAATGTGTTGGGATATTTTTATCCCAACAATCCTACGGGAATCTTCCCAGGAGCTGTTCGGGTGTATAAAAATTAGCTTATTTCGACACAATTTACACTAAAACTATACATATACGATAGCTTACATTATTTTTTATATGCTGTGGTACTTCGTGCCCCGGGAATCCCACGGAAATTTCAAACCAAGCGTGAATAAAGTCGCGGGCATATTCTAGTCTGATATAAAAATACTTACGTTGCGTTCGATCAGATATCCAAAAATATAAAAAGGGTAGAAGCAAAAATAGTGGCGCTGTCCAAAGCTGGAAATAATACCAAAACAGTAGCCAAATAAGCAATGCTATAAATGATAATTCTACATTATTCCACTCAAAAAGGGTCCTGAAAAATAATAAATACTCTATGAAAAATATTGCCAAAGAAATGAGATGAGTAATAAAGAGTGTATTAGAGAAAAGGAAAACGTGTATATTTATACAAATTTGTTTTGTCATGTCTATTTAAAATTTTAAAATAATATGAAAATAAATGTATAATATGGTATGTATGTATATGAATGTATCTATTGGTGTTTTCTAGTATTTTCTAATTAAAAACTTGCATAATCTGAGTCAGTTCATCATCAGTTGCATAATCAGAAATGATACTAGGAAGATCGATTCCTACTTTACAACAACATTTGAAACAAACATAACAGCGACTGTTAAAACATGATACAATGTAACTCACTTGTAAAATTCGTTTATTTCTTGAAGTACCAAAAAGCTATCTTTTATAAACTCAATATTTTTGTGCACAAGAGCTAAATTTGACATTCCTGCCTTAGCTCTATTTATCGCTTTGGGTCGAAACAATTTCAAAGATGCTTTTGGCTGCAAATAAAGTTTTAGTGTCACAAATGATGATAGAACGAGATAACAAATCATTATAATTATTTAATTTAATACGAACAGGACTCCAAACCAGCGACATTTCTAACTGAATCCTCGGACTGCTTCCTCTAGCGTAATTTTTCTTAGATGAGTCTTTCAAGCCATACCAGCACGCTTTACCATTTCTTATCCTTAGTAAAGGGATGGATACTTGTCCTAATAATCCATCAGTGATTATACCAGCACCAAAAACTTGGAGTTCCAAAGTAGATGTAACATCGTAAATGTTCCTGCGAAAAAATCCAGTATGAATACAAATGTGAAAATGTGTTTATACTTACAAACTATATGCTGAACACGTATTTTAATTAAATTTCGTTTTTACAAAATCAGAGGGAGAGCTTTTTAAATTATAAAAATGTCCCTATTGAATTAACTCTATCTAGTCCTCTAGATATTCGTAAATATAAGTGTAATAGTTTAAATAAAAACACTAAAATTTGAATCCTTCTAAAACAAAAACTAATTCATGTTTAGAAACAATTTTTAAAACTAGTTCACAAAGAATGAAGCTATATATGATAGCTACTACACATATACATGTATTTTTATCTATCTATAATATTATAACATTCTAAACATACCGAATCTGTATATTGAAGCTGTTTAAAAAAAACACGACAAAAAAGAACGATGGAGAACACAATGCATTTTTCTTGTCTGTTTGTTCTTAGCCTTAAAATCTACGCTACTTTTTATTCTGAGAATCCCGTGAAAAATGTTGTGGGAATGTTTTAAATTGGCCAGATTACAAAAAATCTAATTCCAATGCGATTTTGTCACTGATTAATAGCAAACTTTATGTAATAAAAAGTGTAATATTTTTTATCCCAAGAATCCCGCAAGAATTTTCCCCGGAGGGGTTTGTAGTTGTTCGGGTGCTTATAGCTTACACTCTTTTTTAAACGCTGCGGTACTTTGTTTCCCAGGAATGCGGCGGGAATTTCAAGTCAAGTGTGGACGAAGTCGCGGGCATATCCTAATCCTTATAATTCTTCTGCACGTCTTTGTTACTGAACTCCTACACGCCTGGACTATTTTGATGAATTTGTTTGTGTGTTTTGAGTGAGTTCCTAGAGGTCCTAGTGGGTTCCTAGAGGTCCTAGTGGGTTCCTAGATTATTTAGATTTTGGATTCATAATGAGCCTGGTAGATAGCGCTGCAATCGAGTTATAGGTTTTGTTTTCAGTGCAGAATAACGTCTACCGGGTCACTGTCTTACAGACTAATTGTATAGAATTTTTGTGGTCAGAAAAATTAAGAAAAAATGAACTTACAACTGATGATACTCCTTGTCCCACCAAACTTTTGATTTGCAACTTGAGTAAGACGTCTGTATTTTCACATCATCAAGCCGTAGAGTGCAGTATATATTTCTCTTACTGCTTAAACCTCTCGCTTCCAAAATTCGAACACGTAGTTCACCAACAAGATTCCAATTTGTTCTCTGGTCTTTGGAGATCTTAAAATATACAAATACGATAGCTTACATTATTTTTTTATATGCTGTGGTACTTCGTGCCCCGGGAATCCCACGGAAATTTCAAACCAAGCGTGAATGAAGTCGCGGGCATATTCTAGTATGATATAAAAATACTTCGTTGCGTTCGATCAGATATCCAAAAATATAAAAAGGGTAGAAGCAAAAATAGTGGCGCTGTCCAAAGCTGGAAATAATACCAAAACAGTAGCCAAATAAGCAAATGAATATAGCATTCAAGTTAAAAGTATTCATTAACAGTCTTCTTCATATTGAGTGAGAGTAAGTCTGTAGGCTTATTTAAAGTTCCCAAAGAAGCCTACAAACCTACTCTAACTTGATATGAATAAGGCCGTAAATGTATACCTATCTACAAATATTGTTTGAATGCCTTTGGCATCTACTCATGAGAGTGAAAGGAAGGAAACGAAAATCATTAATATATCTAATAGGTACTAGAGTATTATACCCCGCGGCTGCGCTGCGGGTCAAGCTCTAGTGGGTGCCTCTTGTTTAAAGAGCAGGCGTCAATACAGGTTACATTAATTTTTAAGTTGGTACTATTTGCCCTCAGAAGATTTACTTCATTTTATATCGCAAACTATGCCATCTCCCGGAATGAAAAGTATCTATGTCCATTTTCGGTATTCAGCCAAACGGATCGAGACGCATTTTTTTATAGTTTAAGATTTTTTATTTTTATAAAACAAACTTTTAACCCTAAATACTTTAACCCTATTTCAACCGATTTAGTTTTATTTATATATTCCCCTTAAATCTCTCTGTAAACTACATAAACGACTAAAGTACAAAAACTACTATAACTATTAAAACTACCAAAACTACAACAACTACTGAAACTACCGAAACGACCAGAACTACCAAAATTACCTAAACGACCAAAACAACCAAAACCATCAAATTGACCAAAATGACGAAAATGGCAAACTACAAATAAAAAACCTATCATATTTTCTGGAATAACCTTTACATAAATCTATGCTATACCTAATCCGGGATGAAAAGTATCCCTTGTCCACCCTCGGTATAAAATGTATATATATACCGAATTTCAGCCAAATCGGTCTATTACTTTTCGTAAAAGCATTACAAACAGAAAGACAAGTCTATGTTTATCACGGAAACTGCTATCCCATTTTTCGGGATAAAAAGTATCCTATGTTCTTGTCGGCATCGAAAATATATATATACTGAGTTTCAGCTCAATCGTTCCAGTAGTTTTTAAGACAGACGGACAGACAGACAGAGTTACTTTCACAATTACAATATAAATAGAGATAATTATTATATGTTCGTGATTATATTCGCGGTTGAGATAATCTAATTGATTAAACCCTGTATAAAAATAATTATAAAAAATAAGTTGTTATCTATCTAGTCGTATAATTTATTGCTTACGTTACCTGTTCATTGGTTTCCAATACGTCAGCATTCTTTTCAGAATTCGGAATCCCAGGTGGTGTCGACACATAAACAGGAGTAGCCTCGTTCTTAGAATTCAAGGAACCGTTGATAAAACTTTGATAAACAAGAAACAAATCCATTTTCAACACATAATAAGAAACCAAACTCTTACAGTGTACAATAACACAAGACACAATAGGTATAATCAATTAACCATTCAATATATTATTTAAATCGTTATAATTCATTCAAGCGTCAAACAACGACAGCCACCTACTTATTTCTTTTTATTTAGGTATATCAGTTAAATAAGAACTTTGAATAAAGGCGATAACTAGAATTCAATAGTTAATAATGCTTGACAAACAAGACGAAACCATTAATATTGTCAATGAGTAATAATGAATTTACGTATATTAATGACTAACGCATTTCGAAACAGCATAGCATTATAGTGATCTGATATTATCACGTATTTTTACCCGCATGTTGCAACTGTCTCGTTGTTAGATAAATTTTGTCATTCTTATCTCATTTTTGTTGAACAAAAAGATAAGGAATGAAGACCTTGCCTTATGAAAAATTATATTATTATATATTTTGATAATGTCTATAATGTATACTAATAAAACTAAAGTGTCTGTGATTTCAATATAAATGATAAAGTTTAAATGAAAACTAATTTCCTACGGCGCTCAGTCATAAATAACTGTAGGTACCTAGGATTTTTAGTTAATTTCTTAAACCTTAGGTCGAACAGGTTCCGAAATTGGTCAACAAATTTTATTGAAAATTTTAAGGATCAAAACAAATTTTCGAGTACTACGAGGGTGAATCAAACAGTTCTGGGAATCAATATTAAAAATGCAAAAAAATTAAACAAAAATATTTTATTTTTCTCCAATGTAATTGTATTTAGAATAACGCGTTTCTAACTCCCTTATTCCTTGCGAAAATGAATGAAAATGTTTTTACTGAGTCTCGAAAAACTCTACGGCAGCCATAACCGCGTCATTATCGTGAAGATTATTTCCTCGAACTACCTCTTTTAATTTTGGGAATAAGTGAAAATCACTTGGTGCTAAGTCCGGAGAATATGGTGGGGTGGGTGGTCAAGGAGATTGAAGCCAACTCAGTGGATTGTATTGAGCGCAACTTACGACCGATGAGCGGGAGCGTTATCGTGAAGAAACAACACGCCCAACGACAGTTTCCCATGACGTTTTTCTTTAATTGCTTCACGCACTTTCGGAATTAATTTTACATAACAGGGTCCAGTAATCGTGTGGCCTTTTGGCATGTAATCAATAAAAAGGATTCCTTCACTATCGCAAATCACTGAGGCCATAATTTTGCCAGCGGTAAGAGCAACTCGAAATTTCTTAATGGGTGGAGAGGATGGTCGTTTCCAAGACATGATTTTACGCTAAGTTTCAGGATCGAAATGGTGGACCAACGTTTCATCCATGGTGACAAGATAAAATTATCCGAATCACGCTGCAACATTTCGAGATTACGCTTAGAAATTTCCAAACGTCGCTTTTCGTTTTCGTCGGCTAACAACGCTAACAACAATTTCCTTTCGTAGACAATTTTTTCAAACTGAGGTATTTTATCACGGCACGTAACTCAATTTTATCCATAATTTTACTTTTTAGCACTCGTTCCACAAAACCATTTATAACCAGCGAACGAACTGATAAAAACAAGTGATAGTTGGCATAAACATTGTGTGATTGACATCTCTACTCTCTAGATATGTTTCATTTTGATATCTTGTCGAGTTCACAAGGTATGAATATAAAGTAGAGTCCCGCGCGAATGAAACGATGGGCACAATTAGTTTATATTTATTCTTTTAAACATAGTGCAAGTACAAAGTACAGAGTAATATGCAAATCACTATCAAGTAAATATACGTAGTTTACTTATTGCGCAGTCATTTACATTACTTTAAATGAATAATTATTTGACACAAGTAAATACCTATATTGTAGTAGTGACGACATCGAAGAAGATACTAGAAGTGACAATGGCCCAGTAAACTCTAAAAGTGGCAAATTATTAAGAACCTAGATGGCGCCACAAATCATATTTTTCGTTTTTATACCTTGTATTGTTTAGAACATAAGTAAACCGATAATAAATGATTCAATTCTGTATTTAAATTTGGATTAATCAACCAAAGTGATCCCAAAAGTAAAGTCCCAAGTAAAGATTAAGTGGAATCCCTTTCTCTGTTCTCCCTTTTCGCTTCTATGAATTTCAACCAAATTGATTCAATTTCATTGATTCGTCTAATATCAGCTTATATACAAAAAAATCGTGGGACCGGACTCAGGCCGAAATCGAAAACGGGGCGTCTACGTTCTGGTAAACTAGATAGGCCAAGCCTTTAGACCACAGATGACGTGGAAGTGCAGCTGATGGAGGAAAAGATCGCATATATGATGACATGCATGCCTTGTAAATTCAACTCTAAACCGATACAAATCGCAGGTACTTGAGCTACAACTCAATACAGCGCATGGCAGAGCTCACGGAGTTGCGTAGAATATTTCAGATGCATTGAGATAATTTCAAAAAATCACGATTTACTTAAAAAAATCCGGGTTATATTAAATATCAAAGTATGTATAGGTACTGTATCAACTCATCAAAAAATATGTCGAAAATATTCCAAATCACTTTATAGGCTTAATCTGCAAACCTAGTGAGTATGCAGAAGGTATAATATGACTGCAGAGAATGGATCTGGATGGATGTATCTACTTACTAATATTAAAAATAAGTAAAGTTTCAGAGTTTGTTTGTGGGAGTAATCTCTTGAAATATTGAACCGATTTTAAAAATCCTTTCAACAGTACAAAGCTACATTATTCCTGAGTGATTGTTTTAGGGTGACACCCCTACACAATCAAAACTGACTAAATAAAAAAGAAAATAATAATAATTTACGTTTTATTAAAATACTACTATTAGAAATAATTTTTATATATTATGTGAAAGAAATTTAGTTAGTAAAAAAATATAAATTTCTTCCTTCTACACTTGCAAACTGCGAAATCACATCATCGAAATTTGTAATTTTTCATGTTTTACGACTGCTGCCACAGTATTACGAATTTTCACTTGTGGCACTTTACTACTACTACTGATGTTCACGGTTGGGGGTCACCCCTAAGTGGGTGACACCCGGTGCGATAGGCAAATGAACGGTCAGTAAGATATAGGAACCGAGCCTTGCACATAACTACTGTCTTGACCTACTGTAGCGGGTATGTATACCGTCAGTTAATTTTCACCTAATTCGAACGTCCAAAGGCCGCAGAGGCGTTATTTTTATTTAATACCTCGATAAGAATAACTATTATTAAAAAACTTCATTGAAAATCAATTGCTACATTTCTAATCTTGAAATGTAGGTAATCTATTGAAAAAAAAACAATGTAATAAGTGACTATTACAACGTTTCAATCGTTTGAAAAGTTTAAAGTCAAACAATTCATTTCAATGTTTATAGCCAGTAAGGCAAATGAATGTGTCGGCTCACTCACGCCGGGAGCGGATGACACTCGGAGTATAGTACAATAATAATCTGAAATATTATAATCAAAGTTTATTACACTAGAATTATTACAATTACAATATTAAATACAACACAAAATACACAGAAATATTAGGACAACTCCAAGGGTTGTCTCCACGCTTGTCAGGTGTCCAGCAGCAATCTGCCCTCAAAGAATACTACTTTTATCGAGCAGTAATTGTCGACCACAATAAACTATGCGCCTCTTGTCCAACAAAGCCTCCTCTCTGTTCAACCGATGAACGTAGAATGACGGTTCTAGACTGTCGGTTCTAGACTGTCGGTTCTAGACTGTCGGTTCTAGACTGTAGGTTCTAGACTGTAGTTTCTAGACTGTTGGTTCTAGACTGTTGGTTCTAGACTGTTGGTTCTAGACTGTTGGTTCTAGACTGTTGGTTCTAGACTGTTGGTTCTAGACTGTTGGTTCTAGACTGCTGGTTCTAGACTGCTGGTTCTAGACTGCTGGTTCTAGACTGCTGGTTCTAGACTGCTGGTTCTAGACTGCTGGTTCTAGACTGCCCCTCCTGTGACCGAACACCGCGTATTTAAAAGGTCCTCGTAGCGCGCTGCAGTGACACCATCGGGTAATGCTTTGGTGCCACTTCAGTTTCACTTCCTCCATAACACCAACTTCCGCCATCCCTATAATTTCCAACTTCCGGTTACTCCATTTCCGATATCCGTTGGTTTGATAAAAAATGCTTCTACGTTGACATCCGGTTATACGACTTCCGATTACTACATCAATGAACACTATCCGGTTTTTGACTACTTCCGTCATATTACTTTATAATAATAAATACGATTCCTACAAATACATAGTAAGATAATATGTAAATACTTATAGGTTCATTTCCTTTTTTGAAATTCAGACCGCCAACTGAACCCCATAAAAGACAACAATAATGCTAAGCATATTTACAAATTACTTACTTATTTAATTTCAATCTACGTTTCCATTTTTTTAAATTCATCTTACGACTTGAAACCATTACCAAAGAATATACATATATTTCACTACAAACACTACATAATTGACGACTTTTCTATAGGGAGGCAATTACTCTATACGGTTTAATACAATAATATTGATTGAATATCTTTTTAATTTCTTGATAGTAAAGCGGCTGTTATCAAGTCTTATCAAGAGAACATTGTTTATCATATAAAAGGTGCAAGAAATGCATAAATTATATTATAATGACTCTGTCTGTATTGGTTGATTGCAAAAGCTGTAAATCTTAATGTCAATCAATACCCGAAATCAATGAGCATTTCCGTAGCAGGGGATGAGATTTTTAACATAGTAAAACCTTTCTCCCAGATTTTCAATATTATAAAATAGATAAATCCAGCTTTCATATGGGTACATTTGTGAATTTAATATTTCGTGGGGTAAAAATATATTCATTCCTGTTACTTAGTATACCTGTCAGGATTAAATACATTTCCATATATTTAAAATAACGGTACCGTCCCTTTTAAAATAGATAAAACCAGTCCAAAAGAAAATATGCATATATATAATCTGAAGTATATTGAGAGGAGAAAGTCTATTTCTATTAAGTGAGAATCGGAAAATGTGACGCGATAAGAATTTAAACTTCAAATGACCCAAAAAAAACATCATTAATAAAATATATATAATATATAATTTTTGAAAAAAAAAACCTATCTGTATATTTTAATTGGAAACCGAGTTTAATGCATTTAATTTAGTTTCACAATCTTAAGGAAATATTGTGAATAAAAAATTATTTACAAAAGGATAAAAAAAATGAAATGTGTGCTGGGAAACATATTAGAAGTGAAACTTCAACGGACAAGTGGAAAAACAATCGCAACGGACAAGTGGAAAAACGAATGGCAACGGATAAGTGGAAAAACGAATCGCAACGGACAAGTGGAAAAAGAATGGCAACTGATAAGTGGAAAAACGAATCGCAACGGACAAGTGGAAAAACGAATCGCAACGGACAAGTGGAAAATCTTCAACTGACAAGTGACAAAATAACGCAACAAAATTTTAACTTGAAGTGTTTAGGTATTAGAGGGACGAGGTCGTCGGAAGACGAGGTATAATCCTCGCTCGTTCTCTCGCTCGCTTTCTTGTTTACAGGACTTCCCCGGCGCTCGGCTCACCAGGGCTTCCAATTTAGCTTTTTCGGAGCTAGATATAGCGCTTTTTAGGGCAACCCAGCTCCCAATTTTGTTAAACAACTTCCAGCGCAAAATCTTGTGCTTTTTATAATATGCAAATATCTAATTAATTTTATAATAAATATATATGAATGTCTGTATTAATATTATAAAGAGGAAAGATTAGATTGTTTGTTTTCAATGAAGAGGCTCTGAAACTACTGAACCGATTTAAAGAATTATTTCACTGTTGGCAAGCTACACTATCCCCGGGTGACATAGGCTATATTATACCTATATATATAAAAAATTAGGGATCCTTACTAAAACTCCAATAATGTAACCCAAGTTGTAAAAAAATACCTAAAATCGCGTACGCTGCGAAAACTATTGATGATAGAAAAAAATAATGTACTACGACTTTGCAGAACACATCATTATTTACAAAAAGTGTCGCGACAGTATATGTCTAACTATTATAGTTATGCCACAATAAGTGTTCTTTTATTTAAAAAAAATAATTTAAATGCCGCCGCTAGAAAACGCTCTTTATTTGTATCTCGGTATCCATCCATCCTTATCAAAATAAATTACTTCATATTCAAGACTGCTCCAATACATTTATATAACTTTTTGAATTATTCAATTCGGACATTCCATTCGAAAGATATCACGAGTTTAAAAATCTAAGTATTAGAATACGCGGCCGTGATGCTTTTTCGTGAGCGAAAAATCGTAAGACCCAGTCTATATAGAAGTTTCACTTCAAAAAATCATATCAGTGCTGTTTGTAAATGTCATATAAAGCACCCACACAGCCTTTCACTCCACAAAATGTTTACAAGCGCCTGAAAGCAAACACGTAGCTAAGAGTGTATTATGTGTTAAATAGATTTCTGAAAGACCTGCTTAAACATTTATTACATTTTTAGAAAATAATCACTGCATATTTTTTATATCGCTATAAGAATATATCTTTCCAAACAGTTTCCAGTGTAATAATTTATAATTTTCGCCAACGAAATTAATGGTACAGCTGGCCTTGGAAGCCAGATCCGTACCAAAATGATCGGTTGCTCTAATTCATAACCGAAGTAACCGATCAAAGAAACAAAGATTTAATTAAATATAATTTATTATTGATTACATATTATTGAATACAATGTAAGAAAACTTAACTTATTTGTATTGTATTCTACCCATAGTCCCTCAAGACTATAAGTAGAATACTGAGCCCAGATCACCGTCTTCTATGGGTAAGGTGCCCAGAAGGCTGGCTACGTTTCCTCGCTGGATCGCCATACTGATCCGTTGGCCGAGGTAGGCACCAGCCCTCTGATCACCTGAAGAGTCGATGAGTCGTTTTGATAAATTTTGGTAGAGGCTCATGGCCTCAGGACCCCACGGTCCAAGCGTCTCGACAGCAAACGGCACAAACATATAACTCTCACTGAGGGTTGCATATTTCCGCCGCTTGAGCGATTCCGCTGTTTCCGCCGCCGAACCGGCCGATCTAGAAGTGTTTGGTAAATGGGATGCGGCCAACGTGTCTACGCAAGTCGCATCCCACACCAAAGGCTTGCCACGCTGCCAGGGAATTAGAGTCATTCCGTCAGGGCGCCTGCCATCATCACGTGCAATACCGTTCGGCTCCAATAGAGCCGGCACGTTAGCGGTGGCAAGCGCCCTCCGTAAGACATCATTCAGGGCGGCGTGGCGTGACCATCTGCCGGCACTGCGGCGGCAAGAAAGACCGTGGTATCCCGGGTCGATTACCTCTATTCCACAGACACATGTGTGTGGTGCACATATGCGAGAACCTAAGCGCAGGTTTATAGCCAAAGAAAAGGAAGTATTATCCAATAATGTACCTATGTTTGGGGAGGGGATAGCTTGGAGCCAAAAACCAGACTCTTTGCGAGAAACGGCAAGGATGCGGGCACGTCCTGTAGAGTTAGTTGAATTTAGAAGTTCTGTGTTTAATCCTCTACATATAGGTTCATCCCAGCATCGTTGCGAATTCATGATCGTGGGAATGTCTTCACTAGGGCAGACCATTTTCCAGGCGTTTAGTGCTTCATTTAAAAAGGATGTATTGACATTATCCCAGTGTTGCATAATTTTTTTAAATAATGAGCCAGTGCTGTAGGCGGATGAAAGAAAAGCCGGTAGAGCAACGCTAGAGATTTTGCGGATGCCTAAACCTCCAAACCTAATGGGTAGGGAAGCTTGGATCCAGTTGTTGTCTGAGAGTTTTGAATTTAAAATTTTACTAAGCACATCTTTAATGCGATTATCTAGTGGTTTTATAAGATTAGGAAATTTCCAAAGCGGGGCGCATCGTAAAACATATGTTAATTTTGGTACAAACAGACAATGTCGTATAATGTGATATGCAATTTGAGAGTGGATATCGAAAAGTTTAGAGTATGACAGATCAAACGCGGCTGATTGCTCAGACAGATAATTTGGAATGGCCTCATCTAGAATAGGGGCTCCAAGCAAGCGAAGAGAATCCTTCTCCAGGACCTTAATACCGGGTGCGACGACATTGAACATATTGCTAATATTGTCGCTTTCGTTTTTAGACAGGCTATCGGACAAGAAAATTTCGCATTTTGAGAAATTTAACTCTAATCCTATTGAATTAAATTTTGATATCAGGATAAGTAGGTCTTGGAGTACAGTTTCTGCGTCGCCGCCTAGAGTCCCATCGTCTAGATACCACACATTGAATTTAGATTTGAGGGATTCGATGACCGGATGGATCGCCAAGCTGAAGATGGCCGGACCTAGCGGGTCGCCCTGTTGACAGCCCACAGATGATAGAATAATGTTGTTTTTATACATAAGATTTGTGGGTTTTGAATAGCTTTCATGAAGGTAATTTGATATTTCTGGAATATTAGATGTTACTTCGTGTAACATGACGGACCTGTCGACAGAGTTAAAGGCATTCTTTACATCTACTTTTAAAATAACTTCTCCGCATTTATTATTTATGAATGACCGCAAAGAATGCACGGCTGCTTCACAGCCTCCTTTAGAGCCGAAACCTAATTGTAAGGGTTGGAATTTGTTTTTTAATTTTGTGGATATATGGCGGCAACAGACCTTCGAGGCGATTCGTCGTAACGAGTTGCCTACGGCGATCGGTCTAATACCGCCATCTTTCTTTTTTAGAGCTATTAAATTTGCGCCGTATAGAACTTCCCTGATTCCGTCGGGAACCTTTCCTGCAAGCATCAGGTTTATAATTTGGGTAATGTGTTTTAGAAGAGTTTGGCCAATGTTGCCTGTACAACCGCTAATAAGGTCTTTCAAATGTTGTGGAGAAAGGCCGTCTATTCCAGCAGCAGAGCCAGTTTTAAATGACATTATTGCTGAATAGACGTCTTTAGTTGATGCTTGTAGGAACTCTGTTTGTGAAGAGGGAGGATCTGGCGGAGAAGTCGGTGAAGTAGTTGGAATAGGATGCTTGTCTTTTAGTGCCGAGAGTGTGTCTGCTGAGTCTGGTGCTAGGCTATCGTTAGAAAAAAGTAAGCAGGCTGCCCCTTTCAGGTCCCCCTCGCTTACTTTATTTTCAATCTTTTTTGATAAATTTACTGAGAATTTATTGCCTAAGATTTAATTAATATCTTTGAAAATTCATCAATAAAAAAAACAATATGCGAACTTTCTAGAGTGCTATTACTCCTAGATTGTTAATAAACTGTGACGTCGGGACGTTTTGGCGGGAACTGAAAGGAGATGTTTAAAATAATTACAAAAGAAAATTGTCTCGGGGCCCATCTCATTATGTAGAATGGCGGAATTTTCGAATCTTTTCAGAGTTTGTTAGTGGGTTGTTATCATTCGTAGACTAGAGTGGCTTTTAAAGCTACTTTCGAGCACTTAATCGTCTTGGAAATTTGAATTCAACTTCACGCAATCGCTATTATAGCCGATATTAGATTATTCATATGAAATATGAAGAACTGCCAACTAAGCTTGTAGAATTTAAGCAATCCGACCTAAAATAATTAATTTGATAATTTGATTCATTCCACATTACAACTTGTCACCACACGGCTGAACAAATATTTCAATTTGTACCGTATGCTTACATAACAGTGGCATCTATTGTGTAGTAGCAAGCTTTTTCTGTATTCTTTGGCGCTAGTGTTTTTAGTTACAACTTATCACCACTTGGAACGCTGCAAGTCGGCGTCCTTTCATATTGTGGCGCTGTTGTAGCTGTGTCGCAGCTCGCAGCAAAAACTAAAAAATCATTGTGTTGGGTGAAGTATGAAGATTGTTTAATGAATTTAAGAGGTTATAAAATAATTATGGAATAGTAATTTAAACGGAGTGGAAATTTTAAATTGTGTTATAAACAAGTAAACATGGAAACAAGAAAAGAATCCCTAAGTGTTTTAAAACTTTGTCGTTTTTGTTTATCACAAGATGATACTCTAACAACACTATATGAAAGAAAACGGGCGCCGAAAAGTACTGTTTCATTACCTTTGAAGATTTTATCTTCTATGTCTATTGAAGTAAGTAAATAGTATAATATTACGGATTTTAATTTTTCAATAGCTAATTTTCAATAGCTGTTCTAGTTAAAATGATCGACACCTACTTCTAAAATTGTTTTCATCGATGGACCACCCCCACCCTATAAATAATAATAAAATTTTATAAGTCTATTAGACCTTTAAAACTAACAAATAATTCCCAGTTGGTTTGATTATATTAAATTTCTATTTTCTGCTAAATTCTTGCAAATTACGCCATCAAACTCGCATAGCGCCACCTAACGTAACAAAGATTGTTTATTTTTACAAATTTATAAATGCATTAAGTAGTTTTAATTAATGCAATATAATAATTATTTATTGTTTATATTTAACACAGGTTTTTCCATCTGACAAAATGCCAACATACATATGTCAACGCTGTAAATTTTTTATGGATGTCACATATGAATTTAAACAGATGTGCCGTCAAGCTGATGAAAATATATTACAGTTTGTCCAGAAAGGCACAGCATTAGATACTATTCAATGGCCAGCAGTACTCACTGAGGTAATTGATACCAATATTTGAAGAAATCTATTAGGTAACTTTAGAGAAATAATTATAAACCACGTCCATGTAGAATGAAGGAGACTCTTAATTTGATGCAGAATTTTTCACAATACTTACTCGATTTTCTATAAAAGAAATAATCTGTTTCTAATTAAGAGAGTCAATAAAGTTTGACATAGACTATATCTTGCATCAATTATCTGTATTTATTATAAGAAGAAATATTTTATAGTATATTGTGCCGACACCAAGTAATTAGTTAAAAATGAAAACAAGTTTTTTATCGCATAAGTTCAGCAGACATGCAGGCGGCCCACCTGATGGTAAGTGGTTATAATTACCTATGGACATACATATCAACAAAGGTGATACTAATGTGCTGCCACTTTCTAAAAGGAAATTGGCACCTGGCCACTAATTCTGCAACACAACTCAAGTTTGTTATGGCGCCATACTCTAAATACATACTCTCTAAGCCACTGTGGTAAACATCCAGACGCGCAAATACCCTTGGCTATGAGTTGTTTTGTCGCCTTATATAACAGACCGTAGGAAATTCGATTCATTCTCTGTTCCTGCATGGAGTTTAAAAGAAAATTATATTCATTATAATAAACTATTTTAAAGGGATTAACTCTATATTTCATTTGATTCCAATGTTTCAACCATTTTTCTGACTAATTTTCTAAGTAGTACAACTGGTGGCAATCATTTCTGGATAAAAATTATTAATATTAAAAATTATTTAAAAAAAATGTTATTTGTGGTAATTTAATTTTAAAGGCTTGTAAGCCTTTGCTGTAGTAAAATGTTTTATATATACATATTGCTATGCCCGTATCCCATTTGGGCTGGCAAGGACTATGGATCTCCACCTTCTATGATCCTTAAAAACACTTTTCCCTTCAGCACCTATCATTAATCTTGTCATACAAAAATGCTTATTGAAAGTGATATGCACCTGACCTTTCTTTAGAATACCTTCAATTTGATCATGGCGAGTATGTCGTGGTCTACCAGCACCAACTCTACAAGTCACATTGCTGTCACTTGTTTTATGATTCATTTTCATTCATTATCACCATATAGATAAAAAATGAAAGCAGATTCACAATACAAATCACCTTAACATTCCTCGTTCAAATCTTGTCTATACATCCCCTTTCAATCCACAATGTTTCCTTACTACAATGTTTCTTATCATATCCACATTTTAACCTTACATATACTTCTCAAAGCTCTCATTTCAACTTCTTTCAATTTAAAATGTTTCAGAGTAAAAATTAAAAACCAAATTATACAATACACTTGTACAACATTTTTTTAAAGTATGTTTTTGGCAGTTAAGATATATGAAAATACAAAGTATTTAGTTATTTTTTTATTGTTGAAGTGAAAATAAATTGAAAATTATGGAGCTTGAACTTTCTACAATGTATTTCCAAAATGCAGAGCCTCAAGCAAAATTCTAATATAAAGCAAAATTATTAGTTGTCCATGACCACGGCCACTGAAAAGCTGCCGAAACGTCGGATTAACCAAAATCAAATAAATTACCGCGCTTAAAACCGTTAAAAGGTATTTTTATTATTTATTATAAAATTAATATTATTTTTCATGTCACAGTTGTATCCAATAAAATCTAAACGACCTTCAGAATTTTCTCTAATGGAGACTGTGGAAGGTGGTGCTACTGTACAAGTCATGACACATGATGAAACTGACAGTGAGGATGAAGAAAATTTAATTGACATTAAGGTACAAAAAGTTTTAAAACATAAAAATTAACTACAACCCAGAGTTTAGCCATGCATCAGGAATAAAAAACTTACTCAATAAAAAAGTAATTTATAATACTCTTGGGACACAGTGGGTGCAATCAGTAATTCCGGAGTCTCTTGTATAACACAAGAACATTCTCAATCAATGTCCTATTATTTCAAACATATTTTTAATAGTAAATGATTTAATAATAAATGAAAGTCCTCCCAATTTGATTGACTTAAGTAAACAAATTTGTTTTAAATAATAAGACATTAATGTAAGTTTTAGTTAAGATTTCTATAAAAACAAAAACAGATTTCAGAAAAACTGATGGTGCCAAGAATATGTTACAAATTACGTTTTTAAACTAGGTTAGTATTTCTCTTCCTTGATTTTATGTATTTCATGCTTAACTCAATGCTTTAGTCTTTCTAATACTACAATAATAATGTATCACAATATTGCCATCATAGGGATACTTGGACCAGATTGGGAAGAATTTAGAAAAGCAGAATCAGGACCTTGGAATTGGATGCTTTTAACATAACTGTAATTTAAAACTGTTATTAATAGTAGATTGTTACAAGAGAAGCGAAGGCGACCTATTTAGACCTGAGATGCTTTGGCACAGGGGCATAGCGAGGGTGCTAATAGTTCCAGTGCCTGAATGTCCTTTCACCCGAGGTTAACGCTCTGCTTTTCATTTAGAATATGAGAAAAGTATATAAAAACTGATTAGTTAAACTTCTCAAATGAAATCAGGTGTTAAACCCATATCTAAATCTAATGAACTCATTTAGTATGTCACATGAAATGTCAAGTACATACTTTTTATGTGCCATTCTACCAGCTTGTATTTTTTTGTCACTGATGATATTTAGCTCAAATTTATGTAAATTAAATAATAATTTAGTGAAAAGTAATTTTGAGTATAAAATGATGTTACTGAATTGTAGATAATTTTAATACAATTTATGCCGTGATTTAACAATGGCTCTAAGTGAAATTGGGACATTAGTCGCATTTATTATCTGTGGTTCGCAATTTTTAAATTTTTTAACAGCAGGGAATAACCTTTCAAGGAATGAAAAGTCAACCACAATAGATTCACGTGATACTTCAAGACACCTAAACTGTGGGCATAGAAATACATATTCTGGCCATGAGTTCCACTCTTTAGTAAATGAGTTATCAATTAATTTTAGCTAGGAGATGTATCTGATGAAGGTTTGAAAGGAACTTCTATTAAGTTAGTACCTGCTACTGATGAGGATGACAAAACAAAACCAACAAGAAATAGAAAAGGTAAACATACAATTAATAATCATGTTTCTTATTATGAAATATCAAATTCTGTTGATTGCGTGTGTTCATAGCTTTGTGCAAATATTGTTTTGAATAATTATTTAATGTAAAAGCATGTTTTCATTTTCTGTAGATTGGTTGCTAGTTACTTTGCATTTCTCTTAAAGAGATGTGTGTGTTGTGAAGGTAAGCATTTATTTTTTAATTAATTATTATTTATATTTTGTTTTTTTTTAAATATAATTCACATTATAATAAAAGATGTGCTTGTTTTTTTTTATATTGTGGTAATAATACACATTCCAATTACATAATTTATATCTTATTGGAAGTAAGTAACATTGTAAAATGTTATTTAAACCTCAATTAATTAGTTTACATACTGGAGAAAATAAATAATTTTGAACCTGTAATTTTGAAGTGTATTATGTATATATATATATTACTATCCATTATTTTCCCTTATTATTCTTAGAAAATTTAGAACATTCAAGACATTACATATATCACTGTAGTAAGGCAAATGAATGGATAAATAAAATATATAAATTCAGCATTTGTGGAGCGAACTGCCCTTTAAATGATTATATATTACCTATTACAAATTGCATTGAAATGCATGTGACTTTTAGCACAGTTTACCTTTTCCATTTAAATATTATAGTCAACTGGTAGACAGTTGACAAAGGTGTACAGGAGGACACTTGTTAGTGAGTGAGTTGTGCAGATTCGGACGAAATACACATGGCGTACGGGCGGGGCCATCGCGGTGGGGTTGTCACAACCAGATGCTGGTCGTGTGACGAATGCGACTGCACATATCCACTGCAACAACTGCTCGAACTTCACAAAATGCAAAAGCATAGAGAGAGGACGGTGAGCTGCGACCATTGTGACGCGTAAGTTACGTTTTTCATCTCTTATGCTCTTGAGGTCTTACTTATAATCGTTTGTTAAATTTTAAGAAACTGCTCAGCAACTGATTAACGAAAATCTTACCCATAAACTCCTCTTAGGATAAGAGGTGGTGGTAAAGTAACTCATAAATAACTGTCAAAAATAACCAACATCGTGAGGTAGTTTAAGTGACTGCTGAGAGGTAAGATGGCAAGTTTTATTTGAAACAGCCATTGATTAGGGACTTAAGATTCTCTTATTTAAGAGATTGCTAATCCTTTCTTAATGAGATTATAAGGCTCTAAGTTGCTAATTTTGTCAGTTCTCACCCGACAAAACAGTTTGAACATCTGATTTGTTATACATATAGATAAGGGTCATTGAATTTTATACGTAAACTAGCTGACTCGGCGAACTTCGTACCGCCTTATTCAAATAAATTAATAAACAAACTAATTGAGAAAACATGGGAAATATATATATATAGATATATATAGATAAATAGCCATAAACCATCTAGGAAAAATTTCGCATCGAATGGTGGTAGTTTCATGTCGATACGATCAGTGGTTTAAGCGTGATTGAGCCTCAAACGAACACCATTTTCATTATATATATATACTAGCTGACTCGGCGAACTTCGTACCGCCTTATTCAAATAAATTAATAAACAAACAAATCGAGAAAACATGGCAAAGGGCTCATAGAATTTGAAAAATATATATAGCCTATAACCATCTACGATTAATTCCACGTCGAATGGTTGTGGTTTCATGCTGATCGGTCCAGTAGTTTTCGAGTTTACCTCGGACAAAGAAAACAAACTTTGCTTATATATATATAGATAGATAGCCATAAACCATCTAGGAAAAATTTCGCATCGAATGGTGGTAGTTTCATGTCGATACGATCAGTGGTTTAAGCGTGATTGAGCCTCAAACGAACACCATTTTCATTATATATATATAGATAGAAGACTAGCTGACTCGGCGAACTTCGTACCGCCTTATTCAAATAAATTAATAAACAAACAAATTGAGAAAACATGGGAAATATATATATATATATATATATATATAGATATATATATAGATAAATAGCCATAAACCATCTAGGAAAAATTTCGCATCGAATGGTGGTAGTTTCATGTCGATACGATCAGTGGTTTAAGCGTGATTGAGCCTCAAACGAACACCATTTTCATTATATATATATAGATAGAAGATAAATATTATTCGATGTAGTTTAAATAAAATTCCATATGTGACTTTACAGTGTTTTAAAAATACTACTATACAGTGTGAACTTTTCGAGAGGGCCTTCAGGGCCAAATCCTAAACTGTACGAAACGGCACAAAATAGTCAAAAAGTCTCCATGCGGAAATCCAACCTGCGGCCATCGGAGTACGAGTCCGAACTCTTACCACTATGCCAATCATCGCTTTAGACAAATGAATACTCCAGGGGAAAAGACGAACTTCGACAAGTTCGTCTTTTGACGAATCAATGTTTCTCGACAGAAACATTGATTTTGAGATATTGCATTTTTAAGTTTGGACCCTTGTGCTTCGGAAACCTATATATAAGTTTCACAAAAATATAAGTTGAATCACTTGAGAACCAAAAAGGTTTTTACCATAAAACAATTAAAAAAACATTTAACACGGAAAAGTGACATATTATATCACGTACAAACCTGTTTTTTCCCTGGACTTTTTAGGTATGCCATGCTACTTTTTCCCTGCATACGAGTTTTTAAACGTCACTGTTCTGTTTATTATCGTATAGTACCGGAAATTCTTTATAAAATCGCATCCACAGATTAGTTTCTACAAAAAGTGATAAATTCGTCTTTTTCCTGAAGTCTGAAATGCTAAAATAAATGTGAATACCATTTATTTTAGCAGTTGCCAAAGCCGCATCAAAATCTATTTCCTAAACGCTTAGCCATATGGCGTTCCCACTTCGGGTACTTTCATTTCTAGCCAAGCCTAGCTGATAATGAGTAGGCAGCCTCTCCTTGTATGTAAAAATTAGTAGAGGGTCTTCGTCAATTCAAATTTTCTTATTTTAAATTTGTCTGTGATTTGTGGATTCAGCCTGTATCAAGTATTCATTAGACATATAATAAATGACAGTATTAAAAGCTTATAAAACAAAAGATATTTAACATTGTATTGGAATTACCGACATACCTTTTAAATGTTGTTTTTGGTTGTTGCATTGTTCACTAATATTTACTTCTTATTCTCGGTGAACAAATTACCCCTTACACTATTAACTTTTTCCAATAAATATGTAATTTTAACTGGCTTTAAGGAAAACGACAAAGACAATATTATTAGGTATATATTTATACAATATAACGCGTCGTACCATTGAACTATCCTTATTGTGTCACAACAATATTCTGCTCGCCACAACAACAACTGTAACTACCTTTTATTTTTTGTGTTGTTTTTTATCTTCATAATTAATAATAATGTTGTAGAATTTCTATAAAAATACCAAACAATGCCCACTTAAATGAATATAACAATTATTAAAGATAAATTGCGTAAGGTCGCCGTAAAAGGTAACCGAGAAAAGCAGAGGAGCAGGATATGTAACGCGAACTTAGAAGGCCTAAGTCCAGCATTGGACGGTGATTAGCTGACATAGATATATTTTTCCAAATTAATTTTTAAGCCTATAATAACAATAAAAAATACCACAAGATAAATCATTGAAACATTTTTATGACGTTTTTTGCATTAATAAAAAGCGTCTCAGTTGATTTGACAGTCAAATACCTAATTTCACAGCAGATTCTGCATTTCAATGAGTGTAAAAGCGTGCAGTATAAAATTCTTTTTCCCCAAAACCAGATATAACACTCATTACATTACACCATCTGATTGAAGAGCACAAAACATAATAATACCAGTGTTAACCCTTCTAGAGCTTACCTTTTGTTTAAAGAACAGGCGTTAAAACAGGTTATATTGTATTAATTTTTTAGGTTCGTGCTATTTGTCTCCAGAAGATTCACTTCATTTTATACTTCTAGTAGTTTTTCCATGCAAACTTAACAGACAGACGCATCGAGTTACTATCGCATTTTTTTATAATGTTAATAAATTTTCATATTTATAAACGTGAGAAATGATTGATCTCCCATACAAACTTCCATTCCCTATTTTTAACCGTGTCGCCTGTCTATCTGTAAACTACATAAATGACCAAAATGGCAAATCACAAAAAAACAAAACCTATCTTACTTTATAGGTTAACCTTTACATAAATTTATCCCATTATCCGGGATGAATAGTAGTATGTCTTCTCGATATTTATCGAATATCCCGACTTTTCAGTATAATAATCAAGTTTTTTCATAAAAGCATAACCAGCAGAGAGATATTTTTATTTTTTTTCCCGTAAACGACCCCGGTTTTCGGGATAAAAAGTATCCTATGTTCATCCTCGGCATCGAAAATATATACTGAGTTTCAGCCAAATCGGTCCAGTAGTTTTTTCCATGAAAGTGTAACAGACAGACAGTTACTATAATATTAATAGGGATTTAATTAATTTAACTTTATTAATAATATGACATGCACATTGAACAATACTACACACAGAGACATAACTGATAGTAATGTTAGGTATAAAATGTTATCATTCATCTGTTTTAATTTCAGTAATTTTTTTTCTAAAGCCGATCTGGCTGTTCATCAGTTGCGTCATAATGATGAGATGCTGTTTCAATGTGTTGCTTGCGATAAGCAGTTTAAACGACTGATACTTCTTAAAAGACATGAAAAGGTAATTACTTGAACTGTCTTGTTTTTATTAATATGACCAGGCACAATATATATCTGGCCAGTGACAAGTATTTATAAATATTCCAGTTTTAAAACTAATTGTAGGTCTCCAACGAGCAACGAGATGGAATTGCGTTCTTTTGGCAGCTCGAAAAAGTACATTATAATAAATAGTTGAGATTTTCTACACAAACGCATAATTATCACAATAAATACAAATTTAATTATTGTTTAAACAATTATTAACAAGCCACTTGAGTAATTACAGTTACAGCATGATAAATTTGTACAGTTATACGGCCGGTTCGTATATCTTACCGACCGTTCTACTATCGGTTAGAAGTTGACATAAGCTCCATACAAGCAATGTTAAAATTCACCCAATGGTAAGGCAAGTGAATGTATTGTAACGTATAGGAACCGGCCATTACATAACTAATAATTGCTCCCGATGTACCTGCGCAGTAGACCACGCGCCGCAGTGTACCAATCGTGAACGGGGGTCAGAGGAAAGAATGTATAGCAAGCAACACTGCCTTTTGTGCTTGCGAATAAAGTTTAATATAGACTATTTACATGTTGGAAACTGGTCTGCCTTATCTACCAATTGGAATAATAATTCATGTAAACGGTACACTCGTACAAAACCTAAGTGGCTGTGAAGTTTTATAAGTTGCAAATATCTCAGTTGATTTGACTATCATCTACCCTATTTTAGGTAATGCATGCAGATCTACCACAACAGCCGTGTCCAAGTTGCCCGGCAACATTTCTGTCCTTAGAGGAATTGGACGCGCACCAACAAAGACATAGTCGCTCTAATAACAAACAATATTTGTGCATGCTCTGCAATAAGAAGTAAGCGTTTTCACATTATTAATTGTTATGTAACATTATCCAGATGACACATTCCGTCATCTGGATCCTGTCGTAAGCCGGTTTGCTTTACTCTAGTAACAATAAAAAAACACCTATAAATTAATCTTGCAGCCCGCAGCACATTACGTTTATGTGGCATATATAGATAGATAACTCTATTGCACACCAAAATATACAAACAGAAGTAGAATAAGATAGAATGGGCAGCTTTACTTTACTGCTAAAAAAATCTACATGTGTATAACGTATGAAATTAATGAATGTATATGTGATGATAATGTATATATTATGTAATGGGAGTTTTATCTCATATTGCAGATTTAACGAGAAAGCGGCTCTCCTGCGTCACAAAGAAATGGTTCACGACAAAAAACCTCTTCTTTGCTGCGAATACTGTCCTGAGCGTGAGTCCAGGGGAAACTTCAGCTATATATATAAAGCGACATAATTCTAGTACCCCAAAAAATTGTTTGAGCTATGAACATGCGCATTTTAAAATTGTATTTTATGAGTACATATATTCAAATGTTCTTCCCTTATAGGTTTTCGAACGGTTTCAAAATTGGTCCGACATGTTCGCTCTCACGCTGGTGAAAGAGCTTATCCCTGCAAATATTGCGAGAAGAGCTTTTTGAAATCACATCATTATACCAGGTACGAAACATTAGTCATAATTTGACATAGTTTATAAAAGAAATAGTATCAGTCTCGCTATGCCTGGTATTGCAGGAACTTGCGTATAAAGTACCGTGATGTATCACAATTAATATGTTGAAAACACTTGCATTTGAAACACAGTGATTTTACATAATACAAAAATGATACAGATACTCGAATCTAAAGCATGATGTGATTTAACACAGAAATGTTATAGATATTCCGGTTTAAAACACTTTGATTTAACACAAAAGTGTTACACAATTGTATCTCGAGCATGGGGAATGAGCACAGAAATGCTAGATATAATTATTTCTGAAACATCGTGATTTATGTTTCAGAAATAATTATATGTAGCAATGTTGTTTGTAACAATGTTGCAGATACTTGCATCTGAAGTACCATGATTTAACACAAAAATGTTGCAGACACTTGCGTCTGAAGAACCATGTTTTAACACAAAAATGTTGTAGACACATGCGTCTGAAGAACCATGTTTTAACACAAAAATGTTGTAAACACTTGCATCTGAAGTATCATGATTTAACATAAAAATGTTGCAGACACTTGCGTCTGCAGTATCATGATTTAACACAAAATTGTTGCAGACACTTGCGTCTGAAGCACCATGATTTAACACAAAAATGTTGCAGACACTTGCGTCTGAAGAACCATGTTTTAACACAAAAATCTTGTAAACACTTGCATCTGAAGTACCATGGTTTAACACAAAAATGTTGCAGTCACTTGTGTCTGAAGAACCATGTTTAACACAAAAATGTTGTAAACACTTGCATCTGCAGTATCATGATTTAACACAAAAATGTTGCAGACACTTGCGTTTGAAGAACCATGTTTTAACACAAAAATGTTGTAAACACTTGCATCTGAAGTATCATGATTTAACATAAAAATGTTGCAGACACTTGCGTCTGCAGTATCATGATTTAACACAAAATTGTTGCAGACACTTGCGTCTGAAGCACCATGATTTAACACAAAAATGTTGCAGACACTTGCGTCTGAAGAACCATGTTTTAACACAAAAATCTTGTAAACACTTGCATCTGAAGTACCATGGTTTAACACAAAAATGTTGCAGTCACTTGTGTCTGAAGAACCATGTTTAACACAAAAATGTTGTAGACACATGCGTCTGAAGAACCATGTTTTAACACAAAAATGTTGTAAACACTTGCATCTGCAGTATCATGATTTAACACAAATGTTGCAGACACTTGCGTTTGAAGAACCATGTTTTAACACAAAAATGTTGTAAACACTTGCATCTGCAGTATCATGATTTAACACAAAAATGTTGCAGACACTTGCGTTTGAAGAATCATGTTTTAACACAAAAATGTTGTAAACACTTGCATCTGAAGTACCATGGTTTAACACAAAAATGTTGCAGTCACTTGTGTCTGAAGAACCATGTTTAACACAAAAATGTTGTAGACACATGCGTCTGAAGAACCATGTTTTAACACAAAAATGTTGTAAACACTTGCATCTGCAGTATCATTATTTAACACAAATGTTGCAGACACTTGCGTTTGAAGAACCATGTTTTAACACAAAAATGTTGTAAACACTTGCATCTGCAGTATCATGATTTAACACAAAAATGTTGCAGACACTTGCGTTTGAAGAACCATGTTTTAACACAAAAATGTTGTAAACACTTGCATCTGCAGTATCATGATTGAACACAAAAATGTTGCAGACACTTGCGTCTGAAGCATCGTGAACTGGCTCGTATGCCGAAAGAGCGTATGGAGGAGCCCCAGGAGCAGTATCGGTGCGAACAGTGCGAAGACAGTTTCACGACGCAGGACGACCTCATCTACCACTCGGCGATCCACGCAACGCAGAATCTCATCTGCCCCCTCTGCCAGGAGAAGTTCGAAGATGTCGAGGCGGTCACTGCACATATCAAGTCGCATGTCAACGGTGCGTTTCGTCAGTTGATTTTCATTACTAATATGTTATTTATTTCTATTTAAAACATTTTCAAATTATAAAAACACAAATTACTTAAATTAATAATGTTCATACATTTTACGTATTTAAAATTTGTTAAGTCTATTTCAAATAGGACTAACCCATAAAACGGAACTTGTAGCGTTATAGTAAAGTTCCCTATAAATTAAATGTTAATTTTAATTATATAAAGATTTTTAATAATAATCTTAAAATTAGTATCACAATGTTTATTTCTTTATTTACGTAATTGACGGCCTCCGTGCTTGAGCGGGCTAAGCCTTTGCCTGCTTACCTCACTGTAAATTTCGGAAACGAATTTTGACCGTTATTTACTATGGTCTGGGTATCTAGAATCGGCCCCAAAGTGGTCCGTTGTATATTGCCCATACAAGCGTAATTTGCTTAATTTGGGGATGTACAGTGTGTGTGTCTGCCGATTTATTATTAAAAAAAATCCTATACTGTCCTATATGAACCAGACTGCTGTATAATTAATAGAGTGGACCCAACCACCAAAGTAACATTAAATACTGGGATTATCAACCCCGGCTTGTTCTTCTGTGGTAATTATAACACTGTAATATTTTCCTTCATATGACAGGTACAGAATTCATGTGTGACTACTGTGAACTAGTATTTACTACTCAAGAGAAACTTCACTATCACATGATCAACGCACATGATGATGAAATACGGAACGCTGAACAGGTAAACAATTTGTTTTCTTTTGAAGTGAAACTTCTATATAGAGGGGGTCTTATGGAGTTTTGACTCACGAAAAGATGTCACAGTCACGTGATCACCGTCACTAATTCTTACATTTTTAAACTCGTGATATCTTTCGAATGGAATGTCCGAATTGAATAATTCAAAAAGTTATATAAAGGTATTGAAGCAGTCTTGAATATGAAGTAATTTATTTTGATAAGGATTAATATCAAGATACAAATAAAAAGCCTTTTCTAGCGGCGGCATTTTAATTAATTTTTTATAATAAAAAAACGCTTATTGTGGCATAACTATAATAGTTAGATATATGTTGTCGCGATACTTTTTGTAAATAATGATGTGTTCTACAAAGTCGTAGTACATTATTTTATTTTATCATCAATAGTTTTCGCAGCGCACGCGATTTTAGGTATTTTTTTTATACCTTGGATTAAATTTTTGGAGTTTTAGTAATGATCCCTAATTTTTTTGTAAATATAATATAGCCTATGTTACCCGGGGATAGCGTAGCTTGCCAACAGTAAAAGAATTTTTCAAATCGGTTCAGTAATTTATTTTATTTGTTATTTTATCATCAATAGTTTTCGCAGCGCACGCGATTTTAGGTATTTTTTTATACCTTGGACTACATTATTGGAGTTTTAGTAATGATCCCTAATTTTTTTGTAAACATAATATACCCTATGTCACCCGGGGATAGCGTAGCTTGCCAACAGTGAAAGAATTTTTCAAATCGGTTCAGTAATTTCGGAGCCTCTTCATGCAAGCCAAAACCAATTTTATCTTTCCTCTTTATAATATTAGTCTAGATATTCATAAATATATTTATTATAAAATTAATTAGATATTTGCATATTATAAAAAGCGCAAGATTTTGCGCTGGAAGTTGCTTAATAAAATTGGGAGCTGGGTTGCCCTAAAAAACGCTATATCTAGCTTCGAAAGCGCTAAAGTGGCAGCCTTGGTGAGCCGAGCCGAGCGCCGGGGAAGTCCCGCAAACGAGAAAGCGAGCGAGAGAGCAAGCGAGGATATACCTCGTTCTCCGACGACCTCGTCCCTCTAATACCTAAAATCGCATTCTGCGCATCGGAAAGTGGGATGTTCCAATAAGAAAACAAATTAACAACTAGAAAACTTTGCCAACGGTTCAGTTTTTCGAAAGTCACAACGAAGTGAACGACAAGTGTTGACAGAAAAAAAATGTCGGTGCGTGTGTAGTGTATTACACTATACAGACAAAATATATATTATAGGAGTTACATCTGCTCTGTTGGTATTCTCCGCGGTGTGTAAGTATATTTGAAATATTTTTTGAAATACTTTTTTTCTGTCAATATAAATCATCAAAGCCGCGTGTTCTAATACTTTTTAAACTCGTGATATCTTTCGAATGGAATGTCCGAATTGAATAATTCAAAAAGTTATAATAAAGGTATTGAAGCAGTCTTGAATATGAAGTAATTTATTTTGATAAGGATGAATATCAAGATACAAATAAAGTGCCTGTTCTAGCGGCGGCATTTTAATTAATTTGTTGAAATAAAAGGACACTTATTGTGGCATAACTATAATAGTTAGACATATGCTGTCGCGACACTTTTTGTAGATAATGATGTGTTCTGCAAAGTCGTAGTACATTATTTCATTCTATCATCAATAGTTTTCGCAGTGCTCGCGATTTTAGGTATTTTTTACACCTTGGGTTACGTTATTGGAGTTTTAGTAAGGATCCCTAATTTTTTGTAAACATAATATAGCCTATGTCACACGGGGATTGTGAAGCTTGCCAACAGTGAAAGAATTTTTCAAATCGGTTAAGCAGTTTTGGAGCCTCTTCAATGCAAACAAAGAATTTAATCTTTTCTCTTTATAATATTAGTATAGATATTCATATATATTTATTATAAAATTAATTAGATATTTGCATATTATAAAAAGCGCAAGATTTTGCGCTGGAAGTTGTTTAATAAAATTGGGAGCTGGATCGCCCTAAAAAGCGCTATATCTAGCTCCTAAAGCGCTAAATTGGCAGCTCTGGTGAGCCGAGCGCCGGGAAAGTCTCGTAAACGAGAAAGCTAGCGAGAGAGCGAGCGAGGATATACCGCGTCCTCAGACTACCTCATCCCTCTAATACCTAAAATTGCGTTCTGCGCATCGGAAAGTGCGATGTTCCGAGCCGCTATTAATGGAGGCAAACTTAAGTTTGCATCGAACTATAGCTCTGCTCTCCACGTGACAAGGCATCACTGCCTCTATTTGTGGTATGTGTAAAAAAAATATAAATAAATAAATAGAGTTTGTTGAGTAAACAAAAATAACAACAAGAAAACTTTGCCAACTGTTCAGTTTTTCGAAAGTCATAACAAAAGTGAACGACAACGAACAACAAAAGTGTTGACGTAAAAAATGGTCGATGCGTGGGTAGCGTATTACATACACCATTAAAATGTACTTAACCTAACCAAATCATAATTTGCAGTAAACCTGCGAAAAATCGAAATGTGTGCTGGGACACATATTAGAAGTGAAACTTCAACGGACAAGTGGAAAAACGAATCGCAACGGACAAGTGGAAAAACGAATAGCAACGGATAAGTGGCAAAACGAATCGCAACGGACAAGTGGAAAAACGAATGGCAACGGATAAGTGGAAAAACGAATCGCAACGGACAAGTGGAAAAACGAATCGCAACGTACAAGTGGAAAACGAATCGCAACGGACATGTGGAAAATCTTCAACTGACAAGTGATAAAATGAATCGTAACAAAATTTTAACTTGAAGTTTTACGGGCAGATTGTTAATGTACTTGTCCAATTTGAAAACCTGCCCGTAAAACTTCAAGTTAAAATTTTGTTGCGATTCATTTTATCACTTGTCAGTTGAAGATTTTCCACATGTCCGTTGCGATTCGTTTTCCACTTGTACGTTGCGATTCGTTTTTCCACTTGTCCGTTGCGATTCGTTTTTCCACTTATCCGTTGCCATTCGTTTTTCCACTTGTCCGTTGCGATTTGTTTTGCCACTTATCCGTTGCTATTCGTTTTTCCACTTGTCCGTTTTTAATGTTAGGATTTGGTTGCATGTCAACTAATTTGAAAGTATTTTATTCATTTCAAAAGTCTTCAAGTAGGCAAATGATAAATATTTCTTCTTGTTTACTAACAGGAAATGGATCAAGACGAGTCCTCAATGGAGATGGAGCTAGACGAAGAAGACGACGAAAATGCCATCAATGGTAAAACATTAATTAATTTTCTATTCTAACCTTTTTAAACTGAAAAATCGTTAGTAACAAAATATTCTTACTATTGATTCTTTTACATATTTAAGTAATTCCCTACATAAAACTTATGTTTTCATTTAGGGCGATAAATATTTTATTTATATGAACTTCTTTTTTTTCAGTGAAAGAAGAAAGTGACCATATGGTTGTCGAGATAAAGAAAGCCCGTGATTTTATGGTAATTTTAAATTTCGATATTATTTTATATAAATACACGATTGTCAAATAATCAGGTAACGCCTTCACACTTAAAGCTGGGGCAATAATATCGAGTTTACTGTTTATTTTTTCTTTATGAATTAAGGACTTTATGACAAGACATTTATGCAGGCAATTTTATCTTAAATACAAAATTTTTAAAATAATGTAAGTATTTGGATTCCTGAATAATTGGTTGCCGTTCCTATTTTGTGAACAAAAATATAAAATTTTAATCATTTCATTAAAAATTTAATACAGTTAAACTTCTAATGAGATAAAAATTGTTACAGCTTTCCAATGAACCAGAAGATAAGAATGACAATACAAATTCTGAAGGTAAATATATTAGTATGTTACATTAAGATACAGGAAGGTACGAGTATCTTACCTGTTACATGTTTAAAGATTCATTTCATTTACTTTTTAGTAACATTGATTAATAGCTAATATGAAGTTATGAACTTTATTTATTAACTTGGTGTGATGGAAATGTATCAATTGAGATTTTCTATAACAACGGACACAAACTAGTGGTGCCACCTGTGTCGTAAGAGCGTGTTAAGAGTTACGTATACTGTGCGATTGTCATTCCTTAGTATGCTTCTTTAATGTGGGTCACATTGTATTCAATTTAGGGGTGATTTTTCAATCATCAGATAAGAGTTATCCAAACTAGCCAAAGCGAAGTTTCTACCTAGTAATAATTTTTAAGATAGTTTAAAAAATGTATCTATATAACCAGGGTTCGTTCACTTTTTCTCACTTATAATTTATAATTAATTACCGATTATTTATTTTGCTTAATCAAAAAAAATCTGGCATATTGTATTTTATTATATGAATAACTTTTATCTAGCATTTGAAAAATCGGCCCTTAATATGTATCCGCAGAGAGTGAAACAGAAACCACGTACACTGAGCTGGCCACAGTCGACACTCTGTCTTTGGCAAAGGACACGCCTCCGCTCATCGAGAAGCCACCAGCGAAGTCCGCTGCAGTGAGTGCAGTCATCACCAAAATGCCATCTCTGGTGGCTAAACAAATAGAAAAGGGTGACAATCAGGTATGTTTAACATATAATACATTTTAATTTTATCGTTGGCATCAATGCTAGAGCTTGTAATTTTTTTGTCTTATTATTTTTTTCTTCAAATTATTAACAAGAATTAATAATGTAATTACAAGGTCCTGTACTGACGCCGGCGTTATATAACAATGATACATAAGGATATGAAAAAATTATAAGTCTTTTGTATGTTGGTGTACTCTAGACTGCAAGTATCTTGCGGAAAGCTGAGGACATGAAGAGGAAACTTTCACAACATCAAACGTCAGAGACAAGTCAGTAGTAGCATAATAATTTTCTAGGCTAAATATTTATTCATACACATCAAATAATAACATTTTATAAAAACCCTTTGAACGGTGTGGGCTCCATACTTTATTACTATACAGGTAAAGGTTCGACAGTTAGTTAGTTTTGACAATTGCATGAAATTCTATTATTATTTTCTTATATGTCTTGGTAACAAAGTGATTAATGATGAAGTTCGTGCGTGTACATGCACAAATAACTTAGCACGCTTAAAACCCGCCTACATATCTTCTGTGAACATATTACAGTAATATAAAGTAACTCCGTAACCGCGCCTGCGAGTCGTGAACAAGTAATGGATTGTTTTGATCGAGATTATCGTTTTAAAATATTCACCCCTAACCTCTGATGTATTCTCATTTAATGGGCGTTATAGTCTATATATAGTAGAAAATTATAAGGTTTTTGATTCATTGTATTATAAGTGTTAGTTTTTTAAGCAAATAAAATTTATTTTGTTATATGACTTAGGTCAGCATAAAAAAGTTAATGCTAAAAGTGGGACGAGCTCTCCGGCCGGTGCCAACGACAAATCATTGCGTTTATTAGAAAAAGAATTGCAGGAACTCAAGAGGGTTGGTATATATTATTATTATATGAGTAGAAGAGCATAAGATATTTATTGTAGATTTCTTATGTTAACAAAGTCGCTTTGAGTAAAATTCGTTTGCTTAATATGGACTGGTTCAAATAACTGGCCAGAGAATAGTGGAAAGGTTATTAGATAAACTGTTTCTCAAGACATTTTATTTATATCCTAGACAAACACGCGAGCTTCGGATACCCTGAAAACTCCTGGGAAGAATGTTGAAATTTTGAAGAGCAAAAGGCCACAAATTCACACATCAACTCCTAAGCCCACAAGGTATTGACACAATAATTAATTCAGGTTATTCACTAACACTTGGTTTCGACATATCTTAATATTCCATATTTATTTTATAATAAGCAATGATGGGAAAAATAAGACTAAGTTGAATAGAAGTTCACTAAATATATATATATATATACTGACTTTCAGCCATATCGGTCCCGTAGTTTTCTGGTGAAAACGGAACAGACAGACAGAGGTACTTTCGCATTTGATGAAATGGAAAAGAGGACGTTTTATGCACGTTATATTAGTGTGGTGCCAAATATTTGCTTTTTATATGTTCATCATTATTTGTGGACTTATTGAGAATTATGAGAATAGATGTAAATTCATAAAACTGTTTAATTGATAAAAGAGTATAGGTAATACTCCCAGAAGTAATGTGGAGGACAATTTGGTTGTGGTAACTGCTTTTTAGTTAGTAACAGATGGCTGCTGAGCAGTCGTTGTCTCACACAAAATCATCTATTCACACCCTTTAAGGTCAGAAGTCTTCAAAAGTCTTGAGGCTTTTGAGCCTTCACTCAATATATTAAGCAATTATCAATTTTAAACTAGGACAACAGAAGAAAAGAAATCACAAGCACTATCCACAAAGGCAGCGGCCTTGGAAAAGAAACAACCTGAACGTCGCGTCGTCACCAAAGAGAACAAAGAGCCCAAAGAACCGAAGACCAACAATACAAGCGCCAAAGAAGATAAAGAAAAAGAGAAGGAAAAACTAACACCAAAGGTAGAGAACATTTTATTACATACATTTTGTAGTTGTAGCTCTATGAACGTATTTTATATGATATTCCCGCGACTTATAAACGCTTGACTTGCAATACCCGCGGGATTCCCAGAACACAAAGTACCGCGCATTTCTAAAAAGAATTCGAACTATCGTTGTAGTGAGAACTGTGTCGCAATAAGCTAATTTTTATGCACGTGAACAAATACAAACCACTCCCGGGAAAATTCACGCGGGATTCACGGGATAAGGATACATGGTATTTTTAGAATTTTATAATATAGATTCAGTGCACTTTATATAGAATTTTAGGTAATCATATATTTTAAAATATATTATACCATTATAGAAAATTCGAGTCGAATTATTCAAGATATGAAAAATTCTATTTTTTCTTGTTGTAACAATACAATAATGTTTTTGTTATTGTTACAACTTAGGCCCTGACAAAGACAAATTTCACGTACAGATCTGTAAAAGCATATTTTATTACCTGTATTTGAACTGATTGTAATCCTTTTATGATCGTCTTCTTTTTGTTCACTTATTTATTGGCTTATGTTTCTAGTTATTATGGAGAACAGCCTATTGTTGTATCGTACTCGTTTACGGGTGCTTGCAGGCTGCATCATTAGCCAGGCGGATTACAATTACAAGCTAATTCTAGGTAATTGTGTCGACTTTGCCGGGCGGGCACACTTGCATTTGTGAAGTATAAAACGACGGCCTGATTGATACAGGAGTCAGTCGAACTAAAACTACGATACGGGTGTGACACGTGTGTACATTCGGGAATCAAATAGTGACGGACTTTGCGCGTTTTATTGAATTACGACCTTCGGAATTACTTTTGGATTTGTTGTGTTCGGTTATAATTGTACCTGTATTATACATGTTTGTATCGTTCTCATAAAAGCTATAAAAATTCTACCGTCATTTTAATTGAGTCGATTTCGTCTTTGTCGGCGCCGAGGTTGTAACAATATGTTTTTTGTATCCAACAGAACATTGTAAAGAATGGAGCTGAGGAAAATGTTCGACGTTCGACGAGACCATCAAAGATTAAAGATTACGCGAAACTAGTTAATGACAGGTAATAAAGTATCTATTATTATGCCGCAGGCAAAATTATTTGGATGACACAATTTACAAAAATATTGAAAACACTGTAGATGTAAAAAAATATCATTTTAATTGTAAAATAACGTGATTGAAATATTTTAAATTGTTGCTTTAGCAATAGTAAATATGTTGTTTGAATAGTTAAATGTATGTTTAATAAAACCATAATGAAATTTATTTAAACAGAGCTCAAGATTCTGATGATGACAACGGCTCGGATTATAATGAAGATAGTGATCAGAATGAGGTCGAGCAGGCTGTAGAGGTGAGCCTGAATTGCAATCACATAGGGGAACTATATAATAACAGTCTGATTATAATTTAAATACAGACTTAATATTTAACTTAGGAATTAGAGACTTTATCCTAGCTTTTTGGAATAAAAATGGATGTATATATATATATATAAAAAATAGTTTCATAAGCCCATCGCTATATTGGCTATATTACATGGAACTACAATATAAAAGAGCAGAGCAGTAACATAATGCTGATGAAATCACTAAGCACGGTTATTGTTGAAATCCATTGCCTGGTTTGTCTGCAAAAGATTGTTCTTAAGTGAGTGGATAACGGAACTACTGTAAAATGTTTATTTCACGTGTATGTGGTAAACAATAAAGAGTTTTCTATTCTACTCTACTCTAAATCATAGTAACTTTCTCAGCCTCGTCCGAAAGTGCGTAGAGTGAGTTTGAAGCAAGCCGCCAAAGCCGCGCCGCCGCCGGCGACGGACGCGGCCGCACCCGCGCCCAAGAAGCGCGGACGACCGCGCAAAGACAGGGGGATGTAAGTTTTTAATTCGCACTAAGATCCACCGCAGAATGTTGTTTTAAAGGTCATTATAAGTTAAACATTAACGGTCTTATTCATAGAGAGAGTTAGCTTCATTAAGAAGCGTTCAAACTTAGACTAACACGACCATTAGTCCAGTTCGTACTCCATTCACAACGCTTCTCTGCGAGAAGTATGAATAAAATTCTTTACATAATTCGTTTCTTATCGTCATGGAATAATTTATTTGTCCAACATTGGATTTCCTAGACCGGTCCCGCTGACACTATTCATACACAAAAGACATATGTTTACGACAGCCACTCGCGGGTCCGCTAATCCTACTTTTTCTATACTTATACTTTGTACCTAAGTCCGACCTTGCTCTTGCAAATTTTGCTCGCGTAAGCCTCTAATGCTAACCGTGCACTACGATTTATCAATACCTGTCTTAACTGCGAAAGGATGAATCCGGTATTGCCATTTGAGTGCGCGCTTATCTTTACAGATTTACACGACCAATGTTACAAGTGTAAGGCCCCATTAATGCCACCCTAATTTAGCTCCGTCCACTTGATTAGAATTCTCAGCCCCATCATCTTCATAATGCACACAAATATTTATTTACATTGAAATAATTCAATCTCAATTCCCTCATTAGTAACTCTCTGCCATCTTTCTTTCTGCTACATTACACAGTAAACCCACTTAACATCTCAAATCTGTCAGTTTAAAATAAACTTTCACAATACAAGCTTAGTCTTTAATTAAAAATATTAATTTTTAAATTAAACTTTAGAGCAGTAGCCAAAATAAGAAAAGAAGACACAGAAAAGGAAGAAGAGGAAGCAGTGAAACTTGATAAGAGTGCATCTAACACCACTGTTGAAACCAAGGAAATTGTAAAAACTACAGAAAACACTGAAGACAAATCAAAAACCCCAGAAATAAATGCCAGCCCTGTAAGTGACCTTGCTGATATTTTATTTTTAATAGTTAATAATATGAATAGTGACGAAGAGAGTTCTTTCTAAATTTTTACCAAGCAAATAATTACAGGATTATCCTATTTCTAGTAGTTATATTAAATGGTTAGTTACAACTTACTTACATTATTGAATAAGTTTGAATTTTCACTCTAATATTAGCTAGATATATTGTCAAGGCAAATATTTTCTTTTTTAGGAAACTGTTAAAACAACGCCAGAAAAGAAACCTCCCACCGGTAATGTTTTAGTGTCTCCAACAGGACAAACTCTGAAAAAGGTAATTTATCCTAGAAAACTAGAAATGTATACAGTGTGTCCCGTCTCGAACTTACGATAATATAGATACTTATAACTATTTTTAAGCAAAATACATACATACACAGACTAGGGTCCAATCAACTTCCCCTTTACATAGCAGCCATTTTGTTTTATTGTCTCTCTTTATGTTTGAGATATGACCAGTGACACATAAGTGTTTTCTACAGTAACATGTTTCCTATGTATATATGTTGACATGTCAACATATATACATAGATTTCAATTAACTTCTAAGATCTTATTCGGAGGACAACAGTATTGTCTTAGAAATTACTAAACAATCGTGGACATTATCGTAATTTCAAAAAAAAAATGTTTCTATCCATAAGCAACTTAGTATACACCCATCACTACATGCACCATAAAGTATAAAATCTAGTCTCATTGTTAACAAGAAGTGTTATGTCAACAGGTGCCTATAAAAGCGCTGCCACCTGGAATAAAGCCACTGCCTCTGCCAGCTAATGCTCGACGTAAGTAGCCTATATAAATACGTTTTTAACCTTCAAGCGGGCGCGCGGTCATTTGTAACGGGAGCGGGCGCGCGTAACCGAAAAGACACATGGGATGAATAAAAGAAATAAACCACTAATTATTTAATAATTATTTATTTATTTGTACTCAAATATATTATCATTGGTTTTAAAGTCTAATTTGTCAAAAAAAGTAATTAAAATTATGAAAAAGAAACAATTATTAAATTAATTAACATAACTCAAATATTCTTTGGATCAAAACAAAAATTAGGAACACAAAACCCTTTTACATATCTCAGACTAGTATATTGTATACCTAGTCTAATGATAAAAAAATACAAAATAAGAATAAAAATGAATTAACTTTGGTTTAGTTTTCATCAGAATCAGTTTCTTTGTCCATATAATATTGATTGCAAATAAATGTTGTATGACTTCTGCAAATATTTTTCATACATAACTTACATTGCGTTTTTGATTGCCTCCTGTTTTTGGCTGGACATATTTTACAGGTTCCTCTACATGTGCCAGAACTAACTGCTTCTGTATCAGCAGCACCAACCTCCATATTCAAACGCTCCCTTATGTTTCTTTTTAGTTTTCTTGGACGGCCTGCCATCGTTGATCTTCTTTGGATGCACTCTTTTGTCAATTCTGTGCCTAATGCCCGTAATTACATTCGCCTTTTCCGTAGAGTCATATTATTTGCCTTCAATATCACCATACTATTTATTCCTGCAATATCCAGAAGACGAAAGAATAGTGTCAATGGCCATCTAGTATTCTTCCTTGAAACCGAATACATTTTTACTTTTTTATCGACTTCTTCGACACCCCCCTTTGTTCAGCAGATAGAGGTTCCTCTGCAATGATGTGGTCGGAAGTTTCAGAGCCTTTGTCGCTAAGATCCTATTCACTCTCTTCTTCGTCTTCTTTTAGTAATTCCTAGAGTATTACACTTTGTGATAACCGTCCACGACTCATTTTATATAAAAAAAATCCAAGCTTAATTCGATAATACTGAATGATGGCCGAAGAATGAGCGTGAACGAGGGTATGTCGCGTTGAGCGTCGCGCGTAACCTTTTCGACGACTGCACTGGGACTAAAAAAATTGCGATCTGTGAAGTGGGGAGAGCGCCCCGAATGACGGTTTATTCTTTGTTTAACTCCCAATGACAGCGACAGGCTACTTGAAGTGACAAATAAATGTAATGGGTAATAATAGTAATATGAACGAAAATGTACTAAGCGCCGTCGATTCGACAACGCGCGCCCGCTTGAAGGTTAAATAAATATTATTAAAAAACTCGATAATAAAAATTAATTGTAAAAAAGGTGTGAGCCGTCACGGGACGCCTGGCAGATGTGAAACATCGAAATTAAAAAATAGTGTAAGAAAAAATGATTTTATTGTAAAAAAACTAATAATTATTTTTCATTTCCTAGTTGATTTTTTTTAAGGTTTTTAAATACAAGCTTTTGAGATCCTGCATATCATGTAGCAGCAAAGTTCTAGCCAAGACAAGTAAAACGAGCCCAAACACGACGGGTCTATCTTGTTTAGCATAGGAGTTCCTATGGCCACCTTCCGACTCCATCATCAGATCAGCCATGGTGCCATATTATTGCATTGTCACGCGATATACATATGCGTGCAAAACACAGTCACTTGCGCATGGCATCGCGGCGCCATGTTTAACACGCTATTACCTATAGACTACGTATAGTACATATATATATATATATACCATCGTATAGCGTGGCGACGCGTCGCCACGGCATGCGTCGCCACGCCAGAAATCGGGTTTACGTGCGGCTATAGATGTTTCACATCAAAAATCAATTGAATGTTTGTATTTTAAGAGGGATGTAGATCAAAAGTCTAAAACAAAAATCTCTATTACTAGAATTCATAGAAATAAAAACATTTTGAAATGTTTCTCAAGTCCAAACAAAATCCCAAGTCTTTTATTAGCAGTATGTATGTACTTAAAATAAAAATCAACAGACCCAGATTTCTTCACATTACCCTCCTATCCTTTAACATTTAAGAATTATCTAAAAGATGCGTTAATCCTGCCAGAATTCAAGTCTTATCATTGAAAAGAATCTGCGGCGCAGTAAATTACTACTGCGATAAATGAGTTCTTTTAATAATTTTACAGCTGTGACAGGTGGCGAGGTTTGCGAAATGCAAATTGGCAAAAAGATGGTCAAAGTGCAGAAAATAGTGATGACAAAAGCTGAGGTTGAGGCTATGGCTAAAAAGGGATTAGTCGAAATGAAGGTAAATTAATTCATATCATACAATATATAATAAGAACAATATTTGAAATGACCGTCGCTTTCTAGACTTTGACAAAGCCTCTAAATCATTCATGCATTTCATTCAGTCTTTGTTCTCTAACGTTTTGATTCACAATGAGAGATATTAAAAAACATTATCCTAGATCAACCCAATGAAAATTTAAGTTACATTCAATACAATGTTTTCAAATGTCAAATTTTTGGATAGAGTTTTTAGACAAAAATACATTTTAAATAATAAAATGTTTTTTGAAAGTTTATTAGTATATTTCTATATTAAAACACAACATCAGCTTTATCAGATACACATTTTTTATTGGACGATTGTCATTTTGAGTATACTTGTTATAATATAGTTTTTGGCCAGAAAAATTGTAGCATACACATATCTGTCTTGGATATTTGCACATGAAGTTCTTACAGATTTTATAATAATTGAAATCTAAATGTACTCTATTATTTGATTTATTTTCACAGGATGGCACAATGGTGTTAAAACAAGGCATAAAATTACCAACATCTGACCCGGCCGGGCTAAAATCATCTCTAGTCGGAGAACCAAGTTAGTATTTTCCAATATTGACACTAGATTAGATTGATAACGTTGTTCATTATCGATCTATATTAATTCCACTGCTGGAAATAGACTTGAAGATATTGTATTTTATTTAGAATTACCAGTTATCCCAATTATGTTGGCCTCACAACAGCATATTTATTATACATAAGTTTACTTTTAACGATAAATACCTAAACAAATTTTGAATGTCGTTGATAGATACAAAACTACAGGGCTAGATGGCGTTGTGTGCTACGCTTCTCTTTGACAACATTTTTAAACCAACTCAAGTTACAAATTGATAGAAAATTTGTTAAGATTTTTTTCAGGTTTTAAGTGATTAAGGTATCAAAAAGCGAGAGAGAAATGACCTGTAGCCTCGTCTTATTGTGTAGGACTATTGATTTTCAAATTTACGTTTTTACTATATGATTGGCCCTCTTAGTATTTTCCTCCCATACCTTAGCATACAAATGAATTCAGCAAAAAAACTCACACATTTGTATACTAGCGTACTACTACATGTGTGAGAGACATGAATATTAATGTTAGTAGATTGCAAAGGCTGCACTAAGAACAGCGATCGCAGCGCCACCTTTTTCACTATATTCGTCTATCCCACGGAAACGAAGTCATATATCGGGATAAAAATCATCCTTAGTGTTGACTATATAAAGTAGTTTGTGTCGATTTTCATTTCAATCCGTCTAATAGTTTAGACAGGCAAACAAAAATCGTCATTTTCGAAATCCGCTGGTCTGAATTAACCCCTGACTTTATTCTCATTGTACAAACACGACACCCCTAACAGATTTACTAACTATATTATTTGTAGAATAGAGAATAGAATAGATATGTAACCGACACCCGTTAAAACAAAATAATCGCTGTTTAGGCATATAGTTTCACGCTTATTTTATTTTAACCATCAGTTCAATCACCACTACCACACTACACCAATCTAAGAATTAAAATTATTCAAAGCCAGGACTTTTGAGTTGTATTATTAGCGAGCCAATGCTTAGTCGTTTTAAGACAACATCGCACGTATATCTGAGATATCGTCATGTATTATATCTTATTATATATACTAGATTATTCATCGATAATATATTTCTTTCAGACGTAAACAAAGAAAGTCCAGCTAAGAAAGGAGCGCCGACGCGGTGTGATCTAGAGGAAGCATAAATCGGAACATATTTTACACTGTCTACGTAATCACCGAGTGATATAGGAATGTCATTTTAGGATATTCATCATAGTTTTTTTTTATCAACAGCGTCGATTATATATACTTTCAACGATAAAATATGTATTTTTACATTTAAAATTACTATATTAGCTATAAATTACACTTCTAGAATATAGAAAATTATTTTAATCATAAGCATGATGTATTTTAATCGTACATATAGTTACTTTCTACAATTAAATCCTTACAATGTAATTTACAATATAGTGTCAGTAAACATTAAACGTGAACGGCAAATTCTATGTATTTCATTTTTTAATACATTTCGATATTAGTTACGTTAAATTGAATGTTAGCCAGTGAACGTCCATTCCATTGATTGACCCGGGTCTGTCCTATTAATGGCAGGTTCTGATATTTTACTAACCATTTATTTAGCTTACGAGCGGTTATTTGACATTAGCTCCACAAGTATATGAAAGTTCTCTCGATAGTAAAGCAAGGGAATAAATAGTAAGATATATGTAGGAACGGGCCATAAGGGAAAATACCCCTGATGAAACCATAATCTATTCATTACTTACAAATAAGACTGAAGAAAAAAAAACTAAATTATCCAGACCTTTTACAATCGTCTAATTTAAAATTCCCGCATGAAATATTTAACGCAAATTCTGTTCTGTACCTTTATTATTTTGTGTGTATGTTTGTGGTGCTCTTAAGTTCATTTTCTATTCAACAATAGATGGCACCACAAAAGTTATCTTATAGTTTTAGAAGCTATGTTTTCTTTAATAAAACTGTTACATGTATTATAATTTGACTATTTTACTTCGCATATAATAAAGATTTATTTAGAAAAACGTACAACTTATGAGTACTTGAACAATTTATTAGCTACATAAAACTATTAATTTATAAAATAAATATTTGCTATGATAATGAATTTATCTAACAATTCCATAATAAAGCATATTTTAAAAAGACCTATCATAGGAGAAAATACTATTACTATCTAATACTCCCATGGATATTATGTATAGCAGTAAATTCATAATTAAATGTATTTCACTGTTCGTTGTCCTAGATGGCGATGCAGTCAGTTTTCATTGCCGCCCTTTCCTCGAAGCGCCTTGTTTGAATTATTTTATTCAAACGACATCAAAAACGCGCAACAGTCGCTTTCAGAAGGTGGCAGAGATCGGATTCACAGATACGAATAAGACATCATAAGCTCGGTTATTATATTCAAATAATAAATAAAAAGTGTTGTGATTCATTGTGTAATTTAATCAAATAAGTTCAGCAATACTTGAAACTTGGGACATTACGTTAGGATAAATAGGTAAGTTTATTTTGAATGTAATTTTTCATTACAGTTAGTAAAACAATTATAAGCACTAAAAATGTAGATATCATATTATTATTCGATTTTTGTTAATATTGTAAAATAAAATATTTATTCTTTGCCTCTTTAAATGTATTATTATAATATAATGGCGAAAAGGTGATTGCTTAAAAAATATTGTTTATGAATAATCCATAATCATGTTATTATAATGAAATATTATTTTCGAGACTATTTCAATATTAATTTTTATTTTAGAAATGATTTTCAGTATCGGGTTAGTCGTTTTTCTAAAACTTTGCATGAATTCTATAATATAACTTATAATTGGAAATAAGCGAGGCCTAAACATCCTATCAATATTAAACCGTAAATTAATCATCCAGGTGTTTTCTAACTAATCCGGGAGCAATTAAACTATAGGATCGAACACAAAACAACACCAGTAGTAGATGTTCAAATTTAATTATATTTAAAGTTAAAATTGAGAAATAGAATTTCATATAATTAGTGGACATTGACCGACTGTCACAGATGGTTCTTAGGCAGTACCTATATTAAAATTAAGATTAGTTAATTTTCGGATAATCTTTATCTATACTATAAACTAGGAAACTTGGATTTGTCCTCTTGCTAATGTTAGCGTCTAATACTATCTACAATCTAACTAAATTATCTTCACATGTTTTTTTTATTGTAGACCCGGTGTTTCCCCGTCATATGACAAGACAGGGGCATTGCGTTTCTTTTATTTATTAGCTCTATCTTTATTACATTTGTAACTTAACTATTGCTAACTACTTTTTAGCCAAATGATTTTACTCGTTGGGATTTATTGGTTAGGGTTGGTTATGGTTGGAAGTTTGGTCTGCGAATCCGTCATGTCGCAGAAGGAGGCTGCTGAAAGAGCGAGGGAGGAGGACGCGTACGCGGACCCCGTCCGCAGGAGGCGGGCCGGCGATCGCAGGCGCCGCTACGCGCATAATCTCCTCCCATAGATACCGTCACAGGGGGCCGCTGTTACGGGGGTGACAGTGGACTTCCCCCCCTGCTGTACGAAGTGGGTCGCCCTGCTCCCCGGGGTGACCCAATTACAGAGCGTAGGGGCGTCATGGTGCAGTTACTCTGTACGAGATCCCGTGACGCCCCGTAAAAGCGCTATAAATGGGGCGCAGGTTTAGGTTTAGTGGGTAGTTTGGTGGCCGTTTCTCGCGACAGCTTCGTTCTAGAAGCGAGCGTGGAGAACCGGTCGCTGAGAGTCCCACACACCCTCGATGCAGGCCTTATGCCTGCATTTTGGCCCTTCCCCCGAAGGACCCGAGGATGGTGTCCAAAGACATTCCCCCTGCGTTATCAAAAAAAAAAAAAATGGTTGGAAGTTTGGTAGGTACCTACATGATTTAAGGTTTTTGGGTTGGTTTGGTTTGGAATTTGGGTAGGAAGTGTAGGGGTAAATTCTTTATGTATTACTTTATTAAACTTACATTTTTGTACTTATTCTAAATTTTACATAATTTCTTAATATCTTATACATGTGTATGTTAACATTTTCCTTATATTTATCTTCACATGTTAGCAAAGGTATGTTGTAATAGCTTAATCGCAATCTATTATTTTGTATACATACAAGAGTTTACCCCGCGGCTGGGCAGCAGGTCAAACTCTAGTGCGTACGTCTTGTTTAAAGAGCACGCCTTAATACAGGTTACATTGTATTATATATTTATGTTGGTGCTATTTTATATCGCAAACTATCCCATTTTAAGGGATGAAAAGTATTTATGTCCTTTTTCGGTATTCAGACAGACAGATCGAGTTACTATCGCATTTTTTTTCTAGACTATGAATTTTTATATCTATAAACTTGAGAAATGATTGGTCTCCCATACAAACTTTTATCCCCTATTTCAACCGGTTCTAATTTTATATATATACCCTATATCTATATTCCCGTCTTTTTGCCTGTAAACGACCAAAACTGCTATAATTAACAAAACTATCAAAAATACCAAAACTACCATAACTACCAATATAAACAAAATGACGAAAATGGCAAACCACATAACAAAACCTATCATATTTCCTGGGATAACCTTTACATAAATCTACCCTATAATCCGGGATGAAAAGTAACTATTCCTTGTATAAAATTTACATATATACCGAATTTCAGCCATATCGGTCGATTAGTCTTTCCGTGAAAACGAAACAGACAGAGTTACTTTCGCATATATAATATTAATAGAGATATACAAACTATACATGAACGAAACTGTGAGGACATTTTTCTTTGGTTACTCTATTATAAATAATAATTTATAATAGTAAGTATCGTAAACTATACATTTGATCATGCGATGATTTTTAGCAAAGTTGTTGTGCAAGAGCCAAAGAAGATTTCTGAGTTGGTTCACAATTGGACCCGGTAGGTTGCGCTGCTGTCGGCATATCTATTGAAGCTTTTCCGGTCAAGATGACGTCTGCCGGGACAGCTAGTAATTAATATTTCTTATACAACAAAACCATCCATTTGTTAAAATCAAACTTATATAATACTTAATATATTATTTGTATATTGCATTAAGATGAATTTAATGTAAGTATAATAATATACAAATTATACGAATAGGATAACTGTAAGAGTACCAAGTTAGCCGACTTAGCTCGCGAATTAGCAAGTTGAAGTGGCACTGGTCACGTCTGCCGCAGGACCGACGGAGCAGACGAGTCCTGGAGTGGAGACCGCGTCTCGGCAATCGTAGTGTCGAACGCCCTCCGGCCCAATGGACCGACAACCTGCCCAAGGTCACCGGTACGCACTGGATGAGAAAGTCCGAGGACAGGAATGAGTGGCGCCGACTTGGGGAGGCCTACGTCCAGCAGTGGACTTCGCTTGGCTGACGTCATTATCATACAAATAGATAAAGAATTCCATTAATGATATATAAATAAAGTGCTATATATAGTAATCCAACAGGATTTCGTCATGGCAGATTAGATAATTATTTGACATTTTTATCAATATTACCTAGAATTCACTTTTTATTGGAGTGTAGATATTATAAATATTGCGTATCATTGCCTTATTAAAGTAAAATAGTATCTTCTCTACTACCAGTACCTATTACCGTTAACTCAAAGCCGGTTCATAGATTTATTATTGTGACATAACACATTTCTGACTGGGCATGTAATGAGAAGAGACAAAAACTAATTAAGAAAAAGAATGTCCTATCTTCGTGTTAGCTATAAGATGATAAACAGATTGATGGTAAGGTAAGAAGAGAGAGAGTGATGGGTGCATGTGTGAAGAATTATATAAAAATTTGTGGTGCGACAGAGGAGAAAGGAGATACGCCACAGGCAGTACCCATACAGAAGTAGATATGAAAGGGGAAGCGAACTGTGCCCACCCAAAGTAAAAGCTGCATAAAATAAGAGAAAGTAATTTTGAACCTGTTGCACTCTATTATGTAATACCCTATTTATAAGGTAACTAAATTTAACGCAAATGCACTTATTGTTATGTTTAGATACCAATTAACCTGTTTAAGTGCGATGCCTATTTAATCTTGCTCATTTACTTACCTCATTACTACTTTACTTATTATATGATAGTTCATTACAAAATCCACAATTTTAAAATATCCAGTTTATAATAACAGAGTCGCTTGAAACATGAATACATACTAAAATATATTGCTGTAAATGTGGGAATTAATTTGATCAGATGTATGTATTTTAGATTGTCTGGTGCCTACATACACGTTTATTTAAAAATATAACTTTAGGGAACCGGACGAAACCTTTCACGGTTGTCTCAGCCAGATTGGTGGCTTTGACACATCGGTTAATTATATAGTTACGTTCCCACGCAATGTCTGAATTCACCGGTAGCCATATATATACAGCAAACGAAGTGTCGAACGCTCTCCAGCCCAATGGACTGACGACCGTGTAAGGTCACTGGTATGCGCTGGATGAGGAAGGCGGAGGTCCGGGATTGTGGCGCGGACTTTGGAAGGCCTACGTCCAGCAGTGGTCTCCATTGGCTAACGCGATTTTGTCACTTACTAAGCTACCACAACTATTACATAAATGAATAGATTTGAAAATGGAGTCGGCCGGATACTTTTACGTTAAACATGGGATAGTTTGTCCAAACGATTTTGAAATATGCACGAGCAAAGCCGTGAGAAAAAGTATTATAATAAATTCTTTTACTTCCAGTTCATAAATAACTGAAACTACAATACGCCCTAATTTTTGCATAAACTAAAAAATATGTATCGACAAAAATATCCAAGATTTGTGCACGCTCATTGAGCACGCGATATTTACGGAAAGGGCTACGTGTTTTTCATTGATAAATAAACTATAAGTTTTCTATCAGAAGAAAACGTCCTTTTCCTTGTTGATTGTGGATTTGGGCAAAGTCGTGTTCAAAATATGTTTTGTAGAAAACATTGAAATGTAATTTGAAGCTTTCGAGTGTTAAAATGATTTTTTCCACCTTCGTGATCTCTAACAGACGCCGTATATTATCTTAAAAATAATGGATAGTAATGAATACAAATCTGACTTCAATTCACATCGTTCTATAATCATATTAAAAATACACTATTAACTATTTCCGTTAAAGGGGAGATATGGAGAGTAAATAAAACACCACAAAGCCTTCTTATACTATGAAGCAGGTGGGCTAAAATTCCGGCTCCGTGTATATTTTAACAGTAACAGTGAACCTCCCTGTATATTTTAACGCTTTGCCATTAGCAAAATATTTATAAGGCTCGCTTGCATAACGATCACCTTTAAATAAAATTAGTTAGTCATATTAAACTGCCTAAATACTTTTTACACAAAACGTATTTAGCGGCAAATTTTGCGTTGTGCAAGACGCTAATTGTATTTAAGTGTGTTTATAGTGTAATTTTTTTTTGGAACAAAGTCATCCGTCAAAGGTGATCCGTGTGTAGTTATTAATCAATTGCAAAGAGTACATTGAATATATAAAGAATCAATTGCTATAATCGCTCTGTACTGTTTAGTCCTATTTGTTGTACGCATTTGTTGGTCTTAATGCTGATATAAGACGGATCAAAGAAATTGAACTAATTTGGTGGAAAGGCACAGATCATTTTAACATACATATATATTATATTTATTTCTGCACCACAAATCTTATAATCATCCCGTCATTGAAAGTAAATAAGTATATTACTTATACTTATTTCAATTTCACGTTAATCGGTTCATTGTCAAGTCAAGTTCAAGTTATTTATTCGCCTGAAACGTGGTACACAAAAGATGGCATAATATTACTTTGCTAAGAAGGCTGTATGAAGGAACAAACAAACTCACTTTAACATTTATATATTAATATTGTAGCAGTATGAATTGATCGTTTTATTATAACACTAGAGTTTTCCCCGCGACTAGGCCTCGCGAAAAACCCTAGGCTCTATATTACTCATATAAAACGAAATTAGATTTGTTATATAAGTATATTAGACCTAAACTTTACCATTTCTTGTTTAATTCACTATAGTACAAAGAAACTAAGTCCATATAGTCTAAAATACCCAGCAAAACAGAGATGAGTGGAAGCCAACCTGATTTGAAGTAATACAATGAACAACTTGTTTCCTATGACAACGTATTTGTTAGTGAATTTAAAAAAACGCTATTGCAGTGCCATCTTTCCCCCTATTTTCGTCTATCCCACGGAAACCACGTCATTTATCGGGATAAAAAGTATCCTAAGTTAAGCCCCAGGATATAAGCTAGCTCTATATCGAGATTCATTTAAATCCATTTAGTAGTTATCACGTGATGCTCTTCTAACAGACGGACAATAATTCTAAAGATTGTATTTTCGGAATCTCCTGGCCCGAATTATCCCTCCTGTTTTTTTCACATTTTTATACGCAATTTACAAAATCGAACCATTTACAGATTTATTATAGTATATAGACACATATTATACATATTATGAAGTGTTATGATAAAACGCGTTTATGTAAAATATGGCAAATAAAATACACTGTAATAAATTACGTACTAAAATTTAGTACCATACATAAATATTTTCCGCTGTAATATTATTTCTAGAACAAGAATTTGCTTTTACAATTCGCTGTATCTTGTTGACATTGAGACACGAAAATCATAGGTAATTTGACTGTAAACTTACGTGTCAAACACGGCCTGCTAACGCAGTATTGTTAACGTACCAGTGTTAGTTTTTCATAACTTGCTAAATAATATGACATGTTATAGGGAACTGTAGCACAAAAAGATAATATTTCGACACACATACCTACGTGTGTGGTATTTCCTAATAATTTCATATTTTATTTTATTATATTTTTACTTTATTTTATTAGTCTACATATAATTATACCGTAAAAAGACAGTGTGCTTCTTTAATAATTATTTATAATCGATAAAACGACGGGTGCAAAGTAAATAAAGTTATCTACAAAATGATGATTTTTAGTTTTTTGTACAATCGTTTTAATAAAACAATTCTTTACAATATGACATTATTTGTTTTGCATATGTCACATTATTTCAATAAATTTTCGTACTTAAAAAAAGCCAGCTACGTATGTTCTTTCAAAGTTAATACGACCATCTTTTCGCTCTCCTGTAAAGTAGCTATTTTGCAGATATCTCTTTTTACTTTGCACCCGTCGAAAATATGTACCTACATTCACGTTTGACCTATTTAATTCACCTCATTATGAAGCTGGCACACTTGCCCAGGAGACCCCTTGAATACGGCTTGAAGTAATCAGATTATATTAATTTAAGGGAAGAGGCAGATTATGGCGACGGTATCCACGTCTCGCAGTTCGCGGCGTAGCGGTGTGGTGATACCTATTACCATGATATTACCAAAACACCTTGACGTTCTGTGGTCTAAGTAAAACGGAGGAATCATATTGATCGATTTTATCGCACTCTAAAGTGTATCATATAAGAAAGAAAGAAGAAAGAAAATAATTTTATTTAGGACAAATTATATAAATACAGTATAATTGCTAACAAATTTAAAAACTATTAAATATTTAGTCCCAAAAGGGGCATTAGTCTCAACAACAGACAATGCTGGTCGGTTAAAACCATATACGCCAGTGCCTTAGATTTTACATCCTTACGTTGGACAAGTTGCTCACAGCTAATCAACTCTTAGGTACCTGTTTTTTATCTTTGTCATCTTTTTTACACCATTTGCAAATTAAATTATTTCATATGAAATTCATATTTTTATCTTTTCTTATTGTAAAGGCTAAAATCCTGAATCAGACCGAAGTCATTTGTTCCATCGATATATAGGAATGACATTGCGCAGGGACAAGCGGCTTGGAATCGTGGCTGTTAGATACTTGCCTACTAAAATAAAATTAAAGTTTACTAAGCCTTAGCAACAAATACCTACATTAGATGAAACATATAAAATGCCGTACTCTTGAAAATAAACTGTAATTAAGTAGATTTTATGCATACACTGTTGACAACCGAGTGACGATTGGCCATGGCATGCTTGTTGCTTGTTACAGTGGCCATACCACGGTGAATCTGACAAAAGTGAAAATAATAGAAATAGAAAAATATGATAAAGCAAAAGAATCAAACAGCGCCATAGCGAATCCGTTCCATTTACGCAAATCACGTCTGTGTAGCCTCTTCATGTCTATTCTATTGTATAATCGATTTACATGCGGAATTATTTACACTATTATGACATCACTTACTTACTTAGGTACTCTGAAATAAAAATATCTGCCTGCCATGAAGACTACAGTTATTTACATATATGTATAAAGCTAACGGTCACGGCAGATGTTGTCATGCCCTGAAAAAATAAAAACAGCACCCGATTCCAGAGCCACCTACCGAGTCTTGTGAATCTAAACCACCTCGAGATCCACACAAACACATAAAATTTCATCAAAATCTTAGAACCCGATTCCAGCGCCGTTTTTTATTTAGATTGATGGGTTATATTAATAAAGTATTAGTAACGATCCCTAATTTTTATATAGCCTATATTAATCACTTATAATTAAGCATTCGAATGGTGAAAGAAGTTTTGAAATCGGTCCAATAGTTTGACTTTATTCGTTACAAACATTCAAAAATACATATCTTTCCTCTTTATAATACTATAGATTTCAGTACTATAGCATTTTTATATATTTGCCAGAAATTTACAAAACCTAACGAATAGGTATTTAGGTATTTTTCAATTAGATGTAAGGATTTTAAGAAATTAGGAGCACAGATATCAACTACTATATTTATATAATTAATTGAATTTATTTATTAAATAATAATAACATTTATAATTTTAATATCGCCATAATAATAAAATTAAATTTCTAATACACAATTTCTATAAATCAAACTAAATAAAAATATATATACAAATTAAAATTAAACTATAAAATCTAGTGCCAGACCACTGTTAGTTTGAATCGTGCTTGAAAGGCTGGCCATATTATTACCTCGCCGAATGGCAGTGCTAATGCATTGTCCGAGGTATAGGCGAACCTTTTGGTCACTTGAGACGACTACCAGACGTTTCGCTGTCTCGATAAAGTTTGTGCACCTAAGGCTCCCATGGTCCGAAGGTCGCGACCCCAAATTTTAGGGCCTCCTGTTGTGCAGCAGCTGCGACAGCAGACATGCTAGTGGCTGGAAGATGTGACACCGCCAGAGTATCAACGCAAGACGCGTCCTATACTAAAGAGCAATCCATTTTCCAGGGCACATCATTTATTTATAATTTAGTTTCTTTTAAATATTTAGTTTTTTGTTTCATTGTAATTAGAAAAAAAAATATTTAAAAAATCATTCTGTGGCTAAGTTTTATCCTCTATTTAGATACATATATGATATGTGTAGTGAACCAGCACAACTAGTTCTTGATGTTGGATTTTCTCTACATGATCGTTTCTTCAGAATTTCATATATACTATTAATATCATTAAAGCAAAATAACTATGTCAAACACAGATGAACGGGCGGATATCAGGAAATCAATTCCTTTTTGTCATTTGTTTATTGAGACTGAAAAAGAAAAAGCCTTTTATTTTAAACTATGGTATTTAAATATGAATTAACAATTAATGAAGATTTGGCTTGACGTTGACATCCTAGCCACTAGGATGTCAGCGTCAAGCCAAATCTCAATAGAAAATACCCACAGTGTTTATCTAATAAAGAGGACAACGTCCGTCAGCTGACGGGCAGTTTATTTTACTACTACAAACAGAACGTGTAACGACAGACAACTGTTCCCAACGCAAATATTTGCCATTGTTTATCTTCGGCTTGTAAAGATTACGATCGTTGACAATATAAAGGCGGTAATGTAGCAATCTATGTATACTATAATAAATCTGTAAATAGTTTGAGTTTATACAATACGTTGAAAAATGTGAAAAGAAGCAGGGGGGATAATTCTGACCAGGATATTGCGACAAAGCAATTTGTAGATTTTTTGTCTGTATGTCTTTTAGAGTATCACGCGAAAACTATTGAACGGATTTAAATAAATGACATGTAGTAAGTTCATAGCCCGGGGCTTAACTTACGATACTTTTTAAGCCGATAAGACATAGATCCGCGGGATAGACGAAAATATCCAAAAAGATAGCGCCCCTGTCGCAATGATCAAACTTGCAAAGAATTCTGGTTGTTTTTTTGTACATATATTTACGGTTATTCTTTATGCTAAGATAAATGGTAAAACAATCATGGATAGTAATCATCAAGAAATAGCTGATCAGTTATTTTTATCCTTAAATCAGTGTTTTGATTCAAGGATTACGAAGCATAAAATGGGTACAAACTACGCTTGCGAATAAATAAAACGTAGCCTCAATGTACTAAACTTATTCGAAGTTCACGTCATAGCTATTAAATATTCGCTATAATAATAATAATACAATAGAGAATAAATTACATATGCTAATAAACTCTGTTAAATCGTTTTAGGCGGGCGGTTTCCGCCCTACCGCAAATTACACGAGCGTGGGGAAACTCGGAGCGGATATCCGGAGACGTATAGTGAATGAACAGCACTAACAATTTACATACTGACATTGACCCGAAAGAGCTTTAATTCGGTAACAATATTAATTTCAATCTAACTTAATACATACTTACCTAAATTTATATTATATATATTTATTGCACATAAATGAAAATTATATTTTTTTCAAAACGGCTTATTGTGGTCGATATTGACAAAATCAGATATTGCATTTCATAAAAATAACGTATGCCTGCTCGAATTGGTATTTTTAGTAGAAAGTAAATGCAACACGATTGAAAATAATTATGAGTAATAAGTTTATAGAAACGAGATGACTCATAATAGAACACAAAACTAATGGATTTATCAATGAAATCATAGTTTCCTTATAGCCTCAACCAACCATTATAAAATGGACAAAACTATATATTTCATTGAATATACAAATAAATAAAAACATGTTAATAAAATATCTTTATATATTGCCTTTCCAAAGGTCATTATTTAAGAATTGGTATTCTTCCCAGCTTTTATACTTTCTAGTACATCTTTTATTTTAAGTACAAATAGGACATTACAAGTAATAATAAATAATAATACGCTCTTTGATTAAAAGTACAATTGTTATCATTGTCCTTACGGTTGCGGAAATCATATCTACTAGTTTGTTAAATATCTCTTCTTATGCTATATTATTTTAGAAGTAGTTCCTTCCTAAAGTGATGTTGATTAGATGCGGAGAATCCAGTTTTCTTTACCTGGAGATTCGTGGAAGCATACCACTAAATTCGCGATGTTTGCAATGGTAAAAATACATAACCATAAAACCAACACCTAAGCCCTTGCAATCCTGGTTCATGATGAAAATAAAAACAGCCGAGTGTTATAGTGGGTATACCAGACTAGTTGAGAAGCCCCCTGTCTATCTTCAAGTTTCCGAGCAGTAAGGCGTACGTCAATTGAAATTCATTTCGAGAGAAAAGCCCCTAAAACTAGTTTGATGTTCACTATAGTTATACTCAGGATTTTAGATGATTTATCTTTATTTGCAATTAAATTTTACTTCTGAAGTCGCAAATCCACATCCATAATAAATGTAATAATGTAATGTTGCAGATTTGTATTTGAAACTCTCTGTATGAAAAAAACCCTCCACAGGACTGGCTATGATACCTGACTAAAACACAGAAAAAATTTAGGTATAAAGGCGATAAAGATATATCGCCTCTTTGCTTCAATAATCTGTTATTTGTTATTTTTTAACCTTCAAAAACTAATAGTATCGAAACGAGTATTTTTTTTCTCTCAATCTAGAAATATATTTTAAAAGATACCATGTTATTCGATTAAATATTGTAGCAAAGAGGCTACATGTATTTTCGATAACGGTAACATATATTGCCAAATATTTACTTGCTAATATTAGCTTGACTTAACTATCGTGATTTGGGCTAGTTTAAATAGATAAATTGAAAAGAAACCTTGACATTGGAAGCGGAACAAGTTTGCTGGGAGGTCTGAAGCAAAAAGTCCAAGGCGAGTAATTATTATTCAGTCATGATTCACGACATACATACTCTGGTATCTTTATAGTAATTGTACAATTGTGTTTGTTATAACTACTTACTATAAATGCAAGTACCTCATTTACTTGTCATCTGCCTGTTTGCGTAAAACCAAACATTGTCGCTGGATAATATATAACTTTAGTACTCTAATATTTTTTTTTGCAAAATCAAAGATACATGAACAACAGTAGGATGATCCAAAGAAATATTTTATTTTTTAAATGTCAAGTATTATTTCATAAATTGATGTTAGGGATTAAAAATAACCATGCTCAAAGCAAAGCACAGCTGATAGCTCAACTCTAAACGACGCGCAACCATTTCTCATTTTCCCAAACAAATTGCACTAGCAATATTTTTTATATTTTAACCCCACAAAAGTTCTAAAAAAACTTTTAACAAATTTCCGATAGGCATATTATTGTCGGATATTTAATTCTCTAAACAAAGCTCTGATGTGTATTTCTCGTAATCCTTATAGAGTGTTTCTCTTATCAAGCTTTAAACTCTAGTATTCAGGTTTAATGCAACTAGGCATAATTTCAGTGCACAATTAATTAATTGGTATGATTAGGTTAAAGCTAGAGTTTAAAATTTATTAACTTTTCTCTTTAAGGATAACGAGAAAAACATATGAGAGCTTTTTTAGAGAATTAAATTTCCTGCAAGAAAACATCCATCGAAAATCTGAAAAAAAATAGCTTTTATGGGCTAAAAACAAAACAAATCGTTATGCAATTTAGATTGAAATATAAAATCCGCTACGCGTCTTGTAGAGTTGAGATATCACGCTGCACCTTGAGATTTTTTTAGAACACCCTAATGAACACATATTCAAATTATGATTCTATTGCGATAATGTCAAAAATTCGTATTCTAGTAAATCCACTATATTTTCTCGATATCGCAGCCCCAGAATAATAGTACAAAAAAATGGTATTACAATTGGAGGAATTGCAGGAATGGCGTTAGACCAAGTGAATATTGAAAAGATATTAAAAAATTAAAAATTAATTTTGCGAGTTTTCGCTTGTAATTAATAAAGATAGAGTGGTGTGCCAGGGGTAAGACGTGGGAATTATCAGAATACCGAAACCACAATCAGGCACACCTACGATTGAGACGATAGTGTCCGGCGATTTTGACGACATAGTAATAGCAGAACTGGACCCTTGTATTTAACTGTATTAGTCTTCCGATATAGGCAGAAAAATAATATTGCTTTTTCCAGCCTAATATGTGTTTGTACACTTAGCCTTATCAAACATTTGGGCGATGATAACGTATTTCAGATACAGAATGCAATTATTTGCCCGCATACACCGTAAGATAACAGTTTGGTTCAACATATGCTTAATAAATTCTTGTAATAATTTTAACTACTGTGTGACTACTTTATTTAAATCATATTTTACTCTAAACTATAGTAGCATTATTTTCTCCGTGCAGTTTGGGTCATAAATAATATTTATGACCCAAACTGCACGTCATAAATAATTTGGGTCATAAGCAGTGAAGCGAGTATTTCGCTCTCTCTTCCACTCACGGGCCTTATGGGCAGGGATAAAGATACGCATTATTGTTGTCGATAAGCGTTATCGATAGTGTATTTAGTTTTGTCATTTTGTGGGTTAGTAATATAAATGAAAGAAAAATATAGATAAAACAACGTATTTATTAAAATAAGAATAATAATGATTTAAAATAAATTATTAATTAGGTATCTATGTATTAAAAAACTATAAGCACAAAAGTTTAGAATATAACAAGTTATATTAAAAATAAATATAAATACTTATATCTAAGTTTCAAATTAACAGCAAAAAAGATAAAAATGGTTTTTATAAGAATGATAATCTTTCTTTGATAAGAATGAGTTTGTATCGTTAATGGCGTTGCGCCCGCGCAACATGATCACCGCCCTAGCCGGGCTGAGGCCGAGTTTGATTTATGACCCAAACTGCACGGAGGAAATAATTCTACTATAGAGCTCTTAGAATCAATTTCTTAGGGAAACTATCCAAATGTTCCGGAAAACTATTATATTATATTATAACATTATATTAAAAGTGAAAATCAACCATTCACATTAAAAAATATGTTGGTATTTTACGTTTATTGAAAGTTACGCCAAATTTCATGCTATATCAACACACAAAACCCCAAGATCTTTATGTTTATATGTAGCATGAATGTACTTTTGTTTATTCGTTACGAAGAAATTAATATAAACAGCGCAAACAATGTCGGTTCTAAATACTCCAAACAATTGAAGTAATTATTATGATAAAAATAAAAAACCGTGACATTCTCGCGCTTCAAGGTTGAAATTAGTATACCTAAGTAAAATTTAAAGGTACAATTCCATTTCTTCCACTCCGCTTACGTAACTATAAAAACTGGTCTACCAACAAAAAAGTTAATGGAGGTTGTATTATTACTCCAATCTGCCGTCCTTTTCGTTACGACGTCTTTAAAATGAGATGCTGTGAACCTAATTAGTTTTTTTCCAAGCCCACTGACTCATGGGACCTTACGTACTACATACACCCCACGGTTCCCTTCTCAATTCTTCGAATGTAATTATGCTGGCACGACGCTGTCGAGAGCATAATAAAAAACGTGCGAGTAATTGATATACGGTAGATTGTTGAAAAGCATTTATAGGTGAAGGAGTTATCCACTTACGCGTTTATTATCCTTTTGTGCTACCACAGTCCAGAGTACATATAGATACATGGTTATTGCTTTAAACTTTTGTAGATACTTGACTGAATACTAAAACACTACTTAAATGACGCCCGTGGTCTAGATCAGTACCTATTCTTGGGTAAATCGACACTGAATATGATTATCAGAAAAATTTATTCAACTTGAACATTTGAAAATACTTTTAAAGGACGAACATCAACGTACTAAGCCGTTTTGAGATTGCACGTAGAGCTACGAGACTAATTCTCTCTTATTAGGGATGATTCAATACAAAAACGGCGTCCGTTATTAAAAAGTACATATTTAATCCTTGTTCGGACGAGAGTTTGAAGAGTTTAAACAAACGTTGCGTTAGAAAAATCTTGGCGTATAAACACGTCAATGTTTATAGACTAGCAGGCATATATATTATTACGTAGACAGGTTTCTCTGTCTACGTATTATTACTAGCTTGTGCCCACGACTTCATCCGCGTGAAATTTAAAGAAAAAATAATTAATAAAAACCCCGCGAATTTGAAACATTGTTCATTGGTGTTTCGCTCCTAGTGGTTTTAGCGTGATATATAGCCTGCCACGATAAATGGGCTATCTAACAATGAAAGAATTTTTAAAAACAGACCAGTATTAAACTGAAATTAGCGCGTTCAAACAAACAAACTTTTCAGCTTTATATATTAGTACTAGCTGTGCCCGCGACGTCGTCCCGTTGAATTTATTTTCAAAACCTCCCGTTTTTGAAATATTCTTCATTGGTACTCCGCTCCGATTCGTCTTAGCGTGATGATATATAGCCTTATAGCGTTCCTCGATAAATAGGCTATCTAACACTGAATTTTTCAAACCAGACCAGTAGTACCTGAGATTAGCGCATTCAAGCAAACAAACAAACAAACTCTTCAGCTTTATATATTAGTATAACATTAATTCTTTTAGTGAGACTCCTATATAATATTACTTAGCATCTATTATAATGATGACAACAAATATGATTGCCAATAATAGCAGCAAGATTGAGTAAGAAAAACTATATCTTGAAAATAATTTGGGTTTTAATTTGTATCGTATCTTTCAGAAAATGAATGTCATGTTACGATAAAGCAGCGGCTCTTATTATATTTATTCAATATTATCAATACACTCCGATTCGCTATCATAATTTAATCTTGAAATTACCTTTATAGATATGTCTTTTTCAATATATTTAATCTTTACTATTATACTACGTCAATACTAGGTCCAGTAGATTAGTAGATTTCAAAATTTGAAACTATTTTGTCTATAGTACCAAATATCAAACTTCGTAAATACATAAACACCACAGAATTGTTTTTTGGATTTAAATGATTTAACTACAAATATAAACCATTTTTATGTATTATGATTAACGTGGGCTTTATGGACCCTGCAAAATATGGAAATGAAACAATTGAATATCTAAAATAAAATAGGAAAAAGTAAATAACAAAATCCTCAAAAAGTTCATTGAAATCCCTTGAGACCTTTCAGACCGACCGTAGAAAATTTCTCAAAACAGTAATTTTTAAGCATGTTTAGACATCGCATACGTACTTTATAAGCTAATTTCACTTACACTGTTTCGTTTATTTCGAAACTATGGCAATATAATTCATTGATATAATAACATTAGCACATACAGGAGGAAAACAACGTTGATTGATTTTTATATAAGAAGAATACTTTCCCAATTTTATTTACTAAGTTAGAGTGCAATATTGGATTATTTATCTTCCTACTAATTAATAATCGCGAAAGTTTGTAAGAAACGAATTTCCATCACCGCGCGGGTGAGACCGGGGGGCGCACTATTTATATAATATAATATAATTGACGATCCAGCGAGCCAACGTCCAACCTAGCCAGCCTTCTGGGCACCTTACCCATAGAAGACGGTGATCTGGGCTCAGTATTCTACTTAGTCTTGAAGGACTATGGGTAGAAAACAATACAAATAAGTTTTCTTGCATTGTATTCGATTATATGTAATAAATTTAAAAAAGAAAAATATATAATAGTAATAGCTAATATATATATATATATATATATATATATATATATATATATATATATATATATATACACATATATACCTACCTCACGTATCTCATTATGGTCAATGTTCGGCGGATGCTTTTTCCTATCATGACATGATTTTTCTCTCATATAACTTACATCCGCCGAAAACTAAGCCCAAAATCATCCTGCAGTGTAATTTTGGCGGAATGAGCCTAGATGCCTTACTTAAGGACGCTCAGGAAGTTGACTGGTCTGGGGTGGTCAGTGCACTCACTATTGATGAGAAAGAAGGTTCATGTGTTTCATGCTGCTTTGATGAAGCTGTATGATACTCATGGGCCTTTACGCCGTAGCAAGGTCAAACACTTGCCTGCACCGTGGCTTACCGATGATATTAAATCGCAGATGCACAAAGAAATCTAAAGCTAAAACTCGATATAAAATGAAGCCAACCGAAGCAAACAAAGCTGCTTATGTGAGCATTCGTAATCGCTGTAATAGAGTGTGTAGGGACGCTCAACGCCGTTATATTCACGAATCAGTTCAAAATGATGGTCCAGCTAAAGTATGGAAGTTTCTACGCTCTTTGGGGATTGGCAAACAAACAGAAAACTCAGCCAGTCAAAAATTAAATATTGATGATTTAAATCAACACTTCTCAACCACTTCTGACTTTGATGTAGTAATAAAGTCTGAAACTTTGAAAAGAATCTCGTTCAAGCCAACACCCAAGCATTCTCCTTTTCTTTTTAGTCGATTTACTGACAGTGATGTTAAGAAAGCTGTAAAATCCATTACATCTAATGCTGTCGGCAGTGATAGCATTAGTCGCAACATGATCCTACCCATACTGGATGTCATTAATCCTACCCTTACCCATATCTTTAATACATCCATAACCTCTTGTGTATTCCCAGCTGCCTGGAAGGAAGCCCAGGTTACTCCTCTACCAAAAAAACCCAATCCCGCTTCCTTTTCTCAATTTCGTCCTATTTCCATACTACCTTTACTTTCCAAAGTCCTCGAACGCTTAGTTCATCAGCAGCTAAGTGTTTTCCTGAACCGTAATTCCCTTTTGAATCCTTACCAGTCTGGTTTTCGTCCTGACCACAGCACCACCACAGCCCTCAATAAAATCACAGATGACATCAATGATGACAAGTAAATCGAACGAACTTCTTGTGAATCCTGAGAAAACTCAAGTAATTATCATCGGTAGCTCGCGGATGCTGTGTAAAGTTGACTGGACCTGTATGCCAAGTTTTCTTTTTGATGGGAAGCTTATCCCTATCAGTGATAAGGTCAGAAACCTTGGAGTTATATTTGATAGTGAGCTGTCCTGGAGACCCCATATAACGGAGTTGAGTCGGCGGTTGTTTCTCTCCTCCAGATCACTCTGGCGGCTGAAAAACTTCCTGCCCATTGCCACCAAAATTAAGCTAGCAGAGTCGCTACTTTTGCCCATACTTGTTTATGCCGAAGCCAGCTATATCTACATTTAACTCCAGAACAGCTTAATAAACTTGAGCGACTCCAAAACTTTTCCATAAGGTTCATATTTGGGTTACGCAAGTATGAACACGTTTCTGAATTTCGAAAAAAGCTCAAGTGGTTGCCAATCCGTATTCGCCGGAATACTCATATTCTTTCATTGCTTTACAGTATTTTATTCATACCTACTACTCCACAGTACCTTAAAGAACGCTTCGAATTTATTTCTTGCTCTCACAATTTACGCCCTTCCAGTCAACATAGACTTATTACACCTATTCATAATACAACGTTCTTCAATAATTCTTTTACGGTTAAGGCTGTCCAACTTTGGAATTCATTGCCTGTTGCTGTCAGACAAACAAAATCCCTAATAATATTTAAGAACTTAGTCAGAAAATTCTATCTGCAATAATAATATATGTAATTTTATGTAATTAGTATATATTATATTGCATATAGCTATATTTTTATTGTGTTTAAATAGTTGCATATTATCGCCATATATTATATATGTATATAACTTATGTGTATATTTGTATATATAGTATAGTTATATATTTATTAATAAAATTGAAGTAATCGTACAATAATTATGTATACCACCATCGCCACTTCTAATCGGAATATTCTTGCCACGGGTTGTCTGGAAGAGATCGCTTTTTAACGATAAGACCGCCCTTTGTACCCTACTATAATAATACTAGTTCGTAAGTTTTTCTGTAATGGTGTACAATAAAGTGTTATCTATCTATCTATCTATATATATACATATATATATATATATATATATATATATATTATATGTCGCAGAACGGCCTCGTTCTCACGACATCTTTAGTTATTGCAGGTTTAGTGGGCGTCATCAGGATAAAATGCGAGCATAAAACACAATAGCCACGGTTTATACAATTTAATTTAGATTTGATCAACATTATGACATAGTTTAGACCGAGCAGCGGGTTCAGGGCACCTGCTCATACTTTCAACTTCAATACTTTCTTTAAAACTCTCAAAGGTCCAACTCGACCTGTAGCCACCAACCAAATGCGTCACAAAAACTCCTCCGTCTACCGAAGTAGATACTACCAAAGTATAGAGGGCGCTGACCCCGCTCCGCCATATGCTATGCTCTGATTGGTCGTTTATTAAATTACAATATTCATAACTTTTATTAGGTTAGAACGATCTTTTAGGTATAGAAACATTTAAGACATCAAACCAAATTAAATTAACAATTTTAGAAGCAATTAAAATGTAAACAAATAATATTGTGCGTTATAAATCCAATCAACAATTATGCGATTTATATATTTTCTCCGACATATATATATATATATATATATATATATATATATATATATATATATATATATGTGTATATATATATGTATATATATATATATATATATATATATATATATAATTCTTCTGTTCGTCTGTATGTCACTAAAGTCTCAGTCAGACCGATTTTTACAAGTTACACGAATTTTAGCCTGCCAGTTCTTTATATATAATAATATATCGTCATCATCAATGAAACCTTAACCTTAAAAATTATACATTGAACTTACGTCTCCGGGAAACACCGCATTCACCGCAGCAGTTACGTTGATTCGAAACGCGCCTCTCGACAAGCAAGGCTACAAGTCGCGCGTGAAGAATCAAATTACCTTTTCATCTTATCTCCAGTGAATACTAAGTTATGTATACATTTGAGGTATTGGTTAGAAAACAAGCACGGTATAATGGATAAAACAAAATGCGTAATTCTTCATAACATGGTGGAGGTAAACACGAATTCTTGAATATTTAGTTGTCGACTTTTAAAACAGTTAACAGTTTATGCTCGTACAATCAGTTCTATTTTCTAGTAAAGTTACACTTTATAATATCAGCTCATAAACTTCCTACAGTTGGTCTATGTATTCCTACAGTTGCGACACATTTTTACGTGAAAGTTTCCGGAGGTCACAATATCTAAGTTAATTAAAATATATAAAAGTTCGTCCCAATTTTTATTGGCTACACAAATTCGCGGCCGAAGGCTGCGCATTCACCGTTCTCTCATAAAAGAAGGATACTAACTGGTTAAAAATTGTCTATAGCTTCGATCGGCTAAACTTAACCAGAGAGCTTCAATTTTACCTTACTCGTTGGTTATCTCTTCTCACTACTATGCGAATAAAATTATGTTCGTAAATTACAGTAGTGATTTTCAACAGAATAGTGAAACCGATATAAACAGTATGATATTTATTCGGAAACATAAATAGTTTTTTCGCGTGACATTTATTTACAGACACGGCATGTTTAGAATTTTATAATATCATATATTTTACCAACACTTTATTTACATCAAAGATTCGAAAAGTATACAAAGTGAAACTACATGACCACTATTGTATGTAATTATTAAAGTAAAAACAAACACTTGTATATAAAATCAACTGAAGAATTAATGAAAAATAGCAATCGAAAAATATTACTTTTTCCCTTTATGACACATTATATTTTACAATGATATATTTTAAAATAGTTTACAAATAAGTGACACACTAATTTAAGCAGGATAAAAGTAGCGAAAATTATATGTAACAATATCCTAAGTATATCAATAACCCAAAGAATTAATTCAAATATTTACGCATAATTTAAATGTAGGTATATTATATTATTTTTCAGGACTAAGCCTCCAATTCCAACATCTTGGAATAAGAATACTAGAAATGACGATCGCCCACTATAACATAATTCAGACTCACATTGATTCAGAATTCTTTGAATCATGAATTAAATTCAACTTCATTTAAAATAAATCCTAAATCCGCCTTATATCTCTATTTTGTTAGTAATTAATGTGGGTTTTTTTATATTGACTTCATGTTAATAGAGATTGTATGTAATTTTCGTATAATTGTATTTTTTTTTAATTAATTGTTAGAATCAATTTTTATTTTTATTATATAAATTCTTTTTTAGTGGAAACTTGACTGATATATGTATAAGTTTTTGTTTATTGTATGTTTCCCTATTATAAGAAAATAAATAAATAATAAAATATCAAAAATACAAGTTTATTTGATTTATTTAAAGTTTTCAATTTTTAACTTATTCTGACTAAAAAACGTTATAAACGTTTATAAACAGAGATACAAGATTTAAAGGGTTTCAAATATTTTAGATTGGTATCAGGTTAAACTATTATCCATGACTTTACCCTTTTAACAGTAGCAGCTAATATCAAAATCTGTAAAACAGCTGGCATCGATATATTATTTTCCTGTATGACAAAAATCTATAAACCATCAAGTTCATTATCTATCACACTTATACTGGTATCACCAATACAATTTTGGTGACAGATAATGACTCGTACAAAAGTTGTAAGTAATCGGTATTCCAAAAAAAAACCAAACATCGGACTTCGGGTGACAAGTGATACTTTAAATTAGAATGTATTTCCTGAAAGCGAACATTTCTTAGCAATGACACTAATTACCATTTCTGTAATAGCGTAATGGCCATATTATCATAAAACTAACGTGACCTTTGATGTGGGCACGCCTTGCAGGTTTATAAATTGCTATGACGGAAATGGTAATAAAATACACCTAGCCGTAACCTCCTAAGAATAATGCAGTGGTCAGTGGTCACGTCAGGCGGCCGTACCCAGACGCAGCGCTTCCCCGAGGGAAGCCGACGATTACTTCATTGCCATTTGTATCCATTACCATCACTAAACCAGTTGCTAAAATAGTAACAATGTATCTACGTGGGTTTTAACAACGGAGTTTAATAAATAAACTTCCCACTACATACAAATAACTTACAGTATTACGAAGTGCCTATAAATAGATATCATAAAAAAAGATAATAAGGAAATTAAATGACTCAACTTTATTAACGTTTCCGTTTTGATTTGACATTCGGAATTCACCGAAATTAGTTACTTAAATTTTTTAAATGAATGTAAAAAACCATAATGTTCGGAAAATTACAACGCTTGCAACCATGACGCGAATATAACGTTGGAAAGTCCCAAATCGCTAATCTTTCAAATTTTCATAACGTCATTAGTTAAATTACTCAAATTACATACCTAAATATATTTCACCTAAAACAAAGATATACCAAATAAGCCAGGCTGCCAGCTTCATATTATGATTTACTAAACACATTTCTAAATAATTTAAATTATAAAATAAGTTTAGTTGTAGAGCAACTAGAAATACAATAATATTTTCTTAAGTTATCGCGACTTGTTTAAATAATACGTTTCGGCCACTATACAATGGCCGTAATCACGGAAGACAAAGATTTCAAGTGTCAACGAGTATTTAAACGTAGAGTTAAAACGTAGGAATAACAAAAATCAAATAAATTACCGCGCTTAAAACCGTTAAAACGTAGTTTTATTAACTAAAAATACATTCAACATTCTCATATTCAGCGTATACGCCAGCAACCAATTTACATAACCACTTATCACGATTAATATGACACCTCATCCATCAAAATCAACTCGGCAGTTTGAACTTGGCGGTAGAACAAACGGGACGTAATAACAAAGTATACAAACTATTGATGTCAAATTACTTCACTACTACTGCTACTTTAATTAATTTACAAAAGTATATGCAAAAAGATTACTTTTTCACACTCTGTAAACAGCTTTCCTGGTAATAATACAACGTAATTAAATTATTGTAGCACAGGCGGCACCATTTGTATTATACTCGTACATAGGTATTTAAACTAGGTCTGAACACAATATAAGAGATATACTCAGGAACAAAACATGCACTTAAAAAGATCAATTTAACTAATAACCAGTGCTGATTCGCGCATGAGTCTCACTCTCATATACCTGTGGAAGAAAGGCCTAATAGTTCAAATAACAGTACAATGTATTAAAAAGATAGGTTATAAAAAACTTTGCTGATGTTTTATACATCTGTAGCAACAATTTACATTCTGACTTCCGCCTCTGCTCCAATCATCTATTATCATTTACATATATTATAATCAAGTCATCATCAAGTAATTCATGGAAATCGATGTGTAAGCAAATTGATTTATTTTTCCATTCCATTCAATAATTGCCGCAGGATTAAAGTGATAAATCATTTCATTGCATGCATTAGTTTCTATCCTTTGTCCAAATGGGTCAGGTGTCATTATTCTTTATTTTTCATTATCATCATATACATTGTTTTGAATAATTAATTACTTCTTAACATCAAAAAATGTTTTGCTCCATTTCTTTTCTTGTATTACTTGAAGTTTACATTACAGCAAAACTATTAATATAGGAGGTACCCGTCTTTCTTAGTAATCTTTCAATGATTGTAACCTGTTAACCTGGTATATAACAATATATGCCGTTATTTCTTTTTATGCCCTTACTAATCTTATATCATGTAATAAATGCTTTTGATAGCGCAGTTGGGATGTAAAATAAAAATGAGATATTTCCGGATTATATGCATTTAAAGTTTACACAGGCACAGTTAACCAAACTGGTTGTCATGGGATTTCGACTTATATGTACACTATGTACACGTAATTTCTATAAATTGGAAAACCCTATAACGCTTCTTATCCTGGAGTATGAGTTAGTTTCCTAGGGATATATTTATCTCATCTATGCAAGCGATTTCGTGAAAAAGGTATATATTTAAATAATTTAGTTTACAATTTTCACGTCTGTCCCTGATCCAATTAATTAATATCATTGTTTAATATCATCGTCATGAAATATTATCTGTTTTTACAAAGAAACAGTGCAGATATCTCCTATAATAAATAAATTCATGAGTCTAATGTGTTAAAAGGATTATAAACAACTTTTTTCTTCAAACAAATTCCATGATGATAATGATAATGATAATACATATGATAAGATATTGTCTACCAATCTTTTACGTACTGTTAACACAATAAGGGCAAGATCCGGTCAAGATCACTGCAATTCAGAGCACAAGATATGATAGTGAGCAAAGCCTAACAGAATAAAATATAAACATATATTTATCAGTAGGACATTTATTTAATTTTGAAATTATTTTAATATTTCATTATTTTATATTGTCCACACCAAAATTTACGGGAGTTTTTAATTAGTAACTGAATGCTACGAAATAGACGCCTTTTCATACTAAATCAATTATTGCATCGAAAACCATAAATGGCGTCGACTATATTATAACGTTCAAGACAAAATGTATTCTATATTCCTCTCCGAAGTCTAATCTATAGTATATCAACCATTACAAACATTTCGTGTTCCAGAACAGGAATAAAAATACAAACAAACTATTTTTTCTAATTATATGCATATTAGATAGTTGTTTTCAATATACATAGACTACAATCCGCGAAAGCTAATAAATACAGGGAATAATTATATTTTAAAACTAACCGTACCTACTTAATATCTCTAAAATATCTTACGCATACGGCATAGTAAACTAGAATGTAGGAGTTCTGAATTCTATACACTCAGTTCAGGCTTATACACAAATCATAAAACTGCATGTTGTACATTACGATCGAGCACTAGTTTTAGAATATAATCAATGTTGCAGCAGATGGCTTCATGCATCCCAATTAAATTGATCACATAAAGAAATAACAAATTCGTAGTAGTCATTGAAACACCAGGACCTGGTAGTAGCAATGGCCCAATATGAACTATCGTCTGCAGTGTATACCGGCATACCTACAAGATGTCATCTCATGTACAGTGAAGGTTACACTATTAACTATTATTATAAGATTACACTATATAAAAAGCGGAAGTCGTGTAAAGTGGTGAAAGAAAAATGAAAAGTCTAGACTTATAACTGAAGCTAATAATTTGTCAAATCAAATTCTAGGCCTTACATAATTATATCTAAAACCGAATGTAATAACACATTTTGAATTATAATAGTTAAAATTAAGGCTACAGGTTTTTTAGCGGCGGTTGCTACACTAGACGCAAGGTCTGTATCGCGGCACAAAACACAATACTAGCGGCCCCAACAGACGTTGTCCTGCTCTGAAAAAATAAAAAACCGGGACCCGATCCCAGCGCCACCTACCGGTTCCAATTGTGGATTTAAACCATCCGGGGACCCACTCAAGCACACAAAAACATCGAAATCGGTCCAGGTGATTAGGAGGATTCTAGAACCCGATTTCAGCGCCACCTACCGGTTCCAACGGGATAAAAAGTAACCTATGTCCGTCTCCTGGTTCTAAGCTGCCTCCCCACCAATTTTCAACCAAATCGGTACAGCCGTTCTTGAGTTATAAATAGTGTAACTAACACAACTTTCTTTTATACACAGAAAAATCTCTAAAGTTTTATCTCTTCGACGATCGTCACCACACGTTGCCAGTTTATTGTTCACTTGAATGTAGAAATAGTATTTATGTATTTAATTTATTAATGAAGATATTGCAAATAGCAAATCTTATAATAATGCTATATGCATGCAAAATGATATGAATTCAAAACGATAGTTGCGGATGTACAAATAGATTAAAAATTTGGACACCATTAACTGTTAATTGGCCATATAAAAACCTCATTATAATTTAATATATCTTCCTATTATTTAATAGCTTAATGTTCAAGATTCCACATTACCATCGTGTTTACGTATTCGTAACGTGTGTTGAATACGATTTAGCTATAAACACTGTAATGATGAGCACGTTAGGAATACAAAACGCTAGAATAACTTTACTCAAAGCTAGTCTGGTTTGTCGATACAGAAATACATTTTCAGAAAAGTATAGGCACCTATAATCACGTCTAATAGTATATAGCTAGAGTAAGCACTTACTTAGTAATATATAAACTAGTAGATCTCTCTCTCTCTCTCTCTCTCTCTCTCTCTCTCTCTCTCTCTCTCTGCAGTTATGTTTATATTATGAAGCACTCTTACGAAAGGACTAATTTATTTTTATGGCTTTTTCAAATAAACTATATGATAAATGTGATCAAAAAAGTCTGAAAACACTAACCCATAATACATATACAATACTAAAATATTATTTACTAAAATACTATATTTTAATGTTAGGACACCTCGACCTCTATAACGTCATAATTATGGCGTGTTACGGAATAAAAGCCATTCCATATTCATATCCGCTCTATAAATTACATATATCAAATTTTGTTAAAATCAGTTATCTTTTAAAGGAGTAAAGAAAAAGGGACAAAGCCTCTTAAAAAACTCTATTTTATCCTAAAATATTAGAGTAAATTAAGTACTTATATTATTATGTAAGTATACCTAGTGTATAAAATATAAAACGTTATTTTGTCCAGTTCACTTGAGCTACATAATATAATTCTAAAACTATAAATCGTACTTCTGTACAGTTGGCTAAATTCGAGTTACCCCCAACTGTAACCCGATGAATATCAAGACAAGTTTTTGACTGACAACGTCATGGATAAAAAAGCAATGCAAAAACAGCTACACAAATTTTATAAGGCAGCATGGTCTCTTTCCTTTTAAAGTCATCGACCTGAATACTAAAAGAACTTCAACACGGTAGATACTGTGGAATGTTATGCATTGTATTATTATTTCGTTTGTAATATATTCTCTATGATCTTTTATCAAACTGGCAGAGGATTGCTTATCCCTCTGCCAATTTGACCTGGAATTATACTGTGGAGTCATCATGTAGAGCTTTTGTATATGAACACGGTAAGACTTATTTCATCAACATCATCCGAATTGTGTGCGGAGCATTCGCTTCGGGACACGAATTCGCTTTTCTTGTTGTTCTTCTGTGACTTGCATAATTCTCAACATCCGTTATTGTGAGACCATTTGCATGCGTAACACGACTTCGAAATGGAATCACCCAGATATAGGAGTGTATAGGAAAGAAAGAAAAAGTGTTTAATTAGAGCTGTACATAAAATAAACACGAAATTACTCGTAGTATATGTAAATAGGCTCTAACTCGAAGCAAAGTAGTTGGTAACCTTATACCATTATTAATGGTCTTAGTTAATAACCGTATAAAACTCCGAAAGCTCCAAATTATACTGAACTAGATGTCGTTACAAAACAGTTCTTCTCTCTCTTTTTTATGTTTTATGTCCACTCCGTGCCGGCTGGCTAAGGCAAGGTGTCGTACTCACTTAAAACTTCGCCACAAAGCCCCCCTGCGGGTTAATTGATTGATTAATTAATAATTGTTTTATCATTATTGTACCTAAACCAGCATACAGAAGACATCGCCAGAGAAAAGATAACGATTTCATTTTTTCATTTGGTTATCTATCTATAATATAAAATTCTAAACATGTCATGTAAATGACAGAGAAAGCGATGTAATTTTTTAGATTTTTTCTCTGTTTTCGCGGTTGTGATCCACAGCAAATTCTTGGACTTAAATCTGGACTAGTTTTTATCCTGGGACTGCCGCAGGCATCTTTCTGGGAATGATTTAAAATGGCCAGATTTTTTTTACTGATCGATAGCAAATTTTATGTAATAAAATGTGTGATCTTTTTTATCCTAGGAATTCCGCGGGGATTTTTCTAGTAGCGGTTTGTAACTACAACCCGGGGACAACTGTCCAGGTGTATAAAAATTAGCTTATTCCGAATTTCCGACATAGTTTTCACTAAAACGGCTGCTGTGGTACTTTGTGTCTCGGGAATTGCGCGGGAATTTCAAGTCGCGGGCATATCATAGTAATACCATAAAATCGATACCCTTGACCTAGTACTAATGATTTCCGATTTAAATAAAATACAGTCACATTTATATGGCACATAAAAATAATCACGGTGTTCGACTATGACAGACCGTATAATAATAACCATTATCGGTTAGCGGACAACCGAAGCCTCTAGAAACATCCATTAATGCTTTTGGAGTACACAGAAAATATGCTACTAATGTCTTTTTGGTACGTAATACTTTTATTTGTATCGCTTGTAAACAAATGGTTAATTCTTCTATCTAATATCTGTCAGTCGATGTACTGAGCAAAGTTGCGTGCGTGTAGGGACATGGAAAGAAAACAAGCAGTTTGTGATATTATTATGTGAAGTAATAGGTACTACAACCTTAGAGAGGCTTATATCATGCAAACTTAGGGAGTCTGAATATGAGTTGCTTAAAAAGACATTTTTTATAAGAAAAAGCTGTGTTCCAGAAAACTAGTCCAAAAAAACGATATTTTTCCAATCCTATCAAATGTTACTTTTCTATATAAAAAATCCTCCTCAAGGCGCAGCTTGATATCTCAACTCTACACGACGCGACGTGCAACCATTTTTCATTTTCCCATATAAATTGCAAAAGAAAGTTTACCTCATAAATATTCAAATTATTTTTTTTAATTTTCGGTTGACGATTTTCTTGTAGGAAATTAAATTTTCTACAAAAAGCTTTGAGATGTTTCTCTCATAATCCATATAGAGAAAAAGTTATCAAGCTTTAAACTCTTGCTTTAACCCAACCACATCTATAGTAGAACGAACTAATTGAGCACGGAATTATGCTTCGTTGAATTAAACTTAATTGCTAGAGTTTTGGGCTCGATAACTTTTTCTCTTTAAGGATTAAGAGAAAAATATATCAACTTTTTTTTGAAAATTCAATTTCCTGCAAGAATATGTATGAGAGATCTGAGAAAAATGTTAATATAAGTTTTATAGGGTAAAAACCAAAAAAATATCCTCATACAATTTATATAGGAAAATAAGAAATCATTACGAGTGAGACATTGAGCATGAGTGTTTTTAATCTCTAACAGTAAATTTTGCAATAATAGACTTATAAAAATAAATTAAGAATTTATAAAAATCTTCTTAGTGGCTTTTAATACGCGGTTATGTACTTATTTAAACCTAAGTTTCGTTAATTTAAAGCATACTTAAACGTTTTGTGGTAATGGTTTAATTAATAGGTCCGACAACTTAGACGATCACATGGATAATATACCTAGTTCTTATAATAGAAATGTTTTAGGTATTATGCGAGATTAAGAAAAAGAAATAGAAAGAGTTCCCCGGATTCCAAAACTGAATCTAGAAAGTAAGGCGACAACAAAGGACAATCATTTTTACTAAATGTAAACCAATATTTACTTTTATTTTGTTTGCAAAACAATCCGCTATTTATATTATTATTTTCAATGGTGATACCAAAATTTGCAAATTGAATATATAAATAACAAACGCGGAAAAAATTACTAGTATATATATGGTCATTATCATTTTTTTTGTATTACTCTTGCTTATACTTTTCAAGCGTGCAAACACACACACACACACACACACACACACACACACACACTGTTACCTTTTTATCCGGGAGGTATATAAAAGAATGAGACGGATTAGAAGTAACAAATTTATTTCAGTTTAACAAAACTATACAAGGAACAAAGGTATTTAATAAACAGAACTTAACATATAATTATATATAAACTTAGGTATATGCTTCGAAGATTAAAGGATCATAATAGATTAGTAAAGTGCCAGAGGGCAAAGCAGAGACGGACGTTTTGGGGGAATAAAAATGTGGGCTGTCAGGCAACAGGCTTGAAGGTTTCTGTAAGAGATGGAGGTATACTGAGAGGTATTCCGATGTTTTCAGATCAATTTACTTTCGGTGGTGTCAAAATCTAGGTGTTCCAATAAGTTTGATTTAGGTTTTAGAAGTCGAAGAGTAAATGAACGAGCTTAGCTGAATTCCAAGCGCAGCAGGCGGGAATTACAGGAAGGCTGGGTGCGATACGTCCCGAGCCAACTATGTGGAGATGGGCAGCCTAAACGGCAGGCCGCAGATAAACAGCTCACTAGATGGGTGAACTTCAGACCTGGAATACGCCGATGTGATGATGTTAATAGCGCGTACAGGCGGCGGTGATTAAGCGAGGGCAAGAAAGGTAGATGCTAGGCCTTATGGCAATTACAGTTAAATAATGATAAAAGGGGTACGATTTACATTTATAATCTTTGTAGTTAAAATAACCAACATCGAGAGTACGTGCAAAAAGTTGATTAGACCGCGTGACATACACGCCGGGTCCTGCTGGAGAAAATACCGACGTGTCAGACCATGTTGAGTCGGACACGTGAACAATAGTTGGTTAGGAGAAAAAGAGCACTTACTGGCTTAATATATTCGACAGCAAGGCAGGCAAAATGCAGGAGACAGGCGAGTAGTTTTACTCGGGCGGACGAACCGCGTGGCCAAGGTCAGCTAACACCGTCCAGATCATGGTACTGAAATGACGTTTGACCTTCAGGTGTGGTAAGAAATAATTCGCCAACAGATAAGAAAGATGTAAGGTTACTTACAAGAAAGGCAGATGTGCGTCGCTCCCTAGTAAGGTAAAATCGACGCGTGTATCACTGCGGACGACCGGCAGCAGAAAGAAGCTATCAAAATGGTTGCCGTTGTACTAGGATAAGCACTTCACTATGATCGCTGGCCCAATCGCAAAGCGACGGCTTTATTTGTGCCAATCCCGTTTTGAGACACACTTCATAGAATTTAGAACGAATCAGGAAGCAATAATATTGTCGTGTCACGACATTGACATAACTCACGTTTCAGGTAGGCAGGCGAGGTAACCGATTCATACCGCCTTGTTAAGGTTGTATGCGATGAATGAACGATATTCCATAGTGAATAACTATCGTTTGAATGAAACAAATTAATAGGTTTAGAATGTGAGAAATGTTTTATTTCTAAAAGAAACGAGGTTGTTTGGAAAAATAAGTAATTTAACGGTGGGACGTTGTGTACGAATGGTAATATAATCGTAGTTTAAAATGGCGGGAATTTGAATGGGGATTTTAAGTGAGTAGCGTCGCAAACCGCTACGTCACAGTGCCCCTCCCCTCAAGGAATTTTGCCCTGTAAAATTCTGGCTGGCCCTCCAGCTTATAACATAGGAGAATAAAATGTCATGAGACATGAAGAAATAAAACTACAACTAATTATAGTGTACACGCAAGTGTGACGAGTAAGAAATCAGCTAAATAAATCTATGGAGAAAAAAAAATAAAAAAAATTCAGACACTATGATATCAAAAGGAAATTATTCGATCAGCTATACTGTTTTTGTCACAGTTTACTGGCAGTTGGAGGTTTCTTTACTCAGGCGTGCTCTGTCAGGAAAATTCGCGTTCATAAAAATCACACTATCACAATCCTATCAAAATTCAGTCATAATCCACAGTCATTTAGATATATGTAATAATAAGATATGATGATGATATACTATACATAAGAATATAATAAAATAATAATAAGATATACTAAATAATAACCTTCATTCAATCTCCTTACAAACCATAATTGTCTCGAAAGCAAACACACGCTTCGAGACGTTTCATTTGAACCATGTGTAACTAGATTCGTTGCTAGTCTACACTGTGTAAACCTCTGCCAGGAAAACTGGTCGAAAATACCTAAGCTGAAGATACTACATTATTGTAACAGCTATAGTTCAAATAATAATAATGTTATAATTAACTATAACACTAAGTAATTAAATGCTTGGTATTATTTTCTACCCAAGCATATGATTGTTAATAAAAATTAACAATTGCCCTTTTAGTTATCATAAAGATGATCGACACCAAAAGTAAGATTTGCTTTTGTACACTAAAAATATTTTAATTACTAAGTAAAGGAATATTATATACCGATGATGTTTAAAACTAACATAACTGTGAAAAAAATGTGGACAATTGTAAGTCCAGATTAACCTAGAAAATGAATAGCGAAGAGCATGATATCCTTGCTCAATGAAAAAAAAAACTAAATCCTAAGCTTATATTGTAGAAAATGAAAATGTCTTATATATGAAGCACGATAAATGTAAAACAAAATGGTATCTAGTTGTGATAATAACTAGATAGGAAGAATAAAATATTAAGTTTCAATTATTTATTAACAGGCGAACCTGACTAAATGTATAGAAAATGTAAGTTCCATATAATCTGGATGAGACTTAACTAAGTTAAATATACATGAGTAAAAGAAACATACAGGAATAGTAGTTATGTACAACATTAGTTGTAAAAAGATACTTAACAATTTTAATTAATTGTTAATTTACTTCAAAAACAATTAGTAGTAAATTGTATTTACTACAAGAATTCAGCCACAGTATTTTGTGGGCCAAATGAAACGAAAGTAGAAATTTATATATATAACACATGTTAGTGTTAATGACTGTGTTGAAAAATACCAAGAACTAGTAAAAAGAAAGTTTTGGTTAACAACTTAACAAGTCATTTATTGATGATTTAATGTATTTAACGTTAATATTTTATAGTTGGTAATAGTGTATCTTTGTAGAAAATTTACCATTTCTATATTAGTATTATGGTAAAATGATTTGTACATTATCTTTTGTACAATTCTTTTTTTTTTGTGCATTGTTGTCTGGTTCTGGTAGTTATATTTTCGGCTGGAGCGAGTAATAGATTAAACTTTTGCTGAAGTAATTTCTTTTTACGACAGTTTAGTATTATTAATTTGAGGCCGTAGGCTATATGACTAGTATGAAAATTATTTTAGATAATGTTTACAAATTATGTAGTGTTATCATATATGTTGGACAACACTGGACGAAGATACAGGTATTTCTGTAAGTAATTAATGTTATATTTTTAAATGAGAGTTGTTTGAATTTATAGTTATTTATTTTTAAGGTTGTTACCATATAATTATTTTAAATTGACTATGGGTAACTAATATGCATATTCTGATTAAAATGTTATTGTTGTTTTATTGATTTAATTAAATTATTATGGATTTTGGACGAAGTTTATGTTAAAATTGATAAATTTCTTGTTGCTTTTATTAGAAATTGAATATGTGATTAAATGGTATGAATAATAATAGTAATATTGTAATGTGGTTTTATTTGAACGAGTGGACATTATTTTTTAATGTCCTTTATATGCCAGCTACCGATGTTTTTACCTGTTCTTAAATCTTCTAATTCATACACTAGTGGGGAAATTTTTCTTATTATTCGGCATTTGTCGAATTTTGGCGCAAATTTGGCCGTAAAGAATTTGCTGGCGTCAGATAAAGGGTATGTTTTCTTCCAAACTACATCACCTATGTTGTATTCTAGTTCACGCCTACTTTGGTTGTAATGTTTTGTGCTTTTTGCATGAGCTTTTAATAAAGCTTCGCGAACTTTGGAGAAAGTTTCTTGTAAGGGATTTAAATTATCAGCGTAAGTGCTGCGGGACGCGCAATTTAGTGTGAGAGGACCTTTATTCGGGTCCGTTTTAGGGTAAGTACTACCACATAATACTGCTTCTCTACCATGGAGGAGGAAAAAAGGAGTGAAACGTGTAGTTTCATTAACGACTGTGTTCATACTGAACTGTATAATGGGTATTGATAAATCCCATTTTCGGTGATCGTCTTTTACTAAAATAGATATAGCCGTTACGATAGTACGGTTGTATCGCTCTACTGTATTTACTTGGGGACAATATTTAGGAGTTAAATGTATTTCTGGTATATTATATTTATGGAATAGACTCTGAACTTCCTTTCCGGTGAATTGCGTGCCGTTGTCTGCAATCACCGTACGTGGGATTCCATGGATTAAAAACACGCCTTGTTCTAGGCATTGAACAATATTTTTGCCAATAGCACGGCGTAGGGGAAATAATAAACAATATTTGCTAAAACAGCAAACGACGACGAGGAGGTATATATGACCTGCGCGTGAGCGTGGTAGGGGGCCTACTAGGTCTATACTCACGCATTCAAACGGTCTACTAATGACCTTTGGATCGCCTAAAAGACCTGGTGTCTTCTTTTGGCTGTGTTTATAAGCTGCACAAGTGTCACAGTTTCGAACCCACGTAACTACATCTTGGTAAAGACCTGGCCAGTAGTAACGTAATGCGATACGGCTGTACGTTTTTAGTACGCCAAAGTGTGGGTTTAGGTCTCCACTGTGGTGTAACTCAAGGACACTTGTACGTTCATTTTGGGGAACTACTAGTTTCCAATCGAACTCGGAATTATTAGAAAATTTACATTTAGAATATCTATAAAGCTTGTTATCTTTTATTTGAAAATTTGGACATGAATTTGGGCGACGTTTACATTTATCTAATAAAGAGTTATACCAGGGGTCGTCAACGACTGTTTTAAGTTCTAACACTGGGACAGCTCGTGAGAGTGCGTCTGGGACGACGTGATCTCGACCTTTACGGTGTACGATCTCAAAATTATAAGGGGAAAGTCTCACTCCCCATCTGGCAAGTCTGCCGGTTGGATTTGTTAAATTTAGGAACCATTTTAGACTTGAGTGGTCTGTTATGATCTTGAAAGTGGGAACGCCTTCGATATAGGGTCGGAAACTTTCAACCGAATACACCACGCTCAATGCCTCGCGTTCTGTGGCTGAAAAATTGCGTTCTGCTTTGTTTAGTGACCTGCTGGCGTACGCGATAGGATGTTCTTTTCCTTCCTCGTCTAACTGGGTAAGTGTTCCTGCTATTCCGTAACCTGATGCGTCACTATGGATTGTAAACGGTTTAGAGAAATCAGGGCAGGCTAGAACTGGTGCGGAAATCAGAGCCGACTTTAAGTCATTGAACGCCCTTTCAGCGTCTTCTGACCATGAGAATGGTGGTGCAGTCTTGCTTGTGCTCGTTAAAGCGTTGAGAGGTGCTGCTATTGTAGAGAAATTCTTTATGAAGCGGCGGTAATATGCGGCTGTGCCTAGGAACATCTTTACTTCCTTTCTATTCTTCGGTGTAGGGAATTCTACGATAGATTTAATTTTGGAAGGATCTGTACGTAATCCAGTTTCGTTTACTACATAACCTAAATATTTTAATTCTTGTCTAAAAAATTGACATTTATTTAAATTTATTGTTAAATTGGCGAATTTTAAACGTTTTAAAACTTTCTCTAAGAGATTTAAGTGTTCACTGAAGGTGGATGATACTATTACTATGTCGTCTAAATAAGCAAATACTTTGCCATTGAATTCTGGTCCAAATAATTTGTCCATGAGGCGTTGTTGTGTAGCAGGTGCAGAGGTTAGTCCAAAGCACATAACTTTGAAATGGAAAAGTCCTCGTCCGGGAACTGTAAAAGCTGTTTTTTCTTTCGAGCTTTCGTCTAAAGGAATTTGCCAAAAGCTAGACTTGAGGTCGATTGAAGATAAGTACCTCGCGTCTCTTAATTGGTCTAGAATATTTGATACGTAGGGTAACGGGTACGCGTCTGTCTTGCTTATTGCATTGAGCTTACGGCTGTCTAGGCAAAATCGCAATTCGCCATTGGATTTTGGTGTAAGAAGAGTGGGGTTATTCCAACTAGAAGAGCTAGGCTCTACTACATCTAAATGTAACATTTCGTCTAACTGACGATTCATTTCCTTAAGTCTCTCTGGAGACAGACGATAATATCTTTGTTTAATAGGCGGAGTATCGCCGGTGTTTATAATATGGGTAGTTAGGGATGTTCTTCCGAGACCGTTTTTCTCAGAGCTAATGTTTTCAAATTGTTTAATTAAATTTTGTGCTTGCAATTTTTCTCTTTCGGACAGGTCGTCGAAAGGATGTAGGTATTTTACCTCGCTAACTGGGACTGGTATGTCTATTTTATTCATAAGAGGTAATGTGTCAAATAATTCGGGGGCGATTTTGAACGATTTCCAAAAATCTATGCCTAAAATGAACTCGGTGGAAATTGTTGGTATATAATAAAATTTTATTACTCTGGTTTCATGGTTTATTTTGACTGGCAACAAAAAGTATCCCTTGACTGTTGCGCGTGAGTTGTTTGCTGTGGAAATACTTTTTATGTCGTCGCTGTTATGTAAAGTGACACCTTGTTTAAAAAATATATTTTCTGCGTCTTTATTTATAATGCTAATGGCAGAACCCGAGTCGAGTAGACCGTAGTAGGGTTTGCCGTAAATTGAAAAGTTTAAATAGGGACGTTCGTCGATAGTTTTAGATTTTACAGTAGCTATTTTATTTGTTTCACGTTGTTTTATACTAGGATTGGAGGAATGTTTTTGATGTATATTGTTCAATTTACACTTGGGACACTTGGTACTAATTGTGTCTTTTAGTCCACACTTATAACAGAAAATTAATAAACATTGTTTTGAGACGTGGCCATATTGCTTGCAACGTGTGCACTGGACACAACGTTGTGTATTTTGGTAATTGTTATTATAGTTATAGTTATTTTGTTTTTTATATTTGGATTTTTTAGTGCAAGTCGGACAGTCTGGTTTTTTAGTATTGGGTCTCCTACACCCGTAACATAATATTTTCCTACAATTTGAATGGTGGTGTCCGAAATTGTTGCATCGCGAGCAACGTAACGTTCTGTTATTATTGTATTTAAAATTATTGTCTGACCGCCTATTGAAATTATTATTATAATGTTGGTAATTGTTAGCACTATTTTTGGGGTTATTAAAAGTTTTGTTTGTGTTAATAAAGTTTTTATGGTTATTATTTTGATTAAAATTGCTATATTGATTATATTTATTACTGTCTTGTTTGTTTTGTGAATTATTCTTTAACGTAGATGTAAAGTAAAGTGACTTTTGGGAATTATTCCCTTGTACTGGGTTTGAAATTGAGTTTATTTGACTTTGTTTAGGAGTGCTACCTGTGTATCCTAAATCAGGAGCTACTAACGACGAAGATGCTCTGGGAGGTTCGTTGAAATTAGATGCCCTATCCCGAGCATGGTCTAATAATTTGCATTTAGTTCGCAATTCATTTATGGTTGAAAATTCGTGTAAAGAAAGAGACATTTGTATCTCTGGACGTAAATTTTTCCTTATTATTTTTATTTGTTCACGTTCGTCAATTGGTTGCGTGAAACGCGAAAAATAATTCAGCATTATTGCTATGTAAAAGCTAGAGGACTCGCTAGACCCTTGTGTTCTGCGCTGTACCTCCGCTAACAGTTTGTCGTTATAATCGATCGGTGAAAATTCGGAAATAAGACTAGACTTTAGCGTATCCCAATCTGTTAATTTGGGTTTAACGCTACGGAACCAAAGTAGAGCTTTGTCCGTAAACAGTTCGCTAGCCGAATGAAATAATTTTGAGTTGGCGATACCTCTTGACTCGCACAACTCTTCAAGTCTTTGTAGGAACGAATGGATACATGTATTACCATTAAATTTATGATTTAGTTTTGGAATTGCTAAATTGAAATTTTCATGACAAGTATTGTTGGTTTGAATTGATGATTTTGTTTGTTCTACTTCAGATGTACTCGTGGTACTGTCAAACGATTCCTTGAATGATTGGAACAAATTGTCCAATTTTTCTAAGTATGAGTCTAGGCTCGAACGTAGGGATTTAAAAAGTTTTTCGTCACTTGACGGGTTTACGCGGCTTAGCCTGTGGTAAAGATGATGAGATAGCGCGCGAACACGGTTAAATGATTTATATTGTAACTTGGTTTCTTCAAAAAAATTTACGACTTCTGAAAGTTTTTCCTGAATTCCTTTCAGTTCTAATATTGGATCTAAATCGGTTTCTAAGATTTCATCAGCGGGAAAATCTTTAGAAAGTCTCCTCACTTGAACGCGTAATTCTGCCACGGTGGATAAAGGTTTCTCTTCACGTATTTGAACTTCATGTATAAGTTCATCTTTTCTCAATAAATTGTAACTAATCGGTCGCTCCATTATTAATAAATGAGAGTCGAAATATAACTCCAGACAACAATGCGTAACGCAGTCGCGAAGAGAAAGAGAAAAAAAAATTTAAATATTTAAAAAAATTGTCGGTCGGCCAGTCAGTCTGTGTTCACCCTTATATTTATATAAGACAATAATAACAGTTAACTTTTAAATAAACAAGTTTAACTGTATGTTGAACTAAGAGGACTAATTAAAAAATTTATTTAAGTCTGTCTGTCAGTGTGTCGCTGCCTTTATATTTTACACACTTATTTAAAAATTTGACTTTAAAAGAAAAATGGTAAAAAGAGCCTTATAGAGTACAATGATATATAATATAAGCTAGTAAGCTGCCTATCTTGATATGATTACTATGAATCATTAAACTTAAATTATTCTAAAAATAGAATTTGAAGACAAAATTGTATAAGTAGATATGTTAACACACAGAATGTGATTTTGAAAAGATACAATAAAATTAATGTTGGATTGTTGGCTTTGTTTGTTGCAATGGAACAAGCAATATAATGCAATAAAATATAATATATTATACTATAGTTACTATAGGTAACTATTTGTTGTTGACACAACTTAAACAAAATAAACAATAAATATAAATTGTTTATACTCCCAAGCCAATAGTATTTGGTTTAAAGACGGTTTATTTATTACTGTAGGAAATGAACCGTAACTTTTTGTATTTAATCACAACTTGCATAACCAACAAAACACATTTATTATAATATGAAACAGTTTTAATTATTTATCTATTTGCCTTGATAGCTATACAATATTTCTTCTTTTGTTAAAATTACTGTGCTCTAGTATTTTCAAAAGTTTTATGATTATTTCAGTTATGTTGTAAAATTTTGTGTTTTCAAAGAATTCTAGCTAAGTCTACTTGATACAAATTATTCATTAAATATCGCTGGAACTGTAATATAATTGATCTATTTGTATAACTTTCAAGTTAAATTTAAACTACTATTTACTATTAACAATTTAAAAGTATTGCTAAAATGTATGACAACCACAAGAAATATTGAAATATGATTTCAGTCTTTAAATAAAATACATTGTACTTTATATAATGTAAAATGACTAAGTATTTGACTATATTTGTATAGAAATGAACATTTAAGGTAAAATGATTTAAAATTTGAAATTTAATTTATGTTATTAAGAAATTACAAGTTGTTTTTGATATTCACTATAATGTTATTTTAAAAGTACTGATTATATATATTATGACCTCAAAGTATGAACCTCTCTCTTAATAAGAATTAGCCTGATAGTTTTAATCCAATAACAGGGGTAAAAATTTGCTTGACAAATTAACTAATAAATCCACGAATTGGGCGCCATTGTTACCTTTTTATCCGGGAGGTATATAAAAGAATGAGACGGATTAGAAGTAACAAATTTATTTCAGTTTAACAAAACTATACAAGGAACAAAGGTATTTAATAAACAGAACTTAACATATAATTATATATAAACTTAGGTATATGCTTCGAAGATTAAAGGCTCATAATAGATTAGTAAAGTGCCAGAGGGCAAAGCAGAGACGGACGTTTTGGGGGAATAAAAATGTGGGCTGTCAGGCAACAGGCTTGAAGGTTTCTGTAAGAGATGGAGGTATACTGAGAGGTATTCCGATGTTTTCAGATCAATTTACTTTCGGTGGTGTCAAAATCTAGGTGTTCCAATAAGTTTGATTTAGGTTTTAGAAGTCGAAGAGTAAATGAACGAGCTTAGCTGAATTCCAAGCGCAGCAGGCGGGAATTACAGGAAGGCTGGGTGCGATACGTCCCGAGCCAACTATGTGGAGATGGGCAGCCTAAACGGCAGGCCACAGATAAACAGCTCACTAGATGGGTGAACTTCAGACCTGGAATACGCCGATGTGATGATGTTAATAGCGCGTACAGGCGGCGGTGATTAAGCGAGGGCAAGAAAGGTAGATGCTAGGCCTTATGGCAATTACAGTTAAATAATGATAAAAGGGGTACGATTTACATTTATAATCTTTGTAGTTAAAATAACCAACATCGAGAGTACGTGCAAAAAGTTGATTAGACCGCGTGACATACACGCCGGGTCCTGCTGGAGAAAATACCGACGTGTCAGACCATGTTGAGTCGGACACGTGAACAATAGTTTGTTAGGAGAAAAAGAGCACTTACTGGCTTAATATATTCGACAGCAAGGCAGGCAAAATGCAGGAGACAGGCGAGTAGTTTTACTCGGGCGGACGAACCGCGTGGCCAAGGTCAGCTAACACCGTCCAGATCATGGTACTGAAATGACGTTTGACCTTCAGGTGTGGTAAGAAATAATTCGCCAACAGATAAGAAAGATGTAAGGTTACTTACAAGAAAGGCAGATGTGCGTCGCTCCCTAGTAAGGTAAAATCGACGCGTGTATCACTGCGGACGACCGGCAGCAGAAAGAAGCTATCAAAATGGTTGCCGTTGTACTAGGATAAGCACTTCACTATGATCGCTGGCCCAATCGCAAAGCGACGGCTTTATTTGTGCCAATCCCGTTTTGAGACACACTTCATAGAATTTAGAACGAATCAGGAAGCAATAATATTATCGTGTCACGACATTGACATAACTCACGTTTCAGGTAGGCAGGCGAGGTAACCGATTCATACCGCCTTGTTAAGGTTGTATGCGATGAATGAACGATATTCCATAGTGAATAACTATCGTTTGAATGAAACAAATTAATAGGTTTAGAATGTGAGAAATGTTTTATTTCTAAAAGAAACGAGGTTGTTTGGAAAAATAAGTAATTTAACGGTGGGACGTTGTGTACGAATGGTAATATAATCGTAGTTTAAAATGGCGGGAATTTGAATGGGGATTTTAAGTGAGTAGCGTCGCAAACCGCTACGTCACAACACATACACATATATATACATATATATATACACACATATATATATATACACACATATATATATACACACATATATATATATACATATATATGTGTGTGTGTGTGTGTGTGTGTGTGTGTGTGTGTGTGTGTGTGTGTGTGTGCGTGCGCGTGCGCGTGCGCGTGTGCGTGTGCGTGTGCGTGTGCGTGTGCGTGTGCGTGTGCGTGTGCGTGTGCGTGTGCGTGTGCGTGTGTGTGTGTGTGTGTGTGTGTGTGTGTGTGTGTGTGTGTGTGTGTGTGTGTGTGTGTGTGTGTGTGTAAAGTAAAGTAGTAGATATTCTCATTGTTTATTATTGTTTAAACGGTGGGTAATAAACATGGCTTTTATTATGATATCTTAATAGTAAGCAAGAATGCTCGTAGTTTTATACAAAAAAAATTCAGAATATATCGTAACATATGTCATATACATAATAATAAACATTTTTTTATGATTTTTTTTAGGTATAATTTCGAGTTAATTAGTATAACAAGCGTCCGGCCATTACAACACATTTCCCTAATACGAGCTATAATTAAAATTAACCATGAGTCGGTGTGCCACGGGAATTCTTTGTTAGGGCCAGTCAATTGTATGAGAGTACCAATCTGTTCGGGTTCACGCTTGAAAACCAGTTTGGGGAAAAATGTAAATCGACCGTCACAGTTAGTTATCAGATGTGGCAAACAACGAACTAAACCATTAACCATACCTGTTAGTTTGCATAAAATATGGGACGCAGATTAGAACTTCCGAGTCGACCACTGAATAAATAATTACTGACGACGTTTACAAATTAAATAAAAAATATGGATATTTGTGTTTTTAACTCATTTGTTACAATATTTTAAAAATATAAAAAATTAAGGTTGTGTTTTATTACGGTTTACAAAATGCCTTAATATATTTTTTTAAACTAAATTTTAAAGGTTACAAATGAAAAAGTTATTTTGTTAATAATTTGCTGTTTTGAAAACTATAGTTTGTCCCTTGCAACGCCTATACGCTCCTCCGCCAAAAAGTATTTCTAAGCAATGCACGTTCTTTATCATAAATCGTACCCAAGTGTATATGAGATGTAGGCTTCTTACAACTGATATGGACATTTCAAAATAAATCTTAAAATATCTTAGAATTTTTCTATAAAAAATATTAAACTCTTCGTATTTCCAAAGAATACAGAATACTGAAGCTAATTCTAACAGATTTTTGGGAAACCACCTCATGATTATCAACTAGACTTAGCTGCCTGCACCACTGCTAGGAATATTCCTGTTTATTGTTTTGAAGATCTCTGTGAGCCAGTGGTCTTAAGAGTTGACTATTCAACTTCGGTGTTACATTTATTTTTATTTTTAAGATTCTCCTATTACTTCCCTTACTGGGTCTGGGTGTGTTTTTCTACACATACTTATTTATTATTTCAGAAATATGGGTGAACTCGGCAATAGGCTGGGCCTTGATGAGTTAGCTGGTGGAGCTGTCAATATCGGCAGAGCGTTTCTTGCGGAATTTGTAGGTATGTATTACAACATGCCTTTCAAACTAAATTAAAGAAATAATTATGTTTATTCATAGGAATACTACGAATTTAATCATGTTATAGGTATTTATTACGATTTCTAAAGGGTTTTGTGGAAGGATACCTGCTACTGTTAAATAATGAAGTAATTAATTTGGTTTCGTTTCTCGAAAATAAGTAGAAAATAATATTTAAATTAAAATACAAGCATATGTGAATATAGCTCACACTGATATAAAACGTTATTATTTAGAAAACTATTTGTCATCTTTGTCATAATGCTTCGAATACCACATACACTATAATTTGCAGGACTGTTATGGTATTTAGTCATTAGAATACATATTTGTTCCATTCTTGGTGACATATACAGTACATCAACTATGGAAAATCTAGATACATAATACTTTGACGTAATTACGTATCCAGGTGTTAATAGTTACTTTATACATCCACCATCGAATTCCATCACGTTTGCGTGTACTGGTGGAGTTACAATAATTACTTTTTGATTTTCCTTACTTGCCTATCAAGGAAGCTAAGCTTTACCGTTACTTCATCTGATGGATAACAGTCAGTAGGTACATGAAAATTGTAATAATTTTTTTCCAGTTTTTCATTTATTTCTTTAGATTTTTTTCTAAACTAACGGATTATCTAGAACAGATCTCTTTAAGCTATATATAAAACAGCCTGCTGTTGTTGTACTTGGTGAATAATAAAGAGTTAGATTAGGGTACAGATGATTATCTCGCTATTATATTTGACATCGGAAATTTCCTTGCAACGTACTTATTGCCCATTGACATACATATTATGACCTTTAATTTTAATTGTTATGTATAGGTAACCTTTTGCTGAACCTTTTCGGCTGCGGCGCCTGCATAAACATCGCCCAAGGTTCGAGCGCTGCACCTGACATTGTCCTTATTGCGCTCGCATTCGGTCTCGCAGTTTATGCCTCAGTCTCGGTACGTTACCCCATTTTTATTGGTTTTTATTTCAATTGGCCGTTATAAAATATCTAACAAAGTACCTAAGTTTCTGAATACGTAAAAGACAGCTTTAACATCAATATTTCAAGTATATTATCTTCTGGATGAAACCCTAAATGCAATAAATTAATGTATTTTTAAAGCGCATTCTCGCTTAACATACAGCAAAATTGAAAGTGTACCTACTACCTACCTTTATAATATATATAAAAAATGTTTTTTTATATATTGGTATTGTAATATTTAAATTAATTTTTATACACCAGTATACTCCTGGACTTTGAGATATCATTTCTTCGTTATTGTAAAGCGCATCATTCTGAAGACTAAGATATCAGATACGAATGTGTCTCTATTTATTTAGATAGACATACTTATTATATATACTATATACTTATATATATTAAAACCGGATGATTCCAGAATATATTATTTTATATAAATATATTTATAGTAACAATTAACATTAATTGTTAACATCATCGAACATAAAAATCGCAATTTTTTCTTATGTTCTGAAATTAATAAAATTCCATAGTTACTTATTTCATACTTAAGCATATGTAAGTATGTATATATAGGTAATATATGCATGGGTTTCTAGCCTTGCTATAGAAAATACTTAATTAGTAATTCAACACCCGCATCAAGTGTAGGTACATACGTAGCTGATAAATACTGCAGGTAGTTTTCAAATATCATAAATATATTATAATTTAAATTAAATTTAAATAGATATAGTGTATTCGTTTCTATGCCTGTACGAGTATATACTAAAAACTGAATAGAAAAATATTCACCCCGGTCTCCTTTTCAACTAATTCTGGTCCTCATTTAAAACATAGCTAACAGATACACGCGTACATTAAAGCTTTTAGATGAATCTCGTCTTCGGATACTCTAATTAAGGAAAATTATTTAATTATCTCCATTGTTTCCAAGTCTTCCATAATGATTACCTGCACGCAAATAACCTTTTAAAGTTCTTGGTAATTTTTTGTATCGTACTCAAAATTAGCCCCAAACGTTTTAATGAATCAGTAAAAAAGCTCTTAATTAGTAACTCTCGGCACATTTTAGAGAATATTCAGTTTACTTGGCATTTATAAAGACTAACCTGTCCTAAGATCTTATTGAACCAATATTGCTAACAGATATTATTAAAATATTTTGAGTTTCTTAAATACATAATTTTATTATAAACTAGCGGCCCGGCGCGGTTTCACCCGCGCCCTGTCCCGCTCCCGTGGTATGTAGCATCATGTTATATAGCCTATAATACTCTCTGTTACGTAAGTTTCCAACCGTAAATGAATTTTTAAAATCGGTTTAGTAGATCCAGAGATTACCCCCTACAACGTCACAAACTTTAACTCTTTATAATATTAGTATAATAGATTAATCCTACTACCTGATTTTCATTTCAAAAACCATACAATTACGCAATTGTCTGTTGGCTGTGAAGCGTGTACTGCATGCGAGTAGTACGGATATTTTCTGGCAAGCTTATTGTAAGCATGTAAAAAATATACTACTCTTCCATGGTTTAGGTTATCGCAGGCAGCATAACGATGTTATATACATAGTATGCAATGCACACGAGCCTTCAAACAACTGGTCAACTAATGGCCGGTTCCTATATGTTACCGACCGTTCATTTATCTAACTATCAGTTAGAATTTCACAAAAGCTCCATAAAAGTAATGTCAAAATTCAAGTGATGGTAAGGCAATCAAATTTGTAATAAGATACAGGAACAGGCTGTTATCAAGTTCCAGATAATCATTTAAAAACTCAGCTCAATTTCGCAACACATAATGGTATATGTAGCCTTATTCGATGAAATAAATGTAACTTGTTGGAATATAAAACCCAAGGTCCAAAATTATGAATAAAACCTGTACTTGCAGGCTAACTTGCCTGTAGTGAATTTAACACGCCTTATGACATTATGTTCGTTATCTTTACGCAGGCAATTGGTCATATCTCAGGAGGACATATCAACCCTGCTGTAACAGCAGGCATGGCAGCAACTGGTAAAGTAAAGCCGTTGCGTGCAGTACTCTACGTGATTGCACAATGTATAGGCGCTGCTGCCGGCTCGGGGCTCTTGAAAGCTCTTACTCCCGAAAAAGTCGCCGGCAAACTCGGTGTAACAGCCCTTGGAACTGACGTCACGGCCCTGCAAGGCTTCGGCATTGAATTCTTCCTTGGATTCGTACTCATCTTTGTCGTTTGTGGCGTAAGTACTATCTCCAAAACAATAGATAGTTTTATCATGGATTATTGTTCATTTTGCAGTATAGAAGATTGATGTGTTAACGTCATTTACTTAAGGTCGATTGAAGCCGGTTGTCTGACACAGTTACCTTATGGTAGCTAATTCAACGTTATTGAGGAAAATAATGTCACCTATGCAATGCCTTGTAAGGTCTAATTATATGAAAGATGCAGACTGTAACAGAGTTAAGTATGTGGATTGTTATAGGATTTCGGATATACATTTTATAGGTATTATTTTGAACATCGTAAAAACAATTAATTTTAATCTCAAAAGAAGTCCGAATGAATAGTAGAATGTGACGCTGTGCTTATTCAAAACCACTTTTGGCTAAAACGAACAATTTATGAAATGAACATGTTTTCCTCCGAAACTAACTAGGTCTATATGGTTGAAAATGAGTAGTAATATATGCCTATCCTATTACCCACCTACTTACTTTAGTGAAATCGTGAAAAAACACCTCTACACTACTAGTGAATACCAGAAAACTACATATCTAACTATTAGTCAAAGTACTAATTTTCAGAAACCTGAAAATGTTTTCAGATATATATGTTACTAGCTGACTCGGCGAACTTCGTACCGCCTTATTCAAATAAATTAATAAACAAACAAATCGAGAAAACATGGCAAAGGGCTCATAGAATTTGAAAAATATATATAGCCTATAACCATCTACGATTAATTCCACGTCGAATGGTTGTGGTTTCATGCTGATCGGTCCAGTAGTTTTCGAGTTTACCTCGGACAAAGAAAACAAACTTTGCTTATATATATAGATAGATAGATAGCCATAAACCATCTAGGAAAAATTTCGCATCGAATGGTGGTAGTTTCATGTCGATACGATCAGTGGTTTAAGCGTGATTGAGCCTCAAACGAACACCATTTTCATTATATATATATATATACTAGCTGACTCGGCGAACTTCGTACCGCCTTATTCAAATAAATTAATAAACAAACAAATCGAGAAAACATGGCAAAGGGCTCATAGAATTTGAAAAATATATATAGCCTATAACCATCTACGATTAATTCCACGTCGAATGGTTGTGGTTTCATGCTGATCGGTCCAGTAGTTTTCGAGTTTACCTCGGACAAAGAAAACAAACTTTGCCTATATATATATAAGATAGATAGATAGCCATAAACCATCTAGGAAAAATTTCGCATCGAATGGTGGTAGTTTCATGTCGATACGATCAGTGGTTTAAGCGTGATTGAGCCTCAAACGAACACCATTTTCATTATATATATATAGAAGATAGAAGATATAGAAATAGATAATCACCATTACGTAAAATAAGTTATAGTATCTAATATACTTACCTACTCCTACGAAAAGTTCCCATATACCTAACCTACTAGTAATTAGAATAATAAAACATTTCTTGAGGGTTGATTTTCAATCACCAGGCAAAAGTCATTCCTAGAATAAAGTACAACAAGGGATAAATTAAAATTACTATTGTGTGAATGAAACAGTTGAATTGTTTCACTTTTAAATTCAGGCAGGTTATAATTATTTTATCTGATGATTGAAAAATCTGCCGTAAGAGAAGAGAAATCTCTGTCTAAAGAATAATGGAAATATCAAAGACGCTAAATTACTTTCATCCCTATTAATCCCTATTAATATTATAAATGCGAAAGTAACTCTGTCTGTCTGTCTGTCTGTTCCGTTTTCACGTAAAAACTACTGGACCGATTTGGCTGAAACTCAGTAAATATATGTTTTCGATACCGAGAATGAACATAGGATACTTTTTATCCCGAAAAGTGGGATAGTTTCCGGGATAAAAATATATTTGTCTTTCTGTATATTATGCTTTTACGGAAGAACTAATGGGCCGATTTGGCTGAAATTCGGTACGTATGTAAATTAAATACTGAGGATGGACAAGGGATAATTTTCATTTTGGCCTTTTTGGTAATTTTGGCCTATTTGGTAATTTTGGCCTTTTTGGTCATTTTGGCCTTTTTGGTCATTTTGGCCTTTTTGGTCATTTTGGCCTTTTTGGTCATTTTGGCCTATTTGGTCATTTTGGCCTATTTGGTCATTTTTCCTTTTTGGTCAATTTGGCCTATTTGGTCATTTTGGCCTATTTGATCATTTTGGCCTTTTTGATCATTTTGACCTTTTTGGTCATTTTGGCCTATTTGGTCATTTTGGCCTATTTGATCATTTTGACCTTTTTGGTCATTTTGGCCTATTTGGTTATTTTGGCCTATTTGGTCATTTTGGCCTATTTGGTCATTTTTCCTTTTTGGTCATTTTGGCCTATTTGGTCATTTTGGCCTATTTGGTCATTTTGGCCTATTTGATCATTTTGACCTTTTTGGTCATTTTGGCCTATTTGGTTATTTTGGCCTATTTGGTCATTTTGGCCTATTTGGTCATTTTTCCTTTTTGGTCATTTTGGCCTATTTGGTCATTTTGGCCTATTTGGTCATTTTGACCTTTTTGGTAATTTTGGCCTATTTGGTCATTTTGGCCTATTTGGTCATTTTGGCCTATTTGATCATTTTGGCCTTTTTGGTCATTTTGGCCTATTTGGTCACTTTGGCCTTTTTGGTCATTTTGGCCTATTTGGTCATATTGGCCTATTTGGTCATTTTGGCCTATTTGTTCATTTTGGCCTTTTGGTCGTTTTGCCTATTCGGTCATTTTGGGCTATTCGGTCATTTTGGCCTTTTTGGTCATTTTGGCCTATTTGGTTATTTTGGCCTTTTTGGTCGTTTTTGCCTATTCCGTAATTTTGGCCATGTCGGTCACTGTGGTCTTTTGGTCATTTAGACCATTTTGGCCTTTTTGGTCAAGTTTTGTAATTTGTTTTGTTGACAGATAGATGGGGGATGGTATATATAATTAGCGATATAAAATGAAGTGAATCTTCTGTGCGCAAATACATAAAAATGTAATTAATATAACCTGTAGCACTTGCTCTATAAACAAGAGACACGCACTAGAGGTAAACACTAGTCTATATATATATATAGGTTAGTGTGTAAGGATGGTCGCGTGTGGAACAACAATATTGTGTTCGCAAATCAGATGGCCTAAGTCAATAAATCAGGCACCTGTTAGTTTGCCGTTTTTACTCCAAGATATTCTGATAAAAATACACCTTTGTATTTTTAACAATATAAATTGTACAAGACTTGTAATTAACTAGTTTGAGTGCTTGCCAAATAGGATTACCAATTTTAATATGTATACTATTTTTTGCGGAAACATTGCTTGGGAATATACGTAACGTACCTACTCGTTTTATATTGTGCACATGCATATTCCTTCACATAATGAAGAGTAAAGACTAAGAGACTAAAAATTATTTGGAATTCCTAAATTCTTAATAAAATCTGCAGTCGGTTCTCTATAGTGTTTCAATTAGTATATTAAAATTAATTGTTCTTTGTAAATTTTTAATCAACTGTATGTTGCTAGAGTGAGTTCAGCATTTTTATTTCTCATTATTAAGAATTGTTTAATTATTCGCTGGCTGGCTTCGCGAGAGACGACATAATAGATATGTACGACTGTAGGTACTACGCACCGACTGGCAGTACCAAGGCATAATAGTACATATTAATGCGAAAAGGACAAAAGAAACAAAGGGGCGGTCCAGGTTCTCCGAAGCGTATGCCCAAACGCAACCGAGATGGAATGCTATAATGACCATTATGTTAATTTTTAGCCCGCTACTAATTCATTTATTTGCCTTACTATCATCGATTGAATTTTTATATTACTTGTATGGAACTAAGGTCAAATTTTAAGCGATAGTAAGGCAAATGAACGACCAGTAAGATACTATAGGAGCGGGCCATTTATGGATATGGTTATTAAATAAAGCTGGAACACCATGGCGCCATCTATCGTCTAATAGCGTGATATTCACAAAAAATTTAATATATCAAATTTTGATTATAATTATTTTCCATATGAAAATCATACCCATGAATAATGCAACGAATAATTATTCTGGAGCCCTGAAATGGAAAACGCCCAGACACGCTTAGACCACTGAGGCTATCAAACATCAGTTCTCTTTTCAGTTTCCCTTCACCACCATAATACTATGACTAACAATCATTGTAGGTATGTGATCCAAACAAACCGGACAGCAAGTCGACCGCTCCCCTCGCCATCGGGTTGACGGTTACCCTTGGCCACCTCCTCGCCGTGGACTACACGGGCTCAGCCATGAACCCTGCCCGCTCCTTCGGCTCCGCTCTTGTAGCCAACGAGTGGGCTGATCACTGGGTAAATATAATACAAACAAACGTATAGTAGTATATCTCAAGTATCATTGTATATACTCACAATTACATTTGTTACTTGTAAATACAGGTGTACTGGGCAGGACCCGTGGCCGGAGGTGTGGCGGCGGCGCTCCTCTACGTGCACGGCTTCTCAGCTCCGACCCCTGACCCCCCACAGAGATATAGGGCGGTCGCTGGTGACGAAAAAGAGGTAATTATTAATAATTTCTTATAAAACTTTTTGCTTTTATACACGCCCCTCAGTGATAAAAAGTGACATAGTGTGATATATCCATTAAAACTACCCAAGTGTTCCTTTTATCACCCTGAATCAGCCAGCGCTGCAACCCTATTGGGTATACGTAGTAGTACTTAGTATTGCTCTTATGCTAGTGTGCACCGACTTTTAACCGGCGGTTAAAATAAAATAATCACTGTTTATGCATACATTTTTAGCGATTAATTTATTTTAACCATCGGTTAAAAGTCGGTGCACACCAGCCTTAGTCTAATATAAAGGGTAGGCCCCTTCCATATGATCGGAAAAACGCGCGCAACATAATATGTTCTTCTGTCTCGGCGGCCTTGGTGCTTGTGGCTCCTGACCTCCCTACGAGCCGCCGTCACCATAAAATACAATAGCTCCCCTCTAACTTTAATAATGTTCACTCATATATTTAATTCGACATTTTTTTAATTATTACAAGCGTGCCGGACGCCTGGCTCCCACTGCATGGACAGTGGAACAAAGCGTAAGCATATTGTTGTGTTTTATTGTATTTAACAATGATTTGTCTTATTTTGGCCTGAAACCATGTTTAGGTAAATATGCGTTTTACTGCGAATTAACTTTTCGCTTTGGAGATCAAGTGTCCCACAGTCTTCGAAGAATATATATATCTACCAAATTACATTAGGTTTACTTCAAAAATGAATGATCGTTTCCTATATCTTACTATTCATCCATCAGTTAAATTTTAACGTTACATGTATGCAGCTTATAACATTATTTTACTACATTTTAACCTATAATAAGGCAAATGAACGGACGGTACGATATAGGAACCGGACATTAGTCGCAAAATAAACTTCTTCAAATAAAGCATTTGATTAAAAATAGTTATTAGATAATAATCAAATAAACTGTCCAATTATAATAAGGAAGATTTTTATTGCTAAGACCTTTTAATGTCTAGTAATTAATATAAATGGAACTAACCAACTTTTTATGTAATAAATAATAGGCGAATGTGTAACAGCTGAAGCGGCTGGACGGCGGCAAGGGCGACGAGCTCGCCTGAAGCCGCGAGAGGGTGGGGCGCGTGCCCCCTCGCGCCTCGTGCCCCGCGGTGCCCGGCGAGACGCGCGTGCCTCTGTCGCAGCCCACCAGGCACTACTTGTACCCCAGCCACCAGACCATCGACCAGTTGACACCCGTCGACCTAGCCAGGCACTGAGGCAACATCCACCGAACAAACTACATTTATATACTTTATCTTCATATTTAATAACGAAACTCATTAATTAAAATATATTATATTAATTTTTAAATCACTATTTGTATGTCGTCCTTAATCACGAACATTGAATTACAGTGCCTGGCATATAACTTGCACTAACTATGGTGTCTCCAATTTAAATTCATAAGTTTTTTTTTTTAAATATCCATTAATGGTGTGGCAACTAAAATTAAACTTTCAATAAACATGTATTATAATATTTTATTTGTCAGACACTGTAAAAATATTTAGCAGAGTATTCGAATAACGTTTTAAAATTACAAAATCATAAGTACATGCTAAATAACAAAACACAAGTTTAGGAATACTTACTCGATATTATAAACAATCATCATAATTATTATCAACAACGATTGCATTTCATTTATTGTTACATTTTTAAAATCTTATAAGTTGAGTTTTTTAAATAATATCAATTGTAATATTATTTATTTGCTACAACTAGCCATCATTACATCCTTATTAAATAATACTATTATAATTATTTATGTTTAAAATAAAATTGCACATTAAATATTTCTCATCTATTAATTAGTATTTTAACGTAGAAATTGATATATAAATAATATTTATTTTTATTGTAAAATTGTCTAAAATAAACTATTTCTACACAGATATACTGTGTGTTTAGATGTGCCTTAAATAATATGGTCCAAAAGTTACATTTCGCATGTATTATATGAACTTGTAATCGAGCAATGTCATGAAGTACTACAGCCCAATGACAATGAAACATTAATTTTAGAGATTTATTATAAACTCGTTAAATGTTACAGTGTACCAATTATTATTTATCTTTAAAAAAAACTTTATACACGTTCGACATAGGTAGTATGAGTTTTGTATGAATAAAAACATAATCTGTTGTTTCTAAAGACCTGTCATAAGTATAAGTTTGATGCATATTAATATTGACAGTATTATTTTTGAAGTGGATTTTAAACAAACCCCACTACTCGGGGCGAAATACTAAGATACGGCCAAGGCTAGGTACCGATAAAGACCACTTCGGTATTTCATCAATCACCCGAATCTGGGCCACTAAGTTGAGCCGATGCTGTGATCCTGGCAGATGCGGACCTACCCACATCAGTTTACTGGGGTCCCAGATTGCATTTTGGAAATTCCCAATCTTTGATTTTTATGCCAGAACTAATAAATAAACCAGTGCTTGACTGTAATATTTTACAATCCAGAGACAACATTTTAGGACCTACTCCAAAGTTTTAGGACCCAAAACCAAATTTTTGGAGAAAAATTCCCAAGCCCTGCACAAGACAGCCATCCATTTGCAAGGGAGTGAGCACTCTCATAACAATAAAACTCATACTATCTGGTAAATTACTAAATATTATTACTTATATAAAACAAATAGTTCTAAGTAAGTATTAGTGTAAGTTTTAATAATTTTAAAAGTTTACGAATGTATATTATTAAAGATAAACCTTTATTAAATTATTAATTTAGCATTACTATGTCGTGTAATTTCAAGTGCCTATACATAAATGTTTAAATTTGTATTTAAAATATGAATAAAGAAAGCATTTCATGTTTATACTAAAATTAGTATAGAAATGTGACCAGTGACACTTGTGTTTGAAATTTGTTCGTAAAATTGCGTGAATGTTATTTATACGCGAAAATTGGCCCTTTGTAATTCTAATTTAATACACTTTATATTTTATACATGATGAGTTTTATTTTCGAAATAATTCCATTTCATAGGAATTTTTTCCAAACATTAGCCTTCAACACTGAAGTCAAATACAAAATATATTTATACACCTTAGGCCTTTAATGTATACGCAAACAAAAATTACAAATGAAGATAAACTTTTTTTACTTGCTGCGTATAAAACTGTGTAGGGTGTCTATGTATTCGTAACGCACTGTAGCCACTACTGTAGCGCGATCGGCATCCTCACTGTTCAAGTTTGAGTTTTTACATCAATGGTATGTACATACATATAACAGAGCGATGATTTTTTTCAGTATATATTAAATGACATCGTTAAGCAGGTTTTGAAAATCATTAATAAAAAAAACATTCTACAACTTATATATGAGTCAAAACATGCTTTTAAAATAAAAGATAAAATGTGCCCACAGTCTAACTTTTAAATTACGGAAAGTAAAATTCTTTAAAAATAGGAATGAGTAAGAAATTAAAATAATTTCAACGAAAATTGGTTTAAACCAGATCCATTGAGTATTTTTTGAAATATGGAATATTTACGTTTAAATTCCATTTTAGGGCTCCGTATGAACTAAAAACAGTAAATGTTCGCCTATCTCTACTGAACCCGTAACTGAGTGCGGACTGTTTAGCTATTGCTCGATTTTTAAATATATTATAAATTAAAATCGATACAAAGATCTAATACTCACAACAATATAGACCAGAGCCGTACCTTAGTGCCAGTGGCTAACTTACTCGCGTCCTACACTAAACGAGTGCTGGTACGAACCCTAGCTAGACAGCATGCATCACTTATACCATGGAAAAATTTATTCCATGCTTATACAGTTTTCAGCTGTCTAATGTGCATATTTTTACAATAACCAGGTGAAGAAAATAAACTCAATATTAGGACGCTTATGGGCTGTTACTATAGACCAGTATGGCATGGACAGCACCCCTAGATGTCACAACCATCAGGTCAAATATCATTTCAAACTATTTAAAAGCTTTAGTGTTAATTAATCACTTTGTAGGTATTGCTTATACGTAATATTTAAAATGGCTTTGAGTCACAAATCACAAAAAGCTTAAAACTGATATTTTAATTAAAGGCAGCTCGTATGATTGAATATGGCGACGTGTCGCCCGTATACACAAGATAGATACTATCAAGACCTCGTATTCAGACTCTAAACTATGCTCCTAAGCCTTAGAGCATTGTTTTTCAACGACTTTTATGTCGCGAATCACGAAACAAAAGTACGTCTTGCATCTTTATAACTCTAATTACATATGGTTTATATATGTCTTATTTTTTAAACTGCAACGACCTCAGGTTCAGAAACAATGGCTTAGAGACAGCAATAAATCTAATACTCGCCTGCAAAAACGCCATCTATGTCTGGAGGCCGTAGAACCATTAGCATGGAGCAAAAGCGTTTTTAACAACCAACAGTGAAAACTGTGACCACTTTGATCAAATAAAGGATAAAAGAATTTCAACTTTAACAGTAGCATCAGTAAACGTAGCACATACTATCGGGAACATGGGCTAGAAATGAAATTGCCAGTGACAACTATACTACTATTAATTCCAAGCTTAAGTGAGTAATGCTTGTCTAATAGGTACCTAATATAAAACATGCAACTCTTGGAGAGATTCCAGTTACACACAGGCCAGAAGAACCCCAAAAAGCTCGTTTACTAAATTTTATCCTTCTAAGAATAAAATCAGGTGTCATCGCCTTATAATTTACTAGGCCCAGACCACTAGACTACAGAGGCCGTCAATCTATCTAATCTATAGAGAAAAAGCTGCAGAAGTAGAAATTATAAAGCTGAATTGGACGTCGTTTATGCAAATCAGAACTATGGGACAGAATGTTTTAAGGTAATTAAGATGTTAATAAAAATCTGTGCAAAACTACTGAAAAAATCATTCTCTAATATTTTGAATAATAAACTGAATTTGAATTGATTATTATCATGGAAAACTACAATATTCTTCTACCATGTTATTATTAAATTATTGATTCAAGCATCTTTGAACATATTTTGGATCTTTTACTTAATATAAAAAACGCGATTTGGACCCGTTCTGTCTTAATTTAACTTTACCGAAGTGGGTTTTTTGTGGTTTGCAGAACTACTTCAAGGTATTTTTTAAATGATAACTTCTTATGGGAGGGTAAACTGCTTCGTTACGTAACGCGTTGCGGCACCATAATGTCTGGCTTCCCTTTCTCTCACGCATACGGCAGCGGTAGGCAGGCTTCTCTTCTCTCACTCCTACCCACAGCGCTAGCCGTATTTTCTCTATGGGTAATATACAACGGACTACTCTAGGGCCGATCCCTGACACCCAGACCATAGTAAATAACGGAGAAAATATGACTTCGATATTTATCATACCTGGAATCGAAACCGAAGCCTCTGCGTTGCAGTGATGTAGTCCGGCAAAAGCTTAGCCCGCTCAACCACAGAGGCCGTCAAAACTATTCTTAATATTTAATACATGCTACAAAAAAATGTATAAATAAATAACAAGTGTGGATTAAACCTTGTAAGTTGAGATATACACCAGCAACACCAATCAAGGTTGTGGTTAGCATTTATATCTTGTGGTTTTTCATAATAAGAGTAAATAATTAATTCCAAAGCCTGATAGTGTCAGTTTTCATCTTAACTACAAGTAGATGCCCCTATATCTAGACCAGGATCTAGCGGGGGGCGGGAAGGACTCTTTTCCGAAACGGCGGTAGTAGCATATATCTTGTAGCGCTCATCTCTCCATATACAGATAGAACGTTAATTTTACCAATAACGCGTGAATCAATCGAGACAACGCGGCGCACGAAACGACCTCATTTCTTGAAAGCAAATTAAAAGAGATGGTTAAAGTTCTATATATATCCAGAGCCCCAGATCGTAAAAAGCCGAGTGATTTTAAGATTTCTATATGTTGATTTATTTTATAATATTTATATTATTTATTTATTTTATTTTTATAATTGTAGTGGATATAGTTATTTTGAATTTAATGTATAATCGAGTCGTGTACATACTTTCATATTATATTATTAATGATTAAAATTCATTCACATAAATCGATACTTTATTTTGTTCGTAGCCCTATTTTTAAGAATGTCTAATGAATGTCTTCTCCAGATAGAAATTAGGACTGTTGAATTCAATTTTGACATAGAAACGTATAACGCTTTTTTGATCCGTATGTCATCTGATTACCTTTCTTTGGCCCAAAAGTCACCGTCTCTCTTATTTATGGTTTGTTATGCTGTGAGTACATATTTTAGTGCACATATTTTACTTTCACTTTCTCCCAATATTTGAGGCTGGCATAACATTTTATTCTAGATGACGTATGCCAAAATGGAGGAAGACAGAAATTCTTTCATTCTCGCAACGTTCTCTGTAACATCATAAATCATCACGTCATCTTCCACACCACCCATGCGTCGTCTTTTGTCTACATTTACTGATAATTATATACATATCCCATAGAAAACACGTGCACGTTTTCTACGCAGAAAGGCGTTTTCCAACTATTAAGTTGTAAGTAACTATTAAGTACAAAATATATTAGTACCTATTTTGTAAAAAATCTTACAAGTACTATATTATATTACTAGGCTATGCCCGCGACTTCGTCCACGCTTGACATGAAATTTCCGCGGGATTCCCGGGACAAAATATCGCAGCATTTAAAAAAGAATGTCATCTATCGTTTCGCGACTAGTACACAAATAATAAAGCTCAGTTTTAATAGTTTTAAGCGCGGTATTTAAGTTACAGAGTAAATAAGAACCCAATATATAACAATAGCCCATAACTGTCCCACTGCTGGGCTCGGGTCTCCCACGGTAGGGGAGTGGACTGTATACCCCCTAAGTGGTGCATGCGTTCCGGCAACGATCGAACCCGCGCCTTTTGAGTTTAGGACGAGTGCGCTAGCCATTACGCTACCAGTACTTACCAAATAACAACCAAATACTAAAATTAAAATTAAATAATTAAAATGAACAAGTTGGGAATAGGCAAGACAATAACTCTAACATAATTCATTGGCACTTGATATCTATGTCTTCCACGGCTACTGAAAAGTGACACAAACATCGGAATAAAATTAAAATCAAATAACGTGTTTAAAACCGTTAAAACGAAGTTTTATTTTAAGAAAAACGGTACATATTCAAAACCGTAATGGGAAAGAGAGGCACTGATCAATTAAATACATAAATATAATTTGTATTTGTAAATATAATCAACACGAACCCCGAACCTCAGTTGACGAACGTTCTATCAAAATTAATAAAACAAAATAGTCCTTAAATAATGCATATTTATTTAGCGGATATTCATAAATAATTACATTTATTCTATACAATAACTGTGTCACTTTGTAAATATATAAAATAAACTACAAATTGATGTGGTTCACTTTTAAAAAGCAATCAGAGTTGATAAAGAACTAACAGTGATGGATATTACCCCAGTCACCAAGTAATAATCTGTCGAATAAGTAGATGTCTGTCCAAAGGATAAGGACTTATTTGCAAATTAACTATTACAAATAAGTAACTAATGCAAAATGTAAATCAGGTCTAAGGTTAAGCACGCACTGCGATTCTATATCGGGCTCACCTTTTCACAGCTAATTCACACAAATCGTAGAGCGTTTTTAGGCTTAAACACCGACATGAATATATCATATTGTATTATCCCCGCAAATTGCTAATGCGCCTGGCCGCCATTTTAGTGACGTAACCGTAGACGAACACTCAGTACTGTTAGAATCAGTGGCCGGCGAGTACGCGTACATATCGAGTAGCGGATGACGTCACGTGAATGTTAATTTTTGACAAAGTTCCAGCGCATTAGCAATTTGCGGGGATAAAAGTCTTTATTTTTCTAAACAGAGTGAGCATAAATTTAAAAAAAATCTCCATTACCGATGACTTTACCTCGCTTGTTTCAAACAATATGAAACAAAACATAATTTTATTAGTTTCCATAATTCTGGGCAAAACATTCAAAATAATTTTAACTAAAGTTGCCATTTTAAAATTAATTTTCTACATTATCAAACAAGATCAACATATTTACATATATTACAACATATATATAGTAATATAACTCATAATTTTCAATCAGCGTAAAGGGATCAGTCTCAAGTTAAGTATTACACATATTTAAGAAATAGAAACAATTAATATTTAGTATATGACTGGATTATTAATTAGCCCATATTTGAAAATGATTTTATTGATTAATCAATACTTACGGTGAATTAAACTAATTATATAAATACCCGTAAAAATATAAATTTAATAAAAATATTAAAAAATTGCATCAAACTGCATTCAGACTTGAAAGATTTACACGCCGCCTTTTTGCTGCGTTCACCGAACGGGAACGCGACGTTACACAACGATACACTGGTATATTGCAAACTATCAAAACACTAATCAAATACGGCTTTGTTAAATATCTGGAAGAAAACCGTGACGTCACGGTCGTAATAATCCGTTTTGCTAAATTCAATTAAATGCCTGTGTTATTTTTAACACTTTACGTTAATGTGTCCCAATGTGTTATGGAAATAAATTTAAATCAATTGGATAGGTGTGATACAGTAAAAAAATCTTCAAATAAAAATAGTTAGCCTATGTTAGAAGTACGTGTAAATTCTCTGAAATAATTTTCAAAGTTCGCGCCAGATTTTATAGCTGCTCGTGGCAAAGTTTGGCGCGAACTAATTTGGATTACCATCAATACAAATACAACCTATAAAGAAAACAATATACAACTCTTAACACAATAATGAGATTGATCTTAAGATTACAAGATTGATATAGCATAAAAATAATATAATTAAAGATTAATATACAAGGATTTAGTGACCTAAGCATTGGCCCGCGTGGCTCACGGTATCGCCCTCTGCGTTTCAAGTTAAATTTCCTTTAGAGTAAATTTATTTTGAATTGTGTATCTGGGATAGACTCCGGAGTCACATGGCATAGTGGTTAACAGCTTAACACCATCAAAATAGAAATAATTCGCATTTTAGACCCCGGAAGCAAAAAGTCAATATGTATAAGTGTGTCATATTTCCTATATATTTTTAAGTCGTATTATTCCGATCAGGGACGTTATCGAACTTCGTAACCGAAACTATCAGATATCCGAACTCTGTAACCCTAACCGAATCTTATATGAAAGTTTGAAATATATTCGAATAGGGGCGAAGTCTAAATGAGACACGTTATGACAGGTTTTTGTTTTTGCCCAGCTGAACGACACCGCGCATACATACTTCATGCATTGTTTATTATTTATATTGCTTAGATATATTCTATCAGCCATTTACTGTTGTTGCAATGCAACTATTTATATCTTCAAATCAAATATCCGTAACTAAAAGTATCCGAATTAATTTCATATCCGTAAAGGTATCTGAAACCGATATAATATCATTCATATCTTTGTATCCATATCCACATCTGAAATTTCATATATGTAACATACCTGATTCCAATCGTTACAATGTTTTTCATTTGTTTAGCTGCAAAAATAATAAAATTAATCTTATTTTGTTCTTTGTATTTGCGCTGTACTTGATTATTGTCAACCAATTTTTTATACTTAAAGGTATATTTACACGCTATACAATATGTTGTATATGTTACTCTTTACAATATATAGGTTTTAGAAATGCGTTTATGTAACTGGATATAATTACAACAGAGATGACACTTGCATCATTTTAAGATAGTTTAGTATATCACATGTATTATTGTGTACTGGGTAATAACAAACTAAATATATTTCAACAAGAAATACATACAAATAAAACACATCAATACTAATGATACATAATGAACAAGTTGGTAAATAATCTTCTAGGTTGCTGTCAATCCTAATATTCTTCTTCAGTGGTTTTAACCAGGACTTGAAAACCGGAAAAAAATTGTTATTAAAACCTTAATCAAAGTATTTTGGTAACAAAATTGTGGTATAATAGTTTTGTTGAATAAACCGGTTTTCAACGGTTTTTTCCGCACACCTTCAAAGCCGCACACGAACACATATTTATATAAGAAACAGTAGGCATATAGGGAAAGTAATCCTCGCGGAATAAACCGGTTAACACAGGTTTACATAACACTTTACATTCGAAACGAAACGTTGATCAAAACCGATTATCACCGGTTAAAAAAGGTTAGTTTTAAACCGATTTCGAGCCTTAGTTTTAACAAAACACTGAGTCGTTGTAAACAAAAGAAGAAGGAAGAAATAAATGGAAAATAGAAACCTATTATTTATTAATTGTATACCTTCAAGATGAAGTGTCATTGCCGATTTTCCTATAAAATTCATCCATCAACTTAACCCAACATAAATGCTCATTTAATGTCCCGAATATAACAAGTATATAATCTCTTGTAGTGCAGATATACTATTTTCTAGAATATGCTCTTAACACGTAAAGGTTATTGTTTATTCCATATAGGTATTATTGGCCAAAACTTATTTATTATTACAAAAAATGTTTGTTATGAAGTATTGTAAAAAAAAGTTCATACATTTCATAATACTACCTAATATTTTGCCTACAAAAAAGTTCATTGCGAAATATGTTCTAGTTACACACGTGATCACTTTCTGTTACTTCGTTACATTTATTTTAAAAACTACTCAATAACTGAATTTCCTATAAATATTTTAGTTTGGTAGCACCTTATATGAACTTGAAACACTTTTGCTTGTCGTGTGGTATACGCGTCTTGAACAGCACCGAATCGGCGCGGTATTGCGTCGACAGGAGGGGCGTGTAGCCCATAACCTGCGCAAGGACACTCATGTATATAAGGATATCCATGTTACTATCGTAATATAATAGTTATATTATTAATTTATACTATTTGACGAGAGTGACTCGAAATTGTTAAAAAAATATCAGCTGTGCAATTTCAAAACCTAAAAAGTGGTTCAAAAGATATTATTAAACACAACACAAAAATACGTCACAAAGTTGTTGTACCACATTTAATTAAAAAACTATTTTAGGGGCCACTTACAAATTACGTCACATGTATTTCATAATTTTTGGACCCCTTCTCAGTCCTTGTTAAAGACATAATGTCTTGTATTTCACATTGGAACCATGGACGAGTCTACAGCTAATTTACTTCATTTTGCGGCCGATGAAAGGGCATTCATGACATTTTATGTACAGTCGCGGTATGAAAACGTTCGTCACCTCAAAGTCGATCTTTACTTGCAAGCATATATAGAACCGAGAAAAAACAAAATTGCAATGATGACAATGACAGATACTGAGATTAACAATAGTTTAAATCATCAGAAACGAAGAGTATATAATCACTACACTTATCACAAATATTAAAACCAATAAAAAGTTTTTACATCTCTAAACAATCTTTTTAGACAAGATAGAAAATCAAACAACTTAGAAAAGTAATTTTAAACTTTATTGTCAAACAGTTAAACATATTTTTTTGTAGAATAGTCTGTTCTTTGTATGAAAGGGTAACATGTGCTCGCGGAAAGTTAAATATATCAATTTGAAAACTGACGAACGTTTTCTTCATACCGCGACTGTACCAAAGTAGTTCACAGACTGGAAATGAATGTAGAACTATTTATTACCTGAATAACGCGAAATTTAAAGGAACAAACCGCATGGATAGCTTGTAATATGTAAATGTGTATGAATTTCATTTAAAAACACTCACATGAGAGAAGAACTGTATACATTTATGTCGTTCATGGAAATGTGTTTCGTCTGCCGACAACGTACCTGGACAACCTGGACACCTGAATGTCCATCTTGAAGTTACCTGAAATCAAAATTTAAATAAAACTATAATAAAATCGTTCCATTTTAGCATCACTAGTATATAAAGCTGTTGTGTCATGGTAAATGTCCAAACATTATTTTTCTTTTGTCAAACTTTCCGGAATTATGCACTATTTTATGACTATATACAAAACCTTCTTATTGGTCTTTTCTTACTAACTCTCTTTCTTATTTCCATATACCTCCGACAGAGTAAACAGTAACTATTACAAATATTAAATTATTAAATAAAAATGATTGGAAGTAAAAACAATAGTAATAGTTATACACAATTAGTACTTGTAAGTTTTCTGTAATAGTGTACTATAAAGAGTCCTCTATAGTCTAGTCTCTAGTCTATCTATAGTTTGTCTTTTTCTTATTAGATAAAATTTTAATTAGTTTAATAGTGTCTTAAGATGATTTGAAAGCATTTCTACTATAATATCTGAGTTAAGATTAAACCACATCTTGTTGTTGTTGTCTAAGACAATTCTCTAAAACATCGTCAAATAGTTAAAATCATTGCAATAACCCTGTTGTTATTGTATAATTATCTTCTAAGAAAAAACAATGTATATCAATAAGAAACCTGAAGGGAAACCATAACAATCTTTAATTCATAATCATCAGACTCCTACATTATGTCGAAAAATGTGACGATTATAAACTCAAAAACAGTAAGAAGTTTTAAAGTCACTTTTTACTCACTCCTCTAAATAACACAGTACTCTTGCAGATGTTAAGCTAATGTAGTCATGGAATAAAAATGTTCGCCAGTGTTCAAATTGATTCATTTAACATTCCACGAGCACATGTTACCTTTGCAAACTAAGTCACAACAACTAAGTCAACAGACTGTGCCACGGAAAATTATATTTAACTATTTGACAATAACGTTTATAATTACTTAGATCAAGTTGTGTGATTTTCTATATAAAATATAAAATGTTGGCAGTATTGTTTCTTGTACTACTCGTGCAAGCAAAAGTTGACTTACGGTGATGAACATTTTATAACGCGACTGTACTTGCGTCAATCCCAAAACTCATGAGTCAATCCGTCTTAAACACTTGCTAAATTGGTCATAACTTCATTGTAATAGACTAACTGCAAATAAGGATTAACATGCAAAAAATTGGATAAACTTTTTAAATCGAAAATATACCTTGACCGGCGGTTTCCTTGTGATATGCGACACAAGGAAATTCATAGCAATATCTTCGCAGTTCATGTATTCGTCGACGTAGTCGCGAATGGCGGCGGGCAGCATCCGGAAATACGCCCATAGGTAGTATCGGTGGACAAACGCAGCGCCCGTTAACACCATACTCAGCTCACAGCTACAGCAATAGCATTTATTACAAATTTAAAAAATAAAACATTTTAGTTCCAGGTAGGTGAGATAGGTCACAATGACCTATCTCACACGGACCACAATAACTAATCGATTGACATTTATCAAAATTGAACGAGTAGTTTAGGGGTACGATGCAATACACTTATATACACACGCATACATAGATAGCCAAAAAACATAAACCTTCTCATTGCCTTTGCCGCAGTCGGGTAAAAACAAGCAACTGGGTGATTAGTAATTGAATAATTACCGAAAAACAACGTATGAAGAAAATATAAAAAGCAAACTCATACAGTACAGATACCGGCGGTAAAAGTATAATCTTAGTTGTTTGCGACACCAAATTGTTTCTGTATACTTTGTTATTGGTTTCGAATAAAATTCTTTAAATTCTTTAAATCGAGCTAAAAAGAGGCAAGGATATAGTCGTCTACTTTTGGATTCGTAGAGCGTTGTCTCTTTCGCGCGGAGCACTATTAGTCCAGTATCTACTAGAAGATTACAAAATATTTAAAAATTGTAACATTTGTATTAGATTATTGTATTAAAGTCTTTACACAAAATCGTGTGAAGCAGTATCCGTCTAAGTAAATTTTATATTCGTACCTCGCGACAATTATCTCGACTTTCTGGTATCAAAAATGTATATACACCTAATTTCATAAGAATAAATTCATTCTTATGGCCCTAAAGACGAAATACATAAATATGTTAATTTGGAGTTATATATCGAGGGCTTCATAAGAAATAGGCGTACAGACAAAAGTGCAGTTTTACACAAGGGACAAAATAGTGAATAAAAAAAAACTAGTTGATTGTATACGGCTGAAATTTGGAATACACTTCTTTTTAGATATACTTGCATACTGGTAAGATTTTCTAAATTGTAACATAGTTTTTAGTAAATAACAAATAAAATGCAATTTAGTGCATACGCCTATATGTTATGAAGCCCTCGATATAAATCGTTTGAAAATTCTGAAAGTGAGAAGAAGTCTCCTCTTGGTATGCCTGCAATGTTTGAATTAATAATTAAAATGAATAAATATTAGAAAATTTCACATTACCTATAATTAGAATTATACAGGAAACCATTATTGAAGTTGAGGTCCCACGCATGGTACCTGCCCGGAAATCCGACAATTCTGTCGCGGTGCTCTCGCCAGACCCTGTGCATACAAATTTGGTGCAATTTAACAACAGATTTATTTATTTATTTCAATAAATAATATTAAATGTCTGCAAAAGAATTGATAGTCAAATTCATTGGATCTGCGGATCTCTGTTATATTAGAATGAAAATATCGATTGTGCGAACTATGTAGTCTTCGAACATCATTTTACCGACATTTGTTTTATTCATAAAACATACATAAATATAAATAAAAGAATTTGCAAATTTACTTTTTCAAACTTTTCAAATATTTTTTTTTTGTTTTCTTACGATAATTAACATCTACAGAGTATAATAGGTACTATTTTAGATGCAAATATATTATATTTTTAATATTTATTTGTAACATATTACCAATATAAATAAATAACGATAACAATCATACAAATTATAACAATATAAAATAAATGAACAAGCAACAAAAATTACTATGATTATGACCTAACTGGCAACAAGACCGTGTTCCGACATTAGTGACCAGGTTCCAGTCTCCCTTAAGAGAGCAGCAGCGCATATGTAGCACCTTTGATGTTGCAAATGTTCATAGGCAATGGTAACCGCTTTCCATCAAGTGGGCCGTCAGCCTGTCTGATAATATGCAAAAGTGTGCGTCTCGGGACGCCCAACAGAAGTGATAACATGCGTGAGAGAAAGGGAAGCGAGACAGATTAGCGGCTTACCCTCCCGTAAGAAGTGATCACTTGAAAACTGTGCATCTGTGGTACCGACCTGAACGCGAACACGATCTCGTCGTGGCGCAGGTGCGCGTCGTCGTCGACGCAGAGCACGGCCTCGGTCTCGATCAAGTGGTAGGGCAGGAAGCGGTTGTTGAGCGAGTTGCGCGGCGGCCGCACCACCGCCACGGGCGCGCCGCTCTCCGGCCACGCGGACAGCGACAGCGGCGACGACGGACCGTTCCACACGACCACCACCTGGTTTACACGACAAATGTTTTTATTAACAAAAAAAACATCACAAGTAACTAACAAGCAAACAATAAATATTTCCTACAACATATTGAAGTCGGCGCCAAATAAAACATCCTGAGGTGGTCGCATTGTCAACAAGCCAGGATCTGATGAGGGCATCATAGGGAAATCGAGAGCATCCCTTGTTGAAGAGCGCCGAGCGCCCACTCCTCGAAAAAAAGAAAACTATACGCGTGCCAGTGATACAATGTCTACAATCGGTTAAAAAAAATCTAAAGCTATTTAAGTAACCAAAAAGTAGAAAATAATTTTTGTAACAAAACCAAAAGCAACCTCAAACTAAAAAACAATAAATAAATATTTTCTACATCTTGAGTCGGTAACCGAGTAAAACTCAAAAGACAACAACATAATTGCAAAATTTCGTAGAAAATATTTATCTTGTGCTTTTTAATTAGATTACGGTTTTGTTTTTGTAAAATTATTTTTTTTGCTTTCTAGTTATTTTTGATGTGGTTTTGCTTTTTTATTAATTTTCAACTTTTTAGTTATACAAACACGTGAACAGCTTTAGAAAAAAAATGAAACATTATATATATTAGGTTTAAATTAAGGTTGCTCACGATTTCCCTGAGACCAACTCAGGGGAATACTCTTTCGAATAAAGAATATAGTGAAAATCGGTCAACATTTGACCGAGAAATCGCATAACGAACAAAAAAACATACATTCGAATTGAGAACTCCTCGAAGTCAGTTAAAAATATAACTAACTTTTGGGAGTTTCTCATCTATTAAAGAAAAGTATAAATACATTAAGTTGATTAATGTAAATAAAGAATTCCACGCAACTTCGTTGCCATAAAATTATTTTACACACACCGTGAGATCTTTCACATTTACGCGAATGAATTAAATACATTTTTATTTATTTATTTATTTATTTATAAATATTCAATGCTCATTCGCCAATGCCAGTTTTTGTATCGATATGTTTTAAATTGCGCAGAAACAGTTCAAGACCTCGAAGAAGTCAAACATCTAACTATATTAAATTATCAATCTAAAGATGAAAAATCAATTTTAAAACGTGCTTAAGATCATCAAAACGTAGTTCTAATCATGTGCAAGAGTTGCAAATGAAAAAAGTTTTCCAAGTCACCTTGTTCAAGTAGGGCAAGCCCCGCAGCCGCGCCAATGCCGCCGCTAGGACCGTTTCCCTTTCGTAAGTGAGAATGACAATAGTGAACTGCTCCCGGGGCCGGTCTCCACCGAGGGCCTCGCTGAACTCGCGCCCCGAACCCCCGGCGCCGGCACCAACCGGCCTGAAACCCGCCGCCGAGCCCACGAAGCGGGCCTCAGAAGTAACCGGCGGATCCCACGGTAACTGTGGGTACAGCGTAAACGGCTCACCCCATTCATTCCACAATTCATACCCGTGTACAAGCCCCACAGAATAGTTTCGGCGGTACGCCGGGCTGGAGTACGGCGCCTCTAGAGGGCCGAGCGTCTCCTCCGGCTCCGTATCTACTGCCGGCGGCTCCAGTCGCGGCGGCGCATACGTTTCGTTGAACGCCGGCGGTCCTGTCGTCGGCGTTGCCGGCCGAGCCGGTATATGTAGACGAGTGCGAATCGTCGCTAACAGCGAGTCGACACTCGCCTGTACCGAGCTTAAGTATCGCTCCCACAATACTCGACCCTGTCTTCGGAATGTTAGCAAATCTGCATCACTCAATGCCCGCAACAAAAAATGCAATTCGGTGACGCGCGCCTTCGGTAGCGTTAACGTGGCTCGACGCCAGTCAAGCACTTCGTTGTAAGGCAATTGTGTTCTATCTCCTCCTAATATTACGGGTATCGCTCCAGACCTGAGCGCCTCATACAGTCTGGCTTGAAGTAGGGCCGTAGTAGCGTAATCGCGGTCGGCAGGCGCCAGAATTAATACAAATGTAGAATCTCTCAGAACGGCGCGTCTTGATCGATCAGTGCCACACATAGCCCAATCACCGATATGTATAGTGGCACGTTTTTCCACAGGTGGATCACATTCGAATTGTAATAAAAATGTATCTGAAGATGGTGCTGAGCCTGATATATTCTGTAAAGTTTCTATCATTGACTTGTCATCATCTCGGTCTGCTGATTTTGCTGGTGGTTGCGACCCCTGAAAACTATGCATAGTTTATGAATTGAAACTTTAAAAATACAGTAAAATATGATATTGTGGGTGCAATAATTATATTCCCTTATTGGTTTACCTCAGTAGATATTTACGTCTGGCAGGTGCAATCGGTGCACAGTCCGCCCATACATCCCCGCCTGGAGGACCGAGGGCGGGCGGCGTGACTAAATCGAAGCCGGGCCGGAACTGGGAGTGCGTGAATGTGGATTGCGCTATCATCGCCCTGCCCGTGGAGGCTCCGCGGAAGGCATCCCCCGATCCCACCGACAATTCGCGCCGAGCCAAATTTAACAGCACGTGATTCCGGCCATCGCCTCCCCAAAATGGCAAACTTTTCACTGCGGTCTCATTCAATAACAGCCTATATGAATCTGTTGTAGAACTGGAATAACATAAGTGTACTATTTTATAAAGAGGCTACATATTTTTCTCTGTATCATCTCAATGTTTTACTAATATAAAAGTTACTTACGAGAGTCTCTTGTCAAATGGAAAAGCCTCTCCAACAATGACTAGGTAAATGCAGGCTTCATTTGGATCACGTGTGAGGTGTGCGTTGTAGCCTAAAGTTTGTCGAAGTGTTGTTTTGAGAAAGCCGTCAACTTCCGCTCCCGAGACCGGAGCATAGATATCGGGATCATAGAGGTATACAGGAAAACCTGAAGTTAGGGAGCAACGGGAGTGATCAAAGCATGAGAACATTTGGCAGTGAATTTCGGAGGCAGCACTTAGCGGCGGTAATAATGGTGGAGGGCGTGAGGGAAGTATTTGTATAGGTGCGGCTAGCTCCGGCGAGTCGCGGCGTATGGCTTCCAGTTGTGCAAGCCGGGCTTGTTCAGCGGAGGCGCGGAGGCGTTGTAGTTCTGCGGCAGCGCGCGCATGCTCGGCCTTGGCACTGTCCGCCTTTGCGCTGGCCGCAGCCGCTTCGCGCTGCAATCGCCCTCGCTTTGCCTCCAGTTCCCGCAGCTCAGTCGACACTGAAGCCTATAATAGAAGAACTAAAAATTCAATCCTACAAAAAAGTCCTTAAACATATTACAGTAATAAGGATCAACACTTATAAATATATATATATCTATAACAGATATGGACTTATTTTTATATATAAAACTAGGATATGACCAGGACTTCGTCCACGCTTGACTTGAAATTCCCGCGGGATTCCCGGGACATTAATGACCACAGCATTTAAAAAAGAATGTAAGCTATCACTTTAGTGAAAGCTATTATGAATAAGCAAATTTTTATGCACCCAAACCACCCCCGATGAAAATCCCGAGTGATAAAAAAAACCACATTTTTATTACATAAAATTTGCTATCGATCAGTGACAAAACCACATTGGATTTCAATTTTTTTTAATGTGGCAATTTCAAATTATCCCTAGATAAAATCCCACGGGATTCTCGGGATAAAAAGCAAAATGCATATTTTAAGTCTAAGAATTTGCTGTCGATCAGTGATAACCACCTCGAAATCGGTCCAGTAGTTTTTACATGAATCCCGAAGAAACAGACAGAAAAGAAATCTAAAAATTGAGTTTTCCATTGTTTATAGTCTACTCCAGTAGTTTTTAAATAGCTTCAATGTACAGACACGGCATGTTTACACATTTATAATATTACAGATTCTTGTGTTTGTTTGTATGTCACTGAAATCCTCCTATATAGTTGTGACCAATTTTATGAATTTTATTGTCTATTTTTGTATGGGTCCTGGGATGGTTTAGATTCACAGTTGGATCCAGTAGGTGGTGCTGGAATCGAGTTCCAGGATTTTCATTTTTGCAGAGAAGGACAATGTTTGCCAAGCCCAATTACTATATCAATACTTATCTTTAATCAGTTATTTATGTCTTTTAAGGGGGGGGTCACATCTTTGGTAATGTTAATATTAATTCAATTCATCAAAAATAATAATGTGCGATGAAGACTCACTCCCAGCTCTGTTAATCACAGTCTGGAAGTGGCCATCTTGAAAATGATATTGTGATGATGAGACAAGACACCCCGTTTTGCCACGACACTGACACTAGTTAAACAGGATAGCAATACATCTTCAATTGTTAATAACAAAGTGTGAATTGATTTTAGGAATACACTTATGTATAATATATAGTCTCAAACTGTTCTGAGTTCTGAACTAGTTTTTGGAATTTATTAAAAACGAAAATAGTTCGTAATAATCTGATTGAGTAGAAAAGTTTTTCTCTCTTCTGGGTCACTGATGAGGTTGAGAAACTTTATACCCACTGCCACCAAAGTGCCGATATCAGCTATCTGGATATAACCCAAGAACAACTACATAAGCTAGAGCGCCTTCTAACTTTCCGTATGAGATGCATATTTGGATTACATAAATATGAACATGTCTCTGGATTCCATAAAAAACTCAAATTCTCAGTCTTCTTTATAGTATATTGCATCTACCTACTACTCCTCAATACCTCAAGTAACTTTTAGAATTTCTTTATGAATCTAGTTTATCCCCATCATTTATGCCCCTACACTAAATACACCAGCACACATGCCCCCACTATTTAAATTTCAGTGCCCACTAAAGTTTAACTTACATACCTTAATTCTAAGCATTTCTTCTATCCTTACTTTTAAGTCAGCTAGGTTTGTACATGAAATTTCACTCAAGGCATCTAATGTATGCCGCATTGAATTGCTACTGCTGGACCCTGACATGGATTCATACTGAAAATAATAGTTACATTGAATATTCGTCCGAGTCATCTAAAAACAAGTAATATAAAAAGGCAATGTTATAATTACCTTAGATAAGTAATAGTGGGTAAATAATGGTACTACAAATAAAATTATGGATACTAAAATTATAACTCGAGACAATTTCAGATGACCCAACCATACACAAAAACGTTCGTAAAACAACATTATGATACGTTACTTTAATCAGAATATAGATACACACAATTTAACTATATTTATTACGAAAAGTAACAAATATAAATGGTAAATAAAGAAGCGCCGAACGAATGACCATATTATCTTCACTCGTATTAAAGTACCTTGGATACAAAATACTCAGGCAAAAGTCAAAACCTAACATTATATTTTAATAATATTCATCCATTTTTATAATTATTTTTATTAATGTCTTTAAAATTAGTTCACATTTTAGATATATTCAATATACTCTATGTTTTAGATTTTTCAGCAAAATAGTCTTATCAACTCACGACTAGGAGTGCACCACAGAGTACTTTATATATACTGGTATAGAGTCAACAGTCGTAATGTACTAACGCACTCTATCGGTATACGACACTATTCAACGGCAAAAACCGTCCAAGGGTCTAGTATTATTTTGATTTTTATATTAGACTTTTGGAAATTGCGGGAGTTAATAATTTAACTCCTGCAATTCCCAAAAGCCTTTCCAAAAAAATGTTTATTTGTTAGTAAATAAAACAACAATTTAGCGATAGCGTGATTTGTTATGTTTCCTTTTATTAAAATATTCAAATGCATACATTTTCATAACATCATATGTATCCACATCTAATCTGGTGCCGTTACCATGATTTACTTACAAGTTTTACCGCATCTGGGCACACAACAACCTCTTTCAGAAGAAGCCATAATCCAAGTCATCAGAGAACAAATCGTTAGGCAAATCGGTGTTCAGGGTACATGCATAAGTCCAACGTGATCACAGAACACTAGTAAACGTGATAAGCGAAGTCTTCGGAGTCCAGGAATCAAACAAAGTTGTCGAAAAATAATCAAAACACAAACAAAGTACATACATTCACGAGTCTAACTCGTATCGATCGGAATGTCTTTTTGGTTTTGACATAATTGACATCTTTGAAATAAGTTTTTGGTAAATCGACAATTCATCAAAAATCCTGTAATTAAAGTTAAAAAGAGCTTTATAATTTGAAAAAGGTGAGGAATAGAATTTACACACTTTAAAATATATTTATTAGCTGATATGGCTTGCGAAAACATAAAAACATATCAAATATTTCTTAAACAAGTATTAAAACAACTGCGTATAACGAAACATATTATTTTCTTTCATTTGGAGTTCAATTTGAGAACAGTGACATCTACTGCAATACGTACCTACTAATAGAACGCAAAAAATCTCTAAGAAAAAATAATTGTACTGACTGTTATGACACTGGAGTGCACGATATATATCGATATTGAATAAAATATCGATATATGTACACGATATATCAATTCTTCCCGATATTATCGAATAATCTAGTATCGATATGTACATTCGATACATTTTATCCGATACATCAAATATCGGTAGAAATTATAGAATAAAGTTTTACTTTTTTAAACTGATTTATGGTTGGTAACTTGAGTAAAAATAAAACGTAAAACCCTGAATTATTGAATAACTAGCCTTCCCAGTAACGAAAGTTTCGTTGTTAACAAAATACTCTAAATGACTTCAAATTAAACTCCACCACATACCTAACCTACAATGTATATTCGTCTCAACAGCTAAAGAGCGATTTCTGAGTTTCTCCAATAAACTCTCAGTTTTATTTTTTTGTATATTTTCAGCGCTGGTCGATTATGAGATATACTAATGAAATGATTCGATTATAAAATAAGTAAGCTACTAATTTCATAATCAATTTTCAATATTAATATTCGAAAATAATTCGATTATGACATTAGTCATAATCGCCCCCCGCTAAACAACATACTACTCCTACTCTTAGTAAGGGCAGCACTAGTATTAAAAATGGTATAATCTGTGTCTGTGGGTACTCGTTTCGGTCTCAGTACAAAATAACTTACAAATAAAAGCTATCTGTTTTGATTGTTTTGTTTGATACATTTTACGAAATGTAAATACAGTTATATAAAACTAACTAATAAAAATAAATAGCACAGTATATAAAAGCGGCTACAATTCAATTGTATAGAAGAAGCAAGCTGTGGCAATAAATTGATTACCTGTTTTATATATTACATTTTAATTTAAATTTTATTTAAGCAAGGTCTCGACAAAAAGTATTGGGAATTATAAATAATTAAACTTGATTTGTTTCTTATTCCCAGCTATTTTTACTTATATCAACCTGATCCCTATCAAATACTTAATATTAAAAACTAACTAAGTAAGAAAATTACATTTTGTTACGATATATCGAAGATATCGATATTTTTTTTTGTATGAACATCCCTACCACGACCGATTGTATTTTTATTTATTTATTTATTCATGACCATAGAATCAAAGTCTTTCAGTCGGAAACATGTTAATTAATAGGTCTTCGTATAGTAGCGTAGTTGTATTGCAGGCTACAACCGACGCCATTCAATGGAGTTCTTGTGAAAACTCGAAAGATCACATCTGACTATACAGTTCACATTTCTCACAAAAACACATAATTTCTACTCAAAAACTATCAATATCCTGCAACTATTGTTCATTTTAGAGTAATTATACACATCTTTAGAAAATAAAACTGCACAGCACAACGTCACCTTTCAGTTCCCGCCAAAAACTCCGACCGATTGTATTATGTTCAGCGTTACCAGATGACCATTACAATTAACCCCCAAATTTTTTTTCAAAAACCCCAAAAATAAGCTTTTTGAGAAAAAAACCCCAAAATAGTTTTTACTTATTTTAAAGGAGAAAGAAAAAAGCAAAACCACCGTCGTAGCGAAAACGACACTAATGACGTCATCATTTTCCCTCACGGGGCGCTCACAACGACCCGTGTCAATAGGTGCGTTAAATAACCATTCCACTTGAGTATCCGATTGTGACGCCAGCAAATAAGTGAAACGGGAAAAACCGCAGTTGTGAACGTGATCATTGTCAGTCTCTAACGGAAAGTAGCCTATGGGATACGACGCATACGAGTAGAGACGGCATAATAAATAAATAACGTAAATGAACGAACGAATGAATTAGATTATTAAAATGAACTATTGAATTGAAGTATTATTCACTAGTGGAGTATAATTCTAAGATAAAGTAATAATACCGTATTGTGACTTAGATATAATAATTGTAGTGATGAGAATTGTGTTTGTAGATGAATTATTGATACTTAAAATATCTCTCCAAAATTTCTCAAAATAAAATATTTCCCCCCGAAAGTCCCCCAAAGAATCTTTACCCCCAAATCTCCCCCCAGACGTCAAATAAATACCCGAATTTGCAGGGAATCCCCCATCTGGCAGCACTGATGATGTTGGGCAATATATTCAATCTCCATATATTAAATCTACTCTGTGATATTCAATGTACTCTGTGATGTTGGGTAGTTGGGTATGATGATGACAGATAAGCACAAGCTACACCAAAAAGTTGATTTCTGGCAATTCATGTCTTATATTGATATTATTAGGGGAGTTTTTGGCGGGAACTGAAAGGGGACGTTGCGCTGTGCAGTTTTATTTTCTAAAAATGTGTAAAGACTATGAAATGAACAATAGTTGTAGGATATTGATAGTTTTTGAGTAATAATTATGTGTTTTTGTGAGAAATGTGAACTGTATAGTCAAATGTGGCCTTTCGAGTTTTCACAAGAACTCTGTTGAATGGCGTGGGTTGTAGCCTACAACTGCGCTACTATACGAAGATTTATACATCAGACTTGGCTGTATGGACTAAGATTCCTTTGCCTGCCTTTGTGGCAAACTCTACTAAAAAAAATTGATATTATTAGTGTCAATATGTCATATAAAAATGACATTAGTATTTTTGTTTTTCCTGTATAAATACAAGGCAAAGATTGTAAATCATACAGCCTTATCAGGTGTTATATCGGAAAAGATGAAGAAATAAATATTGGCTGATTTCCACACGATTTTACTACAACGACAGCTTAAGTCCTTTTTCAAGTTATTTAATACTTTATATTCCGCATATCCTGCGAGATTTTTTTCGGGAGTATTTAAAGTGGTTAGTATACATTAAAAATAGCTAATTCGGATCCTATAGATACCTACTAAAACAATATAATTCTTCACTTTTATATTTCCCGAGAATACCTAACTTCGAAAACACGTGATATTAGGACTTGATCAATATGTGTTTCTATATTTATAAGACATCTTTAATAGAACAGATGTAGTTATGTGTGCCGTTAGTAACATTTCTTATCCTGGGTTAATACGGGAAACTCCGAAATTCATACCTACGAGAAATTCCTTACCCCGCTAAAATTACCCTTTGACTTTAAATACAGATAAAATATCTGTAACCTACGTTACCTATTAGACGTGGACAAAGTCGCGGGCATACCCTAGTAAAAACATAACATAAAATGAATAGGAGTTAAAATAATACAAGAACGTTATAATATCGTTTTATTATCTGTACTAGTCGCGAAAACTTAATAATAAGATATACTATATTTTAACTTATTCAACTACCTACATTTTAAATGTATGTGTCGTTTTGAAATATAACTTAATACACAAACCTTTTAGCAGTCAAATTATTAAATCTTAATGTGCAGGCGATGGACTATATCTATTTATACTTCTACATATTATTAGTGTCTGGAAAAAAGGTAGCTCCATACCCTACCTACATACATTTAAATATGTAACAAGTTTACCGTTTTTATATTTATAATACTAGCTGTACCCGGCAGACGTTATCCTGCCTTTAAAAAATAAAAATCTAGAACCCGATTCCAGCATCATCTACCGGGACCAAATGTTAATCTAAACTATTCTCAAATCCACTTGAACAAACAAAACATTTCATCAAAATCAAGCCCAGCGTTTAGGAGTATCGCGGCGCCACCTAGTGGGTCCAATCGTTTATTAAAACCATTCCGAGACAAACTTCAACACATACAACAACAAAAAGAACACCTAAATTCTGGTACCCGATTGTAGCGCCATCTACCTGGTTCAAATTAAAATCTAAATCATCCCAGCAGAAAATTATAAAAATCCTAATAACGCTATTAAAAAATGTGTTGATCGTAGAGGGCTGAAAATTTAGGGTTGTATGTATTTTTTAATTAAAAAATATTTTTATTTTTTTTAATCGGGGTGGACTACCCTAAGCATTTAGGGGGATGAAAAATAGATGTTGTCCGATTCTCAGACCTACCCAATATACACACAAAATTTCATGAGAATCGTTCAAGCCGTTTCGGAGAAGATGGTAAGTAACACTGTGACACGAGAATTTTATATATAAGATTATAAAATTTTGATACGAGATCCTGCTGCGATCCTTTGCGTCCTGTGAATCCCGCGGTAATTTTCCCGGGAATGGTAAGAAATTGTGAAAATTAGCTAATTCCGATATGATCTCGCTAGAACGATAGTTGAAGTTCTTTTTCAAATGATGAGGTACTTTATATTCTGAGAATTCCGTGGGAATTTCCCAGAAGTAGTTTCAAATCATGAGGGTGATATGATTAGTACTAGAACAATAGGCTACGTTCTTTTTTAAATGCTGTAGTATATTATATCCTGGAAATCACGGATTTTTTATTTGCTTGATATGACAGTTTTTATATTTAATAGACATCGGCTTAACTTGTAGTTCTGTATGCCTTTAATAACATTACTTATCTCGGGTTTTTAGAGGATTTTCCGGCATTCACGTATTTTCATACTAAAAATCCTAGTTATTACATTAATAAATTAACACTAGAGTAAGGTCGTTTATACTTTAAAACCCATACGAAATATAATTTTAGTTAAAACCAAACTACTAAAAAAAAGATTAAACAAAATAAGCAACTCATTACAAATTTTGTTACATTCAGAACAATTTATGTTTTATCAAGTGAATCTCTCACTTTATGCAATTCTTCAATATTGTATCTAAACATATCTTTATTAGCATGGTGAGTAATAAGATGATTGAATAATTCACTCGTTGTAAACAGTAAATTACATTTTGAAGTTTTGTTTTGATCTCCTTGATTTAAAGTTGCAGTTATCATAGTGTTCTATTGCAGCTACTCTATTAATAATGTGCAAACTACATTTACATTTGTAAATTTTTACACATTCATTATTGTTGCCTTGATCATTCATTGCACAAGGTTCAGCATATTTAACTGTTTTAGCGGTGCCTTTTATGGAACCTAATGATAAATTAAGATTATTCCGGCACAGAGTGTAATCTATTTGAATAATGTTTATATTGTCAACTAGAAATAGTGAATCCTTTTTGTGTTGTTCAACATGTTTATCGAGGTTATTTAAGGTTGAAAAAAATAAATTACACTCAGAACATTTAAATTTTTTAGATGAGAATTTATGCTTTGAGATGTTCTGTTCAGTATCAAAACATGTCCCACATTGGACACATTGGAATAAATTATAATCACATAGAATACCAACATAGGATGGGATTAGATGATTATTGGTGCTAGGTTCTTTTCTTCTTCCAAACATCACTACTTTCATATATCCATCATTAAAGTTGGCGAGATTTACATGATGTTTTAAATGGTTATCATAGTCATCCCTTTGAAAATTTAAGCCACATTCATCACATTGTTTTATATTATCATTTTGGCAACGATGTGTTTTACAATTACTTTTTTGTACAACAACATCACAATTTCGGCATTGGTAAAGTATGTGTAATTCACAAGAAGTAATAAACCTGTTGTAAACCTTATCTTCATTTCTATTGAAAGTAACAATTCTTAGTGCTTTTAAATTGATGTCTTGATATTCATGTATTTTCTCATGTTTCCCTTGTGCAGACAACAGATCAAAATTAAGTCCACAAATTGAACAAGGATACTGTAGGTTATTTTTCTTACAGATATCTTCAATATGACTTTTTATATATATAGGATCTGTAAAGCGACGACATTGATCACATTTATATACTGTAATGTGTGATTGTCCTTGTTGAATTATGGTCATTTTAGCTCTATGTTCAAATTCGTAAATTGAATTAAATATTATTCTCTGTACTCTTTTGGGTGATAATGATTGAAATGTATGTTTTAGCCAAACTTTGTTTTCTGCTTTGAAGTAATAAGGATTAAATATTACTATGTAAAATTCAGTTTTATTAGTTGAACAAATATTACAGTGAATATCGTAATATTCTGCTGTAAACTTTAGTGAGCACCCATGACAAGTTTTTAGTGTATCAATTACTTTATTCCGAATGTTATGCTCCTGACAGTGTTCCACTACTTTATCGTATTCATGCAATGATAAGTAACAACTTTTACAGGAAAATATCAAAACTTTCTCATTGCTTGAAATATTATCAACCATTTGTTCGGATGTTTTGGTTTGTTTGATTTTTGTAGAGGTTTCATTTTCTTGCACTAACTTCTTTATTTTAGTTATGTCTTTATTCTTAGTAGTAAATTCGTGAAAAGGAATATGCATTTTGTATGCACGATAAGACATCTTTGTATCACATTTTTGACAAGTGATATATTCTACATCTCCACAAGTGTGATTTTCTACGGCACTTTTAGATAAAAATTGCAAATTGCATATATGACACTTAGAGTATTCTGGAATTGGAGGCTTTATTTTCTTGCCATTCAAGTCAAGAAAAATGAAATCACTTAACTTCAAGTTTGTTTTAATTCTATGCTCTTTTTTGTGACTATAAAAGGATTGATTAGTAATCACAAGTCCACAGTGTTTACAATTATGTTTCATAATATTTGAACAACGAGCCTCTAAGTGAGCCTTATGATTATGTGCAACATCATTAATATAACTCTTGCAAGATTTGCAATAATACAATACCATTCTTTTTATGTGTAATTGGCTTGGATCCTCTTTAGAAAAAACATGTTCTTCTGTTTCCATCTCACTGTTTGATGTTTTATATAAGTGATCAGCATCCTCTAAAATTTCTATTGATGAAATGTAAATGAAGTCACAAAGCTTCATTTTTTCATGTTTATGTAAATATTTGTGATGTTCAATTACTCTTCTGTCTATTAAGATGTCACATACTTTACAGTACCCAGAATCTGATGGAGTGGATTCACATGAATGATAATGTTGCATGTAACGCGATTCTTCAAAATATACGGCGCATTTTATACAACTGTATAAATATTTGTCAATGTTGTTTTCATATATATCAACAACATTAATATTCTTTGAAACATCATGTTGTTTCATATGCAGGAGATTACCTTCTTTCTTGAAAACTAATTGACAAATTGAACATCTCCATTCAGGTAAGAGTTCCGCATGATCAGAATGCCGCATTGCATCATGAACAGAAAAAAAGTGTATTTCACATTTGCAGCATTTAAAAAGTAGTGATTTCAGAGCAAATACTCGATGCGTCGGTTTAAATTTTGTAAAAGGGACCTTATAGTTTCTGGGCAATTTCCATGAATGAGAATCATTTACTTTTAATAAATTGTTTTTTGAAATTTTATCTTTAATTAAATCATCATCTGGCAGAATTTTGACCCTTCTCGTGTATTCTATTAGATGGCGTTTTCGTATATGTTTATTGTAATTATTATAATCACCTTGATAGATTGAACAAATTTTACAATAAGGATTGAACAGCACCTGTTCTACTGAGGTTTGTTTTCCTCTACTATGATTATTTCCTAAATGTTTTAAGTAAGTTTCCTCATCTTTTATATAATAAGAGCATATTGGACAGCTAAACCACTTTTTCTTGTCTTTGGTAGGAATCACCTCATTTTGAATTACTTTATTATTTTTCTCACTGTAATCATTGTTATTCTTACTTGAAACATTTTCTTCATTATATGTCTTAACATTATTGTACCTGGAATTGTCATATATAACATCATCGTGATCATCTACTGACAGCTGGTCATCATCATCTGAAGTTTCTTCATCTGCTAAGTTAACAAACACATTTTTTTCAATTATGGATTTGTTCACTAAATCACATTTTTCCTGAGGAACAAGTTGCTTTGATAATTTATTTTCACCAGATGCAAGGACATGATATAAATGTTCAATAAGAGACTTTTCATCCAAAAATATTGTGGGACAATGAAGGCATCTAAAGCCTTTAGTTGCTGAATGAGAATATAGAGTTTTGCCATTATTCTCTGTATAGGTCATAACATCTGTCCTAAAGCCAGCTTTATAACTTTTTACACAATTTCTTTTGAAATTATTTCGTAAAGAGTGGTCTGCATTCCATTCTTCAATTTGATGTCTTTTGTAACTATTTAATTTGGATATTGTACAATGGTTAATAGTACCATGGACAATTTCCTTATGGATATCAAATTTACTTTTGCTTGGAAATAAGATCATACATATTTTGCAATATGTGTGTTTCTGTTCTAAGAATATTTTGATATCTTCAAGAACAACTTTAACCTGCAAGTAAGATGTTAATACACTGTTTCCTTTGTTTGATTTGGTATTATTGATTGCATTCCTTGAAATCAAAGTGGGTATAGAACTAAGTACTAATTTACTGGGTAATAGTGACGCACAAGGTTTCTTTTCTGAAGCTAAAAAAGGTTTTCTGTTGTTAGAATGTATTTCTTTTGTATTGGCATAAAAGTTTTGAGTTTTTGCATGGGTTTCTTTGACATGCAAATCAAATGACTGTGATTCATCAAGCACTAATCTTGTAGAAATATTTTCTTCTTGTACGTCCTTTATTATTGGTTCTGAAAACACCATCAAAAAATTTTATAAAGCAATATAACACAGTGGTTGTCATTATAAATGTTTAGTAGGTATGGTTACAAAGTATTAGTCCATTCCATCTTCCTTCAACATTGATCCACATTTAATAAAATGTGTATTGTATGACACTGATAAACACTTTATAAGTTGTACAATAAGATAGAAGTATATTGATTACAAAATATTTAAAGAAATTGTTCACAAGTTGTGTAAGTTGTTCCTACTGCTTTCCTTGGGTAACTTTGATTATCTTACAGAATTTTTTGTATGACTAGAACAAAGATTTTTTTACTATTCTCATTACATTATACATACATTACATTGTTTAATTAAATATTTGTGACAATTATGATGTTTCCTTAATTTATTTCGTCTAGCTAATAATTTATTTGGTTTTTGGTTTACCAAAAAATAATTACTCTAATGGCACTGATTCCTCTGGGATAATGTTATAATTATTAACCATTTCACACAGATGTAGTGATGGATCTGAATGTTTTATCTGTGATGTGATATTGTTATAATTGTTAATGTCGTTAAATAATGACAGAAACCTTAAGTATAAGGTAACATATGTATCTATAGATAGATTTTAATGATCACCAAAACACAAGTTACTAAAATACACAACAAGGAAATAGTTACACACTTGGTAAACAAAAGGCAGCCTTATAACTAAAAGGGATCTCTTCCAGGCAAATTGACTCACTGAAAGGAATTTCTTAACTTATATTACACATAACATTTAATTAAGAAAGAATGAATGAATAATTTTATTGCAAATACATTAAAGTACAATGGGCGGTCTTGTCACCAAAGGGGATCTCCTCCAGACTAGCCTATACAATCATTATCGACACGGACTACATTTTTTACTGACTTCATAATTATTAAATGGAAGATTACAGTGTGCGTTTATTTGCATTCATCATTAAAAATTATAGAAAAAATGTTAATGACATACATGGACAGCAGTTACAATTTAAAGTAGAGTAAGCACATACATTCCTGCATAAGGTTAATACAATCCTGCATACTTCGGCTGGGCATAACCACGTTCTAAGTCTCAGCCTTTCCTACACAAAAGCGCGGGGCACATGGGAGGAGGGTGGTTTTAGTGGGTATTGGTTGCTGCCCGTGCAACTTCTCTGAGTTACCACACATGCTGGTCAATACTGCGGGCGGGTTACGACGAGAAATCGAGTAACTCCCTCGCATCCCTTGCAAAGGATCCAGCATTGTTCGTAAACAGAATTTACCCTGCCTTAAAAAAAAATTCCTGCATACTTGCACACCAGTGAAACTGGTTAAATGTATGAACCATGTATTTCTAGGAATAACAACTACATTCATGCACGAATAAATATTTTATTTCATTTATTTCCTGAGTGAATTTTTAAATGTGGCAAAGGATTTAGCTTTTCTGATGTCTATGGGCAAAGGATTCCAAAGGAAGACAGCCTGAATGGTGAAGGAGCTAGAATACAATGTTGAAGAGTGTGCAGGTGCCATTAACTGGAGATTATTAGTGTAGCGTAAATTGAGGCTATGTGAAGTATAAAAGAAGTTGAAAAATTCCTTAAGGTAAGAAGGGGCATACATAAGGTATGAATAAAATGTGATGTAGTTAATGGAGAAGATGAGCATTCTGACAAAGTGTGATAGGCAATAACTTTACTTTATTGCAGTATTCAGAAACATAATCATATTTATTTAACCAAATATGAATCTTATACAAATATTTTGAAGATGTTCAAGTTTAATAAGTTGGTCTTGAGTGATATTACGATAGCAAGCATCAGCAAAGTCAAGGATGGGAAGCAAACTTGATTGAGTAAGCGCATTCCTAGTGGCAGTCTGAAGGAAATTATTCAGTCTCCTAAGCAATGCATAGAATGCAAAGATCTTGCAAATTAACTTGGTAATGTGGGGCCGCCCACATAATTCTTTGTCCATAAGTATACCAAGATTCTTGACTTGATCACTGTTAGGAATAGGTGTTCCATTAAAGATATATTTATATAAAAATGTATTTTAGTACATACACTAATGTAGCTATTTGTTAATAGCAATATTAACATATTTAATAAGACACATGTGACCAGTCTCTAGCTATAACATTATTGAAGATGAAGCCTGAGAATTATACTAAGGATGTATAGAGGAGAGAGACATCACAATTACAGTCATTACTTATAGGCAAACACTACATACAATTACTTATTTTGAAGTATCAAAATTACATAACATCAAAGAAAACTAACAACAGTAAAAGCTGATTCAGATTGATAGTTACTGAATTCAAATGGTGCCAGTGCAGGTGCTGAGAATTGATTTGTGCCATTTACATGAAGCCAGTAGCCATTTATACGATGTCAGTATGAAGCCAGCACTGGCTTCCTACAATTTTGAAATCAGTAGCTATAAACTTACCTTCTTCAATTTCTTTCTTTAATTTAGAAATATCTGGAAATATTTTCTTAATTAATGGATTATCAAAGATGTCATGTTCTTCAATGTCAATATCATCCACCATGTCTAACATGTAATACTATAACAATAGGCAACCTGTAAAATACAATTTATTACAATTAGGCAGTGTTGTTGATATGTTGGTGTAGTAGGAATATGAAATCTGTATGCTCAGTATATGCAGTACTTAAAGCTAATTTCTCTGCCCTATCTGGAATAATGTTAGTATTAGTCACTATGGCCAAATGCCTCTTGTTTATAGCCCTAAAAATAATGCTGTTAATGATTGGCGACATTAATGTATATACATCTGTGAATGTTTAATATCATTAAGAATTAATAACAATGTTGCATCAGAATTAATGTTAAAGAACATTTGCATGCCTCATAGGCAAAACATGTGAATGTATGTGTGTATTTCAATGTCACCTCAAATTTATGTACCATGTTTTAAGCAAATAAATGAATTTTGATTTTTTTAGAAAACTTGCATTAAGCCCTTAACTACATCTATATGACACAGTCGCTAGCACTATCCTAAACATAGCAGGATAAAAGTGATTGCCCATTTGCTTGAAGTTGGGGCAGGAGCAGAGTAGAGAGGTCATTTAGCACTTATTTTAGATAACTTAACTCTTCTATGAAATATTAACATATATCAAATGTAACTGATAAAAGACATTTATTAAAATGTAATTTATCTTTTATTTTTTCAGTATTTTAGTGGTTTATTACAAAATGTGTCCCAATATAGCATTTTAAAAGCAACACAATACTGAGTGCAGCAGTTTGTAAATGTAATTATCATATCTTCACAATTATAAAATTTTAAAACTCATCCATATTTGTCTAAAATTTCTGTATTTATGAATACAGAACACATTACATATGTGTAATTCCCCTAGCAGTGCTACAACTCCTGTTTAACAATTAAAAGAAAACAAAATGATAATTCTAAAATAACTTTGTGGGAAGCACATTGGGTTTAGACATTAACTTCATAAACTATGCATATCATTAGAATTATACATTATTTAATAAAATCTCATTTACTATACCTATGCTTCTTGAAGAAATAAACATCAGGTTTAAAAATGCAAATTTTATCATTAATAATATACAGCAGTTTTTACTTCATTATATACAGCAGTTCACAGAGTACATTGAATATACAGCAGTTTTTACTAAAGATGTGTAACTCAGGAGTGATTGATTTAAAAGATGTATAATCTTTCAAAATTCGAAATCACTCTTTAAATCTTTGATTTTAGAAATACATCTTTAACTCATTACGTTAAGATTGATTTTAGTCACATGGAATGATGAAAACTAACAAATCAGATACTTGGATGTAGTTTGAGACAGTAGATACAGGATATTGTGAATTGAAATGAGATAACATGCGCACTCTAATAAATACAATGATGATACACAGTAAATTAGACTCTCTGGCGTTAATTTTAAGCTTAAAACCGGTCAACTTAATGAATTATGTCATTCGAAACCAAAGATTTAAAAGAGTTAAAGATTTAAAAGAGTGATTTAAAGATTTAAATCTTTCAAGGAAAAAGATTTATAAATCACTGATCTCATTGGTGATTTAGTTTGCGCATCGCTAGTTTTTACTTCATTTATTTTTATTTTTATTTATTTAGGTTTATGGCTTGGCAACTAGGCCTTTAAGCCAGATCTTAGTTTACAATATAGTTTTTTCATATTCTTAAGCCTATGTGTAGCACAGCTGAACTGTAGGTAATCAGCTAGTGCCATTCAACGGAGTTCTTGTGACAACTCAAAAGGCCACATTTGACTATACAGTTCACATTTTTCACAAAACACATAATTACTACTCAAAAACTACCAATATCCTACAACTATTGTTCATTTTAAAGTAATTTTACACATTTTTAGAAAATAAAACTGCACAGCACAACATCTCCTTTCAGTTCCCGCCAAAAACTCCATTTTTATTTTTAGATTAGATCACACCACAGACTACTATGGATAGTTCCGTTCCGCTTATAGCAGTGTCATATCATAACCGTAGACAGAGAATCCTATAGACACCGCTATAGCGTGCCGCAGAAAGGGACAAAAAAGATGACGTCACTATATTTAGGGATACCTTGTGAGGAAAAATAATTGTGATAATTAGAAATTTGGATGTAAGGAAGATTTTCATCGATAGGTTGCTATGCATTCTATGCGAAGGAGAAGACATGCTGCGTAATTCAAATTAATTGCAATGAGGGCAGGAGACTAGGGATAGATGATGGTGATGTAGTCATAAATAACTGCCGTTTCTCATGTGATAGTAGGTTCTGGCTTTGAGAATAAATAATAGAACATGTTTATTTTTAATTTTTTCAAGAAGTCTTTATTGGTAGAGTCTACAGATTCCAATAAATCCCCATCTTCCTCACTTATTAATGACTTTGTTTTCAGTTCTGCAATAACATATTCTTGTTTAGCTACCTTTTTCGTTAAACGTCTACTTGTTTCTCGAAGAGCTCTTAATTTTTTCAGTCGTTCGGATGATTAGATTTTCTAGCTTTGCCATTTTTTTCGCAATGTTCGAGGTGTGTACTCTGGCGTCGTGTCCTAAAATCAAATAAACCGTTTATGGTTACTAAAACCATAACTTTATTGGAAACAATATTTTTTGGACACAATATTTTTGTTTGTATTACTTCCTAGTGATGGTTGTATATGCGAATTAAAATAACGAAAGTAATTAATCTTAATACTGTACATCTGTATTGATTGCGGGAAAATCATATTATTTTTATTTAATATAGTGCACTTACAGGAATGTTTAAATGATTTTCAGTTTCCATAATTGTATCTTCATTTAAACTGAAGCAGGAACATGATGGAATACAAGCCATTTTTTCCTAAAAAAAAATTCAATTTATACAAAAAAGTGTGAAGAAAGTTGTTGTTTACAGAAAATAGTACTTTGAAAAATGTATACAGCTGCGCCGCTTTTACTAATTTTGGCAACTTAAACGGCATTATTACTTAATTGTTGTAGTTATTGAGAGTGGGTGTAACGCTAGATAGTGTGTCATTGTGTAGAAGACAATCTAAACCAACCAAAGCCAAGTGATTTCGATTCTTAAAGGAGTTTGTCATTAAATCGAGTGAGGTTACATGGAGTTCAGACTGTAGTTTTAAAAACACTAAACATATAAAAATCTTAAAAAACCTGGTTCGAAACTTAATATATTAATAACTGAATATTTACCAGAATAGGTACAGCATTAGGGAATAGCAGTGTAACTTTTTTCTTTTTGATTAACAATTTTTTCTCAAAATGCAAATGCAAATTTTTGATGATGGTTTTGGTGTCCAATCTGTCCGTCCTGCAGCTAATATCCAATTCCGATGTAAATTATCAGGTTCAGGAAAACTACAACAAGCCATCAAATTTCATTAATACACGATGCAGAATAAATTCCTAATTGTATTTCCTATAATAGTGTGAAATAATTTTAAAAAAAGTTGGCCACACTAAATTTTAGGTGAAAATTTGTAATTGTTATTTTTGTGCTATTTTAACATGAATTTACGTCTAGAGTACATTATACACAATATATGAACATAATAAAATGCTACTGAATGCCTAGTAACTGATAAACAGTGGTATACTTACGAGTGAAAAGACAATCCTGGGTTTTCGTTCCGCTATCACTTTTACACCCTTTAAGGCTACACCGCACCATGTTCTTAACAAAAAGGTTGAAATAGGAAGTCTAAGTTGTTGAAAACAAAATATAATATGAATTACTTCACATAAAGCACGTGAAAACTGTATTTTATAGGAAGACGATAGCTGCTGCGCTTCAGCTGTCGAACTTTGTTAAGCACACCGGTGGTCTAAACTGCGGCACGCTCAGTGAAACAAAAAATAGTATCGTTCTGTCTCATTCTTTTATACTACATCGGCATAAGTTGCTCTTTTTCTTGTGTGAATGCGACAAAAACTATCAATTTGTCTATAGGTTTCTCTGTCTACGGTCATAACAGTCAGTACAATTATTTTTTAGAGATTTTTTGCGTTTATTAGTAGGTACTTATTGCAGTAGATGTCACTGTTCTCAAATTAAACACCAAATGAAAGAAAATAATATGTTTCGTTACACGCAGTTGTTTTAATACTTGTTCAAGAAATATTTGATATGTTTTTATGTTTTTGCAATCCATATCAGCTAATAAATATATTTTAAAGTATGTAAGTTCTATTCCTCACATTTTCAAATTATAAAGCTCTTTTTAACTTTCATTACTGGATTTTTGACGAATTGTCGATTTACCAAAAACTTATTTCAAAGATGTCAATTATGTCAAAACCAAAACGATATTTCGATCGATCGAGTCACACTCGTGAACGTATGTACTTTGTTTGTGTTTTTATTATTTATCGACAACCTTGTTAGATTCCTGGACTCCGAAGACTTCGCTTATCACGTTTACTAGTGTTCTGTGATCACGTTAGACTTTCGCATGTACCCTAAACACCGATTTGCCTAACGATTTCTTCTATGTTAACTTGGATTATGGCTTCTTCTGAAAGTAGTTGTTGTGTGCCCAGATGCGGTAAAACTTGTAATTAAATCATCCTTACGGCACCAGATTAGTCGTGGATACAAATGATGTTATGAAAATGTATGGCTTTGAATATTTTAATAAAAGGAAACATAATAAATCACGCTACCGCTAAATTGTTGTTTTATTTACTAATAAATAAACATTTTTTGAAAAGGCTTTTGGGAATTGCAGGAGTTAAATTATTAACTCCCGCAATTTCCAAAAGTCTGATATAAAAATCAAAATAATACTAGACGCCCTGGATGGTTTTCGCCGTTGAATAGTGTCGTATACCGATAAAGTGCGTTAGTCTTAGACCATTAAACCATGGACGAGCCTCGCGTCTAATTTAGCTAACAAAAAATTCAGCCATTTGCTGCGGGGGGAAGAGTAAAGCACACATTGAAACAATCGCACACACCCAAATATTATTTGTGTTGTCATAAACGCAAACATGTACAAATCTTCAAATTGGTTTAGAGACAGCGTATATTTACACTCGTTACGCACACAAAGACGACTCACACATTTCAAAATACAAGAAATTGCCATATCATTATTCAATTTGCCTCGTAATTTAATCATAATAGACTAAATATTCATTATTATTTTTTATTATAATATTGGATTATGAAATAAACTTTAATATTGTAATAATTAAACAGTACCACATAGATGATTTATTAAACTAGCACTAGTTGAAATAAGATCATAGTTTCACAATTTTATGTAAATCCTAATCGCTAAAAAAATCCATGAACATAATAAATAATTATGTACATATAATTCAAATATTTACTTGCAACGTAATTTAAATGGCCTTTATTTTGAGGGAAAAAATGCTGGTATCACTATGTACAAAACTGTGAATTTCATAGGGATAGTAAATATCGATACTTTAATGTCGATATTTAAACTAGGAAAAATAATTTTGAATACTATAGATATGATGACAGTGGAATTAAACTAAAGTATAAGTTTAATTCATTTATTTTATAGTATTCTTCTTAGATATTCGCGACTGTTACACATAAATTAAACTAAGTTATTTACGGTTTTAAGCGCGATATTTATTTATTTTGCCAACGTTTCGGCTACTTTATAGCAGCTGTGATCACGGTTTAACTCGAGGCTACATATCAATAAGTAAGGTTTAAAAAAATATTAATCCAAGCGTGGGGCGGTTTGTAACGCGCCTCGCGGGAGAAGTGAGCGCGCGCGGAACACGCCGCGCCCCCATCTCGACGGCATAACGGCGGGCGAGAACCCTTTTCCCGGGTATCCATGGCTGGAAGCTGTGATGTTTAGGAATGTGAAACATACTCAAGCCGAAGCATTGATATGAAATAAAAGAATTGATATAGTGAATATTAATAAAATTTATTAAATGAATAAAACATAATATCAATAAATAAATAAAAAATAATATCATCTAGTAGTAAGAACCCTTCGCTGCAATACCGTTAACCCTATGTTCACAAAGTAGGTTATATAGAAGCGCTGATCTAGAAACAGGTAGACTCTCAAAGATCGGTGTATAATATATATAATCATTTGTAGTAATATTATATTGTAAGTGTAAAATATTATTGTTTTTATGAACAATGACAAATATATCAACTCATGACAGAAGCTCATCACCTGAGTACGCCTTGCCTTTAAGCCAAAAGTATTTCTATGAACATTTCATAACAAATTATATAATTTTGTGTAAGGCACCCCTCCTTATCCACCCGGCTGATGCTATGCCACATCATTAGCTATCAGTAAACGAGCTCACATCAAGACTAAGGAAGAACCTCCAAACTTTTAATTATAATTTGTTGAAACAACTATAAATATTATCTAAAGCTACGTCGGTTCACAACGTACTATAGCTGGCGAGAAGAACCGACAAGAAACTCTCCAGCAGTACGTCCTAACATTTAAGAAAACACATTTGGAGTGCCTTAAGTGTATAATGAATTGGGAAAACCATAAGACTTGAGTAAACGTATCACATCAAAGTCACTCTTCCAAAATATCAAATAAAATAGTAAATATGAGGAATAATACCTCAGCGACCTCCCCAGATACAAGATAAGAAAAGTATCACAATGAAGTAAAGATAAATTTTAAATAAAGATTAAGCAGTGACACCCTCTACATCTCATGAAATTCCCATTAAGTTATTAGTGTAAGAGTTTCAGGATGTTCCTCCGTGAATATGAAGTAAAGATAAAGGTAAAATGTAAAGGTTTAAATTGAAATAGTCATGAAATGGTGGTACTCTTCATCAAGGGTGTCAACATCAGTAATACTGCTCATATATAATTTCCTATTAATACATACATACACATACGCCAGGTCCCTTGCGGGGTAGGCACGAACAACAGAGCGCCATTTAGGCTTATTCTTACACACCTCACTTGCTTCTTTGACATTCATAGTTCTTGTCATGCACGCTCGTCTGTTCTTAAGGCTCCTGACATCACCTTCTGCTAGTACATGATCAATTTGATCATGGAAGGTGTGTCGTGGCCTTCCGCGACTTCTGCATCCATCCACTTTTGCATTGTATATCTGTTTAGTCATTCTTTCATCATACATTCTTTCCACATGCCCGAACCACCGGAGCATTCCTTTCTTATTAATAACCCTGTCTAATTCAGTCAGGATTTTCAAATTTGTCCAAATAAATATAATTTGATATAGTATATCTGATTAGCAAAATTAAAGTTAAAATAAACAACTCTATTGCACTAAACCATGCCAAATGCCGAAGGCAAACCTTCTTAAACAAGAAAGTATTTAAATCATTAAAAAATTTGTAAAACCTAATAAACTTTAAATTTATTAAAGTCCGTCAAGCTTTCCCAAACACGTCGCATGATTGTTGTTTATGACATTGTAGTGTTATAAAAGTTTATATAAATATATACAAATATATGAATAATCTAAATTCGATGGGGTAAAAGCAGTACTTTTTACCATCGTAACTTTTCATGTTGTGGGAGCAATACTTAAAAAAACTCTCACATTTGAATATTTTTCCTAGTATAGGTTAGTTAAATGTACCAAATTTCAGCAGTGTAGACCTAATCTCGGAAAATAGACGGACAGACGGACACGACGAAATCATAAGGGTTCCTTATTTTACAATAGAACCCTAAAAGTGGGTCGTTATTAGTATAACATATTTTCGACTAACAGTATCAAAGGTAGTTTTATCGATATCGACACGAGTTATATGTACAGATTATACGTCACTTTAGGCAGACTCGTGTAGCCAAAAAACAAACTTCGATATTCAAATTTCAAATTAGTCTCCAACGCAATAAGGGCTATAATTTCTTGAAGAATTTCGCATTAGACTCGTGTGTGTGTGTGTGAAGTGGGCAAGACTTTGAATATTTTGTTATTTGGGCATTGTTATACAAATATAGACTCAATTTCTTCGCAATAACAGTTCAAAGTAAAACAGAGATTCGTCGGAAGTCGATGCGAGATGTTTCATTAATTCGATTATAGAATCGATATTTTAAACATCAAGTTTAATAAACAACTATAAGTTATTTTATTAAAAATAAGCAATTATTAGACAAGAAAATACTTACATATGAAATGTTACACCATCTTTTTCTAGATTTGAGGTATTTGACTTTTTATCGCACACGTTAACAGCACAGGTTGGCATTTTTGAGGAGCTCCTCACACAGCCATAACGATACTAAGACTGTTAGAAATCGATTATTGAACTAGTTTTTATAAACGCGTTAGATTTTATAATCTTGTACCTTGGCGGAGGGGTATGCTCATACGAGGCTTGTCCATTGGTTTAATGGTCTAAGGCGTTAGTATACATATATTATGACTGTTGACTCTATACCAGTATATATAAAGTACTCTGTGATTGTGTCGTATACCGATAGAGTGCGTTAGTATATATATTATGACTGTTGACTCTATACCAGTATATATAAAGTACTCTGTGGCTTATAGACTATTATTATCTATATCTCTCTATATAGTGTTTCATCTATGATTATTATTTTCCCTAAAATTATAATAATCACAAACTAAAAAGTCCGATTTGACATTTAAGAAAGTCCATAGAACGTAACTAGCGGTGTGCGATTATGAGATAAACTAATGAAATCATTCGATTATGAAGTCAATTTTGCTCAAATGTGAATTATATTTAAAAGCTTTAGCGGGAATTGAAAGCTGATGTTGAGTTGTGCATTTTAAATTTTATTTTTAATATAACTTTTAAAATAACAAATTGTTGCAGAATATTCATAATTATAATGTGAGAAACATCATCGGCGCAGTCAAGTGTGGCCGTTAGGATTATCACAAAAACTTCTCTTATTACATCAAAGCTGTATGGACTACGTACTTTGCCTGCCGTTGCAAAGAAGAAAAATACAACAATACCGTAGACAGAGAATCCTAGGTTTCTCTGTCTACGGTAGACAGAGAAACCTGTCTACTAACAATACCTTTTTTTTCTTGTTAAATCATTTAAATTCACATGCAATCAAAAGAATCAAGTGTATACATTCTTTTTATCATCATTGTCAGTTGCTAAAGACAAAATTGAGAGGTGTCAAGGGACACCCGGATGGAACGAAGTTCCTTTCGATTAATTAGTGAAAGAATTGTAATTATTTTATAGCAAAAATGTCGTTACAACTTTTGGTCTTAATTTTTTCCGTCTAGCCCCCTTTCGCAACACGCGATAAGGAACTTCGTTCCAGAAACAATTTCTACCTTATTGTGTATTGTATGTCTAATCTACAACCGGATAAAACTTTAGTTAAATAAATAAACTCCATATAAGTATGAAATAAATTCAATTTTCAACCTATGTTAAAATTTGAGGACTTGTCGCTGTAAGTGACAACTATATTCAATGTACTCTGTGGTGACAAAATAAGTCGCGATGCGGCCATTAAAAACATTGGTTGAAAAACCGATAAACTAAAAAAAATATAAGACTATAGGCACCTAGTGAAAGCTAAATTTTATTTCAAAGATTTTTACCTTTATTTGGAATAAAGATGTGTTGTTCATGCCATTAATTTCCAAAAAAAAAAATCCTCTCCACTCTCCACCTCACCTCACAGCTGATCAAATGTCAGGAAAATGGAGTTTTGTTACGCATTTTACAATACCGAATAAAAAAACCTAAATATGAAATCAAATAAAATGGTTTTAATAACCACTTTTGGTTAAAATGGATAATACAAGTCCATTTCAACCCTGGGCCTCCGACGATAGTGCAAAAAATGTTAAAATTGAAAGAGAATTAGTGGATGACGCGAAACTTCATCGGGAAAATGTCAATCATCCAAAACACAGACAAACTGCGTCTTACGATAAAGAAAGTGTCGTCGTTCCCACCATCGCACCGGGATCATCGGGCGCCGCGGGCCCTAGCGGCGAGCCCGCGCGCGGCACCGACGCAAAAATGGACTCTGCCAAAGTAGCTTCTATGCAACAAATCGTGGAGAATACACTCAGGTGATTACTGATAAAAATTCACTAGGTGTCCAACTATAATAAATACCTCTAAATGAAAGTGCAATATAGTTCTATAGGCCCATATTGTCAAGAATTTTTAAGGTAGTAATTTTTTTAAGAAAGGATATTGATATTCTTTGTATACACCATAACAGCTGTTTAGGAAGTATTTATAGTTACCTTTAATCATGTTAATAATGTAACTCATGTAAATAACATATCAGAAATTGATGCTATATATACTTGGAAGAAATTACAGAATAGTATAAGTATTTGTGTATAAATATTTACAATATCTACATAACTGTATTGTAAACCAGAAAATTATATTTAACTTAATAAATAACATATACAAATAAGAATGGGTGCTTTTATTTGTTTAAGCAATCTTTTTTAGAAACTTATTAGCCAGGATAAGATTTGCATATAGATTTAATCTAAGTTATACCTAATAATCATTCTAATATAGAAACATCACACATAGTAACTTAATTCTTTATAAAACAGCTTGTAATATTAAAACTATGTTTAATGAGGAAGTAGTCTATTTAGTAGTTTTTGTATGAGAGAATAACAAATATCCATCTTCATAAACTTTATTATATTAATAGAAAAATATGCATAATCAGTTGATTGATTATCCTGTGAATGTTTCAGCCAAGAAGGGCGACAAAGGGTAACACAACTTTTAGAGGCAGTAGAAGCCTTAAGTGGTGCTGAAAGGTTATTATTGTACTTGAAATTGCCTACTGGAGTACCCCCGCAGGACCCTCTCAAACAACCAATAAATCCACTGGGATCCAGGTACAGTGACATTACAGTACTATTCAAACACATTGACTTTTGTGAAAATTTAATTCATAAGGTAACTAAGTTTTGCAAAACAAAGACATAGTAAATTCACTATATCTTAGTTTGCATAACTTATTATTACACATAATTATTTTAAAAAAAATGGTTAAGTTTACATAACATATAGTATATAGTGCATAAAAAAGTATTAAAATCTAGTTTTAATTAAATCATAAATTACCTGTTGTATTGTTAGATTTTATTCACTATTGAATAAATATAGCCTATTACATATATTTATAGAATGGCAGTCAACATATAACAATATGAATTTTATTATGTTTTATTATTATTGGTTTAGTTTATCAACATAGGCTTAGTTTATTATTAATTGGTGTTTTCCATGTTACTCTGTCCATTACATTTTTGATATTCCTATTCAATTTTTTTTTTTTCAATTTTTTTTTTTATGTAATTGTATCACCAAAGTAGTATTGAAATGGGAAATTGATCAGTATTAGAGTAAAGAGATGGCATATATTAAACCTAGACCAAAGGCTATAAACTGCCTGATTTTTTGGAATGGTTAAGTACTCACTGAAGTATAGACCAACAATGCAACACACCGAACATATCTGATTATGGCTCTCTAGCCGATTGCAGATGACAATGAGGAAAAAAAAAATTAGAGTAAAAGAGGTAAATTGAACAATATTAGAGTAAAGGTAAACAAAAAAATATGGTTGAGCGGTACTTCAAATGAATGGGAAAACTTGTTAGAAAAAAGATTTTCTTATTATCAAAGCTATACTTCAAAGCTCATATTGTAACCAAGATTTCCAGAGTGATGATTTTAATGTTTGGGCATAAACTTTTTAGCACATTACCATGCTGCCATGGTTTTTAAATATTTCAGGGCTGAACTTCAACAGACTGTAACTTGGATACAGACACATTTAGAAGTGGACCCTGATGTTTCATTACCTAAACAAGATGTTTATGATGAGTATATGTAAGTACTTCAAATTTATTTCCTTTATGTGCTCCCATTAAATTATTATTATATAAATAGGATTTGTCCACTTTTGACAGATTAGTTATTTTGCCAGTATTTAAAATCAAAGGGTATTTTCAGCAGGGCAAAGATTCCTGTGAAAACCTGAGTAAAGTAATATTACTAAAGGTATACATAACTACATTTGTTCTATGAAATATTGAAATTTTCATATAAAGCAAGTTCCTATATAATGTGGTTTCGAAGTTAGGATATCCCGGGAAACATAAAAAGTCCTGGATTATATTTGTTTTAGTATCAATTGGTTCTGACTTGCATCACTTGTAAAAGAATTTAATTATTGTTCTACTGAAATTGTATTAAAATCAGCCAATATGATGTAATCCAACTAATTTATTCATTATTACACTCCAGGGATAATTCCCGTGGGATTCCTGGGACACAATGTACTGCAATATTAAAAACCTACCTTAAACTACTGTTTCAGTAACAACAGGTTCTGAATCTGTAAATTTTTTATGCATAAAAAAGCACTTTAAACCTCTCCTGGGTAAATGCCCTTGGGATACCCAGGAGAAAATTTACAGCAATGATTATAAAAGTGTGTAAGCTATTATTGTAGTAAGAACTTTGTCGGAATAAGCTGATTTTTATGCACCCAAACAACTTCTAATCGCTCCCGGGAAAATTCCCTGGGATTCCCGAAATAAAATATGACAGGTTTTATTACACAAAATTTGTTATCGAAAGTTGAAAAACCACATTGGAATTTTAAAAAGGTTTCAATCTAGCCACTTTAAATTATTCCCAGAAATTCCAAAAAAATAAAAAGTAGTGCAGATTTTAAGTCTTAAGCATTGCTATCGATCAGTGAAAACTACATTGAAATTGGCCCAGAAGTTCTTACGTGAATCCTGAACAGACAAGAAATCTATAACAAATTGCATAGAGTCCTCAGTCATCGTCTATATAGTCTTTTCCAGTTGTTTTTTTTTAATAGCTTCAATATACAGACCATATTTCGAATTTTATAATATTGTACATAAATTACCAAACCTGTAGGTAGACTAACAAGTAATATTCCTCCCTTGACTCTAATTCTTGTATATTCTTATCTTTCACTAAAGGCTTAGTAGAAGTACTCAAGTACCAATATATACACATGGTTTATTTAATCAACTGGCATTCTCTCACTCACTCTCTTAGACACTTCCAAACCCAAGCGAGTCTTAAGTGAAATAACATTTGTGGCATTTATTTATAACAAATTCTTGTTTTTATAATTTTACTAACATAACCCTAAGCTGTATTCTGTTATTTAAGTATTTGTATTGTATTTGATTACAGTTCTTAGGGCTGGCTGTGTTGGTGTGATACAACACCGTCGCACAATATTCACTTAAAACGGTTATCCTTGAACTAACAATGTCTCGTGCGATGAGTGAGTGTTCCGTGGCCCACTTACCCCTTGTCCCTATTTCATCCCCGTATTCCAATCTAATATCCATTCCCTCTATCTCATCTTTTAACCCATTCTCTACCCCATCTTAAAAGTTGGCAATGCATTGGCTTAAAGGGGCAACCCTTTTGATGCAAACATCTAGACGCGAATGTTAACCATTATCCATTGGCTTGGCCGCCTGCTTATCATCTAGATTTAGAATAAAAAAATATCTCACTACTAAAATGATTAAAATCGTAATATATTCATATACTAGTATATTATAATTTAGTTTCATAAATCCTTAGACATTGTCTTGGTAGCGTAATGCCTAGTGCACGTGTGACATACTCAAAGGGCGCGGGTTGGACCTGGCCGGAACTCGAGCACCACTTAGGCAGTTTTCTGATGCATATTGTTACAAATACCACGTGCTATCAACGGTGAAAGAAAACATAGAGATGCAACCTGCACATCGAGATACCCAATGTGTTAGACCTGCCAAGCCGTCTTGGACATGCCTGGCGGGTGTACTGTATGTACCCCTATAATTGGAGGCCCGAGCCCAGCAGTGGGACATTTATGGGTTGTTATTATTATAATAATAATTCCTTAGTAAGATTTGATTGTTATCTGCTTTGTGAATTAAATAAATAAATTACATTAGGCTCCCATAGAGTAAATAATAACCATAAACCAAATTAAAACTAAATCATTAAAATGAACAAGTTGGCGGTAGGCTAAATAAAACTTTAACAATACTCATTGACACTTGACATATTTGTTTTCCGAGATAACGGCCACTGATAAGTGGCCGAAATGTCGGAATAATAAAAATCAAATAAAGTGCCGCGCTTAAAACCGTCAAAACGTAGTTATACTATGTATACAATTTGTGGAAACTTAAAAAAGTATTATTTGGGGCTATCCAATTTGAAAAGGAAGCTCTTTTTGTGGCGGTTTCTTATATTATCTTACTATTCACTTACATTCCCTAACATTGGTTAAATGTTGACATTAATTGTATAGAACAGAATAGAATAGAGCTTAAGTTAAATTTTAACCGATAGTAAGGCAAATGAACGGCTGGTAAAATAGGAACTGGCCATTATAGGCATTTAATTGCTATATTTAAGTAAATAATTTTAATTTTCAGTGCTCACTGCATGAGTAGCAATATGAAACCACTCTCAACTGCCGATTTTGGCAAAGTAATGAAGCAAGTGTACCCAAGTGTAAGGCCACGACGTTTAGGCACCCGGGGTAACTCAAGGTGAGTGCATTTAATTCACTAAAGTAAATTTTTTTATAGCATAAATTCTTCTTTCTTATAGAAGTACCAACAAGATAAGTGACACATTTCCCTAGGTGTTTTAGATGTTCATGGGTTACGACAACCATTTACTATCAGGTTGCCTATAACCCTCTTTGCTTACATTCAGTTAATTTTTACAAGTACATATATTATGTAAATTACTTTATATAAATTCTAAAGACAGACAGTGATTAAAAGGGTGAGCTCATGCTGTACCAGCAGCTATGTTAGAACCAAAACTCACATAAATTGTTACACTACAATAATCATGTACAATTAACATTTGAATAATATATGAATTGTAAATAATGTTCATTAAAATACTTTAATTATTATTCATTAAAATACTCTGTTAATCTACATTTTAACTTTAAAACTTCATAATGCGAAAAATAATAATCATAAGCCATTAAATTATGCAATGTGTGTGATAACAAGTGTGAGAATTGAAATTGAAATTTTATCAAATCTTAATTTGAATTCGTTTTAAACTGTTATGATTAGCCAATTCATTGCTGATAATCTAAAATAATAGATAACACTATCGCTTGGCTGCGCTTGTTCATTATTCAATGCTTTAATGCTACTAGTCAGAGTATTTGATAATAAATTTCCAGTGGGGATGTTATTACTTAGAATTTCTGAATGTTCACAAATTCTTATGATGCAAGAGAAGAGTATAAAATTTTCTTTTAACGTGATAATTATAATATTTTTTATGTTTACATTGTGCCAAGTTTTTAAAATATTGACAGATAGTAATTGGTTGATATAGTTATTGTTGGCTGATTCACTATGATTTCGAAATTATAATGTATACGATAAATATTCTTATTGCTTAATATACTTAATCATTACTTATGGTTTAGTACAAGCAATTGTTAGAAACCACTATAATATATAACAAAATCAATAGCTACTTTTTATTATTAAATTACCCTCATTATTAGTAGGTATTTACTAGAACTATATAAAATGTATCCAATTGCGGTTACAATAATAACGTCAAATAATGAATCATGTATCATAAGCATTCGCATAGAGGTCTGCCAACTTATCATTAAAATTAGTCATATTTATTTGTAATTAATTATTTTTATTAAAGAAATCAATAATACAATACATTTATGGTATTCTTATAAATTTGTAACAATAGAGAATTGTTTTCAAAATTAAGGTATAATTTATTATCATTCCTATAAGTGTAGGAATAATGTCCAGCAAATTTACAATGGCTAAAACATATTTTCAAAGAATGACTAAAGGATGATCATCCAAACAATAACTTTTTAAAAGTTCTAAAACTTGCATTTTATATATTAAAATGCGATAATGTATTGTGACAAGCTATAAGGACATTTGAGATGAAAGTAAGTACAAATCTTCCTCTCACCTCAGAGAGCTAAACTTGTTAAAATTTGAAAAACCACTATGTTCGCTTTAAGGCGAACTACAGATGAATAACTTAACGTGTAGTGTGCTTTCTTTCCTTGTTTTGCAGAACTTTGCCATCGTTTATCCACTTGTCCGCGTTGAAGTTTCACTTCTACTAGTGTCCCAGCAACATTTCGATTTTTCGCAGGTTCACTGCAAATTATGATTTGGTTAGGTTAGGTACATTTTAATGAACGCATTTTTTATTTAGACATTTTATTTTATCAAACAACAAAACTGAATTCGATCCGGAACCAAAAAACGCATCCATAGTCTAGTCTAAACTTTTCCGCCTCACAACACGTCTAGTCTAAATTTATGCCGCTGCTCCACCCGGCCATAACGCTTTTTAATGAGAAAAAAATCCTAAGGCCCGTCTGTATAGAAGTTTCACTTCGTAAATTCGAAATCGACGTATTGACAAATGCTTATAATACTCAACAAACACGGACTGTAAAATCTCTAACTTTTCTGTTGTTTATTACTATTAGTTACTGATGACCGACGCACTGAGATAATTCTCCGGTGTGTATGTTAATATGTGTATAATTTTAGTGTGTGTTTTTGGTGTGGTTTTGCTAGTCTTTAAATAAATCTCATACATATGGAATTATGGAAGCGTGCCACTGAAATCTACTCTAGTCAGGCATTGGGAAATAATGATTTAGAAACACATCGTACGCTTAATAAACCAAAGAAATTCTCGCAAATCATGAGGTGGAGATAACATTATTAATTTTTTGATCATAAAGTGAAATAAGCACAACTCCTTTTTTTTCAAATCACTTTTAAGGCATTATCAACAAATAAATAAATTAAATTATGTCCATGCTATTCGAAGGTTTACTTAATTTTATATCTCAAATTATCGCATCTCCCCGGATGAAAAGTATGCAATGTAGTGTACGTTGTCGGTATTAAAACTACATATTATATGCCAAATTTTCAACGATAATTGTCCACTCGTTTTTTGTGGAAGCATAAAAGACAGAGTTCTTTTCGCATTTAAAATATTACAGCATAGGTTCGTATATTATTAATAATAAAATCTAAAAAGTAACAAAAGCCTTAAAAAGGTTTGTAAAGGTTGTACAGGGTAAAAACGCAACAGCAAAAAAGGATAAAAAGGGTAAAAACACCACAGCAAAAAAAAAATGTCAAAAAGGTCAAAAGGTCCAAAAGTCTAAAAAGAACAAAAACTGCTAAAGGTCCAAAAAGTTATAAGGACCAAACGATCCAAAAAGTGAATAGTCATTAATTAATCGTTGGTACTTGTAGTTAAAGTAATAGCGCTATCCGGAAACTATCCTATTTTCAGGGATAACCTTTACATAATTCTATGCCATTACCCGGGATGAAAAGTATTGTAATTACATATGTACCAACGCCCATATGTAAACGCGTAACAACCAGACAGACAAATATACTACCTGGACACTATCCTATTTATCGGGATAAAAAATATCCTTTGTCCATCGACGGCATCGAATATATATATATATATATATACATATATATATATATATATATATACCGAACGGTCCATTGGTTTTTCCGTGATAACGTGACAGACAGAGCTACTTTCGCATTTATAATATTAAATAGGCATTAACAAAAAATAACTTGTAATAGGCCAAGACTTTAATCGCTCATTCCCAAAAAAACTCAAGTCTTGACATATTACTTTGTTTTATTAAACGTGCGTAATTTATTTTTAAACCAAACGATACTGTAACTTATAAGGATTAATTACATATTTATTACATTTCTCACCCAGAACACGTGTTCGGGCCCTCTTCAATTTTATCACAGTTCAGTCAGTATAAAGAAGTCTCATTTCGTTATCAGTGACGTGCGCGTATTACGATAATGGTGGAAATGCATTGATAAATTTATTCGTTCCGGGTCGCTGGTATTTATATTTGTTGTTATAAATATATTTTAATTTTGATTACATAATATCCTGGCTATCGTGGAGATAATTAAGTTTATTATTTTATTATACAATGGAATAAATTGTATATAACAATAACTAAATATAAACATTAAGTCGAATGATAAAGGCACACATTGTTCTAGTCCTAAAAAACAATTCAGGGGCGGATCCGAGATTAGATTACCCAATGGAACGTTCGTTTATGAATTTTACCCTGCCCGGAATCGAACCCGAGTCCTGTGTTCCAGCAAACTAGACGGGTCAATATTTAGACCACTAGACTATATAGGACATTAATTTTCATGCTACCCAATTTATGTAATTTGTTGAAGCTTCTATATTAGCAGATTTAATCAATTTTTTTTTAAGATATCAAGCCTTTTGTTTTACCAAGTAACCGTCGTCTTGTTGTGCATTTTTTGTAATTTTTGTTTAAGCCATCTATTATTGAAATAATTCATTACTAAAGATTTATTAAAACCAAGTTTGCCTAATGCAAAAAAAAATGTAATTCTTGTGGCGGTTCAATGTCAAACGTTTAACTAAAAAATTGATATCTTACACACAAATAGATAATTCTTGCTTAAATATTATACCTTATTACAATCATTGTTTATTTTGAACCAAATTTATTGACGTTTTATTGTTATATAGATTCAAAAATTGTGCTCAGTGTTTTGTCACTATGTTTCCATTTTTATAACTTTATTCAATTAAGTGATGGGATGTCTAACACAAAGTAAATTTTATAATCTGATATGTAGTTTCACAGACGACACACAGTTTCACATGTGTCTCGTCACAATACTCGACCGCATAACCATAGTTTCTAAGACACGATAAACAATAGTTTTTTACACCTGGTTAATGACTATCATAAACGATTACAATACACAATAGGATGTTTTTCTAATTACACTTTTTAAACTCAAAGTAAACAAAATAAGTCCAAATGGCGAAAGGCAATAAACTGCAGGTGTGAATTGTTCTTTGTCGGTCGTAACATTATTTTTGAATATAAATTTTATTACTTATTTGAATCAGTTGAACCCAATACAATTATTTCTTATTGTTTGAAGGTACTGCTACGCCGGTCTTCGGAAAAAGATCAAGTTAGAAGTGCCGCAGTTGCCAGACTTGGGTGAATCATCAAAGGTAAAACCAGTATACTCGTTGTTAAACTTCATGCCTGCTTTTAGTTAAATACAAGCGACTTCGGAACTGATGTTATTTTATACAGAATAACTTACTGTGTAGCCAAAATTAATGGATAATTGATGAAAATGTGTTTTACTCTAACTTTTAAATGAAAATCATTCATCAATTCAATTCAATCATTTTCTCTCGCATTTTTATGTAGATTTTCACCATTAGAATTATAAGTAACTTGTATTATTTTAAACCAAATTAGAACGCAGTATCAAAAGATTTTTAATATTTACAGGAACCAAGTGCACCATCGCGAGAGACTGAACGAATCGTCTGTGATTGGGCTGAAATTAAATTAGGTAATCAATATACATACATATACTGAAGTAGATCCATAGATCTCCGCAACTCTAGAAGACAATTTTAGGTCATACATTCAGTCTTTAGCTAAGTGGCAGACAAAACTCGGGATGTATTTTCGAAGGGGAGGTTTACTTTACGCCAGAACATTTGCTTACTCTATACCTAGCATAAGGATGGCCCAGCAAACTATCAGTTGGATGCCTTATAGTCGATTGATAGCATAGTCAAGAGGCTGACTGGAGATGGTAATTTTTTTGATGTTCGGCTTCAAAGCCTTGAGCATTGGTGCAAGTTTGCAAGAATGTCAGTTTTCTATCGGATACACTATAGAGAGTGCTATAGAATGCACGTCTCAGTTCCCCCATCCCGTTTCTATAATTGGACAACCAGTCGCAATGGTATGCACCATTGTTAGTTACTTGGTGAAAATGTCATTGGTTAGCAAGAATTTTTTTACCTTTGCCTTTCTTACACACACACACATATATTATACAGTAAACAAGGGCAGATCGCAATGACGGTCCAAAGTTGGACCACGCGGCCGCTCGACTCGCTGTGTCTAACTTCGTGCTGCGATTTGAGCGCTCAGTGCGCTCTCTCGCTCTGGCTCACTAATTATTGTATTTGTGTCTCTTACCTGTCGTTTTTTTTGCATCCGGTTTGAAATCACAACGGTTCTAAAGAAGTTTCACTTCAAAAAAGGAAGATATACAAGAAGTTACATTTGCTAAATTTACTGGCATTGTTCTAGATGACTGTTGTACATGGAAACAACATATAGATAAGCTATGCATACTCGTAAAAATCATAACTTTGCATTATGCTTTATGCCTGTTAGGAAAAATAAAGAGCCAAAATACTGCAATAAATGCATATCACGGATGCGTCGCCTCCAACGTTCGGTATAGCTTACTATTGTGTGGAAATTCGGTCCCCTATAGCTAAGGAATTTATTGGTCAAAAATAATTTTACTGAAGCCCCTGTGAACTCCTGATTCAAACTACCTGTCTCGCTAGGACTGGCAAAGACGCGGCGTTTGTAGGAGCTACAACGCGCCGATTGGAGCAAACGTAAAATTCATTAATAAACTTAGACAGATAGAGAATAATAATAAGATAAGTTCAATCTTAATCTCATTTAGATCTGGGAAGATGAAAATACTTTGTGCGACGATATCTGATGAAATAGGAATAAATATACTTTACGTTTTAGGAGTCTTATCGTAATAATGTTTAACGTATGCCTTCGTTTGTAGGTGTGAAGTTTGCGAATATATCTGATTTGTCGCGACATCTGTCGTCGCTGAGCGTGCAAGTGGCGCCCCCCGGCCCCAGCAGCGCCTCCCCGCCTTTATTGCATACACACGGTGAGACTGAGTGTGAAAAAATTGAATTCATTTATTGTACAGTCTGCTCCTAATTTTATGGTCTCTCCTTTGATATTATTTCAAAAAGTCAGTCAGTAGGCACAGCCATAGTAACATATATTAATAAATACTATAAATTTTGCCGCAAACTATATCAAGTCTTATTCTAAAACACTGTTTTCAGGACCTGCAGAAGAAGCGACGAGTCGGCAATTAATCAAACATTTGAAACGCAAAATGCAGGTAAGTACAATTGTTCTTCTGCATGCAAGAACTATTTTACCTGATTTCGTTAGTTAACTGTGGATTCTACATTAACTATCATTTCCTGGTTTAAATATTATTCTGTTTATCTTATTACCACAAGTATATTTACTATAATAACGTTCGGCTCTTTCATCATAAAGTAAAGAAGAAACAATCAAATATCGACATAAAATAATTTTAATTTACATAATATTTTCTTAAGTTTTCTCGACTTGTATACATAATAAAACTACGTTTTAACGGTTTTATTTTTCCTTCCACCCATTTTAATATTATAAAAAAAAATTTTTTTTAGAACTTGGCATGTTTGCTGAAGAGTTTCTTGCGCCGCTTCTTCTGTTCAAGCCACAACATGTTGTGAAGCGGTGGTAAATTAGATTAGGTTCCCATAGAGTAAATAATAAACAAAATTAAAACTAAATAATTAAAATGAACAAGTTGGCGGTAGGCTAAATAAAATTTTAACAATACTTGTTGAACAAATGCCACCTTTGTCGTCCGTGACCACGGCCACTGAAAAGCGGCCGAATCGTCGGACAAACCAAAGCTTAATAAATTACCGCGCTTAAAACCGTTAAAACGTAGTTTTATTATAATTTTAATTTGTAAACTACAATAGATGTTTTTAAATCCTTAAAATTGATCTTCTAGTGATTAATCATTATTCACTGTGAATCTTCGAATTTATATGGCGCTACGTTTGTAGGCGCACGGCACCCCCGGGCGGCCCAAGAAGAACAAGGGGCAGGAGGGCGCGGGCGAGTCGCCGCCGTGCACCTCGTACGCGGGCCACCACCCGGCGCTGAAGCTCGAGGGCGAGACGAGCGGCGAGGGCGCGTACGCGTACCAGCCGGCGTACGTGTACGAGGCGCGGCCGCCGTTCGCGGGGTACGCGCCCCCGCCGCGCGCGCACCCGCCGCACGCGCAGCCCGCGCCCCACTCCGCCGTCTCGGTGCACGAGTACCGCGCCGACCCGTACGTCTTCGAGCCCCCGTATGCGCCGCGGGACCTCACGCTGCCCCCGGCCACCGACACACACCACAACCTGCCCATCAACTTGAGCAGCGACGCCTCCCTCGACCTGTCCACGGAACGCTCGGAGTGGCAACGACGGCGCCCGCCCGAGCCGCCGCCCCAACGACTGCCCTTACCCGGAAAGAAACTCATCCTGGAGACATACCAGAGCGAAACGCGTGCCAGCTCGCCGCGCTCCTCTCAGACGGACTCGCGTTTGGCGTCGGCTCAGGCAGCGCACCGCCCCGTTGAGGAGTTCTCTCGGGGAGAGTACCTGCCTAAGAAGATGCGCGCCGCTGAGATTCTGGGTGGCAAGTTGGCGGCCGCCCGCCACGCTCTGGCGGCGGAGGCGCAGGCGCTGGCGCTGGTGCCGTCTCCCGCCTCCGCCGGGCCGTCGGCGCCTACCGCCGTTCCTTCCGAGCCACCCCACCGTCCCGAGGTCGCTTTTTTAGAGGATCCAAAAAACTTAACGAGCCGGTCCAAAAGCACCGCCGCGGCGCTGGCCCGGGAGGAACAGGAGGCGGCGAGTCCCACGCGCTCGGCGAAGGCGCCGACGACTAAGCTGGAGGTGGGTCGCAGGCGACGGCGCGCGAGGGGCGGCTCGCCCGACTCGTGCTGCGGCCTCGACGGCATCAACATCCGCACCGGCATGATCTGTGAGGAGAAGCACTCCGAGATCCTCAACAGGGAACGGGTCATCAGCATCTGCAACATAGACAAGCACGACCTCGACGACTACCTCAACGAGGGTAACAGCCAGGAGCACGAGGAGGAGCTGCTGCAGTATTTCCACCATCGCGCCGCCCACCCGCCGGCGCTTGCGCCTGCACCCGCCCCCACCGACGTGGAACCCGACGGCCCGCACAATGCCGCCGCTTTTTTAGAACCAGCCTCGGACCCACAGGACGAGTACAGTCAAGGCAACAACGAAAAAATATCGCAGTTGCGAGAACTGCTAGCGAAAAACTTATTAAATTCTAGTGGGTCCACCTCTCAGAACCAGAATGTCGACCAAGATACCCAGTTATCCCAAGAGAATTCACATGAGGCCATAGATAAAGAGGTTGTCGCTGATCGTGTGTTTAAGCCTGTTGTAGGATCAGATCAAATGCAATTAAACCAAACTAGTTTGCCTACCTCGACTGAAATTAACAGCAACAAATCTTCGAGCATGATATCCAATGAAAATGGAACCTCTATGTCGTACATAAATAACGGCCATCCCGAGCAGATGATGTCAAATGTGGGATGCCACCTGTACAATGGCCACAGCCATAACGAGCCTCAGAGCCCTACAACAAGAACTCAGCAATATGATTTTGTGCCAATTTCTGAGGGTTGTCATTCTCCTGGAAATTTTCATTCAAAATCACCTTTGAGTTTTAACCAGAGAGGGCAAAGCCCGTCAAAAGTAAATAAGCCAATTATCATGGGTGGCTCCTTGCAAACTTCTCCGATCTCACATAGCACTGCTGCTAGTCCTTTTGTAAGTCCCAGGAACACTCCTGTGCCACGATCTAGACTCTGCTCCCGACCTATTCCCAAACTTAATGGAAGAAAAAGACGTAACCCACTATCGCTCGGGGTAAACGATCCATGTTCCAAACAATTTGCTATTCCAAATGATCAAAAATTCATGTCTAAACCTCCACTTGGTGGTCCAGGGAAATATTGTCAACCTATGTCTGCACCACCTTCACCAAATATATTATCTTCACAACATAAAAATCCAATGTACCAATGCAATTCTGGCATTCCAAATTTCTTATCAAATGCACCATTTCGAGACCATATAAATGGAGATCAACCACTGTCTGCTGATCCATTATCGAGTGAAGTGAGTCAATTTTTCCAAGACTCCCTAGTGAACTACCGAGCGGGTCACGACGCATTCAGATCGCAATCCGTGCCGCTCAAGCAAGGCATCAATAATATGGGGCTTTTAAGTTACAACAACACGCCAGTGGGATCGGTGCCGCCTACACCAGTACCAAATGAATTCTGCGATTTTGGTTCTCTTGCTGATACATGTGATATATCCAAAGCCGGTCTGAATCGGGAAACCTTAGCTAAAATATACAACGCCATAGACAGTAGCAACGACGTACTTAATCCAGCAGCAACCCAGAATCTTCTCAATTCCACTGATACTTTGAGTAATGGATGTGATGCATTGCCAGAACAGCAGATCCTCTCCGATCAGTTGACCTCGTTGATTCCCACCAGCGATGATTTGCTCGATAGGACTAATCAGTTCAGTCAATCATTTCCCAGCGACAGCACTGCCACTGATAATGTTGAAGACTTTTTAAAACGAGCAAATAGTATTGAATTTGAATTTTCCGAATTGGCCACAGACAAGAGTAAATATTATACATCACGTTCAGTACCGAGTACGCCGTTACCTTTCAAACGCACCGCACCTAATTTGCAAATTGACTCTCGGCGTTCGAGAGAGCTTTTCACAGCAGAAAATTATGCTAGCGTACAAAACGGAATATCATCTAAATCTGTGCCATCGACCCCTCAGTTTGCTGAAGATAGGAGTGTGTTCAGCTACAGCAACAGAGATTTCCTGATAAACGGCAACTCGGTTTGTGGGACCAGTCAACTTCATGAGACGGTCGTGGAAAGTGACCAGGCTCTGACGTCGCCGCTGCACGACATGCTACGTGAGGATATCCTCGACCCGCTCACGCCGGCGCTGCTCGCGGACCTCGACAAGATCGACACAGCGCCCTACGTCGACCTCTAGTCCCCTTCTCTATCCTTTAAGCCCGTATTCTAGCACAATGTTATATGCAGACATGCTTATGATGACAATATGCCTAAATTAAAAAGTACATTGGTCCAATGCCATTTCATGTATTCAAAAATACTTTTTATATTGGATGCATTATCATCTCCAGTCTGTTTGCATGTAAGTTTTTACTCTAGAATATGGACATTAAACTTGTACATATGTATATTTTTTTATATATTAATTTGATTTCCATTTGTATAGATACCGTCATACAGGATATCTTATGAGTGCGAGGTTTGTTTGTATGCCTTCAGTGAAGGTCCCTTCTTTGTTATGCAGGACAAGTTGAATTTGGATAAATCCCAAATATGAGTTAATATAATATATAATACGCCGTAATATTGTGATAATTATATAACTATACAAACTCAACTCGGCTGCGATAAGCGACGGCTCACCATAGAAGGCTATTTAGGTTTTGACGAATGCTCTAAACGTCAGGGCATCAAAGTGTTTGTAAATATAATATAGAGTGGTCAATTACATTGACGATAAACTGAAGTGTTTTGTATGTGAAACATACATTTAGGCGAAGATCAGATCCGTCAATTTGTAGAATGTTTATATTTGTTGTGGGTTGGTGCTAAGTGGCTCATCCATTGTAAAGTAAAATTTTTAATCTGTATACAAGACGCACCGTGATACGGTTTTAACTATGACCGTTAGTTGCAAATTTAACTAAAATTAAGGCGAGCATCAATATTATTACGTAAGTAATATATGTTGTTAAATGTTTACTTAGATGCGTCACATCGTTGTGAAAACCCTTATTGTGATCTTCAGAAGTGTTATCTTGTACATATTAAGAAATCTCAATTGATTTTCATATGAAATGGTAATTACTAATTAATATTAAAAATAATAAAAAAATCTCAAGATACTTTAAAATTAAAATGTAGCTACAACATAACCAGTACATACATAAAAAGTAATAACTTAAAATCTATACAAAATTTATAAATTTATCATAAACTAATTGAAAATGAATGTATTTATTTCAAAATGGAATCTACAGATTACTTATTGGAAGTCATGGGTCTACCACCGCTTCCTGCGTTTATGTATATATCCATATGTTAATTTATCCCTGAAGTTGTCTGGAAGAAATCAGTCTGGTGGTAAGACTTTGTATCATTGTATCTTTGTTTGGATACATATTTTTTAATATTAAAATATATAAAATTTTACATAGAAAGATAAAAAATATGTCTTTTTACTTGATAAATCTATTATTTAAATTTATTTTGTTTCAAAAATCCAACTTTACGTATAATAATAATCAAATAGATTTTTGAATAAGAAATGTATATGCATTTTAATTTCTAGACCGACTCGATTTAGTATGAAAATCGATATTGACTTTAAGCCTCGTAATAGAATAACACTTAGTCGTGAGAAGAGACTTTAGTGAACATCGGACCAAAATAAAAAGTCATTGCGAATGTATGTATGGCCTATACCTTAGTTCAAAATTTTCTATTTATACCAAAATTTTACTCAAAACTGATTGTTGTTCTGAAATATAGACTCAAAAATAAAATGGTTGAACACCGATGTTACACATCGATATTGTAACACATCCTTCATTCAGGCATATACCAATCTAGTGTGAATTTTGATTATCACCATTTCAATAGACTTTGACCAAAACAAATTCAGTATAATCGTATAACTCGGTGAGTCTTTCTTATCTTTTTATAGATAAGTTTATTGTAAACACCAAATATAAATTATTTTCTTCATTGAATATATTACATTTTGCTATTTTATGAAATTTCCACAGAGAAATTGTTTACAGTTGCAGACAGTCTGTTGGAATGATGTAAACGTTACCTATTCCTCTATACTCTGTAAAACATCCTACAGTTGCAAAACATCGATTATAACTGGAATATTTACTTTTCAGTAGCAATTACGATATGTTAAAATACGATACAAAATGAAGACATGAGTGGATGAAGGTGATAAGTCGCATAATTCCAATTCTGAGTAAATCGAGATAAAAGTTTTACTTTTATTTGAAACTGAACTGAACTTAACACCTTTAGCAACTTTTTATTTTTTAAATATGCCTTATATCCTATGGTCTAAAGTCTGTAGTCATTTGGTATCGACTTATAACATTCATCTACGCAAAAAACCGAATATGCAACATATCACCTTCATCCACTCACGTCTTCAAATCTCATTTCATAATCCACGAAAACGTTTGTAAATAACGCTATGTGTTATAGTCTAAATTTTGTTAAAATATGTTAAAATAAATTGCTGGCTGAATTCAATCAATTCAATGGCTTTAGTAAAAATTCGGTATTTTCAGATATAGATTATTTAAAGTCGTAAGGGTTAACACACTCGTGGCTGATTCTAATGACGCAGGTTCAAATCCTAACCCGGATCATGCAATGCACCGCTTAGGTGATTTTCCTGATCTTATTTGCATAGGCGTTACCATCATCAACTACCGAGATGGTGAAAGAAAAAAAACATGTGAGGAAACCTATACAGTGACGGTCTTATTCATAGAGAATTGAGTAAGTTTGAACATTTCTTTAAGTACCATAAAGATGCGTTCAAACTTACTCTAACTTTCTATGAGTAAGACTGTGTGATATACGCAATAACGTCTAGTACAAGTAAATATAGCGTGTAAGCTAAGCAGTGGGACGTCTATTTGCTGATATTATATTATTACTATAGTATTAATAGTTATAATATTAATTATTATAAGTTAGCTACTTTTCCTATATCATAGACATATTAATAATTATACAATGGAAGAAAAATAGTAGAAATGACAATCCCATTATTTTAACATGTCATTAGTGTAGATTTCATGATTTACATAATCATCTATGGTTATGTGGTGAATTATTGAATTAGTTATGGTAGGTTGGTTTAAATATAAAATTATTAAGAAATTTATTGATGTCATCTAAAAAGTAAATGTTTAACAATAAAACATCGGTTAGGTTTTACTTGTATTTTTCTATGTTAGAAAGCAACGAGTGACTTGTAGGGTTTACTAATTGTGGAGAATGAAGAACTTTTTTAGAGTACTTGCTTTTGTCATTACTAGGATTATTCTTTCACGATGACACAAAAAGTGCAGTCCCTGAGCAACATATGCAAGCTACTTTGTCTATGAAAATTTTAAAGGTTTTTTTTTAATATAATATTTATGGCTTGGCAACTAGGCCTTTAAGCCAGTTTTAAAGGATTATTTCACAAATTTTAGAATGATGGCCAGTATTGAATTCAGTCGGCAAATGATTACGCCTGCTTGCGTTCACATTTACCACGTTAAGATGGTATATGCCAATTGACAATATCACAGCCTCGTTGCTACCACGGAGAAGACATCGAATTTTTTTATATGTAATTAATCAATCAGTGAGATGTAATCGCTAGTGATAAATAGATATAGGTCACCAACTCCCATCAAACATGGCAAGACGATCGTAGCGAGTGCGCGTAGTGATAGTATTGAACCAGACCAATGCAGCGTGCCAAGCGCGCTTAGTGGATTAGAATTGGTTTTTTCATAAGGTAAAAATGATATAACATAGTATATAGTTTATGAGAAATGAATTTATTGTAAGTTAGCACAAAGATTTAATATATTTTATTATCACATAGGAGTTTTACTGATATACTAAATTTACATTGATCGCATCAAATGCGTTATGAATCTTTAGACCTGCCGGTACAGTGCAGTGAGCTTAGAATTGAAAAAGTTATCCTCTGGAGCTGGTGGAGAAACTTCTTAAGTTCCGAAATCCAGTGTCTAGGAATACATTAAAGCGCCACACCTCATTTAGGAACTACAACACAACAGTGATCATAGTCTGCGTCAACCTTTCTGGCCTCTCCATATAAGCTACAAAACGCTGTGTAATAACCATATGTCGCTAATTAGGTCTATCACAGTTTGATGCAGAAAATGTCTCGGATAAAGTAAACATTTCGACGTTGGACAAGAATTTTTGCCTCTGTGAACTTAATATTCTATACTAATGTTATTTTCTCTGACAGTTGTGATGGAATTTTCATAATCGTGTTGCCACAGGACTGTCTTTTATTTATAATATAATGTGCTTATCCTTTGAAGTTGTGTTGTAGTTATAAGTCCCCAAAATATGTATTAGATGAATCAAATATATATATATATATATATATATATATATATATATATATATATATATATATGGCAAATACTAGGAATGATAATTCCAGTACTCCAATATGTTGCCTTGTTAGCTAATTCCACATTGTGCCCTAGATGTCAGTAGTACCGATTTATCGTAATTTTACAAAAAATAAAAAAAAATTACTGGTCTAAAAGAATTGTTTTAAAATTGTTTAGTATTTTCTGTGACAGAAAGACAATTGTTTGTGGCTCCCCCTGACTTGACTAGAAATGTATAGGGGCTTCATTCAGGATTACTGTTGAACCATGGGTGATTATAATTCCTAGTATTCTTCTACAACACTATAATTCAGTAGTCTATCATAAAATATAGATTGTAAAGTGGCTAATTGACCACGTTATACCTCCACAGAGGCCTTAACCATTGTCATTACGTGCAATGTTTTTAATCTTTCACACCTATAATATCCCTCGTAACATTTGATTTTAAAGTACAATGTCATTAAAGGGAGATCGATTATATTATTTGAAACACAGACTACATGTCGTGGCCTAAATGAAATCGTTGACGTGTTTTTAATTTTTATTATTTATCTATATTTTAATATTGATTATTAAGTTTTAAAATGATGATCATGTGTATAGTATTTTTGTCTATTATGATTTAAATATGATATGTAATAATATAACGCTAGTACAAAGAACACAGTTATTCGACAGGGATATACTTAGGTATACATATATAAGTAAAACTGAAGACTGTTTTAAATACTGTAAATATTTTCAATACAGAGAAATTATTTGTTATGATCGCTTTGTCTCGAGGTATATTCATTCAAACAGCAAATGTCCTCGGTGATCAAATCAGTGTTATATTCCAGTTTGGTATAAATTACCAAAATCGACTAGTACCTAATTATTATTAAGTTTTACCGTGGAAAAAGTATATTAGAGATAGTAATCGCCCAATAAAAAATCTAAACCTGAAAAACTCCTAAGCACAACTCGGTCTTTGTTTCATATAATATTTTGTAGAGTTCAATCTAAAACGTTAAAAAGCGAGATAGAACTGATCAGTAGTACTAACAGTCCTGTAGGATTACAGAGGTTTTAAGAATTACAATTTTACTGAGCGATTAATTATCATTCCCAGTATACTTTTTCTATGGTTGTATATGTGTGTAAGGCACGTTCACAATTATTACTCATTCGCCTTCCTTACCATCGGTAAAAATTTGACACTACTTCAATAAGCTTCTGTCAAATTTTAACCGCTCGTAAGGCAAACGGATGGTCAGTAAGAGATAGGAACCAGCCATAAGTTCGTTCATTGTAGTTCTTGACGCTATCATATATTACCTCCACTACTAATTAAGTGATTATACGTCGCTCCCTGGAGGCATGTCTTATTTCTCAGGTTCAATATGCTGCTTTAAACGAATTTTAGCGGTTTTTGTCCGAATTTAAAAGTTTACATTGTTTTTATATTACAGTCGGCGCTAAACTTTCCTAACAGTTGATAACAGAGACTGCCTGCCAATATGTGGTTTTTGTTTACATAAAAAAAACACCACATATTGTTCTACCGAACAGCAGTCTGCAACTAATCTAGAGAAGTAGTTAAGTATGGGGCAGACTATAATATTTATTACGTTACATATCATCTTATTACATCTTTAATTATTTTATTTTCATATAAAAGCGCTTCATTTATTTAAATGACATTATTGAAATCATGATGTTTAAAATTATAGAAACACTTACATGTGATGTTATAAGTGAAAATTGTCTGTTTTATAATGTACTAAACGTTTTATATGATAACAAATATTTTTAAAATATTGAATGCTTTAAAACTTTTAATAGCCAACCATTGACTTTAAATTTCTTTTACTAGCCTGTTTTACATATAAACACATATACATATTACGAGTAATTTCATCAAGTAAATAATATTAGTAATGAGGATACAATAAGTGATTGAGATTTTATTGCTTAAATTTAGCATTGTTTTGTAAATAAATCTGTTAACATAGGTTATAAGTTATAGACAATTTTACCCATTTGTTTGTGAAAATGCTTTGTGTGCGTCGGCACTGTCAGCGTATTGGGATATATGCGCTAAAAATAGGTACTACAGGAAGTTATGAAATACCTGTTTATATATGAAAATAAGTGTTCACAGTTATCTGACACTAACTACCGGCCATAAAGTTTGGCGCTGATTATACTATAAATGATTTACTTCCAATAAATGGCCGGTTACTATATCTTCCCGACCGATCATTTGCCTTACTATCGATTAAAATACTAACATAAGCTCCATACAAGTAATGACAAAATTCAAACGATAATAAGCCAAGTGAATGAATCATAAGACAGAACCGGCCATAAGTTAACAGAAAGAGATAAAACATTAAGCCGCCTAGTTTCAATTTTGAGAGTTTGTTTATTTGTGTTACTTTATTTAGAAAGATAGTAAATAGATTGTATTAAATTTCTTGTTTTGACATTTCAAGGACCTTTTAATACACTATGTTCATTTAATATGCATCTTCCTACTTTGAGGATATTTTATGCAGAACATTAGCTATAAGAAACACTACCTAATCATATAATTTTCCAGGTGGTAGGGCACCCGCCCGACTGGATGGCTACCACCCCTAGAGTATGCCGCCGTAACAACCTTGAGTTGTGTTCTGGCATCAGTAGCCAGGTTCCAGTTTCTCCTTCAAGGCCAGCAGCACCTCTAGTATTGCTAATGTCCATAGGCGTCTGCTGTGCTTCAGCAATAAAAAAATATATAATTATATAATGTTGCATGTTACAAATGTGTTTTCAATCACATATCTCAATCTGGTCATTGTATGAAGTCCTAATACCATACTCCTGCCATCACTGGAAATGACTTATTACAAAAATATACATAGTGGATAAGTTCATTTCTCATAACATGAACACAGCACCTTCTTTTTTTTTCATTCAGTGCCTGTGAAAGTTTGTAATAATATGTTTGTAGTTTCATACAAAGTGCACATTATATGATAGAGGAATACTAAAAATTACCATCACTTAGTAAAAAATGAACAACTATTTAGTGCTGCTGCAATATGTCAATTTTCTTTTAGAAATCAATCAGACACATTCACATAACAATTTTTCTGTGTACATACAACATGCTATGTTGATGGTTTAAAACTGTTTGATTCTGTTGCAACTGTATCTTTAACGATTTTTTTGAAAGTTATATAAGAATAATATTAGTAATATAATAGAAAAAGGGGAGCCCCTTCAGGCATTTAGTTGTAGGTTACTTGCTGCTATAGCAAAATTATTAAAATAAAGCTGGCACACACAAAGCACTGTAACACAGGAGTAGATTTATCTATATTTTAAAATTAAATACATGACATTTGTTTATTTTTATTACACTAATGTTGTTCTGTTAATTATTGTTTTATTTGATTTTTTAATAAATGTATGATATTAAATACATAAGTTTTAAAATATAAATATACTTTAAGTGAAATATCCATGTTGTTGATTAGTATATTATGGATGTTGATTTACACCATTTGCTATACAGTGATAATAAATGGTATCATAGTACTTATTGTTTTAATTACACAAGTAATGTATAAAACAAAAGATAATTATCAGAAACTAATTGAAATTAAACCAATTTTAGACAGTATAAAACTAAATTGTGAACTTTATGAAAGTGACAATGACTTTGTCTAGATGTTTGTTGCCATTTTAATTGCTGACACTACTTAGATATTTAATAAAGCAAATAGTGTTACCTCAACGGGGCTTTAGCTAACTCTCAGAGACCATCTTTAGCTGTCTTACCATAAGTATCTAGAAACCATTGTGGCAATATTGGGTCGTCATCATAATTATAACATTCATTAACACATATTGGTCCCCCAGGTGACCATTCAAATAACAGACTCATTAAAGGTACTTGTAATAAGTTATCCAAAGCTTCATTTCCATGCATCATTCTGATTTTTCTTTCAATGCACCTTTTTACGTAAGTGAGAAATGTATCCAAAAAGTTGAAACATACATTAGGATCCCAAAACCTCTGAAAAATAATAAGGATACAACAAAATAAAATAAAGCTAATATTTAAGTCATAAAAGTTGATCAGCAAGGGTTGTATGAGAAAAGGAGAGACTGATATGTGGCCTATATCTAGCAATGGACATCAATTGGTGGGAGAAGTAATGTCCATAATATGGACCAACAAACTGCTGATTTCACACATATACAATCCCAGTGGTACATGTTTCTTAATGATATTTTTCTTCACCAATCATCATATGGTTGTTTGAACAATTACATATATAAGAGATTTAATCTTGTGTCATTGGAATGAGACAGGTGCCTTAGCTTCCATGTCTTATGTTCTTTACTAAATTTAATTTGATAATATTTATTAGCATTATAGGCTCAAGTCATATTTTATTAGAACCATAGACACAAATGTGTAGGACTTCACATTGTATTCAAATAATTTTGGTCAAACCTTAATGTTTACAATAATACTAACTTGAGCTCTTTTTGGCAATTCTGCAACACTAAATACTTTCAGTTCTTCCACAATGCCATTATCATTTCTAAATCCACACAGAATGGTGTCGACTCCAGCCAGAAACGACTGACACCACCACTTTTTGCATTTGAATCTCCTGTTAACAGAACACACTTGAAGGGAGCAAATCATCTTAGTAGCATTTTTAGATGAATCTCATCTATTAAGGTTTAATTGCATGGATTGAATTATCCTTTTACAACAGATGTTATTATAGACAACCTCGAAACTGCAATTTATGAAAAATATTAAAAGTAGAACACACTACTTGACAAATTGTAAAATTATCTATATCCAAATATTTGCTTTCAGTCATAGGAATGAAATTAAAAAAATATATTGACACTATTAACAAAGGCAAGGCCTTAGTCTTGTGGTTTTCTCATATATCATACAATATATAAACAATCTAACCTGAAACTAGTTTCTTGCTTAGGAAACTCAATATGCCTGTTTGTTTTTAATTCTATAAATTGTTTATCAGATAAGTAATTAATTATAGCATCTGTACCAGATGGTGGTAGGGGTACAGGTGCTTTGTCACACCTTAAGCCATCCATTTCTGCTCCATAGATTATGGTGTGCCTGTTTAAATTTGTTTTGAATACAAGTGAGAACTCTTCATTCTCATTTACTGGTAAGTTTGGATTTGGTTCAATATCTGGTCTATCTGAAAGTTAATTTGAAAAATCATATTTATTCCATTAGATAGTGAGATGAAGGTGCATCTCAATGTCTAATAGAAGTGTGTTAAAACTCATTATTAGAAATTTTTGGAATATTATTTTTGCTCAATAAAATTAACCAACAAGTAGGAATTCTGAAATGTAATCATATCTATCTCACCAGATAACATAAACTGCTCAAATTTATACCCCCATGAAGTAAACTTTTTTTCTTGTTCAGTCATGTATTTTTTTCTGTGTAATTGTTCTTCAGTATCTCTTGCACAAAGATATATGTTTCCCTTGTGTAATATTGCAACTATCTTCCAGGATTCTCGGTTTTCATATGGTGTACAAGCTACTAACGTCATGAGACCGCGGTAACAATAGAATTTGGCTCTACTCAATTTACTTTCTGCATTAAGTTTTAATATTGGTTCATATTCAGACAAAAACTTCAGTAACTCTGTTATTTTAACATCCAAGGTTTGAGGTTTAAATATAGCATCATTTAAACGTAAATTTAAATCAAAATTAACTTTATCATTACAAATTATCTTGGCAAATTTAAGGTTCTCCAATCCAATACATCCTATAATTTTTGGTCGATCAAAACGAGGAAACGATCCATTGTAGACTCTTGGTTCAACTAGTAGTTCCGGTTGCATTTTTCATGTATTATGTCTTCGGTATCTTAATAAAACTAAATTAACTTATAGGCTACATCAATAATACAATATTAAACCAGACCAGTTTAAGTAAATCACAAACTACTATGGATAAAGTAAATAAATAAGGCGGAGAAAGTAAACACAGTTGGACTCACAGTACTCACAGAGTACTTTATATATACTGGTATAGAGTCAACAGCAGTGTGACCAGATTTTATTTGACGAATCTACTGCTTGTGGAGGTTAAAAACTACTGAATTCTACCAAAAGAGAACAAGAAAATACTAAAATATTTTTTTGCTGTCGTGTTACAACGTAAAACATGAATATTTTCTTGATTAAACGATGAAATAATAAAAATAACAAAGAAACCACCATCAATTAAAGAAACCGATGGATTTTTTAAATTAAATTTTACAATTTAATAAATAAAAAAAAGCTTTGGTTTCTTTAATTGTTTAGATAAAAATATAATTACAAATTACATTACATCCCACATATTATCGAGAGTAACTTGCATACCTGAGAAGTGTGTGTGTGGTAGTGGTGTAACAGGTGATGATAGTGAAAGCAAGAATTAAGAAAGGTTTTTTTTTTAACTTATTTTCATTAAAAATAAAGTTACAAGATTATACATACAGTTACTTTGCCAAACTGCAGCGCAGTTTGTCGGCAGCGTTCTCGAAGATCCCATTAACAATTAAATTAATTAACTTTCGTTTAGTGAAATCCAAAGTTTGCTAAAGTGGTTTGGGCCATACATTGATGTTAAAAAAAAAACTATGTTTCATTTGCATCGCAGGAACAAGCGTCAAAAGTTTATGTAAATGGTGATAAAAAAACATCGTTCATAAACATCGATATTTTTAACATCGATGTTTCACTTTTGAAAACATAGATATCCTAACAACGATGTTTTTTATGAGCGATATTGCATCCCTAGATATGCCAAAAAAGTACTAGAATAACTGAAAAGCGTGAATTCTACTAAAATCTACCAAATAATTTTTACATACTAAATTCTGTTGCCAGACCTCAAAATCTACCAAAAAAGTAGAAATCTACTAAATCTGGTCACGCTGGTTATGAACCTGGTTGGACTGTTGTACTTTGATTGGACAACCATAAAAGTCAAAAGATTGACAATAACAAAATTGACACTTTTGACAGAGTATATATACAGCACTGTTAGGGCGTTCCACCACTAACGCACAACGCCCAAAATGCTCACTTAGCCGTTCCACAAGGCGACCGCGATCGTCGTGGTCGTGGCGAAAACGTCACTAATGACATCATCATTTTTGATCACACAACGCCCGCAACAACCCATGTCAAAAGGTGGGTCGAAGTGGGCGTTGACCACAGAACATCAATTCTCTCTTGTCAATACGTTGACAAAGGCGTGAATTTTGGAACAAAGATGGCGAACGAAAAAAATATCTTTCTTTATTAATTTTAATGTATTTTGAACAGCCATCTATATTTTTCTTTATTTGTTATTAAAATTTATTTACATAATTTATTTCTAATCAGTTTTCATTATCGTTAACTTGAATATAATTCATTGTTTGTAGACTGTTTGTAGCTTTTGCTGCAGAATTATACGAAAGAGTTATAACTCAGAATTCAGAATTATAGATAGATAGATAATTAAATGTATTTCTTGAAAGTCTAAAGTGGCTTTTAAATTTTTCATCTGAATAACGATCGACTATATTTTTATATTGTGTAATACGTGGTCTGAGATCACGTTTTTTAGTATTACGTTTTATAAACTTAACGTCCACTCTTCATCTGAGCTAGGCGAATTGCTTTCTTCTGAATTATTACCGCGATGATGTAGCCGATACCCAATTGACCCCATTAAGGACATTTTGTATAAATAGCTATATTTCTTTTAACATAAATTAGTCAACCCTACACATTGAAAAAGGCGCAATTTTCATATCAACCAATGACATTTGCGTATCACATTAATGACATCAACGCTCCATAAACCGTTCCACTAGCGTTGATGATTATAACGTCCGCAAGCAAGTGGAACGGGAAAAATCGCGGTCGTGAACGTGGTCGTTGTGAGTCCCTAATGGAACGCCCTGATTGTCAGCTTCTTGTACAGCACATTCCAGCAGTTGAGCAGTAGCTCACAACGCCCAAAATGCTCCGTTGTGGTCGTGGCGAAAACGTCACTAGTGATGTCATCATTTTCGATCACACAACGACCCGTGTCAAGGAGTGGGTCGAATAACCGTTCCACTTGAGTTTACGATTGTAATGCCGGCAAGCAAGTGGAACGGGATAAATCGCGGTCGGGGGTCGTCGGGTGGTCGTTGTGAGTGCCAGATGGAACGTAGCCGTTGTTAGTCCCCATTCGAAAGTAGGAAATTTTTGGCGGGAACTTAAAGGAGATGTTGTGCTGTGCAGTTTTATTTTCTAAAAATGTGTAAAATTACTCTAAAATGAACAATAGTTGTAGGATATTGATAATTTTTGAGTAGTGATTATGTGTTTTGTGAGAAATGTGACCTGTATTGTCAAATGTGGCCTTTCGAGTTGTCACAAGAACTCCGTTGAATGGCACTAGCTGATTACCTACAGTTCAGCTGTGCTACACATAGGCTTAAATGTATATTATAAACTAAGATCTGGCTTAAAGAGCTAGCTGCCAAGCCATAAACCTAAATAATAACATTGGAAAGTAGCAATCTGTGGTCAACTGTCAACTGACAGTGTTGCCAGATGGGGGATGCCCTGATTCTGAGGGAAATTTTGAAGTTTTTTAAGTGCTACTGTACGGTGCAACCGTACAGACCGCACAATCAGCATTTACACGAGCACGCGTTATTTTCGACAGTCCATCAAATTAAACAGTTCACGTTAAAGCACCGCGGCTCGCGTACGTGTTACTCATAATATCATATCATATCATTCCATATCTAGTATTAAGTTAATAGCAATAAATCATAGTTTAAGTTATTTTATCTAGTTATTATTTAACATCCTCAGATGTACCAACACCGTACATCTTTATGGTCCTTCGAGCTTCACGTTAAGCAGGACCTACTTCGCGAGTGTTTAATACGTAATAGGAGTACCAGCGCGGTAGGAACTGCCACGTAAGTGAGCTAGCAGCATCGGTGAGTCCACATTGTCAATCTTATCGTTCTAAGAAATCTAATCGTTACTATCACGAGAAAATGGAAGATCTCGTTTTAACACAAAATCAAATCATGGGAGCCATGGAACAGCTCCTGGTTAATTTCAAAAAAGACGGTGTCGAACGCAAGACTCCGGCTCATATAAAAAAGCGGATAAGCACATTGGAAACGTATTGGCATGAGTTTCAGTGCAACCACATAAAAATTTGTGAATTTGAAAATAAATCACATGATTATTTTATAAATAGGTACTATGAAAGAACGTCAAAATTTTACTCAGAAACACGTACCTATATGATAAATTATTTGCCATCGGAATCTCAGGAGAAAGGAATCGTCAGACCTGAAACGCCAGGATATTTAACACAACCATCATCAAGCGAGCAGAGACATGCGCAGGGGGTAGACAGGGCACCTCAACCATCCGCGCGTTCGGAAACATCCTTTCAGGTTCCGAAGACTCAAGGTTCGCCTAGTAGACTGGAAGAATTATTAAGAAAGCAAAGTAGTAATTTTAAAGCCTTCCAAAGAACTATCAAGAGCATAGACCTGGAAATCATTTCCCAAAAATGGGAATTCGAAGACGCAATGACCTCAGTGCAGACACGATGGTCCGTTATTGATGCTCTGCATTGGGAAATTGACAGCGAGCTTTACGAAGAGAATGAAGAATATGAAGAAGCATACAACTCGTGTGAGCAAAGATACCTTCAAATCAAAAAAGAAATAAATAGCAAGATGTGGTCAGAATGTCATCGCGAAAAGTCTACTCCACATATCGACATCCCGACGTTCAGCGGCAGTTATCATCTGTGGGTATCCTTTAAGGATCTATTTTTAGAAACTATTCACAGAAACAGATGCCTATCGAACGCACAGAAGATGCAGTTCCTGAAAAGCAAGCTTAAGGACGAAGCTGAGAAATTGGTGCAACATCTAAATATAAGCTCGGATAATTATACCGCTTGTTGGGAGTTACTGGATCATCGCTACAGTAACCCTAAGCTAATATTCAACTCTCACATGTCTATTATCATGAATCTTCCGATTATACCGCAACAATCAGCATCAGCAATCAAAAGGCTCCATGACACAACAAATGAATGCTTAAATGCTATAAAAAACTTAGGGGTTGCTATTGATACCTGGGACCCGATGATAGTTTATATCTTATCACAAAAATTAGACCAAGAGAGCCACAATGACTATATCGAGTCATTAAAAAATCCAAGGCAGTTGCCATCCTTACAGGAATTTTTAACATTTTTAGAGGCGAAATTTACCGCCTTAGAATCATCTAAACGTAAGCAAGATCAATCAAAACCCATCCAGCAACAACAGCAAATATCTTCATCGAACGCATTCAAAAAATCATGCAAATTTAAATCATTTATTAGCAATCAAAATGCATTATTTAAATCGCAAAACAATAACAAAAATACCTCGGCAACAGTGCATAATTGCCCAGTTTGCAATAAAAATCATGTCGTACCGAATTGCGACACTTTCGCAGGGTATCGACCTGAGGTACAAAGGCAAACTATTGCAAAGTTATCTTTATGTAAAAACTGCCTTTATAATCATTACGGCAGAGATTGTTTTTCGAACAAAACTTGTCATAAGTGTCATGCAAAACATCATACTTTTGTGCATGAAGCATTTACTTCACCGATGACATCGCAAAATTTCGCAATATCGGATAACTTTTATAAACAATCGAAAGGTAGCACACACGTGTCACTAGAGGACACGCAGGAAATTCTCTTAGCCACATCCCTGGTGACAGTGCAAGCCGCAGATGGCACTAAGATTATCATGCGTGCTCTCATCGACCAAGGATCGCAGACATCGCTTATAACAGAAAACGCAGCTCAAACACTAGGTATCCCACGCCAGCATTGTAAAGGAGTAATCTTAGGTTTAGGAGCGCAGGGAAATACTTGCAAAGGCATGATGAATGTCAAAATATCTTCTATCTATAGCGATTATTCGGTAAATACCGGAGTTTTTATAATAAAACACGCGGTTAACAATTTACCCAATAAATCATTTTCTAAGCCAAACTGGTCTTTTATACAAAATATACAATTAGCAGATCCAGAATTTTATCGTCGTAGATCTATAGACCTGTTATTAGGTGCAGACGTCTATTCATCTATTATCATGGGAGGAATTATCAAAGAAAACGACTCATTACCAGTAGCCCAGCAAACACGACTGGGATGGATCTTATGTGGCAACGTGAAATCATATCAATGTAATGTAGTCATGCTTGATGTAGAAAACTTGCATAAGTTTTGGTCTATCGAAGATATCAACGAAAACATAGATATTTCGGATGAGGATTATCAATGTACTGAGCTTTATAAATCAACGACTACTCGTCAGCCAGACGGGAAGTACATTGTTCGCCTTCCTCTACACCCAGATGCAGAGGAAAAGCTAGGGTTATCTAAACCAAAAGCATGTGCCCAATTTTATCAACTAGAAAAAAGGTTACAAAAGGACTACATATTATCAAATAAATACAAAGAATTTATAAATGAATATATCGATATGGGTCACATGCACTTAACAACAACAAGTAACATGAAACCTGCCTACTATTTGCCGCACCACGGTGTACATCGCGTTGATTCGAATACTACGTCACTGCGAGTAGTATTTAATGCATCGGAAAAAACAGATACGGGTTTAAGTCTTAACGATGTTATGTATCGGGGTCCAAATTTGCAACAGGATATTTTATCATTAGTATTAAAATGGAGGAAATACAAATATGCCTTTACTGCAGACATCGAAAAGATGTTTAGGCAGATTTTCGTACACGAAGAAGATCAGCGTTATCAACAAATCGTTTGGCGCGAAAATCCCAATCATCACCTCAAAGAATATACTTTAGCGACTGTAACATATGGTACTAAAGCCGCACCATATTTAGCAATGATGACACTTAAACAGTTAGCTATAGACGAACGCAGTCGTTATCCAATAGCAGCGAAAGTTTTAGAGGAGCAATTTTACATGGACGACGTACTTAGTGGCGCGTTTGACCTCACATCGGCAAAGCAATTGCAAGAGGATCTTATAGAACTCCTCAAATCAGGAGGATTTAAGCTACGTAAATGGTCAGCGAATGAGATATCATTATTAGAGAGTGTTGATAAAGCAGAAAGCATACCTAATACGTATGACTTTAAGTATCAATCGTCTACAAAAGCACTTGGTCTTACGTGGAATGCCCAACAGGATAAGTTTAAGTTCATGTGTCAGTTAACTACGCAGCCAGATGCGAAACCAACGAAGCGAGTACTATTAGGTGAAATATCCAAAATTTTCGATCCACTTGGATGGTTAGCACCGGCAGTAGTACAACTTAAACTATTGTTCCAAAGCGTGTGGTCGATAGATCTCAAATGGGATGACGTCATACCAGAGGATATGTACACAAGATGGATAGGAAGCGAGCAGGATGATAGTATCGAATTACATGGATTTTGCGATGCATCCCTAGCGGCATACGCATGCGTTGTCTATGCGCGAATAGTTCGTCAAAACCAAGTAAAAATCACACTCTTAGCGGCAAAAACTAAACTAGTACCGATCAGCAAAACTTCCACGTCAAAAAAGAGTGACATATCATTGCCAAGGCTTGAGTTAAGTGGCGCACTCTTGCTTTCAAAACTAATGACAAAAATCAAGCAGAGCTTAAGCGACTACAATCTACAAATTATAGCATGGTGCGATTCTACTGCAGTCCTTGGGTGGTTACAAGGTGATCCGAGTCGATGGAAACCCTTTGTAGCCAATCGCGTGAAAGAAATCACTGCAATCATACAACCAGAGTGCTGGTTTTATATCAAATCTAGCGAAAACCCGGCTGATTGTGCCAGTCGTGGTATGTTCGTTGAAAATTTAATAAAACATGACCTGTGGTGGAAAGGTCCTTCTTGGTTACCTTTATACGATCATCAAGCATATCAAAAGCAATCAATATTTAAAACGGATTTAGAGTCTAAGAAAATACTATCAAATGTCATTATAAAAAACAATAATATTCAATTAAACTTCATCAGCGATTTTATAAATAAGTATAGTAATTTCACGCGGGCGTCACGCGTACTTACATGGATAATGCGAGCATTTTCTCGTGACCGCCAGAAAAAATCATTTTTTTCAATTGATGAACTGCGCAGCAGTCAGTTGAAAATCATTAGTTCTGTGCAGAGTTTAGAGTTCGAATTTATTAACCATCAATCAATACTATCAGAAGACTTCTACGCGGAGCTTCATCAAATGAACATTGAATGGCATTTCAATGCGCCTTCTTGGCCTAGTGCTGGAGGGCTATGGGAAGTAGCTGTTAAAAGTTTAAAATATCACCTACGTAGAGTCTTAGGTGATCAAAAGTTAACATATGAAGAGTTCACAACTCTGCTTTCTCAGCTTGAAGCTTGTCTCAATTCGAGACCCTTAAATACATTAACCGAAGATCCACAAGATTTGGATTATCTTACTCCTTCACATTTATTAGCGAGCGGTCCAGTATTGACAATCGTAGAGACTGAAAGAGATGAAAGGACTAGGTGGCAACTTACACAAAAAATATTCAACGACATCTGGAAACGATGGCGCGCTGAATATTTAACGCAATTATCTGCCAGAAGTAAATGGCGAACTTTACAGTCTAATATAGAGTTAAATGACGTCGTAATAATACATGACGCCAATCTACCACCAGGAAAATGGTCATTGGGACGTGTTATCAAATTACATCCGGGAACGGATGACCACGTTCGGGTAGTCAGTGTGAAAACCAAAAACGGGATAATCAAGAGACCCATCATAAAATTATCAAAGCTTCCAACAAACAATCCAGAATCAAATAAAGAAACTACCACATCATCCACAAGCACACATATACTTCAAAACTCAAACAGTGTCTTACGAATCAATCCTATATCCCTTATTACTTTATTAATATTTTTCCTTACTTCAGCTGTAATCGCAAGTAGCGAATACAATATCACAAAACTAAGCAATAATAAACATATATTTTTCGACAACTTGGGAGATATGCGCTTAGTTCAAGATCAATGGAAATTAATAGCATACTACGATATGCAACCCTATTGGCAAGGATCAAAGGTGCTTACGAGCTATATTACTCATCTAGATAAAATGTGCATTAATTCAGAAAACAACAACCATTGTAACATTGTTTTACTCCAACTACGGCACGGGTACAAGGAATTAGAGTTCTATGAACGAATGTTACGCAATCATAAATTCGATACTCCGAGGCGCATGCGACGAGGCCTTGTAAACGGAGTCGGCTATATCGCGAACACATTGTTCGGTGTTTTAGACGAGCGTTTCGCTGAACAGTACGAGCGCGATATTAATTTAGTCAAAGCTAATCAAAATAATTTATTACATCTTTGGAAGAACCAAACATCAGTTATAGAAGCAGAAAATAATTTACTACAAAGAATAGGAAATACCATAGAGAAGCAACACAAAATCTTTAATCAACACCTCAATGATCTAGATCGAGTCACCAATGATTTGAAGAAAGAGATAATTAAAGTAGAAGCTACAAACGACTTCATATTAACAAGCATAATAGCTAACAACATTCTTTTGAATCTAAAAAATATCCAAGACGCTTTATTAGATACCATCACAAACCTCAAGCAATTCAATATTCATCTTCTTACTCCTTCCCAACTACAAAATGAACTTAGCATAATAGGAGGACAGCTCCCAAAGGATCTGGCACTTCCAGTAGATAATCTGCAAACCGATCTACAAAATATCTATAAAATACTAAAAGTTAAAGTTAGAATGACGCAGCAATACTTTATTTTTCAAATACAAATTCCTTTAATAAATAGAGAGAATTATGATATTTACAAAACATTTCCACTTCCACATCAAATAGACAAACACATGGTGAACATCATTCCGATATCAAGTCATATAGCGATGAACTTAAAAAAGAATACATTTATACCTATGTCTACTAGCGACTTTGATAAGTGTATATCGTATAACTCAAATACTTATCTTTGCGAACTTCAAACGCCCGTCTACCGCAGACACTCAGATGATAACTTGTGTGTTACAAGTAAACAAAGCCACGTGTGTAAGATTACACTAAGTGAATGTGAGACGACGTGGATAACAATTAAAACCAATGTTTTTATAATCAGCTGTTGTGGACAATGTCCCCTTAGATTTATATGTGGTGATCAAGTTACCGGCGAACAGGTGACTGGCCTCAACGTCATCACTTTGTGGAATGAATGTGTCATCAAAAGCGATTCATCCACCATCACATCCCACAAAGATTTCATAAACCAAATTAATATTGAGCCGGAGATACTAGCTCCGAAAATCGCACCTGTCAATCATTTTATCAACATATCAATACCTAACATCAGACCAGAGCTAGACTATAATTCTATAAATCACTCGCTACTGAATCTTGGAAAGCGAATAGAAGACATGAAAGCGGCATCGGATCAGGTTGACGTGTCTTACCACGATGTGCACCACTACGTCGCCATTTACTGCCTGGCGGTGGCAGGACTGGCAGCAGCAGTGGGCCTAGGCTGCGCCTACCGGCGGCGGTTTTCCGCCGCGCCGGTCGCGCACCAGCCCGCCATCAGCAGCAGTGTACAGTGAGTGCGTAAGTGATAGTGGGAATGTGAAATCAGACACAAGTGTAGTTTTAAGATCGACGTAAAATTATCGGGGTCATTGTTGTACTTAGTTTTAAGGATTATTGTTTTTTCATCTTGTGATTAGGTTAGCTCATATCATCTTCCAAATCTCATCTTGCTGTGCGGGAACATGTACGGTGCAACCGTACAGACCGCACAATCAGCATTTACACGAGCACGCGTTATTTTCGACAGTCCATCAAATTAAACAGTTCACGTTAAAGCACCGCGGCTCGCGTACGTGTTACTCATAATATCATATCATATCATTCCATATCTAGTATTAAGTTAATAGCAATAAATCATAGTTTAAGTTATTTTATCTAGTTATTATTTAACATCCTCAGATGTACCAACACCGTACAGCTACTAATTCATCCACAAACACCTAAAAATATTATAACCAAGTAATCCAATAAAATATAGAACCAGTAGTTTACCTTAGAATTATATTATGCTAGTGACTCATACTTCAATTCAATCGGTCATTTTGAATGATTCAATTCGTTAGTTCTTTATATATTTATTATACCATCTATACTCATATATGTTGTATCCTATAGGCTACGGTCCATTAGAGACTGACAACGACCACATTCACAACCGCGATTTTCTCGTTCTACTTGTTGGCCGGCGTCACAATCGTAAACTGAAGTGGAACGCTTACTCGACCCATCTATTGTCACGGGTCGTTGTGAGCGCTGCGTGAGCGTAAATGATAACTTTATTAGTAACTTTTCGCCAAGATGCCTTTTCTAATTCTCCTTCAAAATAAGTAAAAACTGATTTGAAGATTTTTTTCAAAAACCTTATTTTTGAGTTTCTAAATTTTTTTTGGGTCAATTGACATGGTCATCTGGCAACACTGTCTAGTTGCCAAGCCATAAATAGTAAAAAAAAACAATTGTCAAACTTATCGGAGAGTTCTATTCAAAAAATTTCGTTACATTTTTGCTTATGCTTTGAGCAAGTTATTTGGGTGTTGTTGTGTAATAATGTTCAAAGTTGTTGTTAACGGGGATTAAAAATGAGTTCATCTTATCAAAAATGTAGATTGTGTCTAAAATTAGGTGATTTTTGTTCGATCTTCGAACAAGATGATTCGATCAAGCTTTCTGACATGGTCATGTCTTTTACAACTGTACGAGTAAGTGTAATCGAAAACTTAAATGTTTTATGTAAATAAACTCTTGTCGTATTAATAATTTGTATAAACATTTCCTTGTTTTAGATTTATGAAGGAGACGGTTTCTCCGACCGTGTCTGTACATCTTGTATAGAGAATTTAAGTACAGCATACCTATTTAAACAGCAATGTGAAAGAATTGACCAATTATTAAGAAAATGTCCAGGTGAAAAGTTATGCTTATTTGTCATTGTTTTTTTTATTGTAATATTTTATATCCTTACCATTACACAAAATATATTTTTGCAGAAACAGATCTTCATAAACCAGCAGATAATTATGAAGACTTTTTCAATAAAGAATTTCATATGCATGCTGAATTTGAGGAAAGTGAAAATGATAAAAACGAGTCTGCAAATGATATAACCCAGGAGTTATATATCACTGCCAAACAAGAAATAAGTGATGAAACAGACAGTGATGTTGACTCCGTTAAATGTGTGGGCTGTAGTCAATCATATAGCACTGTAGGATACCACACATGTCGCACAACCTGCACTATTGAAAACAACCCATTCCAACTCTCTAGCAGCAATGAGACATTAGTTGCATCAGATGCCACTCACGATACAGTTATATCAAAACCTAAGCCTCCTTTACCACCAATAACTGTAAAACCAGTTTCAGTCTTTGTATCCTGCATACTTTGTGATAACAAATATGATGCATATGATGATTATGTTGTGCATCTAGACAGGTGCACTACAAATGTTAAACTGCATCACTATGTGTGTCCGGTTTGCCATGAAATGTTCACAGAAAAATTATCTTATTTGGAACATTTAAAAGTAACTCATTTTAAGGAGGAAAGTGAGGAGTCTGGAACTGATTGTGTTGATTATCCAATATATGCTAAGGTGAGCAAACAAAAGCCTGTAAGAAGACAGATTGGTTGGTCTGTTGAAGATATATATCAAGAAATTGACTGTAAGAAGTCTGAAGATAAGGAGACTCCTCAGTCAAGTCCACTAAAGAATTTCTTTTCTAAATTAGGCAATGAGTGAGTGCAATTCCAATGTTTGCATGGCTGGGACCTGTTTGCTTGGGTAATTAAAAATAATACTAAATAATTACTTATCATCTATTATTAACATTGTTCCTTAATAAATGTGGGGTATCAGAAGCTTTATCCTTCAAGTCTTTATATTTTACATTTACTGTAGTCACTATAGTACCTGCAAATCTTTTACTAGTATTTTGTAGTTTTCATAATTAATCAGGTAATCGACCCGGGATACCACGGTCTTTCTTGCCGCCGCAGTGCCGGCAGATGGTCACGCCACGCCGCCCTGAATGATATCTTACGGAGGGCGCTTGCCATCGCTAACGTGCCGGCTCTATTGGAGCCGAACGGTATTGCACGTGATGATGGCAGGCGCCCTGACGGAATGACTCTAATTCCCTGGCAGCGTGGCAAGCCTTTGGTGTGGGATGCGACTTGCGTAGACACATTGGCCGCATCCCATTTACCAAACACTTCTAGATCGGCCGGTTCGGCGGCGGAAACAGCGGAATCACTCAAGCGGCTGAAATATGCAACCCTCAGTGAGAGTTATATGTTTGTGCCGTTTGCTGTCGAGACGCTTGGACCGTGGGGTCCTGAGGCCATGAGCCTCTACCAAAATTTATCAAAACGACTCATCGACTCTTCAGGTGATCAGAGGGCTGGTGCCTACCTCGGCCAACGGATCAGTATGGCGATCCAGCGAGGAAACGTAGCCAGCCTTCTGGGCACCTTACCCATAGAAGACGGTGATCTGGGCTCAGTATTCTACTTATAGTCTTGAGGGACTATGGGTAGAATACAATACAAATAAGTTAAGTTTTCTTACATTGTATTCAATAGTATGTAATTTATATTATAGTTATTACAGATTAGTTAATTATGTCTATCATTTTGGTAAATTTTAAGTTGAAACAGATTTTTAAAATATTAAAGAACTTTAATGTATTGGAATTTTTAAATTTATTTTGATGTTTAATAACTGTAATTTGCAGGTATATATAAGGAAGTTTAGTATATTATTGTAAATTACTTGTATGGTCTCTTATACTTTTCTAATTTCATATCATGCTTTAATACATTTAAGATCTCATTGTAAATATATACTGGAACAATATTGGGGAAAAGTTGCTCGTGCAACTTTTTCCACAGTGAAACAAATTTCAGGAGTTTCAGTAGACAAAGCACTCCGAAGCGTGTGAGTTTCAGGAAACTTATTGAAAATGGGAAAGCAAAGACTGCACAATATCTACCATTTCACAAGTATATCCAGAATTATAAAGAGAAAAAGAAGTTTAATGATTACAGCCCGATCAAAGGCAAGATGCAAGTTTCCACCAAGATAAGAACTTCTGTGCCTGAACCTGTGTCAGGTATGTAATAATTATGAGTCATACCTAATTTATACTATTCAACTCACACTGTAATCATATTATGGAGAGTTTGAGCCCATTTAATACTACAATACTTTTATTTACCAATAATTTAATTAATAGTAAATAAACAACTTACACTATTCTTACTCTTTATGGCCAAAGAAAAAATATAGATAATTTGTATAATAGATAGATATTCTTTGTAATTTGTGACAGAGACTGTATGCTTGAAAGAGAAGAATCATATTGACATTGTGTCATCCTCTAATCATTAAGAAGTTAAAAGAATGCAGAGGCATAAGAATATTTCTTATTCTTATTCCTCTGCATGAGTTTAAATATTTATGTACAATATATGTAGATTTGGGTATATATGTAATTTACATGTAATGCAGGATAACTTTTTATCTAAGGTAAGATCTTCAAATGCCTAACATGTACATAAAAGCTTAAAACTGAGTCATTTGCATAAAATAGGTATTATTGAACAAATGTAAACTTCCGTGAATCACTCTAATAACAGATTATATAGAAAACAAACTTTATATTTTAGATAGTGATTATCACTCACCGAGTGGAACATCAGAGGAGTCCTGGAAAATGAAGCAAAATTTGATATGTGCTTGTGACAAAAAAATATTCATGCTTTCCGAATCTATCATAGTAAGGATATATTTTATTCACTATTGTCTATTACAATAAATATTTTCAAGACTATTGAAACGGCCAAAGTAACTTTCAATGGCTATGTGTAAAATAATGGTATGGCCACGATCTTAACACTATGAACTAAGGAGTCTAAGAATGACGCATCGGGCGATAAAAACAGAGGTATTATAATGTATGAAGTAGATAGATAGATAAAAAAAAATTGTACACTAATACAAACATGAACTTAAGACTAAAATTATATTTACTTATGTATAAAGGGTGGTCTTATCGCTAAAAGCGAATTGTCACTCTCTTCACCAAGGTTAGTGCAGAGGTCTGTAGTGTCGCATATTGCTGAAACCAAGGTTGTGACTAGACCATAATGGGTTCTAGCTTATTTGCATCTGTTAATACTTTTTATTTTTCAATTTTTAAGTAATGATATCACCATTCATTTAAAATAAAAAAAATAATTTTCTAAACTTCTAACTGGAAATCTAAACTGTCAATAGCTTGCTAGTGATTTTATTTCATCCAATGAAATCTTATTCTTACATATGTTACAGGATCGTGATAGAATAACGGCAATGATTAAAGAACTAGGAGGTGTGGTGGCTGAAAACACTAAAATGGAAATGCTGGCAACTCATTTCATCTCAGTGCTCCCAAATGACACATTTACAGGAATGATGATCTGTGCTTTAGCTACTGGCAAGTGGCTACTGACTGTTAATTATGTATATGACAGCTTTCGATGCAAAAAATTCTTACAGGTACTTACTAAAAATCTGTTTGTGTGTGTCTCTGTATCTGACTATATTACATGACTTATGTGCGTTTGCTCATAAGTCATATAATATAGTCAGATTTCTTTTTGTGATTGTAGGTAGTTGTGTGAACCTTTCTTCCAGAGTATTATAATGAACAGAATTTGTATTAGGTAATTAAATGTTATCTTCTTGAAAGAGAAAATGGAACATATTAAGCTAGTTAGCTGTAAAATACATACATATAAAAAAAATTAATTATATTCTATTGTGTTCCTTTCCTATGCCATTAGATTGATTGGTTTATGTCTGTCTTGAAAAACCAAAATTAAAATCTGTCACTATTTGATTAACAATGCAGATGTCAATGTTTAGGGGCTAACTAAGGATATTAAAATAACAAAGACATTGTAATGAATATAAAAAATTTACCTACTTCTAAAAACATTATTTTCGTAAGTTATTGTTATTATACATAATTAAAGCTATGTTTTAGCAGTTATAAATGTAATTGTTATTATATGTTTCACTTGATTACAGTCGGTTACATCTGATGTTAATTTATTAAAAATGTCGTTGCAGGAAGCTTTGTACGAATGGATGAAGCATCCTAAGATATTAGAAATTGAGACAACAAGTGTTGAAGTGGCCCGTGCAGCTGTATTTTGGCATTTGGAGCTTTATAACAATAATGCTAAATTTCCCTTTGAAGGCAAACAGATTGTTCTCATAATGAAGAAAAAATACAGACAATATTATCAGATGATATTCAAAACGCTCAAAGCTAAGCCAGTTACATATGATCCAAGGTAAAAACAAACAACTTTTTAACATGTATTAATTCACTTTGTGAAAATTTATTTAATAGTGTATGGTTGTGTACTACAAATAAAAGGTATGGTCTAAAAGAGAATATTTTTATTTACCTAAGAATATGTAATCGGGAAGAAAATTAGACATCAAGGAAATTTTGTAATAAATGAAACCAGATATAACTATCTACTAACTACATGTGAAAGGATGAACCAGAAAGATACAATCAAGGCCTGTTTTCATCTTAAATGTGATTATTTTTTTTTAGAACACCAGGCAGTTGTTGCACTGCTGACTACTGCTTCGTAGACTTGAAGGTGATCGAGCGAATAAAGCTGCGTTTCTTCGCGCGCCACAACGTACCCGTCTTTCCCTACCAGTACATACTGGTATATCTTCTGAAACGGGGACGTGTGGACGATGAATACAAATACCTTTTGCAGGACTGCAAGAAGATATTCTCACCGGAAACTGTGTATTTACTTAATCATACTTATTAAATAAATGAAAGCCATATTAGTTATAAGTCTTATCCTTAAAGCTGGATAGTTAATTCATGAAGGACATTTAAGATTTAAGATCATTTTACAATTAAGGAAAATTAACTGAAACAGTAGATTTACATATTACTTAAATATCAACATTATTAAACATTTTATAATATTGTTACGAGTTACAGGACTCGAATTAAAATGCCGTTGGAATTACTATAGAATTTATTAAAACTATACAAACACGTATAACATAGGTACAAATATAACTGGACACAACCAGTACAAACTGCACGATTCAATAATAAGCGCCAAGTCCGTCACTATATAGCTTATCGAATATACACACTTCTTGCTCGTATCGTGACTGCCTCACCCCTTCGTTCGGGCATTGTTTTATACTGAAGTGAACTATACAACATGTCCCGACACAATGCTCGACCGCATAACAATAGTTTGGTTAATGATGATCATAAACGATTACAATACACAATAGGATTTTTTTCTAATTACAAATTTTAAAAACAAAGTAAACAAAAAAAGTCCAGATGCCGAAAGGTAATAAACTGCAGGTGTGCATTTACTTTTGTCGGCGTGTAACAATATATAAGTATTTTTATTTAATTTTTTATCAATAAATTCATGCACTTTCAAGTTTCCATATTTTTTGGCTGTTTTAAAAGCATTAATTCTATTATAAATATTTTAAATGTTTTTATATTTAAGTTGAAATAATTTAGTATCAAATTCGACTGAAGTTTATACGAATACTCCTTCCCTTGGACTTCCAGAATAAATGTTAAGGAATTCTTTATATTTTATTATTGTGTAATGGTGCGGGATTATATTTTTATTGAATCAAAATATATTTTGTTATATGAAATTATACAAATTAATAAATAAAGATTTAATTTTACTAAATAAGATTGTTTTTATGTCCTAAATGAACGCCGAGATATGTAATTGGCGGAAGTTGGTCGTGTGGGCCTTATCGGGATTCTTGGATTTAGTTCATGGTGACGCTTGCTACTAATTTTTATCTGAAAAAATATAATAAAATCGTACCTTTAAAAATATACTGTTAGATAAATAAAATAAGGTTTTAACGGTTAGGTATAGCATTTTATTTGATTTTTATTACAACGTTCGGCCACTTCAATACCGCACTCGAAACCGTTAAAACGTATTTATTTAGTTATGTTCAGTAGTCGCGAAAAATAAAAAGAAACTATAATAGAGTTAAAAATATCTTTAAGGTCACTATCCTAAATAATACTCATGATATAATCGACAACTTAGATAATATTGATGGTAAATCGGACTTAGATCGCGGAAAAAGAGGGTAGGTTCAAAAAATGGTGGTTAGTGCCATGGCTAATATGCGCTTCAATCGCAATGAGCAATGTCGAAGAGTTTGCAAAAGACAAAAAAGTGTCAACCTCTAGTCGTGCCTCTTGTTTAAAGAGGTTACATCGTATTAATTTTTTATGTTACTGCTATTTGCCCCGGAAGATTCACTTTATTTCATATCGCAAACCATCCCATCTCCCGGATGAAAAGTATCTGCCAATTAGGTATCGGTATTAAAACTACATAATATGTACACCAAAAGGACCAAATCGGCAACATCGACCACACCGACCGCATCGACGAATTAACCAAAATGACGAAAATGGCAAATCACAAAATAAAAACCTAACCTACTTTCTGGGATAAAAGTGTTCTCCAGTGGAACTTATTTTGAATAAAAACTTTTGAATTTGAATTTGAATTTGATAAACCTTATATAAATCTATCCTCAAACTTATCCCATTATCAGGGATGAAAAATATGCCTTTTAAAATTACATATTGAGTTACTTTCGCATTTATAATATTAACTAGCTGCGCCCGCGGTTTCACCCGCGTGGTGATGGAAAATCATTATGTTTTGGATAATTCACATTATATCTTTATAAATTATAGCCTACTAGAGTTTACCCCGCGGCTGCGCCGCGGGTTAACCTCAAGTGCGTGTCTCTTGTTTATAGAGCAAGTGCTACAGGTTATATTATATTACATTTTTATGTATTTGCCCACGGAAGATTCACTTCATTTTATATCGCTAATTATATATACTATCCCCCGTCTATCTGTCAATAAAATAAATTACAAAACTTGACCAAAAAGGCCAAAATGGTCTAAATGACCAAAAGACCACAGTGACCGATATGGTTAAAATGACGGAATAGGCAAAAACGACCAAAAAGGCCAAAATAATCAAAATGGTCAAAATGACCAAAGAGGCCAAAATGACCAAACAGGCCAAATAGGCAAAAATGACCAAATAGGCCTAAATGACCAAAAAGGTCAAAATGATCAAATAGGCCAAAATGACCAAATAGGCCAAAATGACCAAATAGGCCAAAATGACCAAATAGGCCAAATGACCAAATAGGCCAAAATGACCAAATAGGCCTAAATGACCAAAAAGGTCAAAATGATCAAAAAGGCCAAAATGACCAAATAGGCCAAAATGACCAAATAGGCCAAAATGACCAAATAGGCCAAAATTACCAAAAAGGTCAAAATGATCAAAAAGGCCTAAATGATCAAATAGGCCAAAATGACCAAATAGGCCAAAATTACCAAATAGGCCATAATGACCAAATAGGCCAAATTGACCAAATAGGCCAAAATGGCCAAAATGACCAAATTTGCCAAAATGACCAATAGGCCAAAATGACCAAATAGGCCAAAATGACCAAATAGGCCAAAATGACCAAATAGGCCAAAATTACCAAATAGGCCAAAATGACCAAAAAGGTCAACATGATCAAAAAGGCCAAAATGATCAAAAAGGCCAAAATGATCAAATAGGCCAAAATGACTAAATAGACCAAAATGACCAAAAAGGAAAAATTACCAAATAGGCCAAAATGGCAAAAAAAAGGCCAAAATGACCAAAAAGGCCAAAATGACCAAATAGGCCAAAATGACCAAATAGGCCAAATTGACCAAATAGGCCAAAATGACCAAATAGGCCAAAATGACCAAATTTGCCAAAATGACCAAATGGCCAAAATGACCAAATAGGCCAAAATGACCAAAATGACCAAAAAGGCCAAAATGACCTAAAAGGCCAAAATGACCAAAAAGGCCAAAATGACCAAATAGGCCAAAATTACCAAAAAGGCCAAAATGAAAATTATCCCTTGTCCATCCTCAGTAATTTACATACGTTAATTTACATACGTACCGAATTTCAGCCAAATCGGTCCAGTAGTTTTAACGTGAAAACGGAACAGACAGACAGAGTTACTTTCACATTTATAATATTAATAGGGATGTTATTCTGATGTGTAAGCTATATTATTCCAAAGCTTACACATCAGAATAACATAGGCTTTTTGCGTGAAATTAAAGTTAAGTTTAAATGATAAATATCTATAACTAGCACCTCGGTAGACGTTGTCCTGCCCTGAGAAAATAAAAATCTAGGACCCGATCCCAGCGCCACCTACCGGTACATTTTTTTTATTGCAGGAGGTCAGCAGACAGGCAGACGGCCCTCTTGATGGAAAGCGGTTACCATCGCCTATGGACATTTGCAACACCAAAGGTGCTACAAATGCGCTGCTGCTCTCTTAAGGAAGACTGGAACCTGGTCATTAATGCAGGAACACAAATAAATGGTTGTTATGGCGACATACTTTAAACCAGGGGTGGTAGCCATCCAGTCGGGCAAATGCCCTACCACGTGGGCGTGGGTTGTTTTGTCGCCTCTTACGACAGGCCGTCCGGCCGCAGGAAATTGTATTCTTTCTCCGTTCCTGCACGCATCATGTTCAGGAACGTTTTTTTGTTGTTTTGTTTTATCCACAATTGGATAAAATCTAATTGTGGATTAAACCATCCGGGGCTCCACTCGAACACACAAAATGAAATCGGTCCAGGTGATTAGGAGGATTCTAGAACCCGATTTCAACGCCACCTACCGGTTGCAACGGGATAAAAAGTGTCTTAAGTTCGTTTCCTGGTTCTAAGCTACCTCCCCACCAATTTTCAGCCAAATCGGTACAGCCGTTCTTGAGTTATAAATAGTGTAACTTACACGACTTTGTTTTATATACAGGATGGCGCAATAGAACGTGCATATTTAAAATATTGATTAAAAAATAAATACAAAAGGTATAGTTAAAATAAAACTGAGGTATTATTAAGAAATAACAAGTTTATTTTTTTAAAATAACATCGTCTAAATGATGACCCTCTCTACGACCACACTCCTCTAATCGCAAACGGAAGTTATTGAAAACTTTCTTCAGTAATGCTGGTGTAATTGCTGCCATTTCACCACGGAAACTGAGCTGATCGATGTTTTTCGGATTATTGCTGTAGACTTTGTTCTTAAGGTATCCCCACAAAAAAAAAGTCAGGAGGCGTGACGTCTGGACTACGTGGGGGCCATGGGATATCACCTCTTTTCGAAATCAGTCTTTCAGGGAACATCTGTTTCACAACCGCCATGGAGTCATTTGATGTGTGACAGGTAGCTCCGTCTTGTTGAAACCAAGTCCTAGAATTCACTATTCTTGAATTTTCAAGCTCTGGAGCCAAAAAACCTTCCAACATCGCAACATAGCGTTCGGTATTAACAGTGACGTTTTGCCCCCGCGCATTTTCAAAGAAAAACGGTCCAATTATTCCTCTACCAGAGATTGCTGCCCATGTCACTTTAGGACTATGCAGTGGTTTCTGGTGCTTGAGTTTGGGATTCTCACTGTTTCAGTAACGACAATTTTGACGGTTTACGAACCCATTGATATGGAAGTGGGCCTCATCTGAGAAAAGGATATTGTCAAAATTGGAAAATCGATTAAGCATTTCATTAGCAAATGCGAGCCTTGCTCCGAAGTCAGACTCTTTCAATTCTTGTGTTAACTGCAGCTTGTAAGGATGCAGTTTAAGATCCAAGTTTAAAATTCGTTGCAAACTTCGTCGCGATAAGTGTAAGACAGACGATCTCTTGCGAGTAGACATTTGTGGATCTCCTCGTACAGACTGCATAACTCTCTGAATATTGTCGTCGGTCCTAGATGTTCTTGGACGACCTTTTGCTTGTGGTTTAAACGTTGAACCAGTCTCTTCAAAACGCTGTACCCATATTTTAATTAAATTAGCACTCGGAGCTTCACTAATTTGCCGTAGTCCATATTCAGAACAATATAAACGCCTAGTAACGATGTATGAACGAGAGTTCTCGTAAAATGCGCGCACGCAAAATGCGCGACGCTTCCCGTCGAAGTGACTCATAGTGACTAAAACTCCATGAGCCCGCCTACCCAACGATGCAGGCTCCCCCCGCCCGCGCACTTTCTACCCCGCGAAAAAAGATGATGCAATATGCACGTTCTATTGCGCCACCCTGTATATAGATAGATAAAAATGTAATTATAACAACAGCCAATAAATCAATATAGTTTCCTTCTTCAATGGCTTTTATACTTATAAAACTGAAAATTAGTTTAAAAAGAATTCTTAATGTTTATGACTATCTCTTTCCTAATATAATTCCAGATAGATTTGAATGTACGAAGTATCTACTTACTTTGTTATACAAAACCCAGCACGCAAGTGTGGCGAGAATAGTTCCTATCATGCCCCATATATGATCTGAACTTGGAAACGCATCGCTTTCATAGCCGGCTATCTGGTCAGGCTCGTCACAACTACAAAATGACACGATCTGGAAAAACATATTTTTGGTACAAATTAACTAATAATTTTATGATTGCCGCCAGAATGACAGCATAATTATTATTATCTATGGAGTTATAGCTAACTTTATTCGATTTCGAGATTCTTTATATATACAATGTACTCTTTGGCTATAATTACCAGATTACCATAGATCAACGTGTGTTTTAACATATGATAAAAAGGTTTTTTCAGCAAGCTTATAACAATATAGGTCTTAAACTAACATAAATAACCAAAAAACTAAATAAATATAAATACAGAACCTATCTTATACTAATATATAAAGCTGAAGAGTTTGTTTGCTTGAACGCGCTAATCTCGAGAACTACTGGTCTGATTTGAAAAATTGTTTCAGTGTTAGATAGCCCATTTATCGAGGAAGGCTATGTATTATCACGCTAAGACCAATTGGACCGGAGCACCAATGAAGAATGTTTCAAATTCGGGGGGTTTGTTTAACTTACTTTTTGTTTAAACTATTCCACGCGGACGAAGTCGCGGGCAGAAGCTAGTTTAAAATAAAACTAATACATATAGATTAAAACAAAAAACCTAACAAATATGTATACACTATAAATAAGTTCGGTCTAACCCGATTAAACTGCTGTCGTAGGGTACCTAAAAGGCTGGCAGCATTACCTCGCTGAATACAGACACTAATAATTCTATGAGCGAGGTAAGCCCCAATCTTTCGGTCGCCTGGGGCGTCGACCAGCCGTTTTTCAATATTTTTACGTAGTCCATGGGCACTTGACCCTCACGCACCGAACGTCTCCACCCAAAACGGCTCAAATATGTACCCTTTTCTAAGAGTCACATATTTGCGCCGTTGGAGATGTTCGGCAGAAGTGGCAGTGCCACCGGCCCCGATATGGGACTCCTGGAGATGGGACGGCGCTGGTGTGTCAACACAGGTAACATCCCACAAAAGTGGCCGTCTCATGCTCCAAGGAATCAAAGTCATAGCGTCTGGTCTCTTGCTATCGTCACGTATCAGGCCGATTGGTTTCAGGACTGTTAGAACGCCTGCGCTGACAGGAGCCCGATGTATGACGTCGCCAAGGCTGGCATGTCTTGAAATTGTGCCAGCGCTTCTGCCGCACAGCAGAAAACAAAACTGGCTTCCCTATTAATCCTTATCCCTATTTTTAATAATATAAATGCGAAAGTAACTCTGACTGTTACGTTTTCACGGAAAAAATAATGGACCGATTTGGCTGAAATTCGGTATATATGTAACTCTAATACCGAGGGTGGATAAGGGATACTTTTCATCCCGGATAATGGGATAGATTTATGTATAGGTTATCCCAGGCAGCAGGATAGGTTTTGTTTTTTTATGATTTTAGTCATTTTGGTCATGTCGGTCATTTTCGATTTGGCCGATTTGGTCGTTTTGGTGGATTTGGTTGATTCGAGCGATTTATTAATTTTGGTGTGGTTATGTACTTTTAGTACCGAAAATGAGCATAGACACTTTTCATCCGGGAGATGAGATAGTTTGCGATATAAAATGAAATAAATCTTCCGGGGCAAATAGCAGTAACATAAAAATTTAAGTAATATAATGTAACCTGTGTTGTAACCTTTTTACACAAGAGGCACGCATTAGAGATTGACCCGCGGCCGCGCTGCGGGGTATACTCTGCTCTAGCCTAGCTATAAAGCAAAAAATATTTTCTACAACCATTGATATATAATTTTTTATATATCAATGTCTACAACATTTTGAAGTCCGTGCATTTTGCAATTTTTTGTTGTTTTTTATGTGTTACTTAGCATCGACTTCAAGATCTTGTAAAAATATTCACTTTTTGCTTTTAATTTGAAGCCGACTTTGTTTTTGTTAAAAAAGTAATATTTTCTACTTTTTAGTTGCACAAATACTTGAATAGCTTTAGAAATAATACTGACACGCGTATACATTATTTAACAACTAAAAATCATATTTCAAGTTGAAGCATACTCAGCTACATTAAATATATAAGTAAGCAAATTAATATTAGTATTTTAGGTATGTGATCTCCAATAAATAATTGTCGTTACCATTCTATTAATTAGAATAATTAGATAGATATAAAACAGACACAAAAATATATTTATGGAAATGGTCCATCGGGCACCCTATAATTTGATATACCTAATAGATCTGTAGTATCTTGCTACAGATCTTTAAGCATTATTTGACCTTGGATCATTGGAGGAGTAGGTATTCTTTCTTTATTCCACGCTATGATTAAGATACAACAAAGACTGAAAAAGAAATCCAATTTTGAGGTCCGATTCAGTTGCAGTTCATTCTTAAATACAGTTGCAAATAAAACATTAAAAAGTTCTAAGAAATGGGTCTGTTACATAAATTACATCTCCACCAAATTTATGGATTTTTGTTGCCATTTTAATTGTAACTTTACTTCTTAAACAATAGAATGCAAATGCACTGTTGTATTTTTTGACACAAGTTATGCAACTATGAATCATATGAATGTAGTGCTTGAAAATTGAAACTTCAGCCACTTTAAATGGGGAAGTACCCACACGTGTATGTGAGCAAGATAGCGAATGTTAACGGTTCGTATAGTGTTGTACCGACACACACATCGTTATTATTAATAATAATTGTTATTTATTATTCAAATTACTCGTGACGTCGTAAATATGAAATCAAAATTTAAAGGGAATCCTTATATTATTCGCGGGAAAAATATTTTTCATCTATAATATACCTGTAATAAATCAATTTAGGGTCAAGATTGTCAGTACAATGAATTTAAATTGGGAACCATATCAGGGGGATAATTTGAACCAGTACATTCCGAATATTCAGAATGTTTGTCCATCTGGTAAAGAATCACGTGTGAACTACTGAACGAATTTAAATAAAACGCGACACACAGGTAACTTATATCCCGGGTTAACAATTGGAATACTTTTTATCCCGATAAATGACCGTGGGATAGACAACTATAGTCAAAAACGTGGCGCTGTGGTTGCGTTTTTTGGTGCCGTCGTTGCAATTCACTAAAACATTTTAACAAATATATCGTCGTGGCAAAGCGAACGAAATATCGCTGGCGTTAAATTCAGTTTTATAACATCTACATATAGATCGAAGCTGTGAAGAGTGAATATTCGGGTGGACATGACATGGATTAACAATGTAAATTCATCAATGGTTGAAGAACTTTATTTCTCATAGAAGAATTTTTACAAATCACTTAAACAATGAGAAAATTAGTTATTGAAAAAAAATTATAACATATTCAAATAAATAAAAATGTACACATAATTTCTTTTGATTAGCAAGAAACGTCAGGATTCACAAACCGCCTTAAACCATAGATCTTTTTGCAAAAAGTTTATATCCTTAGCCCGCGTAAAATATCCTATTTTCCAGTAAAATAGCATTACTATGTTTAACACCCTGTTGCCGAAAGCACATAGGTACATCATAAAATTTATTTAAATTAAGTTCTAAAGACCCTTAAGAAAGAACGTAGATACAAAAAATATCGAATCAAAGTACGGATTAAATTGATAGACAGTTACGACCAGAGTATAGGAGACATACGAGAAAACGAGTGGGCGGACGAGTTGGCGAAAGTGGCTGGGCTTTCTTTGAAGGTGAAGCCTTACGACAAGTGTCCGGTTTCCTTCGTCAAACGGCAGTTTCGAATAGGAACGGTTGAAGAAAGGAACCGGAGATACTGTCAAGCGTCAACTGCGCCCGTTAAAAAACTCTTTTTCCCCGGATGTCACGCCCACAAGATTATTAGGTAGGTCAGCCATACCGGGCATGAGGGATTCTTGGAGTACCTGAACCGGTTCAGGTGTAAAGAGAGTCCCTCGTGCTTCTGTGACGATGACGTGGTTGAGGATGTGTCGCACACCCTGTTCTGGTGTCCTACATATTCCCGGGATCGGTATGATTTAGAATGCAAGCTACTAATGTCAAAGTATAAAATAGATTTAATATATGACTTTATTGTGTATTGTCAAAAATAATCAAAAAGGTAATAAATAGGTATAAAACTAGATGAATATGTCTACAAACAAGAAAGATAAACAAAAATAAACACAAGATGAAAAAGGCTGAAAAAATCTTGTTAGTCTGGCCGAGGGAAAAATTATAATAATAGGAGAGTTACAACACTGGACCATATTTGCCTTAACTTTACACTTTTGTTTACAATTTCAATGTTTTATCTCACTCTCGTGTGACTGTTAAAATAGGTAGGTAGGCACGTTTTTATTTTGCATAAGCCGCAGCAACACAGCAGCCGCTGTAAGTTTTTATTTTGCAAGGCTATAGTAACTTGTGATTCACTGTGTGTATTTTAGTTATATATAGACCTTTAGTTTTCAAAAGGTTTATTATTTTTTACAGTGTTTCCTTTTATTTCCAAGTAGAGTGATAATTTGATAGAAGAGCGTCGACATGGGTTGCGCTTGGTCAGGCGATGTAAGTTATTTTACATTATTATATTCCCTCAATCCAGTAATATCTACATAATAGTTAAAAGTTGTACAGTTTTTATATTTTACTATATTTTTTGATACAATTTTTGATTCATTTTAGATTACAGAATCAATTAACCTCTATTTACACATGAAGTTATTATTACATTACTTCTAAGGGAGTTTGGTTATATACATTATACATGTGAAATTTCCATCGTGGAACATGGGATTAATTAATATTTCACATTAAAAAAATGTTTGTTCTAATGTTTCCTTGTAAGGCTATTAACGCAAAAAGAAATGAAAAATACATATTACGAAATACCCTACCTCAATGGAAATACCATAGAAAAAGAATCTAATACATACTGTATCTCAGCGATTCTCACTTAAAATAACAATTTGCTGATAATGTAAGCATTACCCATTTGATATTCTGTATATCAACTCTGGTTACTGCCCGCCGGAGTAAATAATAATTGTAACAACAACCTTCCTAATAATTATGATGCGCTGATGAAAATGAAAATGGCATTAAAATTCATTAAATGCATCCGAGTCAGTGGCGTAGGGGGGGCAGGGGCGGCCCGACCTAGGCGGCGCTTTTTAGGGGGGCGGCAAAATTTCACAATAAATAATATAAATATTTGAACCAATTCATATTTTTATCGCAACTACAATTTCGGACACGGAATTTTTCATTACTTATTCTGTGCCCAATTCGGAGAATTCCCATTCTTTGAATGATATTTTGTAGCGACTGCTGACAACACAAAGGAAAAGAATTTTCATAATCGGTTTAGTAGATCCAAAGATTACCCGCTACAACATCACAAACACGCAAACTTTACCTCTTTATAACATAAGTATAGATATAGTATGCATTACATCGAAATACCTAAATAAAAGGGCGGCAAAATTGTCTCCCGCCCCGGCGGCCGACACCCACGCTACGCCGCTGATCCGAGTCCAGTTTTATCAAGTAATAAATTTCATTACGTACTTGACAACAAGCCTTTTTTAAATACTGCGATACTTTTTATCCCGGGAATCTCACCAGCCCTGTTCATAATCTATTCAGCGCTGTAGTAGTAAATATGTAAGTAATTTCTTGCGAGCCTGTAGGGATTACGGACATAGGTAATATGTAGGGGTTGGGACACAAAGGCTAGAGTATCCTGGCACCATGGACGTATAATACGTCCATGCCTGGCACGTAAAAATGTCCCCAAGCCGAAAAAGCTTCTTAAACGAATTGCACACTGCTATTTTTTTCAGGAACGTCCAATACGCTGCAGGGAATGTAGGCGAAAAGCAGTAAATAATCTCATTATTATTGATGATGTATGTGAGATTTGCAACCATAGCTCGAGGCGTACGCATAGACAGCAAAGTGCGGTATGTTTTTCGATTATTTCCCTTTTCAGATTTCAGTGTTATCCTATTATATAAAGTGCTTAAAATTTTAAATCTTGATATGTAAAGATATCTATTTTCAAACACGCTTCTATTTCAGTAGACAAAATCTTAGTTTCTAAGGTATGGTCAAGATAAGATACTTTCCTACATTTAAACCGGTGCTTAAAATTGTAAATAATCGCAATAAATTAAATTGTGTCATGCTATATTCAATATTTTAATTTCGGGCTCCACTAACGCCTAGTGCAGGGTTCGGCAACCTTTTGAGTCGGAAGAGTCAAAAATACAATTTACTAAATTTCAAAGTTTTCAAAGAGCCACAAGTTTTTCTTGCCAACAATAAATATTACTTGCATAAATTAAGTGTTTGATAGAAATCAAGTTCAGCGCGCGCTATCTCTCCTCCTGTGGGGCGAGTTTCAAGCCGCCCCAAGCCAGGATTAGGCTATGCTTCTCCCCGGCAGTGGATGTGGCCATAGGGCCCTCGCCTGCCATAGGGCCCCGGCCTGCCAGGGGACGCGGAGTTGGTAGAGTCCAGCTTTTTCCGTAGCCCTGGCATAAGGCGAAGGTAGGAACACCGAGGGGTTTTGGAGTGGGTATCCCTGACAGTGGTGTGGCAATAGCACTTCTTGAAGGCGGTGTTAATGTCACCCAGACTTGGTGAATCACACACACCTGCCGCGATGCCTCACTCGGATATCCCCTCGAAAAAAAAAACAATACGGTTCTTTCTTACTTCATAATTCTGTATATGAAAAGCATTTTGCTATAGCATCAAGGCCGAGTCCCCATTAGATGAAGAGCGGTATTGTTTGCTTCCATTTTGCCTCCCTATAATTTTTAAATGCAAGTGCCCATACACCGCGTTATGTATGCCGGGTCGAAGCATTTTGCTTGCAGACTCATTCGGTTAGCAGCCGATTAGAAACAATGAGCGCGCGGCGCAGCTCGCTATATAGTGCTTGACCAGACTGCACACGCGGGCGCGGTGCGGCATATTTAGCGTGTGTTCACGTCGAACTAGCGGCGAAGCGCGCGATTCACACGCGACGTCAGGTAAGTTCAACCAGTATGAACGGCAGAGTACTTTATACGTACGGGTATAGAGTCAACAGTCATAATATATATATACTAACGCATTTTATCGGTATACGACACAATACAACGGCAAAAATCGTCCAGGGCGTCCAGTATTATTTTGATTTTATATTAGACTTTAGGAAATTGCGGGAGTTCATAATTTAACTCCTGCAATTCCCAAAAGCCTTTTCAAAAAATGTTTATAGTAAGTAAATAAAAGAACAATTTAGCGCTAGCGTGATGTATTGTGTTTCCTTTCAAACGCATACATAAAAAATGATAATTAACTATGTTTTTTTAAAACTCACCTTATAGTTACAAATAGTCGTTCTTCGGGCTTTATGCTTTTATGAAAATTTGTGTCTTCTTTTGAAATGTCACTCATTATTGAATCCAATATATAATCAAAACAGTTCACAGTCATACTGGTATATCCAAAAAATCTTGAAGGATGATCTCTCAAATTACTATATAAAGCATGAAATTCACCATACCGTTCTCTTTCTTTATTAATCTCGTGCACACCAATTCTAATTTTTATCATCTCCCACTTTAGATATGAATTTTCAGTTAAAAATAAAAGATCGTCGTCCATATTTTCAATCTCTGAAAACATGTCAAACTCGCGCAAACGCCTGGCGGCCAATGTGAACGCGAACTCGCTACGTGTACCGCGCCCGCGCCCGCCTGCTCAGTCTGGCCAAGCACTTACCGTTTACCTTCCCTCGCAAGCGATTCGCGGCTAACACGCCATGGTTCGCTGCTAACTCAACATCGAGTTAGTAATTGATACGCCGATCAGAGTCAGCCGCATACATACATATTAGGTTTCAATATTTTATAAGATTTAAAACTAAGGTATTTTTAGTTTCAGGAAACTTCATACTGCGTGATTCGGACCACAAATACAACAACATCGCTACCAACTGTTTCGAGAGCTCGTACACCTGGAAGAGCGTTATATGGAGAGTTCCGCTGTATCTGTGGCCGATCTTGGAATAGTCGCTTATCCTGGTCAAACACCTACCAAGTATGCAAACACTGCCGTAGGCAAGTAAGGCCGCACACACAGGTACTTATTGTATAGTACTTACCCTGATCTTTAAGCCTATAAAGTAAATATAAGTATATATGTAAGTATATTCTTTTCTTTCAGAGAGAGCTGCGTGACTCTGATAGAGTCAAAGACCCGAATCGTAAGGAGCATCCGATGGAATTGTGCCAAAAGTGTAAATCTCTTGGGCACTACTGCGGCAAAAGAACTAAGTAATATTATTAAGAGCAATATTCTATGTAATGCTAATTATAAGGTATTTGCAAAGGTTTTGTGGCCAATTAACCACATTATATTGTATATTTTTAACGGACTTCAAAAAAAGGAGGTTCTCAAGTCGTTGTTTTTTTTATATACGTTCACCGATTACTCCGAAATTTATGAACTGATTTACGTGATTCATTTTTAGTTCGATGCGGAATAGTTGTCCTTTGGTCCCATAAAAATTTAACATACTTTGGCCCAGTAGTTTTCATTTTATGAACTTTTTTTGTTCCCGTTTCTTGGGACCTATATTTTTTTAAGGCACCTTCCACTAAAAAGTAACAAATAATAAAACAAAGTTCGTTTAAAAAAACTAAAAAGTATAAAATAACTTATTTCTAAAGCTATTATTAATTATAATATTTTTAATATATATTATCTAAAACATCTTGAAGTCGGTGCAAAGTAAACATAAAAATTACTATATTTTGAAAATTACCGAGCACCGACTTTAAGATGTTTAAATAATATATATTCAAAATAAGATATTATATTATAATATCTTATTTTCTTTTTATTATAATTTATAATTAATAATAGCTTTAGAAATAAGTTATTTTATACTTTTTAGTTTTTGATGTCGGTTTGTTTAAACGAAGTTTTTTAAAGATAGACTACTAATGTGGATTATATTAGCATGGTGGGGTAATACTAGTTAGCCAGAGGGAATCACAAGTCTTTGTTATTTCAATGTTGATACAGAAAAACTCCACTAAAAGATAACCAATATTAACATATTTTTCAAATGTACCTACTAAAAATTGTACAGTTCTCAAAGCTATGTCTCAGTTGAGACATGCAATTTATTTATATACGGTATTTACCTATAATTATGAATGCGGAATTTTTGTATGGCTTCCCGATCGAAATTTGTTTTAACTAGTTATTGAAGTCAGTAAATGCAAATAATATTTGATTTGAAGTATAATATTTTTTATGTGTGTTTAGCGATATGCTTTTTGTTTTACTTTGATCTTTCTTTTTGCGTTGGTTTCAGTACAGCTTCAAGATTGTTTGTCTGGAAGAAAGCGCTAATAGTGGTATTATTATATAGTATTGTAAAATTTTATTTCTGTTAACTGTATCTTTTAAAACACAATAAAGCATATTATTCATTCATTGTTTCATATACAGGACATTGACCACATGACTAACTCTTCTTATATTTTTGCAAGAATCTTATTGAAAACTTAGTATGTATGTAAATTGCATGGCAATTGAGGGAGCTTTCATTTCAATTACATGGGTTCAAATCCTGCCCGGCTTCCCGCCTCCGGTTAATTCTGACCTAACGTTCACAGTGACAATACCTGCACCTAGAAAACAGTATTGTGTGAAACACACTAACTTGAATTGCAAAAGCGTGTCTGATATAATACCGTCCACTCATGTAAAAGTCGGGAAGCTCAAGCCTAGCAGTAGGTCGTTTAATAACTAATATTATTATACTCCTAAGTCGGCTTTTAATTATAATGAGTAATATTTTTAAATAATAATCATATAATTATTAAATATTTCATAATGATTACATAAAAAATATATTGAAATTACGGCAAAATTTGTTTATTTCACTTTATATGAAGTTTTCTGACCAATACGCCGCCGTCTGCTTACAACAAATGTACCAAGAAATTTTAATTTTGTATAACAATTCTGTAATTGCAAAATGTAAATAATTCAAATAAAAAAGATAATTAAATTGAAACTTCTTTTAATGAATGAGTTTAATAAAGTTCCTATAATCTATGCGTTTGTATCGGGAAAAACCAACTTAACAACAAATGCCAAAGGTGTATTCCGTAAAGATTCATCAAAATAATTTGCCAAATCCATTTTGTGGTCTTGTTTTCTTTCTGATAAATATGCCAACAGTGGAAGCAGTATGTTGGCAATATCATCCGCGTTCTCTTCTTTAATCAACTTCGCTGTTGCGGAAATTCTGTTTGCGAAACATGATACTTGGCGAGGAGAGAGAGGTTCCTTGAAAAATTTGTACTGAAACAAAAATAATTCGATTAAGGAAATATACTTTGTTGGATTTCGAGATATTTCAGGAGACCATTTTCAATACAATTCCACTACCATCAAGAATTGTGTGATTTTTGGAGGTGTTCAAAGAAGTCGGTTATTTGCCGTCTGACAATGATGTGTTTACCTCAGAATAGTTTAAACATGAGACGAATAAATGTGAGATTTGGCTTGTCTTTATTACCAGGCCATAAATCTTTATTTACTTATCACTCTTCTCAGCATAAGGGGTCAACACGATCCTGCATTGCACGCTTGCAATGGGCGGGGCTTGCAGGACTCAAGAGGCATCCTACTTGGTGTTGCAGGACACAATGCAAGCTGCAGCAACATTAGACAGCCTGTGTGGTTGAGTGAGCTATGATTTTGCCGGCCTACCTCGCTGCAACTCAGAGGTTCCGGGTTCGATTCCTAGCATTACAAATTTCGGAAATAAAATTTCTCCGTATTTACTATGGTCTAGGTGTCTGCGATCGGCCCCAGAGCAGTCCGTTATACATACCCATAACATAAGCGTAACTTGCTTAATTTGAAGGTATACAATACAGGTGTTTCTCTTGCGATTATTATTATTATTCATAATCCTGCATGACGTGGTGGACTGCAATGTAGGATCGCGCGACATAATTCCCGCGGACGGCGCGCCACGATCACGTAACGGAATGTTAGAAAGATAAAATAATTTTAGAAACTTTCTGATTTATTAGTAAATAGCACATTTTAGATTGATTAATTTTTGTTTGTGATTAGATTAATTAATTTTTATTTAAGAATCTTACCCTAATTGTGTAGAAAAAACACCGATAGCAGTAATGTATACACATCCAGGTAGAGTCGGTTCGATTGGCAGCTTCCGTCAATGTTTCTATAGAGAGAGCATCATGGAAAATTTTCATTATGACAGTACTTTGGAGGTGACTCAAACTGTCCCAGACGTTGCACCATTCTTGTTGGCTGATCGAACAAATTATCTATAAATAAAATACACAAAATGGCGATTTGTCACTCAAACTTCAAATAATACTGTTACGAGTTTCGTGGGACTCGAATTAAAATGCCGTTGGTATTATTATAGACTTTATTACAACTATACAAACAGGTATAACACAGGTACAAATATAACCGAATACAAAACAAGTCCAAACGTAATGCAGAAGGTCGTAATTCAATAAAACGCGCAAAGTTCGTCACTATTAGATTCCCGATTGTAGTATACACGTCTCGCTTCGATCATTGTTCTCGCTTGACTGCCTCTCTCTCCATCAGGCCATCGTTTTATACTGCACAAATGCAATGGGCCCGTATTGTAGTCGACTTAATCCGCCACACCTGGCTAATGATTCGGCCACAAACGGCCATAAAAGAGTACAATAAAACAATGGGCTGTTTTCTAGAAACGTATGCCAATCGATAAGTAAACAAAAGAAGACGATCATAAAAGAATTATAATTCGTTTAAATGCCGGCAGGTATCAAAATGTGTTTTGATTCAGATATGGAGGTGGACTTTGTTTTTATCGGGATCTGAGTTGTAACAATACTAAGGAAAGATTTTATTAATCCGGTTGGCGTTTTCCCCTCTCTGCTAACGAGGGCAGATATCCCCTTCGCCCACCTTTGATTCAGCCCTGTTAATTAAACTCTATTGTTGGACATACAGAGCTGGCTTTAGCCCAGGTAGCACCCGTGTGCAATCAATACTCCGGCAGCGGTAATCCTCTAGCAGGCGCGCGGTCAAAATGGAATAATTACAGTATTTTCACCAGTTAACAGGGTGCAATTTTAAATGATATCGGGAAGCAATAGGTACACGTTCGGAACAAAACGTGCTAGAATAGCAACTGCTAAGAGATTATTGTTTCATTTACTCCCAAGTTGGCCTATACTGATAAATAAGAAAATATGTTAATGAAGCATTCTTTTTTTTTACGAACTTCTATCTATGATAGTTCTTGTTCTGAGGATACAAGAGCAAAAAGTAGTTTTTGCAACGAAAGGAGTTACAAGAGTAATGCAACACTATGCCAGTATAATTTTTAATTATAATAGCTATTTTATGGCTAATTTCGCACCGAAACATATAGAGTATTGGAGCCGGTTTTTGAAAGAGCCTGAGCCGTGAGTGACACATACATTTCGGAGAAGTCGGGAGCGGCGTTCAAATTCAAACGTTTTTATTCAAATTAAGTTCCAGTGGAGAACACTTTTTGGAGGTCATAGATAGATCGTCCGGCGAACCCTAGACCCGGCGCCCGTGTGCGATGCACACCCTAGCGATGTCCGAGTCGAGCTATTTCACTCGAGTTGCTCGAATCAAACCAGAACGAGTCTACTCGAGTTCAGTTATTAGTAACTCGAATCACTACAATATAGTAAGAGAATTCTGTCTACGGTCGCGAAGCGAACGAGCTTGCAGCTCGTGTCGTATTCGCATGATGCATCCCACGGGGGAGGGGACACGAGTTGCGACGGGCGGCACCGAGCATCTCCGATTTGGATTGAATTGAATGACAGTCAAGCGCGTCGTTCAACTTGCCGCTTGGGCCTTGGTACGACTCGGCGGCGGCGGTAATCACAGAGTCGAGACAACTAGAGTCGTGATTCGAGTCAATGGCCATAATACCTCGAGTTACTTGAGTCAGAAAAAATCCAACTCGTCAAATCGCTAGCCACACCCTGCACTGTAGGTAAAGCCGGCACTGTGGACATAGCCCATAAGCTTATCCTAAGACATACTACTGAGATCTGGCTCTGGTTTATTCTACTTCCTTAAAAAATCTACCTTTAGAAGATGCTTAGGCCTCCCTATGTTTTCTAACGAAGTGGATATTGTGTCACTCTTTTTTAAAATAAATAAGCAAGTATACACACTGATAATATCAATGTGCAGGTTGCTTCAGTGTTTTACCATCAAAACATTGCAACAATATGTGCAATGTGCAAAATTATCTAAATGGTGCACACATTCTCGGCAGATTTTATATCTTTAGAATGAGTTGCAAGTGCATTATCCACTAAGTTACCCAAACTGCATGGTAGACATGCAGCTTGCATATTATACAAAATGGAACCAACCTGTGCCAGCAAAGATGTTATTTCATTTGTATTTGTCTCAATATGTGTGCTCTTCCCAGTGATTATCTCTAGGAAATTTTTACCAGGAGGCTTCCATAAGATCCTATAGTAGTACATATTCAATGGCTGCAGGTTTATCATTTTGTTTTTCAACCAAACTTTCTCTTTTTCTGAAAAAATATTAACAATAAAAATTAAATCTGTGATTTTTAGTAAGAACAAATTTAGCATTTTAGCACATTACAAATTTAGCTAAAGTATATTATTTTCTTAAATAACCACTGATCGGAATAGACAGCTATAAGTTACCTAAAGTCAGAGAGAATAAAGAATAAGTTATAGTGATGTTATATTGATTTTGTATGGCAAGACTGGAAGAATATTTCGACGGGTGCAAAGTAAATAAAGTTATCTACAAAATGATGATTTTTAGTTTATTGTACATACATACATACATAACTTCACGCCAGGTCCCTTGCGGGGTAGGCACGAACAACAGAGCGCCATACAGGCTTATTCTTTCACACTTTATTGTACAATCGTTTTAATAAAACAATTCTTTACAATATGACATTATTTGTTTTGCATATATCACATTATTTCAATAAATTTTCGTACGTAAAAAAGCCAGCTACGTATGTTCTTTCAAAGTTAATACGACCATCTTTTCGCTCTCCTGTAAAGTAGCTATTTTGCAGATATCTCTTTTTACTTTGCACCCGTCGATTTAAAGCTTTCAAACAAATCGGTGTGTTTTATTTGACCTTCCTGATGACTTGCTGTGAGAATGGTTTTTCATACTGTGTATTTGTGTATATTAATAATGAAATATGAACTGATTTCCAACTAAAATTGAACAAAACTGCTCCTGAAATTGATTAAATTTCAGACAAGATATTAGGCCATAAAATTACTTAAGTAGAATCTATCCCTCCTTATGATTATACTTATTTTTTAATAAAATACAGTATTTTGTTCTTTATTTAGATAATTTTTTAAGGTTCTTATATACCATTGTTTTGAAAATCAAATAGTATTCCTATTAGATTATAGACCTGAGTCTAAGATACATTGATATAGATTATTGAATGAAAAAAGTTATTTTACCTGGAACATTATCACCATAAGTTTCAATAATTGACATCTGCAACTGTAGTGTAGCTTCTAAGACATGAGGCGATGTTGGTGTAAATGTATTTATTTTCCAGCGCACTACATCCAATACTTGTGCCAACATAGCCAACATTGGTGCCCTGTACCCAATCAAGTCATTCACTGAATATGCTTCTTTTAAAAGCCTCACTTGTACATATATATTCATAATGTTTCTATTAATCAAAGCCTTATGCATTACTGGCATAATTATGAGCAATAGTAACTTATTGCCTGGTATTATATCTTGTCTCAAACCACAAGTGAATTTTACAGCATTGTTCTGTTTGTTTTCCGTATCAAGGTTGCTCTCAAGCATATCACGTGTGCATTTTACAACACAAGGCTCTACTTCATTGCTATAGTAGTGATTACAATAATTTTTGAGTAATAAGGAAACATTTATCATTATATCAGCTTGCTGGGGACTTTCTACAGCTACATTGCAAATTTTATTGTATACTTGAAGAGGATTCTGTAAAAACACAGTAAGCACCTCCACATCTGTTTCTGGTGATATAATAAGTTTATTAAATGTCTCAGTCATCATACTGTAAAACTCAGTGGTTTCATTTGCATTGTTGAAACAATTATCAATAAATGTTTCATCAAGAATTTTATACTTATCAGAAAGGTTACATTGTTGGAATACTTTAATAGACAGTAAAAGAATATTATTTTCATTTTCCACATTATTTTTTAATTGAAATTGAATAAGTTTATACAGTTTATAGGACATTTCAGGATTAAAATTATTCAGATTTGACTCAATAAGTTCAAGTAAGTTCACATCTTCACATAGGTTGTTTCTTTCTAAAAGAGCATGAAGCCATGCTTCTTTATCTTCTATACTTTTGTTTATATTTTCAATAATAGTATCACTATCAGTTACATTTATCAGATCTCTTGCATTAACAGGTTTTCTGGCTATTTGTTGCATCATTGACACAACTGGGTGTTCTGAGAGTGTTGAAATTTCTGTAATTTTGTTTAGAAATTTATAACACATCTCTCCAATGTGTTGTTGCATACTCTTTCCATTTTCGTCAAATTCACTCCAAGCACAGAATATTTCTACACTGATATCCATTACTAAAGTTTTACATGTTTCTAGAAGTGCCTCATTGCAGTTGTTCAAACATTCTAAAATTTCTTTGCTATTTGTATCACATATTTTAAAGTTAAATGTGTCTTTTACAAAACTGTTTTCTTTATATGTTAATAAGTATATACCTAAGGATTCATTTATAGTGTTATCAAAACTATTAGTGAATTGTTCAAAGCAATTATATGCACACAAAATAAACTCTTGGAAAGATTTCCCTTTATATTTGTACAAATCATCTTTACTTAAAATGTTTAACTTATGAACATTAGGTGGTTCAATAAATAATTTTAAACTATTTTGTAAATTTATAAAAGCAGTAGTCAGTTTATTTATTAAATCATCTTTTCCAATATGGAAGGAATGCAACCTGCAAATTTGTAAGTAGCAAGCTGTTGTGATTTGGCTTAGCTTACTTGCTGCATCTGTTGGGTTAATATATTTAAAATGGTTTAAGAATGCTTCAACTAACTCCAAGGCTAGTGGGGGATAAAGTAAAGCTATTGCCTCATACAGAAACTTTTCCATATGTAGATTCCATATAAGCTCACACAGAAGGCATTTTGGGATTGTGGGTATTGTCCAAATCACAGTGTTTATGTCTTCTATTTCGACCATTTCCTCTAACACAGCAAAATTAGCATTAAGTATCAGGAAAAGGGAAAATTTACGGACCTTGGGCACTGCTTGATCTATCAATCCATTCAGTTGAATGAAACTCTGATCTTGAAGAAATTTACGTATTACTTCAATTATGTATTCAATCTTTTGTTCATTTCCTGAAATATTTAATAGTTTGTTAACCATATATTGTTAGCCCACCCACCAACTTAAGTATAAACTATATTGTGAGTACAACAATGGGTGCCTGTTCTGCTCATGGCTCATACTCTTTTATAGCAGTTCCTATGTCTTACTATTCATTCGTCAGACTTTAGATTTGGTCAAAATATCATTGTACCTCACCTTGTTATAATAAAATGAATAATTGGGGGTCACGCTCCAGCATTTGTGGCTGCCAGAGGTACATAAATAATTTAATTTATAAGGTAGGTGGGTCTTGGCTACTTAAGGGGTATTTAGATGGGAGTTACACTTTTAAGGCAGATATGAATACTGTCTGCTTTGCTCTTCTTCGACCTTAGCCTGCATGGTTATTTTTGTGTTCCAAATGACCATGCAACCCCTACTTTGTTATTTTTAAATTGCCTTTGGCAACAAGACTTGTTGGGGTTGAGTAACTCTACCAACCCTTATATCAGCCCTATTAAGGAGACTTATTTTGAATTTACCAAATACAAGCTGCAACCGAAAATGGTGGGGGTGAATACCAACCCTTAATTCCACATTATCAATTCGAATAATTAAGAAATTTGGGTGGGATGTTATGCCACTTTTATTTATAATTAATAAATCCGAATCTTTTTATACAGACTAGAAGTTAAATTCAAGTTATGAAGCCTTCGTGGTTATATTTATAACCACCAAAAATTCACTTTATACCTATCTCAAATAATGAATATAGTGCCATACAAGTATACCCCAAACAATTCTCCGGTTTATTAAATTATAAAGAAACCACATCTCCAGCAGCCGGAAATGGTGGAGGGTGATTTTGATTTCCGTAAAGCCTCTTTTAGGATGGGAAATTCTAAAGTTTATCTGGTTCATTTTACTATTTGTATTATCATACCATCGCATTGAATAAAAAAATAATTACAGTGGTTGTCACTAACCGCCTTTAGCTGTAAGTCTCGAGAAAGAGTAAACATTGTCAGCAGATATCAATACCCCCTGAAATGATGATAATTCTGGAGTAAAATCCATGATTATTAGTTACGAATATCTTCGATTTAAATTCTTGTGGAACCATCGATATCGATCCGATCAGTCAGTCGCACCACACGGAAACAAAACCAATATTCTCCATATATTCAATATACTCTATGACCAATATAGTATTATTTATCATGTACTGAACTCTTTGGTCTTATCTATGAACAAAACGTTCTCGTGTTCCTCATCATAGATACACTATATAATAAAATAGATGAACCACTCTAGCAAAAATATGATATACCTGGTCCGATAGATGGCGCTACAATTGGTATTATATTCCTACATATACCACTAGATGGCGCTACAATCAATAATTCTAAAAATTCTACTAGACGTTATAAATTGTTGGGCTTACCAAAGTTAGCCCCTCAATTTTTTTTCTATTAATTCGTTTGTTCATTGTTTGTTCTTCATTTATTTATTTTAAAAAAATAATTAAAAATATACCTTCAAGTTAGTTCAGAATTTATAATTGTTTTTTTTCACGATTAAAACCGCATTGAAAGTTTAAGCGTATAGTTGACGCATGCGCAGTACACATATTTTGCATCAGACTAATTAAAATAGATAATTAAACAAAAAATGAATAATTGCGAAAGAGAACAAACGTATTTTATGCATGAACAATCGAAAATAAATCGACGGGTGCAAAGTAAAAAGAGATATCTGCAAAATAGCTACTTTACAGGAGAGCGAAAAGATGGTCGTATTAACTTCGTAGTATTGGAAAGAACATACGTAGCTGGCTTTTTTTAAGTACGAAAATTTATTGAAATAATGTGATATATGCAAAACAAATAATGTCATATTGTAAAGAATTGTTTTATTAAAACGATTGTACAATAAACTAAAAATCATCATTTTGTAGATAACTTTATTTACTTTGCACCCGTCGAAATATTAACGAGTCATTATTGAAGGAAAAGTATTAAAAATTGTAATAGGAGGGCTAACTTGAAGGTAAACTTTTAATTTTTTTTTTAAATAAATAAATGAAGAACAAACAATTATTAACAGCGAACAATTAAGAACAAAGGAATTAATAGAAAAAAATTGAAAATAGAAAAAAATAATTGAGGGGCTAACTTTGGTGAGCCAAATTGTTGTTCTTGGAGTTATATTTTTTTATAAATTGGAATAAAGCGAAAGACAATAAAATTACAGTCTTAAAAATGTATATAATATATAAATAATGCGAACACTTTATATTTTATGCCAATAGTAAAAAATGGTTAACATAATAACTTTATCTAAAAATGTGCAAAATTCACCAAATATGACCACAACTTGTGGTTTTGTTTATGCTCTTAAGTCTCGTCAGCGTGATGTATTTATTCAAGGATATTGTACAGTGCCATCTTAAGTAAAGTGAAGTGGACTAAATGGAAACTAATTATAATTTTTGATATTCCTGGACCATTTGGTGGCGCTAGTTTCCGTATATTTTTAAAAAATTTCGACTATATAGGCGAGTTCCACTGGGATGTACCTCACAATATACTTTGACATACCCACCTAATATATGACATTATTATAATATGTCACAAAAACACAGTTGTCGTTGTTTTCTTAAAAATAATATCAGGCAAAGGAACCTTGTCCATACAACTTTATCTGAATATAAAAATCTTCAGCAATTAATTTAAATTAATAAAAAAACTTTATGACCGCTGAGTAATATTATAGTTTTCATCTTTGTCAGATAGGTTCAGTGCATCACTTTATTGTTCTACTTCAGTGAGTACTTAACCATTACAACCGAGTTTTTGGCGGGAACTGAAAGAAGTTAGATAGATCAAACAAAAAAATGATTCCGGAAATGGAACAGGGTGATGAGGTATGGAAGATGCGAAGGGGGCTAAGGGAACCATCGGAACTCTCATCCATCGGATGAAACAGGTTTAGCTCAAGCCTAACCGTTTCACGCCGATATTCATTGCAAGCGTGGTATCACACTGGTAGAGTGGGTTCTAAAAGTTTTAATTAAGCTAATCATTCCAGAATGGTTCTATGCCATCAAAAGTCATAAAATTCACAAGAATATATCTTTTTATATATGTATATGAAATCAAAATCCAATTAATATGAAAAATTCGTAATTTCATTGTTAAAGATTTACAGAAAACATATTTGACTTAAGTACATTCTGTTAAATTATATCTTTAAAATATGTGATAATGCGAGATCGCGCACTGCATTGAAGTAGCTCCTTAATGTTGTTGAAGACCCCTTGAAGGTATCTCCAGATAACCTCAATTTCTTAATTATGTTTTATTAATTAGTTCTAAGCGTTTTAAGTTCTTCTGAGCACTGTGATATTTTGGGTCTATCTTTAATGCTTTCTTGTACATTTCTTCTGCTAAATTATATTTCTTCCAACGATGATAAAGAACACCTGGGAATAAATTTCAATGAATGTAATAGTGAAGAAAACTTACTAAACTAAAATAAACCCTAATAATTATGTTATATTTCTGGCAATTTACGACGGCAAGCGGGGTATACTTGTGGTCAAGTATTGCACATTGCGACACTTAGTCGATTCCTATATTATACTATTCACACACTCACCGGGTTCGATTCCTGGTATAGTAAATTTCGGAAACGTATTTTCTCCGTTATTTACTATGGTCTGGGTGTCTGGGATCGGCCCCAGAGGGGTCCGTTGTATATTACCCATAACACAAGCGTAACTTGCTTAATTTGGGGATGTACAATATGTGTGTTTGTCTGCCGATATTTAATGTAATTTAACTTTCCTTACCATCGGTTGAATTTTGACATTATTTATATGCAGCTTATATCAAATTTTAATCGTTAGTAAGGCAAATGAACAGTAGGTAAGATATAGGAACTGGCCGTAGGTACGTATCTGACGGAGCAATCGGCTGCGAGCTTGCCGTCCAATGATAGCCGCTTTTGGTCTCACCACATACATACGTGTCTATCACAAATAAAGCCCGCTTGCTTTCGTGAATTGCCAAAACTTTAATAAACTTACAGGCATGTTGTGGTTGCTTAAGAGCTCAATCGTTCTTCATTCTTATATGGGTTTGACTTCTAGCTATGAAACCCTAAGTTTTCATGATATAAGGTTGGGTATACCTTTCTGTGCTCTTCAGATAGACTCGAATCCAGCATAATGAAATGAGCGGAGCATGCCCTAGCTAACACAGCCATGTTGTGTATATGATATTTTTTTATGAAGTGAGTTCATAATAAAACTGGAGGAATTAATTTAAATAACATATCCCAAATATCAAAACCTGGTAACCTTCAAAACAATTTTCGTTGAAAGTAGTTTTGAAGATCTACCACCTACATTTTTTAGAATTTTACATTCAATCAATTCAATGTCCAGAAGCTAGAGCGGGGAGGGGAATACATTCCATCACATGATGACTATACAATATCTAGCAACATGTAATATAATCCTTCTTGTCAAATTTTCCTCGTCATCCGAGCTTTAAATTTCGTTTGGTTCAACACCCAAGGTCAGGTTTCCTACTTTTTCTTCACCAGTTGTGGTCAAATTCTATTTAAATTTACTCTGACAAAATGACTACAAAATCCAAAAAAAAAAATTTTTATTTGCGTGCACTTACCAAGATTGGCGTAATGTATCGCTTCGGCTCTCTTTCCGAGGAGTTTGATCGCCTTCAGGAAGTGCGCCTCGGCCTCCTCGTACCGCTGCGCTTTCCCAAATATATTCGCCACTGCGAAGTTAATCGCGCCCGACTCATGCAGCTCTGACAAGGCTTTTGGCACTATTTTCATGGCTCTTTCTATCTGCCCTAAAAATAAAAACATTATCGGCCTACAAATATCTCATTACATTGGCGGGTAAAAAGCGGTACGGACGAAGAATTCCCTTCACATATTAGTAGTGTTACGAGTTGCAGGACTCAAATTAAAATGCTGTTGGAATGATTATATAGTTTATTAGAACTATATAAACACGTATAACACAGGTACAAATATAAACGTACATTACAACAAGTCCAAACGTAACTCAGAAGGTCATAATTCAATAAAACGAGCAAAGTTCGTCACTATTAGATTCCCGATGTAGTACATACGTTTCGCTTTGATCGTGGTTCTCGCTCGACTGCCTCCTCCCTCAATCAGGCCATTGTTTTATACTGCACAAACGCAATGTACCCGTACCGGAGGCGACATAATCCGAAATATCTGGCTAAAGAGACGGCCGCAAGCGGCCATAAATGAGTACAATAAGACAATGGGCTGTTCTCTAGAAACGTATGCCAATAAATAAGTAAACAAAAGAAGACGATAATAAAAGAATCACAATTAGTTCAAATGCCGACGGGTAATAAATGTGCTTTTACTGTCTTTGTCGGCGCCTAGGTTGTAACAATATATTTAAATAAGGTGTATATATATTTGATACCTGTATTATCCAACATTGCTAATAAATTCGTCCATGCCAACGCATGCGTGCTATTCTGCTTGATAGCTCTGGTCCAACTGTTCAGGGCATCTTCGGTTCTGTTCAGCTCCAAATACTAAAAAATATACTTGAAAGTTTAATAAACTCGCAAAAAATAAATTGTATTGGGTGGTCTTATGTCAATTTTTAAATTGTTGTTGAAAGAATTAAGGCTCCGTTGTAACGGTTTTAAGTGCGGCATTTTATTTGATTTACTTCGACGTTTCGGCAATTTTTCCATTTATTCGATTCCAAATAATTACCATTGCCGTTAATTATTGATATCTTTGTCTTCCGTGATCATGGCTACTGAAAAGTGACCGAAACGTCGAAATAAAAACCAAATAAAATGCCAGATTCAAAACCGTTAAAACATTGTTTTATTTATGCATAGGTACTAGTCACGAAAACTTATAATAAAACTACATTTTAACGGTTTTAAGCGCGGTAATTTATTTGATTTTGGTTTATCCGACGTTTCGGCCGCTTTTCAGTGGCCGTGGTCACTTCCGTGACCGTGAAAAGCGGCCGAAACGTCGGATAAACCAAAATCAAATAAATTACCGCGCTGAAAACCGTTAAAACGTAGTTTTATTATGTGTACAAGTCGCGAAAACTTAAGAAAATATTACACGAAAACTTAAGAAAATAAACATCCTTTTACATATTTATATCTTAGTATTGATTTGTACAAAATTTTCATACCAGGTTGCCTAAATTGTAATAAGCATCGGAATAGTTCCTCCTACATTTGAGTGCAGTTTTATATGCCATCTCAGACTCTTCATATTGGTCAGTGGCTGCTAAAACTATTCCAAGATTCATCCACGCTGCAGGGAATTCTTGTCTGTTTAAATACAATTAAGACTTATAATAACATTTTGAATTAATCTACATAATTATGTACCTAGTTTTATAGTCGTATTTTTAATTAGACGAAGCCAACTGACAGTAACTAATGTCACTTTGTAAAATAATGTTGCCATATTTAAAGTAATAGTGATGCGTTCAGTTCTTGTTCAATCAGATGAATGAACAATTAGTGTGAATAGTTAATCATTTCAATCTATAAAAGAATATTATTTCTATTTTACAATAAAATTGAAAAAAAGTGCTCTGATATAAGTTACTAGTAGTATGTATCAGTTTTTTGACGGCTGACGGCGGACAAAGCGCTGCGCGGCGACTAGTGCCAACACCGATCATCGCCGCGCGCGTCGGTCGCCATTTTATTTGTAATTCGGCTTCTAACCTCTGGTCTGATAGCACGAATGTTTTTTCTGCGCTCACGTTGTTTAGTTATTGTTTTTGTTAAGGTTTAAGTTACGTTGTGTTTGTTGTAATTGTTGTGTTTATTTGTTGCTATATTGTTTCGTACAAACGATATGGATCCTAAACCTAATTTAGGGGGGTCTTGCCAAAACTAAAACGAAATTCCGTAGTAGTGATGGATAATGCCCCCTACCATTCCAGGAAACTAGAATCGCTGCCTAAAATGTCTTGGACTAAACCTAGAATACAAGAGTGGCTAACGAACAAAAATATTTTATTCGAAGCAACAATGGTTAAAGCTACTCTTATAGACATTGTACGGCAGCACAAACAAGAACATTGCGATAAGTATGTTGTGGAGGAGATGGCAACGCAGCATGGGATAATTGTTTTACGTCTGCCCCCATACCACTGTGAGCTCAATCCCATTGAGTTGGTATGGGCGCAAGCTAAAGGATATGTTGCAAGAAATAACAAAACCTTCAAAATGACAGAAGTAAAAAAACTTTTTGAAGAAGGACTTCAACATATCACACCTGAAAAATGGAGTAGCTGCGTGTCTCATATAATTAAAGAAGAAGACAAAATGTATGGTCTCGACCACATGATCGACAATGTTTCAGACAGATTTATAATTAATGTCACCGAAAGCGATAGTGATGATTTTTTATCTGATGATGAATAAAAATAAATTATGTAATAAGCTATGTTTTTTATTTTCATTACCTACCTATAATTGTTATATTTTATACATCTATAGTTTCAACTATATGATCTATTGAAAATAGGACAGTCTTACAAGTTTCCTCGCAATGTTTTCCTTAATGTTTAAAACACTCGGTATTTAGTATAGGTAGATATTATAGGAACATAGTCGTCGAAATCTCGTTGGTATGTACAAAACACGACTATAATTCGAACCCCGTACCCGATATCGTCAGTTCGGCACATTAACTATTCACTAGACAATCGAGGCAATTTCATTCATTCAAGAGTTTTTTCAATCATTCACTTTGCTACAACACTCAACACTATTTTTATTTCATCAAAAACTGACAACACAGTAAACGTCAGTTGATGTCGTCTAATTAAAAATACGACTATAGGTGTTGAAGCCCTCATACATTAGTTTTAGAGCAAACTTTTATACTATTACTTTTACATGTTTTACTGAATAAATTATTCTAATATCCAGCCTTTACTGTAATTTTATCGTAAGCGACATTTGAACGTAAGCATATTGTCTGATCGAAAAGGTATTTTAAAAAGGGTTTTTGATTCAGTAGTTTCTAATATAACTAAAACTGGAAATCTTAAAACAAAATAATTGTTTAAAAACCTTTTGCAACCAAAAATATACTTAGATCCAAATGTCGCTTAAGATAAAGTGGCGGCGAAGGCTCTATATGCCAATAAAACGTGACTTCAAGTTATATGTTCAATTTTAAGTCAGAACAGCTATTTATACGACTTAACAATAATAATTCTCGTCTGTCTATCTATGTGAAAGTTTATCTTCGATATGCTCCAAAAGGGCTCAATGGGCATCAATGAAGATACTTAGGGTTTAAAACAGGAATTTTGTGTTAAATGTTTATGTTCGTTCTATTTTATAATTTTAAGGTTGAGAAGGTATAAATATCAATATTTTACTTGTGAGTGAGCGCAGCTCTCAAATAATTCTCGGCCTCTCGAAATTGATGTTGCGATTTGAGAAGATTAGCTAGATTATTCATCGCTTGATAATATTCTGGATATAATCTGAAACAAATATAATTTATTTAAAGAAAGCAAAGTTGACCACAATAAGGAGGTGTCTTAAGTTTTCGCGATTAGTAGGTACACTTAATTACAACTACGTTTTAACGGGTTTATATATAAATCAATGTCGAAATGTCGAGATAAATATCAAATAAAATACTGCTTCGAACCGTCAAAACGTAGTTTTAATAACTTATTTAGTTATTCTGGTGAGCAATAGTAATATTATGGATTCATTTATAAAGGTCTTGAACTAAAAATATGTGCTTCAAATTTTTGTATATTGTATAATGCCATGTCACTCATCACTACAATAAGCTGACATAACCAATTACTCAATTAACAAATTACACCCTTAATAACTAGACAGCTAACACAAAATAAAATTATGGTAGGATAACGGCAACAACAAGACACTATAGTCCCAGACAGTCAAGTGCCATAAATTTCCACCAAATCAAATCTGTGAAATAAAGTTACAGAATGAATACTTGCCTGATGGCTTCCTTATACTCCATTATTGCAAGATATGTTTTGTGCCTGGCATCCAAGACTTTCGCAACATTATAGTGAACTTTTGCATTCTGCGGGCAGACAGAGAGTCCTTGTGTAAATAACTTATACTCATTTTGCCAGTCAAATGATCTTTGCATGCTTCTTAATGCATATGTTGTTAGTAACAATACTATTATAAGGATCTGCAAAGAATAATAAGCAATAGATTATTTAAAGTGTTTTATTAATTATATAAAGCATGATAGAACTATTATTATTATGATACAAACCTGGTAAAGCTTCCTTATTTTACGACATAATTTCTTGAATCCGATTATAACTAGTAAACAATAACCAGCTGACGGTATATAAAGTATTCTTTCAGCAATCACAAAACCGACTGGATAAAAAATATTAGCAGCTGGTATGTATGGTATTACTATCAATGATACGGCAAGAAAGGTAAGTCTGAAATACAACCATGTTTAATTTATTATAATTAAATGAGGACTATAACTAAATTTTTTTATGAGTTTCATTAATTAGTAACAAAGTATTCTTATATATATGCTTATATAATAATATTATAAAGTTTGTGAGTTTGTGACGTTGTAGGGGGTAATCTCTGGATCTACTAAACCGATTTTGAAAATTTTTTCACCACTGGAAAGCTACATTATTCCTGAGTGACATAGAGTATACTTATATTGTGATTAATAATAAGTATTTTTTAATTTTTTCTGATGCCCAGCGAAGTGGGCACGGGTCAGCTAGTATTATATATAGACTGTAGTCAAATTATATAAGTTATAACTTTTATATGGATATGGTTAATGGTTTATTAAACTTAGATAATTCATAAAAAGCATGGTTCAAATACTATACATTTAGTCATTTTAAACTTGAATGTAATGGCAGTAAAGAATACAGAGTGGAAAATTATATTATTTGCAATAACTTTAGTTAGTAAAATAATTCTTTCTCTTTTATGAATTAAAATATACATTAATTAAACTGCTAGTGGTACAATGGTGAAGTACAGAAAGTGTGCAGCAAGGAGGTGACATGTGAAGGACGCCCTGCACCTTAAGTCAGGATGTGGTGCACCTCAAGTCATTATCACACACTACACTATCACTGTACACTCACGCAAATGCAAAGCTGAGCTTACGTGTGAAGACTATACAGAACTTTAGTGAGATAAAAAAACGCTAACAATAAAATTTAATTGTTTGAATTAAAATTATATGGAAACTATATCGCGGGCTTCAAGCCAGAGGGGCATATAAAAAAATGCGTTTTTTTTTATTTCGTCTATCATTTATATTTTTATCAATACACCACCAGAGCATTTCACGTAATCAAGGAAGTACTTTCATAGACACATGCAAATTTTCAGTTATAGAGATACATTGAAAAAAAACTTATTATGTTATTTGTATCTCCTGAAAAGTTGGCTTTTGCTTATACGCCCCTCTGGCTTGAAGCCCGCGATATCAGTACCAAATAAGGTATTTAGTAGTTAAATGAAAATAGCTTATGGTAGTGAAGTAGTACTTTATAATTACCTCTTTGTGGAACCCTTGTTTTGTTTGTCCATAAGTGCTCTAATGAATAATAAACCATAAATATACATAATGATTACAAATATAATTCGATAATCATCTGCGTCTTTCAGAACTGGTATACACCCCATTGACCAATCATAGCACAACCATTGTGGCCATATAAGTAACAAGAAGTTCAGAAAATATATATAATTGTAGGTCTTGATCTGAAAAATATTAAAATACAGATTATTAAAATCAGTCCCGTGCCAAGACTTCTTACTGGAAATTTAATTGCGACCCAGCAAAAGACTCATATCAGAAATAAATGTTTGTTCTGATTTGGATGATGCTGGGACCACTATTGAATTATTATTAACCTTGATTTGTATGGATATGTATGTTGATCTACAGATTTACAAAAATACATCAAAGAACAATTATGCCTACATAATTACAATATCACAGAGCAAATGTCTAATTCTGAAATCAACCCTCACTTCTTAATATTCAGGTTACCTAGCAATTGTGTCCTACATAATCAGCCATTAAGTGTAACAATAGGTAAAAAAATATCTAATTGATGCTTTCATATAATATGAAAACTAATGCTACCAGTTAAAAAGGCACTATAACTTTATTTCATCATTTAGTTAGTAAAAATTAATTAAGAATTATTATAAGTTTAAAAATTTGTTAATAAAAAAATATAATACAATATTAGGAAACTGAATCAGTATTATATGATACTTCTTACTTTTAAATATATTAGTTTGATAATGTGAAGAAGAATATGAGGAATGACATATTTTAATATGACTTGTAATTAATCATAATATTTATGTGTTGTTCTTTCTTTTTTACCGATTTAGTTGTTTAAAAATTAAATTGTTAAGACTTTCATTTGTTGGTGATGATTTAGTCTAAAAGTAGTTTTAAGAAACAAAAAGTTGGTTGAAGATTTAGTGCTTTTATTCTATATCATTGACAAAAGGAGAATAAAAATGTAGATTTAGGGGCATTTTTAGAGTATGGTTGTTTACCATCAATCCTACTATTCTTCTTTTAAGGTATAAATAATCATTACCCTTGTAAGAAAATCTTCTGAAAAAGAAGCTGGATTGTCAGTTATTTTAAATTCGGGCCCAGTCCCCTCCATAATGGCCCATCTTTCATACAGCAACAAAACAATTGATAGTACCAAACATATAGTTCTTATTCCTGAATCAAACAATGAATTTGATTTTTGTGATTTACTCAATATTGATATACCACTTTTTTTATTTGTATGTTTCTTTCCTGAATCCTCAGTGCTCATTTCATTTTGAGTTTGTTGATTGGTTCTAAAGTGGCTAATTACCTCATAAACTATACAAAATCCCTGAAAAGAAATATAAATATTTCATAACTAGGTAGGTTTATTATAATAAAGAAGTGTTCATACTTACTCTTAACTCAATATGAATAAGACAATAGAGGGATAATACTTTTATAACTTCTCTATTGTATATAATCTATATTATCATAAATTAGTAAATGTTTGTAAGAAAATCTTAAATGAACTTAATGTGGTTTGACACTTCATATGAATTCAAATAAAATTAGAAACCAAAATTAAATATTTTTTTGGAATATAATCATTTAAAGACAACATATACTAACCAGTACTGTTACACCATTTTCCTTAAATAGCATTGATATTGCACTTAATATTATCACAATAAAGAAATAAACATAACTTAAACTCTGATCAGTTATAGCTTTGCTATAAAATATGATACTTGTAAAAAATGTGATGGCAGCTAATATATCAGCTCTTCCTACTATACCACTAACTGCTTCCACATGTATTGGATGTACTGCAAACAGAAGTGCAGCTAAAAATGCAGTATCTTTTCTCCATTTTGGAAGTAAGTAAACAGTCTCATTCCCTAGTATACATTGAAAAGTGTGCCATACAATAATACAACATGCAACATGTAGAGCAAGATTTGTGATTTTAAAATTACTTGCTATTAATTTTCCTCCACTTAAAACATAGTTTAGCCTGAAATATAGCAACATATTATATATTAAATCACGAATTTTCAAAATAAGAAACCAAAGTAAACCAGGGTTAATAGTGTTTGTTACCTGAATGTTATTACAGTCAATGGTCGGTACGATTTGTGACTTAAATTGCTTGTTAAATTTGTACCCCAAAAATCATTTGAAAAAGCCTGTACCCATGGCCTAGAAGTCACATCTTTATTCTTAACTATCGCTTCAGAATCATCAAATACAAAATCGCCGGTCAAACTAAATAAGTATGGAAAACTCCCCAAAAATATAAGTGAAACAAGCCTAAGCATTATTTCAGAATATAATTAAGTACTTAGTTAATATAATCATTTCAAAATATTGCTTATTTCTTAGTGTTTTCATTCAAAATTTTAATTATTTGCATTTTAGTTGAAACTATTTTTTGTTAATTTTTTTTTAGTAGAGTTCGACACATAGGCAGGCAAAGGAATCTTAGTCCATACAGCCAAGTCTGATGTATATATCTTCGTATAGTAGCGCAGTTATATTGTAGGTTAAAACCCACGCCATACAACGGAGTTCTTGTGAAAACTCCAAAGGCCACATTTGACTATACAGTTCACATTTCTCACAAAAACACATAATTATTACTCAAGAACTATCAATATCCTACAACTATTGTTCATTTTAGATTATTTTTACACATTTTTAGAAAATAAAACTGCACACCGCAACGTCCCCTTTCAGTTCCCGCCAAAAAGTCCCTATTTTTTTTTAAATTCTTTTTCCTTTTGATAATGTCAATTGTTGTTTTTCAAATTTGCCACAAAGGCAGGCAAAGGACGTAGTCCATACAGCCTAAATGTCATTTGAATTTGACAACATATTGCTGTCACAAACTACTATGGCTACGTTCCAAAGTTCCAATAGAGAATCAAAACGACTAAAATGCTTCGTTAGCCGTTCCACAAATAGGGATAAAATAAAACATTGATGTTTCCAAACACCAATGTATCGTTCATAAAACGATGTTGAAACCAAAACATCGACGATACATCGTTGTTCAAAACGATGTTTATCGTACAGACATAACGCGCCATCTGGCGTTCTATCTGTGACATACACAGATTTCTATTATATTATTTCTTCATAATTTTTTCTAGCGCCAATAATAATTTATAATGTATATAATTTATAATGTATATAAAAGTGATTTATTATACCTATTTCTTTCATTTCTACTAAAAATGAACATTAGTGAATGTTGGGTAAAGCAAAAGACATATAAATAGAATGAACATAGTATTTCATAACATATCTGGACAATTGTCTCCAGAGATTAAGATTGATGGATGTTGGGGTGCGGATGGGTGATCTAGTTGTTAGCAGCTTGCTTTATGCGGATGATGCCATGCTTTTAGCTGAATCGCCATCAGGACTGCAAACACTAGTCACAATGATGAAAGATGACTGTCAGGCGAGAGGCTTACGTTTGAATGCGAAGAAAACAAAGGTGATGGTGTTTGAAAGAGAAACAACCAGAACGAATGCAAGGATAATGGTCGATGATGTTATGCTGGAACAAGTGAATGAGTTTGTATATCTCGGATGTGCTTTTAGCAGGGATGGAAGGTACACCGCTGATATAGAAAGAAGAGTGAATTTGGGGAATAGTGTGAATGGAGCGTTAGGTAAACTTCTAGGCGCTAAGAACCTCAGCCAGAAGGCCCAGCTTGCCATACACAACGCAGTGCTGGTACCTACGCTCACGTATGGAAGCGAGAGTTGGGTATGGAATAGAGAGCACGAAAGTAGAGTAAACGCGGTCGAGATGCGAGCACTGCGCAAAATCTGCGGAGTGACGCTCGCGGACCGCGTTCGTAATACCGAAGTAAGAAAGAGAGTTGTTCTGAAAGAGAGTGTCGGGGTGAAGGTAAGGAAAGGAATGCTCCGGTGGTTTCGGCATGTGGAAAGAATGTATGATGAAAGAATGACTAAACAGATATACAATGCAAAAGTGGATGGATGCAGAAGTCGCGGAAGGCCACGACACACCTTCCATGATCAAATTGATCGTGTATTAGCAGAAGGTGATGTCAGGAGCCTTAAGAACAGACGAGAGTGCATGACAAGAACTATGAATGTCAAAGAAGCAAGTGAGGTGTGTAAGAATAAGCCTAAATGGCGCTCTGTTGTTCGTGCCTACCCCGCAAGGGACCTGGCGTGAAGTTATGTATGTATGTATGTATGTAACATAGTATTTAGTATAGGATTGAGAAGTGTGTGTGGTATTTCTTTTTTTATTCTGTTCTATTCTATTTTGTTCGGCGATGGCTCCAACGCTTTTAATGTGCGTTGATTTTGCCAATGTCGGAGTGAATTTTGGTTTTCCGAATGACTATATAAAAATGACAGGTGCTAGGTGATCAGAAATTAATTTTAAATGATAACTGTGCGGTGGAGAACGTTTTCTGATGACCTGAGTGGTATTTCTTTGAAAGATGACAGTGGTGTAAAATGATGATGTTAGTGAAAGCAAGAATTAACTAATAAAGTGGTTTGGGCGATACATCGCTGTTAAAAAAAAAACGATGTTTCATTTGCATCGCGGGAACAAGCGTCAAAAGTTTATGTAAATGGGGATAAAAAACATCGATGTTTTTTGAACGATGTTGCACCCCTATCCACAAGGCTACCGCGGTCGTTGTAATCGTGGCGAACGCGCTGGTAGCCTACGTATATTGCTGTTGGTACAACTCGACCAAAATGTTCCGATTTCTTTGCATTCTGGCAATACTCTATGTTTAGTAGTAATATGGGGAATTTTTGGCGGGAACTGAAAGGAGACGTTGTGCTGTGCAGTTTTATTTTCTAAAAATGTGTATAATTACTCTAAAATGAACAATAGTTGCAGGATATTGATAGTTTTCGAGTAGAAATTATGTGTTTTTGTGAGAAATGTGAACTGTATAGTCAGATGTGATCTTTCGAGTTTTCACAAGAACTCCATTGAATGGCGTCGGTTGTAGCCTGCAATACAACTGCGCTACTATACGAAGACCTATTAATTAACATGTTTCCGACTGAAAGACTTTGATTCTATGGTCATGATTAAATTAATTTAAAAAAAAAAGTAGTAATATGGGGAGTTTTTGGCGGGAACTGAAAGGAGATGTTGTGCTGTGCAGTTTTATTTTCTAAAGATGTGTATAATTACTCTAAAATAAACAATAGTTGCAGGATATTGATAGTTTTTGAGTAGAAATTATGTGTTTTTGTGACAAATGTGAACTGTATAGTCAGATGTGATCTTTCGAGTTTTCACAAGAACTCCATTGAATGGCGTGGGTTGTAGCCTGCAATACAACTGCGCTACTATACGAAGACCTATTAATTAAAATGTTTCCGACTGAAAGACTTTGATTCTATGGTCATGAATAAATAATAATAAAAAAAAGTAGTAATATGGGAGTTTTTTGGCGGGAACTGAAAGGGGACGTTGTGCTGTGCAGTTTTATTTTCTAAAAATGTGTATAATTACTCTAAAATGAACAATAGTTGCAGGATATTGATAGTTTTTGAGTAGAAATTATGTTTTTGTAAGAAATGTGAACTGTATAGTCAGATGTGGCCTTTCGAGTTTTCACAAGAACTCCATTGAATGGCGTCGGTTGTAGCCTGCAATACAACTGCGCTACTATACGAAGACCTATTAATTAACATGTTTCCGACTGAAAGACATTGATTCTATGGTCATGAATAAATTATAAAAAAAAGTAGTAATATGGGGAGTTTTTGGCGGGAACTGAAAGGAGACGTTGTGCTGTGCAGTTTTATTTTCTAAAAATGTGTATAATTACTCTCAAATGAACAATAGTTGCAGGATATTGATAGTTTTTGAGTAGAAATTATGTGTTTTTGTGAGAAATGTGAACTGTATAGTCACATGTGATCTTTCGAGTTTTCATAAGAACTCCATTGAATGGCGTCGGTTGTAGCCTACAATACAACTACGCTACTATACGAAGACCTATTAATTAACAAGTTTCCGACTGAAAGACTTTGAATCTATGGTCATGAATAAATTTTAAAAAAAGTAGTAATATTTTTGTTCATTATTTGAAGAACAGGCAAGAACCCTCTTTTTCTTACGTTGATTTCATATCGACTGATGTGTCGATATTGGTTATATTGGATAATGATCCAATATAACAATATACCATTTTATATATAGTGTAAATATAAAATGTGTGTATATCTATATACCATATGAAGCAAGCATAAATAAAAAACATTAATTTTATTTTAATTTATATACAATTTTCTTAATAACTACGAGCGTCAATTTAATGGGTCATAGGCGTTACTGCGAAGTTAGCTGGAAGTGGTGTGAGCGTGTGCTTGATGTCTAGGGCGGTTCTGGGGTCCCTGAGTGCAGCAGCGGCGTGGGCGAGTTGCAGCGCGCACTCCGGCGAAGCGGAAGCGGGTAGCGAGGCGCGCTCCCTTTCTAAGGCAGTGCCCACGCATGTCAATAGCTCAGAGAAACCAAGCGAAATAGCCGCACGTCGTAGCCGATTTAATTCCTACAAGAAAATATACGTTTCAAAATGTAATTAACCATTTTATAAGTTATCTTTTTAACTAATTATTTTTCAAGTGATAACTTCTTATGGGAGGGTAAACCGGTTCGTTACGTAACGCGTTACGGCGCCAATGTATGTCTGCCTTCTTTTTTTCTCACGTCAGATTAGTTTAAGTTATCATTTCTGTCGGTGTCCCGAGACGGACACCCTCTTTTTTCTTATATTTTGAAAGACATATTTTTCCCTTAATGAGACGATCCCATTAAAATAAAAAAAGGAAATAAATTTCGTGTTAATGTGACACATGAAATTCGCTATTAAAGAACTGGTAACACAATAATATCGAATCATTACAGCCAGTTTATCGTTAGCGACATGTGTACCTAAATATATTTTTGTCGTAAAAGGTATTTAAACTATTACTTTGTTTTAACTTTAAATTTTAGTTCAATTAGACCCTACTAAATCAAAAATTATTAATTATCAAACAAAATAACAGTCAAAACTATCATATGCAACAACGGTTTTCAAACATGTAAAAAATTATAATCTAAGTATATTAAACTTTATTCGCAAGCGCAAAAGGCAGAGTGTTGCTTGCTACGCATCTTAACAGAGATGTTGTTGATATGAAATTTCGGATCTTAATGTGGATACGGATTATATGAATAATATTATATCAGTTTCAGAAGTGGTTACGGATATAAAATTATTTCGATTATCCGTTAGTTTCGGAAATTAGATTTTAAAGAAATTGCAAACATAAAACGACACTTGTTATTTCACGTAAATAAATGTAACATTGTGGGAACGAGAGTAAACGACTGACTGGGTGACTGGCTATGTCTAAGCAATAGAAATAATAATAAACAATGCATGGAGTTATGCGCGCGGCTGGTGTGTCAGTTCGGCCGAGCAAAGACGAAGGCCTGTCATAACGTGTCTCATTAAGATTCCACCTCTGTCCGAAATAGTTTCAAACTTTTATATAGTTACGGTTGTGTAGTTCCATAGATCTTCATCCTCATCAGCTCTGTCCCGCTTACACGATTCCTACATATGGTTGCCTATTAAAATTGGTCTACTGCGCAGGTACATCGGGAGGAATTTTTAGTTGGGTAGACCTTGTAGCATACGTCAAAATGGCGGTAAAGGCTCGATTTTCAAACAATGATGACCTTATATAAATGCTGGGTTTTATCGGGCAATTTTCTTGCGTGCCGGAGCACCTTCTGCACGTCGGCGAGCAGCGCGTGCGGGCGCGCCCAAGCACAGCCCGCGCCCCCTCCGCCGGCCCCGCCGCCGCCGCCCCCGCTGTACGACCGCCATGAACGCACCGGGAATGTCTCTGCTACAATGGTATTAACATCGATTAAGTCAACATATGACAATAATAAATTTTGAGCACAACTTTATTTCGGCGGCCTGCTCGCATGTCGAATGATCATCGGCGGTGTGTAGACGTTCTTTAGTTTGATTGTATGTGTGAAGGATATACGAATAAGTTGTTTTATTCAAATCCCAATACCGCGATACAAGGACGTCACAATATTAATACAAAAAAAGTAATAATATAGTGAGTTAAAACTAGTGACATCTAGAGAATCAAACGGAACATCACCGCAAAGTATGTTCCGTTTATGAAAAGACTTGCATTGTCAATTTTATTTTGTATTTTTCCTTTATTGTGTGTATTCATAATGTTTATAAGAATCCTTCCTAAGAAGAAGAATCCTCAATATTCCTTTATTGATATAAAACTTCGAAAAACAACAATGGATAAATATGTACCTATGTGTAATATGAGACAATTACTAAACAGATACAATGTGTGATTACCGTGTCTAAGCATGTACAGTGAAACTTGGTTAAGTGAGACCTGGATAAGTGAGAAACCTAACCTCCATAACTGGAACTTATGCTGAGGTCCCAACACTTTGGCACTGAATAACCCTTATAGTGGGACGAAGCAAACCTCTATTATCTGGGATTCGTTCTTTCGATTTATCATAATAGCTACCTCTATAACTGAGGCAGCGAGTGAATTATTATATGCATAGACCTCTGTAACTGAGAAAACATCGTTTTTTTTGTTTACTTATTTACAGATTTTTATAATTGATACATCCTGTTTCCATATTTGTAATATTCAAGCACATTTACAAATGTGCTTGAATATTTTTGTTTATTACATTAGTATGATTACCTTTATTTTTTTATTAAAAGTCATTTATAATGTTTTACAAAACACTTTATTTTATTTAATAATCGCACCTCTATAACTGAAATAACTTGTATTCTGACCTCTATTAATGGAACCCTCTGTAAATGAGACAGATATTTATTTATACCTGGATATCTGAGACACTGGGTAAGTGGAATACCTCTATAAGTGAAACCACATTGCAGGTCCCTCGATGTCTTACTTAACCAGGTATCACTGTATATGTTGTATGTGATGAGTGTGTGAAACTTATAACAGGATAAAAAAAATGAAATGAAGTACCTGGATTGGCGGCGTTGGCTTCGTCCGGGGGGCCGAGCTGGTCGAGCGGGCCGAGCCAGGGCGCCGCCTTGGCGCCCGGCCGCATGGCGCTGAGCAGCAGGCACGAGCGGCGCGCGCGCGACGCCTCGCACCACGCCGTCAGCGCGCCCCACCACTCGGCGCCGAGCTGCACTATCGCCGCCATGCCCTCCACCTGGGTACTCCAACATTTTGGTGTTGCCAAGATATTCGCATACGATGCAATAATGTCAAAAATTCGTCTTCTACTAAATCCAAAATATCTTCGCATCTCATAAAATATCGTCGCGGCGGGCTAATGGTAGTTTTTTTATATATTACATCGATAGCTTCTTTATTGTACACCAATGCATATACAAACAGAAGTATAAAAAGATAGTACAACGGGCGATCTTATCACTGAGAAGCGATCTCCTCCAGGCAACCCTTGGCAGGGATTCATAGTATTTTAATATAGACGGTGGTACAGTCAAAAAATAATGACGAATCATAAATAAACATAAACATAGTATATATAAGTACAAAAATTATATAAATATGGCAGTACAAACATACGTATATATACGTAATAGAAAAGTAATGCTTCTGAACCTGATTTTTAAAGCACGGCAAGGATTTGGCTTGTCTTATAGCAATAGGTAACTCATTCCAGAGACGCACAATTTGGATGGTGAAGGAGTTATTATAAAAGGATGTGTGTGCTGGTGTATTTACTCTGTATTTAGTGCAGGGGCTTAAATTATGGGAACTATAATAGATACATCGAGTAATTCGATACGTTCCTTGAGGTATCGAGGAGTAGTGGGTGGAAACAATATACTATAAAGAAGAGTGAGGTTGTATTTCAGCGAAGATTGATGGGTAACCACTTGAGTTTTTTATGGAATACGAAGACGTGGCCATATTTACGTAATTCAAATATGTACGTTATACATAAATTTTGAAGGCGCTCAAGATTAGTTGTTTGTGGGTTATATCTGGCATCGGCAAATGTTACCTTAAGTGCTCCGTGAAGTAGGACACAGAAGTTAGGTATTTTACTTGGATCTGACATGTCCTCCTCTGTTGCTGAACCATCTGTGCTTGAGCCTTCCTGCGAAGAAAGTATTTAAAATTTTATTGATGATTATCTGAAAGAAATCTATAATGCTATAAGTTTAAATTGTTGGAATCGTATGGAATCGAGAGCATGAAAGTAGAGTAAATGCGGTCGAGATGCGAGCACTGCGCAAAATCTGCGGAGTGACGCTCGCGGACCGCGTTCGTAATACCGAAGTAAGACAGAGAGTTGGCCTGAAAGAGAGTGTCGGGGTGAAGGTAAGAAAAGGAATGCTCCGGTGGTTCGGGCATGTGGAAAGAATGTATGATGAAAGAATGACTAAACAGACATACAATGCAAAAGTGGATGGATGCAGAAGTCGCGGAAGGCCACGACACACCTTCCATGATCAAATTGATCGTGTAATAGCAGAAGGTGATGTCAGGAGCCTTAAGAACAGACGAGCGTGCATGACAAGAGCTATGAATGTCAAAGAAGCAAGTGAGGTGTGTAAGAATAAGCCTCAATGGCGCTCTGTTGTTCGTGCCTACCCCGCAAGGGACCTGGCGTGAAGTTATGTATGTATGTATGTTTAAATTGTTCATTTTACACTATTATAATATATTTAACAAGTTTTCGTGGCAAGCAATAAAAATATAATTTATCGAATTATCAGGATTTGTATATAGTTATGAGGAATACTTACATACATGTGTACATCGAAAATGGCACGTCTTTTTCAATATAAAATGTAACTAAAACGATTTATAGATAACTCGTCCTCTGCAACTATATTTTAAAAAGCAGCTAACAATATGTTCTTGGAGTAACTTGATTTGGAGTTGTCAAAAAATAAATAAATATACAATACAATTACATACTTGATTTAGTAACAAAAAGTATCTGTTTACATATATAATAGGTATTCTTATAAATGAGCAGATATAACTAGCTGAATCCGAAGTGATTCTAAGGGTGACCGCAGATATACAATTTCAAGTTGGCCGACTAAATCGCTGAGTGTACTAATAGACATAGAAACTTATGAGAGCCCGCACATCTTATCCAACTAAATTGTCTGTAAGTAACGATCGTATCAGAATCGAAATGCCTTTCCGATCGAGGACAATTAAAAAGTTGGCCAACTATCGGCCAATCGGTTATTAGCACGGAATCCCTATGTAAGCTCGCGGACTATACAACTTAGTTGGTCAATCGCACGGCAAAATGCAATCGAGCCACACGCGTGCGCGTGATTTCCCCACGGCCGGACTTTTACGGCGTTACTTATAATAATCTCGTTAAGAAACGATTAGGCGTCTCTTAAGTAAGAGAATCAGAATCAGTCCCTAATAAGTGAATATCTCTTTTTCACTTACAAACGTGTATTACCAGTTGTGTACCTATGAGGAGCACAGATAAACTAAATTTGAATTATTAACGTAGGTTGTACCCAAAATATTCGACTAAAGAGGAGTTTATGGGTGAGATTTCATTAATCAGTTGCTGAGCAGTTTCTTTACATTTAAGAAACGATTATAAGTAAAGCCCTTATTATTTTCCCTAAATTGTTTCAGTGTTAATTATGATTAACAGTAACACTAATAAAAATAGTGAGATAGATTATAGTAGATATAGATAGAGTAATAATTGTAAAAAATAATAAGATTAACTAAGTGTTTTATTTGTTACTATACGTATATTAAAAAGGTACCTACTTGCCGGAGCGTTAAGCTAAACCTTTCTTCAAGGGAGACGGCGAGTCGAAAAGTTGTATCCTGTTTTTTTTTAATGCTGGCCCGATAAGATATATAAGCTCATCAAAAGAAGAAAGACTCATTCTGTAGTATGGAAAATACTTATCTGGGTAACATCTCAGTTTAGAATGTAAGGTATGATGTTACCCATGTTCTAATCTGTCACTTAATATAGCATGCACCCAAAATGTTCTCTTCTGTTTTCGTTTTCTTTTCATTAATATAGCAAGTAGTGCGTTCTTTATCCGCATTTTTCCGCAGACGTCACCGAGCTAGCAACACTGTCACCAACTAAGTCGGTAAGGTCTGCGGCTGGTAATCAATTATGTAAAGTCGGATGATTAAGTTGTAAAGGCCCGCAATTTAGTTGTTCGATAGTCGGCCAACTTGAAATTGTATATCTGCGGTCACCCTAAGTGAAAAAATTCTAACAACAATAAGGGTAAGTAAAACAGCAGGTTTGCAAAAATTAAATTTTTGTCCGTTGTCGGTTGCGACAATTGTAATTACAGGTCTCGATATTATATTATTGAAGTGTTTCATCATAAAATTTCATATAAGCATTAAAATTCGAAAGAAGAAGAAAGAGTTTTATCAAATCAAATCAATTTATTGTCAAAAAATTACACAGAAATAATGCTTTCATAGGTTTGTGTGTGACTGACTTAACAATTTATACCTTTAAGATTAATTTTTAAAATTTTGTTGTTAATGTTAACTTGTTTGTGAGTGTGTGCGTGTGCAAATGATGGATCACAAAATACGTCCATATAAAATATCTACCTTTGTTGGTGTTTTGGAGCCATAGTTTTCTCTTGAACTAGTGTTTCCGCCGACTTGTGCTTGTGGTATTACTAAATGTTTGCTTATTGCTATTGGCGTGCCTGTACAAAAACGATTTCTTCACCTAAATATAGTGTGATAACGATTTCTTATATAATATTGCTCACCCACCCTCACTAAGTATAAACTGCAATTTTCTTTCCAATAATATCAGTTCATAAATGTTCACTGCTGGGCTCGGGCCACATGAGTAAATAAACGGAACAGAGGCAAAGCTTCTTAGAAACAGCATAATTGTTACCTATTCTGGTAGGGTCGTCACAATAGGTAAAGACAAATTAAACAAAACATTTGTTAAATAGTTTTATTATTCAGTATGATAGAATAGGTACCTACTTTACAAATTACTTACTCTAATAATTTTCTTTTTATAATTTTTGTTTATTAATAATTTATTATTTCTTTTAATGGTGTGGTAAATTCTGAACCTAACAAAGTTTTTTCAAGTAATCTAACGGGAAACACTCACATGGCATATCAAATTGTCAATCTTTAATACTTATAATATTTACTTAATAAAATACCACGTTTACACATTAAAATATTCAAACATGCAGCTAACAAAACAACGTGCGTCGCACGGATCGCACTACCGCCCCTGAGTTTGTCCACTGACCACTGGCTGTGCCGGCGTAAACTGGTTTTTACCTGTCTCGCCGCGTACGCGACAAGAGGCCAGTGGTCACGCACACATGCCCCGCGTGCTTGTAATAGTGCAACCGATTCGCGCAGTTGTATTAAGCTTTGTCTCTGTTCCGTTTATTTACTCGTGTGCTCGGGCTCCCCATTTTATAGGGAACCGGATGGAATACTTCCCATGCTTGTCTAGGGTATATCTTTCTTCCTTAACCATATGTGTACTACTATCCTGTATCTACTACATATGAGCTCTTGTGCCATGAAGAGGGAACAAACAAATACAAAGCTCATTTTTTTTGCATAATAAATAATAAGAAATAGTAAGGATAACATTGCAATTGAAGTTTAAATATCAAATTAAATTTAAAACTAATTTAACACAAAAACACGTAATAATATATAAGAATAATGAGAAACATGCAGTAATAAATGGAACTCTAATAAACCTTACTAAGCGACTAGTGTGAGTCACAAGTCATTAGCTTATGCTTTTGCGATTTTGATGTTTTAATAATAAGATGTTATTAAAACATATTTAACATAATGCTTAAAGTTGTTTTAAGACAGAATACCTAATTCCTGTTGTTGTAAGAATCCAATAACTTGTATTTGGTTTGAGAGTGTGTATGTTGTGCCAAGGCCTTCATTTATTACAGTCTGTGGGGCAGGAAACAGTTGCACTCGGGCTTCAAGTTGCCCACATTTCAATGTGCACCAGAACTCTTGATACTGCTGTTCACAAAGGCGTGTCATTGCTGCTACTATCTGTTGGTAAAATATTTTTATTCTTCTTATTTTCATGTAGAGCAAGGTATACAACAATTCTCTGTTGAAGAACAGCATCCTAATAATATTAAAGATAAGAAAGTATTTTGTTGTTGTGAGGATATGAGTTGTATAATCAGTAAGATATGAAGAACCTTCTGCAGTGTCTTTCATAATTTTGTTGGGATTTTATCTACATGAATCAACACACCAATTCAAAACATAGTATTATAACCTGCAAGTATAATATCTTGGTATATAGAAATCACTGTGAGTGATTTCAAACAAACTGTCAAGTTTAAATCTGGCGCCCGACTTCTCTATTTGGGGGGGGGGGGGGGGGGGTGTTACCACAGACTTGTGTATTTCTTGAATTTGAGGGTATTTTAATTTAATATTGAGCAGATAAAAATGCAGAAGGGTTATCATAATCACAAGTAGTGCCACTAACCCCAGGCACAGTGAGTTGATCCGGACAGTAAATGGAGCCTCTTGAAGTGTTGCCATTTGCTAAATTTGTCGCACTACTAGCCATATCCACAATCTTCTGATAAAGAGGCATAGCTGTTGAAAAACGACACTTGAATTAAAATTTCAAAAAGGAAGGTATGGCTGACACATACACAAAATATAATTTGTATCATTATTATAAACTTCCGATGAAATAAATAGTAATTTTAATTACATAAAATATATTTGATCCTGTTGCTATTTATTAATTCTCTTATACTTAGAATAACAATATTTATTTCTCTATTTACATAATTTCTCACATACTGTCCTATTTAAAATGGACTTTGAAGTACAATCGCCAAAGCTGGCGGTTAACCAGGCATAAGACTAAAATCGCTTGGCAAACACTTTCGTTAACAACGCGAGAACACGCACACAAGTAAAACATTGGTTTGGGGGCGGAGTTTTATTGTTACTTGTTTTGGGTTTTACGCGTTTAAGACAATAGAAAGCAAGCCGCTTTTTTGAATACGCTGTTTTACAATACCTAAATAATATACTTTATGTATTTGATGTAAAAGTGAAGAGTAAAAGATTAAGCAAAATTTTTCGTAGTAAAACATTTGACTTAGTATTAATAATTAACTATTATAACCTCTGTAATTTTTTTAAATTATTAGTTGCCCTTTTTTTCAAAAAATTCACGCTTAATTAGTTAACGCTTTCGGTTCGGAAACTCGGTTTTACTAATTGTGGGTTCGAATCCTAGATGAGAACCATTAACCACTTCAAGGTTTTTATGACTTAATGTGCATACTATTTCAACCATGCGCAATTAATTAAGCTAATTGTTGCTGACAGTAAAAACACATCACTATGAATCCTTTATATTGATATTTAGGAGTTTGAGACAATACCGTGTCAAACTTCTAAATCTGCTTATGAGAAACGTGGCGGGTATACCATCTGATCCCTCCTCAAAATAGAAAAGACACGAGAACAATATTGGAACTTTTATGGTTGTTATTATTATCTTTACAGTAAATTCAAATTTTGCTAATTTAAAATCTAATTATTATTAGTTGATATGTAGTCCTTAATATAATTAGCTTATATCTAAATCAGATTAGTTCGAATAAGTCTGTTCATGTCCAAGACTTGACATTAGTCTGGATAAAATGTGTTTTAAATAATAAATAATGTAGTAGTGAGATAAAGTTGAACTATTATCTGTAAAATGATGTGTATTTTCATGTAAGATTTAGGAACTTTTTAGAATTGTTTTTAACTGGGCCTTTGTCTTTCTTAGTAAGTTTCTAATATTCGTCGTCCATGAAATAAACTTTTGTTCTTTATTTCTTTTAACTGTTATATCTTTATTTAGTTATAGTTCTCATAAGGGGATGGTTGTGATGTAAAAAAATATATTACAAATGAAAAGCCTATTGAAACAGGTTTTAAAATTAAATAAAGATTTTGTTATTACATTTTAGGAAGTTATTAAAGATTACTTGTCCCGTTATAACATTCTCCCGTCTTGCGGCACTAAGTCTGAATAACTTTTGAATGATATTTCTGGTTTTCCAATACTTTAAGAAAATTCCATAAAAAATGCTATTTACAGATGTGAACATTTGAATTTTATTGTATAATAATGTTAAGTAAAATTGGCTATGACTAATTCTGAAAACAAGTCGGAATTCAATTGATACCTGTAGTCTATTAAATTAAACTTGATGAGACAAAAAGAATTAATAAAGGATTACAATTCGGTGCACAGAAAATGTAGGTGGCGGCGTCATTATGACCACCTGACAATAAAATACCTGGCAATAACAAAATAAAGCCATAAATTGTTTTATTACTTTCAATATTTTCGCTTGAACGTTTGAATTATATTTCTTGTTTTTTATTTCTAAAACAAAATTCCATAATAAAATGCTGTTTACAGATGTGGACATTTGAATTTTATTGTATAACAATGTTAAGTAAAATTGTCTATGACTAATTCCGATAACTAGTCGGCATTCAACTGTTACCTCTAATCTACTAAACGAAACTTTACGAGACAAAATAATTAATAAAGGATTCTAATGCACAATACATGGCGGCGGCGTCTTTATGACCCCCTAACTAGTAATAACAAAATAGAGCCATAAATGATTGTATTAATTTCAATATTTTCACTTGAAATTTAATTTTTTATGAGTGTAAGATAAGTTACTAATTATTTTACAAGCACAGTTGCTATGTTATTTGTGTTAGATTTGAGTATTTTTAAAAATTTAAGACTACGTAAATCGATATTGTAGCTATTTAAATAAAATCAAGTTATCATGATTATAGCAAAAGTATTATATTTTTGTAGACATTGTAACTGTCAATAGGGATTAAATGTTAATATCTTGAAACGTATACCAGTGAGTTAAACAGAATCAGTGACAAGAGTAATACTATCTACTATTTTTACTAGTGTTATTGCAGTTGTATAATGAAAACCAAAATATGGTTCCGTTCATCTCTTGATAAATTCCGGTTCATGTTTAAGTCCAATAATACACAGCACAGGTCAACTAAAGATATATCAAACAATTATCCAGAAAACAGGCACAGGTCAACAAGAAGGCAATAAAATCGAAGTCCGTAAACAAAGAGAGTCGTGAGCAGAGTAGAAAACAATAAAAGCGCGTCGTCAATTGGCCAAGTGCAAATTACAACTAAACAGAGGCCATTGTTCCATATAATTTTAAAATTTTCGAAACGTCCTGATTGGTGTATTTGAAATTTGAGAGTGTGTGCGTGAGTATTGATACGTTATGAGCCGTTCAAAGCAAAATGTTACAGAACTGATCATGCTCTAAGTTTGTTGATTGTACATTAAACAGTCAAATAAATATAATTTTTTAATTAAATAATACGAATTGTAAATTTTTAAGCTTTGAAAATTAGGTTTAAGTCATCTTACATACAATAGAAACAATGAACCTGTTTACAGTAACACCTGCTCATGTCCATTTTCTTGTAAGTGCTGAAAGTTGCTTTATCTTTGAAATACGTTTTTAATTAAAGTGTTCAGCAATGTGGACTACCAATATAAAAATAATCTTTTTCTAAACATTTTTCCCACATACAGAAAGATTCATTATTATGATCCATCATTTCAGACCGATCACAATGACTAATCAATGGTGCATGTCCGAATCATTAACAATTTAATCGATCCAAGACAATATTGTAATCACAACTGAAACCAATACAATCATGAATATCATGCCGATCTACGGTGATGGCTTGGTTTATTCATTCTAATATAATCATGCCAGTCTTTTGGGTGGAAACTTAATTTGTTTAAAATATTTACGTGTGTTGGTTTTGCTTTAATAGCCATTTCTTAACCCACACTTGTCTAGGTTTTCTTTTCTCCTGTAGCTGGATTAAACTTACTGCTAAATACATAATGAACAGACATTTGTTATCTATTCTCAAAGAGGGCACATATAGAATTATTGTAAATGAACAAAGGTGACAACCAATTGTTTTGTGTGTTGAGTGATAATTTGTTGCAATGGATTATCAAGATTTTCTTCAGAACCATCCTAACAATGAATCACTGGGGGCCTTTATGAACAACAAATTCTAGAAAGTTTCCCCTGTTCTTTAATCTCCAATTTATCAATCAGTAACAATAACAAGTCCTATACATTATCACCTTGACTAAGTTTGCTCTTATATTAAAACTTCTGTCTCAAAATTCAGTATATATTTTAATGCACAGGTTTATGTAAAAGGTATATTCTAGATAATGCATATAATATGGAGTTCTCATACCTTGTTGCAGACATGTCTCATGTGGCGACACAATAGGTAAAATATGTATTTTGACTGGATATGTGGCTGGTAATGGGAGGGCTTGGATGATGCGATTACGGCCTATTGGACCCACTCCACAAGTGCCATCGGTAACCTTAGCAAGAAATAAATGTTCCTATACTTTTGAAATGTTATCATATATTTGATTTAATATTGTATGGTTAACAGAGAAGTTACATTAATTTTAAGAAGCCTAAGTATTATTAATGTATGTTATTAAAGTTTGTGTTATCTAATTGGACATATAACCAAAGCATAAATTCTTAGGAGAAAAGCATCCACCACTAAAATAATAAAAATTACTTTCAAGTTTATATTTATTTTATAATACAACTATATTAATAGCTTAACAATAAGAGTGTAATATGGGACCAGGCAGATGTTACAACAATTTGTAATATTTTTACCCATAAAAGAACAATTGTTAAAATAACATCAACTTTTAAAATATCATGATAGAAATAATATTAATTACTGTCAAACAATCTTATTGGATTATTTGACTCCTTTTTCTTGTTCATACTTATGACATTGTAACTAGATACTCTTAAATAAAATCTATTACCCATGGAGGATTTGTCATTTTATTTAAAAAATCTCAGTCGATTTGATAGTCCACTCTACTATTGGTGATCTTATCTAGCTAGAAGCACTATTATAATACTTATGATGACTGCTTGTCAATTTATATAGGTGTATAGATTCTATATGCGATATATTGCCACCGATTAAAAAAATGATATGTTTATGAAGATAAAATTATAAGTACAATAAAAAGTTAACTTTTTACCACTATTATTTGCACAGGCGTTTGGTTTCCCCATTCAGATAAAATTAGTTGGTTAACACCAGCAAGAGCGATCTCAATACATGTTTTATCACCTTCTTCTAATAAAGAAAGTTTACTTCTTATACTATCAAAATCACGAGTAAATGGTACAGCAACTAAAACAACACAAAACAAGAATTGATTTCGTACATACCTAGAAGACAGGAAATAATTTATTCACTATTTACAGACTTTATTAAAATTAAACTATATTATAAAATACCTTCAAAAGTCGATGAGAATGAAACCAAAGCGATGTATTCCAATTTAGCATGAATACACAAATAATCCAAAAATGTATTGATTGCGGCTGAAGCTACTGTAAATCTTGTGTGGGTTTCTGTAGTATCTGAAGACGGAATTGGCCGTGACATAGACAGGGACACATCTAATAATATTACGGTAGGCATTTTAAAAATTTTACTCGAAGACATGCGAATAATTTTAGTTAAAATCTTTTAAAATAAATAAAAACAAATTTCTTGTAACCATTGACATGAGTGATTGTTGTTGTTAATGTTGTTTATTTATTCGCCACAAAGGCAGGCAAAGGAATCTGAGTCCATACAGCCAATTCTGATGTATAATAGGTCTTCGTATAGTAACGCAGTTGTATTGCAGGCTACAACCGACGCCATTCAATTGAGTTCTTGTAAAAACTCGAAAGGCCACATCTGACTATACAGTTCACATTTCTCACAAAAACACATAATTTCTACTCAAAAACTATCAATATCCTGCAACTTTTGTTCATTTTATAGTATAGTAATTATACACATTTTTAGAAAATAAAACTGCACAGCACAACGTCTCCTTTAAGTTCCCGCCAAAAACTCCGACATGAGTGATTGTTGATTGATTATGTTCACAAACACACTACAGTGCTGCCGGTGGCCGTGTCAATTACCCCAAACTTTTTTCGAAAAACCTGTTTTTACTTATAGAGGAGTAAGGACCAAAACAGTTTTTACTTATAGAGGAGGAGAAATCAAAAGCCGTCGTGGCAGACGTTTTCATTTTCGCTCACGCAGCGCTCACAACGACTTGAGTTAAAAGGTGGGTCGAATAACCGTTCCACTTGAGTTTACGCTTGTGACGCCGGAAAACAAATGAAACAGGAAAAATCACGGTTGTGAACGTTGTCGTTGTGAGTCGCTAATGGAACATAGCCTATAGAATACGACATAATATACGAGTAGAGACGGCATAATAAATAAATAACATAAATAACGAACGAACGAGTGAATTTTTGAAGTGATAACTTTTTATGAGTTGGTAAACCGCTGTGTTACGTAACGCATTATGGCGTTTGTCTGGCTTGAAATTATCACTTTAGTCGAGCGTCCCGAGACGCACACGTTTTAATAAAACTACTATTTTTATTAAGACATAAGATTAATTATTAAATACGACTACTTTATACATTAGAATTTTACATGAAGTTCAAATATAGAAGATATCTAAGAAGTATTTCTTAGAAAAGAGTTGTATCAGAATTGAATTATTAAAATGAACGATTGAATTGAAGTATGATTCACTAATAGAACATAATGCTAAGGTAAACTACTACTACTACTGGTACTATATTATATTTTAGATATAATCATTGTAATTATAAGAATTGTGTTTGCGGATGAATTAATGGTACTTAAAAAAACTACAAAATATCTCTCGACTTAATTTTTCCCTCGAAATTTGACCAAAGAATCTTACCCCGCCCTCATAGTCGAAGAATCCCGAACAGGGTGTCCCCCATCTGGCAACACTGTTCATAGATACTACACAGTAAACAACAGAGAATCCTATAGACATCGCTATAGCGTGCCGCAGAAAGGGACAAAAAAGATGACGTCACTATATTTAGGGATACCTTGTGACGAAAAATAATTGTGATAATTAGAATTTTGTATGTAAGGAAGATTTTCATCGATAGGTTGCTATGCATCACAGAGTACTTTATATATACTGGTACTATGCATGTTATGCGAAGAAGACATGCTGCGTAACTCAAATTAATTGCGATGAGGGCAGGAGACTAAGGATAGATGATGATTATGATGTAGTCCTAAATAACTGCCGTTTCTTGTGTGATAGTAGGTTCTGGTTTTGTGAATAAATAATAGAACATGTTTATTTTTAATAATTTTTTCAAGAAGTCTTTATTGGTAGATTCAACAGATTCCAATAAATCCCCATCTTCCTCACTTATTAATGACTTTGTTTTCAGTTCTGCAATAACATTTTCTTGTTTAGCTACCTTTTTCGTTAAACATCTACTTTTTTCTCGAAGAGCTCTTAATTTTTCCAGTCGTTCGGATGATTGTATTTTCAAGCTTTGCCATTTTTTTCGCAACGTTCGAGGTGTGTAAAAAACTGTATTGTTTGTGGGAAAATCATATTATTTTTATTTAATATATTGCACTTACAGGAATGTTTAAATGATTTTCAGTTTCCATAATTGTATCGTCATTTAAACTGAAGCCGGAACATGATGAGCCATTTTTTCCAAAAAAAAATTCAATTTATACAAAAAAGGGTGAAGAAAGTTGTTGTTTACAGAAAATAGTACTTTGAAGAACGTATACAGCTGCGCCGCTTTTACTACTTTTGGCAACTTAAACGGCATTATTGTTGTCGTTATTGAGAGTGGGTGTAACGCTAGATAGTGTGTCATTGTGTGGAAGACAATCTAAGGTAATCTAAACCAACCAAAGCCAAGTGATTTCAATTCTTAAAGGAGTTTGTCATTAAATCGAGTGACGTTACATGGAGTTCACACTGTAGTTTTAAAAACACTAAACATATAAAAATCTTAAAAAACGTGGTTCGAAACTTAATATATTATTAACTGAATATTTACCAGAATAGGTACAGCATTAGGGAATAGCAGTGTAACTTTCTTTTTTTTGATTAACAATTTTTTTGCAAATTTTTGATGATGGTTTTGGTGTCCAGTCTGTCCGTCCTGCAGCTAATATCTAATTTCGACATAAATTATCAGGTTCAGGAAAACTACAACAAGCCATTAAATTTTTCAGATATTTCATTATATATATTACTAGCTGACTCGGCGAACTTCGTACCGCCTTATTCAAATAAATTAATAAACAAACAAATTGAGAAAACATGGGAAAGGGCTCATAGAATTTGAAAAATCTACGATTAATTCCGCGTCGACTGGTTGTGGTTTCATGATGATCGGTCCAGTAGTTTTCGAGTTTATCTCGGATAGATATATATAGATAAATAGCCATAAACCATCTAGGAAAAATTTCGCATCGAATGGTGGTAGTTTCATGTCGATACGATCAGTGGTTTAAGCGTGATTGAGCCTCAAACGAACACCATTTTCATTATATATATATAGATATATATATTATATATATACACGATGCAGAATAAATTCCTAATTGTATTTCCTATAATAGTGTGAAATAAGGCTGCCAGGCTGGCAGACTTAAGAATCTTATACACAAATGTTAAGTTGTGGGTGGGCGAAGTGAATAGGGGGGAGGTATACTTACCCCTACGACAAGCCCTAAGGTCCGGAGGGTTAATTTTTTTTTAGTTTATAATATAAAGTCACTTATTTTTGTTGTAAAATTGGGCTGCGACTTAACAATCCGGTACAGAAATTTTAAGTAGTGGGTGGGCGTAGTGGGTAGGGGGGAGGTATACTTACCCCCACTACAACCCCTAAGGTCCGGAGGTTTTAATTTTTAAACTTAACCTCACTTATTTTTGTTGTAAAATTGTGTCACTTTTGATAATAACAAAGCGTGATTTGAGTTTCTGAATGTACTCACGAATTGTTTATGAATGTACTCACGAATTACATATAACCACTAGAACTTTTTGTAAAATTAAAACTGTTTTTAATGTAGAAATGATACGTCGACATGCTAGGACCGACTTGTAACCATTTACTATTTATATTATACACATGAACAGTCGGTTAGGTTAGGTTATTTGCAGACCAAAGCGCACGAGCCGAGCGAGCGAAGCGAGCGTGCCGCGGCAGCGGCCGGCGAGTGCTAGAACCGACTGATAAACCGACCATTTACTATTTATTTTATACACACAAACAGTACGAAGCTTTGTCTCATATGAAACATTTGTTTTATTTATCAATTTACGACGATTAGCACTTTGCTTTTTAATATCACAATAAATCAATATATTAATTACATAAATTTTTAAGTACATTGTAGAACATTTTTTCTTTCATATTGGTTAAATATAAATAAATGGGATTACTTGAAAAATCGTCTTTATTGGTCGCCATTTTGAATGGTTACTCTTGTGGTATATGTGAATGTGTTCTATTGTGTTTTTCTTCACTTTTATCCAATTAAACTGGTTTTTTTTGTAGTTTTAAAAGATTTTTCAACTTTGGACTTATGATAGAAGTGCAATATTAGCGAAAAAATAAGTGAGGTTATGTTTATTAAAAATAAAACAAGGTCTCCGGACCTCGGGGGTTATAGTAAAGGTAAGTATGCCTCTCCCCCTCCCCATTTCACCTCTCCGCTATTTAAAATTCGTGTACCGGAAAGCTATACATTTACCTAAAATTGTGCCACTTTTGATAATAAAAAACCATGATTTGAGTTTATGAATGTACTCACGAATTGTTTATGAATGTACTCATGAATTACGTATAATCACTAGAACTTTTTGTAACACAAACTGTTTTTAATGTAGAAATAAAGTTTCAAATTTAATTGACGCATAAATACAAATTCATGCTAGACATATAATCGATTGATTAAGTAGTAGTAGAATTCGCCACAAAGGCAGGCAAAGGAATCTTAGTCCATAAAGCCAAGTCTGATGTATTAAATCTTCGTATAGTAGCGCAGTTGTATTGTAGGCTACAACCGACGCCATTCAACGGAGTTCTTGTGAAAACTCGAAAGGCCACATTTGACTATACAGTTCACATTTCTCACAAAAACACATAATTATTACTCAAAAACTATCAATATCCTACAACTATTGTCCATTTTAGAGTATTTTTACACATTTTTAGAAAATAAAACTGCACAGAACAACGTCCCCCTTCAGTTCCCGCCAAAAACTCCCTCGATTGATTAAAAAGTGTCATTTTTTAGTGTCACTTTTGTTTTTAATGGCTTGGCTAACAAGGTGTGATTATAAAAATAAATTAATCAATATGTCATTAATACTTATCGATTTGTAATTAAGAAATTCGAAATCTTGTAGGTCAAGACTTAGAATTAATTTAACATATTGTTTTATATAATTTTCGGAAATCGATATATTTCTATGAAAAAAAGTATTTAACCATTTGCTATTTATTTTATACACAAACAATCGGTTATGTTAGGTGATATACAGACCAAAGCGCCAGAACCGACTGGTAACGATTTACTGTTTTTTTGTACACACAGACAGTTACGACACCTTGAAAGTTTCATATGAAACATTTGTTTTATTTATCAATGTATTGGACGACTATCAAGTTGGCTTTTAATATGACAATGAATTAATATATTAATGATATGAATTTTATTTCAATTTCAATACACTGCTGTTTTATTTATATTGGTTAAATATAAATTAATGCGATTACGTAAAAAAAATATCGTCTTTATTGGTCGCCATTTTGAATGGTTAATTGGTTACTCTTGTATTGTATACAAATGTGCTCTATTGTGTTTTTTCTTCATTTTTATCCAATTAAGCTGGTTTTTGGGTTATTTTGGCTGTTTTTATGTTGATTACTGGCTTTTTTTGAACTTTGAAAGGATTTTTCGATTTCGGAGCTATGATAGAAATGCAACATTAGCGAAAAAATCAGTGAAAATAAGTGAGGTTATGTTTATTAAAAAAAGTTTATTTCAAGATCGCCGGACCTTAAGGGTTGTAGTAAAGGTAAGTATTCCTCCCCCCCTCCCCACTTCACCACCCCGCTACTTGAAATTCCTGTATAAAGAAGCTATACATTTACCTGAAAAAAAAAAGTTGGCCACAATAAATTTTAGGTTAAAATTTGTAATTGTTATTTTTGTGCTATTTTAACGATGAATTTAACATAATAAAATGCTACTGAATGCCTAGTAACTGATAAACAGTGGTATACGTACGAGTGAAAAAACAATTCTGGGTTTTCGTTCCGCTATCACTTTTAAACCCTTTAACGCTACACCGCACCATGTTCTTAACAAAAAGGTTGAAATAGGAAGTCTAAGTTGTTGAAAACAAAATATAATATGAATATGAATTATTTCTTATAAAGCACGTGAAAACTGTATTTTATAGGAAGACGATAGCTGCTGCGCTTCAGCTGTCGAACTTTGTTTCGCACACTGGTGCTCCAAATCGCGGCACGCTCAGTGAAACAAAAAATAGTAATAGTATAGTAGTCTCATTCTTTTATACGACATTGGCATAAGTTGCTCTTTTTCTTGTGTGAATGCGACAAAAGCTATCAATTCGTCTATATGTTTCTCTGTCTACGAAAATAGATGAGCTTCTCTGGAATGAAATATCAAATGTCATTTACCCGGTCCAATAGATGGCGCTACAATCGATAATTCTATAAATTCCACTAGATGGTACTTATAAGTTCTATCTAATTGTTCTAAAGTGGAATAACAGTAAATTTCATTTTAAAAGCTTATTTTATATATCGCAAACCCAAAGTCACTCCGACATTGGCAAAATCTACGCACATTAAAGCGTTGGAGCCATCGCCGAACAAAATAGAATAGAAGAGAAATCCCTATTAATATTATAAATGCGAAAGTAACTCTGTCTGTCTGTTCCGTTTTCACGTAAAAACTACTGGACCGATTTGGCTGAAACTCAGTATATATATATATATATATATATATATATATATATATATATATATATATATATATTTTCGATGCCGAGAATGAACATAGGATACTTTTTATCCCGAAAAATGGGATAGTTTCCGGGATAAAAATATATTTGTCTTTCTGTTTGTTATGCTTTTACGGAAGAACTAAAGGACCTATTTGGCTGAAATTCGGTACGTATGTAAATTAAATACCGAGGGTGGACAAGGGATACTTTTCATTTTGGCCTTTTCGGTAATTTTCGCCTTTTTGATCATTTTGGCTATTTTAGCCTTTTTACTCATTTTGGCCATGTCGGTCACTTTGGCCTTTTCGGTCATTTTGGCCATGTTGGTTATTTTGGCCTTTTTGGTCATTTTGGCCTTTTTGGTCATTTTGACCATGTCGGTCACTATGGCCTTTTTGGTCATTTTGGGCATGTCGGTAATTTTGGCCTTTTTGGTCATTTTGGCCTTTTTGGTCATTTTGACCATTTTGATCATTTTGGCCTTTTTGGTCATTTTGGTCTTTTTGGTCGTTTTTGCCTATTCCGTCATTTTGGCCATGTCAGTTACTGTGGCTTTTTGGTCATTTTGGCCATGTCGGTCATTTTGGCCTTTTTGGTCATTGTGACCATTTTGGCCTTTTTGGTAGTTTTTGCCTATTCCGTTATTTTGGCCACGTCGGTCACTGTGGCCTTTTTGGTCATTTTGGGATTTTTGGTAATTTTGATCATTTGGCCTTTTTGGCCTTTTTGGTCGTTTTTGCCTATTCCGTCATTTTGGCCATGTCGGTCACTGTGGCCTTTTTGGTCATTTTGGCCATGTCGGTCATTTCGGCCTTTTTGGTCATTTTGACCATTTTGATCATTTTGGCCTTTTTGGTCATTTTTGCTATTTCGGTAATTTTGGCCTTTTTGGTCATTTTGACCATTTTGATCATTTTGGCCTTTTTGGTCATTTTGTCCTTTTTGGTCGTTTTTGCCTATTCCGTCATTTTGGCCATGTCGGTCACTGTGGCCTTATTGGTCATTTTGGTCATGTCGGTCATTTTGGCCTTTTTGACTATTTTGGCTTTTTTGGTCGTTTTTGCCTATTCCGCCATTTTGGCCATGTCGGTCACTGTGGTCTTTTTGCTCGTTTTGGCCATGTCGTTCCTTTTGGCCTTTTTGGTCCTACTTTTTATCGCAAAAATAAAATTAAAATAGATGAAAGTTTGAGTGAGAGACTAATCGTTTCTCAAGTTTATAGATATAAAAATTCATAATCTATAGAAAAAAGTGCGATAGTAACTTGATCTGTCTGTCTGAATACCGAAAATGGACATAGATACTTTTCATCCCGGGAGATGGGATAGTTTGCGATATAAATAAATTTAAAAAAAGTAAATCTTATGAGGGCAATTAGCACCAATATAAACATATAAAACAATTTAACCTGTTTTAACGCCGGCTGTTTAAACAAGAGGTACGCACTAGAGCTTGACCCGCGGCGGAGCCGCGGGGTAAACTCTAGTACTTTATAATAGTGATAAGTAGTACGCGTGTGAGGCAGTACGGTTGTTCCGTACAAAATAGATTTGTACTGATACGGCTCGAAATTGAAATTTGTACTACTTCAAAAATTTTGTCCCGCTATTACTGACGCGTTAAATGTAAGAGGAAGGGCGGAACGAAGACAACATAACATGTACGACTGCTACTAAAATGAGGTGACCGAGGCCGATCACATCCAATTCTTAACGAACATTTCCGAACTAGAAGTTTTGTACGGGACAAATGAGGGAAGAATGTTCACCGCCTCACCGGCATCATCACTTGAAATGTATTGCTGCGGTACAAACCTTACAAAGCTCCTCGCCTCATTTGAAGTGCTATATTTTACTAGTTCAGTACAAAAGTCATTGGCCTTACTTATAATCGTTTCTTAAATTTAAAGAAACTGCTCAGCAACTGATTCGTGAAAATATTACCCATAAACTCCTCTTTAGTCAAATATTTTGGGTATAACCTACGTTAATGTGTGTGCACTGGACAGCAATTGGGCTTGTGTTTTTTTTATGTATTTTAAAACTGTATTATGAATAATATTGATATTTAATACAAAAAACTTAAAACAATAATTTTTCAATTAATTATAAACAATTAAAAATTGATAAAATTTAAAAAATGATCACGTGACTATAAACGCGCCATGATTGGTCACCATAGTTGTGACGTCATAATGTTAATAGCCATTTAATAACAGTACCGCGTTTACGGTATTACATGTGACTAGACAATAATATTGAAAATGTATTGCTAAGACACGAGTTGTTGGTTGGTTCCGATTAGCTATGTGTGGTAAAGGATTTATTAAGGCAAAGTCTGATAATATTCCTGATGTTAATATATTTATGATAACCAATTTAAAAATTATGACGTTCGGTTTAATTATGCTGAAGTTCGAGGTGCTAACATCAAGGTAAGTTTGTTAAAAAATAATATAATAAATGAAAATATTTAAGTATATATTCTTCATTATATTAAATATAATTATTTGTTTCATAAATTGAAAAACATCGCGTCAGAGTTACGGCGACAAAGCTATAGGTTATGTTAAAAAAGTCGTAAAAATAATATTTGTATTGTAAAAGGACGGGTATGTCCAGAACACCGAGTTCGGAGTAAAGCTTATTCAGTTACTTAACTATTAATGTAAGTCAGGAAAAAATCAGGATGTTCAATGCCATGACTGTGCAGTTTCAGCAGGTAATTTATACTCCTATTAAATTTAAGTTGGTTGATGTTATAAGCAATAATAATCTTTGATATTGTGCCTTCAGGTGGCTGCAAACATGTATTAGCATTACTTATGTGGACCCATCGTAGAAGTGAAGATCCGACACCAACAGTAGTGTCTTGCTATTGAAAAAATCTCGATTATCAGGCATTGGTACAGTTATAAAATATATTGAAGCAGAAAAACTGTCAAAAAATACCTCTAATACTCCTGTTGAAAATTTTCCGGATAATAGTTACATTTTACAAGAAGTTATTCAATTTGCCAAAAATCAACAAATAAATTCTCAAATTGGGCATTTACAACAATTAAATAGATAAAAAAAAATATATAGATCAAAACACTGTACTTATTATTTCTATATTAACTGCAATGAGTGAAAACTAACATTATGACGTCACACGCGCTCGGGTTTGTTCGGGAGCTGTCGGCGTGTCTTCGATACTGGATTGAAAAAATATTTTTTATTTTGAAATAACTTTTGAATTATTGCGAAAAAAAATATTTCAAAATTGTTTTGTTATAAAACTTATATATGATCTTTCCATTTAAGACAAAAAAATTTTTTTTTCAAAAACCCAATTGGCTGATAACGAATGACGTGAGAAATGTGAACTGGTGAACTGGATAGTCAAATGAGGCCTTTTTTGTATTCACAAGAACTCCGTTGGATGGAGTCCTTTGTTATTATACATCAGAATTGGGCTGTATGGACTAATATTCCATTGCTTGCCTTTGTGGTGAATTCTAATACTACTGCTACTTTTTTTTGATAACACAGGTGCATGTATTTTCTTGCGATACACCCTCAACCCTCGACCATGGATACGGGGGGAGGCCCCTAATCCTGTCTTCACTAGTGCGTGTGGGAACCAAACCCTCTCGAGGGAACCAAACCCCGCCCCAAGGGACGGAATTCGACCAAATTCCCCACTAAACCTAAATCTGCGCTTCTATTTATACTTGCTGGGACGACACGGGATCTATAACAGTGGTACTACATCGTGCCGCCCTCATGTGCAGGCTTGGTACACCCCGGTGGTAAAGTGTACCACTTTATCAGTAGGGGAGAAGGTCCGCTGCTACCCCTGTATACAGCGGCCCCTTGCGACAGAATCATGGCAGTAGATACTTACCGAAGCACCCATGCCCAGTGAGTATCTGCGTCATCCTATACGTCAGGGTCCCGAGTTTTCGCGAGACCCATCTAAATAGGTGGGGCTGAATAGCCTCCATAGTCTCCACGCCAGCTTCTGGGGACTCCAAGTGTCCGTCCCTGCCAAGCCCCGATCATGGCCTTGGCTGCCCGAGCCCTGGTCGCCTTTGCCTCGACCTGGCAATACACCAGGCCTCTCGCCTGCGCTTCCTGTTGCTGTCGGGAGTGGTACGCTGCCGCGAGCACCTCCGCCTGGGGATCCAGGGCGGGTCACTCACCAACAAAGTCGGCGCCATCCATGACATCTGGTAGGAACCAGCAAAAGCCAACGAAGTGGTTTGCTGGCCTTCGTTGTTTCAAGGTAGCGTGTGACCAATTGTAGGCAAAGAGATTAAGTCCATTAACATTTGTTGTTTTATTCAGTAGTTATGTTCTTAAAATTAAATAATTTGAAGTATATCGCCTAGTCGAGAACGTATTATTAAAATGAATTTTATCAGTATCTGATGCAGGTCAAACAGTCTTTGAGTGATACTTAAAGAATTATAATGATAATACTAGAGAACGCAAATCTTGTATCAATTTGAAAGGCCATATCAAATTTCTCTAAACAGTTAAAATTTTCGATACAAACATAGTCATCTTATATATAAAATTCTCGTGTCACAATGTTCGTTCCCATACTCCTCCGAAACGGCTTGATAGATTCTCATGAAATTTTGAGTGCATATTGGGTAGGTCTGAGAATCGGACAACATCTATTTTCCATCCCCCTAAATTTTAAGGGCAGTCCACCCCTAAATATGTTTTTTAAATTTTTAGATAAATTTTATTTTTTTATGATACAGCATTAAAAAATATATACAACCCTACATTTTCAACCCTCTACGATCACCCCTATTTTTTAATAGCGATATTAGTATTTTTATAATTTACTACTGGAATAATTTAGATGTTAATTTGAACCAGGTAGATGGCGCAGCAATCGGGTACCAGAATTTAGGTGTTCTTTTTGTTGTTGTATGTGTTGAAGTTTGTCCCGGAATGGATTAAGTTTAAATAAACGAATCCTAAACGCTGGGCCTGATTTTGATGAATTTTTTTGTTTGTTCAAGTGGATTTGAGAATAGTTTAGATTAACATTTGGTGCCGGTAGACGCTGGAATCGGGTTCTAGATTTTATTTTTTAAAGGCAGTACAACGTCTGCCGGGTACAGCTAGTTTTTGTATAAAAACCAAACTGTATCCTAGTACCGTTTCTTCTTAATATAGAACGTGATACATTTTACAGTAAATCTTTAAACGGTGTTCATATTATACATACTTACTAAATGACGCTATGCGAGTAGAATTCGTGCAATGAAGGTATCAAGGTAAATGCAATGCGGGCATGAAGTTTTATTGAATCTATCTTTGGAATTTTTTAAAAGAAATGGAGGAGTTTTTGGCGGGAACTGAAAGGAGATGTTCTCCTGTGCAGTTATATTTTCTAAAAATGTGTAAAATTACTCTAAAATGAACAATAGTTGTAGGATATTTATAGTTTTGGAGTAGTAATTATGTGTTTTGTGAGAAATGTGAATTGTATAGTCAAATGTGGCCTTTTCAGTTGTCACAAGAACTCCGTTGAATGGCACTAGCTGATTATCTACAGTTCAGCTGTGCTACACATAGGCTTAAGAAAATGAAGAAACTATTTATATAGTAAACTAAGATCTGGCTTAAAGGCCTAGCTGCCAAGCCAGAAACCTAAGTAAATTAAAGAAATGGAACATTGGACAAATTATTATTGGTTACTCAATTACAGCACTTTCCGGCCTAATTAGTATAGTATATAGTAATACACAAATTGAAATTTGCGGAAGAAGAGTAAAGGGACTGCTACATAATAATTATTGTAAATATGGTGATAGCAGTAATAATTGAAAATATGTTTATTTTTAAACAAAAATACTAGAGGGCCACGTCTTAGTCGATATATGTATTATATTTTGTGATTATGATTATGGATTACAATATTGATAAAAATAAAATACACGAGGACGATGAACATTTTGAAGAGTTACAATTTAAATACAATTTTATAAACACCCCATGGGACGATCGGTCGCGAAAAAGCAAAATTGGGATCGTAACCCTCCTCGTTGCTATGTTTGCCGTTACAATGGCATTAGTTATTAACAACTTTGTTATGCATTATAAAAAATATGGATACAGCAGAAATGTAAGTTTTGATATAAGTTGTCATAGAATAAAAATGGAAGAGTACCAGTTCCTTGCAAGAATTCATTCGGCTTCAACGAAAGATCTGCTTTGTGTGGGCGCTGTGGTTAGCGAAACTTCTGTACTTCACACAGTCCGGAGCAATCAGAGTGCATTTAGGCAGCCACAAGGAGTAAGGAAATTGCACAGCTAATTGGATTTTGTATTTGAGTAGCCAAAGCGAGCGTCGTCAAATTAGCTTCTGCAGAGTGCGATATCCATTAAAGTTCAAAGTGCCGCACCCCGTGTGTAATAGAACGAAAATTACAAAATTGTTTATTTTTAATATATTTCAGATTTGAGAGGCCTAATAATAAGATTAATTTAGTGGTTTACCGCAGGAGGGCTTTTTGGCGAAACATTACATGAGTAGCGATACCTCGTGCCCGACTCCGCGCGGGGGCCAATGCAAGACCCCCTCCCCGCCGCCGTGCTTGCCTTTCTTTATTTTATGGAAGTAGTATAGGTTTGCGTTTGACCACTGTCTCATCTAATGTTGAGTGATAACACAGTCTAGAATGGAGCACGCTTACCTAGAAGATACCTAGTCACTCGTGACTTGAAGACTTCAAGATTGTATTTGTCAGGAAAAACAGACTCCGGCAAATTATTCCACTCTTCGGCAGTGCGCACAAGAAAAGATGAAGCGAAACACTTGGTTCTGACTGGTAGTGTTTTCACTATGTAACGGTGGCGCAAACCAGTGGCGTAATCAGATGGTAAAAAGGAGATGGAGGAATCAGCTCGTGCAATTCTAAGGAACACTCACCGAAATGTATCCGATAGACAGTTAGCCCCGCGACCTTGCGTCTATGCTCTAGACTCTGAAGTCGAGCTTAAAAAAGACGGTCATTGCCGCCCAGCTTCCTGGCTCTTTTCTCAATTGATTCCAACGCCTCCAACTGGTATTTGGCTGACCCGTCCCAAAGATGAGAACAGAGTACTCCATGCAGGACCGAACTTGTGCTTGGTTTAAGTTCAGCAATTGGTCCGAGTTGCCTTAGTCAGCCGGCACGGAGTGGAGATCGTTACGGCTAAGACTAAGGGTTGTATGTGATAAATGGCATAACGTGTGAAGTAGCTTCGGTGAACCTGCAGCCCACTTCTCGATACCCTAAGGGGTTAGCTTAGCCACTTGTAACCATGTTGCTTGTTGCATGTTGTTGTTTGGGTGACTAAAATGTATTATTAAACTAGCTTTTGCCCGCGACTTCGCTCGCGTTATGTTATCCCACGGCTTCCGTACATTTTTCGGGGATATAAAGTAGCCTATGTGCTATTCTAGAGTTCTACGGTCTTATTCATAGAGAGATAGAGTAAGTTTGAACGCGCCTTTCTGGTTCTAAAAGAAGCACCAACCCAACCCTACTCTAACTTTTTGTAAATAAGAACGTTAGATTATAATTATCTATGTAACCACTTTTTTCCAAACCCGTCTAACCGTTCTAGAATGACTGAGCAACAAACATCCATCCAAACTGTCACACTTAAAATATTAGTAAAGATATCTATATATTTACATGAGAAATAATGTTTTTATAATTTAAAATAATGATTTGTAAGGTTCATAACTTATTTTACTATTTGAATATTATTTGAACTTGATTTATCCAATCATGCTAGCATTACAAAAACACATTTCATCATCGTTAATTAAGTTTTCCGCATTTACTCATCATTTGCAACGACCTTGTACGTAACGATAATCAGTTCAGCCATATTTTTTTATATTTTTTTATTGCAGGAGTTCAGCAGACAGCCAGAAGGCCCACTTGATGGAAACCCTTTACGATCGCCTATGGACGTTTGTAACATCAAAGGTGTTACAAATGCGCTGCTGCACTCTTAAGAGAGACTGGAACCTGGTCAGTAATGCCAGAACACAACTTAAGGTTGTTATGGCGACATACTTTAGACCAGGGGTGGTAGCCATCCAGTCGGGCAAATGCCCTACCACCTGGCAAATATAATACAAATGTAGACTTATGAATGTATGTATTATTTTCAGTTATCGTCGCAAGAAAGGATTTCCAATTAAAGTCATTGAGCCACTGGACCACGATGGAGTAGTCTCCAATAGATTGGTCCTCTTGTTCAGCTATGAAAATTTGGCGCACTGCAGCAATCCTATTCAAATAGGAGGTGTTTTAGATTGGGATGCTAAAGTTATTATCATAAGCAGACCACATCGTATGGCCAGAACATTATATCACCAATACGTCACATTAGCTAATCAGCAATTTGGTTCTTCTATGAAGTATCTTAATAAATAAAATATGTTGTGCGTTGAAGATTTAGCCATGTGTCCTGTGCAAGCTGGAGATTTACTGGTGCAGAGAAGTCACCTTTTTGGTATAGCAGCCAGAAGTATACAGCGCTCGGGTCCTAATCAATTAGGTTGCTTTGCTGATTTAGACATTCTCAAGCGGGAACTAAAGAAATTGGCTTCGTCCAATAGACATCGGGCACGCCGGCAATGAAAGTCGCCGTCCCGTAAAATTGTAATAAAAATCGGTCTTATTGTATAATCCTATCAATTCATTTATTTAATTTTATTTTGTAATAAATTTAATGTCTGTGGATGTGCGTGTGTTTTCGTCTGCAGGCGTGTGTTGATACTCCAAAATTTCCAATATCCACTTCATCTGGTCTAATGAGTCCTTTCCAATCTTTTGTGCTCAGATATATTGCCAGCACTATTAATAATGTTACTACGGTGTATCCAAGTAAATTATTCCCAAATTGCAATTTTTTAATGCCACTTGTACTAAGTGGGACTTTGACATTTGATCTCCCTAGGAATGACATTGTTATTGCATCAGTTTTATGTTTCTCATATTATACTGATCTAGAAAAAGAAAAAAAAAATAGCATTCAGAAAAAAATAATTCTTATTTTTCATTACGTATTTTTTTGTCAGAATCGGAATTTTAATAAAATCTTACAATTTGTGAAATTTTATTTCAGTCAGTCAGTTGCAAAAGTGAAAATCATGAAGGTTATAGAATGTAGAGCTTAAAAATAATTTCATTAAGTATTCATTATTTAACGTCAGCGTGATTTTGGTTTCGCTTTATCAGTTGAGTCTGAAATCGGCCCAGTAGTTTTTACCTGAATCCCGAACAAATAGACAAGAAATCTAAAAAAATGTATCGTGTTTTCCATCGTTTATATAGTCTATTCCAGATGTTTTTTTAAAAAGCTTCAATGTACAACAGACTCGGCATGTTTAGAATTATATTACAATGATTTCTTTTAGATTTCTTGTTTGTTTACTCGGGTTTCACGTAAAACTACTCGGAAATTTTTTAGACTTACAATCTGCGCTACTTGTTATCCTGCAAATTTCGCTGGATTTTTTCTGAGAATAATTTAATAAGGTCAGATTTAAAAAAAAAACGAATTCCGGTATGGTATTTTACTGGTCGATTGCAAAATTTTATGTAATAATTCAAGTCAATCGTGGATGAAGTCGCGGGTATATTATAGTATGTAATATATGGACATATAGAAGACTACACTAACTTTCACATTTTATATTAAGATACAAATTACATAGGTAGACCTATGTTATGTATTTGATGATTCCATAGAAGTTATAAAAACAGAACAATATTTATAAATCTTTTATTTTTTTATAAATAAAATATTACGGAACGTGTAGTTGATGAGTGTGCGTTCAATTTCACGTATTCGTTAGTGGATGGTCGAAAATTACAATAACCCATTAAGAGCTCGTCATACGCACGATTGGGTGTCAGTCGCAAACAGTGCTTTCCTTGATGATCGGAAATCGGACGCCCTGTTGCTGTTTAGTGTGGGGATTCATGTGCATATTTCCTAACAAAAGCTTGTAATTTAGTTATTAGTCTATTTCCAAGGGTTTACGGATAGGACTTGATTCCGCCTAGGATGTAAATCTTTGAAATTAGTATAAATATGTGCTATAAGATATTATATGCTAATTATCTAGGTACAATGTAAAACCTTAATTGTACTTTTACGTTCGTGAAGTCAGTTTAACTGCAGTTTTGTTTTGTTGCCTCATTGTCAATTTGTAATGAATAATTTAATATTTTGACCCATTTGGTACAACACTAGCTAGGGGGTACAACCAAAAACCCTGTGGTGTTCACAATTAAAATGTTAATTCGTCGCCCGCCTCATGTCACGCATCGTAGTGCTTTTATCTTTGCCCCAGTCTCTATCAGCTACCGTAATTGATGATTTAATAGGCGGCTCTAAGGCTTTATTATTACTTTCATATAGATATATAATATCCACGTACTTGTTTTGTCCGTAACTTCGTTCGTGTAGCATTTGACTAAACTTTTATCATAATCTTTTTCGATAAACAACTGATTCGGAGACTTGGAAAAATGGTTAGAATCTGATTATGGTGTGTTGTAAAGAGAATAATATCAACATATTGGATTATTGACTATCTGGAACTGCTTTTAGATTATGAATACATTTTTTTTACATAATACTGATTTAATTAAATAAAAAATTGTGATGATGTTTCTTGTGACGTTGTTACTTAAAAAACACAAAAAGTTTTATTCTTGACGACGAAAACAGTTTCTAGTATTAAAAAAAATTGTATAGACCGACAGACGTTTATAAAGTGTTGGAAAATGTGTTTGATTTTCTTAATTCCTTTCATTGGTTCTGTAGTGTTATGATTAAGTATCTGAAGTACGTAGCCTCTTCCGTACTATTTGACTACTTAGTTAGAAAGGTTGGCCGGTCGTTTCATGACAAAATAGTAAAACTAAAAATACCATTTCTAAGAAAAATATGTACGGTCCAGTATAGCTCATGTACTTAGATAGATAGATAACACTTTATTGCTCATCCATATTAACAAATACAAAGAAAAAATGCATAATTACAATACTTCTTGGCAAAACAACAGGCGGCTATATAAAAGCACTAGCTGTGCCCGCGATGTCGTCCGCGTGGAATTTGTTTTCGAACCCCCCCGATTTTGAAACATTCTTCATTGTTGCTCCACTCCAATTGGTCTTAGCGTGATGATATATAGCCTATAGCCTTCCTCGTTAAACGTGCTATAAAATATTTTTTCAAATCGGACCAGTAGTTGCTGAGATTAGCGCGTTCAATCAAACAAATAATCAAAATCTTTAGCTTTATATAATAGTATAAGATATAATATATATAAAAGCGATCTCTTCCAGGCAGCTTAAAAGAAATTCTTAACTAATCTGGCGATGTAGGTGGCTGACAGGGTGTTTGACTTTACACAAAACCCGTACTGTTGCTCAATCAAAAATTCTTTATTATACAAATATTCCTGCAATTGCATATATAAGATTTTTCGTATATTTTGGATATTACGGGGGTGTGTGCGTGTATCCGAAGTTTAAAAAACCCCGGATATTCCGTACGTACGAATTCACGAAACCGCTGAAAATAATAGTATAATTATGTTGCTTTCTTAAAAGAAACAAAATACTATTATATAGACCAATCCAAAACCCCATCAACTAAGAACGTCCATCTTGGCTTCATAATTATATATTTCGCACATATCTTGAAATCATCTCAATCAATCATTCAAACAATAAAAATCACTGTTGAGGGCGGCCACCATTTAATATAATTTCACCCACTTACTGCACTTGCCAAAATCCATTATTTTTTACATGTCTGTTTATTTCGCACCGCAAACGAAATCCGACGACAGCATAGCGGCATTTTCGAGAGAAATGCGAGAAAGAGCAGGAAATATGTATGCACCAAGAATGTTTACTCAAGTATGAACAAGAGATAGGAGGGTACCATGATTCAAAACCATTGTTCAGCATTAGATAATAAAAACTGGGAGTACTGACATCGGTCTATAATTATCAGGATCGATTTTTGTCCCAGACTTGTAAATTAGGCTCACTTTTGCTAATCTTATTATGTTTTTGATATTTGTCTTTGATCTTAGTATATAATTATAGTTATTAAATTATTTAGGTATTTGCAATTATCTGGTCTATGTTAACATTGTTGTCGGTAAATTTTAAATATTCTTTAAAGGTTGGAGGTAAGATGAATGGGTGGATTAGTAAATGCAGTGCAAAGATCTTTATACAAATAATACTCAAATCGTGACGATCATCTGGCTCTTCCTTTTTATTCTTATGGTTTCGTAGCTAAATAGCTACAATGACAACTTTATACTTTCATCGTGTACGTTTTTCCCTGTTCGTTCGTACAAATTTATACTTGAGAACTATAGCTTAGCTATGAACCTAGGTACGCAGGTATCTATAGGTACTATAAACATGAACTTTTAATGGAAGTAAGTTGTTCTTACTATTACTCTGGTTTAAAAAGCATTATTTTTGTCTGTTTCATTGAATAATGAAACAGACAAAAATGACTCGTATAGGATTTAGAAGACTCAGTGTTATATTCTTATTAGGCAATTATTATTTTTCTAGTATCCTTCTTCCATGACACGAGGAAAGTTCACAATAATTTTACCACCACACGGAGTTATAAAATTAACAAAAACGCCGTATTCAAGAAAATTCCACGTGTATTAAGAGAATATCAATTGACGGGAAGTTAAATATTGATGAGGTGATGGAGGCCATCAATAAAAATATTAATTGCTGTCCTGTTTGCGTCATTAACAATGCCATCCCAAGAAATTTTTATAACTGTTGTTACGATTATTAATTTTCTACCTATTACAAAGCACTTCGATTTTAAAAAATCCGCCTTACTTATAAGGTTTTAATAGCCTAATTTGTTTTTATTGTATGTATGTACATACAGGGACTTACACATAACCTCGTATGTACTAACTACCAGTATATATAAAGTACTCTGTGGTACTAACGCACCCGTGTTTATAGTGACATTACGTATCTTGTCTGTATTGTCTGACATAATGTGCGTATTGTTGCTGGAACACTTTTTATCTTAATAAAAGTCGTGGCCTCAGAGATTTTGTACGATTATACAAAATTATGACGTCATCATTTTCTTCAAATATATACAAGTAGTCAAATAGCGCATTAAGTATTGTTTAAATAGTAATTAAAATTATTTCTGTAAAGATATTCAACGCCTTTTGCTATTAATATTTTATTATGTATAAATAATGTTAATATTTATTGTAAGACTAGGATATTGCCGCGAGTTTGTACACGCTTGTAATTGCCATGGATTCCCCAGGGCATAAAAAACCGAAACATTTAAAAGGTTGTAAGTTATTGTCTAGTAAAAAAATATGTCGGAATAAACTAATTTTTATTCATAATAACAACTTCGAACCGCTCTCAGAAAATTCTTCCGGGATACACGGTATAAAAAAGTACCTATCACACGTTTTCTTACATAAAATTTGCCATCCATCAGTGAAATAATCGCATTTGAATTCGATTTTTTTCAATCTGGCCATTTTATATCATCTCTAGAACAATTCCCACAGAATTCCCAGGATAAAAAGTAGCAGATTTTATGTTTAGGAATTTGCTGTTGACTAGCGAACTCTGCATTGAATTTGGCACCATCTCTTGCTCTCCGGTACCGACGGTAAAGAGTTCTCTCTATGAACTCTTTACCGTCGTCTGTCTTTCCTGAAACATAGGTATAATCTAGGTGTGTTCAAGTCTCGTGTGAACAGGTCTTTTCTTGGTAAGCGTGCTCCACCTTAGACTGCATATCCACCTGACATCAGGCGCAATGTCTGTCAAACGCGAACTTATTTAATATAAAAAACTGTGCTTTTTATGTGAATTCCGAACAAACAGACAAACCAAAAATTTAAAAACTTCGTTTAAAAAAACCGACTTCAAAAACTAAAAAACTAAAATGTATAAAATAACTTATTTCTTAAGCTATTATTATTAATATATATTATCTAAAACATCTTAAAGTCGGTGCTTAGTAATTTTCAAAATATAGTAATTTTTATGTTTTCCTTTGCACCGACTTCAAGATGTTTTAGATAATATATATTAATAATAATAGCTTAAGAAATAAGTTATTTTATACATTTTAGTTTTTGAAGTCGGTTTTTTTAAACGAAGTTTTTAAATTTTATTTGTTACTTTTTAGTGTCTAGCTATGTATGGGTGGACCCAGGAATGGTGCCGCGCTTCTTAAAAAATATAGGTCCCAAGAAGCGGGAACAAAAAAATGTTCGTAAAATGAAAACTACTGGGCCAAACTATGTCAAATTTTTAGGGGACCACATGGCAGCTATTCCGCGTCGAACAAAAAAGAATCACGTAAATCGGATCATAAATCACGGAGTTATCGGCGAACATATGGAACGGAGTGAAAATTATTTCCATGAAAAATGTTCATAAAATGAAAACTACTGGGCCAAACTATGTAAAATTTTTAGGGGACCAATTGGAAGCTATTCCGCGTCGAACAAAAAAAGAATCACGTAAATCGGATCATAAATCACGGAGTTATCGGCGAACATACATAAAAAAAAGCAAAAAAAAAAAAAAAGATCCCGACGAATTGAGAACCTCCTCCTTTTTTCGAAGTCGGTTAACAAACAGATAATGCTCGGGTTCTGAGGTACTTTTAACTAATAACTAAACAATAATATATAACTAATAAAATTGAACTAATTTTTTGAACACACCATCGTACGATAGTCAAACTAGGTTCAACTTAACTGACCAAAATTAGGCGTTTATCTATTCCATATCTTTTGTTTGACGTTATGTTGTTGACGTTTTTGTTTGATGTAAATAAATATTAGATATTCCTTCTGAAATAGATCCATCTAGTGTCGAGTTTTGGTACTAGTTGTAGGTTAGCAGTTAATCTAAGTTTATTTGTTCAATTGTTATTGAACTCATAACTGGTAACCTCAGAAAACGGACACAAGCAACCGGAAAAAATTGCATCCTATTCTCGTTTATATAGTATATATATATATATATATATATATATATATATATAGTATATATTACAGTTGTTTTTTAAATAGCTTCAACATAGTTTAGTTTGTTAGTTTTAGTTGCACAGTATTACAGATATCATCGACGCAATTAGCAAGTGCTAATGGTGACGGAATAGAACGTGATGAAACTAGTACAACAAGATAACTGATGTGTAAAACTAATTCGCGATAGACAAGGGTAACAGATGTACTGTCCGTTACTCTTAAATATGGGAAGACTTGAGCTCAGTAATGGGACTATCATGAGCTAATATTATTATTTATTATCATCCTGTGCAAATTTTCCATCGATCTTTTCTTTCACAATAATTACTTATAACAATATTCACATTCGGTCAGAGGAGTTCAAACTCACGTTATTTTTATTTTTTATTGCAGGAGTTCAGCAGACAGGCAGACAGCCCACTAAATGGAAAGCGGTTACCATCGCCTATAGACGTTTGAAACACCAAAGGTGCTACAAATGCGCTGCTGCTCTCTTAAGGGAGACTGGAACCTGGTCACTAATGCCGGAACACAACTCAAGGTTGTTATGGCGGCATACTTTAGACCAGAGGTGGTAGCCATCCAGTCGGGCAAATGCCCTACCACCTGGCAAAATTGCAAAATTTGTAGGAGACTGAGTGGTATTCTAGCCAAGCTAATTAAATATAACGTAAGTAGATGCATTGCCATTTAATTCAAAGGTCTTGATCCTTTGAGACCTCTTTTATACCAGTAGATGGTACAGATGAGCCAAAATGAGAGATGCAGTAAATTTTCGTACTCCCTAAACGCATTTATACGACTTCATTTATCCACAGATATCGTTAATTATATTTATACAAGTAATTCTGTTTTATCTATCTATGCGCATTTATGTGTCTGTTTATTTTATGAATATGATGCAGGTTCTTTTAGCGTAAATAATATTATTCATAACGCTGCAAAATAGGTAATTCTTTAGGTATTTATTGTTTAATTATGCACTCATTGTCATAATTAACCGCCCACCCCTTTGAATTCCTTTGTTTTCCATCGACATCTTATACTTACGAGACACTTTACCATTGTTTAAGTGTGCGCTTTAACAATAAATTAAACAATCTATGCATCTGTTTTAAAAGAAGATACGACGATGATTTAGTCGTTTTTACAAGTCGTTATATATGAATTTCTTTTTGGGCGTTCTTTACAAAACTATTTTGTTCAAACATTATCAACAGGGATTTATGATACCAATTAATAATGCTACTTGATGTAGCTGGAGTAGTCCGCTATGGTTGTTGCTGGTATTGGTTTTAGTCAGTGTCCAATCGGTCCTACGCTTGATAGTCACAATCATCAGTGTTATCTGGCGCCACTAAGAGACCGGTTCCTATACTATAAGATTTGAACAAAGGCTCAGGAGATGTATTTCGGAAGGAAACAACCAAAAACAGCGTTTTAAATTTCTAAGAAATCACTTTCCACAGTTTCCAAGGGTCATAACAACTTGTTTGGTGATTAAAATGTAAATATAAAAATTAAAACTAGTAGAAGAAGGTTGGATGAGAATTTAAGAATAGAATAGAATTTAAGGACATATCACTTTGCTTGTGTTCTAGAATTGACCACAGATCTTCGGAGGGCTAGACTTCAATTTTTCCAAAAACACGGTTTTGTACTTTGCAGCATTAGAAGATATTTCTCATTTTTGATGAGCCCAAAATTGCTCTGGGTGGTTCTAATAGAAATGTCTATCTCTACCTATGTCTATGTCTACCATGAATACAGATGTCGTTTCTCCGAGTCGAAAACTGCAGCTGAAGACAAATGGGAAAACATTCCTCTATCTAACATCAAAGACACAGTAGATGTGCTTCCAAATCATCTTTATGGGATTATAACGACCTGGGGAGGAAATAGCGACCATCAATAAAGGTTTAAAACCAATAATTAATAGAATGTAGAATATTTTACTACAGCGCATTTTTCCCCAGAAATTCGCAATTTTGCATTTTCTTGGATTATTATTTTACTAAATAATCTTAAACACTTTATGACACATAAAACATGAATTCAATGCAATAACAAAAATAACGACCTAAGCCTAATTTTCAAAATACTAGCCGGGCGGTTAATTGTGCTGGTGAGTGTAGTATATACAATATACATAGGTGTTATAATTTAACGTAATTAAAAGTTAAAGAACACGCAGGAAAATCTTTCTGTCTATGCCATTGATTAATATTTTAATTTTAAACAGACGAGTAATAAGAACGTAACTTAATGAATTGACTAAATTTTATAAAATTGTAAATATAATTATCTTAATTTAATTGTTTTATAAATAATATATTAAGTGACAGAGACATAATTGTATATTAAATATTTGTTGTAATTCTAAGATCATCATAATCAGTAATATAATCAATAATATAACAACACAATAAACAACATAATATAGAACAAAGACTATATTCTTGAGAAAGGTATTACAGAGTCTGCTTGATAAAGGCTGATGTGTGTGTGATATCTGTATACCTATGATATATACAAAATTCTTATTTTTAATTAATCAATTAATGACTAATTTATCTATATATGTAATTATATATTCTATCACAAATATATAATATTATATTGTTTGGCTTTTTATATAAGTATTGTATTATATATTACACATTTTATTTATATGACTAGTTTTTACGCATGTTGTGGTCTCCAGTAACTGAAGGAGCACATTGATTTAAAGTGTAAGGTTATTTATATTTACAAATTGTTATGTGTATCCTTTGTTGGAGATTCTATTAAATAAATAAAAAATAACCAATAATATAATCATAAAATCTATATGTAGTTACAGGGACAACAAACAGCTTGTAACCAAAACTAAAAAAATTGTATGCCTGTCAAGGCGAAACATGTAACTTGAGACTTAGCATAACATCTGCAAAAATGTCTATGTTTCAAACAAATAAATTACTTTGACGTTTGACTTACTTAAGTACAATATATAAACAAATATACTGTCATATTTAATGTTTAACATCCTTTCAGGCTTTATTGGAAAACTTTCACATATAATGAGAAGCTCTAGAGGACATTCGAATTTATAAAATATATCTATAGTAGGGGAAGGTTGCGCAAATCGTATTATCGCCTAAGTTGTACTTTGTCAATATTTTGTTTCGTATCTGTCTATAAGAAATGTTCTCTGGTACAATAAAGGTGAACTATATAGTCTTGTAAGTAAACTAAAACAACTGGGCGACAACCCTACTGTTTTCAACGCAAAGTATTTTAAATGTAAGGTTTTCTCAATGTTTTTAATAAAATTTAAAGTTAAAAATAATAAGACTGATATGATTGTAGAGACGATACTTTTAGTGATAGTATTTTAGGTGTTTAATATATATATATATATATATATATACATACATATATAATAATTGATATCTTGTTACGGTAACTTTTCTAAAAAGTTTATAATGTTACTTACGTGTACCGAAGATACTGTTTAAAAACGTTAAAATGACTATTCAGAATTTTAAACCAAATTTTTTTGCTTTGTTCTAAACATTTTATGATAGTTTAATAACTAAATATTCAGTGAAAGCAAAAGGTTTTGTTTAATTTCAATCACCTTAAATATTACAGCTTTTCTCCCTTACAAGGTACGACTTGAGCTGCTTGAAGCTGAATTAATTCACTAAATTTATTATGATTATATTTAATAATCGTGAAAATCTTAATAGTAGATCTAAAATGTCTAAGATGATTAAAATTCGGTATACTTTCGATAATTGAGATATGTATTACATGTTATAGTTTTTATCTTGCAAGGTTTGAGTTTCCAAGGAATAGGGACTCAGTTAACGCGAGTGAAACCGCGTCGAAAGCGGTAGTCTGTAAATGATTCAAAGTAGAATCTTCAAGTAAGGGATCTAAAGTAAACAAAATATTTAGAAATACTCAAACGCGTAGAATATTAATCATGTGACTATTTTGATGAAGAGACCTTGGCAGGTCATTGGCAACGATGATGATCGATATTTGCCTAGCCGTATGAAAAAATACTACACATACATATGCAAACATGTTGGGTCTACGTACTTTCATATATGTATAAGTATATATATGTGCGCACATTTACCGTCCTATGTCATACCATCGAAATCACCTCGTTAAGAGGTATCTTCGGGCATATTCAAAGACCCTTAATTTATAGAATTGATTTATTGGTATGATTGTATATTTGGCTTCTAATAACTTCCTATGTATATACGTTCTCGGGTAGAATAATAAAATAAAATAAATAAAAGTCACGGAATCTCTCTTTTTACGTTTATGATCGTTTTCATTTGCTTTAGCGACGCTTGACTCTTGATACTAAAGTTAAATACCGGCATTTATAAGCTTACATGCTTTGAAGTGAGCTGCAAATAAGTCTTCTGATTCGATGAAACTGCCTACACTGATAATACTTTCTTTTCAACAATTCTTAATGAATATGCTCCACTTGCGAACATAATAATTAAGAATTGTTTAAGGAAAGGAACATGTTCATTAAGAATTGTTTGGAATAGTTAAAATTTCTGATTGGCAGGCATGAGTGAAAAGTTTTCGTTTGGCCTGTATAAAAGGAGTCTTGAAGTGGAGACCACGTCTCTGCAAAAGTAGTGTAGGGCGCTGCCAGTGTAATGGATCGATGATCTAAGCAAAGTCGCCGCCGCTAGGAATTGGATGAGAAAATGGGAGGACTGGGATATGTACCGCAAATTTAAAGGCGACGTTTTACGTTCACTAAAATATAACTTCGTCACCAACCAATTTATGTAGTGGACATCAATTGGTTGATGTCGGTTATATTTTTTCAGATTTATATTGCTACATAATCGTAACGACTTGCTAACCTAACATCTTAGCTGTGAATATTTAGAACAATACTAGCTAGATTGATTAGAACAGAAATGATATTGGTGTTTATTTGAATATTAATGAATGAACCATTTATCATAATATTTTTTCTTCTCTTATTTAATTTTGGCTTAACACAATAATCTTACATAATTTGATTACTTTCGATAACGGCGATGTAGACCAAATAATTTTTGTTCCGGAAAATGGGAAATAAGCTCTTTTATTATACCTAATTTAAAATAAATAAATAATGCATTATGTTAGTCGTAAGGGTCTTTGTAATAATGATACTATTACGTAATGCTATAACCAGCCAATACCCACTTAATCCTTGTATGAACTATCGTCGATTAGTAACAGGAGTTCCATACTTTAATGTACACTGGTAATATGAATAGATACTTTATATGTAAACGCGCGTTGAACTGAGAATTTCTTTCAGTTCTGAGTCGGGTACGACACTCTATAAAATTAGCCAAGTTTTTCTTCCATTAACAGGTGCTCTTAAAATCTTTTACATTATATACGTAATACGAGTAAAAACTTCTCATGTGTTTATTTTATGAAATCATTTCACACCTACAAGGCTTAAAAGTAAAGTTTGTTTGTCGTCATCCTGATTCAGAGTGTGTATTTTTAAAATTCTTTTATGCCGCAAATGATTAAAAACAATTTTTTGATCAATATATATAGAAAGAAAAATAGTTTTATTTGTAGTTATTTTTTGAAGGAAAGATACTTAACTTTTTAGTTACAAAGATCTTCTACTTAGTTAACGACTTTCGTAAATAATATTTTGTTATTAACAATTTTAAGTTGCAATATATTTAGAAAATTTTAAGGTTTTGATGCTTATTTAACGAATAGTGTAGACTTAATAACAAATTTAAAGTCAATTAATATTTTGGGTTTATTATGGCCAATATTTTGTTGTTTTAAGAGCACAACAGTCTTTCATAAATCAATTGTAAATTGATAACAAAATTATATGTCTTCGACATATTATTTTGTCATCGATATTTGAAAAGCACCAATTGGAAAATTAAATATAAAAAGTAATAGTCAGAGCTACACATCTAACTTGTAAATAATCAAAGTTGTATTTAAGACGTAGTGGTTCCCAGTGCAATGCAGAAAAATAGTTTACTTACAGCAATTATAATTTTTATATGTTTATTATACACATATGTCTAATAAAAAAAATTGTGAAGAGAGTTGTGAAGGTGGTCATTGAGAGCGTAACATGAATGATAGTGGCGCATGCGCGCAGGCTCCGTTTTCAGGGAGATATAAGCGCGCCTCCCGAAGCTGTCGTCGCACAACTTTGGCGCGTTCATACGTTCCAACCGAGAATTAGGCGTCGGACTAGAAAATCCTTTTAAGTAATCTCAGCAATTTACTTTAATTTTAAAGTGTAACGACAACGCTTCAGTGAGTTGTGACTGAGTTCCCTAAACGGCTAAACCATCCGCGAACTTTCAATAACTAGTTTTGAAGTTTTCAGCCGGCGTTGAACGCAACTCGGCCGATCTCGCAAAGGTAAGCTCATCATTATATTCCAATTTGTAACTATAGATACGAATACAAATTTTAGATTTTGACATTTTGCCGTTTCTTTATCCAATGTAAAAGAAATTCCTAATATTCCACTCGTTGGGAGTTTACTAGTTATTATATTTCCTGTTTGTTACCTTGATTAACATACGTGTACTATTTATTACGTGAAATGAATTGAAAAAAATAACGTTTAAATCTTTCGTTAATTTCAAACTTAGGAAATATTTTATTCCCAAAAACGCCCTATGTAATACCTGAATATTCAAATAATTTTAAGAGCTAATAATCTATGTAGTCCAATTTGCTAAAACAAATGAAGCATTTATTTATTATTTTATTTCAAAATTTCAACCATTGCATTTTTTTTTACAGTTTACTCATATTTTTTATTTATTTTTAATATTATTTGTCTATTATTTACTTTTTTAAATTCTTAAAAAATCTTTTACATAATCCAATCCGTTATTTTCAGAAAACAAGGGTTGAAAATGAACTACGTAATTTTTAAATTTCAAATATGTGTAGCTAAAATTTTCCACTCAAAAAAATGTTATGAAAAGGTCATTCCACAAACGAAAGTAATATTGGACAACTTTTCTTGTTAGGTTCGTTATGAAACGCTTTATACAGGAATAGGAGATAACATGCGACGCAGATATTAAAATCTAAAACTGACACTGGTGTTGAAAAATATGAAAACCAAATTAATACAAAGTTTCCTTTGCCGAATTTGAAATTTTTGGCAATTAATACGATTTTTGTATCCCGTATTGCTGCTAAGCTGCTAAAATATTTTTTAATATTTTAACTAAAATATCTACTTAGAATTATCTAACTTCATATAATTTGCTAATCTATTAAATTTATAAATTTAAGCAATTATACTTTATACATGCCTTTACCTACAAATATAGCCGTTATTAATTTAATTCATTTCTGGGGTTGTCTAGAAGTGATCGGTCTTTACTGCCAAGATCGCCTTTTATGCAGAATTAAATGTAGTTTTAATCTGTAAATATGTTTTTTATCGGTATACAATAAATAATTATATAATAAAAATATGTAATGCTGACGTGGAACTGGTAGAGCCAAACTGGAATCACTACCTTGATTACAGCTCTTAGGGCCATATTAGACTATCATAGAAATATGATCATGGAAGTACGAGTCATTTTTACATGAAGAACCTATGACAGTGGTAATAACTGCATATGATTCATATTCTTGTGATCATAGTAATGGGATCCTATCTGATAGCAAGCGTACAGATATGATCATATAATCCGTCTAACCTCAAAAATGGCGTCAAAATGCAAGAATTTAATCTGGAATATCTTGTAAGACTTTATCTTCCAATCTAAGCTCTTGGAGTAAGGTGTTATGAACCACTCTCTCTGATTGCTTTGCTACCTATAATCTAACCCAAATACGTCTTTTATTTATTATTGTTTTCTTGATCGTTTTTATCTTCTTTTTAATGCAAATAATTAAATTGCACACATAGTAACGAAAAACACGGCTAAATCGTTATCCATCTTGATAGTATCTCCTCAGTAGTCTGTGATCTTGTTAAAGTATGACGTTTATATGATCGTAAGTGTAATATGTAAAAATGATGAACAGCATCATATAAATATGATCATAGAATTTGATAGATATGAGATTATATTCATATGACAAATATATGATAGTGTAATGAGGCCTTTAGTGCCGGCTAGCTCCGTCTGATACCACGTTTTCAGAGAATATCGGAGTGAAATCGTTAGCCTTGAGCTAGTGGTGTTTCATGCGATAAGTGAGAATTCCGATGGCCCACTTCCTCCTCCTATCCAATCTTACCTAACCAACACCATATCCCACTCCTGTTGCCTGATCCGTCTATCTCATCCCTGTATCCCATGTTCTTTATCCCATCGCCCTATAGGCCACGGCAACCATTTTCCATGAGCTGGGCCGTCTGCCTGTTTGCTTGCTTTGCAGGAAAAAATGCTAAATCCATATAATAATAAATGTATAAATGTCAAATTAACTTGATTTGCAAATCTGTCCCATTGTATATTCCTTTATGTCCTTGGATATGAGCTGATTACAATGGGATTGATTGGTATATTTTCTGGAATGAGGACGACTATCTAATACTTTTTATGCCGGAAAATGTGAGAGTTTCCGAGAAATTCTGATCCATAGTTCAAGTAAGAAATGCCTCCGAAAATAGTCTATAATATTATAAAATTCTAAGCATGCAGTGTCTGTAGATTGAAGCTATTTAAAAAAACAACAACTAGAATAGACAATACGAGTATAAGCGATGTAGAGATGCAATTTTTTGGATTTCTGGTCTGTTTGTTCGAGGTTCACGTAAAAACTACAGGGCCGAGTTCGATGCGGTTTTCGCTAATCGACAGCAAATTCTTAACTTTAAATCTGTGCTACTTTTTATCCTAGGAGTCCCGCAGAAATTTTCCCGGGAGCGATTTGAATTAGTTCGGGCGCATAAAAGTTTGCTTATTCCGACACAATTTTCACTAAAACCATGGCTTACATTATTTTTTAAATGCTACGATACTTTGTATCCCGGGAAAACTCCCACGTGTTTCCTGGGATACAGATTACTTAGATTGCTATTAGCTAATTTCGTTATGATTTCACTAAAACGATAGCTTAAGTCCTCTATTAAGTGATGCGATGTTTTATATTTCGGGAATCCCGCGGGAATTTTCCCGGGAATGTTATTCATTTTATTACTTCAAATCAGATTGACTTGGGCTGACCTCCATGTTTTGCTGGGCAGTTGTCTAGATTATATGAACTTAGTTTATTTGTTATAATTATATAAAAATGACCGAATTAAGTTTTTATGTAAGTAAAATAAAGCTACTGCCTAGGGTTTGAAAAAATAAAACTATAGACAGGCTATATAATATGTTCAGTAATACAGTTCGAGATCTTCAAAATTTAAATTAATATTGTAACCGTAATATTGCTTATAACGTCGACATCTTCCTCTGAAATCCCAAAACAGTGGATTTTAATCTCGTTTTCATTATGTACTTAGAAAATGTCCTATTAGTCACATAATTTGATGTCACAAGAGATCATTTTCATAATCATTGTGTACAATAAAGTATTTGCATACAAGTTTTATCTTGTATGTGTTTAATATTAGTGAATAATTTTGATGATTAATACTTTGGGATATTCAAGATGACTCAAAATCAAAATCTTCATGACGGTTACATTTATAACGCATTTCAGATAAAATAAAAGTTATTTAAAATTTGTGCCGGGAACAGAATTCTAACCTATGCATTTTAAACAACGGTGCTCTACCAAGTTTGTCAAAACTTCGATGAGATTTGCAAAGTCATTGGCTTCGGACAGCCAGGCACGGATGTATAGAAATATAGAAGATATTCAGATAGATGAAACAATGAAATTATATTATTTTCATCAATTTTCAACATACAGTCAATTTATTATAAGGATATACATTACCAATATAGAAGATTGACCTTAAGATTAAACGTTGTCCCCTCCTAGTGTACTGGATCACAGAGGTACTGGTGGCGATTCCTATCAGCTTAAATTTCATAAACGAATTGCCCGTTGTATACTCTGGTCTGGCTGTTTGAGACCGGCCCTGGAATTGTCTGTTGTAATTTTTAATTACCCACAACACAAGCGTTAGTTGCTTGGCTTGGTATTATGATGCATATGTGATACGTTTTTATGCCGATTGTTTAAAAAAATATTTTCAATTTCGTAGACTGCTTTTTTTTGTATTCGGTTGTAAGATAGATTTTATATGGCCGTCTGGTATTTCTTATGTTTACATAATAAATTAAAATATTTCTAATTATATCGTGTTTGAACTGGAAGATGTCGACTACCCAGTTGACTTGTTAGCTGTTACACATAAGCTTTTATAATGTAGGTTTTTGTATTGTAGCCTCCCATCAACATAAATTTTAACGATTTAAAATCGATGAGGGTGGGTAGCTGACAGTCAATTGAGATTTTTTCAATCATGTTTCGAAAGCTATATATATAATCATCCGTATATAACCTTCTGAATTTTATATGAGTATAGTAAATTTTTGACGCGGTATTTCACAAAGTAATAAAATAGAAATAGCGATGTATTTTAAACGCGCTCTTTCATTTGTAAATTGTTGTAGAACTTATTGTTAACAATTTTTTTATCGAATTTGGTTATGTCCAATTTAATAGATATGCTTTTTATGTCTAAGAATAAAGTATATATCTTGCAAAATTACTTGAAAAAATAACAAAGAAGATAAGTTTCGGACAGAAATGCGTTGGTCCGATAGAACAATAGGCGTACTTCAAGCAAGTTGTGAATAATTACTGCAAGCATTTCTGGGTATACTTGTTATCAGATATTCGTTCAGTACAAGAGGTCGAACCGTTTATTTAAAGATGTTATCTCTTTTGTTTCAATTACAACAGAACAAAGATCGGTATCGGTAAGCGACTGGAGCGAGATTGGTTCTATGATTTGAATTTTACAAAGCAGTCAAAACAAATGAGTAAAATGCTATACAAAAGCATCTTCATTCTTGATTAAATTGATAAGAAATTTCCATATGATGATAATGAATCAGATAAAATTTGTTTTAGTATAATATTACTTCATCAAGGTTCAGTAAAAACGAGTTTATCTAATTTTATGAGGATTTTTGACATAAAACTTTTTGACTTATGTTATCTGCTATTAGGCAAAGTCGCTCTAAATTTCTGAGGATACTATATTTTTCAGTCTTGTTTTCCAGCAGAGTCATTCAGGGATCAAGCTTTAATTTTACCTCTGAAACAGTTCAAAAGCACGTCGTATTCTTTCAATCTCATATGACAATAAATAAAATAAAGAAATAAATTCTCATCACTTTTAACGTGATAACATTTTAACTTTTACGCGTTAACGATTAAAAATGTTGGAAATGTTTCGACTATTGTTTCATTTCTGCTTGTTGAGCATTTTAACAGCTTACCTTTTTTAGTCCGGAAATTTAGTTCAGTTCTTTTTACATTCTACAAATGCCTTTTCTTTTTACATCTTTCTGCGTCTCAGTCTGATACCCAATTTACAATACTTACGTAATATTATTTTTCTAAGAATATATAATACAATTTTTACACAACCTCCTGAAGTCTACATAATATAAGAATTTAGTTATTCATTTAGTTTTATCCAAAATATTTCTTTTTTTATTAATTTATCGTAATTAACATAAACTCGTCGTTTAAGTTCGTCGTAGAAGTTGTGGTAGCGAATGGCTAGCGCACGCGTCCCGAACTCAAAGGGCGCGGGTTCGGTCCTGGCTGGAACGCGTGCACCACTTGGGCTGTTTTCTGCCCTAATGTGAATATTGTTACAATAACCATGTGCTAATAACGGTGAAGAAAAACATCGTGATGCAACCTGCACAACGAGATAACTTGCCTAGCCGCCTTGGACAAGCGCGGCGGGTATACTGTCCGTTCCCCTATAGTGGAAGGCCCGAACCCAGCAGTGGGACGTTCATGGGTTGTTGTTATCATATTATTATATAAACTCGTAACGTAGAAAGCGTCATTAATTCCGGCATGATTAACTTTAATGCAGTCGCCTACACTAGTAAAGTTACAATGCCGAACATCTTTTTCCAGCTGGTTAAAATATAGGAAAGCGAATTTCTGGTTCCTAATTGGAGTCTCATAATGTAACCTCAAGGATGATGATGAATATTTATTTAATAAAAAAACTATTTAATTTTATTTATAGCTGGAATACAGAAAACAGGCTAACGGGCCACCCGACGGAGATTGGTTACCGTCGTCTATAAACAATTGTATTAACATATGTATTATATAAATCTGAATTAAATACATTTAATTTGTTATTTCAATATTTATTGCTAACAAAATCTTCAATCCTATAAAAACGCTATGTAAGAATAAAAGGATAAGTGCAAACGCACTTTAGGAAACTTCCATTTGGTCGAAATTAACAATTTGCCTATTTAATGTTGGGTTCATTAAATCTTATCCTGTTGATGATAAACAAAATTATTAGGACTACTTAGTTTAGATAACGACCGGAAACCACTTATTAAGTTCATATTTAAGTATTGAAGTTTTTTTTTTGCTGGATGGGGATTATTACAAACAAACAAAATCTATCGGTGCGGGAACTTTCAGGAATTGGCGAATAGACTTAGCTCGGCAGCATATGCAGTATAGAAGATAAGATTCATGACCGTTATTAACACTAATATGGGGTAATGCAGCTGACGTCAATGCTATTTTCGTCCTACAGAAGCGTGATATTCGCTCAATTTACAACATGGGAGCGCGGTATTCCTTGCGAGATAAGTTTAAATAAATAAATATTTTAACAGTGGCTTTACAGTATATACTTGAAAAAGTACTGTATGTTAAGAAAACTGTCTCGGATATACCTAGTTAGTGAAAAGTCATATTAATGATGTATATTGTAAAAGTACTAGGAACAAAAATAAATTAGAAACTCCCACATGTAGGCTCGATAAAGTTTACAATAGTTTCCACGTAGGGCAAAGTATAATGCTCGTCTATGCTGCTCTAAAATTGCTTTAGAAACGGTGGTAGATTCATGACTTGCAATAAGTATTTGATAAGAAGATAATATAAGTAAATAAGATTCAAAGTCTAAATAAATAATTAAAAGTCTAAATTCAAGTATAAATAAATAAGATTCTAATTTGAAATTCATTTTCATATTTGAATCTTACTTAAATTTTCATTGTGTCACCGAAAGGCCTCGAGTATGTCGCCAAAAATCCTTGATATCTGATCAAGCTATCAGTGGCCAGTTTCTTCTTCGAGGTCGGCAGTACATTGATATTCTTTGGTGTTGCAGATGTCAATAACCGGCTGTTAGTGTTTTCGTAGCTTTTCACTTTACTTATATTTCAGCAATAAAACAAATCCTGTTTCGTATAGTGACTAAGAACTTATTTACAGTCTCCTTTTTTCTACACTTTTCCCATTTACGTTAAAAACCTTTCTCGTCAACAACATGTCCGTAACATCAACGTGTTATCAATCCGGTTATGCTTATATCTACGGCCATAGTACCCGCTTACCTACCATCGAGTGGGTCGTCCACTCGTTTGTCAACTTTAAAGCCAATATAAAACATATAAATGTGTGTGAGACTGTCACAATAATTGATGCGTTCAAGATATCCCTAGAATAACAGTGCACAGTCATGTGGCGTTATGTTAATCCGGATATCAGTGTTGTCAATAGCAACTCATTGATGATGATTCAAAATCAGACAGTAGTCATACAAATTGCCAATTAAACTTTGGTCGCGTTCCAGAATAGAGGCTTCGGTACAATAAAGTAGATGAGCGCTAGCTGTATGACGGTATATACTTGTGTTTGTATAGTTTATGCGTTTTTAATAGTTTCTTCAAGTTTAACAATAGATTTACATAATACCATATAAAAATTAGGAGGATTTGCGTTCATACCTTACTAATAAAAGCTTTTGTAATATATACATATTAAACTCCCATAGCAAAGTGCCATAAAAATAATTCATATAATTTTCTCCTGTTTTTAACATCTGTACGCGTGTCAGTGTAATTCACAGTTATTATTTTGAAAAATGATATAATCATAATGTAAATGAGATTTGGAAGGAAACTATCTTATATGAACCGTTTTTCTGTAAAACCATATTATATGGCGTCGTTTAAAAATATAGAGAGCTATGTAATAGCTTTCGATGTCGTAAAGAGCGCGATGCATACACTCAGCTGTTCTTTCTCGATATATCACGCAATAAATCTGCATCGACACGTATTTGTATGAGTTTATGTAATGCAGAGCACATTTTATATACTTAGCAACTCAACTGAACATTATTATACATTTAAATCGATAACCTGACGTTGTGGCAATATATTGGTTAGCACAACCGCTTTCCGTTACAATGTAGTAGTTTCGCATCCTGACCGGGAGACTTGCTCCACTTAACCAGCTTTACTCACCTTAATATTGTCACAAGTAGCTAGAACTGTCGTTGAAGTAAAACATCGCGAGGAAACCTGTAAGTACACTATGATTATAGGTATGTAAAATCAACGAATTGTCCTTGGACATGCATGCATACTGTATATTGTCGTGAAATGGGGACGCGTAAGCCCAGCAAGGAGACACTTAAGGGCTGATGTTCTAAACCGATACTTACGAGAATGAGATCTTTATAGAGGGTAGATTTGAACATTTTTGTAGGAGTTTCCATATAGAGAAAGTTCGTTCCTTATACTTTTTCTTGTATCCTCTTCTTGCATCTTTTACCTTATATATAAAATTCTCGTGTCGCGGTGTTTGTAGTTAAACTCCTCCGAAACGGCTTGACCGATTCTCATGAAATTTTGTGTGCATATTGGGTAGGTCTGAGAATCGGACAACATCTATTTTTCATCCCCCTAAATGTTAAGGGTAGTCCACCCCTATTTTTTTTTTAATTTTTAGTTTTTTTTTCCTTTTTATGATACAGCATTAAAAAATACATACAACCCTAAAATTTCAACCCTCTACGATCAACCCCTATTTTTTTATTTGTTAATTATAAACTTTAATGCTGTCGGCATATCGGTTGAAGCTTTTCCGGGTGGGACGACGTCTGCCGGGACAGCTAGTTTCCATATATTATTATTTTCTCTCTCACCAAAATAGTCCTATCATACTTCCCACAATCTAGGCCATTTTGGGCTTCCTTTATCCTGACATCCATAATTTTTCCAGTGTAACATTCTTTTTGTCACATAATTTTTATACTTCCTTACAACACAACATATATCCATTACCATACCTTAATCTCCTATTTCTCAATTTTTGAGTCACCCCCTTCAAAGAGGTGACTGAAAAATTGTATTACCATATGGAGTTATGAAGCAGTGTTTCACTTTACCATCCCCGTGAGTTAGTTTTCAGATAACGAATAACTTAAAACAAATTTTGTTCAAGAAAAAAAAACCAGAATGCATTATTTATCAGTACACTACATGCGTCTTTTCTGACCAAAAAATTACCTGTACAATTATTTCTTGAAACAACTTCCATTATAATATAATACCCCATATTAGTATCAACAACGGTCATGAATCTCATCTTTGATACTGCATATACTGCCGAGCTTAGTCTATTCGCCAAATCCTGAAAGTTCCTGCATAGAAATAATTCTAGTAATAATATCAAGCAAAATACTGTATGGTGTGTCATAATTCAATTTTGTCGATTCTATATAAAATTATCGTCAAGAATAGTGAGTAAAATATACGAGTACTTATAAACACTTCTTCTTCTTGAATACCTATTCTTTATTGCTAAGGATCGTGATTTCAATAAGAACATATTAGTTTTTATCAACTTCACTAATTTCTGTATGTATGAATGTTTATATAATAAATGCTTAGGTTTGTATTTCGCCATTTAAATTTTCAGTAATATTTAGCAGATTTGTATCTAAAGGGGCAAAATTTACATATAACCCGGTGATAAAAAATGATCACCCATAAATTTAAAATATGTAGGATGCTTATTAAATATGCTTATCCCTTTATGGGCCAGACCCCGCTGCATCAGCTCGTATTGTATTAATTATAATTTCGTTTTAACTATAAAAAGCGGCCGTGTGCGAGTCAGACTCGAGGCTTGCTTTATAAAATATAATACAATTAATACCTAGTAAGTATTCTTTATTCAGTTTAACTTCAACGATTACAGGTCTGCTCTTACACTCATCGGTACTATGATTGTAAGGGCGCGCCCTGAAAGTTAAACTTTTTATATTGGTCTTTAGTAAAGGAATACAAAACGCTAAAATAAAGTTTTAAAGTAAAATTGTATTCATATTGGAAAAATAAAAGGTAAACTGCCTGCACCTTGCCAGTACACCAATCCGAGGAGGTCTGATTATATTACTGAAACGAAGTTGACAGCTAATCTACAATTAACTTCGATTCAAGTCTCAGCCTTACGCGGAAAAGTCTGTGATATCTAAAAATTAAATATTTTTTTGTAATACTTATAGAACTACTTAAATATTAAATGTGTAACAACATCACTTAATATAATATAATAATGAACATAAAAAGAAACCAAATTGATTTATCCGTGCAGGAACGGAAAAAGAATACAATTTCCTGCGGCCGGGCGGCCTGTCGTAAGAGGCTACAAAACAACCCACAGCAAGGTGGTAGGGCATTTGCCCGACCAGCTACCACCCCTGCTCTAAAGTATGTCGACAAAACAACCTTGAGTTGTGTTCCGGCATTAGTGGCCAGGTTCCGGTCTCCCTTAAGAGAGCAGCAGCGCATTTGTAGCACCTTTGGTGTTGCAAATGTCCATACGCGATGATAACCGCTTTCCATCAAGTGGGCCGTCTGTCTGTCTGCTGAACTCCTGCAATAAAAAAAATCGATTCTATTTCATAGTTTTACCAACACATCACTCGACGGCGCTGTACAATATCGGCGAATTACTACATCGCGCTCATTGATGTAGCAAACCAATGATCGCGCTGACAAGTTTTTAATGCAAAACATCAAACTTGCGGGAAAACGGTTTTGTTAATCCAGCTTACACCTGCTTCGTTGCACCTCTGGATAACTTTCTCCTTAAAACTATTCTGGAACTCGGCATTCCCCATTATCTCTTACGCTTCATCGTAGATTCCCTTCGGGGACAATTCGGAGCGTGTAGTCGTAGCCGCAGCGTAATTCTCCGTACTGTACCCGTACTGTAACCCTTAACATGTTATAACTGTATGACTGTACCCTAACGCACCCCACCGCATCGTACCGAACCGCATCGTATCGACTAATCGTCGTGTGCTTCGGTTCCGTGCCATCATCTACAACGCCGTACTCTTACCCCGACCCTGCAGCGTGTAACTTCTAGTTGGTCCTAAATACACGTCTTCTATTATCTGCCATTCGACTATTCTTGCCTTCCGGACCGAACAAATATACGTTTCAAATGTAAAATAATAATGTAAGGGCGAACTTTGATATTGTACATGTATAATAGATAATGTAACCTCCCTAACCGAATTCGGTTATGACCGACCACCCCTTTCATTAAGGCGTTACGTTCAGTCACACGAAGTGTGATTACAATAATGCCAGTAGATAACATAAAAATATTTATAATCTTGATGGATTAAGAGGTGATGTCTGAGTGTTCGATATCTACAGGGGTATAATATTTCACAAACGTCCTTTTCGATATCTGTCCTCCTGAGTAATTGTATATGTATCAGGCCATAAAACAATGATTTTGATCTATATATAGACCACGCCTATATAATTATGAATGATATTAGTTAGCAAGATGATTGCGCAATATACGCTATGTCAAAAAATATTACGCATTTACAGTCTTCACAAGTGGTAATCTGGAGAAAAAGTGTCTGTCCAACTGTATATCATTTTTATTAGAAACTACTGGGTCTACATGGATGAAATTGTACAGGAGGGTGAAGCTTGTATGTATTTTATGTAGTGAGATCACGAAAAATATATAAATTAGTATGATCTCCATACAAGTAAATAGGAGTTGAAAAAAATTTCATATTGTAAAAATCATAATGATCGTTACGAACGTAATAATGTTCCTTAATTTATTTAGGACGAAAAATGGCGAGATGTTAATTCTCAAACTCGTGAAAGTTATGCCTCTTTGCTCGAAATTTTAAACTATGAGTTATAAAGAAAGACGATAATAAGACACATTTGTCCTCTCTACGGAACCCTTTGTTGTATGAATGCTAAGTACTTACCAAATTTATTTGAAATTAAAAAAAATATATACACAAAAACACTAAATTATTTCAAAATATATTTGTCACCTTAAATTACTGTCAAGGCAACTAAGTTAACTCTGTTGTTTGACTTTTTTAAATCAAACAAAGTTAATTAACCTAACTAAGGATGAATTTCTACTTTTGCGAAAGTAATTAAGGTTCTTTTTAATCAAGGTGCTATTATATTTTAAGGGAAATATAAAAAAACATGTGTATAAAATATTGTTAGATCATCGTCGTTTTACTTAACAATAAAAGTTTTACTTCACAAATAATTTTTCAGTGATTTGTATTACGTGGCTCGGCAGAATGTTGAATGAAATTGCAAAAAAACTATTTTTGATGAACTGTATTCTCAGAAGAGCATCATAGTTAAATGATGACTTAGTTAATAAAACTACATTTTAACGGTTTTAAGCACGGTAATTTATTTGATTTTGGTTATTCCAACGTTTCAGCCGTCCTCCAGTGGCCGTGGTCACGGACGACTACGTGTGATCACGGCCACTGAAGGGCGGCCGAAACGTCGGAATAACGAAAATCAAATTAATTAGCGCGCTTAAAACCGTTAAAACGTAGTTTTATTATGTATACAAGTCGCGAAATCTTAAGAGAATATTATATGACTTAGTTGTTGTAAGTCATAAATAAAAAAAGTTTATGTAAGTAGAATGTTCTAACTGAATATGACAAATCTATATAAAAGTTATAATCTTGACTATATATGAAACTTATGCCAAATTTAAACTATTGCATTAGTAAGAAAAATGCATGCTAGCAACTTGGCATATAAGAGCCATCAGTACCCATGTTTATTATTTACTTAGCTATTAGGATTCATACTTTACATAAAATATATTATTAACGGAGAAAGAATACAATTTCCTGCGGCCGGGCGGCCTGTCGTAAGAGGCGACAAAACAACCCACAGCCAGGTGGTAGGGCGTTTGCCCGACTGGATGGCTACCACCCCTGGTCTAAAGTATGTCGCCATAACAACCTTGGGTTGTGTTTCGGCATTAGCGACCAGGTTCCAGTCTCCCTTAAGAGAGCAGCAGCGCATTTGTAGCACCTTTGGTGTTGCAAATGTCCATAGGCGATGGTAACCGCTTTCCATCAAGTGGGCCGTCTGCCTGTCTGCTGTACTCCTGCAATAAAAAAAAACAATATACAACATATTTATGCTAGGTACATTATTTTGGACTATAAGTTGTCGGTTTGCCCCCAAACTAGGACAGACCTGTATTTTGGGGGGTCATGATATGTTCTCGTTTTTTTATTTTATTGTATTGATTGGGTGAGTTGAGCTTATTAATTCATATAATAATTATCAGTTTAGTTAGTTTAGTATTTTAATAATTGAGGGGTGCATCATATAAGTATATTTTTATTTTAAAAATGCATCTTGTACCCATAGCACAGATTATCAGCTGAATTGAACCTTAATCGTTAACAATACATACTTCTAAAATGAACTGAATCAGTTTTCAAATTTAACGGATTTTGACAGAACTTTTATAAACGGCCAATAAGCCATCAGTGAAGTGCCGCGCCTGCCTTTGATTTATAACTGTTTGATCAGCTACAATAAATCCGCTCTAGTGATTTATTCTAGTTTTCCAATTGAGTTAAAAATTTATTTCCCTCGACGTCAACACATAAATAGTTGTATAATACTTATAACTATAAGCCATATTAATATACATATAAGTATAAAACTGGTATTACGTAGACGTTTATGTGTTTGTATGTTTTGCCTTCTGATACTTGAAATAAAAAAGTTGATGAAAATAAAGATCATGTACATGTTTACTTGTATCACTAGATTATCTTGTGTTATATTTTCTTAAGTTATCGCGCCTGGTATACATAATAAAACTACGTTTTAACGGTTTGTCAAAGATGTCATCTTTGTCTTCCGTGATCACAGCTACTGAAAAGCGGCAGAAACGTCGGAATAACCAAAATAAAATAAATTACCGCGCTTAAAACCATTAAAACGTAGTTTTATTATGTTGTGTTGTAAGCAAAATAGTTACTATGTTTACTAATATAATTTCATTAGGTATACTCGTATAATACAGAAATAATTAATATTAGTAATTCACACGTAAATATGTATGCACTTGACAAAAGTTATGTGTACTTTTTATAACGGAGATAAATATAGCAACTGTTTCTCCAGGATATAAGATTAAAGTTACGAAACCAAACCTGAGTGATAAGACCTGGCTTGGTATGTTTTATAGTTTTAAAAACCATCTTTTTAAATGTGAATAGGTTCGCGTTTGATCACGCCTAATATTAAACGATGATGCGGTCGAAGATGAAACGCGCTTGCCTAAAAAATACCTATTCGCACGATACTTGAAGACTCCCGGATTGTACTTTTCGGGAAATTGACTTTGGTACCGCAGTCCACAGATCAGCCGTGCGCTGAAGGAACGAGGAGGTACAACGCTTCGTTCGCAGTGGTGGTGTTTCCACTGTGAAACGATGGCGCAGATTAGAGAGCTTTGTCGTCCGAAGACGGAACGGTGTAGGGGGAATCAGGTGGAATACTTCAACCGCACACTCTCCAAAATGAATCCTGAACACTAATTTACACCTTTACACGACATAATACAGTACAAAGCTATTTCTTGGATATTCGTATTTCAATTCAATGTTATATAAATATACTTTGTTTTCGACTAAACAACAATAGCTAGGCTATTGAGTTGTCAAGATGATAAGTGGGTGGTGCTGTCACAAACACACTCCAACCTTTTCCTACACATAATGAAATACCTGTTTTATTCTTACGCGAATCAGTGACATTTTTATCAGCTTCATTTACGTTAATGAAGAATAATCATGGTAATTTTCCGATACTTATGGCTGTAGTATAATTATAGATCGATGGCTCTTCTACCGAGAAATCGTCGTGGAAGCCAATTAACCAAGTTATATACTATCCGTATATATATGTCTTCCGATAAATAGTCGTGCTTTTATCTGGTTTGGGATTACAAAAATCGAAGACACTGATGCTATTACTAAAACCCATCCAGAAAATCGTGTCACGTAAATGTTCTCGTTTGGTAAATGATGTCTTAGCTTAGGCCCTCGAGGTTCCTTAAATGGCGTGGGTACAATTTAGGTAAAGTATGGAATTTTCTAGTTTGATTTTGCATTGTTATAATCAAATACTCACAATAAAAAAGACTTTTTTAGAAACTTTGCCTTCCGCTTTTGACGTGGATAATTCTGAAACGCATCAAGGTGGTAGACTCTAAAATAATTTCAACGACAATTGTTTTGAGCAAGTTCTGGGGCCTAATTCTACTACCAATATCTCGCGAAAATCGCCGGACACTATCGTTTCAGTTGTAGGTTTATGTGATTTCGTGATTCGAAATAAATGCTTAAAATTTCTGGTAGCTTTTCTATATTAATTTCGGTTAACACCATTTCTACTAATGATAATATCAATTTTTCTTCTATTATTCCGCCGCGAAGATATCGAGAAGATATTGTGGATTTAGTAGAATACGAATTTTTGTCACTATTGCAATGGAATCGTATTTTGATATTCTTCGCAACGCCAAGATATTTAAATAGCGGAATTGGGCCCCTGAGTACCTTTTAAGATATAAGATGTTTTCAGTTAAATGATTTATATAAGAATCACGTAGTAAAATTCAAGAAATAATGAACGTTATTTAAGTTTTTTTATTGCACGAGTTCAGCAGAGAGGCAGACGGCGCACCTAATGGAAAGCGGTTGCCATCGCCTATTCGAACAACAATGTGCTGCCGCTCTCTAAAGGCAGACTGGAACGTGGCCACTAATGCCGGAACAAAACTCAAGTTTGTATCAACCTTCACGGAGACCTTTCTGTATGTAGACGCTACGTACTTTTTCAGTTTTCCAGTAATATGAAACATTGCAAATATAATAATGAGTACGTACTTCTTGCAGTTCTAGCCTTGTACGGCATGTCACGTATACACAAAAGCAATTTCGTATTTTAAAGAAACCCGAGCTATTTACATTGCAGCTCTGGGTAAAACTAAATAGAGATTATTTACGCAACCAAATGGAAAATTAACAGGTTTACTTCATCCGACACTGTTACTTTATTCAAGGTTGTAAAACCAAGTTTGTAAACGCTATTTATTTAAAAGGAATCTTATTTTGTTAACTAGCCTTTTTTTCACCACGGGAAATCTGATTGAGGACTAAGCCGCGACAAGGGCAGAAACTTGGGTGGATAATTTGCGACCTAGTATGGGATTCGCCAAACCGGAGGTGGCACTAGCATTCCCAGTCAGAATTGGTGCCATGCTATTGCCACTCCCCAGTTACGGATACCCATGCATGAAAACCCCTGGGTGTTCCGTCCTTCGCTTTATGCACGGGGTACGGGTATATGACCTAGCCTCTCTTAGCAATTTTAAATCCTTTTAACATTCTTTTTGAACTGATCTGAAGTTTGTTTACTGTATATCCTTGCAAGACAATTTGTTACGTATGCCATTGCCGAGCATGGGCCTTTCCTTGTTAGGAGAGCAAACGGTGTACCCACCACGTTTGTGATAGGTTTATTTTCGGGTTTCATACATTGGTAATCTTCACATTCAGATTTTTTCATGTTTTCCTTTGCCAGCCAGTACGCGGTAATTGCAAAAATATTCATATTTGGTCAGAAAGACTACTTACGCATTTGAATCTATATCGCTGTAATCAATCATCTGCGGGTACGTTAGCCACTGACTTGTAATTGATGCCTTGAGAAAGGGAAATTCTAATCAAAAGTAATATTTAAAGAGCGAATAAGGGTCTTTATGTTTTACTCTTACCAAATTTACAGTCAAACGTGACCCGTGTTGTGCAATTTTACTTGCTTGAATATTTCGGTGACCCAGATTTGAGTTGTCGGCCATACGCAATAAACTTAACAAGTAGTCAGCCGTATTATATAAACAATTGAGAAATTCGGAATATTTAAGACTTAACTTAATACCGTTACGTATTATACCTACTGTTATATTTTATTTGATTCTCTTGATAAAAATATTCAAGAAATTTTCAAATTACCCGTATTATAATAAAAGTAGATTTGAAAAGTTATAAGCATGAAATTTTGTACAGTAGAACAGGAATGACAATCTAGGAAAATACTATGAGTATATACATATTTCTTTGTTAACATAAGCATGTTCTCGTTCTTTAGTTTAATAAATATTTACCAAAATATCAAGTTATGCCTTAGTGGTTAACGCACTCCGATCTCATTGCAACGTGTCTTAGAATTTTGGTCGGAAAGCATGTCGGTCAGATAGCTTTCCAGGCCAAATAACGCAGATGCGTAAATTGTTACTATTACCATGCGTTGACGATAAGGGAATACATGGTGAGAATAATATATACATCGAGATTACTGATGCGTGAAACCCGGCACTCCACCATCAACAAGCGTGGTGTATACATGAATTATCTGTTCCGCCATAGAAGTAGGGTAGCATTAGTCCAGCAGTGGAACGTTTTAGTGGTGATATAAATGATTATTTAGTAATAGCATATTTAACAGCTTAGTACCTAGCTGTAGAAAAAGTTAAGAAAAAAAAGGAAAATTTTTCAATTGCGTACTTTGATAAAACTGTTAGAATATATTTACAATAGTCGCAAGTATTTTAGGTCCTTTCTACAAATTTTTGACGCTTTATTATCATTTCACATCAGATGAAATAAACTTCTTGCGGCGATAACAAATTTTACCCTTTTGAACATCTTGAACTTTGTCTTGTAAAATTGCTTTAATTTTCAGTTGTTTCCTTATTATCTACGAGGGCTGGTGCTTATCGTGCTTTGTCATTCGCACCGGCCATCCGTGCACCCGTTGTAAAATAATTAAAAAAAATTCATTATCCATTTTATATCCGTTTTGCGAGGTTTTCATCGAGTTTACCTTTTTGTTATATACTTTTGTGTTTCCTACTGCACTTATAATTTTTGAGTTAAATTTTATGCGCACCCTCATGATATTTAGTTCCCTTATAAGAATAATAATATTTATAAAAAAATGAACATTTAGAGATTAGTAGCCAATAAAAACATTTACAATTTCGCCATATCAATTCTTTTGTTTAGCCGTGGTTTGGCTTATTATATACGGCCATTACATTATATTTACGAAATTTCGAAGACAAACATCAGAAAGAAAAATCTTTATACCATTTTTATTCAAGTGTGGTTAGATAAGGCGATAAAGTCTTAAAAAGATCAGGGAGGAAATTTCCGATATGTTTATATTTATTGTGGCAGAAGTTAATTCACAAGGAACAGAGAGATGTGGGACATTTCATTTTAGAGGACAAGATTCACATCGTTGGGCTTCAGGAGTTGAACCTTAAAAATATTTTCGACAGTAATTGTTTTAAAAATATATAATATAATTAAAATATAACTTTGAAATACGAGTATACAGTAGCAGCTTTTATTTTATTGCCGGTAAAGCTAAAAATAAGAATAAACATACAAACGATTATTTCATATCATCTGTATTTCCTACTTACCTCTTTACCTTTAATATTTTGGTAAAATAAGTAATATATGAAGATAATTTAGCGTCATGTCATATGTAGTATTTCTTGAGAACAGTTAATCAGATGTATGGTTTAAAGATATCGTAAGTAGGGACGACCTAGAAGCTATATTTTACAATGACAAATTCGTCGGATCGTCGACGCAAACCCAAGTGAATCCCAAGAAAAGAAAGTCCACAAAGACGCCACACCCATAGGGATTACCAGATTGGCTCAAGCAGGAACAATGTGACATGCGATTTGCAAAATTTCATTTTGATTTCGTAAAGTCTGGGCCGATTTGCTCTTTTGGATTTTGATAAACTGATTTCATGTTTGTGAACTACATGTATGCCGAGCTAAATTCAATATTATTTGGTTCTGGAATTTGGATGTTAAATAAACTTGGTTGCTTTATAAGAATACTAATGACTAGCTGAAATTGCCACTTTGTTCATATAGGACTTGATTTTTCTTCTTCTTATTTCTAACCCTGCAAAATACCGAAACGAAATAGGACGAAATTTTAAAACAAAGCTCCTGTTTTATTCTCCACAATTTTCATCCGATCAGTTTAGCCTTATAACCAGTAGTATAATAAATTATAATATGGTGTTATTATTATATTATTATTCCCTATTATGATCATCCTTGCGCGAAGACTTCGATTTGTAAATCACGATGTATTTATGCATTAAAACAATAAAAATCTAAATTTAAACCTCACACATTTTACTTGCCCTAGAATATGAACGTCTCCAAATAAAGGTTTTAATGGGTATTAACAGTAAGATTGAACATAATGTGTCACTTAATGACAGTTCTCTAGTGTCGATTGTTTGTGAAATAGCCCAGTTTGAGCCAAGTAGATGTTATTTCGCCCATTAATTTTTCCGACGACAGACATTTGAACACGAGTACGAGAGCATGAATGGCATAAACATCATTCTTCCTAACGGTCTAAACGTTCCTGGGCTCTCCCAGGAACTTAAAGGATCAGCTTTTTTGAATCGTTTGATAAATGTCGACGGTATCTAAATACCATAATTTACGGGTAAAATATTTTACATTTCTAAAAAGAAATGGTTTGGCGATACCGACAAACTCATTGTATTTGGATGAGTTATTTTTTTTATTTTCATTGCGAGAGTTTAGCAGACGGCCCACCTAATGGAAAACGATTACCATCGCCTATGGACATTTGCAACACCAAAGCTACAAATGAGCGGCTGTTCTTTAAATTCTGGAAAATACTGGAGCCTGGCCTCTAATACCGGAACACAACTCAAGGATGTTATGGTGGCATACTCCAGACCAGGGGTGGTAGCCACCCAAACTGGCAAATAGTATACCACCTTTTTTTTCTCAGGGGAATATCCTCATGGACTGCGAGTCTGACTTCAACCGACTGAAACCCTTCCTGACGCCTTATTTATCTGCGTCCCTGCCGTTAGCCTATCGCAGATAAACAATTGTCTTCTTCTACTTGTCATCTTCTTCTTTTCGTCTTATTATTTTATTGACATATTTGTCAATTGGCCTCCATTCATTTTTTCCTTTTAGCACAGTCCCCACAAAATTATCCGTGTTAATGCCTCCCACTTCACTCTCTAATACAAGCCTTTCAATGGACCAATATACACTTTCAATGGACAAATATTGTACCACCTGGCTGTGGGCTGTTTTTTTGTCTTTTACAACAGGCCTCCCGTTCGCAGGAAATTGTATTCTTTCTCCGTTCCTGTACGGATACAAACTTGATTTCAGCGGTTGAATGATTTAATTAAGGTCGATGAGAGGCTACTTTTGTTGTCGTCTTTTTGGCAGATCGTGGTTATTATCTAAGATTTTGGTTACAAACCGTGCTCAGTGTATTACATATCATTCTTATCATAACTTTTGGTAAAATTTTGACCTGGAAAATAAAGTTCGGTAAATTAATATAGAATCATTCGCGTCACTAGGAAGGCCACTCATGCATATTCATTTTGGGAACTTTAAATGCGGTTGAATTTCTCTCAGATTAGAAATAATTTAAAGTATATTATGTCACAAAAATAGTTGTTTTTTCGTTTGCCCTCTAATATTGAAAAACAAACCATAACTTGTATTTTTGACTGCGCGAATTAGTTTATCGGTATATATATAATGTTTATATTTATTTGGTATAAGTAATGAACGAACAACAGAGTTGAATAGTTATAAAAAAGGGTGAAGGTATGCCACGTACAATACGTATTGCGAGACTGTACATTTTATGTGAATCCGTCAGATTGAGGCAAGAATAGACTCGCAGACGAGAAAATAGGTGAACATGTGTTACATATATCAAGTCGTGGATCGCAAAAATAGCTTATATCGAACAAACAAAAGAGATACAAACAAATGCTTTCCTTTTTATAGTCAGCCTTGCAAGCTCAAATCAGCTGGTCTGAGTTACTGTCCTCGCACACACTTCCTTCTGAATCTATTACCAATGTTCTGCGAAAATTGCCCGTATTTTGTATATATTGCTCTTCTATCCTTTGTGTCGCAAAGACCGTAAAACAAAGACTTGAACGTTGGAATGTTCGTGACAACTTGGCTGAGATTATTATTTCCTGCTCTCTGACATCTTCTTAAGAATTTTGTGTGACATCTTTGTGTAGGTATACCTTTTATACAAACCTGAGAGAATAGAAAAGATATAAAACAACAGAAGCTCGCCTATTTGATAAATAAGTAAATAGGTAAGAAATTTATAGCGGGTTAGTTGGGTGTGCACGCTGACGTAGGATAACATAACTAAGCAACAAGTCGCTCGATGTGATATTCATGTTTACATTTACCCTCTCATTTAACATTATAAATGTAAAAATTATACAAACTACAACGTTGCGGTTTCAATAAACGTTACAGTGCTGTCATCATCATTGCACTCGCTGTGATTATTTGAACTTTTATAGAGATTGTAACAAAATTAACATACAAATATGGGTGCTATAATGAGAGCTCATAAAACATGGTTAGAAAATAAGCGTTTGTCATTTATACATACATTATCCGAGTTTAAACAAGCGTGGTGAATGCGTTTACTGAAAATTAAAATTTTGTGACTATCATCAGTCTTTTTTTGGGTTATAAAAAAAGCCGCGGTAATTTAATGGTTAGAGTATTCGTTTTCTAAACATAAAGGGCCAGTGTTTTGAATCCGGGCAGAAACGCATGCACCACTTTGGCAGTTTTCTGATCTTATGTTAGGCACTTTAGATTTGTTACAATTACAACATGCTAACGTAAGGTTACTCATAGCCGCCAATTCGCTTTGGACAAGCATGACGGTGACGGAAGCATGTCTGTTTGCCGACAAATGAGAGACTCGAGCCCAGCAGTGAGACGTGACTGGGCGGTTATAATTTTCAGGCAATATTGTTTTACAATTTTAAAAGTAACTAATATAGTCTATTAAAAAAAGGGACATTGAATGAATTTATCTATTGTTCGTATGTAGATATATCTAATTTATAATGCGATCGTATACCTTACTACTTACGCATATCTGTAGATATATAAGTAGATAGTAGTTTATTTGTATTTTATTTTTAATAATATTTGATTGTGAGTATACTTTTATTTTAGTCTAGTACACCAACAAAAACCGTTTATTTAAATTTCCTTTAAAATCAGCTTAGATTTGCCTGGAAGAGATCGCTATAAGCGATAAGGTCGCCCATTGTTATAATGCAAATGTATCCATATCAATTGTCTAGATTTTAATTTATGGTGAACGATAAAGAGTTTTCATTCATTCATCCATAATACGAAGAATAACATAAAATTAGTCTACAGCTTTTATGTTCTGCGTATGGATGTGTTCATATACATTATTTTAATTAGATCGACACCCGAGTTGCTTGTTATGTTACTACATAACAAAAGCGTTAACTTCCTTAACTAGGGATTATACAATGTGTTTGTCTGCCGAGGTTTACTATTATTCTCTAGAAGCTATACATTTTAAAGTATCTAGGTTTAAGTTAAGGTGAACAATAAATATTCAGACTATTTATTTGTACTCGAACAAATAAAAAGTTAATGCCACAAGATTGTTTTTATACACGTTATGCGAATCTCAAAAGTTCTCAAAAATTCACATGCTTTGGTTTCTTACATTGTTATAATTAATTTTACCAATATTTTCTGACAATTTATTAATTTGCAAATTACGTTGTTGTTGTTTTAAAACCATATTGAACGGATTTCTCTGAATGAATGTCAATTTTCAGGCAACAATTTAACTTTCAGGGAACGTCAGAAGTTATGTTAATTCAATTTTAATGAGGGCCTAATTTTCTGAAAGATTTATCTACAAATTATAAGGTTTGCGCCGGTCTAACGCTCGATCACACCGATATACCTCATTAATCTCAAGTTCCTGCACAGTCATCAACATTTAATCAATTCTTACCGCATTCCTTCATTCCGCTGATTTATTACACAATGAGAACACAAATTTGTTACTATTTCGGTAGCTTTGGGTCAAGAAGTCGGCGTGAAATTCGACTGATTAATTAGCTTTTAGTGACTTCATTTTAACGTTATTCTTATATGTAATCTAAGAATTTAATTCAATTAGACGGATTGCATATATATTTACAAGTTAATAACTAAATTGTGACATGTAGTTTACTGCAATAATGTCGTAATTTGTACCATGAGTCAATTTAATCCATAAGTGCTTGTAGTTTCTATCGACTTCGCTGTCCCAAAACTAAGTCAAAACGAGACCAAAAGTTTTTTATCGCCCTACCGATCGATCTACGCATACTGGACTAAGGTCCCAATAAGTTTGAACCTAATTAGGTTAAAGTGATATATTATATATACTAGCCATATCCGCCAATTCGTTTACGCAGTTTTCCCACTTTATATTCCTATCTTCTAAACCAGGCGAGATGTTGAAACGAAACATATAAGAAATTTAAGCTACAATTGTTGTTTTATTCAAATGTTTTAATGAAATTAGTTCAGCCATTACAAAGCCTATTCCAAATAAACAGCTTAAAATAGATTAAATAAATTTTTTTACTATGCATCGTAAAATAATAATACTAAAGCAGTTATCACTTAAAATTTGGCATTTATTTTGAACTCAAATAGTTACTTCAGTTTTATTAGTATAGTGAGGTTTGAATTCGATTTTCTAATATAATTTAATAATGTAAAGGGATAGTAAAGTTATTGAGGGGCTTGCCTGCATCCTCTGCCTATATCCTTTTCTCTGAAATGGGAAGCAGTTGTTTCAGTAGTAGGACGGAGTGGGACGCTCATAAGATATATTCAAAAAAAGAATGTGATTTCATGACTTTAGTTACTTGTACATTGATACTATTGACATCCTGTAAATAGTATCAATATACAATAGTTATACATTCTACCCGAAAAGAAGGCCTTTTGTCAAGATTAAACCACTTTGATTCACCATCAAAATTAAGGTGGGTGCCCGACGAAGTGTAGTTCCGCAAACAAATTTATATTTTACTGTTACAATTAAATTTAATTAATATAGTCTGGTAAAACAGTCTAAAGGATGCTATAGTTAATAAAAATAAATTACTCGAAAACACAAATGAAAATTTGCGTTTTTCTTCTACTGTGGTAATAAGGGGAGTGGTCCTTGCCTCTCACCTTTGTAGGTAATTTATTAAACGGCCCGACTCGTTAAGAGTTATTGAATAAATTGCCAAAGTGATTAATTGAGTATTAATTGCGATACCGTTTAGCACCTCTCTGTTCATTAGGCCTGAAACAAAGGTACTCATTTCAAAACTCTAACTGTGTTGTTAATAATAACCATTATTGATATATATGATCTGGAGGGAAGTTCCCGCGGCGGTTTTCTATTTGCGTTATGACATGGGGTTCTTTAAGAAGGGCGTTATAAGATTTCTTAGAGGTCGGCAACGCGTTGGCGATACCCCTGCTGCTGCAAACGTCCATAGGCGACGGTAACTATTTTCCGTCAGGTGGGCCGTCTGCCTGCTTCAGGCTATAAAAAAACACCCTTTTATAAAAAATAAACATAATATTAGAACTCAATTTAGTATTGGACACATATACTAATAAAATTGAAGTGCTGGTCCGATATTTTAAAATGTATACCAAAATTCAAGTAAATAACAGTTTTTACGAAGTTCACCACAAATTACCCTTATTTAATTTTTGTGACGATATGATCGAAACTATTTTTAGATATATATTTCCAACAGGTAAATTATTAAATATATCAAAAAATGTATATTACGACAAACATTTTTTACTTCATTTTAACAAACGGATAAGCCTCTGATAGTTATTATAAATGAGGGAGTTAGTATATATATACATTAAAATATTGATAATTATATATTTGAGAGATCTTTGATTTTCTTGTAACTGTTATTTGTATCTTGATTCATAAAGCCACTATCTTTCACAATTTATTAATGAGACTGGTTTCTGCCCACTGCTTTTCACGTGAGAGAAAATTCATACCTTACTTATTAAGTCTTATCTTGTTTGCAAGCAACGAAAACCTTTTGGGAATTGCTCAAATACATTTGGTGTGATGCCTATACAAACAAATACCTACTGATTAAAATAGGAATATTGCGGTAGCCTTATTTTCTAATAAACCGTTCATATTGTTATAAATAGCAAGTACTTATATATAAAATTTTATTGATTTCCACAATATATTGAAAACTAGCTCTAAAAACTCCTAAGCCCTACATGACTTGTGAATAATGGAGATAAAGCCAGAGATCATTCTTCTTTGGCTTTTAACATTTTATTAATTAAGACATATTTCTAGAGACAACCAGTTAAAAACTGAAAAGAATCTTTTACTTTCATTTTTTTATTGATTTGGTGTAGAAAATATGTTGTAGTTTATGAAATGCTTAAAACGACAAAGAATTACCTGGGGTTGCGCCTCAGGTAAATTTGTTAAGTTTTGGAGCATGTCAATTAGATACTTTTTTACTGGGCGATTGAATTCTTAGTATTCTTCATCCATAATGTCACCGTAAGGAGTTTTACGAAGTACAAAGCTGAATTATATACGAGCGAAAAATCTTTAGTAGCAACGCGAACCATTTTTTTTTAATAGCTGGAGTACAGCAAACAGTCTGACGGCCCACCTGATGGAAAGCGGTTACCGTCGCCTATGGACGTTTGCAACATCAGAGATGTCACCAACGCGCTGCCGGCCTCGAAGAAATTTTATGACACCCTTTTTGAAAAACTCCATATCGTAGCGCTGTGGGAAAACCTCGGCTGGGAGCTCATTACAAATCCCCACCGTACGCAAGAGAAACGTTCTACAGAACCGTTGCGTACATGAGCGAAGCGGCTCAAGGAAGTGTGGGTGAACTCCCAACCGATGGCGAGCGGTGCAATGGTAGAAAGAGGACGAAGGCACCATTCTAAACAGTTCTTCGGAACATTCCCCATTATACAGTCGGTAAAATACGCAGAGAGAGAAACTTTTAAATTATGAAATAAAGTGGGTAAAATAAACGTAGAGAGGTGTTCTCTGAGTCACAATTTGCGTAGCAAGTCGTAGTCGGTTGGTTGGAGCAAAATACTACGACACTACGTAACTGCAGAGCGTGGTGAACGCTTTTAAACGTAGTACTCTCAGGCCCGCTTGCATAACGATCGTTTTTAAATAAAATAAGTTAATTTTATTTAACTCTCTAAACGCATTTAAAACTAAATGCATTTATGTTGTCTTCCACAAGGCACTCTCCCATGTCATTTAGTAAAATGTATTCATGCCATCGGTAAAACAGCCAGGTGTGTTCCGTTTCACGTTCACGTCACATTTTATCGAACAAACACACGAAATTTAGCTTTAATGTTAGTTATTTCTTGCGTAACAAGGATTTTAGTTGACCAATGTCAAATTGACATTTAAAATTTTGTTCGTTTGGTTAACTTTACTTCGGATTTTTTGGCGGCAACCTGAAGAATGATCTTTTGCTGTGCGGTTTTATTTTCGATTTTATGGGTATTTAGCATTGAGATAAATAAAGCAAATAAAATACGAGTGAAAATCTGTAATTAACATTTTAATAACTTACAATTTCATAAAGAATAATAAACATTAATTTATGAGAAGAGTTGTTGAAATGGTGTTTAATGCAGATTTCTCTTCCCATCTCATGTTCAAGGTCCTTTTTATAATCAAAGAAGTTGAGACAAAGATCATAAGTCTTCGCTGCTTACATTATATAGGCGTTCTTGTTCTAGAATCTCATCCGTCATGTTTGTCTTCGTCAGAGTTAAAAAGACACAATCAATTCTTAGAAATTATTGTAAAATTATATCATATTTTGCTATAGCAACTGCATCATCAGATGCTGCAGGCTCATCGGGCTTTGGAAGTTTTCCTTGCAAAATTTCTTCAGCGCCGGGTATTGCCCTGCACGCTGTCTCAATACGATACCGCCAAGGCTTATAATTTTTACCATCTAGGTGCATTATTTTTACCTTGAAGCCTCTGCGATCGCCTTATCCATTGTGAACGTCAGGTCGAGTACAATACTAGAACATTGTATTTATTCTTTCCTAGTTAAAATATCTTTACTGGATCCAATTCCTTAACTTTATTACTCTCCTACCATGTTAGTTTGTACGAATAATGGGTATTTAAATAGCCATTTTTGGATGATTAAATTTGACAGTTCTGTAAACGTATTTACCGGTAAATTTAGCGCTGTGCAAGACGTTTATCGTATTTAAGGGTGGTAAATGCGTTTAGTGTTTCTTAAATAAAATTAAGGAATGTCATGCAAGCCACCCTCAGACGGTAAATACTGGTTATAGGTTTACGATGCGTTAAAAGTACTAAAACTAAAATTTAATTCGTGTTCTTATTTAACATATTTCCAGTTTTTATCATTATCCTGAACATTAGAGGTGTAAATTCATAAAATATTACATTTAATATAATACATGTCGCAGAACGGCCTCGTTCTCACGACATCATCTTTAGTTATTGCAGGTTTAGTGGGCGTCATCAGGATAAAATGCGAGCATAAAACACAATAGCCACGGTTTATACACTTTTAATTTAGATTTGATCAACATTATGACATAGTTTAGACCGAGCAGCGGGTTCAGGGCACCCGGCTCATACTTTCAACTTCAATACTTTCTTTAAAACTCTCAAAGGTCCAACTCGACCTGTAACCACCAACCAAATGCGTCACAAAAACTCCTCAGTCTACCCAAGTAGATATTACTCAAAGTATAGAGGGCGCTGACCCCGCTCCGCCATATGCTCTGCTCTGATTGGTCGTTTATTAAATTACAATATTCATAACTTTTATTAGGTTAGAACGATCTTTAAGTTATAGAAACATTTAACAAATCAAATTAAATTACATTAAGAATTTTAGAAGTAATTAAAATGTAAACAAATGATATTGTGCGTTATACGTCCAAATAATAATCCATCCAACTATAACTTCCCTCCGACATACATATCTTTACAAAATATAACATTAAATATTTATTTTAATTTATCAAACGTCCCGAATCTGATTCACGGCAGGATAAATATTGCATACGTAGTTTTTGTTACTTACTCGGTTCTGGGTGTCTGGAAGCGTACCAGAGTAGTTAGTTCATCGTATATTATTACTCTTAACATAAGGGTAAACTATATATTATATATAATACATAATATTATAATACCTTATCAAATGATGTAATGTGTGCAAAGGAAAAAGAATATTTGAAATGCTAATCGCTTAGTACAAAAGTGAATCCAAATTGACCCAATAGGGGTTAATTGTATCCTATACGAGTCCTATATTTCCAAGGGGCGTCACTAGTTAATCTTCTGTAATGTTTTGATATAAAAAACACGAATATACTTTAAAATGATTTATTATTATTTGAAACATATTTTTTATACCAAACCACTCAAATATTGCAATTCTTCCAAGTTTCTTACAATTTCGTATTTATACAAAGTATTAGAACTAAATTAATAAATTGGCGAAGATTATATTGTATAATTGTTGTTACATTTCATAAATTATATGCTGGCGTCGTCATCTCATATGTAATTTTAAAGGCCTCTTATCTTCCACGCGGGGCATGAATGTTCAAAGTACGAACTGTTAAATTGTACATTAAATATGTGCTTACGAAATTGAAGTACTAGCACTTAAGTAACATCGGTTTTATTAAAAGTTCAAAGAAATATGAATTTATATCATAATAACGGTTCCTTATTGTTATTATCGAAAATTATATATAAATAAGCGTTTTTTAAAAAGGTTTTTAAATACAAACTTTTGAGATCCTGCATATATATATATATATAGATAGATAGATAGATAGATAGATAACACTTTATTGCTCACCAAAAAACAAGTACAAAAACAAAATGCATAATTACAATACTTCTTGGCAAAACAACAGGCGGCCTTATCGCTAAAAGCGATCTCTTCCAGGCAACCTAGCTTAAAAGAAATTCTTAACTAATCTGGCGATGTAGGTGGAGCAGAAAAATATAGGACTGTACAATTTAAATATAAATACTTACAATATTTTATAAATTTAATACATATATAAATATAATAGTAATATATATACGTATATACAAAACAATCTAGATAAATATATTTGTTAACATTATATGTGACAAGCACTTTATATTAATTAACAATATTACAATAGATAAATAAGTAAATGTATTATTACCTATATATTAGACATATTTATTTAAAGACAGATAGTGCTTTCGAAGGGAGTTCCGAAAAGTAGATAATGTTTTGGCCTCTCTGACAGTAAGAGGCAACGCATTCCAGAGTTTGACAGCCTGCACTGTAAAAGAGTTACCGTAAAATGATGAAGTGTGTGCAGGTGTCAGGAGTCTACGATATGTGTCGGAGCGCAAATTGTGAGAAGTGGAGAGGCGAAGGAAATCAAAACGTTCCTTAAGGTATGGAGGACTATTAGGATTAAATAGTATATTATAAAGGAGAGTTAGAATGTGAGTATTCCGGCGAAAACGAATAGGAAGCCACTTGAGCTTCATACGAAATTCAGAAACATGGTCATATTTTCGCAAACCAAATATGAACCTGATACAGAAATTCTGAAGTCGCTCAAGTTTATTTAGCTGTTCTAAGGTTATGTCTAGATAGCAGGCGTCAGCATAATCAAATATGGGAAGTAGGAGGGACTCTGCAAGCATAATTTTGGTGGCAGTGGGCAAAAAGTTTCTCAGCTTTCTAAGAGACCTAGACGATAGAAAAACTCTGCGACTCAATTCGGACATGTGGGGCCTCCAAGACAATTATTAATATTATATATATATATCATGTAGCAGAGTGCTAGCCAAGACAAGTAAAACGAGCCCAAACACGACGGGTATATCTTGTTTAGTACAGGAGTTTCTATGGCCACCTTACGACTCCATCATCAGATCAGCTCCATGGTACCATATTATTGCATTGTCACGCGATATGCATAAGTGTGCAAAATTTCAGCTCAATCGGAAACCGGGAAGCTAGTCAAAAGCTTGCAAGATTCCACCCGAACTTACATACATACATCCATTGCAAGTTAAATAAAAGCTTGTAAAATCAATTCCGAACTGTTCTAGAATCCATTTTCTTAAAGACAGTTTGAAACCTGACAAGACAATATGGTATTTATTAATTTGAAGTTTACTTGTTTATTAAACTGTTTGGAAATTACGTGTGTACACTGTTCAGGCCCGGGAGCTGTGTCTGATAGGGTAATAATTAAAATTGTTATGTGACCCTCATCATATTTATTGACTTATATCACACAATAGACGGTTACATTTTACACTATCTATGTTCACAAGTTTATGTATATTTGATGAATTTTAGGATGGTTATGCCAAGTCAATTAATTGGTTTGGGATAACCGTCTCCAAGTTTGAATTATTATGTCTTTGTCTAAGTTAAAATAGAGGATGTGTATTACTGTAATAGTATATAGCTCATACACAGCCCATTCCCGTGCTTAGTAGACCTTTTTTGTGTGAACAGATAATAATCAACTATGCTCGTGAAGGGCAAAATGGGCTGGTTTTGCAGTTTTTTATTTTTTTGATTCTGAGTTCAGGAGACAGACGACGGCCCACCTGGTGGAAATCGTGACCATCATGACATTTGCAACGCCAAAAGCTTGACAAATGCGCCCCTGCTCGCTTATGGGTGACTGGAACCTGCCAGAACACAACTCAATATGGCGGCATCATCAAATGGATGAGTCGCGGATATTTTAGCTGTTACGCCTTTATACGAGACCGTTTACTTACTTCATATTACCCTTCTCTGAATTATATCTATATATAATTATATATCATATAAAGAACTACTTATAATGTTCTGTAAAATTCTTATATATGTTTGATTTTCTTTTGGGCCATAGCATCGTATTGTTGTGGTTTTCCTCTTACTAGACGTGTGCTAGGGAAAAAAAGGAAATCAACCCTTCAGCTGTTCTCGCAGAGGGCTATAATACGAACATTATATACCCATATATGCATTGATGCTCGGTTGCCATTAAGCAACTATAAAAAATAAACATAAGGAAAAATAAGTTATACTACAGGTATGGTATTGAGCATAAGGCCATACACAAGTAAATTTACTTTAGTACCTACTTATTAATAAATAATACAAAAATAAACCAACCCACTATCAGCCCTTTGGGAACGTTGACAAATGGATGGCAGCATTACCGTATTGCATAACTACGCTAATTTTGACCAAAATAATGGCTAGCCTTTTGGCTACGTGAGACGTCTAGGTCTATTGCTTAATTAATAGGAAATAATATTGTTACATACCGACAAAGAAATCCGCACCTGGTTTATTATCCTTCCCGCATTTGGACTTCTTTTGTTACTTGTGTTTAAAATTTGCAATTAGACAATAGCCTATTGTTATCGTTTGCGTTTATGGCCGTTCGCAGTAATAATTAACCAGGTGTGCAAATTACGTTTTCTTGGAAAAACTCAGTCCACGCAGTCGATTGTTGTATTACAGTTTAATATAAAACAATGTCCGAACGGAGGGGTGAGGTAGTCAAGCGACGATTACGATATTAGCAAGACGTGTGTAGTACATTCGATAAGCGATATAGTGACGGACTTTGCGCGTGTTATTGGATCATGCAGTTTGTACTGGTTGTATCCAGTTATATTTGTACCTGTTTTATACGTGTTTGTACAGTTCTAATAAAATCCATAGTAATTCCAACGGAATTTTAATTCGAGTCCTGTAGCTCGTGACAATATTATAAAGGTGAGAGGAAATAATGTAGAGAATATCAAAGAATGGTGAGAGTTGGTGCTGGCTATTTTACTGTGTAGGCAAGTAGCCTAATTAATTTTCCAAGATCGTCACAATCAATCAAACAAACACGTTATGAGCATAGTGTTTAAATGATTAAATATCTCTTGTTATTGTCGCTTTTATTTCGTTTCGTCGAATTTCAAATCGCAACGATTCTAAAAAGTTTATATCAAAATGTGGTCTTATTACAATGTTATTGGATAACAAATATAGAAACCATGGAAGTAGATATTCCTCTTTCATTTTTGGAACTGAAATTTATAAAACAATTTTTCGAATAAAACATTCATAGGAAAATCTCTAACGGCTGCCCTTTTTCTCGAGAAATTGACATTTCATGAATTCTAACTACTTATTGAACAAATTTTCTTTATTTTACTACTATCTAAAGCCAAATAATGACAGACTCAAATAAACAAGTAAAGTTCATTCGCTACCTTATAAATTCTTATTTCATTACTAGCGGCACTTAGAGTTTTTCATATAATTTTGTCAATGTTTTAAGTATGCTGATAGTTTTAAGAAAGGCTCCCCTATCATATTAGAACGTCTATTACGGATTTATTTACACTAAACGTTTGAGAATAAACACATAAACATTTTAATGTAGAATAATTAAATAAAATCTATATTAGATAGATAGATAACACTTTATTGTACACCATTACAGAAAACACAGATGAACTTATAGCCTAAAAATATTCTATATGTGCACAATGGGCGGTGTTATCGCTAAGAAGCGATCTCTTCCAGGCAACCCGTAAAATATGTATATCTTTATTATAAAATTCTGAAAATGCTGTGTCTGTACATTGGAGGCGTTTAAATACAACAACAGGAATACACTATAATATAATCGATGGAGAAATGCAATTATTAGAGTTCTTGCTGTTTGTTCGGGATTCACGTAAAAAGTACTGGGACGATTTCGATGCGGTTTTCGCTGATTGACAACAAATTCGTAGACTTAAAATCTACTCTATTCTTGATACTGAGAATCCTGCAGACATTTTTCTGGAAGTTATTTAAAATGGTCACATTAGTAAAAAATTGAATTCCAAAGCAATTTTTCACAGATCAGATCTATAGCAATTTTTATGTAATAAAATGTGTTATATTTCTTATCTTGGAAATTTTCCCGGGAGCGTTTTATAGTTGTTTGGGTGCATTAGCTTATAACTTTAAAAACGTTTTTAAATGCTACGGTACTTTGTGTCCCGGGAATCCCGTCGAAATTTCAAGTCTAGCGTGGACAAAGTCGCGGGCACATTCTAGAACAAAATATAGTTAATCCCCATTGTGTCGAATTAAATAAGTCTACGCGCTTCTTATCCTGGTGTTGAATTAAGCCTAGTTACTCCGGCGTGAAAAAGATTCGTTAGACAGATTTTTTTAATTCAACCTTACTCAGATTTAAGCATTCTTCAGGCAACATTTTAACATTTTTACGCTAAGCATGTTAAAAATATAAGCCCACAAAAACAAACGGAGTATAAAGAATAAATATAATGACACCATTTTGTTCACCAACACCCTGATTGGTAGTCAGCACGTTTCGTTTAGACCCACGGATCCCGCAAACAAAGTTACGCTGACACCAAAACGGTAAACTATACCTTTTTGTTGTTTTTTGTCGCAATCTCTTTTCAGTATTATTTATTTACACTTACAAGCTATGAATCGAAATATTGTATATTTGGTGAGCTTATTTGTGAACACCGTACTATTTGCTAACATGGAAAACAGTTTCCATCCGCTATTTCGAGTTATTTCTAAAGAAAGTTTATTACAGTAAAAACCAATATAGGAATAGAACAATCAATTAATATGTTCAAAAGAGCCGAGCATTTTGTAAGTTGTTTTGCAGTTCCATGTCGTTTAAACAGCGATATATGTTATCGCTACGTCACGAAGTCATAGTTACGAAGAGAGGTATATATACTATGTAAGGAACTAAAGCTTAAATTTTCGTAAGAATTTGGCCTCTCTGACAATAAGACATATTCCAAAGTTTGACAGCCTGTACCCTAAAAGAATTATCATAATAGAATGAAGTGTGTGCAGGCGTCAAAGTTTTCGGTGCGTATCATGGCGCAAATTGTGGGTGCAGTGGATAGGCGAAGGAATTTAAAACGTTCCTTAAGGTACTGGGGACTATTAGGAGTAAAATTATTTCTTTATTAAAATTAGATGAAAATAAAAATTTAACATTTTTTATTTCATAACTTCCATCGTGATGTTACTTTTACAATTTGTAAGATTTTAGCGGACTCAATGATTAAGTTTTGTTGAGAATTTTTATTTAAAGAAATGTATAGCATATTTTTCGACTGTTTAGGTAAATATGTCTTTTTGAGCTGCCTCTCTCATGTGTATTATTTTAGCCTAGGGTTATTTATATTGGTTCGAGGTTTCATCTATTGCTCGTAAATTATTTTAAAACTTGATTTTACATATAAGTAAAAAAGCAAATTGCGTAAGTTTTTATAGCGAAATACCCTCATTGAATTCAATGTTTCCATATGGTTTTGAAGCTTAGCAATGAGCACAACATAGATAATAAAGATTTGTAACACACTTAAGAGAGCGAAGAGTCCGAGGTAAGTTCAGGGACCATCCGCGGTGAACACTAGGCGCCACAAAAGTCGTTTACAATCCAACCTTTTAAGCTTAACTAGAATTAACTTGGGAAACAGCTAAATTAGGTACTTTTTATTTATTTTGTCCGGAATTTAAAGAACAACTTTATTATTGGACATGGTTACCGTTGGATTTATTTTCTGATTCAAATATTATAGATATATGGGTACTAATTCCATGCTTGTCTTACATAAGAGTTTTTTATTATCTTTCATAACCTTTTCATAGTCTCATGATGGTTTAAATTATTTTTATCTAATCTCTGCTAGAAACGTCAGGAATGTGGTTATGGCAATGGACGGCGGTTTATTTTATGAGAATAATAGGGGAGGAAGTGTATGATTATTTTTTTATAATAGAACTCGTAAACGTCCTATTGTAGGGCATGGAGTTCTCCATTATGGGAAAGGACGGTATACCTGCTAATCAATAATATTTATAGGTCGGTTTCCTTATATTGTTTACCTTCACTAAAAGGACTCGGTAGTTTTAACACAATACGTACATAAGTTAGTAAAACCGCCCATATTCATAGTAACGGCGCATATTCCCTGCATATTTTCGAACTGAAGTCACTGGTATGGGAATCGCGTACTAGAATTCATAACACAGTCTAAACTGGTCCTTTTTCTTGTAAGTTTTCTATATTTTTTATGCTTTAAAATGACACAACAAAAAACAGGCGGATGATAGATTTTATCTTATTAATAAAAAGAACAAACGCTTCACTATAACGGTCGTAACGGTTATAGTGAAGCGTTTGTTCTTTCATTAAAATAACGCAATAAATACTAATGGTCTTGATACGAATAAGATCGTTGAAGTATAATAAAACTACGTTTTACCGGTTTTGAAAGCGGTATTTTATATGATTTTTATTCCGACGTTTCGGTTATTTTTCAGTAGCAGTGATCACGGAAACCAAAGATGTCAAGTGTCAATGAGACAGCTAAATGTCGTCTTCTGTGATCACGGTTAAGAAATGGCCAAAACGTCAAAATAAAATTCAAATCAACCTTTAAAATGTAGTTTGGTTATGTGGTTGTGTGTAATTTGTTTTAATTGTAACTAAGATCATCATAATCAATAATATAATCATAAAATCTGTGTAGTCGTAAGGACAACAAACGGCTTGTAACCGAAACTACAAAAATTTTGTATGCCTGTCAAGGCGAAACATGTAACTCAAGACTTAGCATAACATCTGCAAAATTGTCCATGTTTCAAACAAATAAATTACTTTGACTTACTAGTCGCGAAAACTTGGAAAATAATACTAAAAGTACATAGCATAGCTAGCATACGACGTTATGTAGTTATTTTCTAAAATGACATGTATTTTAATGTGAGCCACTATGAGCAAATCTGCATATAAAATCTCTACTTGACAATAGAGACGCATTTTTATGCAATGCACTTGATGCACGTAAAGGTACGCTTGTATGCTTATGAATATGGCGAGCAACAAAATGCGGGGTTGTATTCAAAGTGATATGATAAAAAGGGAAACGCGAGCAGCGTCCATGGCACCGCCTCATGCGGCGTGGGTGTAACTTATTCTACATTAAAACTATATTTAACCTAAGCAACGTTCTTAAAGCGTTTTTAGGTTGAGAATCTTTAGTGGTCTAGTATTTGTATTTGTATAATAAAACATCATAAACTGAATATATAGCATCCTTATATGACAGACATAACAAAATAAAGGAACAGACAAATAAGTGGACAAAAAAGTACTTGACATCTTGAAGTACCGGTGCCAAGTAGTACATCATTTTAACAGGTTTTAATAAATTGAAAAAGGAAGAAATAAACATTCTAAAAGCTACTTTCACGTCTGTGCATTCCTCAGTATGAACAATCAATAACTGGTAGTAATATTAAATGCTACGTATTTCAGACAAAAATGTTTTTTGTTAATGAATTGATATTTTTACGAGTTGCAGGACTCGAATTAACATGCCATTGGAATTATTATAGAGTTTATTAGAACTATACAAACACGTATAACACAGGTATAAATATAACCGAACACAAGAAGTCCAAACGTAATACATAAGGTCGTAATCGCAAAGTCCGTCACTAAATAGATTACTGAATGTACACAAGTCTTGCTTCGCTCGGAGTTATCGCTCAACTGCCTCGTCCCCACCCCCATCGGGCCATTGCTTTATACTGCACGAATGCAATATGTCCGTCCGGCCGCGTGGATTGAATTTCCTAGAATCAGTTTGTACTTTAAATCCGAACACCTGGCTAATGATCACAATATAACAATAGGCCGTAAAAGATTACAATATAACAATGGGCTGTTTTATAATCACAAATTTTAAACACAAAGTAAACAAAAAAAGTCCACATGCCGAAAGGTAATTAAACGTGTTTTTATAGGTATGCAGGTGTGAATTTGTTTTTGTCGGAACCAGAGTCGTAACAATATAAATATAAAATGTAATAAATACGAAAAATTTACACATTAAGCATAACCTTCCACTGGATACAACCTAAATTTTAGCAGTCTAATCGTGCAATCTTAACAAACAGTTATTTTCAGTTTAGGTATAGGACTATGGTTGACATAGTACAAACAGCCGCTCTGTTAAATATACACTCCATATGCTAAGCTCGTACGAAGCATATCTCAGTAACACTAGTTCTACATAGTCGAATCTAGTCACGTACGTTTTATCCAATAATTGTTACACAATTAACCACAGGCTAATAGAATTAGTTGCGTGATTTATACACTGGCTTAGAATTCGTGGTTGGTATCAAAGTTCCGTTGCACGATAGTTTTGCTGTTCAAAAGTTGAACTACTCTAAACTAAAATAAATGAGTATCGCATCGTTTAAACGCGAAGTGGTGTCGTTTAAACAAAAGGTAGAGCTTTTGCTCTGTCTGTAGTTACAACATAGCCACTTTAACGAAATGTTAGTTAAAATGTAAAAGAGGTTCGACAGCCAAATGGGAAAAAAAGAAGATTAATTAATAATTTCGTCATGTCCTTTATTCAGTCTGTGTATGTTTGTCACCAGTATTTTATTCAAAGGCTATTGGGTATAATAATTATAATATGTCACGTTGGTGAAATAATATAGTTGGACAGTGTCATGACGCTCTAAATAGTAGTATATAGTGAAATTGAATGATAATAATGAAAATATACTATCACTCCCTACGTATAACTAATTGAATAAAAAAAAACTTCGTTTAAAAAAACCGACTTCAAAAACTAAAAAGTATAAAATAACTTATTTCTAAAGTTTTTATATATATATATATATTATCTTAAACGTCTTAAAGTCGGTGAAGAAATATATTAGTGTCTATCAATAAACAGGTCTGAAAAATGGTAAAGGTGTTTCAAAGCCGGTATTCACTATATATAACTTTGTAACCCTAAATAGACCTTCATGATAGCGCGACGCTGCTACACTTTCCTGACAAATTTCATCCATGTACACCCAATAAGTTACAAGTGTTAAACTATAGGGCTATACAAAATGCTGTATTAAATGAAGTGTCAACAAGGTACGAATGTTAAATTGTTTTTATTATACAGTATTTTTACTTACATGCTTTTTTAGGACTTCGTAGCCAAATGGCATAGGCCATAGACAATGAACATTCGTCTCCACTACGGAACTAATACTTTGATGTAGACACAATATACTTAACCGGTTCGGTCTTTTAAGATATGAATAAGTACATCATCTACATTCAAACTGAGTTGTTTTCAGAGACCAAATTCGCACTAAAGTTTTATGACCTGAATTTTGTTATTTCGGCAATAAATGCTAATAAAACAGAAATGCAATTTACTTCGGCAAATTAGAGGTAGATATGTGTGATGATAATAATATTATATTCGGCAGTTCAATTATTATTGTTGAAGTGTTCGCACTGACTGAGTTGTGATCGACCTAGCTCATAGACCGCACTAGTGGACAAACGTATTGTTTGCAGTAATCAGGTTTCAGAGACGTGACCCATACTCACATAGTGATAGCACTTACTTGCTTGGCAGACATCTCATCAATATACATGTTTGATTAAATTCAAGTGGGTAATAATTCATTTTTGATTAACGAAAATAAGTCTTTAAATTCGTATCTACATTTTCCACCTGTTCGCGCACAATTACAAACGTACCATTTTGTAAAATGTTATAAAATATGTCTACCTCATATAATTACAATGTAATTAAAACTATGTGGTGTTACTTTGTGTTTTACCATAAATTTTGTTAAAGAAACATGCACATTGAGATTATTACCTCGTTATATGACCAATCCTAACTGTAGAGTCCCAGACATACTCGGCGGTTATGCCGTAAATGCCCTAAGATTGTGGAAGGAAACCCAGCAGTGGAATATTTATGGACTGATATTATATGATAGTTTAGAATAATTATTATTTGAATGTCGTTTTAGAGCCGTTTATCTTTGTTTCCTTTGTGCAAAGAAACTGTACGCGTAACTTAAATGCTTTAATCGACCTGAATATCCCTGAAGAACAAACTTGGGAAACAATGTCAGGTATTCCTGTAAAGAAACAATCCGAAACTATTCCGATGCGAATTCAGATAAAGGTTACGTCATTATAATCCACTTTCAGTAAAACTATTTGATGTAAAGTATACAAAAACACTTTATCCGATCTGGTCTCTATTTTAGAACAATACTATAAATATTAATCTAATGTTTGTCATGATAAATCAAGTAATATGAAGGAAGATATTGCACGGCACTTTAATTTTATGTATTTTCGTGATACCTCGTGCATAATATGAAAACACTTTTTCAAAAGGGCCTATTATTGCAAGCGACGATTAAAGATTTGTTTAATATTTGCTTTAAACGTCTGTTGTATAAGATTGGGCTTTTCTTTAATTTAAACATAACTAAATACAACCGCTAAGAAGGTGGATGGCCCGAGAGAGTAGGCTTCCCGGTTCCTCCGCCGTATTTCAAGGACTAGAGAATGCCGGAGGAAGTTTAACCGCTGCCAACAGCACACAGCAGCGTGTAACAGCCTTTGGGGAAAATCTATGGGAAATCGTCAGCCATCATTCGTACTAAGCAAGCCGAGGTGGGGTGCTTCAGCGTTCTGCGCGCGTCTTTCTTTATTGGACGTAGCAAACATACGTCAGAACTTGCTATGAGTTGATGCGGCACTCGGGCAGTTTCAACTAATGTGAGTTGCAGAAATGCAGATGGAGTATTAGGGATTATATATAAAATTTACTTACATACTAACTTAGTCTGTTGACTCAGCGACCCAAAGTGGGTCTTGGCCTCCGAAACGAGAGCATGCCACTTCTCTCGGTCCTGTGCGGTTTCTTGCCAATTACTGACTCCTAGCTCCGACAGGTCAGCCTCTACTCTGTCCTTCCGTCCCAAATATGCTTTCATCACGCTGTGATCCTCTCCCATCCGTTCTACGTGACCGAGCCAGCGGAGGCGACTAAAATTTACCTTTAGTAATATTCTAGGCCAGAGTGTACTCCCGGATAGTGGAGTGTTGTGCAGTTGTGAGCTTTTCCACAACTCCCACAATGAAAAGAAGAGACACATTAGATCTATAAACATCATTATACTTATACTAACACCTGCCAATATGTAAAGACATTAGTAGTTAAAATGTAATAATGATTTATACTGGAAACTAATGTAAATTTTTGTTTGTTACAGATTTCCACTTTGTTTTTGCTTTACGTGATCACGCAAATATGGTAAGTTGTTTGTTAATCATGTAACAACTACCCATTAGTGTTAACAATATTTTACAACACACCCAAGATGAATAGTTTCTCGAATATCGTAGAGCGTTTGTACCTACCTGAATATTGTAAGACAATTTTTAATTATTCGCGAAAAGCAGTATTCAAATTGTATACGGAATTTACTGAGATTTTATTGTTTTAGTCAAACATTCCTGCGATAAGACTCACCGTAACAAAATAAACTGAATAAAAATCACTGTTAGTACGAAAGTATATCATGTGTAGTATAATACAGTACCTATGGCAAAAAAAAAAAATTACTACCGCAACATTGCGTATTTGATGAGTACCTAGGCGTGTGAACTAAATTATAGTTACTTAATACAAAGTGTTGTTTACGCCCATTCGCTATTATCCATCTATACAAATGTATAAGAATGACGTATTTTTTTCTGTCGCATGGTGTAGGAAAACAGACATGTGGCTCCTTTGGTCATACCTTTACGAATATTGGTCCGACCAACAATTTCATTAGGCGTCACACTGTACGTGATCGTATTTTTTCTTGTTTGGGCGCCTGATTCTCTTTTGTTACGCTTTGTTAATATTTTCAATAAGCTCATAACAAAAGCAACATTTATATAAGCATCCTTATTTTCCTCTCTTCTCATTGTTTTCGCGTTAAAACAATTTTGTATACATTTTTTCCGGACAATCGGTTTACTTTTGACAACTGTTTTCTTAAAATGTTACGTTCGATTTTTCTTTAAATTTTAATCATATCATTTATATTTTCACCTCTGGTTACAGATCAACTGTTATAATTAATTTTCTAAAATACACCTTTCAACTTGTATATAGAGTTGATATTTAAAAATGTAAGTAGAACGTATGAACTAGATGAGAAAGGTGAAGATAAATAATAATTATGTCCTACGTATGCTTTGATCCCCTGTCCGAATGAAATTGCCGGGAAAACGATATTGGAGGTACGTTGGGATGAGCGGAAACGTCAAGCGCGCGAACTTCCGCCCCGTAACAGTGAGTGCGATATCAATATTTGTAGTTTATGAAACGACGGTAGCAACATTTGTAGCGCCAAATTTTGCACATGTATTTCAGCGAACATATTACAATTTAAAACATATTAAATATCATTGTGGTATATTTTTTTATTATTACATTTCTAGCATATATATTTTTGTACCATAGATACGCCTTAATGAGACCACAGGGTACAAGTTTTCACTTTCAGACAGTGAAACTTGAAAAAAGTAAACATATATTATTGTACAAGTTGCATATAAACGTTACTATTTATAGTATTTTACATTCGTACGTTAAATATTGCATTTATCACAATGGCTTCAATAAAAATATTATTAAGGCTCAATTATGAACGGAAACTAAAGAAACGATTTTGTACCCAGAAAAACTTTTCGGCCGCAGTTATATGTATGCCAGCCACCTTTATTCATTACTTTTTTGCAGTTTAATGTAAACAGAAAATGATTGTGACAGAATTATAAAGACAACTAGACGGTGGTCATGACGATTTCATAAGGGTTCCGTATTTGCAGACATGTCTAGGAGACCCTAAATTGCCCGTCACCAGACCAATATTACAAAAAATAAGTTCAATGATAAAATTATTTTACTGTCTTCTTGAAATATGTTTGTAGGACCAATAAAATAGACAACAGCTGTCAGACAAATGAAAGCGATTTATTGAACAGTACAAATATTGTATATCTAGGTATTGTTACGACAAATGAGAACGTCACTGTTATATAAGAAATTAAGTTATTAATCCTGGAGCTAACAGACATTTCGTCCTGAGTGACTTATCAAAAGGAATTTATTACAGGCCAAGGGCTATTCCGAAATTGAGAATAAGTATACGATACTGACGACTTCCGTCGATATCATATTGTGTTTCCTAAAAAGTTTTACCCTACTGTTTGGTGTTCTATTTATAAAATAACTCAGATTTATAAAAGGGCCTATTGTGCTCAAGTAACGATGCAAATCCATCAAATGGGTACACAATAACAATTTTGATAATATACTCGTACGTTTAGTACAACGGCTCTATAGGTATTAAAATTAAACCGTGATCGGATATGCGATATATTATTTACCTACTCGCCTGAAAAAATTAAATAACTATTAATAGAAAAAAACGAGCAAGTGCTTGTCAGTCCACTTGAAGTTTTAAATTTCTGCCTCGTTGAATTTCAAGATTTTTTACTTTATATTTCAAAAGCTAGAGGGAGGAAAGGGCACACTTTTTACGTTTAAAAGCAAACATTGCGTCATCTATTGACTTTATACTGTAACTAAACTAAACATAACATTTTAACTCCCGCTCTTTTACATGAACTTTGTTTTCGACTTTATTGTGAAATGTGTCATCTAGCCAATTAATCCATTGAAATCTTACAATTTAAGGACCGAATATTGCATTTATTAGAGGACGCAATTTTATTTTTGGGACATGTGTGGGGATGTCGAGGATTACCTTATAAGCAAGATGTCTGTGGAGTAGGCCTATTGCGGATACCACGTAAAAAAAAAACGCGCCTTCGGACTCTACCTCATAGGTGGCGGGGAAAACGGGGGACCTTTTCTACCTGCTTAACATTCGATAAGTTAAATTTGGTAAGTTCTATGGTAAAGAAAAGAGTTGGGAATTAATAAAAAAATTCTCACTTTTTTGCTTATAACTTCTTTAATTTTAAATTTATGGCAAAAAGTTATATATATATATATATATATATATATATATATATATATATATATATATATATATATATATATATATTTGTAGGCAAAACAATTTGCTACAAATTATGACTTTACAATTATTTTGTAAGACGCATAGTTTCCGAGATATCGCGAAAAAAGTGTTTTCACCCCTTTTTCCTAGATGGCGGCCGGGGGACAAGGGTGGCAACCCCACAAACTTGAGGATAAGCTTCTATTCAGCCCCTACACATGTCCCAAAAATAAAATTGCGTCCTCTAATAAATGCAAAGCTCATGTAACATTTCAATTAACTAAATGGGCTGTTTGACAACTTTTAAAACTCCTTGATATAAAGACAAAGAAAATATTGTTTTCTTTCATCTATTAATATTCTTATCACCAAAAAAATTTTTAAACACCAAGACAACGAAAATCAAAAATGACGATGGTTCTAGCTGTTAGTCTTGACTGCACTTTAAAATTGTACACAAAGGGCAAATATATAGGTAGTAAATGATCACTAAATCTTAGCGAGCCATTTTAAATAATTTTGAATGGAGAGTTAATTTTGGTTCTAGGCGGTCTCTAGGGTTGAGCGGGCTAAGCCTTTGCCAGCCTAACTACACTGCAACTCAGAGTCTCTGGGTTCGATTCCTTGTATGGTAAATTTCGGAAACGAATTTTCTCCGTTATATGCTATGGTCTAGGTGTCTGGGCTATAGGATGGCCCCAGAGTAGTCCGTGGTATATTACCCGTAAAACAAGCGTAACTTGCTTAATTTGTGGATATTCAATATGTCTTTTTTTGCTGATCAATCTCTTATTTTTGGCAGTATAAGTATTTTTTGACGTTATACAGTAATATTTGATGATAAGTTAAACATAAGATAAAATCATCTTGGATAAATGCCACAGTAATAAGGTTCACCTTACTATACCAATAAAGGGCAAAAGTAATATTCACAGCAGCGTGTAGTTCAACCGAGGTGCATACACAATAGCTAGCGCAGCAATGCAGCGATGACGTGCACTCAACATTCATTGTTTGGTTACCATCATTCATTTGTATATAACCTTGACTGTATGATACAGCGCTTTAATGTTTCCAGCATGAAATACTTGTAGCCTAAGAATTTGTCAATAATATTTTTTCGTGAAAAGGAAGGTGTTTTTATAGCTAATAGCGATCGTAGCGAACCTCTTGCGTATATTGATAAATTTTGTATCCTTGTTATTGAAAATATAAGGATGAATTTTGGTACGAAGTTGATTTAGTTACCTATTTAAAATTGTATAGTACAACCATAAACGTACTTAGCTGAGATACGAAAAAGGAACAGTCTACATAGGCGCATAGGGGATCCTTGATAGATCCTCAAAAATCAGAACTATGTGTTTAGTAATTTTTTGAATGTAAGTCTGTTAATTTTGAACTATCGATGGAAAATGAAAAATAAAATAAAGTAGAGATAATAAACTGCTCTCAACAAGATCACTAGGGCAGTTTCTGATGTGTGGGGTATTTTTTGATTAAGTGCTTTTTTTGTACTTCCGATGCCAAATAATATCTTAACAGAGCCAATCTGTGTTTACAAAAGTTTTTTAAAGTTTCAAACTATCATTGTGCTCGTAATTTTATCAAAAACATCTTGACTTATTTACAAGACTCTTGAGGTGCACTTATAGGTAATAATTTAAAAATTCCACAGTATTAAGGCTTGATTCACAGTATGACGACGTTGACGGTTCAATCTCACTACGGTCTCGGTCCGTTCCCGGTCTGGTGAAATATTTTTAAACAAGAAAGAATAAGAGTATTCTCACTATCGTATCGCTCTAGTTCCGATCATATATCGCGCCGATCCAGGTTAGTCGAAAATAATATTTGACTGAAGTCACACAAACTAACAGCAAACTAGTACAAGTAATAATGAACAAACAGCGAGATTTGACCAGACCTAGACCGGAACCAGATTGAACCGTGAACGGCATCATAGTTTGAATTGAACGGTTGAACGTAACTTTCATAAAATCAAGTATACAGTAAGTTTTACAAGCAAATATGGCTTAAACAATAAATGAGAATAGATTCAGATATATAATCATTGTACTCAGGCGTAATGAATAATATTTTTATTTTACCTTCATAGAAAAAATCTACAAATGTGATATTTATTATCCATTTTATTCTTATTAACTTTGTTACAGCAACTCAACTACTTTGAAAGAATTATCGTAATAATGAAAACTTTTGACCCTCGAAAATATTTCACGAAACAAATTTAATCTGCGAAATTTTGTAAACGGTTTGAACTATGCAACAAAATTAAGTTTGTAGCTACAGGGTTTTATTTAGATTCAAGTTTTTTTTTATTTACTAGGGATATACATGCTGCTTTATATGAGTCATATCCCAAAACTCAGCTCGAGAGGTTTCATTTTTTGGGAATAAACTATAGAAAAAAAACTTGTGTTGTGTCAAGGGACACCTGGACGGAACGAAGTTCCTTTCGATTAATTAGTGAAGGAATTGTAATATTTTTTTAAGTTATAATATTTTTTTATTATTATTAACAAATATAATGTAATATAAACTTAATCAGTAGGCTCAATTTTAGTAATAATGAGAGACAGACAGAGAAACACGCGCACGCCGCACGGCTTACAACTATAGCAAAAAGTGTCGTTACAACTTTTGGTCTTAATTTTTTTCGTCTAGCCCCCTTTCGCCACGCGCGATAAGGAACTTCGTTCCAATATACTTTGATATTTTATTCGTAACCTAGAGGGATTCCAACAAAGACAATGTATTAGCAGCAGTTAGATTTAATTCATAGTTTTTCCACACCATTACGACATAGCACTTGATAAATAACGTGTTATAAAGTTGCTATGATGCCACATTGGTAACATAATGCGCTCTGTCTTATTGAATATGCACTGTTTGCTACAACTCCATCAATTCTTCAAAAGTCATTCTGTAACATAATTCTGTATAAAACTTTAAAAAAAGTACTTAAATATAAATAGAACAACAAATATAAAGAAAAACAATTTTTAGCTAGACGTGTTGCTGGGGAGTTTCTTGCCGCTTCTTCTCCTTAACAGCAATAACACGTTGCGAAGCAGTGTACATAGACTAGGAAGTAAAATTAAATTTTAACGTATATGTATGACCTTCAAAAAGTGTTCTCCAGTGGAACTTATTTTGAATAAAAACATTTGAATTTTTTTTGTATTTAATAAGCCAAAGACAGACAAATTATATGAAGTAAATCAATTCTCGTTAATCGTGTTGCTGGGAAATTACTTGCTGCTTCTTCTCTTTAAAACACCAATAACATGTTGTGAAGCAATGTACATAGAATAGAAAGCGGACTAACGGTCTATTCATATTGAGTTAAGTAGTGTAAATTTGTAGGCTTCTTTAAATTTCGTACTGGAGAAAAACTGGTAAAACAAGCTGCCGTGTTTTTCAAACACTTCAAGGAAACTACGGAGTTTGCAATTCAACAATATTTTAATATTTTAGGTAATTTTTTTATTACAGATATTTCAAACGAAATATAGTGCACATTTTCATAACGTTCCAAACACTAATTTCTGCTTATTTTTGTTTCGCCAGTAATTATGAGATAAAGGTTGTATACGAGTTTAACACTTACAGTAGCCTATAAACTTGCTTTAACTCAATATGACTAAGACGACTAATGTTTATATGTATGACTTTCAAAAAGTATTAGTAGTTTGAATAAAAATATGAATTTAACACCGCTGATGCAGTGAGAGGTCGATAACCACTTTCTAACCTGGCTTCAATAATTTAAGAAAGTAATTTCAAATATGTACACAAATTCGTTTGCAGAATACTGATAATCCCTATTATTAACAAAATTAGATTTTAAATTTGTTAAGGTTTATTTTATTATATTTATAAAACTCAGATTTATTCTATAAAATAAAAAGCAAAACCAGTTTTAATCGCGTGTATAACAAACATCTGACGCGCATAGCAAAGCCGATAAGTCACACCAATTCTCTTCGATGTTGGATTACTTAAACATATAATGGGTTGAAATATTTTTATAGCCGTCGTCTTAACTTGTATATTTCGTAGTTTATTTTAGCTTTAGAGTTTTTACACGTATATTTTTAAACATTGATATTGTTGTTAATATATCGCAAAAATCTTTTTTATTTCTGAATTACAATGGCATGTTAACACGTTCGAAGTGTGATTTAACATTTAAGCCAAAATAGGCTTCTTAAGTCAGTGGCAAGCATAACCTGCCAAGGCTATTGGAGGCGCTAGGCCATATACGGGTGGCCCTGACAATAAGGGTGAAGGACGGAAAACCGAGATTTTAGTGGGTATCCCTAACTGTGGTGTCGCAATAGCTAGTTCTGGATAAAGGTGCTAGTGCCATCCCGTCCTGGCGAATCCCACACCAGCCGCAACTTTCCCCCAGCGCGTGGCTGATGGCCTTCAATCGGGTTTCCCCTCATAAAAAAATATATAAGGATACGGATCGAAAATCACAACTCTATTGTTCATAGCAAATAATATCGTATCAGCAAATAATCTTAGTAACTGCAATCGATTAAAAAAGAATTATTATTTGTCATTTCGCTTTGTAAACATTAATTTAGTCTCTTGTCAAAACTTTTACTTGAATACAAGAAAAAAGATGTACAGAATATGCAATAAAAAATAAAACCGACTTCAAAAACTAAAATGTATAAAATAACTTATTTCTAAAGCTATTATTATTAATATATATTATCTAAAACATTTTGAAGTCGGTGCAAAGCAAAACATAAAAATTACTATATTTTGAAAATTACTAAGCACCGACTTTAAGATTTTTAGATAATATATATTAATAATAATAGTTTTAGAAATAAGTTATTTTATACATTTTAGTTATTTAGTTTTTGAAGTCGGTTTTTTTATTACTGTCTAGCTATGTATGGGTGGACCTACGAATGGTGCCGCGCTTCTTAAAAAATATGGGTCCCAAGAACCGGGAACAAAAAAATGTTCGTAAAATGAAAACTACTGGGCCAAACTATGTCAAATTTTTAGGGGACCAATTGGAAACTATTCCGCGTCGAACAATAAAAAAATCACGTAAATCGATTCATAAATCACGGAGTTATCGGCGAACATACATAAAAAAAAGCAAAAAAAAAAAAAAGATCCCGACGAATTGAGAACCACCTCCTTTTTTCGAAGTCGGTTAAAAATTAGTAGGATCTAGTATACTTAACAAGCACTTGTGATTTTTACAAATAAATCTCCGTGGTGACAATTGCCCCTCCGCCACCTCGTGGCAAGTTTCAGCGACGATGACTGTTACAGATGCGATAAACGGATCGTCACAAGTTTCGGCAGGAGCCCTTTATTGTAATTTAATATACGCGCGCACATAACTCACTTGGTAAACTGTATGTGTGTTTTAGGCATTTATCAATTAGGCCTGGCCGATAGTAATTTATTCACTTGAAGTTAGATACAAATTAGATTTCTTGACACACACGAGTGTCAAACAGACACGTGTGTGTGGCAAGAAATCTGATTTAATTAATTAAATTATGTGACCCCTGGCTTAAAACGTTTGACATTAATTATACTTTACGATATTGCTATATTTCATTAGCTATAAACGACGTTAGACGAAGGATTAAAACTTTTTATTGCTTGAGTAATAAACATTCTGAATTATAAAAAGTTTACTAGCGTAATCGATTTTCTTATGTTTTGTTTAAAAAATCCTCGGATCGGTTAAATTTGAGTAAAGTTTAATTAGTTTTAGTCACAAAAAAGGCGTCAATTCGGGTATTCTTAATAGACTCGCAAAATTGAGATAGGAAAAGAAGAGTTTTAAATGTTAAATGTAATAATTCTGCCAAAATTATTAGAACTAGCGCCCCCACTTTTGCAGATCAAGGGCAGCCATTTTCAGGGAATCGCTTAGGAAAATTGATATGTATTTGTATGTATATGACATAAAATAAAGTTCCACTTTATTTTAATACTTATCACATTCGTAATACGTATTTGCAAAAGTGGCAGCTTTAGGTCACCAGGCTGTAAAGTTACCCACCATCAGTGGCAGATTTACAAATTTGCCGCTAGTAGGCTATTCAATCTTTGCCGCTCCTACTGACCTTTGAAATTCAATACGCTAGTTTAGTTCACAATCATATTTATTCTGAAATTGCAACTTTATGATTTGTGTTCTATCGTCCTCACTACGTCGCCTTTTTCCTGTTATTAGTGTGATTGTGAACTAGGGGATAGTTCATAAACGCGCCTGCTGCCTTCCTTGGATATAATCCTGAACATGGATTTCACTCCAAATAAATTCAGATTATCAATTTTAATCAATTAAATAAATAAAATTATCAAAATATACATATTAAGAACAGTTGTTTTAAAACAAATGGAACTAAAAAGCGTAAAATAAATTATAGTTCAAAAAAAACTAAAAAACACGCTTTTAGCAATAATCAAACTAAAAAGTAAGAAATCATTCTTAACATAAGAAATAATTACTGGTGAGTTTGTATGACTTTTTTACACCAACTAGGCGTTCTGTAACGGATAGAATCCGATTCCTAGTCCCTAGTCCGGTGTCTGTGCGAATAATTTTTTCGATTACTGAAAATTATCTACTGATTAAGGTCTTTCCTTAAAATTATTCCTTTCTTTCTCCATTTTCTCAATAAGCTTTAAATTTAAATAGCTCTATCCACCGCGATAGACGGTCGTGTTTTACCTGAAATGTGAATGTGATACAAGTCTAGGATAGCTTAACTGGTAGAATTTTTAGCGCGTAATCAACAGATCTGGGCCCGGACTCCTAATCTGGGTCGTCTAAATTATTTTTTCAGTTACCGAAAATCACTTACCGAATTGGTTTCCCATTTCCTTTACCTTATAGTTCTCCATTTCCCTAGCATACTCAACATGACGATATTGAAATTTTGCACCCGATGCTATTCGTTATAATTTTCTACTAGTTTCATTCCGAATCGTAGAGTTAGTTTAAAAATGTCATACAAAGCACCCCACAATTTTATTATAGTGACATTAATTATCCCACCAGTAATTATTTCTTATGCTAAGAATTATTTCTTACTCTTTAGTTTGATTATTGCTAAAAGCGTGTTTTTTAAACTATAATTTAAAGTAGTACCCATTCAATTGAAAAAATGGTTAAAAGTTACTAAATTTAAATTGTAGTTAATACTGAAACTCTATTGGAATATTTTAAAAATTCATGATCGTATAAGTACCTATATTTTACAGTGCGTTTAGTAATCTTTTATATACGGATTACGGACGTAAGACTGTTCAGTATACTGTGCATTACTAAAATATTAAATTTTTTGTCACTCGTTTCTTTGTGTATATAATAATGTTTTTTTAATTATTTGTGTAAGATAAAAAATAAATTTGGGCCAAATTTGCCGGCCCTAAAATCTGCCGCCCTAGGTTCCAGCCTACTCAGCTACTGGTAAATCCGCCACTGCCCACCATAATTGTATGGTCCTTACTCTGTTTAATATGAGTTCGAAAATAAACTAATTTAAAATTTGAGTAGTGTTTTTCTCTAATAGTATGGTAGAGAAGACCACCTTTGGTGGTTTCTAGCTATGCAGGATTTAGGGACTTTCAGTGCGACCTACACTTTTACTTAGTGGGTATCATTCCTCATATTTTACTTCTATGCTTCTGAGTATTGATGAAGAAAAAGAATCGTGAGGAAATTTGCATGCAAGCGTGGCTGGCATACTATTCGTTATCCTCTAAAGAAGGGAGAACCTAACATGGGTGCTAGGTTCGGAAATCCCAATGTTTGCGGGGGTGGTATTATGCTATATATGCAGTTTATTTTTTTTCATTACATTATGTTTTGTTTCTTAAAATATTCTTTATATATTATTTAAACATAATGATAATAATTCCTGCACCTATATGAAATTGTGTTTATTCCAAAGTTTTGCCACATGTCATATGAACGGTGTGGTTTCTGAATCCTTCATGCTTTGTACACATAAAAGGAGAAACGCAATAATTAGTATGCGCTAAATTTTATCGTTAAAATAAGTTCAAATTACCATAAATTAAAATGATTACGAATATAGTGTAAAGATACCTTACATTTTAGATTTTCAGATTAAATAAACCTGGCAAATGTGTAAAAGTCCCCGAACTATGAAAGGTTCCATAGAGACGACAAACGACCACTATTTTCGATATTTGACAATGAAACTATAAGTATTTAATAGAAAATACACCCTTATTATCTCAAAAATTTTGTTCAAAGCAATTTTCTTTGCAATTATTCTTTTACGCTTTATTACTTCTTTACTATTCTTCGTGCTATACGTTTGCAAGTTATAGAATGAACTCCCATTCGCGGCTTTTCCAAAGCACTATCACATGGGGCTCTTCAAAAAGGTGTTACCTTTTTATCCGGGAGGTATATAGAAAGAATTAGACGGATTAGAAGTAACAAGTTTATTTCAGTTTAACAAAACTATACAAGGAACAAAGGTATTTAATAAACAGAACTTAACGTATAAGTATATATAAACTAAGGTGTATGCTTCGAAGGTTAAGGCTCATAATATATTGGGGGAGCTGCCAGAGGGCAAAGCAGAGACGGACGTTTGGGGGAATAAAAATGTGGGCTGTCAGGCAACAGGCTTGAAGGTTTCGTTAAGAGATAGAGATATACTGAGAGGTATTCCGATGTTTTCAGATCAATTTACTTTCGGTGGTGTCAAAATCTAGGTGTTCAAATCAGTTTTATTTAGGGTTTTAGAAGTCGTAGAGTAAATGAACGAGCTTAGCTGGATTCCAAGCGCAGCAGGCGGGAATTACAGGAAGGCTGGGTGCAATACGTCCCGAGCCAACTATGTGGTGATGAGCAGCCTAAACGGCAGGCCGCAGATAAACAGCTCACTAGGTGGGTGAACTTCAGACCTGGAATACGCCGATGTGATGATGTTAATAGCGCGTACAGGCGGCGGTGATTAAGCGAGAGCAAGGAAGGTAGATGCTATGCCTTATGGCAATTACAGTTAAATTATGATAAAAGGGGTACGATTTACATTTATAATCTTTGTAGTGAAAATAACCAACATCGAGAGTACGTGCAAAAAGTTGATTAGACCGCGTGACATACACGCCGGGTCCTGCTGGAGAAAATACCGACGTGTCAGACCATGTTGAGTCGGACACGTGAACAATAGTTTGTTAGGAGAAAAAGAGCACTTACTGGCTTAATATATTCGACAGCAAGGCAGGCAAAAATGCAGGAGACAGGCGAGTAGTTTTACTCGGGCGGACGAACCGCGTGGCCAAGATCAGCTAACACCGTCCAGATCATGGTACTGAAATGACGTTTGACCTTCAGGTGTGGTAAGAAATAATTCGCCAAAGAATAAGAAAGATGTAAGGTTACTTACAAGAAAGGTAAATGTGCGTCGCTCCCTAGTAAGGTAAAATCGACGCGTGTATCACTGCGGACGACCGGCAGCAGAAAGAAGCTATCAAAATGGTTGCCGTTGCACTTAGGATAAGCACTTCACTATGATCGCTGGCCCAATCGCAAAGCGACGGCTTTATTTGTGCCAATCCCGTTTTGAGACACACTTCATAGAATTTAGAACGAATCAGGAAGCAATAATATTGTCGTGTCACGACATTGACATAACTCACGTTTCAGGTAGGCAGGCGAGGTAACCGATTCATACCGCCTTGTTAAGGTTGTATGCGATGAATGAACGATATTCCATAGTGAATAACTATCGTTTGAATGAAACAAATTAATAGGTTTAGAATGTGAGAAATGTTTTATTTCTAAAAGAAACGAGGTTGTTTGGAAAAATAAGTAATTTAACGGTGGGACGTTGTGTACGAATGGTAATATAATCATAGTTTAAAATGGCGGGAATTTGAATGGGGATTTTAAGTGAGTAGCGTCGCAAACCGCTACGTCACAAAGGACTTAAATAGATAAGATGGTATGGTAACCACTTGCCAGTTTGCCTACAAGCGAACATAAAAAAACCACACACACTTTTTTTTAATTTTCACTTCGTAGTTCAATATGATTAAAATTAGACGCATACATACGACGTCGTCATAATTTTTCAATATGTATCTAACAATATTCAACTCGACAGTTTGCAATGAGAAGCCAATTTTAACCCTCCTTTTCCTGCGGCCGGGCAGCCTGTCGTAAGAGGCGACAAAACAACCCACAGCCAGGTCGTAGGGTTTTTCCCCAACTGAATGGCTATTACCCTATAAAGAAAGTTATAAAGAAGATAATATAGACTATATAACAAATCGCTGCCACAGGATAGGTATTTTCTTGTAAATTTCTTTGAAGAAACCCTTTACCGATGGACCCCACTTAACTAGTGTTTCAATTCCAAACGACACAAATATGTAAACTCTTCCTAAGATTCCATATTTAGTTTATTGCTTGTAATTATTACAGAAAAAACCTTCCTATTATATATATTTCGTTTATGCATTGTATTTAAGTTTGTCAGTGCAAACAGCGGCGTGCGAGCTTTGCATATGTAGTCCAAACGTGAGCTTTTGAATATTTACAAGATTAAAGGTACCTTGAAAAATGCAAACAATATGTGGATGAAAAAAATGTAAACTGTGGATTATATATATATATATATATATATATATATATATGTCGCAGAACGGCCTCGTTCTCACGACATCTTTAGTTATTGCAGGTTTAGTGGGCGTCATCAGGATAAAATGCGAGCATAAAACACAATAGCCACGGTTTATACACTTTTAATTTAGATTTGATCAACATTATGACATAGTCTTAGACCGAGCAGCGGGTTCAGGGCACCCGCTCATACTTCCAGCTTCAATACTTTCTTTAAAACTCCATGGTCCAACTCGACCTGTTGCCACCAACCAAATGTGCCACAAAAACTACTCAGTCTACCGAAGTAGATACTACTCAAAGTATAGAGGGCGTCTGACCCCGCTCCGCCATAAGCTCTGCTCTGATTGGTCGTTTATTAAATTACAATATTCATAACTTTTATTAGGTTAGAACGATCTTTAAGTTATAGAAACGTTTAACAAATCAAATTAAATTACATTAAGAATTTTAGAAGTAATTAAAATGTAAACAAATGATATTGTGCGGTATACATCCAGTCAACAATACATCGTCATATCGTCATAGTCATAGCTTCCCTCCGACATATATATATATATATATATATATATATATATATATATATTGCAAATTTGATAGATTAAAAACGTACTTCGGAATACCTACGTGTGATAAAGGGAGAATTTTAAATGGTTTGGTTAAGTTTCCTCTTGTTTATTCGTATAATTACTTAACATGCCAACCTATTCGCTTTAAAAGGCAACTTTTATTTTTGTTAGAAAATGATCAGAAAGTCCGCCTGAGATGGCGATAAGTGGCTACCACAGTCCACAGACATCTACAACACAAAGGGAGCGGGTTTGTCGACTGCCCTTGGAGACCTTAAATATTTCAGTCTTTTAGAAGACTCCCACATTGTAGAGCTTCTCTAGTAAATTATAAATAAATGTATCTGGTACTAAATCGATACCAAGAAAACTGTAGTAGAGCTGTCTATGATATCCAAATAAAACATACATTTTAATGGAAATTGCTATTTATGCGATAAACGAAAAAAAAATTGGGATTTAAATTGATCAGAAGATCTGAATAGGACTTCGCAAGTAGCGCGTGACTAAAGCTTCAAGAACAGTGTGTCTCAAATAACTTCTTTATTATATTTTATAACTTAGCAATTGTTTATTGATTTGTATAAAAGATATAGTACAAGTCGCGTCATCAACTCATTCACTCCAATTAAAGTATTCCAAAATTAAACTTCATCTAGATAAATAGATGTTTGAGAAAAAAGTAGGTGTGATATACATAGACAGACAGAGAGAAGGACGAAATTATAATAATTACTGAACCTAATACACAATGTATTGTACTAATATACTATGAACTTATAATCAAATGAACCCGGACTACGTGGAGACACTAAATGGTTTTTGCATGAAAGACCGAGCATACCGCAAGCTTGGGCCGTGTGTAACTTCACGAAGTTCTTACTTCGTACCACATCAAAGTTAAACTTAAAGGTTCATCCAGGCCATAGTATTATGTCTGCGGTACCTATTTTTGTTTTTTGACCTGTACTAATTCATATACGTAAGATATGAGCGACACGACAAAAAAGAAAATTTAAAAGAAATAAGCTGGGAGATTTTTTTAATAAATTAGAGAATTTATTAAGTACTAGAATATGCCCGCGATTTCGTCCACGCTTGTCTTGAAATTCCCGCAAAATTGTCGGGACGCAAAGTACCACAGAATTTTAAAAGGAATATAAGCTATCGTTTTAGTAAAAACTGTGGCAGAATAAGCTAATTTTTATGCACCCAAATAAATATAAACCGTTCTCGGGATCACACGTTTTAAAACACAATTTTCTATCGATCAGTGAAAAAATCACATTGGGATTCGATTTTTTTTTAATCTGGGCATTTTTAATATTTCCCAGAAAGACTCTCGCAGGATTCTCAGGAAAAAAGTAGTGCAGATTTTAAGTCAAGAATGTGCTGTTGATCAGAGAAAACCGCATCGAAATCAGCCGTAGCTGAAAATTTTCATGAACCCCGAACAAACAGACAAGAAATCTAAAAAAAAACCCATCGTGTCTATTCCAGTTGTGTTTCTTTAAATAGCTTCAAAGTACAGACACGGCATGTTTAGAATTTTTTGATATAATAAATATAAATCACTGTATTTAGATTAATTAAATGACGAACACCGTGGACGTCCGTCCCCTCCACGTAAATCTTCAAAGTGCGTGCTACCGCCGCCGCCGTGCATTACCCCGATTTCCTTACAATGTCTGAAAAAATAGTCTCCTGTTTAAAAATTTGATCTAAAAAACTAAAATGTATAAAATAACTTATTTCTAAAGCTATTATTATTAATATATATTATCTAAAACATCTTAAAGTCGGTGCTTAGTAATTTTCAAAATATAGTAATTTTTATGTTTTACTTTGCACCGACTTCAAGATCTTTTAGATAATATATATTAATAATAATAGCTTTAGAAATAAGTTATTTTATACATTTTAGTTTTTTCGTTTTTGAAGTCGGTTTTTTAAACGAAGTTTTTAAAGTTTATTTGTTACTTTTTAGTGTCTAGCTATGTATGGGTGGACCTACGAATGGTGCTGCGCTTCTTAAAAAATATAGGTCCCAAGAACCGGGAACAAAAAAATGTTCGTAAAATGAAAACTACTGGGCCAAACTATGTCAAATTTTTAGGGGACCACATGGCAGCTATTCCGCGTCGAACAAAAAAAGAAAAACGTAAATCGAATCATAAATATCAGAGTAATCGGTGTACATATGGAACGGAGTGAAAATTATTTCCATGAAAAATGTTCATAAAATGAAAACTACTGGGCCAAACTATGTAAAATTTTTAGGGGACCAATTGGAAGCTATTCCGCGTCGAACAAAAAAAGAATCACGTAAATCGGATCATAAATCACGGAGTTATCGGCGAACATACATAAAAAAAGCAACAAAAAAATAAAAGATCCCGACGAATTGAGAACCTCCTCCTTTTTTCGAAGTCGGTTAAAAAGTGACGTTTAAAATTTTAGTATAAATCATCGAATTCGTAGAGATTAATAATTGTCAGTAACATTGTCGCTTACTACGAGGTGCTACGGCAGCTTAAACATGTATCGTGGATTCGGATATAATAGAATAGAATATACTTTATTGTACAAAAATGCTACATATAAAAAAACCGACTTCAAAAACTAAAAAACTAAAATGTATAAAATAACTTATTTCTATAGCTCTTATTATTAATATATATTACCTAAAGCATCTTAAAGTCGGTGCTTAGTAATTTGCAAAATATAGTAATTTTTATTATGTTTTACTTTGCACCGACTTCAAGATGTTTTAGGTAATATATATTAATAATAAGAGCTATAGAAATAAGTTATTTTATACATTTTAGTTTTTTAGTTTTTGAAGTCGGTTTTTTTAAACGAAGTTTTTAAATTTTATTTGTTACTTTTTAGTGTCTAGCTATGTATGGGTGGACATACGAATGGTGCCGCGCTTCTAAAAAAATTTAGGTCCCAAGAAACGAGAACAAAAAAATGATCGTAAAATGAAAACTACTGGGCCAAACTATGTCAAATTTTTAGGGGACCACATGGCAGCTATTCCGCGTCGAACAAAAAAAGAATCACGTAAATCGAATCATAAATCTCAGAGTAATCGGTGTACATATGGAACGAAAAGGAAACTTTTTTCATAAAAAATATTCATAAAATGAAAACTACTGGGCCAAACTATGTAAAATTTATAGGGGACCAATTGGAAGCTATTCCGCGTCGAACAAAAAAAGAATCACGTAAATCGGATTATAAATGACGGAGTAATCGGCGAACATACATAAAAAAAGTAACGACAAAAAAAAAAAAAAAGATCCCGACGAATTGAGAACCTCCTCCTTTTTTCGAAGTCGGTTAAAAATCAAGAACATTAAATGCAAGTACAATCGGCGGTCTTATCGCCCATGGCGATTTCTTCCAGACAACCTTTGGATGGAGTATAGGAAGGACAAGAAAAGTCGGTACTTGCTAAACCAGCACTCGTACAATAATTTCGTTTATTAATAAAAAAATATATAAAAAAATAGTAATATATGTGATAATAATATATATACTAAAATATATACACATATTATATTATATACATACAAAAGTAAACAATAACACTATAGCTTAAGGTAGTAATCTTTAACTAATCTGTTAAAAGAAGGTAATGATCGTGTCTGCTTGATGTTTAATGGTAATGCATTCCATAGTTGGATGGCCTGGATGGTAAAAGACTTGTTGTAAAAACTTGTTCTGTTTACAGGAGTTTTCAGTTTCAAATTCTCAAACATAATCTGTCTTTTGTAATTTTATAACGCCGGCATTTGTATTTTGTCATAAAAATAAAAATATAAACCTCAATATATCTTAACACAGCAAATTTTGACGGGAACTTAATGAATAATATTCTTCAAGTTAACTATAGTAGTAAGATATCGATTTTTTAACGAAGAATTGTTGATTTGTATTGAGCTGCCTCCACAGGAACCTCCTCATTCGACTCTGTCGAACATAATTTTAATGAGGCTTTTGCTTGAAGATTATTTTAAAACTTGAATTATCATTAGTACCACTATTCAGATACACCAAACGGGCAAAGGTCAAATCTAATATAACAAGATGAAATTTTAAATCTATGTATTTCTAATAAAGAATTGGTATTAAATTATATTTTGACTGGTAATAAATAATGCCTATGAAGTAACTTTTTATAATAACTACCCTTTTAGAACCAGTTTTTATTATCAGCTGTAAACGCCAATAGTGAACTAGCAATTTGTCACTCAATTATAGATCTTAGCTAGCTCGAGGCGATATTTCAGCTCGAGTCGTTTAAATGTTATATAATTCTGTAATATCATCGACTTCTAAATTTATCTTGGTACAATAAAAACTTCTAACTAGACAGGACTGTTCAAATAAAATGAGGTTTAACTTTTTTCTCTTTCCGCTACTGCTGTGGTTTTAAATAACCAATTAAATATTTTACTAATCTAATATCAGGCTATTTAATGTAAAAATCACGTTGCAAAGCAGATTAGCGCGATTAAATTAGAAGAACAGGCAAAGTAAAAAATCTGTGTTTATTACAATATTACTAGGCTTTACTACTCAACGTCTATTACGCAAACCTCGACAATCGATTTTGTTTTCCGCGATAAGATATTGTTTTAAATCCACTTTCATGTCAATCGGTTCATTCAGTGTCATTCGCATAAACCTGAGATCCGTAACCCTTGAAATCTGTACCTCTTTTAATATAGAGAATTACTTTATATTCAAGCCGTGAAACACAATTAAATTTTCCAAACAAATTCAATTTCACATTAATGAAAATATATATATTTTATTTATAATAATCTGATGGAAATACGTTATCGTTTCTTATAAACGTTTTCAACAAAATACATATTTGTTTAAAAACTTTACCTAGCACTAATTGAGGACAAATTTAATATCTCCAAATATTTTGACGCTATTTGTTGTCGGAAGTATTTTTTTAATAGTTTTGGACGAAATTTAATCGACGTTAGCTATTTAGCTGTGTTACAGAAAGAGAAAGTAACACACGGACTGTAAGCCGTAAGAAAAACACTCGATATGCCATTCCATTAGGCACAATAAACATTCGTGTATTTAAAAGAATCAGCTTAATTGTTTATACAATCAAACCCAAACCTAAGTGTGAAAGAGAATGGTTAGGAATTATTTGGTGAGTCTATTAATATTGAAAATGTGTTAAGAAACATTCGTGTTACTTTATTTTTTTATATATTATGAATAAATATTAGAAGTCATTAATGTGATAAATCAAAAAGTTTCCATCAGGTGGGCCGTCTGCCTGCCTGTTGAAATCATGCAATAAAAATAAAAAAGTGCTCCATAGTAGGTTCTTAACGGACATTGTGCTTTCAGTTTGAGCGACTACTAGGCTTAAGAAGCATTTACCGCTTCTCTTCACACAAATTAAGTTTTCGCATGAAAAAATTTAAATCTTGCTCTTATCTTCATGGCCTTTGCAATTATGGTGCTGGTTGTTTTGTTCTATTTTCAACCTCGGTAACACACAAGACGTGGGTTTTCTGAAGCTATTGTTCAGTACGGTTTTAAACTAACAACTGTAATGTCCAGCATCTAATTCGTGTTTTAATTATAACGACACATTGCGATCCCCTACAATTTTTTAGTATTAATTTTTGTTACTAGATGTGGTGGGCTGTCTGGTGCGCCGTTGTGGTGACAGGATATGCTGGGGCTGCGGCACCGCCTCTCCAAGACTCGCTTGAGCCCTTCGACTTGGTCCAAATCGACTCATCCACGCCTGACGATGTGAGTATTTCACAATTTTATAGCAAAAGTGCCCTGCAGTCTGGTGCTATAAACAGTAGATGTTACAAACATTTAATTGTATAAATGGGCAGAAACACACAACCTAACCTAAGCAACGTGTGCTTATGTTACGTGTAATATATTACATAACGAACGAGGCTGATCCTAGACACCCTGACTAGAGTAAATAAAAGAAAGTTTATTTAGAAAATTAGCTTGTTGGGAATCCAAATCGACAATTCGGAATTCTAGTGAATTCGCCGTTAATTAAGTATTGGATAAAGCAGAACAAACTATGTATTTGAAAATGCAACAGATGAGTGATGGAATGGATTTTTATATAAAACCATTAACTGCGATGCTTTTTGTAGTTAATCTAGAACGGATTTGGGGAGGACTATGAAGTGTTCTATGAGTTCCACGAAACCCGCACCTTTTATGCTTAACATTTAAAATGTATACATTAAATGCGATAAAATACATGACAAATAGAGTTATTTTAACAGTGTGCAAAATATAAGTAAGAATTTTTATAAACCAATAATTTGCGCTGTTTGCTAGAACCACTTTGAATAATTTTACAATAAACTTAATTTTATGTTAAACGTAGGTTTGTATGCTAAACTTTCATGAACTGTTTGTTGACACCCGTATTTGAATTTGAAAAACGGTTTTTTTTTATTATTTCTTAGCCACAAGCAAACGAGAATGTTCTTTGTTACAATATTTATTATACGATATTCGTGTAATGTGCCAGTTAGGTAGAAAATTAAAGAATACGTTTTAATCAAGCGGAGAATACAAAAATATTTACGGCATCTTTACGACTGCCTCGTGTATGTATATTGGCATATTTGGAGAAATCGGAACAAATGTTTAATATTTATTTTCGTTTCAAAAATTTCCCGAGTATCAAGTAATGTAGAAAAGCTCCTTCCATTACATAATGACATTTTTACAACGTACAGGCTTTTCTACCATGTATGAATGTATTTTCTTATTTAATTTTACTTGGCGTTGTATTACATACTCCTTAGTCTAGTACGAAAAGCTCTAGCTACCCATGCGACTTCGCTTGCGTAAATTTGAATTCATGTTTAGTAGTAATTTTCTTATTTACTAGTAGCTGTATGTTAATACGTATATATATATACGGCAATACGTTAATCTGTCTAGGAGAGACAAAAAGTAACCTAATAAGGTCACTTAGGTACATTCACCATTCGTATATAGGTGAGTCATTTTAATAAATAATGCGTCGAACCTGGAGAAAACTTTTGTTTGGTAAATATCATAGCTAAATAAGTTTATAACTGTAACTATATATATGAAATACGGATAATAACGATCGTAAACAAATCCACAATTAAAAACTTGATGAAATGTTTTCTATCTATAAATAAAATATTAAATTAAGTACAATCTTATATATAAAATTCTCGTGTCGCGGTGTTTGTAGTTAAACTCCTCCGAAACGGCTTGACCGATTTTCATGAAATTTTGTTCGCATATTGGGTAGGTCTGAGAATCGGGCAACATCTATTTTTCATCCCCCTAAATGTTAAGGATAGTCCACCCCTAATTATTTTTTAATTTTTTTATGATACAACATTAAAAATACATACAACTCTAAATTTTCAACCATCTACGATCAACCCCTTTATTTCGGGCAGGACGACGTCTGTCGGGACAGCTAGTAGTAATATATTATTATGCTACTACAAATCGTATGAGGTCAGAGACAGCACTAATTATAAGCATAATAATATAATAACCCTACAACTACATACGAGTATTTTGTGGCCCAGTTCTTTGCTTGCAGCCAGATCAGATCTGTAAAATAAGTTTCAATGCATCTACATCAATTAAAAAAGAAATGATAACAATGTTCGCATGTATCTCTAGAGTTTGAAGGTGCGACTACATTTAAACATAATTTAAGATATCCATATTCTTTACAGGGTCCATTAGGGGGGTATGTAGTACCATCCATTGGCAGACGTTACCAATCCGATGCACCCTGGCTCTACTTGCTCGCCGAAGTCCCACGAGATTCACAGGTATCTATCGTAGACCTATCATAACTAATATATAACAACTAAAATGAGTGAATACACTTTCCTATCAAAACTTTTCAAAAATTACTCTTCTTAACGAGTCTCCTTATTAATTGGCAATTACATTTTAGGAAGTACATAATCAATATTGACTCATCACGCACTCAAAAGGCTGGTTGTGATGTTTAATTTCCAAATTTACATTTAAAAAACATAACGTTGGAGTTCAGTTAATTAAATTACGTTTGATTTAGCGAGTGTTCTGGCTACCAAACATCTATCGGTGGCATGTCGTCCGGCTACAGGCTATTATTTGCTCAACGTTTTTGCTTCCTCATTTATAAGTTCAGGTTAAAAGGCGCCTTGTAATTAACTAAACAAATTACAATGTCAATTAGAGATGTCCTGAGGACCATTGGCGATCGATGAATATAAGCAACATGCTAGACCGAAATCAAGTTTTGCGTAATTCTTTTTACTTCTACTTGTTCTAAAGAATCATATGCACAGCAAAGGGCATAAACTTTTGCTGTTTTTTCCATTTAGCTACGGAGCCCTATAAATATTTTTATATAACATACCTCATATCTCAAAAACTACTCAAGCAAATTTTAATTTTTACAGAATTTTCTACTTCATTGTTCAAAACTGGGAATATACGTTTTTACCATAGTTTACGCTAACCGCTAACCACCTGTCCATAATCTTACCTAAAAATAATTGAATTAAACAAAAAGTCTATCATACATTATACTAGTGATATAATATACATAGATAAACAGATAAATGAATCGACATTTATAAGGGTCCATTATGATTATTTAGCTTCCATAAAAGTAGCTTTAATTCTAAGGAAATTTTTACCCGAAATACATTTTACATTCTGAACATGATAATTATCTATGTAAAGGTCAGGAAAGACTTAATTATTTTGTCTAAACAATATGCATTATTCGAAGGAATTCCATTTAAGCTTGTTTCATGACGCGACGGGTAAATATAAACATTTGTAATTTTGTTGTTACTTTTGAACGATACAAAGTCTACCACACTATAATTGTTGTTAGTTGTGAAATCTAGTAGCAACTGTATATCTTCTAGTAATATGGACAATTATTACTAACTAGTAATTAGTAGTAGTGTAGAAGTTCTACAAGTGCCAATTTGGAACTAAAACTTTAACACTATAATTAAGAGAAACTGACGTCGAGCATGAGGCTGTACCTATAAAGTTATTTAAACAAAAGTTTGTTGAGCTAATTATCTTTAACGAGAATTCTTTGAGTTTTTGTTATGAGTTTTGTTCTAAAATTTGTTTAACTCCATTTTACGCAACCTAACCGTGCATCTTATTTACGGCAATCATTAAAAATATACGAAGGTGGAAAATAGTGATGGGGTGGTGCGTTCGCGGCGGTCATTCTCCGTGAACCCCGCGGTGGAACTATTGCAGCGAGGGGTCTACAACCACTACTTGGAGCGAATCGCTCAAAACAACCGGAATTTCCTCAATCGCGTCGGCAAAAGAGGTCAGAACAACGCCACTACTTCTACATGTTTCATTAATTACATAGAATATGTAGATGTGTTAATTTTCAAAGCGGACTAAATGAATGCCCGCTCACTAAACCATTTACTTACAATCTAAAATTAGCAAGGCATGATATATTTCTTTACTTAATTGCTACGAATATAATTAGCCATTTTGTTTTAGTACTCACAATTAGTTTTATTATATTGCAGCGCATGCAACTAACAACTAGAAACGATTTACTGAAAGTGTTACTGTTAAAATATTTAATTTATTTTCTTGTTTTTAGATCCCTGGAGTATAATCGAATACTGAAGAACTAATTGCAAACAGAAGTTACTTTGAAGCCATCCTGTGATCGACTCGCACTAAATACAAACAATTTTATGCGCTTCCAATATTAATCTTTATAAAATAAATTTATCTTATTTATCCCGATAAGAAAAATGTTAAGTTTTGTTGTGATTTAGTAAAAAAAATAAAGTACGGAAATTTTCTAAACGTTTCCAAAGTTTTATTTATAAACCATAGATTAACTTTCGTTGTTACAAAGGTTAAGTTATTCGATATCTATTAAAAATTCGAAACCAATTATCACGTGATTAGTCATAGTCAAAATGTTTTTGATATTAACACATAAATAGTTAATAATATAACATACTAATACATTCATTGGGCTCTATATAATAATTATAGCATTTAATAAATGACTAGAACTTATATTATTAAAAAAGTTGATTTAAATATATATAATTTATCATTTCGTCTCTGTCTTCATTATAACATTAATAAATGGTTAATATTAATTACATTACCTAAAGGTAAAGACAAATTAAGAGTCGCACTCAAGAATATGAAGATACATAATTGAAAATTTATTAATACATTTCATCTTTAGATTAATAACTAATTATTATAAGGAATCACAACGTATTTCCTGTAATTTATTAAAATTATAATTAATTTAATTTGCAAATATAATAAATAAGTAAAGCCTCTACCTAATATGAGCGTGTTGGGTACGCGAAGATCGGCGGCGGTCGTGTTAAGCGGCGCATGCCTTCGCTGTCCATCGACCTGCCCATGTCTGTGCTGCGACAGAAGCTAAGCCTTGAGAAGGAGAGGAAGGTGCAGGCGCTGCGGGCCGCAGCCAACAGGAATTTCCTCAACGACATAGGAAAACGAGGTTAGCTGCACTACAATTATGTAACTCGATGTAACCACTCTACACTTTCTTGTTTATTTTTTCATATTAAATGAGATATATCTACTCAACTTGAATCTATGTGGTTTATACAATTATATTACAGCGGCCATATTGCTGGTCGCAATTTTATCCAAGCAGGTAGCTTAGGTCGCTACTGTTAAAACTTTTCCACTTGGCATATAAACAGACAGACAACAAATGCTACGTGTACTGTAAAAATCCAAAATTGGTCAAATTTTAAAACCCATTTGCTTCTGAAATTTCTATAACCGGTAAAATCTGTTTCTAATGTAGGCATAGTACAAGTTTGTGCACACCATTTGAATAATACCTAGGTACCTAATAAGAATCCAGTCATTAAATGTTATGAACTTAATACAAAGAAAGAAAGAAGCGTGTATACCTAAACAATTCTATTAACTCTATAAAACCCAAATACCTACTACAATAACAAAAAACATTATGCAACAGCGCCTTTGAAAAAAATAAAGTTCCGTCTCACTTTCACCGTAATCTCCTTTTCTGATTTTTACTTCGTTTTCCTTAAGAATACTGCACAAAACCACACGTTTCATACTGTGATTACTTTTTATACATCTCATATTATTATTAATGTAAGTATTTTCTTTCCAGCATTCCAGTGGGCACCAATGGCGCAATCCGGCAAATACTACTAAAGTGCTGTGAATCCCTAACTCAGCTGCATTTTAACAAGATATTTATTAACATATTCCTTAGAATAAAATTGAAATAAAACAATTGTAACTTGTTTGTTTCAACGTGACACTGTTCATTTAAATGTGACTGTTTCTAAATATATATATTTAAAAAAATGTATAACGTTCTAAGTATATTACCTACAAATATAGCATTTTTGACATAGATGAAAACGTCTTAGAAATCATAGATTATATAAATATAGATATAACATTGATGTTTATTTAAATAACGTTTGAAATATTAATATGTACCTAGTTTTAAGATTACTCAATGTTATAAAATAATTGTTTAAAATAGCAGTACTTACCCGTACCATGGAAGAACAATACACTATTTTCCATGCTCGTACTTAGTCATTTAAACATGTCCTAATGTGATACATTGTATAAATTTGTAGTTGTTGCAAATGCATTTAAAGGTGCAATAAAATTGAAATGTTTACATCAACTTTGGTTTTATTTTCCTCTCCAATAATACCTATATAATTAATTATACATACCTATATCAAATACTTTTTTATTAAATCATCACCTCTCTTGATGCCCATAAAAATATTTAGGAAATTCATACCTAATTGTATTAGTACATAATTTGATTGTTTCCTTGATATAATTAAAAACCACTAGTCTTATAAAAAATAGATTGGTCTTTCTTAAAAGTACATTTGATATTATAAAACTGCCTTGTATGTCTATACATTTTTTTATTAACTTGATATTTTTAACAAAAAAAACCACTTTTTAGAGGATTTAATAATAGATACATAACTTTATAACGGCTGTAGTACTCCAAGGTATTAAGATTTTTCTTATATTAATATACTACTGACTAGGACAAGAAACATAAAGAGAAAAATTATTCACAATGATAATTAAATTTATGTTATACACATTATTTCTAAGAAAATTCACCTTACGATTTAAAATGATTATTAGCATAAACGTATAATGTCATCCCATGTGCGCCCCACTATTAGGCTCGGGTCTCCTCATGTTAGTGGAACGTGCCATATACTATCTACGATAGACATAAGAGTTTCAGACATACGTTATCTCCACACGGAGATCTCACTATTAGTCTTTACTGACAACACTAGCCATTTGTAATAATATGCATGTAATGATAACGGTGTGTGATCCCCGGCTGGCCAGATGTATAGCCAGGTTATCTAACATCATTTTTATCATCAAATGAGACAGGGGTGATTTAACGGAGGAAAACATTTTTTCTAGAAACAAACATAGAAATACAGAAGTACTAGCATTATAAATATAACACCATGAACGCAGAGGACTGTGTGGCGCAGACTTAGAGAGGTTTATATCCAGCAGTGGACAACTGTAGGCTGATTTTTTTATTACCTGAAGAAGGCAAACAGGCAGACAATCCACCTGATGGAAAGTGGTTACCGTCTCCTATGGACGTTTGTGAGACCAGAGGTGTCGCCAACGAGTTGCCGACCTTTAAGAAATTTTATAATGCCCTTTTTAAAAACCCTATGTCATAGCGCAAAGGGAAAACCGTGGCGGGAACTTTCCTCCAGATCATTGTTTTACGCGGAATAAATTTTCTAGAGAACCGTTGGCGACCGTTATGTAGTCGAGCGTGGGGGCTTAAGGAAATGGGGGTGAATATCCCGTAGCTGGCGGACAGTGTGATTGTAAAAGTGAGGCACTGCCACCAGATCATACAATTCTTCGGAACATTCCCCGTTATACAGGCGCAGAGGGACGCAAAGTTTCTTTGAAGGCTAAGTGGTTCTCAACCGTCTGTTTGTATGGAATCGTCGACGAAACGAACGGCGCGGCGCTGGATTGAGTCTGATAAGCGGATGTTCCAGCCCATAGATGTAAGCAGTACTCAATAAACGGTCTGATTTGCGCTTTTTACAGCAAGTACCGCGTGTTGAAGTACTGCTTGAACCGGTTTAACAGACCACGCTTTTTGGAGGCAAGTTTAGCGCTGCGTTCCAGATGACCCCGAAACTGCACGTCGTTCGTTACGTCGACGCCAAAGATCCCGACACTATTGGAAATAGTAAGATATGTTCCGTGGAACTGTGGAGTAGGGACAAATGGTTTCATTTAGAAGGTGAACGTACCTATCCTTCATAATTGTTTAGCGAGCACACTTTCAAAGAACGATAACCGTATCCCATTGGACCGTAACGTATAATTACTACATTCAAACTTCGAAACTGCGGTAAAACATTAGGTACACAGATTTTGTATCATCTCTAAAAACCTGAACGAAATAATGTAGCGAAAAAGTAACTGTAATTTACAAAAGTACAATACTCGAATAGGTAGACAAGGCATACTCATTTTCTTTTGTGCGATAAGGTTTCCTTTGCGTAGTAGCCAACAAAGCCATGGAATTGCTACTGTTCACTCTGTATTCCATGTATTCTATATATTTATTTTAAATATCTTCCTTCCATCATCTTTCAATTTCAATTCATTATCGATATTAGGTGGATATTCCACCTATAAGAACGAAGCTCTTTGCGTCTACCTTCATCATGCGCACCGTAAGGTAGTGGGACTCCATTGCCGGAGTATGTTTTCCCGATTTTTACAACCTAGGAGTCTTTAAGTCCCATGTGAATATGTACTTTCTAGGTAAGCGTGCTTCATTCTAGACCATTAATATCTTCGCTCTACATCGGGCGAGATCATGGACAAACGCGAACCTATACTACTACAATAAAACATAGACAACTAATAATCGAAACGTGTTCACTTAAACTACCTCTCGAGGTTGGTTAATTTTGACAGTTGTTTATGAGTTGCTTTACCACCTTTTATCCTTAAAAGGAGTTTATGGGTAAGATTTTCACTGATCAGCTGCTGAACAGTTGCTTAAAATTTAACCAACGTTTATAAGTAAGGCCATTAAGGTTTAAATACCTCTTAACTCAGTTCGTCAACTCACCAGATCAGATATATTTTTAATGAAATTTTAAGTTTGAATTAAGAATAATATCATATACAATAGAACAGCATAATTATTATTAATAACCATTACGACCTAAACTACTGCCCAGTGCTTAACATTAAAAATTAAATATCTGAATTAAACTTTTGAACAGCTTAAATCGTAGGTCAAAATAACAAGTCTAGTTTAACCTACGACTGAACTAAAACGGGCTTATTCAAATTGAGTTAGTGTTTTCATGTGAGGGTTTCTTTATGGTTCCTAAAGAATACTACAAACTTGCTTTAACTCAATATGAATAAGACCGTAAGTCTTTTTGTATATGTCGTATACCTAATGCAAATTTTCTATATACATACATATCTACTCCAATGGATAACCTTCATATTTTTAACCGACTTTAAAAAGGAGCAGATTCACGATTCCTATTTTTGTATGTTCGTTACTCGATTTCTGCGTCAATCTTCAATCTTGTGTATCGATTTTCAAAAAAATTCTTTTCTCCCGATTTGGTCCCATTGTCACTATGTGAGGATCTGATAAGTGGATTCCAAAGAATTAGAGAAACTCAAGAAATTGTTTAACCTTCTTCTTCGTAACACTATATCTCCGTCAATTGTAAACTGATTAGATTGTTATTATGAAGTTTGAAACATCACTGAACTTAACCAATAACAAATCATACTGGCAGTACTTAATTAAGAAAATCAAGGCCGGAAACTTATCTACAAAAGAACAATACATACGCAGCGAGATTGAGTGTTCTAACGTTTGTAAAACGGTGAGTGTTCCGGGGAGCTGGTTTGATAGGGTGCTAATGCCTACTGCTACCATGGACGTATAATTGTTCTTTATACGTCCATGACTGCTACAACCACACTGCTCGCCATTGACGGGATGTTCACTATCTATTCCTTAAGCAAACGCACTTATTAATTGGGTAACGGTTCTTAACATTTATCCCATTACAAAAACGACTTTTAAAAAAGGTGTCATAAAATTTCTTGACCACTTCCGATTCCGGTGGGCCTCTGCCTGTTTGCTTGCTTTATTTAATAAAAAAAATATTTACCAAGGACTTGTTTTGACAAATATGGTTCGGGTTGGTGCAGAGACTAAGCGACGTACGCGAGGGGCGTTCTCGGCCGAAGCGCAAGATGCCTTCCCTGTCCATCAACAACCCCATGGAAGTACTCCGACAGCGGCTGTTGTTGGAGGTAGCCCGTAAGCAGATGCGTGAAGCCAACCAACGACAGGCTGTTGCCAACAGGGTCTTCTTGCAAAACGTTGGGAAACGAGGTAAATAATTTTAAAATAAACCATGTTAGAGTTTTTTCTATGCTGAGTTTTTAATGTCCAAAAGAAAATATCGAGTTTTAATTCCAAGAAGACAATTGCCACCAATATGTTTTATTCCGGCGAACGCTAAAAATAATATACAAACACTTACTTGTATTTAAAAAAATCACACCATTTACTTATTTATTTTCTTTTTGACGTTTGGACGCATTAAGTTGCACATTTTTGGCAGTATTTTTCACTTGTAACAAACAATTGTCATACTTCATTGTACCAAGCGGCGTTCTATGAGTCATCTAATGCACAGACAATAAATAAAAATATTTTAATTAAAAACAAGTGTTTCTTGTTTTTAATTAAAATATTTAGATTCTGCATCTATTTAGATTCAAAAAGACATGCTATTGATTTTATTTCTCTTTTGAGTATAATTATATGGGTCATATATATTTATAACGTAACACAGTATGTTTTTAGCAAATGATATGGGTGCACCAATATTATTAAAATGTATAGACAAAGAATTTCGATTTTTGTATAAAATCAAATTGGTAGGTAATGCTTTAGGGCATCGCGAATCGCTCGACAAACTGTAACTAAAAATAAAGAAAATACAAAAATAGAGAGAAACATAGATAAAATTTGGTCTCAAACCACTATCACTCATCACAAACGTTACCAAGAGGAATGTGTTATTGTAGATATTAAAAAAATTTATTCATGTCATAGTTAAAATTTACAGGACGGGGGACAATTTGTGAACGATTATGGGAGCCAATATTTCGTCATCTTTTAACTTAAATAATAAATAAATTAAGGAATATCTTTATGGTATGATATGGTCCGTAGCCAAATAACGAAATCAAGACCTTTATCAACCCTTTATTGTGTGCGGACTGCTAGGCCTTTCTCTCTTTCTTGTAAAATTTTATACATACATTATAAACCCAGTAATAGTAGTTTCTGTAAATTAGGGCTGTAACATATACAAACAGACGCACAAACGGATATGATAATTTCTTTAGAGCTCCATTTTTGCAAAAATGCATAGACATTTTGGAATCCTAAAAATATGTAACTTTTATTTAAAATTAACAAGACTTAAAGAATATTATCATTTAATTAAAACTGATACTTTTCTAGTTAGGTACCATGTCTCAACTCTGTTATTTGGTTCCTATTATTAAACAAGCACAATTCGTCTGCGGCTAGGGTAGGCGGCTATTGAGTTCAGCCTTCGCCTGGTGCCCATTAGCTTGAAGATTATTCTAAAACTTTAGTAATGACATGAATAACATTTACAAAATTAAAAAGCTGTATACCCGCTATGTTATCGACATTCTCCGTGCAGGATCGGAAGAAGAATACTAATTTCTGCGGCCGGGCAGCCTGACGTAAGAGGCGACAAAACAACCCACAGCCAGGTAGGGCGTTTGCCCGACTGGATGGCTATCACCTCTGGTCTAGGGCATGCTGCCATAACAACCTTGAGTTGTGTTCCGATATTAGTCCGGCAGCATATTAGTAGCACCTTCAGTGTTGCAAATGTGAAAAGGCAACGGTAACCACTTTCCATCACAGTTGGAGGTCAGCCTGTTTGCTGTGCTTCAACAATAAAAAAGACAAAATTCTATTCTGTTTTCTGTAATAAAAATATTTACAAAATATTACGAAAAACGGTTATTTTGCAACGGTGAGGATGAAAAAAGGGTGAATGCTTAGGCTGGTGTTCATAAACATTTGATTGGTTGGTTAAAATAAAATAATCGCTAAAATTATATAAAACAGGCTAAACAGTGGTTATTTTATTTTAACCATTGCTTAAATGTATATGTTCACTAGCCTTAGTTACGCAAGGATACACACATACACGTCCACATTTGTATATTTATAGAATAAGAATTTTAAAAAGTTGCTTTTTACCTAGAGTAGTAGATATTTAAAGAGCAAGGGACTGAAAATTTGTCACATATTCTTCCTTATTCACCTTAAGCTAAATTCACGTTGCCGTTCACGTTGACGTTGACCTTCGCCTATATCGTAACATAACGATAGCGTTTAAACAATAGCGTGCATTAGCATACAACCTGATGTATCCCGAGAAGCAAAATAAAACTCCGGTTTCTGTTTAGATAATAAAGCACGTGTTTCAAATTCACAGGTTTCTGGGCAGAAACAGCATCGGCCCGGTACAACAACTAGAGTCATCAACTGCGAACATTTCTTTTGTTTCCCGCACCACAGCCTAGCTGGAAGCAATTATTGTTTACATGATTGATAAAATGTTGTTTTATTTATTGAATGTTACTTAAATACTTATATTTATTTCAAAATGTGGACATTAAATTTTATCATACCTTGCACATTACCAACGTCTCTCTATTTTAGTTTTCTTAGATATAAATTAATTTCTTGTTATTGGTATTATTTATCACGTCATGAAATATTTCGAAGTTGATTAATTAACCTCTCAATATTATTATAAGATGATGCATGTCACCCAGCTCGACATTCACCATAATTTGTCGATATTTTGATAGGTAATTATTTCCGATTCTGGTGAAACTATTGCTATTTTTCTAAGCTTGTTAATAATTAATATAACAGAGAGCTCTGCTCATTACTTAACGCGTTCCATATTATATTATGTGTTGTATAGTTCCTACTATTTATTTTGTGCCAAATATTTACCTATTCCGTAGTTAATAAGTTGTACTAGCTTCATATAAAGAGCCTACACTTTGATATTCTATCAATATACCTATTTATTACTTGATTAATTTTTCTCCGATGTAATTACTTCAACTTTTTTCATTTCAATTAATTGCTAAGTAGTATAAGTGTACAGTGTAGTTTTACGTGGGTGTATTTTTATGTTATATTTAACTCTAATGTCTAAAAGTTAGAAAATGTAATACATAGTTCATACATTATAAATTACGTTCAATAAAAACGTTAACTAATAATTACGCGTGTGTTGTTTTCGCTTTAGGGGCATGTAAGCGATCTCTATTGCGGAATGTATCCTTTACCATCAATTAAAATTCTTAGTTAATATTAGACAACTTATGTGGGGCATGTCTTTGATATTGTGTCAATGTACGAGCGGAGAAGGATTTCATAATTAAATTCACGTAGGTACTAGTGAAACAGCTGCTGCATTATGTTGGGAAATTTCTGATTAAGCAATTATTTGGCCGGTTCTGTCCCGGCACGGCGCGGCAGGCCAGTTCATAGATTTATTCCGCAAATGAAAATACTCATAAAGAGCTCAATCAACTTTTGTACCGCTGAGGGCAACCCTTTGATGGCATTAATTAGTTTTTTAGTATTATGCCTCGAAATTAGAAAAATGTTATCCGATAACGACTTCCACCAAATATTCTTCAGGTAGGTTGACGTATGATAAATCATAGCCATGATATTTTTTTTTAAAACATTAAGCTAAGTACATCTAAGCTAAGTAAGTCAATTTGGAATACCTGTATTGAAACCGGATAAAAATAACGTAGTTTTAATTTTTATCCTTTAACTTCTTAATAATTTTAGTTTTGTAAAGTAAAAAATTCATTATAGTATAATGTAGTCTTTATACTATAATGATTAATTACTACATTATACACGTATGTCAACCACTTTTTCAGAGCATAAAAATGACCCGAATTTTAGTGCAGCACTAACTGACCATTATCTCTATATGATAATGAACCTTGAGAATGCAATAATAGGGCCAGATCATGCAAATTATATTAAAAATTATTTTCATTTCAACAAAACTATTGTTTCTTATGAATGTTCATTAGTTTTGTTATTTAAATTAAACGTTTTTAAGGTGAAAATTGATTCATGATATTTACTCGATAAAACTGACAAGAAGTAATTATAATGATCTTAAGCTGAAGAGTTTGTTTGTTTGTTTGTTTAAACGCGCTAATCTCAAGAACTACTGGTCTGATTTGAAAAATTCTTTCAGTGTATAGCCCATTTATCGATGAAGGCTCCATTTATCGAAGGATATATCATCACGCTAAGATCAATAGGAGCGGTGCACCAATGAAGAATGTTTCAAAATCTTAACTTACTTTTTTTTTAACTATTTCACGTGGACAAAGTCGCGGGTAGAAAGAAGGTAGTACTTGTATAAAGTCTATATTAAAATTAAAGGAACTTTAAATATCGTAAAATTGTAGTAGGTAGATTTCACAGTAGCGAAACTAAATTACGATTTTACGCAATAAAACAAATATTAGGTATGTATTTTTATTATATTTTTGGCTTGGCAACTAGACCTTTAAGCCAGATCTTAGTTTATAATATACATTTAGTTTCTTCATTTTCTTAAGCCTATGTGTAGCACAGCTGAACTGTAGGTAATCGGCTAGTGCCATTCAACGGAGTTCTTGTGACAACTCAAAAGGCCACATTTGACTATACAGTTCACATTTCTCACAAAACACATAATCACTACTCAAAAACTATCAATATCCTACAACTATTGTTCATTTTAGAGTAATTTTACACATTTTTAGAAAATAAAACTGCACAGCACAACATCACCTTTCAGTTCCCGCCAAAAACTCCTAGGTATGTATTATATCTAAACAAGTAAATGCAATGAGATGTTAAGACATAAATTGACAAGAGGTGAGGAGATGCCGTGTGGTTGTCCGTATTGTAAGTCATGAGCCGCGCTGGCACGTCGCACGAAGGCCCCAGGGCCGCACTCCTCCGTCTATGAGTGATAATTAAGGTGATTTAATTTGGAGCGCCGCCGCCTCGAGAACCACGTGATTTCATTACTCTTCAACACATTTTCGGAGCCGTGAGCGGGAGGAGTGTCACTCGCCGCCGGCGTATTGTCCCGCTCCTCGAGAAACCCGTCAAATTTCATGTATTTTAAATAAAAATTGGGAGCACTGTAACATCGGGAAATTCTTTTTGATTAAAAACTTTGATCTATAGCCGGTTTTTATATCACTTGCCTTATCATCGGTTGAATTTTGACATTTAGGTACTTTAATAGAGCTTATGTCACATTGTAACCGGTAGCAAGGCAAATAAACGCTCGGTAAGATATAGTGATTAATGTTGGAGTTCCATTGCTTTTTTGCAAAAATGGAAATCTTATAAACTCGTTATGCCTAGCCCTCTATTTTTCTCTCACTTTTTCATCCAAACACCAAAAAACTTAGATTACTTACATTACATTTATCAGTCAGGTGTTTTTATATGCTGCTACACAATGATGTAATGAAACCGAACAACAAAAAAATTAGGGGTTGTCTCCAAATAAAACTGACCAATGAAAAAAAAATGTGAAAATACACGTGCAGGCGAAAAAATCTTAATAGGTAATCTTCTCACCGACTATTGTGAAGACGACGATCGACTCTTCGGAACCCTTCAGTGTACGTGGACACACTTGACCCAAATATCTCATAATGTTCGTTTATAGACTATCCTATTCAGCAAAACAAAATATATAATAATATTATTATATAAAATTTCCTTGGAAAATAAATATTAACCCAGTGTAGTAGCTTCAGTCCAGCGCATAGGTTTAAAGCTGGAAATTTCCCCTCCTTATTAAAAAAAACTGAGTTATTTATCCCCTGGCCAATCTTTACTTACGAGTTAATCATCAGCGGTACCACACTTTTTAACCTAAACAGCGATATGTGCTCTTCTTACAAGCCAACGTCAAGCCTGATTTATTTATTGAATAGGATTCCTCTAGGAACCTCTAGTGCGTGTCTCTTGTTTATAGAGCAAGTGCTACAGGTTATATATTATATTACATTTTTATGTATTTGCCCACGGAAGATTCACTTCATTTTATATCGCTAATTATACCATCCCTCGTCTATCTGTCAACAAAATAAATTACAAAACTTGACCAAAAAGGCCAAATAGGTCAAAATGACCAATTAGGCCAAAATGACCAAATAGGCCAAAATGAGCAAATAGGCCAAAATGACCAAATAGGCCAAAATGACCAAACATGAAAAATTACCAAATAGGCCAAAATGACCAAAAAGGTCAAAATGATCAAAAAGGCCAAAATGACCAAATAGGCCAAAATGACCAATTAGGCCAAAATGACCAAAAAGGCCAAAATGACAAAATAGGCCAAAATGACCAAAGAGGCTAAAATGACCATAAAGGCCAAAATGACCAAATAGGCCAAAATGACCAATTAGGCCAAAATTACCAAAAAGGCCAAAATGACAAAATAGGCCAAAATGACCAAAGAGGCCAAAATGACCATAAAGGCCAAAATGACCGAATAGGCCAAAATGACCAAATAGGCCAAAATGACCAAATAGGCCAAATTGACCAAATAGGCCAAAAATACCAAATAGGCCAAAATTACCAAAAAGGCCAAAATGACCATAAAGGCCATAATGACCGAATAGGCCAAAATGACCGAATAGGCAAAAATAACCAAATAGGCAAAAATGACCAAAAAGGCCAAAATGACCAAATAGGCCAAAATGACCAAATAGGCCAAAATGACCAAATAGGCCAAAATGACCAAATAGGTCAAAATGACCAAAAAGGCCAAAATGACCAAACATTAAAAATTACCAAATAGGCCAAAATGACCAAAAAGGCCAAAATGACCAAATTGGCCAAAATTACCAAAAAGGCCAAAATGAAAATTATCCCTTGTCCATCCTCGGTATTTAATTTACATACGTACCGAATTTCAGCCAAATCGGCCCATTAGTTCTTCCATAAAAGCATAACAAACAGATAGACAAATATATTTTTATCCCGGAAACTATCCCACTTTTCGGGATAAAAAGTATCCTATGTTCATTCTCGGTATCGAAAACATATATATACTGAGTTTCAGCCCAATCGGTCCAGTAGTTTTACGTGAAAACGGAATAGACAGACAGACAGACAGACAGAGTTACTTTCGCATTTATAATATTATAATAGGGATTAATAGGGATAAGGATGTTGTTGTTTGTGGTAGCAACAACAACGAAGAAACATTTTCTGATTTTACTACAAATGTAGAATTGTTTAAAAACGAAATTACCAGCAAAAATGTTACAAAAGTAAGTAGTAAAGCTTTGGTTTAAATACTCAGGCGCGTATTCTGGAATAATAATCACATACAAAAGCTACAGTTAGATGACAATCCTTCTAAGGTAAAAATTATCTCCAAATGTTCAAGAAGTTACTGAGCCGTGTTTCATTTAAATTTTGCCGGTTATCGCCTCAAACGCCGATTGGAGCATGTGTATTGTTCTATAATTCATCTACAAATACTGAAAACTTCGAAGAACTAGAATTTCTAAATTACTGGACTATACATATTTGAAAATATTAAGCGTAATCGGATGAGGAAGGCGGCAGATCTGGAAATGCGGCACAGACTTGAGGAGGCCTACGTCCAGCAGTAGACATTGATTTGCTGAAGATGTATAATGTAAGTTAGTATAATTGCCGACTAGTATACAAGATGCAAGTGAGGTGTTGAAATTGATAGTAGGCAACTTATTAGGTTGCTAGGAGATTCTGAGTACAGGTTCGTGTGATCGATAAACCGCAGTTTGCCATTGCTAATTGTTATTAGGAATATTTGCATAGCTCGGGGATATTTTGTAAATTACATACAGAAGCATCAATGGATATTCACAGACAAGTCTTTTAATTTACATTAAACTTTAACTTGAAGGACGTCCGTAAGTAACGAATTATTACATTTATTAATAACGGTTAATTTAGTTATAATACACTAACGAACATTTAACTATACTTAACCAAATCTATATCTATCAGTTCTTTAATATTATATTAGGTCACCTTTCCTGTTATGTGGGTTATGTAAAGTCTACAACATTACCACTTTTGAAAATCTTTGCTGATGATCTGTTTGTTTGTTGTCCAAATTTGACACCGGCTATCTATCTAGCTGAGGAGGCTATCGCGCGCTTTGCAAGTTTTTATAGGCTCAGAAAATATGGGTAAAATGAATACGTAACGTTTCAGTTATATTTTATATCAGTCTGTGCTTGAGAGATTAGCGAGTTAGTACTAATATTCCTTAAACAAAAATTGTAGGTAAAATAAATAACCTAAATATATAATCTAAAAATATATACACAGAATTGTCTTACTTCCCGCGACGAGTACACATAATTAAAACAACGTTTTATCTTTGTCTTCCATGATCACGGCAACTGAACAGTGGTCGAAATATCAAAATACAAATCAAATAAAATGCCGAACTTAAAACCGGTAAAACGTAGTTTTAATGAAATATACACAGTATAAATTATACTAAAATCGGTCCAGTCCAATCAGACGCAGGGCAGTGTACCTAGAAGGCTGGCAGCATTACGTCGCTGAATACAAATATTAATACTTTCTTTTTGTCAGTTAATAAAAAAATCAAATGTGAATAAATATATCCCCCACAGTATTACTATAGGCTGCCGACGGCGAAGATTATGCCGTCACACAGCACTTGCAACTTTAAAGAGATATTTCAGTACTTACCTACATCTTTAGTGCTTTCTTGGCAGACTGATGCATAGGTAATAAACCACGGGTGAAGTAGGTAGTGTAAATAATAAGAAACTATGGCTATGAGGCACTGAGCTTATTTACTTTTCAATCATTATAATTTAATATTTAGGGTATCATACAGTAACAATTGTTGCTAGTTTTAAATCTTATATTAAATTCATACATTATTCAAGTGTCATTTGAGTATTCAACTTGGCTTTATAACCAAAAGGATTATTACAAAATAATCCTTGATCCTTTTGATGAAGGTACCTATGGACTCCTGAAACTGAAAGCAGCATGCTTGTAAAAAAGTAGGTTACACTTTAACGATGTTCTCTGAAGTGAAATAATTAATTAGAAATGTAAAGTTAAAAGTATATTTCAGAAAGGAGAATATCCAAAGTTCCATCCAAATTATACAACTATTTTGTTATTTCTGTATCTTTCTATATAATATAGTATAAAACAAAGTCGCTTTCCGCGTCTGTCTGTTGGTATCCATATATAGGTATATCCACTAACTCCTAAACCACGCAACGGATTTTTGAGCGATTTTCAACATCAGTTAATTAGTTTTTTCATTGAAGGTATATCAATCTATCTATACTATACTATATTATATCTGTAAATGGTTCGAGTTTCTACAATGCGTTTAAAACTTACATACTACTAGACCAACGAGTCGACATCGGTGGCAACAAGGGGAACAATGGGAGCAAGATAAATGGCTAGAATAAATTTTATTGTGCCGGTTGTTAGGATAAATTGGGAAACAGCTTATAATCTTGTTGAATACTGTATCAAGTTGTTTCATTCAATTCAACACAATGAATTTACGACAATCTTGCTAACCGGTCATAAGGCTTTTATGGCTAACGGTGTCCGCGTAGTATGCAAAAAGGTTGTGTTGGGTTCTAATCTTTTGTGGCAATTGTTTATTATTATTTTGATCGAAAGCTCCCAGATTGATCATAAGTAAAATAAAGTTAAGTAAAATAAAGCTACCGACTAGGGTTTGACACGCGGCATAACCACGGGACAATCTAGATTTTTATATACATTTTTTATTTTGTATTCACTGAACTTCTCTTAAACGGCTGGACCGATTTTGATGAAATTATTTGTGTGTGTTCCAAGTTGGTCCCGTTAGTAGGTTTATAAAAAACCTAATTAAGTTTTTATGTAAGTAAATTAGAGTCACTTCCCGGAGCTTAAGCCGCGGCGTAGTAAACTCTAGTAGATACCTTCTAAGCATTTAGTCAATGTAATCAAAACATTTTTTTTTAAATTTTGTTTTATTTTTAGAATAAGTAACATGGATGTATTACTGTTTGCACTAACTTTGGAAGTCGTTTTGCTTCAAATGCGAATTCTCGGTAAGTAAGTACATATTGTTCTAATAAGTTTGTAACTTGGAGAATCATGTAATGAGAAGGTGAATAAAAAAGGAGCTGACAAATCGACGTCTTAACTATGGGCTGGTGGCCGGGAAAGTGGCCGCCACGGGCCCACTTTTCACAAACGCATTAAGGAATGTAGAAAAGAAACAGGACGAAAGCACAGATATTAAAGATACAAACTATGTATTGTACTCACGCCAATGAAGGCAATAAATTAGCAAGATATGGCACATTATTTTTCTTCTTTATGAATTAGGTTTTAGAAAACCCTAAAACTCAAATCTTGTTTTGTAAGTCGATGTTTTCAGATGCAACACTATGACAGATATTTAACCTACTGTCTAAATTTAGACAACCCTATAATCCTTTAGATCCTCTGGATATTTCATTTCAATCTCAACGGATACCTAATAGTAATAACACGCAATTTGGGCATTTACATTCATTCCAATTCAATCGAGTACGGTAGTCAAGCAATAAATTTTATTCTACCACTAAAAATATATATTGCGTTGTCTTAAATGTAAGTAGCTCCTATTGCCCTCTAACGGTTTCAGAAGGTTGTGCCGAGCTTCGAGCCCAACAACGCCTGACAACGGATGGAAGAGGAAAAATTCAAAGCGAAAAGCTCACAAGGGACCGGTATGTTCTACCCCTTTAGATGGCGCTGTAGTCGCCTTTATTATCCATGCTAAAACACTAAATAGTACATGACGATATAGCGCAAGAGGTCATTCTTTTCTCGTTGTATAACTGAAATTGGTTGAAGAACTGAAAGACATTTTTTAGAGAATAATTTATTTTAATGTCTTAATTAATTTCTTACCAGTATCAGCAAAGAATAAAGTCTTAATACACTAATATTTTCTATTTCATATCGGGTCAGGACATATATTTCCACGTATTATTATATTACGCAATATGATAAATTGCTACTAGTGTCATCTAGCGAACATAATTAACCATTAAGGCAACACAATACTGAAGATGTCGCCATTCCTAGTATTCTTGATCACTTTCAAATCTACTGATACCAGTTGGTATGCTAAAATATTTATGTATTTTGTATTAATGTTGAGTAAATATACTCTCTGGAAACCACTACCGACATGGTATACCCCGCTTGAAATAAGTGACGATATTTCCACTTTACACCTCTTTTCAGCACCTAATTTTTTATTTATTTTTAGTGAGAAATAATAGCCAATATATTTTCCTAACTATGTTTCTTTTAGGTAGTTATTCAAATTGTAGTATATTAAAACAAAACAAATCGCGAAACATGCAATCATTTTACGAAACGAAAATTTAATACATTTTTTTAAATTTAATTAAAACTGTGTCACTAGATAATCTCTAATCTTAAGGCTTGTATAGTATTGTCATAAGTTTTCGCTACTATAGTAGAATTATTTTGTCCGTGCAGTTTGAGTCATAAATAATCGGAGTATTTAGCTCTCTCTTCCACTCACGGGCCTTATGGGCGGGCATAGTGATTGCGCATTATTGTTGTCGATAAGCGTTATCGATAGTGTATTTGGTTTTGTCATTTTGTGGGTTAGTGATAAAAATGAAAGAAAAAAAATAGATAAAACAATGTACCTATGTATTAAAATAAGAATAATAATGATTTAAAATAAATTATTAATTAGGTATCTATGTATTAAAAAACTATAAGTACAAAAGTTAAGAATGTAACAAGTTATATAAAAAATAAATATAAATATTTATATCTAAGTTTAAAATTAACAGCAGTTGAGTTGATGAGTTTTTATCGATAATGGCGTTGCGCCCGCGCAATATGCTCACCGCCCTAACCGGGCTGAGGCCGAGTTTGATTTATGACCAAAACTGCACGCACAAAATAATTCTACTATAGTACACACAAAACCGTTAAAACGTAGTTTAAATTAAGCCTTGTTATTAGCAATATTTTTATTTATATACCTACTTAATTTAAATGACTGTTTGTCTGTAAACCTTATTAAAATAAACCAATAAATTCTAAGCTTCTCTAATGCAAAATACTTTTAACAACGTTTTAATTTGTCCGTGTTATGTTATTAATCTTAAAGGATCAATGATAAGAAATATTGATTGATATTACCTATATCGCAGTCAAATACTCCACAACGTGATTCGTCAAACTCTTATAGAAATGGCAGAAACAGGCAAGTGGCATACACTTCAAGAAGCTGTTAACTTTCTCAACCAGCGAGCGTTATCTGCAAATGGGAAACGGCAATACTACAAGGAGTTAAGATGGTGAGTTGTTAGTTGATTTTATGTTTAAATTATTTTATATTAGTTATGATAGCTCAATGACTCAGACACCCTCATTTTATTCCATAGAGATAGGTTCGATTCTGGCCAGGAAATATACTTATTGTAATTATATATTATAATACTAGGAAATTAAACTGAATATGCGTATTGTTAACACTACTACTACGTGTTAACAGTAAAAAAAAGGAAGTGAGGAAACCACAAGCTGAGATTGCCAATATATAAAACCCTCTAATCGGCTGTGTATAAGCATGGTGGGTATAATAATTGTATTCGTGAGAAGGCTCGAGATCAGCAGTAGGACTTTTATGGCAGGCTATTATTTATTCATTTATTTATGGAAAACCTACAGCTAAATACATTTTAATAGACATCTATAATTAACAGAAAAAAGTCAATGACAGGTTTCACGAATTAGCTATTGGTTAAAAGTTATATGCAGACGTAAAAAAGGCACCGAGATGCTTAGTCACTATTGAAAAATTTAGGGCTTAGACACCGCTTGGCTCCTAAAATACTGATTATAAACGGGTCGATGTCATCGTATATATGTACGTTATTTTAATAATTACTTGCTCGCACTAGAAATGAGTTCTGTCTGTAATTGGTAAAACTTAAAGGTACATTAATTGTTGATGTGGGTTGATTAAATCTTATAGATTTCGCTGGAATATTAAAGTGGACTTTGCTTAGAAGATGTGGAGAATCAATATCGAAGGAGATATTTTTTAAAAGAAGTAAAAAATCAGCAATATCTCGTCGATCTTGAAGTGGCAAGAGGTGAAACTTTTTGCAAAGAATAAAATGTGAATCACTAGAGTACAGGATCTTTTCCTTGTAGCATAAATGTCGAATAAAACGCTTTTGCACATGATGAGCGAGGGTTCCATATATGAGATGCATACTCAAAATGACTTCTAAGATATGCACAGTATAAAATTTTTAGCATTTTAATCTCACTGAAGCATTCGATATCCGTAAAGTGAAACCAAGGGACTTAGAGGTTTTACTGACATTTTGTTGATATTCACGTCAAATGCTATCTTGGTACACACCTAAATCACGGATTTCGTTAGTCTTTGGTAGCACCGATAGGGTATAATGGGTTAATATGACATTCTCTTTTCGTCTGGACGTAATGCTCCCTATTAGAGGGATTAAGATCGAGTTGGTTGACGGTACAGTAATGTTCCAGGCGCAGTATCTCTTGCTGAAGAGCATGCATATCGTCCACTGAAGATATCGTTGAAAATATTTTCATATCGTCTGCGGAGCACAGTAATTTGGATGTTCACAAACAATGTTCAATACCATTGACAAAAATAAAAAAAGCAAAGGTCCAAGCAAAGAGCCCTGCGGAAGGCCGCTCGGGATCTTCACTAAACTCGATATGTAACTATTTAAAACGGCAGCTTGCGATCTATTGTCTATGTAATTTATTCGTGCCTTTTGGTGTGGATGATGTGACATTGTAGTTTTCAACTCGTTTAATAACTGTGTTAGATATTTAATAATTGGATCTGACACATTATTGTTCCAGTCGGACTGATAGTTGTTCCTAAAATTAGCATAGTCTAGAAACAAAGACTAAAAGTCTGTTGTAATGAGTTTAATTGTATGTATAGATATAGGTAGATAATAAACTCAATATGAATAACACCGTAAAATTTTATGAAGGTCCAGTTTCTTGCTATTTGCCAGGATTAATGATTAAAAAAAAAGGAGAACGACGTGGTTGAATTATCATATATTAATATTTAGAATAAGTTTTTTATACTCATAAAATTCGCAGTAAATGCCAGCAAATTTCAGAAGAATTATCGTCAAAGCAAACTCAGTGTGAGATCCAGCTACGATTCATGGACCGCAAGATCGCACTTCTGAAGGATAAAATTAATGTGAGGAATTGTACTAGTTTCTTGAAATATTTTTTCTACAGGTTTCTATAGGATTTTATATAGGTTTCTCTGGTATTTTATATAGGTTTATTCAGTTCATTTTTATTATTAATCTTTTTTTAAAATTTAGTATATAGTTATACAAAGTATGTATGACTTTCAGAAGTAGATATGCTAAAATTGGCTTGAGGACATTATTCACTTCGGTACGTCCCCCGGTCCTACAACCCAGTGCGTTATTTATACCATTGGAGGACAACCAACTGGTTGCAGAGTCATGCTTACGCCGGCGCAGGTGGTAAGCGACGCGGGCCACAATCTAGATGTTTTCTTGTACCGTTTTATAGTGAAAACTGCTAGCGTTTACTTCAAACACGGTTAATCGGTGTTCCTCAACCGCGCGGTGTCAAGGAGTCTCTGTGTCTAGTGACAGTGTGCGTTGCACAGTGATGCTAAACGACCACGCTTGCACGCACTATCTCGCGACAAAAACAAAACGTCAAAATGCCGGTGAATCGCGCCATACTAAACTCGTTTCAGAGTTGCGCGCGGGTCATCAGCGCGCTTATAAGACGCGTTTGCCACCCACCCGCGCGGGCGGTAGCCGTGACTCCGAAACCAGCCTTAATCTGTACGTAGAGTGTAAAGCAGACTGCTGATAAAGATCATTACATCTAACCGCCTTTATAAAATTTAATTACACTTTACTTTATCTTATATGAAATTCCAGGATGACCTACTAAACGCAAACGCTCGGTTTTGCTACACGGAGAAATGGTTGGTAGCTCGAGCTGAATCACAAGAGCTTGAGTACAAAGGTAAAAATGACGAAGTTCCAAGCCGTCGCACTGAACATGAAAAGCGTGTGCATCAAGAATTGATAAAAGCTTATGAATTGCAAGTTAAGGTACTATATTAACGCAAAATGTGGTCATACCTTAATTTTCAGATTTATTTTACTACACCGTTTATTCGAGGCTTTTTGGTAACACAGGTTGGAAGCACATTTATTGGTGTTGTAAAGCACTATAGGTTGCGGTAACTACTTTTCGTTAGATAGGACATTATTCTGTCTGATGTACCTACTCCAGCAATAAAAAAACCTTTGTGTAGCGACTGTAGCGTAATATATTATAATAATTACACCTTATGCTATTTTATCTATAAGGAAGATACGGGACGATTTCATAAGGGCTGTGCCAAAATAACTCTGCCACACCAGAGGCGTTGCGTGACGCCATTGCTCGTGCGATAATATCAAAGTCATGCGTATAGATATCGGACCAGGAGGGATGGGTGCATAGTATATCCTACGTATTGTGCCCCATCACCGCACCTAAGGCGATTGTCAAGCAGGGCAACATTCTGGTGGGCTTTAGCTCAGCAAAGTTCGAATCGAATATTATATTCGATTTTAATCTCTATAAATTTTAATGTGCTTAGTATAAATATTATAAACGTGAAAATTTGAAAGAATGGATGTATAGATGTATGGATGTATGTTTGTTACCCTTTCACGCAAACACTACTGAATGGATGGATGAAACTTTACTGTAATATAGCCAGCAATAATACACCAGAACAACAGGCTATTATTATCTTATATATAATAATAGCCTATAACTAGCTATAATATAGTCATGGGAAAAATCACTCACCAAGAAGAAAAGAGTGATATATATCTTTTTGATACAAAGATATATATCACTCTTTTATATCTTTAACTCTTTATCTTTACAGTGTATAGTGTCAGTGTCAATTGCAGACAAGTTGAGTTATTATCTGTGAGTGATATTCTAGCAAAGCCGATAAGCGTACCTGTGGCAACGCAAAATATCTGACATTTAAATAACATACACGCCATTTAGATGGCCTTTGACTTTTAGTAAATATTACAAAATTACACCAGAAAGCTATAGTGTTACGATTTATTTTGGCTTGCTATTATATTCGGTTTCCTCGTTCACTTACTATGCATGCGCAGTGGGCGGGCTAATCATTCTTTTTCGCGTGGAACAGGAATGAACTAAAGACTTAAAGATATAAAGACACATTTTGAACGCAAGTGATATACATATCTAATCACTCTTCGCGCCGGATATATATCTTTTGAGTTAATCACTCAGGAGTTACACACCTCTACTATAATATATAATAGTATATAACTAGCTGCCCGGCAGACGTCCTGCCCAGAAAAGCTCCAATCGATATTTAAAAAATAAAAAATAGGGGTTGATCGTAGAGGGTTGAAAATTTACGGTTGTATGTATTTTTTAATTTTGTATCCTAAAAAAATAAAAATAAAAAGTTTATATAAAAATTTAAAAAAATTAAAAAGGATTCGGAGAACATCTATTTTTCATCCCCCTAAATGTTAAGGGTAGTCCACCCCTAATTTTTTTTAAATTATTAGATAAATTTTTATTTTTTTATGATACAGCATTAAAAAATACATACAGCCTTACATTTTCAACCCTCTACGATCAACCCCTATTTTTTAATAGCGATATTTTTAGAATTTTCTACTGGGATGGATGGGATGATTTAGATTTTAATTTGAACCAGGTAGATGGCGCTGCAATCGGGTACCAGAATTTAGGTGTTCTTTTTGTTGTTGTATGTGTTGAAGTTTGTCCAGGAATGGTTTAAATAAACGATTGGACCCAGTAGGTGGCACCGCAATACTCCTCCTCAGCTCTGGGGCTGATTTTGATGAAATATTTTGTTTATTCAAGTGGATTTGAGAATAGTTTAGATTAACATTTGGTCCCGGTAGATGACACTGGAATCGGGTTCTAGATTTTTATTTTTTAAAGGCAGGACAACGTCTGCCGGGTACAGCTAGTAATTTATAAAGATATAGTGTGAATTATCCAAAATATTACGATATTCCATCACCACGTGGGTGAAACGTAGGCAGCGTCAAAGGCAGGACACCTGCTGCATTGGGTGATGCAGAAACGCGAGACACTGATCTTCAGTATGATGCAGACACTAACCGGGCACGGGTGCGTCGATAAGTATCTGCATCAGATTGTGGGATGTTTGTCTTCTGCTCAGTGCCGCGAATGCGGCTTTCTAGATACTGTGTTCCATGCGTTGGTTGAATGCGCTGCATAGGCACCTCAAGGTTCGAGCTCGAGGCAGGCACATAGTAGGGTCAATCGACTCGCTTGGTAGCTTGATCCAGGCCATCCTACACAGCAAAGATCACTGAGGTGCGGCATCAGCTTTCTGCGAGGCAGTAATGTCTAAGTAGTAAAAACAAGGAAGTCGCCAAACGATTGAGGGAGGGAGCTGGACATGCGACTCACGAGTACCAACGTCAGTCCGGTGTCTGGAAGCGTAGATATGCGCAAAATGTCCTCGAATGATTCTAACACAGGGGTCCACCAACGTTTGGGGATGTGGTGAAACTTAGCCTCTGTTGGTGAAGTAGGTCACTCTACTTCCCGGGGTGACTTAGACCTTGATGCGTGAATGAACATGGGTGTAACTACGTTCTAAACCTCATTATCTTCCACCTCAAGCGCTGGTACATGTGAGCCAGGTTCAGGTTTAGTGGTGTAGTTGAGAACATCTGTATCAGAGTTCCACAGAAGCCGGCGGCGCTTAATCTACGAAACATTATTATAATAATACGAAATATATTAAACGTATTCCCCTTGCTTTAACAAAATAAAAAAGGGTTGTGTGAAAATAGCTGCGAAGCCCTAAAAGTTGAATAATAAATTATAGTAAATAAAATATTTCTAGCAACGTGAAGACAGTTTGGAGTATTGGCAGCAACGTTTTTCTATTGACACTGCCAGAATAAATCGAAATCTATCAAAAATGTGTGACCAGTTACGAGTGGTTGATAAAAGAAGGAAAGAACTTCAAAAACTGGTAGGTATTATAATATAAGCTGTACTTTTATGAGAAAGATATTTGTACGAATACTTTCGTAAGACTGCATACACATAGAGCAAACGAATGCGATTCGGTGATCTGTTTGTGGCCTGATTCCCATGAGGATAGGCAGGCACAATTGATCTTCACTTGCTGTGATCTTGGCACACGTCATTCGCTTCAATCCCACTGATAATATAAAGGCGTAGTAGACCTGAGCTGAACGTAAACAAGTGGCCTTAGTGGTGTGGGCTTCCGACTTGTACATAGAGGGTTCTTCTATAAAATTAAATGTCGATAGTAATTTGTCTTCTTCAGTCCATATCTAAATACATAAAGACTTTTTATCTATTCTTTAGTAATTAATAAGTACATAATTATGTATTCATATTATTATGTACATAACATTATACGAGTCCTCATGAGACATAACTGTAGGAGCTTGGCTGCGCTACTCCATGGAATTGGGCATGCACGCCGGCATAAAATACGCCTAAGCTCAAGAGCTCCTCTATTTTTAATGAGGACTTTCTTTGCCTGTCTGGATGGCGACCACCCCTGCCGCCGCCGACGCCGCCATAAGAACCTTGAGTTGTGTTCGGGGATCAGTGGTCAGGTATCAGTTCTCCCTTCAAGATCTGCAGTAAAAAATATATTAATTCAAAGGTGTATAAAATGTGCTAGTAAAATGTTAACACATAATATTATTATAATATAAATAATATTTATTGCTTCAGATATTAATTTCTTTAGTTTAAACTGTCATTAGCGCGTGGTGTAAGCACATCTATACACAGAGTACATTGTATAATATCTACATTTATAATTATATTTTCAGTACGATTTACATGCTGGCGAAATGAGAGCTTGGCTAACCTTCAAACGTGAACGGGCTGCACGACTGGCACGGGAGGCTCGGTTGCGTGCTTCGGCAACACGAATACAATCCTGGTGGCGGGGCATCATGGTCCGGCAAGCAATTGGAGCCTTTCGATTTTTAAAAAATACCAAGAAATCAGTAGCTAAATCAAAAAAGAAGTAATAGTAGTAAATAATATCTCATTTTGAGAGAATAAAATTTAGAATTATAATTTGTTCATTAAATATAAATAAGAAAAATGTATTGTGATTATAATTCATTGGATTCACCACTGACAATACTGACATAGATAATATTAAATTATATATGTCGCAGAACGGCCTCGTTCTCACGACATCTTCTTTAGTTATTGCAGGTTTAGTGGGCGTCATCAGGATAAAATGCGAGCATAAAACACAATAGCCACGGTTTATACACTTTTAATTTAGATTTAAACGATATTTAGACATAGTTTAGACCGAGCAGCGGGTTCAGGGCACCCGCTCATACTCAGCTTCAATACTTTCTTTAAAATACTCCATGGTCCAACTCGACCTGTTGCCACCAACTCTCCATATATTCAATATACTCTATGCCACCAACCAAATGTGCTACAAAAACTCCTCAGTCTACCCAAGTAGATATTACTCAAAGTATAGAAGGCGCTGACCCCGCTCTAGACATGCTCTGCTCTCATTGGTCGTTTATTAAATTACAATATTCATAACTTTTATTAGGTTAGAACGATCTTTAAGTTATAGAAACATTTAACAAATCAAATTAAATTAAATTAAGGATTTTAGAAGTTATTAAAATGTTAACAAATGATATTGTGCGTTATACATCCAGTCAATAATACATCCAATTATAACTTCCCTCCGACACGGCCTTCCTGACGTATTACACGCCCTCGTGTAATAGGCCGCCCATTATGGATTATCTGCAAAAAGAAAGAGATATTATAGTTCGGCCACTCCTGACCAAGGACATCGTGTACATTTTATCTTCTGCGCAACAACTTCATTCTGGTATTTTTTTTCTGAGATCCGAGTCCTAACAGACTCCAGACAACACACCAAATCAAGTCAGCAGTATCGAAACTGCCACCTCGTCGCCCATCGAGCTACGCATTTTGGGTCAAATATCAAAACACAAATCAAAATATCTCCAAATAATACCCAGCTTCTTATTCTATCGATACCACTTTTCAATCGCTACCTCGCCTCTCATTCACTTTGTAATGGCCACCTCGCACCTATTTCACTGGCCACCTCGCCTCTATTTCACTGGCCACCTCGCCTCTATTTCACTGGCCACCTCGCCTCTATTTACTGGCCACTAATGACTATTTTAACATCAAACTCACAATAAACTTTCAAAATTTTCAACGACTTATTTCAAAAATAATATCACAAAGTCATAATCTCTACATACCAACTCATTTTAAGTATAGTAACTTGAAAAATACCTAGGAATACTAGAACTACTGTTCAGGTTTCAAAAACTCTTTAAAAAAACCTAGTTCACTCTCAGGCTTCAAAAACTCTTTAAAAAACCCAGTTCACTCTATATGTACCTCTAAATTTAAAAACTACATGTTATAATAGTCAACTGCATTTACCACGTTTAATAATGATTGAAATTCCATTATTTTAACTTCAAACAAAAACCGTATGAACGCATCAGTCATCCAACCCGCTAACAACACTTCTCAATCAGTCAATCAACCAACAAACACATCTAGACTAAACGAGTGTGTTCTCTTAACCAACCCCCGCTGGGCGTGGCTCGGATGACACTATTTTGACCAGAATATACAATCAGAGTAACCAAGGTTATCACTCTACGGGCTCCAGGGTCGACAATTTATGAAAACTCATAATAATAGAGGAACAAACAAACTCAAAATAATTTTCCAATTTACAATGCGTTCAATAACTAGGGTATTCACCCTAATTCGAATTTGAAACTATCACAAAAATAATCTTAAATAAAAAATCAACTTACCAAAGTGTCTACTAACGTAAATACCCCCTGAGTACCTTATAGTGGCTTTCAAACTTCTTCATAGCCACACTTTCTTCACGGTAAAATTATAATCATCTAAATCTAAAATGTCTTTCATATAACGCCTGTAAACTTAGTCATAAAACCAACGGAAAACATAGCGTAGCAATATTGTATCATAATCACTTTCCACTATACGTTATCTAAGTAAAAAACTCAAAAACTAGACCTGATTTTCACATAAAAAAATCTTGGAAGGTAAACTTGAAAAGACAATTAATACACGCACATCGTTTATAACGAACACAAATTTTCTTGCAAGTAACCAACTCCCAAAAATAATGATGAAAAAGTAAACTACCTACGTAATTTGTTCGTTTTCCATTTTTTTGGCAACCATATCGTAATTTTTCGTACACGAAAAATATCACTTAAATATGAGGGTAGTAAAATTGTCTACCACAAACAATGAACTATAATTTTTTTACATTAAAATTCTTAATTTTCAGAATTCACACTAAAATAATAAATAAAAATTACCATACCTCCTGTGCCAAGTAGAATAGGCACGTAATTTTTACCTTAGATTAGACTTCACGATCCATAAAACTGCCTTTCTACTCGCTGTACTAACGTGAATTTGAACCATTGCTGGCACACAGTAGGCCCAACGGTGACCAAACCATGCATAGGCCGACACACCGCCGCTCCACAGGCACATTCAGGACGTCACCACTACGTCGCCGCTATTGCCGCCGATGGCCCCGACATGTCAATCGTCCTCAAATACTTTTGCTTCCACTGTGGGCATCCTTCAATCCATCAGCACGCCTTCTTATACTGGCAAGGCTTCGCAGTCATTGCTTTCATTGTGGGCACAGGCTGAGATCCCACTTCTGATGTCGCAGAACGGCCTCGTTCTCACGACATCTTCTTTAGTTATTGCAGGTTTAGTGGGCGTCATCAGGATAAAATGCGAGCATAAAACACAATAGCCACGGTTTATACACTTTTAATTTAGATTTAAACGATATTTAAACATAGTTTAGACCGAGCAGCGGGTTCAGGGCACCCGCTCATACTTCCAGCTTCAATACTTTCTTTAAAATACTCCATGGTCCAACTCGACTCGTTGCCACCAACCAAATGTGCCTCTCACCTCCACTCCTCAGTCTACCCAAGTAGATATTACTCAAAGTATAGAGGGCGCTGACCCCGCTCTAGACATGCTCTGCTCTCATTGGTCGTTTATTAAATTACAACATTCATAACTTTTATTAGGTTAGAACGATCTTTAAGTTATAGAAACATTGAACAAATCAAATTAAATTAAATTAAGGATTTTAGAAGTTATTAAAATGTTAACAAATGATATTGTGCGTTATACATCCAGTCAATAATACATCCAATTATAACTTCCCTCCGACATATATATATATATATATATATATATATATATATATATATATATATATATATATATATATATATATATCTAATATATAAAATTCTCGTGTCACAGTTTTCGTTGCCATACTCCTCCGAAACGGCTTGACCGATTTTGATGAAATTTTTTGTGCTTATCCGGTATCTATGAGAATCGGCCAACATCTATTTTTCATCCCCCTAAATGTTAGGGGTAGTCCACCCCTAAATTTTTATTTTTATTTTTTAGACAAAATTTTTAATTTCTTTTTTTTTATGATACAACATACAAAAATACATACAACCCTAAATTTTCAACCCTCTACGATCAACCCCTATTTTTTAATAGCGATATTAGTATTTTTACAATTTTCTACTGGGATGATTTAGATTTTAATTTGAACGATTCTCATGAAATTTTGTGTGCATATTGGGTAGGTCTGAGAATCGGACAACATTTATTTTTCATCCCCCTAAATGTTAAGGGTAATCCACCCCTAAATATATTTTTTTTTGTTTAGTTTTTTATTTTTTTTATTTTTTTAAGATACAGCATTAAAAATACATACAACCCTAAATTTCCAACTTCTACGATCAACCCTTATTTTTTACCGGGTAGGACGACGTCTGCTGGGACAGCTATATCTATATATATAAAAGAAAGTCGTGTTAGTTACACTATTTATAACTTAAGAACGGCTGTACCAATTTGGCTGAAAATTGATGGGGAACCAGGAGACAGATATAGGATACTTTTTATACCGTTGGAACCGGTAGGTGGCGTTGAGATCGGGTTCTAGAATCCTCTTAATCACCGGGAGCGATTTTGGTGATTTTGTTTTTGTGTGTTTGAGTGGGTTCCCGGATGGTTTAGATTCGCAATTAGAACCGGTAGGTGTCGCTGAGATCGGGTTCTAGAATCCTCCTAATCACCGGGAGCGATTTTGGTGATTTTGTTTTTGTGTGTTTGAGTGGGTTCCCGGATGGATTAGATTCGCAATTAGAACCGGTAGGTGGCGCTGAGATAGGGTTCTAGAATCCTCCTAATCACCGGGAGCGATTATGGTGATTTTGTTTTTGTGTCATGAAACAAAGTTTTTAAGGAATTCAGAAAATATGGCGGTACGAAGTTCGCCGGGTCAGCTAGTATATATATATATATATATATATATATATTTAAACCACTGATCTCTATATTAGACTTCCTAGTTAACTAGATGGCAGCACAAGTGAAAGTTGAAGTGAAGGTGTGTGCTCATTATCATGCATGGTAGTTTGCCTAGCATCCGCCGCATACTGCTGGAGTGTGAATGTTGTTGCAACCTGCATTGCGTCCTGCAACACCAAGCCCAATGCTTCTTGAGTCCCGCAAGCTCGGCTCACTGCAAGACTATACTGCAGGCTAGTAAAATCAGTTAAAATGAAAATTTTAAATTAGTTAAAAATGAAAAATAAAATTACCATACCTTTCAATTTTTTAGTCTTATATATTTCTGTCATAATAATTAAAAAACACCATAGGAGGGTGAAAAATACTTTACGACCTTTTCTCATACATACCAAATACATCATAGAGTATATTGAATATATGGAGAAAATACATATATAAAAATCATTAAAATAGGTTAAGCAGTTTCAGAGGAGTTCGACTACAAACACTGTAACACTAGAAATTTATATATTAGTATAAACTGTCAAAAAGCGAGAGTTGGGAGAAATAATGTATGTAGCGCCATGTAGGCTGTATTCTTTTTTTATGTCAAGACTATAGTTTTGGGAACTCATTTTTTCATCCAGCTTAAATTAGTAAATATCTAATGCCTCCTCTTCACAATCGTCGAACACAGACGATTACAAGCGAGTACGATCGTGTAGAGGGCTACTCGTCTATAGTAAACCGATCATCGTCCTTATTCGCCCTCGTGATCGCGGTGATCGGTGACTTGTCGGTTTTTCGGGCACGCATCAAAGAGAATTCTTTTAATTTATGAATTAAATTATATCTATGCTGTCTGTGTTCATATATGAAATGGTTGAATGGTCTAAGCAACACACAGACCTTTTTCCTTTTTGGATAATTTCTTGATAATTTCCGTTACATCATAGGAAGTTTCATCATCATCAAGTGGGGCCAGCTTTATTTTCAAAAAATATCTTAAGAATTGCTCTAAAATAAGTGATAAGTTACAAGAGAAAATGTGAACTGTGCATTGAAATATTCTTTTCATCTTTCTCCAAAGATGAAAACTCCTTTTCACAAGATCTCTGTTGTTAGCGTCAGATAAGTTACCGCACTATCTGCATTAGACAACGCTGTATAGATTATGTACCTTCGTCTACCTTTTTGGCGAATAAAACAACGATAATTACATACTGTCACGTGTCAACTAATTTGACGTCCAAAATAAAATGTGACGTTTTTGTAATCTTTCGTTTTTGTTTGATCTCAGCTCTGTCATTTTAACTTATTTTCAGTTGCACGCTTTCATTAGAGTTTGAAGGTATTGTTGGAGAAAATAACACAACAAAATAAATACACGTCGAACATTTTATTTACAGATATTTGTTAAGTATGTCATATTAATCGATAGACATTTAGTAAGGTGCAGTGCTTCGTAAAGACTGTGATACTAATTCTAAGAAGTTAAAAGTTTGTTGAAATTACAATTCTTGGAAAGTTGGATTGTCATCAAGCGAGTTCGGTGAGTAATATTTGGTTTCAACAATAGTGGCTGAATAAGAACCACAATTTCTGTTACTTTTTATTTGCTGTTATTGAACTTCATTCATGATCATCTTTGCTATGTTATTTTCTAACTTTCTAATTTAGTATTTAATACATTGGAAACGAAGGTCAATAATCAAAAATATCTATACAAACTATACCATTATAATTTTTATGAAAATAATTTTAATGTAAAAGGATTACAATGACTTTATTTACTCATCTGGATATATTATATTCCAAGAAAACTCACAATTTTATATTTTATGATACAAAAACTTTTACTTTTTTATTAGGTTTATTACCAAAAAAAGTGGTAATATAATAATGCTCTACCTAGAGTGTAATAATACAGTGTAAAAGTTCAACTTAATGGAATCATATCTGAAGCAATGACTTATCTATAGCTCAGAAGAAATGCATCATTATTTCTATCTGTGCAGGAATGGAGAAAGAATTGCAATTTTCTGTGGTCGGGCGGCCTGTTGTAAGAGGTGACAAAATAACCCACAGCCAGGTGGTATGGTATTTGCTGTCTGAATAGCTACCACCCTGGATCTAGGCTATGTCGCCATAATATCCTTGAGTTATATTCTGGCATTACTACCCAGGTTCCAATCTCCCTTTAGAGTCACAGAACATTGGTAGCTTTTTTGGTCTTACCAAGGTCCATAGGCAATGGTGACCGCTTCCCACCAGGTGGACCACTACGACTAGCAGACACTGAACCCATGCAATAAAAAAAACTCCTTTAGCTCTTTAGCATAAGCTCAGGAGAGACAGAATAGAAATCGAAACCACATCTCTGTTTCAAGAGCTAGATTGTGTCTAGAAATCTAAAAGACACTTATTACTCTAGCTCTTTTAAGAACTGAAAGAGCTAGAAGTAAGTCATGTTGTGATATGAAGGGCAGTATTTCAGTTCATATTGACAGTAACAAATTAGAAATCTATTTAAGAAATGAAGATAGTTATAATATTATTAACATAATAATAATATTATTCTCTTTGCTCAAGATTTGTCATCATAAAATTAATTTATATGAAAATTATTTTAATGCATTTGCTCAATTATTCTTAACTTTGTTTTTGTAAGCACAAGTTCCATTTATAACTACTTGGTTAAAGTGATGGAGACTCACTTCAAACACTCCAAAACAAGAGCACACCACTTTCCTTAACCTGCACAGTGTCTGCCAGTTCTGGGCTAGAAGTTTGGTCAGGTCAGCTTGCACTCATCCTTTCAGTGACACTTACAACGGCCAACCGGTCACTGACCACCTGGTAGCCCCTAATATGCTTTTTTCACACCTCGTTCCTCCTCCATCTCTTGTATGTGACCAAATCAGTGGAGATGGTGAGCCTCAATCTTATCAATTATATTGGGCTTGGCCATGAGGTTTTCTACTTAGGAGTTAGTTCAGACACTCCAGCATACACCTTGAGCTTGAACCTTCCTCTCTGTGACTAACAATTGGTTCTCTTCTACACAACAAGTTCTTTTTAATAATGTACATCAATATGTTGTCAATACTACATTGTGCTCTGTGTTTCTGATTGAGTCAGTGACTTTTGTCTATTTAGTTGCTAACTGAGCAAATGAGAGATAAGTGTATAATGAAAACCAGCTTATTTTTATCTCTCATCAAGCTACCAAGTTTACTTTCAATAATCTGTCTACAAACCCATTGTCACTAGATAAAAATTTGATATGAAAGTAAAGAAGCACTCAAATGATTAAAAACACCTTAAATATGACATATTTTTTCTGAACCAGAGGATTTACTTATTTTAACGAGCTTACATATTAGTAAACTTATTTTACAATGACTAAATGACTCCCAAAACATTTTTTTTATTAAAGCTATTCATTTAAAATTATATCTTTCCATGTATGAAAACTGTTTGTTTACATGTATGATATTTTTTTATTTATAATTTTATAATTTTATATTGTACTTTTGAAACAAATATAACAATCTGTCTCTCTTTTCTTTTTTGTGAGCTGCTACACAAGTGTAATTAACGTTGTATTAACGTTTAATTAAAAATAATCCAGCAGATAGACAATGATTCTGAGATCAACTAACTGAAACAAATAAAAAATTGTTTGTAGAAAATTGCAGGAATTGAATTAATGTCTTATTAAACTTAAAATTGAAAAACCACAATTTTCGGCATGCTTAGCTTGTATAATAAATATTTTCACCAATCGTCGAGAAATAATTGGATGTAGTTACGCAAAAAGGTTCCGACCCACAAAATATTATTTCTGAATTATTAAGGATTAAAGTTTTAGCTGTATTTCCGCATTGATGTACTTGTTTGTGTCTATGGGTTCTTAGGTAAATATAAGCGTAAATGTATCATTTTTTATACAAATAAGTTTAACTTCATCAATGCGGAAATACAGCTAAAACTTTAATCTTTAATAATTCAAAAGTGACATCGTATGGGTTGGATCATTTTCGCGTAACTACGTCCAATTGACAATGCAGATAATCCAACATGATTTAAAGCCATCAACAAAGTTTAAATAATATGTGTAGTACTACAGATTTGGTTAGAAAAATTGTAGTGTGTCTTAATTGCAAATTGTGTTGAGACAGGTGATTATTATATTATAACTTATAATAATGGTGTATATATATTAGTTTGTTTTTTTATCTGATCTATGAACTGAACATTGATGATGGTGTCACAGTAAAATTTGAGAGGGTTTATGACAAAGTTTGTGTCTGGAAGTTGCCAACTGTTTAGTGTCATTCGATTATTTTGGGTACTACATTACCACAAAAACTATTGTAATACTTGCAACAACTCAGGAGTGTTATGGTAATAAAAGAACAGCATCTGGTCACAATATTTTTAATCATAGAACCTACTACTTACATATATGTCATCCACTGACTCTTCACACTCAACAAGCATTTTTAGAACATATCACCATCCCTCCAACAACATTACAGTATAAGAAACTTACCAAATTGGCACAACTGATAGCGGATTGAAGTCATTGATAAAGTATTTTAATTAAAGGGTTATGAATGAAAAGAATTTAATACATTATTTTTTGGAAATTTTAGATTAAAGTTTTACATGTTATAAAATAAACAGTATAATAAATCTATCATGTCTGCCAACATGAAAATAAAATATAGTGAATACTGTCTATATACAATTGTCAAATTTTGAATTCTATCTAGTACACAATACATAGATATGTATGTCTGTAAACAATTACCACATATTAGAGAAATATTATTATAGATAACTACTTACTCTATACAAAACAGGCACTAATCACCAAAGAAATAAAAATATAATATAATTATTCAATTAAGGAAATGGCCGATTGTATCCTTTAGAAATAAGAGGGTACATAACAAAATTATTTATTAACTTCAAAAAGAAACAGGACAAGAAGATCTATGCTACTAAATAACTGTTTAATAGTATGTTAGGCGTCCGTCTAAAACCCATTTACTTCATTTTGGTGAAGCTTATAGGGATTCGGCTTTTGCCTGATGCTTTGAAGATTTTACCTAAACTTGAACTTTTCATTAAATTTTTGACACTAACTAGATCCGCAAACAGTGCAAGGTCATATTGAAAAAAAAAGACGGTGTGTATCTCGGGAGCCCCGACAGAACTGATAACTTAAACTAATTTAACGTGAGAGAAAGGGAAGCCAGACAAACTGGTGCCGTAACGCGTTACATAACGAAGCGGTTTACCCCCTACAAGAAGTTATCACTTAAAAAATAGTTGGAGAGCTATTGTTTCTAATGGTGTGATAATAACAAACATTCATTTAATAGAAGGGTGTGTTGTATTCATATACATTTTATTAGACTAGTAGTACAGTTTTAAAATATTTTTTGATACCGATTATCAAACCAATCTTAATCTTAATACGATCATTATAAGTAAACGCGAATTCAAAGAACTTCTGTTTTAATGACACTGTAGTATTTTTAATTAATTAAAGAGAAATAAATGTTTTAATGAGGGTGTAGGACGCTGGTGTGCGTTGGTGGTTTACTGAGTCGGTGCAGTTGTTCGCCGCGCGGTACAGTAATTAGTGCGTTAATCGCGCTAGCTGGGTTGATGCAACTGCGTTTCCGAGAAGCCGATCACCGGGGCTCGCGGAGGAGCGGCAAATTGCCGACAGATATGTATGCCGCCTGTCGGTAATTGCAAATATCACTCGATACACCGCCGTGTACGACTTTGTGGTCCTTGTATTACAAGAACGACTCATGTAAAGGACTACTGCCTACATAATTGCTATCGTGTACCTACACAACTATTTTTGCTATTTAACAAGGTACATACTTATATAGATATAATTTAATCGCAGATTGTAAAGCGCAACTAATCCATCGTGTAAGAACATAAGAATGCCAATTTCATCATGCCACGTACCTATTATCATTTAAACGAAACGCCGTTGCAACTCTTTCTCGGTAATCTCGTCTGCAAAAGTGGGACACCTAATTTCTCCTGTTTCCTCGTATTTGATATTGTGTGGATGTGTAATATGAAGAAATTGATACTAGCGCCAGTTTCATATTGGATAACTTATTAATTTGGTTCTTCCTTACTATGAACTGAGGTTTCATTTAGTGAATGGATGTAGCACTAACTTTTATTTATAATGTAACTATCGACTTGTACGTTTCTGCAAATTTTACGAGTATATTAATAAATCATCATCATTGGTAAAACCCAAAAGTAAATATCTATCTGATTAAACATATATAAAATTAACAAAGGTCGAGTTAATGTAAAATGAAGAAATAATTGCTCCCGCAAATTTTAAATACTAATTCCATGGATTTACGTGATTTCTTTGGTATAAAAATTGTCATGGTTCATGCTTATTAACGAAAGTACTATCCTTTCATTCGGATTCGCTTGCGTAAATTTAGAGCCTCAATATGTATAGGTTTATTATACCAAAAATCGATATAATAAATAAAATAACTTTCACATTTATTATTAGGTTGTATATGTATATGTTAGTAGATAAAATCACTGGGTAATGCATAATCATGAAGGACTAGGTATTATTTAATTTTGTTATAACTTTTACACTCAATTGTCTGAAATGTATAAAATATAGTCAAGATAATAATAGGTTTCTGCTAAAAGAAATATTTTATATTTTATTTTTCTGAGATATCGATACTTTGTGCAGAATTAAAATTAAGACGCTATAATAAGTTCTCAGAAGTACTCATAATTGCTCCGTTGCTCTTCAAGCCAGGACATAGCAGTGAAATCATCCATGAAAAATGTAATCTATTAAATGCACATAATACGAGTCGTATGCAGATCAGTATTAGCGAAACCCTTAAAAACAAGTGTAGCACTCTTTATTTGCCGAACATCTCAAATTACATTGCTAGCTAAAAACGTGTGTATTTGTCTATTCAGCTATCGAAAACTTAGCAATTACATTGTCATTGCTTAGGCAATCATTGGTTTTCTGCGAATAGCTAGACTAGGGCCCGCTCACTGCGCATGCGGCAATTCCTGGAATTACGATGTCGTTTTGTAAATAATGTAATTGAATGTTAGGTATATATATTAACACATAATCATTCTGAATCCTTTTCAAAGTACAATCTTTAATTTTACTGTTGTAACTTCTTTTTATTATCTCGGTTATCTTTAAACTTTATACGTTACTAAGGCTCTTTGTGGTTTGGTCGCGTAATTTTTGTAGAAACTCTATTTTTATTTACTTGAACGATTAACAGTTATAATTATAGTGACTAGACACAACGTAATAAAGTAACATTATTGATAATACAGAGTTTACCGTTTACTGCATATAAGAGCAATTGTATCGTTTAACTTCGTTGATCTAAATTTTGTATCCGTACCCTGCGAAAACTATCACATTTCCGGCATAAAAAGTTTTGCATATTGATCCCCGATATTAAAAGTACCTATATAATGTATCAAATTTCATACTGTACTGTTTATTCCCAAAGCCATGAATAATTGAACACATAGACAAAGTCAGTTTTATAATGTATTTCTTAATCGTCATCTTACCAAAAATATCAGTTGTGTTCAGAACCCGATGTCGGCAATCCTACTTTGCCATCTCCACTCCTTGGAATACAAAATTGTAATACCATAAGCACGCAGCACGATATCTCAGGAACTTATAGTACCTAATAGACTTAAAATTTGGCATGGACGTTCCTTTCACCGAGTAGAGGTCAGCTAAGAACGGATTTTATGGCACGCAAAGCGGACGGGTATCAGCTAGTATTATATAAATTGACATTTTAGTGTTTTACGAATACTTATAATTGAAATGCATAATATTTTCTTTAGATAATAATCTACATAGTAAAACGTCTGATTAATATGCGTTTTGTTTCGTCCGCACAGTAATATTACTAAAACACTGAAAACTCCTAGTACTTACTGATTCATGAACCTTTTTATTATAATTAGTTTAATTTTATTCTCACCTCCAATGACAAATGTGCGCTAATGGTGCAATAATTGTTGATTCACTTATAATGTACTTTTCATTTCTATTGGTTTATGATATATGTACGTAAGGGCGGGAGAGCACACGATGCGTTGCGGCGCCGGAACGTTGTTATGTCGCAGCGGCGCCGCCGGCGCCTCAGCAGTTGGACAGTCGCTTAATAAAAATGGATCGTAAAAGACGTCTGTTGTTGGCCCTACTATGTACCCATGCGTGTGACGCATAAACAACTGAGCGGTGCCGCTCCGACGTCGCAACGCATTCATCCCCTCCGCGCCTCGTCTCGGTGGTTGCGAATCCGGTGCGGCGCCGCAGCGCATCGTGTGCATGCCACAGATATTTCTATGTAAAATGACGCAGCCACACCGCTCCGGCGCCGCACCGCCGCCGCAACGCATCGTGTGCCCCCGCTCTAACTAAAAATACTATAAACAACACTAAATAAATACAGTCGTGGTATGAAAAAGGTTGCCAGTTTTCAAATTAATTCATTTAACGTTCCGCGAGCACATATTACACATTCAAACTAAGTCACAGAACGGACTGTTCCACAGACAATTATGTTTAATTATTTAACAATAAAGTTTAAAATTACTTAGATCAAAGTTTCTTCAAACTTGTCTCAGGAGATTATTAAGAGATGTAAAACCCTTTTATTAATTTTTAACCGACTTCGAAAAAAGGAGGAGGTTCTCAATTCGTCGGAATCTTTTTTTTTTTTTTTTTTGTTCTTTTTTTTATGTATGTTCGCCGATTACTCCGTCGTTTATGATCCGATTTACGTGATTCTTTTTTTGTTCGACGCGGAATAGCTTCCAATTGGTCCCCTAAAAATTTTACATAGTTTGGCCCAGTAGTTTTCATTTTATGGACATTTTTCATGGAAATAATTTTCACTCCGTTCCATATGTTCGCCGATTACTCCGTCATTTATGATCCGATTTACGTGATTATTTTTTTGTTCGACGCAGAATAGCTGCCATGTGGTCCCCTAGAAATTTGACATAGTTTGGCCCAGTAGTTTTCATTTTATGAACATTTTTCATGAAAATAATTTTCATTCCGTTCCATATGTACACCAATTACTCTGAGATTTATGTTTCGATTTACTTGATTATTTTTTTGTTCGACGCGGAATAGCTGCCATGTGGTCCCCTAAAAATTTGACATAGTTTGGCCCAGTAGTTTTCATTTTACGAACATTTTTTTGTTCCGGGTTCTTGGGACCTATATTTTTTAAGAAGCGCGGCACCATTCGTAGGTCCACCCATACATAGCTAGACACTAAAAAGTAACAAATAAAAAGCAAAACATAAAAATTACTATATTTTGAAAATTACTAAGCACCGACTTTAAGATGTTTTAGATAATATATATTAATAATAATAGCTTTAGAAATAAGTTATTTTATACATTTTAGTTTTTTAGTTTTTGAAGTCGGTTTTTTTAAACGAAGTTTTTAAATTTTTAGTATTTGTAATAAACGTAGTGATTATATCCTCTTTGTTTCTTATTGTTAATCTCAGCGTCTGTTATTGTCAATATTGTAGTTTTTTATCACGTTTCTATATTTTACAAAGTTAACATTTTTTTTAATGTTGGCAGTAGTTTTTTGTACTCGTGCAAGCAAAAGTCAACTTTTCGATGACGAACCTTTTCATATCGCGATTGTACTAGCTCGAAATATTTTAATCATTCTACATCATTATTTAGTCAGACCACATATCTGAAGATAACAATATTTATTTTGCACATTAAATTTACTGTCAACTACGTCTCCACATCTTAGAAAGTAGTAGTATCTATTTGAGATTGTAATATTTTATAATAAATATTTTTAATATATATTCTCTGCTATTATTTATTTTAATATATCGCTTGCGTGACAAATACTCAAAAAATTAGGTTGGGGAAAAAGTTTCTTCGCATTTTATATAAAAATTCAAAAGGTTTTTTTATAAAGTTTATTTACATTTGACTAAAGTATGTAGGTGCCATTTTGTTAGATAACTTTTTGCCATCTTGTAGGTAGAGACGTGATCCCATTGCTATAAAAATTTTGGGGCTTCTGATCAAAAAACTGCGACAAGTGGTTTTGGCAGTCCTCTCGTGATGTTAACCTGACACTGCCTAAGAAATTCTGCAGAGACCGAAACAGGTGAAAATCTGAAGGTGCAAGGTCAGGACTATACGGCGGATGCATTAACACCTCCCAGCCAAACTCTCGTAATTTTTGCTGAGTGGCTAAAGATGTGTGAGGTCTAGCGTTATCATGGTGAAAAACCACACCCCTTCTGTTGTTTGATTCCGGCCGCTTTCTCTCAACTTTTTGCTTTAATCTCATCAGTTGTTCGCAGCACAGTTCAGAATCGATGGTCCTGCCTGGCGGTAACAGCTCATAATGAATAATGCCCTTCCAATCCCACCATACACACAGCATCACCTTGTTGCGAGCTAACCCGGGTTTCGCCACAGTCTGTGAAGCCTGACCAGCCTTTGACCACGTTCTTTTTCGCATGTTCTTGTCGTAGGTGATCCACTTTTCATCACCAGTTATCAGCTTCTTCAAAAATGGTTCGGTTTCATTACGTCGTAATAAAGAATCACAAATGAGTACACAGTTCATTAGGTTTCTTCCAGTGAGCTCACGAGGCACCCAAATATCGAGCTTTTTTGTGTACTCAGCTTTTTTCAAATACGCCAAAACCGTTTTGTGGTCAATTCCCAGTTCTCCAGCTACATCGTAACTACTAATATGCCGATCTTGCTCGTCTTTTTCAAAAATGCCATCAATTTTGTCCGTAATAGGGCGACCAGAGCGACGTGCATCTTTGATATCAAAATTTCCGGATTGAAAACCCTTAAACCAAATTTGCGCTACTCTCACAGATACTGAATTAGGTCCATAAACATCACAATTTTTTTTCGCGGCTTGTGTTGCATTTTACCTTTTTTGTAGTAAAATTTTAAAATTGATCGAATTTCTTCATTAGATTCACTCATTTTAACAATAAGAAAAACAAATGAAAATCACACATTTTCCTAATTTGAATTTGGAATTGTCTTCTTTTAAATTAAAACTTCTTAATGATACCAAAACCAGCCAGATACAACTGGTATAGCCAAAGAGATCTTATTACAAGTTCATACATACTATATACGAAAAGACTTTTTCCCCAACCTATTACGTCGCACTAAAGAATTGCGTCTAAATTCGCATTACAATTAATGAGGAATTTACATTTACAGATTAATAAGCGTAATTAGTATATAAATTACTTTACTCAAAGATTTTGAATATTATCACAATTTTTACTGCATATGAAGTGAGTCTTTGCTTAGTACTTCGAAAAAAGTAGTCTAGTACCAAAGCGACGAACTATGTGACCTAAACTTGGGAAGGCTTGCGTAGTTGCATCCAACAATGGATTGCAATTGGCGGACGAAGCCGATGAAATTTGCTTTTTTTCTTGTGGTTATAATCAATTACCCATACATGTAAAATTTGAATGTAATTTTGTTGAACATGAATTTTGATACATATGATCCGATAACGGATGTTAATGATCATAGGATATTTTTTATTCCAGAAAATGTGTTAGCTTTCATGGGATATCGATACGAAATTTAAACCAATAAAGACGCGTGAACAACTATTATTACATAGGAGTGCCGTATACTGGTTTGTTATGTTAGGTTTATAAGCCAATTTGGTACTATTTTTTTTTTAATATCCTCTCGAAGTATTCTCCACCAGCACCAGAACCATTAGTTAGTTTTTCACAGCGCGGTGATTACTGTCAATAAATTCTAAATAAAAATAAAAGAATATATTACTTATTCCTAGAGACAATGTATTCCACAGAAAAACTGTAAGCCTAAGAACTATTATGACTAAATCAGAGGTATGGCTGTAAGGGATTTTTGTGAATAATGTGTCATAAACTGACAATAAATCTCAGAATTTAAGCCGTTTGCACTTACGTTTTATAATAAATAAATGGAATTTACTGGCTGCAGTTATTGTGCCATTATACTCGTGTCCAGGTTATAGATCCATTAGTTTTATATAATTTAATCAAAGGTTACGGTATCCTGTCATATTTTCTTTAAATTATTATATGTTAATAATTTTGATATTGATGCAACAGTATCTTATTTGGGTGTAAAATAAATATTTTAGGGAATTTAAAGCTTGGTGGCTAGTAAAACTGATTTATTTCTATAGTTATATAAATCCAGTGCAAGTCCTTAGAATAATGTGGCAATGTGTCAAATTTTCATGTTTATAATGCGTTATTTATATTTAGGTATGGCAATTATAGAACTAGCTCGGGTAAATATTCTATTTAATGATTCACTCAATATCCCTACAATGCTGTATAATTTAATTAAGTTAATGACTCTCGGAACATTTTTAAAGCGTTTTACAGACGCCTTGTCGTATGACAGTACAGAAAACAAAATTTAGATACTAAACAATTTTTTGTGTATCATGTTGAATAAGGCGAGTTCGATAATAATTATTGTCAAAGTAACTATTTTTTACAAGTTTTCTGTTGAATTTTTTTTCTGTTATTATTCACTAATTCAGTTACTATCTAAGGATTTTTCCTTGCCATGCGTTTGACATTTTTCTGACACGGTTTCATATTGTATATTAGGAACATAGAACAAGAAATCTAGTAGTGACAATCGCTGAATAAAAATGTGTGCTGGGATATATTTCGATTTTTCGCAGGTTTACTGCAAATTATGATTTGTTTAGGTTAGGTACATTTTAATGAATGCATTTTTTTATTTAAACATATTTTATCAAACAAAAACAACATCCATAGTGTACTGTAAAAGTATGCCGCCCTCTCCACACGGCCGTAACGCTTGTCCGTGACAGAAAAAATCCCCAGTCTATATAGAAGTTCCACTTCAAAATGGAACTCGGAAATATTTCGAAATAATGCTACTAAGTTAGTTGTAAATGTAGTAATGTAAGTTGACAGGTCAATCTTCTCTCGCTTTTTGAAGTGTTTAAAATCTTTTTATTTAGATTTAAATTTAAAACAAACTTATTAGGTCTTAGAATTATTTATTTTGGACTGATGTGATCTGATCAAGAGTGGTAGACATTTAAAAATACTTTCACCGAAAATTACTTTGACCAAAATCCGTTACCTAGTTTTTGATTATGGTGGTATTTTCTTGGGAAAAAATTGACTAAGTGAAAAGTGTAACTGGCGTACACTTGGCCAGTTTTATACTTCCAAGATCCCTTCTGCTATAGGTCTTTATGTTATATATTTCTTACAGGATGACAGAATAAACAGCGATGTGGGCTCTAGTCGCGGTGGCGGTGGTAGCAGGTGCTTCGTGCGCCGACACCGCCGGCTACTGCTCAGATAATATCTTTAAAAACAACTCCACTTGGATGCAATTCACTAAAGAACCGGTGCCTTTAGAATACGGCTTCGAAGACAAGTTCAAGAGTATCCATTGCTGCGTGAAAGGATATCGAAGTATTGAATGGTATGTTCGATTTTATTTTTGCATTATTATACAAAGCATTTTAATATGTTTAGTAGCAAATTATATATTACGAACGCTTGCGTATAAATAAGTAGATACATATTATAAATTAGGGACTTAATGGTTTTGATTTTATTTTATGTTTAGTGTTAGATATTCCTATTTTATTTGTGACTCAGAAATGTTTGCTTCATTTAGAAATAATCTTATCTTTTAGAAGAAATCTGCACATCGCGATTACTGATGATGATGTATTAAATCCCACAAACGGCATTAGAAAAGCCAATCAGCAGTGGGCTGACATTATACAATAATAATATATTTTTTAAACTTTATCTTTATAAACCCAAATTTAAGACTTTTTTGAGAATTTTGATTGTACATTTAGTTGTTCATTGTTTCTAATAATTACTACTCACTGCTTACTCTTTCAAATTGCGTATACTAAAAACTAGTCGTGTATAAAACTAAAGTAAATACTTATGTAAACTAAATGCAAAAAAATATAATTACTTTTGGAAACGTGTTTCCGATGCTTCACGTACCATTTAGATTCACAACATGAGAGACAGGCAGGTGTGGGGCGATGACGATAAGCAAAAAGTTCTCGGAAATTGCTGATTGTGCGCGCGAAAATAATCATAAACGAATAGAATAACAATGGTCACTCTTCCAATACAGAATTGGCCCGCACCATATATTGAACACGTTATGGCGATCTACAATCTTTTTTACTAAACCAAAGGTAAAAAAGTATCGTTTCTTTGAAGTAATCTTCCGTCACAATTAAATCGATACCAAAAATTGATGATCAAAGCTGGAAACCGGTAATTCCAGTAAAAAATAATTGTTAGTACGATATTATAGAAACTGGATACCGAGATCGCAATCTTTGTATCCCTCCCTCATTTGTTGATTTAATTGATTTTCAACTTACACCGTCTTATTAAATTTCGACCGAGTTGCTGTTTTTTAAGGCGATCCCAGCGTTTTATGTGAAGATGATTAGAATGAAGTATTTTGTATAATAACGAATATCAGACTGAGATTTTGGTAAGAAGCTGAATTTGTGATCATTAACACTTGTTAATACGGCGGACCTGTTTCAATATATAATTGCGATCATGATTACCTACTGATCGCACGTATTTATCTATGAAATATACCTAGCTTTCAGTTATTCATATTATCGTATCGTCGCAATTTGATTTAAAATATTTTATCGGTTCCTCTATCATTTATATTATTAATTCTAGCATGTGCTAGTGAAACTTCGTTGGCGTTGTTATTAAAACAATAGGTGTATTATAATGTTGTGAATTGCAAGGTCAGCGCCATTAAAATGCGCTACGTCTGCCCACGTAAACGGCATAATTCATCGGGATAAAAAGTATCTAAGTGTTGATACGAGATAAATTCGTTTAGTAGTTTTCACGTGATGCTCTAGCAGACAGACAGATAAAAGATTTATAATATATAGAGTTAGTCCCCTGATTTTTTCTCATTTTTAAACGCACTCGAACTATACACATTTATTATGATAGATAATATTTAACCGAGACCACATTGTAGCTCTTACTTCAATATTTTGCAATATGTAATTACTAAATTTCAAACGCCTGAAAGTAAATTATTATAAATATCACCGCGATGCAAGCGCACCTGGTGTGAAAACAAGTGCAGTTCTTAGAACTGGTGATTGGCACTGATTGCTCGGCACTCCGCTCGTCGCCCTCCTCCCGGCACTGAGTTTTTGAGCCGCTCTTAGTCACGTTCATTTCATATACATTCGATGATATACCGTCATAGACATGCTATGAAACATAAAAAGCTTTAAGGCTATATTTGTAAAACAAGGGCTATCCACGCGTCTTTGTCCATACATTTAGAGTCCCCTGTCCTAGAGGTACTTTTATGTCTCGCATTATTCGTTAACGTCCATCTCCAGTCTCGTATCTATTAATATAGTGAATTTTATAAAACAGTTGATTCATATCCACGTAGACTATGAAGACGATACACAGAAACAAACAAACTTAAATTCACGTTTATATGAATGTGTATGAGAGCTTGCCATACAACTTCTTTGCTCGCATAATCTTCGAGAGTTTATCCCCGTTCTCAAAATTACATTTACATATTCTTCTATACTATCTTATAAATCTATAATTCCATTATAAATGCGAAAGTATGGATGGATGTTCGTTGCTTAATCACGCCAGAACGGATGAACGGAACTGGATGAAATTTGGCACAGAGATAGATTATAGTCTGAAATATGACATGGCTACTTTTTATGCTGGATAAATGTACAGCTCCCGTGGGATAATGACATTAACGCGAGCAAGGCCGCGGGAAAATGCAAGTTTTTGTACAAAAAAGTCATGTTAATAGTTTCATATCCAAAGCCGAGAAGAACAAATAAACAAAGTCATTGACATTTATAATATGTATTATTATTAGTATGGTTTAATATGCATATCAGCCATTATATCATACAAAAGATTGTTGAGGAGTTTATTGTTTTGTATTAAGTATACTAATTATTTAATCCTTTTTCTTCATATTTATTTGCGTGACTCACATCGTTTGTGACGTAAAGCTCTAGGCCACCGGACCAATGGATTATGTCATTATCCACTTGTTTCAACTTGTTAAATTGCAAACCATAATATCATAAGAGACCATCACGCATTTGATGTAGTTTCTTAGAAAATATCTGCGTTTCATAATTGCTATTATCGTTACTGCGTTTTTGTGATGCAAGTAAAGCCTTGAGAGAATTGATTTAATCAAGGTTGCGCTTAAAGCCGATGACCCGCGGTATCGTCCCACTAAAGCAAATTGCAATGGATCTTTACAATAAATTTTAACCATGAAAATTTAGACCTTATGAATTTTGCTGTAGATAAAATTGCAGAAGCAATGTTATATCCTTTTTTTCATTATTAACTAGAGCATTGTTTCTGAAAGATTTTTATGTCGCGATTTACGTAAAAACCAAAAAGTGTAAGTAAAAAGTCTTGCCTTCAGTAAAAAATTATAATAATATTATTATTATTATATTAGTCATTCATAGACTCATATTTACTCATGTGCTCATAGGTTTTAAGGTTTGTCTTTGAAAATCTTTAGTATCAATGTTTTCTTAATGTTGGATTTTAAAAAAAATACACTGAACCTAAACCTAATTATGCAGTTTCAATTATGTTTCGGTCGTTGTAATTCCGTTAAATATATTTTTTAATCAGATATTAAAGAACCGCAAATTTTATTATGCGATATTTATAAAAATGATTTAGATAAATATTGGAAATTAACTAAAATTACAGGTTAAAATGTGTCTTAAAATGGCATAGAAGAAAACTGAATTTTTAAATTTGAGAAAGTTGCTCAAATAAAACATGCAGCCAAGCCACTCACCACAAATGTGTTGACCATCTTGGCATATTAGTTGTTAGGAAGTAAGTGATTTCACCGCCTCCCTGCCCTTCTTTGCGAAACAGCGAAAATGTTTATCTGAATTACGGAAAAAAATCACCTTACACCTTACCGACAAGTACAGAGCATATCGGTGGCTGCATTGCCTGGGAGTTTAATTTGACTGCACCACTTTTATACCAATGTCTTTGTAAAGTTAGTGCTATGTATACAAATATTTAACATTTATGACCTCAAAAGAACCCTTCATAGTTCGTAGACTGCCACGAAAGTGTCCTATTTTTTAACCGACTTCGAAAAAAGGAGGAGGTTCTCAATTCGTCGGGATCTTTTTTTTTGTAGCTTTTTTTATGTATGTTCGCCGATTACTCCGCCATTTATAATCCGATTTACGTGATTCTTTTTTTGTTCGACGCGGAATAGCTTCCAATTGGTCCCCTAAAAATTTTACATAGTTTGACCCAGTAGTTTTCATTTTATGAACATTTTTCATGAAAATAATTTTCACTCCGTTCCATATGTACACCGATTACTCTGAGATTTATCATTCGATTTACGTGATTCTTTTTTGTTCGACGCGGAATAGCTGCCATGTGGTCCCCTAAAAATTTGACATATTTTGGCCCAGTAGTTTTCATTTTACGATCATTTTTTTGCTCCCGGTTCTTGGGACCTATATTTTTTAAGAAGCGCGGCACCATTCGTATGTCCGTCCACCCATACATAGCTAGACACTAAAAAGTAACAAATAAAAAATAAAAACTACGTTTAAAAAAACCGACTTCAAAAACTAAAAAACTAAAATGTATAAAATAACTTATTTCTAAAGCTATTAAATATTAATATATATTATCTAGCAAAACATAAAAATTACTATATTTTGAAAATTACTAAGCACCGACTTTAAGATGTTTTAGATAATATATATTAATATTTAATAGCTTTAGAAATAAGTTATTTTATACATTTTAGTTTTTTAGTTTTTGAAGTCGGTTTTTTTAAACGAAGTTTTCTATTATTGATGAGCTAAGGTTAAGAGCGACACATCCCTTTTAAAATGCCCACTAATAATAATAATTCCCATTACAATTTTTTGCTTATATGTATTAAATATTCGTAAACATGCACAGGTAAAAAAAAACAAGTTTATTCTACCAATGAAACATCCTAATTTAATGGGTTATGGTCATTTGTAGACATCATTAGGTTTGTCTATCTGACTTATCAATTATTCATGTCATACACTCAAAAATCGCAGTATACCGACGCGACGTGAGAATTTGTTCTTGGTAATTTTTTTGTTAGCATTTGATGCGTATCAGTAAAATCGATGAAATCTGAACATTTTCAAGAATTCGCGTAACTTCTTGAACTCTAAATTTTATTATAAGAAGTGTATTGATTTTCATTTTATGAAAAAGGTTAAAGGTTTTTGATTTGCGTTTTAATTTTTAATGGCGAATGTCGTCTTACGGTGCATTGTGCACCCAAAGAACGACCAGTTACCGTTGTTCGATCACGCTTATTTAGTTGACAAAAGGCCTTTTACCGGTCGCCGGTCGTGAATAGTGTATGCGGGAGTACCTGGGCTGTCGCGGCCGGTATCTGCGAAGGTATCGCACGTCGTTGGCGCAAACCTGTATTGTGGCGGTTCCCGGAAGGCTCTTTGTTGCGTGCCGCTGCGCCCCTCGCCCTACATCGCCACACGTCTAAAGGCTCCACGGTTTGATGCACTGCTCTGCTACTATGGGAACAATCTTTCCTCTAACGTTTATGGACCGTACCGTTCATACACTGACATTACTATTCGATTGTCACTGCTATTAATGAAATTGCTTCACTACCCTATATTATTATTTTAATTGTGTAAGCATTTGTCATAAATAAAACTAGTAGTGGATGAAGTGTTGGAAATAGCGGGGTAAAAATCACACCACGTGAAGGTCTGTAATATTTGTGCGACCTTTCCATTGGTTACTTAGCCAACCACTCACCGACGTAGTCTGATCAACAGGCCAGTGAGTAACAACTAATTTCATGAATAATGTCCGAAATACATGTTAAAGATATTGATATTCTGATTTTGATGAAAGGGGTAAGTTATTCAATTTATTTTTCTTATAGTATTTCATGTTTGAAGTTGGTCCAAATCTGTCTTTTAGAATGATATCTTAAAGGAAATTTGGTTGCTATTACTGGCTATTAGGTAAATTTACTCCTTCAAATTGCAAGCTTGGGGCAAATGTATTAACATAGCTTGGATTCAATCTAATAGTTTCAATCTTTGACAATCAACCTAATCTTTAATTTTTTTTCACAATACCACTTCACCACTGTGCGGCAGCATAAAAAATATTACCTAATATTACTTTTTACTATCAGATTGCATACATGTATGTAGATGCAAAGAGTGACGGACTAACACCATGACTATTTTATAAGTCTCGAACTCGATGTTTGTCAAAACGGTTACAAAATTCTAAAAAATATCTTACAAGTCGAAAAAGGGTAGGATGTACATGGGAAAAGATTCACAGAAAGCCTTTATAAATCTCCAGTTATTCATTAAAAACAAAGAGCAATTCAATTACTATAGTAACTTTGTAGTCGATCGCCACTATTTTCTTCCGTTGATACATCAATAAAGCAGGGTGCTTAAAGTATTCGTTCTGATACTACTAATGAAGTGGCCATAAAATACACAAAGCAAGCATAGAATTCCCACTGGGCCCAAATAAAAACCGACATCTTGTCTCGACACGTTTAAACGACTCGATTTGTTGAACCGATTATTTTCGATCTCGGCGTTTATAGTCCAACAGGTAGGAGATCATCTTGTTTAACAAATTCTTTGATAAGATTATTTTATTGTTGAACCTTTGATTACGTAGTTACTTTTATGAACTGTAGAATTTCTTAAGCATAATTATGTAAATCGGTGCAAATCAATACGATTTCTAATCCTTCGAATCTGTCGCCAGTTTTTGTGTCATTTATCACACTCATTTCGATGCGAATCCGAAACGATTAATTTTATAATTTCTGCGAAAGAAGAAATAACAAAAAAAAACAAATACTTGCTGCGTTTTTCAAGATGGATTGGCCGACTTTGTTACGTCACATGGGCTATATCGATAATCACAATATTTAACCTTTACTTTTAGATTCTGGTAATTGTAACAACCTATAGGTATAAGAAAACTGCCATCGTTGTGCAACGTTGGAATGAAACACGGGTGCGTTTCGTTACTCTTTATTTATCATTATTATAATTTTTGACAAAACCATTATAATATCTTATGGACATAAGGATGTTCGCAGATAATTATACAAACTATAACTACATAATCAAAGTATACAAACAACTTAGTAATAATGAATAGCCATTTCAGCCCACGAGAGCTGCAGATACGAACCCTTGCACACTGTAAACCAGGAAGGCCAGTGTAATGTGAAGATTGGCTATAAATAAAATAACCCATATTATCAAAATTTAAGTAATACTTTCTTAAGTTTTCGCGACTTGTATACATAATAAAATAAAACTACGTTTTAACGGTTTAAGCGCTGTAATTTCGGAATGGTCGGAACAACAAAAATCAAATAAATTACCCAGCTGAAAACTGTTGAAACGTAGTTTTATAACATTTAATTTAAATATATAAATATTAGCATTGTACAGTATTGTATTGAATAATCATTGAATTATTTTAGTTATATGAGCTTACATTTCCCTATGATAAAGTAATTTAGATTTAATGCAGTATATAATTACATTTATGAAACCATTAGCAGAAAATATCAGTCTTGAACTGTGAAAATGTCGTTAGCGCGTCGGAGGTCGATGGATGCAGGCGCAGGCGCACGATAGTGTTGCCCGCACAATGGCCTGAATTATTATTTATCTACTGTATTGATCTCACTCAGCGCGAGGGCTTAGTATATTTTTTTCTAAAATCGAGAGTGGTATACAATCCCTTTGTAAATGTTTTTTGTTCACATATTTCTTTGTAGTTATTACAATGAAACACGTATATTTCGTGTGAACAACGTGAACTCAGTGGGAGGATCATATAAGCGTTTGATTAAAAGTACCTACGAAAAGATCAATCACTAACATTTAAATAATTATACTCCAAATGCTTTTATTCAAATATCATTATTTAATTCAAAAAATCAATTTTGATAGCAATACTTTTGTCAAGTTTATATCATTCTCAATTAGAGAATGACTTAAAGAATTTTATTATTTTGTTTTCTATTTACTTCTACTCTACACGTTAATTGTGGTATTAAAAATTAAACAAGAACGTGCAATATATTTATGTTGTGTTGAGTTATCAATTTAATTTTAAAGAGCAGCTATCTGGAATCATTACATCTCATGATCATTGAGTATCGCTTTTGTTATTGTTTTTTTTTTGCATCAATCTCGTCCCGTCAGTATAACGTAGATTGACGTATTTTAAAACAGGTAAGCTCACATAGCTTATTTTTGTCAATTCTTCTTCTTATATTATTAACTAGAGTTACCCCGCGGCCGCGCCGCGGGTTAACCTCTAGTGCGTGTCTCTTGTTTATAGAGCAAGCGCTACAGGTTATATTATATTAAATTTTTATGTATTTCCCCACGGAAGATTCACTTCATTTTATATCGCTAATTATACCATCCCCCGTCTATCTGTCAACAACATAAATTACAAAACTTGACTAAAAAGGCCAAAATGGTCAGAATAACCAAAAAGGCCGGAATGACCGACATGGCCAAAATGGCCACAGAGACCAACGTGGCCAAAATGACGGAATAGGCAAAAACGACCAATGAGGCCAAAATAATCAAAATGGTCAAAATGACCAAAAAGGCCAAAATGACCGACATGGCCAAAATGACGGAATAGTCAAAAACGACCAAAAGGGCCAAAATGACCAAAAAGGCCACAGTGATCGACATGACCAAAATGACGGAATAGGCAAAAACGACCAAAAGGCCAAAATGACCAAAAAAGCTAAAATGACCGACATGGCCAAAATGACCAAAAAGGCTACAGTGACCGACATGGCCAAAATGACCAAAAAGGCTAAAATGTCCAAAATGACCAAAAAGGCCGGAATGACCGACATGGCCAAAATGACCAAAAAGGCCACAGTGACCGACATGGCCAAAATGGCGGAATAGACAAAAACGACCAAAAAGGCCAAAATAACAAAAAGGCCAAAATGACCGACATGGCCAAAATGACTAAAAAGACCACAGTGACCGACATGGCCAAAATGACGGAATAGGCAATAACGACCAAAAAGGCCAAAATGATCAAAATGACCGACATGACCAAAATGACCAAAAAGGCCTCAGTGAACGACGTGGCCAAATAATATATATATACTGAGTTTCAGCCAAATCGGTCTAGTAGTTTTTACGTGAAAACGGAACAGACAGACAGACAGAGTTACTTTGCATTTGCATTTATAATACTAGAGTTTACCCTCTAGTTCCTGCTTCTTGTTTAAAGAGCAGGCATTAAATACAGGTTACATTGTAGAACATTTTTATGTTAGTGCCATTTGCACCCCAAAAGTCGTTTTATATCGCAAACTATCCGATTTCCTGGTATGAGTATATATGTCCATTTTCGGCATTAAAACTACAATTAAACAAAATTACAATAAAAACGATCCAGTGTTCCCAGTGTTTTTTCGAAAACTTATCAGAAAGACATATCGAGTTACTATCGCATTTTTATAGACGATGAATTTTTATATCTATGAACTTGAGAAATGATTGGTCTCATTCATACTCTCAACCTCTATTTCATGCCGTCCTAGTTTTATTTATCTATGAAAACTACAAAAATGACAAAAAGAGCTAAAAGGACAAAAAGGGGAAAAAGAGTAAAAGGAGCAAAGGAGAAAAAAGATCGAAATGGACAAAAAGGGCAAAAAACGAAATTGTCAAAAAAGGACAAAAAGATCAAAATGGACAAAAAAAGCAATAAGAGCAAAAGAGCATAAAGAGCAAAATGGACAAAAAGAGCAAAAAGATAAAAATGGACAAAAAGGACAAAAAAGAAGCAAAAGAGTAAAAAGAGCAAAATAGCAAAAAGAGCAAAATTAACAAAAAGGACAATAAGAACAAAAAAGAGAAAAATAACAAAATGGTCAAAAAGAGCAAAAAGGACAGAAAGAGCAAAACGTACAAAAAGGACAAAATAACCAAAATGATGTAAATGGCAAATCACAAAACCAATCAAAACCTATCCCACTTTTAGGATAACCTTTACATAAATCTATCCCAAAATCTATCCCATTATCCGGGATGAAAAATATCTCTTGTCCACCCTTGGTATGAAAATTACATATATACCGATTTTCAGACAAATCGGTCCAGTAGTTTTTCCGTAAAAGCATAACAAACAAACAGACAAATATATTTTTATCCCGGAAACTATCCCATTTTTCGGGATAAAAAGTATCCTATGTTCATCCTCGGTATCGAAAATATATATATACTGAGTTTCAGCCAAATCGGTCCAGTAGTTTTTCCGTGAAAACGGAACAGACAGACAGACAAAGTTACTTTCGCATTTATAATATTAATAGGGATTAATAGGGATAACATTCTTATGATTACAATTGTAATATGATTTCTATTAGTTGTTGCTTATTTTTAAGTATACCTTACCTTACTTATAATACCTAATACCTTTGTATTCTGTTTCTAAGAATAAATAGTTTACGACCGTGTCGGGATCGCGTGGACGGTGCGTGAAAACAAAAATATGCGTAATACAAGCGAGTTGTCTTTCGAAAGTTGGTAAACTTTAATGATTGGAACGGATATGTCAGTTTGTCGACATCGGATGCTAGTTGGTGCTCAGCGACCATCGACGAGTTCACACGCCGACGATGACTTGCCTCTACAAATACGAACCTACGTTTCTATTGAAATAGTCAATATTGACATTGCATGGTTCGTTGAGATTTAACTTCTTTCATTCAACCGTGTAATTCCTTGGATATTAAGCACTTAGACAGCATACTAAAAGTAATAGGGCATCAATCAATGCATTATAACTAAGACCACCGTGTAAGAATTTAGCGAGGTATGTCGCGTGGGAAATTCGATACCGACATTCGGGAGCGACGCGCTAAGGGAGATGCATGTTTGAAATTTCTGAACATGAGAACGATTGTGGTAATAAGAATGAATGTCACATAGGCATTGTCGACTTGAATTTACCAATAATAAAGCAAAGGAATGTATTTTTTGATCCGATACGCGCACTGAATTATTGAAATCTTCCATCGCAGTGTCAAAGCCCCGGGCTAAGGCTGTGCGCTGCGAGCGAAACACTAATTCTTATTTCGCATAATTCATGCAACAATAGACATTGCACAGTCGTCGAATCGTATGGGTTTCGAGAAATGTGGCCCGAGCTCGTTATGACGTCGTAGCACGTCCAACAAATGGCTTCATCGTGAAAATTAGCATTCGGCCAGCATCTCGACTCGAGTCGCCCCGCTCCCCCACCGCGCCCCTCTTTCCGTCCTTAACTAAATATTGAATTAAAGACGGGCCCTCCGTCGAGGCTTCTAAACTCAACAATAAAGCTCACTCAGCAAAACAACCTACAGCCAGGGGGCACGGTATTTGCCCTTCTCGTTGGCTACCACCCATGATCTAGAGTAGGTATCTCGCCATAACAAGCGTGAGTTCTATTCCGGCATTAGTGGCCCGATTCCAGTTTGTCTTTAGAGAGTAGCAGTACATTGGTAACACCTTTGCTATTACAAATGTCCCTAGCCGATGGTAACCGCTTTCCATCGGGTGGGCAATCTGCCTGTCTGCTGAATTCGTGCAATAAAAATTTCATTTTATATAAGTTATAACCGTAATACATTTCATACTTTCACAACAATTACGTAATCTTGTTTATAATAAAATAATAACTAGTAATTTCCGCGTAACGTCGTTTGATTTACCTTGTGATCCACACCTTGCTGACACGATCCTTTTTTGTACCAAATATAATAATCAAAACTGAATAATTTTCAAAATATACACTTAGAATAGTGGGTATAATCGTTTTTTTCGTGAACTTTCATTGTTAAAATAACAAAAAAATGTTTAATGTTAATTCAATTTATTTTTATAAATATATAATTAATTTTATTTTGGCCAAATACAATCTATAATATAATCTTATAGTTGTACCAGTGTGTATCAAAGCATTACTAAATCAATAAGTATTACTTTTTAGGCAGGATACTTTTTTTCCGAAGTCTTCCGTCATGCCAGTGACCTTATTGCTAAAGTCCTACCAGTATATTATTATAATAGGAGAGGGTACAACCTCTTGTCGCTGGAAATTGAGAAGATAGTGTTCGCTATTTGAATTATTTTACGTTCTTTTTTGTGTAAGATAGAATATTTATAGCTAGACTCTACTGCGATTTGTTCTTCACAATTAATTCATGTTATTTAATATTTTATTATTGTGTTAGAATGCGGCTTGATCAAACGACTTAGCTACAAAGAGCCCGTTTATGGGTTATAACTGGCTACCGGGAATCATAATTGCACGGGTTTGCCTTTCGATACATTTGCAGATTAGCGAGAAGATTCGTGCGTGTGTTTAAGATGCCGCAGCATTGTCCTGCAGGACTCCACTGTACGACGCACGCAATCACGTATGAGTTGCAGTTAATTCATTTCTGACTTACACACGTTTGTATATCGCGCAGTCTATTCCAATGCGTATACTATAAAAGTCACATTATAGGACTGAAACGAATGAAATTATATCGTAAATCGAGTCGGCGTTATCGCACGCGCATCTTGGCAATGGGACTTATTATGCTGTCGCCGTATGTCGCTCGTCCGTCGCGGCCATCCCTGTGGTGGCCAACATACATTACATAGGACGCACATTATGTCACGATAAGTCACTTCATTTGCTGAATGCTGCTGTACTGGCTGCTACTTAAATGAAGAGTATTGTTTCTTGATGTGGCGTAATTGCTATTTCTCTTCAAATCATATAAATGAATCCCAAGACGCCAAATCATGGAGATCGTGGTCTGTGCCATAAGAATCAATCATTTCACGCGCTCGTTGTGCATAATGAAACAGTCATTTCCGGCCAATTCGCGGTATCGAATATTTAATATTTCGCACAATCGAGTGCTCGTCGTCGGATCACGCACGGACGGCACCGTGGCGATCCTTCATTAGTATTCGTCTTATGACCCATCGCAATAATAAATTCTTGTGCACTTGCAGTTTCATGTAGTGCCAAGAAACCGCGATCAGCTACCGAATGTTTAATGGCCATTGTTCATTTCAATATTAAGCTGCCGTCTTGTATATTGTAACATGCAATGTGTGACTTATCATAAATTCCATTATGTATGTATATTAAACTCTTTTTCATTTTGAATAAATAGAACTTAAGCTTACTCCTCATCTTTTCGAATGGTTGTTGTGGTTAAAATTATTTTTGCAATTATAAATTGAGCGGCATTTCGCTAAGGTATTCAATATGTGTTTTGAGCTACAATTATCGGTATATGGTTCCTGTTTCCGATAATACAATACACTCACTTAATTTAAATACAAAGCATTTGTCTATAATTCAATACCGGTGTCGTTACGTGGCCGACGGCGACGTCCGTCCAAAAGTGACGTCTACGCTCGAAAGTGTATAATACATTATGAGCATTGCAATCTTATTATGCCAACGTGACACCAGTGTTTCCTTCCGGGTTTTTCATTAATTTTATTGTTAGGTATACCCAGTATTTTTTATTTTACCAACTACAATTTTAGTCATTAATATCTTATCGGTAACTATAAAATTATGCTGGGAATTACCAGTGTAACGTGTTTGGGGTTTTCACGTGGTAATGCTGAAGATTCCAGTTTGTACTAAATTAAAATAAAGGTTTGTCATTAGCTGAATATTTTTGAACGATATCGAGCATACGAGCTAGATAAAAGGCTACTCGTATTTCGATTGTCGAACCTTCGATGTTGAGTGTATAGTGCACTCGTGATGTTCCCAGGCCGAGTGAAGCAGCAACGGCATTCTTTGCCCATACGCAGCTGGGCGAGCCACCTGGCTGTTCCGGGACGTGTCATTACCCGTCTTGAGACTACATTCCCTGGACACCAAGAACGCAAATACAAACTGCCGCCTTCCTATTCAGCGTTTTTCACAGCAATGCCTGTACCAAGCAAGAATGACAAACACTCTTTCAACATAATTGCTAAATGAGGATATGCTTCACATACCATTAATAATCTTGCAAGAATCATGTGCATTGCCATTTAAAGTACTTTCACGATTTAATCGCTTATATATACACAAGTCATGGGAGCTTAGTGCCTTACGTACTCGTGTCATTCAAGTCAGATGGGTTTTGATTTTACCCGGGAGGCATGCACCATTTAGGTACCTATTTTTGAAGTGAAACTTCTATATACCCCCCGGTATTAGAATATTTTCTGTCACGAAAAGTCGTTACGACCGCGTGTAGGGCGGGGGGAGGGGGGCAGCGTAATTTAGAGTAGATGTGGTGAGAGGCGTCATAATTTTAGATTAGACTATGGATGCGTTTTTTTGTTCCGAATCGAATTCGGTTTTTTTTGATAAACTAAAATAAGTTTAAATAAAAAAAAGTATTAATTAAAATTTACCTAACCGAACCAAATCATAATTGGCGAAAAATCGAAACGTGTACTGGGACACAGTACAAGTGGAACTTCAACGGACAAGTGGAAAAACGAATGGTAGGTAACGGATAAGTGGAAAAACTAATCGCAACGGACAAGTGGCAAAACGAATCGAAACAAAATTTTAACTTCATATTTTACGGGCCGGTTTTCAAATTGGACAAGTACATTAATAATCTGCCCGTAAAACTTCAACTTGAAATTTTGTTACGATTCGTTTTGCCATTTGTCCGTTGCCATTCGTTTTTCCACTTATCCGTTGCCACTCGTTTTTTCACTTGTCCGGTTTTTTTTTACTTAATGCTGTTGTCTTGTTGGTAATTGTCTTACAATCATCCCTTCTTGACAGTGAAAGAAAACCTCATGATTAACTAGATAGATAGAGATACACGAGATACTATAGGTACTCAATTACTCATAAAATAATTTAAAACTTATTCATACGTTGAAAAAGGTTATCAAGTTGATTTTCCTCCTAAAATATAATAGTAATGTTTCTCTGTTTAAAGCTTAGAGTAAAACTATAACAAAAAATAAGTATAATTCACGTTGTTAAATCAAAGTTTAGGTAATACTTATTAGTTCAGATACAGCTGTCAAAATTATGTAGATGATTAATTACAATACATTCCGAAATTACACAACACACAACAGCGGGCACTAAAATACTATAATTATTTGAAAATATGCTAATAAATAATTTCAATAATTGATTAAAAAATAACAAACTATTTGACTTGCTTAAGGTAGTGACGACACAACTTGCTAATTTTGCACAGAATTTAGGAGGCCAGTGTTTCTTTAGACTGTAAAGTGTCTCAGTGGACTCTCAACTATAATATGATGACAAAAATGTGTTGAGTCAGTCTATTGATAATTCATTGTTATTCAATATGTTATAATTCTAATTGATAAAGTTTTAGGGAGTACTTACTGTTTTTTGCACATTAAAAATGATTTCGAAATTTCATCTACCGTAACTTTAAATAAATGTTATCCTCAATTCATCCGGAGAGCGCAAAATCTTCAGGAATACCTACCTGCCTACGTTAAAACTATGGCTTCGTCTAGCCTGTTACCTATTAATTTTTTACCATCAATTTTGAATGGTTTCATTCATATAGTGATTACAGTTTCTGATTCTTTAATGAAAATGTATCAATCGGATTTTTTTAATACGTACAGTCTTATATTATAGATCTTGATGGTATTGTTTTTTTTAGCAAAATTGGTATTGTCACTTAATTTACGTTACGTAAAAGGTTTACAAATACATGAAACATATCGCGGCTTTTGGGTTTTTGAAGTATTAATTGTTATTTGGTTTTGACCGTTTAAACTTCTACCTAGTACGTGTTGAACAGAATAAAATTAAAGGATCCGTAGAGGTGACGAACGGGCTACTAATTAAAAAAAACAAACGCGTGCGCCTCGGGACGCCCGACAGAAGTGATAACTTGCGTGAGAGAAAGGGAAGCCAGACAGGCTGGCACCGTAACGCGTTACGTAACGAAGTGGTTTACCCTCCCATGAGAAGTTATCACTTCAAAAAAGCATTTGATACAAAATATCGAACCACATATCGAAAACAACCATCACTTTCCATTTTTCGTGAGTTTAGAAGCTAATATAATTATAATCTACTAACTTTAATATATTAAATAAACAATTAATGGCCGCTTCCTATATCTTACTATCTTACTATTATTTTTATGTGAAAGTTAGTTCTGTGTATGGCTGACACCCTTAATCTTTATTTTTACACGATATTACTATACTGTTGTATAGAGGCTGTTTTTTTTTTCAATAAATCCCGATTTTTGACACAAATAACTAATATACTTCAACAGATGGACGGTGGGGTTTTCTATAAACATTTCATTTCTGCAATAATGACAACGGGAACCTTAAAAACTTCTAAGACTCAGCTATATCAAATTTCTCAGAAATCATTAGTAATAAGGAAGGAAAAGATAAATAACCTCACTTTTACTTTTATATTTTAGGAAAAGAATAAGGAAATAGTCACAATACTTACTAAAGTGGCATTGTATGAACAAGAAACTGAAGTTGTTACGACAGGAGATGGTGCCCTGCGGTTTCCCGTTCACCTGTTATGCCGACGAGTTTTTACCGTGCATCGGGTAGTTTGCGGTTTTTCTAATCACACCGTTCAGCCATTTCTAACGCGCATCCCTAAACCGCAGTAACTGTATGAAACTGCTACACTTGTACTCGGCAACGTTGTAACTCAGGTTCTGTGTTGTCGTCGCATCTATCATTAATATACATGTATGTATTGCAGCTAACGTATAGTTACAGATTCCAGATATATCATTACTTTCGTATAAAAACTTGAACAGTTTTTGTACAGCTACGTCTACTGCCTATTTCCAGATATTGAGTTCTCGTAATAATTACAATATTCATTAATGTTCTTTGATATTTCGTTTTCTTTTCTTTTACCAAGAAACGGTAACTCATGGGTTTTTCTTGTCGGTTTTGAGTCGTATGTGATTTTCGACCATTTAAGAGTCCCAGAATTTGTAACATTAAAGACAGTAAGTTACAAAGCCATGTCGCAGGTAACTTCGACAGAGACCATGCACCGCATAGGTGGTTTTCGTGTTATGTAATGTGTTTTACAATCACCTCGTGATGGCGGTGAAGGCAAATATTTTGGAGAAGCGTGGCGGGTATGCCGTCCCATTCGCCTAAACTGGCCTAAAATGTTGAAGCCTGTCCCAATAGTGGGACGTTTATGGTCGATATTATTTTACGTAAGTCTATAATATTATAAAATTGTAAAAGTGTAGTGATTTGTTTTCTAAATTTTTGTTTGTCCGTTTGTTCGAGATTTCCATGAGTTCTTCGGTGATCGATAGCAAATTCCCGGACTTGAAATATACACTACTTTCTATCCCGAGAATTCCACGGGATTTTTTTGGGAGCGGTTTAAAGTCCTGAAAAAAAACGTTTCCCGATGTAATATTTTCAGTCATCAATAGTCAATTCTGTCATAAAATTTGTGACACTATATCTCAGGTATCCCGCAGTATTTTTGCCGCTTATTCCGGCCAACGTGGTCGAAGTCGCGGGTACATTTTAGTATATTATATTCTTGTGGCGTCAAATATTGTGCAGAAACAACTTTCCCTATTATTTAACAACGCTTCATATATAGGTATTATTATAAATATGTAATGCTTTGAGATGAATTTTCCTATTCACACAGCGTATAGTATACCTAGTAATGATTATAATGGTCTTCGGTGCGTGACGGGCAATCATGAGAACACGGCGGAATATAAGGGAGCTATGTCATTATACGGCGTATGTGTGACAACTGTTCGCTGGAGGAGGGTAATTGCGGTTGTTTCACAGAAATGACAATCTAGTGCCAACAAAGGAGCTCTACGTAACTTATTGTGTCTTGGGCCGTCAATCCTTCTCGGCAGTGATGGCTCAAAGCGGCTCTAGTAGACTAACAAACTCTTTTGCAGAACTGGACCAAGCCACACTTTTCATTAATTGAGAATGTATATCGACAAAAAAGGTTTGTGTGTAGGCTGAAATGTATTTTGTGGTGTGACAGAGGACGTATACCAGAATAGAGGAGTATGGAATGAAATTACATACTGCCATAGCCTAAAAGTTATTGCTCTACGTATAGCAAACAACAAAAAAAATGACAAGCAAATTAGTTCATTGCCCTGGTACGAGAAAATAATTAGCTTAACATTTTGCTAGTCAACGATTCGCAATTAAACGTGCATTTTTTTGTGCGACCAAATTTCAACTGAAATGACGTGATCTTAGCGCTCACAAAAACCCGGACGCCGCTCAAATAATCGGAGATTGCTGCTTATCATTTTCTAGATATTTTTATTAGGTACATACAATGTGAAGGTCAAAGCTTTCAAAGAATAGTTGATTTCTAAATATAAATAAATCTATTAAGTAAAAACTAATAACACATTGTTATAATACTTGTTGCTGCTACATTGCTTACAAACAAATTATAATGTTAATTGGCCATTGTTAATTTCTACCCTCAATTTAAATTTTACTTTGTCATATTCTTCCTTACTTTACGTATGAAAAAATCTATTATATGAATGGTAATATTGCGTGCATATTGAAAGCCTTTTGAGCCAACGGGTTATGTGCGTGTTCACATTCGGGGTACCCTTTGTGTTTTGTATCGTGTCGGTATAGGTTACGTCCAACTGATTTACGTTTTGCTTGAGGGAGTGCAACCCGATACACGGTCAAAGACCGGTTCGCATTATTTCGGAAAGATTCGTTGCCTTTTAATGATGGGCCCAGCCGTGATCTGAGCACTTGTAGAATGACCTCATCGGAAATTTCGTCTCGATTCAAACTTCACGAATATTTTCCTTTTAACGAGTTATTTAAGACTTGTCAGATGGGTCTACTTGTCATTTTGTCTTTAAAAAAATCTTACCATTTTGAATACACGTATAATGTGTTTAATTGGAACTAATTTTAAGGTCCGGTTACTGGCTAAATCAGCAAAAACTGCTGGTTTATTTGACTACCTGTAGCTAATTATATTAATTATCTTTACGTCAACATTTTTAAAACTGTATACTAACAACTGATCGCTGACATCCTCAAACGTCATTGTCGTTTATTTGTAGAAAAAAAATATGGCAGGATTTTCCGTGCTTCTTATATTATGAAACTTGTGTACAAAATAATTTTGCATAAAATCGGTACAAAAGCACATAACACAATTTGATAATTCTATTCTCATTAAAGAATCCTATTTTACATTAAAACAATAAATTTATTATACTATAGAAACAGTGTGATATATATGTAATTTATAGTAACTGACCACATCATGTATCATCTGTCAATAAGAATCAGTAATGGATGCACAATAAATCTGCGTGGCAGGAGGCACTCCCATAAATTCGTTAATGCGGATTTCAATATCCCTAACGCGAGCGTTGCGTGAGTCATTACTTTGAAAAAAGATAAAAATATGCGCAAAGTTCTCCCAGGGACACTGGAAGGTGGAATGAAGACTGTAAACATACGCTCTTGATATGTTTTCTCAGAAATCGACACGGGACTAGCGCAAATAATAGGTACCAACATAATAATTGTATCTACCTACGCAGTACACAGTAATATGTATACTGTAATAAATTTATGCAATATGATTAACATTATAGCCTAACAAAATAGCTAATAAAAAAATCGGATTATCTAAATGCTGTCAACTAGTTATAAAGGTACATTTAGAGTAATATTTGCTTTATGATGGCAAAAAGCACCGCGACCTCTTTTGATTGAATACCGTTGAAGTCAAAAGACAAAAAGACACTCTTTCTGGGAAATCATTCTAGAACAACCTTGTGATGAACCATCGCTCAAACATTTTGTTTTCATTCGAACGATTGCAAAAACGGCTCCCGCAAAATTTAACTGGTAGCGAGAATCTATAGATTCACGGGAATCGTTAGACACGTTGTTTGTCTAAGCTCGTTTCGCTGAAAAAATTACAGCTGTTTGATTTCGGCTTAACCTAAATTGTGCAAATCTAAACATTTGTGATGAACTCTTTCATCGCGAGGTACTTAGCAAAGTACATATTATGCAGACATATCATTGTTCCAAATACATCATTTGTATTCAAAACTGAACGTTTTCCCCTTTGCCGAGTGAGTGTTGTTCCTGCATTTCGCGGAATCGCCGCGCTGCTGTCATCGGCAGATGCATTACGCCACTGCTCGGACCGGGGCATTGCCGTTGCCGGTTTTCACACCACACTGCGTATTAGGTCTATCCAGGCGTATACTATAAATAAAACTTGATCTCAGAATAATTTCTTGATTTTCTATGTACCTACGAGATAAAATTTAACCTTATTGTAAAAATACCAAAAAGGAACTGCGCAAAGAAACTTTTTTAAACCAATTTTGTTAAATCACTTTTTGCCTTAATGGCTAAGGATCATGAATAATAAAATTTATAATCCCTCAGGTTTGAATTTAATTGAAGTAAAATATTTATCTGATTATGGAAAGATCAGTTCTTAAAAGAATTTAAGTACTTATATTATTATATAAACAATCTTTATGGTTTCCAGGTTTTCTTATATTATCTCCTACTGCGAAATACTAAAAGCATTTTTAGCATTCACTGAATAGTATTTGCTGTTTTATCATCTTCATCATCCGGGCATTAAATTCTGATTGCTTGCTGGTTCACGCTTAGGGTCCGCTTTGCTACATTTTCTACTCCACTTCGCGCGGTCTTCAGCATCCCCCGTTGAGACCATTGTTGCGTGTGTTATCCTTCACAACGTCAAGCCAGCATTTTTTAGGCCTTTACCTTCGACCGGTACCTGGTGGAATTGGCATGGCTAGACATTTGATACCCACACAATTAGCCGGTCTCCGTAAATCGTGATCGTACCAGCATAAGCGACATGAAGACTGCCGCGGATGCGCGAGTTCCTGACGCGGTCTTTTCACTCCACACATCCGTCGCAACATATTCATCTTCTTCACACTCAGTTCTTGCTTGTGTCGCTCAGGTACAGGCCACGCTTCATTGCCATACAAAAGGACAGGTCTAATTATGGATCTATAGACCTGTCCCTTTAACTTAACTAACATTTTAGTGTCGCAAATGACACCTGTAACTTTACGCCACTTTTATCAAGGCGCTGAGATTCGTGCCTTGACGTCATGGTCAATATCCCCGGACCCACTAAGAACAGATCTCAAGTACATAAACTGATCCCTTTGCTCGACCGTATCTTTTCCTATGCACACGGGTGTGGGATCTGTAGTGTTGCCGACCAAGTACTCAATCTTCGCCACATTTAGTTTCAGCCCGCAGGTCTCCAGCGACCGCTTGCACGTATTCACAGTACTTGCTGTTTTATCACTAATCCAGACTTATTCTTTAAAAAGAATAAATTGAAAATTTTATTTTATAATTAATTATATTCTAATGGAACTATTAACCATCCTCCATATGAGGCTTAATCAAATCAGCCGTGAGGCCAGGGCTGGATTTACATCAGTGAAAAATCGCTTAATCAAGTGCGGTGTTTCAGGTTCAAAGATGGCGTGGCGTATCCATGGTCTGCTGGCGTGTCGAATCTTATCTTGTACCCGGAGGCCGCAAACCAGACATTGTACACGAGGCGGGCTGCGCGTGCTGACTCCGGCAACTACACCTGTCGTTTTAGCAACGAGACGCACACCGACACTCACACCGTCAGACTTGATATATTAGGTAAACAATATTTTACTTCGAATTTCTAAGCAAGTAGAGAAATGATTTTTTCAGAAACGTTCATACACCTTTAGAATGTTTTTCTTTATTTTGTTGCTTATTTAATACTAATCGAAAAATTTCCAAGCAATTTACACTTGTGTGGTAGTTGATATACAGAGAATCACTTTGGAGCCGGTCCGAGACACTTATGGCCGGTTCCTAAATCTTACTATACATTCACTTTCTTACCTTACCATCGATCAGTTGAATTTTGATATAACTTATATGGAGGTTATATCAAATTTTAATCGATAATAATAGGATATAGGAACCGACCTCTAGACCATAGGAAATAACGGAAAGTTCGTTTACGAAATCTACCATGCTAGAAATCGAACCCAGAGCTTCTGCGTTCTAATGAGCTAGGCTGGCTTAGTCCATTCCACCACAGAGGCAATTAGAAAATAATATTTATGTGATTTAATTTTTCAATTTTTTAATAGTAGCTCTAATATACCAAAAGGTTAATTAATTTAGTATTAATTATATCTATCTCATTTCAAGAATTTCTCTTAAGCATGTCTATGCTTATAATTGAAATTTTTGAAATGAGATAGCTATAAGCTAATAATAGGTTAGAAAAAATTAATAAATAAAAATAGAGTTTTGTGAGCATATATGATAAAAAAGAGTCATCATAATCATATTTTTATGAATCTTTCTCTCCTTCACATGATATTCGGCATCCCTCACTGAGTAAACATTGAACAGAGAGTTATTATCTTTTATGAATAACAATGGAAAATCAGTATTCAGTCTAAATTGCTCTCTTCCATTCACTCTGTAATTGGCTTTAACAACTAGTAATTTTGGCATTTGTGAAGAAATTTGCTATTACTTGTCTTTTTATATTATTACCAATTTGGCCGACGGCTACGCCGCGTGTCAATTCATACGCAGTAGTTTTCCTTTAGTTACATAAAAACTTAATTCGTTGTTTTTACATATAATACAAAAACATAATAATTACAAAGAAACTAAGTCCATAATGATCTAGACAATTGCCCAGCAAAACATAGAGGTAAATCGAAGCCAGCCTGACAAATAAAGAGCCTTTTCTAGCGGCGGCATTTTAATTAAATTTTTAAAATAAAAAAACAATTATTGTGCCATAACTATAATAGTTAGACATATGCTGTTGCGACTTTTTGTAAATAATGATGTGTTTTACAAAGTCGTGGTACATTATTTTATTCTATCATCAATAATTTTCGCAGCGCACGCGATTTTAGGGACAACAATTACACCTTGGGTTACATTATTGGAGTTATAGTGAGGATTCCTAATTTTTTTGTAAATATAATATAGCCTATGCCACTCGGGAAAAGTGTAGCTTGCCAACAGTGAAAAAATTTTTCACTGTCAAATCGGTTCAGTAGTTTCGGAGCCTCTTCATCAAAACTGAGCATACGAAATATTATTGAATTATTTTTTTTGAAATATTTTTCTGTTAACATAATTTGTTGTCCGAATGAAGATTGATGACGAAAGATGCGCATTTGTTAATGTTCTGTTGTATGTATATAATTTCAGAGTAGACTATGGATGTTTTTTTGGTTCCGGATCGAATTCAGTTTTATGTTTGATAAAATAAAATTGTTTAAATAAGAAATCCATTCATTAAAATGTACCTAACCTAACCAAATCATAATTTGCAGTAAACCTGCGAAAAAATTGGACAAGTACATTCACAATCAGCCCGTAAAACTTGAAGTTAAAATTTTGTTGCGATTCATTTTGTCACTTGTCAGTTGAAGTTTTTCCACTTTTACATTGCGATTCGTTTTTCCACTTGTCCGTTGCGATTCATTTTTCCACTTTTCCGTTGCCATTCGTTTTTCCACTTGTCCGTTGCGATTCGTTTTTCCACTTGTCCGTTGAAGTTTTTTTAAATAGCTTCAATGTACAGACACGGCATGTTAAGAATTGTATAATATGATTATAAAAGAATCATTATAAAAGAAGATATTTTTATAAAAGAATCAATATAGCAATATCGAAACAAAAAAGGTAATAAATACATAATAGGGTAGTTGACAGTCAAATCAAGTGATATATTACAAAGCACCGAAGCCGCTTAGATTTAATAAGAGCGTAGCAAGTGATGGCGTCATATCTTTATTTATTCGAATAGCGTGTTAATGATTATTTGAACATTAATCAAAAAAAAAAAAATGTTACGAAATTTTAACAGTAAGACTATAAGCAAGGTATTTTGACATCTAATCCCTACTTAACCCTATTAATATTATAAATTCAAAACTATCTGTCTGTTACGCTTTCACAGAAAAACTACTGGACCGCGTTATCATAGTGAAAAACCACATCCCTTCTGCTGATTAATTCCGGCCGCTTTCTCTCAACTTTTCGCTTTAATCTCATCAGTTGTTCGCAGTACAGTTCATAATCGTTGGTCCTGCCTGGCGGTAACAGCTCATAATGAATAATGCCCTTCCAATCCCACCATACACACAGCATCACCTTGTTACGAGTTAACTCGGGTTTCGCCACATTCTGTGAAGCGGAAGCGAAGAGGCCGGTCAGCGGCCTCTGACCACGATCTTTTTCGTACTTTCTTGTCGTACGTGATACACTTTTCATCACCAGTTATCAGCTTCTTCAAAAATGGTTCGGTTTCATTACGTCGTAATAAAGAATCACAAATGAGTACACGGTTCATAAGGTTTCTTTTAGTGAGCTCATGAGGCACCCAAATATCGAGCTTTTTTGTGTACCCAGCTTTTTTCAAATGCGCCAAAACAGTTTTGTGGTCAATTCCCAGTTCTCCAGCTACATCGCAACTACTAATATGCCGATCTTGCTCCACTTTTTCAAAAATGGCATCAATTTTATCCGTAACAGAGCGACCAGAGCGACGTGCATCATTGATATCAAAATTTCCGGATTGAAAACGTTTAAACCAAATTTGCGCTACTCTCACAGATACTGCATTAGGTCCATAAATATCACATTTTTTTTCCCGGCTTGTTTTGCATTTTTACCTTTTTTGTAGCAAAATTTTAAAATGTATCGAATTTCTTCATTACATTCACTCATTTTAACAAAAAGAAAAACAAATGAAAATCACACATTTTCCTAATTTGAATTTGGAATTATCTTCTTTAAAATTAAAACTTTTTAATGATACCAAAACCAGCCGGATACAAATGGTATAGCCAAAGAGATCTTATTACAAGTTCATACATACTATATGCGAAAAGACTATTACCCCAAGCTATTATATATTTTCAATGCCAACGATTAACATAGGATATTTTTATCCCAAAAAAGGGGATCATTTCCAGGATAAAAATATATTTGTCTCTCAGTTCGTTATGCTTTTACGGAAAAGCTATTGGACCGATTTGGCTAAACTAGATATAAATGTAAGTTCAATATCTAGGATGAACATACTTTTTATTCCGGAAAAGGAAATGGTTTTGGGATAGATTTATATAATGGTGTTCCCAGAAGGTAGAATAAGTTTTATTTTTGTGATTTTGTCATTTTCGTCTCTTTTGTAGTTTACAGTTGATAAACGCGAGCTGACACACAGGTTACTCCCTGTTAACGCAAAAATAGAACTAGAAGTGGTCAAAATAGATGAAGAAAGTCTGTATGGGAGTCCAATCATTTCTCAAGTCTATAGATATATAAAAATTCATAATCTATAAAAAATGCGATAAGCGAAAAATGACCCGCGGCGCAACGTATAAACGTTGTTTTAGAATTTATTCTAAAATGGGGCCGCTACCCAATTTACCTGTAACATAAATGAAATTGATATAACGGCGCCAAGAATGTGAGTCATAAAAATGACGTAATATTAGGAAATATCAATATGATTTAATAAGCTATCACAACTTTTACCTAGATAAGAAATACCTATTAAAAATAAATGAATCATGTATTCTATTCAATCCTTATTTAGACGTATTAATTATTTTTCTATCAGACTCAGAGTTTGATAATAGTTTGTTATGCTTAAAATGGGGCCGATGCCATTTCTCATTTTGCTACATTATTAAGTCTGTACTTTGAGTAAATAATAAGTTGTGAACAAAATTATTATAATTTTATACTGGTAGAGTTTTGCCCCATAATCCAAATCAGTAAATACGTCACAATACTTACAAATAAAAAACACGAATGAGGGCTAACGGTCTTATCAATAAGAGAGTTAGTCATTTTGAACGCGTCTATATGGTGCTTAAAGGGGCGTTCAAATTCTCTATGAATAAGACTGTAATAGTATAATGCTCTGCTTTGACGGTAATACCATGTTGTTTATTTTGGCCAAATATGGTATATATACTACGTACGTCTTAATACTCAGAAAGAACATAGGTTATCTTTTTATCTTAGAAAACGGGATTTCTTCGAACGAGATTTTTTCGCAGGACGGATCGACATTTTCTGGAGGCGAATAACGCCTAGATAACATGTAACCTGTGTGAATGCTTGCTCTCAAAATAAATTACGGTCCAATTATTAAATCCTTGTATACCTACATGTACTCATGAAATTCCGTTCATTCGTTTTCAGAGTTGTGAAGAAGTTGGAAACTAAATTATTGCGGAGTACAGCTATTTTTAAATAATATAATGCATGACTTTTAAATATTTTAAACTTTAATGCCCGAAAACTTAAAATATCAAACAGTCATTCTTCATGGTATTGATTTACTGTATAGTTCTTTGTATTTTTATTCGAGGAAAAATGTATCATTGAACAATTCATTTCACAGAAAAACAGACTGACGCCCCTCGAACGATGTTTATATCCAAAGACCAATGGGTGGAGGAAGGCGGCGAGTTGCGGCTATACTGCGAAGCTCTCATCGGTGAGTGTGCCGACACGCCTTAACTTATAATTCAAATCTAACATTGATCTCTACAAAAATGAGACATAGACTTAAGTCGGCTGAAAATAATTTTAAAAACCCGCTTAAAAAGTGATTACGTTTGGACACTGCACGTAAATCTGGCACTAAATTTTAAGGCTCGTATTTTGGAACAATTCTCATGTGTTAATCCGAGACTCGAGGTATATTTGCTTAAAGCGGCATTAGTTTAGAATGCATTAGGCGCCTCATAAGCTACAGGCGTCGTGTCCTTTCAATTTCGCTGATTCTGTTTGAAATTCTCGGATACATCCCTAAGATGTATATACAGTTGTCAGTTTATTTTTTGCTTTTCGAGCACAGAAAATGTTTATAAGTCAGTTATGACTGAAGCCTGATTAAATCTGTATCTTTTTATCTTATCATAAGTTATCTGTATTTACAAATTCTAAGCTAATTTTACTCTCTGTGTCATGGTGTTTCGAAATGAAACTGCGTATTGTATATTACGTTTAATGAAATAAATCAAATTCAATTATTTTCTAATGATGTCGATAAATGTTTTTTTCATGGAGCAGATTAAATATATGAAAAATATTATGTTTAATGAGATCATACGACATTTACTAGAGATTACTTGATAATGATTAATGATGGACACAATGGTGAAAATATTTTATATATTTCAACACCAAGTGGTGATTTATTGAGCTTGATTTGATAATGGTATTATGAAACAAATGATTTTGTGCTGATTTTCAGCTGTATAATGATTGTTACCAGTTGTTGAATTGTTATTATACAGGGCGGTCATACCTGGCAGACGCACCGAGTGAGCTCCGTTGGCGTAAAGTCTGGGCGAATGGCACCGAAGGCGATTTGTCGCCTACGCAGACTGAAATCAAGACCTCCCGGTGTGTTATAACTAAACATTTTATTACCCTCACCGATATTAACTTACGTTTTGATGTCTCTATTCAAGGGTTGATGATGTGTTGTATAGTAAAATGCATGCCACTTGGCTTTATTCGATTCTTTATATGGGCGTTTTTAATATATAAACTTTTGCTGTTTTACTATTAATATAATCTGCCTCAGATGTTACGAAAGTCGTTTTTACGCAATCTACAAGGTTTTTGTACTGTCCATTTTTCCTAACGTATTTTATAACTAATTTGTTTATTTATTTTAATTTAGGAAAGATTAAAGTCTAATCAATCTACAAGGTTTTTGTACTGTCCATTTTTCTTAACGTATTTTATAACTAATTTGTTTATTTATTTTAATTTAGGAAAGATTAAAGTCTAATACATGCAAATTATAGTAACATGAATATTTAAAGAAAAAAAATGCTGATAACAAGCTTTCGATCTATTAGTTAAATATCGATACACATGAACGATAGATATCAAGGGATATTAAATATAATAAAATTTTAGCTGCTAGTCCAGCTGATAGTTCAAAAAATCTTGATCAAATATACACTTAACATAATTATGCTAGTTTAATACAGATCTAGATTTAAGTTCACTAATAATTCATTAAAAAAATGTGATCTTAAAATATGATAAACGCGTTTTTTCTGTAGTAGATATTGACGATTCGTATGTGGAGTAGCCCTCTCTAGCTAAGGCCAAGTTGATTAGTCCGTTTACTTTGCAGACATCCTAAAAACTTTTTGAATTTTATCTACTCTATTTATATACATGCTATATTTTGGCTACCAAACTTGTGATGCATAATTATTCAAGATGTCTGCGAACAAATAAGCAATTTTAATGCTTTTAAAGATCGAAAACATTTTGTTGTTCTCATTATAAATCCCAAAGATTTAAATGCCCTGTTAATGATTATATGGTTATCAAAATAAATTTGCTACGTTGTAGGACACCCAAGTCTCTGACAATAGTCACCCTGCTAGTTATGTTATTATAGAAATACGGAAAGTATCATCAGTATTTATGGTACTTTTTTTTGCTTTGACCAAATTATGATACAAACACAGTATTACGAAAAACAATTTCGATCGTTTTGAAATAGAATAGTTTCTACATAATTACGTACTGATCTTAATATTGTCATATCATAGGCATACAACAGAAGTATAGAATTTCTGAAACTAAGTTTTACATCAGCAATAAAAATGTTATAGAGCAGGGACCAAGGATGGATCCCTGTGGTACCCTTGAAACAAATGTAACCTGGGTGTATGTACATTATGCTTGAGTTATCTATAGTGAGCTAAAAGCTAGTCAGCCTTAACTTTAGCCTTCAGTCGCATTACCCGCAAGAACTAGGCAGAGTTAAAATGCCAATTTTAACAGAAAAAATGAGTGCGTGTAACGTTCACACGCGATTGAAGTAAAACTTCTTTACAAATTTTTTTTTCAAATTTTTTCTATTGATTTGTTTATAAACTATCTATTGACAAAAAAAATATTTGAAAACCGGATGGTACAGAAACGTGACGCCATATTGCCCAAACGGACTTCCGTTGCATTGTCGTCCAGTTACCTCCTAGTCGCGCCTAAAGAAGTTTTACTTCAAAAACTTCCTTTATTCCTCTCTTATTAAAGAACACCTACAGATATAAACTTCCATTAGATTCGGATATGTGATTCAGCCGTAATAAGATACAAACAAACAGGTTTATATCACCTTTATAGTATTAGTGTGGATTTGTCTAAATAAGTACTATACATATGAAAGTGAGAGTGAATTGGATATTAGTCTTGAGTTCTATGGGTATGGGTAACTTTGTATATGTTGGCCCGATTAGTTTACTAAAACAAAAAGTTCAATTCACGGCAGAATAAACTTCTGAAAAGAGCTTTCCGTTATTTACTGTATACTATTGTTTAGGATCGCTACCAGCTGTTTTTTTGGGAATTAATCTACAAATGCAAAAGTTTCTGTCGGATATGCAACGAAAGTTTACACCATTGAATCTCTTAATTGAATAAATGTGAATAATAAATTTATCTGTTTCAAAGTCAAAGTAATTTATTTGTTTGAAACATGGACAAATTTGCAGATGTTATGCTAAGTCTTGAGTTACATGTTTCGCCTTGACAGGCAATTTATTTATCTATATGTATTAATTGCAATCTCATAATTATATTTAGTCAAAATATTTTATCAATATATATGTGATTTAATATATAATGCACATATACATGACATATAAATATAATTTTCAAAGCAAGATGACTATCATTAAGCAAATAGGACACCGTCGCGTATGGTTTTTATGTCCTTTAATACTGGCGGCTACTAAGTACTAAGTAGATATATCGTATAAACCTATTCAGAATACTAGGTGTATTAGCTATACGCCATACACTATATATTATGCCACAACCGTGTTGTTTAGTAAATATCAGTTATGTTAACTGTATCCCAATTGAGATTTTTTTATTCGGACTAAATAACAAGTCCATAGTCCAAATCGAATAACGGTTACCACTCCAGAGTATTATAGCTTACAATCATCAAGTCAACTATATCATCAGCAGTATAAGCCGGTTAGTTTATCAACAGTACGAGAGCTATTTTGCTTTCTTCAATACTGTCTGCCAGAAAAAGTAATGAGATGTTTTTCACATTAGCACACAGGAAAAAGGAAATGTTTTTGTCTTGTAATAAGCTGCGTTGATTGCTGTTGTTGCTTGCTATAAGTAAATTATTATCCTAACGGAGTGTTGGGCGTCGGATATAAATGTAATCCGATTTATTTCCGTGTTAAAAATATACGTACTATTAAATAATTCGTACTTTTAGATAATTTTGAAAATATTACGAATAAATACTAGATTCAAATGAATAATTTCGAAGTAAATTTGTTTATAGAGTATAATTTCACGAGCTTCGATATTATGCTTTTAAGAAACCCAATAAAGTATGCGCAGCGTAGAGGCCCGGTAATAAATATAATTTTGTTAAGTATTATCAGTATTGTAAGGTGCCATAGCGTATAAAATATACGCTGTCAAAGCTACGTATAAAGTTCTAATTGTAATCAAATAACTTTCCATTTTAACGACGACAAGTGATAAGATACTATAAAGCAGAATCTCCAAAAGACGCTCCAATTCAACCGTAATGAGAACGATCAAGATAGATGTGTCTGGGTGTGACAATGTTTAAAGTGTGAAACGGGTTCATTAATTTGTTTTTTGAAAGTTGCATCCATGAGTGAAAAATGATTAAATTGTCTTGTTACTAACATATTGTTAAATGGCAAGATTTGTTGATATATAAGATTTGCGTGAACGATCTCATTAAGAAATAATACAAAGGGTAGAAAGAAAGTACATACCTTCTGTGCCGGCTCTAAATAAGTCGAAAGGAAAGAGGAAAAGAATAATGTAATAACGTCGATAATTAATTTGCAGGGATGATATTGAAGATATAATAGGATCGTACCTGGAAGTGAAGGGGGTAACGTCGCAGGATTATGGAACTTACGTATGTCTAGTTCACAGCAACGACGTCGTCTTGAAGAGTAACGTCACCGTTCACTACAGACGTGAGTTGATTCTAATTTTCCCTAAGTACTTTTTACTTCCTGTGGTATGTTCATATTGTTTAAATTTAATGTCCTAGTTACAGTCTTGGCATAAAAAGGTCCGCCAGTTTTCAAATTGCTTCATTTAACGTTCCACGAGCACATTACTTTTTCAAACTAAGTCACAGAACAGACTGCTCTACAGAAAATTATGTTTAACTATTTGACAATAAAGTTGTTTGATTTTCTATCTTGTCAAAAATATTCTTTAGAGATGTAAAACTTTTTCATTGATTTTAATATTTATGATAAGCATAGTGATTGTTTTGTTTGTTACTCTTATTGTTCATGTCAGCGTCTGTCGTTGTCAAAGTTGTAATTTTGTTTTATCACGTTTCTGTACTTTATCCACATAACATTTATTAAAATGCTGGCAGTATTGTTTCTTTTACTCGTGCAAGCAAAAGTCGACTATAAGGTGACGAACATTTTAATTCCGCGAATGTGCTTAGAAATTTTAATATGATATTTATTATTCTTTAGATGCTATCCAATATCGGGACTTCATTCATACATTTGTAGCAGCGAGAGGAATATGCAGCTCCCGTGTATTCTTACATCATAAACATTTGTTCATTCCTTTTCATGTGGGTATATATTAATATAACCTGTAAAGATACACGATTCTTTTTTTTAACTCATGGTATATTCGAGCAAATGCTATACAACAAAGAACGTTTGATGTAAATTTCGTTCACATTAAGTCAAAATACAAGTTTTTGTACAACAAATGTAGGTGTGGGTGGTCGTTACTAATATCAATTTCTCCCAGACAACCTTAAGATAAATATAGAAGACCGGCAGGGCCAAACTCTAGTGCGTACCTCTTGTTTAAACAGCCGGCGTTAAAACAGGTTAAATTGTTTTATATTTTTATATTGGTGCTAATTGCCCTCATAAGATTTACCTTTGTTTTATTTATTTATATCGCAAACTATCCCATCTCCCGGGATGAAAAGTATCTATGTCCATTTTCGGTATTCAGACAGACAGATCGAGTTACTATCGCACTTTTTTCTATAGATTATGAATTTTTATATCTATAAACTTGAGAAATGATTAGTCAAAATCACCGAATTGGCCAAAATGACCGACGTGGCCAACATGACCAAAAAGGCTAAAATGTCCAAAATAACCAACATCGCCAAAATGACCGAAAAGGCCAAAGAGACCGACATGGCCAAAATGAGTAAAAAGGCTAAAATAGCCAAAATGACCAAAAAGGCGAAAATTACCGAAAAGGCCAAAATGAAAAGTATCCCTTGTCCACCCTCGGTATTTTAATTTACATACGTACCGAATTTCAGCCAAATCGGCCCATTAGTTCTTCCGTAAAAGCATAACAAACAGAAAGACAAATATATTTTTATCCCGGAAACTATCCCATTTTTCGGGATAAAAAGTATCCTATGTTCATTCTCGGCATCGAATATATATATATATATATATATATATATATATATATATATATATATATATATATACTGAGTTTCAGGCAAATCGGTCCAGTAGTTTTTACGTAAAAACGGAACAGACAGTCAGACAGACAGAGTTACTTTCGCATTTATAACATTAATAGGGATTTGCTTGAAAATTTGCAAAAAAACCTATCGCAATTATGATGCGAGAATTCATTATTACAAAGCTTATTTGTCGAAAAATGGATGGGAGATGTTGGCGATGAAAGCTCTTGTAATATAAAAGAATAATACAAACACACAGGATTGCAGGTTAATTGTTTACACATACTTTACGTTATCTTATCATTAAAGGCTCGTTGGCATGCGCTGAAGTCGTGGATGCCTGAACATACATTTATTTTAGTTTACTATGAAATATAATAACTTCCTTAAGATATTAGACATTGCCTTCCTATTACGATTCGCGTTAAATTGACTTACATACTTCAAGTCTCCAGTAAAAAAACTCTTTGTGAACATACATCTTTACTAATAATAAACTTCAAGTTCGTCTGTAATTTCAAAATAAATGCCAAAATAGTAAAAGTGCCTTTCAATAAGATGCCTGTTGCGGTGTTGCCTAAACATAAACGAACGAGTTTGAGATTTTTTGTCTCTCTCTAAAAGTATGTCACGAATAAGTTTCGATATGATTCAACGGATATCATTGAAAACTTTAGGAATGAAAACAGGAATTTTATATGAAATTTCCGTGCATATTCTATTTCGAAATCTTGCATACTTCAACGGTATTGGATATAAATATTAGTCACTATTACTGCCAACTAGCTGTTATATAAGTTACTAGAGTTTCGAAATCTCCTGGTCTGAATTATTCCCCCAGATTTTTTTCAAATTTTAAAGAAACTAACTAACCATTTACAGATTTATTATTCCCTCCTTAACCTCCCGTTTAAAGAGCAGGCCTGTTGTTATTACAGGTTACATTTTATTAAATTAATGTGTTAATGCTATTTGCCCCCGGAAGATCACGTCATTTTATATAGCAAACTATCCCATCTTCCGGCATTAAAATTATTTATATGTTCATTGTCATTGAAAATTACAGCAAAACCGATCCAGGACCTCTAGTAGTTTTTTCGTGAAAGCTTAACAGGCAAACAGATCGAGTAACTATTGCATTTTTTTATAGTTGGTGAATTTTTATATCTATAAACTTGATAAATTAATAATTTATTGGTTTTCCATACAAATATATAAACTTTTCTCCTTTATTTGAACCCATTCTAGTTTCATTTATGTATTCTCCGTCTATCTATCTGTAATCTACATAAATGACAAAAGTGACAAAATATGACGAAAATGGCAAATCCCAAAAAAAACCTATCTTACTTTCTGGGATAACCTTTATATAATAAATAAATAAAAATAAATATATCTCATTATCCGGGATGTTGAAATTGTCCATCCTCAGTATTAAAATTACATATATGCCGAATTTCAGTCCAATACTTTTTCCGTAAAAGGATAACAAACTGAGAGACTATTACATTGTTTTATCCCGGAAACCATCCCATTTTCAGCATTAAAAGTATCCTATGTTCATTCTCGGCATCGAAAATATATATATATATATATATATATATATATATATATATATATATATATATATATATATATATATATATATACTGAGTTTCAGGCAAATCGGTCCAGTAGTTTTTACGTGAAAACGGAACAGACAGTCAGACAGACAGAGTTACTTTCGCATTTATAACATTAATAGGGATTTGCTTGAAAATTTGCAAAAAAACCTATCGCAATTATGATGCGAGAATTCATTATTACAAAGCTTATTTGTCGAAAAATGGATGGGAGATGTTGGCGATGAAAGCTCTTGTAATATAAAAGAATAATACAAACACACAGGATTGCAGGTTAATTGTTTACACATACTTTACGTTATCTTATCATTAAAGGCTCGTTGGCATGCGCTGAAGTCGTGGATGCCTGAACATACATTTATTTTAGTTTACTTTGAAATATAATAACTTCCTTAAGATATTAGACATTGCCTTCCTATTACGATTCGCGTTAAATTGACTTACATACTTCAAGTCTCCAGTAAAAAAACTCTTTGTGAACATACATCTTTACTAATAATAAACTTCAAGTTCGTCTGTAATTTCAAAATAAATGCCAAAATAGTAAAAGTGCCTTTCAATAAGATGCCTGTTGCGGTGTTGCCTAAACATAAACGAACGAGTTTGAGATTTTTTGTCTCTCTCTAAAAGTATGTCACGAATAAGTTTCGATATGATTCAACGGATATCATTGAAAACTTTAGGAATGAAAACAGGAATTTTATATGAAATTTCCGTGCATATTCTATTTCGAAATCTTGCAGACTTCAACGGTATTGGATATAAATATTAGTCACTATTACTGCCAACTAGCTGTTATTAAAGTTACTAGAGTTTCGAAATCTCCTGGTCTGAATTATTCCCCCAGATTTTTTTCAAATTTTAAAGAAACTAACTAACCATTTACAGATTTATTATTCCCTCCTTAACCTCCCGTTTAAAGAGCAGGCCTGTTGTTATTACAGGTTACATTTTATTAAATTAATGTGTTCATGCTATTTGCCCCCGGAAGATCACGTCATTTTATATAGCAAACTATCCCATCTTCCGGCATTAAAATTATTTATATGTTCATTGTCATTGAAAATTACAGCAAAACCGATCCAGGACCTCTAGTAGTTTTTTCGTGAAAGCTTAACAGGCAAACAGATCGAGTAACTATTGCATTTTTTTATAGTTGGTGAATTTTTATATCTATAAACTTGATAAATTAATAATTTATTGGTTTTCCATACAAATATATAAACTTTTCTCCTTTATTTGAACCCATTCTAGTTTCATTTATGTATTCTCCGTCTATCTATCTGTAATCTACATAAATGACAAAAGTGACAAAATATGACGAAAATGGCAAATCCCAAAAAAAACCTATCTTACTTTCTGGGATAACCTTTATATAATAAATAAATAAAAATAAATATATCTCATTATCCGGGATGTTGAAATTGTCCATCCTCAGTATTAAAATTACATATATGCCGAATTTCAGTCCAATACTTTTTCCGTAAAAGGATAACAAACTGAGAGACTATTACATTGTTTTATCCCGGAAACCATCCCATTTTCAGCATTAAAAGTATCCTATGTTCATCCTCGGCATATGTTTTTTATAGAGGTATAGAACTTTAAGTTGCAATAAAACAACGATGGATTATTCGATTGACATGAATTTTATTTATCCGAAAGATAATCTTGTGGCATTACATTTTAAATATGATTTCTGGCATATGACTGCCACGGCTGGCGCGGATGTAGTTCAATCTGAACGTCCAATTTTCGATGACTTTTTCCAACATTTGTGGCCGTATATCGGCAATAACACGGCGAATGTTGTCTTCCAAATGGTCAAGCGTTTGTGGCTTATCCGCATAGACCAATGACTTTACATAGCCCCACAGAAAGTAGTCTAGCGGTGTTAAATCACAAGATCTTGGAGGCCAATTCACAGGTCCAAAACGTGAAATTAGGCGGTCACCAAACGTTTCTTTCAATAAATCGATTGTGGCACGAGCTGTGTGACATGTTGCGCCGTCTTGTTGAAACCACATCTCCTGGACATCATGGTTATTCAATTCAGGAATGAAAAAGGTAATAATCATGGCTCTATACCGATCACCATTGACTGTAACGTTCTGGCCATCATCGTTTTTGAAGAAGTACGGACCAATGATTCCACCAGCCCATAAAGCGCACCAAACAGTCAGTTTTTCTGGATGTAACGGTGTTTCGACATACACTTGAGGATTAGCTTCACTCCAAATGCGGCAGTTTTGTTTGTTGACGTGGCCATGCAACCAGAAGTGCGCTTCATCGCTAAACAAAATTCGCTTATGAAAATCGGGAACAGCGACAATCTCGTTTTGGGCCCATTCCACGAATTTACGCCTTACTTGATGATCGTTTGGCTTCAATTCTTGCACGAGTTGGATTTTGTAAGCACGCAAACCAAGATCCTTCCGCAAAATCTTCCATAAAGTGGATGGATGGACACAGATCCAATTCCTGTGCTCGATGGCGGATGGACTCATTCGGGTCTTCCTCAATGCTACGCTCTACAGCAGCAATAGCTTCTTCTGTACGCACCGTACGGCGTCTCTGGGGATGCGAGTTATCAATAAGAGTAAACGTGGTGCGAAAACGTTCTATGGTTAATCGAATTAACTGCTCTGATGGACGATTTTGTCGACGATAAAATGGACGTAGTGCGCGATACGTATTCCGCACAGAACCATTATTTTCGAAATAAAATTGCACTATTTGCAAGCGTTGTTCAGGCGTGAGTCTATTCATGATGAATTGCCAAACCAAACTGAGAATAAATCACTTGACAGCTGTTAAATCGGTCGCCATCTTGAACAGTAATGCCAACTTAAAGTTCTATACCTCTATAAAAAACACCCTATATATACAGAGTTTCAACCAAATCGGTCCAGTAGTTTTTCCGTGAAAGCGTAAAGGACAGACAGACATAGTTACTTTTGCATTTATAATATTAATAGCGATAGATCACTGCCGTCTAGTGGGGGGTAACAATGCCGCGCAAAAGCCGTTTGGAGTATACATTTTCAGGAAATGGCAACTGAAGCCAATAACTTAGTGGTACATTTCTGTCTTTCAATTTAGATGAATCTACCAAACATAAGTAGTTTAAGTATATATTATTAAACCGCTATCATAGTAAATATCGTTTCAGATGGTGGTTTAGATGGGTATGGGCCGTGGTGCGGCGGCTCGGCCATGCCGTGGCGTGCGTTGGTGTTGGGCGCGGCGGCCGGCGCCCTCCTGCTGCTGTCGGCCGCCGTGCTGCACAAGAGGTGCATGCCCAGGCTCTTGTTGGCCGCGCGCCAAGCGAGGGCCAGGGCCGCCACACCCGCGCACAGAGCTAGAGGTAACAATCAAACAAATTATATTTATTATCAACTGTGCGGCCGTTTAAGGTGCCCTTTCATTTCTTCCATCTTTACTTTTGAGTAAAATAAACGCGTGTTTACTTTTTGACGAATTTCATTTATGCTTGTAGTGGATAGGTTACAATACACGTATAAAATTGCACTAACACCAAAAACAATGCCAATTTTGTTGTGATGAGAGCTATTCTAGAATATGTATATCATGGATACTACTTTTAAAAAATCAAAGGCGGATGTCGAATACCTTACGACCTATACTCATACCTATGAAATATTCAATAAAATCATTTAAGCCGTTTCGAAGGAGTTCGACCACAAACACCGTGACACGTATTTTTATATATTGGATAAAATAACAGAATTGTAATAAGACAGTGATATTAAAATTGTTATTTCTTCTTAACCTTGAGCACAGATCAATACTTCATGTTTCTAACAAAGAAATAAACCTTCGCAAAATATATTCAGTATTAGAAATACTTGACGAAACATTTTTTTTTGTATACTTATTCCACGTACATGTACAAATTTGATGCCACCCACGGTGTCTTTTGCGATACGAAGAAATGTTATAATTGTCTTCTTATCGACATGGTACTGTAACGACTAACCTCTTTAGTAGTCATATATATTAAGGAATATAATATTTTGAAATTAATTCGTGGAACGCCTCCCAAAACAATCGAGAACATATAAAACATAAATCTTAGCTCAGCAATACTGTTAAAGTGGTGCATGCTGCTTGCCAGGATTCGAGCGTCATTACATTTGACCGCGGGTGCCGTAGCTGAGTTATCGTCGAATTGAACCATGAAAAGACTGAAAGAGGCTGTTCCATTAGAACAATAACGATAAGAGTAGTCAAACAAGATTCATTTTAAGTTTCAATTAACTACATTTGGTCCTCAACAATGTGTCAATAATCGTGGGTGTATTTTAACGATTCGTCGTGAATTTTGACGCAAAGGTCAATAACAGATGTAAAAGATTTCAAAGCGTTAGATTGAACAGTTAACTCTGTTAGAGGTGAATCGAATCGATTTGCACAAATAATATACCCATATTTATCGGTTAAATGTAGCATTGATATTCTAGTACTTAATTGAATAGTTTCTTTTGTAATTGGTTTTTATATTTCTCTAGCTTTTGCCCGTATTGTAAAACCTCGTTGTATAATGTCATAGACAAAATATTATAATATTCTGTTTACATAGAATATAATTTCAAATTACTTACTTCAATTAAAAATGATGAAATAGAAGCACAGTCTTTTCTTTAAAGATTTTTCCAACAGCCCGTGGCTTCACTCGCGTTATTGTAAATTTTATAGACAGAGTGAAGGAATGACCACTGGGAATACAACAAAATGAGAAATGTGAAATGCCCGCTGTGAAAATAAACATAAACTATCCCACGGAAACCGTACATTTTTTAGGGATAAAGTGCGCTATTCCAGACTATAATCTATCTGTGCCAAAATTCATGCAGATCCGTTCAGCTGTTCTGGCGTGATTGAGCAACAAACAAACATCAAACTTTTGCATTTATAATTGTAATTTTGAATGCAGATTTTTTAAATGCTTTATTCAGACTATCGACCAAGTGAATCATTTAAAAGTCAATAGTAGGTTTGTACATGAGAAACATTGAATATTTTTAATGATTATAGAGCATGTATACATGTATATAATACAAAGATGAAAATGAGACTTGTGATGTTTTCCGTCTTTGTATTTTACCTGTATTACGAAAAAAGAATATTACGAAAGACGATAGCCAAGTTTAAATAACGTAACTATCTATGATGAAGCTTCAAGATCCTATGTATCTACTGTCAACAACACAGTTAAAGGTCATCTTACCACAAAATAATTCTCATAGAAAAACAGTACCTACTTAAAATATAAGGAGTCTTGATAAATCTCTTTTCAATTTGGTTTCTAAGCAGAATATGAGGAGTTTAGTCCTAATACTTCTCACAGATTGTACATACCTAAACTTCCAATCTTAGTGTTTCACTCTAGTGAACAAAGAAACTCAAGGATACATATTAATATACTGGAGATGTATGACCTTGCTTGTACGTATTATTTATTTTATCTTATGTAATTAACTCCCCAGAAATTATACTAATTTACATTGGAGAGATTGTCTTCAATATCTTTACCAACATGGGTATAGATTTTATTATTATTTATTGACACACTATTTTTTACATAGCATATATTTAGAATATTTAGTTTTTAGTACATAGTTGTGGTCATAGTTATTTATACGAGTGAGTGTTGGTCACTAAGACCCGGTTCCTATATTTTACTGACTGTTGATTTGCATTACTATCGGTTAAAATCGATGGTAGAGCAAGTGAATTAATAGTAAAATAGAAAAACTGTTCATAAGCCATATAAATACATTTAATATGGTCTGGGTGTCACTTGTCTTTTGATAAGTTCAAAGGGATAAAATATCCGCAGCCCCATATAACATCCATGTTTAACCGTACGTAGTGTTGGAAAAGGAGTTCGACGTGCTGGTGTGCTGGACCGCGGTGGACGGGGAACTGGTCCGCGGCGCGCTGCTGCCCACGCTGGCCCTCAAGTACAAGTACCGGGTGCACGCCGTGCCGCTCCCCACGCAGCCTGACGCTTGTGAGTATCTCCTGTACCACCTCGATCACATACAGATGTTGTTTCAAGGGGGCCTCTAAATACTGGGATTCCTTTGAATGTTTAAGTTGCTATTCGGCCCGATACGTCGGGACATGGCACCGTTATTACCTATGGTGCCCCGTCGTCCCGACGATGTGTAAGATGTCCCGACAAATAAGACTACAACCCAAGTAACACAGAACAGGCTGAATCGTGTTGTGGACGAGTATGATAGCATATCGGCCATGATTTCACTTGGGACAATTATATATATCATAAATATAACAAATAATAATTGTATCCCACGCCCATTAATCAATAGTCAATATTTTCTAATTTGTCTATTAATTTTAGATTTATTTCACGTACAAAAATATTCCTCATCTAACTGCCCAGACAGCGTTTGGGGAAAATATGGAAACCCTAAAATAGAGGCCCACTTGAAAATGTTCGTTGTTTGTCAGGAGGAATTCAGTGATGTGTAAAAAACGTTGTCTCGCAATTTAGCTATAGAGGGCAGGAGGTGTTTTGATTATAGAGGCGCCTGGATTAGTAGAGGTTCATATTACCGAGGCTCTGTTGTAGATTCATAATATTTCAATGCAGCTTACGTTGGTCCCTAAGAAAGCGACGTCCAAGATTTTGAAACAATTTCCTTTAGCAACCCAACATAAGAACGTGATATTAGTGTATGTTTCAGGTGATCAAAATATTGCCTTAAGTAATGAGTCGAGGTTACGAATAATCATTATTGTCAAGTTTAGAATGTACTTCTTCACAGTCATTACATATTTCGACCAGTCCACAGTTCAACTTTTGCAAGGTGTATAGCGTGAAAAGCCGAGTAGATTCATCAAGGTTTACATGTAATATATATCATGAATAACATATCAATATAGGTATTTCTTACCACACTAATAGCGATTCGAAGAATTATAAGCGGTGACTTAGAATAAATTCAAAGAACTCTCTTCGATGAATTCCCACAAACTAGGGCGTGACAGTAAACAAATTATACAAATCAAGGTTTCATTCAAATTATTTTTCTGACGACCTTTGATGAATCAAGAAAATATTTTTAAGATTTGTATGTTTGTAATTAAACATAACGAAATGGAGAATTTGTATCTGAAACCGTGGTAGGTTAGTGGCTAAATTACTCACGTCTCATTCCAACAAAGTGGGTTCGAATGTTGGCTGCTTAGGCTATTTTCTCACCTAATATATTTTTTATTACTATAACCACATGCTGACTGTTGAGGAAATCTTTGCTATGAAACCTGCATATCAAGGTAACCGATGTGTGAAACACGACAACCCGCCTCATATATCAAGCTTAGCGGGTATATCGTCCATCCTCTAAAACCAACCAACTAACAGACGTTTATGAACTGACAATATATATGTTTTAAAATTTCTAGTAAGTTGCAATTTTTTTTACACACATTACGAACCAATTGTTGGCAACGCTCTCTTCGGTCATATCTGCTTAGTGTTATAAATATTGTGTAATTTTATCATATTATTTTAATAGTATTTAATATTAACTTACATTTTATTTACTTTAATGTGGTTTGTTAAAATTATTTATTTAGGCGTATGCTCTAAACTAGATTGACAAGTGACTAATGATTTGCGAAGTTCCCCCTTTTTTGAACATTTGATAACCTAAGCTTGCTCAAAATGGATCGGCCGCGGCGGGGCTTTTTTTGTGAAGCAAACGTCAATTTTGCATAGCAATAAAATATTTATTACCCCAGTTATATTGCATGCCTTGACCAAATAACGTGGATATTTTGAGTTGTGACACACCTACACGTGTTGCGACTAGTCGGAATCTATAAAATTAAAGGCCATTCAGTTGTTGTATACATAATAAGAAAAATTGATATTGAAGAAATTGGTGCAAACTTGGGGGGAGGCTACGTCCAGCAGTGGACAGAGACTGGCTGAAGAAGAAGTAGAACTGAAATTGATTCATCTATAACAGTATAAAATGCTAAACATGTCGTGTTTGTACATTGCAAATATTTAAAAAACATCTGGAATTAGATTATATAAATGACGGAGAACACAATGCATTTCTATTTATTTTCTTATCTGTTTATTCGCGTATCACGTTAATAGTTAAAATTACTGGGTCGATTTCGATGCGGTTTTCGCAGACCAAAAAGCAAAGGCTTACGACTTAAACCTGCGCTATTTTTATCTTAGGAATCCCGCGGGAATTTATCTGGGAATGATTTAACATGGCCAGATTTAAAAAACGAAACAAAATGTGATTTTTCAATGATCGAAGTCAAATTTTATGTAATAAAATGTGTGATATTTTTTATTAATTGAATCCCGCGGAAATTTTCCTGGGAGCTGTATGAAATTGTTCGGGAACATAAAAATTAGGTTATTCCGACACGGTATTCACTAAAATGATACCTTACATTATTTTTTAAATGCTGCGGCACTTTGTGTCCCGGGAATTTCAAGTCAAGTGTGGACGAAGTCGCGGGCATATCCTAGTTATAGATAATGATTTAGTAAAGCAAAAACTGTCGGCAACCCGTAATTTCAACCCATTAGAAATTTCTTATAAAATTATACATGAAATGTTTGCTGTTTTATGAAGGGTACAGCGAGTTAGTGGGCGAAGCGAGTCGGTGCCGTTCGATAGTGGCGGTGCTGTCGCCCGCGCAGTACTCGCCGCACCAGCTGCTCACCGCGCTGCGGCAGCTCAGGGCGCTGCCTCTGCCGCCCGTCGTCGTCTTACTACAGGTGCCTGTTCAATACACTTTGTTGACGTCCAGTTGTTGTATCATTTTCCAAGGGTGAACTTACTATAGGTACTAATTTTGTTAGTGCAAAATGAGGGCACAACACTCAAATGTTACACTATACTATGGCCTTAGGTGCGATACTTATATTCGATAAAAAATTGTCAATTTAAAACTAATACTGAATATATATAATAAAAACCTATAATGAACTGATTTAGGGGCCCAGTAGAGAAGACGGGCTCAGCTAAAGATGCCGACCATTTTTTGTTTATAATTTGTAATAACACTACCATGTTTTCAGGCAAAGGGTCCGAAAATCAGCGTAATGTTTATTTATTCTTAAGACCCACTTTTTTTTACATTATATTGTATTAAAACAATATACAATATAGTTACTACAAAAGAATAAATGGCAAAGGAACACACGTTGTACATCTACTAACTATTGTACCTTGTTTAAGTTACAGTTGTGTTATATAATAATGTTCAGGAAAAATTGTTCAAGAAATGTTCAACCTCTATGACTTAATCCGACACATAAGATACTCGTATAGCAAAAAACTTACAAGAGTCTCGGGGCCGATGATATTAAATTTTTGAAATTTCAATTACCCTAGTCACCGGTCAGAAATCGAGTCGACTGGCTTTGAAAAAAAATACCACCTACTGATTAACATAAATAACATAACGCACGGGATTACTACATAAATAGTAATGTTTCGTTTCTGTCAGGACCTGCCGAAGCTGAAGCGCGAGGCGAAGGAGTGCGGCGAGAGCCTGGTGTCGATGTTGCGCGGCTCGCGGCTGGTGGCGTGGCGGCACGTGCACGAGCGCGCCTTCTGGACGGCGCTGCGGCTCGCGCTGCCGCTGCCGCCCGCGCCCCCCGCCGCCCCCGCCGCCCCCGCACCACGCCGCCACGTAAGCGCCACTCTACACTAGCGATGTGCGATTGTTACTTATGTACACGCGTTACAAGTTATACTGCTTTAAGCCGTATTGAAAAATACAATCAAAAACTGAGCGTAACTCTAAATAACTTAGGGTGAAGTTCATAGACTGGAGAAAAACGTTGAATCAACTAAACAGGTGATTAGAACTTAACAGTCGACATAATTGAGGAGCGTTTTTTTAGTGTTCACCGACATCTTTTGCTTTTCGGTTAGGTAAACTAGCGGTATCGGGCGTTTTTGAATGAATGGCGAATGAAAAGAGTGATGATATAACTAGACTAAATGAAAAAGTCGATTGACGTCTGCAAAATCCGTCAAAGCTAAATGACATTACGAATTTGTTGCTTAAAAAGTAATAATACAAAGTTTAGAGTTTACTGCGTTAGTATGGTATTTATGATAAAGACAGATAGATGTATGTATGCTACGTATGGTCATCAACATAAGTCTGTGTAACCCCTGTGATTTCGAAAGGCTAATCAATCAATAAAAGTTGATCAAAATGTGGATGCTTGAGAAGTTTGATAGAACATAGAACAAATTTCAGCACCACTCCGATATGAGTAATAAACTCATCTAAAGGCATTAAAGATACTATTACGTTTGAAAATATTTTTTCATAGAATACATTTTTTTTCAGGAGAAAGCGAATCCAATGGAAGCTGAGAACAAAAATTCTCGCGCAGGCAGCCTCACGGCCCTAGTTTGATTTCATGGAGTTTCCTTCAGACTGCAACTTCTAAGGCAATTAATTAATATATGTGTATAAACTAGTGATATATTTGAGTGTTTAACACTTACTGGCTATACGTATCCGTTATTAAGAGACATGACGGCGCAATGCTTATATGCTGCCAATCTGTATAAAGACTGTGACTAGCTTATAATTTAAATATAGTTCTGCTCTGCACGAAACTTTATCACCCTCTCTTTATTCGGGACATTGGACGGTTATTAATGCAGAATTGGTCTCTACTGCCTAAACGTACGCCTGTTTAGTTCATTAGGACGTAGACGTCCCGCGTTCAATTTCTGATGGGATATTTTTTAATTATCTTTCCATTATTTCGGCCCCAGAGCTGTATTATACCCATAACATTTATTATTATTTATTTAGGTTTATGGCTTGGCAGCTAGACCTTTAAGCCAGATCTTAGTTTACAATATAATTTCTTCATTTTCTTAAGCCTATTATGTAGCACAGCTGAAATGTAGGTAATCAGCTAGTGCCATTCAACGGAGTTCTTGTGACAACCCACAAGGCCACATTTGACTATACAGTTCACTTTTCTCACAAAACACACAATTACTACTCAGAATTACCATTATCCAACAACTATTGTTCATTTTAGAGTAATTTTACACATTTTTAGAAAATAAAACTGCGCAGCACAACATCTTCTTTCAGTTCCCGCCAAAAACTCTACCCATAACATAAGTGTGACTTGCTTAGCTTGGAAATATACAATGTGCGAGTTTATCTGCCGATTTATGTTATGGTATCAGATATTGCGCCGCATGCTACAACTAAAATGGAGAGGTGATAAAGTTAAGCGCAAACAATATTAACTATTAATTACTTATTATAGAGTGCATAGAACAACTTTTCTAAATCTGTACACAGTTTTCTATTGGATCTCAACATCTTCAGCCATTTCTAAATCGATTTCACATCATACCAATCTAATCTATAAATGTATTTCGATAATTTCTCTTGTGCCAAAGGGAAATTTGTAACATGACAATTTATCATTTTAAGTTGAATCTATGGTTGTGTATCCATCTATTTATTTTATTTATGTGCTTAATTCTCATATTTGTGTTTTCTTAGATTTACTTAAACGATTAATTATATAATTGTGCGACATTATTGGAATTGCAATTCATTTGAGCAAATATTTATAGGAGTTTCGGACGGAAATGTGTCCGTGGAATCGCTTAAAATCAAATGCCATGTCGTAAATGTAATATGCATTTAAATACTTCATTTTAGGGCAATATTAAGATATTAGCTCAAGAGTCCTTTTTCGCCACTGAATGTAATATCTGTCTCATAGAGTCATGCTATCTGGCCATTTCAGTAAAACTTTGAGCCTTTATTCTCTCTTTTATAGTCAAATTAAGTGTCCATGCAACATTTGAACAAAAAATTTAACATCAAAAACATGACGTTGTTATAATACGGCCCCTGTGGTTGAGCGGGCTAAGCCTTTGCCGGCCTACCTCACTGCAACTCAGAGGCTCCGGGTTCGATTCCTGGTATAGTAAATATCGGAAACGTATTTTCTCCGTTATTTACTATGGTCTGGATGTCTGAGATCGGCCTCATAGTAGTCCGTAGTATATTTATTATCCATAACACAAGCGTAACTTGCTTAATTTGGGGATATACAGTATGATGTCTGCCGATTAAAAAAAATACATACGAATTTTACAGTCTCAACACCGTATTTTAGAATTACTCTTACTCGGAAAGAGTTTTCAGGATACTACCCGCCTACTCATTTAAATAGTCATTCTGAATACAAGCCTCCACCATTACCTGTTCAGCGAAGATTTCAATTTTAGCGATTTAATGTATATCAATACAATAGATTGGAGTGTTCATATTTCTCAGCCTGATTGTGATTATTAAGGCTTAAACGCTAAACATTAGCATAGTGTTGCAAATATTTTTCTTTTCAAATATTATTATGGCTCTGCAGAATGTGCGTGTCTAGCTAGTATTAAGTATTTATCAGTATTCATTTTTTGGAATAAACTTACTTAAGCCAAGTTGTTGGTCTTCGACGGCAAACAACAGAATTCTTGTGGCAGCTCTAAAAGTCATATTCCACTACTTCACTACATACTAAACAGTGAAGATTTTCTAGACCGACACAATTTGCATAATAACAAGCAATATCCTATAATTAAATAATAGTGCACAGTAAAACATGACTTTTCTAGATTCTCGCTAATATTTCTGCTGAAATATGTATAGGGTAACGAATTAGACCATTAAAAATTTAATACATATTACTGGTGACTACTATGAGATGTTAGTTGCAGTTCCAATAATGAATAAATACCTATCTATATCTTGGGGTGAGTTTGTTTGTGAATAGTGGAGTGCGGCTTAAGCGAAGAGACGATCAGGGTTCTGTGATAATCGATGTGTGGATATTGTTACGAGAGTCAGCAGCGTTAAAAGCCACGAAAATTTGTACCAAATGTTTGAGAAGTATTATGTGTGTAAATGTGGTAGTTTATGGAATGCTGCCTCTTTAAAATACTTATTTTTTACCTTTATTATAATATTAGAATAGCGAGTTATTATAGTTTTGATGTAAATATTACTGCGTATTAGATAAAAAAGTATTTTTGAAACATAGTGGTAGTTAGTTCTTCAAGAACCTTTATTATTAATGTAAGGTATGTAGTATTACAATTAACTCGTTACATTCCGAATAAAAGGATTTTAATTCCGTAGTTTTTTTCTAAACTGAATGTGAAAATGCGAAATAAAGTATGAAAATAAAAGCGTTGTTTTATTTAAGCCACTGCAGATATATTCCTTTTTAGGAGCGCAGCATATTGTTAAAACACTTCTCTAATATTGCATACTATACAAAGCGCAAGTCGCGAGATCACCGAGCCCATTTTTTTATTTTATGGAATGTGCATAAACAAGCTACTCATGAAATAAACTCCTTTGGAATTGTGATAAGAAAATATAATTATAAATGTATAGTTTCGAAAATCTTTATACTAAACAATAAATAAAATAGTCTGTGTTGTCAGACTTATTTATAAACTGGACTTATTGGTAAAAGAATTGTGTTATTCAAATGAATACTCTCTACCAATCTATTGGACAGCAGCAATCACATCTGGCTAGATATGTACAGTACGACCGATGAGTCGTAGCCCGTCTGAACATAGGCTTTGCGAACTTCGCGCTTGTACACTCGTGATTGTACTCGAGAGTGATAGCGACACGACCCATGGTGACGTGTGACTAAGATAGAAACCTCTTCGAATAATGGGTGTCTTCGCTCATCATCTCATGTTACTTTCTTCCACACAAGCACCGGGTATGGGACGCAGGTTAAGGTTTAGAGGAATTGTTGGTCCCGCCCAGTCTTCGCACACGCTGCGCGGCTCTTATCACCGCTGTCCGGGCCCACAGAGCCGAGGGAATCAGGAATACATTTCTTACCATACGAAATGTATTCCCCTGCGCATCAAAAAAAAGGATAGAAACCACGTGGTTCGTTCCTAGTATTGCAGCATGAAACAACAAAAAGAGATGTGCTAGTCAAATTGAGTATTTTTAAGAAATATTAATACCTCTTGTTTAAAAAGCAGGCGTTAATATAGGTTCCATTGTATTAAATTTTTATGTAAGTCCTAAATATGACTTCTTAGATTATAAAGCAAATGATATGGGTGCACCGCATGCAAGTAAACTAAAAAGTTGTAAAATATAATTGATGTTGATGCCGTTCAAGTTTATATTGAACGTGTTTGACTTTACAAAAAAAACAGGAGTAAATGGAAAAATGTTTTATTATTGTATACTATAACAATCACGTTTCTTATACAGATCTTAAATAATACAATACAGGTGGCATGTCATACATTATTATAATAAATAAAACATGAAAATTCTCATCACAAAATTCAGATCAAAAATAAAAATAAGTACAATTTTCATCACTGATTAACAATCATTAACTACATCACCACAGTCAAATTTAGGACGCACCCAGTGCTTTGGTAACTATAAATGGACTAATAAATTTTGGCTACATTATAAATAAGAAAACAGTGAAATATCACAACTGTAAGTAGTTGCAGTTTACCTGCGAATTGATAATTCTTAAGTACAATAAACTACTAGCACCTGCTATCAAACACTTTAAAGCTCAGAAAATTCTTGGACCACACAAATGTATGAATTAATATCTATTCATTAAATAATTGAAATTAAAATATATTCGAAAATAATTTGGTTGAGGTTACATTGGGCTGTAGTTATCTCAAGTCTAAAAAGAAATTTAATGTCAGCCTGACGTATGACAATCTCAATTGTCAGTAATTAAAATATAATTATTCATCATGCTGCGGTTTTACCTGCGTTAGTGTTAAAGATTTAGGCTAAGGCCGAATGTGTGATATTTAAAGCGTTAATATATACGCATAGCCACATTAGTGTATACATACATTATCTGTCAATATTTAATTTCACTAGGAATGTCGCCTCACAAATAATGCATTGAACCAATCGCCATATCTGCGTGAAACGATCTAAACATTCAACACTAACGCAGACGAATTCCCAGCATCAGCATAAAACTAGACGTTACGCACTAAAATCTATTCTTACATTATAAATAGTTCGATTCATAAAACAACTAATAAATACACTTGTGACATTTATACAAACAGGACATTAAATGAATCCCCTTGGAGGGCATTAGCCAGCACGCGATGGCGCGCATCGCAAGCGGCGGCCATCTCATGAATAGGAACAATAACAAGTACATTTATATTCATAGCCTAAAATTTCATCTATTTATATCATCAATCAGAAGTGCCTGCGTCCTGTTTCTTCTTCTCTTCGTAGGCCTAAAATCAAACAACATCAATAAATCAATTCTATTTATTGAACTGATTGAATTGAATATTGCGTGAGATTTACATTAACATATACTTTGGGAAAAACTTTATGATCTTTCCAGACTAGCTGTATACATAATATATCGCCTATTATGCAGTCGTCTGGTGCTCTAAGAGCGATCATATTTGAGGAAAAAAGAACTTGCAGTCATCGGTGCGTTTTTGGCGCGGATTATACTAGTCGCAAAATTATCATATCAGAGGCGATTTGAATCGTGACACTTTTTAGATCTCTAATATGAATGAAACTAGTCGCCAAAACTGCATTTAGTGATTACAAATGTTATCGAATAATCGGCGTCTTCGCTTACAACGATCTCTTCCACTTGATTCTACATGTCACAATTTTGATTAAACTAATCATAATGGAAATACTTATGATTTTTTTAAAGTATTCGAATACCAATATAGAAATGTTTTTTCTTCAGATATGTACTTACCAATTTTTGTAAAAAAAATAGTATGTAAGTAAAATAGCATAAGTAGGTTGTCAGATGAATATCAGATGCCTATTCTTGTAAAATAAGTGAAAAGTTAGCGGAGGCTAAGAATAAAAAATTAGCACAGCTAAAATATTTCTGAAATAAATTTGGACTTAGATATCATTTAAAAATTACAAATGCTTTATTAAGTCTATGTAATAACATTCAGTGTATTGAGTGATCTCACCTGCTGTGCGACCCTGGCGAGCGTGTCGGCCATGGCGCGGCCGGTCTGGTCGGCCATGCCGCGCAGCACCCCCTCGGGCTTCTGCAGTAAATTGTGCGGGTGGTCGAACTCCACCATCTGACCCGCGTCCATCACTAGAACCTTTCAACAAAGCACAATTATAAAATATCTTATTTTTTACAAATTATTAAAAATTGTTAGAGGATTCTTCTTTTTAAACATATAGACTTGTATGATTTGTGTATCTAGCAACCTCAAGAATTCACGCATATACCTTTTAGAATACTCTTCCAGCAAATTCGATACCAAACGAAATCCGAACTCGTATTAAGATATTTTTGGCTAACGCTAAAAAAGGAGTCTGTGTGAGTTACCATTGGGCGTTGGCATTGGTAGAGGCATTTTTTTACAGTATGTCTTATCATAGTAAATAAAATACTAATCCATGAAATAAATCAATCAAATAATCTTTTAAAACTGACTTGCTGATATTTGGTTTTAACAAATGATAATAGACTCAAACAAAACCTGACTTAAAATTCTTTAAGAAAATTAATACAATACAAGAGTTCCATATAGTATACATAATAATAATTCATAAAGTTTATAAGTATAAACATACTATGGAAAAGCACTACATTCCTTGCATAGCAATCGCCAAGTCTACTTTTCATGGCGTAGAAACCCGAATTAGCATAATCCAAGTCCCTTAGGCGCCAATTATGTCATGCGCAGAAATTATAATATTGTAGTGTTGCAAAGTACATTGACCCCGAACTGAGTGCGGTGTTGAATATACACTCACTTTATCTGAATCCATGACCGTGTGGAGGCGATGCGCTATCGTCAGCACTGTGCAATCGGCGAATTTTTTCCTTATCGTCGTTTGGATTAGAGCATCAGTCCTAAAATATATATAAAGTAATTTACAAATCGAATCAAATTATTTATCACATAAAACATGGTGCATACATACAATAAAAAAAAAACAAACGTGTGCGTCTCGGTCACCCGGCAGAAGTGACAACTTGCGTGAGAGAAACGGAAACCAGACAGGCTGGCGCCGTAACGCGTTACGTGACGAAGCGGGTTACCCGGCCATAAGAAGTTATCACTTCAAAATAAATAATTCCTTCCGATGTACCAGTACACCAATTTCAGCGGAACAGTGCTAAGAATGCATAGCAAGCAACATTCTGCTTACAAATAAAGTTCCATAAAGAATTAACATATCGAACACCAGACTCCACTTTTTTTGCGTAAACGAAAACTGGCAATTGGAATTATAAGTTGTGTAAAACGGTAAGAATATTCAATAAGACTACACGATTTTGCCTATAATAACCACCATGCCATAAACACCCAAAATTGTTAAGCTCGGGCTTCCCATTTATAGAAGAACGGACAGTACACCCGCAACGCTTGTCCAAGTCGGATTGGTTTGACACATCGGTTATCTCGATGAGCAGATTCCATCACGATGTTTTCCTTCACCGTTAGCACTGGGTGATTGTAACAATATGCAAATTGGGTCTGTAAACTGCCTAAATGGTACAAGCGTACCACGTTGCCTATATACAAGGTGTACAAATTACTTAGCACTAACATAACCTAACAATAAACCCTAATATTAGCAATAACGTATCTTCGTTCGCTAGCGATTGTACAAAAGGGCATTGTTGGCCAAAAACATGTGTTTTTTTTAAATTATCAGTTATTGTTATCAACATAGCACTTGAAACTAAAAGATTTTTAAAATGCTAAAAAAACCTAGCTGGGGCCAACGATGCGCACGATGTGGCGCGAATGAATCACCCACCAAAACAATAGACTTAAAAATATAAGCGATGGCTGTGTGTCCAGTAATAAGAATAGATAGACATCGATGTTGTATTAATAAAGTAGCAACTATAAGTTTTTGGAAAAAAAGAAAGAAAAGAAAATAACTAAAAAGAAACAAAAAATATGAAACAAAATAAAGAACCTCTTACGTTTAAGATAAATAAATAAGAAAACAATAAAAGAACCTCCATCTTAACCTATGATGGAGGACAAGCCGGGAAAAAAATAATAATAGATAGATAGATAGATAGAAAATACTTTATTGTTCACCACATACACGTAAAGTAAATCATTTACAGTAATTTCGTGTCAAGGCAGGAACAAAGGGTGGCCTTATCGCTCGATTGTGTGAAAGGAATCAAGAATGGAAGACGGTGGTGTGCAAATCAAATACATGTAATTAATAGGATACATAGATATTACACAATACATATAATAAAGAAAAAGAAAAATAGACAAAAAGACATATTAATAATAATGTAGCATAGCGACTGACTGTGGGTCGACGTTGGCGGTGGCCTCGTCGAGCACGAGCAGCCGGTTGCGGCGGACGATGGCGCGCGCGAGGCACACCAGCTGCCGCTGCCCCACCGAGAAGTTGCCGCCGCCCTCCGACATGCGCGAGCTCAGCCCGGCCGGCAGCTCCATCATCGCCTCCTTCAGCTCCACCTATACACGGACACAGGCACAAATATAACCGAACACAACAAGTCCAAACGTAATTCAACAACACGCGCAAAGTCCGTCACTAAATAGATTAGCACACAAGCCTTGCTTCGCTCGTGGTTATCGCTCGACCGCCTCATCTCTCAATTGGGGCATTTCTTTATACTGCACATATGCAATATGTCTGCCCGACCGCGTGGACCGAATTTACTAGTACCAATTTCTATTTTAAATTCTAGACACCTGGCAGTGATCACAATACAACAATAGGCCGTAAAAGATTACGATACACAATGGGCTGCTTTTTTAAATCACAAAGTAGACAAAAGAAGTCCAAATGCCGAAAGGTAATAAAATGTGTTTCTACAGGTATGCAGTCTGTCTTTGTCGTGACAATATTCTAAATGCGAAAGTAACTCTGTCTGTCTGTAGCGGCAAAGTTTAATTTTTATATGTATGAGTTACCTCTTCTAAAGCCCTCCATAAAACTTGGTCGGGATACTCGTCGAAGGGGTCGAGATTGTGGCGCATGGTCCCAGAGAAGAGAACCGGCTCCTGAGGGATGATCGAGATCTGGCTGCGCAACTCGTGCAAGCCCATGGTTGAAGTGTCGCGGCCATCAATTATTATCTTGCCGTCGATTTTTGCCAGCCTAGTTCCAATAAAAACAAAAAGCTATAATCAAAGTACACACATTTCGCAATTCTGGGCACGGGCCTCAAATATACAAATATCTATAGGCGATGGTAACCGCTTAGCCGTCTGCCTATATGGAGAACTCGTGCAATAAAAATAAAAATATTTTTTAGGCCAACAGACATTACTTCGGTCGGCCTAAAAACGACACGATGATTTTTTGGTGCGCCAGCGGCTATAGCAGGCCACTCAGAAAGTATTGCGAAAAAAGTTTTTATGTATGAGGAACTGGCCAGTTATAAATCTATTTTGAAAATATGATTATTAATTACTATGAATAGGTACGTTTCAATTTCAAAATTTCCCTCCACGTTGTTTGCGAAGTAATTTAAATTAGCGTGTTATTGAAAAATGGATCTGCGCCGGGAACATTTTCGCCCTTGTTGTTTTTTTAAATTTATCAACGTAAAGACACGGTATATTTAAGAAAGACAATATTATAATTACCTGAATAGAGCATTAATGAGCGACGACTTGCCAGCACCAGTTCTTCCAACAATACCCACTTTTTCCTTGGGTTCGATATCCAACGACAAGTTCTTGAGGACTGGTGGTTCTTCAGGCGAGTAATACAAAAACACGTTACGGAACTGCACTCGGCCACTCTCAGGCCAAGAAGGCGGCGGTTTGTTTTTGCCTTCCGACTGCAATGGTGGCTCTGATTCTATAGTCGAATATTCTTGTATCCTATATATACAAATAGTATATACAAATTACAATTGTAAATAACAAATTAATCATTATCTTAATTACAGCCCTAGGGGTCAGCTCGATCGGTGTTATATAGCACTCTCTCCGAATATTGGCGGGGAACAGCGTTGAACTAATCGTATTTCATAGGATGAGTAAAAGTTACGATGGCTCACTTCTCACGTGTGTCCCATTCTTCCTATCTAATCCTCCTATCCCATTTCTCCTACCTAGTCCCCCTATCCCATTCCTCCTACCTGATCCCCATATCCCAGTCCTCCTACCTGATCCCCCTATCCCATTCCTCCTACCTGATCCCCCTATCCCATTCCTCCTACCTGATCCCCATATGCCAGTCCTCCTACCTGATCCCCCTATCCCATTCCTCCTACCTGATCCCCCTATCCCATTCCTCCTACCTGATCCCCCTATCCCATTCCTCCTACCTGATCCCCCTATCCCATTCCTTCTACCTGATCCCCTATCGCATTCCTCCTACCTGATCCCCCTATCCCATTCCTCCTACCTGATCCCCCTATCCCATTCCTCCTACCTGATCCCCCTATCCCATTCCTTCTACCTGATCCCCTATCGCATTCCTCCTACCTGATCCCCCTATCCCATTCCTCCTACCTGATCCCCCTATCCCATTCCTCTTACCTGATCCCCTATCCCATTCCTCCTACCTGGTCCCCTATCCCATTCCTCCTACCTGATCCCCTATCCCATTCCTCCTACCTGATCCCCCTATCCCATTCCTCCTACCTGATCCCCCTATCCCATTCCTCCTACCTGATCCCCCTATCCCATTCCTTCTACCTGATCCCCTATCGCATTCCTCCTACCTGATCCCCCTATCCCATTCCTCCTACCTGATCCCCCTATCCCATTCCTCCTACCTGATCCCCCTATCCCATTCCTCCTACCTGATCCCCCTATCCCATTCCTTCTACCTGATCCCCTATCGCATTCCTCCTACCTGATCCCCCTATCCCATTCCTCCTACCTGATCCCCCTATCCCATTCCTCTTACCTGATCCCCTATCCCATTCCTCCTACCTGGTCCCCTATCCCATTCCTCCTACCTGATCCCCTATCCCATTCCTCCTACCTGATCCCCCTATCCCATTCCTTCTACCTGATCCCCTATCGCATTCCTCCTACCTGATCCCCCTATCCCATTCCTCCTACCTGATCCCCCTATCCCATTCCTCTTACCTGATCCCCTATCCCATTCCTCCTACCTGGTCCCCTATCCCATTCCTCCTACCTGATCCCCTATCCCATTCCTCCTACCTGATCCCCTATCCCATTCCTCCTACCTGATCCCCTAACCCATTCCTCCTACCTGATCTCCCTATCCCATTCCTCCTACCTGATCCCCCTATCCCATTCCTCCTACCTGATCCCCTACCCCATTCCTCCTACCTGATCCCCTATCCCATTCCTCCTACCTGATCCCCCTATCCCATTCCTCTTACCTGATCCCCTATCCCATTCCTCCTACCTGGTCCCCTATCCCATTCCTCCTACCTGATCCCCTATCCCATTTATCATACCTGATCCCCTATCCCATTCCTCCTACCTGATCCCCCTATCCCATTCCTCCTACCTGATCCCCTATCCCATTCCTCCTACCTGATCCCCTATCCCATTCCTCCTACCTGATCCCCTAACCCATTCCTCCTACCTGATCTCCCTATCCCATTCCTCCTACCTGATCCCCCTATCCCATTCCTCCTACCTGATCCCCTATCCCATTCCTCCTACCTGATCCCCTATCCCATTCCTCCTACCTGATCCCCCTATCCCATTCCTCATATCTAATCTCCTTATCCCATTCCTCTTATCTAATCGCCCTATAACATTCCTCCTCTCTAACCCCCCTATGCTATCCCTTAGATGAAATCGAGTTTTAAAGCATTTTATATGAACATTGCATCAGAATTTACTGTGATATGTGTCCACTACTCCATTGTATTGAAGTGACATGCAGTTATAAATGTATTATAAAAATTATTCTTGGAATGAATTTTCATAAGTTTAGTAAATCTTTATAATTACGACTCTTCCAAAACTAGTAAACTTTCTTTCAAGTAAAACTTGAGAAATATAGACGTACCTTTCAACGCTGGTCATTTGATTCTCTAATTCGGTCGACTGGCGCATACCCCACTGGAACATGCCGGTTAAACCCATCGCTTGCGTTATGGCCAAACCCACGTTACCACCATTATCGTCTGCATGAGAACAAAAATTTCGATATCTTCAAAATATACTTAAATCCCGTCCAAGCGGTTTTCTAATGCATAGACATCATGATATTGAGGGCTTCATAACAAATGAGCGTATTCGCAAAATGTTATTTTTTTGTTGTTTACTAAAATCTATGCATGTTATAATTTAGAAAGTCTTAGCAGTATGCAAGTGTACCTAAATAGAAGGGTATTCCAAATTTCAGCCTAATACAATCAACTAGTTTTGTTTTATTCACAATTTTGTCCCTTGTGTAAAACTGCACTTTTGTCTGTATGCCCATTTGTTATGAAGCCCTCGCGATATCAAAATATAATCGAAATTGACTTTAAAATATGAAGTATAATCGACTCGACTTTAAGATGTTTAAGATAATATATATTAAAAATAAGATATTACAATTAATAATAGCTTTAGAAATAAGTTATTTTATACTTTTTAGTTTTTTCCCTAACTGTTTATTATTTAATGCTGAAAAATGGTTTTTAATCATGGTAACCACATTTTTGTTGGACCTTCAATACACATTCTTGATAAATACATATTTCCTTCTCTTTTTGTATACTACTGGTATGTATTATTGTATATCTATCTCTGTCCTCTCAATTTCTCTTTGGTTCATGGAAGATGCCGCCATTGTGTCGTCGGATTCGTTTGCGGTGTTAAATAGACATACATGTAAGAAATAATGGATTTTTGGCAAATGCAGTGAGGTGATGAACTTATTAAATGGCGGCGGCCCTGAAAAGTACTGAATTTGGTGAGAGTGATCAATTGAGCTGGTTTCAAGATATGTGCAAGATATATAATTCTGAAGCCAAAGGCGGACATAGTGTTTTGTGTTTTGTTTTGTTGATGTGGACATGAATTTGGGTGAGCGTATCTAAATTCTGTACTTATTTATTATATTTAATAAACGTATACACAGCAATTGAAGGCAACAAAATTACACTACTATCTTTAGCGGTTTCGTGTCTATGGAATATCAGGGGTTTTTTTAACTTCGGATTCGCACACACTCTAGCTATAAGTAGTTATTCGATTCGACACTAAGCAGTGCTTCCATAATCCAACACCGAAAATCCCTCAATTTCCGAATAGTATGGTGCATCTATAACAAGCCATTTTTAATACAAATTTGCAAGAATAAAATTACATTCTACGAAGTTTGCAATGTATTTGATATAAAATGTAACTTATTAACATCTGCTTATACTTTTATTAAGATTTCAAGGATTGTCATTTTTCGCAAAATATGCAACAACTTGAAAGAAAATATCAATTTACTTTGAGCAGGGGGCGATCGGATTATCCATGCTCTACTATAACTTTTTTATTTATTTATTGCAGGAGTTCAGCAGATAGGCAGACAGCCCACTTGGTAACCCTTGATTACTTGATTAACTTTATGCGATACAACCAATAAATCTATAAAAAAGAAATACACACCTCTATTCAACACGAGGAAACTCATGGTGACCATTGCAATATATATCACACAAACTAAATCCAACCAAAAACCGAAGGCACGAGAACTCGCGATGAATAAGTACCTACGGAAAGAATTAACAATTAAAAGTGGTAGAAATCTGTAGTAACAGCATTTAATGATATAATAAACCATACTGCAGCCAAAACTTATGAATTTGTACTTCGTTACAATTTTACATGTTGTAAGAAGCTAAAAAATATACAGCTATAGTTGGACTATTAACTTATAAATAACTTAAAACAAAAATATGCTATACGAGTACAGTCATTCTCAAGTCACGCGGTTACCAACAAGCAGAATCTCATTTGGACGTAGTTTCGCAAAAAGGACCCAAACACAAAATGTTATTTTTGAATTATTAAAGATTAAAATTTTAGCTGTATTTCCGCATTGATGCAGTTAAACTTATTTCTATAAAAAATGATACATTTACGCTTATATTTACCTAAGAACCTATAGACACAAACAAGTACATCAATGCGGAAATACAGCTAAAACTTTAATAATTCAAAAGAAACATTTTGTGGGTTGGATCCTTTTTGCGTAACTACGTCCATTTTTTACTATGTAGACATAATAAGATATTAATGCATTTTAAAATATAAATTTGAAGCCTTAAAAGCGGATATAGCTACCATGCCGAACTATGCAGATCCTGGTGGTTGTCAAACTCCCTTATGAGTGCTTCCTGCGCACCGAAAGCGCGAATGGTCGTAATTCCCTGCAGCGACGCGTTGAGGTGAGAGAACACCGGACTGCGAGCTGTGAACAGAACGCACTCACTGTACTCAAAATCGGAATTCAATAAACATCCTAACACATAAGTTACATTCGAAATCCCTCAGGCATTAAAATACCTTATCATATCAAAATAAAATTATTTATAATGTACAAGTTTAAATCTCCCGTTTTTCCGCAGTTCGATCGTCTTCACTATTTTTAGCACTATTTTAGGAAAATTAAAAAAATATTAAACATCAGGTAATTTCTTTACAAATATATAGTCAGTTTGTACTAATGTGATTACAAATTTTGAAATTAGACACCTAATTCCTAGAGGCAAAATGCGCTGCGGTTTCCAGAGCGTCGGTCGAGCAGCGGCCGATTATTAGTACAAAAGCAGCATTGCCTACATAAAAACGTCGATAAAATAAAGCTAAATGTGTTGGACTATTTTTAAAGTGACTACAATATTTTAATTTTATTCAAAGTTTTAAAACAAAAAAAAGTTTATTGTGTTGTTGTGTATTGTACACAACATACAATAAACTTTTTATTTCTCATATTATGAAAGAACGCTCGGAGTTGCCTGATCACAAGGATGAAAACAGTACTTTTTCTACTTAGAAAACGCTTTTCCCTACTATCAAACAATATAAAAACTGCGAACCGCAGATGTTACATGCGACTCGATGTCCCAACTTTTTTACAGCCACTGTTAAATCACGGCATAAATTGTAATTAAAAAAATATAAACAATTTTATACTTATAAATTACTTTTCACTAAATTATTATTTAATTTACATAAAGAGCTAAATATCTATTATCATCAGTGACAAAAAAATACTGGCAGGTGGAATGCCATAGAAGAAATTCACTTGATGTTTCATATGTGACATATTAAATGAGTTCATCAGATTTAGATATGGATTTAAAGCCTGATTTCATTAGAGAAGTAGTCGTTTGTTTAATTAACCAGTTGTATTTATTTTTCTCATATTCGAAATGAAAAAAGTGTTAACCTTGGGTAAGGGGCCTATTTAGGCACTCGAACTATTAGCGTCCTCGCTACGCTCGTAAGCCAAACCATATCATGCCTAAATAGGTCACTTCAACTCTCGTGTAACAATCTACTATAAATGCCATTTTTTTGCTTTCAGGTAAGATGATATTTACGTATATGCATATAAACTATACATTTCTATTTACAGAGCAACACTAAGTTTAGCCAATCCCATAAGGAATCTAAATAAATCCCTATTAATGTTATAAATCCGAAAGTAACTCTGTCTATCTGTTCTGTTTTTACGGAAAACTACGGACGGAAAACCGGACGGATTTGGGTGAAACTCAATATACGAGTATAATATATATAATATTCGATGGCGAGGATGAACGTAGGATTTTTTTTATTCCAAAAATGGGATAGTTTTCGGGATAAAAATATATTTGTCTCTGTTTGTTATGCTTTTCCAGAAAAACTATTGGACTGATTTGGCTGAAATTAGGTATATATGTAATTTTATACCGAAAATAGACAAAGACTTTTAAGTCTTTATGTCTATTAGGCATTAGCCTGGAGATGGGATAGTTTACAATATAACATGAAGTGACTCTTCCGGGGGCAAATATTACACTAGCATAATTTTTTTTTACAATGTAACCTGTATTAAAGCCTACTCTTTAATCAAGAGGCACGCACTAGAGGTTGAGAGGGGTAAACTCTAGTAGTTTATATTTATAATTCCAAGGATATTTCATCTCTAGTCACTACTTTCTATCATCTCTTGCGCAACGTATGAATCCCTTGTTAAAAAAGTATTTGACTTGTAAATTATAAGTTTTAATCAGGTATTAATTTATGGTGTAGATACAAACGGAATACTTGTCACGGCATTTTGTGTGTTCACTGAGCTGCCGTGTATTATCTACACAAAAAGAAAAACATAATTGCATTGAAATTTTCTCAAAGTATACAATCATAGTTGTCTTTTTTATGAAGTAATAAATAAACATTTCGTCTTCGTCAGTGCAGTACCTTGCAACTCCTTTTTTTGACTTTTTCGTCAAAATTGTGATATATCCATGTAATATGTAAACATTTCTACAAAAACAGTAATATTTAAATAATGTAGTCAGTTACAGGGACCTACACTAACACTGACGATATTTTCAATCATATTTTTGACTGGACGATTATCATTTCTAACATACTACTTCCATAATATTCTTGCTAGTTTATCGAGTCTTTACCGCCATTTTATCGTAAGCGAAATTTAGACCTCATTACATGCGTTCTTGCAAAAGGTATTTTACTCTTTTATTATGTTAATTAAACAAAGAACAGGTATTAGTTAAATTAGGATAATGCATGTGTCGCGTGTCGCGTCAGAGATGACTCACTCACACCCTCGAGGCGTTTGATGCTCCTGGAGGAGGACAGGTAGAAGATGCGCAGCCCGTAGAAGACGACGCCGACCGCCACCGTCGGCACCAGCAGCCAGTAGTTCACCACGGCCACCACTACCACTATGCCGATCAGGGACAAACCGATCTGCGATCATAACACGAACCTTTCGTTATCGCCATCAACTAATCTAGGTTTTAGATCTTTTTGGAACAACCATTATTTATAATTTTCTTTTCATACTTCATAAGAAATAGCCAAAATTATGTTGATTTTATTTCTTAACAATGCAAATATTTTACTTAAACTTTACTTCAAAATCCAATATATTTGTCTGTCTGTTTCAAAAATAGCATCACACAGTCTGCCATAACGGATTCCTTACTATAAACAATAATATAAATATATAGTCTTTATAATACATAGCTAACTATAATATAAATGTATCTAATACTTATTATTCCGTGTATAATAATAATAACAACCTATAAACGTCTCACTACTGGGCTCGAGTCTCCCATTTATAGGGACCCAGCCAGCTACATGCTTGTCCAAGGGGACTCGGCAGGTTTGACACATCGGTCATCTTAATGTGCAGGTTTCACCACAATGTTTTCCTTCACCCTTACCATGTGGTAGTAGTAACAATATTAACATAGGTCAGAAAACTGACTAAGTAGTGCATGCTTTCCGGCTAGGATTCGAATCCGCGCTCCATGAGTCTGGGATGCATGTGCTAACCGCTCAACTACCGCGGTTTCTTTGTATTACATTTCATTAACATTTGACATGGGAAGACGTTTGCTACAGTTTAACAGTAGTAATCTTCTTGATATATAAAAATGAATGTCTGTCTGTATGTCCTTTATAGAATCGTAAACTATACATCCGATTTTAATGAAATTTTGTGTGTGTTTGAGTGGGTCCCGAGATGGCTTACTGCCACAATTGGAACCGGTAGGTGGCGTTGAGATCGGGTTCTAGAATCCTCCTAATCACCTGGACTGATTTTGGTGATTTTGTTTTTGTATCATGAAACAAAGTCTTTTAGGAATTCAGAAAATATGGCGGTACGAAGTTCGCCGAGTCAGCTAGTAAATAATAAAAATTAATAAATTGCACAGAAATACATGAGCAACCGGACTAAAACAAATTAAATAAATTACCTGAAGTACATCAAGCAAAGCGGACGGTAAAACCTCATCGACAGCTCCCATATCCTTTGAGAACCTGTTTAATATCCTGCCAGATGGATTGACATGGAAAAACCGCATCGGAGCCCGAGTGATGGCCGAGAACATGTTGTTGTGCAGCCTCGTGGAGGCCCGCATCGCCATCGAGAAGAACATGAAGGACCGCAACAGCGAAATCACGACCAGGGCTACCACCATTACTGCAGACGAGATTAAAGTTACGAATCTATTTCAATGGTCGTAAACATGCGGAATTTATATTAAATACTAGTGGCCGTCTCTACTTCAGCTGCTTGTCCCTAAATCTGTAATATTATACAATTGCAAACATGCCGAGTCTGTACACTAAAGCTGCTTAAAAAAAACAACTAGAATATAAACGATGGAGAATACGATGCAATTTTTTCAGATTTCTTGTATGTTTGTTCGGGATTTACGTAAAAACTACTGTGCCGATTTCGATGCGGTTTTCGCTGGTCGACAGCTATACTTAAACTTAAGTCTTTTTTTTGTCTTCTTAAGAGTTTGTTAGTCTTAAACTTAAACTCTGCGCTACTTTTTGTCCTGGGAATACCGCAGGATTTTTCGGGGAATTATTTAAAATGGCCAGATTAAAAATAAAATCTAATTCCAATGTGATTTTTTTACTGATCGATAGTAAATTTAACGTAATAAAATGAGTGATATTTTCTATTTCAAGAATCCCGCGGGGATTTTCCGGGAGCGGTTTAAAATTGTTCGGATGCATAAAAATTAGCTTATTCCGACACCGTTTCCACTAAGACATTAAAAGAGATTATTGTGAACAATAGTTCACTCAAATTCAAAAGGAGTAATAAAACACCAGCAAAAGGACCGGTCTGCATCAATATTTACTGTCTAGAAAAACTTGATTTCACCTGAATGTTGCATGCCGTCCGCCAGCCAAATGTTATTTGAATAACACAAAGGTGCTATGAATACTTTAGTGACTTACCCGTAAATATATAGATGCAGTCGTATCTCGTCAGGTCCACACCGTCGAATTTGGCGTTGCCAACGAGAGATTCGGTGTAGTTACCGGCCAGTTGCACGGGATCTGATATGTTGCTGCTCTCGGCAAACGCTGCCACCGAGTGACGTTCCTCCAATGTAACCCTGGACAGATTATTATCATTATTCATTGGAATACATCAGAAATCAATGTTTATATAGTATGTGTGTTAAATATAATGGTTTTTACAAGTTAATGGCAAAGATTAACTTGCAATACCAATAACGTTGTCAAAGAAAAACAACGGAGGAATTAGAGACAGAATTAGAAATACTTTATGATTTCTTTGATGGTTAGTTTTACGTTAGATATCGCTTGTTCCGGTGCTTATTAATTGAGGTAGTTAAAATTTGTCAAAGATATTTTAGTTAATTTAATTCTAACATTTATATAGAATAGAAAACAAATGTAATAAGCAACAAGCATTACAATTTTTGTCTGAAACAATTTAAAAAATAATAATATGTTGGTTGTAACCCTAGTTATCAAAATGCGAGAAAAGAATAGTAGATTGTTTTGTTACATAAGAGCGCTACTAGTTCGAGTGCCTAAATAGTCTTTGACCCGAGGCTCACCTCTGCTTTTCATTTCGAATTCTGAAATATACAACTACTTCTGCAACGAAATCAGGTCTTAAATGGCCTGTATCTGAATCTGAAAACTCATTGAATACGTTACATATGAAACATCAAGTTTTCTTTTTCTGTGGCATTCGACTCGCCAGTAATTTTCTTTTCTTTCACTGATGGTAGTCAATTATTAGCACAAATTAATGTAAATTAAATAATAACTTAGTGAAAAGTCATTTATAAGTATAAAATGATGGTACAAAATTGTTGGTATTTTATATTTTTTATAATGCCATTTAACAGTCACTCTAAAAAAAAGTTGGAACATGAGTCGCGTGTATAATCTATGGATCGCACAACTTATGTTTTTTGACAGCAGAAAAAACAGTTTTCCGGGAATGAAAAGGAGTATTTTCACCCATGATTAGTTAATCAATAGTCAAAATTTATTAAATTACTGCATACTTATTGTAATGACCAAAGTTGTTAAAAAGCGACCTAAATTAAAAAAAAAGAATGGTACACTCTAGCCAACAGCAGAAATATGAGAGTTTTTGAAGTAGTCCCACTATTTTGTTTTTTAGATTTTCAGTTAAATTTCCTATGGGTCAGTTGTCATTTCTAGCATTCTTTTAAGTCCATGATAAGGATTATAATCATACGTTATGATAATAATTAATGGGATCATTTCAATGGGATACAGATCAAAAATATTCAAAAGGGAAACTGCTTTAAAAGATTCGTATAAATGAAAGTACTAACCAGTAACTGGGCCACCAGTCGGCCGCGGAGCCGAGTAGTTGTGCGAGGACCGCGACGAAGACCATCAAGGCGACGAGCAGCGGGTGGCCGGCGGCCCTCAGATACGCCCCGTACACGCGCCCGGAGACCACGCCGGCCGAGCGCATCTCGGCCTCCTCGCGCCCACCGATCGGCGGAGCGGTCGCGGTTAAATTATCCACAGACGACACCTTTGTGTCAGAAAACAGACCAATATACATTGTATATTGTATCTTAAATATATATTTTTTTAATCTATCTTATATAGAAAATTCTCGTGTCACAATAATAGTTACCATACTCCTCCGAAACGGCTTGACCGATTCTCATGAAATTTTGTGTGCATATTAGGTAGGTCTGAGAATCGGACATCTATTTTTCATCCCCCTAAATGTTAAGGGTAATCCAACCCTAAATTTTTATTTTTTTATGATACAGCATTAAAAAATACATACAACCCTAAATTTTCAACCCTCTACGATCAACCCCTATTTTTTCGGGGAGGACAATGTCTACCGGGACAGCTAATAATGTTAGAAAATTCTAAACATACCATATCTGTACATTGAAGCTATTTAATTAATAAAAAAAATCATTGGAATAGACTATATAGACCACAGAGAATACGATGCAATTTTATTTAGGATTTCTTATCTGTTTTTTTGGGATTCACGTAAAATCAATTTCGATGCGGTTTCTTAGATTTGAAATCTAAGCTTCTTTTAATCCCGGGAACCCGCGGAACTTTTCTGGGAATGATTTAAATAAAATGGCCAGATTTTTTTTACTGATCGATAGTAAATATTTGGTAATAAAATGTGTGATACTTTTCATCCCGGGAATCTAGCGGGAATTTCAAGTCAAATTGGAGTAACTGTATCGTTTCTGAAGGAGCATACTTTGAACGTGATAAAGTAAAGAATGAATAACTATAACTTTGTTATGAATAAATGATTTCTGATTTCATATTGTGTATAATTGAACTTTTTCCAGTACCTTTTTGACAGAGTAGTATATTGCCCAAGGTAAAATATTTTGCAACAAAAAAGTGGTTTTTGAACTCGTGAGGTGTAAATAAATTCTTACCGAATGTATGCTCAATTGACGTTTCCTAAAGCTGCCATGCAATACTGTGTCCTCGTTGTCCAGGCCGGTCACGGCTTCCGCAGTCGGCTTCTCCTCCTCCTGCTCATCTCGCGCGAGGAGCGTCGCGAAGTCCAATCCGGAGGCACTGAGCGTATCAAAGTTGCCAGCCGCTGCTATGGCCCCGTTCTTCAATATTATAATCTATGAAAATGAATATTCGCTATTGTTGAATATCGAAAATGCAAATTATAGTAGGCGAGGTTCAACAACGCAAGGAAATAAAACAACATTTTCATTTTAATTAATTCAGTTTTTAAATACCATAAGGGTATTTAGGCATTTTCAATGAAATTGTCAATTTTTATAGCCATCTGATTTGTTATTATTATATGAAATAAGACTTGGTTACAAATATTGTTTCTTTATTTTAGTGATTATTCAGGCTTGTTTGTGTACTTTAGATTTTATATTAAAATAAAATATGTTTTGATGTTTAAATGTAAGGTGACTGTATGATATATAACAATAATATGTTGTAATGGAATGAAGTAATTACGTTAATCAAATCACCATCTATAGCTTATAACGTTGAGCACATTATACATACATTCTTATTCAATTACTAATTGTTCCATGGGTTATGTTATGGGCTACAGTGTACAAGCTAATATAATAAAATAACTATTTTAAACAATAAAAAAATCATATAGGAACTGGTTTTTGATGAGACTTTTGACATTCAAATCACAAACAATTATTATACTTTAAATTCCATTAATTAATGTAAAATTCAACTTATGTGCATTTTTAATAATAATTTATCTTGTACTCACAGAATATACTCAGCAGTTAGACATTTTTAAGTTTGAAATTAATATTACCTGATCGACATCCCTCAAGAACTGCAGTTGGTGGGTGACGAGTATCCTCGTGGTGTTCCGTAGATAGCCGACGAGGCAGGACTCGAACAGGTGGCGGCCGACGTGCGCGTCCACCGCCGACAGCGGGTCGTCGAGCAAGTAGATGTCCGCACGCTTGTATACAGCGCGAGCGAGGGATATACGAGCGCGTTGACCTTACGAATAATATATTTTCGAACTCAAGAAATTTGCTTTTTTTAAACTTTTTTATAATTATAAAACAACATTTCTAAACACATGTAGGAATATTCTAAATGCGGTATATGTATCAGAACGAAATACGAACGGAAGGAAGTAGCAATGCCTAAAGTGATTGATTTAAATGAACAGTCTGAATAAAGACGCGACATGTGAAAGGTGTATCAAAATTTAGATGTTAAAACACATATATTGTGAAGGTGTTTCTAAAATTACAGTTGTTATTAAGAAAAAGTTTAATTTAATTTCCAACTAGCACACGAGCGAGTCAACCATCAAAGAATAACATTAAAAAGAAACATGTTAATCGGTCAAGAAAGATTCAGAAAAAATATCTTCGCCCGCTTCGAAGCGGGTGCTTCTATTGCAACAGGGTAATGATTATTTAACTATTGGTAAGCATGTATTCTATGTTAAGCTTTCATTATACAAAAATATCAGCAAACTGATGGACAAGCTTTTAGTATCATTTTATCCTCCATATGTGACAAAAAGAACTTGAGCAAATTGCTAAAAAAGGCAAATAGTATGGAAAGGTGTATTTGTTACTGGTAAAGTAAAAGTAAAGACTTAAAGGTTCAAAAGGCTAAGCATTGCTTTGATCAGATTCTCATTATGTTGAATCTAAAATACAGACACCAGAAATAGAGGTATTGCTCAAAAATTATACGATTTTTTAGTAAACAATTAGTATTTACTGACAACATTGCTCCATAGATGAAATACACCAAGGGTCAAATTGAACCAAGTGATTAAAATATTTCTTTTTGTTTGTATGTTTAATGTAGAAACATTCATAACACAAACGCTTATAATATACATCAACAACGATGTCGCGAACGCAACATAAACCAACTTCCACATCAATTTCAAACGTCAACTTGACAAATAGAACTGTACATCGACATCAATTTGATTGAACAATAACATCCAATACCAATTCAAAGATTGAATCAATCGACAACTTAAATTTACGCCTTTCAAGATCACTATGACCCCTGGAAGCTTTAAGAAAAGAGAACAAAATGGTCAGAGAAAATAAATAATTATAATAATTTACAAGTGTCCAATGTAAGTGGTACATACCTCCACTAAGGCTGACTCCCCTCTCCCCGACCACGGTCTTGTCCCCCTGCGGGAAGAGCGTGAAGTCCCTGTCTAAGGCGCAGCGGCGGACCACCGTGTTGTATCGGGGACGGTCCATCGCCTGCCCGAACAGTATATTCTGACGAACACTTCCTGCATAACAATTTTTTTAAATCAAGAACGACATATCCTCAGACGATTATATAAATGGTTCACCACGGATAATAAGTGCACATTAATATTTTTACACATTATATTTGTATTAACGCTTTTGGTAGGTTTCTAATGATGAACCATTTTCAGTAGAGGTGTTTTTAAACATATCTAGAGGTTTCTATGTAACACAAAAAAAACTGTAAAGTACCTAATTTAATTCTAGAATTTCAGGGCTATAGAACAGGTTCAGACATAATTACAATTTTGAACTGAATTGCTTTTGCTGTTCACTTTCTATCTTATCGCCTTCTTCCAATCATTTGGGTTGGTACAATTTCTTTTCCTGCCTTACTACTCTATTCTGTTATACAAAACAAATAATGTCATCTTTCATACAATCCAACTAACTTATCCAAAAATCTTCTAATTTAACATTATTTACAGTTTTCCTTTTATGAACCTCAATTATCCCTTTCAACTTGAATGTTACTAATCGAATAACTAATCAAAGGACCAGTTTGATAAACAAGATTTTTTAATATTACCTGCAAAGAGCCACGGCTCCTGACTGGCATATGACACCGTTCCCCCGACATGCACGCTTCCTGATATTAATGGCAGTTCACGTAACAACACATGGAGAAGTGATGATTTGCCCGCACCAACTGGCCCTATCACTGCTATTATCCTAGAAAATAATAAATAACTTACGATTTTTTGAAGTGCAAGAGATATAACAAGTCTTCATCCTCATGCAAATATCTTTAGATAATAAGAATTTAAATCATTTATATTTTGGAGTTTAAGGTAATATTAACAGCCTGAACATGATACTTATAAAAGGGTAAGATTTGTATTTTATTTGATATCTATGATACTACTACCTATTTTATATATATTTTAAAACAAAGAATATCCTGGGGAATTAGTTAGATTAAATGTTTTTTATTATGTTACAAGATTAAATGTTCTTTACTGTATTAAATTAAATTATATCAAAAACAATTTGAAATTGAGAATGGCAACTTCCTAAGAAATGTTTCTGGTTCTATAACCGCCAACGGCTGGACAAGGGTCGACCCAGTTCGAGCGAACAGAAGGTATACCGTCATGCTATTTATTCATACAGCACTAGAGAGTTTCACATATTGGCAGTCTCAATCTGCAGGGACCAGGTAGTTTTCTTTAACCGTTAGCACACGACCATTGTAATAATGGACACATTAGGTTAGAAAATCTGTCAAGCAGTATTATATGCATTCTTAGACAAATTAAGCAGAAACCTATCCAACGGACATTATTCACACAATTTTCATTTCCGTTCAGTATTTTTGAGGCTTTAGTTGATTTTAAATTCAATTGAAACCTTGATTTTTTCAGAATTTTCCACCATGTAGTTTAAAAGGGAAAGGACGTAATTTCCAAGACTGAGAGCCAGTGTTTCGCAACTGTTGAATTAATTAAGGAAAATTTGTTTTTTCAAGATTTCACAATGATACAACATGAATGACCATGTATATACATCAGTTTTTTTTCAATCCATAATTATAAATATGGGGGCAATCGCCTTTTAATTACAATTTCAGTACATATGTTTGTAGCGTCATGCAGACTACATCTTCCTGTCAAATGTTTACCATGGACACTCAGCTATCTCCGAGAAATACTGTGACATACAAAGACAGACAGACGGGTGGACAAGACTATTTACGGAACACTAAAAATATTTACGCACTTGCCAGGTTTGATGGTGAGTGACAAATCCGTGAGCGTGTTCTCCGGGTGCGCTACGATCCACTTCGCAGTCGCGTGCTTCAGCCGCACGCCGCGCGCGTCTTCTTCGACGCGAGCCGACAGCTCTTGCTCGTCTTCCTCGCCCGATTCCAGCGGTGCGAGTGTTGCTGTGCCTGATATGTTTTCAAGTAAATAAGTAATTCGTAGACGCGATAATGGAACGGAATGGAAATCGGCAAAGATACTTTTTACATACTTGCAGAACTTCGTAGCTTTATAGATTTTGTAAGTGTACCATGTACATATGACGTCATAAGAAGGCACAAATAACAGGAGTTTAACAGCATATTAGGTTTTGTTTGAAAAGCAATGAATTTCTACCATATTTTAAAAGTTATATAAAATATATAATTTTAAGGTGATGTCAGGAGCCTTAAGAACAGACGAGCGTGCATGACAAGAGCTATGAATGTCAAAGAAGCAAGTGAGGTGTGTAATAATAAGCCTGAATGGCGCTCTGTTGTTCGTGCCTACCCCGCAAGGGACCTGGCGTGAAGTTATGTATGTATGTATATATACAATCTCATTACAAATCATCATTCATATTTCATGCTTTTTTAGTTTACTATACATAGGTATTTCCTCTATGCATAGTTGTTTTGGCTGTTATTATACATTCTTTAAAACATAAAAATGACAATTAAGACCATGGGCATTTTAGCTCATGCTCATTTTTCATCTCGCATAGTGTTATAGTTATTGATTGTTTAACACAGATGATTTTAATGCATTGTTCGTAATGTGATATTGTTATTAATTATTAAAGATGATAAATATTGACAGATAACGTATGTGTATACAATAATGTAGTTATTATTTTTCATCTATTTTCACCATTAGTTATATGAATTTTCATTCAAGGTTTATATATATAAAAAAACCTAATTAAGCTTTTATATATGTGTTATAAACATACTACCTAGGGATTTTCACATTAGTAGTGAAATAATATAAGCCCATTAACATTGCACAGACATTTAAATAACGTTGGTCATATCCGCCGTATTTGTTAAGGAATTGGCGAGTTTAAAACATCAGTACAGGTTTCCTCAGGATGTTTGTCTTAATCATCAGCAAGTGGTATTTTTAATAATATACACCAAATATATACATATCATCATATTATATCATATCATATATATACTACTATACTGGATAAACTAATATAAATAGACAACTGCCCAAGAGAGCTGTGCCGGCTGGCTGAGATTCGAATCAATATAATTCAAATGCACAGTGAGTAACTTAGCCTATAAGCTGTCATGAGCTCATGAGTCATGCGAATTTGCACAAAATTTAAATAATAAACTAATTTAAAAAGAATTATAACACAATGATAATATACTTGAATAATTTTTACGGCCTGTATAACGAGGTCATTTTATGATTTAAAAAAAGTTATTAGGCGAATCTACTAACTGTACTTCGCCAATGGACTTTAAAAAGGAAATCTTAAGTATAGACTTTTATTAATACTTTTTTAAATATTTACCATTTCCTTTGCCTTCATGTTCTTTTGAATCTGTTAATTTGACTAGATCTGTTTGTTTGGATTCTTCTTTGGGCATTTCCAATTCTTGTTTAAATGCTGTAATAGGTTCCTTCGTATCTTTTGGTGGTTTTGTTGAAGTCTGAATTTCGGCTAGACCAGGCACAGGTTTGCTTGTATCCTCATACAACATGAAATTCTGAAGACGTTTTATTGATATCATCGCTTCGGCTACTTGAGCAATGCCTGAAAAATTCCAAACACAGCAGTCATAATGAAGTTTTAACTATAATAATTACAACCAGTAATTTACACCACAATTGAAATTTAAAGTTGAGCTTTAAACACTTTTCTAGTTGTTTAAACCATTTATTTTTAGACGTAGTATGTGATAATTAACTTAAATGATAATTTAGTTTTAGCCTACAATATAATACTTATTTGATCCCATAAAATAACAAAAATAAAGCAATTTACATTTATAATAATCACAAAATAAAAAACCCGATTTGACACTTGGGAAGTAAATAGAAAGTAACTTTGAATGAAATTAACAAAATTGAACGTTAATAACAATTAAAATATTTGGTTAATATATTTTTATTACTGGTGCATTATATGTTATAAGACGTTTTAGAACATATTTCAATTATAATTTACCTTCAAATGCCAAAATAACATGCAATTTTATTAATTCTGTGATGTCGTGTTAATCTATGGCGAAGAGCAAAAAAACAGTTACGTCCTAAGGCATAGAATAGAATATATTTTGTTGCATAATATTAAAATACAATTCAAGAAGTTTAAGTACAGAAGACAATAGGCGGTCTTATCACTAATAGCAATTTCTTCCAGACAACCTTAGGATGGATTAGAGAAAATTGTGTAATATGTGGGGCATATTATTTTTAATTTTAGCAAAGGGTTAATGCATTTTATTAGCTTAATTGGATTTGTTATTGTAGGAGTTCAGCAGACAGGCACGCGGCTCACTTGATGGAAAGCGGTTATCATCGCCTATGGACATTTGCAACACTAAAGGTGCTACAAATGCGTTGCTGCTTTCTTAAGGGAGACTGGAAACTGGCCACTAATGCCGGAACACATCACAAGGTTGTTATGACGGCATACTCTAGACCAGGTGGCTGTGGGTTATTTTGTCACTTCCTACGACAGGCCGCCCGGTCGCAGGAAATTGTAATCTCATTCCGTTCTTACACAGATTCGGTAAAAACACTACATATACATACATAGATATTGATTCAGAAACCCTAGAGTGTTTATAGACTAGTCAACAAGTGCCTTTTGGACCAACTTTTTTCAGCAGTCTCCGAAAATTATTTTCGATTCGGAATGGCATCTAGACGATTTTTGAAAAAAATGAAGTTCCGCTTGCAAAAATTGTAAAAGTTATTAACAATTAACTAAAAAAAGGGGGGGTTTAGATTTTTGCAAATATCTCAAAAAGTAATAAAGATTTTTCAAATTTGAAAAAAGATTCGAAAAGAGGAGGAAATTTGAATGAAAAATAGAGATGAATGAACAATAATCTGCTTGAAATTTTTTTTATAACAAAATTTCATTTAGGTATTCAATAGTTAATTAATAAAAAAATTTTGCTTGAACATGAACATTGCAAGTGTGATAATTGTTAAAACTATAAATTTAAGATTTTTTCTTTCTTGGAGCAATTCTTAAAAAGCTTTAGAATAGAACCCCGTTGAAAAAAAATAGAAAATGTTTATTTATCATTTTTTTATTAATAATTTTCGTTGTTGTTCGGTTAACTTGGTTAAGATTTGGAGGTTTCAATCCCTAAATATATATAATGAGAACTGTCAAATCAGGCCTAATATTTTGTGATTAGAATAGGCCCATTTAGGTTGCCTTCTACAACGACATCGAAATATTACACATAAATAGCTTTTAAATTTATGTAGTGAAATACTAATGATTTTCGCAAGGCTGAAGTCCACACTGTTATTCTAAAACATTAAAAGTAATTTACGACCGTTTTTCGATTATGATTATAATCTGTGAAAACAATTTAAGACCCACATACATACATTATTATTACCTTGTGGGAAAAATACAGTCATTGTTTGCCTTAATATATTGTAGAAACTCGTGATGACAAACACTTGTTTGGCAGTGATCACGTTGTTGACCAGAACATAAGCGAGAATTGAGCAAAACAGGCAGATTCGTGTTGTGAACATAATGAACGAAGTGAGCACACCGCGGATGTAAGAGGTCGCGCGGATCGGCTTGATTTCGTGTCTGGAAAAATATTTTAATATTATCGTTATTATAAATTCGATTGAACAACTTCATTTGCCAGAATTTAGTTTCATACAGATGTTATTAAATTATAAAACACAATATATACCATATAGTTGTAGCGTACAAAATACACGAACTATGAAATACTAACTTTAAAAAATTAGAATAATCATTTAAGGAAAATGTCAACTAAGATTAATACAATGAATCAAAATATTTGAGATAATAAAAAAATACAAATTGGTAAAAGTAAAAAAGTAACACTAATAATTAGTATTATATATATTTTCATTCTTTTAATATTTGTAGCATCTGTGGAACAATAAACACTAATAACGGCTCATTCTTACATTATTTATGATTCTAAAAGAATCTTTCAAACTTACTCTAACTCAGTATGAATCAGACTAAACATCTCTACAATTCTAGGTTAATATTAGATTCAGACGGTCACCTATATCAGCTGCTATCTACACGAAGTTTATGAAAATATAAATTTTCAGAATGAATTGAATTTAGAATGATACCATTTGGTCTAAGGTGGTTTTAGGCAAATATATATTTTTGGAATTAATTAATTAGTACATTACGGGATACGATATATTAAGTACAGATGTAACAAAAAAAAAACATTTTTACATAAGAATACAAATTCATGAGATTGGCGCTATCAAATATAAATAAGAACAGTTCAGCTTTATTATATTAGCATAGAATATTTACTAACGTAACAAAAGGAAAACAGGTCGAGAACAATGTCATATAGAGGTAACATATTTTTTTATAAAGATTATATTATTTTATTTCTGTAAATATTATATGCGTAAAATGAGGGAGAGGGGGACATAATAGAATATTTACAAACAAATGAGCATATACTGGTATACAAAGATCATAAACCAAAACCAAATTGGAAGAAATATTTCGTTATGAACGGCCTTGAAGATTAATACAGTAATCTAAATACAGCTGCATGTAACTATGGCATACAAAATTTAAATAATATGAGTGAAACAAGTATTTTTGAAGACGTATGTAGCGAATATGATTATTTACCTAAAGTTGGCGAAGTAATACCGACTTAAAAATGATTGAATACTACTCATACTGCAATCCCTATTTAATATTATAAATGCGAAAGTCTGTCTGTTCCATTTTCACGGAAAACTACTCGGCCGATTTGGCTGAAACTCAGTTTATATATAATTTATATTTATTTTTGATAAAATATATTTGTCTCTTGGTTTGTTATGCTGTTACGAAAAAACTACTGGACTGGCAGCTCCAAAAATAATATCTACATAAGGAAGATAGCGGGGATAACATTAAAAAGCTTGAATAAAAGCACATATATTGGAGTAACAAAAAAATAATACTTACTTCCTAGCCTTCGCGACAAGATCGGCAAAAGGTTTCTCCCAAGTGTACATCTTAATAACTTGTATTCCTGACAGAATTTCATTCATGAGCCTCACGCGTTCGTCTGTTCTTAGAGCAGTTTTTAATCGAAGCACCGATGTCCGTTTTCCCAGGTATGCTAAAAGTATTTGTATGTTTAATTTACAATTTTAGAATGACTAACAGCTATTCACATTATAATAATAATACATTAGTTATAGTGAGCTATTAACAAGTCACCACAGATGAAACAAATTAAGATATCTAATCAAAAGAAATCATTTATCAAACATACTAAAAAGTAAAAAAATTAAAAGAAATATCAGTCAAGTCACCGGAGCACAAAACCAACTTGACTGATAATTTCTTTTATTTTTTCTTCCATCCATTTTAATATTATATAAAATTATTAGACTAGGCCTGTTTGCCGAAGAGTTTCTTGCGCTGCTTCTTCTCTTCAAGCCATAACATGTTGCGATGCGGTGGTAAATTAGATTAGACTCCCATATAGTAAATAATAACCATAAACAAAATGAAAACTAAATAATTAAAATGAACAAGTTGACGGTAGGTTAAATAAAACTTTAATAATACTCGTTGACACTTGACATCTTTGTCTTCCGTGTCGGCCAGACATCACGGCCAGTGAAAAGTGGCCGAAACGTCGGAATAACAAAAATCAAATAAATTGCCGCTCTTAAAACCATTAAAACGTAGTTTTATTACTATCAGTTGAATTCAAGTTTTGATTAAAAAATATTGTACATCAATTATTTAATCCTTTTTGATGGCTCAGGTAGGTTGATGTTGACTACTTCATTATCCCCGCTAGGATTTTTTGTCTCTTAAAAAAATGGGTTTCCAATTCTTGAGTTTATTTCGTTATCTATCCGAATCTCTAACGCAATAGAGAATTATAATCCAGCTTTTCTACAACTATAATTATGTTCTGCTGCATACTTTTTTACAGTGACAACAAATATATTTAAAACGGCTGCATCTCTGTTGGTATTATTGAAGTGAGCACATTGGTATTATATCTCCAGCCCCATCTTCTGGGTTTTTTTTCTAATTCAGGGCAAAGGTTCTTATATGCCCCCACAGACTGGACTGTATTTGTATCATTCCAAGGTGTGAACTAATTGCGCATAAAGATCCTTCTGTCATAGACGCATGATGTTGAAATCATATTTATATTATATTTTATTTAAAAAAAATCATTATGAGATATAGGAACCCTAAAAGTACGTATTTTTGCGTGATATCGTGGCAATGTTATCATAACTGTTGTATTAGTCATTGAGTCAAAATCCCCTGTACATTCGATCAATAAACTTGCATCTGAATAAAAACACTAGGTTATCGTGACAAGACACAGTCCAACGTTCTCAATTTGTCAATGACTCGATATAAAACACTAAACTTGAACGATAAGCACGTCCAGACGGCTTCTACACCTGATAACATGTCAATGTCGAAAGACTAATAACTATCTGTTATTATTGACAAATAGTTTTTTCATGTAGGCTATCTGTTTTTCTTTCGGTCCGATTTTAAAATACCATTCCTGGGTTAGGGCATCCGCATTTTTTATGGGGACAGATATAATGTACCCCAGACACACTCGTCCAAGGTGGTGTACAAGTTTAACACAAATCTATATTTCGATGTGCAGGTTTACTCACATTGGTGTTTTTATTTTAAAATAACAATAATACGCACATTAGGTCAAACGCTTTTTGTGGGTGTAGGCTTATACTTTCTGAATTGCTCCACACCACTTAAAGGAGGTGCGGGTATGTTAGCCCCTAGGTCACCTTCACATTTTTGTGACATGATTAGTTTTATTTATTTACTAGAGTTTACCCCGCGGCTGTGCCGCGGGTTAACCTCTAGTGCGTGTCTCTTGTTTATAGAGCAAGTGCTACAGGTTATATTATATTACATTTTTATGTATTTGCCCACGGAACATTCACTTCATTTTATATCGCTAATTATATACACCATCCCCCGTCTATCTGTCAACAAAATAAATTACAAAACTTGACCAAAAAGGCCACAATGGTCTAAATGACCAAAAGACCACAGTGACCGACATGGTTGAAATGACGGAATAGGCAAAAACGACCAAAAAGGCCAAAATAATCAAAATGGTCAAAATGACCAAAGAGGCCAAAATGACCAAAAAGGCCAAAATGACCAAAAAGGCCAAAATTACCAAAAAGTCCAAAATTACCAAATAGGCCAAAATGACCAAATAGGCCAAAATTACCAAATAGGCCAAAATTACCAAATAGGCCAAAATGACCAAATAGGCCAAATGACCAAATAGGCCAAAATGACCAAATAGGCCAAAATGACCAAAAAGGTCAAAATGATCAAAAAGGCCAAAATTACCAAATAGGCCAAAATTACCAAATAGGCCAAAATTAGCAAATAGGCCAAAATTACCAAAAAGGTCAAAATGATCAAAAAGGCCAAAATGATCAAATAGGCCAAAATGACCAAATAGGCCAATATGACAAAATAGGCCAAAATGACCAAAAAGGCCAAAATGACCAAAAAGGAAAAATTACCAAATAGGCCAAAATGACCAACAAGGCCAAAATGACCAAAAAGGCCAAAATGACCAAATAGGCCAAAATTACCAAAAAGGACAAAATGAAAATTATCCCTTGTCCATCCTCAGTATTTAAATTACATACGTACCGAATTTCAGCCAAATCGGTCCCGTAGTTTTTCCGTAAAAGCATAACAAACAAACAGACAAATATCATTTTATCCCGGAAACTATCCCATTTTTCGGGATAAAAAGTATCCTATGTTCATCCTCGGTATCGAAAATATATATATTCTGAGTTTCAGCCAAATCGGTCCAGTAGTTTTTACGTGAAAACGGAACAGACAGACAGAGTTACTTTCGCATTTATAATATTAATAGGGATTTAAAATATATTTTGCGGGCTGTTCTCACGTATAATTGTGTTTTATATATCACTGGTACTCTTGAACTTTCCGGCATAAAGTGCCCCATATTCATCATTTAAAAATCGTTTATATCAAATTTCATCGACATCATTTCCTTCAGATGTAAAACAAGAAACAAGTCATCCCGCTCTCAAAATAGTAGCCAGTACCTATATAAAAGGTTACCGTCTGAAGTAAAATGACAAATGTGGGTGTCTACGAAACTTGAAGGATTTTCCAGTTTAGCTACAATTGATTGTGCAAAATTTTATTTGAAAATCAGTTTGTTTCAGTCATTATTTTGGTCAATAAGTTCGACGCACTGTGCCATCCATCATTCCGCTAGCAATAAATCGGCTGCGTTTAGATCCCGGCATCGGAGACTTCCTCCCGCCTAACCCTACGAGGGATTTCCCAACACGATCTTTCCGCCTGACTCATCCAACAGAGGATATCAATATAATTCAACACACTTGCTCATAAAGTGGCTCTATGGTCACCGCAATTAGGCACAGAATGACACCCATAATCAAACTGTGACTAAAAAAAAAATAACTCACTAGTGAGTTATAGATTTTTTTTTTAAATTTTATTGGATGAGTTGCTTTGTTCTTTAAAAAAATTTTATTCAAAATAAAAGATCGTGTTCTATAGAACAAATAAATTAATGTTCCTATTGCTTGCTCATTTCATGCAACTTCTGATTTAAATAGATAATTTTAACTCGTACGTGTTTAATAAATAAAACTTTCACTCATATATAACTTTTTTTTTCTCTGTAATAAAAGAGAACTTTAAATTCCCCATTTTGTACGTGGCAGAATAGGCGCAAACCCTATGCGCGGAAAATAAAAAAAAAACCTCATCCCTTTAGTCTGTGGCCGAACGCAATGCGCGCGCATAGGAAAACTGTTATCTACTAAATAAAATGAGTTTTTGTTGTTGTATGATAAAAACGTCGTATGATACACGTGTGTATTGATGATTACCGTCCTCGGCTCTCTTAAGACCCTCGCCTACGGCTCGAGTCTCAATGGCGCCTCGGCGGTAATCACCAATGTTACACACTAGTACCATAATGTACTATTAGATATGTACATAGTATTCCATTATAATATGAAATAGAAATCGTCAGACAAACACATATTATAGTATCTATATCCCCAATCTTGTTGCAAGTTACGCTTGTGTTATGGTTATTATGGTAATATTATGGTAATATATGAATAACGGAGCTCTTTGGGGCCGATCCCAGACCATAGTAATTACCGGAAAGTTCGGTTTACGAAAATTACCGTTCTAGGAGTCAAACCCGGAGCTGCTGCGTTGTGGTAAGGTTGCCGGCAGCAAAGGATTAGCTCCTAAACTACCAGAGAGGCCGTCAATTATATTATACTTATAAGAAACAACATACAGCATCATTATGGGCTAACTAAAGATGTCTTTTGTATTCAAGTATTCCCCCAGAACAAAATGCTAGTAATTTATTTTATAAATAAACATACTAGATGTGTTAAAATTGTATAATTAGACAGTCACTAAATAAATGAGCCTGGCATTCAATAATAAGAAATATATGGCTAGAGATAAAATGCAGTCCGTCACTGGTCTCATATAAGCAAATATTTTGATACGTTAAACAAAAGCAGTTTGTGATTATTAGAATACATTTGAATAGTTTTAAAATCGATTTTAGAATTCTAATAATAAATAACAAGCATGTAACACTAAATACGCAGTATCCTAAACAATCTTACATTTTACCTTGAATCTAAAATAATAGATCTTTATCTATAATTTTAGATTCAAAATAAAATTTAAGATTGTCTAAGACCAAACTAGATAACAACACTTAAAATTAAGTCATTCATCACTATATTATTAGAATACTTTTTGTCCCAGAAATTGGAAGATTCCGCGTAATTAGGTTTTCAAATTTATTTAAGCTAAGCTATACAGTCATTACATACATACTATCAATTCGATACAAGTATGTATACTTACACATGTGTGTATAATTAACAATATCATTTATTTTTGAATATTTGTTTTCTGAAAAAATTGCATTTTTCGGATACAGATCCGTTAGAAGAAACGCATATTACGTCGTAGTAAAAAGCTGCCCATAAACGTCCCACGGCTGGGCTCTAGTCATACCATTTTTAAGGGAAGGGATGATACACTCGCCACGCATGTTCCAGGCGAATTGGCGGGTTTAACATGTCGGTATCTCGATGTGTATGAAATAACATTAAATGTTTTGTTCCACCGTCAATATGTGATAGTGAAAAACTGCCTAATCCTGTTTGAAATGCATTTGTCCTTAAACCACTTAATGGCCGTGGTTGACTAGATCATTAAAATCAAGGAAATTAATGAGCATTACTAACCTTGTAAAGGGATAAAGGCGAGCATAAAAGCGACTCCGACGACGGCCGCCCAACTAATCTCCAGCCACATTAAGTACGTAATGATGACCGTGGCGAGGGGCCCGATCCATAGATAGTGTAGGAAAATGATGGCCACATCGAAACGGTTCACGTCGTTCGACAACAGATTCACCACTTGCCCGACAGTGGTTTCACCTAATGCTGTTTTCGAAAGCCGCAGTGACTAAAATGCAACCAAATTGTAAATTAAAAACTTAATATTTTCTTAAGTTTTCGCGAGTTGTACACATAATAAAACTATGTTTTAACGGTTTTAAGCGCGGTAATTTCATTTCAAATAAATTACCGCGCTTAAAACCGTTAAAACGTACTTTTATTATTTAATTAAAAACTTCTTTATGATAAAGCGAAAGCCTAGCGAAATTTGCATGAGCAAAATCGGGAATTGTATTGTGAAAATGTCGCTGGGCTATCCAGCATTATAGTAATCATACAAAATGTGTGGAGTATTTCATTAAGTTGGGTAGTTTTGGGAATTAAAATATTTGTTCTCGAGAGTCTTAAACTAGTGCGTTCGATCTATAATATTAGGAGACATACGGAACAAAGATGCAGGTACTTACAGAGACTAGATCTTCCGTGAAGGATCGAATTTGTAATTAAATGAAACGTGAGAGATCACCAATTAAATGTTTAATTACACGAATTATGAGGGTGAAGTAATCTGAGTTAGGAATATTATGTGAAAGATAGAGATTAGACATTGTCTAATGTTGCGAAAAAGTCACTAAAATACGTTGAGGGTAAAAGTGTGTTATATGGAGACCGTGTCTAAGTAAAGTACAGTTCTGGATGCTCAGCGGCGAAATGTGGCGATGGTCAAGCGGCTGGCAGAGGCTGGATGCGACGAGAGAGATCACGCTCTTTGTTTGCTCCGACTTGGGAGATTTACTATACATTATTGGATTGCAGCTGACTAATAATGATAACCGTATTATTATTCATTTCCTATATCTAAACAGCTGTAATATTTTCACATATTTGAAGTTTTAAAGGCACAAGAATATTTCAGGGTTGGTCAATTTTCCTTATTCTATTTGCGTATACATACATATGTATGTTTGTAAATGACTCAGTCTAATATTTTATTTGCGAGACAGGTCTCGCAAATAAAATATGGAAAAACAAGCTGCAGGCAGCTTGTTTTTCCATTATGCACACATAATACAGTCAGTAGGTACATATAACTATGTGAAACCACAAAGAACTATAAGAACGACCTCTGTTTTTAAAGTTGCGCAACAAAGACAAAGACATGTTTGTGGTATTCATTTATAAAACAATACTATATTAAAATATGTTTAAAACATGTTTCTAAATCAGTCCAAATATGTACTATATAAAAGAGGAATAAACATTGACAAGAAAAACAAACTCCATTATGTAATAGGTAACATTAATTATTTACTTGCGTTTATTTCAAGGTTGCATGTATAACATGTTAATTGTAACGGATAGTATAAAAATGTTGCTTGTACTCATATAGAAAAGGCATAATTATGAAATGATTTGTTTATTGGCTGAACGCAGATAACTTGAAGAGATCCTTATCTTTTTTCAATAACTAGCTGGGGTCCAATTCAACTCAAAATCTCGTAAAAATCGCCGAACACTTATCATCTCAATCGTAGATTTATAAGCGGCAAACTCGCAAAATAACTGTTTAAAATTTTGTTAGCATTGCAATATTCATCTTCGCTAACGCTAGTGGTAATACAATCTTTTTCTACTATTATTGCGCTGCGGTGTTATCGACAAGAAATTGTGATTTAGTAGAATACGAATTTTTGACACTATTGCAATGGAATCGTACTTTGAATATAATCATCGTAACGCTAAGATAATTGAAGAAACAGAATCGGGCCGCTGGCCTATGGTTGTGTCCCTAGACTATAAAATATTATATTAGTTATAATGAAACTCGATCAGGAAAATGGCGTAAACAGATGAATGAATTGACGTCATAGATAACTTTCAGGCACAGACGAAATTATATGCAAACGTAACTCACGCGGATACTACTTAGCAAAAAAAACTGGGCTAAAATGAATCAATGTCGGCCTTGACATTGTTCTATTTCTGGGTTAAATAACTTTTCCATCAGTCGTGTTACGTTAGAACAGTCTTAACCTACTATTACGGAGCGTCACATATTTTTTATATCGATTCAAATAGCAGTATTTCAAATATATAAAAAATGCTAACGATTTTAATTATTAATAGAACTAAATCACATTATAATTATTTTTTATGTACATACACATAGAAGTATGTTTTATAATTAAAGCATAAATATATAATAACAATAAATACATCCCTATAAGATGTTTAAATAGGAAACATCGTTTCCTACTAAAGATAAGTTCTGCTGTACAGAGCTTAATATAGGACTCGATGTCGCTACTTTCAGTTTAGGTCGAAGATTTAAAAACCTTCGACAAAAATATATAAGTCTAATTAAGTATGGTATACCTTTCTGTAAATAAGGGAGCAGCACGCTACTCGAAATTTCATTCCCATATGCAGAATGGCCATCATATATGGATGGACGAAGAACACGTTGAGCGCCGAGCATAGTACCACCGCAGCCGCGTATATGTACGCCTCGTTCATCTTTATATTGTTATGCCCGGGGCTATAGTACTCCACGAGTTTGCCCAGGAACACTGGTTGTGCTATCCTGTTGATTATATAGCATTTAATTTAATAGAATTGATTTCAAACCTGTTGCATGCCATCAAAGGCAATCAACTCGGTCGCGTAATAGAACTGTCTAGGTTCAAGTTGTGGTGAACAATAAAGAGTTTTTTTTCATTCATTCACATTTGAAGATACGAGTCAATGACGGGGAGAGGTCACAGTCAATAAACATTGAGAAAATCGACAGCAAAGTGATTGTTATTTTCGTTCCGCCATATCGACTTCATTGCTTTGTAGTAATTATAAAAGTAAGTTCGACTACAGTTGTTTTAAGATAAACCTGTAGTTTATTTACAACATTATACCTTCATTGTACGTAAAAAATGTATATTTAGTTGTCGATCGATTCGGCCTGCTATATGATTAGTTATTACTGTAGTAATACTCTTTTAATTATAATATTAAAACACATATACAAAAACGGAATATAAACTTGGAATGTTTTATTACGCTTCTGAAACGGAATCTGTTTCTCGTACCTCTTCTAGACATTTGTAAAATATTTCTCTAAATATCCCGATAATTTTCTGCTAGTATATAGTAGTCTTTGCGGATATAAAACACGTATTAATCCAAGGCTGGTAACATCATCCGCAATATTAACGGAGGATTACTTGGAATTATATATCGTCGAGTACAGGATTCTATGTACAAACAGTGACTATTATTAACGTTGCATAATGTGAGGCCAAAGTCCGTTTGTGTACTTTGGCGTAAAACCCGCGCGTACTTCGATACGTCAACTAAACGACAAACAACGTCTAAATCTGTGGACGAAACTTCTAAATACACTACTGGGAATACGGCACAATCTTTTCTAAAAAAATGAGTGCACAATACTAAATGAGATTCAGATTTCATGTTAATAGGTATTATCTGAATTAAAAAAACTACGAAAATACAATTTACACTAAAATTATCATTAGATTCAACTCTCGAAATAAATTGTAAATCATTAAACAAATATATACAAATAAACTAATATTAAGTAACAGATAAAAATTTAAACTATAAGAAACAATTATATTCTAAATAGTGTAATTGTGCTCACTCATCAACACTGGTATTTTGGTCTTGAGCTCGCGCAAGAACAACTTGGTTTTGCAAACGGCGTAAACGATCATGTAGTAAAATGTGATCCACTTGTCCAAAGTAACCGATGAAAGAGCCCAACATGCGCGGCTGTTGGATACTGATAAGGGAAGTACAAGTAACTTTACTATATAACAGGTTTTTTTTATAAACGCTTTACTTACATAACATCTTTTAGTAGGCTGGATTTACAGCGTTTTGTGGCGTATCGCTAGGATATCAAAATTGTATCAGTGCTTGAAAAGAATTAGAAACTTTTACAACTGCCCAAGCACTTCGGTAAATGTTTAGTCCTTTCGATTTTCTGATTGCGTGTGGAATTTAAGTAATTTATATTATACAAAACCAAAGTTAAGGATCTAGGTCAGAAGCATTAACATAGTCTACATTAGTAGGCAATTGAAGTGTTTAGGAGGTTTAAGCATTCAGGTTGAATTACTGAGTGTATGAGCAATTAATATAGGGTAGATGGTACACTAAGTCTTAGTAGACAGTGAAGAAAGTGCCCAGTGGCGAAGCGTAGTGGGGGCTGCAGTAGTATAAATATTTGAACCATTTCATAATTTTATCGCAACTACAAATTGGGACCGATTGAAAAGAGCACGGAATTTTTCATTACTTATTCTTTGACGAATTCGGGGAATCCTCTTTCTTTGAATGCTATTTTGTAGCGACTGCTTGCAACACAAATGAAAAAGGAGTTTCAAAACGGTGCAGTAGATGAAGAGATTACCCCCTAAAACGTCATAAACACCCAAACTACCTCATATTAGTATAGATATAGTATGCATTATTTTGAAATACCTAAATAAAGGGCGGCAAAATTGTCTTCCGCCCGGGTGGCCGTCACCCACGCTACGCCGCTGAAAATACCACGACGATAGAGTACTAACGTTCTGAGCAAAGGCCAGATGAAAGGTATCAAACAGAAACAGACTTACGTGTATAGAAACTAAATGCAGTGTAATCTGTATGCCAAGATTGTAGCAAACAAATAGACACTTAATCCCTCAGTGTTTACCCCTATGAAAAACAAGTTTAACAAATATATGATAGTACAATGCAATAATATTTTTAAATGAATTTATTTATAATTACTATAGTCAATTACCGACAAGACATCGTTTTATTAAAGACTAGAGTTTACCCCGCGGCTCTGCCGCGGGTCAAACTCTAGTGCGTACTGTTTAAACAGCCGGCGTTAAAACAGGTTAAATTGTTTTATATTTTTATATTGGTAATTTATTTATATCGCAAACTATCCCATCTCCCGGGATGAAAAGTATCTATGTCCATTTTCGGTATTCAGACAGACAGATCGAGTTACTATCGCCCTTTTTTCTATAGATTATGAATTTTTAGATATATATAAACTTGAGAAACGATTAGTCTCTCACTCAAACTTTCATCTATTTTAGTTTTATTTTTGCGATAAAAAGTATGACCAAAATGGTAAAAATGACCGAATTGGCCAAAATGACCGACATGGCCAAAATGACCAAAAAGGCCAAATTACTGAAATAGCAAAAATTACCAAAAAGGCCAAATTATCAAAATGGTCAAAATGACCAAAAAGGCCGGAATGACCGACATGGCCAAAATGACCAAAAAGGCCAAATTACTGAAATAGCAAAAATTACCAAAAAGGCCAAACTATCAAAATGGTCAAAATGACCAAAAAGGCCGGAATGACCGACGTGGCCAAAATGACCAAAAAGGCCACAGTGACCGACATGGCCTAAATGACGGAATAGACAAAAACGACCATAAAGGCCAAAATAAACAAAATGGTCAAAATGACCAAAAAAGCCAAAATGACCGACATGGCCAAAATGACCAAAAAGACTACAGTGACCCACATGGCCAAAATGACGGAATAGGCAAAAACGACAAAAAAAGCCAAAATAGTCAAAAGGCCAAAATGACCAAAAAGGCCACAGTGACCGACATGGCCAAAATGACGGAATAGGCAAAAACGACCAAAAAGGACAAAATGACCAAAAAGGCCAAAATTACTGAAATAGCAAAAATGACCAAAAAGGTCGGAATGACCGACATGGCCAAAATGACCAAAAAGGCCACAGTGACCGACTGGCCAAAATTACGGAATAGACAAAAACGACCAAAAAGGCCATAATAATCAAAATGGTCAAAATGACCAAAAAGGCCAAAAAGACCACAGTGACCGACATGGCCAAAATGACCATAAAGGCCAAAATGATCAAAATGACCAAAAAGGCCAAAATGACCGACATGGCCAAAATGATGAAAAAGGCCAAAAATGACCAAAATGACCGACATGGCCAAAATGATCAAAAAGGCCAAAGTGACTGACATGGTCAAAATGACCAAAAAGACCAAAGTGACCGACATGGCCAAAATGAGTAAAAAAGCTAAAATAGCCAAAATGACCAAAAAGGCCAAAATTACCGAAAAGGCCAAAATGAAAAGTATTCCTTGTCCACCCTCAGTATTTAATTTACATACGTACCGAATTTCAGCCAAATCGGCCCATTAGTTCTTCCGTAAAAGCATAACAAACAGAAAGACAAATATATTTTTAACCCGGAAACTATCCCATTTTTCGGGATAAAAAGTATCCATGTTCATTCTCGGCATCGAAAACATATATATACTGAGTTTCAGCCAAATCGGTCCAGTAGTTTTTACGTGAAAACGGAACAGAGAGACAGACAGAGTTACTTTCGCATTTATAATATTAATAAGGATTTCCGATTTCCTAAGATTGAACTTGATTATCTTTTCTTAACAGACTAAATTCATTCTTATCTAGTGTTATATACACTATGATTATATATATATATATATATATATATATATATATATATATATATATATATATATATATATATATATATATATATATATATGATAGGAATGTTTGTGCAAATATTATAATATATGACATACTAGTATTCACCCGCCACATCGTCCATGTTAGACAGGCGAAATGGCGAAATTGAACGTTGTTTTGTCAAAATTTTTAGTGAAAGGGTATTTATTTCCAGCAGGGCAATAGGATTTTAATATCAAAATACATAATTACACTACTACGACTGTTTTATTAAAGATTTCTAATAGATGCAGAAAATGTCGCAGAAAAGTCCTGGAACACGTAGCAATTTAAGAAGACCGAGCAAAATCGGTCTAGTAGTTTTGAACTTAGAAAACCAAGGGTATTTTAAAAAGTCCTAAGAATTCAAATAGAAAAATGTCGTGTGGTATCAAACCAAGCCTTTGAAACCAGCATATAATATTTTCAAACTATTTTTAGATTTTCCCGATACAAAAATAACGGAGCATTTAAAAATAAATTTAAGCTATCGTTTTAATGAAAATAATATAAAAATAAGCCAACTTTTATGCACCCTAACAGCTGTAACGCGTTCCCGAAAAATTCCCCCAGAATTCCTAAAATATAAAGTATCGTAAGATTAAAAATAAACGTATTCCTGGGATATAAAGTACCACAGATTTGAAATCCGTCAACTTGTAATTGAAATTGAATATATAATATCTTTCGTGTTTTTCATCATCATTGTCATTTATATAATCTATCCCAGTTGATTTTTGAAATAGCTTCAATGTACAGAGCCTGTGCTTTTGCAATTTTACAATATCTATAATATTATAAACTCTAAAAATGCCGTGTCTGTACATTGAAGCTATTTAAGAAAACAACTAGAATACACTATATAAACGCATATATGCAGAACACTATACATTATTTTATTTTTAGATTTCTTGTCTGTTTGTTCGGGATTCACGTAAAATATACTGGGCCGATTTCAACACGTTTTTCGCTATTCGACAGATAATATTTAACTTAAAAATCTAATCTACTCTACTCCACGGGAATTTTTCTGGGAATGATATAAACTGGCCAGATAAAAAACAATTCGAATTTCAATGCGATTTTTTCACAGATCGATACCAGTGTACTAAAATGTGTGATTTTTTATCCCCGGAATACAGAGCGAATATTTCTGGGAGCGGTTTGTAGTTGTTCGGGTGCTTAAAAATTAACTTATTCCGACACAGTTTTCACTAAAACGATAGTTCTTTTAAAATGCTGCGGTACTATGTGTCCCGGGAATCCCAAGGCAATTCAACTCAAGCGTGGACGAAGTCTCTAGCGTATCCTAATTATAGATATAACTGTCAGAAGCATATATTTGTATCTTATCATTTAATTAGGTATTTAATCTTTTTGTGTAATCTTTCGTGTCGCGATGTCATATGAAATTGTGTCATCTGTACAAACGAAATAAAGATAGTGCCTCTTATATCAATACACATAACTTTCTTGATAACCAAAGTTCATAATACATGGTGAATGAAAGCAAAACACGTTGATTGTCGCATGTATTTTTATTAACGTCAGCAAAGATAATCGTTTAGATGACTATGGTTAACACATTTTTCTTAAATTTCACTTCGATTTACTTTCTGAAGCAATTTCATGAGATATTTATTACCCTTTTGCTCCATCTGGTCGTCTGATAAAGTTATAATTATTGACGGTTTCACGTAGATGTAGCGAAGTGTTTAATACCTATAATCTTATATTTGTGATGCGATATTGTTATTAATTGTTAATGACTTTTAGATACGTATTGACAGACAATGTATGTATATTATACACTAATGTAGGTATTTGTTAACGGCGTTATTTATAACAACATAAATAAGACGCATTTGGCCACAGCCTTTAACTGTAATATTGTCCCAGATGAAGCTCAAGCATTATATCCATTACTTTATAAATAATGCAAAAAGATAACAATACTGAAACTAGTATTTCTTTTCAAAAGACTTGATATTAATTTTCATATCCGTAACTTGAGGAGTTGTTTTGCACACATAAATTGATGTCTCTTGTTTCACTTCCTATTAGATTTTTTTTATTTAAAAAATGTAGCTATTGGCCTTCTCAAGGATTTTTTGCCCATATCAAAGGAGACTGATACAGATATTGTTTCATATATTATTGGGCCTAGATTGAAAAAGATGGGAATGATTTTAAGATTAGTTTTTATTGTAGATATTTTTTTTTAAGATAGTGGTTTAGTTAACTTCAGTTATTTTTAATGAATTAATCGTATGATGTTAATTGTTTTCATCTTATTCATTGTCAAAATTCATCCACACGGATAACGGATGTGTAATAGAAAACTTATTTTGTTTGTGACTTTATTTTTAAGATTTCTTGATTCCCATATAGGATTTCAGGCTGATATTTTCCATTTTGTAATCTATTATATTATAAAATTCTAAACATGCCGTGTCTATACATTAAAGCTATTTAAAAATTATCTCTAATAGACTATTTAAACGATTGAGAATCAAATCAAATAAAAAAAAACAAAATAAATTTATTATCAAAAAATTACACAGAAATATTGCTTCCATAGGTTCCGAACTAGGACTAGCCTGTATCGCGAACACCAAGTACGTGTGTGACTAACTTAACAATTTATCTATAAAATTGATTTTTAAAATGAATGTTAACTTGTTTGCGTGTGTATGTGCGTACGTGTGTGTGTGTGTATGCGTGTGTGTGTGTGTGTGTGTATGTGTGTGTGTGTGTGTGTGTGTGTGTGTGTGTGTGTATGTGTATGTGTGTGTGCGTGCGTGTGCCTGTGTGTATGTTTGCAAATGAGGGATTACAATATTGTGATATATAATATAATAAGGTTAATTTATATGATGTTATATAATAAGTTTTCAGTGTTTTGGTAATCTAGTTGCATAAGCCACTTTTGGGTGGTTGCTTTGATTTCACGTCTGTTTAAATATATGAGGTCACATGCATCATGTACCTTGTTGTACAGTAAACAACTGATGATATAAAATTGACGTTTGGCAAAACTAGTAATTATATTATACGATGTATTTTTTTAGATATCTTGTCTGTTTGTTCGAGATTCACGTAAATACTACTAAGCCTATTTCGATGCGGTTTCGCTGATGGACAGCTAATTCTTAGTATTAAACTTTGCGCTACTTTATATCCCGGGAATCCCGCGAGAATTTTTCTAGGAATGATTCAAAATAGCCATATTTTTAAAAAACAATTCGAATTTCAATGTGATTTTTTCACTGATCGATAGCAAATTTAATGTAATAAAATGTGTGATATTTTTGTATCCCGGGAATACCGGAGGAATATTTCTGGAAGCGGGTTGTAGCTGTTGTTCTTCCGACACAGTTTTCACTAAAACGATAGCTTGCATCTTTTTTAATCGCTGCGCAACTTTGTGTCCGGGAGTCCCGTAGGAATTTTAATGCAAGTGTGGACGAATTCGCGGGCATATCCTAGTAGCAAAATATAAAGTTTATAATAATTTAAATAAATTTTTAAGCCATGTCACAACTTATTGCATTTCTTTGGGCCCAAAGTCCCCGTCTCCTTTGATTGACACAGCTATTCAGTCGTGAAAAAGTAACAAACCTATATTAGGATTTATAATTATTATTATGGATATTTAAGTTTTTACTATTATCATTATCTATTGCCTACCCTACATACCATTACCAACTACACGCATCCGCATAAGTGACAATTACACACAGTGGAATCAATTGATTGTATGCATTGTATTGTGAACTCAATCGCGTACAATCATGTTCATTAATAAAGGCAATTAATGAGACATGCCGCATGGCGTGTATATTAGAAATATAATCTGAATATGCTGTCTCTGGACCAAGGGTATTGAAACGTTGAAAAATTACGAATAAAAGAATTGACGGAGCAAAGTGGACAAACGCGTAAATAAAGTGATTTTATTTTATAAATTTTTGTGAGTAAACTTATTTAGATATGTACTTGTACGTTTGTGTAGGTATTTACTGGAAACTATTTCACCTTTATCTGCATTGATTTGATTATTAAAATAAGTTCTCGTAACGCACTGCGGCGCGATCGCCTTCCTATTCCATAAATCTGCTTCATTTATGACCGGTCTTGCTATTCATTCGTTTTTTTTTTTGTTTTGAGGCGAGGGAAAATGCTTAACCGATTTACGCACTCTCTGGGCCGTCGCTAGGAAACGGCACGCATCGGTCGGGGGCGATAACACTAGCAATAGTATGCTTTGTTTGTGCTCCGTCCGCGATCGATGACACAGAGGAGTGTGGAGACTCCGAGCGAAGCCGCACAACCTCAATACCCACTAAAAACCCCCTCCTCCCTGTCGACCTTGCGCTTTTGTTTGTGATGGAAAGACTGAGATATAGAACATAGTTACGCAACAGTCGATCCAGCGCAATAAAGTGCCTGGAGTGTGCCCTGGGAAAACACACCCCACTTCGAGACGGGGGCAGATGAGTCCCTTGCTTTACCTAGCAGCTAAGGGCCCCCCGTACCGGAACCTAACTCAGGGAGGGAAGTAATGCGCGTACCTGCCTCTCCGGGTGCCAGCTGAAGGCCGGCGACCTCGAGAAGAGACCGTAGCACGCGCCGAAGGACTTCGCTCCCTGTCCCTTTCTGCGGCCTCTTTGAGAGACATTACTACCTCGCAAAAAGTAACCGCAGCTTCCCAGCGGTCGTCACTCTGCAACATGGCCGTTACCAAGTCGCCGAGCGATCCGACGGCTCCTACGTGCTCCTTGAGATCGAAACGCTGCGGCGTCCATGCAGCTCACTCGACCAGCGTGTGAAACGCCGTGTCGGGTGCGCCGCACTGGCGGCAGTCCGGAGAAGGCAAGTAGCCCACAATGCGACACATACTGATCGAAACAACCGTGTCCGGTCAGTATCTGCGTCATCCTGAAGGTCAGGGTTCCGCTGGTGCGGGTGACCCATTTCTCGAGCTGTGGCCTGATTGCGTCCACCGTAAATCCGCCGGCCGCAGGGTGTTCGAGGTCTCGTGACCATTCGACGAGGCAGCAAGCAGTTTCCCGCTTCCTGACCGTCTCTATTTCGACCTGACAGAAGGTCAGGCCTCTAGCTAGGGCATCCTGCCGGGCACGGCGAACCCTGGTCAGGACGTCTGCCTGGAGATGCCCGGGCAGCTCACCTGCCAAAAGTGTCGCCGCCGTCCACGACACTGTGCGATACCCCCGTATGGTCCTCACGGCCAAAACCCGCTGCGCGCGGTGCAGCAGGGTTCGGTTGTGGCGGTGAAGCGCTTCGGACCAGACGGGCGCACCGTACAGCGCCATACTCCTCGAGATGCCGGAGTAAAGTTTCCGCGTCGCACCCCCCACCCCCCCCGCCCCCCTACGTTGGGAAGTAGCCTGGAGAGTGCGCCCGCGGATTTGACGAGTTTGGGAACGAGCAGCTCAAAGTGCGCTTTAAACAGCCATTTCCCATCGAGAACTAGCCCAAGATATTTCATCTTGGGCCCTACTCTGACTGCCACCCCCTGAACTGTAACGGACAAGTCCGGGGGGGGGATTACGGAATTTCCTATGGAACATGATGGCCTCCGTTTTCGCGGGGGAGACCTTCAAGCCCAGCCTAGCTATTCGTCCACGGATTCCGCAAAAGACGCAGCGCGTGCCGTGAGTAGGGTGTCGTCCGCAAAGCAGATCAGCCCTACCCCGGGCCGGACCGAAACCCGTAGGATCCAGTCATAGCCTACGTTCCAAAGAATCGGCCCGAAGACCGTCCCCTGTGGAACGCCGCACGCGACACGTCGCCGACCTAACACGTGATTGGCGGACTCACCGCCCTCCCAAAGGATATGCCGATCTCGCAGGTACTCGCCCAACAGCCTCGTGAGGTACGGGGGGACTCCATGCGCGCGGAGCCCCTCCCTAATCGTTTCATGAGGGAGGCTGTTGAAGGCGTTCGCTATGTCTAGCGACACTGCAAGAACAACATCCTTCGCTTGGACGGCTTCGTCCGTCAACGTTCGCAGCGTCTCGAAGGCGTCCAACGTGGAGCGCCTCCGCCGAAACCCGAACTGCGTATCTGATAGCCCCGGCTCCACAGTGTCGAGATTCTTCACGAGCCGCTCCGCCAAGATCTTTTCGAAGACCTTGGCGACCTCGTTCAGCAGCACTATGGGCCTGAAGGCGGACGGATCGTTGGGAGGCCGACCTCCCTTGGGAATAAGGCACAAACGACGCTCTTTCCATTGCGACGGGAACCTACCTGCGCGAATACAGGCTTCGAAGAGGTCCCGCAGCTGGCTGCGTAGATGTTTTGCAGCCAGGAAGAGGAGTCGACCTGGAACCCCGTCGGGTCCCGGTGCCGTCTTCCTGCCCCGGAGCCGGTCCAGGGCAACGTCTAGCTCCCCCTCGGAGATGGAGTGAGGCTCCTCGTCCGTGGGGGTGTCGGGAATGGGTGGACCCATACTGGGGGGAGTGAAGTTCCCCGGATCCGGGAAGAGCCCATCGATAACCGACCGGAGCACCTCGGGTTCGAGCGTTTCCGTGACCGTGTTGCGGGCCCCACGGTACGGACGCCCCCAAGGGTCCCGATCGAGCGTCTCGAGGAGCTCGGCCCGAGCCCGGGCTTTCGATCGCAATATTGCAATCGAAAGGGCCTTTCTGGCCTCCCTAAACTCGCCCACGAGTCCATTTTCCGCGACGAAGTCCGTAGGACGGCGCGCCCTGCAGCGTTTGAGCCTGTGGCTGATGATCCGAACTGCCTTTCGCATCTCACCCAGCTCCTCGGTCCACCAGTGGACCGATTGCTTGCACGGAGGCTGCCGCTTGGAGACTCGAGGCATCGCCGCGTCGCAAACCCTCGTCAGGGTCTTGCGCATGTGCTCTGCCTGCGTATCCAAATTCGCGAATTCGGCTGGATAGGCCCAGCTTTCCTTGAGTGCCCACTCCTCGGCCTGCTCCGGATCGAGCTTGGTAAGGGCCCAACGCGGGAGGAGAGGGGGGCGATGAACAGGGCTCGGACCGGAGGAGGGGGTGGCAAGCTCAAATCTAATATACCGATGATCAGAGAGCGACTCCACCTCCTCCAGCACCCTCCATCCGACGAGTGGTCGGGCGGCCGCATGAGTGGCGAATGACAGGTCGATGATCGATCCACCCCGCGCGCTCACGCAGGCCTGGACCGAGCCCTGGTTCAATATGGTCAGGCCGGCTTGAAGAGCCCAATCCTCGACCGCCCGACCCCTAGGGTCCGCGAATACGTTTCCCCAGGAGAGGTGCTTTGCATTAAAGTCGCCCATCACGAAGATCGTTTTAGGCGACAGTCTGCGTACGGCAGCCCCGACGGCGTCCAAGTGAAGCTCGAACTCCGCCAGGGGACGGTTGGGCGAGAAGTAAACGCCTATGACGACGATACTCCCGCTCTCCGCCACAGCATAGCCCTTTCCTCTTTCGAGACATGTAAGCGGTGTGCCGGACCCGGCTCTGGCCACCACCGCTACCATGTCGTCGAGATCGCCCACCCAATTACCGCAAGGAGGAACGTAATAAGGTTCGCCTATTCATTCACTTGCCCTATCATCGGTCAAATTTTGACATTATTTGTATGGAGCTTATGTCAAATTTTAACCGATAGTAAGGCAAATCGACAGTCTGTAAGATATAAGAACCGGGCCTTAGCCGACTTCACACTGAGAGATCGGCACTCAGTCTACCCACTTTGTTCGTCTCGGGTAAACTTTAAGCGTTTTAGTACGTATACCTAAGTTATACGCTGGAAGTTATGTTTTTTATGATTTAATTTAAATATTGTATTGTACCGATTTATGAATGACACACGTACATAATATGTCCGTATTCAATATAATAGCCAGGAAGGATGGTCAACAATTAATTCCTGTGTTGCACAATATGTGCAATAGTTTGTATTGCACATAAAAAGGTTAATATTTTCATTAGTATGACAAACATTAACCGAAGCTATCTGGTTTTATTGTATTACAGTACCAAATGAAGTAAATATATGGTACAAAGTTTAAAAGGTTGAACAACCTCTATAGATCGTTTGTTTTTCTTACTCCATGTTTACCAAAATATTACAAAATATAACTGGCCGACTAATAAATGCATCCAATTAAGGAAAAATAGTAGCACAAGAAATAACAACAACTGTCATAATTACCTTGTTGTAGAACAGCCATACTCAACGTTTTTTAAATATAGACCACATTGAGGATCAGGTGTCGCGGGCGGCAACTATATTTTAGTTAGGCGTACCAAAAAACCACACTGAGACAATAAATTATATTATCGTACATTAAATCCAGTAACGTTTTTGTTGTTGTAGAATGTAGTATAATAAACTTCTAAAGTAAATGGATAAATATTACTTCATAAGCAACATTGTAATTGATTCCCCATGCAAATAATTAAGCTGCCAAAAAAGTGTAGTATAGAATAATAGAAAATACGTGTATTATTATTATTTTTATTGATTTATATATTTTATCTCGGCTAACCGGAAATAAACTAATGGCACGGGCCTAGGCCAACTGTACATTAGTGGAACGACTAAGATGTAGTGATTGCTATTTGATTTGATGTATTACTAGCAAGTAAATCATTGGTGTCACCTTGCAGGAATTTTCTTACTATCCTACATGTATTTAGTATAGCTGCTTTTTGCATTAAATGGTAAGAGTTTGCTGGTAGGTCTAGAGCTTTTAGGGATTGATGTATTAGTTTTGGTATGACTCCCGTAGTAGAGAGCACGACTGGAATAATTGTTACATTCTTTAGGTGCCAAAGGCGGGTAATTTCGTCTTTGAGTTCGGTGTGTTTTGTCAATTTTTCTGATATTGTTGTCTGTATATTATGTGTATTAGGTATTTATTATTATTATTGTAGTATTACATGTACAGACTTACCGGATGCCACATTCCATAAACAGTAGTACAAAACCATAGAGCATGGATCGCATCGCATACGCTCTCATTATGACTCGGAGTAAACTCGGCTTGCGTTTTCCTCCCGCGCGAGCCACTTCTTCTTCCCATAGTCTAGCGAACTTGTCGCCTAGCGGCCCTTTGAAAGGAAATTTACAAATCAATATTGTACATTTTCCTTTACAATATAATTACTTATACTTATATTATATACTTGGCGAATGCTCGCGGTGAGGGAGCACCTTTGATTTTAAACATATTTGAATGGCAATTTTTTTTTATGCGACTCCCCCCTGTCTTGAGGCAGGGACAGAGAGTATTCTTTTCCTATCTCTTATTTATTTTTCTTTTCTATTTTGTTTAAGGTCCACATTGACATACATTATATATTTTTTAAAACAGACTCGTACAACATGCTACTTAATTACGATAACAACTTGCCATGCTAAAGGAAGTAATTGAATGAATGTGAAGATTCGTTTCTCATTGACATGGCACAACAGTATTAATTTATACGGTAAAATGAGTGAATAAAAATAGACGGAATTCACAAGTGTTTAAGCAGCCCTTAGGGGTGTTTTATTTTTATTTGATTATGTAAATGTAATGACATATTTTAATGACATCTTTTATTTATGCAGAGTTTTTATATACATGAAACATTGTTAATTAAAAAACTCGACGTACAAGCCTTATTTACTATGTATGTCTTTATATTTCTGTGAATCAAATTGGTTTGTTTTTGTGTAAAATTTATTGTATGTATGTATTATGTGTTCCTTTATTATTTTTTAAAATAGCATCGTTTTTTAAAGTAAATAAATATTTTCTTTCTTTTTTTTACATTCCCTAACATTAAAAGAAAATTTACATTACTTGTATGGACTTTTAAGTTAAATTTTAACCAACAGTCAGGTAATTTAAAAGATGGTAAGACATAGAAACATGGATTTAATGAAGATGTCTTAATACTCTTAGTGCACATAATGCATTTTTTTAAGTAGTATTAACAGCCATCTCTAAAGGGATTGGGGGTTTAACATGTAAGTTTTATCAATATGCAGATTTCATGACAATTTTTTTCTTCATCAACACCATTTGGTATTTGTAATCTTTAGATGAACCAATAATACAAAGAAACGGACCACAAAATACTATGTGGGATTCAAGTTGAATGTTATTTCATTTTCACATGCACACATTAACACTCTCTAGAGATATTACATATTTAATAGCAGATATTTAAAAGTACAACTAGAAAATCCTTAGGAAGTTTTGATGTGTTTCTGTGTTCTTTTCCAATGTACAGCTTACCTGAAGAATGTTCTTCTAAAGGTTCATAGAGATCATTTTCTTCCATTTCTTTCTTTAAACTGCTCCAGAACATAGGCAAAGTCCACCTGTAGAATATATTAGAATTTAAACAATGAAATATACATCAATTTATAAACACATGCTTAATATATCTTTGTGTATTAGATAACATACAATTGACACAGCCTGAATGTATTGACCAGAACAAGCCCGAATGTCAGTGATATACAAGAATGTGTGGATATACCTTTTTATGTTACAGAGCATCTTTTTTATTGTATAGCTGGCAAATGGGCAGACGGCCCACTAAATAGAAATTGGTTATTGTCACCTATAGCCATTTACACCACCAGAGGTGAAGCCAACATGTTGCCAGCTTTTAGGATGGGATAAGAGAGATAGGAGAAAGCAATTGGAGCTTATACACCTATGACATAAATGGTCTCATTACATACATCACTCCTATTTGTTGATACAAGTTTACCATTATAGCAACCAGTATTATCACTACTAATATGATTCTCTAATAATTCAACACTCCCAGTGAATGAGGATGAGAATCACATCCTATCTTATAATCCTATAAATATTACATCCTATAAATATTATAAGCACTCTATCAAACAAAAAGTATGGAATGGATTTTGATGAAACTTTACAATAATATAGCTTACACATCAGATTAACACAAAGGCTATAATTTATAAAGATATAGTGTGAATTATAATGATTTTTCATCGCTATAGCTATGCGGGTGAGACCACGGGCGCTGCTAGTTTATGCCACACTTGTCTCTGCTACATCTAGGGTAATGTTAGTGGGGTGGGGTATAGATACAAGGCACATTTATGTGTTATGAACAAATCAGAACTTTTTTAATATAGGTTAGAAGGCTAAGGCGCCTTAGCCTTCATGGTTATTTTTTTATGACACCCAAAGTTGATTCTATATCTCAAGTAATAAATAAATGTGCCCTGTATCTATACCGCACCCTGTTAGTGTAAGAGACAATCTCACATATATACATATACATATATATAACATTTAACACATTATCTGAGATGTGATATTGTTAATTGCATTAAACATAATAAGTAGATAACATATAATACAATATACACAATAGTAGCTTATCAGTAACAGTGTACAAAATGAATTGGCCAGTCACTAAAACCTACACTGATCGAGCAGAAGTCTAACACCAGGTTACCACAACAATTAAGAAAAAGAATTGCATTGTTTCTAGTAAAATTCTTAAACACACAAACTTCTGCTCACTCTCAGGGAACAATTTAATATAAACCACAGCATTAATGACTAAAAACACCGTTCTACCATATATGAAACATTATACTCTCAACATTTCCAGCTACCTTTGCAGGAGTGTAAGTGTACACATTAAGGAAAGGAAACCTAATCAGGGGTAATCCTTATTGCTTATGTAAAACAATTATTTATCATGTAGGTACTTAAAACTTACATAAATGTGAGAGCTGACAAGGGATTTGCCTTTGCCCTTGGATGTGGAGGACGCCCTTTCTTCTTCTCCGACTCCATGTTGTATTATCTACAAAATTAAAAGCAAATAAATTAGGGAACATAACCTAGGATTATGAAGATAAATGATGATTTTTATTAGGTTTATTGTAATTCTACACTTATATAAGATATATTATTTTCACTTACTTTATGAGGAAATCTTCAGAAGACGATATGATCCTGAAGGCCTAAGTAGCCAAAAACATGACCTCCGATTAAAGGTAGATAATACTTAAAATAATAATACACCTTTTAACAAAACAGAACTACCTGCTTTTTTTGCTATACTTGAACTATTCAAATTTATATAGTAACGGTATTGTAATTCACAAGCTCCAGCATTAACGTTACCTGGTGTAATAACGTAAACTTTAAAATTTGAATTTTGACTACTGTGTAAAAAAAATCGTATAACAAATTTTATACAAAAAGTAAAACTAAATTTGTTTGACAGGTAACGTAACTGTTCGAGGAAAATGAGACGAATGACGGAATGAATCAGAATGAATCTTCTATAATTTAGTTCTATTATATTAAATGTACTCTATGCGAATGAAGAAGCGAGTACAAATACGAGCGCGTTCCCACTTTGTCGCGACGACAGATAATCGTGTAGTTTTAAGTGTCGTGGCCTATATTTTTAAATGGAGGTGTTCACATATAGAACGACACGATTTACTGTCGTCTACAGCCTTTTTTTGCAGTGACGACAGATTGTCTTGACAGTGGGAACGGCTAGCACGACAGTCGTAAAACGATAAAAAATCGTCACGACTAAATCGTGACGGCAAATCTATCGTAGCCACGATTGCTTGCTTCATCTTTCTTCTTTTTAAAAAGTAATATATTATTAAAATGTCGTCTTCGTCCATTGAACTCAGGAGCATAAACGCACTACTGATCTCCCAGAGAACCTAGAGGCGACTGTGGAATTGTAGATTGCTAATAATGTGTAAACGACAAAGCGACTGCCGTGAAACGATAAAATGTCGTTGCGATCCAAACGGAATAGCTAGATACGATAGTCGCTAAACGACAAACATTTTTGACGACAAACAATCATTTTAATGGGAACAGCTAGAGACGACAGTCGTCCAACGATAAATTATTGCGACTGAGTGGAGTGGGAACGCGCCCTAACATTAACAAAAAGCCATCAAGTAGAAAATAGATGAGCCTCATATGCATAAAATATCAAACCTACCCTCACCTCCTCCGATAGATGGTACTGTAACGACTAAAACCTTTTTAATCGTCGTTCCTATTAAGAAATATAGTTATTTGAATTTAAATTTAAATTCAAATAGAGAAAGGCCTCGTAAAACAATCGAAATCATTATTGTATCGGGCCGCACACGAAACAGATGTAACAGCTTCTTGATTGAAAATATAAAGAGTATATTCCCTGAACCTGTTCATTATTTCAAGATCCGTACCAAGCTCGAGCCGCTGGCCGCCACAGTACCTCAATCGTTATTATATTCCTATAAATGCCACTAGAGAGCGTTTAAGCCGTTAGGTCTATAAATTCCACTAGATGTGACTTTTAGCTCGTTCTTAGTTGGAATAAAGAAATAATAAATTTATAGTTTAAAATTTTTAAACTAGCCCTGCGCAGATATGCCGATAGCCTCATGATGTCACGCGTCGATGGTCAGTTGGGTTGACAAAAAAGATTACATAAACAGTTGTTTCGATAAATTTATTATTGTGCATACTTTACATAAGTATATACAATAATAGTAAGTAGTCACAGGCGAACCTTCTGCACGCGTCTTGTAATAAAAAAATTAATTAGAACCATAAGTAAAAAATAGTTGACATAAAAACTTTATTGTGTGAGATTCACCAAATATGACCAACATTGTCATTATCTAGTGATATTGTAAACCAAAATTTCAAAAATAAGTAAGATTAAACTCCATCTTAAGTTCACTAAATGGAAACTACTTATAATTTTTTGTTACCTCCATTGCTGGCGCTAGTATCCATACATTTTTATTTTTTGATTTAGAAGGGGAGAGCCATTGGTATGAAAGTAATTAATCCTAAATTATAGTGTGCATAATACAATATTTATAAAATAGATAAGAGTCTCTAGTATAAAATATTATTTATACATAACGATAGAAGGCGCTACAGTGCACAGTCGATAGTTCTATAAATTCCACTAGATGGTACGTACGTGCAAGTTTTATAACTTGTTCTCAATTGAAAAAAAACTTATGAAGTTGTAGTTATAAAAAAAAGTAAATAAAATACGTAAACTTATCACTTGTGATTTCATTTATAATTATATGCTCTTAAGATCTCGTCAGCGCGATGAAATTATTCAAAGTACACGTACAAGTGTACAGCGCCATCTTATGTATATTTAAGTGCACTAAGTAGAAACTACTTATAATTTTTGATTTCTCTTGCCCTCTTGATGACGCTAGTTTCCATACATTTTTTATTTTTTTTAATTATGTAAGGGAAGATTCACTGGGATGATATAATATAAGCTGATCACTGAAGTGAATCGTTTAATGTGATAGACAAAAAGGGTGGTCAGATTTAAATTAAAGATTCTACCAGGAACTCACATACTTCTAACTTCAAAAAGTGGCTAAATTAGGTCAACTGCGTTTTTGTGGACATATCAAAAAATAAACATAAGAATTATTGTGCTTATTTATTAATAAATGGGATAGATGAATAAATCATCATACATTATAGATAAGTACCATCGCGATTGCACAGACAGACAGACAAATACATATGTTAAAGTTATACACCTCTCTAACCATTATTATTTATTATTGCACAGGCAAAAACATCATGGTCTTTTAGAATCGACCAAGTGCACTTACGAATAACAATATTTTTTTTCCCTTGGTGACTTTTGTCTAGTAACTTCAAAATCCTTCTATATTCATACGCGTAGAATTAGTACTTTCTTCTGATTCTAAGTTCAACGCCTTGCTATTTTATTGTAATTTACCTTTATATTTCATACAAAATATTTTTTGAGTTAAATTGTGTATTTATATAGTTAATTTATAACATTTCTGCTTTTATATCTAACCTTAGATGTTTCTTAAGTTGAGAAATGACCTGTTTCTATATCTTATTATTCATTAATTAGCCATTGGTTAAATTTTGACATTACTTGTATGGTGCTTATGTTAAATGTCAAGAATTCTAAGGTTAATCCACCCTGTGATCAAATTAAAACTAAGGCGGGTCACCTGAGTGAAACAAAAACGATGCTAGATCGATAGTAAAACTTAATAATATTTGCTTACGTAGTACTTAAATTAGCAAAATACAAACCATACCACGATCTATTGTTTGACTAGCGCCAGCTATCGAAGTACAAAATAACTTTTGCTAAATACTCAATCGTATTTTAATAACTCTCGTTAATACCCTGTTCGGTTTATTATCGTATAGTATCGGAAATTCCCTACAAAATTCATACATTACTTTAAAAAAAATCCCCTCTAATCTTCTTAAACGTGACTCTGAACAAAAAAATTATCAGAAGCTGGTTTTCTGTAATTTTCAAAAATTCTGTTGAAATCGTAGAATTGTGTTAAATTGGTAACTCTGATGACGAATTGGTACCTAGTAACGTTGTGACAATCAAATGTCAAATGGCTCCTTTTTAAAATTCGCTATATTAGCGGTTTCTATTCACTATGTTCATTCATTCGTTTTGTTGCTCGTCAAACTTGATACGATCAGTCTTACAATAATTTTCTATCCTTGTATAATATAATGGATAAAAATAAAAACCATAGTGCATGAAATGTTATTGTCATTTTCAAAATGTCAACTTAATTCAAATATCTGTTATACGTAGTATCTATAGTAGTTTGTGTATCTGTTAACTTTAACTCTGTCATGCGAGTGCGCGTAAAAAACGAATCGCAACGGACAAGTGAAAAAACGAATCGCAACGGACAAGTGGAAAAACGTATCGCAACGGACAAGTCGAAAATCTTCAACTGAAAAGTGACAAAATGAATCGCAACAAAATTTTAACTTGAAGTGTTACGGGCAGATTGTTAATGTACTTGTCCAATTTAAAAACCTGCCCGTAAAACTTCAAGTTAAAATTTTGTTGCGATTCATTCTGTCACTTTTCAGTTGAAGATTTTCGACTTGTCCGTTGCGATACGTTTTTCCACTTGTCCGTTGCGATTCGTTTTTTCACTTGTCCGTTGCGATTCGTTTTCCCACTTATCCGTTGCAATTCGTTTTCCACTTGTCCGTTGCGATTCGTTTTTCCATTTGTCCGTTGAAGTTTCACTTCTAATATGTGTCCCAGCACACATTTCGGTTTTTCGCAGGTTTACTGCAAATTATGATTTGGTTAGGTTAGGTACATTTTAATGGTGTAAATGTAATACGCTACACACGCACCAAATATATTTATACGTCAACAGTTTTGCCGTTCGTTGTCATTCACTTTTGTTGTGACTTTCGAAAAACTGAACCGTTGGCAAAGTTTTCTTGTTGTTAATTTGTTTCCTTAACAAACTCTCAATTTTTTTTTACATATACTACAAATAGTGGCAGTGATACCCAGTCGCGTGGAGAGCAGAGGTATAGATAATAAAACTACGTTTTAACGTTTTTAAGCGCAGTAATAACGTAATTTTATTATGTATACGAGTACAAGGCGCAAAAATTAAGAAAATATTAGCAAAGCATAGTTCGATGCAAACTTAAGTTTGTCTCCATTAATGTCGGCTCGGAACATCGCACATTCCGATGCGCTGAACACGATTTTAGGTATTAGAGGGACGAGGTATATCCTCGCTCGCTCTCTCGCTCGCTTTACGGGATTTGCCCGACGCTCGGCTCACTGGGGCTTCAATAGCGCTTTCGGAGATAGATAAAGCGCTTTTTAGGGCAACCCAGCTCCGAATTCTATTAAACAACTTCTGGCGCAAAATCTTACGCTTTTTGTAATATGCACATATCGAATTAATTTTAAAGTAAATATTATGAATATCTGGACTAATATTATTAAGAGGAAATATTAGATTTTTTGTATGCATTGAAGAAGCTCTGAAACTACTGAACCGATTTGAAAAATTCTTTCACTGTTGGCAAGCTACACAATCCCCGGGTGACATAGGCTATATTATGTTTACAAAAAAAAATTAGGGATCCTTACTAAAACTCCAATAACGTAACCCAAGGTGTAAAAAAAAACCTAAAATCGCGAGCACTGCGAAAACTATTGATGATAAAATAAAATAATGTACTACGACTTTGCAGAACACATCATTATCTACAAAAAGTGTGGCGACAGCATATGTCTAACTATTATAGTTATGCCACAATAAGTGTTCTTTTATTTTAAATTTTAATTAAAATGCCGCCGCTAGAAAAGGCTCTTTATTTTTATCTTGGTATTAATCCTTATCAAAATAAATTACTTCATATTCAAGACTGATTCAATACCTTTATATAACTTTTTGAATTATTCAATTCGGACATTCCATTCGAAAGATATCACGAGTTTAAAAAGTATTAGAACACGCGGCTTTGATGATTTTTAGTGACAGAAAAAAGTATTTCAAAAAAATATTTCAAATATACTTACACACCGCGGAGAATACCAACAGAGCAGATGTAACTCCTATATATATGTTATCTGTATAGTGTAATACACTACACACGCACCGACAATTTTTTTCTGTCAACGCTTTTGTCGTTCACCTCGTTGTGACTTTCGAAAAACTGAACCGTTGGCAAAGTTTTCTAGTTGTTAATTTGTTTCCTTATTGGAACATCCCACTTTCCGATGCGCAGAATGCGATTTTAGGTATTAGAGGGACGAGGTCGTCGGAGACCGAGGTATACCCTCGCTCGCTTTCTCGTTTGCGGGACTTCCCCGGCGCTCGGCTCGGCTCACCAAGTCTGCCACTTTAGCGCTTTCGAAGCTAGATATAGCGCGTTTTAGGGCAACCCAGCTCCCAATTTTATTAAGCAACTTCCAGCGCAAAATCTTACGCTTTTTACAATATGCAAATATCTAATTAATTTTATAATAAATATATTTATGAATATCTAGACTAATATTATAAAGAGGAAAGATAAGATTGGTTTTTGCTTGCATGAAGAGGCTCCGAAATTACTGAACCGATTTGAAAAATTCTTTCACTGTTGGCAAGCTTTTTTTTTTTTTTTTTTTTTTGAGGCGAGGGAAAATGCTAACCGATTTACGCACTCTCTGGGCCGTCACTAGGAAACGGCACGCATCCATCGGGGGCGATAACGCTAGCAATAGTATGCTTTATTTGCGCTCCGCCCGCGATGGATTACACAGAGGAGTGTGGCGACTCCGAGCGATGTTACACGAGCGAACAACCTCAATACCCACTAAAAAACCTCTCCTCCCGTCGACCCTGCGCTTTGTTGTGAAGGAAAGACTGAGATATAGAACATAGTTACGCAACAGTCGATCCAGCGCAATAAAGTGCCTGGAGTGTGCCCTGGGAGAACACACCCCACTTCGAAACGGGGGCTGAATCCCTTGCGTTGCCTAGTAGCAAGGGGCCCCTCGTACCGGAACCTAACTCAGGGAGGGAAGTAACGCGCGTACCTGCCTCGTCGAGTGCCAGCTGAAGGCCGGCGGCCTCGGGTGAACTGTTGGCAAGCTACGCTATCCCCGGGTGACATAGGGTATATTATATTTACAAAAAAATTAGGGATCATTACTAAAACTCCAATAATGTAGTCCAAGGTATAAAAAAATACCTAAAATCGCGTGCGCTGCGAAAACTATTGATGATAAAATAACAAATAAAATAAATTACTGAACCGATTTGAAAAATTCTTTCACTGTTGGCAAGCTACGCTATCCCCGGGTGACATAGGCTATATTATATTTACAAAAAAATTAGGGATCATTACTAAAACTCCAAAAATTTAATCCAAGGTATGAAAAAATGCCTAAAATCGCGTGCGCTGCGAAAACTATTGATGATAAAATAAAATCATGTACTACGACTTTGTAGAACACATCATTATTTACAAAAAGTATCGCGACAACATATATCTAACTATTATAGTTATGCCACAATAAGCGTTTTTTTATTATAAAAAATTAATTAAAATGCCGCCGCTAGAAAACGCTCTTTATTTGTATCTTGGTATTAATCCTTATCAAAATAAATTACTTCATATTCAAGACTGCTTCAATACCTTTACATAACTTTTTGAATTATTCAATTCGGACATTCCATTCGAAAGATATCACGAGTTTAAAAATGTAAAAATTAGTGACGGTGAACACGTGACTGTGACATCTTTTCGTGAGTCAAAACTCCATAAGACCCCCTCTGTATAGAAGTTTCACTTCAAAAAAAAAAGTCCATTTCATGAAAGAAGTCCCGCGGACAATTGTGGAACTAAATTTGACAGATGGGGAGATCGGCCATGTTGTAGTTTGTCGATGTTATCAAGGTGCGTTTGTTGTGGTAGATATTTTGTGAGTTTATTATTTGATTAGTGCGTTATAAGGTTTAGTTACGATGCCAGAAGTTATAAAAAGTGCAGTTCGAGCAATGATATTAAAGGTGAAGGAGTTCTGTGAAGCGGAACACAAGAATCACGGTGTTTTAAAATCAATAAACAATGTTCGCTAGAGAGTCGCCGCCATGACAGGTAAATTTTGGGGCTGCCATATACAGATTTTTTCCCGCCGATTGATATCTACAGATTGGAATTAAGTTTTTTAATGCCTGGTTTTTATTAAGGAACATTTTAAAAGGAATTAACACAACACAACGAAAAAGTTGTAAAGTTATATTCAACATTAATGTAATTAAATACGAAAACAATAATTCAAACTTGTTCATTTTATTGCAGGTGTGTCAGAGAAAACTGTAACGAGACTTACAAAAGAAGGCGCAACAGCGGCGAGTACTTCTAAAGTAAAGAGTCGCCCGCATGTCAAAAAGTTCGACTTGGATGGGTTTGATTTGTGCGCTATACAGCAAAAATTCACAGTTTTTATGTTGTGAGGAAGGAATTACCAACATTGCCTAAATTACGTGCAGCTTTGAGAGAAGACATAAATCAAGGAAGCATCACAACATTGCACCGTATAATGCAAAGTATCGGTTTCAAGTATTATTATTATTAAAATCTCACAATCATGAATTGCTAAAATTGCTGCCATACCACTGCGATCTCAATCCGATCGAAAAAATGTGGAGCTTTGTAAAGATACGGGTAGCGGATAAAAACGTGAGCCAAGATCCAAAAGAAATTGTACGCCTAACAGAAGAGGCTTTTGAGACTGTTACAGCGGAAGATTGGGCTGCTCAATGTAAACATGTACAGCATTTGGAGGAAGAATATTAAAAAATAATGATGGTCTTATGGACGAAGAAATGGATCGATTTATTATATCCACGGCTAGTGATAGTGAAACGGAATCTGATTCTGTTTCTATTCACTCTTCTGACAGTGTTCATAGGATGGCCGATCATAATTATTCAATAAAACTTTTAATTGTTATTTTATTTTTCTAATTTAAAGTTGGTCGAACATCTCCTTATTATATTTTAGAAATTACAGGAAGATTTATTTTTCACTAAACTGACCTTAGCAGTATGGACATCAAATAGGTACCTATGTTAAGAATACATTGAGTTAAAAACAATTTTTTTAAACTTAAATATTCGAGTCGTAGTAGTTAATAAAATGACAAGTAAATGAACGATAAATTATTCCCTGAATTCCCCGTATTTAACCCTGGCAACATTATGTTGCGCGACTACAGCGCTGCGTCTGCGGGACTTCTTTCGTGAAATGGATTGTACTTCTACCACAGAGTACTTTATATATACTGGTATAGAGTCAACAGTCATAATATATATACTACCGCACTCTATCGGTATACGACACAATACAACGGTAAAAACCGTCCAGGGCGTCTAGTATTATTTTGATTTTTATATTAGACTTTTGGAAATTGCGGGAGTTAATAATTTAACTCCGGCAATTCCCAAAAGCCTTTTCAAAAAATGTTTCTTTGTTAGTAAATAAAACAACAATTTAGCGGTAGCGTGATTTACTTACAAATGTTACCGCATCTGGGCACACAACAACCTCTTTCAGAAGAAGCCATAATCCAAGTCAACAGGGAACAAATCGTTAGGCAAATTGGTGTTCAGGGTACATGCGTAAGTCCAACGTGATCACAGAACACTAGTAAACGTGATAAACGAAGTCTTCGGAGTCCAGGAATCAAACAAACTTGTCGAAAAATAATCAAAACACAAACAAAGTACATAAGTTCACTAGTGTGACTCGTATCGATCGGAATGTTGTTTTGGTTTTGACATAATTGATATCTTTGAAATGAGTTTTTGGTAAATCGACAATTCATCAAAAATCCAGTAATTAAAGTTAAAAAGAGCTTTATAATTTGAAAAAGGTGAGGAATAGAACTTACATGCTTTAAAATATATTTATTAGCTGATATGGCTTGCAAAAACATAAAAACATATCAAATATTTCTTAAACAAGTATTAAAACAACTGCGTATAACGAAACATATTATTTTCTTTCATTTGGTGTTTAATTTGAGAACAGTGACATCTACTGCAATACATACCTACTAATAGAACGCAAAAAATCTCCAAGAAAAAATAATTAATTGTACTGACTGTTATGACACTGACTTCTACAATGTACAGTGCACAGAGTACATTGAATATATCTACAGTGTGCGGCTTCTATAAATATAAATAAATAGGAATTAGTTTATTTATTTTAGTACTGATAAATGGTTTCTTTACGAATAAAAAAATGTGTTTTATAATAGCGTATTATTTGTATTACTGTGCATTCAGAAAATAAAATGATTTAAAATGTTTTTGAGTTTTTTAAGGAAATATAGAAATATGATTCTGGCTAGTGCTTTTTTCTTTTATGTAGGATGTTTTTTAACATTAAATTTTCTTCGATTAGATTGTGTTAATGCAGTATCGACTAAAGCTAAATCTGATTCTTCATCAACTGCAAAATATGAATATATTGTTTTAATCATCAGCGGTCCTGATAACGAAATTAAAAGAGATGCAATAAGAGGCTCCTGGGTGAAACTAGCACGTAATATATTTACAGTCAACAATGAAGTGCTTTATAAATGGAATCACACATGGAATAGTGTGCAGGTGCAACAGGAAATAATAAAATATTATTTCGTTATTGGTACAAAAAATTTGAACCAAAATAAAATGCTCAAATTAGAGAAGGAACAAAACAAAGCTAATGACTTGTTATTGTTAAATAATTTGGAGGATTCATATAAGAATTTATCAGCAAAAATGTTACTAGCACTGAAATGGATAAATAATAATATAAAGGAGCTAAAGTATTTAATTAAATGTGATGATGATTCTTTTGTGAGAATTGATTTAATTGTGAAAAATTTAGAGGCATATGGACCTGAAATGAATGCGCCTGAACTTGTTGATTTTATTACATTCAAGGTAAAGTTAATATAATAATAATTGCATTCTAATGAATTCATATTTATTTTTCAAAGGTGACTAGAATGTTTTAATGTAAACACATCACTTTCCATATTCCAAACTTAAATATGAAATAAAGTTTGATTAGATATTGATTTATTCACCCTTAATATTAAAGACTTGCTTTGAATAATTTTTAATTATACAAAACAGTTTTCTCAGGGCATGAGATTAAAATTTACATGAGCAAATAATCTGTATGTTTCAGAAAATTCTTCCACCATACAAAGGACTTTACTGGGGATATTTTAATGGGCAAGCCAAAGTATACATGACTGGCAAATGGGAGGAGAAAGATTGGTTTCTGTGTGATAGATACTTGCCATATGCTCTTGGTGGTGGATATGTTATATCACAAAGTATTGTAGAATATATTAGTAGAAATGCAGATTTATTGAGGTATGTACATTTTTGTAATGTTTAGTAAAATAAATATTTATGAATGATTATTGGTAGTACACATCTCTGTAACAGTTTCCTTCTTGTACAGTTAGCCCCAACTGTTTTTATTGGGAAGTTGGCAAACATGCAGATGGCGAGCCTAATGCAAAATGGTTACTGTCACATAGAAATGTTTACACCAAGAGCAAAGCATATACATCGCCTTATTTTAATATGCAAAGTTCTAGTTTTTATTCAAAATAAGTTCCATTGGAGAACGCTTTTTGAAGGTCTTACATGTAAGCAGTGGCATAGTGTAGTGGGGCGGCACTTTTTAGGGGGTGTCAAAATTTCATAATAAATAATATAAATATTTGAGCCATTTAATATTTTGATTGCAACTACAAATTCGGACAATTGAAAAGAGCACTGAATTTTTCATTACTTATTCTGTGATAAATTCAGAGAATTCCCTTTCTTTGAATGATATTTTATAGTGACTGCTGGCAACACAAAAGAAAAAGATTTTCAAAATCGATTCAGTACATCCAGAGATTACCCCTACAATGTTTGTGATAAACACACAAAGTTTACCTCTTTATAATATTAATATAGATATAGTATGCATTCAATTGAAATGCCTAAATAAAAGTGCGGCAAATTTGACTTCCACCCAGGCAGCCATCACCCACGCTATGCTGCTGCATGTAAGTTAAATTTAAATCTAATTCCTATTCTATGTACACTGCTAGGCAATGTGTCATCAGTCATCACTGTTTAAAGGAGAAGGAATGGCAAGAAACTTCCCATCGACACATCTAGCTGAAAATATAGAATTCAAACTAGCTTTAGAATAGGATATGGGAAGGCCAAATTGGGTCATCAGAACTCTCACACATCATATGAAACACAATTAGCTCAACACAGTTTCATGTAGATGTTCTGTGAGAGATTGATCAGTATAATACCACAGTATTACTGATCATTCTAGCCCATGGAGCTGAATCTCTGTATGGCTGCGTCAAACACAAAAAGTTTTACATGTCTACAGGAGAAGACTACAAATGTTGAAACAATGTTTTAATTCGCAAACATGGATTGCTATATGAAAAGTTGTTTCATTTTTATGTTTCTATAATAAAAAAAATAAAAAATTGGATTATTTTTCAACATCTATCACACTGAGGTATTCAGTACCCAAACAGTCTACAGTAAAATACATTTTGGTTTAAAAGAGAGCAATAAAAATAAATTTATTTGTTGAAACACAAAAGATTGTCAACTTTAACATACAAGAAATCCTATATAATAAAATAAATACATGAACATATAATGTACATATGCAGTTTATGAACATGAACACTTTATCTTTCATTTTTGTGTTTGACCTGACTACCACATGTAATTCAGAATAAATTATTATGATATCTCTCTCTCTATTTCCAGTTTCCTTTCAGGGTATGCTTTTTGTATGTTTGCTAGACTACTGTGATTCAAGGTTTATTGTTTTTTTATATTAACACAATTGCATGGAATTTGATAAAAAAAAATCTTTACATTTTAGTTCATACAATTCAGAAGATGTTTCAATGGGTGTATGGACAGCACCTTTGAAGGGTATCAACAGAGTGCATGATACTAGATTTGATACTGAATGGAAATCAAGAGGATGCTCTAAAGATATGCTAGTAAGACATAAACAGAGTCCAAGTGATATGTTTGAACTCTACAAAACATTAATTCATACCCACGGTGAAAAACTTTGTAAGATAGAAAATACTGAGAGATTTTCATATTTTTACAATTGGAATGGATTGCCTAGTCAATGTTGTAAAGCATAATCTATCTATACTATATTATAAAGAGATAAAGTTTATCTGTGTGTGTTTGTAAGAAGTAATCTCTTGAAGTACTGAACCCACTTTAAAATTCTTTCACCAGTAGAAAACTACATTATTCCAGTAACATAGACTATTATTAAATGTAAGTAACATAGACTATAATCAAAATTAAATGACATATATTTAATTTTGATTAATAATATTTTTAATGACACCTAGTAAAGTGGGCATGGGTCAGCTAGTTGTAAATATGTTTGTTACAACAAACTGATAAAACCAGTCATTAACTCATAGTTGTATAATATTAGCTTGTTTACATACTTTTTTAGTTTAAGACACATTTGTAATTAGATTTTGTAAATAATTAAAAAAATGACTACATAATAAGTCTTGTGTATAAATATGAGTAATATTTGATTTCTTTAAAGTTTGAGTATTTCCTCTACTCAAGAAACGTTATGTATCTTAGTGTAAATGTAATTTTATAGAAACATACTAAAATAGTATATTTTCTTGAAGCTTTGCTTACATAATATATTACATACATAAATGTATATATTCAATATGTACAGTGCAGCATCACATTTTTTTGTTGTTATAAAAAACATCTTGGCAATTTAGGAGTGTCATATTGTAAACTCTATCTAGTTTTAAATGCCAAATCCCATCCTAACTAGTTCAATTGCAAATGTTACTGTTTTTATTTTTAAGTATTCTGATACTCCTGGATGTATTTACTGAATAAATAAATAATGAATATAAATAGGATGTGTACACTTTCATCTACTCTTGGGCCCATAAGTCCCAGTCTTAATATTAACTTGGAAAATACAAATTGTTTAAAAGTTAAATCTTATATATAAAATTATATTTTTAGATAATTTTTTTCATGATACAGCATTAAAAATACATACAACCCTAAATTTTCAACCCTCTACGATCAACCCCTATTTTTAATAGCGATTTTCTACTGGGATGATTTAGATTTTAATTTGAACCAGGTAGATGGCGCTGCAATCTGGTACCAGAATTTAGGTGTTCTTTTTGTTGTTGTATGTGTTGAAGTTTGTCCCGGAATGGTTTAAATAAACGATTGGACCCAGTAGGTGGCGCCGCGATACTTCTAAATGCTGGGCCTGATTTTGATGAAATTTTTTGTTTGTTCAAGTGGATTTGAGAATAGTTTAGATTAACATTTGGTCCCAGTACATGATGCTGGAATCGGGTTCTAGATTTTTATAGGCAGGACAACATCTGCCGGGTACAGCTAGTTATATATACTATTAGAATAGATTAATCTATCTCTCTCTAGAGTTCTACTAATTTCAAATAATGGAGATTAGTTTTCTTGTTTACTCTTCCAAGTCTATTATTTACATCTCTCCACATCACTACAGTGTTGAGAATGAAAGTTAACCATTCATTGTAGTATTTTGAGTGTGGCAATCATTTTAATCTTAATATATTAAATTTTTTAACTGTACTGCTATGTGAAACAAAATTACGAAGCTGTAAAAGTAAGTAAAACACCCAGTACAAGAAACAATCATTTTAATATTAAAACAAAATTGAAATAATAACATTCTCCCGACAATCAGAATTAATTTGCAGATCAATAACAACTTAACTATATAAAGCACTGATCAACAAAAATATAATTTTGAGATTTAAAACTTACATTGCCATCTCAAACATTTAATATCTTTGGCCTAAAGATCAAAACTATGTTGGTCACTTATATAACAGAATTCTTCAATTATTATGGTCATATAGAAAATAACAGTAGGAGAGATGCATGCCCACTAAAAATGTACTTGAAATCTTCGTAAACCCTAAACATCAGTGCAGGACATTCATTTAGTTTTGCATGTCTTATTATTTAAAAAAAATATATATACACATTTTTTTATTTTTTTGTTACATATATGCACAGGCCTTTTTTTGTTACTATTTTTTCGGGGGAACGCTAATTCTCGAAAGTCTATATTTTTTGTTTATAGCTCCACTTCAAAGAATCTATTTAAAAAAATCTATTTATTTGCAAAGGTTACTATAATTGTTTTTTTTTTATTTTTTCAGTTTTTATGCAATTTTTTCTATATTTTCGAAATTTCCTTGAAGGTCACGGTGTGCCCCCACAAAAGAGTCCTGTATTTATATCTTGAAACCAAATAGGCTAAACATCAAAAATTCTTATAGTTTCTTTTAAATTGTTCATTGATATGGTACAAAAAATACGTTTTGAATAATAAAACTTCAAGAAGCAAGAAAGAAGAAAGAAAAATTAAGCGCCACATATTTAAATGTAGGTTTTAGCAGGTCGCGTACTAGGCAACCTGGCTGTGACAGCCGCTCCGACGTATGATGGCTAGTGAGCCAGAGAGCCAAAAATTCTTGAGTTTTGGCTATGGCAAGTACTGGAAACATTCAAATAGACAGGCTACTAGGATTGGTCATTATGTAAACTAGTGTAAATATATAAATACTGTTCCTATCTACCTATTTACTATATTGTATCCGTTGGGGGGCATACAAGTTAAATCTTGTCCAGATATGGTCTCAACATTGATATGGTTCCCTATAGAACTGCCCAGTCCCTTTCATAATAAATAAAATCTCACAACTACATAGTATTCCACATTCTTATCATAATTTTAAAGGCTTTATTTTACTGTTAAATTATAATTTGTTTATGTATTTTGTAAAACCAGGAAATAATATTAATTGAACCATCAATTGCGAGTTAACCCTGAACTTTAGGCCATTGATATTACAGTTTTCTATAACACCTTTGTCAATATTATTAAGGCAGTAGCAATCAATACATCTTTTTATAAAATTCTTTTAGCTGTTATTAATTAATTGTTACACATTCAGTGATGATTACATATTAGTGAATATAATTTTCAAAATTCAAAACAACAATAAGTTTAAAAATTGTAAATGTAATGAAACATTGGAACAAACAGGAAATTTTACTGTTAGTGCCATGGAAAAGGAATATAAGCAATTATAATCATACATTTATTGAGCGCCTCACAAATTATTCTCTCGTGTGTTGATGGGAAAAATACGACTAGATTTCCTATCAATCAATAATTTAGCATTTAAAATATATTTTTAGACCAAATTAGTGAAGAATCGAGTGTTTTGTAATTTTTGTAAAAATCATATTTTGGATAGATAGAACTAAAAATATGTACTTTTATTTTAAATAACATGTTAGTTGACAGACTTAACTAATGGTTTTTATTAAATATCAAAACACGAAATATAAATTACTTGCGTCGCCGTCTAGAATGGTACAATTTTTGGACATTTTTAATTCCTAATATTTTTCCATGGTTACTATTTAAAGTTAATAATCCATTATCAGAATCCGAGTGCGGCAGTAAATACTACAGCTATAATTAAAAGTTGATTGAAGCCCACCTTTGAGTGTAATATATACAGAAATAAACAATAAATCTTATTACCCTAATATCACAATAACATATTTGAAAAATTAATGGTGGCTCTTTACTTTCATGTCCATATATGTTTGATTATTGAAGAACGCAGTTCTTGATAGTTCTTCTTTGAAATAATCTATCGTCCTTTGTAGTCCCTCTTGTAAAGTAACCTGTAATGTTCAGATGATAATTTAAAAAAGTAATAATAATATATTACTTTATATATATATATATATATATATACTAGGATATTCCCGCCACTTCGTCTACGCTCGACTTGAAATTTCCGCAGGATTCCCGGGACATAAAGTACCGCAACATTAGGAAATAATGTAAAGCTATCATTTTAATGAAAAGTGTCGGAATAAGCTAATTTTTATACACTTTAAATACCAACCGCTCCCGGAATAAAACATATCACACATTTTTTTTTACATAAAATTTCTTTTCGCACTGTGAAAAAAACCCATTAAAATTCGATTATTAAATATTATTAAAAAAATCGAACAGCGAAAACCGCATCGAGATCGACCTAGTAGTTTTTGTGTGAATCCCAAACACAAAACATCGTTTGTATAGTGTATTCCAGTTGTTTTTTTGAAATAGCAATATACAGACAGCATTTTTAAGATTTTTTTTCGTTTTTAATGTAGTTGTGTGCAAGTTATATTGTATAGGATACAATCAATCTTAATATATATAAATCTCCTGTCACGATGTTTGTCCGCGATGGACTCCTAAACTACTCAACCGATTTTAATCAAATTTGCACACTGTGTGCAGTTTGATCCAACTTAAAAGATAGGATAGTTTTTAAACGTTGGAACCGGTAGGTGGCGCTGAGATCGGGTTCTAGAATCCTCTTAACAACGGGGAGCGATTTTGTTTTTGTGTATTTGACTGGGTGTCCCCGGATGGTTTAAATCCGCAATTGGAACCGGTAGGTGGCGCTGGGATCGGGTTCTAGAATCCTCCTAATCACCGGGAGCGATTTTGGTGATTTTGTTTTGTGTATTTGAGTGGGTCCCCGGATGGTTTAAATCCACAATTGGAACCGGTAGGTGGCGCTGGGATCGGGTTTTAGATTTTTATTTTTTCAAAGCAGGACAACGTCTGCCGGGACAGCTAGTATGATTATATATTTAAAACATGCTGTACTTTGGAGTTGTCATTACAGCTTTGTTGCTCCGCGTTAGTCAAAGATCTATAACTTGACCGAGGCGTTTTGAAGATTTTTCCAAAACTTTTATCACTAGTCTTATCTCTTATCACTTCACACTGGCTACATATACAAATCATGCACAACAATAAAAAGAAGGACATACCTTGGGTATGGCAGAAGAAGCGAGAAAGTGGGATAACAGTCGAAATGAGAGCTTTGAGAAGTATATGGTAAGGTTTAGTGTAAGTAATATGATAAAAGAATGTTGTACAAAATATGAAAAAGAAATGTTAAGGTTGCTTGGGCATAAAGATAACAAATTAAAGTAAAATCAAAAAAGTATATGACAACAATGAGATTGGTAGAGCCGGTGTCGGTAGACCGCGACATACTCATCATGATCAAATTGAAGATCACGTAAAAAGTACTTTCAACTAAACGTGTATATATTATAAGAGTTGATGAAGCGAAGTGTCTATCAGAAACGTAGCAGGTGGAGATTCAAAGTCTGCGTACCACAATGGGAAACGGATGTGACCTTATGTATGTACACACCTTGGGTGTCCAGTGGAGGTTGGCCTCCGCGACGGCGATGTCCGGCCTCCGCCGCTGCGGGTCGTCCTCCACGGCGGCGCCCGTCGCCACCGTGCTGCGGCACCCGGGGACTAGATTCTTTATTATCATTGCAAATTCTTTAAAAATAAGAGAAATTTATGTTTAAAAAGCACTGGAAAATTTATTTCTTGATTTATGATAAAAGTAATGATCTGTTGAAAATATACAGAATTTAATCTAAAAAGTATAAAAAAACCGATTGTGTGGTTTTATGAAACCACGGTAAAAGTGAAACTTTTTTTCTTTCACATTACTACACGGTCAGTTGCTGCGAACTATAGGCGCCGCCATATTGGCCTTGGCCGCGGCCGGCCGTCACGCGAAATGCAACACACAGACCAAAAAGTTTGAGACGATCTAATAAAAGTTTCACTTTAATATCAAAGAAAAATATATTGTAGGGTGCGACCCTACAACTGCCAGGGCCCACTGAGTGGGCTATTTTATCTACTCTGTGGTCCTGGCATAAAGCGAAGGAAGAAATACCGAGGGGCGTTTAGTGGGTATTCCAGACTTGTGGTGGACATAGAAGAACTGCCCACCGCGTTCTCCTTGCAGTGAGCAGTTCTCAAACGGATTTCTCCTCGGAAAAATGTGTTCACATAACATGTTAGATATAGAAAAAAATCACGTAAAATTGTTTATTCATAGATTTATGCTTGTAACAATATTTGTGTTTAAGTGCTGCTTGTCAACCAATCGAGTATGTGGCTGGATGAGTACTGATGCGAAATTGGTATGTTAAAATACACCCATCAGCCTATACCACTGTTCGGCTGTTGGTGGCCCGTACAATTACCTTCTATAGTATGTTCTACAGGATTTCCTATATTAACAGGTAACGTGTAGCTGGACGTCATCAGTGCTAGGAGGCCGTCTACGAGATCTGACACATAACAAAACGATCGTGTCTGTCTGCCATTGCCATATACCTGAAATTAGAATTAACACATTCAGACTTTTTGATGATTTCTAATTATATATAAATATTTCTAATAATATGAGAGAACGAAAATCGCCTAATAAAAAATGCATCTTTGATGAGCTCCTAAATTCTATTATTTAAATCTAATTAGATTAAATCAATAGGAAATTGAAAAACTTATTAAGAGCTTCAATAACGGTACGGATAGTAAAATCAAGAAGCGAAAGAAGAATTACTATCGCCATAGAAGCTGAATACTTAACCTATATTAGAAATAATTATAAGTGTATAATTCATTCCGATAGTTGTAATAAATCGGAGTCTATCTTTATACAAGAGGAGATTATAAATGGAAAGCACTTACAGTGATAGTTAAATTTTGTAACGCTTGCATTATAAAATTGGATACTACTCTTCCGTCAGAGACGTGCATTCTTGGTCCATATGTATTAAATATTCTAGCAACCCTCACATCAACTTTCTCTTGTTTTGCATATGAATATGCTAATGTTTCGGCGACACGTTTGCCTTCATCATAACACGCACGCGGCCCTGGAAGGACATGGAACATGTGGCATATCAAAGGTCACCTATATTAGTAAATTACGCCGTTACCCATGCGTAAAGCAGACCCAATAGTGAATCTATTGGGCCAAAGCAACATGAGTTGAGATATGGCTTTAAGAAAAGCGTTGTATGATTCTTATACAAAATGGAAAACATCAGTCCTAAATTCTATTTGGAAGACGAGAAATCTTAAAATAAGGTCAGAAATAAAATAAGTTATCGTTTAATCTTATCTGTGCAGGGACGGAGAATATAAAATTCCCTGCGGCCGGGCGGCCTGTCGTAAGAGGCGACAAAACAACCTACAGCCACGTGGTAGGGCATTTGCCCTACTGGATGGCTACCACCCCTGGTCTAAAGTATGTCGCCATAACAACCTTGAGTTGTGTTCCGGCATTAGTGACCAGGTTCCAGTCTCCCATAAGAGAGCAGCAGCGCATTTGTAGCACCTTTGGTGGTGTTGCAAATGTCCATAGGCGATGGTAACCGCTTGCCATCAAGTGGGCCGTCTGTCTGTCTGCTGAACTCCTGCATTAAAAAAAAATGATATAGTTGATTTATGTGAATGTAAATCGACAATTAATTAATTGTATGAAAATACTTATAGCAAATATTAATTCATGCAAAATAACTAAACCCACTACAATTATAAAAAAAATATCTGCAGATCTGGCGATGGGTGTAATACGTTATTTCTGATCTCAATAATATCTTTGACATTATCGCATGTCCTGCATAAAAATTGGAGTTGCAAATTTGCGAAAGTGGCGCCCCTAATAATTTCTAAAATTATTTGCCACCGTATATACATGTTTGTATTAGAAGAGAATAGAAAAACAATCCCAAATTAGTACCATTTTTAGAGATAAAATTTAGTATCGTAAATTCATATCTGTGTACATAATTCTGTATTACGGATCCATTGTCAAATTATAAAGAAACAACTAATGGACTGGTTTTATCGGCCAAACTTTGTTCGATATGGATCTGATGATATCAAATTCCATGTATTATCAGTGGCAAAATTAGTTCATAACATCTAAAAGATAAAAGGTTTATTAATTCCCACAAGTGACATACTAATCTTTATATACTACAAATCAAAGACGCTTTTCGCGTCTGCCTGTATAACTGCTTTACTCCTTTTAAATCAACGAGTTATTTTTAAGCAGTTTTAATCATAAGTTAGAGAATTTTTCACTGAAGGTTTATTTTTTATGTATAAAATAATCTACTTAATTTTTTATGTAAGTAAAATAGAACTACTTCATATGGTTTGACTCGCGGCGTAGCCGAGGAGAAAACTAATATATGTGTCTGCGATAAACAACTTTCATTAATTACAACCTCATTTCATTACTATATATAATATTATTATAAATTATATGTCACTCGTCTTACATACTTCGAACATAAATATTACACCTAAATATTACCTATAAATTAAGTACAATAAGCTGTAAAAACATAAAATATATATTCTGAATTCGCAACAGACTTTAAATTTAATATATTAACAATACAAATATGAATAAACTAGAATTTTTTCGCGACTTTGTTCATGCTTGACAGGTAACGTAGACAATTATTTTGCCAGTATTTTATATCAAAGGGTATTTACAGCAGGGTGACAGGGTTTTTTTAGTAAGAAAATATATGAATTCCGAAAATTCCCGTATAAACCTGGGATCATTAATGTTACTAAAGACATACATAACTACATCTATTCTACTAAGAAATGTCTAATACACATAGAAACCGTCATATTAGCAGGTCCTAATATCACGTGGTTTCGAAATTAGGAAATCCTGGGGAATATAAATTGCCCCGGATTATATTGTTTTAATAGCAATCGGATCGTAATCAGTTAATTTTTATGTATAGTACCCACTTTAAAAAAAGTATTGCATCACTTGAAAAAAGACGTGAGCTATCGTTCTAGTGAAATTTTATCGAAATCAGCTAATTATGCAATGTAACTAATTTATACCATACCTAGAAAAATTCTAGCAGGTTCCTGGGACACAAAGTACCGCAGCGTTTAAAAGAGAATGTAAGCTATCGTTTTAGTGGAAACTGTCGGTAAATAAGCTAATTTTTATGCACCCGAAAAACTTCAACCCGCTTCCGCGAAAATTTCCGGGATAAAAAAATCACACATTGTTATTAAACAAAAATTGATAACGATCAGTGCAAAAATCACATTGGATTTTGATTTTTTTCAATATCGCCATTTTAAATCATTGCCAGAAAAATTCCCGGGGTAAAAAGTAGCGCAGATTTTAAGTCTAAGAACTAGGTGTCGATCAGCAAAAGCCCCATTGAAAACGGTCCAGTAGTTTTTACGTGAATCCCGAACAAAATTACAATGTGCTTTTCAAAATCAGTCTATATGATACCTGACTAACTGGTTTTTCAAGTATCTAATGATACTTGTGATGATACCACTTTAGTTTTCTTCGAAATCGGCCCTGAGACTCCTTTGAATAATTTTTACTATTTGTTATGGAGCCCTACTTGAGGAATTCACCTACATAATAATAGTTTATCTTTCTGTCTAGCAATTATAAAATAAAATGTCCGGGTTGTCTGAAGAGATCGCTGTAAAGCGATAAGACCGACCTTTGTTCCTGCCTTTATAGGAAGTGATTGTCAATTATTAACTTTATGTGTATGTGATGAATAATAAAGAGTTTTCTATCCATCTGTATCTATTAATCCAGGTTATAACTTGACTCCATATTTATGTTTCATTTAGTATAAATAATAAATTGAAGACAAACCTATGGGATTAACATGTCCCCAATATGACTCTGGCTGCGGATGCACCATTGGGTCGCCATAAACCTCCGACGTGCTCGCTATTAGTATTCTAGCTCCTACCCGCCGCGCCAGACCTGGAAATTTTGATGATTTTTGAAGTGGAATGAATTACTATCTTCCACAACTTTATCACATTACTACACGGGGCTGTTGAAAGACTAAAGAAATATTTAACGTCTCGATGACGTAAGCAACGCAGCATCGCCTCTCCTAGTGTTGCGTATGTCATATTATTTGCATAACATGAAAAAGTTCGTGCATAATTTTATAGCTTCTTCAGAATTGGCAACCAATTTTGCTGCAGCCTATCAGTAATACAAACTATTCGTATGAGATTAAGGCTAAAAAAATGTTTCTTTACAAATAATATTTTCTGATTAAATCTAACTTTTACTTAATCGGAATTTCCTATGCAATTTAAAATACATGAAATAATTTTTTCGCTCCTTTAGATTTCCAATCTTTATATATGTACATGAACTTTACTTCCACTTTCACAGACAATTATCGATTACAACATCGCTTGACATTAGAAGAGGTTGCAGTCAAATAAATATAATAATAGTATCTCATAAACATCCTATTGTTGTATACACTTAGCCTCATCTATTTAATGGAAACGGAGATTATCCCTCAAACTTGTCAGTTTGGATTAGTAACTAGGCAAACTCAATATGCTAATTGGATTTTAACAGGGTATCTTTCAACGGAATATGTTCCTGGTTATTAAATAACATCATGAATCTGTCATAGGAATGATTCCTATTAATATTATAAATGCGAAAGTAACTCTGTCTGTCTGTTCCGTTTTCACAGAAAAAACTACGGGACCGATTTGGATAGTTTGCGATATAATATGAAGTGAATTTTTAGGGGGCATGTACTACTGACAAATATTTAACACAGTGTAACTTGTAGGTATTAAGGCCTGCTCTTTAAACAACAGGTACATACTAGAACTTTACCCGCGGACCGGCCGCGGGATAAACTCTAGTTTATAATGAATAGTCAAAAACATGCCTAAAAATGTTATAAAAACATTTATCTGGTTAACTTTTAACGCACAAAACTATTACTTATTATAAATAGTTTCACATTTGACCATGATTTATCATAAGCAATGATGTGGATGTGGATGAAAATGGAGTACAATAACAATTCTTTTTACAAATAAACATGACAAAACATGGCAAAATATAATAGGAAATAGACCACGAGCGTCTCAACTACTTTGTTCAATACACAACAACATTGGTAATAATAAAACTACTTTTTAACGGTTTTAAGCGCGGTAATTTCTTTGATTAGCGATTATTAATTTGACAATTGTCATCTTTGCTTCCGTGATCACCACCACTGAAAAGCGGCCGAAACGTCGGAATAACCAAAATCAAATAAATTAACGCGCTTAAAACCGTTAAAACGTAGTTTTATTATGTATACAAGTCGCGGAAACTTAAGAAAATATTACATTGGTAATCATCAAAAAATGTCCATGGAATATAATTCGATGTACCTGATACATACCTAGCATATTAATTGTTCCTAGGGTATTAGTCTTAATTGTCTTCACTGGATTTTGCATATAATGCGGTGGGCTTGCTGGACTAGCCAAATGGTAAATCTCATCTGCCTAAAACAAGATTGAACCATGAAACTAAATCCATATAGTAGATCTACACAACTCCCAGCAAAACATACAGGCGTGTTGAAGCCAACCTACTTTGAAGTAATATAATGAAAAACAATGACGTGTTGTTTATGACAGTAGTTATTTGTTAGTGAATTGAAAAAACGTGACTGCAGCGCAATCTATTATGCTAATCCGTTTATTTTACAGTAATGGTAAACGTCCTATACCCGACTACTATTATTGTTGGCATAAAATGTATCCTAAACTTTAACTGGCTATAAGCAAGCACTATATCAAGTTTTGTTCATACACATTTAGTAGTTTCCAAAAAATATGCAATCACAGTGTCGTCTTTCTCGCTATTATCGTCTATCCGGGAAACGAGGTTTTTTTTCGGGATAAATATGTATTCTAATTTACGCTCCGGGATATAAGCTAGCTTCGTGCCGAGTTTCATTTAAATCCGTTCAGTAGTTTTCACATGATGCCCTATTACACAGACAGACAAAAATCTAAAAATTATATTTTCGGAATCTGCTGGTCTGAAGTAGCACCTCTGATTTTTTTCACGTTTTTGAACGCATTGTACAAACTCGAAACATTTACAGATTTCCATAGATTTAAAGCCCAAAATAATAAGAGTAATAATTCTAAACCCAAAATGGATACTTATCTAGAAAATGAAAAAGAACAGAAATAATAGTCAGTTTAATATACTAAAATTAATATCCGATCTATGGTAACACTGACACTTTGATGGGTAAGCTACAAATAAATAATAAATATAAACTTTAGCTTATACATTATTTATAATGCATGATGATGATGATTTTTAAATTGCATTAAAGGTATCATTAATTATAATGTAAATGTATTATTTTTAAAATATATAATATTCATAGCTGTTATACATACTTCAACATATAGTGGGTTCACAATATCATGGTGAATCATTTCGAAATTGCGATGACCAAACCAATGTTCCACATTTCGTTTGCGGCCAGTGAAGAAGTTATCAACCACTATTACTTCATGGCCTTGCATCATAAGAATATCAACAAGGTGGGAGCCCACAAAACCAGCGCCACCAGTCACCTTAAAGAGATATATTAGTTAGACAAGTAGGTAACTCTTGATTGTACACTAAAGCCTAGACAAACAGAAGTAGATAAACACAAAAGATAATACAGTGGGCAGGGGGGCAGCCTTATCACTAAAAAGCAATCTCTTCCAGGTAACCCTTGGCAGGGATTAATGAAAAGTAAATTTCTATTCAGTATTAAAACTACATTTGAACAAAATTATAGCAAAACTGATCTGGTACTCCTAGCTACTCCTCCTTTCTGTGAAAGCTTAACAGACAGATCAAGTTACTATCGCATTTTCTTATCGATGATGGTTTTTTATATCTATAAACTTGAGAAATGATTGGTAACTAATTGTAATAAAATTGGTACTAACTTTCATCCCCTGTTTCAACCTGTTCAATACAAATGACAAATATGACCAAAATGTCCAAATTGGTCAATTTTGGACATATAATATACTTTTCATCCCAGGTAATAGGATAGTTTGCGATAAGAAATGAGTTGAATCATCCAGGGGCAAATACATAAAAGTGTAATACAATGTAACATGTATTAACATTAGCTTTATAAACAAGAGGTACACTCTAGAGTTTGATCCATGGTGCAGCCACAGTGTCAACTCTAGTTACATACATACAGAATTGCACCAAATCGATCCAATACTTTCTGTACAACTCTTACAAACAGAGAGACAGATATAATTTTATTCTGGAAACTATCCCACGTCAGAGTAGAGGAATGCAGAAGGAAAATGCATACTGTGCCCACCCACAGTGCCCACATAATTGTGATATGGTGAAAGAAAAGAGACATGTAATATCAATCTTTATATAAAGAATAACCGTTTCACTTAGAACACTTGGGTGAAATACTGCCTAGAATCAGTATTATATTATTGAGTGACTATATTATGTAAAGTAAAAAAGATATAATGCCTTTTTTATATAGAATAGGTTTGTGTTTGACTGCAATTGGGCCTAAACTCAGGTGGAAATGCAGTCTAAGGCGGAGCATGCTTACCTAGAAGGTACCTGTTCATGTGAGACTTGAAGACACCTAAATTGTTAGTCTAAGATCCCGCTATACAACGACCTTCACCGAGATGCTTATTTAATGAGACGTATTTTTTATGTTATTAATAATGCCAATAAATATATCCTATATGGGTTGCCTAACAAATTTCAGTCCAGAGTATTTTTAATTAATAATTTAAAAAAATTTTTTTTTTAAACATTGCACCGGTGTGATTATTAAATAAATTTGATACCAATCGAAAGTTTGAAGCCCATAGAATATGCAAACGTTAGGTTGCCTATTTTTTTCCGGTCACAACCACGGGTTGCCAGGTGTAAACAGGTAAATCTATAGTAGCATTTTGCAACGGTCTGATTATTGAATCAATTTTAGATAAAATGAAAGATTATTTCATAAGGAACACGGTGGTATAGGGTTGCCTGTGAAAAATCAGTCCCGAATTACGGTTGTCGAATTTTAAATAATAAAATATCGCTGCGAGTGAATGTGTGTGAGAGAGAGGTCCCAGACCAACCATCCCATGCGGTAGAAAAGGACGCAGCGTAGCAGCTGTTTAAAGTCCGCCCATTTAAAGAAGGAGAGTGCGCATGCTATTTGTGCTTGGAAATGAAAAGGATAGCGATAGACTCGTATATGCTGTTCATTATTTTGGAGTAGTTAATTATTAATATAGAGAAATAGTTATTTATTTTTTTATTTTTTAATCAATTAATTATTTATCTATGTTTATTGTTTATGTGACACTAAAGTATATACACATCTTTAGTAAAAAAGACAGAGTAATACATATATATTACTAATCTGGCAAATTTTATCTTTATTATTAGGAGCCGAAATAAAAAACAACAATTAAAAGAATACTTCTGTTTATTGAAAAAAATTTAAAATACAAATTTTTTTAAAATTATTCAGATACTGAGTCATCGGACATATAACTGTGATCTCCAACTTCTGAATCTTCTTCGTCATCACTCTCCGTTTCTGTTTTTTCGACAATGTCTTCTATTTTTAAAGGTGTATGATCCCCAATGAATCCTACTGGTTTTAAATATTCATCTAAGAACCAACCGCAGTTCTCAGGCTGAAGTTTCACGCATATTGGATCCGTTGCATTAAGCCACATGGAATTTACGAAAATAGTTCGTAAAATTTTCTGAGTTAATGATATCCAGCATGGTGGTATGGAGTTGGAGTCGAAGCCTTTTATTTTTTTTAAAAAGTGCTCGCTGTCTTCTTTTGCAGAGTAATTCTTCAAAAAAATGCGATGTCTCGCATCATTCACACTGGTACAGTTCCTGATACCATACATACTAGACGTGAATTCTTGAACAGTCTTCATTTTTTCACCAATGAAAATATCAGCAGCATCTGTTAATGACGCAAAAACTGTTTGATATTTTTCATTTTTTGAAAATAGCTGAAAAGGTTTTACTTTCCCTTTGTTGTAAAATGCTGCCGTGTAATCGCAACCTGTAAATGCATGGAATGCTGGAAGACTTTGGCATAATTTAATTCCTAACTCCAACGCTAAATCGGTGCAATTAATACAATCAACAGTTTGATTATTACTCTTTTTTGTAGCTGAACTGGCAAGCCAAATTTCTGATCCGATAAGTTTGTGCATATTTCCTAACAAAATAATCAAAACGTCAGTATCAGAGGCTTTAATTAAAACTCTTGAGCCTGGTTCCGCTTTAGAAGCATGAAAAATAATCCTTGTATCTGCCTCTTCGTGATGACATTCATAATTAGTTTCTTCAGTTTTTTTTACGGAATTTTCCTGAACTTGATAAGAGTAACAGTGATGGTCGACGGTTAAAAAAATTTTTTTGTTTCGGATTATCGTTACCAAATTGTCGTTTTGCCAATAATCAGCCAGAAACTGCACCAGAGCCTCTTTAAAGCGATAATTTTTAAGGCTTTGCAAAAAAATTTTTGGTCTAGTTTGCTGAGGTCCTGAAATTTTGTACGGAATATCGAATTCTTTTCTGCTTTCACGTTCGGAATCTTTGATTGACGGTGATAAGTAGCGATCAAAAATTAAATGTATTTCTGTCGCGTTTGTTGAACATATTTTTATGAGTATCGACTCGGCAATTTTATCAAAAGTTTGAGCTATAGCAGCTCCGATTATATGCAAGTAATAAAAACCATCTATTATTTCAACATTGATATGAGTTGGCTCAACCATTTTAGTTTTGGATTTCAAAACCTTTGCTAACGTTGATTTTGAAGTTTTTAACATCTCTCCAGTACATGCAAAAAGAGCAGGGGGCAATGGTGCTAGTGGAAAAGTCAGGCAAAATTCGAGATTAATTTTTTTGTTTAGACTTATTGCCAGAAGTCGCCCAAATACATCTCGTTCCATTTTCAACAATACTTTCTTGTTCTTGTCTTTGGTACTCAAGACTTTAGTCATACATTGAGAAGCAAAATTGCAGATTTTGTTTCGTGTTATTGGTTTATCGAATCTTCCGGGAGTTGAAGAGCATTCCGAGATAAAATTCAATTTTTGTTGAGAGCCTGCTGTTTTTACGTTCAGCAGAAAATCAGTAACTTCTTTCGACGCAGCTTTACCGGTTGAAATGTTGAATAATGTATCTTTGTCAATAGTGTCATCAAATGGATTCATCGTACATTTTATTGCTTCAATGATACTCTGAAGATTTTTCTTGTCTTTCTTAATTTTACTTCGTTGCAATGAGTGCGAAGTATCATCATTTTTCGTTAATCCGATTTTTTGCTTGATAGATGTTAATATCTTCGTCCTCATGCTATGACTGAGTGCCCATCTTTGACGTGCAGATATTGAATCCGCAGCAAGATTATCAGCCAATTGATTGCTAGCATCAGCATTGATGGTTTGCTCTAGCGTCAAGTCAACCGGTGATCGAGCGAAATTCGCTGCAGTTCGTCTAATTCCAAAGGCACCTCGACGAAATTCAGCCACCAAAGATGAATTATTAGTATACAAATTGATTAAATTGCTCAAATATAACAAGGACCATCTGGCATAATTGGGCTGGTTCAACGCAAAAAATATATCAGCCATGTTGAAAATCGAGTCCACGTACAGTTCAAAGTTACTGGTGCGGATACTTCTGGAAAACCGATGGTATAAATTAATTAACTCACAGTACTGGTAATAAAATTGAGCAGTTTTCCCTTTTTCTCCGATTAAAGTCTGATTGCAGAATTCTTTATAACCGTTAACGATTCGACTCAATACTTCTGGTAACTCGATTGTTTCGTTAGCGTCATAAGCAGTTTGATTTGATGCATTCTGTATTTGCGTTTGCAGCAGTTCATCCATCGCCTCAAGTGTAACATTAGTTGTCGATAAATACTGTTCAAAATGTAATATTTGTAATGCGGCAGCGGTTAGCGGATGTAAGCGCTTGCAACGATTGAAGTGCTTGCTGTCCAAAAAGCTATTCATGGAGCCGCCGGCTAATACTTCAGCTTGCACCAGTATTTCCACTAATCCACTGGAGTCAATATATTTTCCGATGGCTCTAAAAAATGCCATCTCTGTGTGAAACGCTCCCAAGTTAACAAAAATTTTATTGTATAGCGGTTTTTCTTGTTCTTGAATTTGCATAGCCATTTTTGCTATCGCTAAATCATATGTCACAATAATTTCTGGCTGCTGACATTTTTCAGCGATTTCTTTAGCCATGTTTAATGTTTCATTGACTACTGCATACGACGTTGGTGATGAATTTATGGGAGGCAAATATTCAACTCTTTGCTTCTCACTGTGGTCCAAAGATATCATACAGTTATAACCCAACCACATAGGAACAGCATCAATTCTTGATAACGACATTATCCATAATAAATCTTTATCTGTAGCTATTTCTGTAGCACCTTTGCATAACTCGGTCGTATTGGTAAACGAATCTACAGTAATCATCTGCATACTTGCCTTAGGTTTCGAATAATATGGTCGAATTTCTCGTGATATTTCATTGAAACGCCTTCTCTTGCGGGTAGGCCCTTCTTCATTTTTGTTGTCATTCACTTGAGGCGCTGGTGAAGTAGCTTCACCATCATCAAAATTATCAGTTCCATTACTAGAGAATTGATAAATAATGCCAACTGTGTCGTGCATAGTGTCCTTTCCAGAAGTTGTGTCAACGAAGCGGTCGAAATTATCGAACGCTACGTGGGTGCTGTGTCCATTTGCTGCAGTGATGCCTTTTGGTATAACTTTGTTATTTTGGATCGATGTATACGTCATTTCGGTTTCCAATTCTTCTGCCAAATTATATCCAATTGTATGGCCATACCTATTAAGTATCGTAATTACTTGCCTAGAGTTGGTTAAAGACTTTACTGCCAATCCAAGAGATAAACTTTTTGCGGGCTTACATGTACCCCTAGTGACAGCATAAATAACGTCACTACATATTGACGTTATTTTAGCTTTTAGTTCGTTCGAATCTTCATCAGAATGATTAGGTCCTTCAATAAGGTTTCGCATAAAATCTATTAATTGCTTAGGAATGTCACATTCTCCACGAATGACATCATCAGCAGTTACGTTGCGAGAAAGCGGATGAACATCTATATTTTTAATGCAGCTTCTCAAATAATATGCTACATTTTCAAACTCATAATCATTTCTTGTCTCCAAAAATTTTAAATTGTTAGCCATTACAGAAACGTCCATGTCTGTTTTGTACACAATTTTTTTGTTACGTATTCCCATTGATGCTTCAATCGTAATAAGATTACCAAATTTCTTCATTAACTTTTTCTGCAAGGTTTCACATCGGTAATCTTGAATATCATCGAAATCAATTTCATGATTTCCAAACTCTAGCAATAAAGCTTGGTATCTTAAAAATAATTGAGCCAAGTACATAACTTGGTTGTTTTCAATTATTTCTGTCTCAATAAAATTTGATATGGATTGAAAGGCCAACTGATGTAACTGTCGATATTTACTATACGTGGAATCGGTAGATTCTTCCGTCGACCGCTTATTTTTCGATTGATACAGTGCGTAACAAGGCAGATGGTACGCGATAGTTTGATGTTGAAGTTTGGAGAGAATCTCCGAATCGCTTAAATTTTCGGCGATATTTTTGATCTGTAGTGGTACTTTGTCACCTTTAGGGAAAGTAAGATTAACCAGCTTCTTTCCACATCTTTTTTGGCTGTGGTCACAAAAAAGACAAATAATTGTGCTTGATGTCGTTGCTGTTGATGTCGTTGCTGTTGATGTCGTTGCTGTTGATGTCGATGCTGTTGATGTCGATGCTGTTGATGTTGACTGCACCTAAAAGAATTTAAATCATTCTTTGAGTAAAAATGGAAGAAAACAAATATAAATGAAAATACAAGTTCAATTAATAGATTTTTATGTCACTTTTTTAAAAAAGCTAAAAAAAAAAAATATTTTATTACCTTGTCAAAGCCCCCAGAAGTTTGAGGCAGGTCTTCAACATTACTCGTTTGATCCTCAGCAACTGTAGCACAGGAATCGACACTAGGATTCAACTGTTGTGGTTCTTCTTCAGTAGTAGATACATCGGTATGCTCCTAAAAAAAAAAAACGATTTTTGCGATTAAATGAAAATGTTTGATTATAAATTTAAATTTTTTTTTGATAAGAATAGTTGATTGAAAACGTCCTCATTTAATTATTCTAAAAAAAAAAAGGAAATCAGAACATTTTCTTGTTCAATTTTCAACTACCGTTTTTTAAGTAAATTACAAAAAAAATATGTGTGTCGAAAATTAACAAAACCATAAGTGAGTTTTACTAGCAATTACTTCAACATGACAAAAATATAGAAAATGTATTAGCTTAGATAATTTTAAAGATTCAATTATTATGTACTTACTGTATATTCAGCGATAAATTTAAGAAATTCTTCGTTATATTTTTTATTTAAAACAGTCACTTTTTTGTAGCACGTGGTATGATAACCTACAAATTGGAGTGACGCACTGGGTAGCTCAATAAAACTGTATTTAAAAATTTTTTTCTTACGAAAAGCTAACTTTAATGCACAGTTTTCAAAAGTTTCATCATCAAAATCAATTATTCCGTCATCCGAATCACACAAAAAACACTTTTTGGCCATTTTTTGCAACAATAAATAGCAGCACGTTTTTTCACTTGTATCTATAGCGACAATCTACTCCAAAATAATGTACAGCATATACGAGTCTATCGCTATCCTTTTCATTTCCAAGCACAAATAGCATGCGCACTCTCCTTCTTTAAATGGGCGGACTTTAAACAGCTGCTATGCTGCGTCCTTTTCTACCGCATGGGATGGTTGGTCTGGGACCTCTCTCTCACACACATTCACTCGCAGTGATATTTTATTATTTAAAATTCGACAACCGTAATTCGGGACTGATTTTTCACAGGCAACCCTATACCACCGTGTTCCTTATGAAATAATCTTTCATTTTATCTAAAATTGATTCAATAATCAGACCGTTGCAAAATGCTACTATAGATTTACCTGTTTACACCTGGCAACCCGTGGTTGTGACCGGAAAAAAATAGGCAACCTAACGTTTGCATATTCTATGGGCTTCAAACTTTCGATTGGTGTCAAATTTATTTAATAATCACACCGGTGCAATGTTTAAAAAAAAATTTTTTTTTAATTATTAATTAAAAATACTCTGGACTGAAATTTGTTAGGCAACCCATATAGGATATATTTATTGGCATATTTAATAACATAAAAAATACGTCTCATTAAATAAGCATCTCGGTGAAGGTCGTTGTATAGCGGGATCCTATACTATGTATTTTTCAGGAAAAACCAATCATGGTAAAGAGTTTGATGATATATATGATAGATTGAATTTATTCTGTATGAATAAATAATATAATATAAAGTTTTGAATTATTAAAAAAAAAAAAATTTGAAATCAAGTATAAAAATAAATATTAATTATACAGGCAAAGAATAATAGACTTACCAAAATCCTTTTCCTTTCTTTATATCCCAGAAATTTGACATCTGGATATTTCTGAGGCACTCTTCCTTCTAATATTGCTATTTTCTTTTCAAGCTCCTCTATTCTAGATTTGGCTTCTTTTATTTCTCTCTTTGTAGTATCATCAATATTAGCAGTTTGAACTTGTTTTTCCATCTTTCCTACACTAATATACACGTCGGTCTTTGGTTTATTATCAAATCTCCTGTATTCTATATCCTCGAAATCATCAGCCAGTCTTATGTGTGACCTGTTTACTTGACTGTCGTCAACGTTACTTCGAGAAATTATCAAGAATAACAAAATTACTGAAAAATACAATTTGAAGTCTTGAGTAAACGTACATTTAATAAACAAAGATTGCATTTACTGTCGACCGTGGAACTGTTACAACTTTCAATGTTTGTACATATGGTATTTTTTACTTTCAAATAAAACAGTTACATTGTTTAAGAATGTTAATATTAATTTAACCCTTAATAGAAAATGAAATTTGATTAGAATAATGATTTAAATTCCACTTACGTAGAAAGACCACGAAACCACAGGTTATTGTGTTCCTAAATTTTAGAGATTGTCTTATCATTTCTGAATTAATTTGATGAGATTGTTTTTCTGTTTACATTTCTATTTCATGGAAAAGTAGGTGCTGTTGCGTCGAGGAATAACGATACATATAAACATACAATATAAACCCAAACCTCAACCTTATGAACTCACGGAATCTATATTCTATTTATGAAAATTATAAATAAATTAGTGATGCGACTCGAGTCTAGTTTTGATCAAATATCTCGAGGTCATCAATTGTTTCTGCATAAACAGTTATCAAGTGTAGAAAATCAACCCAGTCGATTCGAGTCGCTCCCCGCCACTCGCCGAGAGAAACAGAAGTTTAAATTAGACGTATTTAAATAGAAATGGTATTTTTTTTATTGATGAAGGACAGCAGACAGGCTGACGGCCCAATTGTGATGGAAAGTGGTTAATGACGTAACTGGCACCTATGGACACTAGCAATACCAGAGGTGCTGTTAATGTGCTTCCGGCCTTGAAGGAGAAATTGGAACCTGGCCACAGATGCTGGAACGCAACTCAAAATTGTTATGGTGGCATACTCTAGAACAGGGGTTATTTTGTCACCTCTTACGACAAGCCGCCTGGCCGCAGGAATTCTTATTCCGGTGTTCCAGGTAGAATTATCTACGCAGATGATTCAGCTTGTAAATTATGATTAGTTTATTGACTGAATAAATGGCGAATTCTAAATATTGACAACTCGAATTAGTCTAATTTTAGAGTTATTAAAGAACCAAGTGGTTCTCGAGTGAAATTCGAAAATTTATCTTTACTTCACCTTTTGTTTTTGGCAAAAGGCTTGTTGTTGGTCAAACTGCCATTACTGCCAACGTAAGGCGTGGAAAAAAAAAACACAAAAAAAAGGAAAACGAAAACTTGTTCCAGTATTAGTTCACGACTGCCACCACCTGAAACAATATACAAACATACAGAATAACACGATTTTTTAATTTATATACACAAAATTTGTAATAAGATTACAATTTTATATTATTAAAGGAAATATGTTTGCTTATAGTACGAAATATATGACGATTACATATGAGGATAGGGAGAGTTTTAATATTAGTGGGTATTTGGAATTCCAATTGATAAGATGTCATACAGGGATGTGGGGTAAACGAGTCAGTTAAAAAATATATGTGTATATAATCGCGAATGTAACCATGTAAATATCATAGACTCAAATAGTATAATAATTATAAACTAATCCCATCACTAAAAGCAATGACATTTCTCTGACAAGTAATTGGGTTTTTGGCGGGAACTGAAAGGTGATGTTGTGCTGTGCAGTTTTATTTTCTAAAAATGTGTAAAATTACTCTAAAATGAACAATAGTTGTAGGATATTGATAGTTTTTGAGTAGTGATTATGTGTTTTGTGAGAAATGTGAACTGTATAGTCAAATGTGGCCTTTTGAGTTGTCACAAGAACTCCGTTGAATGGCAATAGCTGATTACCTACAGTTCAGCTGTGCTACACATAGGCTTAAGAAAATGAAGAAACTAAATGTATTATAAACTAAGATCTGGCTTTAAGGCCTGGTTGCCAAGCCATAAATATAATATATATATATATATATATATATATATCTGACAAGTAATTAGTTGCCAAGCCATAAATATTAAAAATAAAAAATCTGACAAGTAATATATGACGCTGTCACAGGTTCCTGTTATTCTATTTGCCACCATGGCAGGCTAAGGAACTTAGTTCAGACAGTCTTGTCTTTACTGACGTCAAACAACGTAAATAAATCCTGAGAAAACTTGATAGGCCACATTTCCCTACCTATTTCGGACTAAACACAATTATTATTCGAAAAAACAATTGTTGTTTATTTTAAAGGAATATTTTACATTTTGAATAAATTAGACTGCACGCACGGCATGATCTCTAAAAGCCCACGGTGCCTCAAAGAGTAATTCAATGAAGTGGTGATTACAGCTCACCATTTAGTCCAATTTCATCAGCTACACACCCAAGATATTATTTTACTATAAGCATTGCAGCTAGTTTCAATTTAATGCCTTTCTATTATATATCCCTTTACAGTTCCGTCAAGAACTTTCCAAATATCTGTTTATTTGCATACGGCTGTGGACGGCTAGTTACAGATCTTGGACTCTGAAGATATAGCAAGATATTCCCCGAAATCAAATAGAAAAAGTATAAATATTGAGCTATTGTTTATATCTATTTTTAAGTGATTTAGAAAATTATTTTTACATTAAACTCAACATAGCTTTAAGATCTATAATATTATAACATTATATACATGTCGTGTCTGTAAATATCGGCAGATATCGGCATCGTACATTTGAGTTATTTAAAAAATAAAAACTGTGTTTAAAAAAACCGACTTCAAAAACTAAAAAACTAAAATGCATAAAATAACTTATTTCTAAAGCTATTATTATTAATATATATTATTAATATATATTAAATAAGTTATTTTATACATTTTAGTTTTTTAGTTTTTGAAGTCGGTTTTTTTAAACGCAGTTTTTATTTTTTATTTGTTACTTTTTAGTGTCTAGCTATGTATGGGTGGACCTACGAATGGTGCCGCGCTTCTTAAAAAATATAGGTCCCAAGAACCAGGAACAAAAAAATGTTTGTAAAATGAAAACTACTAGGCCAAACTATGTCAAATTTTTAGGGGACCACATGGCAGCTATTCCGCGTCGAACAAAAAAAGAATCACGTAAATCGAATCATAAATCTCAGAGTAATCGGTGTACATATGGAACGGAGTGAAAATTATTTTCATGAAAAATATTTATAAAATTAAAACTACTGGGCCAAACTATGTAAAATTTGTAGGGGACCACATGGCAGCTATTCCGCGTCAAACAAAAAAAGAATCACGTAAATTGGATCATAAATCACGGAGTAATCGGCGAACATACATAAAAACACAAAAAAAACAAAGATCCGACGAATTGAGAACCTCCTCCTTTTTTCAAAGTCGGTTAAAAAGAAACAACTGGAATAGATTTTTTAAACGATGGAGTATACAATGCAATTTTTTTGATTTCTTGTCAGTTTGGGATTCACTTATAAGCTACAGGACCAGCTTCGATGCTGTATTCGTTGATTAATAACTTACATATTTTTTTTAATGTTGCGACACTACTTTGTTGTCTTGTGTCAAGTCAAACTTGTAGGAAGTCGCGGACATATCATAGTACTCCCATAAAATTGTTATTAGTTTTGGGCTTTAAAATCCGAAGATAGAGGAGGAAATTTCTTAAAATCAAATGGGAAATATTTAGTGATTAAGGTATTTTTAGGTTTACAATTTTTTGGTTTCTGAACTAATTGTAACCATACTTTTGGCACTGGCTTTGATATAGCTTGAAAGTGTTCCCATATAAATTTCATTAGGATTAGAGCTTAGATTCCGAAGATATTGCTGATAGGTTTATGGCAACACTATAACCAGCAAGTGTGATGTGGCAAAATAAAGTAGAAAATAATAGGGGCGCCTCTTTCGCAAATTTGTCTAAACTCTAGGAAGTCGATTTTTATACTGGAGCCACACCTGCAATAATCTCAAAGATATTGATTGTGGCCCTATTAGATTACAAATAACACACACACACATGGCCACGTCTGCGTGAAATGGCCTAAGTATTAGGTTGCTTTTTTTACGATATGCAAGCATTTTTCAACACAAGGCTGTGATGTTTATTTTAATAACTAGGATATGCCCGCGACTACGTCTACGCTTGACCTGAAATTCCCGCGGGATACCCGTGACAAAAATACGGCAGCATTTGAAAAAGAATGTAAGTTATCGTTTTAGAGAAAGCTGTGTCGGAATAAGCTAATTTTTGCGCATCCAAAGAACTACAAACCACCCTCGAGAAAATTCCCATGGAATTCTTGGGGTAAAAAAATATCAAACATCACATTGGAATTCGTTTTTTTTTAATCTGACCTCTTTTATTCATTCCCAGAAAAAATACCGCGAGATTCCCAGGATAAAAAAAAGAGCAGTGTTTAAGTTTAAAAATTAGCTGTCGATCGGCGAAAACCGCATCGACGTCGGTTCAGTAGTTTTTACGTGAATACCGAACATTCAGACAAACCGACAAGAAATCTAAAAAAATTGCATCGTGTTCTCCATTGTTTATATTGGCTATATCCAGTCGTTTTTTTTAAATAGCCTCAATGTACAGACACGGAATTTTTAGATATTTTAGTTAAATCGCTCCCTCCTCCGCCATGGGACAGGGGAGAGGGTATTTTTTTCACTTTTTTCTTTTCTTCTTATTATTATTTTCACAAAACTAACAAACACAGAGTTGTAATCAGATGTTTTACTACATTAGTTATGATATTCTAGAATAATAACAAACCAACCTATTACTACAGTTACATATCCTTTATCTAATGCCAATGTTGTATATATACAATTATATACACTTAGGATAATTATTGAGCTTTGTTACGTTGGTTTTCCATGTCGACTATTGTCGATGCATACCGTAAGAAGTCGTCGGCTAGATGCTTTCCCATCAACTCTGCTATGTTGTCCACCATATCTACGCGACAGGTGCTAGCGAAGTAATGGCGTTCACGCATGAAGCGGGGGCAATCGAACATAGCATGTAAGGGGGTTAATGGGGTCCCTGGATCACTGGGGCAAGCAGGGTCTTCCTTTAACTTGAAGTGAGCCAAGTATTCGGAAAGCCCTTCGTGCCCTGTGTTAATGTCTACGACGTCTTGTGACGCCACATTATCATGTGAGCGCCCTGCGCGTTGAGAAAGAAGATCTTCGTTACATATGTAGTTGGCTCTTCCCTGTATATATGATCAAAATGGCAAATCACAAAAACTTCACCCACTTTCTGGGATAACTTTTACATAAATCTATCCCATTATCCGGGATAAAAGTATCCCTTGTTCACGCTCAATATTAAAATTACATATACCAAATTTCAGCCAAATACATCCAGTAGTATTTTTATAAAACCTTTACATATATAATATACATAACAAACAAAGAGACAAATATTACTTAATTTCGCATTTATAATATTAATAGGGATATCGTACACTTATTTCAAGCGATCCCATATTGTGATAACATTTTCGCAGGTGTGGCCCCGGTACATTACAAATACTTAAAATCAAATATAAACGTAACCTATCTCATCAATGATAATTGTACAAAATTTTCATATATATCTTATAAGAGAGATCCTAAATAGCGATTTCGTTATCAAGTAATTATAAAAAAAACTATTGATTTAACAAAAATATATTATTACATAAATTAAGGAAATTTTATCTAGATTACTTTGGGAGATATAGTCAATATACTACTATTAAGTAGTATATTGACAATATCTCCCTTTATATTAGGTGCCATTCTTGCATTGTGGAGGCGCCAGCGGTAACGATACGAGATGGCAAAATTGACATTCAGGAAGAGCACATCGAAATCTATAAAATTATTTATTTTCAAAACTTCCGGATAATTTTCCAGGTAACTCCTTTTTTCGCCCCAAATGATTGGTATTGATGTGGTGCGTAAAGGTGTGATGTGACTATTGGTGATAAATTTATTTTACAACGTAATAAAAAACATGTTTATTTATACATTATTCGTTTAATTAATTGTTTCATAGTCCTGTTTGATTAAAAATAATAATTATGAACAATTATTTTGTTTCGACTAGTATCTTTATAGTTTCAAAGCTATCACCAATAAATTAGACAGTTTACACTTGCCTAAGGTGATAAAAATTAACAATAATACTTTACGACTATACACATGGTCCTCTGAGTCTTGCTGGAATATCAGGATGGTCGGAAAAGAGGCCGTCTATTCCTGTATCAAGATACGTTCTAACTTCGCTTGTAAAATCCCCAATGGCGGAAGGCGATCTATCTTCAGTTTGGTAATTTACAGGAAGGAACAAATTTTCTGCACGGAACGTGTAAGGATGTACTTTTAAGCCTACCGCGTGTGCGTCGTCTACAAATGAGGTTTTGTTGCCCAATCTGTTATCGGTATCTCTAGGTATGATATAGCCTTTGTCAGGCCCAACTGCATACGCATAGGTCGCAACTTCTAGCAGCCCTTGTGGAGTAGACATTTTCTCGTACGTTAGCCCAGTGCCAGCCTCAGCCTGGTCGAATGGTTGAAGAGACTTGTCACTATCATATAACTGTAAAAGGCGCAGGCTGGTCATAGTTTTAAGTTCTTTCAGGTTATTCACTTCAAAAGATTGAATATAGACTGGAGCATTAGGACCATGATATCCATTTCTATGTAATGTTTCAACAACCGATTCCTCCATAGCTAATCCCATTCGGCGAAAATGTGTGCTATGTTTGATTTCTGGATAAATACCAATAAGTCGTTTCTGACTAATTTGCATGCTTTTAGCTAAATCTATAATTTCTTGGAATGTTGGAATTCGAAAGCTCCCATCCATACGAGTATTACCTGGTCTTATATGTGGTATGCGTTCTATGGCACGCAGAGATTTTATTTCTTCTAGAGTGAAGTCTTCTGTGAACCAACCACTGATTTCTTTGCCATCAACCGTTTGATTTCTATATCGTGACGCAAATTCTAGTCTTTCAGATACATCTGTGGTTAAACTTAGTTCATTATCGTGGCGTGCTATGAGATGCTTGTCTTTAGTCATCACTAAGTCTGGCTCAACGTAATCAGCGTCCATTGTGATAGCCAGGGCATAAGAGCCAAGAGTATGTTCTGGTACATAGCCACTGGCGCCACGATGCCCTATGATAATAGGATTGCAATGATCATATCCAGTATTTACTATAGATTTTGTGTTGGTAGTAGCTGGATTTACTTTACTTAGGCAACTTAGTGCACTAAGAAATATAATTATCGCTGGTATTCCCCACATTCTATTATCTGCAAAAACATGAATATAATGATGTAGGTAGGTATATTATTTTTTAGAATATTATTTCCTTATACAGAGATATTTTTCTTAAAATTGATTGTCTGTACTAAATAAATAAATAATTATTCACTTATTTAAGTATTTATAGAAAATCGTGGTGGATTGAAGGTAAGGTACCGCGTCTAACGCAACAAAGCGTGTGCCGCTTAAAACATATTTTTATGGTGTAATGTGTCTATTATTATGATTACTATGTACTGATCGTGAAGAAATATATATATCTCGTGGAATGAATACATTAGACTATGTGCGAAACCTACCAGAATACTTTAAACAATCATGGTAAGTGTCTCGATTCGTCGTTAGTCATTTGTAGTTCACTGCTGGACATACGCTCCTAAATTTTGCTCCACGTAATTATCCCTGTACTTTGCTTTCCTCATCCAGTTCCTACACGCGACCTTTTTAGATCTATTAAGCATACTATCTGCCCCGCCGAAATGGTGAGGCTCGAGTCCAGTAGTAGGATATTACGGGTTCATAATTAAGTCAGAAATAAATACAATTAAATAATATAATTATGGTCTGAATATTAAAATCAAAGTAGGAAATATATTAATGTGACTTACATTAAGATCAAAGCCACCAACCATAGAAATGGTTGTGAAATATATGTACACTGATAGGCACTAAGATACTATCAAACTGAGCGACAACTTGCGATTAACACGTGTACCGTGTACAGCTCTTAAGTAAAGTGTTCATACAGGAAAATGTATGTAACCCATGCAAGGTCATTTACACGGTCTTGAATGAAACATAAAGACAAGTGGAAAAAAATATGTATTTATACTTGGGACTGGTTTTGAAGTTTGTCCTTTTTAATTTCGCCGGATTTTGTCTCGACGAACAGTTCGACACTGTACATTAAACTCACGGCTAGTCAGCTTAGCAGATAGGTACTATTGTAAATATAGTTAAGTTGAAGGCTTTTATACGTGCAGGAACGGAGAAAGTAAACAAAATGCTGCGGCCAGGCGGTCTGTCGTAAGAGGCGACAAAACTACCCACAGCCAGGTGTGGGGTATTTGCAAGTCTGGATGGCTACTACTACCTGTGGTCTAAAGTATGCCGCCATTAACCACCTTGAGTTGTGTTCCGGCATTAGTGGCTAGTTTCCAGTCTCCCTTTACAGAGCGCATTTATAGCGCCTTTGGTGTTACAAGTGTCCATAGGTGTTAACTACTTTCCATCAGGTGGGCCGTCTGCCTGTTTGCCGAACTCGTGTCATAAAAAAGGTTATTTTAACCTTTTTTATGACACGAAAGAATTTTCAAAATCGGTTTAGTAGATCCAGAAATTACCCCCTACAACGTCACAAATTCACAAAAACTAGTGATATCTTATGAATGGAATCTCCGAATTGAATAATGAATGAATGAAGTTATTTATTTTGATAAGGATGAATACCAAGATACAAATAAAGAGTCTTTTCTAGCGGCGGCATTTTAATTAATTTTTAAAAATGAAAGAACACTTATTGTTGCATAACTATAATAGTTAGATATGTCTAACTATTATAGTTACAGCATATGTGCTGTCGTGACACTTTTTGCAACTAATGATGTGTTCTGCAAAGTCGTAGTACATAATTTTATTCTATCATCAATAATTTTCGTAGCGCACGCGAATTTAGGTAATTTTTTTACACTCTGGGTTACACTATTGGAGTTTTAGTAAGAATCCCTAATTTTTTAGAAAATATAGTATAGCCTATGTCAACTCGAGATAGAGTAGCTTGTGTTACGCGATGTCCATCACAGCAGTTATGAGAACCATAGATTATATTAATATCACATAGATAATCTTCATAGATAATAATATTATTATTATGTAGGGTAGTTTTCGTAGTATTTTCGTATAAAAGGCGGTGTGGCGTGTAGACGGAGTTCATTGCTTATTGTGTGTTAAAGGGGTAATCTCTGCCCGAATAGTTAATGTTAGGTATATTTGGTACTTTCTTGCCCAAATCTCTGCAAGGCTTTTTACACTTGCCAACAGTAAAATATGTTTTTTTAATTGGTTCAGTAGTTTCGGAGATTACCCCCTACAACGTCACAAATTCACAAACTATACCTCTTTATAATATTAATATTAAGTATAGATAAAATATCCGATCCCGTATCGAAACCATAAAAAATAAACTTTGACTGTTTTGAAATAAGCTCTGCTTTAGAACTGTACACCTGGATTAAATGCTAGCCATGCAAAAAGTACTTACCCTGGATTATTGCAGATAAAAAAAAATAGCGAACAAACAATTTACTGTTAATGTCTAAATTCCTCACACTATTCTGTATTTTTATTTTAGCGTATATCTAAATATTCATTAGGTTGCATACATTAATATTGATATTCAGTTGATTGTTGTTTGTATGTTACATAGACCGTGAATTTGTGTGTTATGCGTTTTACTACAACCGCCAAGAATTAAATGTTACGCAACTTTGTGAAGAATCTGAAAATTCTCTTTATTTTCAGACGTTTTATTCTTTGAATAAGTACATCGGTCTGTGCATGCGTCAAAGAATTTAATATTACCCGGCAAAAGTTATTCTATTAGTGTAATATAGGTATTTATATTTATTTATGTAAACAAAATAGGTAATGTATTTATATACATCATGTCATAGTGGATAGTTGAACGGTATCACTGCTTACTTTCAAAATGGTATACAAGTTGATGCTTGGCGGAGTAATTTTTTGCGAAGTAGAGATACAGACAGGCTGACAGCCTACCTGATGAAAGCGGTTACCATCGCTTATGGACCTTTGCAACATCAGGGTAGCAGTAGTATATGCCACAAACAATGGCAGGCAAGAGAATATTAGTCCATACAGCCGATTCTGATGTAAAGTCTTCGTATTCGTATCTAGCTCTATATCCAGTTTCATTTAAATCCGTTCAATAGTTTTCACGTGGTGCTTTAACAGACAGATAGCCTGAAAGACAGATAGACAGACAAAATTCTAAAAATTGCATTTTCGGAATCACCTGGTCTGAAATATCCCCCCTGATTTTTCTACATTTATAAGCGCATAGTACCATTTTTATTACTATAGATAGACAAAATGAGTGTAAAGTGGAAATATTCATAAATTAACACTATAGTAGAATTATTTTGTCCGTGCAGTTTGGGCCATAAATAGTCGGAGCGGTGAAGCGAGTATTGCGCTCTCTCTTCCACTCACGGGCATAGTGATGCGCATTATTGTTGTCGATAAGCGTTATCGATAATGTATTTAGTTTTGTCATTTTGTGGTTTAGTGATAAAAATGAAAGAAAAAAATAGAAAAACAACGTATTTATTAAAATAAGATTATTAATGAATTAAAATAAATTATTAATTAGGTATCTATGTATTAAAAAAGTGTACAAAAATATGTACAAAAGTTTAGAATGTAACAAGTTATATTAAAAATAAATATAAATACTTATATCTCAAGTTTAAATTTATTAGCAAAAAAGATAATGATTTTTATAAGAATAATAATCTTTCTTTGATAAGAATGAGTTTTTATGGATAATGGCGTTGCGCCCGCGCATCATGCTCACCGCCTTAGCCGGGCTGAGGCCGAGCTATGATTTATGACCCAAACTGCACGGACAAAATAATTCTACTATAGTACAATGCACTGCGTTAAAAAACGGCGGCGGCGGCGGCGGCGCGCATCGGTTTTCAATCACCGGCCGCGCATCACGTGACAATTACAGGCTCGTTCAGGTTACTTTATACATATAAGTCTACTCCATCCATGTTTGCTTCGAAAATTAGTCACAAACAAGACCGCCCGTCCGTGCCCGAGGCACCTAAGTTTGAGCTGCAAACCGGAACTAAATAGCAGAACCCAAAGATGCGAACAATTTATTTATTTCAGACTATCATCCATCTATTCTATATCATGCTAACAATTTAACTAACGGTTTAAGCGAGCTCAGTCACTTTTACATACATACGACATACATACATAACTTCACGCCAGGTCCCTTGCGGGGTAGGCACGAACAACAGAGCGCCATACAGGCTTATTCTTACACACCTCACTTGCTTCTTTGACATTCATAGCTCTTGTCAGGCACGCTCGTCTGTTCTTAAGGCTCCTGACATCACCTTCTGCTAATACACGATCAATTTAATCATGGAAGGTGTGTCGTGGCCTTCCGCGACTTCTGCATCCATCCACTTTTGCATTGTATATCTGTTTAGTCATTCTTTCATCATACATTCTTTCCACATGCCCGAACCACCGGAGCATTCCTTTCCTTACCTTTACCCCGACACTCTCTTTCAGACCAACTCTCTTTCTTACTTCGGTATTACGAACGATCAGTCACTTTTAAATACTTAAATTGCCTATAAACATAAAAATAGTATGGAAATTGTTTATAATTCAACCAATTTTTAACTATCGTACGCGCCGCGCCGGACGAATGCGCAGCGCCACACCGGTACGGTGCACGTGTTCTTTTAATGTTTCTGGTTGTTTCATGAAAGCTTTGGCAGAACTTTACATTTCATTAAGTAACATAATTTCTAGGTTTTGAGACGATAAATTGGAGCACATATCTTTGTTTTCGAAAAGAATTCAGATAGACTTTTGTCTCGTTGAAGTAATGTTATTTTGTTCTTTTCATTACAACTGTACATACTCTACATACACTAAGATAAAATTGTTAGGAAATATCTCGTATCATTTGAAGAGGGCAATATTTTGGCGATTGTTAGTGACGGCAGTTGTTTGAATTGGGAGCGTGACTTTTGATTTACAAAGCTAGAAATAAATTGATAAAGTACAAATGATTAAACATTAATCATTAATTATATAAGTAGGTACCCATTTTAAGTTCAAGTTTCATTAACGTCCAACTTTAACTTATCTTCTCTAATACCTAATTTATTTTAAATAGGTACAAAGACCTTTAATGACTATCAACTTTTGATGTTGCGGTCAATTTCAAAATGTATTACGCTCAGGCTTCACCTGCGATGTTATATTTATTGACTGTGGCCAAATGCGTCTTATTCATACCCTTAAAAATAACGCAGTTAACGACTAGCTGCTTTACTGTATATGCATACGTTATCTGTTAATATTTAACGTCATCAACAATTAATCACAACATCGCATGACAAATATAATTATTGGTAACACTATCGCAGATGAAGCATTAGCATACTGTACATTAATATAATTTCGTTGTCTAAGATGGCCTTTCATCTTAAATTATTATACTTTGACATTGTGCATCAATGATACAATTTATATGTAGGTCGTTTTGTAGATAATTTAAAAACTACTTGATAAAGAGTGTCATAGTTTTATTTGATGAGCTTCATTGTTTATTTATTTAAACAAAATATTTTTTATTATAAAAAAGTAAACCTGAAATAACCTTTTACAACAATTTTTTTGAATATTTTTGTTACTCAGAACATAGTTTTTATTAGTTTACTTATTTACTAGGATATTCTCGCAACTATATCCACGCTTGAGTTTAAATTCCCGTGGGATTCCCGGGATAAAATTCACAAATTTTATCATATAAAATTTGCTATTAATAAAAAATCACTTTGGAATTCGATTTTTTTAATCTGACTATTTTAAATCATTCCCAGAAAAGGGTAAAGTGAGCAGACGGTGACTCGCCACTCCCTACATGGGCCCTAAAAAAATGCCATAGAAGACAGGGGCAACATACGTGTGAGTGGCTAAGGGGTGTAGAGAAGTGGGCTGCAGGTTCACCGAAGCTACTTCTGACGTGATGCCATTTATCACTTCCACCCCTACAGCTTGAGTCTTAGCTCTAGATATCACCACTCCATGCTAGCTGGCTAAGGCAAGCACAGCAAGGAGCAGCACCAGCAAGGAGGTGGGGGCCTTGTTTTGGCTTTCGGAGTCAGGTCCTAGGTGTCGCTACTTACCTAAGGTTTCGCCACTAAGGCCCCCTGCGGGTTTAATAATATTAGTATTATATAGACGATTTGTGTAGTTCCTTGTTGTTTACTTTAGTAGTCTATTTCTAACTCACAATTGGTAATTACTTTCGATATAAATTTACTTAAATCGATTCAAATTTATTTTTAAGAATGTTTCACATTAGCTTCGTGATAATACAAATTTAATTAGTTTTTAAATATCATTGGCATCAACAAGTATTACGAACGCGCACTGATATATCCGGCTGGTCAGAAAACATACCATCGATGCCAGTTGCATAAAACGCACGCACTTCACCACTGAAATCTCCAATAGCATCTGAGGAAGGATCATCACTACGAAACTCCGCTGGGAGGTAAATGTTCTCAGCGCGAAACGTGTATGGATGAACTTTAAGCCCGACTGCATGTGCATCCTCCACAAAACTTGATGGTTCACCAAGTCTATTGTTTTCGTTTCTAGGGATTATGTAGGACTTTTCCGGACCTACACCATATGCGTATGTTGCTATTTCACGTAGTCCTTCAGGAGTAGCCATTTCTCTGTAGGTCAATGTTGTACCTAACTGAGCTTGGTCGAAGGGCTGGTTTGAAGGATTTCCGTACAATTGAATCAATCTAAGATCAGTCATGTTTTTCAATTCCCGTAAATTGCTAACTTCGAATGATTGAATAAAAATAGGAGCTTCCGGCCCATGGTATCCGTTTGCATGCAAAATATCTACTAACGGTTGTTCCATTGCTAGTCCTAAACGTTGGAAATGATAACCGTGTTTTATTTCCGGATAAATTCCTATCCGTTTATTGTAGGATACTTCTAACCCTTTTGCAAGATGGATAATTTCTTGCATAGTAGGAACATCAAATGTTCCATCCATACGTTTGTTACCTGGTCTTATGTTGGGAATTCTCTCAATCGACCGCAATGTTTTTATTTCCGCTAGAGTAAAATCTTCTGTAAACCATCCAGACATCACCCTTCCGTCTACAGATTGGGTGCGATAGCGTGACGCATATTCAGGACGTTCCGCAACATTTGTTGTTAGTCCTAATTCGTTATCATGTCTTGCGATAATATGTCCGTCACGAGTTATAACCACATCGGGTTCAATATATTCAGCGCCCATTGTCACTGCAAGGGCATAAGCGCCGAGGGTATGTTCTGGTACATATCCACTCGCTCCTCGATGGGCAATTACCAGAGGTTCGCAAAATTCAGCGTCTTCATTAATCGTAAAACAAGGTCCAGAATTAGTATTACGTGTTAGAGTAACAGCTAGTACTGCTGTGATTGCACCAACGACCGCCAGTGTCCAGAGCACCCACAGGACCACGCGAAGAAAATTCATCACTAATCTGTGAATAAGAAAAAGTATTTAGAGATCCATAAAGTAGTTAAAGAAGCCACATAACATTAATAGTTATTATATTTTATCTTATCCGTGCAGGAACGGAGAAAGAATACAATTTCCTGCGGCCGGGCGGCCTGTCGTAAGAGGCGACAAAACAACCCACAGCCAGGTGGTAGGGTATTTGCTCGACTGGATGGCGACCACCCCTGGTCTAGAGTATGCCGCCAAAACAACCTTGTGTAGTGTTCCGGCATAAGGGATCAGGTTCCAGTATCCGTTAAAAGAGCAGCAGCGCATTTGTAGCACCTTTGGTGTTGCAAATGTCTATAGGCGATGATAACCGCTTTCCATTAAGTGGGCCGTCTGCCTGTCTGCTGAACTCCTGCCATAAAAAAATATATATTTTAAACGTATTAATGTCAACTTTTAGTAAAATATATTTACGTTTATATAACACGACTTGCCTGTAAAACCGCACTATTAAAAGTAATTCGTGTAATATTTTACAACAATCATTCTGCAATTTTAAGACTTAATAAAATATTAGCGGAGATTATATTCCGATAAGGTTTTCAAATAAGTAATGTAATATTACAAGACATAGTGTTAACATGTGTTAATCACGATCAGGAAGTGCATGATTATACTAAACACTTATCGGTGATGGTATAAATTAAGCTATAAGGTCTAACAAAAAATAAAGTTATAAGAAACAGCAGTAATCGCGTAAAGACACTCGTTTTAGCTGAGTTCTTTTTATTAAATACGAGAAAAATTCAGAAATAACTTTTACACGAATATAAACGGCCAAGTCCTGAACTATACGAAATAGCGAAAAATAGTCAAGGGAGTCTCAAAGCAGATTTTGTCGAAAACTAAAATGGTATCATTAGATTTTTGAAAATCAATTACCCTTATCAGGAATCGTTTCGTCTGATATGTAAAAAATAAACACATCTGTATTATTATACCAAATCATAGTGTAGCTTACAAGGATCAATTTCTGTGAAAGAATGTCAATCGGTAAACCAAGAAAAAGGGTTGTTTTTAAACAACATATTCTATTTTCCATACATTAATATAACCTATAAGTACTATTAGCTATGGATCGATGTAATAAATAATACAGGACATTGTATATTCTTACATTTTCACGACTAGTGTACATAATAAAACTACCTACTTTTTAACAGTTTTAAGCGCAGTAATTTATTTAACTTTTATTATTCCGATGTTTCGACCATTTTTCAGTAGCCGTGATCACGAAAGACAAAGATGTCAAGTGTCAATGAGCGTTGTTAAAGTTTTATTTAGCCTACCGCTAACTTGTTTATTTTCATTACTTAGGCTGGTGTGCACCGAAATTTAACCAATGGTTAACCGTTGGTTAAATTTCAGTGATTATTTTTGGTTAACCAAAAATAATCACTGTTTTTCCATACATTTTTGGCGATTATTTTATTTTAACCAGCGGTTAAAAGTCGGTGCACACCAGCCTTAGTTTTTTTATGTTGGTTATTTACTCTATGGAAGCCTAATCTAATTTACCACCGTTTTGCTACATGTTGTAGCTTGAAAAGAAGACAATGTAGTTTTATTAAATAACTTAGTAGGCTTGATTCTTGACAACGGCAAATGATTGTTTATAAATCTAATGATACCTACCAAATTAGTTTTCGTCGAAATCGGCCTCGAGAGTGTTTTTCTCTATTTAGTTATCGTTAGGATATGGACCTGAAGGCCCACTTGAAAAATTCACCCTGCTATTAAATAGCTTTAAAAAAAATATAATTTTTTATAAAATTAACTGCACAAATAATAACATAAATAAAAATGTTTTAGAAAAGGTTATTTAATAAATAGAATAAATATTCTTTGTGTTTACCCTTTTTTTGTCATTTTTACAGTTGTTCAATAAAATTTGCAAGATTTTAGAATCCATTTGAATATTGTTTACAAACACGTAGTACATCTAAAGTTAATTGTTATATTACATGTGCTCGTTTTTATATTATTTTATTAAAAACAAACGCGATTCTTGGACTTGGACCACAGTGAAAGCATTTTTATTGTTGCAATAAAAAAGTTCTAGGGCTGTCCACTGTTTGGAATGAAAATGAAGTTATACCTACTTCGACATTTTTTTGAAAGTTGCTAGGAATATTGTAAATTTTAGCAATAAAGGTGGTTAGGGAATATTAGAGATTTATTTAAATATAATAATAATAATCGGCAGACAAGCACACATATTGTATATCCCCAAATTAAGCAAATTACGTGATATGGGTAGTATACAATGTACTCCTCTGGAGCCGGTCCCAGACACCCAGACCATAGTAAATAACGAAGAAAATTCGTTTCCGAACCTGCAGCCTTTGTGTTACAGTGAGGTAGGCCAGAAAAAGCTTAGCCCGCTCAACAAAGAGGGCGTCCTATAGTATGTACTACAGCTTTCAACGCATATTCGATCGCGTATACTTCGAGTTCGTTTCTTTTGGAAACTATGCCATTTTCCTACATAAAAATTATCCCATATAATGCTCTGTAACTCTGTAAGTAAATAGGAAATTTCACGAAAATCGGTTTGTTAAGCTCGCGTTCACTTTCAATGTTTATTCCGCGGGAACCTTATCTATCATATTTAGGATAAAAAGTATCAACCGAGATGAAGAAGCAAACAAGCAAGCAAATAAAGTCAGTTTCCTATTTGGGTATTAGTATTTGTATGAAAGGCATTTGTGTGGAAAGAAGACGGGATTTTTTGGACCAAAGAGATGTAATGAAATAATTGAAGTATGGCTTAAAGAAGCGTTGAGCGTTTGAATATTCGCTTTTATGATGATAATTATTAAGAAATTGTTTATAAATAATTATTTATTATTATAAAATCCTTTCTGTTCTTAAAAAAAATCTTGTGAACATGTACGGTCTTATTCATATTGAGATAGAGTAACTTTGAAGGCTTCTTTAAGAACTATAAATAAGCCTTCAAACTTACTCTAACTCAATATGACTTATTCATACACCGTGAGTGTTTACCTATGAAATCTATCACTGATCACATGTCATTTTGTTACTTTTTCCAAACGCAGTAATTATATCTACTGAATGAATAATAGGCAAAACAGTCGATATATCTATGACTTTAATGTCGTTCGGCAACACAGATCGATTATTTTGTTCGTGTTTTAATAGGGGGATTAATTTTTATCTATAGCAATAGTCTAAATCTAGCTGAATCAACAAGATAAGATATTGTATCCAATATCTAAAAGCCTTAGCAAGAAAATTGATAACATGCACATATATTGTTCCATAGTAGTATTGACATGTTTTTTATACGTATTTTTTATCTATTTATACTAGCAGTTCAGAATAGTATACCTGTTTCTATTAATTTGTAATCATAATCTTCATTTTCTATTTGAAATAATCTAATTTTTAATCATACATGTATCCGTCTATCAGTAATCTTCACTGATAGACGGATACACTACTTTTAATTATGACAAAAAGAAAATGTGTGGTGTCTTGTGCGTTACTAAAACAATGGTCTGATGAACTTGAAAATCGGAGATATCTTCATCGACAATAACGCAGTTCTTCTTCTTCTTCTTTGTCCAATAATGGCTTGGCACGGTTTGTGCATTCAGCCAGAGTCATGTGTAAATGGCTTTGCTCTCCATATATTCAATATACTCTATGGGCTTTGCTATTTAGTTTTATAAAACGAGGGAAACGTAACGCGAAAAAATATAAAATTTTATCGAAAATTTAGAAAAAAACGTGTCAAAATAATTACTAAATATGTACAAACTACTAAAATTAAAGTTTAATTTGATTATTTACAATAAATGAATTTAATACACTATATACATCAAATTTACAATCCTTAAGTAATAAAGACATAGAAGTAGGAAGAGGAACGGAAAGAGAAATTAAAGAGTCGTAAAGAGAAGTGTGATCATAGATAGGACAGGACAAGAAAACATGGTTCAGGTCACAATAATCTTCACCGCATTCGCAAGCTGGACTGGAGACAATTCCAAGCCTATGTAAATGCACCGGAATACAGAGATGTCCAAGGCGCATGCGAATCAAAATGGAAGTAGCAGTTTTACCAAACGAGAGTTTAGCGAACCAGGGCTTCTTGGGAACCAACGACAGCAAACCGTACAGGAAACGACCCTTGATCCGACCACTCTCGTTCCAGCACATATTCCATGAATCATGGAGGTATGTGCTAGGCAAAGAAGCAAGATCATGGCCAAAATTCCTGTACGGATAAAGATCTCCATCCATAGTAGCATCGTTCGCCAAACTATCAGCTCTGACATTTCCACTTATACCGCAGTGACTAGGTATCCAGCAAAAGGTTACTAAATAATTATTAATTTGGCAATGTAACAGCTTTCTCTTACATTCAAATATGACATGAAAATATGGGTTTGATTTTAATGAAAATTTTGCCAAGGCCTGTAAGGAACTTAGAGCATCAGAGAATATAACAGTTCTGCTTAATTTGAAAGTAATTACATACTCAATGGCTCTTAAAAGACCAAAACATTCTCCAGTAAAGACGGATGTTTCAGGAGGAAATTTAATTTTTTGAACTATATTAAACTGTTTATGGAACACACCGACACCAACACATCCCATAGAATGCTTTGATGCATCGGTATAAATATGATGCCAGTTTTGCCATTTATTGTTAACTATAGAATGAAAAGTGTTGTTGGCATTGGAGTCAGACCTTTTAATGTCAAGTGAAAAGCAAATATCGGGGGTAAGAAGCAAAGATTCGTATGAACCACTAAATAAAGGAAGTAAATGAAATGATTGTGTAGGTGCTCGTATAGTCTCAAACTTCTGATAGCTTTGAACTAAACATGGTGAAGGTTTACGAGACCAATACTTAGAGGAAGGTATTTTATGGGAAAGAAGTTGAAGTTTAGAAACAAGGGGATGGTTAGAAAACTGTATGATACGAAAGACGAATCTGTCAGAAAGATACTGCCGTCTTAAATGCAAAGGGGGATCGCAGCATTCAATTTGAAGGGCATTGATGGGACTAGACTTCATAGCTCCGGAAATAATTCTTAGAGCTCGTGATTGTACTAAATCTAATTTCTTAAATCCAGCCACACTACCTGGATCCAAGAAATATGTACCAAAATCCAAGACACTTCTAATAACGGCATTGTAAACCCATCTCATTGTAGTCGGGTGCGCACCCCACCAGACACCACGTAGACATCGAAGTATGTTCAAATTCCGTTCACATTTTGCAGCTACGTAATCGCAATGAGGGAGGCCCGTCAACTTAGTATCAAGTATAGTTCCTAAAAACTTTACTTGATTTTTAGTTGGTAGGGGTATATTGTTGTAATTTATACTTACAGGAGGGTTAGCGCGAGATCTAGTAAATACAATGGCTGTGCTTTTGGAAGGTGACAGATCTAACCCGTTATCATCCATCCATACTTTAAGTGAGATCAGTGAAGATGAAAGGAGTAGTCCAGCAGTGGTAATACTATTATCTATAGCATAAAGTACCAAGTCATCCGCATATTGTAGAATACTGACAGTATTATCCAGTGATCCCTCTAGGTCATATGTATAGATGTTATATAGCAAGGGGCTCAAAACAGATCCTTGTGGCAAACCTTTCCAAACCAGTCTACTCGGTGTATATGGGTCTCCTACATCTAAAGTAATTTTCCTCTCAGAAAGTAAGTGTACAACAAAGTTTGTTAAAAGGTATGGGACATTTAAGTTATCTAACTTCCGTTTGAGGACAGGGATTAAAACATTATCATATGCAGAATTAATATCTAAGAAAGCGGCAGCTACAGATTTGTTTTCCGAAAAAGCGTTGCGGATATCAGTAATAAGGATTCCTAAATTATCAGCAACACTTTTGCCTTTCCTAAAACCGAATTGAGTCTGGGAGAGAAATCCTTTATTTTCCATATACCACTCAAGACGATTTTTCACCAAATGTTCAGCAATTTTAGTTATAACAGACGATAAAACGATTGGGCGATATGATTGAGCGTCAGAAGGTGTTTTATTTGGTTTTAAAAATGGCAACACTATTTGACTTTTCCAAGATGCGGGAATGTCACATGTCGTGACGACTTTGTTTATAACATTTAGAAAATAATTTAGACCGTTTTCACCTAGATGAGATAAAAATGAATATGGAATCCCATCGTCGCCGGGGGCGCTATCCTTAACATGAGCGAGGACTCCTTTCAACTCAACTAATGTAAAATGCTGGTTTAAAGTGGAAAAAGTATTGACAGAAGTAGATATAGAAGGACAAATTAAATCTTGCTCTGGGGCAGAAGCAGGGGCCAAACGATCTAGGAATTGATCAGCTAATACAATAGGAAGGAGTGATGTATTGGAATGGTTAGTTGCTGATCTAAACCTTTTGATGTTACGCCAAATAACAGTAGAATGAGTTTCGGGCGTCAAAGAACTACAGAATGTTCTCCAACCCTCAAATTTCTTCTTTTTAAATAACTTCCTTGTCTCCTTCTGTATATCCAACAAGGCGTCGTAATTCTCTGAAGACATATTACTACTGTAATTCTTCTCAGCTGTTTTCCGTTTTTTAATAGCACTAGTGCATTCTTCATCCCACCATGGTGGGGATTGCAATTTATTACTATTTGGTGTTTTCTTGGAAAAAACATTATCAGCCGCTTGCAGTAAAATGCATTTAAAAGAATCTGAACTTATATTTGAACATTGTGCAAGGTTTTCTTCTACTGATAATTTGTATTGCTCCCACTTAGAATCAACTAATTTGTATTTTAATCGAGGATATTTTATGATTGTATTTCTTTTATTTTTGCAGGGCAAGGAAATAACTATAGGATAATGGTCACTATTAAAAGTAGAACTTAAAGTAGACCAAGACAAAGATGAAGCCAAATCGGAAGTACATATAGACAAATCAACAGCACTTATTGCTTCGTCAGGTTTAGTGAGACTAGTAGGAGTGCCTGAATTTAAAACACATAAATCATATAAGTCCAAAATGTCTAACAGTTCATCCCCAGAACTGTTAGATATTGAACTGCCCCAAGATCTATGATGAGAGTTGAAATCACCGAGAATCAAGAAAGGTTTAGGAAGAAGAGAAATCAAATTTTTTATTTCATTGAAAATTTGTGAAGAAGGATGAGGGATATATATAGAAACATAGCATATACTATTTACAATAGCAGCGATAATAGAAAAAGAATCGCTGTGTGAAGGAAGAGGAAAAGGAGATATAATATAAGTATTCCTGATGAGTAGGCACACACCACCATACCCATCAGCCCTGTCATTCCTTAAACAAGAATAACCAGGGATTTTAAAGGTGTAATTTGGCTTAAGCCAAGTTTCAGATAGTGAAAGAATAAAGGGATTAAATTTATTTATAATGTAAATTAATTCATGTTTTTTATTTATTGCACTTCTGCAATTCCATTGGACTATTTGGTCCATGTTGTCCATTTTTATTGAGATTTGTTGAATATGTATTTATTAATGTAGCTGCGTTGTTCGGTATGCCTAAGTTGGATTGAGATAACAAGTTTATTAAAGACAAAATAATATCTGCAAGTGTTTGATTGGAGTCATTGGAAAGAGATGGTAAAGCACAACCATTGGAGGGGGCAGGCATATTATAATTTTTTGTTAAGGCATTATGGGCCTCATGATCATAGCCTTTACTTTGTTTTGGAGGTGATCGAGGCTTAACAAAAACTGTTTTTTTATATGAAACAGTTCTTTGGGGTGGTGAGCCAGGAACAATTGTAACTTCATTTTGGGCAGATTTGCTAGGCATAGAACATAAAACATCGGCATATGGTTTCGTGACTGTAGGATGTAGTTTGGAAGCCTCCATATACGATATGCTATTTTCAGCCATAGTAATTTTAATTTGTTTTTGCCTCGAGTATTCTGGGCAATTTTTACTAGAAGCAAAATGAAGCCCAGAACATAAGCAACAAGATCCGCGATCCTCCTCAACATTACAACTCTCACCAGTGTGGCCCTGACCACACTTATAACATTTTGGTCGTGAACGACACTGTGTTTTGGTGTGTCCAAAACGACAGCAGTTGTAGCATTGTATAGTGGGGTAGGTATATAATTCTACAGGTAATGAATTAAAACACATAAATACACGTTTGGGTAGAACTTGACCATCAAATGTAAACACTACAGTTTGTGATGGTTTCCATGTAGGGGAACCCTCAACAATCACTTTGTAGTTTAGGCGCCTAATTTTAATTATATCACCACAGCCAATTGGTACATTTGTATTTTCCTTTATTTCTTCCGGAGACCAGTCAGCGGGGACTCCTCTAACTAATCCCATTCTAGTTACATTAAAGGTAGGTATAAAAGCTTTGAGATTATTATTAGTTAAAATATTTGAAGAGACAAAGCTGTTAGCATCTACAAAATTTTGGAAAGATAGAGACATTTTGTTTCTCCCTATTCTTTTCAGACTGCCGTTAACAATGTTTTTAAATGTATTTTTCTTTAAAAATCTTCCAAAGACGATGGGATTTAAAGAAGTCCCATCATCAGCAGATGTCTGTATTTTTTGTACATGAACAATAAAAGGCCCGTGATCGTTCGATTCATATTGACATCTGCCGATTTGTGTGGGAGGCTGAGGAATAGCAGTATTAGTGCATTCAGCTGTTGGTAAAACTGGAGAGACTACGACCAAATCATTATTATGGCAGTGGCAATCGGAGTCCTTAGCAGGATTTGCCTCTGAACTATGTTTTTTCTTTCTTTTGTTACAGTGTTTGCATATTTTATGCAGTCGACTACGCTTTATTGTTCTTTTCTGCACAGAACCGTCCGTATCCATTCCAGACTCACGCTTCAGTGTTCTTTTCGACAAAGAACAGTCTGTGTCCATGCCAGACTCATTAGAAATTGTCACGTAAGAACTCGCGGGGGGCACAAAGCCCCCCGGGTCCGGAGGTTCGTTCATAAAAAGAAAAAACTTACCCTAGGAAGAGATCTAAACTAGTAACTAATTAATAGAAATATATAAAAATACTAATATTTACAAAGGATAACTATTCTGATCACTATTAGCGTATAAATTAATTTGTAAAACTAAAATATTGAAAAACTGCGCCCGCCAACTTCGAAGGTTTCCCGCGCTTTCAATAACGCAGTTCCATAACAAATAATTTTATGTAATCAATTGCATAATATTACTAGGAATAATTTAAATTTCTTTAATGTAAATTATGTTTAACTATAAAACTATTAAAAGGTTAGTAATAAATTGAAATGTATTGAATTAAGCCGTATTAAAATTAATCATTATTAATTTAAATTTATTAAAAGTTATCACAGGCAGATAACTATTCTTATTAGAATAGATTACACATTCGTTTTTCTTTTATTTTTAAATATGACTTTGCAGGGGTTCTGGGCTTAGCCAGTGTCGAAGAGTTAGGAATATAAAAATGTAACAATAATCTCGGAACCTCGATAGCAGAATTTTTGTAACCCCCATGGTATTGTAGATTCAACCAAATTATGGGTGTCTGACTAAAGTCAATAAATGTAATTTTCATTTTTAAAACAGAGATTTCCATACAAACACGCAATGAATTCGCGTATATATTTTAATTCAATAAAAATATGTTTCTCATGTTGAAAAATGAAATTGTATAGTAAAGTACCACATAACATATGTATTAAAAAGTATTATTATTGTAACAGTATATATTAAAATGAAGAGAAATGTCCAAATTGACTGTAGACAACCCTGCGCGTCCACCAAGTGTTTAGGCAACCCCAGGGAAGCCCTTGCTAAATCTGTTTGTTTTTTCGCCCTCCGGGCTCCGTCCGCCACAGTGTGCAGCATCTAATCCTAGTTGATCGAATTAATAAACTTTGTCGTTAATCATTATTGTAAGCTGTGAATGCGGAATTAGACATTGATTACGGCAAGGGTGGATGGATAAGTCTACTTTATTACATTTGACGATTTACCGCCGCAGTTTATTTTTATTTTACGAAAGTAACGGAAGCTTATAGACAATGACCAATTTTTTCGTCTTTTATTTTTTAAGACTAAGATGTGCTACATTTTCGGAAATGATAGTTGACAACAACCAGCTAAGACTTTTCATTCACTTACAAACAGCCTTCTTGATTTTATATGAGTTAGTTATAAGTTATGACGTCTATGTTGTTTAACTACAGTTTAACGTTACATTTATAATAATATGGTTAGTATGTTAGAATTTATTGTAAAATGTATCCAATTATTGATAAATGTGTACACATTACACATAATACAGCTTTATTATACTATTTTTAATACTGTTTGCGATTTCCAGAACGCAGTTAAACATAACCTTTTGTTAAATTTTTACCTAAATGTATGTAGTAGCTTATAGGCAAGATGTGCTTTATTAATTAATATTTATCATTTTTTTATTATCACAGTAAGTCCAAATTTAATTTATTTTTTGATAACTTCCCACGAAAATAATAAACCCCATAACATAATTTGGTATCGTTCAACTATTTCCCTCGGGGAACCAGTCAGTGTATTTGTGAAAAGGGTTCTAAATGTGATTAAATAGGTACTAGATAAATAATAGTTGAAGTGTGGTAAATGTGACTAAATATAAATGTATTTTGAGAAATCTTATACTAATTTTTACATCTGAAGAGTTTATTTGCTTGAACGCGCTAATCAGGAACTGCTGGTCTGATTTGAAAAAATATTTCAGTGTTAGATAGCCCATTTATCGACGAAGGCTATATATAGGTTATATATCATCACGCTAACACCAATGGTAGCGGAGCACCAATAAAGAATGTTTCAAAATCGGGATTTTTTTAAACTTACCTTTTTTTTAACTATTCCACGCGGACTAATTGGATAATTGTCGATATTGATAAATCAGTTATTAAAACACTCACTTCATAATAGCTTTATAGAAGTAGGAGAGTATATGCGCCACGCTAGTTTAAAGTGGATTGGGAGGTTTCACATATGGGTAATCTCAAATCCCTTCACCATTACAACACGTAGGTAGTTAGTTCTAAGTAGGTAATTGTAAAATCAAACTTTTGTGGCAGGATAAAAAAGTGTACTTAACTAACAAGATGTATTGAATAAGTTTTTACTTTTTATGTAGCGGGGTACAGCACATTTTTGTTTAACTCTAATTTATGGGTTCTGAATTCATATGACAAAAGTAGCTGTTTTTCTTCTCTACGGAACACGACACACAGTTGACCGATTTTTTCCTAATGAATAATATGAACTTAAAGTTCAGTATAAATTCCAGAGTCAGCCAAAATTCATAAAATATTTATTTGGAATGGTTTCATACAGGAGTGATCTGGCTTAAGTGGATAATAAGTGGGTTCGTGATCAGAGGCGGGGCAGCCCCGCCTTCGACACAAAATTTGTTTTTATTTACAAAAATAAATGGACAAACATTCCAACTTATTTGTTATATCGATTCAACATCCGACTTTCTAATTTTATTCGACTGTACATGAATAATATTTTTATTGTTAATTTTATTGTCTCTCGAATTCAATGTTGTTTATATAATTGATTTTATCTAATGATTATATAAACACTTGTAAATTAAATTAAATTTAAGTTTATACAGTTCCTGATTGTAGATAATAAACTAATTTCTTTGCACAAAGTTTAAATACTTATAATATTTTGCTTATGTAGTAATCAATAGAAATAAATTTCTCAACGCAAATCTATCGTTTGGGTCAACGGTCATGGCCTTAAACAACTGGAAATGAGATAAAATCGGTCGTTATGTTTTATGTTTACATATTAAAAAGTACTAGAGATTCCTATTTATTGATCTAGCTGTGCCCGCCATTTCGTTTGCGTAAGACTTTTTATTTATATTGAAGTGAAACTTCTTTAGAATCGTTGCAATTTGAAACTCGATGAAACGAAAAACCGACACTAAAAAGAGATAAACACATAAATCTATAGGACTAAGCCTGCGAGAGAATGAGATATGAGTTTGACATTGTGCAGCACAGATAAAGAGTCAATAAGACTGATGATTAAACAAAGGTCCAATTTGGACCGACATAAAACTGATAATAATATTTTTTTAAGTGAATGTGTTTTTTATGTGAAATGAAGTCAACAATGGTATGCTTCAACTTAAATACTTACAAAAAAATTAAGATGACATTTCTATTTTATTCCCATTTTGATTGGGAATTATTGGGGACTATTGAGCAGTTTCGTAGCCTATTCGAGAAATAATTTCAGTAAGAATGAAAAACAGTAATGAAATGTTAAAACCAGTGAGTAATGTATGATTATTAATTTTGAAATCACAGACAGATTCTTCAATTTTATTAGTAGAGATATAGAAGATAATATGAGTGACGTTTCGTATCGGCCTTCAACATTCGTTAGTGCACAATCAAAACGACAATAATATCTATTGAACAAATCCTATAAACAGAAAATAGACAAGATCGACACTCACAAACGAAGGCGTATCGAACACATTAAATTAAAAATATATCTAATAGTATTATAGGCGTGAACTATTAATTTACCCGGCATTGTCCCGCAACACTGGCGCTTATTGTGGCCGAATAAAAGAATGATTGTATCAGGCACTCTTGCGCATTGCTTCAGTGGTACCTCTAATGAGCTGTTATATCTATTTATATGCATGATTTCAGATACACCTAATTGATTAGCTATAGAAAAGTCTAACAATTACTACATTAAAAGAAGTTAACTAACATTACAAAGTCATAAATTAATATTGTTTTCTGTCAAGTCGAAGACTGTTGTTGTCTAAATAACTCCCAATAGCATAAAACTTAATATCCATGACGAATAAGGCATAAAATTGAATACCTCCAAAGAACTTCATTATCCGTGACAATCGACTATCAATCATCCCAAAGCTCGCAAAACAATAATCACCTTATCATTCTCCCATATAATAACAAATGTAGGATCGAAATGCATAAAGAACTGCCTTTGTGGCCTTTTTTGTTCGTAATAATTTTGGGAAATATCATCGCATCGCAAGGATGCCTCTTGACCGCAACCGAACAATGTAAACTTATGTACTTACAAAGTTATAATTTATTAAGAAAAAAAGAAAAGACTGAAAGCATGACATATTGTTAAGGGTTCTTATAAAATTATTTGCTATCACGCTATCCAATATTGGTTACTGAGGAGGGAAGACAAATTGAATTTGAAACAAAAACCAGTCCCCTAGTGAGTGGATTTGACGGCTACAATATGTTTTATCCAGATAAGTATACAAATGTATACTTATGGCAACACAATGTGATCTAAATAAAAAATGTAATTAACGTAATGAAGCTTATGTATAGGTTTCATAATACGACACTCAGAGAGCCTAAATGGACGATCAACTTAAAAACGATAAAGTGGTTATTAAATTTGTTGATTGTCATTTTAGTGATTTAAAATGATTGTAAGTAATGTTTGGAATTTTTAGCGGGAACTTGAAGGGCGTCATTTTGCTATGCAGTTGTTTTTTTGAAACAAAGTATATATTTTTTAGCACAACAAGTAGGGTTTAGTATATCGATTGTTAGTTAGTGTGAAAAATGTCAAATAATTAGTGTCATTTTTTTGGACTTGCTCCAAGAACCCAGTTTTTGGGTGGAGTGGAAGTCAATCTAAAATCTTATACATATAATCAAATTGTAGTCAAATTTCTGAAAATTGAAAAAAAATGCTAAAAACCGAGTCAGGGGGATGTAAGAAGTGAAATAATTTAGATTTTTTCAATTTTTTTTATTTCTCTGTTTGTTTGTTTGCCTGTCTGTTTCTACCGGCTAATCTCCGAAACGACTGGACAGATTTACATGAAATTTTGTATGGTGGTAGCTTATGTACCTGGTCAACATATAGGATACTTTTGATCCCGAAAAATTAAAGAGTTCCCGTGGGATAGTTAAAAAATCGCACCACGCGGACGAAGTCGCGGGCAGAAGCTAGTACTATCTAAAATTATGGTGCCATGTGGTGGAATAGAAATGGTACAAAATTAGGTAAGTACATAAATTTCATTAAATAATTAAAAAAGTACAACGAGAAATTCACTGATAACTATTCAAGGTTAATATGTATCTGAGAGTGACAGTGAGATCCAACTTTTATCACATCACCATTATACCACTCATCTGGAAGTGGGACTGTACGGAGGGTCCACTTCAAGAGTGCTATTAATAACGTCTTGAATGAATTTTTCGAATTCCCAAATGTCATCCAGCTTATTAACCGGCTTCATTTTTTGTTTAAGTTTTATTTGTTTTGGACAAAGCGTTTTGGTTTTGGCGCGGTCATTCCAGCCTTTTGTTTTTTGTCTCGCGTCATGCAATCATGATGAAATATTGTTTAGAGTTAATTAGTTACCCATAAGGTCTTTTTCTATTATATTGGATTGCTCAATCTAATAGAATAAGAAAGGTTGTGTTAATATTAACTATAGAAAAGAATACAAACACCCAATGGTTAGTTTTTGTGTCATTTGGAGACTATTTGGAGACAGCATATTTTAAATGCATTTTGTATTGTAATCCAAATATTCTATTGCGATAATTTAGTATTGTATCGAAATTCAATCTTCAATTTCTTATTATCTGAAGCATCTACGTCTTTTAATAATAAGTACGTAATTTGATTACTACTCTTTGTCTTTATATGTTTTTCTAATGTATGTTTTATATAGATCCTTGTATTTTGAACTAGAAGTTCATATCTACTACCTACTTAAATGGAAAATTTTATTTGAGAATTGTTATGTAGCTTGAATATCTCTTTGCACCGTTTCATTCTTACGCTATGTTTTACATGTTTATCTTTTTATGATATTCATTTTACTTTTTTATTTACCGGTACCCTAAATGAAGTATATATAGTACGGTCTCTTAATAGGATTTGACATTGCAAATACACTTAATAATAATGTTATCTACCAAAATTTTGTTGATAAACTGTATTTTGGATATTAATTGCAATTTATGTGTTAAACAAAATACATAATTCATGTACCTAATTACAGCAGGTATTTTACATTAAATGTTGGGCAAAAACCTTGGGTTTTATTAAAATATAAGATGATTAGTCTCTATAAGCTAAATGTCCTAAACCTTTTTGTCGGGTTGTAATTGGTTACGGTTATTAAAAATACAATTTAAGTTTGGGACATTAACAATTTATCAGAGGGTCTAAACGTCAAACATCATCTGCAAAAAGATGCCACTAAATGAATAAATTTAGATTCCAATGCTCGTGATCGATAGACATGTAGATCGAATCTATAGATCATATCGACTTTGAAAATGGAATGCGTGAGTAAGACAAAATATAATTAATGATGGTCCTTCTAAATTCGAATCGGTCTGGTGCAGACAACTTGGCGTCGTCGCAATAAACACAAGGCAAAAAAGTTTTGTTCAATTTTTTATTTTGTTTTTTATTTCTGCATGTAAAACGTTTGTAGATGCATGTAATTAATCATTCTTGGCTGCATTGTTGCATCTGTCATACCGGCTTGTAGATGTAGAGTCCGGCTATTGTTGAAGTTGGACCTTTGCCTTTTGATAACTACGAAAATATAATCATTTCGCCACCTGTGCTCTGATGTACCGTTTTGTGTTTTAGGAACTTAAGAAAAACTAAATTAGGTTATTATTCATCACTATGAAAAGGTTTTCTCACATGGCGAAATAATGTTGGGCTGTTATAAATGTGTATTACCTACTACTTATTTAATATTATTATATATTCAATAATTATCCATCTGACGTGTCTTATAGTTAGAATAAATTGTTTGTCGACTTTTAAGGTTAATGTTTAATGTAAATTTAAACAACAGAAGTAATTGAGGAACCAGAAAGCGATGGAACTGGACATAGTTTTCCATACATTTCGGAAAAATATATAGAAAACACTAGACAAATTTATGAAGAATTTACCCTACAGAAAACTTTCATAGTAATATTACGTACTATGCTGTTTATTTTATGTATTAAAACAAAGTACCAGGATATAATTAACGGTACAAATCAAAGCCTTTTTATTTTGTGTATATTTTTTTACACCAACCTGGGCCGATAAAATTTAATATCATTGGAGAAAATGGTTTTTATATCTAGTGATTTCCGGCAAAATTTATATCACTAAATTGAAAAATCATGGGTTCCCCATACAAATGTTCACCCTTTGTTTTACCTACTACAAGAAGCTTTTTAAATACAAATATAGTGTTACGATCCACAATAAGATCCATTCGGATGTTCAGTCGTCAAAAGTTACAAAAATCGCTCGCTCACTTTCGTAAATATAAATTAGTATATATACGTAGATTACTCTGGCTGTTTTCAGTGGGAAAGAAGAGTATCTCATGTTTAACGCGATAAAAAATTTGCACTTTATTTTAAATCAACCCCTAAAGATTTGAATTATTTTTCTTTTTGGAATAACATGATTAAAAATATTATGAACTGTTTCTTTAAAGAGCCTTCTTTATATTAATCATAATTGCATAAAGTCATTTATAGCTCAGTGCCTTATGTGAGTTATGATAGTTTCTTCTCAGAACTAACCTCATTCTAAACCACTAAACTACACCGTCTCAGAAAAAAAAACAAACGAATGCGCGGCTGGTTTTTTCTACTGACAACACCCAACGTAACTTTTTATGTACATCATTTTGAAAATTAAATTAGAGGTTATAATTTTAATATGATAGGTGTGTAAAATATTTCTTAAGGAATGTTTAAGATTTTTATCTTGAAAGGTTATTTATTTAATTTCCATCTCTACCTAAGTAGGTATATTATGCATTTATTTATATCTTTATTTTTTACCGCTAGACGATTTACCTAAAAGAAGAAGCTCGATTCGTCGTTTAGCAGTCAGTTTTAACCAAGCTAAACATGAAAATAAAAGTATCAGTAGTTATACTTCCATTACAATATGGTAGTAATACAAAGCAATATATTTTTAAGAAAAGTACACCGTTAAATTGTTATTTACAGTAGGTAAGTATGTAATCTAATTGCTATATTAGGTACTGTCACTATCGTTAATTAAGTAATAATCATTCGTAGATAGTTTTCTTTTCATGTATTACTGATGATATTGCATTATATTACGAATACGTACAAAAAGCGATTTAAATTCGCATCAACTCATTTTTTGCATATTTTAGGGGGAGATTATGATGATACTTTACTTGCATATATATTAGGTACGCGTGACACTGCCCGTTCTCTCCCATGAATTTCACAAGTAGTAAAACTATAAAAAAAAATATCCTCTATGACCTATGCAAACAAAGTTCAAATCTAGAACATAATGTCATAGCTCTATTTCTAGCTTGCGACAAATATCACACAAACTTTATGTAATTTTTTTCTTATTTAGCAGGACACAAGTTACACACGAACTTACATAATAATTGCCGAGAACAGTTGGCAAGGTCAGAAATTTACTTTCTATAATTAATTAATACTTAAAAAAATACACAGAAGAGGTTATTAGAATTTTATTATTTTTACGTATCTATACCATTTTCTAAGTGGAACATAAAAAGTAGCGGCTTAAACAAAAGAATGTTATCTCATGTAACAACATCTTATAGACAAGCTATAAAGATGGCATCTACAAAGAAATCGGCACAGATTGCTGGCCAAACTGCCGTTGTAATCAACCGATACTATTTTTAACGACATTGTTTTTGGGCGCGACATAAAAAATGCGGCGACGACAAAAGACGATCTTTACAAAGATCCAACAAACAGATAAAGGGACTATAAATAACGCCATAGTTTTTCTCTCTCCGTCGCGCGTCGTCCTATAAAAATCATGGATACAACTTTAATAATATTTGTTGTTATTTTATTAATATTTTACTAATGGGTTCTGCTTTTCGGTGTCTAAGATTTATATTTCAATGGAAAACATTAAGGGAGGCTCGTAAATATTTTTTTATATGTTACGCAGACTCTAAGCCAACAATGTTTTGTCGTATTGATTATTTCTATCTAACTAAACAATGTCAAGAATCTATGAATATTCAAGTTGTAGAATGATCTTCAAGCGAAAGCTGGACCCATATTACTCCACATCCCAAGTTCTTCCGAACTGTAAATTTCGACCAATTTATATACATACCTACTCTAAACATCGGAGTTTTCGTGGCAAGTAAAATTTAGTACAGTTTGTAGTTGTGTTGTCTTTAGTTACTTATCTCGGGTTTTTTTACGGGAATTTGCGGGATCCATATATTTTCATACTAAAAAATCTATTGCCTTGCTTGGAATAACCTCTGATTTTATTTGTAAGACAACTTTGATCTTCTGCTATTTTTCCCAACGTGAACGGTGGCTCAAGCTAAGCTCCGGCAAATGTTAGTATAATAAAATAATCTTCTATAATATATATAAAAGAAAGTCGTGTTAGTTACATTATTTATAACTCAAGAACAGCTGTACCGATTTGGCTGAAAATTGGTGGGGAGGTAGCTTAGAACCAGGAGACGCACATAGGATACTTTTTATCCCGTTGGAACCGGTAGGTGGCGCTGAGATAGGGTTCTACAATCCTCCTAATCACCTGGGCCGATTGTGGTGACTTTGTTTTTGTGTGTTTGAGTGGGTACCCGGATGGTTTAGATTCGCAATTGGAACCGGTAGGTGGCACTGGGATCGGGTCCCAGACTTTAATCTTTTCAGAGCAGGACAACGTCTGCCGGGTCCGCTAAACTATACATTGTAACATCGCCCTTCACATTCCCGCCAATTTCACACAGTTATGAAGTGAGGCTTGGAATAATTTTCGACAAAAACAAGAATTTTTCAAACGTTTCGAGTGGTATAATACTCGGATGGATACTCGTACAAATTTAAAAACTGTTTACAGTTCTCCTCAGCGACCCTTCTTCATTAGTTTACGTTAAGACATAATTACAGTTGGCATTAAGCGTGTAACAGAATAGTTGATAATAAACTAATAAAATAGACTTAAGCTATGCAGGACAGGGTGAAAAAGTGTTAAACAAACCTGTGGTAATTCCTACCCCTATGGTGGAGGGATCCGACGGCGAAAGTTTATTAAATCTTCTTTAGAATTCATTACAGCCCCGTTTCTAAATTAAGTTTCGCTCCCCAACCTACACTTTTCACTTTATGACTTGTTTTGTCGAACTTCGCACGCTGATTTAATTTTAAATATCTACGGAACTAACAAGATTTTTCGCAGCACTCAGTTCTCGGAAATGTTTATTATGTTTTTAGGGTTCAATATGTGCCTAGGTTTTGGCAAAATTTGAATTCTTACATTTTTGATATGTTCCCGTCCGCCTGATTTTATAGGTTACAGTAAATTTTGTCTTTATTTAAAAACTTTTGGGTCTGTATTGATAAAATGCGACAGTTAGGTGAAATCTATATGGCGCTATATAATGATATAATAAAATCGTAAAGCAACTAAAAATTATGGGTGGTCATTACACATGTATGTACCTAACCAGTACCTTCTCTCCGTGCAGGAACGGAAAAATAATACTAATTCTTGCGGCCGGGCGGCCTGTCGTAAGAGGCGACAAAACAACCCACAGCCAGGTTGTTTACAGTAACCTCTTTCCATCACAGTTGGACCGTCAGCTTGTCTGCTGTTTTCCAGCAATAAAATAACCAACTGAGGGTTAACTGTATTTTTCAATAAATAAGTATAGGTACATAGTCGTTTGGGGGTTTTAAGTCAATTCTTGAAAAAACATGGCGATGTTTTTAATTTAAAAATAGTTATTATATTATTTTTGAAATCACTTGGAGTTGGAAAATCAGTGTAAAATCCTGTTCCAAATAACTTCGACATTGATAGTCTTAATCAACATTTCACATCTACAAAGTATTTTGACAAAATGACAAAGTCAAACACATTGAAAAATCTTTCTTCTATTCCAACTCCTTTACATCCAAGTTTTATTCTTAGTCCTTTATCTGAATGTGATGTTAAAAATGCTATAAAATCTATATCTTCAAATGCAGTCGGCAGTGATGGTATTAGTCGTGGCATGATCGTGCCCATTCTTGATGTCATAATTCCCATTATAACCCACATCCTTAATTCCTCCATCACTTCTTGTACCTTTCCAGTTGCTTGGAAAGAAGCACATGTTATTCCCCTCCCCAAAAAACCGAATCCTTCGTCTTTTTCTGAATTCCGTCCAATTTCCATTCTCCCTTTTCTTTCAAAAGTATTAGAACGCCTAGTCCACAAGCAATTTAGCAGTTTCCTTTCTCTAAATTCATTAATGAATCCCTTCCAATCCGGGTTTCGTCCAGGCCACAGCACAGTCACAGCATTGGTCAAGATTACGGATGACATCCGGCATGGGATGGAGAATGGCCTGTTGACAATACTATCACTGTTAGACTTTAGCAGCGCCTTCAATAATGTTGATTACAACTTATTGCTTGGTATTCTTCGCACTCTTAACGTATCTCCATCAGTAATCGACTGGTTTCACAGTTACCTGCATGGGCGCCGGCAGAGAATTCGTATCGATGAGGCGTACTCATCCTGGTGTGGTTTAACTGCCGGTGTTCCTCAGGGCGGCGTTTTATCTCCTCTTTTATTTGCTGTTTTCATAAATTCTATCTCTGACCAATTGTCTTCTTCCTACCACCTATATGCTGACGATTTACAAATTTACGTACTACGTACACTAAATACTGCAATCAATAAAATCAACACTGACCTAGATCACATTCTAAGATGGAGCAAAAAGTTTGGACTTGACGTAAACCCACAGAAAACTCAGTTGATAATCGTCGGTAGCCCTAGGATGAATGCCAAAGTTAACTGGTCCTCCTTACCACAGGTTGTTTTTGACGGGACACATATTCCTCTGAGCGATACTGTCAAAAATCTCGGCATAATCATCGATAGAGAGCTGTCTTGGCGGCCTCACATCGCCGATTTAAGTCGCAGAGTCTTCTTATCTTCTAGATCCCTTAGAAGATTAAGAAACTTTCTGCCCACTGCTACCAAGATTACGCTCGCTGAGTCTCTCTTGCTTCCCATACTTGATTACGCTGACGCCTGCTATCTAGATTTAACCTTAGAACAGCTTAACAAGCTTGAGCGGCTTCAAAATTTTTGTATCAGGTTCATATTTGGTTTGCGAAAATATGACCATGTTTCCGAATATCGTAAAAGACTCAAGTGGCTTCCTATTCATTTTCGCCGGAATACTCACATTCTCACCTCCTTTATAACATATTATATACTCCTAATAGTCCCCAGTACCTTAAGGAACGTTTTAATTTCCTTCGCCTATCCACTGCCCACAATTTGCGCCATGATACGTATCGAAAACTCTTGACGCCTGCACACACTTCATCCTATTATGATAATTCTTTTACGGTGCAGGCTGTCAAACTTTGGAATATGCTGCCTCTTACTGTCAGAGAGGCCAAATCCTTACCAACATTTAGAAATTTACTCTGAAAACACTATTTGTCCACAAATAGCTATTTCTGATTTACTAATATAATCATGCTAAGACATTTATTTATTATATTAACTTATGTGTTATTGTATATATATGACTATGTATATATGTATGTATGTATTTGTATATTTATTTCTTAAATTAGTTGAGTATTTTTGTATTGTGTATCTATTGCCTTTTTCCTGCACCACCTATTTCGCCTGATTCAATCTCTGTTAGGTTGCCTGGAAGAGATCGCTTTGAGCGATAAGGCCGCCTGTTGTATTGCCTAGAAAATATTGTAAACATGGTCTGTTTTTGTAATTGTATATTTTGGTGTGCGATAAAGTGTTATCTATCTATCTATCTATCTATTATTGTTAATATATAGCCTATATAATAATATATATTCAATTATAAACTAGTACAGTGAAGAAAACTTATATTGTATTGTACGTATAATCCCTTAAGACTATAAGTAGAATACTGAAACTATGTTATCGAAGTCAATGAGGTAAAGTTCCTTGAAGGTTGGCTACGTTACCTCGTGGGATCGTCATACTGATCCATTATCCAAGGTAGAAGCCAGCGCTCTAGTCACTTGAAGAGTCGATAAAGCATTATGAGAGCTTACATATTAGCTATCGACAAAAATATGTATGTCCCAGCACACACTTTTAAATTGTGATGTGGAAAATTGTGAAAAAATGTAGTCGGTAGAAGTGAAAGAAACTTTCGACGAAAATTGGTTTGAAATTGACTCTTGTCACACCTACAGAGTCCTTTATTGTGCTTGGACTATTCCGCACTTGCCAGATGTTTTAAAAGATAAATTTAGGCCGATTCAATGTTGGGACTTTTATGATATACGTTTTTAGGGTTCTGTATTAATTTTGGCAGAAACGGAACCATTTCAAGCTCTGTTCGTCTGTCTAAATACGTCACGGAAAATCTCCACGAAAATTATCGGTCATTAGATATCATATTTGGCAAAAGGGTATACATAAATATTTTATATGCTGCCTACCTTAGACCATTAACAGAACGATAACAATGAGGCTGGCTGGCTAAAGAATGCCGATTTTGGAATAGGATGCCGATCGCGCTGTAGTGCGTTACAAGTACGCAGACGGGATACACTAGTTTACACACACAAGGTTGTAGAATAATGAGATGCACATCATTTGACGTAAATAGTAATGGCAGCAATAAGTAAAAAAGTTGAAAACGCTTAAAGTGATTAGAACGCTTACCACGGACAACTGGTCAGTATGGTAATCCAGGAAGATAACTGTGGAATGCGTTGCCTCTTATTGTCAGAGAGGCCAAAATATTACTTAGTTTTCGAAAATCACTTAGAAAATACTATCTGTCTTTAAATAAATATGCTAATTAATATAATAAACATTTACTTATGTAATACATGTTAATATAAAATGCTTGTCATATATAATGTTAATAAATATATTTATTTCGATAATTTCGTATATGTAATAATTTATGTTATGTATTAAATTTATAATTTAGTTTGAGTACCTATGTATAAATACCTATGTAAATTATACTGTCCTATCTTTTTCTGCTCCACCTATAATACATCGCCAGATTAGTTAAGAATTTCTTTTAAGCTATTGCCTGGAAGAGACCGTTTTTAGCGATTATGCCGCCTGTTGTCTTGCCAAGAAGTATTCTTATCATGCATTTTGTTTTTGTAATTTTTATTCTGGAAAAAAATAAAGTGTTATTTAACCTTATTTAACGTTGTAGAAGTAGGTATACCTACAGCTTTCGTTGCAGCTTTACTCTAACTATACTTTACCGTAGGAGACGATGATCACGGATCAGTATTAGACTACTAGTAGTAGTAATTACTCATATTATATGTATTATTAACTATTTTTAAACCATATGAAATGTGCATATATACAGTATCACCGATGTTATAATAATTTTTTAACTTACTGCTATAATGTCGCTGAAATGTAAAGAAAAACATTACAAAACAAGAGTTAGCAAGATGCGATCAGTCCAAGAGGTTTTCCTTAGATGACGACGGAGGGGTGAAGCAAGCGTGCTGGTTGCCAGGCAACGCGCCGCGGGTGGGCGTGGCAATCGATACCACCCTCGCCTCACCCAGTCACCTCCTGTCCTCACGTTTAAGCCCTTTTCCTTTCAATGTTACAGGACTCACGTTACAGCCAGCGTAGAAAGTACTGAAAATGTTTATTTGTCTGTAACCGGCATTACAATATAAAACATTGTAATACTTGCTATTTTAGAAATTGGAAGGTGAGTTATTTTGTTTAATATTTTAGTTTCGCGTACCTAATTACAAACCAGTTTTCATGACATTTGTGAGTACTTTACCCTGGAATATGAAGAAGAATAAGTATCTCAGTACATATGGGCAAATTCAATAACGTTTAATAATGATGTTTGCGAAAGAGTTTTAAGAGGTAGCTATAAATATCCTATAACTATTTTTTGTTTTAGTTTAGTAAGATATTTTTTCTTTTACACATCTTTAAGGGCTTGAATCTAAAGCATTAAAACATTGAGAAGAACACAATAGGAGTACACTAGGACTACATGCAAACTAATAATTAAAGGAACAAGTATAACTTCAAATAGGGTACTTCGTCAACATAGAACATACATATTATCACGCCTGTTTCCCATTGGGGTAGGCAAAGACGATGGATCTCCACTTGCTACGATCTTGACAAACACTTTTCGCTTCATCAACTTCATTAATCTTCTCATACATACACGCTTATTTAAACTACTTCTTATCTGAACATCGACATAGAACATCTGCAAATTATTTACAAGTCGCTTATCGCACCTTTACATTTTCAGACTCTAATGTATGTTTGTATGTATTATAAGTACCTATATTTATTAGGGTGACCAAAAAAATTATTTAATTATTTTTTTTAGCAACCATGAAGTTATCGTCCAAGATGACGCAAAAAAAAATTCTGATAAAGTTTGAGCTCTTAATATTAATTTTCAGAGGTGTCACATCGTCATTTTCGATTTCCCATTTAAATTACACAGGATTATTTTTACATTTTTTTTCGAATTTTGATGTATCTCAACGAGTTATTCTGTGGTAAAAGTAAATACATAATTTTGTAGGAAATTGAACGGCCTACAAAAAAGGTCTGATATAATTTTTCGCTAAGTCAACTCAGTTAAAAGTTATTCGCAGTTAAATTTCAACCTAAAATAATACATGATGACTTTCACAATCTTTTATAGTCTTTTTTTTTACAAAAAAATGCCTTAAAGACATAAAACAACATATGGTTCGTGCTTTTTATCATTTTTACTTCCGAAATTTGTTACTCGCAAAAAAACGATCCACAATTCATTCACATCAAAATTTGAAAAAATATATAAAAATAATCCTTTGTAATTTAAATGGGAAATGGAAAATGACGACGTGACACCTCTGAAAATTAATATTAAGAGCTCAAACTTTATCAGAATTTTTTTTTCGTCATCTTGGACGATAATTTCGTGGTAGCTAAAAAAAAATTAAAAGTTTTTTTGGCCCACCCTAATATTTATTTGTATATATTAGACTGAGGCAAGAAAAAGATTATATTTTTATTAATATATCGAAAATATATATTATTTGAGATCCCAAAAAATGATTATTGTGAGAATTTGTATTCTTAATATTAGTTTTAAGAGGTCTATAATCGCAAATTTAGACGTTTTTTTTATTGAGCGGGTGACTGTCTCAGAACTCCCAAACCATTGACTTAACGAATTTACTCCGAGAAGTTTTTTGAAGGAAATTGTTCTCTACAAAAAAGGTCTAATTAAAATTTCCCGTCACATGAACTATTTCCTTACGTTCATGCCTTAATAATTGGTATAGTTTTACAATTTGACCTTTCAGTTTTGCTATTTTGTAATTCATGTAAAGTGGAAAAAATTAATAAATGTTCTTATGGGAAATGAAATGTTCTACAAAAAGTCCTTTAAATTTTTTTGGCTCCATTGACTCTTTCAAAAGTTATTTGCAATTTCCTTAAAGAAATCTTTTTAACTTTAACCTTGAATGTCCATTAAACCAATAGCTTACTTCGAATCCGGCTGGAATTTCAAGACAAGCGTGGATGAAGTCGCGAGCATATACTAGTAAATATTAAAATTGCATTAACACATCATGATTACGCTGTATCAAATTTTTATGAAAGTAATAATTGTTCGCTCTTTATGCATTAGTTTTTAAATGAGGTATGTTTAAATCTAGTAATCAATAGTGGGGTCTCTTACTGTAATAGAGAACTAAAACTTATCTATCTTCTTTGTAAGATACACTTCTTAGAGTGTGTTGCGGAATCAAATAAGCTAATTATACCTCCGTGATTCTACCACCGGACAAACAGACGTATGAGCTCACATCCTGATACATGGTCGAAATATTCTACAAGGCGACAAAGCGGTTTTTAAGCATACTCCATCTTAGACCATCCACTAGACATGAGGGCCTAAAGCGGTCGACTTTGGAGGATCGCTTAGTGAATTGTCACGAGTCTAGATATAATAGTCGTAAGACATAGCACGAAGTTCCACTTTGAGTTGATTCTTATCATGTTCATCGAATGAATGTGCGAAAACGACATCTTTAGGCCTTCCAAATTAACTAATACTTCAAAAGCACTAAGGGTTAGGGTGACTGCTTCCTAATTCGTCAAATCTTTTAATGTCACTGTCAAAAAGAAATTGCGTTTCCCTCCTCAGATTCAGCAGTGCGTGAGTGTTGCAGACAGTTCTTTTCGACACTCTACCTACAACGTACCTACTATTTGTGCACAAAGGTCGGCTGTCGTATACATCCGAACCGGGTCGGGAGGGCGCGAATTATGACCTGTCAACAACAGAGCGCTCTACGCGTATATGATTATACCTGGGGCTAATGTAGACATCCTCTTTGCTTAATAATTTGCCCTTGTCAATTGTGGATCGAACTTCTTTCTTGATTTTGGACATTAGATATGTTATAATTATATTTCCAAGTTGTTTATAGCCATAATTAGTAAGGCTTTAGAAGCTATGTCGATCAAAGCGCAAATGTTTTTAATGATTTGATTTTAAAAAGATTTTTTTGACCTGGGTTAATCGATTTTTATGTGTAGAAATAGTTTTTACTTCTTTGTACTTTCTTAATGGTCGAGGAAATGCACGGATTACCGTGGATATTCATAAAAAAAGTCATTTATATAACTGGGATATTAATTGTATACTTACACGATACACAATTTCTGATCAGAGTATTAAAATTGGGTAGATGATAATATTTTGCAATAAATTCTAAAATAACGTTCACATAACAGATCAAGCGTTAAAATACCGTTATCACCATACTTTGCAATAACGTGATAGACATAATTTTAATTACTATTTGAACCATAATTAATTTATGGTTTAAACAGGTGACGCTATTTGATTCCTTGAAGTTATTAGTAAATACAGGCGGATTTGGCGTTTTGTAAGAAGATAAAAAGTTTGTCAGTTGATAAGACTATCCACTACCTAATTAAGAACCAGAGATATGCATATCATCAACACCTTTCTGTTTTATGTAAACGACTAAATAATCTCGCTTTTTAATTTTATAACTCCTGAGATATTAAAGTTAACGGTATTAAAATTTCAAAGCTTATCTAGAACATTTTTGGGAAATAATATTCTCTACTTTAAAAATGTAACGATTGGTTTTGGCCCACTACCCTTCAGCCAGGCCTGCGTTTTTGGATACACATATCATAAAAGAAATATTGTGCAAGTTTCTATCGATCAGAGGGACGTACCTGTGAATGAGTAATAAATAGTAGACGCATTTTAAATAGAATAGAATATTATAGAATAAACATTTATCGCCTTACTTATAATAGTTTGTTAAATTTTAAGAAACTGCTCAGCAACTGATTTACGAAAAAATTACCCATAAACTCCTCTTAAGGATTAGAGGTGGTAGTAAAGTAACTCATAAATAACTGTCAAAAATAACCAATATCGAGAGGTAGTTAAGTGACTGCTAAGAGGCAAGATGGCAAGTTTTATTTGAAACAGCCATTGATTAGGGGCTTAAGAGTCTATTATTTAAGAGATGGCTAATCATTTCTTAACGAGATTATTATAAGGCCCTATATATTGTATAAACTGTCACAATCATAAAATTACAAAGTTTGTGGAATTTTTTGTTGGATCGAAAATTTATTTTTCCTGTTATAAAAGTATACGTAAAATATTAATATACTACCTTACAAAAGTTAACAGTTAACTTTGGATGTTGATTTATATAAAATTAGGCTTAACGTTTATCGATGTAATTAATTAACACAATTTGTAAGAGTCATTTAATTTTACTGCGGATAGTTCTGCGCTAATATCTTCCACGTTTTATTTGACACAGATGTTTAAAATATATACGTAAATTATTTATTCTTAATCGATTGTCCAAATAATGAACTGTTTGAGCAGTTATAATTTAATTTTGTTTACTATAGTGTTAAAATATACCTTTACTAAAGTTAATATCGATTAACATAATTATGAAATTCGTTTTTTTAGTCCCGAGCACTTATATGTTTAAAAAAAAAACACTTTTGTCTATCAGGATCCCTTTTATTTGACTATTATGAATAGTAAGGGACTTGGAGTCTCGATATACGGGACCTCGAAGGTCTACCGGACCGATGTGGTATTAGTCGAGCAATCCAGCCGGCAGGCATCAACCAGGTCCGTTGCCGTAGAGCTGTGGCTAATAACCAAGAGAACTCTGTGAATTTCGAAAAAGATTTGGTATTTATAGGCAATTATTGCTGATCGACATTTTGGAAATCTATGTCAATTGAAGTATTCGACTCAGCAATGAGTGCATACCGAATAGGGTTGTAACAGTTTGTAAGTGAGTATTGCTTAAAAATCAACATTATTTTAATAATTTTCTTTTTTTATACAATGACACTATTAGAGTTGATGGCTAAAACTTGAAGAGTTTGAATGTCTACTATTTGTCTAATGTGAACAATATTTTTCTTTTTTATTGTTTTATTTATTTTATTTTATTTGATTATTGTTTGGTTTTAGTTTTTATGTAAGAGTTGTGTTCGTTTAGAAAATCTCGATACTTTTGTAAAATGCCTTTTCGAGTTGTCACAGTAATAGTATCTATGTATTTGACACCTCGCTCCAGGCCGTGGTACGTACCATGGTCGGGAGCCGCACTGGGTGGGACGCCGTTTCCTCCTTCTGTGAGCAAGTCATGTTTGCGAAGGAGGAGGCGGCGGAGCGGGAGCGTGAGCGGACCTCCTTGCTCCGCTCCCGCCAAAGGAGGACGCGCCGGCGCCGGAGGTCGCATATCGACCTCCGGCCGCCGTAAGCGGCTGGCGCGGGTGGGGCCCCTTGGGGTATAGGGCTTCTCACTCATCTGCACATGCCGTCGAGATGAGAGCGCGAGTGGTCCGCGCACGTTCTTCTCTCTTCCCGTGGGTTGCGTTACAAACTGCCCACGCCCGGAAAAGACCTAGTAGATGGCCGGGGGCCTAGTCCCCGGCAATGGAAGAGGCCTAGTGAGGGAGGCCCACGCCTGCCAGGGCACGCGGAGATGGGAAACTCGCTGTCCCGTAGCCCTGGCATAAGGCGCAGGACGGAATACCCAGGGGTTTTAGTGGGTAACCCTAACTGAGGAGTGGCAATAGCGTGGCACCAGTTCTGACTGGGCGCGCTAGTGCCACCCCTGATCTGGCGAATCCCACACTCACGGCCAAAAAAAAGTCATCTACAATGGCTAAAACTACGGTCGGGGGATAAACGGGTACGGCTTTTGTGTGTTATCTACATTATTGCTTGAAGATGTTTAAAAAATATTTATGCAAAGTTAACAACTGTCTGAATACATAAATCTTGCAAATCCATATTTTGCAGATGTAGAAGAAATTGATAAAATTTATCATAATAGGTCATAATTTAAAATAACGGCTGCGGGCATACGCCTCTTACGACAAGTTTCTGACCTCATATTGTAATAATGACCATGTGTCGTCATTGAAAAAAAAACACGAAGAATCTTGATAAGTAATATCAAGATTACTGATGTGTGAAACTCGTCAATCCGCTTAAGACAGCTTTTGTGGTCTGCTATCATTATTTAACTAAACTAATCTCTTCTCATTAAGCATTAAACCTTTCCTAGCCATTTGTCTCTAAAATGGAATGTTGAAGTGAGACAGTTATTAATTAATTCAGTGGAAAATCGAATAATCTTAAATGTAAACAATACATAATGAGATTTCTTTTTTGTGGGCTTCGTTGGTGGAGCTTATTTGTGAGCTTGTGGCCTTCGTGGGCAATTAATACAAATCGCCTCGGTCGTCCCCGGACTAGTCCCATGACGATCCGTCCAACAAATATATGGTCCATAAAACTACGATTACGTTTTATAAACACTACGTTTATAACTACTTCATGATTGTATTATTTATTTTACGTAATATATTACGTTGTGTAGGAGATTTTGATTTTTTTCAAACTCGGCTTTCAAATATTTAAAATTCTCTGGCACGGTACACTCCATTAATTTATAGTATTCGGCCGTGTTGAGTAAGTGTGGAATGTGCTTTTTTATGGAAAGTATGGTTTTGAAAATAAGATTTACATACTACTGGCTTTTCTAGCAAATAACATAAGTATGCTGTTTTCAGGTTATATACTATTCTACACCATCTATACTAATATCATAAGTTTGGATGTACGTGTGTTGCACAATTAAGGTAGAATGACTGAACGGATCTAGTTGAAATTTAGCACTAAGAAAGATTGTAGTCTGAAATAGCACATAGAATATTTTCTATCGTGAAAAAAATATTCGAATCCCATCTGACAATTCTAGCGAGTGAAGCCGTGGATAAAAGTTAGTATTAAATAATAGTAACTATTTAATTATTTATAACAAAAAAATAACTACTGCGTGTGTGTATAAAATTCATGATTGAATTAAAATAAGCCATAAATATGTTAAAAATAGTCGAATTTGAAATAAAAAACAACAATTTAAAAGTAACAAATATTTAAAAGTTCCAATTAAGTAAATCAAGTATTGATAGAAAAATGTCATCATATAAGTGCATTATATTATTCTGTATTTAATCTTAAGTAAACATATTATTATTGTAGGAGTATCTACAGAAGATACGCTAGCTGATATTAAGTGCTAAACGTAGTTTATTAATTTAAGACAGAGTTACTAATAGTAACATACACAAAGTAAGTAATGAAATAAACAGGCCTTTTTATGCTATAATATGGAAGGCCTTCTACACATTATGAAGTGAAGTTTAATGGGGATAAACTACGGCGAATAATACATAATCCTATTATTTACTAAGACGCAATAACGTGTGCACCCATAAACAAGTGGCATGAGCGCTAAGTATTTTGTCATTGCCATACATTTTTAATCTGTCCGTTTAGCTTCAATGCTACTTGGTTAGGGGACTAATGCTTAATCTTGAATAAATTATCTATTATAAATCCGTTTCCATAGCTGTGTATCCACATTGAGGACGTAGTGCAAGGCATGGAGGCTGTCGGGCGCGAGCTGGATGCGCCCGCACTAAATTTAAATATTTTAATCCTTAATTTAAATTTTTGACATTTTTATTTTATGTTGGTATTCGTGTAGTTTCATTTTTAATGTTATTTGTCATATTCAGGAGACGGCGCGACTCGTGGCTGGCGCCTTGAAGGCCCATTCGTTTGTAATATATTGTCAATGCAATAGTAGGCATACCTATAAAAAGTTCTCTTCATTGCCCATTTACTTCTAAGGCGTAGATATGAAATGAGAACATTCTCGTTTCTTTTATCTATTCTCTTATTGGCTAGGTTAGCTGTTCTAAGTATCAATTGTTGGCAAAACTTTAAATAGTTTATTGTCGTATCGGGTAATAGTTACGACGCGGGACGTTAGAATATCAAGTTTTAAAATTTGTATAGAACTCTTATAATTTTACGTTATATAACTTTCAAATAAAAAAATTGTCATGATATCTTTCTATTATGAATACTCGTACATACTAGTATACGTATATAGTATTATTCGTGGTGTTATAAATTAGATTTAAAATATAACACGATTAGAGACGGTATTTATTGAAAACAGGACAACTGTTTTGAAAGAATCAAAATCTATAACCCGATTTCAGCGCCAACTACCGGGTTCAATTGTGAATCTAAACTATCAGAGACACAAAAAATATCAACAAAATCGGTCCAACTGTTTAGGAGGAGTTCAGTGTCCAGTTCATACATGAACAGAACAAGTATAATATATAAATATTTAAATAATAAAACGCAAGAAAGTAAGAGTAATGATTCGTGGCGTCATCTAGCCATGTTCAATTTAGGAACTTTTATAATTATATTGTTAGACGATTGAAATTGCAAGGATTCTTCTTACTATGATTAAATTATTAATTAATTATTATAAAATAAAAAATGGTTTTGGAGGAAAATGGGAACTGAACTTGAAAAGTTAAAGGTGAGAAGAAATGAGTGTCTAATCCAGATGACTTTAGGGTAATATATTTTACTTTTTTTCAAATCGTGTTGTTGTTTTATAATAAATGTGCGAGGTGTACAGTGAATGGCCGATCTCGGTGCGCAGGTTAAATGATATATGTAAATCATTATAATACATATTGTCGGTCATTAGTCATTGCGGTCATTTAATCATTGTCTGCAATTCCATTCATTTATTGCAGTCCCTTTTTAATAAATAAATTTCAAATGAATACAATAGTAATAGTTATCACCAGTGTTACTAATTCAGGAACCTTATTGTTAGATTGGTGGCCGATCTGTATTCCTTACTAGCTGACCCAACAAACTTCGTACCGCCTCAGAATCAATATTTTTCATATTTACTCACCTTGTAAACTTTCCCTGGACTTCTATAAATAATTTAAAACCAAAATTAACCAAATCAAAAGCAATAGATTTTTATATATAAGACTATTCATTTACTTGTTTTACCATGATCTGTGTTTTCACATGACTTATATGGAGCTTATGCCTAACCAATAGTAAGGCAAGTGTACGATCGGTGACATACAGGAACCGGCCATGAGTCTACATTAGACAGTTTATTTCTGCCTTTCAATTTGCATGAATTAACCAAAGTGATCCATCCATCCACAGTCGTGATAGCGTAATGGCTATTTGCTAACGCACGTGTCCCGAACTCAAGGGGCGTGGGTTCGAATCCTGGCTGGAACGCATGCACCATTTTTTTGGGACCTAATGTGCATATTGTTACAATTATCACGTGCTAACAACGGTGAAGGAAAACATCGTGATGAAACCTGCACATCGAGATAACCGATATGTCAGACCTACCAAGCCGCCTTGGACAAGCGTAGCGGGTATTCTGTCCGCTTCCTTATAGTGGGAGGCACGAGCCCAGCAGTGGGATGTTTATGGGCTTTTAGTATTTATTATAAACAAAAATAGTACCTATATAAGTATTATTTATTCTTATTTCTGAGTATATGCATCCTGTGAGAATAATCCACTCAAGCGAAGTTACTTTGGCAGCAGTGTTTGTATGTAGGGTTTTTGGTAAGAAAGTCCTATCATGCATCTTTAAATTCCGGTTACGTACGGACCATCCGCTTCGGAGCCCGGGGTCCGTCTTCCTACTATTCCATTTCCCCTTTCGGTGGTCAACGGCATATTTGTTTGTTAATTTTCTGAATTAGCGTCTTGAATTTTCTATTGTAATACTTAGTGATGAATTAGGCGGGGATGTGTTACCATTTTAGAAGTGCTTGTCTTACTAACATTTTAATATTCTGAGCCTATACAATTGTGTAAAAGGTGTACTGATTTTTTCATTACATTAGATATATATTGTGGCTCCTGAATAATTTTTTAACGAAAACATAACCGAGTTCAAATTAAAAAGCAAAAAAATAAAAATTTGATGACTTGTTTCTACAACACCTTAAAGTCGGTGCGAAGTCAAACATGAAAATAACTATATTTTGCACAGTTGTTGTTGATTTTTATGTCTTACTTGGCACCAACTTCAGCATCTTGTAGATAGATGTCGATTAAATATTTATTTTTTGCTTTTTAGTTTGAAGTCGGTTTTGCTTCCGTTAAAAACATCCTTTCTAATTGCGCAAATACATACTTGAATAGCTTTAGAAATAATATATTAAGCGCTTGTAGAAATTATAGCACTGGCACGCGTATACGAGGTTCTCACTCTTCGGTGTACACGCATGTAACAAGGGTTGCTCAGTTGCTCTCGATTTCCCTGAGACCCATTTATCTGATCCTGACTTGTTGACCATGGTACTACCTTGATAGACAATTAAATAAAAAATAATTGAAAATCAGCTAAAAATTGACGGAGTGATCACGTAACAAAAAAAATATATATATAAGCTTTTTTCTAGGAATGTAGGCGCTCAGCGTTCAGGAATCCACTCACCAGATCCTTACTTAGTGACCATGGCACCACCTTGTGAGTATTGACTTCGAATAAAAAATAAAGTTTAAAAATCGCTCAACAATTGGCGAAGATATCGTGTAACAAAGAAGTCGATCAAGAAATTTCGAGGCTTTCTCATAATTTCACTGGGATCCACACACCAGATCCTGACATGGTCCCATTGTCAGGGACCAATTCGGGAGTATATATTCGTAAGGGCGATTAAAAGAAAAAAGAAAATGAAAATCGGTTCACAATTGACGGAGAAATCGAGAAATACACAGATGAATTGAGAACCTCTTTCTTTTTGAAGTTGATTAAAAACGTATACTCTTGGCGTCTTCAAGTCTCAAGTTGAAGTTGTGAATAGGTATTTTCTGTGTAAGCGTGCTCCAACCTACGTACTTCAGCCGTATCATTGTCTGGCATTCGGCGAGATCGTGGTCAAATGCGAACTTTTTATCACAAAAATACTTAATAATGCAGCAAAATGAGATATTCAGTTACTGACCAATTAATTTTAATGAACCATCATCTAATTATGAGTAGCTACGGGGAAAAGAGTCTACCACAAACTTATTGTATCTTATTAAATGAATTTGCATAATTTTTAAGAGTTCCTAAGGATATTATCTTGATCGTATTAAATTTATATGATAATAATAAAAAGCAACGGAGTAAAGTTAACAACAAGTTTGGTTATTATCACTATTATAATTTCGACCCCACGTCGCATGACGAGGTGGCCGAGTGGTTAAGGCGTTGGACTGCTAATCCAATGTGCTCTGCACGCGTGGGTTCGAATCCCATCCTCGTCGATAGTTTTTTTATTGTCTTTTTTGTCATTTATAAGACATTAAGTAGATACATAAAGATCTTTTCATGAAATATCCACTTCAATATTGTCTTTATTATTTATTATAAGCTGATGATTTCATTATCGCTCAAGGTCGTGCTGATAGTATAAATATTAATTAATAAATAGTCCCTGAGAAAAATATTTACTATCACCACACGCGCCATATCTTACAGAATTTAAGTAATTCGATTTTATCTTTTAATGCAATTTTTCACTGTGCCTCATTTTAACAACAAATTTTAGAGGAATTGCAATTTATAGGTATATTATGTCATGCAGAATTGTATAGAAAGACTCAATAACGCCTTTTGGAAACCATAGGGTAACTGTGTTTACATAGACTTTTAACAAGAACTTGAAGAGTAATATTTTGTATTAATTAAAAGTGGAAAGTAATTGTAAAACTATCAATATCAATCAATACAATTTGTATTGATTGATATTGATAGTTTCAAACAAGTAAATACATAATTAATTTGAGTTAATAACAGTTGAGATTTTCAACACATTTTGAGCTGTTGCAATATTTCCCGTGTTTGGCATCAGATAACGGCCTACAATTTAGTTGAGGCTTTTGCTAGAAGATTATTCTAAAACTTGAATACACAATAAATACTCGATACTGGCTAGATACACAAACCGTACAGAGTCACATTTAAAAGAAGTGTTTAAAATTTCCTATAATATAGTAAGGCTAAGTTCATTTTAGGCCCAGGCACAACACACAGGTGCATTTTATATTATTCATGGTGTTACTGTAAATAAATGGAATAACTACTTAAAGCTGTATAGTCTGATTTAACTTGATATATATTATTGTAAAAAGTCTCGGTAAAAACTTATTCCAAATGCCTTCAAATACCGCAAAATGAACGATTCTGTATAAGTAATGTACATCTACTGTTTTTATTTGACTACGGCACAATAGAAAAGCATTAAGTCAAATCAACATTTCTTAATAACTATAATATCATTTTCAAGAAATTAAGTAAGTAAATTTAAAAAAAATAACGGTTTGTATGTAATAAGTATTTTGTTATTTAAAGACAGTCGTAACCTGCAGCACTTGTATTTACACTGTGTCTCCTAAACTGAGTTTGGTGCATCGCAGATAATTAGATGTGGCGTGGCATCCCCCGCACACGCGGCGGGCCACGCGACACGCTCTCCACGCATTGTTATTGCAGTTATTTATGAATATGGTTTCGCGCTAAGTCGCGCGTCGCGGCGATCGGCGACACGCGTTGAGGATCCTCTGATGGATGTCTACATGCCCTTATGAACACTTATTGAACCCCGCGGCTTAATTTTGCATTAAGCTGCAATGATTTTGACTCCTGTCTGCATTGTTATATTGTATCGTTCAGGCAAACTGCTTTCGATATGTGGTTGTCTCAATTCTGCTGTGTAAAGGATGCAAGTGCAGGGTACTTACTACAGTTTGAAGGGTACTAGGCGGATTGATACAAATAAATATATAAGTCATAAAAACAATCCAAACTTTAGGAAATTTAGGAATAACTCAGTGTGGTTATGAAAAAGTCAACGTGTAGACGCCACATTTTGACACTGACCAGTGATGAGCCTGTATACATAGGAATGCATCCAGTGATAAGCCCCAATTAATGTTCGACTATTGTAGGAAATGGAAACAGAAAAGACTGGATCTGAGTTGTTATGCTAAATTGCTAATGGAATTTGGGATCTGTTACAACGCTCTCTGCCTGTTATAGTATGAAAGAACACGTACCTCTGACAGTAAGGTAAGAGAAATTAGATTCTCTAAAAGTATAAAATGTACCAATTCTTTATTACAAGTATCGATTTCATTTAATGGATACGTACACACTTCTCTAAACCACTTGGAAAATACTGTATCGTCTGTATCTCATTGGAATACGTCTGTATCCCAATGAGAATAGTTGGCCGTTTGTGGTCTTTACGGAACACTTTGATATACATGGCCCAACGAACTCAGACGGTTTTATTACATAACTCTTCAAATACTCGCATGGTAGAAGGATGATGCAACTTGTAAATAGTTTGTCGAAATGATAAATACGTAAGTAAACTTCTATTGGTGACCTGATAAGTAAAAGAACAGCAATCCTCTTGAATTTTCAGTGCTATTTATAGTTATATCTGTTGTTCAATGTCTTCTCATATTTGGTTTTGACCTCTAACTGAATAAAACAACAATAATTCCAAAGACACGAATCCAAAGAAAACAAACGGGGGATTATTGCAAGATTGTCAATAAATTATGAAAAATACGTTTGCTAGTGTTAGATGGATCCCCATCCCCATCCCGGGCCGGATCCCGATTGGTATCGGAAGTGAGGGCGGGATGGTTGGCGCGAGGGGCGACTTCCTGGTTCCGGCCTACTGCCGCTGAGGCCCGTAACTCATCATCAGCGCGCGCCGGGAGGGCTCGCTGGATAAGTTGCCCCTGTTCGCGTACACACAAAGAACCACTAAGACATGAATGAATTATGCCCTTTTTACTAGTAAAAAGGAGAAGGAAAACATAGATCTTCTTTTATTTGCAGTTTGTAGATATTCTTATAATAGGATTTATAAAACATATTTATGTTTTTCACGAAAATTTGTCCAAATTAAAAACTATTTTGGGAATGTACGGGTCATCAAAAACCGCGCGGCATATTTTTCATAGGTCATTAGTGCAGTCAAGTATGATCAACTGTCTAAAATATAGTCTAATACTTAGCAAGTTTTTTTATGATTTCTTTTATTTTGAATAATAAGCTTACTAAACTCTCTTGTGAGCTCAAGACTCACGTTTTGCTTACCAACCAAATCAAAGAAAGTCTCCAAATATGTCAACGACTATCATAATAATAAACCTTATTAATTAAAACCAGGTTCTAAAATTATAGCATTCAGCAAGCAGCAAATGTAATGGGTCTTTTTAGGGACCCGTAGTCATTTTGACAAAAACGGAACCGTTATGAAATCGTAGTGTCCGTCTGCCTGTCTGTCTTCGTCTTCGTCATAGTGTCTCTTTCTCAGAAACTTCTGGATTTAATGGAAGAGATTTTACAACAAGCTCTAGTCTAAGTACCGCACAAAATTCTGTAGTGAAATCGTGAAAAGTTTAATATATATAACTGGTAATTGAAAATATTTTTCAGTGCACATAATCGTCTGAGATATCATTTGTATATTTTGAAAAAACATAAGGATATTTTAAAATTATTATTTTATTTAAATCAATAGATGGCGATTGGCTCTCATAGTCGTGAACATTTAAACCAGCCATACTCAAGTTCTTTTATGTAAGGGCCACATAGACGTATTAGATGAGGTGCAGCGGGCCACAACATTATTTTATTTGGATGTTTTTATTACTAGAATACACAGTCCTGGTAGAAAGTGGTTATGATGCTTGATCTATGGACATGTGCAATACTAGAAGTTACCACTTACCAATATTATTAGTATTACTTTGATAGCCTTTATGTGTGATAACCTTTTAGCCTCTGAGCATAAGCCCGAATGATTTATAGTAGTGAATACCAGATGTCGCAGGTTTGATTCTTGATAAGGTAATTTCAGAACCGAGTTTGTTCTTGTCTAGGTGTTTCTGAAATTGGCGCCAGACGTGTGTTTTCTAAGTATACATATACCTACCAGAAGCGTATTATTTGCTTAGTGAGAGAATACGGGCAGGAAAAGTAGGACTAGAAATACAATCTATGGGAATTCATGCGCAATTATTTATTAAAAATCTTTTATAATTTGTACATCTGTATAATAGTTTGAGTATTGTTATTATAGAATTTACAATGACCTAAATATTGTTATATAAACGCAGTATCACAATGCCTATTTAGGTACGCACTAATTAAAATAAATTCAAGTGTACTAAAAATTGTGTGGATAATGCACTGTCCAAATGAAATTTAGTTTTTCTTGAACGTTTCAATATCGTCTGTTGAGTGCCTGTGAGATAAGTATTAACAATAGTCGCTGATATGTAAATTCGGGCGCGATACAAATGTGTTTTTGTTGTTTGTTGGCATATTAACTTACTTTGGTGGGACGTGAGGCTAATTCTGTATGAGGCGCGCTAGGAGGTCCCCAGAACACTTGTTCCGATAGCCAAACAATACGCTTCCCACCGTTCTGCTGATATCTCACTTCCTTAGTTTTTACTTTTATAAGTAAGTATATAATTTTATTCAGAACACGACTTACAAACGTACAATTAAGTGGAAATTATACCTTGGCGATATAATAACGTAAATGAACGATACTGCTTTTTATTAAGTTGTAGGTATAGATAGTAAAACAGTATCAACAATTTAATTGATAGTAACAGTAATAGAGTCGTTAACTTCTTGTCTAAATCTGGATTTATTTTGTTGGCCTCTGTGGTGTAGTGGTCTAAGCACTGGCTCGTTAGTTAATTATAGCGCAGTGGTTCCGTTTTCGATTTACGGCAGGGTTTTCGTAAACGAACTTTTTGCTATTTATCTGGTTTAAGTATCTGGACGTGAACATTATTTTTTTAATGTTAGTGATCAACAGTAATTTTTACTCGTTATTTTTACTATAACTCAACATATGATTACGCTTAAAATTAATAAAAATATTTATGATAATTATGTGTACACAATCGTCTAGCCTTTTTCACCGACTTAAAAAAAGGAGGAGGTTCTCAATTCGTTGGAATCTTTTTTTTTGTATGTATGTTCACCGATTACTCCGAGATTTATGATCCGATTTACGTGATTCTTTCTAAAGCTATTATTATTAATATATATTATCTAAAACATCTTGAAGTCGGTGCAAAGTAAAACATAAAAATTACTATATTTTGAAAATTACTAAGCACCGAGTTTAAGATGTTTAAGATAATATATATTAATAATAATAGCTTTAGAAATAAGTTATTTTATACTTTTTAGTTTTTTAAGTCGGTTTTTTAAACGAAGTTTTTTTTAGATGTCGGAACTTAGATAAAATAGAATAAAACTATACTTTTTGGCACATGGGTCGTACGCCTCAATGTGCGCTGGTTTTCACTACAAATGATAGTGTACCTACTTTTATTATTTGCCCACCCAGTCTAACAATTCTTTTGTCGTGGACTAACTGACTAACAATGCAAGAGTTATAAAACAGACGAATTTTATAATTTATCGTTTCTAATAAATAAAGATTTCAGTCGACTAAGAATGGGTCAAGGGAAAAACGACCGCCCGGGTTGCATATATTAGAATCCCAATTCCAAATCTATTGTATTTTAGCCTACATTCTTTTTTGCACGTTGTCCGAATATATTTGCAATTTTCGTTTTGAACATGCATTTTGATGATTATTGAACTACGTATTCAATAATCATCAAAATGCATGTTCAAAACGAAAAGTGCATATATATTCGGATTTTGACAGGTTGTACTCTGGTCTTGAAAAACTTTATAAAATAGATACAATACAATAAAAACTACATTTTACTCTTATGTCCAAATTGCAAGCAACTCGATTTCTTCTTTTTTAAAGAATATCAGAATTGCCGGTATTACAAAATCAAATAAGGTTTCTATATGTAATGTGTTTACTCTATTTGGGATAATGTTAGTATTGGTGACTGTGTCACACAGATGTAGCTTAGGGTTTAATTTGTTATTTCTGATGCGACATTGTTATTATTATTAATAATGTTAAACATTTACAGATAACGTATGTATTAGGTACAGTAATGTAGCTAATCACCGACGGCGTAAATTTTAACACTATAAACTAGACGCTTTTCCACCAACACTAACATTATTCCAGGTGGAAACGATGACTAAATATTTAGTTATATTGTTTTGGATAGCCAAAATAGTTCGAATTTTTATAGGAGTATGCCCTGATAGGCAACACTATAACGATTATTTATAGGTACCTACTAAGTACTAAACCAAATATGACTCAAGCGTGTCACAAATATTCATTTATTTATATACTTACTTTTTGGTTAGCAGTAGTTTACTAATCAAAATGCTTTTTCATACAGAACTAATCTAGATATGCTATAAAATCGACTCGAACCATAAGGAGACATTAATAAAACCCTCGCACAATATATCTTTTGAAAAATGTATTTTGTTTCTCGAACTATAGGTATTAACGGAAGTTATTAACTCTAGTCCAACGTTCTCGTATCTTGTGTGTTTTAATGATCTATTGGAAAATAGAAGACAATAGATAAGGAATCACTGTTCCGATTGGTTGCAGATTTACCACCTGATTATCAATGGCGATCGCACAAAACTGAAATCGAGTTGATTTTCATAAGTGTGGTACTCTTGCATTATGTTAAGACTCCCAGAGGGCATCAAAGATAAGTTGTGAATATATTAAATCAATGTTAAATATGTAATTTATGTTCAGGTTTTAAGCATGTCGTAGTGTAGTGCGTAAACAAAAAAGGGCTTGTCTGCACGTAGGGGCTGCGAGGGGCGGGGCCAGGTGTCACTCGCAGGCTGCAGATCTTATCTTGGATGGGGAGGCCCTCGTCATGCCGCCCGGTCGTCGCTGCCACAGACAAAAGAGTCATACAGTAAGCTCTCTCCTGCACAGTTTCAAATAACCTGTAGATTACAGACCTGGCTTTTGTTGTCATGATTATTAGACTAAATACCTTTTATAAAAATAACAGTGATATATATATTAGGAAAACATGATTTTCTGTATCATCTACAATTATACAACCTCACATACCTGTTTTTTAAATTAGGCCACCCCCGGAAGTATTATTTTATATATGGATATTGGATATTTCTTATAATTAAACTATAAAATAGAAAACTAAAATTAAATACTAAAACTAAATAAAAAAAGAGAGCAAAATTATAGATAAAATATTGGTCCCAATACCACTGTCACTTACCGGGAACGTTCCCAAAAGGCTGGCGGCGTTACCACGTTGAATAGTAATGCTTACCCTTTGAGCAAAATAGACGCCAACCTTTTGGTCGCCTGAGAGGTGGTCTATTAGGCGTAAGCGTCTAATAATTTATTTTGACGAGTTATAAAGTGTATTTTTATCTGATACTAACTACAACTCGACCAAATTCTCTACAAAATGAACTAATTTTTTTGCCTTCTGGCAATATTCTATTTTATCTGTAGTCAAGATTAGTGAACCATAAACAAAGCGAGTGTATCCGTGTTATTTTCATTTTAACGTTGATCCGAGTCTAAAATCCGCAAAAAAATTACCCAATACACATGTAACAATACCAAGTTTCACGTGAGTGGTAATTTTTAAAGTTTATCAAAGATTTCTAATGGAATTTGAAGCAAAAATCTTTTCGTCATAATTCGACGATATTTATTAAGAACAGCCGACACGATAGGTTTGTCAGTTTAGCTTCTTTTAATCAAATAATTGTTCTATTAACTATCACAAGGTTAAAACTTGCTTACAAAATTATAGATGATTATTAAAGTAAACGTCATAGGTTAGGTCGATAAAATGCATACGTCGTAACTAAAGCAACTTGATACTTACACGATGTTTGATGTGTGATTGATTTGTTTTGACTTTGGAGTTTAGACAAATTTTCGAAAGTGGCGCCGAAATCCCCTATTATTATCTACTTTATTTTGCCGCCCTGTAGTACATAAATGAATGACGCACACAACACGATTGAAACAATCCTCTATCTCTGTGGAAATAGATTTGGAAAGCCGTCAGCACGTCACTTGATAAACAACTGTCTAGGATTAGATGAAGTTTATAAAATCCTTAAACTCTCCTTTGTGTGGTTGTCTACAACTTTTTGATAACATCATAAAGTTAGCCACATATCTAAACTGAAGACCAAAGTGCACATCTTTCAGTACATCACTGAACAGTTAGATCTACGTATTTCAGACGTAGGTAATTCACTTGCTTCTCAACTTATAAACATTTGCAAGATTAGTCTGTCTTACAGTACAGGACTCCATGCGTCTACTGGTTGTAATACAATATACTGTGGTGCCGCTGTCGTCATTGTCGGCTATGGGATGCCCGCATTGGCGCCGGCTATGGGCCCACACATTCCCGGCAGTAATTCCAATGATATTATTTAGAAATTATCTGAATTCCAGACAGCAAATGTATTTTAAAGTTATGTAGGTAGACAAAATTAATTAATTGTTTTAATTAACAAATTAAACATTTCAGACCGTTAGAAGTAGATAATAGATAACATTAGTGAAAGTATTATAATAATTAACCTAATATAAGACATTGCTATTATTATCACCAACATCTTACTTTTCTTCTTTTTATGAACACACATTAAAAGAGTCACAAAGTTTTGTCTCTTTTATTGTCACTTTATAAAGCTTTCTACAAAATCATTTGAAGCGATATTTTTTTTTTTGTAAAATTGTATCGAGAAACAATGTGTCATTAATTATAATAAAAGCCATACGATCAATTATCTAGTTATTTATCAAGTATTGCAATACTTGGTATCATGCAAGAGCAATCAGTTCTAGTTCAGCAATTATCTCTACAATTCTTCGAGACAGTGCCGAGCTGTGCCAGGGCAATATGTTCAACATACTTTTTAATTCCAACATCAGACAGTCAAGAAGCAATTGCGATCGCATACGCACAATACGCAGGAGTGATATTTATAATAAGAAAACGCTCCTACCGCGCATGCTCCATAAGGTTCTATAAATTAAAGTACAGGATCGGCCAATCCCTGTTGAGAAACGATAAATCATCCCTTCGGACATGCAGTATACGAACACTGTCTCACTCCCACTCGCTGAGGCTTACGACCTTTAGATCATTTATCATTTTCTTCCTCTCGCTTCATCTCAATGATAAATTCAATTCTCTTTTCGAATATGATTGTTCCTCGTTTTGTTGTTGTGGTGTTTTATTGTGGCCATCGTCACGGAGTTTGTTTTTTTGATCGGAATCCGATCGAAATGATCGCGAGAATTGGATTTCCATTTTAGATCCCATGTCACGAGTGATCAATCTTTTGCTTTCGTATTTCGAACTTAGAGCTTTGTGTTTACAATGTTATATTTTAAACGACTTATATGTGAATTGTTGCCGACTGTAAGGGTTAATTTATTAGGTCATATTTTCAATTAACGTATTAAATACACCTGCTTCTATATTAATATTTGTAATTTAATGAACAACTAGTCAATAAATATAGCAATGAACTTATATTGATTAGGTTAAAATTAATGTTTCTATTGAAAAACTAAAACACAGTTCGCGTCAAATTTAAGCTATTTTCAGATTAACTGCAAACATCTGCACAAGGTAATGGAAGTACCAAGAGTATTCTGAAAGGAATATTTAAAGAATATTTTGAAGGTAGTATTGAAAGAGTATCCTGACGGGAATATGTCTCACTGATTTGGTTACTCATTAGAATTTACTAACTTAGCTGTAAAGTGGGTAATCTTCTCTGGTGGTAATACTACGATAATTTTATGTATGAAGTATATTTTTACTTGAGATAATTAGACTAAGTTGTTTTCTAAAAAATATTCTTTATAAATAGGTACCTCATTTTGTATAAGAAGCATATATTGCCCAGGCATCTTATTAAGCCGGGCATAAAGTTTAACGACCACTATAACAGCGTATCGGTAGGAAGCCATGTATTATTTTTAAGTTTTAGTTAATATTTATTCAAGTAAATATTTTATAATATAAATATTAGTATAGCAGTCCTACAAAGGTAAAGATGTCAGCCTATTGGGTATTTTTTAACCGACTTCAAAAAAGGAGGGGGTTCTCAATTCGTCGGAATCTTCTTTATTTTATTTTTTATTATATATGTTCACCGATTATTCCGAGATTTATGACGATTTACGTGATTCTTTTTTTGTTCGACGCGGACTAGCTGCCATTTGGTCCCCTAAAAATTTGACATACTTTGGCCCAGTAGTTTTCATTTTATGAACATTTTTTATGAAAAAATTTCCATTCCGTTCCATATGTACTACACCGATTACGCTGAGATTTATCATCTGATTTACGTGATTCTTATTTAGTTTGATGCGGAATAGTTGCTATTTGGTCCCCTAAAAATTTAACATAGTTTGGCCCAGTGGTTGTCTTTTACGAACATTTTTTGTTCCCGTTTTTTTGGGACCTATATTTTTAAAGGAGCGCGGCACCTTTCGTAGGTCTACCCATACATAGCTAGACACTAAAAAGTAACAAAAAAAAACTTCGTTTAAAAAAACTTCAAAAACTAAAAAGTAAAAAATAACTTATTTCTAAAGCTATAATTAATAAAAATAGCTTTAGAAATAAGTTATTTTATACTTTTTAGTTTTACCTGTACATGAAGCTGGTATACTCTATTTTTAGTTTTTGCTATTCTATTCATGACTGTAACAAATTAAACTGATTATTTTACATTTAGGACCGATTTTTCTATTATCAGATAGCAGTTATCAATCGAATAAATGCTCACCTCACTACATTCGAAAGTGAAACAATTCAACTGTTTTATTCATGCAACTGTGATTTTTAACTTTCCTATGTTGTATTTTATTCTATAGAATGACTTTTATCTGTTAATTGAAAAATCGGCTCTGATGAATTTTATAAATTTTGGGTATAACTAAGGTTTAATGTTTGAAAAATCCTTAAGATCTGTATTTATTAGTGATAAACTTACAGATATTTAAAAATCCTTTCATTCACTATAACCTCATTTACACTATAATAAATATACTATGTAGGTGCTGGCACTTGCTACTCAGCCTTCCATTGACAATACTTACATGCATACATGTAATAATATTCTCAAAAACTATCAATCATTAAACATAAACGAGCAGAACTAAAGAACTTTTGTTTAATGTACACCCGACCTAATATTAAAAAAATATTTTGTGCTAAGTGCCTAAGAAAATTTGTTTTTGGACGAACAATTTTTTCGAAAAGATTGCTTCTTACGTCTCCCATATCCCTGTCCAAAAGACACTTGTGGCTGTAAATTCAAGGTCTACTAAACTGCATCATTCAGGGAATTCGAAGAAGTGACATTCACTGGTGATGCAAAAGTTGTCGGAACTTAAATAAAGATTAATTAAAATAAATTGTAGAAGTATCGATCGAAAAATCTTTTTATTCTCTTGCTATATTATGTACACGGCAGTAGAAAAGACAACAATATTCTCTTAGAAATAACTTAAAATACATCATACTCTTATTTCCTCTCAGTCATTTAGGTAGGTAGAAGGTACAATCTTTTCATCTAGATTAATGTCGGTCCGTGAAAAAATAGCGTTATTTAATATAGATATACATATATAATTAAGGGATCAATAGCACAATTAAATAGCGACGACAATTGCATTTAATTTACACAAATCAAGACCTTATTACTATTATCACTGGGTATTCCTAACAATATTTTTACACGAAGTTAACTAACTTAACATATTATAATTTACATGATTTTTACAACCTATAAATCGTAGTTTTATTATACTTCGGTGCTTTGGCCATGCTGATTGTTTAAGAGACTCGTTTTTGAGTGTTCATTAAAATATATAATATTCATTTACATGTCAAAGTAAATATAATTTGTTTCCGATGAGCTATTAAACAATATTAAATTTTTATTTAATCTGAACATTTGTGAAATATACACATTCCTTAATACAAAAAGTGTCAAGTTATAAAAGATTTCAAATACTATTGTTACAAAGTTTCTTCTTACTTATCCGTAAAGTACAATATGACTGTAATAAATCACTGTCAATTATGAGGTTGACAAAATTTCGTTCTGAATACGCGAACAACAACACTGTGCCCGGACATCACAAATTTTCTAACGGACAATATACATATACCCAAAAAAAGTACGCCACTCTTTTGTTTAGTATAACAATGTTTGTAGAAAATATATAACACGTTGTAAAAAGCTTTCAAATAGTGGTTATTGTTTACAACTCGGTTAGTAAACAGCAGATACATTTGACACGAGACCCTATTGTAAGTAAATACATTGTCCGTTTTCAATAATAATTGTTTACTTCACAGTAGGAATTTTAATTTAATATAACTCGGACGGTTATCACTTTTACAGGACTGGTCGGACTGGCTCAACTTAATTGTTTATAATAAATGTAATAAGCGTAACACACTTCGAATCAGATAAAAGAAATCATAATAGCGCGTTAGCGAGCTTTTCATTCCACGGCGAACTTGAAAACATATCGATCATCATAATTATACATCAATTACGAGATAAACTATCACGTTGCTGAGCTTTGAAATCTGAAATCATCGTTCCGGTGAATGAAGAGCCCCCTAAGCGCGATGCGGTCAATATGCCGCGGCTGCACCCGAATGGTGCATTAGGTGGTGGTGGTGATAGGGCTCCTGCGTAGGACACCACCATTCAGGCACCCCGTGCGGCATTGCGGGCGCCGGCTGCTGGAACTGCGTCCAGTGTCCGCCAAAACCAATTTTGTTGTCCATTACGCCCCCGTTCCCGCCTATTTGAGTTAAGTGGGGCGGTTGATTATGATGCGTGGGGGCAGGTGGGCGTTCGAAAGGTTTCTGGTCGTGAGGATTGAGATATTTCTCGTTTAGGCTCTCCAGTTTGTCCGTAATGGTTGGATGATGATGTGGGTGATGCGGTGGTGCCGGCGCGGGCGGAGGGGGCAGCGGGGCCGTCGGACTCGCCGCGCCGGCCGTCACGCTCACGCTTCCCGCAGATGAAGAGTCGTCACCGTCGCTATCGTACCTCGGCGAGGCATCACCGGCGGCACCGTGCACCTTCATGTGTTTCCTTAGCGAGGAGGGATGCGTGTATGACTTGTCGCACCCATGCACTCGACAGTTGTAGGGCTTGTCCGAAGTGTGCACGTGCGAATGTTTCTTTCGATCTGAGGAGTTAGCAAATCTCCGATCGCATCCGGCGTACTCGCATTTGAATGGCTTCTCTCCTAATAAAAAAAAATATTGGTTCATTAATCTTGAATTTTTAATTAAACTAGTCTTCAAATGACATTTGACTTTAGAATGTTTAATTAAATGCTCATTTTAATATTTTATATGAAAACATATAAACTTCTCTATCGAAATCGAAATATTAAATAACGATAAAAGTAATAAATTAAACCAAATTCGTTTAAATGACTATGCCAAAGTTAATTCCTATTGAGTGTGCCAAAGTTAATTCGTATTCAACATTAGAATCCGACCAACGTCTTGAATTACATAATGTCAATATTGACCTTGTCAGACTACCTTTGGTATTCGATTGACTATATAACAAATCTTTGACGCGGTGATACGACACATTGATTGGAAACATTTATTCACGAAATAAGATGTTTAATTCTATTCTATAGACCTAAATTTAGCTGAGCATGCGATCCCATTTCTCTACCCTGTGTAGTACAAATATTTGTTGAAATTTTCTTCTCCTTGTAGTGAGCATGGTCGGTGGTAAATAGTAGGTAACTTGAATTTTCTGCCTAAGTAAGACTTATTTATGAACTCATGCTATCAAAGTGGAAACAAATATTACACCTTAAATAGTAAATGACAAAACATTAACTACGAATAAAAATAACGACCATTACAGAAGGAGTAACTCTGAAAAACTCTTAAATTAAATTTTTTATTATATATAATTCCGAAATTACAAATTAAAAGTATTTCAAATAATAAAACGCCGAAAAGAGAGAGAAAAATTTCCCGCTGCGCCATCATTTATATAGCTGGAGTACAGCAGATAGGCTGACGACGGCTCACCTGATGGAGAGCGATTAGTCTCAAAATCGTTGGTTATATGTGTGTTATTTGTTAATTTTAATAGAGTAAGGTTATGGATCTCTTCAGAGTTACGTTTTATTGAGCGATTGTCATTCATTATTATTATTACCATTCATTGTTATGCTATTATCATTACATAGCTAGGGTAAGGATAAGGTACATAGATTGTCGCCTTGATTTTAAGGAACGTTTTAGCATCTCAATAAAATATTTTTAAATAAATAAAATATCCAGAAAAATACATAATAGTTCAAGCGAGTAACTGATAGGAAGTGTATGTGACCGAAACCACGTGCACTATTCATAATAATAAAAATATATTTGAAGTGCGGGGATAGGTAGTAGAACATTTTATAACATAGCATTCAAAACTCAGGTCTCAGAATAAAACATCGAGTTCTGTACGCAAATGTCCAATCACGCAATAAATAACCAGATTTGCTCGTTGTTTATAGTTTACGAGTTCAAATAAATATTCACAACAATTGCACGGGATACTTAACACGGCCATAAATCATCTTTATAAGACGACTTTGTCACATAGCCGTGACAAAGCTTGGGCAAACAATTGCCATGTGACATTCAACCTTAACTGGTTGAATAGTGATCTCGTTTTACCTTTTTGAAAATGCAAATCGTCGAATCTGTTTATAGGGATTCTACATCCGTTTTACTACTGTTATTATGATGATTGAGGTGAACAATGGAGATGAATTTCTTGGAATCGTATTATCAGAGAGCCACTATCTCTTAAGAAATTAATCGATATCTTGTTTGATTAAGTTTTTTTCACCTATCTTCAATATTATAGATAGAGTTTATTTTATGGTTTATACTTTTTACGCTTATTGATTGATTGAAATAGGGAAGACTATAACTAAACTCTCACTCGCTCACCTTCGTCGTCAAACTCTGTTTTAATTTGTTCGGTTCGTCTAAACAGTCTAAAGAAAGAGGAGGTAAGAAAATATATAGAATCCGAAATCATTTGTCATTTCCTTAAGATAGGAATCCGAAATTTACGCGAACAATTTTATGTAGAAAGCCCTATTTAGTAATAAACCCATATAAATAAAATAATAAACAAAATTGCAATTTTATAATTAAACAAATACCGATGATTGAACCCAACTGTCGAATTCATTCATGAACACACTTATTCTCTGCTCTTCAACCAACATCTCAATATGTGAAGCTCTTATTGTTACATTGCTATAGATTAACGCTACCACAATATACTTAGTAAAATATCGATACATTATTCACAAATTCACCGAAGTATGAGACGCGATACATTCAATAAATAATATTCTACATTCACAAGTAGGCGCGGCGTTTGGTGTTCATCGTCGGACTAGTGTGACCGCGATACACAATGCACTTTTCATTGTCATGTTTACAAATAAACCTCTTCGCTTGTAATCCCCCGTATTGTGTTTGAAACCTGAAGATCGCGTTGAGAAGGCACAGATGCTAATCTCAAGTGTCTGTTAACGCAACAATAATAGCGCTTTTTAGCTTGTCTACCACTGCAATTTTGTTACCGTACCGAAAATACTCATGCTACTCAATGAATGGATCACACGACCGATGGCTTATTTCAATAGATCGATACCTCCATTCTTCCATTCGAGGCTTTAACACAAAATATTTGTGTATTCATGGCACGTATTATACTCAACATTCGTATACAAATTTCTAAAAATGTGTCCTACAAATATTAAACAGATAAAATCTATAAACTTAATTTGTATAGTAGATAAAAAGACGAAAAAACTCGTATCATAATGAGCGCAATACAAGAAAAAAGAGATCAAAACATGTGTCGCCCGTCTAATTACTAATCGGGTGTCTCATCTCGTCGGATGTCACAAAAAAGGATCAACGACAAATTCTATTAGAAGTGACGCGTTCTTGGCGCACGCGCCGGCCTTTGCCTTCTTGACTGGCGAAGTGGCCACCCAATAATAGGTTGTTGTAACACGATTTGGAAAATCAGCCAACAATCATCGTAGTACACTTCTACAAAACGGAAAGTTGTAGTGCGTATGCTTCTAATTGCGATTAATTTCTTAAAAAGTCGGGATATTTTAAAACTATTTTAAAGACACCACAGTAATTTCTTACTACAACTCATTGTTTAAATAATTAAAGAACGTTGTGTTAAATGTCATTTATTTATAATTTAATTGAAACTACGTTTTAACGATTCTGAATGAACAATTAAACTAGAAATACGCTTAAAACCATTGATGTAGCAATAAAAGAATTAAAACCGTTAAAACTCGTTTTGATGGTCTACAATATATTTCTCCGGAAACTTAATGGCCTCCCTCAGTTATTTACAAAAGGCCATTTAGTTTTTGATTTTGCCTGAAGATTAGTCTATTGCGCAAACATCTTGCTAATTATGAGCGACAATAAAGTATAAAGCGAATTATCGCCAAAATCAAAGGAAATAACTATACATGACATGTAAGTTCTTTACATTTTCAGTATTACTTTGAAGTGGACTTATATTGTGACAATAAATTCCAAATATTAAAAATGTTATTTAAAAAAAGAGTTAATAGTATATTTAAAGGTTATGTTGTAGGATGTTTAGTATATTGAAGGGAATAAAAACAAAAGTGGTGAATGCGCAATCGTGAATACGTTGCATGCCACGCCGGGACACGGACTAGGGTCAGATGTTTATCTTAAACGGCTGTATCACCCACGGGAGACACTTTTTTGTGAGCTTATTATCGATGTGAAACTTTATCTCAATGTTGTATTTTAAAAGATGTGTTTTTGATAAAATACTTTTAAAATATAGGAAGCGGAAAATAAACAAATACTACATAAAAATAAATCAACAAATTATTCAGGAAAGGGCTTTCAAGTTTCAACTTTGATTAAAATTAATTTAAAGATTTCGAGAATGCTATAATTTTGGAAATTTCATCTTTTTATATATCACTCGATCATTTGTGTATCTAGTTAGTGTCAAGTACCCCTGAAGTTGCGTCTTTGTTTAAAATAATAATCTATGTGTAAAACCATTAACATCAAAAAAATAAATAAATACATCGGCAGACAAACACACAAAGTGTATATCTCCAAATTAAGCAAGTTACGCTTGTGTTATGGGTAATATACAATGGACTACTCTGGGGCCGATCCCAGACGCCCAGACCATAGTAAATAACGGAGAAAATCCGTTTCTGAAATTTACCATACCAGGAATCGAACCCGGCTTAGCCCGCTCAACCACAGAGGCCGTCAATCCAACAATTAACTCTTATACTAATATAGCTGAATAGTTTGTTTGTTTGTTTAAACGCGCTAATCTCAGGAACTACTAGTCTGATTTGAAAAATTCTTTCAGTGTTGGACAGCCCATTTATCGAGGAAGGCTATAGGCTATATATATCATCACGCTAAGACCAATAGAAGCGGAGCAGCAGAAAAATGTTTCAAAATCGGGGGGGGGGGGGGGGGTTAAATTTGGTGAAATAAAACTGTAGAACAAAATATTGCTCTTTAAGTTCCGGTCAAAAAACCCAGCAATCTTAATTAATTATGTCTGCCCTGGAGCCTGGTGTAGTCCATAGGCATCGCCCGCCTTTTGGCGTAAACTCTTTAGTAGATAGATATATAAAATTAAATATGAATCAGCACAGCAGTTGGCACATCGCTTGGCCCAAATTATCACTAGTATTGAGTTACGATTCCTTGCTTAAGTGCGCTCTGCTGTTAAAACAACCTTTTTGGAAATAGCACGGATGATTTGTAATAAGAGACGTTCGGCCTTTGCTCTTAAATTGTAGTAAATTACTTTAGGTGTGTTTTGAGAAAAAACAATAATATGTTAACGAAATATCGAGTTACCTGTTAGTTTAGAAGTGGTTTTACAAAAGCTACTGTTTAGCTTTTGACCTTAATAAATTTCAACTTTATTCTTGAGCAATAATAATACAATGTACAGAATTTAGTTACATATTGACCTAGAAAGCCTGGAATTCTATCGTATTTTAAATAATAAATACTTGCATTTTTATGATAGAGAACTGTAAGTGGTTGGTTAACAAATTACAGGATATAGGGTTTTAAAACATGCTGAATAGAAACCTCCCCATTTAGCGGGGCATGCATGGTGTCTCCAGCCACGCTTGTCCTAACTAAATTGGTGCATTTCGCATATCAGTAATCTAAGCCTAGGTTTCTGTTTAATTGTAACAATATGAACAAAAGTTTCAGAAAAAACTGTGTAAGCGGTGTATGATCCCCGGAATTGGAAAGAGACGCAAATGGTTTTACCACTAAGCTACCACGACTTTCACTGCTTTTTATAATTGACTTGATAACGACTAAATTCATATTATTGTATTCCAATAATTCTATTATTACCTGGAGCGTAAAGTCGAAGAATATTTTTTGTAGTGTTAATTGAATGCAGTGTAACGTAGAAATAGATATTAGTAATTTGAAATGACAAATGGCAAACACCTGATTATATTATACGATGTGATTGGCTCAATTAATTTGTAATGTCAATTTTCGATATCCACAGGTGGATGGCTATCAGATTTCATCCAATTACTTATTCAAGGTGATAACGTACTTGCGTAGAGTCACTGGAACTATCATATCGGTTTTCAGTCACATGTCTTATTATTTTATATACCGTCTATTGTTATCCAAGGAAATACTGTAACTGTATTTTTGTAATTATTTATTTTGGTAAGCAATAAAATGTTACATATTTAGCTATCCTTCTCAGAAGTAGAAGTCTGGGTCGCTTTACCACTGAGTAGGTGATTTTTGAAATTTGACTTCTCGTATTACTAATTCAAAAGCTTCTCTAATCTATCTATCAATAATATTACAAAACTTTAAACATGCCGTGCCGTAACATACGCCACTTTTATAGTGTTATAATTTTTTAAATAAATTAAACGATTAAAAGAAAACTAGAATAGACTATAACGATGGAGAACACAATTAAATTTTTTAGATGTCTTGTTTGTTTGTTCGGGATTCACCTAAAAATTACTGGTTTGATTTCGCCGTAGTTATCGCTGCTCGACAGTAACTTTTTGGATTTAAAATCTGCGCTACTTTTTATCCCGGGAATCTCGCGACAATTTTTATGAAATGATTTACAGAGGCCTGATTTAAAAAAAAAAACGAATTACAATGTGATTTTTTCACTGATCGATAGCAAATTTTATGTAATAAAATGTGTGATATTTTTTATATCGGGAACCCCGCGGGAAAATTCCCAGAAGCGGTTTTAGTTGTTCGGGTGCATGCAAAATAATCAGTTTCTGACACAGTTTCATTAAAACGATAAATTATATTATTTTTTAAATGCTAATGTACTTTTTGTCCTGGAAATCCTGCGGGAAAGTTAAGTCAAACGTGGACGAATTCTCGGGCATATCCCAGCTTTACATTTAGTATACAGGAGTTATTCTGTCAAAAACTAACACTACAATAATTATTTATGTCATTTGACTACATAAATATAAATAAAATAAAATAAATTTGATATTTAATTATTAGTCCACTTTAGCCTTATATTTCACTGCTTTAAAATGATAATTGAATTTAACCCCTATCGTTTTTACACAATATTATAAACACGAGAATCATGTAGGACTCGAACTTAAAGCATACCTCTACTAAACGACAAAATAAGATTAACTTTTAAAATTGAGATTTCTAAGGCCTTTGAAAGGAAGACTCAATAAGTCCTTACACAGAAAGCTATGTGTTACCCATCAAAATTGCATCAAACCAACTCAATCAACGTCCCACTCTTAATTTGTCTATTAGAACGTGTGTACGTCAAACTAACTATTGTTTCAATCGAATTTTATACGGAGCATGTCCGAGTTAATTCAATCTTTGAAAGAGAACGGCTAATAAGCGGCCGATGACTGGCCATTTGCTAGTGTAGTGGGCTCGGGCTAATAGACAAGAACACGCGCCATGTCTTGACCGATGTAGCTCTGAACATTTGAGTGACCTACACAGCACTAGAGTGGTTCACTTTTAATATAAATGAACAGTTAAACAAATCCTTTATAACATGGAATTAACACACTTACAATACAAGTAGGTGCCAGTAAATTGAAGCACTTTTAAGTACGACCTAAAAATCTAAGTTCTCTTGTCGACGCGTCGATCTCGTCAGTCCGTAAGACAAGTCTCAGTATGACGAGCTCCAATAGTTCCAATTTGCTACTTCTTAGAAGGACTTTATTTACTTGCAACATTATTTGTTGCTTTGTGTGCGTGTCAGCGAGAATAATTAGATGGCGTTCACGCACACTTCGATTGGTTTTGTGCTTCAACTTCGAATGTAATTTTATAGGAAACTATCTCTCTAGGTATTATTATTGTAAGCTTTATAATACCTATTTAATGGAATCCAATGTAAATATTACGTTTTTTTATTGGAGGAGTTCAGCAGACAGGCAGACGGCCCACTTGCTGGACAGCGGTTACCATCGCCTATGAACATTTGCAACACCAAATGCGCAGCTACTCTAACGATTATTAAGAACTGCTTAACAGCCAAAAATAATTCAATGATGTAATGTCAATAATTTCACGTAAACCTAATGTATTAATTCACAATGTTTCAATTAATAAAAATCTACTACAAGTATATATTGCTCTAACTCAAGCCAGTTGACATCAACGATAGTTTCAAAATCTACAATTTTGGTCTTAAAAGTTTAAAGGTGTGCGTTCGGCAGGCATAATGATTTATGATGTTCCCTTTATCCGAAACGTATTTCGAATTAGAAAGATATATTAATATCTTAATTTTTTCCACTTCTCGAAGAATACGGGCCCTCATCCGAGGAGCACAAAAAGAATAAGCGGGGTCGGGCGAACGCATTCGGCGCCCAACGACCGTGTGACAAGGTGCTTTATGCGGACGATTATGAGCAGACCGAATAATGTTTCGATACTCGATAAATATCTGCCAACTCATACAAAAGCATCCCAATAAAAATATAATAGTAAATGTAGCAACAACACAGGCCACAAACTGCAACGTCATATCGCGCTGATAAATATAAATTAAATCGAAAAGTGGAGGGGATATTGAGGGTCGGCGCAAGTTCGGTTTCGACGAAAACAAATTAAACCTAATATAACATTGAGATGCATACGCGCGTTTTGGCAGATGGCTAGTGGAAGATCGAACATCCGAAGGCGAGGTTTGTCGAGACGTCGCTTATGGCCTTTTTTGTCGTGCTGGACATACACGGCCACGGCCCTGTCCACTGAGCGGTGATTCACGAGGATACTGCTCTCAGGTCCGTGGGACCGCAGCCGCTGCGTTAATATTATTCATATTTATATTTCACTCCTTGCCACCTATGCTATTTGTAAAATTTTATGATCTGATCATATAAGAAACATTGTTCCTAGATTTTGTAAAACAAACTGTTTATTCCTTTACTATATGTAGAGATATTAAATGCATCCATATCAATATGTGAACTATGAGTTACTCTGTTAGTTACCAGGTCATGTCTAATCATAATAAAGGTAAGGAAAAATTGTTTCTAAACAGGCGAAATTCGGGATGATTTTTTTTTATAGGGAAGCCATAATTCATCAAGATAAGGCATAATCATATATAGATTTTTAACAAGTGACAAAGAAAAACGTGTTAAGGCTATAGTAAAGCAGCAGTAAATTACTGTTCTGTTGCATTCTTCTGACCCTAGCTAATTACTGTTGCTCCTTTTGTCTACATGTTATATGAATCTGTTGAGAAAGTATTACATTGAATTCTTTTGCACAAAAATTTACGACAGCTCTTTGCGGTTACTGATTTCAAAGATTTAAAAATGGACTGATGGTAACTATTTACGAATGTCTATTTGTCTGTGTGCTATATATTTCTATTAAGTAGTTTGCATCAGTTTAAGCTTGTTTCAAAAAGATAAGTGCTCATAAATTATATTTACCATACATCGCAAAATTTTGACCTCCCATCTAAAATTATGTATAGTTTGTGAATGTACAAACAACCGATTTATACTCCTAGAGTGTCTTAGTAAATAAACAATATTGTACAAGGCACTTGGGTCTGGGAAAAAATACAAAAAACTATCTAACCGAGCGGGCCACGCTCGTCAATCCTGACGTCAGGCGTTTTGACAGGCTAACCGGCATCATCGCTGGGTGTACTACAAAAACAACAAAAATAATATTTCACGTATCAGCCATTTAATTTTTGAAAATGTATACATTGATAAATTTAAATTGGGTAAATATCGACAATATAAGTAAGCTATAAGCTGTAATTTTCTGCATATCAAGACAAACGTGAAGTCCGTCAATTCGTCTTAGTTAAGCGTCATCACCCAGAAGTGTGTTACATTTATGGACTGATGTTGGCATTTTTATTATATAAGATAAACTCCGCTCAAAACTTTTGTCCGCTTTCAGTTAGCAACATGTGGCTACGCAATAGATGATTTTAATATAAAATATTCCACAACCTTTTAGAGCTAATCGGAAGACATCGTAAAATATCGCTTGGACAATAAAACTTGTGCGTAAAATTATACAGTAGATTATATATTTAAGGACATAAGAAAAAACTTGTTACTAACAATCCAATATTAATTTCATACTCTTCCACTTGTAGTATTTCAGGCATACTGTAGTAAACTATGTGTTTTTACATTTCATCCTTCAGGAACATTTTTGTGAGATCATTGGCAGTATACGCATTATAAAGTTACAGCAGTATAATCATTTTATCAATAATACCTCGTATAATAATTGGCTGCGTTGACACATATTAAGTGCAAACTATTACCTACTAATTCATCGTTTTTAATGTATGCTTTAAACACAATATAAACCTGCCATTATCGGTAATAGCGATTTTTTCCACACAACCTTTGGATGGACAGATGCTATATAGATACGAGTTCCTACGTACATTATATTATACCTAATAGAAATAAAATGTGTAGTTAAAATACGTTTGTTAGTATAATTAACCGCTCAATTAATCAAAGATTACCCATTTGAAGTCTATAAAGTAATATAGCTCGTTTTACCCATATACGTCAATAAATCGGGTAAGTTATATTTGGTCGGGCCCAGTCATGTCCACTCAACACCCACGCCAGATCGAGTTACAGCCCCTGGGCACATTTTTCGGACAAACCAATATATCTAACGAATATTAATAGCCCGTTTTGTTTTTATTGTAACATGTTTAATTTTTGTTGTGTGGAGTCGCGCCCACATTCTATGCGCGCCTGACATTTTTTAAGGAATTGTATCTCTTCGTTTAGTTGTTTCCTATTTGCATGAATGCAAGTTAGTGTTTTTATTATGACATTAAACTGGTTACCGAGTGGATTTTGCATTCCATTGCATTTGCAAACTTTAACAAAACAAAAAATATTTCCTTAATCTACTGCGATTATGCAACCATTTCATAATAAATCTGAATGATCTCACAGTTTTAAGTTGGTAAGGTTACATTTGTGCGCAGGTCGTTGCACATATAATGTATATTTGTTACACGCTGATCCTCCATCAGGGCCTAGGATACCCAGGTCGATGTAATCGTAGAAGTTATAGACTGTTAGTTTGTGAAAACTTGTTAGAAATCACTTTACAACCGAAAGCGTCTGTCCTCGGCTATAACCCAAACGGAAGAAGACAGAAATGCAACAACAATGTTGCAAGTTTAAAAATAAAATAATCTGATGTTGGCATTGCCAACAACATTTCTGTTATGGGATCATACAGTGGACTATTCTAATGTTGATCCCAATAATATAAACACCATATAAATTATTGATCAGTTCCAAGATTTATCCCATGTAGAATAGGACCCGGGTTTTGTGGGTTTTGATGAGTTAAATGTCAAGCATCACAGGCCTCCATAGATCAAAATCATACGAATGAATCAATGAATGAAATATGGTTTGAAAGGGAAACAGCATATAATCAATCCTATGCTAATAAGCTTACAATAACTCCCATGAATATTAATTAGGTCAAGGTCTCAACTTCTCGGTGGTATAGACTTTGGATGGTTTAGGTTGAAGTGGGACAGTACAGGTAAGATAGGGAAGCAAGTTTGGAAAATTTTGGTCCAAAATGATCTCCTATAATGCCCAGGGTACAACAACACCAACAACAAACCAAAGCTAGTTTTTTCACGCAGAGATTCGTAGGACGGAAGTAACCTGAAGGAATTGGTCGGAAGAGAATTAAGCCAATTAATATTGTAAATGAATACTCACGCACAATCTAGATGGCGCTTGACTCGGTAGTGGATAAAAGTAAAAATCTTGCATAGCCCAGTGACACTTCAGATATTTCAATCACTTTTTAATTTTAATGGATCATCATCTCAACTTTTAATTTAGGTATACTTTATATTATAGTAAACAGCACTTATTCAGTTAAAAACTGACATGACGATGCCTAATTCTTTTATTTCGCTACAAAACCTTAGGAAAAGCGGCCAAAATTACCCCTTATCATAAAAACTACTCCACACAGTTCTACACTGACAGGTTGTAAAGACGTTACAAGGATTCTAGTTTTGAATAAGCGACGTTAAACACAGATTATATGTATAGTTTCAAGTAGACGTATACATTTAATAGAATAGAATAGAATATACTTTTTTGTACAAAAATGCTACATAGAATCAAGAACATTAAATACAAGTACAATCGGCGGTCTTATCGCCCATGGCGATTTCTTCCAGACAACCTTTGGATGGAGTATAGGAAGGACAACAAAAGTCGGTAGTTGCTAAACCAGCACTCGTACAATACTTTAGTTTATTAATTAATAAATAAATAGTAATATATATAATAATATATATACAAAAATAAATACACATATTATATACATACAAAAGTAAACAATAACACTATAGCTTGAGGTAGTAATCTTTAACTAATCTGTTAAAAGAAGGTAATGATCGTGTCTACTTGATGTTTAGTGGTAATGCATTCCAGAGTTGAATGGCCTGGATGGTAAAAGACTTGTTGTAAAAATCATCATTTAATCATGAAAATCAATAAATAGTATTTTGAGAAATTAATAAATATGGACTTTTATAATTTGCATAAATATCGTTTATATTTATTAGATAGTTTATTTATAGTTAGTGTATTTTTTAGCTTTGTCTTTTAGTTTTGATTACTAATAAGATATGTATGTAATTTGCAACATTTTAACTTAAAGATGGACTTTAACTTTTATAAATCAATTAATCGTAATAAAAAATATGTTTGTGGTATTTATAAGGTTGGCAACAAGTAATAACTATTCGTAGTACAGTAATAAAAATATACTATTCGACCAAGCCAGTTTATTTTGTATTTAATCAATAACACAATATAATTAAACTTCCAAAACAACAAATTTAAAAGACTTTTGACAAAATACCAAACTTGAACACAGCTTTTGGTAAAAACTATATTGAAGAGTCAACAGGTATGGTTTCTAAAGAATAATTTTTTGCACTATAAAATTTCGATTGTTCTCAAACTTGAAACGTTTTCTAACGACATTTTTTAAAGGTGTTAAATGCATGGAATCTTGTCTGCGAACACATCTTGACACCACTTTGATCTTATTTTCAAAATCAAATATTTGAGCTACCATTAGCAACGATGTATTGTAAATTGAAATTGATGTTGATACTACCTTAAGAAGAAATTTATGCGGGTTAAAAACTATTCTGGACTTCGTGCATTTGAAAGTAGGTATTTTTTTAATTAGATGTGAGTAAGCAAGAATAGAATAATATATAATATTATTTTCAAGAGTGTTTTACGGTTTAGATAACAACATAAAGTTTTTAATAAATTCTACTGAATTCAATACAATTTCAGATAAAATAAAAGCTATAAACTTTATTTAAAATAAATCACTGTGCAGGAAAACATCACCTTTCAAGTTACGGCCAAAAAACACACGGCTAAAAACTCGCTGCTGAAGTGGTTGCGCTGTGAGCAAAGTTAGCAGAATCCAAAGATTAGGATTACTTAAGAGCTTTTTGCTGTGCGCCGTTAAATTTAGTAGTTTTATGTAAGAAACTCTATTAGGAATGTAAGTGTTTATATAACAAATATACAATGGCTTTAAAATTATTTCAATATTGCCCCCGTCATTATGAGCGTATTTCGATCGATCGATCGATTTTCTTTTGGTCACACGGACAGGTCGGTTGCGTAAGATAACTCTGTATCATAGCAACTTTACTGATTTCTAATTATATACTATATAGTTCGTAGGCTCAAAACCGTCGTAACATGTATAACATTTATAAAGTGTTATCTGTTTGTATGTGGTATAATTACATTGGTAATTGTTTGAAACAATTTAAAAATGGTAAGGTATTTTTCCTGTTTGGGTAGCTATCACCTCGGGTCTAGGGTACTCTAGAGTATGCCGCTGCCGGAACACAATTGAAAGTTATTATAGCGGCTAGATTCCAGTCTTCCTGTAGGGAGCGGAAGTACATTGGTAGCTAGCACCTTTGGTGTTACAAATATCGACAGGCGATGGAAATCACTTTCCATCAGGTATACCGTCTGTTTTCTGAACTCATGTAATAAAAAAAAATTGTAGTAAAATTTAGGGATGAACATTAAAGATTATATTATAACATCTAATGATTGAGAGGAGTGGAGTAGTAACCATAAGAACACGACGCGATGATGACAGGCTAAACAGGTGCGGTAGCGCTAATGCGCTTCTGTTTAAGGTTTAGCTTTATCTAATCATTAGGTCTGTGGAGGGATATGCATAATTAAAATTTCATTGCGTATGAAACCGCAGAGCACAGCTAGTTTTATATGATATCAAGTTTATGTAAGCGTAATACGATCTGTCTCGTAAATATCCTTCGCACCTGGTTTTTGTGCCTATCTAGTAATTATCGTATATAATGTTCAGTACGTTGTCGGTATGATAGTCGGCGGTGTGAGAACGCTTTCATACATATTGATACCGACAAGGTGTTGGCGAAAAAACGCATGAATGATGCAGTGAGACCCACCGCGGTTGCCCTACAAGACGAAGGAATTTCGCACAGTTAGTTTGGGTAACTCAAAGCGAAATATGTTTTTGTACTGCATTGGAAACGGCTGATAGCTCATTTAATTTAATTAGGACCGTATTTGCGGTTGGGTAGTTAAAGATATGTAATCTAATTCTATAGTTGATTAGACAAAATCAACTTAGGTAACAAAATGTGTACACCTAAGACAGCAAATATTTTTTTTATTTTTTATTTCTCGAATGCTTTATGAAACATCGCAGTCTTAAATTTATGGGAACAGTGCTAAAAAATTTCTTACTGTTCACTTTTCTTGAAGTTTTCGTAGTTTTATAAATAAACAATCCGTATGCATATTCTGTTATGCGCCTTACAGCAGTAAGTACAAGCGTAGATGTAGTGTCAAGAGAAATGTTAGTAATAAGATAGAAAGGGCGAGGCGTAGGCTGGAACCAACAGTGGAGCATCCTGTGGTTTCGAAACTATTGTTGCATTGCAACTGCACGCAATTTATGTTACCTTGGTACTTGTACTTGTTACAACCACATGACACTACCAGCCATTATAAAGTAGACTGTATAGATATGATTTAACTGGTAGCGCAAAGAAAATTGACTCGAGCGGACAATAATTATTATAACTAATTATTAATAGTGTTATATACATATACATATAGCGTTATATATATATATATATATATATATATATAACATAGATCTGATGGTCTACGTTAGTACGTCTGATTTGTGGTGAGACAGAGGACGTATGTAAGAATAGTAGGGCATAAAAGAAAATACATATTGTGCCAACTTCAAATAATTTGGAAAAGGTGAAAGATAAGAAATATATAATATAGATATTAGGGCGTTTATTCTAAATTGTGAATGAAAGATGGATTTTGTTTATATTATAAAATGTAGTTAATGTGATGATTTTCAGGTCTTTATAATAACCGTTACCCGTAAATTCGTTAGTACTTATTTAATGCGTACCGAATGAAATAAATATGCGCCACGTAATACTTGCCAAAAGTTAAAACATTTTGTTATGAATTTTTTTTCATACTAACTTATCTTACTTAACTTACTTAAAGACTGACACTTATTTCTCCCCAAAATTCGTTTTTGATTAACCCATTTAACGGAGTTTCAAAATAAACATTTGCATAAGTTATTAGTTATTTAGATTTCATTTTCCATACGAGATTTTGGATTAATTGCAAACGATCAATTTTATATAAGTAAAATGTATATTGCATTGAGTTTTGCTAAAATGGTAGATTAACATTAAAAAAATATTTTTCATATGAAATGTTCATTCGTAAATTATATTTAATGTAACGCCATAACGTATTTTTGTTGATTGTGATATTTTATGACTAAGGCTGATTTTTCAATCACCAGTTAATAGTTAATAGTTCTTAAATTTAGATAGTTATTTAAATAATAAAGTATATTTATATGTGTAATCTCAAGGGAAAAAAATTATAAAAATTATATGCTCAATCACCAGTTAAAAGTTATTAAAAAGACAAAATAGAACAATCATGTTTATCTTATAGTATCATATAAAACGAAGTCGCTTTCCACGTCTGTCTGCCTGTATATCCGGTAACTTCTCCTAAACAGATTTTAAGCGGTTTTCACCATCAGTTTGATCACTTTTCATTGAATATCTGTATATACCTAATTAAGTTTTTATGTATATAAAGTTACTTCGTTGTGTTTGACAGGAAAAAGAAAACTTTAGTAAAAGCAATAAAAATGACAGTTCTATCTATTATAATGTTTCTGTTGTTTAATTTTTGTATTTAGTCAGGTTATAGTTAATTACTTAGTTATGGGTAACTTTTTACTGATTAATGTAAAATCGGACCTAAATATCTTTAGATTTATTCTCCAAATATAATTATATATTATAGTATCAACGATTTTATTGTAGGTGTATTGAATGAATATTAAATTGTTAGCGTTCCCATAGACATGGTTATTAGGCAAGTTTGCACCATGATTTGATCAATCGTTCGATTTAGATATTTATCTCATGTAAACAATTTAGTTTATTATTTCATATATTTCCTAAGCATCATTACCTTTCGGAGAACTTTTACAAGAATAATCCACAGCTTGTCTAGATGGGATCGTCGTCAAGTTTTTTAGGGTTTGATATCTGCCTATATCTCAAAATTAATAAACTCAGGAATTACTTACCTAGAGGTATTTGGCCTTATTTATTGAGAGTTAACGTAAGTTTGAACGCTGCTTTAAGAACCATCAAGAAGCGTTCAAATTTGCTCTAACTCTGTATGAAGGATACCGATAAAAATTTGTACCCTTATTGAAATCTTGAATGTTCAAATATTTTTAACGTGCAACTTATGGAAATATTTCTACAGAAATAAATTAGTCTTTACTTTTCAACTGACAGGTTTTAAATCAAAAGGAAAATGTCAAATACAATAGTTATTATTTAAGGATAACTCTCCAATACCAGATCCTGAGTATGGCAGTATGACTATTTCACTTATTCTTTTTATGAAAGAAGAGACAAGAGTATCCTGTTTTGGTAAGTTTAGTACATCGCTGTAGTTCTTGTCAATTGCCTTGGTAATCGTTTAAAGCACAATAGCGTGTGATATTTGTATCTGTCGTTTGTATTCGGTCCATTTCGATGTCAGATTATTATGCAATTAATATAGACATGTCTCTCAAAGATTTCTTGATTCATAAGTCCAGTTCTTTTTAAGCAGCCGATCCTTATATTTTTTTATTTAATAATTTCGAATACAATAATTAAGTTTTAGGTGAATACGGTACTACTAGTGGACAGTCGAAACAACTTATTTTATTTTATTTTTATTTTATTGGAACAACAAACAACTACATTATTAAAATTAAACACAAAATTACAACTAAACTGAAATGTTAATCAATAATGCAGCCCACAGCGCTGTCCACAGATTAAAACATAAATATATTATTAAAGCGATTTTGGCAATTTTGGTAATCGCTAGGCTTTAATATTAAATATGTATATACTTATTGACACAAGAAAGGAAAAGAAAGTTAGTAAAAGAAGAAGAAGAGCAAGGAGAAATGGAAATAGAAATGGAATTAGTGTTGTGTTAGTGTTTTGTGAACAAAGAATTTAAATTTAGAAGCTGAATTGGCATGGCTGAACTTACACATATTATATAATTTTACAAGCCTCCTTGATATTAATGAATGTAAATTTATAATGTCATAGTTATAACGAGCCGACTAAGTATTTATTATTTTAACAGTAATTAAAATTTTACTAATTATATGTAATTCGCCAATTTTTTAGATGTTAATTGTATGAGATCTTATCTTAAAATGTGTCATATACCCAATTAAAGTTTTAATGGTATAGAATAATTTAATAAATTTTAAAACGTATAATAAGTTAGTTGGAAGCTTCTAATACATTATGACGAAAAATTATTCAGGAATAGCAATTCGTAAATTCATTCTTTTTAGATATATGTCTGTAATGAGCCACATAGGCTTCCCAGCATTATCTATCTGCGTTTGGTGATAAAGCCGTGCTAGTACTACTATCAACTACATGAAAATATTGATAGTATTTTTAATCGCCTTATTGTCGTCAATGATCCACGGAAGTTTGGAAACATTACTGTAACTGTAAGAATGCTCTGTGTGATGCCAGTCAAAAGAACTTAATGCTGGATAGAAAGACAAACTATAATTATGTATTACAAATAACATAACTTTATATGGTTTTCATATTAACAAAGATCTTAGAATATTTTATTCTAATAGCTTATTATGTTATTGAAAAGTTTTTCAACAGTTTTTAATGTGTAAAGCGGCATATGCAGACGTATCGTCAACTCAACGCGACCCGTGGCAATCCAAAGGGGGCTGATGTGACAAAGAATACAAAAAATAAAGCGCTTAGTGAACTCATTGTCTATGTTGCGACAATATCGGGAGGTGAACGCAGTGTTTGGGGTAGCAAGTGGTGTGCATGTGTATTTTGTGTACGCATATTATATTCGAAAACTAAGCGTTCATATGTGTGAATTGGATGAACAATGTGTGTGTGCTTTATCGAGGGTTGTGATGTTGCTACTGACGGGTGATGGGTCGACCACGCCCACGAAATAATCGTGCTTTTTTCAAAGGAATTTTAGATGTTTCTGGACTTTGGTTTATTTTTAAAAGTATTCCTTATATTTCTCGTTTTATGTAATTAGCATAAATTAATGCTATATTTTTATATCACAAGAACATTTTAATTTAAGGTTTATTATTTTCCTATTCTTTTTTATAATTATTGACATATAAATATATAATATAACGTACAGTATCTAATGTTAATGAGGTAGTACAATTTTTATCCGTAGAGGAACAGTGGCAAAATACTAACTTCCGCGGCTGGGCGGCCTGTTGTAAGAAGCAACTCTAAGCATCTAAAGTCTTGTGTTGGATACTTGTATTGGCTACCAGTCCTGGTCAAGAGTATGCCACCATAATAACCTTAAATTGCTTTTCGGTACTAGTCCGCCTTTGAGGCCGACAGGGCATTGATAGCAATGTTGGTAATGCAAATTTCCATAGGCGACGATGACAAATTTCCATTTTGTGGGCCGCCAACCTGTGTGTTGTTCTCAAAAAATAAAAAAGGAATTTGCCACTTTTTCTGTAATATTTAATCTGTGAATAAATATAAAGGTTAATCAAGTTACGCTGGCTAGATATACACACCGTACTATTCCAAAATAGAATGAAATAAGAAGACGAAACAAAAAAGTAAAACTATTTTGTTTATTTTTAAATGTTAATGCGTACATGTTTTTTATTTCCAACCTCATATAATATGCTAGTTTTCTGGATGAATAAAAATTTGGGGAACTTTTCTATAGAATGGTTAGTGATGTTCAGACTATAGTTAACTATTTTTAACACAAAATGCTAAATAATATATTGTTTGTTTTTTTTGTAATTAAATGAAGAATTATGTAATGCACATTACATTTAATAAAACGGTTAAAAACTTTAGGATGTGAGCGTATGATAAAATGGTTTTGTATGTGTGTGTGCACAACATTTACGCTTTTCACGTATGAATCCTATTGTGTTCAAAACATTTTTTATACAGTTTATCAAGTCGGGACAGATGGTCTCTCGCTCATATAAACACCTTTTAAAATTCACCCAGCTATTATAGGGTTACAACATTATCATATATTGAGGATTTAAAATGGTTGAATTGCTTTATTTAGCAGTGAAGGCAAAATACCTATTTTTTTTTGTTGATTTAGGTATGTACTTTTTAATTACCTAATTAATTTGTAACGTAATTACGATATAAAAAGATTTTTTAGTACCTAAGATAATTTTTTATATTTATATTAAAATTATTATGTTATTTATTATTATGTTTACTTTCAATTAGAACAAGATTAGGTTATTGTTTAATTTGAAAAGGTTTTTACAAATTGTTAAGATTAATAAATATCATGTAAATTTTTTGACCGTGAAAACGAATCTCATATGTTCCATACTTTTAAACAACATCATATTGTTTTTCACAATTTAACTCAATGTAATAAAAATATATTTTATAGGCAATATTCAATTTTTGTTATGGTTTTTCTCAAAAAATTGGTACAAAACTTCAAGAAAACACATTTTTAATAAGTAACGTTTGTTTAATGGACATATTACAATCAATGCTGAATTTATCTGTTAACACACAGACTATAATATGGAATATTATAATTGATTACTTCCTCTTAGAATCTTGGCTTTTACCTTATTCTTGCAGTTTAATATTTTTTCAGATATTATAGACTAGTCAACAAGTGCCTTTTGGACCAACTTTTTTCAGCAGTCTCCGAAAATTATAAATGAGGTGACACCTCATTTATAATTTTCGATTCGGAATGGCATCTAGATGATTTTTGAAAAAAATGAAGTTCCGCTTGCATAAATTGTAAAAGTTATTAACAATTAACTAAAAAAAAGGGGGTTTAGATTTTTGCAAATATCTCAAAAAGTAATAAAGATTTTTTAAATTTGAAAAAAGATTCGAAAAGAGGAGGAAATTTCCTAAAAAAAGTTTCGACTCCCGAAACTGTAAGATCAATATTTATAATTTAAATTTTTTCAATATTTTATTTTTATATTTAGTTTGTTTAAATAATATTCATTAAAGGGCCGATGTGGGTGTGGCTTGAGAGTACCCGTTTTCGGCCGTATTTTCATCCCTCTGGAAAAATTATAAATTTTCTTCTGATCTTACAGTTTCGGGCGTCGAGACTTTTTTTAGGAAATTTCCTCCTCTTTTCGAATCTTTTTTTCAAAGTTGAAAAATCTTTATTACTATTTGAGATATTTGCAAAAATCTAAACCCCCTTTTTTTAGTTAATTGTTAATAACTTTTAAAAATTTTGCAAGTGGAACTTCATTTTTTTCAAAAATCATCTAGATGCCATTCCGAATCAAATGACACTTCATTTATAATTTTCGAAGACTGCTGAAAAAAGTTGGTCCAAAAGGCACTTGTTGACTAGTCTATTATCTGCGAAACCATTGGACGTGGTTCGACAAACACTTAGCCAGTTTTTGTTAAATTTTGTTATAGATTTCGTAATTTTGCTACACGGGTATTACATTCTTCTTTCATGGTTTTACTAAAAAGAAGCTTCGCCACTATTCGTGTAATGATATCAGTTTCTTTGATGGAAAGACGGTTTTTTTTGTAATAATTCCTTTTTTGACTAAACTAATATTATTATGGTAATATTTATAACTGAATGTGTGTTTTGCATCGCTTCATGCATGTGTTCTATCTGTAGTGCAGTAAACCGATGTTAAGAGCTGAACTCGACGGCGCGTACAATGAGTGCGGCCACAGGGGCGGATCAGGAAGGGTTCCGATTGTTTGCAAAATATTTTGAAAGCGTCATTTTATACGGCATATTAGCCAAGCACTGCGTTTGATAGTCGAGGGACGACCGAGTCTTCGCCGGTCGAAATCATATCGTCATTAACGCATTGTGTTATTTATCCCCTTGTTTTATTTATTTATTTGTATTGATCATTCAGGGACTTCAGCTCTGTTAGCTTGATATTCAATGATAATATTTTTTAATAATATAAGATGTAGGTATAGTATAGAATTAGGTATTTAAAGATTATCTTTGACTACGATTTTTTGTTTAAATTCTTTTTAAATTTAAATTTAATTTAATTCCGTAGGCGGGGTCTACGGAACTCTTTTCTATGCAGTGACAATATTGACAACTATCACATTCTGTCGTTTTGTTTCCTTCAGCAAAACGAAGGCGCACTGTGACAGTGATAGTTCCCGTCAGCACTCGACTGTTCCACTTCCACGACTTTCTTCTGCAACAAAGAGTCTTTCTCCAACACCTTTCGCCAGCATTATTATTTGACGGCCCGCATCTGTTCTGCGGTTTATCCACTAAATTTAGAACGACCATAAATTGAATTTTAATTGATTATATGACATGTAATACCTTATTCACACTCAAATATCGACTTACTTCTTTTTTGTTACTGTTATTCATTTATAATAAATAGCAGACGTTTGTTTATGTCTATTGCTTTAATTAATTCATAATGAATAAATCATTACTTGAATATAAACAAATTATAATTGGACAATTGATTAAGTTTATCTGTGAATTTATTATTTACTCCCAAATTGAGTGCTCATGGGAATTGTAGTGGGCGGATCGCACTGTCGGGACCAATTCGTTGGCGCCGCCGGCGATTTGACGCCGTTATTAGTAAATACTAATCACGCATACAAGATATCCCTGCGTTTAAATCTGTAGATTAATTATTGACTGTTTATTAATATATATATAAAATTCTGAACAATAAATGTTAATAAAATTACGTCAACGAGCGGCCTAATACCTTGCTAGCATATTACTTTTGTGATATCAGGTTAAAATAATTATCAACAACATTTTAAAAATATTTAATACATTATTAGGTTCGTTAAAACAATGACGTATTGACTGTACATATGATAACATTTTGTAGAATGATAGTATCTCAGTTGTTTTGACTGTAAACTAAAAAACCGTATTTGTAGGTCTGTCATTTGACAATAATAATCATTTTTGTATCACACGACTTGAGGACATTTATGGCTTTACTTATAATCGTTTGTTAAATTTTAAGAAACTGCTCAGCAACTGATTAGTGGAAATCTTACCCATAAACTCCTCTTAAGGATAACAGGTGATAAAGTAACTGTCAAAAATAACCAACATGGAGAGGTAGTTTAAGTGACTGCTAAGAGGCAAGCAAGATGGCAAGTTTTATGTGATACAGTCATTGCTTGGCTTGGCTTAAGAGTCTGTTATTTAAGAGATGGCTAATCCTTTCTTAATGAGATTATTATAATAAGGCCCATAGATTTTACCGATTATTAAGTTTAGGATCCAGTTTGTGTATTAATATTGTTCTAGAAGGACGGCTCTTGTCTTTGATTTGATAAACCATACAATGCGATTTCACATAGGTAAATATAATAATTTTACAACTATTTTAAAATAAGGTAGTAATATAAGTAACTAACCACTGGCAAAGCCAAAATGGAAATTAACTTTAAAAAATATATAGTAATTACAGGCTAATAAGTTGTCAAATTTCATATATTTTAATATCCTAGATCGCTAGCGAAATAAAGTTTGTTGTAAAATTTTGTATATTATTATGTTGAAAGGAAATGCTTGATGTCTAAATTAAATAGAAATTGCTTCGAGAAAGGAAATCGATACTGTCCAATTTAACATAGAATTTTATTGAATCATATAACATTTATTTATTTGTATACGAAGCCAATAATTTATAAAAAAAAACGAACCCGCTACTGATCTACAAAATATCAGTTTACCGAAGCGTGAAATAAAAATGTACTTATTTGATTTGTGTGCTCTTGACTTGCATTGTCTCGTTGAGTTGTCGAGGTAGACGATCAGGTTTCTATTTTATAAATATTATAGATTGTATGTACATTATTATACATACATGTACCTAATGTTATATATAACCATAAGTAGGTACACCGACCCGACGTATTATAATAAGACTAGTTAGCAAAAAAAAATTTAAAAATCACTCCTATTGATTTTTTTAAAATAATTTCTACACTTCGGAATATGAAATAATAGTAAAAGATTTGTATCACTTTCACTTTTTTGTAAATGCTATTTAAAATTAAGCGTTTTTTTTGTTAAGAATTATAAAACGTATATTTAATTATTGTGACAACGGCTGATTCCTCCGAAGGCATTTAAAATCATCAAAAATAGACGTTAAACTATTGATAAAGCCATTTAAGTTTGTAGTTTTCTCTATTTTCATATATTCTATTGTAATTTCGTGGCAAATCGAGTAATAAAAATTTGCAAGTAATAATTCTGACTATTTTCCGTTGTATTATTTCGCTATATGTAATATATCTTTCAGTACTTTCATGAGATATTGCTTAAAGATTTGCGGAAAAGAAAATTAAATCTACTGACATGATGGTATTTTGGAGCTTTATAAAAAGAAAAAAAATTACAGAAAGGATATTACGTAAGGAGAAATAATAAAAAAATAAGTCTGTCTGTTACGCTTTCGACCGATTCGATGCCGAAGATAAACATAGGATACTTTTTATACCAAAAAATGGGATAGTTTCCGGGATAAAATAATTTTGTTTTTCTTTTTGTTATGCTTTTACGGAAAAACTATTCGACCGATTTGGCTGAAATTCATTATATATGTCATTTTGATACTGACCAGGTGGACAGGGGATACTTTTCATTCCGGATAATGGGATAGATTTTGTGATAGATTTATATAAAGGTTATCCCAGAAAGTAAGATAGGTTTTTGTGATTTGCCATTTTAGTTATTTTCGACATTATGGTCATTTTTGTAATTTACGTAGTTTACAGATAGATAAATAAAACTAGGACGGGTTGAAATAGAGAATGAACGTTTGTATGAGGCTAATAATTTCACAAGTTTATAGATATAAAATTAATCATGTATAAAAAATTCAATAGTAACTCGATATCTATTAATCTCTGTATTATATAATAATATATCTGTTAATCTTTCACGGAAAATCTACTAAGGATACTGGATTGATTTTGCTGTAATTTTCTTTAAATGTAGTTTTAATACCGAAGGTGGACATAATACTTTTCGTGTCGGGAGATGGGATACTTTGCGATATGAAATGAAGTGAATTTCTCGGGGGCAAATAGCACTAACATAAAATTTTTACACAATGCAACCTTTTTTTTTTTTTTTGGCCAGGGGAAATCCGCTTGAGGACTAGGACCGCGACAGGCGCAGAAGCCTGGGGGATGCTCGCGACCTTGGTGAGACAGTGTGGGATTCGCCAGATCGGGGGTGGCACTAGCGTGCCCGGTCAAAACCGGTGCCACGCTATTGCACTCCCCAGTTAGGGAAACCCACTAAAACCCCTGGGTGTTCCGTCCTGCGCCTTATGCCAGGGCTACGGGAATAGGCTACCCGGCTCCGCATTCCCTGGCAGGCGTGGGCCCCGCTCACTGGGCCTCTTCCAATGCCGGGGGAGCTACTCCCCCGGCGACGTCTCGGTCTTTTCCGGGCGTGGGGCGGTCTGTAACGCGCCCCACGGGAAGAGAGATGAGCGCGCGCGGAACACTCGCGCTCTCATCTCGACGGCATGTGCGGGTGAGTGAGAACCTCTATACCCCTAGAGGCCCCACCCGCGCCGCCCGCTTACGGTGGCCGAAGGTCTAAATCAGACCTCCGGCGTCGGCGCGTCTTCCTTTGTCGGGAGCGGAGCAAAGACGTGCGCTCACGCTCCCGTTCCGCCTTCTCCTTCGCAAACATGACGTGCTCGCAGAAGGAGGAGACGGCGTCCCATCCGGTGCGGCTCCCGACCATGGTGCGAACCACGGCCGGGAGCGAAAGGTCCAGTCCGGTGAAGGTGACGAGCTCTTGGCGCTGCTCCGTCCATGCAGGACATTCCTGTAGGGTATGCAGCGCCGTATCCTCGTCGCCTGTGTCGCAATGGTGGCACCCTGACGTGGCCTCGCGGCCAAGGCGACACAGGTACCTCCCGAAGCAGCCGTGCCCCGAGAGGACCTGCGTCAGTCGGAACGTCAGGGTGCCGTGGTTTCGTCCAATCCAGTTTTGCAGGACGGGCCTCACGGCGGGCCCCGCCACCATCGAGGCGTCGATGGTGGCGGGGCCCGCGCTGGGGCGTCTAAGGCGGTCTTCCCAAACTCCCATGGCGACTTGGCGGAGCTCCGACCTGCACGCCTCGATTTCGCGAGGCGCGGGTCTGGTGCCCCTGGCCAGGGCTTCTTTGCGCCATACATACAGTGACGCCAGCACCCTGGCCTCCAAGTCCCATGGGAGGGATCCGGCGAGTAGCGAGGCCGCTTCGAAGGACACCGTACGGTATCCTCTTATCGCCCTGACGGCCATTATACGCTGAACCTGACGCAACAGCGGAGCGGTTTTGGCCGTCAGGCGGTCTGCCCATACTGGGGCCCCGTAGAGGGCCATCGACCGTACGATGCCTTCGAAGAGTTTTCGGCACGTGGCGTTCGGCCCCCCGACGTTGGGGAGCAAGCGCGACAGCGCACCCGCTGCCCCCTTGAGTCTGGGGAGCAGCTGCCGGAAATGTGCCGAAAAATCCCACCGGCCATCGAGGACCAATCCCAGGTATTTCATGGTCTCCCCGATGCCGATGCGGATGCCTCCTACGATGATAGCGGTGTCTGGAGGTGGGCGTTTCCGAGGACCGTGGAAAAACACGGCCTCGGTCTTCTGAAGCGCCACCTCCAGTCCAAGACGCCGCGGATCCTGCCTACTACTAAGGACACCCCAGCCGTGCCTAGAAGACACGCCTGCCTGTGGGTCCTCCCTCGTGCTGCGATCAATGTGTCATCTGCGTAGCATATGATGCTGACGCCGGGGAGGACCCTGCTGCGTAACGTCCAATCGTATGCGATGTTCCACAGGAGGGGACCGAGAACCGACCCCTGTGGAACACCGCACACCATGGCTCGCCGATTCCATCCCTCGTGGACCGGGTAAATGACGGCTCGTTCACTTAAGTAGTCCCCGACTATTCGGCGGAGGTAAGGAGGCACTCCAAAATACCGGAGTGCCTCCATGATGCAAGGCCAGGGCAAGGGATTAAAGGCGTTGGCGATGTCGAGAGACACCGCCAATAAAACCTCGCCCCGGGAAACTGCTTCCTCCGCCAGGCTTCTCAGGCGCATGATAGCGTCGATTGTGGAGCGCCCCGTGCGGAATCCGAACTGGTTGTCCGCCAAGTCCGGCCCCGTCGTCGATAAGTGCTGGACGAGGCGGTCGACGATGATACGCTCGAAGAGCTTGCCGACCTCGTCCAGCAACACAATGGGCCGGTAGGCGGACGGTGAGTCCGCAGGGCGCCCCTCCTTACGCAGCAGGACCAGCTTTCCGGTCTTCCATCGTTGCGGGAACTGGCCCTGCTCCAAACATGCGCTGAAAAGCCTCATCAGACACAATGTAACCTGTATCAACGTCTGCTCTTTAAACAAGAAGCACGCATTAGGGGTTGACCAGAGCGGCGCAGCCGCGGGGTAAACTTATTTCTATATATTTATCGATTTTTTATTAAAATGCGGATTTGGTTGCCGACCATTGTAATTTGAAGTCTGTCTTTCAGGAAATAATAAATAATTTTCGTGCATAAAAAGAACATTCCTTTATAGACAATGTATACTGGCCTACTAAAAAGTATTCAAAACATGTCATTTAAATATCTGCTATTATTACTATATTATAGTTCTAACTAATCGTTAAGTGCGTCTCGTACCGTGCTCAATGAAGGGTTCCATAGTGGCGTGAGTTTTACTTTTTGTCATTTGTATAGAGAACCCTAAAAAATGTGATCACACAATTAAACCATATCTGAAAGACTACTCAAAATCTTTCTTTACATCAAATCTTGTTAAAACTTTTTTTTAATTTATTTCTTCAAATTTTCACCTTCACTTTATCTTCAATTTACAAGTTGTCATTTTTTATGACCTCGAGAGTATATACAGCCGTTTAATTTTAATGCAATTGAAAAATGTGTTAGTAAACTCAGTAATAATTTTTCAAGATTAGTTAATTAACGATATCTCTCACACACACGCCAGTAAGTCATGTCTGGGACATGCTCCAATTTTTAAGTTATTCGCCATATAACTACGCCATTTAATAATAACATTTAGAGGACATTTTCCTTCCCAATTTCGTCCATACAGTTCCAACAGTCTTTGAGATAATATCTGTCTCATTTATACTTAGACAAACACATGGACAGAGATGATAAAATAAGGGATCTCCATTTAGTGTTGAAACCCTAAAAGCCTATACTTGCACCTATAAAATAATTATAGCTTCCGCAATTTATCTTTGTGGCCCCGCCATAAAACTTGCGTAATTCAACTTTTTGCAATCAGCTCAAAAATGTCATTTAAGAAGAACTAATTAAGTACATAATGATGGGCAGTAAATTCCCAGGTAGGTAACAATTATTTTACAAGCTCCTTACTTAATTTATTGCTGGTCGTAAAACAATTCTTCAAATTCCACACAAAAACGTCTGGTCTATTCAAAAACCGATATAAGATAATAGCTTACGGGGGCATAGGACAAAACGCAACACTAAAGTGTGATGGTCAAAAAGAGAATAAACATCTGGCAACACACTCGGGCGACCCTGGCCATACAAATTCCTGGTTCCATTAAATTCGATATTTAAAGTTAAGTACCAATACTTTACCAATAACAATGCTGTTTGTGCGACAGGGACAAGCATACAAGGACTCGACTCTACAGTAGAGACATTTTAATTTACGATCTGTTTTTTTTTTGGATACGCAGTTCAGACGAATTTTTGACTTTTGTAATGAAATTGAAAAATGGAATTCTGACTGGAATAGTTTTTGTCCTTGCCTACTCAGAAAAGGACTTCACAAGTCGACGGGCATTTATAGGATCCCCGTTATCTCATTTTGTTTGCGTCCAGAATCGTATTACAAGGATATTCTTTGATATCAGTAGGTTGTTTGATGCCGTTGTGTCGACCCAGTTATTGTTGAGGCGGGTATTGATGAGTAATAACTTCTCTTAACTGTGTGCATGAAAAGCCACATAAACTGTTTGGTCCATCTGCAGGGGGCGTTACATTATGACTTAATGAGAATCGAAGTGTTTCGTCTTATCAACGTGTGTCTGCTTCAATGAGTGTGACGTCTAAATACACGATAGCAACATTAATATACTATTATGATATTAATTTATAATCAATCTATACTAATGTATAAAGGAGATAGTGAGTTTGTTCGGATATTTGTACATAAACACGTAAGAAAAAAGTGTTCATTTCTTTTTCACAATCTTGGAAATGAGCCGATTGTAATGTAACTTGGTTTCGGATGAAGTATAACGGATATAATTTTGGACTAATTTTAATTATAGAAAGTGAAATGTTTCCGCGGAATATGAATTAATAGTTTCCGCGAATTGCTATTTTTGAAATGAAATAATAAATGTGCAAAGTGTGATAAAACGGTATCTAGGAACTAATAATAGATATGATGGGTATTTTTATGTGACCTTCTCCCATATTATTACAAGTTTTATTATTATTAAGTACAAAACAAATATGATGTAAACTTACCAGTATGCGTCCTTTTATGTATTTTGAGATTTTCTGATCTTGCGAAAACTTTTCCACACCCAGGAAACGGACAAGGAAATGGCTTCTCACCAGTGTGGACACGGATATGGTTCACTAGTTTGTATTTCGCCTTAAATGGTCTTCCATTTCTAGAACAGCCCTGCCAAAAGCAAGCGTGGGTCGTGCATTCGGGGCCGCCTACATGTTCCACGGTTAAATGCGTCACGATCTCGTGCATGCTTGAGAACAGTTTGTTACACAATTTTCGCGGTGGCGGCTGTTCTGGGTCGAGCCACTGGCACCGCATGTCACGCCTCGGCGGGGCCCGCACGTACCTCAGGAAGGCATGGGGCGCATGAGTGTGGGCATGCGGCACTAGGGGCGGTGCGCCGCCCTGGTAGTGCATGTCGCCCCGCCAGTCCCAGCTTTGTTCAAGCGGCTGCTGTGGGAACAACTCGCCGCATCCGCTATACTCTCGTAGATATCCGGGTTGGTATGAATGTAGCGGGTAGGGCTGGTAGTGTGTCGGGTGGTGCGGAGGCGGATGCGGTGCGGCTGGCCTGTGTTGAGGGCCAACCCCGCATCCCGGCTGCGGCGACATCTTCAGCCCATACGAGGCGAGGTGGGCATGGTTGGTCTCGAGGAAAGCGTTCATGGCGGGGGTGGCCGACGCCGGCGCATAGCCCCATTCGCCCGCCACCATCCACGCGGCGGGACCTCCCCGCTGTTGACTATACTGCTCAATAAATCCGCCTTGTTGATGATCGAGGCAGTTGTAGCGTGCCCGAACTCTTCAATGTGTTGTCCTTTGTTTCGCAACCTGATAAACAAAACATTGATTTTGACTTTAATTGTTAGCAAAGAACAGTAATCATACTCGCATACTAGGTATTACCTACTTATAAAATAATAACAGGGACAACTTTTACACATTTCTCAAAATAATACGGAACGGCCGTGCGGCCATAACCGAGCGACGAGCATTATTTATTTTTAGTAAAAAAAGTGAGCCAGGTACTTTTGGACATTAAATTAAACTGTGGGTAAATTTATAGGACATTTTTATACGCCTGAGACAAAAATTTCGATTGTAGTCGTGTATATTTAATTTTAGTTTATTTGTTAGGCTGACTCCAATCTCTTTTATGGACGAGGCTTAGCATCGATAATTTATTAAAATAGTTTTGTGAATGATAAAACCAGTTTCATCGAAGATAATCAAGAAAATCACAGCAGCATACATAGCCCTTTAGTAATTATTGGAATATGTCACCAACCAAACATTAAATTAAGCTTATAATTGACATCATTAAATGTTTAATATGTATTTGTATATTTATATCTTCAGTGGTTTCCATGACAAAACAAAAGCTTGCTATTCTGATGTGATGAAAACTATCAGGTAAACCGTCTAATAACAAGTTTCTATATTATATCCATTTACCCTTTTGCATAATATCAACTATTAAATATCTTATATAACAGACACAAGTTGGCAACTAGACGAAATAGAATAGACAGCCTGAACATGACTTATGACTTAAAACATCTTATTTAGATTTTATTGTTTTAAAAAACATTGTTAACAACGTAATTAAAATATAAGTACGTCTTCCCGGCAACGTGCTTAGCATTTCCTACGTAAAATATGTTTTATGACAAGTTCTGCTTGTTGTAGTTATTCTTATATAAATTTACTGTTTAATGTTAGCTGAAATTCAAGCAGTTACATCTAAAAGTACTAATAATGAACAAATATCAAGGATTATATAAATATTAGTTAGCTATAACATAAAAATAATAACAACTTCAAGCAGCGACCAGTGTAAAGCATATTTTAAATTAAATATAAAAATATTTAATTTATTGATTGATGTATCAATAAATTGCTACATCAATGAAAAATAGATACTTCTTAGTTATAAGAATATAAGCCAATTAGTTGCACGCTTCTAATTCCTGTCTTGTAGAAACTGCATCTTTTTCGGGGTAAAGAACGATTTGTGCTGAATTTCATAGTATCATAAAGTATTAACGTAAGTAAAAGTAAAAGTATTACTCTTAACGTCACGAAAACATCCGTACGAAGTTGATTTTACATTCAAATAGTATAGAATATTTCATTGTTTCAATATTTCAAATAATGTTTTAACGGGAACCATATTATTAGAGTTATTGTATTGACTCCGTTTGGAATTAGATAAACTTAAAACTCCAGAACATTTTTTTTTAAATCTGTTAGAGATTTTATGAAGCTACTCGTGACCAACTGGATCACACTTTATATAACCAAAAACCATAGTCAAAAAACGGAGCAATGTTGTCTCTTACAAAATTATCTATGATAGGCATCTTAGTTATACTATGTTACAAGAACTCTTCATGCAACTTCGCTCGCGTCATTTTCCAACCTTTAATCCCTATACGTATATAAGTACTACCTACAAAACAACAACTCTTTTATCGTTTATACACATGTATATTAGTGTCGCCGGATTAAAAACAGGCCAAGCGTATATTCCTTTACCTCACTCAGTTATGATATGGCTATTAATCTATCCAGTTATAGTGGTTTAGTGGCTAATGTATCCGCATCTCATTTGGGTTTGAATCATGGGCAGGAAGAGTACATACACCACTTGTGCAGTTTTTCGGACCTAATGTTGAATTCCGTTAAAATAACTTTGTGATGATGGTGAAGAAATATAAAGGAAACTTACACATTGAAATTATGGATATGCGAAAGCCTCCACTTTAAAACCTTGTCGGGTATAGGTACCGATCTTTCCTCTTAAACGGGAAGGCCCGAGCTCATCAGTTACACGTATATGGAATGCCATTATAAAAGAGCTACGAGAGTCTGTCAGTCAAAGCAACTGTAAATTTTTTGTGGGTGTCTACATAATCGCATTATTTGAAAATAATGTTGTTTATGCATTGTTTAAAACACTTTGGGAGTATACGTCTCTACCTGAGTCTGTATAACAAAGTCGATGCTTTCAGATTTCCATCTAATCTGTACATTATCTGCGCGACTCCCTGCCGTGTGGCCGGTCCATCACAAAGCAACGGGTTGACAGATCTCAACAAACGCCCATAAACCAATAGGATTACCAAAACAATCTTTATCATTTCACATATGCATTTTGAACCTTATGTTCAAACAAAACTTACTATAAATCATTTTACAGACGAAAATGTAAAGTTGTGGAAAAAAAATTGCAGCTGCCACGGAGCGAATTTCCACAGTTTTAAGGAATTAGTTTTTTAATCACATTAGCACTGCTATTGAGATGTGCAATAGTTGTCAGTTTAACTGTATTTCTTTAACGGAGGATTAGGCATTTCCTAATTAAATAATGACATTTGTGCATTGAACAGTTTTAATCTTCATTTCGTTCTGTTGTGTATATTTATATAATTTAGTGTGGCACGCTTTAGCATCCATTGAACATGATCAGTTCAGTTTTTATTTATAACATAGAGTCTGACGAATGACAGCAGAGACTGAAAAACGCGGCGAATTTAAAAAATATCAGTATGGTAACTCCAAATGACCAGAGTATTTGTTCAATAAGTAAACAATTTTGCTTTTCTTTAAATTCAAGGTCTTTCTACTGTTATTTTTTTCGAATTTAGAAATCATGCATACAACAATATGTACTTCACATTAATTTATGATTATAAATACTAAAACATAATTACACAAAAATGACAGTAATAAGGACAACATTTTGGTAAAATGATATTGACACTTGTACGAGTATTGGCATTGCCATGTTTGGCATTGCGTAGTGCCATGTTTGGCATTGCGTAGTGCCATGTTTGGCATTGCGTAGTGCCATGATTGGCATTGCGTAGTGCCAAACATGTCCATAAATTGAAAATATATAATAAATATATCATGTAGTCATGTTACATAAATAAATAATAAGTAGAGCACATAAAACGTACTTCTTGAGCAAGAAATAATAAATAATCTCTTTTATCTGCACCGATACGGCGAGGGGCAAATCAAAACTAAATTCACTTTAAAGTTGACAAAGGGTGCTTCGACTGATACAGGGAAAATTATATTTATTCTCGGAAGTTATCGAAAAATTACTTGTCCTAGGTACAACACTGTCCAACATACAACAGGTTCCCCTACCTATCTGACTTAAAACTATGTATTGAATATTTATTATATTACATTTCGTCTACAATGCAAAAACATGTTCTACCTTTTGATTTATATACTAATAAAACTGAATTGTTTGCCTATGATTTCAAAATAAATACCGACATTTAATTAGCAAAGAAAAAACAAATAGTTCTATTGTTATGACAATAGTATGTAAGTATTCTGTATATTGTAAATTGTATGTTCAGCATTTTTACTTTACAAGCTAATTGATATTTAATTATCGGATACTCGATTTTCCTACAATCTGAGCAGCACACTGACAACAACTTGCCTAATTATAGAAAGCCTGCTTAGCCTGAAAGTCAAATCCACTAAATCTACTTATATGAATACAATTTATATAGTAAATAAAACAGAAATTTTATCTTCGAATATAAATGTTTTATTTCAATGTCTTGCAAGCTTCAGACATATGAAGTCAGGTCACAGTTAGTAGGTTTAAAATAAATTAGTTTCATTATTATAAAGGATCACACGATGAAATGTTGAAAACAAAGAATAAACGTAAGAAGCATTTTAATCTTGGTTGAAAATGCATTATAATGTTAATGATTATTTGACTAATAAATCTTAATTGCTTGTTTTTAATATATTTAACGTTAAATTGATATTTTTAAATTAATTAACAAAAACGCGTTATTTATGGTAATTTTTAACTAGCATATAAACCTCGTATAAATATTATGAATAAAGATGTTAAAAAATATAGGATTGATTTATAGTACATTTAATGTAGTGTGACCTAAAAGTTTCACGTATTAAGTAGGATGTAAGTAGAGAAGTAAATTTAAGTAAATGGAATATAATAGGTGGAACTCTGGTGTTACAGAAATCGTCGGTTACGTGAATTAAATATCACTTAAAATTTACTTACTCTTATAACATTTAAACTATTTCAATGTTTTCTGCAAATATGTTTTATTAATAAGGGCGATAAAAGTATATTTTAGATCCAGAATATGAAATCGAATTAAATATAAATGAAGTCGCATGAAAAGTCTTAGTAGAATAACTACACGTTAGTACTTTATATCTCCATCATTATTATCGGTTCATCGACCGTGAAGAGGCAAAAAACTAAATCCTACACTGATATTAATACAAAATTATTATAATTAGATATACGTACTCGGTTTATGTCTGTCTACAATACTATGTATGATTCATATGTATAATATTTGAGATAGCAGTTTTATACTTTACCCAAGCTCCGTCAGAGGCTTCACCCAAAGGACCGGCGAACTAAAAAGGAGGAAATAAACATTGTCTCAAAAGGGATGTTACCTTGTTTCATTATCTGTATCTTGTTTTTGTTATTCCGAAAGTACAGCAGACAGGCTCACATCCCACCTGATAGAACGCGATTACCGTCTCGTATGCACATTTGGAACACCAGAGGTATTTCCAATGCGCTGCCGGCTTCGAAGACATTTTATGACACCTTTTTTGAAGGTCTTGTCGTAGCGCTGTGGGATAACTTCAGCTATGACTAACATTCTATAGAACCGTTGCATACATAAGCGAAGTGGCTCAAGCAATTGGAGATGAACGCCCAGCCGATGGGGAGCGGTGCAGTGGTAAAAGAAGACGAAGGTACCATTCTGAAAAATTCCTCGGGACACTTCTCATCATACAGGGAATAGAATACGCAAAGAGACGCGAAATCTCTCCGAGTGTCAAACGTCTCTAGGCCGTCTGTGAGTACGGGATCGTCGACAACGCGAACAGTCTAGAAAATTAAGCTGGTAGGCGGGTTTCCCAGCCCATAGGTGTGAGTACTACTCCAAATGCGGCTTCACCTGGGCTTTGTAAAGCACAAGGGGTCGCCTCGATGTAAAGGGCCGGAGCCGAGACTATAATAATATGTGAAATAGATTATTAATAATACCCCGTATATCAATTCTTTATTAGCTACACTTGACACGCGGAGTCGTTTTTTCAGGTAGTTTAGGAAGTGGACTGCATAAAACCCTTGTTGCACTACAGTATTCTGATTTAGGATAAGGATATACAGCGTGATGTAAACGCAGTAAGCGCAAACCTCAAAAAGGGTTTCCTTAGGCCTTAGGCATGCAACATACTGCTTCTATTCCAAGAACATAAGTTTTGAGCAGTGCTAAGATTAATTTATTATACTTATATTGTGAAAATTATTTTATTTAATATCATAGCTTACAGACACTTGCAACACCAAAGGCGTCACAAATGCACTGTTGCTCTCTTAAGGGCGACTGGAACCTGGCCAGAAATACCGGAACACAACTCAAGGTTGTTATGGCGGCCTACTAGACCAGGGGTCTAGAACCAGTCGAGAGCCATCCAGACGGGTAAATACCCTACCACTTGGCTGTGGGTTATGTAGTCGCCTCAACGACAGGCCGCCCACCCTCTTGAAATTGTATTCTTTCTCCGTTCCTGCAAGGATAGACGACGGAGCTTCTTCGTGGTTTTGAGAATTAACCAACTATAATGTCAATTATTGCATATAAATTATCAATAACATAAATAGATTGTGTTACTTTTATCATTTAATTTGAAATACTCTGATTTTTATTGTGACAATGACACAATGACAGCATTGCTTAAATAATAAAAACTTGTTCGCCCGTGGTCGAAATTCGACCATAATAATTAATGTCAAAGACTATACTTCTATAATCACAGATTTCGCGTAGCTACACTGTTAATTTCACATGAACAATAATCAAAAGATTACAAAAAACAAAAGATGCGTGTGTGTGTTAAATAGGTACTTGAGAGTGTGTGTAATGTTTTTTTATTGATTTAATGTATTCTTTATGCACAATAAAAATAATAGCATTTTGCACTTCTCTATATAAACTACAAGTAAGCGAAATTTTATACTCCTCCGTCCGCGCAATTCTCGTAAAAAGGGGGTACAAAGTTTTTGCTTCACATATATACCACAGATGCTACGTAACAATAATTTATCTATATATTATATAGATAAATTATTGTTACGTAGCATCTGTGGTAGTAAGTTACACGTGCAACTATATAAAAATGTATAGACACGACTATATGCGTACTCGTTCACTAATTATTAGCTTCTTATGCTTGTAAAATAATTGTTAATTTATGCAGAAAATCTGAATGTGCAGTGTCTAATATAAGATCAAATACATATTTTAGTTGCAGATGCAGTAAACTAATATTAAATTTTTATAAGGAATAAATAATAATATTAAATAGAAACAAAAGTTTAAAATATTATTAAATGTGAGAAAACTCATTACGGTTTTAATGTTACCCTTATACAATTCGAGTAGTCATATCCCTCGATGCCTCTGTCAATTTATGTCACATTGAGTCGTCTGTATAAATAAATTTGGCAAAAATATTTATTTTATGTGGCGCTACATAGTAACATAATAGAATAATAATATTGCAAAACAAATAAATACGAGACGTAACAATCGTACGCATACATGTACCCAGCTGAAGGGTACTGCAGATTTGTGTTCAGTGTACATGTACAAAGTCGTTGGGTATTTGTTAAAAATAATTTTTTAATGACTTTCTTATTTAAGTAAATAGTTAATTATAAAGTCATAAAATTCTTGTTACCCCGCCCAACAATAAAGTGCAAAGTTCTACAAAAACTTTAGTTAGTAAGGGCTAAAAACTACCTTCAACAAAAATAAGTCGAATCAAAAACCGTTATCTAATCGAAGATTAATTACAAGAAGTAATTGTTATTTACATTTGCATTACAGACTCTATGGGCCGCTTGCATAACGTTCCTTAAATTTATTTAAGAAACACTAAACGCATTTAGCACCCTTAAATACAATTAGCGTCTAGCAAAACGCAAAATTTGTCCTAAATAATATTTAGACAGTTTATTATGATTAACTTATTTTATTTAAAGGCAATCGTTATGCAAGTTTTGTTGCATCTTTTGAAATATATATTTTTTTAATTTAAATATTTTATTTTTCATTATTATAGTACTGGAAAATTTTAAGAATTAAATGATAATAAATAAATAAAATTTAATGCTTATAAGACTAAGGCCCGCCTGCACAACGATCGCCTTTAAGTAAAATTAGTTAATCGTATTAATCTGTCTAAATACGTTTTACACAGAACGTATTGACAGTTCTTTAAACATATTTAGCAGCAAACTTTGCGATGTGCAAGACGCTAATTGTATTTAAGGGTATTAAATACGTTTTGTGCTTCTTAAATAAATTTAAGCAACCTTATGCAAGCGGCCCTAAGAAAGAGAGCGCCTTTTACCGTCGGCAATTGATATGTTTCACGTGTCAAGGTTAAAATGTAAATTAAGTGTTGTTAGTAAAAGTATAATGAAAAAAGAATAACAATACATACATATAAAAGTTATAAGAAATAGTACCATGTAGGTATTTTTGGAAAATATTTTCCGACTTGGAATTTATATAGGTACGTTTTGAAGCACTTGAAAACTAGACGCCGTATAGGTATGAGCTCTGGTTTAATTTATTTCTGACTAGGATTGTCCCGCGACTCCGGTCACGCTTGACAAGTAACGTAGACTAAAGTATTTTGCCAGTATTTAAATTTAAAGGGTATGTATTTTCAGCAGGGCAACGGATTATTTAGTATGCAAATATAAGAATCCTGAAGATTCTCGTAAAAACCCGGAATAAGTAATGTTACTAAACGCATACATAACAACATCTATTCAACTAAAAATGTGTTATTTATATAGTAACTGCCATGTTAAGAAATATTAATATTGCGAGGTTTCTAAGTTAGGTAATCTCGGAAAGTATAAAAAAGTCTCGGAGTATATTGTTTTAGTATCAATACGATCCGAATCAACTAATTTTTGTGTGATATACACTACGCACTTTAAAACATTCCCGGGATAAATCCTGCGGGATTCCCGGAATATAAAGTTCGCTTGATGAAACTGATGAAATCAATTAATACTCATGCAATTGAACTAATTTATACCATTCCCGGGCAAATTCTCACGGGATTCCTGGGACAGAAAGTACCGCGGCATTTTAAAAAAGAGTGTATGTTATCATTTTATTGAATACTGTGTCTGAATAACTTAATTTTTATGCACACGAAAAACTACAAATCGCTCCCGGAAAAATTCCCACGGGATTTCCAGAGTGAAAAAAATATCACACTTATCATTACATAATATTTGCAAATCGATCTAAGAAAAAATCGCATGGGAATGCGAAATCTTTTTTCAATCTGTCCACTTATTTCACAAAAAATTTCTCGCGAGATTCCCAGAATAAGAACTTAGAATTTAAGTCTAAGAATTTGCTGTCGATGACCAAAACCGCGTTGAAATCGGCGCCGTAATTTTCACTTAAATCTCGTTTGTTTGTTTGTCTGTACAAACAAACAAACAGAAAAATCTAAAAAATCGCATCGTGTTCTCTAACATTTATATGTATAAGTAGTCCAGTTTTTTTTAATAGCTTCAATCAACAGACACGGCATTTTTAGAATGTAAAATATTATAGACAACTGCCTTCTATTCTTTTTGAAGTTAAGCCTGCGTAAGTTCTATAACCATAACCGCCGGGATGCCTTAAAATGGGATATTGCTTGCAAAATGAGAATACTATCATTATGCTGTATCATATGTACTACATAAGGATATACAAAAATATGTTTTTTGATCTTGTCTAAGATTTACATTTACATGAACATCAGTAAATTCTTTGTTTATGTGTGGTTTATTTAGACCCGTAGTCAAACATTATCCTTGCTTAATTTTGACTTAATTTTTAAACTCAGTATGTGGACTTTATAAATATTTATACACTGAAAATAAATTATAATTCTGAACATAAACTAGAATAACATAAAAATGTAAATAAATAAATATCTTTAATTTAAATTTTATAAATAATTTAAAATGTGAACGTCATAGAGTTACTTGTAGCGGAACTAGCGGATCGTAAAAACCGACCAAATCGTCGCGGTATCGCCTGATCCTATAATTATATTAATATCCATTCGGTGGTCTTCCAGCTGAATATAATTACTTAACTTCATACAAGTAATGTCAATAGTAAGAAAGAAGAAGGGATAGTAGGGTAGATAAGATATGGCAACGCGACTTTCGTCCTGTGTATGACACTTTAATTTTACTGTTCATTATCTTAAGTATCGGTTTATGCATAAACATTGTAATAGACACACAGTTACTGCTCGTATCATTGATTTTTAGTCTCACAATGCAGAAGTATTATAACGATTTTGGCCCAATTTCTATATCTTAGGTAAATACCTGCAATTATTACTACTACTACTGTAATAATTCCTACTATTATAATTTGACAGTACTAGTTTAGATCTAATTCTCTAACCAAAGGCAAATTAATGGATAGTAAGATACAGACATTTGTCTACTAGATCCGAATTATGCCTCATAGCTTTTAGAATCCGTAAACACTCAATTAACGAATATAAATTTATTTAATTGCCTTGTACAAATGACCATTATCATAGCAATGAGAACATTCCTGTTTATAATGAATTGTTAATAACTCAATAAAAATAGTTGTCTCAGAAAAAAGAAAATAATTATTTATACCTAAATATCCTCATTAAACGAAACGGATTTTATGAAATAATTACAGGACTAGTATCAGAAATGGTGTTAAAAATGTAATTACGAAAAAAAGACCATAAAACCAATGAGAGTTACGAAGCGGAGAGTTACGTTTTAATATTTCAATATTTATATTACATAAAATAGCATTAATGTATCAAATTTCCAACACGTTTTAAAAATTGTTTGAATAAGAAGTCGCTTCCATTAACCCATTACATACCTATTATTAATGTTCAACATGATAAAATATTCCAACTATGTTATATGTATATACTATGGCACTATGTTATATGTACTATGGCAAATATGAAATTTAATTTATATTGAACATCAATTGCATGTTTCTATTGAATAGGCACCTGAAATAATTGGGACAATCCTTTTAAATACATTTTTCACTAGGTTAGGCAAGTCCTTTTATCTAGATAGATAGATCAGCGTAACTTGCTTAGCGGGAATATAAAATACCTATAATATGTCTGTGTTGCGTGTGTTAGAGCTATATTCTCGTTTTTCGCAGGTTATACTTATTTATGCCTCTACTAGTCAAGTCCCAAAATAAACTTCTTTTTTTATTATCTAATTATAATACACATTTACTGCATAAATAAACACTTCACATATTATTTTATTCATAGTCCTATTTGGCAGATCCTTTTAAACCTTATCAAAACTGAGTCATTAATGATCATTTTTACAATGTTATTTTAGACTGAGTTTTCTTTTCTTAGATTTGGATGGAGTACCTACTACAATAAAAGAGACTGGGGTTTTGCCTACGACGTAGTAATAGTATTATGAGTAAGAAAATTGTTTTATATCTAAAGTGAAATCTTACTTGATTAGCAAATAGTTAATCCAATCTTCAGTGTTTCGAGGTAATCTTGAAATAAATATAATCACTATCTAGTTTGATCTATTATCACTGCAAAATACAAAGCACTTCACTCAACATGCATATAATTTGTATCTAAAATATATTTCAGTATCCTCATGAACCTAGGACAATAATTATCACAGATTTTGGCGCGTCGTTATAACAACGTTGTTTCTATTTCACAGCCGTATTCTGCGATAGAAGGCCGTCTTGTTGGTGACATGAGTTTTTTGGACGAATAATTGTCACGAAACGATTTTTTCTCGTAACGATGAAAGGCTTCGCGACGTGTGTCCACTGACTCCGCTGAGACTCTCAGCATGACTGCGGGCTCCCGCGTCGCCGCCCCTCGACACAGCCGACATACTGCTTCTTTGAAAATATTTCGTGCGGCCGGGCCGCGGGCCCCAGGCGCCAACGCAGCCCTGCGCCACCAGAGAAGGGCGGGACGCCGGCCGCTTTCTCATCCAATGGTACAGGCCTCGCAGGCAAAATATATTTATGCCGTTGTCTCGCTCTCGCACAGGCCATAGAGCTTCGTAAAAAAGAGTGGCGAAATACTCTTCGGGCTCATAACGAGAAGATAACGAAGAAAATTCCTTTGTGTTGGTGTTGTAATGTGTACGCTTTTTATCAGATTTACGTTCAAAGTTCGCAGCTTGCTTACCAGGGCGCCACCGCGCCACGCATTGCCTTCTTGTCTTGTACGGGACGGAATGCGTTTCCCGGACAGAGACGGTGCATAGTGGGAAATGTCCCGGCTAATGTATTTTCCTGTGGGTAGGAAAACACATGTCGTCGCTTTTAATTTAATACGCGTCAAGCTGCGTCCCCGTGTTGTGCTTCCACCACGCTTGCGCTCTTGTTTTTCCACATTATGAATCAAATAAAGTAAAGCTTGTTATTCATTTCTTACTGTATTTTGGTACTTTTAAAATTCAATAAACTAGTTTTAACCCACTTTACTACCGTTTAATTGTTTATAATTTAGATATTAAAAACAGTAACTCATCTAGTGTTATTCTAGGGCGATGTCAAAATTGTAATAGTATCCTAGTGTACTGGAACGTAATGGTCCCGGATTCGATTCCTGGCAAAGTAAATTTTGTAAACGAACTTTTCGTTGTTCACTAATAGTCTGGGGTATCTGCTATTGAACCCACAGTTGGTCCGTTGGATATATATCACCCATAAGACCAGTGTAACTTGCTTAGCTTGGGGATATACCTACCTACAATGTATGTGTTTGTTTGACGATTATTTATTTATTTTTCTACTAAAAGAATGTATTTTTAATATTAGTCTACATTTTAATTCATTATAACAAAGAGCAGAGTGGTTAAGTTCTCCGCAGAAATTACAATAAATTTTAAACTACTTCTATAAATTGATTTTCCGAGTTTTCACTACCGTGTTTATAACTTATAAAACTTTTTGAAGGTGGCATTTGAGTGGCATGCCACAATTTGAATATACAGTTTGTCATCAGTTAGAACTAAAATAGTACAGCCCATTTTATAAAATTTGAGGCTTTTAGATTTTTAAATATTTACAACTTAAGTCATAATAATCAGTTAATTGTTCCAAATTAACGTGACTAGATAGTTGTAGAAAACAGAGCAAGAGATTTAATAAATCTATATATAAAATATTTTATATAATTTCACGACGGATCAGTATGGCGACCGAGCGAGGAAACGTAGCCAGCCTTCTGGGCACTTTACCCGTAGAAGACGGTGATATAGGCTCAGTATTCTACTTATAGTCTTGAGGGATTATGGGTAGAATACAATTCAAATAAGTTCAGTTTTCTTTTAATGTATTCGATTATGTATAAATTTCATCAGCTTATTGTATAAACTATGTAATAAAAAAAAAACTATCTGTAAATCTGTTGATAAGCATTTAAAATGAAAAAAGCGTGAGAAGGTTAGCCGCTATGATTTTGTTCCGACCAGCAGATTCCGAAAATGCAACATTGAGAATTTATGTATGTGTCGTTTAGAGCATTCTGTGAAAACTACAGAACAGGATACATCTTTAAATAAAAAAATTATTCTGAATACCAGACCATAAATTATTCAAAGAATGAATAAAAATATATTTCCATAAAAATGTCTAGTGGTCAAGTCATTCACAACATTCTTCATGTCTGTTGAAAAATTAAGATGCTAAGCTCGTATCAACTCTGTGAGTCGCGCCAAATATAATTAAGGCAATTAATTTGGAGTTCTTATGTCACAATTTAATTATAATTGTAAAATAAGTTTTATACGACATGCACGTCGTATGTCAGCAGACGGCACGCCCCGGTGCGTGCGCGCTGCGTTTGGCTCCCGCGATACACCGCCCGTGGTCCGCGAAGCTCACGCGCCGCTATCCGGTCTGCTAGGTTCAAGCGGGGCGGGAGCAATTAGGCCTTTATCTTAACTATTCATAACTCTTGGCACAAAACTTCTTTAGTTTTAACGCCAGATTTTAATTTTATTCGCTAAGAATTGGGATTGTTCACTTTTTTTCAATCTAGCTATTTGAAAAACCATTTCGAGGAATAGTGTCCCTAATCATTTCTGTCTAGTTAAAATTCCAAAAAACGTACGATCTTCTTGTATTTTGAAAGAAATGCGTTTGACCTTTATTTGACCTTACTAAATCCAATCAGGTGGGCCGTCTGCCTGTTTGCCTGCTTCAGGTGTAAAAAAAATCTAGCTGTACATTATTTGGTTTAAGTTCTGTAACATGGATTTTTCCCTAAAGATCACTTTAAAAAATTTAACGATAACTATAGAAAATAATAATGGTTGAACACAAAAAATTATAAGCCTAGCGACAAAAAACACTTAAATGATCACAATACGTAATGAGTAATGATAGTGACATTTAAATAGTAGCACAGATTACTATGATTATACATAGATAAAACTTACTTTTATTATTTTTGTTTTCTAGGCAAAGAAATCAATGTAAACTTGTCCCTTATGACGTCATCGGAGAAATAATTTTAAAATCGAATTATATAAAAACTAACGCTTAAAATACAAAAATATTCAAATTAGTATCTTAAATACCCTATTTTACGTAATTAAAATATAAAATCAGAGGGTAATTTTTTGTGAACAATCCCCATTTCACTGTAGTCTTAAAAAAGTGGCTGATCAAGGAGTGTTTCTATACTGTAGATGAATTTCTTAAAAAAGTGCTTTTTAACCGACTTCGAAAAAAGGAGGAGGTTCTCAATTCGTCGGGATCTTTTTTTTTTTTTGCTTTTTTTTATGTATGTTCGCCGATAACTCCGTGATTTATGATCCGATTTACGTGATCGACGCGGAATAGCTTCCAATTGGTCCCCTAAAAATTTGACATAGTTTGGCCCAGTAGTTTTCATTTTACGAACATTTTTTTGTTCCCGGTTCTTGGGACCTATATTTTTTAAGAAGCGCGGCACCATTCGTAGGTCCACCCATACATAGCTAGACACTAAAAAGTAACAAATAAAATTTAAAAACTTCGTTTAAAAAAACCGACTTCAAAAACGAAAAAACTAAAATGTATAAAATAACTTATTTCTTAAGCTATTATTATTAATATATATTATCTAAAACATCTTGAAGTCGGGGCAAAGTAAAACATAAAAATTACTATATTTTGAAAATTACTAAGCACCGACTTTAAGATGTTTTAGATAATATATATTAATAATAATAGCTTAAGAAATAAGTTATTTTATACATTTTAGTTTTTTCGTTTTTGAAGTCGGTTTTTTTAAACGAAGTTTTTAAATTTTGTTTTTATCTATATGGAAAATCTTAGTGATCTATTTGTTATTTTTTCTCTTGACATTAATTGCTTATATATCACTAAAAATTATGTTAAAATAATTATAATTTTTAATTCATTTTGTACATCACTATGTGGTAGAATGTACTGTGTATCTACAATTGTATAACACCTGTATATAAACTACATTCTTGCAAATAAAGATATTGATTGATAAGACTAATACTAATACTAGCTGTTGTCACCGGTTTTTAAAATACAGAAGTAGGAAATCTAAAATAGAAAGCCAGACCATGTTGCGTTAGAATGTTACGATCTTGATTTTATAGCCAAAGCTAAAAATGAGTACCGAACAAGTACTTTATCTTTTGTAAGAATGTCTAATCATAAATGATAGTTTAAAAAATGTTAGTTAATCCAAAAGTTTGCCTCGGGTAGACTCCGAAATAGCTCGAATGAATTCGATGTAAACGTAAGAGATTTTTTTTATATGTTTATCTACTTTTCATTTCGATATCTTGTAGGTTTCAAAAGATATATCTAGATATAAACTTCAAATCACTCACTAATGAAGTGATAACCACAACAAACATAGTCAGTTTACTTTCAGAAGCTTCTGAATCTTGTGAAGCAAAGGATGAATTATGTTTGAAGGAGATAAAACTGCGTTAACCCTATCCTCCCAACAGTATAGAAGGACTAAGAAGTAGAAGAGAAATAAAACACGTACCATCAAAATAATCTGCATAATTTTGCGTTCTCTGATAACAATAGCTAACGCAGTAGGCCTCCTAGCTGAACATTTGTACAAAGCAGAGCACCCTTCTTCACCTCGGACACCATGTTGCGTGGTACTTAGGTATATTTCATTAAAATAAATAACGTTATTATTTATCTGGGTGTTTTTCGGGAGTGATGCCTAGCTACAAATTACAGCGGACAATGCCTCCGCGGGGAACCGCTCTTATTAAGTGAAGCCCACCAGATGGCGGGTATAGCCCCTGCCCTTTCTGATATTAAAATTTGAAAATTGCTCGTAATAACATAAAAATTAGAAGCAATGTTATTTTATTAATTAGGCTAAAACACGGGGCTGAATCCTGATTTAGAAATCGGCGATAAGAAATGCTTGCTCGATTGTTAACCCTTTTTGCGATTACATTTTTTAACCGACTTCGAAAAAAGGAGGAGCTTCTCAATTCGTCGGGATCTTTTTTTTTTCCTTTTTTTTATGTATATTATGTTATGTATAGTTCGCCGATTACTCCGTGATTTATGATCCGATTTACGTGATTTTTTTTTGTTCGACGCGGAATAGCTTCCAATTGGTCCCCTAAAAATTTTACATAGTTTGGCCCAGTAGTTATCATTTTATGAACATTTTTCATGGAAATAATTTTCACTCCGTTCCATATGTACACCGATTACTCTGAGATTTATGATTCGATTTACGTGATTCTTTTTTTGTTCGACGCGGAATAGCTGCCATGTGGTCTCCTAAAAATTTGACATAGTTTGGCCCAGTAGTTTTCATTTTACAAACATTTTTTTGTTCCCGGTTCTTGGGACCTATATTTTTTAAGAAGCGCCATTCGTAGGTCCACCCATACATAGCTAGACACTAAAAATCAACAAATAAAAAATAAAAACTTCGTTTAAAAAAACCGATTTCAAAAACTAAAAAACTAAAATCTATAAAATAACTTATTTCTAAAGCTATACATGTATGTCTTTCAAGACCACGGGCCATAAAAATGGCCCGGACTTTTGGAGGGCTTGCGTGGGGCCATGGGGAGGCCAACACGTAGAGGCCCCTTGACAAATTTAATGTAAATATGTGGCGTGACACTGACCGGCGATTATCCCTGTCTACACCATATAATAATGCACCCAAGGACAAGCCCCGGCCAGTGTAGGACTATTGTGGGAAATCAAGACAAAAAGTACCGGGCTATTGGGGTGAACTATTAGTGGTACTAGCGGTCTGGGAATATGGAGACTATGGCGTCTGCCCGTCGCAATGTTCGGGGAACATGGAAAAATGGGCAGACGGTGACTCGCCACTCCCTGCATGGGCCCCAAAAAATGCCATAAAAGGCAGGGGCAACATGGGTATGAGTGGCTAAGGGATGTAAAGAGGTGGGCTGCAGGTTCACCGAAGCTACTTCCGACATTAGGCCATTTATCACTTCCACCCCTGGAGCTTGAGTCTTAGCTCTAGCGATCTCCACTCCGTGCCGGCTGGCTAAGGCAAGCACGGAGGCGGGGGCCTTGTCTTGGCCCCCGGAGTCAGGTACGAGGTGTCGCCACTCACCTAAGGCTTCGCCACAAAGCCCCCCTGCGGGATATTAGCTATTATTATTAATATATATTATCTAAAACATCTTGAAGTCGGTGCAAAGCAAAACATAAAAATTACTATATTTTGCAAATTACTAAGCACCGACTTTAAGATGTTTTAGATAATATATATTAATAAGCTTTAGAAATAAGTTATTTTATACATTTTAGTTTTTTAGTTTTTGAAGTCGGTTTTTTTAAACGAAGTTTTTATTTTTTATTTATTTTCGTTGAAGTCATCCACATAAGTGATTGATCTTTATAGTAAAGACTAGCTGTTGCCAGCCGCTTGGCTAGCGTAGATTCAAAGTAGTCATAATTTGAGCAGTCAAAAAAGGTTAACAGATACCCCCTTTTTCACCCCCTTAGGAGTTGAATTTCCAAAAACGCCGATATACGTGTACCTTTATTTCTAACCAGAAATGGGTATATACAATTTTGTGCTTTTCACACCAAATTCCATTCCTTTTTTACCCGTCAGGGGTTGAATTAAAAAAAAAACTTAGGGCGTGTCTACAGTTAGAAGGAATCATAAAAATTACATACGGGTTATGTAATTCTTATGATCCTCTTACTCCAGTAGTTTGTTTGGGCTGTGCTATGTCAGTCAGTCATTGAGGCCAAGCAATTATATGTGTTGGGATTATAATTATTTATTCTACAATATTAATTCACAGTATAGTGCTTAAGGTAATCACCTTTCCCAACAAAAATTATCTTTCATACACACATAGAGCGCTATGGGACCGAAACGAGTTTTAATGTTATATTTTTATAACTGTTTATTCATCAGACTACGCATAGAATTGTGGTAGAATTTTAATCCAGCTTGGGGTCATTTCTAGGCATTTAGAGAACGAAACATTTAACCGAAAATATGTTACCCGTATTCAGGATGGTGCCTGTATCTTAGCGACCGTTCATTTGCCTTACTGTCGGTCAAAATTTAACATAAGCTCCACACCAAGTCATGGTAAAATTGAACCGATGGTAAAGCAAGTGAATGAATAGTAATATAGGAACCGGTCATAAGAGAATCAGTTCTAATAATTTTATCAACACTCACATTTTATGGTAACAAAAAACAAATTTAAAATGGATAGATAAACTGACTAGCTTACTTTTTTAATATTAATTATATATCTTAAATTAAATCCATAAGATATTCTAAAAATAAAGGTACACACTTAATCAAAGGACTACCCAATTCTGTTAATGCGAGTTATTATATTTTATCAAATTTATAAAGGAGGTGAACGTACATTATACATTAATGAATATACCCACTATAATAAAACAGAGAAGATATAAACAATATTTTTCATATCCAACTCTAAATATTATTACTATTTCAGTTTTGTAAAACTAAACATTTATAACTAGTACTTACTACGTTTTTTTGTTTGCCAAACAATTTAATTTTAGTCCATATATGAATTTGGTTGTATTAAATTTTGTTATAAATTTCCTATTAATTAAAACGCGATTTATAAGCCTTAAACTCTCATCCTATAAATTATTTTTGCAAAGTTCTGCGATATAAATTTTACAATATATTAAGTTTATGATTAAAACAAAAACACGTATAATATTATTATATCACGGGTAATAAATTAAGCAATGAATTACATTTTTTTCAATTACTTTGTTCCGCTAGGCTCAAATGGTTATAAAATTGTTTATAATAAGATAAGCCTTCTACAATTATTATTAAATTGGACTATCTTGGAAATAACTTCAATACAAATTATTATAAAATGTCATGCAACTATGGAAGATAGGTAGTATTATTTTTACTCTGTGAGATATATACCTTACAATAACATATTGCAATTGAAACTGATATTCTTTCTTTTCTTTTCTTTCTTTCTTTCATATTCAACATCCCACAGTTGAGAGGTCGAACATTATTAATTACATAAATATCCCGATGCAATCACCTAAGTGAAACAATTGAGCTATCATAAAATATTCATAAAACTTCCATTTTTAATTTGGTAAAGTCCTATATTTCCTTTAGTAACTTATGCTGGTGTGCACCAACATTTAACCGACGGTTAAAATAAAATAACCGATCAAAATGTAAACAGCGATTATTTTATTTTAACCGTCGGTTAAATGTTGGTGCACACCAGACTTAGTAAGTTTTATCCAGTGATTGAAAAATTAACCTTTAATAAAATTATTCGTTTTAGCCCATACGATCACTCCTCTGACTTCTATCTAAACCGACAAAATGGCTAAATCATATTCATATACTTAGGTCGTATCAATGGTTTAAGGTGGTATATTAAAAAAAATCTAAACTTTAAAAGAAATGTAAAATGCAACAACAAAAAGCACCTGTTCACCTCTTGCCCCTAACAGTAATATTAATTAATTCGAATCCGAATCGAAAACCGTCGGATGAACTCGATGACTGTTGATATCGATTTCTATGTATTCGCCGACACAATCGGATCTGATCGACTTTTTGTCAAGATCATTCAAATGAAATTAGATTCGAAGTCGGAACTTTTTGCTTCTAATTGTACATAATTACTGCACATTTAATCGTTTTGGAAATAAGCGCCTTTATGAATTGTGCTAATAAAAAATGCAGATGACGATCAGTCGTAAAAAGATCTTTTTTAATATTACTTATACATTCACAATCTTACGAATACAGAATTGTGTGGAGTTTGATTGTTTTGATCTATCTTATTATATAAAATTCTCGTGTCGTGGTGTTTGTAGTTAAACTCCTCCGAAACGGCTTGACTGATTCTCATGAAATCTTGTGTGCATATTGGGTAGGTCTGAGAATCGGACAACATCTTTTTTTCATCCCCCTAAATGTTAAGGGTAGTCCCCCTAATTATTTTTAATTTTTAGATAAATTTTTATTTTTTTATGATACAGCATTAAAAAATACATACAACCATAAATTTTCAACCCTCTACGATCAACCCCTATTTTTTATTTGTTAATTATAAACTTTAATGCTGTCGGCATATCGATGAAGCTTTTCCGGGCAGGACGACGTCTACCGGGACAGCTAGTATATTATAATGTTTTCCTTTTTTACACGATCAATATTAGTTGATTTTTATGTGTCATAACTAATAGTGCTTTGCAGAACTGAGATCAAGTCAAGATAATATTTGTCTAGAAAAATATGAGAGAGTGCGGTTATTCTAAATATACAGGAGCATAGCTACATACATATTCTTGGTAATATGATAAGATAGATAGATCATAAGATTATAAAATGTTGAATATTAATCATTATTCATTCTACGTAAACATTAATTCAAGGGTACAAAAAAAACATGATGTAATAAATTTAATATAAAAAATAACCGGTTAAAATGTTGATTCAGTGGTTATTATTTATTTTAAAATCGTGCTTAAATGTAATACAGTTATTTTAACTGTATCAGTTTAAATAGAGCCTGCTATCACGCGACGATTACCTACCAAAGGAAAAAACAAAGATTTTTTGGTACAGCATATTTATGACAACAAGAAATATATATCACAAATAATGGCTCGAATGTATGCCTACGAATGGAGAATGGGTTCGTATTAACGACAAATGTCCACTGTTTTTATCACTAGGTTACGGAACACTAAAAGTCGTTTAATCTAAACTACCTTATGTTTCAAAAGCTACACATTTTACTACCTAAATCAAAATACTGTTACTATTTCAAGATCATATTACTATCTCAAGATGATCATACTATCTCAAGATTATCTTACTATTTCAAAATCATCTTAGTATCTTCGTTCAAGCGATTTTTGTTCTAAGCGTCTTATAACTTCTACCATCTTAAGTTTTTTAAGAATTTTATAGGTCATAGTTAAAAACTAGTTAGGGGAATGCACACTTTTACGGCTTTGGAAGTGCACTGCGCATATCTTAACACCTATCGTCTTAAACATGAAAGTCATTAAGTAACAACATTATTATATTTATGAATTGCCTTACGTTGTGTATGGGGAGTACACACGACACGGCACGTTAATGTCCACTAAAACAATATAATCCTAAGTTTTAATAATATCACAATTTTATTACACTAAAGTACAACGTTTTATAGATTAGCTACATATATATTTCTTTAAAATATTATCCATATAGGGCCAATAGTTTTAAAAAAAAGTAGTTAAATAAGAGGATATCTTTAAATAATAGATGAACAGACGAATACGATCTAGTTATTAAGGTTCCCCAATCAATAAGCCTTAAAAAAATCATCACATATTAAAATATGCTTGTGTCTAGAACGTCAGATCAGGAATTCATAAGTCGGCGATGTACTTGTCAAGCCGAGTACAATGGAGGGTGAGTCCCATAGAGGTGATAAATGTTCATTATTTATGTTATTTGTCCATGAAATCGTATAAAAAAACAAATAATCAAAAATATTCCAAAATTAAAAAAATACACAAATCTTGGTTACTTAACAAAGTAAATTATAAACTAATTTTCGTTGCAAGTATTTTTAAGCTCTGTCGCTGTGAATATATATAAAAGTTATATATAGTTGAAAGTTCGAGTGTGTCACAATTTTTACAATCTTGGAAGCGAAAATCACACAATCTATCTTAAATAAACATCACTAATAACATGGTACTGATTTTTAAATATTTGGCTCACAAGCTTATGTATATTCACAGCCATCCTTAATTTGTAGTTTTTGTGTACTGCAGTAGTAGTGGCGTATATAATACAATGCACTTGCTTGCTAAATTTAATCCATATAAGCCCAGTAAAGACTGTAACATACAAAGATGTCAGACAGACAGAGGGACGGGCGGACATGATTATTTAATAAGGATTCCATTATATCATATATAGCTACAGAACTCTAAAAATCAATTAAACTCTGTAATTTATGACCAATTTACAATAAAAACACCTTTTAATTTTTTTAAATTCAGAATTTGTGCAAATATAGGTTGGATTTCGTACTTATAATTTAATTTAATTAATTACTAAAACAGATCGCATGAGATAAGACTGCTTTATATTGAGTTGTGTCTCCCGCAGCGTCGCTCGGCAAGTGTTATTGAGGAAGCCAAGAACAGTACACTTAGATAAGCGATAATCATTTAATAATCCATTTGTTCCAGTCCAAATTAAGCAATTTGGAAATATATAGACTATGTTGCTATGTTGGATAAAATCAGCAATTAGTTTGAGTGTGTGTGGTTCGATATAACATTCCTTTATGGTTTAATCTGATGAATATGGTACTAATTGGTATAAAATGGTCATGTCCCGTAATAACTTATGTCTCAAATGATTATTTTATTTTAACGGCTTTACTCCAGAGTATATATTTAGTATTTGTATGAATATTTTTTTACTTTTGTTATTGTCTGAAGTAGGCAAACAGGTAGATGGAGGCCATGCAAGAACGTTTGGTATATTGTCACAAATGTTTTACTGACTGAATGAAATTTTATAAAACCTTTCTTAATCAAACTCGCGTTGTAGCGCAGCAGAGCGAAAATCTTGGCAAAAAATAATTATTTAATTTAATTTCCATCACTTGTCTTAAAACCAGCTCCTAATATACAATTAAAAAGGGGGGTGATGACAACGAGCCGTTTTGTTGTTTGCTGGGCCATAATTTGACCGGTGACGTTGGTGACTAGCCACCGCCAATATTCGCCGCCGGGGAAGGTTCTCTCTTCTTTTCTGGACGATCTGGCCCAGAATTAAACTTAAATATAAAATAGCTTGTACCATTTATAACTTAGTTTATTCTTATAATTTAAAATGAAATTCTACAAAAAAGAAACTGACAAGGAAAAAAAATCCACGACATCTTGAATATTGAATTGCTATTAATTTCTGATATCACTGCATATCGCGTACAGTAAAGTTTTTTTAAAATGTTATTTTTAATTATTTCATTTAAGATTCGTATCATTCAATATTTTTTTAGTAGTCAAGTGCGGTCGCCAGACAACCAGACAATACAAGATTACGGTATTTATAACGACAAAGAATTTAATTATATGTATATTTTTAGAAACGATTATAATCTTTCATTGTCATTATTCTACACTAATGTCTTTTTTATTTAATCACATTAACATTTTTTTCTGTATAAGTTAGTATTAATATATGTACTCCCCAAACAGCATACAATATGAAACCGCGAAATTCCCGTTATTGGGCTTTAGCTTCTTTATTCATTTCAAGGGAATAAGTACACCCATCATGCTTTTAAGGCGGTTCGTTAGGCTTTACACAACGGTAACTTGGGATGTGCACATCCCAAGTTATTTCATCCCGATGTTTTCTTTCACTATTACCTATCACTCTATCACTATGATTAAAACACATTACGCTAGGAATATTGTCTAAGCACTGTATCCTCGTTTGTCGGGATACAAATTCACGTCATTGGAATGAGACATGGATATCTTAATCGGTGAACCACCGATGGCCTTATATATACAACTAGTGTTGTATATATAAGTTCACACACGGCAGAACATATATATTTCAGATTCCAGATTTTCAGTTACAAAATTGATACGAGAGGCTTATGATAACTAAAATATGAAACAAATGCTCTAGTTTCAATTTGATTTATGAACTTCAAAGTATTTCCAGTGCTATATTTATGGTATGCCCATGATTGAATTATTAAATATCTCTTTTTAGTATCGTTTTTTCGTTTCATCGTGTTTCAAATCACAACGATTCTAAAGAAGTTTCACTTCAACAACTTGTAAAATTAATTAATTTTTCTACTAAAGCTTTCCACGACACTTCAAATTTCCGGAATAAATAATAGACATTGTGTGCCGATCCTCTAAGATACTCATAAATCAAATTTCATTAACTTTTCCAGGGAAATGAAAAGGAACAAACATATATTCCTGCCAATAAATATATAAACAAATTCACATTAACATATTTAAAGTCATGGACGGTAATGTGTCAGAATACGTACTGAGTGTACGAGAACGCGAACTGTAAATTGATGCTGACTCAGTATAGCCGCGTTTCACGCTTCCATGATATAGGTCATTACATCCGTCTATTATTTAGATATTTTAATCAAGTCGATTGATTGTTACGCGTTCGTATAAAGGAAGGTAATTAATAATAAGAGATCGAAGGAGCGAGCCGCGGGTCTCGTTTCTATTTCGGCCTACAATCGATTCTACTTTCCGCCATGCTGTATTAGTTGTACTACAGGAGTTTGATACATATAAACAGAAAAAAATGTAAGTTCAACCTAGAAACATTAACATCTTATTTTTATTCTATAGAAAAGCAGGTTTTAAAGTGGAAAATATCTCACGCAATGCATTTTTGTGTGGTTAACAAATTGTATTGCGTGAAACATAATATGGGTAGACGTCAATTGGCCGCAATACTATTAAAAATCACATCCAGCATTTCGAGACGTATTCTTCCATTATTGGATACTGCCTATGAGTGAGTGTCTATAGATACGGTGCCACTACCTTACCTGTCATATGTACCTATCAGATTCGTAATAAAATAAATTTTGTGGTAATAATAAATACTGGTGAATGAAGGAAGAATATATGTGTGTAATGTAATATTGTATTTCCGAAGCCGAATCTCTCGTGAGCCGAAACGGATATCTCTATATAACTGCTTGCCACATGCCGAAGCAAAAACAGAAATGGAAATCGACCGATTCGAAACGGACTACGATATAAAACGATGACGATTGTTAAACGCATCCCTTTCTTTTGTGTTCCAAATGTATTTTTGATACTTTACGATATCTACAATAAACACAATACTTATACTTAATAAGATCAAAAACGAATAAATTTGCCATTAGGTTGTTAAGTGCAAAGTATCAATAACGTTCACTTAACTTCACTTATTTATGTTAGCAATTTGTATTATAGTTTGTGTTAAGTACTTATTAAAAAATATATATTTTTCTATAAAATATGAAGCAAGCTATTTTGAGTATTTCTGGATAAAATTCTAAACTATGATATTCATAGGAGGACATCATCAACGATATATAAATCTAAGAAGGCAAACACCTGAGGATATGTGGCGCATTTGGAATAAATAATTTTTAGCTAATTATGTTATATAGACTATAAGGAGGCTACTCGACATCAAAAGCTTTAAATTAAAATTAAGACAATTACTAATAAAAAAAGCATATTACACAATATATGAGTATCTTTCTGACACAAATACTGATACAGGAGTCTGATTTTGTGACATGAGGAATCATAATTATTATTCAGCATTATTACTATAAATTGTATATTAATCTAGACATTATTGGTTTTAAATGATATTATTTTGTAAGCTACATATGTGGCAGGATACAGTGATATCTATTTGTTATCATTATGGACATCATATTCAAACCTCTATACACAAAATAAATAACTTTGACTTTGACTTTGATGGTATTTACAATTTGAGTACGAGTATTGTTTTAGAATACGAGTCGAAAGTTCTTTACTCGATCTTAATGAACCATTTTTACTTTCATCAAGAATATAAATTCTGTAGTGATCTGTTCCCTAGGTAAAATATCAAAGATAATAAAAATTGATAAATTTTCAAATTCAATCCGACTCAAGATTTTATGATCTAAAAGTACTGTAAATATTGTTCAAACAACAAAGAAATAAAAATTCAGTCATTATTGGTGGTTCTAGAAAAAGGTTAATTTAACTAGCCAGTAAGTGGGGCCCCGTCTGCCAGGGCAAGCCCAGTTGATAGGGCCCCGCTTTACCTGTAGCCTTGGCATAAGGCGAAGGAAGGAACACCGAGGGGTTTGAGTGGGTATCCCTGACTGTGCTGTGGCAATGCACTTCTTGTTTGCGGTGTTAATGCCACCCCGACTGGGCATTTCTTACACACCAGCCGCGATTCCCTGTGCGGCTGATGGTCATCAATTTCTCCTCGTAAAAAAACAAAAAACTAGCCAGTGAGTTCGAAGGTACCAACTTGGCACCGCGGCCAATCGCGCTCGCCGCGGCCGCCCACAAAAACCGATCAAAGTCACCGCACCGCCACGAATCAAACGCGACAAATTGCTTCCATTTCCAAAATAGAGCATCCGATTGTAAAAAGAGTTAAAAGAGGTCCAACTCACGATAAAGCCAACCACGACTAATGGGACTTTTAGACCATTACCACTCCGCGCAAGAGTTACACGGAATATTGGTTTATGTATGTAACGAAATCATTTTCTCTGCGGGATATCTTCATAATTATTGTAAATTAATTACATCAATTAGTACCAATACCGTATGTAGCAACCCTGTTGGTATACGCATGGTGTCAAATAAACATGATACCAGTGCGTTACATTATCGAAGAGATATGTATCAACCACAGTGTTGAATCAACACTGTGGTTGCATCTTCCAGACGGCCGTATTGGGCACGCAGCTGCTATAAAATACTACTGTACGAAAAGACGGTAATATGGGTTACGCAATATTGATAATGTATAGATAGGTATATATTTGTGGTTCGTAAGCTGCTGTAGCGTAATGGCTATCGCACACGTCCCAAACTCAAAGGGCGCTGGTTTGAATTCTGGCCGGAACGCATGCACCACTTAGGCAGTTTTCTGATCTGATATTTATGGTTTTTGGTATCAAGTTTCTTAGACCAAAGCTTCCAAGGCTGTTCGCCTTCTTGTTTATGACTCTGATATAAGTCTTGTGTAGTCTTCGTATAGAGAGTCTTGCCTGTATTGGGACAACGTATCAACTTTGCGATTTATCACGGTAATGCGGACAGCTTCTTAGGAACGTTTGCCAAGGACTTAATTTAGGAGCTATATTATGTAGATATCAGTACAGAGTAAAACAAAATTAAGTAGGCCTCCAGTAGGTCATATTCTAAACTATAGGAAATAGCGAACGATACTCAAACGAATTTCGAGGCCGAATTTGATGAAAACTAAACATAGGATTTTGAAACATCCTTGTCGTGAATCGAATCGACTAATTTTGAATGTCAAACGACGAAACAAGGGAAATGGTTGTTTTTGAACAAAATATTACATTTTCCATCAAAATCAGATTATAAATGTACGAGGAAAAGTACCTGTACCTACTTAGCGCTCGAGGACCATTTTCGCCCAAAAGAAGATCGTCTAGCCTAAGTTACACATATTTTTCGAACGCTTGCTTGAGCGTGTGGCTCAGCGGGCAAGCCAAGATTTCAAGTTGACGCACTATATATAATACTTATTTTAAGGTGAAGAGAAAAAAATCTCCAGTGCACCCCCGTTAGATTTATGCCCCTAGTGCTTGCCACAAGCCCAGCCTCTTACGGCGCTACCCAGACTAAAACAAACAAATAATTTAAACACGATAAGTTTTAATTTAAATTAATAGTACAAGTAGAGATACTTACATCCAGGGTTGTTTTTGTGGGGGCACACAGTGTCTTTAAAGTTAATTTCGAAAATATCCAAAAATTGCCATAAAAACAGAAAACATGAAAGAATTTGAAAAAAATTATAGACTTACAACTGTCGAGAATTAGCGTGCCGCCAAAAAAGAAGTGACAAAAAAAGGCCTGCTTACATCTGTTAATTTACAATGAATAAAATTGTCATGTATGGTACCAAACAAAATTAAATGAAAACTGCTATTTATAAGTACAATGCTTAATAAAAACGGATTTTAAAATTTTATATATCACTGTCTTTGTTTGTATCGGATAGGTTCCGAAACAGCTCGACAGTTTTCAAAGAAAATTGTAACTTTCAAAATAGGAGCTTCGTCTTAAATTTCCGTTTATGTTCAAAATTGATATATTGCAAAATTAAGATAGATAGATTACTCTTTACTGTACACTAAAGCATAGACAAACAGACCCTCTAGACAGAGTTTACAGTATATGAAAATAAATATTTGCAAACAAACCTACCTAAACTTAGCTCTAACTAAATATATTTGAATTCACGTTGAACTTATTCTATTGTATTAGTGAGAAAAAAAATCTAGATAATTAGTTTCTAACTGTATTTTTTGTGTATAAATTTGGAACAACAATATTATGTATTTATGGTACAGCAAATTGGCTCGTTTCTAGACTGCTCGGCGGCACTGTAATTACTCATACTTAGCGACTGCAGTAATTTGGCAAATAAGGAGTGGCCACCGTAAAATATATTTTACTCAATTGAGTATGTTAGCAAATAATCTTTTAATTAGCTTTTCATTACAGTTTAAATCCGAGAAAACATTTATAATACTAATAATATCCTCATAATTGCTTATTTTACTTACTTGTACCACTGGTATATTTATTTATTCCGTTTATTGTTATTTATAAGCTTAATAAAGTTTATTATTAAACTACAAACTAGTTATCTAAAAATACATAATAATAAATACACGTACAAATAATGAAACTAAAAAGAAAAAATGTGGCAAGTAGCAGTCCGTAACTATAGTTATAAAAGTTTCCATAGAGGTAACAGTCGTGTAGGTACTGTTTTTGTTATTTAGTGACGAATCCTTAAAAAAACATTTAGTTATAATATCTTGTATCAAGTAGGTACAACAGATTTTATCCAAACCATTTCTGTTATTCAAAAAGTAAAGGATAGTTAGGCCAGCAATCTCTGTATCAAGTATAACCCTGAGACCTATTAGCGCCATCCGTGCTCAATATACGTTCAAAATAGTAACATCTTCTGGGCCGAGCCGACTCTGCAGTGCACTGTGCATCCACGACGTTCGCGGAGGGACGTACTGATGATTTTTACGTCATCAGGCTTAAGAGAGCCGCGTCTTTATTGTCCGGAGTCCGAGCTAGTACCAGCAATACCCTGAGAGTGTTCGCTGAAAGAATTAATTCTCCTTTCTTTCAATGCTGGGTGTCAAAGGAAAGGTGATAATAGGGCATTCTTTCAGCTTTTGTGTGTTCTATTGTGTTACATCTGTGTCTACTAACACAGATGTAATAATTGTCACTAAAAAACGGATGTAATATCTGAAATGATATAAATTATTATTATTATAAATAGCCATTATAGATATCATCGTGTGTTTCAAATATATTGCTGACGATATTCTACTGTTTAGAAAAAAATCAATTGTTATTTACATATACTGCCATATAGTCACCCCTAATTTTTAATTTTAAACCGTTTTACTAAATAAATGTATAGTGATTTTATCGATATCGACATGGTAGTTTTTGAGAAAATGATGGCCAATATTGACGTATAAATTTTGAACAATATTTGCGGCCCCTGTACAGTAGTTAGTTACCAATAAAGTTGAAATACGTTAAAATAAAATTTGAAAATGTACACAAATAATATCCAATCGATGCTGCTTCCGAAAAAGAAAAACATATTGCACGGCTAACTAGCAAAAATCACAAGTAGTTGTTTTATTACTTTTTTGTGTGACACAAGAAGGGCATTCAAATAATTTGGTAAAATTAGTTTATGTCCATAACGTTTAGTATTACATAAATACAACATCACTACATCTTAGTTTGTATACCATTTTTCAGCGATATACCACTTCTAGATTGCTCATAATTTATAATATTGTTACGAGTTTAGTTACGGACGTGTTACGCAACTCGAATTAAAATGTCGTTGGAATTGTTATAGAGTTTATTAGAACTATACAAACACGTATAACACAGGTATTAATCCAAACGTAATGCAGAAGGTCGTAATTCAATTAAACGCGCAAAGTCCGTCACTAATAGATTACTGAATGTACACACGTCTCCCCTAGAGCGTGGTTCTCGCTCGACTGCTTCTCCCGTAATCAGGCCATCGTTTTATACTGCACAAATGCAATTTGCCCGTATCGTGGTCGACTTAATCCGCCACACCTGGCTAATGACTCGGCCGCAAACGACCATAAAAGAGTACAATAAAACAATGGACTGTTTTCTAGAAGCGTATGCCAATCAATAACTAAACAAAAGAATTACATACAATCAGTTTAAATGCGACAGGTAATAAAATGTGTTTTGTTTCAGATATGCAGGTGAATTTTGTTTTTGTCGGGAGCTGAGTTGTAACACTATTATAAAACTAAAACTAAACTAAACATACCGTGGCTGTACATTGAAGCTATTTAAAAAAAACAACTGGAATAGACTCTATAAACGATGGAGAAAACCATGCAATTTTTTTTTAGATTTCTTGTCTGTTTGTTCGGGATTCGGTGCGGTTTTCGCTGATCGACAGCTAATTCTTACAATTAAACTCTGCGCTAAAACGATAGCTTCTATTCTTTGACAAATGCTGCGGTATTTTGTATCCCGGTAATTTCAAGTCAAGCGTATACGATCGCGGCCATATCCTAGTGTACTTATATAGTTAAAACTTTGCAGTATTTGTTTATTTAAGGCTCTAAAGTCAAGCAGTCATATAATATTATACGTATTTCAATTACGCGAGTCATTGCAAAGAATAGTTAAGTGCATTGCAGCGTTTGATCGTTATCAAGATTTAGGCAATCAGCGCTATTCAGTTGGCTCTTGGGGGATATTAATAATGGGATATAATGAAATGATCCCTAACATAGATTACTTTCCATAGGAAAATATTTCGACAAAAACGTGAAAGAATAGCAACATGATTAATAATTATTATCCATTACTTTGCTTTACCTTTTGGTATATTGAATAAGATTTTTTATGCTTTGCAAAAAATAAACAAAACAAACATTTGATTTAGTATAAGTATTTCATACAACTGCAATCGCGAAGAATAATCACATTATTTTGATTTAGGGACGTTTTTGTATGTTTTATTTTTGTTCGTAAATGGAAATTTCAAGTTAATTATTTTATTTCGTATGTATCAAAGAAGTCGTTAGAAATAAATCACGTATATATGTACAAGTTAAATTATTTATATTATTGTAGTATATTATATATATTATTATTAATTATAGCCTTACGATCTTATATATTGAGTTAGAGTAAATATGTAGGTTCCTTTACTACTCTACAGTATTAATAAGACCGTAAATCTTTACACACCGTTGGCTTGCGTCAGGAAACTATTGCATTTTCTGGGATAAAAATTAATTAATGTTCAATATCCGTTTGGTGTGAAAACGCAATACACAGAGTTACTTACGCATCTTTAATATTAGTTTATAGACACGTTCATGGTCTGAGTTTATAGAATTACGATGATAGTTTCAAAGTAACACTGCATACAGTTTTACACAATTTATAATGCTGAGCGGCAGTTTTCATTTGCACAGAAAAGAACAGACCTGTTTCCGACATGTAAATAATCTATATTAAACTTTATTCGCAAGTGGAAAAGGGAGAGCAGTGCTTGCTTAGCATTTTTAGCTCTGTTCCACTTACACGATTCGTAAAACGAGATCGAAGTTTACTAAAATTGGTCTACTGCGCAGATACATTGGAAGGAATTATTACTTGTGTAAAACCTTCAAGGGGTTTGCGTGCAACCATACAATTAAATGTTTATTGGAGCCATTAATCTCCTTTATTATTTTTCTTATAAAAATATAAGTACAGAAATTAAGGTCTCACTGAGAAGATAAAACCGTTAAATTATATTTAAGAACTGTAAAAAATAATCAACAGTAAATAAAATTAAAGCATTTTGCTGTAATTTCAAAATAAATGCTAATTTTAAGTTTAAACTGCTATTTATACCTAATCATAAACGACCCTTGTTAGAATCTTTGCCTGTATGTTGGTCTAAATGTTACCCTTAAATAGATTCTGAAACCTGAAACACTAAACGGTTTTCAATGAAAATTTTAGAGATTAAAATAGGAAATAGTTCGGTGTCTTTTTAACCGACTTCGAAAAAAGGAGGAGGTTCTCAATTCGTCGGGTTCTTTTTTTTTTTTTTTTTTTTGTCGTTACTTTTTTTATGTATGTTCGCCGATTACTCCGTCATTTATAATCCGATTTACGTGATTTTTTTTGTTCGACGCGGAATAGCTTCCAATTGGTCCCCTATAAATTTTACATAGTTTGGCCCAGTAGTTTTCATTTTATGAATATTTTTTATGAAAAAAGTTTTATACTTTTTAGTTTTTTAGTTTTTGAAGTCGGTTTTTTTAAACGAAGTTTTTTATGTTATTGATAAGTAAATAATTACATTAAAATTCATGTATTCATGAGTACTCGATACAGGGTCGATCTACAAACCATGCTTCGTCGTCAGCCATTCGCAGTCCACTGCCAGCAGGCCAGACGTAGGACTCCCTAAGACGACGCCACTCATCCATGTCCTCAGATTTCCTCAGCCAGCCTCTACCTTGGACAACTCGTCGGTCCATCGGGCTGGAGAGCGTGCGACACTACGTTGCTAATCCTTATAAAAAATAAAAATAACGTACAAAAAGTAAATAGCTACAAACAGACCGGAGACAAACTACTTCCGTACAAATATTTTGTACTGAGCGGAGATTGATCCCATAGGCATCAATACAATAAAGCCGACATTAACTGAATCGTTTCTGTTTCTTAATTGGGATCTTCTTATCTTTATTTTTTTCCATGTTCGTTCAATCACTTAGGGGCGGCACAATATGTATTTTCCATCTATACTCTTCTATTCTGGCATCCTTTCTCTGAGAGATCACAAATTATCGTATCCTTCTTCGCATAATTTAGATTGATTATGCGAAGGATTACATGTCAATTTCTCTTCTTTAGTCTTATTTTAGGTCATATAAATGCTGTCTTATCGTGTTATTTATATTGAAAAGTATGTACTAAGAAAAATGGATTATTGATAGGCGTGAAGCGTTATGGGGTAGCCGAGCCCCGCCTGCGTACGCCCTCACACGCCCACGGGTATATTAAAACCCACATGGCTATAATTTTTACATCTTAAAACTTCTTTTAAATTAGTTGTTTTTTAAATCGAGGCTTATTCAGTCCCTTGGTTATAAATTATATATAAATATTATTGGATATTGACATCTATTTTAGGAGTGGTTATCTTAAATATCTATCTATTCTAGGACCTCTGCTGTTTCTTGTCTACATAAACGATATACACGACATAGGTTTAAATTGTGACATCACGTTATACGCTGATGACACGACTTTATTTTATTTTTGTGATAATATTAATACGCTAATAGAGGATGCCCAAAGGGATCTTAACTTACTTAATGACTGGTTTCAGTATAATCTGTTAACGATAAATACAGCTAAAACAAACTATATGGTTTTTACGGCAAAAAATAAACACCTTAATAACTATATTCCTTTAACGATAAATAACCAAACTATTAATAAAGTAGACAATGAAAAATATTTAGGCCTTATTTTAGACACTAATTTAACATGGAAAATACATATAGATAAAATAAAAAATAAATTGAGATCTCTAGCAGGTAGACTAAAAAATTGTGCAAGATTTGTGCCGCGTCAAGTACGTACGTTATACAATATACAACAGTCTGGTTAAGCCGCATATTGATTACTTGATAGAAATTTGGGGCTCATCAGCTAAAACAAATCTTCAACGATTCAACAAGTAACACAAAATAAACTAATAAAAGCATTATTTAATTTTGACTTTCTAACACCTACACATGAAATTTACAAAAACACCAAAATAATGAACATTAAACAACAGTATACTCTTAACATATGTACATTAATTCATAAAATCTTAAACAAAAAAGTTCATTCTGACATAAAATTTATCAAGGCACGAAATACAAAAAAATCTTCTAAGAAATAAAGATAATTTAGTTCTCCCGACTCCCCGAACGAATTACGGTAAAAGCAGTATATTATTTGAAGGAGCCCAAACATATAATCAACTTCCAAAAACCATAAAAGAAGCTAAATCTATAAACGTGTTTAAAAAATGCCTAAAAAATCACGTGTTACAAAATATTTAAATTAGCAAAATTAAATACAAATTTGTCGCAATACTAAATATATATAAATACAATAACTGCAAATATTATTATATAAAACACTACTCATATAAAAATAAATACATTATAAAAATTGAATAAATTACACAATGACACTTCCACTGAATCTATATCCTTGTTGCTTTTGGTTCGAAGGAACTTGTAACTTGCATGTACAAAAAAAAAACGAAACTACCTGCAACTTTTAGTATTTGTGCTTTCTATCTCGTTACAAATTACAACTTATTTTTAACAACTTATATTATAAATGTTCTCATAGTTTAAGTGAATTGTAAAATTCTTTTATGAGAAATAAAGTTCTTTAACCCGAAATATTTTTTTATTAATTAAGTACTCAATTGATTTGGGACCAAATGAACAGTGTTGCGGTAAACCAGGTTTTACCTTTTCGAGCCTTTAGTTAACTCCTAGCTCCTTCATAATTGTTTCCGATTTTAATTATATCATATGAAAAGAAAGTGTCAAAGCAAATGGTATACTGGAAATTATAGCATGAACATTACAAAATGTTTAAAACCCGCTATGCCTTGTAACTGCGAGCCGTAACCGTAACCGTTGCAGAGGGCCGACTCTCAAACATCGTTCGTTGTTCGTTTTCGGTTTAGCACTTTTTTGCTCGTGTCTTTTTTTATATTTAAATACATTTTCTTATTTTATTGTATTTTTCATTTATTTTCCTGTTATATATAGACATAGACAACACTTTATTGTTCACCAAAACAAAAATTACAAAAAAAATGCACAACAAGACAATAGGTACTTGGTAAAACAAAAGGCGGTCCTATTGCTAAAAGCGATCTCTTCCAGGCAACCTGAATATATAGTATATTATTGTAGTTTCAAAGAAATCTTAGTTCTTTCGGGCTGATCGGATGAAAATGAACGACGAAAGGCGTTTGAGAGTAGGGCCTCAGTTACTAGTGGCTCACGGGCTCGAGGCGAGCCTACCAAGGAAAATCAATTTGGGCGTGCACTGATGTGCACGTTACTGTTACGTGGTTATACTTACAGCTCGCAGAAGGGTACGCGGCTTAACAATCTTTCTAAATACAACTCTTCTATAAGTTTAACAAAGAGTTTGATGACTATTAAAATAATATGGAGTATTTATTACAAGTTTGTTGGGCTCACACCCTCCTTCTTATAACTTTGGCCCGTTATAAGCGAGGTAATATAGCCCTGGTACTGTTCTAGAAAGGCACTTAAGGTTGAGGCGCGTTTTTCCCGGCGTTATGGGCGCCCCCGCAGAGCCCGGCGGGGCTCCAGCCGCCCCCACTTAACGCAATTTATTGCGGGGTTCTTCGGTAAATAAATAAATAACCAAGGAAAATTCAATGATATACAACCACAGCGCAAACTGCGTGCAACTTGTTAGTTTTCCCATCATAATGGGATTCTTGTGAAAAATTGCCTTAATTTATGAAATTATATCTTTGCGAATTTTCCCTTACTTATTCCATTAGTTTCATACAAAATTAAATAAGTAACTAATTTGATGTTAAGATTATTAAACACTGTTCTAACTTTTTATTCATCTGGGATAATATAATAAACTTACTTTATGCATAATATTATTACATTCTAAACATGCTGTGTCTGTATACATTGAAGCTATTTAAAAAACTACTGGAATAGACTAAACGACGGAGAACACGATGCAATTTTTTTTAATTTCTTGTCTGTTTGTTTCAGGATTCACGTAAAACTGCTGGGCCGGTTTCGATGCAGTTTTCGTTGATCGACAGCGATTTTTTAACTTAAAACTCTGTACTTATTTTGGGAATCTCGCGGGAATTTTACTGGAAACGATTTTAAATGACCTGATAAAAAATCGAATTCCAATGTAATTTTTTACTGATCGATAGCAAATTTTATAAAATAAAATATGTGATATTTTTTATCCCGGGAATCCCACGGATATTGACCCGGGAGCGGTTTGTAGTCGTTCGGGTGCATAAAAATTAGCTTATTCCGACACAGTTTTCACTAAAACGATACCTGCTCGCTCTACTTATGTCCTGGGAAACCGGCAGGAATTTCAAGTCAAGCGTGGACAAAGTCGTGGGCATAGCCTAGTAATAAATATAGTAAATGACTGTGGTCAAGTCACTGGGTACGTCTTGTTCATAGCGTTAAAATAACGCCATTAATAATCAGTTACATAAGTTAATTTTACACTATATCTCAATGTTTAACGTTATTAATAAATAATAATAACACCGCATCACTAATAAAGCATCGGTACATCTGCGTGGAACGGTCAATTATACTAACATCATACCAGGCGCAGTAACACAGAGCAACATCAGAAGGAGTTTGTACCATTGACTATGATAGGCCAGCGTGCCCTTCTGCCGTCACTAGCATTATCGTAAATTTGAATATGTCATGTTACTAAAAACAATTCTATCTCATGAAATAAGTCCGGCAGACGCAGCGCTGGGTCGCGCAACGGAATGTTAGAAAAATAAAATAATGTTACGATTTACGGGACTCGAATTAAAATGCCGTTGGAATTACTATAGAGTGTATTAGAACTATACAAACATATATAACACAGGTACAAATATACCCGGACGCAATAAGTTCAAACGTAATGGACGATTCAATAACACGCGCACAGTCCGTCACTATATAGCTTATCGAATGTACACACGTCTTGTCCCGCTTGTGACTATCGGTAGACTGCCTCACCCCTCCGTTCGGGCATTGTTTTATACTTAACTATACAATATGTCTCGACACAATACTAGACTGCGTAAACAATAATTTCCAAGAATCACACCTGGTTAATGCCTACTATAAAGTATTACAATACACAATAGGCTGTTTTACAAATTACAAATTTTAAACACAAAGTAAACAAAAGAAGTACAAATGCCGAAAAGGTAATAAACTGCTTCACCTGTGTTAGTGCTAGTGACTGTGACCAAATGCAACTTGCAGCGATAAAAAAATAGCGCATTAACGATTAATTACATTAGTGTAAATACATAACTTATCTGTCGACGGTTAACGTCATTAACATAGAAACAACCCACATTATTAAAATATAGCTTTGATGTCTTAACCACTAAAATATCTAAACGGCTTTGACAGTGAGAATCATATAGCAGCTTTTATTTATGATATTCATGATTTACTGTTCAAAGGTGTGTTTTTCTAAGCCTCCGATTACTTCCAAGCTCTATCAATCTAATATTAAAATGTAGTAAAATACGTAAGCTCATTGCACACGGTGTTTACTTTTAAAATTATAGTTGCTTATTAAATCAAAATAGTTGAGTCGCAGGTGTTTTTATGGAACTACAAAGTATGTCATTAACTATAGCATAACATAAACCTTCAAACGCTGTAAGAATCTGTGATAGCAACATTTAAATATTCTTAAAGTATACTCAGTACCGATAAACATTAGATTTTGACCTCAACCCAGCTCAAAAAAGCAATCACAAAAACAACCTTTTTATTTCAATAATATTAATTTTATTTTCAACTAATTTATGTTCTCTAGTTCAAATAACGCCATGTTTAACATAAATGGCAGAGAGAGGATCGTTTGTTAGAATCCCAATACAAACGGAGCCAGTACAAAAAGTACAAACTCATTAGTAAGGCTCGACCGGGAGCAGAGGAATTAATGAAGGTGAACAATAATTTAGGGTTTAATTAAAAGTGCAGCCCCCCGGCGCGCCGCCTCCGCTCGCCCGCGACCCACACCCGCACCGCGCCCAATTATTATTTATACATAATTTGTGAGAGCGGTAATCTAATAAAACTTTCCCGCCTTCTAAACAATGCCCTATTTTATTAAAATTATGGTGAGCTAGAAGTCGTGGCTGGCACACGCGTCCCGAACTCAAAGAGCGCGGGTTCGATCCTGGCCGGAACATATGCTCACTAAGTGGTAGTCAGTTTTCTGATTTAATGTGTATATTGTTACAATTACCACGTGCTAACAAAGGTGAAGGAAAACATCGTGATGCAACCTGTACATTTATATATTTTTAGAAGTCGGCTTGATTTTATTAAACCCATAGATTTGTAAATGGGTACAATTTAAATGCTCACCAAAAAAAATTTTTTCTCTTAGATTAAGCACCAAATAAAATATATTACTTCATATAAATTTAATCCACTCTATACCGAGGTGCCTAAAAAACGTTTTACTTTCCAAAATAAATATACACTCATCAGAATAATTGTACGTTTTGTATTTAAATTCTTTTTGCTTACCAAAATGGATAAATGCCCACCAAATATTGTTTTACTAAAACACTAACATTCAAACTGAAAATTACATTTCTAAATAGTTTAAGTGTAATCAAATTATCCAACCTGAATCCAGAATATATTATTGTTAAACTAAGATTACAGTCGTTTCCCTTTACTTATTTACCCTGCAACCAGCACAGCCGCCACCGGCATGTGAGGCACAGACCGCAGGACGCAATCCCGTCACGGAAGCGTCACACATTGTCACGCTGAAGTACGTGGAATCACCTCTTGAAGCTAGGAATATCCCTATTGGTGAGAAGAGAAAGAGAGTGCGCCCAGCTAAATCTAAAAAACCTTTGTTGATTCAATAATTATTTTCTTTTGTTAGTTTTTTAAAAAGTTTATGTGATTGACTGCTTTTAACTATTGTGTTCTTTAAAGTGCCATTGATAAATCTTAAGTACAAATAAATCTTATAAGTACCTATAAATATAATGAAACATAACTTCGTTTTACTTTTGTTTTTTTTTCTACTAGTGATTCATTTTTTACCTACTTCAATCATTTGTGTTGCAGTAATATTGAGAGTGAAGTATTTATTTGGCTATATTATCATGTTTTAATCAAATTCATAAAACAATAAACAAGCAACATATATTATCATGTTTGGAATACGAAATATTATATTTGGTATTAAAACTAATTGTACGTTGGAACGTTTGCTTTTTTGCCTCACCAAAAATTACTAAATTGGAAGTGGATTTCTCCACTTCCAATTTAGTAATTTTTGGTAATAAATATTGGTAATATCTGTTTAACGATAATGTAAAATATTTGGTCTGAAATTAGCTTTAAAGGCCTTTATATATTTTTATGGTATAGCATAAAAAGGAAAATACGTTCATTTCTACAATACTTCTGGAAACACAAATTGGTGAGCATTTATCCATTCTGGTAGGTATTTCGAATTTATTGGTAGTAAAATAGGTGCATTTCTGGTAGGCGTTTAAACACAAGCCTTTGTAAATTAAACTAGTCCGATTGAAATTCCACATATAATATATTACGACTACTTTTGGGCAACACTTCGTCGTAACGCGGCCAGTGTTTTGGGAACGTTCACTACTGACGATGATTTGTGGCCTATTTATTATTTGTATTTTTTACTAATAGGCTGTAGGATATATCTACATTGTATATTTTAATTTAAAGTTTTTTTTAATGTAAATTCATTAATTCATATTAAATAGTATTACTATTTGGAACATATTTTAAGATCATACATATTTTAGTACAATACAAGCTTTCAGTATGTATACAGTTTTAATTTAGGAGAGAAGGGTAAAATGTAAGAAATTAAGAAATACCAAACCCAACGAGTGCTGTAATTACAAGGTCTTTATTACTGAAAATATACAAATATAAATAATGGTGTTTCAAGCATCAGGCCGCAGTTGTTTACTTGTAAAATGCTAATTATTGTACATACTTTGTATAAAGCTTAAGACGATAATACATCCATTAAAAATATTCAGATGCACGATGCATTATAGCAACGCTGGAAACTTAAATTGTAATGTAATGTAATAAATTCAAGTTCTTAAAGTTATTAAGATTCTTCAATTATTTAACTAATATTCTATTAAATAAAAGTAATCGATTCGTTTGATATGACCGTTGTTAGTTTGTACTACAATAGAAAGCGGATGAAACAGCAAAACAATGTTAAAAGCAAACACTTGATTTAACGTCTTTTCTCACAGGTATCGTGTTGGAACAATGTGCTTTTGAGCGCCATGACCCCAGGCGCTAAGAGAATGGCGATTATTCTCCAAATCACAGTTATTACAGAACCACAATAGCGCTGATGAATGTGGGGATTCAAATAATGGTACTGCCGAGTTCTGAATACAACTATGACCGAGACATGACTAGTCATGTGTATTTCGAATAAATATACTTAGTATTTCATTAAAAACATTAATTTTTAAAGAACACTTCATTTTATTTGGTAACTAGGATATGTAACACCTACCCAGCTAGTTAAAGGGGACAGATAAGAGAAATGGGATATAGAGGGTGAGATATGGGATTGGAATAGGGTCATAGGAAGCGGAAGTGGACCATAAGAAGCCTCACTCATCGCACGGAACACGATTAGTTCAAGGATGACCGTTTCACATCGAAATTATATGAAAGCGTTTTTTCAAGATAGTAAATCATATCTGAAATAATTATATAATACTAGCTGTCCCGGCAGACGTCGTCCTGCCCGGAAAAGCTTCAATCGATATACCGACAGGAGCGCCACCTACTGGGTCCATTTATGAACCAACTCAGAAACTTTCTTTGGCTCATGCACAAAAACTTTGCCAAAGATCATCATATGATCACATGTATAGTTTACGATTCTATAAAGGACATACAGTCAAAAATTTATTTTTATATAGGTATCACTAGTTGTCCCGGCAGACGTCGTCCTGCCCGGAAAAACTTAAATCGATATGCCGACAGCAGCGCCACTTACCGGTTCCAATTGTGAATCTAAACCATCCCGGGACCCACTCAAACACACACAAAATTTCATCAAAATCGGATGTATAGTTTACGATTCTATAAAGGACATACACTCAAACATTCATTTTTATATATACCTACATATGAAGTGGCGTTTTGTCGTACTGGCCACTTTGATCTCAAATATCTCCTCTTTGGTTAGGAATTCCAATTTCAAATTTATACAGCTATTTACTTATGCTTTTGTGTTTTGAAAACCGTAATTCATTTGTTTTTTCCTCTTTTGGTTTTTTTCTTTGCGTCACTCAGTTTACAAAGTGGAAAAGTAGAAATATCGCATTATTTACGAGTACAACTTCCATGGTGGCACCAGTGCTGCCGAAACGGCTCGAAGGATTCATGATGTGTATGGCGGCGGTGTCGCAAAAGAAAACACAGTGCGTTTTTGGTTCCGTTCTGGAAATTTCGACCTGCAGAACAAGCCCCGTGGACGGCAGGAGACCAAAGTTGATAATGCAGAATTGAAGGCTATTGTGGAAGTGGATCCATCGCAAACCACGTCCGAGATAGCTGCAGGCTGCGGTGTTAGTGATAAAACTGTTTTAATCCACTTGAAGCAAATTGGGAAGGTGAAAAAGCTTGAAAGGTACCTCATGAATTGAGTGCAGCAAACCGACAAACGCGCGTCGACTGCTGCGTTACATTACTCAACCGGCACAATATTTTTTTTTCTTTTTTTTTCTTAAATGATGTATTTATAAATACCACATTAATATTACAATCTAATCTAAAAAGACTAATAAGTTATTTGAATATAACCTAAATTGACTAAAAGTATTTAACTAAGAAAGTGTCCATTAGCACTTTTCTTATTGTCTCTATTAAGGGGAAGACACTTTGTTGATGTGTTCTAAGTTAGCACAGTATGTACACCACACTTTAGTTTTGTTTAAAGCACTAGTTCAAACGGTTTCGTCCTTTTGAGCCTTCTCGTTATATCCGTGTTGTCGAGGAGCTGGATCGCCTCAACATTCACGTGATGGTGAAGCCGATGCTCGTGGGCTTCCGCGTACTTTCTGATAATACTAGTAACAAACTCCACTTTCAGATCCCGGTGGAGGTCGCTCGATCTAATGTACCATGGCGCGTTTACAATGCCTTTTAGTACTTTGTTTTGGAATCGTTGTATTATATCTATATTGCTTGGTTTGGTACAGCCCCACAACTGTACGCCGTAGGTCCATACCGGCATCAGGACTTGTTTATAGAGGAGCAGTTTGTTAGGTACTGACAACTTGGAATATTTTCCAAGTACAGTACATATTTCTATAACGCGCTTCCAGTTCATCGCGTTTCTTCTTAACGTGAGCCTTCCAGCGTAGTTTGGCATCTAGAGTCATACCTAGGTACTTTGCGGTATTTTCATACGGTACTACGGTGTTGTTCATGTATACCGGATGATAATTAGGCATTTTGTTAGTGAAGTCAATGTGGATTGACTTGGCTTCATTTAGCTTAATACGCCATTTTATTGTCCAGTTATGGATGGTATTAACTGCCTTTTGAACTTTTTCCACAGCTTCTTCGTGGGTTACTCCTGTAGCCATGATGGCTGTGTCATCCGCAAAAGTAGCTATGGTATTATTTTCTAGTTCTGGGATATCACTCGTGTATATTAGGTACAAGACCGGTCCTAATACACTACCCTGTGGCACTCCAGCTTTAATTTCTTTAAGTTCTGAAAAGCAATCTTCTTGTCGGACCCTGAACATTCTATTTGAGATATATGATGCTAACAAATCTGAATACTGTTTGGGTAACATTTTCCTTAACTTAAAATTAAGTCCTTCATGCCAGACTTTATCAAATGCTTGCGCCACGTCTAGAAAGACGGTAGAACAAACTTTCTTCTCTTCTAATGTTCTCTCAATGATGTTCGTGATTCTGTGCACTTGGTCTATAGTTGAATGTTTTGCTCTAAATCCAAATTGATAATCGGGAATCAATTTTTTATCTTGAATTATTGGTTTTAGACGGCGCAATAATAGTTTTTCAAACAGTTTAGACATTATTGGTAAGAGAGAAATTGGTCTGTAAGATGTCGTCTCATGTGGAGGTTTACCAGGTTTTTTTATCATGATTACTTCTGCAACTTTCCAGAGACTAGGAACATGTTTTAATCTAAAACTAGCATTGATAAGTGTAGTGAGTTTAACTATACCCTTTCTTGGTAGGTTGCGTAGCACTTCCCCGGTAATGATATCATAACCTGGAGCTTTCTTTTGACCTAGTACTTGAATTTCTTTATGGACTTCTTTAGGAGTTACAAGTGTAATTTCCAATTCTTCAGGTGATAGATATTCAAACATACCTTCATTATCATTACCTTCGTTTGGTTGGAAAATTTTCTCTAAATGTTGAGCAAATCTGTTGGCTTTCTGATTGTTATTTATGGCCCAAGCTCCGTTATCTTCTCGAATGGGAGGAATTTGATTTATTGGTTTTTTCAGAGATTTTGTTACTTTCCATAATGAATAATCTGAATTACGATCACTCGAGAGTTGACTAAGGTGAGACTGCATAGATTCATCGTTGAATTTTTGTATTTCTCTACTTAGTCTTTTTGTGAGATTGTTCAAAAGAGTTTTATCTGGCGGATATCGCGATCTTTGCCATTTTTGTCTCTGTTTTCTTTTATGTTTAATTAAGTTAATAATTTCGCTCGGATAGTAAGTACGTCTAGATTTTATTTTCAAATCAGGTGTATTTTTCCAAGCACACTGTTGAATATTTGTAACAAATGTTTTTACATCCATATCAAGTTCCTCTGGTTTTTTTAATGGCACTTTCAAATCTATAACACAGTCTAAGTCATATCTAAAGCTTTCCCAATCTGTATTCTTATTAGTCAAACAAGGTTTTTTTTCTCGACACATAATGTACTCATTTAGACTTAAAAGTATGGGAGAATGATCAGAATTCATATCGTAACCTTCTTCAATATGAAGAAGTTCAGATGATATATGTTTATAAATAAAAAAATCTATTAAATCAGGAAGTTTATTCGGATCAGTCGGCCAATAGGTGGGCTTTCCTGTCGAAATAACATCACATCTATTTTCTTTAATTGCATTCAAAAGTTCTCTGCCTTTCGTTGTAGTTAACCTGGAGCCCCAGTAAGTATTCTTTGCGTTAAAGTCGCCCCCCAGAATAAACCTGTTTCCGAGCTTATTTAGAAAATTTGTATAATATAAACATTTTAAAGCATACCTTGGTGGGCAGTATATCGCTGATACAGTTACCGGGTAGCGTTTAGTTTTGATTGATACAGCAATAGCTTGTATTTCTTGTTCTTCATGCTTCAATACTTCAAAATGATTGATATTATTCTTAATCAGAATGGTACTCCCTCCCCGAGCTGTGTTGTCTGGGTGGCGCGCATGATATGCTTGGTAGCCTTTGATTGAAATAAAACTTTCTTTAGTAAAATGTGACTCAGAAATGAGACATACGTCAATATTTTCCGTATTTAGGACCACTTGTAACTCCTTCTGATGGCGCAGAAGTCCATTAGCATTCCATGTCATAATTTTAATTGAAGGTGGCATCATTAATGTTTTATTACGGCTCTCGTTGTTTGCTCTAATTTCTTCAGTCTTTCATCAAATGAAGTCATGAAGTTTAATATAGTGTTTATTTTCTCTTCTAAATTAGATGATGTCTTACTTAGGGATGGTTGCTGTGATAAGTTCAACTGCGACTTTGTGCCTTTAGTTACTTGAGCAAATGATATGCTCTTTGTTACGGGTTGACTTGTAGGAGCCTTTTTAGTTACATTTTTATTTAAAAGTATATTACCGTTTGTTGTCCCCTTTAACTTCTTATTCTTTATTAGTTGTAGCTCTTTAGCAACTATGCAGCCTCTGTAGCTAGCAGGGTGTGGTTCGCCACAGTGCACACACTTTGGTTTGACTTCTGCAAAATGAAGGGCACAATAATGAAGGGATTTTAAATCGAATCATTACCTATGATGAAAAGTGGATCCTGTACGATAATCGGAAACGCTCATCGCATTGGCTGAACCCTGGCGAACCACCCAAATCGTGCCCCAAGCGAAAATTGACTAAAAAAATGACTTGTGAGCGTTTGGTGGACTAGTGCCGGTGTCGATCACTACAGCTTTCTTAACCCTGACCAGACGATTACGGCTTCAGAAGGTCATCAACTTTACCTTTTTAGGGCAGAACCGGTAGGGGCCTCGAGCTAGTGCTCTTTGACCCGGTCTAATTTCGCAGGGGGCAACTACCCTCTGGTAACGGGGTTCGGGGGCCGCCACACACATAGGGGTGTGTCGGCAGGCTCGCGTTGGCCAGTCAGCGGCTTTCGGTGGCCATCACGGGCTTCGTGTTGGCTCCGTCTGCGGCATGGTTGGCCAGTCTGCGGCTTTCGATGGCCATCTCGGGGTTTAGGTGGCCATCTGCGGCGTCTGGTGGCCTGTCTGCGGCATTGGAGATTTTCGCGACCTCTCAACATCGCCCTAATCCCGGCGGATGAGGTCACGGGGGGTCGGTAGCCATCTTGGGATCTCGTGATCAGGTGGTCGCGCGTGTAGGGGAGCAATCCCGTGGAGGTGCGTGTGGCGGCCGTTGTCGGCGCGGTCGAATAGCCGACGCGCCGACATCGCCACGAATTCCTCGACACTGGGAATGCTCAAATCGCAGGCGATCACGTCGTTCCTTACGAACCGACCCGCACCCGTGCACACCCGCAAGGCGATGTTCTGCGGCGCCTGCAGCAGCTTCTTTCTGGAAGCTGAACACAGCGCATACCACGCCGGAGCTGCGTAGGTCAGCCTCGAGCGGAGATAGGTCTTATAGACCCCGATCTTCGTCCTCAGAGGCAAGTTGGATGAGAGCACAGGTCGGAGTAGGGCCCTGGCTGTGCGGGTCACGATTACGGCGGATGTGTATTGTCAGCAACTACAAACCATGATGGAAAAGCTAGCTGCTAAACAACCGAGGCTGGTCAATCGCTCTATGCCACTGCTGCTTCAGGGCAACGCTAGACCACACACTTCACAACAGACGGCTACCAAATAAATACTAGTATATTATATTAAAAATAATCGACTTTATGTTCCTCCCTTACAAAACACCAGCTTCATATGTAAAGACCTAATATAAGATAAGAAGAATATGTATGTAGTGATATATAGAAAGTTGATTATTTTAAATTTTATTATTATGTTAGCACGTGTTTTCTTTATTTTTTATTGCAATCTTAACAAAATTTATCAATGCAGAAATGTGACAAAATTAACAAAGCAGCCGTGATGCCGTGACAATATGCGCGAGAGGGCCGCATTCCGAGAGCTGCGCGCGCGCACCACCCTTGACGCGCGAAACAATGGCGCTGCTTCGAAATACGAAACCAAACGGAAGTGCACGGGCCCCCCGGGGATGCGGCGATTTTCTTGCGCTCGCGCTCTCTACACTTAAAACTTTTCGAGTATGAAATGGAACTGCGAAGAGGGCTAATGGGCAATGGCATATTTGTTATCGGCGCGAGCCATTGAAGTCAAGTCGCGACGTCATTGTTCGAGACTATAATTATCCGCGCATTCTTTCATTGTTAAGCTTAAAATCAAAGAATATGTTATATTCTTTTCCCCTGACTTTTTACTTGAAGCGCGTTGAGCAAACTCAATAGAAGACGGTTAAATGTTCTCACGAGTAGTCGCGTTTACAAGTATGGCACTTGATTATAATCAATACGTTATGTTATTGGTAGAAATATAGATCAATGCATATTGTTGATATTTTAATGTTATTTAAACTTCACATTTGATGATACGCATGCTAATAAAGTATTTGGTAGTCCAATCAACTAAGACTAAAACATCACATGCTTCTTGATTTCGTATGAATCTGTGAATGAATAAATTTGTTAGAACATTTTGATTCTACTGAATCTAAAGATCTAATTATATCTATGGAGGCTTATAAGGAGCTTATCTTCACTTATCTCTGTAACTTAAGTTTGTAAGACTACAGTTGTTAGACCCCTAAATAATACAAAATAAAATTGAAATAAAGCCAATATTAGACGGATCAATTATGTATATCAAGTAGTAACCAAAGAGATCCAAGAAAACTTTAAAATTAGGTTGTTCCATAGTATTGAATTTCATCAACGTTTCATTTGTACGCCTTCAACTAAATTAAATAAATTTGGTAGATCCGTCTAATATTAGCTAAATAGTCTATATTTATTGCTCATAAAGTAACTCAAACTATAGTGATCACAACACTTTAAAAAAAAAACTACCATCCTTATGACAGAAAATTATTTTGACATACGCTCTTTTTTATATTTACTTATAAAATTTATTATATATTAGTTTTATTGCAATTACTTCCAATACAGAACATTCAAAAGTTAAAAATTAGGTCTACTTCCTTACGTAAAACTCTTCGCGACGGAAGAAGTGATAAAAAGCTCTTCAGCAACACATCTAGCTAATATTATTTATTGTAAAACATGTCAAATTGTTGAGATTGGTTTTTGAATGTCACATAGCCAATTGTCTCATACTCTAGAACGCCAAAGAACAGGCGTGCTGTATGTAGAAAACTAAAAACCTGCTTTTTAAAAACATACCCCTAGATTTGTTTTATTGCAGGAGTTCAGCAGACAGGCAGACGGCCCACTTGATGGAAAGCGGTCACCATCGCCTATGGACATTTGCAACACCAAAGGTGCTGCAAATGCGCTGCTGCTCTTTTAAAGAAGACTGGAACCTGGTCACTAACGCCGGAACACAACTCAATGTTATTATGGCTGCCTAGACCAGGGGTGGTAACCAACCAGTCGGGCAAATACCCTACCACCTGGCTGTGGATTGTTTTGTGGCCTCTTACGACAGGCCGCCCGGCCGCAAGAAATTGTATTCTTTCTCCGTTCCTGCACGGATAATCGTGGGATAGAATTGATTTAATTAAATGTGTTCATTTGCGTTAACTGTTAAAGTATATATCTCAATCTTTTGATGTTCTTCTCTCGCTAGGCGTATAGATTTGATAAGTTAAGCTCGCCTTTATATACTTTAGCACCATTTTCTAGTTTTAGAACTATTTTGTAAATTATAAATATCATATCATAACAGTCGATTATAAAAGAAAATATGAGCACAAATTTTACTGCGAACGTGTATGTAATCATAGCTAATATAACATTTGCATTTTTTGTGCACCTGACTCCTATTTCGTTCTTCTTGTACCTGAATACGAAATTTCACTTAAAGTATCAAGTGCTAACCCGTTAGAATTACTCCGACTATGAAAGTTATTTTGTTAAAAAAATGCAATACGTTCATTATGAAAATGCCACTCAAAGATTTAAAAGGCTGTCATGCACTCCATATGCCACTTTAAGGAGTTGCTATAGGTGAATAGATTTTCAGTGCTTTCCCCTCAGAACAATTGCCGTCACGTGCGCACTGAGTACCTTTGATAGGGCCTACTTCTATATTCATTGACGTCTTTGTTCATTTAATAGTACTTGAAGACTCAAATACTATGCATCTAGAGCTCTTGACCATTTGATTCACACTGTCGCGTGTGCTGTGATTTACGTGACGATTTTTTTTAACTTATCTGACGAATAACGAGATTTCTCATTGCTTGTGTAGCTATAATTTTTCTTTAATCCCGCACTAATCTTAATCAGTCGCCGGAACAGTAGGGATCGCTTTATGCATTGATTGTAGCGAATGTAATGAGATTTCTCGACATATCGCCAATACTCGTATAATGTGATATTCTATTGTTGTTTCGCATGTAAGTATATGTAATTTATATTATTTTAATTTATTTAATTATGTATATTTGTATTAGTTTATTATTGTGTTTTTTTTATTTTTTATGTTTATTACGATTGAATTAGTTTAATTGAGTTAAACCACCAAATATATTTTTTTAATTGTAATGTCTCCTTAGACACCAGGTTGCCTGGAAGAGATCGCTATAAGCGATAAGGCCGCCCATTGTTCTAATGGAAATGTATTTAAGTATTTATATTAAATGGCTAGGTTTAAGTTATGATGAACAATAGTTTTCATTCATTCATTCAATGTGTTTGTCTCTTTATTCGAAAGTGAAAAAGTGACCGCTTAAGGATCTTTCTGGAGACTGAACCTATGTTGTAAATCGGTGTACACAAATTAAGTAATACGTTTAATTTTATTTTATGGATGACCTTCAATACATAATTATAATTCATCAGAACATAGTCCTGTCTTATTTATAACTGACAGAATTACGGTTATGCAGGATGTACGACGAATAATGTATTTGTTCCAATTGTATACAAAATACGAACATAACCATAACCCACCCAAGTAACAAGCGTTGAATGAATATTTGCAGTCAACTTTTTTTCAACAAATATAATTTGTTTGATTTGTAAAGAGTGAATGGTTGGCACCAACGTCTGTATTACGTGGTATTACGATTGTTCGGGTGGCAGCTCACCGAGTCATTGTTGGGTGCTTGCGGGTGTCCGCGGTACCCCGCCATTTTCCCCGCAGGGTTCTGCTAAAGACCCACCATGTTAATTTCGAAGTCACTAAATGCACCATTTGAATCGTCAACGGAGAATGGACTCTTGCCCTTTGAACGCTATTATTATTCCCCGCCAGAATTATTCTTACAAAACTAGCATAAAATTTAATTATATAACGTACATGGACACATAAAATATTTTACAGCCTTTCATAAATATCATTTATTAATAGCAGTGCAATTTTTCACTAATACCTTATTTATGGCCTTTTCCTATGTGTTATCGACCGTTCATTTAACTTACTATCAGTTAAAATTTGCCTCGGGCGATCAGAAGATTGGTGCCTACGTTCAACAACGGAGCCGTCGAGTAATCTAACGAGATAATATAGCCTTATACATAAATAGCAATGACCTAGATACAGTATTCTATTTATAGTCTTAGGCATTATATCTGAGTTGAATAACACAACTAATATTAATTAATCAATTATGATTTGTTAAAATACTTTTTTTCTTTGTATTAGATTATAAAAATGTATGTGAATAATGTTACAACCTAGGCGCCGACAAAGGCAAATTCCACGTACAGATTTGTAGAAGCATATTTATTTTCCGTCAGCATTTGAACTATTAACATTGAAATTATTGTAATCCCTTTTATGATCGTCTTCTTTATGATAGTAAATTATTGTTACGAATAGCCTATTGTCTATTGTATTCGCTCATTAGCCAGGTGTTGCGGATTAAGTTCACTACGATACGGGCGCATTGCATATGTGCGGTATAAAACGATGGCCTGATTGAGGGAGGGGGCAGTTGAGCGAGAACCAGGATCAAGGCGAGACGTTCGTACATTCGGTAAACTATTAGTGATGGACTTTGCGCGTTTTATTGAATTACGACCTTCTGCATTACGTTTGGATTTGTTATGTTCGGTTATATTCGTGTTACACGTGTTTGTATAGTCGGTATGTATATTACTTTTGTAAACTAATAAAGTCTATAATCATTCTAACGGCATTTTAATTCGAGTCCCGCTAAACTCGTAACGATAATATAAAAACACTTATTAGAATTTTGGTTTGTAACATAAATGTCACATCGAATAGAATAGGTATATACAACGAGTTAATATTGCCGACGCAATTTGATTAGTCAGCAAATATCGCAGCGGAGTCTGAACTCTTATTCAAAGCTTGCTTAGATATATCGTAATTGATATTAGCACTTTGATATTATCAAAGTATTCGCAATTACAATCAGTACCTGCTAGTTTTTCTACTATATTCTCAAAAATAGAATGCATAAAGTGTTAATGGCAAAGTTTATTGCTATGATTTTGGACAATTAAAAACGAATTACGCGCTGTTGCGATCAACTCTCGGAACTAATCGGAGCGGACGTGTCGCGGCGGGAACTCGACCATTTTTAACGGGAAGACATCACGTAGTTGTCAACAGCAACACCGAATAGCGGTAACCGAATTAAAGGAAAACCACTGCAATATTGTTGTGCATTTGATAATCAGTTCATATTTCCAATATTCATTTTACATTTGCAAAATTGAAAACTTATTTTAAATTAGATTTGCTTGATGCTTGCGTTGAAATCTTTTGACCGCCACTATAATATGTATTGGAAGCCGTGTTATAAGAACTATTAAAGATCATTAAAATAACACCAATACAAACTTACATATCATATAGGTATACATATGTAAAAGTCTACAAGAGAAGGTTTCAAGCGCGTGTTATTTTAAAACATGCATACTTACGACGAAACTAGACTGCATATTATATATAAACTATTGTTACATGCCAACAAAGGTAAACGCACAGCTGCCTGTCGCAAAGCGCAGTTTATTACCTCCCCACATTTAGGAATTCTTGTGTTTACTTTGTGTTTGGAATTTATAATAAAGGAAAAACATTCTATTGTTATTGTACTTGTTTTATGGCCGTCATTAGTGTCGAACTAATCCTTGTTGTTATTGTATTTCATTGAAGCATGCCAGGTATGGATCGGTGCATTATAAAGCAATGGCACAAGGCGGAGAGGGGCAGTCCAGCGAGGATTACGATACGAGCAAGACGTATATTCGACAAGTGATATAGTGACGGACTTTGCGCGTGTTATTGACTCGTGCAGTTTGTACTGGCTGTGTCCAGTTATATTTGTACCTGTTTTATACGTGTTTGTACAGTTCTAATAAATTCTATAGTAGTTTCAACGGCATTTTAATTCGAGCCCTATGTAGCTCGTAACACTATGCTATACAATTACAGTATTAAAATTACAACGGGGCCAAAGACCATTGCGTTTTAACCAGTCTGACTCACTGACGACTGTTAACTGATAAGTATGTGATTTTGCATATTTCTACCTTCGAAAAGTAAAGAGATAAATTAGGTAAGTAGTTGATAGTCCGCGCAAAGGAGGGCTTTGTAGAGGTGACAAACATCCGCTGTTTTCGGTATTTGGCTACAGAAACAACAACAAAAAAAAACAAAAACATCCCATATCTGAATAACTACTCAAAGCTTATTATTCAAAATTATTTTCCTTGAAAGTATTTTAAAGTATATTTTCAGAAATTCCCACTTCATATTTTGAAAGTTAGGGGGGAGGGGGCAATTTTGAGGACTTTCGGAGCTTGTACCTCATCACTTATTGACTTCATTACATTAAAAGAACAATGAACCCCTAATTATATGTATGGCGGTCACCCCTAATCTTCACTAGTGAAAAACACTGTACTTCTGTAAAATGTTATCCTGGTACACCCAGTACCTAGTTTCAGAGAAAAACGACTGTGACATACATGGTCAGACAGAGAGCCAGTTATGGCGATTAAATTAGGTTTCCGTTTTCGTCAAAATGGCTGGCTACGGAGCATTAAACATGAACCGCTTGTCCAATCCTGGTATCCGTCCGTCTGTCATTAGTTGATTTTCTTGACAAACTCATAATCGTTATTAATTTAAAATCAATATTTGAAATTAATGGAAAATGGATTTACCATACTGCGTGGCTATATTATTGACGGCCTCTGTGGTTGAGCGGGTTAAGCCTTTGACGGCCTACCTCACTGCAACCCAGAGGTTCCGGGTTCGATTCCCGGTATAGTAAATTTCGGAAACGTATTTTCTCCGTTATTTACCATGGTCTGGGTGTCTGGGATCGGCCCCAGAGTGGTCCGTTGTATGTTACCCATAACACAAGCGTAACTTGCTTAATTTGGGGATATACAATGTGTGTGTTTGTCTGCCGATTATTATTATATTATTATATAGCCAGCCTTCTGGGCACGCTTCTCTCTGGCAGCGATTTGTTACATACATTATATTAATTTATTTATAATTTAGTTTTATTTCCTTTCATTGCAATAACTGTGAGGCTTTTATTTTAAAAAAAATTAAAAAAGAAAAGTAATAAAATAGATTTCCTTTAAAATTTTTGACCGATTCGGTTTAAAACATGTTTTAAATAATATAACTACAAAAAGGGAGTAACTACTAACCTGTAGTACGAACTGTTGATCTGGGGTTCTAGAAGATTTCAGAAAAGAAATAGTTTCAGTGTTCATTCATTTATATCTTTCTTCCAGGCTTATTAGTACTTATTTATGAAACAAAGGGAAAGTAATTTGTTTGGCCTATGAACAAATGAACTGACTCATGCTAATGGATTTGCTTACATGCTGAAGCTGATACGATACTTATGTGATAAATTGTTTTTTATATCGACTGAAGACGATTCTAACAAATGGTGCACTATACTACCTTCCTATTTCAGGGCTAGATTTCCAGTTTTCGCGTTTTAGGTAGTAGATCTAAAATTAAAATTAAAATGTCGATGCAGCACATTGCTGAGTTGCCAACCTCGTTGACTAAAAAACTCGACGTACAAGCCTTATTTATTTATTTATTATATATGTTTTTGTTTGTGAATGTATTATATGTGTTTATGTATAGCGTCGTATTTTTTAAGTCAATAAAACTTTTTCTTTCTTTCTTTCTAGATCTATGTTATTTACATATAAACTTAATTAGGTTTTTTATATTTAAGTAATGTATAAACTATCAATGAAAATGTATCTACCTGATGGTGAAAATCACTTAAAAATTATAGCTACGTTATTGTATGCACATACCTACGTTATCTGTCAATATTTAACGTAATAATATAAACAGAAATGAACCGTCTAAACACAAACACAAAGATAAATGGAAAAATAAGTAAAGGTAGGAACATACTGATCCCACGTACACAACGTATGGCCACGCATTATGACATCTAGACTCTTGAATTGTATGAAAACCGTTTAATTAGAAACATACTTATCATTTGCAACGCTATCACACGCGTCCCATGCAACGTTAGGTCTGTCAATCCAGATCGGTGTGGGATGGTGGAGGGGATAACCATAAGCGATCCCACGCAAAAGACCAGTGTGCTCTCGTTAGAGAGTACTTGAATTTGTGTACTGTGCTAGTGTGTTCCTAGAACTTACGTTCGCAGCACGTCAGTCTTGAATAGACGTTGGTTGGTACGCTTTTCGAAAATGGGAGACGAACAATTGATTGATTTGGTTAGGCAATATGAAGCCATTTATCTTATATCCATATATCTTCTTGTCTTAACTTTTTTTTCTTGTTCTTTCGATGCGTAAATATTCATTTATAAATAACAAACGTAATAAATGGTCATCAAATTCACTCTCAGAATCGGAAAACATTGTACACAACAGCACCTGAAGAAATGACTTATGAGTCTGACGTCAATTTGCGTTGTGTACCCGGGACAAGTGTGCACACCAACTCTCCCACATGCATCGCATACGTAGCGTACGTGGGATCAGTTTGTTTTCACCTAAGCTTGTTGATACAGAAGCGTTTAACACTGTATCAATAAAATTAGACTGTAAAACAAAATTGCACGTACGTCACTGTGAAAAATAGGAAAACTATAGGCCAAAGTCAAAATAAGAAATTAAGATATCTACATCAAAACCAAAAATATTATTACATAAATATTCAAATTCTCTTGGATGTTTGTGGCTGACACGTTACCTATTAACAAACAACTTAGGAAACACACACACATGTGTTTTTTTAATATATAAGCTGTGGATTTTTATTATTAAAATTCGAATATTAATCTGTTTTGAACCGATTGTCTGTAACTACATCACTTTTTTATTGCAGTAAATTATTTTAGTTTTTACGTGGATATAAAAGTGGGCCCGACAAATGCGCACGCGCAGCGGGGGCCAGCGGGAGGCCAACGGGCCCCGGGCCCCGGTCCATTGCATAAATACTACAAATATTGAAGCGTACGTTTGAATACGTATGTGTTATTTACCTAAATAATTTATTCATACAAATAACGAAAGTCAAACAAACGTCCGATGCTTCCAAATGCTTTTCCTTATACATCGGTCATTCATAAAATTATGACTTATAAGAACAATTATTCATATTTTAATTTAATCACGTTGAAGAGCTATTTGATATAATTAGTTCCAAAACTTAAGTACCATGTCATTTTATTAAAAGGGTAATGTTATCTGTTTAATAAATTTCTTTATCATAATTATTATTTTAAAATAATAGATGAACTAGATTAGTTGAGAATGTATTAATTAGAAAATGTCCAGTTACAAAATTTAATAAAATTCATTAAACACAATTACACATTTATCATTTTCATAGTAGTAAATTAATATAATGTTATTGTTTACGAGTTCACATAGGTCTTTTGCTGGTAACCGCTATTGGCTGAAGTACAAAATATACTTAATAGCTTATCAGCTAGCTTATCATAGTGTAGCTACTATCTCTATTGCATATAAATAAACTTTATTAGCCAACTAGCTGTCCCGGCAGACTTAGTCCTGCCCGGAAAAGCTTCAATCGGCATGCCAACAGCAGCGCCACCTACTGGGTCCAATTGTGAACCAACTCAGAAACCTTCTCTGGCTCATGCACAACAACTTTGCTAAAGATCATCACATGATCAAATGTATAGTTTACGATTCTCTAAAAGACATACAGACAAACATTCATTTTTATATAGGTAATATAAGAAGAAGATGTGGGGCAGTGGTTGAAGTGGCAGAAGGTTGCGTGTTCAGATCACGTCGAGGTCACCAGTGTGGGGCATTGATATGTGGAGATAAGGCAAAAACGGGCGTACTCTTGTAGTACACTTTAATCCTTAATTCGTACACCAATGGACACTGCGGAGTGCCAGCGCGGACTGACTCGATACAATTATAATGGACGGGAAATGGGAAAGATGCACGCCACTCGATATAGGTATGTCAGTGTTGTACTTACATAACCGTATGGGTATGTGGGTCCCTACAGCCCACAAACACATTCATTATATAAAAGAGAATTTTATTGGTACATATGTCCTTTTATATGGCAGTGAAGCGTGGCATTTGCGTAAGCGACACAAGGTGGAGCCTGCATGTGTATTGAATTGTGGAGAAGGGTTTTGCGTAAAGTAGGTACTCCGGTATCCACTGCACTGTTCATGTCCGTGATATAGCAGATAAACTTCAAAAAGTGGTAAGGTTACATTTGTAGCCGGTTCCTATATGACTACTACTTACATGACATTTACTTCCCTACCATCGGTTGAATTTTGACATTAGATGTATGTAGCTTATGTCATTTTTTTACCGATAGTAAGACAAATGTACGGTATATGAACTGACCATTAATGGAACGCCGGTAGTTATGCTGTGAAAGAATCTCGTCGTCGGTAAAATAGGGACAAAGTAAGGGACGCCGAAGACCGTGGCTTCCAAGTGGAGGCTTCAAACACAACAAGAATTTAATACTAGTATAATTATTCATTTCTTACCATATAGGTGTATTAGTTATTCTGTTTTTGCATTCTCTATCGTAAAAAGTATTACGTACTTCTTATCTATATACATGCCAGAATACTAGAAACAGTAATTCCAGAATTTTAATATAGTCGATGTGGCGAAGTTCGTCAATGGCGTAAGTTCATACACCGGTTTTTAACTTTTGTAAACGGAATTTATCCAACTACAATTCGAAGACAGAATTCAATGGTTTCTTAGCTTCACTTATTTTTTGTCAAGTTATTCAAACACAGAAATAATGAGAGGTGTGTGGAGTTCCCCCACTGACGGACTTCGCCACCTTGACTGTATGTTGCTTTGTTAGTTGCACACACTGTATTTGATATGTATATTTATATAGTGTACAATTTATATTTGCTATTATGTTACTAGTATGATATCATCGTCATGTATTTATGTTATATCTAAAACTTCCAAGCCTTGACGGATTAAAATTAAAAAATATAATGTAAATAAGGTCAGAACTAGAACTACAGAAGTATGATATTTGCGCTACCTAGCTATGTTGAATTTATGAAACCTGCTATGAAATCTGAGTTCCGTTTTTTACTGGACGATTATTATCGGTATTCTTGTTCAACGTATAAGGCATATATGCATATTTTGCATATACATATATTTTATGAAAATGTTACCGAATTTAAAACCGTGAAAAAAGGACTAAATTCAAATGATTAAATTCAAATTCAAAACTTCAAAAAGTCAAACTTCTTTATGTAAATTCTTTATGCTATGTAAATGTAGATAATAAATATCGGTAAGAGCTGCCCATAAGATTAGGTATTTGTCTATATCAAAAATGTCCAATCTCATAAACGTGTAAATATAATATTTTATAAGAATTAGGATATTAGTGTGTACATGACGTAAATGATAAGAGTTTTGTATGTATACTTTAAGTTAAATTAAGAAAGGAATTGACAACCTAAAGTTATGGCAGCTAATATATATTAATAAATATTATGAAGCTACACTTGTAGTAATTACTCGTCTAATAATGTCATAATTTAATAGATAATCAACGTGGGCACATCACTCAATTTAAATTCTATGTACACCGCTTCACATCGTGTTGTCGCTTTTGAAGAAATAACGACAAGAAACGCCCTAGCAGAACATCTAGCTAGCTAGGAACTAAAAATTCTATTTTTTCATACTTATTTATCTCAGGTTCTTTTCGTAAAGAACAGGAATCTATAATGTAAATTTTTAAAGTGCTGTGGCTATTTAAAAAAAATACTGAAAAAGACTATACGATGGGAAACACGATGCATTTTTTTAGATTTCTTATATGTTTTACATGCAGTGTGTAGAGTAAGTATTTTTAGTTCCTAAGTTCATATTGTATAACAATTCAGAATAAAGCCTGCCGCTAAGGCGTAAACACGTTTGTTTTATTTACACATCAACGACATACGTCGCATACAATTACTTTTCTAATAATTAATGGAGTTTAACAAACAGCGCACAAGAGAAAATCATACAAATTCTATTAATTATTTATAATAATTTCTAACAAGATAAATAGAGCTAGAAAGATTCAATGTATGATGCAATAGGTATACTTGCCGGTATTAAATACTATCCATGTAGACGACCGAAGTATAGAGGGTAATAATTGCAATCATAAATATCGTATCTTGGCTATTTATAATGGGGCTCTCCATTTATTAAACGGCCTGTCGGTACCCTATTTTCACGTAGACGATGTTATTTATTTGCCCACCGTACTTGTAGGCGTGAGAGATTGTTTTGGTCAGTGGGAATTAAGAGTGGGAAAGCAGACATCTGCTTTTTCATTTTGTGATGATACTTCTATACAAAAACATCACTTCCATATAATCATGAAACAAGATGCGATCCTAAAAACGACCGTAAAAAGCTACTAAGAATCAAAACGTCGTTTTATGATGCCTGGATCATCCTAGATGGTTAATTTTACTTTGTTCACTAGATGTTGCGACTCTGTATTCAAGATATCTATCGTCATGTTCTAAATATCTGTTTAAATGTGAAACTAAAAAGACAATTTTATCAGATATAAAAATTTCCTTCTCTTATCTTCTTATGTTATTTCCTTTTGCTTAATTATAATCATATCTGAATTTGATTATGAAAAACATACACGAGTCTATGAATCTCGTAGTAGCAGCACTTTAAGACATTGAATTATATAAATGAAAGATATGTACTTAAATAATGTTAGGATTACAACTGCATTCAATTTAGATATTCCAAAATAGATATGCTTTTTTCCTCTAGGTGTAAAATATATTATTGCATTTAGAAGGTATTGTTCGGTTGAAAAGGAGCAAGTGATCAAGCATTGTGATCGGTTAATAGATATCCATTAAAACCGCCCCAGTATTTATCTCCTTCTCATCAACCAGGATCACAAGGCTTTCACTTAGTTAACGTAACGCCTGACACTTATAGCGCCGGCTCGGCCGCTTTTAGAACAGCTTAGACCACAACGAACAGCAAACACCTGCTCTCTCCTTTCTCTTGGTGCAAATTAAGATTAAACCTCGGCGTGAGGTGTATAAAGTGAGTGGAAGTTTATAAGACATCTAGCCCGGCGTGAACAAAAGGGGGGGAGTCGAGTGGCCCGCTTCCATACAGAAGAAGCTGCTTGCAGAAGGAGGCACTTGTATCCATTTCAGTTCGCTCATAACCACAAGTGAGACACTCCTATATAGTGTTATCAAGTTCAATCTGTATTATTAATCTGTATCGTGCCAGAAGTAAAATAAATGGGGTGTTTCGGTTTAGAGAGAGAAAGAGACAGAGATAAAGAGAGAGAGAGAGATAGAGAGTAGAGCGGAAACATAAAAAATAAGGTTTTTTTAAATTAAGGTTTTATTACTTAAATTTCTAATTATCTAATTCTTATTTTTCTAATAATAATACTCATTAATACATTCTTTGATTTATCGGAACATACTCAGATCAGAGAAGATCAGGTACAAATCGGTACACCTGACAATGTTACTCTTATATGATGTGCCGTCTCTTCATCACCCGTGGGACAGAGGCAAGGCTTGAAAGCCTTATCAATTATCTTTAAAAATATAGGTAATTACCGGTGTTTTCGAAAAAGATACTGCCATACCGGTATATTTTTTACCGCTACTTGTTAACTTTTATGATTTTAACGTTCGCCGAACAAAAATCGTATGTATAACGTTATACCTATCGGTAATTTTTAAGTTATTTCAAGCGACGTTGGAATTTTTAAGAATTGACTTTGTTATGACTGCATGTTAACGAAACAATCGACAAACACAACATACATAACGGTAAAATTACCGATAAAATAGTATTAACGTTATATTTTTTCCGGTAAAATGGCTAGAAATAACGCTAAGTTTTATAACGATATTTATTTTTTACCCTTATCTTAAGTTAATATAAATAATGATAACACATTTTTACCGGTATTTCCAGCCCTGCACAGAGGTAGCAACCAAATTCTTCCTTTGCGGTATAAATGGATGCATATAATTAACTAATCAGTGTTAGTCGGTATTGATATAGGTCTTACGTTTTGCTTACAATATTACTCATTCTCCAATTTTGCTTTATAAATAAATTAATATAACATATTAAAGTTACAGTTGAAAAAAATATTTATGAAATAAAATTGTGAGTATTCAACGTAGATATTATTTACTTTGTTGATAGCTAACGTAAAATAAGCGTGTAGTCTCTCATGTCAAACCATAATTAAGTATTTGCCTACGCTTGAGTTAATTTTCCGTTTAAATTGAAAGTGTTTTTGAATGCACGAAGCGTTACAAATTCAAATTCATTTATTCGCAGGAAACATGGAAATAAAAGATGTTAATAATTAGAAAAAGTAAGTAAAAATTAGTAAAATACGTATAGTACACGTTTCGCCCAGTGAAAGCATACAAATTATCTTCAATTTATATTTACGTTTCGTGATAATGAAGGGGTTTGACAGTCCTAACCAAAAATGTGAAAATAAAATTAACTCTTTATAGGTTATTAAAAATAATTATTCACATGAGCTTTGCTTTTAGGATAGATGCCATAAGCGTATTACAGTGTTTAATTTCACCATCAATGGTTACTAAAATCAATTATGCATAATATGAGCTTTGTTTTTATGATAGATGAGTGATAATGCCCATAAGGTTATTATTATAGTGGGTAATTCCACCATCACTGGAATATCTAATAGGTAAATTTATTTCGCTGTAGGTACTTATTATGGTTGTAAGGCAGAATATCTTTGAACTCGAGCGAAGCCGGGCAGGACAGCTAGTTATGTATATGCAGGATGGATATATGTATTATGAACATATTTTGTAAGGTAGGCGGAGTGTAGGGCGGAACTTGTCGAGACCCCTCCCACTGTTACATGACGCCCAGAAACAGGTTCGTAATTGCACATTTTTGTATTAATGGGGTTCATATGTACGTGTTGTTTGAACATGATATGTATAGCTTCGATATATACTTGGAGATGGTTAAACAATGTAAGCAATATTTTAGAGTTTTTTCCTTTGTTTCATCTTAGACACGATGCCTACCAACTCAGGAGCTAGACGATGAATTAACTAAAAGATAATTAAAAATAACTCCTTAGATATCCATATTACTTAAAGCTAATTTATTTATTTTTCATTTATTTATTAGGTTTGTTTTCAGTTACTACATTATCATATAAAGAAATAAAAAATAGAGTACCAACCTACTGAAATAAGCATATAATCTTTTACAAACAAAAATAACAAGAATAAATTGAAAAACAGACAAATGCACATAGATTGATATACGCAAGTAGGTACCTACACACATTTACGTATATAACGTAGTGATTATGCAAATATTATTACACCTAATGTACCTACTCACTAACCTAGATAAGTTTTTTTGAAAATGATGTTTTTTACATAGTACAGAATATTAGTGACGGTATAGTAAAGTTTATAGAGCATCACATGGTAGCATTTTAAAAACTTAGAATAGATACTTGGCGTTTACGTATACCTGCTTCAGTAGGTACCTTTAGGCTGGTGCATAAATATTTGACCGATGCTTAAAATAAAGTAAAAGCTAACACTATATGGCGAGACAGCGATTATTTTATTTTAATCTATGGACATCAGCCTTAGACAGAGAACCGGTTTTTTATCTCAGTCAGTGCCCGATTTGTATTGAGTTTTGAAATTTTATCGTTTGCTATCGCAATAGCTATTTATATTGTACATATGCCTTATTTTCATTTTAGATTATAAAGATAACGGGCAAACTTGCAACTGATCTCTACTAAATCAGAGCCTTGTGAAGGGTTCCTTCTGATTTTTGGTCCTACCATCACCCACACCACTAGGTACACCAAAGAGGCCGTCTTGTTTCTGAGAAGAATGTATTTCTTATTATTATTATATCTTTATAAATTATCAACATCTGTGACCACTGTCAAATGTGACAAGACAAAAATAATTGTTTATTCTGTGCAATAAAATTAAAAACATTTTGATTTCAACAACGTGATGTATTTTTACAAAATAGAAAAGTAAGATTCGGCCTTATATAGATAACTATAGAACTAAACATTGAACAATGGCAACACATCACAAGCCCTGCCAATAAGAATTGTTGCGTATGGCAAGAAAGGTAAGAATTTAACATAGTTTAATTATTGCGAGGTGGAACTGTTTTATTTATATCGCACTACCCGAGATGTTCTTTCAATAACCGAAGCCTAAATCGTAAGCTAACAGTTCATCCAGCGCCACGATACTGCCAGGTTTGTTTGCACAGGCACAGGCTACCCACCCCTCTCCCCTTCTCCCCGTAGCTTAAAATTCAGTGACCAGAAAGCTAAAGTTTAACCCAAACTTTTTTCATATTGCTGAAACTTGATAATTATTCTTTATTCTTTATTGTACACAAAAAGTTACATACACAATTATAAAAAGTGGTGATGTACAAAGGCGAGCTTAACCCTAATAATAATTAATTAATTATTCAGTAGCTCATATACCTACCTACCAGCATATCATTTCAATGACGGGCTCAGTATTTAAACTGACAAACGTTTGTAAGTGTTATTTAAGAGCCAAGATATTTAGACATCATTAACAATATGATCTAATTAAATAATAGTAACTGCCCATAATCGTCCCACTGCTGGACTCGGGCTTCCAACTATAGGGTAATGGATAGTAAGCCCGCCACGCTTGTCCATGACGGCTTGGCAGGTTTAACATATCAGTTTTCTCGATGTGCAAGTTTTTCTTCACCGTTGTTAGCACGTGGTAATTGTAACAATATGAAAATTAGGTTCGAAAATTGCCTAAGTGGTGCATGCGTTCCGGCTAGGATTCGAACCCGCGCGCTTTGAGTTTGGGACGCATGCGCTAGCCATTACGCTACAACGACTACATGATCCAATTAAAACATAAATATTACTGAAAACCATGATAGAATAAATAGTAATGAGTGAAAGACGGAAAAGAAGACCTACACGACGGAGACGTACGTACCTACACGGAAAAAACCAAGACGGTCGTGTAGTGTCATAAAAAGAGTAAGAGAAAAAGAGACTGGGAAATCTTCCACCTATAAAAGAAAGTCTATCTAGGTATCTTTTAGGCAAAGAAACAAGTTTTAAGCTGCATAATTATTTTGCTGTCCATCTATAAAATTGCACAATTACAGATGTACTTGTTCAGAAATATGGCACTCTCATAATTAACAATTACATTAATATTGTGGCGACCGAGGGTAGAACTTTCTGGCAGCGTAAGCCGCTCTCAAAACTTTTAGAAAAAGGTAGAAGATTCTGGAAGGACAAGACAAGGACGGATATATTTTAGAAAGGGATAGATGATGAACATAAGTTCTGGAATAGAAAGTTCGGGAAGGAGATAAAGAGATAGATAGATGTTAGAAAGGGATAGATGATAAACGAAAGTTCTGGAATAGAAGGTTCGGGAAGGAAAAGACAGAAATAGATGGATGCTTAGAAAGGGACAGATAGTAAATAAAAGAACAACGAAAAGAAGACCGAAATTACGAGTTCTAGAGAAGATTCGTCCGGGTAAATAAGCAGCGTAAGGCGCGCCTACCGGACAGTTTAGACTTGTGTTCAGTTCAAGACAGCGAAGCAACCAGTGCGATAGGAAAGAGTTGGAAGAGAAGTTTAATAGAAGACAGTGACGAGTTTAGTGGTGAATTTAGTGAAAAGTTTAGTGGACAGTTTAGTGAAGCAGGAGTGTAGCGTAGTTTGAGAGAAGATCCAGAAGCGAGCTACACGCGGTCATTTCGGAGGAGAGCACTGCACTGGCAGGAGGTGGTCTACGCAATATCGGCGACGGTATTATGAATAAGACAACTTATCGTCAGGACAGTGCGTCGTTAGTCGTGCGTGTAGGGGCGACCCTGCGGCTACGTATCACGTACGGCTGTGTTAGTTAATAAAAGCGTTCAGTTAAAAGAACTGGTGTTTTCTTCCAATCTTAAGTGCGTGCCCCCGCTCGCACGTTGCTTCCTACACAAAACACTATTTATTGACTTTTGTGGCAATATTGCTTAGTTTAATAACAGGCGTTTAAATGTTAAATTGTTTCTACGGATACAAATAAGTATAAATAATTTATATATCTATGCTAATTAATATTTATAAAAATTAAAAATAAATAATCGGCAAACACACATTTTGTATATCCCCAAACTAAGCAAGTTACGCTTGTTTTGAGAGTAATATACTAGTACAACGGACTACTCTGGGTCCGATCCTAGACACCAAGTCGTAGATTATATTAATCTTTAAAAATTATAAAATCAATATTTTTATAAATAAATAAAAAATGTATTTATATCTTGATTACAGAGAAGTTTATAAGTGAAAATATTTTGTAGCTAGGAGATAAGAAAGTAATCGGCGTACCTACCTAACTGTCTCATTGGAATTCTTTTTTTTTTGCATGCGATGATTTATTTGTTGAAGTAACTAACAAAAGCTATACACAGGGTGAAAACTTTCAGCTGGGCAGCAAGAGGAGAAAATTCCTTGATAGTTGCAGTTATAATAAAATGGTCTTAAGAGACTATGAATAAATGTGCCGGAAATTTACATATAGTATAACGATATAAATTATTATAACTTAAATCTTAATATATATAAATCTCCTGTCACAATGTTTGTCCGCGATGGACTCCTAAACTACTCAACCGATTTTAATCAAATTTGCATACCGTGTGCAGTTTGATCCAACTTGAAAGATAGGATAGTTTTTATACCGTTGGAACCAGTAGGTGGCGCTGAGATCGGGTTCTAGAATCCTATTAACAACGGGGAGCGATTTTGTTTTTGTGTGTTTGAGTTGAAACCCGAATGGTTTAAATCCACAATTGGAACCGGTAGGTGGCGCTGGGATCGGGTCCTAGATTTTATTTTTTCAGAGCAGACAACGTCTGCCAGGGCCGCTAGTATATTATAAAGATATAATATACAGAATTTGATGTCAAGAAATTTAGAATTCCTACCACCGCTTGCCACACTTTGTTTCACTTCTACTGCGAGTGAACTGCACACACACACATTAAAAAAATTGCACGAGTTCAGCAGACAGGCAGATGGCCCACATGATGGAAAGTGATTACCATCGCCTATGGACATTTGTAACACCAAGGGTCAATCAATGTGCTGCCGCTCTTTAAAGGGAAACTGGAACCTGATCACTAATGTCGGAACACAACTTAAAGTTGTTACGGCGGCATACTCTAGACCAGAGGTGGTAGCCAATAAATACATTATAATTTTTGTTTTACCAAGTAACTGCTGTCTTGTTGTTCATTTTTGTTTTGGTGAATGTTATGCTGCTATGTCTATACCATTGTTAAATCCAATATTGTTTAGCTCCTTAAATTTAATAACTAGCAATACTACGGCTCAACTTGTTGCTAGAATCTGGTAAAAAATTGCACAACAGACATATAATTTTGGCGTCAGCCGACCTTGAAATTAATGATCTCACCGTCATCTCAACGCGTACATAGTTATATAGTAGAAAAATATACACATGTGTACCGCTCTCAAACTCAGTTTGAATACTGAATTGTTAGACGCGGACGAGTTGTTGAGTACTTAGTTTCTATCACACGAAAACTGTAGTAATGTTCCAACAGCGCGTAAAGTTTTTTCAATATTTTGAAGTGCCAGAAGTATTGAGAAAATCACAAAAGGAACCGGTTGACGAGAAGGATGTGAAATTAGAATTGTTGAATAAATCGCCATGTATAAATACAGATGAGGTAAATATGTAGTTACCTAAATGTAATTTTCAGCTATCTAAGTTCGATATTGACTTGACAAATGATTCGCGAATAGTATTGATTTTTTATACGATGGTGAATCAAAAAAATTTTGGATATAGGTACTATTAAAAAATCCATTTTTTATTTTACAAAATATCTTATTTTTTTACTTAATCTTCCACCAACGCATAGTATAACCCGTTTCTAACTTCCTTATTAAAAATTAGGGTTCAACATATAATATTTTTGTGTTTGTTAACTGTAACATATTGTTAGAACTTTACGTTTCTTAGTGGCTTTATTAAGTCAATACAAAGTGTGAAATTCCCTCCCAAAATCGTCCCCTTCTATCATTGGTTGCATTATGATGTACACATTTCTTAATTAATACAAGATCATAGAACTTAAAAACATGAAAAATAATTTAAACAAGCTCAGTTGTGTAGTTTTTGAGGAGTAATCTCAAATAAGTGCTTTCCATGGAATCGTACCAAATGATATAAATAAGACATTTCGACTTCTCTACGGAACCCTTGACTGTCCGTAAACACACTTTTCTGTATTTAAGCATTATTTACATAGAATCATAAATCTTAAAAAGTAAATAAAGGAAAAGACAATTCAATTGTTTTAAATGAAAATATTCAATTATAATTTAATAGACGCTTATTCAATATTGTAGATCTGTCAATCAAAATTGGTTACGCCTGAGATAAATGCTTGAATGTGTACATGCCAACAATGGTAGATACGGCCGAAACAATGTTCAGCATCCAACAAATTCTTTAAACACTCTGTTTTAAATTTTTCTAAAGAAAACTGTCAACTCACCGTGATCTTGGACAATGGAGTAATAAAAATCATAAATCAAACGACAATGCACTAACTTCGCTGTTCACAGATAATAAATACTAACAGAACGAACCATTGTTTAATATTTCTACGTTGAATTAAATATTTTGTTTCTTGTACAATATGTAGAAATATCAATACTGAATTAGGATTTCAATAAGGCATTTTAACTTTGTAATATTATCTAATAAATACATATTTAGGAATTAAAATAATTTTCCGTCGCTTATGAATATATTATGCAAAAATAATATTTACATTCCATGTATACAAAAAACGGTGAATATAATTAACACATGTCAGTTGGTAATGAACTTGATACACTAGTTAAAACCAAGACACAACTCAAATATTAAGGCTCGTGGCAACGCCAACGTCCTTGATGAATTTTTTGGTACTGACTTTTCGAGCGATAGCGGGAATTCCATTGGGGGAGTCGTTTTTAGATGCACTTATATTTAATTGTGAAAAATATAAAGTAGTATATTAAAAAAAAAATATATTTATCTCTCTTTTAAACAGGTTCTTTTACTATTTTGTAAAACTTGAGGACCAAAAAAGTTACAGTCAATCTAAGATGTTTTTAAAGTTATATGTCGTTGCAGTCAATAATTTGGAGGTGATTTGGTGAATTGTTTCTCAACTTAAGATAACTATAGAAAAAATACGAAAAAACCACGTTAAGTCTCATATCGTGAAGATTTATGATACCTTTTTGGTAACTAAATTATTGATATCACACGAGACTTGAAAATACCCGGATTGTAGGTACTATTCGGGAAACACGGACTCTGGTAGTGTATTCGACTACTCTGTCGTACGTAGATGGAACGTGGAGACGAAACGTTTAGTTCACACTGGTGGCGTTTCCACTGTAAAATGATGGCGTTGACCAGAGCGCCTTGTGGTCCCGCGATGGAATGGTGAGGGGAAATCAAGTCAAACAGTTCAACCGACACTCTCCGAAATGAATCCTATAAAAAAACCATTAGACTAGCTATCTGGCGGCAATGCTCTAAGCTTTGAAGCCTTTTATTGACACGTTGGTCGCTACCAATCAACCTTTTGGCTCTTCTCTCAATTTACTCTAGCGCTTGAAGCTGGTATTTAACTGAGCCGTCCTAAAGCTGAGAACGGTATTCCATGCAAGATCTTACTTGAGCACAGTACATATGAACACCTTTTTTGCAACCAACTGAGCTACACTTTCAATATAGGAGCCTAAATTGAAAGCAGATGTTAAAGAAATGCCAGGAAGTTGTAGTTGATCGGTTATCGAAATAGGTACACCTCGAAAAATGGGACTTAATTCAAACTGACTTGACTTGACTGACTATTTTTTGGGCCGTAAAGAGCTTACGCCTAGGTTTAAGCTGTGTTAAGTTTGACTACATCAGCAGTATTTATAGATTCATTGTGTTTTAATTTACGTGGGAATTCGAATTCGCAAAATTATAATTCTACACTATATACAATATATAGTTCTTATTATATATTTTAACCTAAATCTAATTTGCTATTTAAACTCGGACTGTATGTACATTTCAATTCAAAAAGAAACGTTTCCTTGATAAAAACTAAACAACTGTACAAAAGTTTGCCTGCTGTACATACCTAGTAATCTATTATTAGTGTCCAGGTAGGTATGGGTTCGAAAATTTTAAATACCTATAAATAAAGTACTTATCGCTAATATAATTAATCAATTTAATGTAGTCCTTTCTAATTCCTAAAAGAATACATATTATATTTTATTGTTGTATTGCATTTTAAACATTCCATTTTTTTTTCGTCCATGTGTATCATTATTAATATTAATACTATAAAATGTAATGAAATTCTATTTAACATCAAAAATACAGAGAATATGAAATTATTTAGCAATTTACATGGGACGACGATGGTTTTTAAATTTGAAAACCTATTAATTATAGCAATTAATGATTTCGTGATATTAACAAAAAATCAATATGAGCCACAATTCAAAAACGCATATATTAACTTGTACTTTTATTGCACGTATATTAACTATATGTGGAACGTAAATTTATAGAATAATCTGGTATTAGTGGCTGATATTCAAACGTTATCAAATTGATAAATAGATATCGCATGGCTCAGATAAAGTCAGTTTTGTACTCAGACAACTAATGGACGAATATGGCCATATAATTTAATTAATAATAATTTCTGTGTAAATCGAATACAATTATTGTGAAAAGAAGCAGTGAAGAGTGGTGTCCTTTATAGATTAGTGTTATTAATTTGTGTTCTATTTGTCATGAAGGATTCAAAGAACATCGAGTGGACCCCTGAGCCGCATGGAATAAGGAGGAGCTATAAAGTCACAAATGGAAATTTTAAGAAAGAAAAGACGCCGTCCACGTAAGTCTACTTTTTATTTAAATTAATAATTAATGAGCATTGAAATCAAATACTTTGTTCAACTATCTTCAAAAATCCCACGTCTCGTCTAGCTTAACGAGACACATTGTTTTTTTTTATTTTCTACCAAAGATAATAACATTGTAAATACGGCATTTATATTCTATAACTTTAGTTTAAAATTTTCATAAAATGACCCAAAGTTTTATAATAACTACTTCTGAATCAGGTAACACACATACAGAAACATTGCAAATTGATATTTTACCACTGAGCACAAAACTATTTTGGAATAGTGCGACTAGAGCCATCACCGTTAATCAAACAAATTTAAAGACATTGTTTCAATTGGATGCCATCAATTTTGCGACGCCATACCTAATTCTACCTAGCAATAGATAGCTATTAGTTTATAAATTATATGCCCGTGACTTCGTCCACACTTGAATTGAAATTCCCGCAAAATTCCCGGGGCACAAAGAACCTCAGAGTTAGTCTAAGAATCAACTGTCGCTCACTGAAAACCGAATCGAAAACGGCCCAGTAGTTTTTACGTGAATTCCGATTCTCCACCGTTTATTTAGTCTATTCCAGTAGTTTTTTAATAGTTTTATTGTACAGACCGCGTTGTTTTGAGTTTTATAATGTTATAGATATTAAAAAATTCGCCAAAGCAAGTAATATCATCTTAAAAATAAGGCTGAATCCGCCCTCAGCAGTCAAACATCCACTAGAGACATAGGTTCATTTAATTTTAAGCAGGGTGCCAGTTCAATAGCTTGTCAGGCGATTCACACTTACCGAGAAGTAGTGACGAACATGTTTACGCCTGACCATAAGTCATCTATGGTCAACAATTAAAGTCCGCTTACCTAGAATCTTCTACTTATCTAGTTCCTATTTACACTTAATTTAATATCCAGTGAGTGTAATTAACGGAAAACATTGTTGATAATGACATGGAAAAATAATATTTTAGACATCTCAGCAATTGTATCACAGCAACCATTAAAACGTAGTTATATTGTGTGTACAAGTCGCGAAAACTTCAGAAAATATTATCTCAGCAATTCTTAGACTGTAACTACTGTAACTGTAAGTAAAGGAGCTTTTTTATCTATAGTGTAGATATGGCGCAGACCAAAACTTCACATTACAATAGAGACAGCAAAATTAGACTGAATCGTTACATCGCACTGCTATAGGGGATAAAAATATACTCTTTTAAAAAGGAGAATTAATAATTATTTATACATGAATTTGCCTTAGAAATTAATACTTATTAAAAATATGACTATCATCGGAGGTAACACGATCCGAATTGAACTGAGCCACGAGGTACAATCGGACGAGTACTCGTACGGGATGATTATGACGCATCCCGTATGCATTTCAGCTTACGGTTTAAGGATGAAACAGCATCTTCTATGAAGTATATACTTTGAGTTCATACATTGACTTATCTTACATCGAGTTCGCTTGATAAGGCCACCTGATATTTTGCCGTAAAATTATTGTAATTATTTATTTTGGTGAACAATAAAGTGTTATCTATCTACAAGTTGATCACTTTAGTTTGTTGCCTGACTTTTTTCTTTAACGATTCTAATTCCTCAAGTTGTAACGTTGTCCAGATCCAAAGCTTAGTATAGTCAATCATTTAAATAGACCTTCTATTATTTCAGTGCGTCTGAAGAGACTCCTAAAGATGAGGAAGTGCCTAGTGTGTCATTCTTTACGCTGGTATGTTAATTTTATGTTAAATCCCATATTTTATCAAATTGGCTACATCAAAATAAGCAGAGACATAGAACTTTGCCTCGACCTTGTCATATACCGCTGTTTAAGATCTTATCAAGAAATTATTTATTTTTTATTTGTCGATCAATACCAATATAAACAACCGATTAGATTAAGTATTTAAACAATGTAAATAAAAATAATACAGGTTTCCTAAGTCAGCCGTAAATCAACATACAATAAATTGTTATATTTCTTACTTAGGAATTAATAGGTAATTTAAACCCTAATAAATCGCCTTTATTTAATGTCGCACACAGCGCAACAGCTTCATTGATGTTACTGATGCCCATGGGCAATGGTAACCAATTGGGTCGCATATTCCACCTACACCTTTGATTTCATACAAACACTTTAGTCGGTTTGTATGTTTAAATATTAGTTTGTTACACAAGGGATAAGACATATAATTCGTGCAAAATAATATGGCAGCCCTAAGGCCGTGAGCGCATATAGCATATACGAATATTCCGCACCGAATTTAATTTCACATTTCATTTCACCGAATTGTTTAGCTTAAGTCAGCAACAACTGGCTACACAATAGACTTTTATATGAGTATACTGGGAGTCTTCGAATCCCGTGTAAACGGGTTCCACTCAACTTCGGGCGAGATCATGGTCGAACGCGAATCTATATTGCAATTAAATAAATTGGAAAGAACTTTACTAGACTAAATTTCCAAATGAGATGATCTAGAAATATTTTACGATAAAATGTTGGTTGAAAGTTTAGTGGGGTTTTGTAATATCAACATGGAAATTGTCAAAAGGCTTTCTCAGAAGCTCTGCGTTGCATTTTTAGTAGATAATAGCTCAACTACACGACTTTGATATAATGGGGTTTAATTGCAACTAAAGGCATAGGGCTCCGGAGGGCAGTCGCACGTACACAATATGTGAAATTTTGCTGACAAACACATTAATTAATTTATTGACCGATTTCCATGCCTAGTCTAAACTATAATGTAATATTTCTCTTCCACAGTTCAGATTCGCTTCAAGAAAGGATAAAATATACATATGGGTGGCATTACTATGTTCGGCCATAGCAGCGACGTCAACACCACTCAACACAATTTTGCTGGCGAATTTGTTACAAAGCATGGTTGACTATGGTATATCATTGATTATAGGAACCCCGGCTAACGATGCATTTTTGAAGGCTATGGCTGATTTTGCAATATATAATTCAATGTTAGGTGTGCTGATCGTATCGTTCACCTATGTAGCAACTGTACTGATGAATCTATCTGCCTATAATCAGGTGCAAATTCAATTATTAATCACAATATTAATTCGTCTTAATACATACTCAGTACTTTGCTACTGTGCAATTAATGATGACTTACAGAGTTATGTAATGAATAAGCAAAGACAGAGAAAATCCATATATTTTTGTCATGTCTAGTTCAAAGTTAAGATGTTTTATCTGGTATGTGAGTATTTGTCATCGTCATCGTCAATTTAATCGCAATGCACAGCTGGATATAGGTCTTTCCAAGTTTGGGGCACTTATTCCGATCCTTCGCATTCCCCTTTTTAACCCCTAGGTTAGGTTAGTTAGGTAGAACAATGGTTCTATCGGGATGAAAGTTATTTGTACTACATTTAGCAGGGTCCAATCTCCACTCCAGGACTCTTCTGCTCCGTTTCCCATCCGTCCTGTAACAAACGTCGGCTGGCCTATTGCCTCTTCGGCTTGTATATTTTGTGAGCTATATGAGCAATTAATAATGTTACATTTTCAAAATAAATTATGTATATTAATTAGCTATTGTTTTAAAGGTGTATAGAATACGACAAGAATATTTGAAGGCGGCGTTAAATCAAGATTTTGAGTATTTTGATTTTCATCAAGCAGGAGACATTGCCGCCAAAGTAAACAGGTAAAGATCAATTTCATTTACTATTTTTCAAGTAACTAGATTTTAAGGCCAATTGACATATAAAGAACAATTTATAAACTACCCCATTGGTTTCCATGAGTTCGTTTCCATAGTTTAAATATGCAACTCCATGTAAAGTTCAAATTTTTTTACAGTGATATCATAAAACTAGAAGATGGAATAGGTGAGAAACTTGGGACGTTTGTTTACTACCAAGCGGCTTTCATTAGCTCCATTATAATGGCACTTGTAAAGGGTTGGAAATTAGCCCTGTTATGTCTAATATCGTTTCCCATCACATTAAGTCTTGTTGGAATAGCAGGATTGGTATGTAGCTGAAAGTTTCTATTATTTAAATCCTCTGCTATGATCATGGGATGCACTCGTTTAATTGTACCTCTCATGTTTATTTTTTAAAGTGGCAGTATAACACAAATATAGTTATATTATACAGCAATGGAATTAGAATGTCTGTCTGTGATTTTAAAATGAATGCCAAAATTTAAGTGAAATGACTAATTATAAACGATTGACTACAATAGGCTACAAAACGTTAACAGATTTCAATAGTAATTTTATCCTAATTGCTCGTGTACACAGTACCGCTGCCTCACTGCTGATACTTGCGCGACGGCAAAAAACGTTTCATTTCGATGTCTCGCAGAGTTCTGAAATCCAAGTTACGAACGCATGAAATAGCGGACACAGTAATCAATATATTACGTCTTTGTGACTAGTGCGTTAGGTTGGGTGCTTTTTCGTTCAAGGAACCTATAGTAAAATTATTTTCTTCGTGCAGTTTGGGTCATTAATAATCGGAGCGGTGAAGCGAGTATTTCGCTCTCTCTTCCACTCACGGGCCTTATGGGCAGGCATAATGATACGCATTATTGTTGTCGATAAGCGTTATTGATAGTGAATTTAGTTTTGCCATTTTGTGGGTTAGTGATATAAATGAAAGAAAAAAATAGATAAAACAACGTATTTATTAAAATAAGAATAATAATGATTAAAAAATAAATGATTAATTAGGTATCTATGTATTAAAAAACTATAAGTACAAAAGTTTAGAATGTAACAAGTTATATTAAAAATAAATATAAATACTTATATCTAAGTTTAAAATTAACAGCAAAAAAGATAATAATGATTTTCATAAGAATGATAATCTTTCTTTGATAAGAATGAGTTTTAATCGATAATGGCGTTGCGCCCGCGCAACATGCTCATCGCCCTAGCCGGGCTGAGGCCGAGTTTGATTTATGACCCAAACTGCACGTAGAAAATAATTCTACTATAATTAACCTAAATTGTTATTAATTTTCTTTCTCTTATAACACATATGTTGTTATACATTATATACTATGAGTACGTCTATGTAGTTAACACATAATTTTAAGTATTATGTAATTAATATTGGCAAAACTGTAAAAATAAATAAACTATCAAAAATCAAATCATAATGTCGATTAAAATATGTATCTCCTACGAGCCTTGATTTTGCAAAAGTATGTTTACGTTATGTTTTGCTTACCCATGTATCTACTCTTGGTTCTTTGGATCTTCTAGATTAGATACAAAATATGTACGATAATATATTGTTTATCACACAAAAGGCAAGCAGGCAGTTGTATAATTATTTATAAAAAAAATATATAGGAATATAAAATATTCATGTTTCTAGGTAGCTTCAAGATTGTCTAAGAAGGAGGCAGTGGCTTCAGGAAAAGCGAGTGCAATCGCCGAAGAAGTCTTATCTTCGATTAAAACCGTTTACGCATTCAGTGGTCAAAATAAAGAATCAGACAGATATAAGAGTCATCTCAAAGATGTTAGGCAAATCAATATCAAGAAAGGTAAGTTTGATTCCAATTATTGATTGTAGCCTGTTCCTATACCTTACCAACCGTTCCTTTGCCTTACTGTCTCAAAATTTGGAATACTTAAAGTCCATACAAGTACTGTCTAAGTTTAACCGATGCATGGATAGTTAAGTGGATGAATAGTAAGATATAGAAACCGATCATCAGCTATGATACTTATGACATAGATATAAACATCATAAGACTAATTTGTGTTTTTTTTTTCTGGTGTCAAAATTATTTTAATTAATAAATATAGTTTGAAACGTTTAGTGAAGATACTGTATCAAAATAAGTTTCTAGAGTTACGTTTTTTACTACTACATTATACTACAGTTGTAATATTATTACATTATACGATCTATAAATTGGTTTCAAATGTTTACGGGCCACTGGTCTCACTTCATTGGATTGCAATGTAATGATTGAAGTACAATATAAACCCGGGTGCGCCAAATCGGTTTTCAGTCGAGATGGATTTATATAGATTACATACCTATTTAATTGAATGTTACAAATGGCGAAGATTACTTACATATAGATAAAAATCGTTAGTTATGCGGTAAATATTGTTACGAATTGCAGGACTCGAATTAAAATGCCGTCTGAATTATTTTATAAAAGTTATTAGAACTATACAAACACGTATTAAGTACTTCATCCTTTTATGATAACTCTTTCACAGTGCAGGCTGTCAAACTTTGGAATGCGCTGCCTCTTACTGTCAGACAGGCCAAAACATCGCCTACATTCAAGAACGCACTCAGAAAACACTACTTTTCCTTAAAAAATTATGCCTAATTCTTATATTATAGACTATTTAATATATATGTATGTATGTATTTAATTTATAAACTAGTTTAAGTATGTGTATTTTTTTATTTATAAATTATTTAGTTTAAGTATGTTTATTTATGTTATTTGATATTTAATGATCTGCACCACCTACATCGCCAGATTAGATTAAATTATTCCTTAAGTTAGGTTGCCTGGAAGAGATTGCTTTCAGCGATAAGGCCGCCTTTTGTTTCTACCATGACAATATTGTAATTGTATATTTTGAAATTGTGTATTTGGTGAGCAATAAAGAGTTATCTATCTATCTATACAAACACGTATAACACAGGTACAAATATAATAATACGCGCAAAGTCCGTCACTAAATAAATTACCGAATGTAGTACACATGTCTTGCCTCGGTTGTGTTTATGGCTCGATTGCCAATCTCCCCAATTGAGGCAGTACTTTATACTGCACAATTACAATATGTCTCTCGGCGGCGTAGACTGAATTTCTTAGAATCACACCTGGCTAATGACTACCATAAAAGATTACAATACACAATGGGTTGTTTTTCTAATTACCAATTTTAAACACAAAGTAAACAAAAGAAGTCCAAAAGAAGAAAGAAAAGGTAATTCAATGTCTACAGGTACGCAGGTGTGCATTTGTCTTTCGTCGGCATTTCAGCTCGTAACAATATTGTTAATGTAATTGTATTGTAATGTTGTCAAATATTAACAACATATGCAAGTGGGAAATATGTTGGACGTGATTTTCAATGAAAGAACAGAAAAGTGATATAGGTACACAATAAGAAAAATAAAAAGTCCGTCATTGATATCAAAAAAATATAGGTCTCTGTCTTGATAATCAATCAACTGAATATATCGTTTACTGTCGTATTCAAAGTGGAATAAGGCCCTTTAACTTATAACAACAGCTACTTAATTTCTCGTTTTATTCATTTATTATATGGCCATGGAAAGAGAATAATATATGGCTTTGCATGAGACTTGTCTATAGCCAGTGTTTTATATTCATGAATATCAATGGTTTAGAATAAGCTTCAAGCAAGTAATTTGAAACCCATACCATGGGAGTGCACTAAAAGTAAATAGATAACACTTTATTTTACACCATTACAGAAAACTTACAGCCTAAATAATACATAAATACCTAAATGTGCACAATGGATGGTCTTATTATATAAAGTAACTAGTCTTCAATCTCTATTGGTTTTGAATGACGTCACTTAGCTAACCATGCTCAATGACAATCATCCAAACTAAACGTGTGTGCAAAATTTCATCTTAATCGGATAATAAGTTCTTAAAAATTCAGTTGCAAGATTTGACCCGAACATACATACATACACACAAACATTACTAGTTAAATAAAAGCTTGCAAAAAAGCAAACCTTCCAGTCCAACTTAATTCAAATTGTAGGTATATGCCAAATAATGAGGGTTCTTGTAGTAACTCGAAAAGTCGAACACACGAAAAATAAAATAATTGGAGGAGAAATCATTTTCACATTTAATTTTATATTATTATATTAGTATAGCTTAACATGAAAGATATAATGATATTAGATTAATATTTCAGGATTTTTTAATGGTTTGGCGATGGGTTTTCTATTCTTCTGCATTTTCTGCGCATACGGTATGTCCTTCTGGTTTGGTTACCGTCTTATGGTGGATGAACCTCAAAACTACGACGTGTCCACTATGATTGCTGTAAGTCTTTTGTATTTTTAAACACGTTTATTATAATCACGTTAGCATTTAAATCACGATTGTATTTTATACTTCCACTTCGAAGTTCGGTATGTACTCTGGAATTTTTGTATTCCGTACGTTCTTCGCTGAAAATATTGTACATAAAAATGTTCTTTGATAATGAAAAGGCACATCATTTTCAAAGAAAATTCTTATTATAAACAAAACCGTAAGCTGTAATAGCCGTCCATGCATAAATCCTGACCAGAGAGTATAGTTTGAAGACAACGAGAGAAAGGGGTAGGATAAAATAAAATGTGTGCGTGTACTAGTGTACACATGTAAGAAGTGAAACTTCTTTATTACCTTATTTTTCGAAAAATTATCTACTATATGCAACTTTACAGAAATTGGCTTTAGCCAATTTTATTTATTTATAAATAAAGCCCCTACCACGGCCGAATCGACCATGGTACACGGGCACAGGGGCAAGAAAACAAGATGGCGCGTAACCGAAAAAAGTGACGGTTTTTTTTTTTCCAACGCCGATAAAGAAGTTTCACTTCAAAAAACGAAAAACAATTGATTAATTATTACAGTTGGTAATTCATATCATATATAGCACTAGCTCTTGCGCGCGACTTCGTCTGCGTGGAATAGTTAAAAAAAGTAAGTTAACATCCCGATTTTGAAACATTCTTCATTGGTGCTCCGCTCTTATTGGTCTTAGCATGATGATATATAGCCTTCCTCAATAAATGAGCTATCTAACATTGAAAAATGTTCAATTCAGACCAGTAGTAGTTCCTGATATTAGCGCGTTCAAACAAACAAACAATTTTTTCAGCTTTATATATTAGTATAAGATTGAAAATCTCATGAGTTTATATTAATGATATGGGTATTCATTAACCATTTTGAAATATAACCTGGAGATATAATATCTACTTATATTTCCAGTTTCAATTTTTTTTTAATTCCTAGGCATATATTGCTTGGGTGTTTTTATACCTAATGTGCATAGATATTATAATATTATTCAAATTCCCATGTTTTGTTAGTAAAAAAAAAATGTGTGTGTGTGTGTGTGTGTGTGTGCAGTTCACACGCTGTAGAAGTGAGACTAAGTGTGACAAGGGGTGGTAGGGATTCCAAATTTTGTGACGTCAGATTTCATAAATATTATATGGTTATAATATATTTGAGCTTTAAAACACGAAACATGAAGTATTAACGAAAAGCTTCAAAACATTTCCAGCTCTATCTGTATGACCATAGTGCTTAAATTATTAAATATAATGTATTACATCTCATTCTGTCGCAGGCTTAGTCGTATAGATTTATGTGTCTATCTCTTTTTAGTGTCGCTTTTTCGTATCATCGGGTTTCAAATCGTAATGATTCTAGAAAAAAATTATGTCAAAAAATTGTGACGTAACCAGCACATCGAGATTACCGTTGTTCAAACACGATATTCCACCTTAGACAAGCGGGCAGGTGCTTCATTTGTTCGTCTACAACGGGGAGAAATTAAGTTCAATTTCACATAAAATAAATCGATTGGACCACATTATGAATTTGTATAATTTCTTTAGTACTCTTTTCTTCATTAGTTGTTTATTTAGTAAATACTTTATCGCACACAACTTAAAAATAAAACTGTATTAACATTTTACAAAAAGGCGAAATTTATTTAATTGGCGGTCTTATCGCTTTGAGCAATTTCTTCCAAACAACTTTTGAATGATAAAATCACATTTACATAGAACAAATATAGTTGTAGAAACAAATAATATTATTAATAAGTGTTTATAGCATAAATACATAGAATATATTACTTTATTACACGGACTATAGTATAGAGTACAAATATATAGATAATGTAAATAACAGATAGATAAACAACATAATAATGCAGGCACATAAAATAACATATTCAGATCGTAAACTCATTGCATTTTTAGAAAGTGTTCCTTAGCTAAATACTTCTTTAGTTCCTTTTCTTTCTTTATCTCAATCTAATTTTTAGGTATTTTTCGGCGTTATGATGGGATCCGCTAATTTTGGGATATCTTCAACTCTAATGGAAGTGTTTGGAGTCGCCCGGGGTGCTGGCGCTCAGATTTTTAACCTAATAGACAATGTTCCAACGATCAATCCACTATTGAACCGAGGAATAGTTCCTTCCACTATCGAGGGCAGTATTGATTTAAATAATGTTGTCTTCAATTACCCATCCAGGCCTGATGTTCCGGTAAGTACAATACATATTGAAGCATTCCACACAACATTTCTCATTCAACGCGACCCTTGCGGGTTCGCGTTTACCATTAAAGGGGTAGCAGTCTATTAAAAAATAAGATCTATATATATAAACTAGCCTCTGCCGCGACTTCGTCTGCGTGGAATAGTTAAAAAAGGTAAGCTAAAAAACCCCGATTTTGAAACATTCTTTATTGGTGCGTCGCTCGTATTGGTCTTAGCGTGATGATGATATGGCCTACAGCCTTCCTCGATATTTGGGCTGTCTAACAAATGTTTCAGCTTTATGTATTAGTATAAGATTAAACGTATAAGTAAACTGTCAATCAAAGTATTATTATAATTTTGTAGTGAAGGAGCGCAAGGCTTTTTAGCTAACTTTTTGGTTTTTTCGTCAGTCGCAACATAAAAATCGTTAGAAACAATGCTTCAACACATATAGCCCAGTCTGTCAAAGTAAAAGATTTTAAACCTAATTTTCTCCGACTTCCAGCCGTCTAATAGTTTGAAAGAACCGACGACAATACAATAAATAATAATAATAATAATAAATTGTAGATGTCGCGATCCCCCATGATGGTAACCTCGTGAATGCCGAGAAAGATAAACAAATAAAGTATATTGATCTTGCTCACGAGGTTACCGCTATGTGGAACCTAAATTCTACAATCATAGTACCGATAGTGGTGTCAGTAAATGGATTAATAGCGAAGAGCCTTGACCGCCACCTTGAAAGGCTCTCGCTTGGTATCTGGTTGAAGGGTCGGATGCAAAAGGCAGCTTTGTTGGACACGGCCCGTATTGTGAGGAGATTCCTGTGTCTGGAGCCTTAACCACCGGTAGTCTGGACCCGAGGCCCCACTGCCGGCGAAGATCAGTTTTTTATATTTTTTTTATAAATAAATGTATATATATATTTTATAAGATATTTATAAAAAAAAATGTAAAAGATTTGGATAATAAATATATATGTGAATAATAATAATAATAATCGGCAGACAAACACACACATTGTATATCCCCAAATTAAGCAAGTTACGCTTGTGTTATGGGTAACATACAACGGACCACTCTGGGGCCGATCCCAGACACCCAGACCATGGTAAATAACGGAGAAAATACGTTTCCGAAATTTACTATACCGGGAATCGAACCCGGAACCTCTGGGTTGCAGTGAGGTAGGCCGTCAAAGGCTTAACCCGCTCAACCACAGAGGCCGTCAAATAATTCCATAGTTGTTTTAATAAATTTGCCAAATACGCTTTAAGTCTAATGTGAACTAAAAAGTAAAAAATCCAGTGATTAAAACAAGTGTGCGGAAAATAAATATGTTTTCTATAATATTTTTAAAATTACGTTTAACATCAAGCACTTTACGAAATTTTCAATCGTTTCATTTTTTAGTTCTCTCATTTCTACTAAAGCGTTTTATTATAGTTTTTTCTTTAACTAAATTGTAAATCTTTAATTAATTTTATTTATTCCTTCACTATATTCATGCATTGCATAGTAACTAGGGACCTACAATCCAGCGTCATTTTCAATCCGGCCGGATTTAACCGGATCGCCATCGATTTTGCCGGATCCAGTCGAATCTGACCGGATAGAAATGAAATACAGCTTATAGAATTAAAAATTTGAAGGTTAATTAATCCTTAACGTAGCGCGGACAGTTGAACATAATATATACAATTTACAATAATATGTACAAAAATTATTCCTTCTAATGGTTACCTTCAACAATATCTATCGGAGTAAACATTCCAATTAGCAAAATAATCTTATTAAAAAATTTTGAATATTACACGTAACCACGCTGATTACAGGTGAATTTTATCAATGATAAAATATTGTACAATATATATACATGACGCATCATCAGATGAGCAAGCATTGGGCTCTTTTTTTTTTAATACCCATTTGTATCGCCATAGAAGAGAGTAGGAATGACAATCGCCTATTAAAAAGCATGGAAGAAGGAAAATCCTTAAATCCTATTCAAAAATTATACCTAGTGGTCACCAGAGGACGTCACAAGTAATTTTCTGTTACGATATTTCTATAAACATCACTTAAATTTAACCAACGTTTTACTACGTGAAACATTTTTTTAAAACAAAACAGTCCAAAATTTCATGTTTAATTTTTTGTTTTCAATTTTCTATTTAAATAAAATACCGGTTGATTCCTTCAATATTATAGACACTTTTCACAGGTACCTAAAAATACGAAGAATCGATACCTAAACCATCGAGGCAAGTGCTGTGGTTTTCAATCCTAGTAACCTTCTGTCATGGTAACAGAGAAAACTTACTCTTGGAACTGTAAAGATCGAATTAAGACTATTGCAGCACACCTATTGCGGCTAGAAAGCAACTACACATTTATAACAATTCGTCCAAAATTATTGTAAATGTGCAGCCACTTTCTACGGCAATACGTAATCAAAGTTGATTCCTGCTATCATTAAATATTAAAACCATTATTAAAGTGGTTATAAAAAGTGCTAAGACGATGTTACTGAAATCGATCAAAATTGTTGAATTTTGTTATTTAACAACATTTTAAAGAATTACTATGATATCATTGACAATATGCAACTATGATGACTATTTTAATTTGCATAATAAGTATTTACTAAGATTTATTTATTATAAATTTACTAAAATGTCTAATTTTACCGACACAAAAATGGAGCTTCATACCCACGATTTCATATCTCAGGAAAGATCTTAACTAAAAAACAAGTAAGAGAAAGTAATTGGAAACTTAATTCTACTAATTTCTATTAAAATAATTGTTGCAGGTGCTACGGGGTATAAATCTGTCTGTGAAACGAGGCCAGTCGGTTGCGTTGGTAGGTCACTCGGGCTGTGGTAAATCTACCATCATACAACTTATATTGAGATATTACGACGTAATGAGTGGGAGTGTAAGTAACATTTTTATATATAGTCAAGGTGGTGAAGTTTGTCAATGGGGTAAGTTCATACACCGCTCGTTTTTTCATTTTGTTAAACTGAATTTAACGCCAACTACAATTCGAAGGGAGACTTCAATGGTGTCTTAGCTTCACTGACACCATTGAAGCTGATTTGTTGCTGTCGTAACTATTCAAACACGGAAATAATGAGAGGTGTATGGAGTTCCTCCACTGATGGATTTCGCCATCTAGACTATAATGATGTAATTTTTAGGGCATCATAATCAGAGCTTGCATGACATAAACGATTATAGGGAAGTGATTATTTCGTACTGTACAGTAGTGACAATAAAAAAAATCTGAATGTAGCGAGCATATTCACAAGAGATTCAAAAAGCATACAATATTTAGATATTCCTTTAAGAGTTTCAATTTCATCAGCTGAGACACTTGGTGGAAACAGTTATAATATAATGAGATATCTAGTTTTTTTTAAAGTTACCTACATACTTTTTAACTATCTGCATTCTTTACTGGAGATTGAGGAGGATTGTAAATGTTGACAAAAATGGCGGCGCGAGCACTGCATTCAGTGAGCTTGTGTTACATACGTGTCGTATGTATCACAAGCCACGCACAGAATTGTCGTCGGAGTATCGGCACACGCTAGTACCACGTGCTGTTGATAAAGGTAATCCTTTATACCAATAAATAAAATGAAAGTATGATTTTTTTTTTATTACAGACAAACTAGTTTAAAAATATGTAAATGCCATAATTTGAATCTTATTTGTGCTATACTCAATCATAAATGACCGTTTTTATAAAAAAAAAAATATCGGTTTAAAAGTCTGTTTCGATTAGGCTACGAAACGTCTCAACGGATTTCAACTACTTTTTTATTGCAAGAATTCAGTAGGCAGGCAAACGACCAACCTGATAGAAAGCGGTTATCGTCTCCTATGGACATTAAAATTTTGTAACACCAAACGTGCTAGTGTGCTGCCGCTCTCTAAAGGGTGACTAGAACCAGGCCACTAATGCCGGCACATAATTCAAGGATAGGCATATTATTTAGATTCTTAATTGTAATAAATGTAAGATAGCAACAAATAGGCATTAAATAAGAAATAAATTAGCTTACGTAGATGTTAGTCAAGTAAACAAAGATAGTAAAAGTAAAATGGGGATTGTTCACTTTTTTTCAATTTAGCTATTTCAAAAACCATTTCGAGGAATAGTGTCCCTAATCATTTCTGTCTAGTTAAAATTCCAAAAAACGTACGATCTTCTTGTATTTTGTAAGAAATGTGTTTGACCTTTATTTGACCTTACTAAATCCAATCAGGTGGGCCGTCTGCCTGTTTGCCTGCCTCAGGTGTAAAAAAAATTCTAGCTGTACATTATTTGATTTAAGTTATGTAACATGGATTTACTTTAAAAAATTTAACGATAACTATAGAAAATAATAATGGTTGAACACGAAAAATTATAAGCCTAGCGACAAAATACACTAAAATGATCACGATACGTAATGAGTAATGACAGTAATATTTAAATAAGTAGCACAGATTACTATGATTAGATATAGATAAAACTTGCTTTTATTATTTTTGTTTTCTAGGCAAAGAAATCAATGTAAACTTGTGCCTTATGACGTCATTGGAGAAATAACTTTAAAATCGAATTATAAAAAAACTAACGCTTAAAATACAAAAATATTCAAATTAGTATCTTAAAATACCCTATTTTACGTAATAAAAATATAAAATCAGAGGGTAATTTTTTGTGAACAATCCCCATTGTTAGTCAAAATTATGTAAACTTTCGGTATTTTGAAAATTATAAAAATACATAGTTATTATTTATAAGATCAAAATTTTAAAGAGTATATGTAGTATATATTTTGACGTAAAAGAAAAAAATAAATAAAGGCGCCTACATTTATTCCCTAAAAAAGGAAAAGATAAAAAAACAATGACAGAGAAGGTTTGCGATTATAAAAAAACACAACTCAAGGTTCTCATGGTGACATACTCCAGATCAGGAGGGGACCAGGCGAGCAAATACCCTACCACCTGGCTATGAGTTGTTTTGTTTCCTCTTACGACAGGCCACTTGGCCGCAAGAATTTGTATTGGTTCTCCGTTCCTGCACAGATAAACATATTATTATGTCAATGACGTTTTATTTTTGACAGATTTACTCTAAAAAATCTCTGATTAATAATCAGATATTTGTAATTGCACTTCTATTACATTAATGTAAGTACTCTGTGGTAGTTGCAGATAATCGCGGTACAGTGATAAACACACAATAATGAGTGTTAATGTCGTCGTTATCTTGTGAACTTTAAATAAATAAATCTTATCATTTTATAATGTCTAATCTAAATGAGATTCAGCTTTCGGATTATGGCTTCGAGTAGTATAGCAGCTTATTTGCAGAGTATGCGTAGACTGCTCGCAAACTAACGGGTATATTGAGTTAGAGTAAGTTTGAAGGTTTCTTTAAGAACCACAAAGAAGCCTTCAAACTTACTCTAAACCAATATGAATAAGACCGTAAATCTTTGTGGTCGCGTTTGAATATCAACAGTAACTGACGAAAGAGAGTAATTAATCATAAATTAAAGTTTTCCACGCGACCTTGCTTGAATATATCTATACTACTTTGGGAATGAACTAATTAGGTACCACAAAATATTTCTCAACAATCATTATCTATCTTTTTTATTTCCTCAGGATTTTTTGAATACAAATTTTAACTAAATTGTGTATTTAGATGGTTAATTTGAAACGTTTTATAAAAGTATCTAAGGTCAAACAATGTAATATGTATGTATCTATTCTTGTTACATCAGGTAAGCATAGACGGTCACGATGTTCGAGAATTGTCAGTAAAATGGCTGCGGGCTCAGATCGGTGTGGTTGGCCAAGAACCAGTGCTTTTTAACACTACAGTGAAAGAAAACATCCGTTATGGGCGTGTAGATGCCACCGACGAGGACGTGGAGGAAGCTGCCAAGCAGGCTAACGCTCATAACTTTATAATGAAATTACCCAATGTATGTACCGTTTGCTACAAATCACTTTATTTTGCAACTTCCTAGATCACCGCTATTATCATGGTAGCTTAAATTCCAACATCATTCGTGACTTGCATTTTCACCGGGGCTGCCTGTCTTTAAGTGTGCATGTCTTTAACAATTCCAGTCCTACATTGGGTACCAAGGTAATGCCACTCATCCTAGTTTACAAGCCCCAACCGATATATCATTATTTTTCATATTAATTTATGAATAAATATTAATACCTAATAAATAATATATACCTACCCGCAAATTCATTTAAATCAATCGTTCTTTAGTGTGGAATTAAGAGTAGGGTACAGTAGTAGTACAGTTCCATATTGACTTGTGGACTAATGATCCAAGTAGCTGACAAGTAATGAATCCAGTGACTTTAACGATAAAAATTGATAATTTTACAATTATTTATTTAAGGGCTACGACACAATGGTGGGTGAAAGCGGTGCTGCAATATCAGGAGGCCAGAAACAACGTATTGCGATTGCACGCGCACTTGTTCGAAATCCACAAATACTTTTGCTAGACGAGGCGACCAGCGCGCTTGATACTACTTCCGAGGCTAAAGTTCAAAAGGCATTAGAAAAGGTAATTATCCGAGTAACTTATTGCCTATCTTAATTAATAATTACAGACCCTATAAGACAAAGCATATAAAGTCGGATATGGCGCAGCTTTCCACAGCTAATTTAGAGGACAATTCTAACGTTGACTATTTGTGCGTTCTACAAAACTGTCACAACTGAAAATGCTCCTTCCGCCTTTCTAACTAACTACCACGGTCGTTATGGTCGCGGCTAAAGTGTCCTTAATTATGACATAATTTTCGCTCACGCAGCGCTACTGATCTGTAGAGGTTAATAGTCTCTATGGACACGTTAACAAAAGCCCGATTTTCAAGTTAACCAATTATATTTGTGTATTTTATTAATGATATTAACGCTCCATAATCCATTCCACTTGAGTTTATGATTATAACGCTAGGCAAGCAAGTGGGACGGGAAAAATAAAGTCATGAGAGTAATTGGTTATAGATACAAGTCCATATTTACTCTAAGTATTAGAATAAGTAATTAGTTTCATTCTGAAATATTTAGATTTTATAATAATATGATACAATATTGGTGTAGACAAAGCAAGTTACCCTTGTGTCATGGGTAATATTAATTCAGGTATATAATATAATATACAACGGACTAATCTGGGCTCGATCCTAGACACCCAGACCATGGTAAATAACGGTGAAGATATGTTTCCGAAATTTACTATACCAGAATTAGAACCCGGAGCTTCTGTGTTGCAGTGAAAGCTTAGCCCGCTCAACCACGGAGACCGTCATAACATAATAATAACAGCCATAAACATCCTACTGCTGGGCTAAGGCCTACCGATTTTAATATAAGTCATGTTATACACGCAATACTTGGCGAAGCCGGATTGGTGTAACATAACATTAATGATCTTGATATACGGGTTCTCTCATTATTTAAAAAATCATTTTCATTCATCGTAGTTTATCAGTACGTGGTAATTGTAAAAATATATTACGTCAGAATGACTTTGAACAAGAGACAAGTGTTTTCGCCTCTGAGATATCATAACCAGGGCCGCGCCGACCCCCCATAGCACCTGTGTGCGAAAACTATGAAGCGCCTCTTTTTTTCCGAAGCTGCATGTTTTAACTTATTTTTATTATTATTTGTTAATTTTGACCGAAATAAATGGTCTCCAGTTATATATACTTAGATAATATTTTCCTAAATAGGTATAACCAGTTCGATTCCGCTTGCCAATTACTGCAAAAATCCACTACAAAGAATAATTATGTTGTTGTGTTAGTGTAACAAAAATAATTTCGACGGCGGCGCCCCTATTGTCTTGGTGCCTGTGTGCGCCGCACACTTCGCACATAGGGGCGGCGCGGACCTGATCATAACTGGAATAGATATTACAAACGCACTAATGTTACACAAGTCAAAATTACCATTACAAGATCTTATATCTTATCTTAAAATTCATATTTTGAAAGAAATTTTTGATCTCTAACTTGCAGCCATGTTTGAATATGTCCCTCTAACTCTGAACCGCACTTATTTCTAACAGCTCTGTTCTTTTAATTTTATAGGCTCAACAAGATCGTACTACAATAGTAATAGCACACAGACTGTCCACAATCAGAAACGTGGATGTGATTTACGTTTTCAAAGAAGGTGTAATTATAGAAAGTGGCAGTCACGATGAGCTCATGAAGAAAAAAGGACACTTCTATGATATGCACATGGTACAAGTGTCACCTGAAAAAGTGGATAATGAGAGTATGATTGCACTCTATTTTTTATAATAAAATATTTGTGGTAAAAAATAGTCTATCAGTTTACCAGGTAGCACAAGTCATAATGGTTGATATACCTGCCAGTGGTTTCATAACGAATAATGCCTAAGACCCTGATAAATCAATGAAAAGTATCAATACGAAACCTTGGTTTTGAAATAGAAATTTAAAATCTAACCAGAATTAACTTTAGGAGGACAAAATTAGTAGATCGTTCTTTATGATATCTGTACCAATACATATCCATAAAATACTTTTCTTATTGCATGAGTTCAGCAAACAGGCATGTGGCCCACCTGATGGAAAGACTGGAACTTGGCCACTAATACCGGAACACAATTCAAGTATGTTATGGCAATGAAACATCTGTTTGAGACAAAAATCCAATACAAATACACTTTAATATTTATACGATGATAAATCATCAAGGACTGATTTAGAATTTTCGAAAGTTTGTCTCGAATAGGTTTTGAAATATATTAACAGATTACAATAAAAATTAGAAGTATGAAAGTACGAATTTTCTGTTTGTTTGTTGTGATATTTCTTTTCGATATCTTAGGGAATATATAAATACAAAAGCCAAGTTTTTCGCGAACGGGGTGACGGGCACAGCTAGTTTAAAATAATGATTTTTAGTTACCTGAATTATTTGTAGCTGGAGTTAATAGTTGCATAATGTTTCTAGATGATCAAAGACATTCTCGAGAGCTCACTGAAATGGATGAACTAGACGAAGAAATGTTAGAAATGGAGAAAAGTGTAAGTAAATCAAATAATTTATATTTATATTACCTACATTAATATGTTGATTCGTATTTTATTTGTCGTTACGAATCGTTAATTAATTCTTTGAATAATAAGTAATCTCCATAATTGTTGAATAGAATATACTTTTTTGCACACAATATTACAAAATAAATTTATACGTACAATCAAGATGATAAGTACAATAGGCGATCTTATCGGGGAGCGATGTCTTTCAGACAACCTTTGGATGGAGAGAAACTCGGTATGGATGGGGGTAGGTATGAAATAGATACTATACTTATATCTACGTAAATATAAAGGAAAGGGTTACATAAATTGCAATATAAACAAGTTGTGTGACGTTAAACAACACCATCCAAAGCATATAACTAAATAACATTGTTATTCAGTTACAAATTTGAGATAGTGTTGTTTCGAGAGATTATTAAACTTATGCACAGACTTGGCTTCTTTTATGTTTTAAGGTAGTGAGTTCTAAAGTCTTACAGCTTTCGCAGAAAATGATTTGTAATAAAACTGTGTAGTATGTGTAGGCATTCTTTGTCGATAATTCGAAGATAGTCTCAGATCCTAGAGTGACCGGCTTGTAGAAAGTGAAAACGGGTTCTACGATACGAGGGCGTTTTAGGATTGAACAATATATTGTTGTAAATGCTGACATCTACCACTTATCGCGAAATTCAGAAATATGGAAGATCATATTTACTAAGCCGATGATGAAACGGATACAGAAATTCTGCAATCGCTCAAGTTTATCTAGCTGATTTTCACTGAGATCTAGATTTCAATTTGTTTGAGAATAGATATAATTCCTGGTACTTATCTTGAAAGGTCGGCAGAATAGGAGCCACCGTTTTGCGCATTGAGTGTAGTCAATGTGATGCGATTATGCGATGACATGTCTGTTTACTTGAAGGGGATGAAACCTCATGCTTCGAAAAAAAGAATAAAATTTCAGTTGTCCGTAGGCCAATCAATCATACCATGTAAAAGAAATAAAAGAAGAGCGTCTATGTACTCGAATGAATGTGCTTTTTTATAAATGATAATCTTTGCACGCAGGCGGAAAGCGTGGTCGAGAAAACTCCTCAAAATATATCTTTCTGGAAAGTATTGAATCTAAACAAACCTGAATGGAAATCCATAGCTGCTGCTAGTTTTTGTGCACTGGTCAGTGGGTTTGCTATGCCACTATTAACAATCATATTTGGTGACTTTATTGAGGTAAGTCCCAGTGTCTCCTCGGTTTAATTGCTTAATTAATCAAAAAATATTTATATTTGAAAACCTAAACTTTGAATTGCATCTTTCAATATTCTCAATCTTTTAGAATGATTATATTTGAAAAAGTTGCGTTCCATAGTAGTTCTTGTTTCGTCGTTTGGCAATCCTTTGTGAAAGTCCTTTCCTTTATCAACCGTCTCCAGTGTCCGCGCTATTCTACGATGTATCGTTATACGTTTCCAAGCGTTTAATTTACTTTTAACGTTTACGTTTGCGAGTCTATCAAGTTACCTATTTCTAGACAGTAAAGCCGACATGAAATAAATGACATGATTGTCGTACTTTATTTTGGATGATGCAATAGTTATATTCTGTGAGTCATGTAACGCACGGACTATTAAACAACCATCGACACTAAAAATAAATAAATCGAAAGTAATCGGTGTGAAAATAAAAAAATGTTCTATTTTACATCATTTTTTTTTTACTTTATTTCACTTTATTACAAAAATGACTTATTTAATATACTACTCCGTCAAAAAAGTACCGGGAAAAGATCAATAATACAGTTCTTCGTTCTAATTTATTTTATCACCTTCAAAGTATACTCCTTCAGAAACGATACACTTACGCCAACGAATAATCCAATCATCAAAACAATTTATTAAACGCTTTTTGCGAAATTGAGTTTAGTTCTCGTTGCGGACTCTCCTTTATACTCCAGTCAACGAAGCAAAAATAGGGGAAATAATTCGTGTGGAAGCGAATTTTGGCACAGCCGTAGAGGAAGGTGTACTGAACAACATACTAAAAGTACTGATGGATAGGGGTGGAGCTAAGGGAGGGGGGGGCCATAAAGGTACCTTTTTTCAGTTTTTTGCGAATAACTCAAAAACTACAATCTACAGCAAAAAGTAACCTATGACTAAATTAATCTACATAAAATTCTCTACAATAAAGATAATATAATCTTTTCGCTGGGATCAATATTTAAGGAGATATGGAGGGGGGAAGTTGGGGACAATTTAAAAAATCAAATTTTACTGTTAAAAATCAAGTTTCAATTATGAATAAACTATATTCAGATTACGTATTAGTGAATTTAAAGCATGCAAGTGTAATCGTGTCATGTATAGAGGAAGAAGGAAGCAGAAGAGAAGGAGGCAGAAGAGTCGAGTACTTGAGACGGTACCGGCGCGGGGTGGGCTTGGGAGACGAGAACGCTTAGCAGATTGATGTAAACCACTGCTGCACCAGCAAGTGCGCACCGATTCTTGAGTTTGGATTTTTGTATCCTATATGCGAGAATACATATCGTCATATTTCAGTTACTTATTTAGTGTTTGGCCTTCCGGTAAGAATTCCAAATGCAGAACCACTCCATTGTCACGGAAAACAGTTAACATGACTTTGACTTTTGATCGACTTTGGCGTGGTTTACTCGGTTTCGGTTCAGTTGGAGGGCGCCACTACGAAGCTTGTTGACTAGTTTGCACGTCTAACTCGTGAACCCACGTCTCGTCACCAGTAACAATGCGTTTCATGAATGTTGGGACCTCAACCATTCTTATGCGATTGAGTTTTTGGAGAAAATTCAGGTCTTTTAGGACTAGCCGAGCGATAACATGTTTCATAACCCAAGTGATTATTTAAAATGATACGGATCGACTCGCGAGACACAGAAAATTTAGCGGCTATTCTCTCAAACTTGAATGAGGATTTTCAGTCACTATTTCCTTAATTTCCAGTATATCTCGACCGCTTTGTACCACTCATAAGCACTAACGCATTAGGACATTGTTAATTAATTCGTCTTCGGACTGTCAAAAGTAAAATAAATACTTGGAAAGGATGTACCTAATGTTAATTTAACTATGCTCATTTAACAATTTTTTTTGTATAATGTAACTTCTATTTTCATATATTATGAAACTTGTTAAATGACAGAATCGATATCCCCAATGAAAGATTTTATAGATACCCATGGGTGGCGAGAGCCACTTATTATCAAGTTAATAGACCATGCTAAAATGGTTTCTTTAATAATAATTGAATTTTAAATATTACAGATACTGGCCAACCCGAACAGCGATGAAGTTCTCGCGGCTGTACAAAGATTCGCGCTAATATTCGTCGGTATAGGCGTGTTTTCAGGAATTGCTAATTTCGTCATGGTAAGAATAAAACACTTCAACTTCAAAGTTTATGTCAACAACGCATAATAGTGTCAGCGAATATAACACGTGAAATGTATTTTAGGTGTTCCTGTACGGCGTGGCTGGCGAATTTCTTACTGAGCGCTTGAGGAGACTGATGTTTGAAAAATTGTTAGAACAAGAGATTGCCTTCTTCGACGATAGAGATAATTCCACTGGTGCGGTGTGCGGAAGGTTGTCGGGTGAGGCAGCATCCGTACAAGGTGTACGTTCTACGTATTTTATTCTTTACATTATTCTTAATTGATATTTTATTATAGTACAAGACCCCGTCTGACCGTCAATGCAACTGTTGGTAACTGATAATGCCGTAAAGATTATTATCGTACCGTTGTGACAGATCAAAAATCATTTGCGGTTTGGCCGTACCTGTGATAATGTTAAAGTGTTGACTGCGTACAAAATACGTCATATTTATAGAGTTTAAAATAACGCCGTTAACTTATATCTACATTAGTGTATATATCTCCGTTACCTGCAAATATGTAACGTCATTAACAATTGTAAATAATATGGCATCACAAATAACGCATTACACCCATCGCCACATCTGTGTGAACCGGCACAGATCTCTTTAACATTATCGCAGGTGCGGCTCCAGCATCATACACTTTCCGTTTTTTTATCTGTTTGATAACTTACAACATTGTATTGTAAGTTATATATTGGTATAACTCAAACGCCAATTCAGTTTTAATCAAGTAATAATCATCAATGACAAAATGGTACATCGCATTTCCAACCCATTTACCAAACAATAAAGAAAATATAGGTAGGTAGGTATTATACAAAATATATGATATTTAATATCAACTAAAAAGTTCAGTCTAGTCTTACATGCTTGAAATACAGCTTTTCTTGAATTTAATGAGCTTATTATAATTTATAAACATTCAGAAAATTTCACATTACATTTTTTATTACGTACAATTTCAGGCAACCGGTCAAAGAATTGGTACGGTGCTACAAGCTATTGGCACATTTAGTTTCGCTCTGATCCTCTCGATGGTATACGAGTGGAGAGTCGGTCTAGTCTCGCTAACATTTGTACCGATCATTATCTTTATTTTATACAAAGAGGGTAGAATGGTTAGCGCAGAATCGTTTGGAACAGCTATGACTATGGAAAAAAGTTCTAAGGTGAGATAATATTCTAGTGTTAAAAAAAGTATTTTAAACGGCATTTTATGATAGTTTTTTATCCTAATATCTCAATTTTGAGGAAATATAAAGAAAGTGGTATAAAAATCTTAAATATAGTAGGTAGATACTTAATTTATTAATTCTTAGCTTATAAACAAACCAGAGTTTAACCCGCGGCTGGGCCAAGGGTCACCCTTTGATGCGCCCCTCTAGTTCAAAAAGCAAGCATAAATACAGGTTGCATTGTATTCAATTTTTATGTTAGTGCTATTTGCCCCCGGAATATTCACTTCGTTTTATATCGCAAAATATCCCATCTCCCGACATGATAAGTATTTATGTCCATTTTCGGTATTTAAAACTACGTTTAAAGAAAATTCAGCAAAACCGATCCAGTACTCAGACGGACAGATCGTGTTACTATCGGATTATTTATAGATGGCCCACCTGATGGAAAGCGGTTACCGTCGCCAATGGACATTTGCAACATCAAAGGTGTTACCAATGTGCTACTCAATGGGGGGCCTGGAACCTGGTCGCTATTGTCAAACACAACTTAAGGTGGTTATGGTGGCATACTCTAGACCAGGGAAGGTAACCATCCAGAGCTTAAATGCCCTACCATCTGACTGTGGGTTTTCTTTTATCGCCTCTTACGACAGGCTGGCCGGACGCAGGAATTAGTATTGTTTCTCCATTCCCGCATGTATAAAATTACCTACTTGTTTTTATAAAATTGGTGTCCATGTTGCCAGTACCCGATTATCTATTCTTTCGTTTTCCTTGTTGAGTGTTATCCCAACTTACCCTTGTCTTCGTTCTAACGTCAAGGAAAACATTCATCGCAAATCTTCTCTTCTCGACAGATCGCCGTGGAAGCCGTAGCCAATGTTAGGACCGTAGCCTCTTTAGGCAGGGAACAGACCTTCATTAATGACTACGCTGCTCAACTGTTACCCGCCCTAATGACTGCCACGCGCTCGGCCCACTGGCGCGGTTTCGTCTTTGGTCTATCCAGAGGTCTATTCAACTTCGTCTCATCTATTGCCATGTATTATGGTGGTAATCTCATTGTATACCAGGGCGTTGCTTATGATAATGTGTTCAGGTAATTGTTATCTTGATTATTTTATTAGCTAATGCATTTAATAATACGGCGACTGATGTGTGCCAATCACAGTAATTGCAAATCCCTGCCTACCGTCAGGGGAAGCAGGCTAGGGATTGGTCAGCGAATACCATTCGTTGGCCTTCGTTGTATATTCATGTACGCATTCTTACGAAAGTGTTCGTATCTCTTAAAAATCTTTTCTTCCAATTATCTCCAAAGAACAACCCTCATGATCTCTAACAGTATTAGGATCCTTGAGGTTGACATAACGAACGACGTACAAATTCGGGGTCATCTGGAAGGGAAGACCAAACTTGGTGTGCTAAACCAGTCCAAGCAGTATTTCACTCCGCGGTAACGGCTTTCGCTCTATAAAGTGCAAATAAGATCGCATATGGAGTACTGCTCACATGTATGGGCCGGAGAACTCGTTTACCAGACTGATCCCCTTGACTATATCCAGCGTCGGGCTGTTCGTATCGTTGACGATTTAATACCAACAGGCGTTTTAAAACCGCTTAGCCTTCGGAGAGACTTAGGAGGAGAGGAAATGTTTATCTGGTGCCAACGCCTTATTTTTACAACCGCACTGCTCACCAGCGACGGAATATTTTTTTTAAAGGAGCTATCTGGCTCCCATTTACCCCTAACATAGTCAGAGACCTTGTTTTCTTATGAATGATTATGATTATGTATGTTAATATTTATTAATTCTATACTTATATATATATGTATATATATATATATATATATATATATATATATATATATATATATATATAATTCTATAGGTTTGCACTCTAATATTAGTATTATTAGGCTATATATTATTTAGCCTATGTTATATATATAGCCGACGAGCGTCGGCTGTGTACTGGTTCGGAGGAGGGCGAGACGACGCCCCCTGGTGCAGTTCCAGTTTAACGTTATTTTTGTTACTTAACTTTTGATCCTCCTCATTACATGTTATTCCATCACCACCACCAAGCCACTTTCTTTCAAGAAGACTTTCTTCTTCAAAGAAGACTTTCTTTCTCTTAATTTTCAATCACAGATGCAAACTTAAAAGCTTCCCCTTATGTACCTATTTCTTACTTTATCCATTCTTGTAACATCATCCATCTCAATATTCTCATCTCGGGCTAAGTGGAGACGTTTTCGTCTATTATTTTAGTGGCGCAACATTTGGACCTGTAGGTATAATATGAACGGTCCTATTAAAGTTTACATAAGAATCTAACCTTTTGAGTGGCAATAAGTTGTCACATATGATACTGGTTACCCATCTCCACTTTAGCCATGCTACACTTATTGTTTTCCTGCATTGATTATGTAAGTGTGTAAGGAGATTCCTTCCCCCTAAATTATATCTATACAATTAATGAGCTTACATGACTGATCTCGTTTTTGTACCAATTTACCTTGACAGGGCTGCGCAAGCACTGTTGATGGGTGCTTCTTCGGCCGCACAGGCATTTGCGTTTGCGCCCAATTTCCAAAAGGGAATCGAAGCTGCAGGCCGCGTCATTGTCCTGCTCAACAGAGAGAGCAAGATTAAGGATCCTCAAAAGCCCGCTGCTATTGACTTTGTATGTATCTTTACAATACGTTAATTTATATAGAAATTCGGCCAAGTCTAGTCTAGTCGGTTCATACATAGTGAAGGGTTTCATAGTGATAATGAATATTTACTTTTCTTATTACACGGATTCAGACCTTAAAGAGCATTTAACCGAAAATATTCCATAGCGCAAACCCTACCTAGTCAAAGGTTCTTTTTACTATCTTGTTACTTTTCTTTCATTCTAAGTTTAAGATAGCAAAACCGCGTACGAAAATGTAGTACCTAATAAAATGTTTAATTACAAATTTAGTAACTTGGTCATGCCAAAGACTAGAATGGTCTACTTTTGTTTTCATTTTATATTATAACCTTATGCTGCGGTTGCACCTGCGATAATATTAAAGATATTGACTGTGGCCGAATGCGTCTTATTTATGTGTTAAAAATAACGCCGTAAACGAATAGACAGATTATGATATAAGTGTACTAAAGTATCTACGTTATCTCTCAAAATTTAACATCATAACAATTAAAGCAATATCACAAATAACACATTATCTACACCCATCGCCACATCTGCGTGAAACGTAAAATTATCCCAGATGAAGTCTCGCTATTAAGAAAACGCTATAACCAGCCGACACGATTAAATTGTCTTTTGCTGTTGGTGCTGAGTAATTGACCTCCTTGTCTCTGTGCTACATAAATAAAATATAGCTACTTACACATACAATCCTCAAATTTTTCAGAGAGGTACTGGTGAAGCGAGTCTCCAAAACATACACTTCAGGTTTCCGACTCGGCCTGCGGTTCAGGTTTTAAGGGACCTAAACCTAGAAATCCAAAGAGGCAAGACGATCGCATTGGTCGGTGCGAGTGGCTGCGGAAAAAGTACTGTCATACAGTTGCTTGAAAGATTTTATGATCCCGACGAAGGTATTGTAGTAAGTATTTATTTAGGTAATATATGTGTGGAGTCACTAGAAAGCGTGCATAGTTACTGAATAACAATTATTTTGATAGCTAACCCAGGACTTCTAGAGTTGTTAATTACTTAGTACACGCACATACCTAGTACACCTTATATTACACGTACCTACATATAATATATAATATAATAATATCAGCCCATAAATGTCCCACTGCTGGGCTCGGGGCTCCCATTATAGGGGGAACGGACAGTATACCCGTAAAAGTATGACCACGTTTCTGAATTTCGAAAAAAACTCAAGTGGTTGCCAATTCGTTTTCGCCGGAATACTCACATTCTTTCATTGCTTTACAGTATTTTATTCATCCCTACTACTCCACAGTACCTTAAAGAACGCTTCGAATTTATTTCTTGCTCTCACAATTTACGCCCTTCCAGTCAACATAGACTTATTACTCCTATCCATAATAAAAACATTGTATGTAATCGTACAATAATTATGTATACCACCATCGCCATTCCCAATCAAAATATTCTTGCCACGGGTTATCTGGAAGAGATCGCTTTTTAGCGATAAGACCGCCCATTGTACCCTACTATAATAATACTAGTTCGTAAGTTTTTCTGTAATGGTGTACAATAAAGTGTTATCTATATATCTATCTACCCACCACGCTTGTCCAAGGCGGCTTGACAGGTTTAACACATCGGTTATCTCGATATGCAGGTTGCATCACGATGTTTTCCTTCACCGTTAATAGCATGTGGCAACTGTAACAATATGCACATTAGATCAGAAAACTGACTAAGTGGTTGCATGCGTTCCGGTCAGGATCGAACCCGCGCCCTTTGAGTCTGGGACGTGTGCGCTAGCCATTACGCTACCACAACTTGTTGTCTAGTCCAACATATTGTCATTGTATTACACATGCTACTATCATGATGCCACTGCATCATAGTATAAAATAATGATATGAAATACTAGGCGACGGGCCTAGCCTTGGGGGCTCGTTTTCAGCGTTAAGAAGTTAGGAGATTTTCTTGACAGGTTGAGGTGGTTAGTTAAAATAGTCAACTACATCTTATTTGCACATAAATTAGACGAGTCATCATGGTATAAAAAGCACCCCTAAGAAGTTCATTTTTAGATGGTTCAAATAATCTCTCATTGCAACTTGGACTACGATTTCTTGTGGAGCAAATGTTGTTAACACACTCTCTTATAAAACCTTTCTCTCATCTGGTAGGTATTACTGTAGTTGTATCTGCTTTAATTGTCTTACTCAATAGCTGTACTCACCTATTTGTTCGTGCGGAATTTGGACTTTATATTCAGTTAAAAAATAAGTACTTAAAAGTTTAAGATACCCTTCTAGGTTTAATCCCTAAAATTTTATATGTAAACGATAATTTATGATAACACGTAAGTATATGATCACATACTTAAACTTTAAAAATTGGTATTATTTTGAAATCAGAGACGCTACGTTTCAATTTAAATTACAATTTTTTAAGAATCTACTTCATATATTAAGTGTTAAAGGAGGGTGACCCAAGTAGTTTTTTCGGTTTTCAATAACAAAATGTCTTAATACAATGTTTCAGGCGCAAGATGGAATACCCCTGACAAAGCTGCGTTTGATCGATGTAAGGCAGTCTGTAGGTTTTGTACAGCAAGAGCCTGTATTGTTCGATAGGACGATAGCCGAAAACATAGCTTATGGCAACAACGTCAAAGAACCTACCATGGATGAAATTGTTGAAGCAGCCAAACAAGCAAATATACACAACTTCATCATCTCATTGCCTTTGGTAAGTAGAAACTCTAAATTAAAGTACTAGTTATTACTTGGGTTAAAAACAGATTTTTAATCAAAGTAATAACTAATCACGGCATGCTCCTAGATCTTACTATTCATTCACTTGCCTTATCATCGGTTAAATTTTGATATTACTTGCATGGATCTTATTTCAAATTTTAATCGGTAGTAAGGCAAATGAATGGTCAGCACGATATAGAAACGAGTCATTATTTAGCATAGACTCTGCAAAGAAAACAACAATTCTTTGTTTCGATAAAGTACGAAAAAGGTAAAAAAGTGATATAATTATCCTTGTAGAATTACAGGAGGATTACAAGAGAATTAATGTCGTATGTAATTTATTTAAGTATTTGGGTATGCTTCCCTATCCCCTTCCCAAATTCTAAATTAATACTTTTCACATTCATCCTATTACTTTTTTATCTGTATAAAATACGAGTGTACTTTGCTTTTAGGGTTACGATACCAACCTTGGATCAAAAGGCACACAGCTTTCCGGTGGGCAGAAACAAAGAGTTGCAATTGCGAGGGCTTTAGTACGAAGACCAAAGATGCTTCTACTCGATGAGGCAACAAGCGCTCTTGATACTGAAAGCGAAAAGGTGAGTTCAAATTTGAAGTTTTAAATGATATCCGCTTAACCGTTTAAGATCCTATTTGAAGAACAGAGTACTGAGTATATTGTATATATAAAGAATTTGAGGCAGGGTTTGACAATTGTCACTGGCATATAAAAATTCTAAAATCGCTCCTTTGTCATTAGGAAGGCATCATAAATAACTGTTTTCACTTAAATTATTACATAATTATATTATTAGCATAGAGGAAATATGTATAGAGTGCTTTTATTTAAATCTCAAAAATATATTTCATTAAACAAAAAATATTTGTTGCGACTTCATTAAATTTAGAATGAAGATCGTGATGCATGGCTGACACCATTTTTAGATTGACTCATAACAGACGCCATTTTAGATTATGAACAAAAATATCTTAGTAGATGCCTAATGCACGATCTAGGCCTAAGCTTCACTCAACATTTCCTACTACCGTGTAAATCAATCTCCGGAAGTTGTAAAGTATTGGGAAACTCCAAATGCCTTTTTAATCCGCATTATGCCGCGTTGACACGATCAGATTACGCTCGGGCAGAGTGCAATCGGAAATCTACACAAACTTTGATCATAGCATTTGGCAATTCAAGTGCTTAGTGCACTCGTATAATGAATGGGAGGTCGGACTGTGCTCGATTTTTACAAGTTTTTGCTTTTATAGGAAAAATCAGAAAAATGGCGTCAACTTGACAACTAGCACATTTAATCTCGAAATTCTGCTTGTAAATGAAACCCTTAAGGAAACGGTCCTTAGTCTATGCATTAAAAATAGCACAATAGAATGTTCGATATACAAAGTAACACGAATAGCAGGATAGAGGGCAAAACAAATATTAAAACGAGATAGGTATACTGGGGAAGAAACTGTAACAAACGCGTAGTAAGTGGCAAGGACGGAAATATTTGTTGGACAAGGATAGATATATAATTAAGAATGACGTAAGGGTTCATTCTAGGATGTCGACGGCATATATAAGCGCGATAATCTGTGCACCCCCGCAGCGGTCGAGCCGAGGTCGAACCTCACAGGAGGTGCCTCCTCGAGCGTGCTGCTTCAGGGCTGAACGCCTCCGCTCCCACGGAGGCGGGAAGCCCCCAAAGCCCGGTATCGCTGAAACAGCCATCTGCGGCTATTCAGCTGAGTCAGCTCCTAAAAATAAAATAAAATAAAAAAACGGAGTTAGTCTCGAAGCGAGCGAGTCTCGCAGCAGCAGCGACACTCGATACTCAGAAAGTTTTTCGAAAATCAAAAACTGTTCTGTTTATATTTTTTTATTACGTCTTTCTCCGCCAGCCCCTATAAAAAGTTTCATACGACTGAACTAGTTTTCGAAACACTTTTTCCAGTCCGCCGCAGACACCTCGTTTACAGATTGCTCGCAATAATTTCTAATATACCTTGCTCATCTTACCTACTAGATAATTTTTTGAATAAAATGTAGTTAAATTGTATCTTTAGATTATTAATATAAATCATTTTCTACTGTAATATTTAACATTCGATGTGGCTTAAGTTGTCTAAGACATTTGAACAACATTAAATAGTGAATTGAAAAAATGTATAATTATATAAATTCCTATGAAGTAATTCCGGCGAGTAGAAACACTCGGTCCGAGCATACTCTGATCATGTCAATGGGGCTTAATTCTTGAGAAAACCAGTACGTCTACCGGAAGCTATTTTGGACCATTTATGTTATTGAGTTTATTATGACCAGGTGGTACAAGAGGCTTTGGACGCAGCAAAAGCAGGGCGCACCTGTGTCATGATCGCACATAGACTGAGCACTGTTCGCGACGCGGACGCGATATGCGTTATCAGCGATGGAAAAGTTGCAGAGATGGGCACACACGACGAACTATCAGCACTTAAGGGCCTGTACTATAACCTGAACAGAAGAGCTTACTCTTGATGTTTAGTTTCTGAAATTTAGTTAATCTAATATTTGCCTACAATTCCGTCTATACAAAATTTAAAAATATTATTCATAACTAGAAAATTCATTAATCAGAAAATCATGTTTCCTTAAGCCCAAGTGTCATCTGAATATGTGCCTATTATAATAGGTAACTATAATAATTATATTATTAATGTACAGCACAAAAAGTTTTAGTTACAATTTCAGAATAGATCCTAATATTAATTTATTTTTTTGTAATTTTATGAAAAAATGTACTTATTTAAATGAAATATGGCTACTTTTTGTGATAGGTTTGTGAATATAATGTGTATTTAATAAAAATTGTTTATGTTATAAAAAAGGTATTTTTGTACTTGTATAAAATACGTACTTTTTGCATTGATTTAAATACCTACCTTACCTATTATACCTACCTCATTAACTTTTCGGTGAAAGACATGAACCTTCATTTCTTCAAATACTTTTCTTTAACCTGTAAAAACAAGTGCTCGTAGGCTTACTCTGAAACTAACTAACGTGCCACAATCTAAATAAGCCTATATTGGAACTTTGTGGTCTCATACTAATTAGGCCCGTAGGTATATTAGAACAAAATTCAAGCATAAACTTGTAATGGAAATACTATCCGAATACTCAATGCGTCCGTCACAAAGTTCGAAATCTATAGATAGATAGTATAGATGTTGTCATATCAAGCATTAATTTCCGCATGACAATTGACATTGATCTCGAATAAGAACACTAGGGTAGTTTTACTATGCACAAATGTACCTAGTCAGTAGTTTGCTTCAAGCTTTATGTCTTATCTTCTGTTAGATTGAACAGAAGGCTAGTGGGCAATAGAAGATCTTTCATAAACAGGTATTGCGAAGATTTTTGCAGCTAATCCGTAAGAGTATAACACTTTATGTGAATTATATAACAATGTAGATAGTGTAGGTAGGTACGTACTTACAAACGAATTCTAATAAAGATCAATTAACTGACCAACAATAGGTACGGACTGTTATCAGGCCCATATAATATAAAACGATCATTAAAACCTTCATAAATAATCGTATTGACTTCATCAAACAGTAATTAATAAAAAAATGTTTGTTAAATAAAACTATTAATGTCCAGCAGAGAGCCATGCGTCGACGCGTCGGAAAACTGATCAAAATCATCTGTGAGAGCGATAATAAATTAATTGTTTTATTGTGTCACAAGCGATAAAAAATATACATCGACAAATTGCTCGGGAATTGAGACATCCCGCTATTTCTCTTATTAGATACGTGGAGCTTTTACGAATATCAGCCGCCATGAGATAATATAGTGTATATCGAGGAATCAAAATTGCTTTGCCCCACGCCACTAGTTTTTTTGGGTGACCGCAGCGTGAGCTTTATGCTAATATAATGAGACCCAAAAACAAACATTGTTACAAGGCAAATGTGTAACATACAATAACAATAAATTAAATAATAAAGGGAATCGTTAAAATGGATGAAATATTCGTCATTTATCCGAGAGTCACCTTTTAGGCATACCGTGGATGCCTTCTCGGCGGGGTCCCGCGGGGCTAGACGCGATCTCGAATTAATAAGGCGCCACAAAAAGAAATATTCAATAAGCCGTCCGTTGCTCATTACCAAAACGAAATCGATGAGATAATGTGATGTATCAGTAAATCTAACATTTTTTATCTAGATATGATGGTACGGATATATTTTAGTAATGTAATATTAATACTTATAAATATTACGTATAAAAATATTTCACATGATTAATACGTGTTTAGAGATTTTATATTATTTATAAAAAAAACGTTAATTATGAAACCGATGGACGTATGGGGTTAACTCACAGAGTAAATTAATGTAGGTTAACTCAGTAGATTAAAGTCGTAAATTTCTTTTTAAAATGAAAATCTAGACAAACAGGTTTGTTTTGAAGCAAGTACTTAAATAACGATTGCAAAACGACCTTTCTTGATTAGCTGCAGAATAATTAATCTTCTATGTATGACAGTTGTACAGCCATGTATTGCTAAGATGCTATGAGCGATCGTAGTTTTTGTCGCATGTAGGCATTCGAAAGTAAACCATTAGACTATGGAAAAAGAATGTCATTTTACTCATAAATATTAGTGTATTTCTTTAAAATAAGGCTTTGCATTTATATTGTTTATCTAACCAATGTTAATATAAATAATAAATATTAGTTAATTTCCAAGTTTTAAAATAACCAAATCAACCCAAATTTCAAGCTAGCAAATAGACGCGGTGGAAAACCGGACCCCTGCATCCATAGCTGCAGCTTCTGTTACATACCCATAACATAAATATTAGCCATATTTGACGCTCTCACTGACAACAAACAAAGAAGTAGCAGCTCGAGAAGATTCGCTAAAGAGTTTAGATTTTCAGCAGTACCTAACACAAGTTTTGCTTAGTAATTTTTCATTTCTATCAACACTAGTTTTTGCCAGCGGCTACACTCACGTCAATGTTTCTTTTTAATTGCGAAGCTGGCAAACATGCGGATAGCCAATCTAATAGAAAGTGGTTACCAACGCGTATGGACATCTGCAACACTAGTGGCCCTACATAATTCACATATCAAGTTCTGTCGCCAAAATGTCACAGGTATGGAAGGAGTCCTAAATTTCGTTTCATCATAATTCAAAACCGAATGAACTGCTGTTTTAATTTAATAATTTCTTGATGTAAAATTGCACAATATGTGATGTCACTATGGAAGAGTCTCACGAATCTCACCAGCTAAGGACGGAGGAGGAGTCAAAAAAACCTTGACATTCGTGTGACAACATTTGTGGATGGCCCCGCAGGGGCGAAGCAAACACGTTACCAGCCTTTAGGATAGGTTCGACACGATGGGATAGGGGGAAAAATGAATGAATAAAAAATTACAATACAATAGGTGGTATCGCTATTTTGGCTAGCGTTATTTTAGAGATTATAGTTAGCATTTCTTCCAGATAACTTTTGGAGGAATAAGAACATGTTGCATTATTATCAATTTACCGATTCAGCGTCTTGCAACAAATAAATATATACATACATGATATAAACTCCATAATATAACATACATACATTAGTTAAATGTAAAATTATAATTAAATAAAAATTCTAATAAAGAACATACAATACACTTTCATTGTTATAAAAAGAGAGAAGAAAAAGTTAATAAAACAATAAATAATTACGGGTGCATCCCTAAATTATGCTATTTAATGACAGATAATTTTTCGTACACAAGTACAATGTTTCTATACTATCCCTAAATTATGCTATTTAATGACAGATAATTTTTCGTACACAAGTACAATGTTTCTATACTAATTTTATACCTTCTGCTTCATAGTAGCCTAGTGGCTAAGACGCCAACGTCATGTTTTAATTACATAGGTTCAAAACCTGCCCAGGAACTATGCACACCATTTTTGTACCTAATTTGTATTAATATTAATTCTACCAATGAAAGAAAACATTATTGATCTGCCTTATGGCCGGTTCTTACATATCTATCTATATGAATTTTGACATAACTTGTATGGAGCTTGTCAATTTGTAACCGAAAATAAGGCAAATGAACGCTTGGTAAGATATAGGGTCATTAGTACTCATTAGTCAAGTGTATAAGTACCCTCCTTTCTCCTATTACGGCCTCCCAAGTAGAGGGCAGCGCCGAGTCTAAATGGACTACTATAATCGTCCTTTAATTTAAAGAAAAAGAAACTAAAGCATTTCTGCCGATTTACACCTATCAAATGTTTATTAGTCCGAGCTTTTCATCGCACAATTTATGCCAGGGCCACCATTCCGCGGGCGCTTGCAGAAGGCGGTCATCTGCTGCCGGGAACACATTTTTTTTTTTTTTGTTTGAGGCGAGGAAAAATGCTGACCGATTTACGCACTCTCAGGGCCGTCACTAGGAAACGGCGCGCATCCACCGGGGGCGATAACGCTAGCAATAGTATGCTTTGTTTGCGCTTCGTCCGCGATGGCTTGACACTGAGGAGTGTGGAAGACTCAGAGCGATGCCGCACGGGCGAGCAACCTCAATACCCACTAAAAACCTCTCCTCCCGTCGACCCTGCGCTTTGTTGTGAAGGAAAGACTGAGATATAGAACATAGTTACGCAACAGTCGATCCAGCGCAATAAAGTGTGCCTGGAGTGTGCCCTGGGAGAACACACCCCACTTCGAAACGGGGGCAGTTGAATCCCTTGCGTTGCCTAGTAGCAAGGGGCCCCTCGTACCGGAACCTAACTCAGGGAGGGAAGTAATGCGCGTACCTGCCTCTCCGGGTGCTAGCTGAAGGCCGGCGACCTCGGGTGGAGACATTAGCACGCGCTGCAGGACTTCGCTCCCTATCCCTTTCTGCGGCCTCTTTTAGAGACATTACCGCCTCACAGAAAGAGACCGCAGACTCCCAGCGGTCGTCGCTGTGCAACATGGCCGTTACCAAGTCGCCAAGCGATCGGACGGCTCCTACGTGTGTCTCGAGCTCGAAACGCTGAGGCGTCCATGCAGCGCACTCAACAAGCGTGTGTAACGCCGTATCGGGTGCGCCGCATTGGCGGCAGTCCGGGGAAGGCAAGCAGCCCACAATGCGAAACAGATACTGGTCGAAACAACCGTGTCCGGTCAGTATCTGAGTCGTCCTGAAGGTCAGGGTTCCGCTGGTGCGGGTCACCCATCTCTCCAGCTGCGGCCTGATTGCATCCACCGTATAGCCGCCGGCCACAGGGTGTTCGAGGTCACGAGACCAGGCGACGAGGCAGGAGGCGGTTTCCCGCTTCCTGACCGTCTCTAATTCGACTTGACAGAAGGTCAGTCCTCTAGCTAGGGCATCCTGCCGGGTGCGACGAACTCTGGACAGGACGTCTGCCTGGAGAGGCCAGGGCAGCTCGCCTGCCAAGAGAGTCGCCGCCGACCACGACACTGTGCGGTACCCCCGTATGGTTCTCACGGCCAGAACCCGCTGCGCGCGGTGCAGCAGGGTTCGGTTGTGGCGGTGAAGCGAATCGAACCAGACGGGCGCACCGTAGAGCGCCATACTCCTCAGGATGCCGGAATAAAGCTTCCGCGTCGCACCCCCCGGCCCCCCCACGTTAGGAAGAAGCCTGGAGAGTGCGCCCGCGGAATTCAGAAGTTTAGGAACTAGCTGCTCAAAGTGCGCTTTGAACAGCCATTTCCCGTCAAGGACTAGCCCAAGATATTTCATCGTGGGCCCTACTCTAATCGCCACCCCCTGAACTGTAACGGACAAGTCCGGGGGAGGATTCCGGAATTTCCTATGGAACATGACGGCCTCCGTTTTCGCGGGGGAGACCTTCAAGACCAGCCTAGCTATTCGATCTACGACGATCGCCAGCCCGTCGTTGGCGACGTCCACGGATTCCGCAAAAGACGCGGCGCGTGCCGTGAGTAGGGTGTCGTCCGCAAAGCAGATCAGCCCTACTCCGGGCCGGACCGTCACCCGAAGGATCCAGTCATACCCTACGTTCCAAAGGATAGGCCCGAGGACCGATCCCTGTGGAACGCCGCACGCGACACGTCGCCGACCTAACACGTGGTTGGCGGACTCACCGCCCTCCCAAAGGATGTGCCGATCTCGCAGGTACTCGCCCAACAGCCTCGTGAGGTACGGGGGGACTCCGTGCGCGCGGAGCCCCTCCCTGATCGTCTCATGAGGGAGGCTGTTAAAGGCGTTCGCTATGTCTAGCGACACTGCAAGAACGACGTCCTTCGCTTGGACGGCTTCGTCCGTCAACGTTCGCAGCGTCTCGAAGGCGTCCATCGTGGAGCGCCTCCGCCGAAACCCGAACTGCGTATCTGATAGCCCCGGCTCCACAGTGTCTAGATGCTTCACAAGCCGCTCCGCCAAGATCTTCTCGAAGACCTTGGCGACCTCGTTCAGCAGCACTATGGGCCTGTAGGCGGACGGATCGTTGGGAGGCCGACCTCCCTTGGGAATTAGGCACAAACGCCCCTCTTTCCATTGCGACGGGAACCTACCTGCGCGAATACAGGCTTCGAAGAGGTCCCGCAGCTGGCTGCGTAGGTGTTTTGCAGCCAGGAAGAGGAGTCGACCTGGAACCCCGTCGGGTCCCGGTGCCGTCTTCCTGCCCCGGAGCCGGTCCAGGGCGACGTCTAGCTCCCCCTCGGAGATGGGCCGGGAACACATTACAACAACTTACCTTAACAGCCAATGCTATTTTAGCATTATAGCAGTCAAGCGTATATATATATATATATATATATATATATATACTAGCTGTACCCGGCAGACGTTATCCTGCCTTTAAAAAATAAAAATCTAGAACCCGATTCGCGCTAGAGTATCGCGGCGCCACCTACTGGGTCCAATCGCTTATTTAAACCATTCCGGGACAGACTTCAACATATACAACAAAAAGAACACCTAAATTCTGGTACCCGATTGCAGCGCCATCCATCTACCTGGTTCAAATTAAAATCTAAATCAACCCAGTGTGAAAATTATAAAAATACTAATATCGCTATTAAAAAATAGGGGTTGATCGTAGAGGGTTGAAAATTTAGGTTTGTATGTATTTTTTAATTCTGTATCATAAAAAAATAAGTGAAAAAAATTATCAAAAAATTAAAAAAAAATATTTAGGGGTGGACTACCCTAACATTTAGGGGGATGAAAAATAGATGTTGGCCGATTCTCAGACCTACCCAATGTGATATGTGTGTGTGTGTGTGTTTGTGTGGACATGGGCAAATTAATTACAAGATTACATGTGAGTTGACAACTCAATTATTATCCTTATAAAAAGTTGAAAAATATCATAAAAACAATAATATATGCGTAGTATATCTTACATTTGAAAAACTACGTCCGTACGTAATTAGATTTTGGCACAGACCTAGGCATTTCTCTACAGAAACAATAACCTAAAGATATTGGTATTATGGAAAAAGAAAACTATATTATAAATAAAAATCAATATTCAGTTTCATAATTTTTATTGGTAATTCACATTCAAACAATAGACCACGTCAATGACAGATGTTTACATTATTGGATTTCTAAAGACAAAATTCATTATTATTCACTATGATACTGTATCGGTACTCTCAATTTCTAAAACTACATCATCAATAGCTACATCGACTTCGGGGTGCTTAAATGCTTCAAAATTCCATTGTTAGGAGTGAGTGAGTGACCATCGGAGAAATAGAAAATCGAAAATACAAAATCACATCGCTCGTCACGAATTCACGATACAGATCGGACATCAAAAATATTTCTATAATTATTAATCGTCTACATTCACATACCCGTTACGGTAAATGATTAGAATTGGAGCGAGCGACCGGGGCGTCAGTCCGCGTTAACAAGTCATTTTCAAAACAAATATAAGCTGTGCCAAACTAAGCCGCGTACTCACCTGCGAGTTGCAACCGTGACCGGTGCAGTTACTGTAACCAAAAATCATAGTGTACGTGGCTCGCAAGCTCGAGGCGAGCGGCACAGCGAAGATGTTGGCGTACACATTCGAGCACGTTACTGTATCCGCTCAGTTACAATTACGGTTCGCAGATGAGTATGCGGCTTTATATCCGCTCTTATCAACAGATGGCTATTGAATACACTTTCATACAAGATCATTAATTTGTGGTCCGAAGGTAAAATAAAATTTTACGCATACATCAGCGTCTCATCTGGAAGTGGTGAACACGTGGCGCAAAATGTATATAGGTAACCACTACCAAAACAATACCTATGTCACGGGCATCGAATATTGCCGGCGTCAGTGCAGGATCTTGGAACAATATAATTTGTGTATTACATACATAGTAGTAGTAGGTAGTATATCATAATTATGACCAAAAAAATATATAAAAATTTGATAAACTTGGCCGTTTACTGGTGAAAAACTGTACTGCATATGTGTCTACTATTTTGCTAACAGTTGGTAATCATATTAAAACAAACATTAACAAATTTTATACATTACATCTGCTTACAATATCATTAAATACTAACTTAATATTTATTAATAACATATATAAACATTAATTTATTCCGAGTGCTTGATTTTCTTTTATTGCACGAGTTCAGCAGACAGGCATATGGCTCACCTGATGGAGACATTTGTGACAACGTTGTCAAGAATGTGCTACCACTATAAAGGAAGGCTGGATCCTGGCCAATAATGCCGGAACACAACTCAAGGTTGGTGTAGCATACCTAGACCAGGGCGTGGTAGCCATCCAGACGGGCATCCACCTGGCGCATTTTTCGTGATTCGCATGATTCGACAATTATTCCAACGAACAAGTTATTTTTAGTTACCATAAAGTGTCACAAAGTTTTATTACGACGAATATGCAATAATGCGTTGTTTATGAGGGACTGAAATATTTTACTTTCACTAATTTTAAACTTTAAACAAATATACATTCGATTTTCAAATAAATATTGTTGTTTTGAAAATTACTGTATTTACAATGATAGACGCCCAGGCAGTCGTCGCTCAACAAGGGATGTACAGTATTTGGCACTTGATATAGCACCTCGGGGACAAATAGTGAGATGTACGGCTAAGATCAGCTATCTTCGATTTTATACAGCATTAACTCTATTTAAAACATAAATGTAACAAATAAAATGAAAAAATATGAAGGGTAGAGTTAAGGAGGAAATAGGAAGGAAATAAAAATTTTCTTTCTTTCATTATATCTTGCTCCCAGGTGGACACTTGCTTGACCTCTCCTTATCTCTAAGTCTCCATAATGTATATAAGCGATTCTTAAATTTAATGATCCAATTATACAGTATCACGCCGTAGTTAAAAAAAACAGAAGTAAAGAGTACATGGGGTAAGACCTACAAAAAATATATTTTATTATAAGTTTAAGCCCTTAACATAGTAAGTTCTTTGAAAATAATGACAACAATTAAGGTAAAAAAAAGTACTTTGATATCACTGGGACAAGCAATTTTCTATTTACAGTGCATTTATTTTTATTGTTTATTAATAAAATTGAGTTACTTTTTACGTGTTTTTATATACTTCATTGATATTTTGATAAGTAGTGAAGTCACCAAAACCAAATATCCACGTGTATGATTAATGGGCTATTATGTGAGACACCGGTAAAATTACTGTGGTCAAATATTCTGAGAAACACTCATCTATCAGACTCAGTGATTATGCGATACAGAGAATGCTTCACAAAAGTAAAGATTTTAGCCGTACATTCGAGCATTGACCGCGAGTCGCGACACCGAGTGGCGAGTGCTGCACAAGGCGGGGCGGCGTCGCGGGCCACGCGCCTGAGATTCAGCCCGCGCCCGCCAGCTCACTGGGGCACCGCTCTCTTCGCCGGCCGTGGACACACACGGAACAATTTCATTATAAGGACTCAATATACGATTCAAAACAATTATTCTAGAGAACGTCGTTCACATCGCTTAACTTATGGCATAGAAGAAGATAATTAAGCAACGGTAATTGCCCAGTCAAAAATGTTAATCGCAACACACTAGCGACACGGTAGGCGCCACCAGCCTCGCGCGTCAGTTGTTATTTTATCTAAAATCGCACCTAAAACTTCCAATCAATATCTTATTATTTTAAATATTACACTATAATAAAAAGAAAAACTTAGTCACAAATTGAAAGTTCTAATATATAATAGTTTCTTGTACATAATTAAATATATTATCAAAACCGAAGTATTCTTCATCAATGATTTAATTATACAATTGAAAAGATACTTATTACGACTTTCAATTCATAAATATATAAATGAAAAAGAATAAGAAATTGCCATTTTCCATAAAAACCAAGAACGGACGTCGGAAATACTAGTGGCGCCTACTATTTCGCTATCATGTTACAAGTTATGCTTTTTTACTAGGTCATTGTCATTCCTTAGTATTTTCTTCTTCCATGTATGGAGAGAGTGGGTAAGGAGGACAATCTCTATACATTAAAAATGTCCGTCAAAAGGCATTAAATTGGGGCCGCAACTCTAGCTAGAGTATATAGAAAACTTGGCTACACTTCACTCTGTCTCTTAGTGCTTATAGACAGAGTGAACTTAGCCAATATAGGCTTAGCACGCGCTGCGATTAAACGCGAGCGGTTTGAAACCTATACAAGTAAACGCATTGATTTTTCAGTGGCTGATTTTAAAAACAAACTTTGCTACATTGGATAGCGGTTTGAAAATGCTCACCATTTATTTGTCTTATGTATTCATTATCACTATCACATTCAGTTTTAATATTCGTCACGTACCGATCTGTTAGTGAATGTACTCAATCAAATCAAACCCATGCCCGACCCGGCAGCGTCGTTTAAGTTTTCTATTTTTTTAAACGAAAATCACAAAACACCCTGCTTGCCAGAAATCTATTGTGGTAATAAAATGAAGTTAAGCAAAAACGCCAACAGCTGTGCGTGTATGTAAGCGTTTTTGCATTTACAGTTATTCCTAAACCGCTCGCGTTTAATTGTAGTGCTTTATAAGCAATAAAACGAATTTTCTTACACTAGCTTAATTCTGGTTGACTGTTCAACTTTTGTCTACGCTCGTCATGAACACCTTTTCAGTTTTGGCCCCATATAAGATTGTGCTCTTTACCTGGACCCTCCATACGTCCATAGTCATGGATTGAGTGATCGGGCGGGGGGAGGAGGGCGGTGCGGCGCGGCGGGCGCTTACGAGTCCCACCAGTCGGGGCCTCCGCCGCCGCCGCCTCCGCCGCCGCCGCCGCCGTACGACCCGCCGTAGTTGCCGCCGTACGAACCACCGCCGCCGCCGTACCCGAATCCTGTGCCAAGAAAAAAATGTTACTAAGGGAGAAGCTCCATTCGTGCGTTACGCAACGCGTCATCGCAGCCTCACTGCTGCGTTGTCGTATATTACTATTTTAGTGATATGCCATATTATGCGTTGCGTCGTCGCACGTGACATTTCGACAGACGAGAGACGAAGCAGATCGGAGCTCCACGCCTTCATCTAACAACAACTTTCTATACTTCCGCATAAATAACTGACCATAAATATTCTTAACACAATCATGGGAGATATCTAGAATCTTTTGTTTCTATGTTTATTTCTGTGGTGGCGTAATAAAAGCTACAATAGAACGAACAAGTTTGTTTCAATGCATTGTCGTAAGTAGACTGCTATTCACACTGAGACAATGTGCTGCGACGTCGTACGTCGTACCTTCGCAGGTGTGGCACAGAATGCGTTGATCCGTAACCACGCCGTAACGTAACGAACTAATGAGGCTTCTCCCTCACTAAAAATATAGGTCTTTACCATGAGAGAATAATACAAATATGAGTACTATCATGTATTGAATTAATGGTACATTCCACTGAGTTTGATAGATAGATATCAATTCATCAACTTTATGTAAGGACTGTTTGTAGGTAATGATTTATATTATACGATATTTAATGGTGTATATGGTGCGAGACCAGAGAGAAGATGGGAAAATAATTTCCCAGAAGACTGGAGGAGGTTAGCGAGAGATTGCACTATATGGCATATTCTGGAGGAGGCAACATGACTTGACAGCTGTCAATGTGTTAAAAAAATGATAAAAAGAAAAATGGAATGGACTACTTTTATTTTTAACAGTGTACGATGGTATAGATACCTGATCCAATAGCGGAGGGCCCTGCAGACCGCGGTGTCTGCCGCGACTGTGTGCGGAAGTCTCTCGCGCCGAAGCCGCTGCCGCCGCCGCCGCCGCCGCCGCCGCCGAAGCGCCCGCCGCCGCCCGAACGACTGGCCGTGCGCCGGCCGCCGCCGCCGATCCGCCCGTCGGCCGCCGTGCTCGTCAGCCAGCTTTGCAAAGAACAGACCACGATGTCTAACGCCTCTCAGTGGCAGGCAAATTCATACATTGTCATCACCGCCCTTTTCGCTCAGGTTTTCAAATTGGACAAGTACAGTCAGCAGCAAATAGAAAGGGACGGCCAAGATGGTCAAATAGATAACAACATCGAAAGTGATCATTAGTATTAGTACAACCAATGTGGTCTAATTGTTCGAATCAGTCTTCTTGTCCAAAAACATCGTTACACGCACAACGCCAAATACATGAGTTCATTCAAGTCGCCAAAATGTTCGATACACTGTAGAAAAATGAACTCTATTCTAAATGTGATTAGAGTCAAATCGAAATGATTTCGTACTAAATTAAAATTCAAATAGTTTTATTACTGGTATAAAAATCCTTTTCATTTTTATAACGTAACTAGTATTTGCCCTCGACTTCATTTTCATTACTTAAATGGCAAAGATTAAAGTTATTTTACCAATATTTAAAATTTAATGCATTTATAATATGACAATACATGAATCCTGGATATATCCATAAAACCCCGACATTAATAATGTTACTAAAGACTTATTCAACTACAGATGCCCCACTGAGGATGTAAATACAGACAGTGTCTTGTGATTTACGAGCATTGCGTCAAAGTTGATCTAGTGGCTTGGAAGTGAAAGGAAATCCCGGGAAATTTCACGAGTCCTAGTATAGTCATGTATAAAAATGTCATAAAGTATCAAACTGCTGTAATAAGAGTAACAACGTAACAACAATAAGAGTAACTTTCCGGCACTAAAGTATGGGAGTAAAAATCATAAAAAAGTGAATCCGGTTTCCGAAAAAACTACACTAGAATTCCCATGGTATTAGCTTTTTCAGCATTTATGTTAAAAATATCTATATAATAATTAAAACCTCATAGAAATTAACATATATTTATGAAAAATACATCTTTTTTTTCAATTTTCCATCAATCAACAAACGATTTGATCCCAATTGGTTTTATTAATAGCTTCAATGTACAGACAAGGCTATTTAACAATATTAACTTATTTTAACATTTTATTTGACGTAATACACTATTTATATGTGAGTATATTTTCTATGTATATATGAGTTTGGGAAAATATCTACTAAAGAGTTTCAATACACAAGAAATTTAAAATTCGAGATAAAACTTATTTTATTATCACTAAATAAATAATTGGTGTTTCTTGTTTGTTTTAATGTCAAATGCGTATATGAATTCTCGTGATTTATACTCAGTAATAAAAGTCGAGATGCCTAGGATATATATATAATATACCGCAGTAATTGAAAAAAGCTTAAGCTAACGTTCTAGTGAAATCGTACTGGAATCAGCCAATTTGTATGCATTTTAACTAACCACTTTAAACCACTCCCGGAAATTTTTCCGCGGGATTCCCGGGACATACCGAAGCGTTCGGAAATTCAAATTCAAAAGTTAATTAAAAATAAATACACCACTTAGCAATCTGTTATTTCCGTTAAGGACAAGAAGCGGCAATAAACTCTAAACAACACGTCTAGCTGAAAATTGTTTTTATATATATTTCTTATTCTATTTTTAACAAGTTCTTTTTTGTAACTTTCATACAGAAGTATGTTAAATAATTACTTCAGGGAAGAAGAACGTAAACTATTGTTTTAGTGTCAATTGAATCGGAATCAACTAATTGTTATGCAAATAAATAATTTATACTATTCCCAGGAAAAATCCCGCGGGATATGCGGTACCGCAGTGTTTGAAAAAAAGTGTACTATGTTTTAGTATAAGTAATATCCAAATCAGATAATTTTTGCATACTAACCACTTTAAATCACACTTGGGAAAATATCGAAATAAGACAGCATTTTTTATACTGGCCTCTTCAAACCGTTCCCGAAACAAATCCCACGGGATTCCGGGATAAAAGGTAGCGCAGAATTTAAGTCTAAAAATTAGCTCTTTATCAGCGAAATTCGAATTGAAATCGGCCTAGTAGTTTTTAACAAAATCCCAAAAAAACAAATCGATTGACACAAGAAATCTAAAAAATCCATCGTATTCTCCATCGTTTATATAGAATATTCTTATTCATAGAGTGTTAAAGTAAGTTTGAAAGCTTCTTTATCTTTATTACTCTAACTCTTTATGAATAAAGCCGGTAGTATTTAATATAAACGAAAACTCAAAGATAAAAGAAATAAATCAAGAGGACTGAGAGATCTGGTTAGAAACAGGAAATTGAGACCATTTATAAAATTTGTGGGTTAATAATATATCTTTAGTTAACTGAAATAATATTATAGTGAGTGAAACACACCGTTAGATTATAATCTATCTAGCGAGATTGTAAACCATCGAAATATTCTGATCCATAACAAACTGCTTAGAATTTAACATATTATTTTTCGATAGATATCGTTACGTGCGAGCGGGGGTACGCTCTTATTTATTTATTTATTGAGAAAACCAACAGCGAACACATCAATATAATATAAAACCGTTTACAATAAAAAAGTAAGGCCAATAACAGGTTTTCCTTATAAACTACCACTTTAGTAATAAATTTACAAACAAAGGTTAAGTAGAAATTAAACAAATAAAGTAAAGTAAAGTCGGGTTGTGTTATGTAAAATTCAGCAAGGCATTAATAATGTTACTTTTAAATTTATATTTGGAGGACGCAAAAAGATCGATTTTACCAAATTTAGTATTATAAGTACGGGCCATACGAGAAAACAAAGAATTTTGAGCGTAGTTGGTAGAATTACAAGGAACATTCAGCAAAGATGTGTGACGAGTACGGTATCTAGGTACATTATATGCCAATTTCGAGACGAGCTCAGGACAGTCAACACGGCTATGGACTGTATCAAAAAGTAATAACATATCTAAAACTATACGTCTTTCATCCAAGGATAGAAGCTTATGTGAACTACAGCTGTCTTTATAGGAATTGGGACTTGCACGACTAAGATAGTTAATATGATTGCAAAAAATTCTTTGTATTCTCTCTAAGCGTTCTTTGTAAATGATATATTGTGGAGACCATATGGGACTTGCGTATTCCAAAATACTCCTGACAAAAGAATAATAAACAGATTTAATAACTGAGATATCAGTAAAGCACTTGCAAGAGCGTAATACGAATCCTAAATTTTTGAATGCTTTATTTACAATGATATCTATATGATTAGACATAGACATTTTGTCATCAAAATAAACGCCTAGATCACGTACATACCTCACTCTTTTTATAGGCGATCCACTAAAATTATAATTATAAAAAATTGGTTTAGGTTTTCTAGTAAAAGATATACATTCACACTTTTGTATGTTAAGATTAATATTATTTTCTGCATAATAGGCGCTCAAGCAGTCGAGATCATACTGTATCTTTAAACAATCACTTACAGAATTAATTTTTAAGAATATATTTTTGTCGTCAGCATACATAAGGAATTCAGAATTTGTCAAGCTATCATTAATATCGTATATGTATGCATTATATAACAGGGGGCCTATATGGGAGCCCTGTGGTACTCCAGTTGGAATTTTAATGAAGTCTGATCTGTATCCACCAAGTAAGACTGCTTGAGATCGACAGAAAAGATATGATTTCACCCATCGCAACAAGTCGCCATGAATTCCCAATTTGTTAAGTTTCTCTATTAAAATATTATGATCTACACGGTCAAACGCCTTTTCAAAGTCAGTGTATATTACGTCCACTTGCCCACCCCCCTCCATATTCTTTAATACATAGTCAGTAAAACATGCCAAGTTAGTGGTTGTTGAACGTTTCTTTAGAAAACCATGTTGTCGATCGGGCAAAGAGAAAGAGATGATGGGATATAATTCTTTATAAACGATGCGTTCAAACACTTTGGCAACTGTATTTAGAATTGAAATACCTCTATAATTTTCAATGTGAGATTTAGACCCCTTTTTATAAATTGGTATGATATGTGCAGATTTCCATTTACTAGGAAATACACCTTCACGTAAAGAGCGATTAAAGATGGCACATAAAGGTGGTGCTATAGATTTATAACAAGATTTCCAAAATATCGGAGGAATGCCATCACTGCCAGCCCCTTTATTTTTGTCGAGTTGCTTTAGGAATACTTCTACAGTGGAGATATTAGTTTGAATCCTAGACAATATGCTAATATTCACAGATACCTGTTCAGACTGAATACGCTGTTGATAGCTACTAGGCTCGCCAAATACACTTTTGAAAAATGAATTAAACCCATCACATATATCTTTTCCTTCTGAAAATGTTTTCTGACCCAAGCTCATAATTCCAGGATAACTAGATCCACCACGAAGAGCTTTGACATAATTCCAAAAAGCTTTTGGGTGTGATTTTATATTTTTCTCACAATTAACAGTGAAGTTGTTAAAACATTGTTTTTGTATTCGGCGTTCTCTTGCACGCAATAGAGAAAATTCATCATAGTCTAGGTGATTACCGAACCTTTTCCATCTTGAATGGGCTTTAGTTTTTTCTTTAATAATTTTAATTAGTGCAAGAGAGTACCATTGTGGATATGAACGTTTAAAGCCTTTTCGATATATGGGAACATATTTATCTTTACAGAGTTCTATGATATCATACAAAATTTCGAGAGCCTGATCAATATTATCTGTACTGAACATAGCCTCCCAATTCAAAGAAGAAATATATTTATTAATTTGTTCATAATCAGCCTTATTAAAGTTATGGATTGGAAGAAAACAAGTTTTAATTTAACTCTTTTATTGATTTACACAGCCGCACGTAATGCCTATCTGCAGGGTTGCCCCTATACGTACGGCTAACGATGCACAGTCCCGACGATAAGGTGTCTCGCTCACAATACCGTCGCCGATATTGCGTAGACCACCTCCTGCTGCTGCAGTGCTCACCTCCGATATTACGGCGTGTAGCTCGCTTCTAGTTAGTTACTCGAACTACGCTATACTCTTCCTTCACTAACTGCCCACTGAACTTTTCTCTAAATTCACCACTAAACTCTGTTTCCAACTCTTTCGTATCGCACTTGTCGCTTCACTGTCTTGAACTGAACTCAACTCTAAACTGCCCGGTAGGCGCGCCTTACGCTGTTTATGTACCCGGAAGAATTATCTGGAATCTATCTATCTCTGTCTCTTCCTTCCCGAACCTTCTGTTCGGGAACTTTCGTTTATACATCTATCCCTTTCTACCATCTATCTATCTGTTTTTCATTCATCATCTATCCCTTTCTAAAATATACCCGTCCTTGTCTTTTCCTTCTAGAATGTTTTAGTTTGTTCTAAAAAGTTTTAAAACTAGCTAGATGGCTCCACCATCATACGCCACAATATAATATATATGGCATGAAATCGTTCTGTGTCCATAGAGTTAGTAATAAAACACAGGTGGGTGGGTATCAGTCACAAAACTAAAGATTTGATCTCTGCCCCTGTGGGATAGAAGTTTTAACAACGTTTGTAAGTAGTCAATAAATGATGCTTGATTGGAAAAAAAAACTGGTGTTTCCTTCAATCCCAATGCGTGCCCTGGCTCGCACGAGATTAATATTATTATGCTCACATCATCCTCCTGATCAATCACACTGCTGTGATCAGGAGTTTTTTTAAACTTTTGACTCAAACGCCTTTTAAAAAAGAAAGGTGATTATTACAATGCAAATTTAGCAAGCTGCGTTAATAAGTCATTCAATTTGAAATACATAATTCGAAATACAATTTTGAAGTACCTAGTATGAATTCATCTCGATTTGACTCTAATCACATTTAGAACAGAGTTCATTTTTCTAGAGTGTATCGATCATTTTGGCGACTTGAATGAACTCATGTATTTGGCGTTGTGCGTGTAACGATGTTTTTGGACAAGAAGACTGATTCGAACAATTAGACCACATTGGTTGTACCAATACTAATGATCACTTTCGATGTTGTTATCTATTTGACCAGATGGTCAGCCAAGATTGGCTGCTACTTTCTTTCTGCTCTCGACTGTACATTAACAATCTGCCCATAACACTTCAAGTAAAAATTTTGTTGCGATTCATTTTGTCACTTGTCAGTTGAAGTTTCACTTCTAATATGTGTCCCAGCACACATTTTTGTTTATTTATAGTGGTAATATTCAACTTATTTTGTTAAATTTACAGTTAATAAAATAAATTCCATCAATTGAAGCCATGTGACATCTATTATAGTTTACTTGAAATTGATGGAACAAAAGAAAAAATACCCATTGTGTGACACAAAGACTTACAGAGGCCAGACACATGACTGACAATAGGAACAAGTCTATCAACTGACCTAGGCACATCCTGTTTAGCCTCCACAAGCAATTCGACTAGCTCGCGGGCGAGTCCGCGATTGGTGTCGTTGAAGAAGGAGGTGGCGACGCCGAGGTTGCCCATGCGGCCGGTACGCCCGATGCGGTGCACGTACTCCTCCACGTCCGAGGGCAGGTCGAAGTTGATCACGTGACGAACGTGAGGGATGTCCAAACCTGGTAATGTTAAAACAAATGTACAGAAGAGGTCGACTTTGGAGAATAATTTAGTGAAATTAACACGTGTCTAGATATGCTGGTAGTTGCAAGACATAGCATAAAATTCCACTTTATGTTGATACTTATCATGTTCATATATGAATCTGCAAAAACGACCTCCAAGCCGTACCTTCTGTAATCAACACTGCATTTCGTAGTAAAGACTTGATATGTATATGTGTATGGCTAAGATTAATTTTATTGGGTTCTATAAAGCATTCTTTATAAGTTCCAGCACAGTGCATTGTAAGACAAAATGTTCACAATGCACTGTTGTGGGTTTCTATCTATCATTCCTATCCATTTAATTCCCATACTAGTGGTTATAATTTCACAAAAACTCAATACAAGTAATGTCAATAAAAACTTAGCAAAAGAGAACCAAACACTATGTACAGGACTTTGTTGATAAAAAAAAACTGAAGATGTGTGATGTGAGATATCAATTTTAGCTGTACACTTCACTATTTATCCCGATGACATGCTGCATTAGTATCCATATTGTAACATTGAAATTCCTGGCACACAATGTGCAAGCAGATTGAGAGACACAACATTGGACGGTTGTGTCATTTTTGTAATGATAATAATTTACACAATGACCAAATAAATACGGTAATAAAATCCAGAGGTTTTGCACTAAATTAGGAGTGCAAACATTTTGTTTTTGTGTCTTGATGGTGTACTTAAAGCCCGCATCAAACTTAACCCGTCTTAAAATTTGAAATAGACGACTTTATTACTGAATTAATTTAGTTCACAGCACGGACCTTAAGCAGCCGACAATAAAGTAAGGATATCGCTTCGCGTAGTGGTTTCCAGTTTTCGCGGCGGTGGATAGTCCTAAAGATCCACTAATTGCGTCACATGGATTTCATAATTTTCTAACCCTTCCTTATCACAGCTAGTTATATTCGTAAGTCTGCTACCATCCAAGTGTGACATCACATATTTAGTAATTATACATGACGGAATTGTTACATTAAAGCAGCAGTTCGATAATTAGTTTTAGAGCCACTTGCATAACGTTCCTAAAATTTATTTAAGAAACACTAAACGCATTTAACACCCTTAAAAACGATTAGCGTCTTGCACAACACAAAATTTACCGGTAAATAGGTTCAAAGAACTTTCAAAGTTAATCATTCAAAAATGGGTATTTACCTGCCTTAAACGCGTTTAAGGACATTGTCACTCGTGTGTTTTTATGAAATTGTCAGTTATGAAAAAGTCAATTACAGAATGTCACTCATATACTATTTGCTTTAATTATTTATCTCAATGCTAAATACCAATAAAATTGAAAATAAAAGAGCACAGCAAAAGATCATTATTTAAGTTGCCGCCAAAAATTCTGAAATAAACTTAACCAAACGAACGATATTTCTAGTGTCAATTTGACATCGGTCACCTAAAATCCCTTGTTACGCAAGAAATAACTAACATTAAAGCTAAATTTCGTGTGTTTGTTCGATAAAGTGGATCGCCGCGTGAAACGGAACACATCTGGCTGTTTTACCGACGACATAAATACACTTAGCTAAATAACATGGGTGACCGCCTTATGCAGGACATCTTAAATACGTTTTGTGTAAAACGTATTTAGGCAGTTTAATATGATTAACTAAATTTGATTTAAAGACGATCGTTATGCAAGCGGCCTTTAATATATCAGATGTTGAAAAGTGATGTTTAGGACCCTTGTCACACTTGTCGATCCTCTCAATAGTGTGACGAAATTTATGGACAGTCCCAAGGGGTGCGAATACCTCTGGCGGCGACAGCGGTGGCGACGAGTATCGGAGTCTGGCCGGTCCTGAAGCGGCGCAGCGCCTCCTCGCGCTCGCGTTGCGTGCGGTCGCCGTGGATCGACGTCACCGGGTACCCGAGGGTGTCCAAATACTCCTCCAATTGATCAGCGCCTGTCTCAAAAACACTTATACTTACAATATTCTATTCATTTTCAAGGTTGCAAAGTTGGCAAACAGGCAGACAGCCCAGCTCAGTGCAAGTGATTAACGTCGCCTGTAGGCGTGTGCAACACCAATGGTAAAGCCAATGCGTTGCCAACCTTTGGGCTGACATAGAGATTAGATACGAGTATTGGGATAGAAGGGATGTGAACATCACACGAAATACGTTTAACTCAAAGCTAACCATTTCACACCAATATTCTGTGAGTGTTATGTCTGTGTTACCTAGTTGTGAGAGTCACGCATGAAAGTTAAATGCCATTAGATAGTGGCATAAAAGTAGTTGGCAACCTCTGGTCTAGTATTATAAGCGTCGGGCTGTTCTCAGCATGTAAATTGTATAATAGAATGTTTCATTATTCACTCAGGTCTGTGATTTGCCTATTTGTTTTAATTATATTAGGGTAACGCCACCTGATGGCAAATAATTCATTTTCCTTGGTTTAGTGCTTGCACCAACAATGTGATATATAATACCAATGTTTCAGACATGTTTATTAAATACTAGATACTATGTATTCCGTAATATGTAACCATGTTTAAAACTGCATTAAGATGATTCTTTTGTATTTCAACACAACTTACCTCAAAATACAACTTTGTATCTAAGATACTAATTGATTTCAGACCAGTCACTTTATTACTAGGATATCTATTCAGCTTTCAAAACCACTTTTCCAACCAAATTCATGACATGAATTGGTCTGATATGTCCATAATAACCAAAATATTGAAAAAATATTTGTTATAGCACCTTTCTTTGTTTCGACGAATATTAGGATCAGCTGATCCTCTTCTGGGCGAGAACGCTGTAGTAGGTTGGATGCATTCAACAGATCTAAAAGGAATGAACGCTTGTCCATTTCTTCTACCCACACCACCTAGGGTACATACAAAGGGTTAACAATTATATTATAAATTGTAATTTCGAGAAGATTCAATCTTATAATTAGAATAGATTTCCCTGGTCAAAATTAAAAGTAAAAATTATCTTTTAGAATATTTATATCATAACTCAAACACATATGTAAGTAATACTAACAAAATATTTGCAGTACCTGGTACTTAGGTGCAGAGTGTCATGTAAAACAAATACAAACTGCCTTCGGGTTTGTAGTGTTAGTGTGTTAGTTATTGTTGTTTATTAGTGTCATTTGATGAAGTTGCCATATTAAGTACCTAATAATATAATTTACTTTGACTAATGCAAGTCTCAAAACGCGAATATTTTCACCTCTATTTAAGTAAATAGACTTTTATCGTATTAGAAGTACTAATCAGAATTGTATTTAAATTTTTAATAACTGTGTACTACTGTTTTACCTGAATTAAATATTAAATAAAAATAATAAGTAGTTGTGACCTATATAAGCTAATATGTAGGTTATATAAAAAGAGATTTTAAAATGGAGCTGGTAGTTCACAAGATTAACACCTTCAAAGTGATGTGTAAAATTCCATACTTAAATATGTTTTATGATAATACCTTTTGTGTGATATTTTCTGATGTGGATCCAACTCGTCCAACAGCGAGGAACACATAGTTATAGAGAAAGTCTTGCGCCAGGGCCTGTATCTGCTTGGGGAAGGTGGCAGAGAACATGAGGGTCTGGCGTTCGCCCGTCTTGGGCATGGTGTAGCACTCCACTATCTTCCGGATCTGGGGCTCGAAGCCCATGTCCAGCATGCGGTCCGCCTCGTCCAGCACCAGGTGGCGGCAGTGGTCGAGGGCCACGCGCCCGCGGACCAGCATGTCCCCCAGCCGGCCCGGCGTCGCCACCAGCAGGTGGCAGCCGCGCTCCAGCTCGCGGAGCTGCTCGTGGATCGGCGAACCACCGTATCTGTAACCAAGGTTACCAACCATCAAAAATAAAAAAAAGCTAGTCATAAACACGTAAAATCGCTATCATTACTATAAAAATCTAACAAAAATGAAGAATAATTTACGTTTTATGATAATCTCTATAACTCTATAGCCAATTTTATAACATGATATTAAGCAATGTTAATTTTTAGCAAGGTTACCCTGGGGGGTTAATTTATCCTGAACCCCATTTACTTTCTATCACCTATTAGAACTAACGCGCCGCGGCGCAGGTCAAACTATAATAGCGCGGTCCTCTTATTTAAACAACAGACATTAATAGAGGTTACATTACTACATTCAAATAAAATTACAGCAAAACTGATGCAGTACATACTCCTAGTAGTTTTTCCGTGAAAGAGCAAGAGACAGACAGATCGAGTTACTATCTTATTTATAATATTAATAGGGATTTCAATATTCAAAAAATCACAGCTCTGACACCGTTACTTAAATTATTAGCATGACGGATTATAGTCTCAAAAGGACAGAGATAGTGGTCGCATTTATGAATTCTGCATATTTACTCCCGGTTTGAAACTCACACTTAGCATTATTTGACTATTTTTCGAAGCAACATTGATCGAGTAGATTTAAACAAACCTAAAAAAATCGGAAAAAGTGTTGCATATATGGGGTTTGCGCCACCTAACAAACCTTTAAAATTTGTTAAAAGTAACCGTTCATGTGTCCATTTCACAATTTTTATGTTTGCAAGCTATCCCACATACAATTTAAAATCATTAGAAATTCAATTACTCACACAACACAGGGTCTCACACGGGCGCGGTACGCAAACTTCCTAGCCTCATCGTAGATCTGAGTGGCGAGCTCGCGCGTCGGGGCCAGCACAAGACCCAACGGCATTTGCTTGCGACGGTTCTGCGACCTTAAAAAAAACACAAAGATTATTTTATATTTTAAAACACCAATCAGATGTGCAAGATTTATACACTACCGTGAGGGAAAACATCGAGATGCAACCTGCACATCGATATAACCGATGTGTCAAACCTGCCAAGCCGCCTTGGACAAGCGTGGTGGGTTTGCCGGTGTCCGTTTCCCCTATAATGGGAGGCCCAAGCCGTGAGACTTTTGTGGACTGATACTATTATATACACTACTGTTTTGGCAATGCTATCTCTTGGTTCCGAATTTTATATTTCTAGCCATAAAAGTTTCTGTCATATTTAATTATGACATCTGTGTGCTACAGCCGATTATCTTACAACGAAACTATTATACTAATTGGGATATTGATATCCAGTAGGACCTTGATAAACTGGACAAGCAAAAAAAAGGCTCACTTTGCTCATTATTAACTCGTCCAGATTATGGTCTGCAATATTCCGTAATAAAGTAAATAAAGACAAGTAGACAAATAAAACAGAAGTCTATACTATAATAAATCTGTAATTCATTCAGACCACCAGATTCCAAATTTTTTTTTTTCATTCTTTCTGATAGAAGAGCACAACGTAAAAACTACTGATCCGATTTAAATTAAACTGGACATAGAGTTAGCTTATATCCTGGGGCGTAACATAGGATACTTTTTGACCTGATAATTGACGTTTCCATGGGATAGTCAAAAATAATGAACAAGACGGCGCTACCATCGCGTCTTTTTTGGAAACTACTAAATATAATATATAAATGAAACTCGATATAGTGCCTAAAATCCGAGTTAACACTTATGAATACATTTTTTCCTAAAAAATACGTTATTTTCATAGATTATCTATGTTGTCATAAATAACAAATCATTTATTGTATTACTTCAAATCGGGTTGGCTTCGACTCTGTGTAGACTATGGATTTAGTTTCTTTGTCATTTTAGTGAATTTAACAAAAAAACAAAGTTTTGGGTTTAAAAAATTACAGAATTTAACCTCATTTAACCAACAAATTCGTTATTTTCGCCCATTTCAAAGCAGTGTTTAATAAGGTCCTGATTAACCCGCAATCACGATTTTAGCCGGGGGTCCGAATTGACAAGACCCTACTGCATATATAAATAGAATAATCTTAATTAGGACTTTTTCTGATTGCCCTTTATGTCTCTAGACTTCGCAACTGTTATTGAATCCCAAGGTTATGCTATACTCTGATTTTTAATTACTTTTTTTATGTCCAAGCTTGGAGCAACTCAACTGTGCGTTGAATCATATAGAATTTCTATAGGAAATCTGTAGTTCAGCTCAGTGGTGAGTCGTTGATTCAATTTAAAAAACTCACTTAAGAATCAAAACAAGGTTGACCGCTGCTGTCATTTTAGTCTATGTAATTAAAAATTAGTATAGTTATATTAAATGTATGTACGAGTAATATACAATGGACCATTTTGAAGCCCATCCCAGACCATAGTAAATAACAGAAAATTTCTTTACGAAATTCACCATGTCACAAATCGAACCCGAAATCTCTGTATTAGACTGAGGTCCACTTAACCACTGAGACCATAATAAGGTGTTTTATTTATTTATATTAATTCATTAACAAAAAACATTTGTGTCTGAAATATGTAGTCGTAATTACCATTATAAATAAAATCTAATTTACAATAAACATTAATTTTATAAATATGTCGATAGGAAGGCATTTTTATGTAATCATATGTTGAGTGGACTCACGCGTGCTTGACGGGCCCCGCCTCGTACATCTGGTTGAGTATGGGCACGAGGAAGGCGGCCGTCTTGCCGGAGCCGGTCTGCGCGCACGCCATCACGTCCCTGCGCCCGAGCACAATCGGGATCGCGTACTTCTGCACCGGCGTCGGCTTGTCGTAGCGAGCGAGGGCTATGTTCGTGCGCATTAATTCCGTCAGGTTAACATCCTCAAACTGAAAACAGAACATCGCACACAATTAGCTTCCAGTTTCATTGGAGTATACTCCTTAAGATTAATAAGCCCTCACTATGAAAAGTTTATGAGTGGTGAAATGATACAATTGTAGCTCGTACTAACATTGCATTTTTTTTAAACACCTCAAAAATGAAGCAAATAAAATTTGGCTATAGAATCATTATGTAAAGCACTTAATCAAAAAATGTCTACATCTTGTGCCAAGGAATTCAAGGAAAACGTAAATTACTATACATTATTTTGTTGTTGTTACAATGTTTATGGTAATTTTTATGTTTTTCTTGGCACCGACTTCAAGGTGTTGTAGAACATTTTATTTTTGCGTTTTAGCTTGCAGCTTCTCCAATGCGAAAACGATAGCTATATATGAAACAGAAGCATATTTAGAAAACTTTTTCGAGTGCAACTGGAAGTTCATATGCACTTATGAACCTCAAATTAGTGCCATCAAATTTCAATAAAAACACGTATTTATCATGGTAACGCAAAAGAAATTTCGCTACCACACGCTGGTCAGTGAATAAATGTATATCAGTCGTTTCTGGCACTCGCCAGCCTCTGACGCGGCGCGGATCGGGCATTGTGGTTTATGGAAATCCAACTGCTCGACGCGACCTTCGACCGCTGTTGTCTGTTGTTTTAGAAGCACTTACATGCTTGACGAAAATTGTTTAATAAAATGATTACACTCGACGTTTGCATTCACCAGCAGCATTCTCGATTGATTCAACTACGATTGTCAATGTTTTCTAAATATGACGCATCTCATCAGTATACGCGGTAGTGCTATTTATCGTTATTGATTTCCATTGAATGCTTTCCTAATCCTAGTAAGTCTAGTAAAGCACATTATTGATCTTAATTAGGTACCTACTAGTTTTAGGATTTTATAAACTTCACAATATTCCAATACTTTTCTATTTGATTTCGAAGATTTTTGTGCTATACCTTCAGTACCCAGGGTCAAATAGCAATGAAATTTATATAGACTGGTCCTTTTTTGCACTTGGACTAAGAAGTGCAAAAACGCAACTTTACAGGAGCGCAATTTAAAGATTCTAAAGTTTGTATCTTTGACATTCAACAGCAATCATAAAAATGATGAAATGTACTACCTAAATATCATTGGAAAAGGACTGTGTAACAGTTTTAATGTTTTTATATTTTAGAAAATAATGTCAGTTGTATTTGCGTAGCCTATCCTTTAAGTATTAAAACATGCAAAATAATACAAGTGATCTCTTGTATATATGTTCTGATTTTTTTTTGCAAACCAAAATAAATGGAAGGACACACACTATTGTATATTATTGTTCATACTGATAAATAATTAAAGCTATTAATATAAAAAATAATGTTATGTTATCATTAAAATAGGTAACTGTTAACAATTGCATAAAGAAATCGTAAAGCCAATGCACTTGTACCAATGTAACATACTCACGATGTAGTGGCACCGCGAGCATACATATGAGAAGGTTACTTACTTGGATTGTAACTATCTACATTGGTGCCATTGACTTACAGCAATATTGATAGTTGTGTGGTTTAAAATACTGTCAATTTCAACAAATCACAAGTCTGTATCTTTAAAACCAATTGGTATTTGAAAATAAAATTTATTGGATATAAAATAGAGGTTATTATAAAGCTTTATTATTGATTTTAAAAAAATATATAACTGCTTATTGATGTTAAAAAAAACATATTTCGTCCAATTGGTTGGTTGTAGCAGTGTACATAGGACCCGACGATATGGAACCATTATTAAACTATACTGAAACCAACACATCCTTCACCACCACATCAAAAAAATTCATTTCATAGTTTAAAAAATTGATTTTGAAAGTAAGTAACTATTTGTTAGTGCAAAATATCAGACTGTATTTGCAGGGGAAATAATCATAGCAAATAATTATCACAAAAGGAGAGCATTAAACTCAATACTTTAACCCAGAAAATGGGATATGAATGTTTCGATGAGATATGAACACTAAATACATACATAAGCTAAATATAATGTTTTGAAATATAACTGTAAATACTGACACTTGTAATGAAGTCCGGCACACGGTCGCCGCTCGCCTCGACCGGTATATCCTCATATTTCGAGAAGTTAATTCCCGTGTTACCAGTGCCAAACAGCTCCAACTCCTGCCGCTCGTCGCGAGGTAACGGGATCGTCCAATCATTCTGGAAATTAAATTATGGAAGAGATAAATTAAAAAACACATATAACACTAAGGGGATCAATAAGTCCCGGGACTGACACATAGATGGCGGTGCCAACAAAAGTTCCGCATTATTTCTCATGAGTACCAACCTTCAAAAGATATCTATTACAATTTTATGACATTCTGATGTTTGGTCCACGAGTAACGAGTATAGATAGTTCAATCCACGAAGACGCGCCCCACTTTTTTCCCGTATCACTGATAGCGCAAGTGTGCGAAGCAATTATCAATGTGTTTGTTCTATCATTATGCACTTATTAGCGATGTAGTCTCACGCACACAAAAATAAAATTAGCACATAAATCAGCTGTCAAGCTGATCATCTGGAAAGATGCTCTACTTAAATATTTTAGAAAGAAACAAAAGTATTTATTTAGTACAAGGAAAATAATACTAAACAGTAAAAGTAGTAAGAAACAAATTAATGTGTATACACATTAATTAAAACATTACAATTGAATTATTTAAAATTGTATATGTATAAACAAAAAAAAGTTAGTGTTAAAGTTTTTAGTTCGATCCATTAGCAGTTCGTCTTAATAGCCCAGTCCTTTTTGTTTCCATTTTCTTTTCAAAAGTCCTACACTCACAAATATTTAAAAAGGAAGTAATTATAAATAAAAATCGATCTCTTCAAATATAAAAGTAGATATTTATTCAAGATTATTCAGTATCTTCACTTATTTCAGAGTCCGAAGTATCACCGATATTTATAACAAAATTAAAGTCTAAATCAAAGTATTTTAGATATTCGTTTTCTATATCTTCTACATGCCGACATGTATTTGCCCAAACATCATTAGTTATTTGTTGAAAAGCTTCATTTAAAATAGGCATTAGTGTGGTATAATTTTGATCGACATTGCGGCTAGCAACGTAATTTTTTGCTATGCCCCAAATATTTTCTATTGGATTAAGTTCTGGGTGATATGGTGGGAGACGTAATACTGTAAAATTATGTTCTTTTAATAAATCATCGACTTTATACTTGCGAAAATTTTCTTTATTTTTTAATATTAAATCGTATAATTCTACTTTTTTAAATGTCGGTTCAAATGTGATATTTTTTGCGGTGAGCCAACTTTGCATTTCAGATTTGTTAGAGTTAGACGTCGGTATTTTTTCCGAAGTAGAGTTGTGATAGGCTGCGTTATCCAAAACTACCACAGCATCCTTCGGAAGATTAGGTATTAATTTTTCTTTTAACCATTTTAAATAATTCTCTGTGTTCATGTTATCGTGGTAGTCGCCTGTTTTAATCTCTGCCCTGTACGTTAGCAACGCATTTGGTATAAATCCTGCAACACTTCCGGCGTGTATCATAATTATACGCACTCCTTTAGACAGTTTTCGTTTTATTCCCATATTTGAATCTTTTCTAGACCATGATTTATTTTGCACATGGTCGGAATGTACATATGATTCATCAGTATAAACAATAGGCTTACCTTCATTGCGCAAAGATTTCACCTGTTTTAGGTATTTTAGTCGTAATAATTGAATTTCATGTCTTTCTGTTAGCGTCTTTCTGTTATTCTCAGTTTTGCACCATTTATATCCTAGTTTAATTAACAAAGTTCTTAAGGTTACATCCATTGAATTGTATACGATCTCTTAAAATACTTTGTAATCGCAATAATGTTGGAAACTGATGGTGCTCTCTATGAAAGTCTTCTATGCTTTTTCTGACTACTCCTATATCAAAATCATCTAAATTTATTTTTCTTGGTTGTATCTTTCTTTTTTTCATAGGTGACGTAAACACTACCGTACTTGTTTTCGCAAAGTTTGAGTGTGACGTAGTTGCCTCATTTGCAACACATTCAACATTTTCCTCATCCAAAGAAGCTGCGACCTCCCCTTGAGCCTTTTTTTACACGCTTTATATTAGCTTCACTTGTATGTCAGTATGTCTGTAACTGTTGAAATGTTCAAATTCGCGCCTTTTATAAATGTGTGTGAAATTGTATTTTAGTTTTTCTAAGGGTTGGCAACACCGCTCTCTCTGCGTCCTCTCGTCTTATCGAAAAGTGCTTACTAATTGAAATAATCTTTCTATAAAATTAAATATAAGTTATTTCGTTGTGCAAGCTTGTTTTATTAAAACTCTGCAACAAAGGTTATGCACCCAGCATACGGTGCGCGTACAAGCTTGCACATATAAAGAAATCGCGAATCTAAAAGTCAAACTACCACGCGTCGTAGATTGTCCGTCATTTGACCTTCACCAAAAACGAAGAAAATGTCCTCAAACAGCAATTTAGCTTTAATTGAAAGGCTAACCGGGCGTGATAACTTCGCAAGCTGGAGATTTGCGGTGAAAACATATCTCCAACATGAAGAATTGTGGGACTGCGTGGAAGGCAAAAGCGACTCGGTCGACACCAAGCGTGACACAAAGGCAAGGTCAAAAATCATACTGCTAGTGGATCCAGTGAACTATATTCACGTTCAAGAAGCCACAACGGCAAAAGAGGTATGGCAAAATCTTTGTAAAGCTTTTGATGACTCCGGTCTTACTCGCAGAGTTGGCTTATTGAAAGATCTGATTACAACTACACTCGATACTTGTCAGAATGTAGAAGAATATGTCAATAAAATAATTTCAACCGCTCACAAATTAAGAAACATAGGATTTAAAGTTGATGAAGAGTGGCTAGGTACATTGTTGCTAGCCGGACTTCCAGACCAGTATAAGCCCATGATAATGGCATTAGAAAGCTCTGGCATAGCAATACCTGCGGACCTAATAAAAACAAAGCTTCTACAGGAAATTAAAAATCCTGAGACATCTGTCTTCTATGTTAACAAATCAAAGTTTAAGAGAAATACAAACAAGAAATTCTCCGGTAAAGGCCCACGATGCTTTTCTTGTAATAAATATGGCTATTTAGGTAAAGATTGTAGAAATACAAAGAAACAAAATGATTCAAGTTATGTTGCAGTATTTTCAGCATCATTTAACAATGATTCTTCATGGTATATCGACTCAGGAGCATCTATGCATATGACAATGAACAAGGATTGGATTTATGATGAAAAAATGCCCCCAATTGACAATATCAAGGTTGCCAACAACAAAGTTTTGAAAGTAGCAAGTTGTGGTAAGGTAAATTTAAATATCATACAACCAAATGGCATTACAAGCACCATACAGGTAAATGATGTTCTATATATACCAGAGTTATCTACAAATTTACTATCTGTTAGTCAAATGATTAAAAATCAATGTAAAGTGGAATTTGACAACAAAGGTTGTAATATTTTCAATAAGAATTCAGAAAAAGTGGCCTCAGCTAAACTTGTTAACAATATGTACAGGCTTAACCTATGTACAGGTCAAGCATACATTTCAGAACATAAAAACAATGATTTCTACTTGTGGCATCAGCGCATGGGACATCTGAATTTCAGCGACTTAAAGAAATTGGAAAGTCATGTTCAAGGCGTGAAAATATCTCCGTGCAACAATGACATGATCTGTGTCTCCTGTCTTGAAGGTAAGCAGACGAGACAACCATTCAATAATGAAGGTTCCAGAGCCCGTTCATTGCTAGAAACCATTCATTCAGATTTGTGTGGTCCGATGGAGACAAAATCACTGGGAGGAGCAAGGTATTTTCTCACTTTTATCGATGACTATTCTAGAAAATTGTTTGTATACATTTTGAACTCCAAATCAGAATGTTTAAACAAATTCAAAGAATTCAAAAATCTTGTAGAAAATCAATTAAACTGTAAAATAAAAATTTTGCGTACAGACAATGGAACAGAATATACAAATAAAAATTTTAAGGATTTTTTAAAATTATCAGGAATCAAGCATCAAACATCAACTCCTTACACACCACAACAAAATGGCTTAGCCGAGCGAATGAATAGAACATTAGTAGAAAAAGCTAGGTGTATGTTAATAAATGCTAATTTGCAGAAAAATATGTGGGCAGAGGCAACTATGACTGCAGCATATATTACAAATCGGACACCAACGAGAGCTCTGGACTATGCAACACCTCAAGAAAAGTGGTCTGGTAAGAAACCTGACATCAGCCACATGAGAGTCTTCGGAAGTGAGGTAATGATGCACATTCCTAAAGAAAAATTAAGAAAATGGGATTCAAAATCACGTAAAATGATATTTTTAGGATATTGTGAAAATACAAAAGGATACAGGTTGTTTGATCCCATATCGAAATTCATCACTAAAAGTAGAGATGTAGTTTTTCTAGAAAGCTCTGTAAAGAAAAATATAGTTCCAATGTCACTTGAAAACACAGAAAATTATAATTACATAACAGATGAAGACAGTGATGACTCATCTGTACAAACAATAACAGAACAAACTGAAACAACAGTTTCCGATGAATCTGAATATTTACCTGAAGAACCGATAGAGCATTCGCAAATATTAAAAAAGTCATTGCGTCCAAGGGACAAAGTCAAAAAACATAATGTTAATACTTTCTTATGCAATAGCGCTAATGATTATATCTATAATACTCCACAGACATACAAAGAGGCTATTACATCTTTAGACTCTGACTCATGGATACAATCTATAAATGAAGAACTTCAGGCACATGAACAGAATGGAACATGGGAACTAGTCGAGAAACCATCAGATATCAAAATCATCGGCTGTAAATGGGTCTTTAAAATAAAGGAAGAACCATCCGGACTCCGATACAAATCCAGACTATGTGCTAAAGGGTTTGCACAAAGAAATGGTATAGACTACACTGAAACATTCTCACCAACTGTAAGGTATGATTCAATACGAATATTGTTATCAGTTGCAGCTCAACATAATTTACAAATGATGCAGTTTGACATCAAAACTGCTTTCCTACATGGTGACCTACAAGAAGACATATACATGACACCACCAGAGGGCCTTGAGGTTCAACAAAATAAAGTTTGTAAATTAAGAAAATCAATATATGGCCTCAAACAAGCTTCAAGATGCTGGAATGCCAAGTTTGATTCTATTTTGAAAAAGTTTGGCTTCCAAAATAGTCATGCTGACAAATGTGTCTATGTGGGATGCATCAGAGGATGTAAATTGTACTTATTACTCTATGTTGATGATGGACTATTATTATCAAAAGACATCAAAATGATAAATGAATTTTTAAATGAGTTAAAGAATATATTTGATATAAAAACATTTAAGCCAATAAACTTTGTAGGAATGCAAATTGAACAAAACAATAATTATATTTTTATTCATCAGACTAAGTATATTGAAGAATTATTGAATAAATTCAACATGAATGAAACTCATCCAAACAGTATAGATAGTTCAATCCACGAAGACGCGCCCCACTTTTTTCCCGTATCACTGATAGCGCAAGTGTGCGAAGCAATTATCAATGTGTTTGTTCTATCATTATGCACTTATTAGCGATGTAGTCTCACGCACACAAAAATAAAATTAGCACATAAATCAGCTGTCAAGCTGATCATCTGGAAAGATGCTTTACTTAAATATTTTAGAAAGAAACAAAAGTATTTATTTAGAACAAGGAAAATAATACTAAACAGTAAAAGTAGTAAGAAACAAATTAATGTGTATACACATTAATTAAAACATTACAATTGAATTATTTAAAATTGTATATGTATAAACAAAAAAAAAGTTAGTGTTAAAGTTTTTAGTTCGATCCATTAGCAGTTCGTCTTAATAGCCCAGTCCTTTTTGTTTCCATTTTCTTTTCAAAAGTCCTACACTCACAAATATTTAAAAAGGAAGTAATTATAAATAAAAATCGATGTCTTCAAATATAAAAGAAGATATTTATTCAAGATTATTCAGTATCTTCACTTATTTCAGAGTCCGAAGTATCACCGATATTTATAACAAAATTAAAGTCTAAATCAAAGTATTTTAGATATTCGTTTTCTATATCTTCTACATGCCGACATGTATTTGCCCAAACATCATTAGTTATTTGTTGAAAAGCTTCATTTAAAATAGGCATTAGTGTGGTATAATTTTGATTGACATTGCGGCTAGCAACGTAATTTTTTGCTATGCCCCAAATATTTTCTATTGGATTAAGTTCTGGGTGATATGGTGGGAGACGTAATACTGTAAAATTATGTTCTTTTAATAAATCATCGACTTTATACTTGCGAAAATTTTCTTTATTTTTTAATATTAAATCGTATAATTCTACTTTTTTAAATGTCGGTTCAAATGTGATATTTTTTGCGGTGAGCAACTTTGCATTTCAGATTTGTTAGAGTTAGACGTCGGTATTTTTTCCGAAGTAGAGTTGTGATAGGCTGCGTTATCCAAAACTACCACAGCATCCTTCGGAAGATTAGGTATTAATTTTTCTTTTAACCATTTTAAATAATTATCTGTATTCATGTTATCGTGGTAGTCGCCTGTTTTAATCTCTGCCCTGTACGTTAGTAACGCATTTGGTATAAATCCTGCAACACTTCCGGCGTGTATCATAATTATACGCACTCCTTTAGACAGTTTTCGTTTTATTCCCATATTTGAATCTTTTCTAGACCATGATTTATTTTGCACATGGTCGGAATGTACATAGGATTCATCAGTATAAACAATAGGCTTACCTTCATTGCGCAAAGATTTCACCTGTTTTAGGTATTTTAGTCGTAATAATTGAATTTCATGTCTTTCTGTTAGCGTCTTTCTGTTATTCTCAGTTTTGCACCATTTATATCCTAGTTTAATTAACAAAGTTCTTAAGGTTGTTTTACATCCATTGAATTGTATACGATCTCTTAAAATACTTTGTAATCGCAATAATGTTGGAAACTGATGGTGCTCTCTATGAAAGTCTTCTATGCTTTTTCTGACTACTCCTATATCAAAATCATCCAAATTTATTTTTCTTGGTTGTATCTTTCTTTTTTTCATAGGTGACGTAAACACTACCGTACTTGTTTTCGCAAAGTTTGAGTGTGACGTAGTTGCCTCATTAGCAACACATTCAACATTTTCCTCATCCAAAGAAGCTGCGACCTCCCCTTGAGCCTTTTTTTCTCTTAAAATTCTAGTCACTGTGCTTTCAGAAACACCAACAGCCTGCGCTGTTCGCCAACGTGCATCGGTTATTCTTTCTGCTTTGTTATTATTCGCTTCTTTTTTCATAAATTCATATACTTTTGAGATTATATCTCTTGCCTGAAAAAAAATTTGATTCGTGTATAAGGAAGGTAGTTTTATATTCTAATACTGTGCGATAAAATATTATTCATACCTGGCTCTTCAGTACAGTCCGCTGCGTTTTTTTAGACATTTTAAATATAATGTAAGTAGAGCAACTTGCAATTCAAGTCTGAGAGAGAGAGCGATATAATTCAGAGATAGTCGTGTACACCGAACGGGAGTTGGCTCGAGACTGCTGTCCGGGCTTAAAGCCCCTCACCCCGCGCCTTCCCTTTACAGAATGTAGTGGGGCGCGTCTTCGTGGATTGAACTATCTATATACCTGCTGATCCTCATGTAACTTTGGAGAAGAGTTCATGTTTGGCGAACAAAGAAATCCCATACAGGGAAGCCATTGGCTCTCTTATGTTTGCAGCAATAGTTACTCGGCCTGATATCATGTTTGCAGTCAGTATGGTCAGCCGATTCCTCAACTGTTACAACCATACACATTGGAATGCTGTCAAAAGAATTTTAAAATATTTAAAAGAAACAAAACATCTTGGTTTATGTTACAGATCTGACCAACCTAGCATTATACAAGGTTTCAGTGATGCGGACTATGCAAATGATTCAGAGACCAGACGTTCTACAACAGGATATGTATTTATGAAGAATGGAGCTGCCTTGACGTGGAGCAGTCAACGCCAGTCAACTGTCGCCTTATCAACAACAGAAGCAGAATTTATGGCTGCTTGCTGTGCTACCAAAGAAGCACTATGGATCAAACAGTTAATGACAGATATTGGTGAATATCAACAGGACTATATATGTCTCAATATTGATAATCAAAGTACTATTTGTCTTATAAAAAATTCAGAATATCATAAAAGATGTAAACACATAGATATAAAATTTAACTTTATCAGAGAGAAATATTCATTAAATTTAATAGATATACAATATGTGAACACTGAAAATCAATTAGCCGATATATTTACAAAACCACTAGTTAAATTAAAATTTTGTAATTTCAGAACTAGACTTGGTATGAATGTAAAACCTTAGATACTTTTGTTGTGAGTATAGAAACCTAATTTCATTGTTCAATTATTGATATCTCTGTTATAAATTTACTTTAAGTTATAAAAGGCTTAAATTTAGTGGAAGTGTTGAAATGTTCAAATTCGCGCCTTTTATAAATGTGTGTGAAATTGTATTTTATGTTTTCTAAGGGTTGGCAACACCGCTCTCTCTCCGTCCTCTCGTCTTATCGAAAAGTGCTTACTAATTGAAATAATCTTTCTATAAAATTAAATATAAGTTATTTCGTTGTGCAAGCTTGTTTTATTAAAACTCTGCAACAGTAACCGACCTCGATTTTGTCCTACTTTGAACGATCAGATTTAATTCATACTTTGCACACCTGTCAAAGGTCGATGACAATGCAATAATATAGTATCATGGAGCTGATCTGATGATGGAGTGGGAAGGTGGCCATAGGAACTCCTGTACTAAACAAGATAGACCCTTCGTGTTTGGGCCCGTATGTTTATATCGCGTGACAATGCAATAATATGGTACCATGGAGCTGATCTGATGATGGAGTCGGAAGGTGGCCATAGGAACTCCTGTACTAAACAAGATAGACCCTTCGTGTTTGGGCCCGTATGTTTATATCGCGTGACAATGCAATAATATGGTACCATGGAGCTGATCTGATGATGGAGTCGGAAGGTGGCCATAGGAACTCCTGTACTAAACAAGATAGACCCTTCGTGTTTGGGCCCGTATGTTTATATCGCGTGACAATGCAATAATATGGTACCATGGAGCTGATCTGATGATGGAGTGGGAAGGTGGCAATAGGAACTCCTGTACTAAACAAGATAGACCCTTCGTGTTTGGGCTCGTATGTTTATATCGCGTGACAATGCAATAATATGGTACCATGGAGCTGATCTGATGATGGAGTCGGAAGGTGGCCATAGGAACTCCTGTACTAAACAAGATAGACCCGTCGTGTTTGGGCTCGTTTTACTTGTCTTGGCTAGCACTCTGCTGCTACATGATATGCAGGATCTCAAAAGCTTGTATTTAAAAACATTTAAACAAAAATCAACTAAAAAATGAAAAATAAATAATAGTTTAAAAAAACTAAAAAAAACACGCTTTTATAAAAAATCCAACTAAAAAAACAAAAAATAAAATTTAATATAATATAAAAAAGCGTGGGGTGTATTCAATTAATAATATAATATCTTAAAAAGCGCTTTGAATACACCCCACGCTTTTTTATATTATATTAAATTTTATTTTTTGTTTTTTTAGTTGGATTTTTTATAAAAGCGTGTTTTTTTTAGTTTTTTTATTCTCTTAAAATTCTAGTCACTGTGCTTTCAGAAACACCAACAGCCTGCGCTGTTCGCCAACGTGCATCGGTTATTCTTTCTGCTTTGTTATTATTCGCTTCTTTTTTCATAAATTCATATACTTTTGAGATTATATCTCTTGCCTGAAAAAAAACTTGATTCGTGTATAAGGAAGGTAGTTTTATATTCTAATACTGTGCGATAAAATATTATTCATACCTGGCTCTTCAGTACAGTCCGCTGCGTTTTTTTAGACATTTTAAATATAATGTAAGTAGAGCAACTTGCAATTCAAGTCTGAGAGAGAGAGCGATATAATTCAGAAATAGTCGTGTACACCGAACGGGAGTTGGCTCGAGACTGCTGTCCGGGCTTAAAGCCCCTCACCCCGCGCCTTCCCTTTACAGAATGTAGTGGGGCGCGTCTTCGTGGATTGAACTATCTATACGAGTGATTTAAGTGACGCTCTAGTCTTGATATATCCAAAACAATGTATTCGAAACAATTTCGTGTGTTGATTTATCATTGCTTTTTGATGAAAAAAAACACCATGCAAGCCCAACAACATTGGCTTGAAAAGTGTGACGGGGACTCTGCTCCATCAAATCAACCATTTGTCGGTAGTATGGCTGAGTTTAAACGTGGTCGTACAGGTCCACTGAAGATGCTGAACGCTCCAGACAGCCAAATGAGGTGGTTCAACCGGAAACCATCAAAAAACTCCGCCAAATCCTTTTTTGAAAACCGTAAATTAAAATTGCGTGAGATAGCTGACATCTTAAAGGTATCATACGGCAGTGTGTACGCTATTTTGCATATTTGACTTTGAGGAAGCTGTTGTCAAAGTGGGTGCCGCGTTTGCTCACGGCGGATCAAGGACGACAACCTGTCGTTGGTTCCGAGCGCTGTTTGGAGCTAAGAATTAGGCTTCAAATTGCTTCCGCACCCACCATGTTCACTGCATCTGGCCCCCAGCGACTACTACCTGTTTGCAGACCTCAAAAAATGCTCTAAGGAAAGAGATTCTACTCCAACGAAGAAGTCATCGCCGAAACGAATGCTTATTTCGAGGTCAAAGATGAATCGTTCTACAAGAAAGGTATTGAAATGTTAGAGAGGCGCTGGACTGATTGTGTTGCTCTTGAAGGAGACTATGTTGATGAATAAAGTAGAATTTTGACAAAACAATGTGTTTTTCTTGGTTAGTCCCGGGACTTATTGGTCCATGTAATATGTAGGTAGTAGAATTTATTATTCGCACCGTTGGTAGAAGAAAGTCGCAAGTGAAATTACTTCAAAAATGTTTTATTTCACTATTCGATAAAGGACATTATGATACATAATATGCTCAACAAGTTTGAAATATCCCAATAAATGACGGAGATATCGCAAATTTAGCGAAATGCTAAGAAATTTTTTTTAAATATTCACTGTCAAATTACGTAAGTTTTGTTCATACTAGGTCATTTATGAAATTTTCCCTATAAATAAAAGCTTATTATTACTTATACGCCATATTATTGAAATATACGTGCGTAAACTAACTTACATACTTTTGTCACGATATTTGTTTGATAGATAAACGCGCAAGTCTAGTTACGTATTTCTTCCACTAAGTTTTTATCTTTATTTTTTAAGTAAACACAATTACGTGTTTGTTGTTCGCGACGTTTTACAATTATTCAGACGCAATTTTATAAGTTCGTTTCTTCTATGTAAAATTTCGAAAGTTTTTAAATTTTACATGAAAATACCTAATTTTATATAGTATATTTTAAAAATATTTCGTAACGTAATTCCGCTTCTCACTAACATTCCGCATATCTAGTTATTGAAAATCAGTTTCGTGGACACGTCTTGCGGTGCACATTACATACATTTTAAAATATTCTTACGCGAAGTTGTGTTCGATACTGCATAGTAAAGTTATAAGAAAACGTAAACGACTTGATGTAAGTACATGGTTGCTGAAAAACTCAAGACGTCGGCCTAATTTGTTAACCTGCTAAGTCCATTTATACATAGTTTACAGGAGGAAGAAAAATATGAATTATATTATATTCTCTTTAGATATTAAGATTCTGAAAATCCCGGTGGTCCCTATAAATGTCCTTGACATTTTGCAAATGTTAATAGTTGGATGTTCAGATATAAAAAAACGTTAAAACAATTAGTTAGCAGCTTTTCGTCGTGAATTTTCAATTTCTTTAAGGGCATAGCAGTTTTTACACAGAAAATAATCATGGAATTGAAATTTATCAAGTTTATATTAAAATGTTCCATTATGAAATAGAACTAAATTTATTATTTAAATTGAACAATCAGTTTTTTAAACTAGGAATCATTGTTTCAATGGATGGGATGGTTGTTTTAGACGTCTCAATATGTTAGGAGGTCCCAAATTTAGAGTTTAAAAATATTTTTCCACCTACTTTGACCCTTTCATCATTTTCTTTAAGATGATAAACAAAGTTATTAGAGCTCTTTGTGTTTTTGGTTTATTCATAGCCGTACTGTGTTAATAGTATTACCTAATCGTTGACTACGGTTTTCTTTTCACCCCAAGACGCAAAAATTTAATTTAAAATATCTTGTCTTAAATCTTTATTTATTGTTTCATACTTTAAGGTGCTACTACCGTACTTCCCAATATTAAAGCAGAATCTCAGTTTAATAAAACATCTTTCATTTGGTTCATTATAAGTCTAACAGCATTCTATCTTCTCTCTCACAAAGTCTCTTTTACCCTTTTCTATTCTTTGTTTATTCTTTTCCAGAATCCATTTATTTTTATCAACTTCAAAACGTATGTTTCGTTATTACTTTTGTTTATTGTAGTAGGGGGATTCTGAATCATAATCTTAGAATAAGGACAAATTTCTTGTCTGTATCACTATAAAATATTGGGAGATTACGTACATAATGAATAGTTTCAAACACAAGTAGATATATTTTGTATGAGCTGAAATGCATATTAGCCACTAATAATATGCTAGGAATTGCAACTGGGGTGTCAGAAATTATTTGAAATGGATTTAGGTCTTCTTCATAAGATATTGTTTCTAATCTGATGTATCTGAACTGTTTATGTTTTCAGAACTCAAAATATTAGCTGCTTGTACCATTACAAATTGAAATAGAACTGTATTTCAATTTGTAATGCTATTGTAATTAAATTCTCATTTGAAATGGGACTATTATAAAAAGAACTTATAGAGCTGGGGTAGGACCCCAGAGAAGAAATTGTATCCTTGTTTTCCGTGATTAAAGTATTTTTTGGAAAATCAGTTAGGGATATAATATTGATATTGCCATTTGTCTCAATAAATTTTGTTAAAATTGTCATCTGTTGTGCCATGCATAATCTCCCTTGATTTTGGATATTCTAACTGAATTCTCTGAAAAGGAAGAGATGTTATAGGAGATCCGTGTAGCTGTAAGAAGAAGTGTAACGAAAAATAGATAATTTTGAAAGAATTGCTGTTTTCAATTATTATTGGAGTTTGGGAAATCATGAGCGTCATTGGGATTATATTTTAAGATTTGTAAAGACTAATCCTAAACGTATGACACAGGTAGATTCGAAAAGACAGAGAACACAGATTTTGGAATATACATTGCCAAAAATTTAAATATGAAAACGTAGTGACTGTTTGCAACAAGATGTTTTTGCAGACTTTGCACATTAATGACAAGATTGTCTACACAGCTATTGATAAACAAGAGAGGACGACAGTGAAAGATTTACGAGGATGTCATTCTTACCGACCTAAAAAAGTAGACGATGATACTATAGAAAGCAATCATTGATCATTAATTAAAGTGATTCATTTTTTTAACAGACTTCCAAAAGGAGGAGGTTCTCAACTTGGCCGGTATGTGTTTTTTTCTATGTATGTACTCCGATTACTCTGAGATTTATGATCCGATTTACGTGATTCTTTTTAGTTCGACGCGGAATAGTTGCCATTTGGTCCCCTAAAAATTTAAACAAAACAGTTTTTTTATGTTCCTGTAAAGTTCATGTTTTTCACTTGCGTCCTTTTTCTACGTATGGTGCGTATTGATTATTACATGATTTTTTTCATTATTTGGCTATAAATTGTTTGTAGTAATATTTTTGACAGAAACCACCGGTTTTATATATGACCTTCAAAATTGTTCTCTAGTGGAACTTACTTTGAATAACTACTTTTAAATAATTAAATTTAGAACAGATAACTTTTTTTTATTGCAAAGCTGGCAAACAGCCAGACGGTTCAACTAATGCAAGTGCCTTTTTAATCTTTTTGAATAAGCGACCCTTTACAGGTTGAAAAATTTTGGCGACCCCCTTGGCATATAAACACACAAAAAGTTAGCCATTTCAAAGACTATGTTTATGTTTTCTCTATTTTGTTACTTATATTCATTATTAAGACCTATACACTACAAAAAGCTGCACCTATAGACGTCTGCTACAACAATCGCGAAGCCAACGTGTGGCGAGGGAAAATTGGATAGGAGGTGAAGTGGGCCATTGGAACTCGCACATCGCACGAAACACGATTAGCCGTTTCACGCCAATATTCTGTCAGAGCGTGGTATCACTACAATCGAGACGGCCCTAGGAGCTGTAATCAAAATGTAGTGATGCAAGCGTTACCATGTAAGCAAAGGGATGAACGCGTGCATACCTCGTCCCTGCGGGAGCTCGAGCGACGAACGTCGTCGTAGCCCCAGCGGGAGTTGCCGCGGTCGTCGGCGCGTGGCTCCGGCTCCTTCCAGCGGTCGTTCCGCGGCGGCGGCGGTTCGTTGTACTCCTCGTCGCGGCGCACGTCGCGGTCTCGCGGCGGCGCGCTGGTGCCGCTTCCGCCACCCCCGCCCCCGCTCCCGCTCCCGCCCCCGCCCCCGCCGCCGCTGGCGCCACCCGCGCTGCTGCGCCCACCACGCTCACTCCATTTCTCTGATTCTGTCCAGCGATCTGTGTCACCATTTTGCTGCCCACTGTCACGACCTAATAAGACAGAGATGTCACAAGTCTTCACATAATCTCACCACATATTGATATACCTGTACAGTGTAGTAGTAAGTATTTGAAAGTAACAATTTTATTAACAAGTGCCATGATAGGTATGGTGAACAAAAGCTTTTTGGTTCAAAACACAAAAAGCACTTTTTTCAATAAGTGTCTATATTTTTTTTTCTTTTCAGTTGTTCATATTAGACAGAAATTTTGAAAATCCCAAATAGTATTTTGATTTAAAAAAAACTGGTATAATTTGCAACCTGATATATACTGCCACATCTAAAACATTTAATATTTTAAAACTTAATTTTAGATATTAAATTGACTATAACATTTAAGCTGTATTGAATAGTGTAATTGCATTTTTGCAGTTATGCAATTGTAATGAATAATAATACTGTGTATTGTACCAGAATGATCTTCTAAGAAAAAATAATGTACAGATAAAGTTAAATTAAAGTTTTTGTAGTTGTAGAAGTAGTAATAAATGCTTATTTATATATTTATATCTGCCACTAATTTATATTGAAATGTTATATTTACATCTATAAATAAAATACTTATGTGCATTATATATCTATACTATAATAAGTATAGGTTTGTACAATGCGTTTAAAAATGTCCAATAAATCAGAGGGGGCTAATTCAGACCAGGATATTTCGAAAATATAAATATAACATTTTTAGAAATTTTGTGTCTGTCTATTAGAGCATCCCATCAAAACTACTGAACAGATTTAAATGAAACTCGACGTAGAGCTAGCTCATACCTCGTGGAATAACTAAGGATAATTTTTACCCCCATTAATAATGTTATTTCCACAGGATAGAAATAAGATAAAAAGAATCGAAAAATACAGTGCTGTGATCTTATATTTTTGAAAACTACAGAACATATATTCAAATGAAATTTGACACAGAGCTGCCTTTATATGCTGAACCAACACTTAAGGATACTTAAATAGAAAATAAAGTAGACCGATTAGCTAAAAGGATGGCAATGCTGCAATCACATTTTTTCAATTCACCAACAAAAATCTACATCATAGGTCATAGGAAAAATTAATTCATTGTGTTCCTTCAAACCGGGTCGGCTTCGACTCATCTGTTTTGCTAGGCTAGTTTTGACTATCCCCCGGTTTCTATATTTTACCGACGGTTGTCTGTAATAGTAACTGATTGATTTTGAAGCTACCAATAACCGATGGTTGAGAGGGCTATATGAGCGTTTCACAAGCTCATTGGCAATTAGTAATACTATCGGTTTTCAGTAACTAATTCCCTCCCAAGCGTTTTGCTAACGTAACATAGTTCTGGTCGTAGTACACGCAACTTAATTCAATAAGTTGAGGTATAAGTACAAAATAAATACATTTTCAAAACAAGAGATCTTTTGTGAGATATGATTGTCATTAAAAATCAAGATTTCAATCACTCTGCTTTAAAAATACTTACAATTACAGAGTCATTTTATATGAATGTTGCATGAACAAAACGCAGTAATGTAAACAACATATAAACTTTTTAAATAATGATTGTTGCAATGTCACTGGATTTGTTGCTGCAAAAAAAAGATGGAACAGTGTTGTCACCTCAGTAATTTTTCGAAGTTTTAGTGATTTGTAGTTATTGTTCGCATTTTTTTTTAAATAAGACTAAAAACAACGGTTTTTATGGTTCCAGAGTAAAATGATGAAAACTTTGTGGGGAACCTTGTCCTAAATTTTGTTTCCATTCAATTATTTTAGTGAACGTTTTGTAATGCTACTGGTTCTTTTGGGATAATGTTATAGTTATTCACTGTTTTACACAGATGTAACAATGGATTTAATGTGTTAATGACGTTAAATATTTTCAGTTAGTATGTACTAATACGTTATCTATCCAATAATGTTATATTCATTGACAGTTGTAATATTTCGTAAATAAACCGGACTTGATTTTACACATTTTTATTAGCCAAATGACATGACGTGAAATTACAAAAGAACTATTTATAAATATACAATAAACCTTCAAGGTACATACATTACAACAGTGTTATTTTTAACGATATATTTAAGACGCATTAGGTCACAATAGATAACTATAGTTATCGCAGGTGAATCTCAAGAATAACAAATAACTGTAGTCTTACTATATATAACTTTCGAACCTTTGACCTTATTATTAGAAAGGTGGCATTAACCATATAAGTTGTATCTGTGCTGGCAACACAACTGAGAACTGCTGAGACCTTTGTTGTTGTTTTAAATATTTGTCGACTAAAATTACGAACATTGCGAAAACGATTAAAATTACGAAGACAACCAAAATGATTAAAATAATGAAAATTATGATAATAACCAAACTGACGAAAATGACCAAACTGACAAAAAATATGAAAATGAAAGTGATGTAAATGGCAAATATAACCAAAATGACCAAAACAACCAAATTGACAAAAATGATATTACAAAAAAAACCAAACCTATCCTACGTTCTGGGGTAACCTTTAGATAAATCTATCCCAAACTCTCTTTTCCCGAATGAAAAGTATCCAATGTCCGTCCTACATATATACCAAGTGACAGCCAAATCGACCCAATAGTTTTCCGTGAAAGCATTACAGGCAAACAGAAAAATATACGTTTATCTCGGAAACTATCCCATTTTTCGGAATAAAAGTATGCTATGTTCATCTTCGACACCAAAAAAGTATATATACTGACTTACAACTAAATAAGTCTAGTAGTTTTTTTGTGAAAGGTTAACAGACAAACAGTCAATGTTATTTTCGGATTTATAATATTAATAGAGATGAATATAAAGCAATACTTGGATTGAATTGGAATTAGAACTGTTAAAGATAAAAATATTAAATTTGAAAGATATAAATAAGAATTAAATCCAAGTCAAAAGAAGAAGTAAAAAAAATAGTTTAATTTAATTTAAAATCATGCATTAATAACGACAAAAAACCGGCAACCGACGGAAATCGGATGGTAGTAAAATTCCTATGAATAGTAGTACTGACAACTAATGGTTAAAATATTGAAACACTTCATCTGTCCTTTCCATACAAAAAGGCTACCGATCGGTTAGAAAATCCCTCCCATCGGTAGTTGGTACTTTCATGAGTAACTAGCTACGAACAGTTCATTATAGAAACATCAGTAGCGTTACCAGGCGGTGATAGTTTAACCGTCGGTAACAAAAACTAATCGTTTTTGCAATATTGAAACCGGGCATATATGGACTTAGTTTCTTTGCAAGACACAGTAATGGTTTAGGTCATATACAATTTTTTTTTAATAATATTTATAAATAAACCTAATTTAGTTTTTATGTAAGTAACGGTAAAGTTACTACCTAGGTGACTAATTTTTTACACTGCTTAAATTATGAGTGGATTCATTTTAAATTTGAGATATCTTGGACAGTTTAAAACAACTCTCTGAAGTTAATTCCAATAGTCATTGCAGCACCCTTGCTAATGTACTGCCATTGCAATTCACTAATGAATGGTTCCTATATCTTACCATCTGTTAGATTTTGAAATTACTAATAATAAATAATGTATGGATTTTGTATAAAACTAGGATTTGCCGGCAACTTCGTCCACATTTGACTTGAAATGTAATCTCTATGTAAGCTATCGTTTTAGTGAAAGCTGTATCAAAAGAAGTCAATTTTTATTCACCTGAACAACTTCAAACTGCTCCTGGGAAAAATCCTGCAGGAGTCCCGGATAAAAGTATCACACTTTTTATAACAATAAATTTGCTATGGATCAGTCAAAAAATCGGGATAAATGAGAAATAATAGTTTGGTTTAAAATATAAATAGGAGATATCTATATGGAAGAGTTTTGTACTACGTGAGGTGGAAATTTTATGTGGAGGGTCAGTAAACAAAAAGCAGTAGGCCTAAAAACATTGGATAGGAGTTGTTGATAGTTAATCATAGATGGTATTGTACATACCGCGGTCTCTGCGCGGGTATCGCGAATCGTGGCCGCGATCGTAGTCACGTTCGCGGTCACGGTCGCGGTCGTCGCGCCGACCACCACGGTCGTACCCTCTAGAGCTGCCTCCGAATGATGAACGGTTGTCACGTGACTCACTAGGACGACTGTCTAAGCTTGGTCGCTTAGACTCTTCTTCCCCTGTCAATATATAGGTATCATTAAGATGGGGAAGTCCATCATGGGGGAACTTTACATCCATGTTTGACTAACTTTCTAGTCTATTCTAGTAACTTTCTAGTCTATTCTAGTAACTTTCTAGTCTAGTAACTTTCTTCTGACAGCAAATCAATCAATAAATTGCCCTAGATTTATAGGGCAACATTTCATTCTCTCTTCAAATTGTATATGGTGTTAAATTCCGATTTCCATAAAAATGAGAGGTGTACAAAGTTACCGCATTGAAGGACTTCCCATCTTGATCTTAGTTCAAATTTCACCAATATATATAACATGTAAATAGCTGGGAAAGTAGAACCCAGGCTCCAAAGTAAACACTGTATGCAACAAGAATTAAAACAATATAATAATATATAATAAAATAAACAATAAATAATTATTCTTGTGTAAGATTATTATTATGGATTGCAATAGTTGGTAGGCATTTCTGACCTAAAATATATTATTCAAAATTTTCATGCCTCATTTTATCTTAAAACTTTACATCAATAATTTTGTTTACTCTCATTTAAATCAATAAAAAACTTTCAAAATAGTCATATAGCACTCAAGAAGATACAATACTCATAACTAGAGTGACACCACAAGGGCGCTTTTAGTCATATATTATCTCAGGAGGTCATTACACTCAGAAAATAATGAAATGATTACACAGATCAGTTACAAATTAAGTCATCATATTAGACCATAAGTTATAAAATAAATTTTTATCAGTAGTTTACAATGCTTCTGAGTACAGAATACAGATGGTCATAAAATTATCACTTTTTGTTTAATCTAATCTATACAAAGGTCAGTTTTATTCATAGAAAGTAAATTTTCTTAAAATATTAAAATTAAATATTCACATCTGTAAGAACATCATTTTTAACAGAAAATAAAAACAAAAAGATTTTTAGAATAGCATATCTCATTCCTTTTAAAAAAATATTATAAATGAACAGGGCTGCGACTTAACAATCCGGTAAACAAATTTGAAGTAGTGAGTGGGTGTAGTGGGTGGGGGGGGGGGGGGGGTATACTTACCCCCACTACAACGTGAAGGTCCGGAGGTTTTAATTTTTTTTTAATTTATAAACATAACCTCACTTATTTTTGTTGTAAAATTGTGTCACTTTTGATAATAACAAAGCGTGATTTGAGTTTATGAATGTACTCACAAATTACATATAACCACCATAACTTTTTGAAAAACTAAAACTGTTTTTAATGTAGAAATAATTCAAATGCTAGGACAGACTTGTAACACACATAAAAAGCACGAAGCCTTAAAAGTGTCGTATGAAACATTTGTTTTATTTATCAATTTAGTGGACGACTAGCAAGTTGCTTTTTTAATATCACAATAAATCAATATATTAATGATATCAATTTTAGGTACATTGCAGAACATTTTTTCTTTAATATTGGTTAAATATAAATAAATGCAATTACCTACTTAAAAAATAGTCTTTATTGGTCACCATTTTGAATGGTTTTTATGTTGATCACTGGCTTTTTTATGGACTTTGAAAAGATTTTTCAACCTTAGACTTATGATAGAAGTGCAATATTAGCGAAAAAATAAGTGAGGTTATGTTTATTAAAGAAGAAAAAATCAAGGTCTCCAGACCTTAGGGGTTGTAGTAAAGGTAAGTATGCCTCTCCCCCACCCCATTTCACCCCCCCCCCCCCGCTACTTAAAATTCGTGTACCGGAAAGCTATAGATTTACCAAGAACAGCCTTAAATTAAAATTCAAAATTTGATAAAAAGATTGTACAACAATCTAAGTAAAAAATTTACTGATAAGCCAGAAAAAGAAAGCTATATATCTTAGAGCTGGAATGCAAACACACTTTTCCAAAATTGTGTTTGAGTTAGAGTAGCCAAACTATAATTAATAACAATATATGAAACAAAGGAACCTAACAAAAAGATATTTCATAGGTTATAAGCATGTGTTCTCAAAATAAATTTAACTCATTTAAAAATAATTTTACCAACAGACTGTACTAAGAATAACATAATTTGAACAAAAATATTATAGAGGGATTACCTTGAGATGAGTTAGCCTGCAACTGCCTACGCTGGTGCGGGGGAATATAGCGGCCAGTACTCTTAGAAGCCTGAGGCTGCAAGTCCAGACCAGCAAGCTGTACACACAATTAGCATGTTTAACATACATTGAACGCTATCTTAACAAAGATGTACCAAAATAGGAATTTAGAAATATACCAAAATAGAATTAAATATTTGTTGCCTGTAACTAACCTAAAGTTAAAAATATGAATCGGTGAATGTTGGAATATGTATGACATTTAATATATATCATAATATTTTTTATAATAAACCTCTCGATTTCACATTCATTTATTGTGAAAGATAGTTTCCTCCCGCCATGACAAGCTAATATAACGTGACAATGACCTCACGTTTATGTTCATAGGAAAACTACCCACTGCGATCAATCACATAATAACATTTAAGTCATAGAAAACATATAACAGGTAAAATCAATGAAAGTGCATTATCCTAGAGGAATCTGAGCTCAGACGCCATGTTGGTTATCCCAAGACACGTAAAGTAATGCGATACAATTCCGAGGCCAATACCTAAAAGAAAAGCAGAGCTCTTGAAAAAGGCGAAAACTTAAAGTTGGAGGACAGAATTTTTAGATTAATGTTAATATCAGTATTTCATTCAATGTATAAAATCAATACAAGAACACTCAAGTACATAAGGTACAGACCTGCTGCTCTAGACCTGTTCCATTTTGGTTGGTAACATTACTCATATTACTACCAAGCAGTACGTTTTTTTGGGAACTTTGCTCCAGAAATATTAAACAAACACAGTCTACAATGAATTTTGCACAAACACAAGTTCACAAAATCACATGAAAAGGCTCCGATTCAATTTTTCTCTCCGAAATCATTACTTTTCATTCGCAGTTTTTGTTCTTTAATAATCATACGTCATTTGGTTCATTCACTGTTTGTTCAATATTATTTTTAATCTGTCTAATGGTGATGCCACATTTCACTGATCACCGGTTAAATATCGGTTTTCATAGTATAAAATTCTGAACATGCCGTGTATGAATAGACTGTATTAACAACAGAGAACACAATGCTTTTTATATTTATGTTTGTTTGTCCATTTGTATGTTTATTCGGAATTCACGCAAATTACTAAGACGATTTCAATGCAGCTTACGCTCATCGACAACAAATTTGTAGACTTAAAATCTACACTTATTTTATTCCGGAAATACCGAAGAAATTTTCTGGGAATAATTTAAAATGATCATATTAAAAAATCGAATAAACCTGCGTCCCATACCCGGCGCTGTGTGTGGAAGAATGTGAGATGACGAGTTAAGAAAACAATAGTTCCTTCATTCTTTTTTAAATACTGCGGGGAATTTTTGGCGGGAGCTGAAAGGAGATGTTGTGCTGTGCAGTTTTATTTTCTAAAATTACTCTAAAATGAACAATAGTTGTAGGATATTGATAGTTTTTGAGTAGTAATTATGTGTTTTTGTGAAAAATGTGAACTGTACAGTCAAATGTGGCCTTTTGAGTTGTCACAAGAAATCCATTGAATGACGGTATCTGATTACCTACAGTTCACCTGTGCTACGCGTAGGCTTAAAAATGAAGAAACTATATTGTAAACTAAGATCTGGCTTAAAGGCCTAGCTGGCAAGCCATAAATCTAAATAAATACTGCGGTACTTTGTGTCCCGTTTGATTGCAAAGTGTATATTGAATATATGGAGATTTGATTGAATCTCGCGGGAATTTCAAGTCAAGCTTGAACGAAGTCGCAAGCATAATAATTATTTAATATAATATATATTTCTATAATACCTACTCAAATAAAAACACACAATAACGGCCAAAATGCGGGCCGAGGCCCGAACGAACTACGTGCGGAGTAAGAGAGCAGTAAATTGGCTTACTAGTGCTCGAAAGTACTCGAACTTGCATTAAAACACAATATTAGATTGTCCTAGGCCCAATACTTGGCCACTGTAATAAGAAAAACAGCGTGAAAAGCAATAAAAAGTTTTATTATAGCATTAAAAACCGAAACACCTGGGATTACGCTAGTGTTAGTGACTATTGGACTAAGAGCCCGTGATCGCCAGTCCTACCAAATAGTATAAAGGCTAAAAAAAATTCAGTGTAAGTATCCTACAGCAGGTAAGAAGGTTTGGATATTATGAATCTCGAACCATGGTCAGCGTGACCAGATTTAGTAGATTTCTACTCTTTTGGTAGATTTTGAGATACTGGCAACAGAATTTAGTAAAAATTATTTGGTCGATTTTAGTAGAATTCACGCATTTCAGTTATTCTAGTGCTTTTTTGGCATATCTAGGGATGCAACATCACTCATAAAAAACATCGATGTTAGGATATCTATGTTTTCAAAAGTGAAACATCGATGTTAAAAATATCGATGTTTATGAACGATGTATCGATGTTTATGAACGATATATCGATGTTTATGAACGATGTTTTTAACCGACTTCAAAAAAAGGAGGAGGTTCTCAATTCGTCGGGATCTTTTTTTATGTATGTTCACCGATTACTCCGAGATTTATGATCCGATTTACGTGATTCTTTTTTTTTCGACGCGCAATAGCTTCCAATTGGTCCCCTAAAAATTTGACCTAGTTTGGCCCAGTAGTTTTCATTTTATGAATATTTTTTATGAAAAAATCTATTCCGTTCCATATGTACACCGATTACGCTAAGATTTATGATCCGATTTACGTGATTCTTATTTAGTTTGATGCGGAATAGTTGCCATTTGGTCCCCTAAAAATTTAATATAGTTTGGCTCAGTAGTATTCATTTTACGATCATTTTTTGTTCCCGTTTCTTGGGACCTATATTTTTTAAGGAGCGCTGCACCTTTCGTAGGTCTACCCATACATATACATATCTAGACACTAAAAAGTAACAAATAAATTGCTAGTGGCTCCATCACCTTACTTTTATCTCTTTTAATTGTCTAGACTGTTTAAAATGTTTATATGATTTATTTAATCTGCAGGAAGGTACACTGAAATATGTAGGTAAACATCGTAAACATAAATACTACTTATACTACACAACCGTCAACTACTGTCAATACTGTCAATGTAAATTGTCATTACTTGTATTGTGTTTATGGTCTGGTAACAAGATCTTTTGGGGTCGATGTGTTTTGTTAGTGAATATTGTTTAATGTACTGTGTTGTTAACATTTATAACCGCTCGCTATCTCATCCACACACCTGGCAGATGAATTGCGATTTAATCGTACATTTAATTATATTTATTTGTTTATTTATTTTTCAAGTACTACATATTTTTTATTATTATTTTATATATACTTTTTTTTTGTAATATTTATATCTTATGGCTCTTCATTACGACAGTGTTAGTGATTCTGAATCAGATTTTTGTTCTTGTTCTTCTACCTCTGATAGTATATACGACAGTGTTTCCAGTTTAATACCACTGCAAAATGTTATAGAAACTAATTTTTCGGGCTTTTCTCATAATTTCAATATAGTACACATAAATGCGCAGAGTATTCCAGCTCATTTCCCAGATATGTTGGCGTCATTTAATCAAAGTACCTTGCACGCTATATTAGTGTCAGAATCCTGGTTAAAACCCTGCCTTTCCTCTAACTCGTATACCTTACCAGGATTCCATCTTATCCGTCATGACCGTGTCGGGAGTGGAGGTGGAGGCGTTGCTATTTACCTTCGATCTCATATTCCCTACAAAATTATAAGCACGTCTCCACAACTCCCAACTTCTGATCCTGGGGAGTATTTACTCATAGAAGTAGAACTTGCTCATGTTAAAATTCTACTTGGAGTCTTTTATATCTCTTCTCTCCGTATCAATTACTTTTCTTCCTTTGAAACACTTTTGGAAAATATCTCAACTTCATTCGCACATACCATCATCATGGGTGACTTTAATACCTGCCTTCTGAAACGAGACCATCGGTCATCTTCCTTAGAAACTTTAGTCCGATCTTTAAATCTCAATATTCTTCCGCTGAGTGCAACGCATCGCTTTCCTAACTCGACCCCTTCTCTTCTTGACTTGATGATGGTCTCGTCACCTTCTCACGTCTCCAAACACGGCCAGTGCTCGGCGGACGCTTTTTCATATCATGATTTGATCTACCTTTCTTACAATGTACGTCCGCCGAAAATGAAACCCAAAATTATCCTGCAGCGAAATTTTGGTGATATGAATCTGGACGCACTTCTTAAGGATGCTCGGGAATTCGATTGGTCTGAGGTAGCTAAGGCCGCTACCGTTGATGAAAAGTTGCATGTGTTTAATTCTGCTTTATTGAAGCTTTATGACTCACATGCACCTTTACGCCGTATAAAAATCAAACATCTTCCAGCCCCGTGGCTCACCGATGACATCAAATCACTGATGCACAAAAAGTCCAAGGCTAAAACAAAATTCAAAATTAAACCTACCGAAGTTAACCGAATGGCGTTCGTAAGTATTCGCAATCGCTGCAATAGAGTGTGTAGGGACGCTCAACGCCGCTACATTCACGAGTCAGTCGAAAGTGAAAGCCCAGCTAAAGTCTGGAAATTTCTACGATCCCTGGGAGTTGGCAAGCAAACAAATAGTGTAATTCCTAATGAACTCAACATTGACGATTTAAATCGACATTTCTCAGCTATTTCTGACTTTGACGTTGTAACTAAGTCTAATACTTTAAATACTCTTTCCGCTCTGCCAACACCCGATTATCCTTCATTCTTCTTAAGTCGATTTACTGATAGTGATGTTAAGAGCGCTGAAAAATCCATTACATCGAACGCTGTCGGAAGCGATGGTATTAGTCGCAACATGATTCTGCCTATACTGGATGTCATCAATCCTCTCCTCACGCATATATTCAATGCCTCTGTAGTTTCTGGTACATTTCCCGTCTCCTGGAAGGAAGCCCAGATTATTCCTCTTCCTAAAAAACTCAATCCTGTTTCTTTCTCTCAATTCCGTCCCATATCTATTCTGCCATTCCTTTCTAAAGTCCTTGAACGCCTAGTCCACCAACAGTTAAGTATTTTCCTTAATCGGCATTCTCTCCTTAATCCCTTTCAATCTGGTTTCCGTCCTGGCCACAGCACAACTACTGCTCTGGTGAAAATCACCGATGACATCCGTTATGGTATGGATAATGGTTTATTGACTGTGCTATCGCTGCTGGACTTCAGCAGTGCTTTTAACAATGTTAACTTTGAAATATTACTTGGCATTCTAAGCTCTCTTAACATATCTCCTACAGTAATTGACTGGTTTCACAGTTACCTGTATGGCCGCCGGCAGCGGGTTCGTGTCGAGGATGATTATTCGTCCTGGTGTGAACTCACTGCTGGTGTTCCTCAGGGCGGCGTGCTTTCTCCCTTATTGTTCGCTGTTTTTATTAACTCCATCTCTAATCAACTCACTTCAACCTATCACCTCTATGCAGACGATTTACAAATTATACACAATCACCTGTCGCCACCTTAGACAAAGCAGTTTCTATCATAAACTTTGATTTTGAACGCATTCTGCAGTGGGGCAAGTCCTTTGGGCTTCATGTCAATCCTGAAAAAACTCAACTCATCGTCATCGGTAGCTCACGGATGCTTAATAAGGTCGACTGGAGTACCATACCTAGTGTGATGTTTGACGGGGCAATCATTCCTTTTAGTGATAAGGTAAAAAACCTTGGCGTTATATTTGACAGTGAGCTGTCTTGGCGACCTCATATCACCGAATTAAGTCGGCGGCTTTATCTCTCATCCAAATCCCTTAGAAGGTTGAGGAATTTCTTACCCACTACCACCAAAATTAAGCTAGCAGAGTCCTTATTACTTCCTATCCTTGATTATGCTGACGCCAGCTATCTAAATTTAACCCAAGAACAACTTAATAAACTTGAGCGCCTCCAAAATTTTTGCATAAGATTCATATTTGGACTACGCAAATATGATCATGTCTCTGAATTCCGAAAAAAACTCAAGTGGTTGCCAATTCGATTTCGCCGGAATACTCACATCCTTGCTCTTCTCTATAGTATTTTATTTGTCCCTAGTACTCCTGATTACCTTAAACAAAGTTTTGAATTTCTTTCGTGCTCTCATAATTTACGCCCTTCCACTAAACTTAAGTTGAACACTCCTGCGCATAACTCAAGTTTTTATAACAATTCTTTTACTGTTAAGGCTATACAGCTCTGGAACGCGCTTCCTGTTACAATCAGACAAGCAAAATCACTAGCGATATTTAAAACTATGATTAAAAAATACTACCTGTCGTTGGAATATGATATTTAAATTCACTTATAAACATTTATATATTTTGTAGATATGTATTTGTATGGTATGTATATTAAGTATATATCTATGTAATATACAAAATTTCTCCATATACTTATGTATATATATAATTTATGTATTTATTATTAAAATGTAAGTAGTTTGTACTATATGTTACGTATACCACCATCGCCATTATCATCTTAATTCATTCCTGGGGTTGTCTGGAAGAGATCGCTTTTTAGCGATAAGACCGCCCTTTGTACATAACTAGATATAATTTAGTCTTAAGTTCATGTTTGTATTGGTGTACAATAAAGAGTTATCTATCTAAATAAAATAAAAAAACTTCGTTTAAAAAAACCGACTTCAAAAACTAAAAAGTATAAAATAACTTATTTCTAAAGCTATTATTATTAATATAGAATATCTAAAACATCTTGAAGGCGGTGCAAAGTAAAACATAAAAATGACTATATTTTGAAAACAACTAAGCACCGACTTTAAGATGTTTAAGATATTATATATTAATAATAATAGCTTTATTTTATACTTTTTAGTTTTTGAATTCGGTTTTATTAAACGTAGTTTTTTTTTATCACCTATTACATAAACTTTTGACGCTTGTTCCTGCGATTCAAATGAAACATCGTTTTTTTTAACATCAATGTATCGCCCAAACTACTTTGACTTTAGCAAACCTTTCTTATTTCTTGCTTTCACTAGCATCACCTGTTACACCACTGTTACTCCATCTTTCAAAAAAATACCAAACACACTTCTCAGGAACGCAAGTTACTTACGTTAAAATGTGGAATGTAATGTAATTTTTAATTATATTTTTATCTAAATAATTAAAGAAATCAAAGTTTTTTTTAAATTAAATTGTAAAATTTAATTTTAAAAACCATTGGTTTCTTTAATTAATGGTAGTTTCTTTGTTTTTTTTATTATTTTATCGTTTAATCAAGAAAACATTCTTGTTTTACGTTGTAACACGATAGCAAAAAAATCTAGTAGATTTTTAGTATTTTCTTGTTCTCTTTTGGTGGAATTCAGTAGTTTTTAACCTCCACAAGCAGTAGATTCGTCAAATAAAATCTGGTCACACGGTCCGTGGTGGCTTTGACAGATAACAGGTAGCAAAGGTGAGCATAATATTAGGATACTATTAGGGCCTGTCCGCACAGCGATATTTCACAGCACGATTTATTTCTCGTAATTCTGTAACACATTGAATATTATTATAGGAGTAGCCGCACTGGCGATAAAAAAATCTGTGACTTGATGCAAATTGAACGCGAAGCGGTGCGATTTATTTTCGCGCGAATATTTTGTACCCTTTCTAAGTTTGTACCGTATAAAGTAAGTATGGCTATGTTCGCACAGTGGAATAAAATTCGCGCGATTCGCTCAGTCGTGCAACGTCGCTGTTGAAAGTTGTAGTAAATTATCGAATGATTTTTTGTCATTCTGTAATAGCCAAAAAACTTTTTGCTGTATTTTCGTAACTCTTGATATTTTATGTAGAAAAATCCTTTGATGGTTCTCAATGCCGCAAGTGGGTGAATTCAATGTTCATGACATCTTTGATACGTCTGTTACGCCGCCTTAGCATTAGATAAATTAAAATCGGTTGTCCATTTTACACGTTTAAACTGTCAAAAATAGTACGAAATTTTATTCGCAGTGCGTACTAGGTGTAATTTCGCTCGCGGAATTTAATACGCGAGAATAAAAATCTCGCGGTGAAATATCGCTGTGCGGACAAGGCATTAGAATATCATATCATCCGTTGCCAGACACTTTGTAGGGTGGCAACCCCCTGCCAGACGCCTTTAAAGTTTAATAAATAATAATTCTACTTACGTCATATTATAAAATCTGAGTTTTATATATGTTATATATGTTACTTGGTTAACTATTCAAAGATGTTTCCCAAACGGCCAGATAGTTTCAAAAGTTCTAACACTCTCCCAGACATAGTTGAAGGTCAGCTGTAGGGGCGACAGGGACTGTAGAATATGCAGTGTGCATATCCTACAATCTTCCCCGGTACAACTATTGTTCATTTCAGAGTAATTATACACATTTTTAGAAAATAAAACTGTATAGCACAACGTCCCCTTTTAGTTCCCGCTAAAACTCCGTGGTCAGTGTCATTAATAAATATGACTATTGAACCTGTAGAGAAAAGTACGTAATATCCATAGTAGTTTGTGGACATAAGCGCTAAATGTGGTGCGCTGGTTAATGAACTAAATGAGCAAGCGTGGCAGAGCCCATACGAATCGCACTAGATTGGATTACAAATGGCTGGTTTCTATATTTTACTTTTCAACTTTTTTTTTGAGGCGAGGGAAAATGCTTAACCGATTTACGCACAAACTGGGTCGTTGCTAGGGAACGACACACGTCGGTCGGGGGCGATAACACTGCAGCAATAGTATGCTCTTGACAGTGCTCCGTCCGCGATCGACTGAGAATAGTGTGGAGACTTCGAGCGATGCTGCACGGGCAAGCAACCTCAATACCCACTAAAAACCCCCTCCTCCCTATCGACCCTGCATTTTTATTTTGTGTTGGAAAGACTGAGATATAGAACATAGTTACGCAACAGTCTATCCAGCGCAATAAAGTACCTGGAGTGTGCCCTAGGAGAACACACCACACTTCGCATTGCGGGGGGCAGATAGATCCTTTGCTCTCCTAGCAAGCTAAAGGGAAGTAGTGCACGTACCTGCCTCTCCGGGTGCTAGCTGAAGGCCGGCGACCTCGAGAAGACGCATTAATGGCACGCGCTGCCGGACTCCTCTCCCTATCGCGTTCTGCGGCCTCCTTGAGTGACATTACTGCCTCACAAAAAGTAACCGCAGCCCCCCAGTTGTCGCTGCAGCATGGACTTGACCAAGTCGCAGAGCGAGTCGACCGGACCTACGTGCGTCTCAAGTTCGAAACGCTGCGGCGCCCATGCGGCGCACTCGACTAGCGTATGTAACACCGTGTCGGGCGCGCCGCACTGGCGGCAGTCCGGAGAAGGCAAGCAGCCCACAATGCGACACAGATACTTATCGAAACATCTGTGTCCGGTAAGTATCTGTGTCGTCCTGAAGGTCAGGGTGCCGCTGGTGCGGTTGACCCATTCCGTCAGCTGTGGCCTGATTGCGTCCACCGTCCAGCCGCCATAGGCCGCATCGTTTAGCTCTTGAGACCAGGTGGCTATCATGGAGACGGTTGCCCGTTTCCTGATCGCCTCGATTTCGACCTGACAGAAGGTCAGGCCTCTAGCTAGGGCATCCTGCCGGGTGCGACGCACCTCTGTCAGGACGTCCGCCTGGAGATGCAAGGGCGGATCGCCTACCAGGAGGGTGGCCGCTGTCCGCGACACTATGTGGTATCCCCGTATGGTCCTCACGGCCAGAACCTGCTGCGCCCGGTGCAGCAGAGTTCTATTGTGGCGGTGAAGCGCAGTGGACCAGACGGGTGCACCGTACAGCGCCATACTCCTCAGGATGCCAGAGTAAAGTTTCCGCGTCGCACCCCCGGGGCCCCCCACGTTGGGAAGCAGCCTCGAGGGTGCGCTCGCGGATTTGATGAGTTTGGGAACTAGCACTTTGAGTGCGCTTTGAACAGCCATTTACCGTCAAGAACTAGCCCCAGATATTTCATCTGGGGCCCTACTCTGATGGCCACCCCTTGGACCGAAACGGTCAAGTTAGCGGGGGGATTACGGAATTTCCTATGGAACATGATGGCCTCCGTCTTCGCGGGGGAGACCCTCAAGCCCAGCCTAGCTATTCGATCTACGACTAACGCCAACCCAGCGTTGGCGACGTCCACGGCTTCCGCGAATGACGCGGCGCGTGCCGTGAGTAGGGTGTCGTCCGCAAAGCAGATCAGCCCTACCCCGGGCCGGACCGAAACCCGAAGGATCCAGTCATAACCTACGTTCCAAAGCATCGGCCCAAGGACCGACCCCTGTGGAACGCCGCACGCAACACGTCGGTACTGCCGGGGGACTGCTTTATCCCCCGGCATCATCATGCTCACTAGTAGGCGTGGGGCGGTCTGTACTCGCCCCACGGTAGGAGAGGTGAGCGCGCGCGGAACATTCACGCCCCCATCTCGACGGCATTTGCAGGTGAGTGAGAACCTCTATACCCCAAGAGGCAAGCTCTCGGTGACCGAATGTCCTGGCTGATCCTCCTTTGGCGGAAGTGGAGCAGTGATGTGCGCTCACGCTTCCGCTCCGCTTCCTCCTTCGCAAGTATAACGCGCTCGCAGAAGGAGGAGACAGCGTCCCATCTTGTTGGGCTCCCGACCATGGTGCGTACCACGGCCGGGAGCGAGAGAAGTATAGGAACTAGCCGTAACTGCCTTTACACCATCCATCTTTAGCATGCCTGACATTGCCTACCCTAGTTCCTTTGCCTGCTATTGTGTTTGTAGTGATTTCCGGTAATTAGTCTATGATCATGTACTTTTGTTTTCGATACTGTGTACAGTGTGACCATATGTGGCAGGTTCCTGCCATTTTGGCAGGATTCACCTCTTATTTTAGATTTTGGCATGATCGGCAGACGTTTTATAAAACCTGGCAGTTTTTGACAGTATTGAGGTACAGAAAAATTCCTTTTGGCAACTCACCAAAATGTCGAAAATGAGAACCCTGAAGATACTTCACGAGCATGTAGGGAAATTCCCTATACTTCTCGTGTTATGTTTGTATTCATTCAATTAACAACTTTAATTCAATCAGTCATAGAACAAAGAACATATTCCCCTCTTATAGTCATAGGGAGTTTTTGGCGGGAATTGAAAGGGGACGTTGCGCTGTGCAGTTTTATTTTCTAAAAATGTGTAAAATTATTCTAAAATGAACAATAGTTGTAGGATATTGATAGTTTTTGAGTAGTGATTATGTGTTTTGTGAGAAATGTGAACTGTATAGTCAAATGTGGCCTTTTGAGTTGTCACAAGAACTTCGTTGAATGGCACTAGCTGATTACCTACATTTCAGCTGTGCTACACATAGGCTTAAGAAAATGAAGAAACTAAATGTATATTATAAACTAAGATCTGGCTTAAAGGCCTAGCTGCCAAGCCATAAACCTAAATAAATAATCTTATAGTCATAGAAACATACTTTTGATTCCAATTAGATTTTTTTAAAGTGCTAATATCTTGTTAGTGTATTTTCTCGGGCGATACGATAAGTCTAATAAATAAGACCATGTATAGAGTTAAAGGAAATGAAGAATATGATGCCAATTATAGTGTTTAATTTTAATTTAATAAAAATACTCACTGATCGCAGACTTGAACACACGCTGGATAAACCCAACCATTACATCAGATTCGATAACCCACAAATCCTCGCGAAAGAGAATCGTTTCATACCAAGAATGATGCGTGAGGCTATTGAAATCAAAAAACACCCAAATTTCAATAGAGAAGATGGTTGGCAGGTACCACCTGTTTGGGATCCAATCATCAAAACTATTAAGACCCAAACCCAGCAAAAACCAACTGCCAGACCTCAAGACACTGTGAGCTCTTTCTGCGTGCAACGAAACAAACCAACTTGACTGATAATTTCTTTTATTTTTTCCTTCCACTCATTTTAATATTATTAAAAAAAAATTTTTTTAGAACTAGGCATGTTTACTGAAGAGTTTCTTGCGCCGCTTCTTCTCTTCAAGCCACAACATGTTGTGAAGCGGTGGTAAATTAGATTAGGCTCCCATAGAGTAAATAATATCCATAAACAAAATTTAAAACTAAATAATTAAAATGAACAAGTTGGCGGTAGGCTGAATAAAAACTTTGACAATACACGTTTGACAAATGTCATCTTTGTCTTCCGTGACCACGGCCACTGAAAAGCGGCCGAAACGTCGGATAAACCTAAATCAAATAAATTACCGCGCTTAAAACCGTTAAAACGTAGTTTTATTATGTGTACAAGTCGCGAAAACTTAAGAAAATATTAAGGGTAAATAATGTTGGCAAGATTTAGGCATTTTTTACTACAGACTTTGGCAGGATTTTGCAGGTTTTTAACCAAAGTAAGGCAGGATCTGTAGTTAAGAGATGGTCACACTGACTGTGTATCTATATTAGTTTGTGATACTGTGTTCAATAAGAGGGTATCCAGATTGGGAATTTTTCACAAATTTGTGAAGCATATTTTGAGATTTTGATGTAAGTTGGGTATGAATATATCATTTCAATTATATTTATGAAGCATAGTGGCAGCGATACTATTGTATTTCCAAAATTGTAACTATAGGGAATAAAGTTGTTGTCACATATTATGATTGTGTGGGAGAAAGTGATTGAGGACCAACTACGGAAGAAAACGGAGGTGACACTATCTCAATTCGGGCTTATGCCTGATCATGGCACGACTTATGCCATATTTTTAATACTCCAACTAATGGAAAAATACAGTCAGGCACATAAAAATCTCCATAATAATATAGTCTTCGTAAATCTTGAGAAGGCATAGGATATCGTTCCTTGGGAAGTACTGCGGTGGGTCCTCAGATTGAAAGGTGTGCCAGAAAAGCATGTAAGTTTGATAGAAAGCATATATGAGAATGGTAGGTAGTCGTTGGTACAAACTTACCTTCACTGTGAAGGTAGATTTGTACCAGCTTTAAGTCCTTATCTTTTTTTGCTGGTCATGTCATGGTCATGGTCAAGTGAGGCCCTTTGGTGCATGCTCTCCGCAAATGATATTGTTTGGTAGATCAAGATGGCGTGACACTTAAAAAATATACTGGACAGGTGGCGGCATGTGCTAGAGGACGTTGGGTTGACAATCTATAAAACCAAAATCGAGTGCCTGTTTTGCAATTTCGGCGGAACCTCTAGTGCTGTACTGTTTAAACTACAATCAACCACATTACCGTGTAACCCTGAATTCAGATACCGTGGTGCGCTACTGCGAAGTACTTGTGAAATGTGAAATAGAAAAGGATGCAAGGAGAAGAATAAATGTAGCATATCTAAAGTCACGACAGGTAACCGATGTGCCATGCGACAAACTAATGCTACTGAAACTAAAGAGTATGCTTCAAATATTTTCGGAAAAGTTGCTGCATAATAATGGAATTTTTGTAGGCTATGGGTGTTTTCAAAATTCCATTTGGCATTCTTGGATCTCATTATACTATTATAATCTATGTCATAGATAATACACTATATCTAAAATAAATGAGTCCTTCTGGTTTATAAAATATCATTTACCCATCTCAATAGATGGGGCTACAATCGGAATTATATACATTATTATATGATCGAATGGCACAGCGAGCGATATGATCGAATCACATCGATCAATATATTCATATATTGAATTATTGATTCAGAAATATATGGTTTCAGGAAATAATTTTTTTACAATCAGATATCCATATTTAATATATGATTTCCATTTGATACCCAGTAAATTTTCATTTACCCACTTCTAGTACAAATTATCACAATAATTTCTTGTAAAAATGTGCATGATTCACCAAATATGACCATCTATGCTCTAAAAATCCAGTCAGCACAATGTAATAATTCAACGATATTGTACAGTACTTTATGTGTAGTTTAGTGCACTAAATGGAAATGGAATTACTTGTTCTTACTTATAATTTTTTGATTTCTTTCGCCCTCTTGATGGCACTAGTTTCCATACATTATTATCATGTGGTTCCCTATTTAGGCTTTATAGTATATAAGTATTTAATTAACACTAGGTTATTAATTGTTTTCAGTTTTCAGCAAAGAGTACATTGAATATTTGAAGTTTTTATATATTCCAGAGTACATTGAATATATAAAGAATATATTCCTTCATCCTTGGAACGCAGTTTTTTTTCTATACTTTGAGGCAAAATAAACACCATCAACTATATATCTTTCTGTGAGTAGACAAAGTACAATTAATAAATACCTAAATAATTATGTTTATTCGTTAGGTACCTACCTAACTTATTTTTATTCCGTAATAAATCTGTATTTAACAGAAAATGGAAAGTCACATGCCTCCTAGTCCTCGGGAACGGCAGGCACCGCCAGGACCTCGTCCTCGGCAAGCGCCACCGCTCCCAAGGCGATCAACTGCCCAAGCTCCACCGCCTCCACGCGAAAGGCAGACTCCACCTCCTCCCAGGGAGCGACAAGCTCCACCACCTCCCAGAGAAAAGCAACCTTCACAGGCTAAATCCTAATTATGATTAAGAAGATTGTTTTTTTTTACATCTGTACTTTTACATGTACACGTTTTTATGATGGTTGATTTTAACATATATTATAATCCAGTCGCCTTAAGTTTTCACCCCTGCATGAAAAGTGAAAACCAATAAATTATAAATTTCAAAAAAATCTTTATTTCGGCATTCTAATGCTGTGGCTTCATTTATGTTAGTGTTAAAGATTAGTGGTTTTATTAATAGAGAGTTCAAGTAAGTTTGGATACTTCTTTAAGGTCTTAAAGGTGAGTTCAAACTTATTCCAACTCTTTAAGAATAAGACCATTAGGTAATGCCTGAATAAATCTTATTTAAAGTGTAATAAAATAATGGTGTTAATGCATTACATACATTAGTGTATGTAGGCTACATGCATTAACCGTCAATACAATGTTGCATCTTAAGTAATGTATTAAATCTACTGCCATATCTCCATGCATGGAATGGCCTATATATATCTGTAACATCATCCTAGATGAAGTTAAAGTTAGTTAAAGAACCTTAAAAGTTGTGTCAAAAGTTTAATAAGATATTCAAGTTCAAAAGTTGTTTTTATTTTAATATTGGGCTTCCTATGCATTAAAATATATTAACATGTATTACAAAAATTCTAGGGCATGAAATTTTCTACAAATTTTGTTTTAGATTTTTTTTTATACATTAAACAGTTTTTCAGATACAATGAAGAGTGTGCAGTATTCAACAACATAACTACACAAAGTCAACTATGAATCTTAGCATGTAGTGCAGTTTAAGTTAATGTGGCACAAAATTATTATAATTATCTGTTAATATGATAAGCTAGTTGCTGAGCTTGTATTATGTCTTGGTAACTGAAAACTGCACATTATACCATAATACTCACATTCTTTCATTGCTTTATAGTATTTTATTGATCTCTATTACATACTCCACAGCACCTTAAAGAACGCTTTGAATTTATTTCATGCTCTCACAATTTACACCCTTCCAGGCAACATAGACTTATTACTCCTATGCGAGTTTTTGGCTTTGTAGTGCTTTTAGCCGAATCGCCATCAGAACTGCAAACACTAGTCACGATGATGAAAGATGACTGTCAGGCGAGAGGCTTACATTTGAATTCGAAGAAAACAAAGGTTATGGTGTTTGAAAGAGAAGAAACCAGAACGAATGCAAGGATAATGGTCGATGATGTTATGCTGGAACAAGTGAATGAGTTTGTATATCTTGGATGTGCTTTTAGCAGGGATGGAAGGTACACCGCTGACATAGAAAGAAGAGTAAATTTGGGGAATAGTGTGAATGGAGCGTTAGGTAAACTTCTAGGCGCTAAGAACCTCAGCCAGAAAGCCCAGCTTGCCATACACAACGCGGTGCTGGTACCTACGCTCACGTATGGAAGCGAGAGTTGGGTATGGAACAGAGAGCATGAAAGTAGAGTAAACGCGGTCGAGATGCGAGCACTGCGAAAAATCTGCGGAGTGACGCTCGCGGACCGCGTTCGTAATACCGAAGTAAGAAAGAGAGTTGGTCTGAAAGAGAGTGTCGGGGTGAAGGTAAGGAAAGGAATGCTCCGGTGGTTCGGGCATGTGGAAAGAATGTATGATGAAAGAATGACTAAACAGATATACAATGCAAAAGTGGATGGATGCAGAAGTCGCGGAAGGCCACGACACACCTTCCATGATCAAATTGATCGTGTATTAGCAGAAGGTGATGTCAGGAGCCTTAAGAACAGACGAGCGTGCATGACAAGAGCTATGAATGTCAAAGAAGCAAGTGAGGTGTGTAAGAATAAGCCTGTATGGCGCTCTGTTGTTCGTGCCTACCCCGCAAGGGACCTGGCGTGAAGTTATGTATGTATGTATGTATGTGAGTTTTTGGCGGGAACTGAAAGGAGACGTTGTGCTGTGCCTTAGACCATTAAACCAAAGGACTCGGCTCGCGTCTAATTTTGCAAACAAAAAATTCAGCCATTTGCTGCGGGGGGAAGAGTAAAGCACACATTGAAACAATCGCATACACCCAAATATTATTTGTGTTGTTATAAACGCAAACATGTACAAATCTTCAAAACTAGTATAGAGACAGCGTATATTTACACTCATTACGCACACAAAGACGACTCACACATTTCAAAATACAAGAAATTGCCATATCATTATTCAATTTGCCTCTTAATTTAATCATAATTGACTAAATATTCATTATTATTTTTTATTATAATATTGGATTATGAAATAAACTTTAATATTGTAATAATTAAACAGTACCACATTGATGATTTATTAAACTAGCACTAGTTGAAATAAGATCTTAGTTATTGTGTGATGAAAATTGTGATGTGTGATATTTATTAACACTTTCACAATTTTATGTAAACCATAATCGCTAAAACATCCATGAACATAATATATAATTGTGTACATATAATTCAAATATTTACTTGCAACGTAATTTAAATGCCCTATATTTTGAGTAAAAAAAATGCTGGTATTACTATTGTACAAAACTGTGATTTTCATAGGGATAGTAAATATCGATACTTTAATGTCGATATTTTTACTAGGAATAATAATTTTGAATACTATGATGACAGTGGAATAAAACTAAAGTATAAGTTTAATTCATTTATTTTATAGTATTTTTCTTAGATATTCGCGACTGTTACACATACATAAAACTACGTTATTTACGGTTTTAAGCGCGATATTTCTTTATTTTGACAACGTTTCGGCTACTTTACAGCAGCTATGATCACGGTTTGACTCGAGGTTACATGTCAATTAGTAATGTTTATAAACATATTAATCCGAGCGTGGGTCGGTTTGTAACGCGCCTCGCGGGAGGAGAGGTAAGCGCGCGCGGAACACGTCGCGCGCCCATCTGGACGGCATAACGGCGGGCGAGAACCCTTTTCCCGGGTAACCATAGCTGGAAGCTGATGTCTAGGAATGACATACTCAAGCCGAAGCATTGATATGGAATAAAAGAATTGATATAGTGAAAAATTATAAAATTTATTAAATGAATTAAACATCATATTGGCCATAAATCGTAATCATCTAGTAGTAGGAACCCTTCGCTGCAATACTGTTAACCCTATGTTCACAAGGTAGGTTATATAGGAGCGCTGATCAAGAAACAGGTAGACTCTCAAGATCGGTAACGATACCCGATTCGATGGGGTAAAAGCAGTACTCTTTACCATCGTAACTTTTCATTGTGTGGGAGCAATACTTAAAAAAACTCTCACAACATTTAAATATATTTCCTAGTATAGGTTACAGTTATATGTACCAAATTTCAGCAGTGTAGACCTAATCTCGGAAAATAGATGGACAGACGGACACGACGAAATCGTAAAGGTTCCTTATTGTAAACAATAGGACCCTAAAAGTGGGTCATTATTAGTATATCGTAATCATATTTTCGACTAACAGCATCAAAGGTAGTTTTATCGATATCGACACGGAGTTATATGTACAGATTAAACATCACTAAGGTAGTATCGTGTAGCCAAAAAAACAAACTTCGATATTCAAATTTCAAATTAGTTTCCAACGCAATAAGGGCTATAATTTCTTGAAGGATTTCGCATTAGTCTCGTGAGTGTGTGTGTGAAGTGCGCTAGCTTTCAAAATTTTGTTATTTGGGCATTGTTATACAAATATAGACTCAATTTCTTCACAGTAACAGTTCAAAGTAAAACAGAGATTTGTCGGAAGTCGATACGAGATGTTTCATTAATTCGATTATAGAATCGATGTTTTAAACATCAAGTTTAATAAACAACTATAAGTTATTTTATTAAAAATAAGCAATAATTAGACAAAAAAATGCTTACATGTGAAATGTTACACCATCTTTTTCTAGATTTGAGGTGTTTGACATTTTATCGCACACGTTAAATGCACAGGTTGGCATTTTTGAGGAGCTCCTCACACAGCGATAACGATACTCTGACTGTTAGAAATCGATTATTGAACTAGTTTTTATAAACGCGTTAGATTTTATAATCTTGTACCTTGGCGGAGGGGTATGCTCATACAAGGCTTGTCCATTGGTTTAATGGTCTAAGTGCTGTGCAGTTTTATTTTCTAAAGATGTGTATAATTACTCTAAAATGAACAATAGTTGCAGGATATTGATAGTTTTTGAGTAGAAATTATGTGTTTTTGTGAGAAATGTGAACTGTATAGTCAGATGTGATCTTTCGAGTTTTCACAAGAACTCCATTGAATGGCGTCGGTTGTAGCCTGCAATACAACTGCGCTACTATACGAAGACATAAAATGTAAGTAATCATACAATAATTATGTATACCACCATCACCACTCCTAATCAGCCATTCTTGCCATGGGTTGTCTGGAAGAGATCGCTTTTTAGTGATAAGACCACTCCTTTGTACACAATTAGAATAATACTAGTTTGCAAGTTTTCTGTAATGGTGTACAATAAAGTGTTATCTATCTATTCCTTGCATACTATCTCCTAAATGGTTAATGTATAAAAATTGTCTAAATCAAAATTTCATAGAGAATTTAAAAATAAACTAACTTAAATGAAACTAATTAGAAATTAATATCAACTAAAATGAAACTAAAATATAAATATAACTAGACTTACAAAAAAATAGTTTAATTTTAGAGAATTTTGTTTTACAACTTTTATGATACACATTAATATAATTATTTTAATGCATAGGAAGCACAGTAATATTACAAGTTTACTGCCTATTGATTTGCATTCCTAAGTTCCCTTTTTGTATTTAATGACTACTATATAGTGGTTTCAAAAATTAAATATTTATGTAACTGTCGGAATTCGTAATGATATGTTACGTTTACAAAGTCAAAACTAGATGGGGCTGTACTGTTTAGGAACGCAGTATGGTTTAAGTTTTGTTACAACACAAGTGTTTTTTTATTTGTATTGTTAAAGTCTGATTCGATTCCAGTAGCGAATATATACATTTTTGAGCATCCGTCATTTGTTTCATTTCGCTGCACTGGGAGTTTTTTGGGACTTTTGTACAGTAACCTATATAATAATTTCCTTGGTAATTATATTCTGATTCATGTAAATAATTTTATAATTGTTTTGTGAAGTTTTATAATTATTTAGGTCCATCGAAATTGAAGGAGATGGACCTTTAGATCAAAGAAATGTAATGAGTTGTTGATATGGTATGGCTTAACAAGTGTTATATTTTTTTATTACAAAAAGGAAAACATCAGCCCTAAATTCTATCTGGAAGATAAGAAATCTTAAAAACAAGTTTATATATATATATATATGTCGCAGAACGGCCTCGTTCTCACGACATCTTTAGTTATTTCAGGTTTAGTGGGCGTCATCAGGATGAAATGCGAGCATAAAACACAATAGCCACGGTTTATACACTTTTAATTTAGATTTGATCAACATTATGACATAGTTTAGACCGAGCAGCGGGTTCAGGGCACCCGCTCATACTTCCAGCTTCAATACTTTCTTTAAAATACTCTAAGGTCCAACTCGACCTGCTGCCATCAACCGAATGCGCCACAAAAACTCCTCAGTCTACCCAAGTAGATACTACTCAAAGTATAGAGGGCGTCTGACCCCGCTCCGCCATATGCTCTGCTCCGATTGGTCGTTTATTAAATTACAATATTCATAACTTTTATTAGGTTAGAACGATCTTTAAGTTATAGAAACATTTAACAAATCAAAATAAATTAAATTAAGAATTTTAGAAGTAATTAAAATGTAAACAAATGATATTGAGCGGAATGAGCGCTCCCCTCCCGACATCCGCCTTCTTACCGCTCTCGCCATCGACGCGTACGATCGAGTCAGTACCTCGCGCTTATGTCATCCGAGCGAAGTCTCAAGTTAACTCTTGCGGGTTGTAATACACATTTGACTGACACCACGAGCTAATAGTTTATGTAATACATACGTAAACTATTAATTCGCTATGACAGTCAAACGCAAACCTATTCAATACAAAAAAACTAAAATAATTCAGGGATTCAGTCTGAATTTTGAAATTGTATTTAAATATTATAATTAGAGTGATTGTTATAAGTGATCGGAGTTATAGTGTTTACAATTATTATATTTTTACATATTTATTGTATTAATAAGTAGATATTCAATCTATTATGACAAAATTGTGATTAGATTTTTATATACAAATTATAATTTACATAATATAATTATGCCTGTTTCAAAGACGTGTTTCTTTTTAATTAAATACTCTGGTTAGGTATTGTCCTCTTAGAAATAATATTAATTATTTAAGCTATTATAATTTTTATATGTGCCTGAGTAAAGGCCACTTTGATCCGTGGGACAACGATCTGTAGAGTAACGACTTTACCGTCGTTGGATTCCTATTTTCTACATAACAGCCCATTTTTCATAGGCTATTCTACTGCGCCCAGGGTAACAGGGTTGTAGGCGAATATATCGCACCATTGAGGTTTATTTCCACTCTCTATACAATAAATAATGGGTTGTACATCGTTATCTTCCCTTTGCGCTTTTTTAATGATGTCCCTGGTCCATTCGTCATCAGCACTCTGGGTTCGGATTACGTTTACAACTTCTTGTGATTCCTGTTACTTGCACAGCAGTCGAGAGTTTGAGAGAGTTGCAGTCGAGAGGAACATTTGATTTATAGGTTTCATCACATTGTTTTCTCTGTACCGTCAGTATGTGTTGATTATTACAAAATGAATGTTAGATTAGAAAAATGCCCAAAAATGCACTCTTCCAGCCCGATTCGATATCGCCTTATTTCAGTTTGGCACGCAAGTACGTAACCACTAAGCTACAACAGCTTCTTTGTTGATCTTCATATCCATATTATGGTTTTCGCTATTGATATTAATATAATTATTGATATTTACGAACCAAATATCGTTTCCTTTTAAATATCAGTATCACGTATGTACCCCTTTGTGTAGTCGCGGATCCACTGAACAGTATATATAAAGTACTCTGTGCCACTGAATTACCTACAATGTTAATTAAATTGTTATGGCATTGGAAGCGTCCTTGTCTCATTTGAGTACCTCGAAAGGCGAAACGAGGTCCTCCTTCATCATAAGAGATGAATGACATCACTAAATCAAACATTTTAATAAAAATGATAGTCACTATATTAAAACAGAAATGTGTGAAAATCTTATTAACATCTTTCTTTTTTTTATATTTTAAAACTAAAGTTCTACAGGTATATGCAGTCTGATAATTATTAGATATTATTTTGTTTTAATGACGAGTATTATTATTGTACATTTTTATTCAGTAATTAGACAGAAATACGTTATCTCCTTTCAAGTTTAGAATTCCTGTAACTATCCAAATACACCACTACAAACGCAAAATCTTCTCGAGTATAATTTACCTTTGCCTGATTACGTCAGAAAAGGTATATGCTACAGAAAACACTACTCTAGATTCTAAGCCATGTTATTTAAATGAGACTCGGGTGTTTGGAGCCTCTCAGCAACCAAGATTATTCCTATATTTATTTTGGATGTACCACTTGTTATAAACTGTTAACAGTTTAATTTCAGTAAATGAAGTTTCAGCCTCAGATGAACGGATAAAAGAATAGGTAGACGGAGTTTACGTGAACAAAAGCATCAAATGAAGTAAAGAATTTTATAAACTTGCTTGCGTATGCTTATACATATAGTATACTTAACGTATGGTTTGCATCTGTGTAGTTAATAGTGATATATCCACTGAAAACTACTCAACTTTTACTCGTGTGTACTAATTCTATTTTTAATAGTGAGTTCTCGTAGCACACTGCAGGACGATCGGCTTCCTTCAGACGGATTTACTCTTAGAGCTGCCTATTTTATTCGTCTGATGTATAAGTAGATATTTATATAGAATTAGCTAGAACTTCTAAGGTTTTTGTCTTCGTGAGCATTTATTTTTGGAAGCAGATTTTATAATCATAAAATTATTATCTATAGTCATAAATATATGATTAAAGGTCGATTTTCAATCACCAGATAAAAGTTATTATATGATAAAATTCAACTTAAACAAATTAATCGTTGTGTGTGTGTGAGTTGTGCAAATAAAATATTTGAATTGTTTCACTTTTAAATTCAGCCGGGTTATAATTTATTCGATGCATAACTTATCTGATGATTCAAAAATCGGACCTAAAAACGCCGTAAAAATAACGACGGATACGAGTTACCATATTATAAGATAAAAATGCTTTGTTGTTCACATTTTTAAAGGGAATCAAAATTTCGTCATAATTTCCACTGCGTGGGTGAAGGAAGTGCGAACCTAGTGCTATGCGATAACAAATTGGCTTATTCAGTCACATTAATTCGGAGTTGTTAGCCGTCTGTGGCAAAATGAAGATTATTTATATTGTGATTGTACTAATTATGTGTATCTGTGCGGTATTAACGCGGCAGGTACCTCGTTCGAGCAATCAAGATGGTCCCAAATCTGTGGAGAAACGAAGTGTGGTGATTCAAAACGTCTTGGGAGAGTCTATTGTTTTCGAGGACTGTCCAAGTGGTCAACAAATGGATATCACTGGGACGTGCCGTGAAGTTTGGTATGAAGATTACTCCAACTGAACCTATACTTTTTAGAAGAATTCATATTTTTACAGATGATTCATAAAGGATATGATTGGTAAATAAAACTGCGTCATTGAATTATATCTGCATTTTATTTATAAACATTATAATTATTCTTTTAGCATTTTGAAGTCTTTTCTTTAAAGGTACGTTTAAACGCAGCGTGCTCAACGCAGAAGTAGTAGCCTAATCTAGTAATTAATTGCGTTGTTTTTCTTCTCAATTTAAATCCTTTATTCTAAGTTTGACTGGTGAATATTTTTATGTCTCATATAAGTTAAAAATTAAGTCTCCTTTCTATTCTATATATGTACGTACACTGCTTCGCAATGTATGTTTCTGTTTAAAAGAGAATATATCATGTGTCAAGATTCTTTATATTTACTTTTTATATTTCTGCCATTTTTATTAATATATATTAATGTATATATATATACATGTATATATATATATACATGTATATATATACATATATATACACATATATATACTAAGTTTCAGCCAAATCTAATGTACATATCCAAGTATGCTAAAATTTGGCGATAGGGTTATCGCCAAATTATTAGGAGATGTCATAATAAGATTTGAATAAAGACAGATGACATCATGACTGCGATGAGCGTGCTGGGTGAAAATTTGCGTTTACCTTTTCGTGAAAAAATTAAGTACACATTGTTTAATTACGAGGTATCAACCAACCGATATAGCGCCAGGTGTCGAGCTGGTCAAGTACAGGGTTAAGCATAGCGACGGCCAAACTACCGATGGGTGTAGAGATGGGACCTTGGAAGCGATTGATGTAATCAATGAAAACTTCTTCAATCATGGCGTTCACAATGGCATCTATGTCACCTCCTCCAATGGCACCAGTTATCTCGGACTGGAATTTACAAAACACATTTGCTTTAGATTTATTATTTTAAAAGTCATCCAGTTCGAAGGTTCAATTTTGAGGTTAATTATGTTTACGCAGTGAAACATGATTTTGCGTGTTAAATTGTTTGCGTGAGCCTCATAATATTTAGGTAAATAAATATGAATCTTAATTTATGTAAGCTCTAATTTATATTCAACTAGCTTCTGCCCGCGACTTCGTCCGCGTGGATTTGTTTTTTTCATAAAAAGTATCTTATGTTATTTCTAATACCTCCAAGAATATATGTACAGAGTTTCATGATGATTGGTTGAGTGGTTTTCGCGTGAAAGCGTAACAAACAAACTTTTACATTCACAGTTATAATATTAGGGATAAACTAAATAAAACTGTATATACAAATCATAAGACTGACGTGCGCGGTCTTTCATGCTATATATATGTGTGTGTCCCTTTTAGTATCAACTTGAAGTGAAAAATTTCAAAGAAAATGTGTTAGCTCAATTTTTTTTGCAGTTTTTGAGGTGCCGAGAACAAGGAAAAGAGTGAACGTTCGTCGCCTCTACGAAACCGTTCAATACGCACATGTCAATTTTAACTTTACAATCTATTTCTCATTGACATATAAAAAAATATATATCAAAAAAAATTCTAATAATATTGTACTACTCTTACTACTGTGGTACCTTAAATAGTAAGGTACAATACAATAGACTTACATAATATGTATACAAAGTTGGAAAAAATATTGTTTACCATAATCGTTTTCTGAATTTCCCTTAATTGTTTAACTTTTTTAATAAGTGTATAAATAAACGTCGTAAAATTATTATAAAGCTTGCCTCGCGACTACACCGGGTATCAAACCCTAGTAGGTTTATTTTACTTACATAAACACTTATTTCAGTTTTTTACATTTAATAATGACAAGGAAACCGAGTCCATTTAATCTAGACAACTGCCCAGCAAGAGGTGAGTCGAACCCAACCTGATTTGATATGATGTAATGAATAACACTTCCGGGAAAGTTCCCACGGGATTCCCGAAATATGAAGCATCGTATCACTTAAAAACGACTTAAGACTTAGGCTATCGTTTTAATGATATCGTATCGAAATCAGGTAATATTTATGCAATGTAACTGATTCGTCCCATACCCGGGAAAATTCTCGCGGGATTCCCGAGACATAAAGTGTCGTAGTATTTAAAAAATAATGAAAGCTATCGTTTTAGTGAAAACTGTGTCGGAATAACCTATATTTTTATGCACACACAACTACAACCGCTCCTGGGAAAATTTCCACTGGTTTCCTGGGATAAAAAATCACGCATTTTATTATCTTAAAATTTCTATCGGTCAGAAAAAAAATCAGATTTGAATTAGATTTTTTAAATCTGGTCATTAAATCATTTCCAGAAAAATTTCTGCGGGATTTCCGGGGTAAAAAGTAGCGCGGATCAGTGAAAACCGTATCAAAATCGGCCCAGTAGTTTCTACCTGAATCCCGAACAAACAGAAAGATATTGTTAAGTCTATTCCAGTTGTTTTTTCTTTTAAATAGCTTAAATGTACAGACACGGTATGTTTAGAAGTTTATAATATAATAAATAGGAGTCACGCGCCTACCTCTGTTGAGCACGTACGTAATCACAATATCCGTGCGAATAAATACTCTTTAAGAAATAGTTCACAAATAAATCATATATGACCGAGTCAAATTAATTAATTAATTTCGACAAAAATATATTACAAATTATTAAAACATCTTGCTGGCTGGTATAAATTGCTTCTTTTACAATGTATCCGTTCCTTTGATATTGTGTTATAGACTGAGGTAAGTATAGAATAGAATAGAATATACTTTATTGTACAATAAAAATTATGAAATAATATACAAGAACAGCTTAGAATTGGGTACAAATGGCGGTCTTATCGCTGACAGCGATCTCTTCCAGACAACCTTGGGATGGAGACAGAAATATGGCACAAAGCTAGGGTAGGGTTTGCTGCACAATATTTTAAAAGTGTTACATATTCTACATATTATTATTATTATTACACATATGGATTTATATACACATGATTAAATACATAAAGCATAGTAATATTATATATATAAGTATACACATACATACATATATATAAGTATACACACACATATATATATATATATATATATACATATTACATATATTAAAAGCAGTACATATTATATAATAATTCAATAAGATATAGCATAAAGATACGTATTATAATAACAACATAAATTATACTTTGAGATAGTAATCCTTGACAAGCCTATTAAAGGCGGATAGGGATTGGGCTTGCCTTACTTCCAGTGGAAGCATGTTCCATAATTGGACAGCTTGAACACTGAAAGAGTTATTATAAAACCTTGTTGTATTGAGCGGTGTCTCTAGTCTCATATTCACTGATGACCTGAGGAATTTCTCCTGATTGAAAAATTGGAAACGTTCCTTAAGATAAGGAGGAGACTTGGGACTAAACAATACATTGTATAATAGAGACAGGATGTGCGTATTCCGGCGAAGGCGGATAGGGAGCCACTTGAGCTTAGTGCGAAATTCAGATATATGATCATATTTGCGCAAACCAAATATGAAACGGATACAAAAATTCTGGAGTCGCTCAAGTTTATCTAACTGGTATTCTGCGAGGTCGAGATAGCTGGCATCGGCATAGTCTAGAATGGGCAAAAGAAGGGATTGTGCCAGTGCAACTTTTGTGGTATGTGGCAAGAAATTCCGCAGTCTCCGCAAGGAAGCTGCGGAAGCGAATAATTTGCGACTAATCTCTTTAAGTTGAGGTTCCCAGGATAAGGTTTTGTCAATATGAACCCCTAGGTTTTTCACTGAATCAGCGATAGGGATTTGGATACCTACATTATAGTATACCTACTGATATGAATTTATATGTTGTTTTAGAGTATGGCCCATGGGAATGGCTCGGACTTTTGTATAAGACTTGCGTGGGCACCTGGGAAGGCCACGTTTGGATTAAATCATCGATAAGGTCGTTAGCTGTTTTAATAATTTAATATAGATGTTTCGTAACTGTTATATGGTATATCTTACCTTGAATTTAGGAATAACAAAACTGGAATTTTCTAATGTATCGATCAAAATCGATTGCCCGTCCTCGGACTGTTTTAAACGCATTAGGGTTTGGAACCTGAAGTTCTCGACTCTGAAGCTGAAAGTAAAAAAAACAAATATCGAGCTATGATTTACATGCAGTTGCGTTTGCCTAAACTTTGCCGCTGTATGCAAGCTGTCGAAACTATCTCATTTTTCGGAATAATAGTATCTACCTGCGTATATTATGTTCATCTAATTTTCTAAAAATATTATATACATTTGATTCCATTCTCAAGATTGTAATGATAAAATATCCGAACAAAATCACTTCATGTTTAAATATATATCTTTATGTAATATAATTCATCTATACGTGTGCATGCCATTGAATTCCTAAACCAGTGTAGAGATGTTTTTTTTGTGTGTTTCCCGGGATGGTTTCGATTCAGAATTGGATCCGGGAGGTGGCTCTGGAATTGGATTCAAGATTTTTATTTCGTCAGGGTAAGAAAACGTCTGCCGAAACCGCTTTTAGAATTTTTGTCTGCCTGAAAGTTTGTCTCCATTATGCTCATCAAAAACTCAACGAATTATAGTAAAAAAAATTAAGACTTAAAACCGAGATGTTCTCTCATGGCCCGTTCCTATCATAGGATAGTAAGATATAGATCTTACTACACATCCACTTTCCTTACCATCGCTAGAAATTTGACAATAGAAATGGAGCTTATGTCAAATTTTACCAGATAGTGGCAATCAAAAGAAGGCAATATTTTATATTTCATTTCGATATCTTACAGGCTTTAGAAAAAACTAAATATTAGTATACGAATAAAATCGCAGGTACGGATAGTATTAAATAAACATAATTATTGAAGTGAAACTCCTTTATCGGCGTTGGAATAAAATTTACCGCACATTTTTCGGTTACGCGCCATCTTTTTCTTGTCCCAACCACGGTTGATTCGACCGTGGTAGGGGCTTTATTTATTTCACCAATTTCTGTACAGTTGCACATAGTAGATCATTTTTCGAAAAATAAGGCCATAAAGAAGTTTCACTTCTTACGTGTGTACACTAGTACACGCACACATTTTTTTTATAGGTACTACAAGTACAATTACTGCATGCAGGACATTAAAACCTAAATAATATGTGTTAGACAGTGACGCAATACATTTATACAGGATGTTTAGAAACAAAATGCACTTACTAAGCCTGTCCTTTTCCATAAAGAGGAATCGCACCAAATAGATCACCAACCATATCGTATAACTCTGAAAAGTATTCATTAGTTTATTACTGGATTCTATCACAAAATGGCAGCTACACTCAACTTTTATTATGCGGTCCAAATAGACGTATCATTATATGAAGTGTTGATCGCTGCAATATTAATTCATTTTCTTTTTTATTTATTACTGGAGTACCACTGACAGACTGATGGAAACTGTTCACGCCGTCTATGTAAACTTGCGACACCAGAGGGATTAACGATGTAAATATATAACTAGAATATTCCGCGCGCTAGGCAGCAGATCAAACCCTAGTAAGTAGCCTTATTATACTTACAAAAACTATTAGATTTTTATAAATTGCGAGGGAAGCCGCGGGCAGAAGACAGTATATATATATATATATAAATCTTCCTTGAAAAATTATCTTAATGATGGCGAAAACCGCTTTGCGTGGCTTAGAAGTGAGCGGATATACAGAGAGACGCACAAAACGAATGGTTTTTTTATTATTAGTACATTTTTTTCAACCTGTGGGTCGCGACACCTAGGGGGGTCGCAGAGCCTTGCTCGGGGGGTCGCCGGCAAAAGGGAAAAGGCACTTTAAATTTATACCTCGTACTTAAGTACTTTCTACGCTCAGTAGCTTTTTGTAGAGAATAGGTTTTAATAATCAATATAGGTGACAATGTAGAGAAAAACATAAACGTAGTCTTTTAAATTACTAACTTTTCGTCTGTCTATATCCCAGAGGGTCGCCAAAATTTTTCAACCTGTAAAGGGATCGCGTATTCAAAAAGAATGAAAAGCACTGGTTTATAGGAACAATGTAAAGACAGTAAAGATTATGTAGTATGTCAGGCGGGTATTTTACTAAAGCTTGACGGGCTGCAGGTTAAGTATAGCGGTATTAAAAATGAATGAATGAAAACTCTTTATTGTTCACCATAAATTTAAATCTAGACATTTGATATGGATTTTTATTAGAACAATGGGCGGCCTTATCGCTTATAGCGATCCCTTCCAGGCAACCCAGTGTCTAAGGAGATTTAATATAGAGAATACACATAGGCTTGTAATTTAATATATCTAAGTATTTTTACTAAAATAAATCTGTAAATTCATAAAACCAATAAGGTTTTATTTGCTTGCTTGCTTTAGTTAAGGATTGTAGTATTAAAATACAGGGGAATCTTAACTCGCATTTTTTTCTAATTAAACTGTAACGTTAATTACACGTTCAGTTTCAGCAGTGAAGTATTTCCACCTTTACGAAACAAGAAGAGGGGATGGATTGTGTAATGCAGAACTGCAGCCTGCAAGACATTATCACTTGTAAATCTTTTCCTATTAAAATAAATTTTCTTGGAGAGTTAAACTTCACAAATGTCTCCGCGTGCTTATCATTTTACTACGATGTCGATATGACACTTTTAGACAAAGTTGTGGAGTCAGGCTATTAGGTCAAATTAGTGGTATTCTGGCAGACCCATCTTCGGATGAGGCCAGAGTTCTTTATAAACTGCTAGATATAAGCAATTAATGATAAGTAGTAGTAGATTAGTGAATCTATGTTTTGTTACACGACGTAACTGTACTCACCAGGGCAGCACGGTCGCTTAAGCGACAAAGCCCTTTAATAATGAATAAAAAACAAGTATTCAGGAATTTTTTAGACGTAATATTGTCATTTATTACCTGCGCTTATGTCGACCCTAGGTATAGATACATCTATATCGAAGGTTAAATCCCTCAAATTCAAACTACTTTTGTGTACTATGAATCCACCAAAACCAATTGCACTAATTTTCTTCAGTTCGAGACTTAAACTGAAAGGAAATAACGAGTGTTATTTTATATTTTTATATTCAACGGTCATACACCACAGTGTCAAAACCGAATTATATTTGTAGTAAATTACAAATTTATACGCTATAGCTAGGAGGGGCTGTCGTTTTCATTTCCCGTTCCATATCATTTTCTATTTATGTTAAGTATTAGGTGGTGGCTATTTTCTTATATAAATATTATGTATGTTATGTGTTTATGATTAGAATAAACTTAGGAAAAATAGTGTGACTGAAAATAATGGCCAAAGCGTGGCTGCATTAAATACAGCCAGGCGTTGATCATATAGAAAATTAGATTTCCCTTCCCTTTTTTCCTTTCGTGAATTCGTCCACGCTTGACTTCGAATTACCGCGGATACCTGAGACACATATATTGAAGCATTTAAAAAAGAATGTAAGGTATTGTTTTAGCGGCAATTGTATCCATACAAGCTAATTATTATGAATCCGAACAATTTCAAACCTCTCCCGGGAAAATACCCGGAGTATTCCCGGGATAAAAAATATCACACATGTAATAACATTAAATTTGCTATCGATCAGTAACAACTCACATTCGAATTAGATTTATTTTTTAATCTGGCCATTTTAAATCATTCCCAGAAACTTTCCCGCTGGATTCCTATGATAAAAAGTAGAGCAGAGTTTAATTCTCAGAATTAGCTATCGATAAGCGAAAATCGCATCGAAATCGGCTCAGTAGTTTTTACGTGAATCCCGAAGAAACAAACTAAACGGCAAACAGATAAAAATCGAAAAAAGAAAGCATCGTGGAGAATACGATGCTTTCTTTTTTCGATTTTTTATCATTTATATAGTCTATTCCAGCTGTTAAGAATTTTATAATATTATAGATAACTGAAAATACAAAAAGTGTCGCGACAGCATATGACTAACTATTATAGTTATGCCACAATAAGTGTTCTTTTATTTTAAAAATTTAATTAAAATGCCGCCGCTAGAAAAGGCTCTTTATTTTTTGTATCTTGGTATTAATCCTTATCAAAATAAATTACTTCATATTCAAGACTGCTTCAATATATCCTATAACTTTTTGAATTATTCAATTCGGACATTCCATGCGAAAGATATCATGAGTTTAAAAATGTAAGAATTAGTGACGGTGACCACGTGACTGTGACACCTTTTCGTGAGCGAAAAATCGTAAGACCCCCTCTATATAGAAGTTTCACTTCAAAAGACAGGTCGCACCCTAGCGCCCGTAGACGGCCGACGGTTCTGGACAAAACACTATTACGTTCATAAAGTGGTAGGTACAGGCCTGAGAGAGATGAGCATTGTGCCCTCCCTGGGTTACTTACTGTCCGAACCACCATATCTTCTCCTTTGCACTAAACACTATTGGGTAAATATTGACATTTGACGGGACCTGCTCATACTTACACAGCTAACCTGTCTGAAAGTACATTTAAATTTATACGTACTGTACAGATGAATATAAAATCTTGTGCAAATTATGTAGGTACTTACTTTATAAGCATGGCTGGTAATTTTAAGTAGAAATGATCAATTTCTAGGGGATCCAAGGGTGGTATACCGAAGAGGTCGGAGCCATTGTTAATAAGATTCTGCAAAAATGCAATCAGTTGGCGAACTAAATTGTCGACCAAGATATTCCGTCCTTCAGGTGAATCGTCTGCTAGTACATCTGTGTGCAATTCAAAAATATAATCATATACTCGTATACCTACGCTTATGTTCAAAATATCGGAACTTGCAAGGAGAACCATTCCCACCGTTGCGTTGGTTGGGCTCGGACCTCACTATTACAGGGATACGAATAATATACCCGTCGAGTTTTTGGCGGGAACTGAAAGGTGATGTTGTGCTGTGCAGTTTTATTTTCTAAAAATGTGTAAAATTACTCTAAAATGAACAATAGTTGTAGGATATTGATAGTTTTTGAGTAGTGGTTATCTGTTTTGTGAGAAATGTGAACTGTATAGTCAAATGTGGCCTTTTGAGTTGTCACAAGAACTCCGTTGAATGGCACTAGCTGATTACCTACAGTTCAGCTGTGCTACACATAGGCTTAAGAAAATGAAGAAACTAAATGTATATTATAAACTAAGATCTGGCTTAAAGGCCTAGTTGCCAAGCCATAAATATAATAAAATAAAATATACCCGTCATATTTGTCCAAAGCAGATTGTTGGAATTTACAAAACTAACACATACACACACATAGACAGTTCCTCACAATATTTCCAACACTGTAGTCAACGAGCTTACCTAATTTTGGTTTAGTTTCTATGTACCTTATCTGTTTTAAATAAAAATTTAAAACCCTGAACTTCAGATTAATTGGTTCCAAATAAAAATTAACATGACGATTTGTAAACTAAATAGTAAACATAACATAATTCTTTATTACCTCTTTAAGTACACAGTGAAACTTAAATCTAGTAACAACACTAACTAAGAGCTGGTGCCTGAATTCGGTTAAAAAGAAACCTGTGGTACAGGTCACCAGGATCAACCCGTTGGCTATTTAAGAGAAAAAAAGAAAATATACTAGTATAACTATTCTATAGACTATAGTATAACTATTCTAATAGTAGTAGCACATTAGTCTAGATTTCTCCAGATGTTACCATATGATAGGTGTCAACTAGTCACAGTTTACTCCATGCTGGAGGCTAACCTGAATTACACATATTAATGTGTCACCAATTTAGGTATGAAAATTCATTTTATAATAATGAGTACAATATCAAGGCCCCCGCCGTCGTGTTTGCCTTAGCCCGCCGGCACGGAGTGGAGATCGCAAGAGCTAAGACTCAAAGCTCCAGGGGTGGAAGTGATAAATGGCATCACGTTATAAGTAGCTTCGGTGAACCTACAGTCCACCACTCTATACCCCTTAGCCACTCACACCCATGTTGCCCCTGTCTTCTATGGCATTTTTTGGGGCCCATGCAGGGAGTGGCGAGTCACCCTCTGCCCATTTTTCCATGTTCCCCGAACATTGCGACGGGCAGACGCCATAGTCCCCATATTCCCAGACTACTAGCAGTTCACCCCAATAGCCCGGTGCTCTTTATACTCATTTCCCACTGTCCTATACTGGCCGGTGCTTATCCTTGGGTGCATTATTATATGGTGTAGACAGGGATAATCGCCGGTTAGTGTCAGGCCACATTTACATTAAATTTGTCAAGAATATCATAGAGGCCCTATGTGTTGGCCTCCCCATGGCCCCACGCAAGCCCACCAAATGTCCGGGCAATTTTTATGGCCCCTGATCTTGAAAGAAGTACAATATATTCCTTCCAAAAAAGCCGACGTTATATACAGTTTTAAGATTGGTCAAGTAGTTGTATTATCGTAGAAATACCTACGCTTTAATGTTTTTATTAGCGTGCTTTCAATTTTTTGTTTTTTTGAGGAAGTGTTAAAAATACGCAGGAAGTTTAAAATCGTCAACATCAAATAATAATTTAACATGTTTTGATAAACAAATAAAGAAGCATTTAATAGGCGTTTTTATTTACTGCAAAATGCAAATATTGTTGTGCAGCGTAGGTTATTCCCGATTCAAGCTACGAAAACTCACCCTACATGAAAATGAATCCCAAATGAACCCATTTCTATTCTCAACTCAACCCACACTTATTTTTAATATTATTTTTACCTAAATGTTCTTTTCGTTATTGTGGATAGCATAAAAATGTGTAAAATTATTTTTATAAATTTAATTACTCTGACTGACAAACTTGAGTCGAGCTGCTCGTCAACTCTATTATTTGACAATAGTAATTATGATTTATACTAATAATGGATGAAAGTAAAAGAGACCGCAATTACTATAGTGACAAAGACAACAACACCGTTTCAGTTTTTTATTGTTTCCACGGTAATAATACTCGTTTGGTCCTTGAGTTATATGCACTACGTACGTACATTATACCTCAATGGGTTTTGTTGCCCTGTTGGCATGATGTTTTTAACCTACTTCGAAAAAAGGAGGAGGTTCTCAATTCGTCGGGTTTTTTTTTATGTATGTTCGCCGATTACTCCGTGATTTATGATCCGATTTACGTGATTCATTTTTTGTTCGACGCGGAATAGTTGCCATGTGGTCCCCTAAAAATTTGACATAGTTTGGCCCAGTAGTTTTCATTTTACGAACATTTTTTTGTTCCCGGTTCTTGGGACCTATATTTTTAAAGAAGCGCGGTACCATTCGTATGTCCACCCATACATAGCTAGACAATAAAAAGTAACAAATAAAATTTAAAAACTTCGTTTAAAAAAACCGACTTCAAAAACGAAAAAACTAAAATGTATAAAATAACTTATTTCTAAAGCTATTATTATTAATATATATTATCTAAAACATCTTGAAGTCGGTGCAAAGTAAAACATAAAAATTACTATATTTTGAAAATTACTAAGCACCGAATTTAAGATGTTTTAGATAATATATATCAATAATAATAGCTTTAGAAATAAGTTACTTTATACATTTTAGTTTTTTAGTTTTTGAAGTCGTTTTTTTTAAACGAAGTTTTTATTTTTTATTAAAGTATATTTAGCCACTATTTGCAATGCAACTTAGTGTTTTTTAAATGGCATTTAATTATTTTTATGTTTTATAACACGAAGCTTTTTACAATAATTTTGAACTAAGTGTTATAGTCTAGTCAAAAGAAAGCTACTCACGAAAAATCAACTTGTTAGTAATAAATGATGAAAAGTGTACCAGGGATCCTGTACTATTAGTTATAATGCTAGTTCGTTATTCCGGCGCTATATGCCATAATAGATAAACTAAAATAAAGAAAATCTTTTAACCCCTTCAAAAAGAAGGAGTGTCTCAATTCGTCGTGTATGTGCGTATGTATGATATGGGTTGAATCGTGAATAACTCTACAGCGTCAATGACCACAGCAAATATGGCATTTAATTCATTTCTAAATCCAATCTAATTGTAAATTTAAAATGTTTATTGACGCTAATTATATGTTTTTCATTTACATAAAGTTATATGTTTACGGCAATTTACTATTAGATATTATTTAATGAAAATATAAATATAATATCCCAAATCACCATATAGTATATACTGTCGCTGATTTGGGATCAATTTGTTATTTGTATTTTTGGTTTGTAAATTAAGCTGTACATACTTTTAGTATAACTATATGTTAGTTAATTTTTTTAAGTGACTATATAAATGTTAATTGTAAATACATGTATTGAATAAAATTGCATACTTACTAAATTTTAAATTATAATATAATATTTAATAAGATGAAACGGACTTACCTATCGCAAAAACTTCGTGTTTTTTTAACTTGGGTGCCGCAGCCGCAAAAGCACACAGTGCCACCAGTATCAGCACACTAACTTTCATTCTACAAATAAAATAATTTAGAGCCTTAATAGTCCATTACTATGACATGTTAGCGTATAAAGTTTGTGATATTGCATTTACATCAGATGATCAGGTGGCGATCTGATGAATGCTTTCATGGATGTTTCAAACGTGGTTTGCTTTAATAATGATCTGTGGTCGTATAACACTATAGGTTTAAATTTAACATAATCTCCATAGCATCTAAATAGATTTCGCAAGCACGTTCGCGCATTACTAATTTTTAAAAATATTGTTTGATAGATTTTACTTGCGAATATTTTACGTTTTTTAATAATTGTGGTGTATCAAACTGTATTGATAAACTATATGGCTTATCTGTCATACAAGTTGACGAACTACGAAGTTAATTTGAATATTATGACTCTAATTCATTCTGTACGTTCAATATAAACATATCTAAAATTAGAACAGCGAGTGCGATCAATACTGAGTTGTGATACTATAGATTATTGTCTAATGGATTTTTAATTTTTATTTATGATCGCTATCCATACTAGTATTTTATGATATATATATATATATATATATATATATATATATATATATATATATATATAGTGAATGGTGGTTTTTAACAATACCTGACATGATTTTCGGCCTTTGACTAAAGTATTTTTAGTCAAACCTAGAAGGACCTAACTTTTTAATCAAACGTTGAAATTAAAACTTCGGGTTTTGCCTAGTCGATCCTAGAAGCGACTAAGGCAGACTCGGCTAAACGTCGATTCGTACTGCACTTGTTCATGTTAAATGACTGTATAAATTAGTCTCTCCGAGGTTAGACAAAAATTCGTTAGTCAAAGCCAAAAACATGACATTTATTTGGACTCTGACTATGACTTTATGTCAGACCTGAGGTTTGACTAGTCAAACCTAGAAGCGGCAGAGCTTCGATGTTTGACTATAACACATACAAAATTATTGCATGTAAAAGTATTTATTATAAACAGACCCTACCTGACAGTTTACACGATTCAAACAACGAGGAACAACTGTAATAATTCCGGAAAATTCATTATAAAAATACAAAGTGATAAACAATCTGCACTGATTTTAAAGATTGACGATCAATCAATTTAATACCACAAATAAAATGATAAAATTTGGTAATCATTGCCATAAGTTTTGGATATCTCACTAATTGCGATAAAAAAAACAATTTGCATACGTAATTCAGCGGTGGCTTTGGGATACTATCACCAACCACTCTATAATAAATACGGTTGATTATTCTCTTATCTGTAGATGTTTTGAAAATTATGGTATTTTTTGTGCGACAATTATGTAGGTAATAAATAATATTAGTATATAATATTAGAGTTTACCCCGCGGCTGGGCCGCGGGTTAACCTCCTTCCTTTCGGTTCCTGCTTCTTGTTTAAAGAGCAGGCGTTAAATACAGGTTACATTGTACAACATTTTTATGTTAGTGCCATTTGCTCCCGAAAAATTCACTTAATTTTGTATCGCAAACTATCCGATCTCTTGGCATGAGTATATATGTCAATTTTCGGCATTAAAACTACATTTAAACAAAATTACAATAAAAATAATCCAGTGTTCCCAGTGTTTTTTCGAAAACTTAACAGAAAGACATATCGAGTTACTATCGCATTTTTATAGACGATGAATTTTTATATCTATGAACTTGAGAAGAAATGATTGGTCTCATCCAAACTTTCATCCTCTATTTCATACCGTCCTAGTTTTATTTATCTATGAAAACTACAAAAATGACAAAAAGGACAAAAAGGGGAAAAGAGCAAAAGGAGCAAAGGAGAAAAAAGATCAAAATGGACAAAAAGGGGAAAATGAGCGAAATTGTCAAAAAGAACAAAAAGAGCAATAAGAGCAAAAGAGCATAAAGAGCAATAGAGCATAAAGAGCAAAATGGACAAAAAGAGTAAAAAGAGCAAAATTGACAAAAATAACAAAAAATAGCAAAAAGAGCTAAAGAGCAAAATGAACAAAAACAGCAAAAGCAGCAAAAAGGACAAAAAAGAGCAAAAAGAGCAAAATGGACAAAAGAGCAAAAACAGCACAAAAGCAAAATGGACAAAAAGAGCGAAATTGTCAAAAAGAACAAAAAGAACAAAAAGAGCAAAATGAACAAAAAGAGAAAAAGCAGCAAAATGGGCAAAAAGGACAAAAAAGAGCATAAGGACAAAAGAGCAAAAAGAGCAAAAGAGCAAAATGGACTAAAAGAGCGAAATTGTCAAAAAGAACAAAAAGAGCAATAAGAGTATAAAGAGCAATAGAGCATAAAGAACAAAATGGACAAAAAGAGTAAAAAGAGCAAAATGGACAAAAAGAACAAAAAAATAGCAAAAAGAACAAAAGAGCAAAATGAAAAAAAAATCAAAAAGAGCAAAATGGACAAAAATAATACAAAATAGCAAAAGCAGTAAAAAGGACAAAAAAGAGCAAAAGAGCAAAATGGACAAAAAGGACAAAATAGCAAAAACAGTAAAAAGAGCAAAATGGACAAAAAGCACAAACAAAGACCAAGAAGAGCGAAATTGTCAAAATGAACCAAAACAGCAAAAAGAGCAAAAGAGCAAAAAGAGCAAAATGAACAAAAAGAGCAAAAGCCGCCAAATGGGCAAAAAGGACAAAAAAGAGCAAAATGGACAAACAAAGAGCAAAAAGAGCAAAATGGACAAAAAGAGCCAAATTGTCAAAAAGGACAAAAGATTAAAAAATAGCAAAAAGAGCAAAAGAGCAATAATAGCAAAACGGACACAAAAGGACAAAAGAGCAAAATGGACAAAAAGGACAAACAAAGAGCAAAAAGAGCAAAAGAGCAAAATGAACAAAAAGAGCAAAAGCCGCAAAATGGGCATAAAAGACAAAAAAGAGCAAAATGGACAAAAAGGATAAACAAAGAGCAAAATGGACAAAAAGAGCCAAATTGTCAAACAGGACAAAAAGATAAAAAAATTGCAAAAAGAGCAAAAGAGCTAAAATAGCAAAACGGACAAAAAGAGAAAAATGGACAAAAAAGAGCAAAATAACAAAAAGGACAATAAGGAAAAAAAGAGCAAAAAGAGAAAAACAGCAAAAACAGCAAAATGGATAAAAAGGACAAAAAGTACAAAAAGTTCAAAAAGTACAAAAGGTCCAAATGGACAAAAAAAGTCAAAAAGGACAAAAGAGCAAAAAGGACAGAAAGAGCAAAAAGATCAGAAAGAGCAAAAAAGGAAAAAAAAGCAAAATGGACAAAAAGAGCAACAACAACAACAAAAAGGACAAAAAGAGCAAAACGGACAAAAAGGACAAAATAATCAAAATGGCAAATCACAAAACCAACCAAAACCTATCCCACTTTTGGGATAACCTTTACATAAATCTATCCCAAAATCTATCCCATTATCCGGAATGAAAAATATCCCTTGTCCACCCTCGGTATGAAAATTACTTATATACCAATTTTCAGACAAATCGGTCCAGTAGTTTTTCCGTAAAAACATAACAAAAGAACAGACAAATATATTTTTATCCCGGAAACTATCCCATTTTTCGGGATAAAAAGTATCCTATGTTCATCCTCGGTATCGAAAATATATATATACTGAGTTTCATCCAAATCGGTCCAGTAGTTTTTCCGTGAAAACGGAACAGACAGACAGAGTTACTTTCACATTTATAATATTAATAGGGATAATAGTTGGTAGTTACTGCGTGTATCTAATTCTTTGTTCCGTCTTTATAGTCCACACTAGAGTTTACCCCGCGGCTGCGCCGCGGGTTAACCTCTAGTGTGTGTCTCTTGTTTATAGAGCAAGTGCTACAGGTTATATTATATTATATTTTTATGTATTTGCCCACGGAACATTCACTTCATTTTATATCGCTAATTATATATACCACCCCCGTCTATCTGTCAACAAAATAAATTACAAAACTTGACCAAAAAGGCCAAAATGGTCTAAATGACCAAAAGACCACAGTGACCGACATGGCTAAAATGACGGAATAGGCAAAAACGACCAAAAAGGCCAAAATAATCAAAATGGTCAAAATGACCAAAGAGGACAAAATGACCAAAAAGGCCAAAATGACCAAAAAGGCCAAAATGACCTAATAGGCCAAAATGACCAAAAAGGAAAAATTACCAAATAGGCCAAAATGACCAAATAGGCCAAAATGACCAAAAAGGAAAAATTACCAAATAGGCCAAAATGACCAAAAAGGCCAAAATGACCAAAAAGGAAAAATTACCAAATATGCCAAAATGACCAAAAAGGGCAAAATGACCAAAAAGGCCAAAATGACCAAATAGGCCAAAATGACCAAAAAGGTGAAAATGATCAAAAAGGCCAATATGACCAAATAGGCCAAAATGACCAAATAGGCCAAAATGACCAAAAAGGTCAAAATGATCAAAAAGGCCAAAATGACCAAATAGGCCAAAATGACCAAAAAGGAAAAATTACCAAATAGGCCAAAATGACCAAAAAGGCCAAAATGACAAAAAAGGCCAAAATGACCAAATAGGCCAAAATGACCAAATAGGCCAAAATGACCAAAAAGGTCAAAATGATCAAAAAGGCCAAAATGACCAAATAGGTCAAAATGACCAAATAGGCCAAAATGACCAAATAGGCCAAAATTACCAAAAAGGCCAAAATGACCAAAAAGGAAAAATTACCAAATAGGCCAAAATGACCAAAAAGGCCAAAATGAAAATTATCCCTTGTCCATCCTCAGTATTTAATTTACATACGTACCGAATTTCAGCCAAATCGGTCCAGTAGTTTTTCCGTAAAAGCATAACAAACAAACAGACAAATATCATGTTATCCCGGAAACTATCCCATTTTTCGGGATAAAAAGTATCCTATGTTCATCCTCGGTATCGAAAATAAATATATACTGAGTTTCAGCCAAATCGGTCCAGTAGTTTTTACGTGAAAACGGAACAGACAGACAGACAGACAGACAGACAGACAGACAGACAGACAGACAGACAGACAGAGTTACTTTCGCATTTATAATATTAATAGGGATTTCTTTTCTTTTTAAATATAGCTCTGTGAAATTTGTTTTCCTAGCCAGTATCAAGTATTAATAAATATCAAGTTTTAATATAACATTTAAGCAATATACGGGTACCGCCTACCGGGCAAGTCAGATCTTCGTAACAGTGACCTCGGCCAAATTGATTAATAATTTTGCTTTGATTAATAATGCTAATTAATGTAAACGAAGGGGTCATTGTGGCAGTTCAAAACCTTTTTTTAATAAAAATAAACACAATACTTGCTTAGAAACAATAAATCGATCAATCATTATTCATTATGAACCAATGGGTATTCATATATATTATTTTTTATTGTATGTTTCTTTTGTCTAATTTAATTAGGAGCTGCTAGTGACAATGCCACTAAGCGAGAGCCTATATCCTTATCTGCAGTCGGGTCCGCAAGCTCACTGGATTTGAGAGGTTTTGCCAAAATTGCTAAGGGTTTAGATTTCCAACCAATGAAGGTACACTTTTTGCGAGAAATGGTATATTTAAACTTTATATAATATTTAATATAATATAAATATCTCTGCTCCATCTGGGATAATGTTATAGTTAATGATTGTGGCCGAATGCGTTTTGTTTGTAGCATTAAAATAACACCGTTAATGATTAGCTACATGAGTGTATATCATCTATCTATGTCATCTGTCAATGTTCAACGACATTTTTTTTTTACATTATGTATATACAATCGTGGTCTTTTTTAAATTTAATAACATTATTTACCACAATTAAATTAAAAATTCAAATCAAATAATAATCAAATACAATAAAAGAAAACTTAACTTATTTGTATTGTATGCTATCAATAGTCCCTCCCTCAAGATAAGTATAATACCGAGTCTAGGTCACCTTCTTCTATGGGTATTAATTATAATAATAATAATATCGCATGACAAATAAGGCATTAAACCCATCTGCGTGAAACGGTCACCAACACTAACGTTATCCCAGATGTAGCAATAACATTAAGGTTACTATATTTGCGCAGATTTTTATGTAGCATTTAAAGTAGACGCCTTCAAGTTTTTAGAAAAACGTAACATCCCTATTAATATTATAAATGCGAAAGTAACTCTGTCTGTCTGTCTGTCTGTCTGTTCCGTTTTCACGTAAAAACTACTGTACCGATTTGGCTGAAACTCAGTATTTATATGTTTTCGATACCGAGAATGAACATAGGATACTTTTTATCCCGAAAAGTGGGATAGTTTCCGGGATAAAAATATATTTGTCTTTCTGTTTGTTATGCTTTTACGGAAGAACTAATGAGCCGATTTGGCTGAAATTCGGTACAAGGGATAATTTCCATTTTGGCCTTTTTGGTAATTTTGGCCTATTTGGTCATTTTGGCCTTTTTGGTCATTTTGGCCTTTTTGGTCATTTTGGCCTTTTTGGTCATTTTGGCCTATTTGGTCATTTTGGCCTATTTGGTCATTTTGGCCTATTCGGTCATTTTGGCCTATTTGGTCATTTTGGCCTTTTTGATCATTTTGGCCTTTTTGGTCATTTTGGCCTATTTGGTCATTTTGGCCTATTTGTTCATTTTGGCCTTTTTGGTCATTTTGGCCTATTTGGTCATTTTGGCCTATTTGGTCATTTTGGCCTATTCGGTCATTTTGGCCTATTTGGTCATTTTGGCCTTTTTGATCATTTTGGCCTTTTTGGTCATTTTGGCCTATTTGGTCATTTTGGCCTATTTGGTCATTTTGGCCTATTCGGTCATTTTGGCCTATTTGGTCATTTTGGCCTTTTTGGTCGTTTTGCCTATTCGTTCATTTTGGCCTATTTGGTCATTTTGGCCTCTTTGGTCATTTTGATTATTTTGGCCTTTTTGGTCGTTTTTGCCTATTCCGTCATTATGGCCATGTCGGTCACTGTGGTCTTTTGGTCATTTAGACCATTTTGGCCTTTTTGGTCATTTTGGCCTCTTTGGTCATTTTGACCATTTTAATTATTTTGGCCTTTTTGGTCGTTTTCGCATATTCCGTCATTTTGGCCATGTCGGTCACTGTGGTCTTTTGGTCATTTAGACCATTTTGGCCTTTTTGGTCAAGTTTTGTTATTTATTTTGTTGAAAGATAGACGGGGGATGGTATAATTAGCGATATAAAATGAAGTGAATCTTCCGTGGGCAAATACATAAAAATGTAATATAATATAACCTGTAGCACTTGCTCTATAAACAAGAGAGACGCACTAGAGGTTAACCCGCGGCGCAGCCGCGGGGTAAACTCTAGTGTTTAAATAAATAAACAAAAAGAGACATGCAAGAAGCCGTAGCTCGCTTAGTGGTTAGGGCTTGCGTCCCAAAATCAAAGAGGGCGGTTCGAATCCAGACCGCGAGTACCTATGCACTACTTGGCAGTTTTAAGACTTAATATGTATAATGTTATAATTACCATGTGCTAAAGGTGAAAACTACATCTTAATGAAATAAGATAACCGATGTGTCAAACAAGCAGATCCGCTTCAGACAACCATGGCCACTTTTCTATAAAAACGGGAGGCCCGAGCCTCGCAGAGCAGCGAGACGTTTACGGGCTGTTATTTATGTTATTAAACATGTTAAATAAAGGGAAGTCTTTACTAGGCGTCGACAAGTATTTCTCTTTATTTTTATATTCATTAGAAATCTGTCAACATATTGTTACAACCTATAGTAGAATTATTTTCTCCGTGCAGTTTGGGTCATAAATAATCGGAGCAGCGAAGCGAGTATTTCGCTCTCTCTTCCACTCACGGGCCTTATGGGCAGGCACAGTGATACACATTATTGTTGTCTGTATATATTTTGTGGGTTAGTGATATAAACGAAAGAAAAAAATAGATAAAACAACGTAATTCATTAAAATAAGGATAATAATGATTTAAAATAAATTATTAATTAGGTATCTATGTATTAAAATACTATAAGTACAAAAGTTTAGAATGTAATACGTTATATTAAAAATAAATATAAATACTTATATTTAAAAGATAATACTGATTTTTATAAGAATGATAATCTTTCTTTGATAAGAATGAGTTTTTATCGATAATGGCGTTGCGCCCACGCAACATGCTCACCGCCCTAGCCGGGCTGAGGCCGAGTTTGATTGATGACCCAAACTGCACGGAGAAAATAATTCTACTATAGGCCCCAACAAATATAAATTCCACGTACAGATCTGTAGAACCACATTTTATTACCTGTCGGCATTTGAACTAATTGTAATCTTTTTATGATCGTCTGCTTTTGCTCACTTATTTATTGGCTTATATTTCTAGCTATTTTAGAGAACAGCCTATATTGTTCTATCGTACTCATTTACGGCCGCTTGTGGCTGAATCATTAGCCTGGTGTTGCGGATTACGATTACGCGCTGAATGTGTCGACGGTGCCGAGGCACACTTGTATTTGTGAATTATATAACGACGGCCTGATGGATAGATGGAGTTGAGCTACGACTGCGATACGAGCGTGACGTGTGTACATTCGGGAATCTAAAATTGACGAACTTTGCGCGTTTTATTGAATTACGACTTTCTGCGTTACGTTTGGATTTGTTGTGTTCGGTTATATTTGTACTTGTGTTATACGTGTTTGTATAATTCTAATAAACTCTATAATAATTCTAACGGCATTTTAATTCGAGTCCCGCTAATTGGTAACAATATTATTGTTGCATGTGCGAGGTTTTTTACTATTACTACTACTACAATTATCATTTATTTGCTAATTTCAAGCATCGTTACAAGCAATAGTACATCGTTTACATCTATTCTCTTCAGGCGGCATCTTAACTAAACGTAGTGTAAATAAGTGTTGTTAACACTTATTTACACCTTAATTTCAATCTTTAGTCATTATTATTATGACAAGGATGTACCTATTTACACACCTTCAGTCTATAATGTTAATCGTCACTTAGTTTGGATAGGAACACGTACAGAATACTTTAAACCTAGAGCGGTAATTACTCACACGCTCGTTTGCTACCACACCAACGGTCCCTCGACGATGCGACACTCGCAACATACTTGCACATTCCCGCGAGTCCCTCACTACGGCACATCGCCTCCAACGCTGCTACTTCCGACGAGCCACGCGGGCATCATCTTCTTCCGTTCTTATAGCTCCATCTTTCTCTCGAACGTCTCTCGAACCTACCTTTTAATTTTCCTCGCTCTTATAATTCGTAACATTTAAAGCATAAATAAAATAACTTATCACTCGTTATCGTTTTTATCGCTCCCCTGATTCCCACTGAAATCCCCGACAGGTGCTCCTTGCGTTGCTTTTATACCCGGTAAAATCTTCTGAACCCATAATTTCGATTGACTTTTCGTTATTCTTTTATTTACTGTCTATCCCTTTTGAAACATTTGTCTACTAATCTGTCTATTCCTTACTAAATTTCGATCTTTATTTCTGTATTCGTTCATCACTATCATTTTGTAAAATGTATCTGTACTTCTTTTTTATATCTAAAATCTATTACATTTTTCTGAAAGTTTTATAACCAACTTAGGTTGCTAGAAACGTCTACCATCGGTGGCCACACTATTTTTTAGCTAATAGTCCTTTATATATTTAACGGGTGGTTTCTATATTCTAATACTCATTCATTAGCTTTAGCATCGGTTGAGTTTTGACATTACTCTATTATTATGTGAGTCGTTTTTGACGACTTACGATAACCGCCCTTAAACGCCTCATGTAATACCACGTACACCTTACTTGTATGTTGTTTGTGTCAGATTTTTACCGATATTAAGGCAAGCGTATGAGGTTGGTAAGAACGGGCTATAAGTGCAGCAGAAAATATTGAAGAGCCATAACAAATTTTTTTCAGCTTTCTCCCAGGCGAACAAGATTGCCTAGGTGTAGATCTCTTTATTAACTTATTACTATAGAAATTACTTTCACCTATCCATACATATAGCTACCTATCTATCTACCTATCCGTAAATTTCAGCTAGGGGGGTAAATAACTTTTACTAGGGATGGTTGAGTTTGGTGTGGTTGGGAGTGATTGGAGGAGTGATTGGAGGAATGGTTGGGTGGTTAAGGTATGGAAATTGGGAAGAGTTGGTTGTGGTTGGTTTGGATTGGAGGTTTTTGGGAGTTCTTTATTTCTGTTATTTGCTCTTTTTGATTACAGTTTACAATTTTCTAACCTAGTTTTACAATGTTCTGAGAGCCATAACATTATACAGGTGTAACTCTGCAGTGCTAAGAAGGCTGGCAGTATTAGTTTAGGACAAGGTTTTTAAAGTATTATTGTTTATAGCTTCAAAAGTATGTACAAAAGCAAATAAATACACATATAGTAAATACTAAGAACATTGTTTATTTTAACTTATTCGTGTTTAATTCTTTTATGAACTACGAGTAAATTCTTTGATCAGGTGCCAAGATTCCAGTTTATTTAACAATTTGTTTAGCGCTTTAGCAACACTACTGCTGTTTTTGGCGGAGAGGTATTTGTTGAAACGAGTGAGATAATCTGCAAGGACGTCTTCTACTAAAGTGTTAAATATTTCGTCAATATTCTTATCGATGTCAGTATGTGCCTGTAAATAGAAATTACATTTAAAATAAAGGTATTGTAAATATCTGTTGGTTGTTTGTTTTTGCTTAGAGGATTATTTTGGTACATTAAACACAAGATGTTGGAAACAACTCAAAGACAAAGTAAAGAAAAAATGATAATGGATCAACTATCAGAAAACAATAAAAATCGATTTTCGATAAGTCTTACGTTTTAAAACTGGTTATCCAATTATTCATAACAACATCTATAATTTAAATGAGCAATTCTTTAAAATGAGATTACAGTTTTCTGTCAATGATAAAATAAGTACCTACTTATTAAATAAAGCTTTTATACTTACCGATATCTTTGCAATGGAAAACTGTGTATTTTCAAAATAGTCTATTATCAAAGATTTTTCGTCTGCCGATTGCGTAAAAAATACTTCACTGGATATAGTTAGATTTCGAATTTCAAAACTAAAACACGTTAAAATAAAAAAAACTATAATGATTTTGAGCTCTAATACTAAACTATGTTGAAAAAATTAGAGAACTCACTTTAAAACTCCCCGACCACGAATGGGCAAAATTTGGAAAATGTTTCCTTCTAACTCATAATATTCTGAAAATATAAGTTAACATTTTGGAATAACGTACCGAAATTAAATTAGATTAATTAGAAGGCAGAATCGGTGTTATAGACGTTCAACATCAATAAGTAAAAATTCCGGTGTGAAAATTTTCGAAATACTCTTATACCCTGGTGGGTGTGTAGTACTTTTAGCAGCTCCAGTCTTCAGACATACCTATAGGTAGGTATTATAAATGTAAATTGTTAAATTTACTGTTAAATCATGTTTTTGCCCAATAATTGTAATGTGGGGTTGTCTGTAGAGATCTCTTTTTAGTGATAAGACCGCCCTTTGTACACAACTGTATACCGAGGGCTTCATAACATATAGGCGAATACACAAAAATACAATTTTTTTGTTGTTTACTAAAAACTATGCATGTTACAATTTGGAAAGTCTTACCAGTATGCAAGTTGTACCTAAAAAGAAGGGTAGGTACTCCAAATTTCAGCCTTATAGAATCAATCAGTTTTGTTTTATTCACAATATTGTCACAAAAATCAAGTATTTATGAAATAAATGACGACTAAAGTCCAAAATTAATCAATCTTCGCGGGTGTTTTGATTTTGACAGTCAATGACAAACAATATATTTTATTTCTTTTACCGCCACTACCAACATTCAAAAGTTTAATAATCGTTCTAGTAGATAAACAACAATAACTATAGGTTTCGCTTAAAATTTACTTTTTTTCTAAAAACATATCGATCGATCGAATGTGGCATGTATTCTACCATTGTTTGATTAAGGGTTAAGGTAACGAGGTACTTAGTGGGTAGAAACAATCCCTATTAATATTCTATATGTAAATGTAACTTGTGTAAAACTGCACTTTTGTCTGTACGCCAATTTGTTATGAAGCCCTCGATATAATTTTAGTCTTTAAGTTCATTTTTGTATTTATATATAATAAAGTGTTATCTATGTATCTATCTATGTAATGTGTACTTGATTCAAGTGGGTTCGCTTTAATGGTTGTTGAGGGTGTTTTTTTATTTTATTTTAACATTTCATTCATTTTATTGAATCGTTTCATATAGAGATGATACAAAAACTTATTTTTGTATATTTTCAACGTATTTCAATGTTATTATAATAATATTTATGGAAGTTTTCTTACATGTAAAATAATATAATATCAGCCTATAAATGTCCCACTGCTGGGCTTAGGCTTCCCATTATAGGGGGAACGGATAGTATACCCGTCACGCTTGTCGAAGGCGGCTTATCTCGATGTGCAGGTTGCATCACAATGTTTTCCTTCTCCGTAGTTAACACGTGGTAATTGTAACAATATGCACATTAGATCAGAAAACTGCCAAGTGGTGCATGCGTTCCGGCCAGGATCGAACCCACGCTCTTTGAGTTTGGGACGCGTGCGCTAGCCAATACGACTTTTACGCTACCATCACGTAAAAGAATCTTTATAAACAAAAATAATTAATCAACAAAATTAATTTGACAATGAATTACCTGATTGAAGCCTTAAAAACGGAAAGTACACTTTCAAATACGTCGATAAATTTAATTTATCGTAATTAAATTCTAAAGTTTCAAAATCGCTGAACCCTGTGATTATTCCGTTGTCAATAACGATTGCATAGCTAAAATAATAAATTATAAGTATGATTATGTTAATCGACTCGGCTCGGTCACATAGAACGGATGGGAGAGGATCGCAGCGTGAGGAAAGCATATTTGGGATGGCCGGTTGGTCGGCGTCCGGTCGGCGTCCTAAATATCGCTGGAAGAACAGAGTAGAGGCTGTCCTGTCGGAGATAGGAGCCAGTAATTGGCAAGAAACCGCACAGGACCGAGAAATGTGGCATGCTCTTGTTTCGGAGGCCAAGACCCACTTTGGGTCGCTGAGCCAACGGAGTAAGTAAGTATGTTAATCGAAGACGAATATTACCTTCAATGGCCAGGTTCCAGTTCCGTCATCGAAGCCAACAGTAGCTTTGGAGTCTCAAATGTCCATAGGCGACGGCAACAACTTTTCATCCGGTGGCGTATTAGCCTATTTGTTGTAATCCAGCAATTAAAAAGTAAGCACTGTTACTAAAGAGATAGCGGTGCACACAGCACAGGTTCTCTAGAAATGAGGGGGAGTTTGTTAGGGGAAGATGCTCCCTTCAATATGGCTGGGATCCTACTACAAGGCTTGTATCTGCTAGAATCGTGGCGCTACAGGTAAGCTGCTACAGAAATAATTCTGACCCTTCTAAGCTTTCCGGCCTGATGATAAAAAGAATATCAGGGCGCGACGATTGCGGTAAAAGCCCAAGTGAACGCATAAATGAACGTTTCGTGTACCTTAATATGTCTCCTAAAAAGTTTCCACTATGATTATTGGACTCGTAAGGATCTAAAACGGGAATATCCATCTCAGGAAATCCATTTACAATGACACTTCTAAATACCTCGAGTATTTTTGTTAAATCGTCTTCAACTCCTGAGTCAGGATGACCATCGCTGATTGTATCTGGAAAGTAAATCAATCAAAACGATTACGTCTCATTAGGGGTTATTATTTATAATTGCAGAATCATGCTGACCTTATTGATCACAATTATACGTTTTACCAAAAATAAAAAGAGTAAACCATGCTAAAATTTCAAATAGGTGTCGCTATGGGTGACACATCCATAAAATGTAACATACTCTCTTGTTCATTTTGTTCTCGAAACTTTCCTAAGAAATAAAAATTGGAATAATAAAATATTATATTTTTCTTTTTCTGAAATTTTATCAACCAGAACTGGCTTAAACTGAGACAGTATGTCTAATAGATCAATAGGTCTTATTCATATTGAGTTAGAGTATGTTTGAAGGATTCTTTAAGGTTCTTGGAGAGGCCTTCTGCCTCAGCAGTATATATATATTTGTATTTAATCCTACGACTATTTAATAATAATCTTATGCTTAGAATCACAGTAATTATTTCTCTATTTACATAATCTCTCCTATGCCGTCATATTAGGATAGGTTGTAACTAATATTTGGTGTAATTAAATTTAAAATTATTAAAAAAGGGCGCGGGGTAGTTTTCTGACTTAATGTGCATATAATTACCACATGTTAAGTGAAGAGAAACATCTTGATGAAACCTGTACATCGATATAACGGAGGTATTAAACCAGCTAAATCCACCTTGAACAAACGTGGCGGGTCTACTGTCCGTTCATATATAAACGGGAGGCCCCAGCCCTGCACTGGGACGTTAATGGCTGTCATTGTAACAATAATATTATTTTAAAAATACCTACCCGCTTTTTTTCTAAAACACTACATATATATTGTTTTGCTATGAACATTATTGCATTGTTTATTTTGGTGACTAGTTAGTAAAGTATTATTTATCTACATCGTAGTTAAGAAGTAAATCGTGTTAGATGAGTATTAAAGCACTTATGTCTTATTCTAATGACGAGGATTTAAATCTTGAATTGGAAGCATTATTATTTATCCATAATTATTGCAACTACATAGTGTTGCAAATTATTGCTTAACACTATGTAGTTGCAATAATTATGGATACCGAGATAACAGATGCTTTTTTTATTGAAGGAGTTCAGCAGACAGGCAGACGGCCTACTTGATGGAAAGCGGTTACCATCGCCTATGGACATTTGCAACACCAAAGGTGCTACACATGCGCTGCTGCTCTCTTAAGGGAGACTGGAACCTGGTCACTAATGCCGGAACACAACTCAAGGAATGCTTGTTAAACAATCGTGGTATCATAGAAGGGATTCTACTCCCATCGTGAATACGAATAATATAATTAATTAACTATTAATGACAATGTCGCATCACAAATAATGCATTCAGGCCATCGGTGCAATTGCGTGATATAGATACCTACTATAATTATGTCAGAGGCATAACAAAAATAATTTATAAATCTGGTAAGGTGATAAACTAAAAAATATTTGTTTGTTACCAAAAGAGTACTTACCAGAAATGGATGTGTTATCCAAAAATTTTATAACAGTAATAAGCAAGAAATATAAAGAATTGTAATCCATTTCGTATAATTTATTAACTGTTTAGTACTTATAATAGCTATAAGCCTTATACGACACGTAGTGATAGATGAGTGAACCATAAAATTTATAAGTAGGTAATCTATTTGTTACAAACCTGACCATGAATTGACGATTAAAACTAAAGGTGAACATTATCAAACAAAAGTTTCGAAAGCGGGGATCCCTTTATCAGATAAACATAGTAAATTATTTTGTTTATACTTAGCTACTGATAGTACTCAAGAAATCTTAGAGAGCGGTTTTAAACATCATATAAGGGCTAGAATAGCTATGTGTAAATCATATATGAAAATAATATAGCTATATCGGCAGACAAACACACGCATTGTGTACGCTCAAACCAAACAAATTACGCTTGTGTGATGATTATAGACATCCGGACTCAAGAATCTAAAGTTGTTGGGAATTGAAACCAATTCCCCAAAACGTCACATGTGCATCACGGCAGAAGTAGCTTCGGTGAACCTGCAGCCCACCTTTCTACACTTAGCCCACTCACACCCATGTTGTCTTCTATGGCATTTTTTGGGACCCATGCAGGTAGTGGCGAGTTACCGTCTGCCCATTTTTCCATGTTCCCCGAACATTGCGACGGGCAGACGCCATAGTCCCCATATTCCCAGGCTCCTAGTACCACTACCACTTCAGCCCAATATCCCGGTACTTTCTGTTCTCATTTCCCACAACAGTCCTACACTTGTCGGGACTTGTCCTTGGGTGCATTATTATATGGTGTAGATAGGGATAATCGCCGGTCAGTGTCACGCCACATTTAGATTAAATATGTCAAGGGGCCTCTACGTGTTGGCCTCCCCATGGCCCCACGCAAGCCCTACAAAAGTCCGGGGCATTTTTATGGCCCGTGGTCTTTAAAGACATACAATATAGGTAATATAACGTCAATCACATCATCCGCTGGTCTGTTGTCACCGGCAGGCGACCGGACGGAATGTCGTTTGTACCTAGGAGGATGGGACGCCCTTTAGTATGAGACGCAACGTGTGTCGATACGTTAGCGGCTTCCCATCTTCCAAATATAACCGTCATTGCCGGAGGAGCTAAGCCAAACTTCAAGAAACCCTGAAACTCCGCAAATATGCATCCATCGGTGACGGATACATATTTATGGCTTTCGGGGTTGAGACTTTGGGGCCATGGGGACGTGAGGCTTATCAACTTTATCGACACCTTTTAAGGTGATTGAAAGAAGTCTCGCGTGACCGTGTTATTTAGGGCAACGGATAAGCGTTGCCATACAACATGAGAATGCGGCCAGCATTTTGGGTACGCTCCCCACCAACAGCGATCTGGACTACATATTTTACTTGTAAATATGTTTATGATAATATAAACTATAGGTGGGAATAAAAATGTTGGAAAATGGACCCTAGTCTCTGAATGCGAAAAAGGCCCGCATACCTATTGCCCTAACCCAAGTCTGGTCGAAGTGGGCGATGTGGTCGATGTGGTCGGTGTGGTCGGTGTGGTCGAAGTGGGCGATGTGGTCGATGTAGTCGATGTGGTCAGTGTGGTCGGTGTGGTCGGGGTAAAATTAAAAAAAAAGTATTAATTATTGTGATACTGTGTATTGACACGTCAAAATTGTTGTCGCGTGGAATCCTCTATAGACAACGTAGAAGAGTATAAGACGAACAAAATGGATTTGTTTTCCCAGATACGAAAAGTCTTCATTTAGACAAGAAGTTAATTTAAAACTATTTTCTACGTGTACTTTGGCGTATCTATATTCTCAAGGAATGAATGAATTCGACTCTGTGAACTTATTTTTAATAGTCAACAACACATTGGCTTCGAATTGTAGTGAACTGCACAATAACCCCATGGTCCGTAACATTTAGGCCTTGACACAAAACGTAAAATTGAATAAAATGACTGTGATGCATGTTTGTGAACAACTGGTCGCACCCATCTTTGGACAAGTCTCCAAAAGCACCGTGCTGTATCGCAGTGATAATCTATTACCATAAATATAAGGCCAGACGAACAATTGAATACACTGAAAAGGTAATGTTGAGTGGTTTATGGCCTAGAAATACAATTGATAACGCATAATGTTGAAAAACTAGGATGTCGGCTCAAATCAATGACCTGAATTGGAAATTGTTCTATGGAAATGCATTGGAGTCAACGAACGAATTTAATTGAACGTTGCACTAGTTTTTATAATAAATGACAATAATTATTGTGCCTATTAAATTTTGTTATACAATAAGTCTCTATTTATTTGAATAATTTAGTACGTATAGGAAGGGTTAATCTACGAGTACGCCGAAATTATATCCTATTTCTGAACATCATAAAGAATGAAAATTTTGTATATTTCAACATAAAAAAGGAATTAGAACAAGAAAGACAAAAAGCCATGGCAGTTAAGTGTATTCTCGCATCAGGGTTAAAGTCGCGTTTTAAACGACGACATTCGTTTAAATTTATAGCCGGGAAAGATCACTTAGGCAGTTCTCTAACCTAATGTGGATATAGTTTACAATTACAACATGCTCATGGTGAAAGAAAACATCGTGATGAAACCTGCACTCCGAGATACTTGATATGTTAAACCCGCCGATACGCTTTGGAACAGTGTGGTGGGTATACTTACTCTTCACCTTCCCTTCCCTTGTTCCCTTAAATAGGGAGGCGCGAGCCCAGGAGGGACGTTTATGGGCTAATATTATGATATTTGCGCGAGCGGGAACATACGCAAGTCGGCCCAGCGTTAGTTGCGTAATGTTTCTGCAAGAGAATCCAATATGGAAATACAAGAGGGGACATGTGCTCCCCTTATGTAGGAGGAGGCTCTTTGGTCCAGCGGCGTAGCTCTGGTTCCCGAAGACCTGACATATTGCGATCAGATGGAACAAAGGGGTGATTTAGTATCTGAGCAGTATCGGTAAAATGTATACTTCTATGGATTTATATAATCGGTGCGCTCACTGCCATTGGAATCCTAATGTTGCAACTCGGCGATAATATTATCGCCAGGTAAAAAATCGTAGTGCTCGCTGTAAATATGATTACTGTACTATCCAGACTGTTACTCCATCAGTCGATATGTATAAAGTATTTTTCTTTTATGGTACAGCTTAGATTTATTGCATTGGTTATTTGTTTAACGACTGAGCACATGTATGGCCATATGTCAGTTTTAGTTCATGACTCATTGACCCATGATTTATGTAGCAAAAATAATAGGTTATGAAAGCTATCCTGTATACGTAAGTTACCATTATTCGTTACTTTTCATTGTGTGGGAGCAATACTTAAAAAAACTCTCACAACATTTAAATATATTTCCTAGTATAGGTTACAGTTATATGTACCAAATTTCAGCAGTGTAGACCTAATCTCGGAAAATAGATGAACAGACGGACACGACGAAATCGTAAAGGTTCCTTATTTTACAATAGGACCCTAAAAGTGGGTCATTATTAGTATAACGTAATCATATTTTAGACTAACAGCATCAAAGGTAGTTTTATCGATATCGACACGGAGTTATATGTACAGATTAAACATCACTATATGTAGTATCGTGGAGCCAAAAAACAAACTTCGATATTCAAATTTAAAATTAGTCTCCAACGCAATAACGGCTATAATTTCTTGAAGGATTTCGCATTAGTCTCGTGAGTGTGTGTGTGAAGTGCGCTAGCTTTCAATATGGGCATTGTTATACAAATATAGACTCAATTTCTTCACAGTAACAGTTCAAAGTAAAACAGAGATTTGTCGGAAGTCGATACGAGATGTTTCATTAATTCGATTATAGAATCGATGTTTTAAACATCAAGTTTAATAAACAACTATAAGTTATTTTATTAAAAATAAGCAATAATTAGACAAAAAAATGCTTACATGTGAAATGTTACACCATCTTTTTGTAGATTTGAGGTGTTTGACATTTTATCGCACACGTTAAATGCACAGGTTGGCATTTTTGAGGAGCTCCTCACACAGCGATAACGATACTCTGACTGTTAGAAATCGATTATTGAACTAGTTTTTATAAACGCGTTAGATTTTATAATCTTGTACCTTGGCGGAGGGGTATGCTCATACGAGGCTTGTACATTGGTTTAATGGTCTAAGGCTCGAAAGTACTCGAACTTGCATTAAAACACAATATTAGATTGTCCTAGGCCCAATACTTGGCCACAGTAATAAGAAAAACAGCGTGAAAAGCAATGAAAAGTTTTATTATAGCATTAAAAACCGAAACACCTGGGATTACGCTAGTGTTAGTGACTATTGGACTAAGAGCCCGTGATCGCCAGTCCTACCAAATAGTATAAAGGCTAAAAAAAATTCTGTGTAAGTATCTCGAACCGTGGTCAGCGTGACCAGATTTAGTAGATTTCTACTCTTTTGGTAGATTTTGAGATACTGGCAACAGAATTTAGTATGTAAAAATTATTTGGTCGATTTTAGTAGAATTCACGCATTTCAGTTATTCTAGTGCTTTTTTGACATATCTAGGGATGCAACATCGCTCATAAAAAACATCGATGTTAGGATATCTATGTTTTCAAAAGTGAAACATCGATGTTAAAAATATCGATGTTTATGAACGATGTATCGATGTTTATGAACGATATATCGATGTTTATGAACGATGTTTTTAACCGACTTCAAAAAAAGGAGGAGGTTCTCAATTCGTCGGGATCTTTTTTTATGTATGTTCACCGATTACTCCGAGATTTATGATCCGATTTACGTGATTCTTTTTTTTTCGACGCGCAATAGCTTCCAATTGGTCCCCTAAAAATTTGACCTAGTTTGGCCCAGTAGTTTTCATTTTATGAATATTTTTTATGAAAAAATCTATTCCGTTCCATATGTACACCGATTACGCTAAGATTTATGATCCGATTTACGTAATTCTTTTTTTCTTCGACGCGGAATAGCTGCCATGTGGTCCCCTAAAAATTTGACATAGTTTGGCCCAGTAGTTTTCATTTTACGATCATTTTTTTGTTCCCGGTTCTTGGGACCTATATTTTTAAGGACCGCGGCACCATTCGTAGGTCCTCCCATACATAGCTAGACACTAAAAAGTAACAAATAAAATTTAAAAACTTCGTTTAAAAAAACCGACTTCAAAAACGAAAAAACTAAAATGTATAAAATAACTTATTTCTTAAGCTATTATTATTAATATAGAATATCTAAAACATCTTGAAGGCGGTGCAAAGTAAAACATAAAAATGACTATATTTTGAAAATAACTAAGCACCGACTTTAAGATGTTTAAGATATTATATATTAATAATAATAGCTTTATTTTATACTTTTTAGTTTTTGAATTCGGTTTTATTAAACGTAGTTTTTTTTTTATCACCATTTACATAAACTTTTGACGCTTGTTCCTGCGATGCAAATGAAACATCGTTTTTTTAACATCAATGTATCGCCCAAACTACTTTGACTTTAGCAAACCTTTCTTATTTCTTGCTTTCACTAGCATCACCTGTTACACCACTGTTACTCCATCTTTCAAAAAAATACCAAACACACTTCTCAGGTACGCAAGTTACTTTCGTTAAAATGTGGAATGTAATGTAATTTTTAATTATATTTTTATCTAAATAATTAAAGAAACCAAAGTTTTTTTTAAATTAAATTGTAAAATTTAATTTTAAAAACCATTGGTTTCTTTAATTAATGGTAGTTTCTTTGTTTTTTTTATTATTTTATCGTTTAATCAAGAAAACATTCTTGTTTTACGTTGTAACACGATAGCAAAAAAATCTAGTAGATTTTTAGTATTTTCTTGTTCTCTTTTGGTGGAATTCAGTAGTTTTTAACCTCCACAAGCAGTAGATTCGTAAATAAAAATAAAATCAAATAAAATCTGGTCACACGGTCCGTGGTGGCTTTGACAGATAACAGGTAGCAAAGGTGAGCATAATTGCTGCCCAAAAACATTTTAGCATAATGCGCAATTTTTTAGTATGTTCTACAGGATACTATTAGGGCCTGTCCGCACAGCGATATTTCACAGCACGATTTATTTCTCGTAATTCTGTAACACATTGAATATTATTATAGGAGTAGCCGCACTGGCGATAAAAAAATCTGTGACTTGATGCAAATTGAACGCGAAGCGGTGCGATTTATTTTCGCGCGAATATTTTGTACCCTTTCTAAGTTTGTACCGTATAAAGTAAGTATGGCTATGTTCGCACAGTGGAATAAAATTCGCGCGATTCGCTCAGTCGTGCAACGTCGCTGTTGAAAGTTGTAGTAAATTACACAACTCTACAAAAAAAATTTCGTTCTTTGTCCTAAAGTTTATACTATTATTTTCCAGTTAGTTATGCACAAAAACGAAAAGAAAATACCTTTTTTCGGTATAAAGTTTGCTTTTGGATACTTAAAAAAAAAAAAACCGAAGTTATCGGAAGCAAAGGTTAAAGCTGGGGTTTTTGTTGGTCCGCAAATAAGACAGATTTTCGCCGATGAAAAATTTCCAACGTTGCTGAATCGTACTCAAAAAGCAAGTTGGAACAGTTTTAAAGCAGTAGTTTCTGGATTTTTAGGAAATAATAAAGCTGAAAACTACGAAAAGTTGGTTGAGGATATGCTTACAAATTTTAAGGCCATGGGCTGCAGGATGTCATTAAAAGTACATATGCTGCATGCTCATTTGGATAAATTTAAAAACAATATGGGAGCCTATTCCGAAGAGCAAGGAGAACGTTTCCATCAGGATATCATGAATTTTGAACAACGCTATCAAGGCCAATACAATGAAAACATGATGGGCGACTATATTTGGGGTTTATTGAGAGAAAGTAGCTATGAAAATAAAAGAAAAAGTAGAAGTGTGCACTTTTAAGTTATTTTCCACTTTTCTGTAAGCTAATTTGATAGTAAAACTTAATAAAAATAATAAACATTTTTATTTCAATAGTTTTATTTTCAATCAAAAATTAAAATCCGAGATTTTTAAAAATTTCGTTCAATCAGTCTTCTAAGCACAAAAGCAAAGTTTTTCATGCCATATATTTTTTTTCCGTCTTATTACGACCTAAACTACCGAAATTTAATGCTTTGCAATCAAAGTCAAATTTCATGTTGACCCGTGTTATCGAATGATTTTTTGTCATTCTGTAATAGCCAAAAAACTTTTTGCTGTATTTTCGTAACTCTTGATATTTTATGTAGAAAAATCCTTTGATGGGTCTCAATGCCGCAAGTGGGTGAATTCAATGTTCATGACATCTTTGATACGTCTGTTACGCCGCCTTAGCATTAGATAAATTAAAATCGGTTGTCCATTTTACACGTTTAAACTGTCAAAAATAGTACGAAATTTTATTCGCAGTGCGTACTAGGTGTAATTTCGGTCGCGGAATTTAATACGCGAGAATAAAAATCTCGCGGTGAAATATCGCTGTGCGGACAAGGCATTAGAATATCATATCATCCGTTGCCAGACACTTTGTAGGGTGGCAACCCCCTGCCAGACGCCTTTAAAGTTTAATAAATAATAATTCTACTTACGTCATAATATAAAATCTGAGTTTTATATATGTTACTTGGTTAACTATTCAAAGATGTTTCCCAAACGGCCAGATAGTTTCAAAAGTTCTAACACTCTCCCAGACATAGTTGAAGGTCAGCTGTAGGGGCGACAGGGACTGTAGAATATGCAGTGTGCATATCCTACAATCTTCCCCGGTACAACTATTGTTCATTTCAGAGTAATTATACACATTTTTAGAAAATAAAACTGTATAGCACAACGTCCCCTTTTAGTTCCCGCTAAAACTCCGTGGTCAGTGTCATTATAAATATGACTATTGAACCTGTAGAGACAAGTACGTAATATCCATAGTAGTTTGTGGACATAAGCGCTAAATGTGGTGCGCTGGTTAATGCACTAAATAAACTAAATGAGCAAGCGTGGCAGAGCCCATACGAATCGCACTAGATTGGATTACAAATGGCTGGTTTCTATATTTTACTTTTCAACTTTTTTTTTTGAGGCGAGGGAAAATGCTTAACCGATTTACGCACAAACTGGGTCGTTGCTAGGGAACGACACACGTCGGTCGGGGGCGATAACACTGCAGCAATAGTATGCTCTTGACAGTGCTCCGTCCGCGATCGACTGAGAATAGTGTGGAGACTTCGAGCGATGCTGCACGGGCAAGCAACCTCAATACCCACTAAAAACCCCCTCCTCCCTGTCGACCCTGCGCTTTTATTTTGTGTTGGAAAGACAGATATAGAACATAGTTACGCAACAGTCTATCCAGCGCAATAAAGTACCTGGAGTGTGCCCTGGGAGAACACACCCCACTTCGCATTGCGGGGGGCAGATAGATCCTTTGCTCTCCTAGGAAGCTAAAGGCCCCCCCGCGGTAAACGGAACCTAACTCAGGGAGGGAAGTAGTGCACGTACCTGCCTCTCCGGGTGCTAGCTGAAGGCCGGCGACCTCGAGAAGACGCATTAATGGCACGCGCTGCCGGACTCCTCTCCCTATCGCGTTCTGCGGCCTCCTTGAGTGACATTACTGCCTCACAAAAAGTAACCGCAGCCCCCCAGTTGTTGCTGCAGCATGGACTTGACCAAGTCGCAGAGCGATTCGACCGGACCTACGTGCGTCTCAAGTTCGAAACGCTGCGGCGCCCATGCGGCGCACTCGACTAGCGTATGTAACACCGTGTCGGGCGCGCCGCACTGGCGGCAGTCCGGAGAAGGCAAGCAGCCCACAATGCGACACAGATACTTATCGAAACATCTGTGTCCGGTAAGTATCTGTGTCGTCCTGAAGGTCAGGGTGCCGCTGGTGCGGTTGACCCATTCCGTCAGCTGTGGCCTGATTGCGTCCACCGTCCAGCCGCCATAGGCCGCATCGTTTAGCTCTTGAGACCAGGTGGCTATCATGGAGACGGTTGCCCGTTTCCTGATCGCCTCGATTTCGACCTGACAGAAGGTCAGGCCTCTAGCTAGGGCATCCTGCCGGGTGCGACGCACCTCTGTCAGGACGTCCGCCTGGAGATGCAAGGGCGGATCGCCTACCAGGAGGGTGGCCGCTGTCCGCGACACTGTGTGGTATCCCCGTATGGTCCTCACGGCCAGAACCTGCTGCGCCCGGTGCAGCAGAGTTCTATTGTGGCGGTGAAGCGCAGTGGACCAGACGGGTGCACCGTACAGTGCCATACTCCTCAGGATGCCAGAGTAAAGTTTCCGCGTCGCACCCCCGGGGCCCCCCACGTTGGGAAGCAGCCTCGAGGGTGCGCCCGCGGATTTGATGAGTTTGGGAACTAGCTGCTCAAAGTGCGCTTTGAACAGCCATTTCCCGTCAAGAACTAGCCCCAGATATTTCATCTGGGGCCCTACTCTGATGGCCAGCCCTTGGACCGAAACGGTCAAGTCAGCGGGGGGATTACGGAATTTCCTATGGAACATGATGGCCTCCGTCTTCGCGGGGGAGACCCTCAAGCCCAGCCTAGCTATTCGATCTACAACTAACGCCAACCCGGCGTTGGCGACGTCCACGGCTTCCGCGAATGACGCGGCGCGTGCCGTGAGTAGGGTGTCGTCCGCAAAGCAGATCAGCCCTACCCCGGGCCGGACCGAAACCCGAAGGATCCAGTCATAACCTACGTTCCAAAGAATCGGCCCAAGGACCGACCCCTGTGGAACGCCGCACGCAACACGTCGGTACTGCCGGGGGACTGCTTTATCCCCCGGCATCATCATGGTCACTAGTAGGCGTGGGGCGGTCTGTACTCGCCCCACGGTAGGAGAGGTGAGCGCGCGCGGAACATTCACGCCCCCATCTCGACGGCATTTGCAGGTGAGTGAGAACCTCTATACCCCAAGAGGCAAGCTCTCGGTGACCGAATGTCCTGGCTGATCCTCCTTTGGCGGAAGTGGAGCAGTGATGTGCGCTCACGCTTCCGCTCCGGTTCCTCCTTCGCAAGTATAACGCGCTCGCAGAAGGAGGAGACAGCGTCCCATCTTGTTGGGCTCCCGACCATGGTGCGTACCACGGCCGGGAGCAAGAGAAGTATAGGATTAGGAACTAGCCGTAACTGCCTTTACACCATCCATCTTTAGCATGCCTGACATTGCCTACCCTAGTTCCTTTGCCTGCTATTGTGTTTGTAGTGATTTCCGGTAATTAGTCTATGATCATGTACTTTTGTTTTCGATACTGTGTATCTATATTAGTTTGTGATACTGTGTTCAATAAAAGGGTATCCAGATTGGGAATTTTTCACAAATTTGTGAAGCATATTTTGAGATTTTGATGTAAGTTGGGTATGAATATATCATTTCAATTATATTTATGAAACATAGTGGGAGCGATACTATTGTATTTCCAAAATTGTAACTATAGGGAATAAAGTTGTTGTCACATATTATGATTGTGTGGGAGAAAGTGATTGAGGACCAACTACGGAAGAAGACGGAGGTGACACTATCTCAATTCGGGCTTATGCCTGATCGTGGCACGACTTATGCCATATTTTTAATACTCCAACTAATGGAAAAATACAGTCAGGCACATAAAAATCTCCATAATAATATAGTCTTCGTAAATCTTGAGAAGGCATAGGATATCGTTCCTTGGGAAGTACTGCGGTGGGTCCTCAGAGTGAAAGGTGTGCCAGAAAAGCATGTAAGTTTGATAGAAAGCATATATGAGAATGGTAGGTAGTCGTTGGTACAAACTTAGGGTTGGGTTTACATATATGTCCCCGGATGATTTCCTGGATGATTTTAATGGTTAATGTGTTTAGGAATATATTTAAGACTTATTTATAACAACTGAAATTGGTTTTGAGTGGAAAAAATACATATTCAATTAATTATCGAAGTTTGAAATTCACAACAATGATCTGGTAAATTTGTCGCCGAGACGTTTTTTTACGTTTTTTGACGGGATTTATCGAAACAGGAGACTGTATGTATCCGAAAATTTAAATATGTGGAGTTTTAAACAGTTGGTTAGGTTAGGTTTTGTGTCGCGTGCCGCGGTAGCGGCCGGCGAGTGCCAGAACCGACTGTAACCATTCACTATTTATTTTATATATTAGTGAAAAACAGAAGTGAGGTTAGATTGACAAAAACATTAATAACTCAGGAACTATACATTTCCGGCACATGGGAGTTGCAGAAGGGGTACGTTTTCCTCCCTCCCCCTCCCCCCTTCCCCCTCATTACTTATGATTGCGGGGACATATATGTAAACCACACCCCAAACTTACCTTCACTGTGAAGGTAGATTTGTACCAACTTTAAGTCCTTATCTTTTTTTGCTGGTCATGTCATGGTCATGGTCAAGTGAGGCCCTTTGGTGCATGCTCTCCGCAAATGATATTGTTTGGTAGATCAAGACGGCGTGACACTTAAAAAATATACTGGACAGGTGGCGGCATGTGCTAGGGTTGACAATCTATAAAACCAAAATCGAGTGCCTGTTTTGCAATTTCGGCGGAACCTCTAGTGCTGTACTGTTTAAACTACAATCAACCACATTACCGTGTAACCCTGAATTCAGATATCGTGGTGCGCTACTGCGAAGTACTTGTGAAATGTGAAATAGAAAAGGATGCAAGGAGAAGAATAAATGTAGCATATCTAAAGTCACGACAGGTAACCGATGTGCCATGCGACAAACTAATGCTACTGAAACTAAAGAGTATGCTTCAAATATTTTCGGAAAAGTTGCTGCATAATAATGGAATTTTTGTAGGCTATGGGTGTTTTCAAAATTCCATTTGGCATTCTTGGATCTCATTATACTATTATAATCTACGTCATAGATAATACACTATATCTAAAATAAACGAGTCCTTCTGGTTTATGAAATATCATTTACCCATCTCAATAGATGGGGCTACAATCGGAATTATATACATTATTATATGATCGAATGGCACAGCGAGCGATATGATCGAATCACATCGATCAATATATTCATATATTGAATTATTGATTCAGAAATATATGGTTTCAGGAAATAAATTTTTTACAATCAGATATCCATATTTAATATATGATTTCCATTTGATACCCAGTAAATTTTCATTTACCCACTTCTAGTACAAATTATCACAATAATTTCTTGTAAAAATGTGCATGATTCACCAAATATGACAATCTATGCTCTAAAAATCCAGTCAGCACAATGTAATAATTCAACGATATTGTACAGTATTTATGTGTAGTTTAGTGCACTAAATGGAAATGGAATTACTTGTTCTTACTTATAATTTTTTGATTTCTTTCGCCCTCTTGATGGCGCTAGTTTCCATACATTATTATCATGTGGTTCCCTATTTAGGCTTTATAGTATGTAAGTATTTAATTAACACTAGGTTATTAATTGTTTTCAGTTTTCAGCAAAGAGTACATTGAATATTTGAAGTTTTTATATATTCCAGAGTACATTGAATATATAAAGAATATATTCCTTCATCCTTGGAACGCAGTTTTTTTTCTATACTTTGAGGCAAAATAAACACCATCAACTATATATCTTTCTGTGAGTAGACAAAGTACAATTAATAAATACCTAAATAATTATGTTTATTCGTTAGGTACCTACCTAACTTATTTTTATTCCGTAATAAATCTGTATTTAACAGAAAATGGAAAGTCACATGCCTCCTAGTCCTCGGGAACGGCAGGCACCGCCAGGACCTCGTCCTCGGCAAGCGCCACCGCTCCCAAGGCGATCAACTGCCCAAGCTCCACCGCCTCCACGCGAAAGGCAGACTCCACCTCCTCCCAGGGAGCGACAAGCTCCACCACCTCCCAGAGAAAAGCAACCTTCACAGGCTAAATCCTAATTATGATTAAGAAGATTGTTTTTTTTTACATCTGTACTTTTACATGTACACGTTTTTATGATGGTTGATTTTAACATATATTATAATCCAGTCGCCTTAAGTTTTCACCCCTGCATGAAAAGTGAAAACCAATAAATTATAAATTTCAAAAAAATCTTTATTTCGGCATTCTTATGCTGTGGCTTCATTTATGTTAGTGTTAAAGATTAGTGGTTTTATTAATAGAGAGTTCAAGTAAGTTTGGATACTTCTTTAAGGTCTTAAAGGTGAGTTCAAACTTATTCTAACTCTCTAAGAATAAGACCATTAGGTAATGCCTGAATAAATCTTATTTAAAGTGTAATAAAATAATGGTGTTAATGCATTACATACATTAGTGTATGTAGGCTACATGCATTAACCGTCAATACAATGTTGCATCTTAAGTAATGTATTAAATCTACTGCCATATCTCCATGCATGGAATGGCCTATATATATATCTGTAACATCATCCTAGATGAAGTTAAAGTTAGTTAAAGAACCTTAAAAGTTGTGTCAAAAGTTTAATAAGATATTCAAGTTCAAAAGTTGTATTTTTTTAAATATTGGGCTTCCTATGCATTAAAATATATTAACAATTCTAGGGCATGAAATTTTCTACAAATTTTGTTTTAGTTTTTTTTTTATACATTAAACAGTTTTTCACATACAATGAAGAGTGTGCAGTATTCAACAACATAACTACACAAAGTCAACTATGAATCTTAGCATGTAGTGCAGTTTAAGTTAATGTGGCACAAAATTATTATAATTATCTGTTAATATGATAAGCTAGTTGCTGAGCTTGTATTATGTCTTGGTAACTGACTGCACATTATACATTATTATGGTATAATTTATACCATAATACTCACATTCTTTCATTGCTTTATAGTATTTTATTGATCTCTATTACATACTCCACAGCACCTTAAAGAACGCTTTGAATTTATTTCATGCTCTCACAATTTACACCCTTCCAGGCAACATAGACTTATTACTCCTATGCGAGTTTTTGGCGGGAACTGAAAGGAGACGTTGTGCTGTGCAGTTTTATTTTCTAAAGATGTGTATAATTACTCTAAAATGAACAATAGTTGCAGGATATTGATAGTTTTTGAGTAGAAATTATGTGTTTTTGTGAGAAATGTGAACTGTATAGTCAGATGTGATCTTTCGAGTTTTCACAAGAACTCCATTGAATGGCGTCGGTTGTAGCCTGCAATACAACTGCGCTACTATACGAAGACATAAAATGTAAGTAATCATACAATAATTATGTATACCACCATCACCACTCCTAATCAGCCATTCTTGCCATGGGTTGTCTGGAAGAGATCGCTTTTTAGTGATAAGACCACTCCTTTGTACACAATTAGAACAATACTAGTTTGCAAGTTTTCTGTAATGGGGTACAATAAAGTGTTATCTATGTATTCCTTGCATACTATCTCCTAAATGGTTAATGTATAAAAATTGTCTAAATCAAAATTTCATAGAGAATTTAAAAATAAACTAACTTAAATAAAACTAATTAGAAATTAATATCCACTAAAATGAAACTAAAACATAAATATAACTAGACTTACAAAAAAAATAGTTTAATTTTAGAGAATTTTGTTTTACAACTTTTATGATACACATTAATATAATTATTTTAATGCATAGGAAGCACAGTAATATTACAAGTTTACTGCCTATTGATTTGCATTCCTAAGTTCCCTTTTTGTATTTAATGACTACTATATAGTGGTTTCAAAAATTAAATATTTATGTAACTATCGGAATTCGTAATGATATGTTACGTTTACAAAGTCAAAACTAGATGGCGCTGTACTGTTTAGGAACGCAGTATGGTTTAAGTTTTGTTACAACACAAGTGTTTTTTTATTTGTATTGTTAAAGTCTGATTCGATTCCAGTAGCGAATATATACATTTTTGAGCATCCGTCATTTGTTTCATTTCGCTGCACTGGGAGTTTTTTGGGACTTTTGTACAGTAACCTATACTAGGGCCAACGAGAAGCGATACCAAATGTAAACAAAACCAATGCAAGGTCATTAGAAAATACAGGGGTGCGAAACTTTTTGAAAGTTGTATTATATATATATTTTAGTAGACAATTTATTTATTAATATGTTATTCTAAAAAGGTAACAATTAATATAAAGAAATTGAGTTGAAATGAGAAGAATAATAATGTTTATGGAAATGAGGATAAAAGTGAAACATTTTTTTAAAGAAATCATTGTTTATTCAGTCTGACGCCGATTGTTCTGAGTCTGTAGAATCAGAATCTGTAACATGTATAATAAATTTATCCATCACGTCATCTACAATAAAATCAAGTTTGAAAAACTTCTCTTCTTCTTTATGAACGTGCTCCCCGCATTTCTTCCACCGATCAGCCGTGACTTTCGCCATACCCTCACTTAATAGTGCCTTTACTTTTGCAAATTGAAACGTAGTATTGTTTCTAGCTACGTGCCCCTTTTTTTTTTTTTTTTTTTTGTTTGAGGCGAGGAAAAATGCTGACCGATTTACGCACTCTCAGGGCCGTCACTAGGAAACGGCGCGCATCCACCGGGGGCGATAACGCTAGCAATAGTATGCTTTGTTTGCGCTTCGTCCGCGATGGCTTGACACTGAGGAGTGTGGAAGACTCAGAGCGATGCCGCACGGGCGAGCAACCTCAATACCCACTAAAAAACCTCTCCTCCCGTCGACCCTGCGCTTTGTTGTGAAGGAAAGACTGAGATATAGAACATAGTTACGCAACAGTCGATCCAGCGCAATAAAGTGCCTGGAGTGTGCCCTGGGAGAACACACCCCACTTCGAAACGGGGGCTGAATCCCTTGCGTTAGCTACGTGCTCCTTTACATCAGCCCAAATCAACTCAATTGGGTTTAATTCACAATGATAAGGAGGGAGTCTTAGTACTTCGACGCCATATTTCTTTGCCAATTCGTCTACGACATATAATTGATATTGGTTCTTCACCATTTTTACTCTATTTAATAATTGTATTTTTAGTTCCTTTTCATCGAAACTGATATTTTTGTTACGAAGCCACTGCTGAATGTTAGCCTTCAACCATGTTGAGCTGGGTGTTTTTTCCTGTCGCCTAGAGTGGTAAGGCGCGTTATCCATGACGACAACTGCATTCTCGCCTAACTTGGGCAATATATTCTCAAACAGTTTTCAAAATGTGCAGCATCCATTGATTCGTGATAATCCCCGGTGCCTTTGGATTCAAACACCCAGCTACCGTCTTCCACAAAACCATCCTCGTTTCCAATGTGCACTACGATTAGTCGCCGGCCCTTTGAGGTAGGATTCTTCGCACCTGTACTAAGACCTTCTAAAAACGCTCGCCGTTTTGATTTTATTTCGGTGTCAACCCAGGTTTTATTAACAGTGTGACCTGAAAATAACATACAGGATACAATAAAACATAGGCAATACTACAAATAATAATCTTACACAATCTTTCAGGCAGAAATACTTAGTTTTGATTATGCGTTAAAGGATAATAAACCCCCCCCCCTCCCCTACTGAAGATAGAAACTCTGTGCGCTCAAGTGTATTTTTTTTTAACTTAAAATTACTAACCTGCGTTCACCCATGTTTCATCCATATAAAAAATACGCCGATTCTCCTCTCTGTACTTCTTTATTTTATGTAAATATTTTCGTCGCCACAATACAATATCATCTCTATCAATCAGTGCATTATTTCTTTGCCTCTTGATATACTTAAACTTTAAATGTTTTAATATTTTTTGGAAAGTAGTCCTTTTGAAATTTGGTAGTGTATCGTCTTCATTAATATCTGAAAGTACTTTTTCCACTGTAGGTAGTTCGCCTTTAATAAAGAAAGCATGTACTTTTTTGCGTATGGCTGATTTAGTAAAATCATCGATTTTGTCACTAAACGTTGGTCTAAGTTTGGTGGTGACAGGAGGAGAAATTTCGCCGTGTTCTTTATAGTCCTTGAGGATTCTATATACTGATGCAACGCCGATACCTAAAATACTAGCTGTTTTCTGCGCCATCTCTTTTTTGTAGGGGTATTTATCCTTAGGCCCAGTTTCTTTAACATATTTATAGGTGTTAATAACCATATTTTTTTCATTTATCGTAAAACTAGTCACCTGAAATTGAAAATTAAATTAAAATGATATACTTTATTCACGTGCATTTTTAATAAATTAAAAAAGTTTTATTATTACAGTTGTTGTTTTTTAAATAACTTTAAAGTATACTGTATTTAATATCTATCAGCTAAAATCCAAATATCAATGCAATGGTAAAATATTTCCTGTACATACCTTTGGGCGTTTCTTTTCTGGAGAACTAAAATCTGTTGATTTATCTCTCGAAGTACTTGGTTGTGGCTCCATCATTAACCACTCTTAATAACAACAAACAATATTCAACAACAACAATCTAACAATAATTAAATAAACAACGAAAAATAACAAAACTTCTACAAATAACAAGAATCACCACGAGCGCGTTCCGAAACGGAATGAACTAAAAACAGTAACTCTTACTATAAAATGGCGCCCGAATGTTGGCGAACCCGTCTTGATCTTACGACAAAGACAGACAAATTACGACAAATACACGAGATGGAAAGAGATAGATAATAGATTGTCATCTCCACAGTAGTTTTTAGGTGAATGACCTTTTGTATCTCGTCTCTTTGGCCCTAGTATATATAATAATTTCCTTGGTAATTATATTCTGATTCATGTAAATAATTTTATAATTGTTTTGTGAAGTTTTATAATTATTTAGGTCAATCGAAATTAAAGGAGATGGACCTTTAGATCAAAGAAATGTAATGAGTTGTTGATATGGTATGGCTTAACAAGTGTTATATTTTTTTATTACAAAAAGGAAAACATCAGCCCTAAATTCTATCTGGAAGATAAGAAATCTTAAAAATAAGTTTATATATATATATATATATATATACATATATATATATATATATATATATATACATATATATATACATATATATATATATATATATATATATATGTCGCAGAACGGCCTCGTTCTCACGACATCTTTAGTTATTTCAGGTTTAGTGGGCGTCATCAGGATGAAATGCGAGCATAAAACACAATAGCCACGGTTTATACACTTTTAATTTAGATTTGATCAACATTATGACATAGTTTAGACCGAGCAGCGGGTTCAGGGCACCCGCTCATACTTCCAGCTTCAATACTTTCTTTAAAATACTCTAAGGTCCAACTCGACCTGCTGCCATCAACCGAATGCGCCACAAAAACTCCTCAGTCTACCCAAGTAGATACTACTCAAAGTATAGAGGGCGTCTGACGCCGCTCCGCCATATGCTCTGCTCCGATTGGTCGTTTATTAAATTACAATATTCATAAATTTTATTAGGTTAGAACGATCTTTAAGTTATAGAAACATTTAACAAATCAAAATAAATTAAATTAAGAATTTTAGAAGTAATTAAAATGTAAACAAATGATATTGTGCGTTATTCATCAAGTCAACAATACATCCAATTATAGCTTCCCTCCGACACGGCCTTCCTGACGTATTACACGCCCTCGTGTAATAGGCCGCCCATTATGGATTATCTGCAAAAAGAAAGAGATATTATAGTTCGGCCACTCCTGACCAAGGATATCGTGTACATTTTATCTTCTGCGCAACAACTTCATTCTGGATTTTTTTTCTGAGATCCGAGTCCTAACAGACTCCAGACTACACACCAAATCAAGTCAGCAGTATCAAAACTGCCACCTCGTCGCCATCGAGCTACGTATTTTGGGTCAAATATCAAAACACAAATCTAAACATCAAACACAAAAATATCCAAATAATACCCAGCTACTCATTCTATCGATACCACTTTTCAATCGCTACCTCGCCTCTCGTTCCACTGATTTTACTTTTCAATGGCCACCCCGCTTTTTATTCCACTGATTCTATTTTGCAACGGCCACGGCACCCATTAAAAACCTAAAACAACCCAGATGGCCACCTCGCATTTTATTTCACTGGCCACCTCGCCTCTATTTCACTGGCCACCTCGCCTCTATTTCACTGGCCACCTCGCCTCTATTTCACTGGCCACCTCGCCTCTATTTCACTGGCCACCTCGCCTCTATTTCACTGGCCACCTCGCCTGTATTTCACTGGCCACCTCGCCTGTATTTCACTGGCCACCTCGCCTCTATTTCACTGGCCACCTCGCCTCTATTTTAACATCAAACTCACAATAAACTTTCAAAATTTCCAACAACTTATTTCAAGAACAACCATCATCAACCATTAATTCATTATCTCTACGTACCAACTCATTTAAGTACCAAAAACTTTAAAAAATAACTAGGAATACTAGAAATATTGTTCAGGGCTATAAAAACTCCAGCAATAATTAGCAGTTAAAACAAGACCCAGAGACTCAAGAAATACGGCCATTTAAAAACATTTAGCATTTTAACTATCAGACTAAAATCGCTCACTCTATATGTACCTCTAAATTTAAAAACTACCCATTATAATAGTCAACTGCATTTACCACGTTTAATAATTATTGAAATTCCATTATTCAAACAAAAACCGTGTGAACGCATCAGTCATCCAATCCGCTAACAACACTTATGAGTGATGTACTCTCAACCAATCCCCGCTGAGCGTGGCTCGGATGACACTCTTGACCAGAGTAGACAATCAGAGCAACCAAGGACTCTACCAACTCCAGGGTCGACAACTTATGAAAATTTATTATAATAGAGGAACAAACAAACTCAAAATAATTTTCCGATTTACAATGCGTTCAATAACTAGGGTATTCACCCTAATTCGAATTCGAAACTATCACAAAAATAATCTTAAATAAAAAATCAACTCACCAAAGTGTCTACTAACGTAAATACCCCCTGTGTACCTTATAGTGGCTTTCAAACTTCTTCATAGCCACACTTTCTTCACGGTAAAATTATAATCATCTGAATCTAAAATGTCTTTCATATAACGCCTGTAAACTTAATCATAAAACCAACGGAAAACATAGCGTAGCAATAATGTATCATAACCACTTTCCACTATACGTTATCTAAGTAAAAAAAAACTCAAAAACTAGACCTGATTTTCACATAACAAAAAATCTTGGAAGGTAAACTTGAAAAGACAATGAATACACACACATCGTTTATAACGAACACAAATTTCTTGTAAGTAACCAACTCCCAAAAATAATGATGAAAAAGTAAACTACCTACGTAATTTGTTCGTTTTCCATTTTTTGGCAACCATATCGTAATTTTTCGTACACGAAAAATATCACTTAAATATGAGGGTAGTAGAATTGTCTACCACAAACGATGCACCATAATTATTTTTTTAAATCTCGCTTTCTTCATTTTCAGAATTCGCACTAAAATAATAATTAAAAATTACCATACCTCCTGTGCCAAGTAGAATAGGCACGTAATTTTTACCTTAGATTAAACTTCACGATCCATAAAACTGCCTTTCTACTCGCTGTATTAACGTGAATTTGAACCATTGCTGGCACACAGTAGGCCCAACGGTGACCAAAGCATGCATAGGCCGACACACCGCCGCTCCACAGGCACATTCAGGACGTCGCCACTACGTCGCCGCTATTTCCGCCGATGGCCCCGACATGTCAATCGTCCTCAAATGCTTTTGCTTCCACTGTGGGCATCCTTCAATCCATCAGCACGCCTTCTTATACTGGCAAGGCTTCGCAGTCATTGCTTTCATTGTGGGCACAGGCTGAGATCCCACTTCTGATGTCGCAGAACGGCCTCGTTCTCACGACATCTTTAGTTATTTCAGGTTTAGTGGGCGTCATCAGGATGAAATGCGAGCATAAAACACAATAGCCACGGTTTATACACTTTTAATTTAGATTTGATCAACATTATGACATAGTTTAGACCGAGCAGCGGGTTCAGGGCACCCGCTCATACTTCCAGCTTCAATACTTTCTTTAAAATACTCTAAGGTCCAACTCGACCTGCTGCCATCAACCGAATGCGCCACAAAAACTCCTCAGTCTACCCAAGTAGATACTACTCAAAGTATAGAGGGCGTCTGACCCCGCTCCGCCATATGCTCTGCTCCGATTGGTCGTTTATTAAATTACAATATTCATAACTTTTATTAGGTTAGAACGATCTTTAAGTTATAGAAACATTTAACAAATCAAAATAAATTAAATTAAGAATTTTAGAAGTAATTAAAATGTAAACAAATGATATTGTGCGTTATTCATCAAGTCAACAATACATCCAATTATAGCTTCCCTCCGACATATATATATATATATATATATATATATATATATATATATAAGTAGGTTCTATACTTGTAGTGATTCGGGCGACACTGGTATTCAAGAACACAACTGAGTTTCTCTGTAATTAAAGTTTTATTTTGTTAAAATAGGCATACTGTTTTACAGAAAGAATTATAATTTAAGTATTAAACATTGCAAACAAACTTTTACCTGTAATTAAAGAAACGACATTTAATGTTATTTATTCCAATGTCGATTCCAAATCCACAATTCACAAATAAGCCTTAGCTTTCTATTTAATAAAATATTTTAAGAATGACATGCGATCTTTCGGCACAAGTTTTAGGTTATCCTCTTTCCACAGATTATCTATAGGGTTTTGTCAAAGTCACGATTGTCACATTGCGCGGGAATATTAAAATTAAAGAAAATTACGTATTTTCTTTACATCTCCCCCACCCGGAGAAGAAACAAGGTTCACATGCTTTCACCATAATCTTGATCAGGCGCTGGCGTTAGTTTCGATATGTGGAATAAAGTTGACTTTGATTTCCCGTGATTTGTGTTTATCTTGTAAATTGTATTTGATAATTTTTCTATGATTTTGTATGGACCAATTCTCAATTCGTCGAGCTTTTTCCTATTCAGTCTGTTACCATTGGCCACATAAACTATGTCATCAACTTTGAAATCTACATGTGTTCTATTTTTATCGTATAAGCTCTTGTTGTAATTATGTGATCTTAAAGTATTTTCCAAAGCTTTTTTCCGGTCTTGGATCAAATCATACTTGGTTTTCTTGAGTTTCAGCTCATTTGGCAAAATTGTTACATCTGTTCCTTTTAGAAGATACTCCGGGGCATATCCGGTGACACTGTGCTCTGTCTCATTATAGTTTTTTACACAGTTTTGTGCTATAGTTGTCCACGCCTTTTTAATATTGCTTTCGTTTATCTTGCAACGAATTCTGTTTACTAAAGTTTGATTTAGTCGCTCGTTCAACCCATTTGAGAAGGGCGAGTCCACAGCAGTAAAGATTATTGGAATATTCTTCTCATCTAAATAATTTTTGAAATCCCTGGAATTGATGCCTGGGTACTGGTCTGCGAGAATCATGCCAATGTCGTTTGTCTCCATACAGTTTTTAACCAACTTAATGAAGTCATTTGCATTTTGTGTACTTGAGGTCAAAATGTATGCATACCTTGTGAAATGATCTGATAGCAAGTGCAGGTATCTCTTGGTTGACCTTAAACCTCCAAATCCACCGATTGTATCAATAGAGCATATTTCAAATGGCTTTGTGGCAGGACCTAAATGAGACATCAATCCGTATTTGTTTTGTCCTCTTGACTTGTTCTTTAAACATATTATGCAAGTTTCACAGATTTTTTTTATATTTTTCGTCATGTTTTCTGCTGTGTACCATGAGCTGATCATTCTTTGCATTTGTTTTATTCCTATGTGACCTAGGTCGCCATGTACATTTTTTATAAATTGTTTACTGAATTGCTCCGATAGTATAATTTTTTCTCTTTTCTTGACTTTCTTGTAATAGATGTTGTTTCGTGTTAATAAATTGTCTTTTCCGCTTTGTATCTGTTTGTTAGTGTTTTGGTCTTTTAAGATATCCTCCAGTGTTATTAGATTAACTACTTTTAACTGTTCTTCCTGGTTTTCATTTGCTTCAAGGACTGGGTTTCTGCTTAGGCAATCCGCTTCGACATTGTCTTTTCCTGGCGAATATTTTATTTGGAAATTATATTGTGATAAGTAATAGATTAAGTCTCCCAATTCTTCATCTGTTCTAGCCTTTATGTTCATGTTTTCCAGAGGTTTGTGATCTGAGAAGACGGTGAATTTCCTACCTATCAACAGATGTTGCCAATATTTTACACATTCTTTTATTGCCAGGCATTCAAGGTATATGGCCTTCTTTCTTTTTTGTACTTCATTCAACTTTTTTGAGAAGTATGCCACAGGTTTCTCTTCATTACTTTGTTGTGGTTGTTTCAGTATTGCTCCAACTCCTAAAATGCTTGCGTCTGTGTATATGTGAATAGGCAAATTTGGATCAAAAATTGTTAATATTGGTTGTGAACATAATATTCGTTTCATTTCATCAAATGTCTCTTGGCATGCCGTAGTCCAGTTAAAATTTTGTCCTTTTCTTAAAAGGTTATGTAATGGGTCCAATTTAACAGCTATCTGTGGGACATATTTGTGATAAAAATTAATTTTCCCTAAGAATTGTCTCACATTTTTCCTGGTTCTTGGAATTGGGAAGTTTTTTATTGATATCAAGTTGTCTTTCAATGGTCTAACCGAGTTGTTCTGTATAATGTGACCCAAGTACTTCACTGAGTCAGCTGCGAACTTACATTTGGAGAATTTTAGTCTTAAACCTTCACTTTTGATAGCTTGAAATAGTTGCTCTAGGTGAGTGACATGGTCTGAGAATGATTTTGAGAATAATAATATATCATCAATAAAACATACTGTGAAGTTTCCAAGCTTGTGTTTTCTTATTATGTTACACATTATTCTCTGAAATATAGCCGGTGAGGTCTTTAAACCAAAAGGCAAACAAGTCCATTGGAAATGGCCCTCTTGAGTTACAAATGCAGTCTTATGTCTATCTGAAACACGTAGTGGTATTGACCAAAATGCTGAATTTAAGTCCAGTGTTGAGAAGTACTTGCAATCTCTAGTTTTCACTATTAGGTCCTCAATAAGAGGGAATGGTTGTGATTGAGGGATAACTATCTTATTTAGGTCTCTAAAATCGATGCACAATCTAGATTTTTTATTTTCATCTCTTTTATAAGCTAATGTTACTGGGGCTGCAAACGGACTGTATGATTCTTCTATTATTTTCTTCTCTAATAATTGTCCAATTTGTGTTTCAATCTCTTTTTTATCTTCAATTGTACAACGATATGGCCTTTTACTGCAATACTTGTCAGTTGATAGGTCAATGTGTGCTTCATAATCCTTCACCATTCCGATGTCATATTTGTCCTTGGCAAAAATAGACTTGTTCTTCATTATCAAATCTTCAATCACTGCCTCTTTTTGATGATCTAGGTGATTTATGCAAATATCAAAGCTATCCTCGCTGATATTTTCATTGAAGTTAATCATATTCTCTGTCTTTATTTCCTTAGAAACTATTTCACTTCTTTGTTTAGGATGTTTCTGTATGATCTCTAAGTTCTCATTTTGTATCAAGGAGAACTCTTTTATACAATCTAATCCGATTAAGAAATCATAATCAAAATTTTCTCTGTCTATGACAAAAACATTCATTTTCTTTTCCTTATTCAAAATTGTTATATCCAATGTTACTATACCATTTGCTTTTTTGACGCCATTAATTGTTTTTAAGTTAGTATTGTTAGTATGACTTGTTTCCTTATTATTTATCTTCAATAACCTTGAGTTTATTAATGACACATTAGATCCAGAGTCATAGATTCCTAGTACTTCAATATTTTTATTCAATACTACTTTTACCTTAATTAATGGCGGCACTATTAGTTTTTTTGTTCTTCTTCAGACTGTAGTTCACATTCCAATTCTGAGTTGTTTACATGCCTTATTTGTTTATAATTTCTCTCTCTTCCATTGCTTGTTTGTTTTTTGAACCAGCATGAGTCTTCCGGATGGTAGCGTACACCTTTTTGTAGACGTTCGCAAATGCCACATTTTTCCTTCATTTGTTTGGTGTCTTCCTTTTTTCTTATAAATTTCCTTTTCACTACCAAATGTTCCAGCTTTCCTAGTTCATTAAATAAGTCCTTTGTTTGTAAAATTTCTTCTTTGTTAATTCTGTCTGTTATGTAATCTGGTAGACCAGCCGCAATTATATCTGTCAGGGTCCCTTGGTCAATTGTTTTCCTTACTTCCAGTAAAAGTTTCTCTTTTTTAATCGCATAATCCAATAATGATCCTGATTGGTACTTGAAAAATAAGGCATATTTTGTAGAAGTCCAGCCTTTGTTAGCATAGGTTTGCAAAAAATCTGTTTTCCATTCAGACCAATCTGATTTTAATGTATGTTTTATCATCATCGATGAGTACCAATCAGCGCCGGATTTGTCAAGAAAATATCTGAAGATTTCAATTATTTCTTCCTCTTTGGTTATATCAAACCTCACACATTCTTTTTCAAATGTTTCCATCCAGTTACATGCGTTCTGGTTTTTACCATCAAATTTATCAATCACAAACCTTTCAGCCATCTTCTTCTTATTTTGTTTTTCCTTAGTTTGCTGACTTTCAATTATTTTTTCCAAAATTTTTACAATTGGTTCTTCCAAATTCTGTCTGTTTGCTGAACCCGTCTCTTCTTGATTAATTTCTTCTAAACAGAGGTCTTGGAAGATCATGTTTCCGTCGTCATCAGAATAAGTTTCTAATAGCTCTTCCGTTGCTTTAATCCAAACACTTCTGCTTTGATGTCTCTTTTTCAATGTATTTCTTATTGTGGCATATACTTTGGTTGTCTGGAGGTATTTGTGGAACTGTGTCACTGCCTGATATTCTTCCGGAATCAAGAAGACTTTGCCATCTTGAGTGCCAATTGAGGTTATGGCGATGTAATTTGACTTGCCGTCTATTGTTGATTTTACATGAAATGTAAATTTCAACTTTTCCATTTTTAGACAAATAATGTCGTTTTATAAGTAGGTTCTATACTTGTAGTGATTCGGGCGACACTGGTATTCAAGAACACAACTGAGTTTCTCTGTAATTAAAGTTTTATTTTGTTAAAATAGGCATACTGTTTTACAGAAAGAATTATAATTTAAGTATTAAACATTGCAAACAAACTTTTACCTGTAATTAAAGAAACGACATTTAATGTTATTTATTCCAATGTCGATTCCAAATCCACAATTCACAAATAAGCCTTAGCTTTCTATTTAATAAAATATTTTAAGAATGACATGCGATCTTTCGGCACAAGTTTTAGGTTATCCTCTTTCCACAGATTATCTATAGGGTTTTGTCAAAGTCACGATTGTCACATTGCGCGGGAATATTAAAATTAAAGAAAATTACGTATTTTCTTTACATATATATATATATATATATATGTCGGAGGGAAATTATAGTTGAATGGATTATTATTTGGATGTATAACGCACAATATCATTTGTTTACATTTTAATTACTTCTAAAATTCTTAATGTAATTTAAGTAGATTTGTTATATGTTTCTATAACTTAAAGATCGTTCTAACCTAATAAAAGTTATGAATATTGTAATTTAATAAACGACCAATGAGAGCAGAGCATGTCTTGAGCGGGGTCAGCACCCTCTATACTTTGAGTAATATCTACTTGGGTAGACTGAGGAGTTTTTGTGGCACATTGGGTTGATGGCAGCAGGTCGAGTTGGACCTTAGAGTATTTTAAAGAAAGTGTTTTAAGTTAGAAGTATGAGCGGGTGCCCTGAACCCGCTGCTCGGTCTAAACTATGTCATAATGTTGATCAAATCTAAATTAAAAGTGTATAAACCGTGGCTATTGTGTTTTATGCTCGCATTTTATCCTGATGACGCCCACTAAACTTGAAATAACTAAAGATGTCGTGAGAACGAGGCCGTTCTGCGACATATATATATATATATATATATATATATATATGTGTGTGTGCGTGTGATTAATGAATATCACAATTAAAACACACAACACGATTAATACAGTCAAAATAACTAAACCCACTATAATTATAAAAAATATTAACATAATAATAAACAACCTTAAATCACAAAAAAAATTAAATCAATCTAGGCCTTAGAATGTATGAAAGTGTATCTGTTATGTTTTATAATAGTTTATGTATGTATTATCCCCAAGAGTAAACTTGAGACCTGAGCGGATTGAGCGCTCCCCTCCCGACATCCGCCTTCTTACCGCTCTCGCCATCGACGCGTACGATCGAGTCAGTACCTCGCGCTTATGTCATCCGAGCGAAGTCTCAAGTTAACTCTTGCGGGTTGTAATACACATTTGACTGACACCACGAGCTAATAGTTTATGTAATACATACGTGAACTATTAATTCGCTATGACAGTCAAACGCAAACCTATTCAATACAAAAAAACTAAAATAATTCAGGGATTCAGTCTGAATTTTGAAATTGTATTTAAATATTATAATTAGAGTGATTGTTATAAGTGATCGGAGTTATAGTGTTTACAATTATTATATTTTTACATATTTATTGTATTAATAAGTAGATATTCAATCTATTATGACAAAATTGTGATTAGATTTTTATATACAAATTATAATTTACATAATATAATTATGCCTGTTTCAAAGACGTGTTTCTTTTTAATTAAATACTCTGGTTAGGTATTGTCCTCTTAGAAATAATATTAATTATTTAAGCTATTATAATTTTTATATGTGCCTGAGTAAAGGCCACTTTGATCCGTGGGACAACGATCTGTAGAGTAACGACTTTACCGTCGTTGGATTCCTATTTTCTACATAACAGCCCATTTTTCATAGGCTATTCTACTGCGCCCAGGGTAACAGGGTTGTAGGCGAATATATCGCACCATTGAGGTTTATTTCCACTCTCTATACAATAAATAATGGGTTGTACATCGTTATCTTCCCTTTGCGCTTTTTTAATGATGTCCCTGGTCCATTCGTCATCAGCACTCTGGGTTCGGATTACGTTTACAACTTCTTGTGATTCCTGTTACTTGCACAGCAGTCGAGAGTTTGAGAGAGTTGCAGTCGAGAGGAACATTTGATTTATAGGTTTCATCACATTGTTTTCTCTGTACCGTCAGTATGTGTTGATTATTACAAAATGAATGTTAGATTAGAAAAATGCCCAAAAATGCACTCTTCCAGCCCGATTCGATATCGCCTTATTTCAGTTTGGCACGCAAGTACGTAACCACTAAGCTACAACAGCTTCTTTGTTGATCTTCATATCCATATTATGGTTTTCGCTATTGATATTAATATAATTATTGATATTTACGAACCAAATATCGTTTCCTTTTAAATATCAGTATCACGTATGTACCCCTTTGTGTAGTCGCGGATCCACTGAACAGTATATATAAAGTACTCTGTGCCACTGAATTACCTACAATGTTATTTAAATTGTTATGGCATTGGATGCGTCCTTGTCTCATTTGAGTACCTCGAAAGGCGAAACGAGGTCCTCCTTCATCATAAGAGATGAATGACATCACTAAATCAAACATTTTAATAAAAATGATAGTCACTATATTAAAACAGAAATGTGTGAAAATCTTATTAACATCTTTCTTTTTTTTATATTTTAAAACTAAAGTTCTACAGGTATATGCAGTCTGATAATTATTAGATATTATTTTGTTTTAATGACGAGTATTATTATTGTACATTTTTATTCAGTAATTAGACAGAAATACGTTATCTCCTTTCAAGTTTAGAATTCCTGTAACTATCCAAATACACCACTACAAACGCAAAATCTTCTCGAGTATAATTTACCTTTGCCTGATTACGTCAGAAAAGGTATATGCTACAGAAAACACTACTCTAGATTCTAAGCCATGTTATTTAAATGAGACTCGGGTGTTTGGAGCCTCTCAGCAACCAAGATTATTCCTATATTTATTTTGGATGTACCACTTGTTATAAACTGTAAACAGTTTAATTTCAGTAAATGAAGTTTCAGCCTCAGATGAACGGATAAAAGAATAGGTAGACGGAGTTTACGTGAACAAAAGCATCAAATGAAGTAAAGAATTTTATAAACTTGCTTGCGTATGCTTATACATATAGTATACTTAACGTATGGTTTGCATCTGTGTAGTTAATAGTGATATATCCACTGAAAACTACTCAACTTTTACTCGTGTGTACTAATTCTATTTTTAATAGTGAGCACACTGCAGGACGATCGGCTTCCTTCAGACGGATTTACTCTTAGAGCTGCCTATTTTATTCGTCTGATGTATAAGTAGATATTTATATAGAATTAGCTAGAACTTCTAAGGTTTTTGTCTTCGTGAGCATTTATTTTTGGAAGCAGATTTTATAATCATAAAATTATTATCTATAGTCATAAATATATGATTAAAGGTCGATTTTCAATCACCAGATAAAAGTTATTATATGATAAAATTCAACTTAAACAAATTAATCGTTGTGTGTGAGTTGTGCAAATAAAATATTTGAATTGTTTCACTTTTAAATTCAGCCGGGTTATAATTTATTCGATGCATAACTTATCTGATGATTCAAAAATCGGACCTAAAAACGCCGTAAAAATAACGACGGATACGAGTAGATATTATAAGATAAAAATGCTTTGTTGTTCACATTTTTAAAGGGAATCAAAATTTCGTCATAATTTCCACTGCGTGGGTGAAGGAAGTGCGAACCTAGTGCTATGCGATAACAATTGGCTTATTCAGTCACATTAATTCGGAGTTGTTAACAGTCTGTGGCAAAATGAAGATTATTTATATTGTGATTGTACTAATTATGTGTATCTGTGCGGTATTAACGCGGCAAGTACCTCGTTCGAGCATTCAAGATGGTCCCAAATCTGTAGAGAAACGAAGTGTGGTGATTCAAGATGTCTTGGGAGAGTCTATTATTTTCGAGGACTGTCCAAGTGGTCAACAAATGGATATCACTGGGACGTGCCGTGAAGTTTGGTATGAAGATTACTCCAACTGAACCTTCTTTTTAGAAGAATTCTTAACTATCGATTCATATTTTTACAGATGATTCATAATGGATATGATTGGTAAATAAAACTGCGTCATTGAATTATATCTGCATTTTATTTATATTCAATTATTCTTTTAGCATTTTGAAGTGTGTCTATTGAACATTTCTTTAAAGGCCATTGTATGTTTAAACGCAGCGTGCTCAACGCAGAAGTAGCAGCCTAATCTATTAATTAATTGCGTTATTTTTCTAAATTTAAATCCTTTATTCAAACTAATTTCACTGGTGAATATTATTTAATGTTTAATGTAAGTTAAAAATTAAGTCGACTTTCTATTCTATATATGTACGTACACTGCTTCACAATGTGTATTGCTGTTTAAAAGAGAATATATATCATGTCAAGATTCTTTATTTCACTATTTTATATTTCTGTCATTTGTCTTAATATATACATTATTTTCCAAGTTCGGCGATAACCCTATTAGGAGACGTCATATAAGATTTGAATAAAGACAAATGACATATCATGACTGCGATGAGCGTGCTGGGTGAAAATGTGCGTTTACCTTTTCGTGAAAAAATCAGTACACATTGTTTAATTACGAGGTATCAACCAGTCGATGAAGCGCCAGGTGTCGAGCTCGTCAAGTACAGGGTTAAGCATAGTGACGGTCCAATTACTGATGGCTGTAGAGATGGGACGTTGGAAGCGATTGATGTAATCAATGATAACATCTTCAATTATGGCGTTCACAATGGCATCTATGTCACCTCCTCCAATGGCACCAGTTATCTCGGACTGAAATTTATAAAAACAGATTTGCTTTAGATTTATTATTCCAAAAGTCATCCGGTTCGAAGGTTCAATTTTGAGGTTAATTATGTTTGTTACATACGAGTAGTATTTTGACCGTATGAATTTATTTAATGAGTTACTTTATTTGTAAATACTAAAGAAATAACAATTAAATGTTATATGCAGTAGTAGATTTACCCATTTGCCGCCTTTTAGAATTTGAGACGTAGTTTACAATCATAGGTGAAACTACTTGTCGTGCAAAAATATTTATGCAATGAAACATGATTTTGTACGTTAAATTGTTTGAGTGAGCCTCATAATATTTAGGTAAATAAATATGAATCTTAATTTCTGTAAGCGTAAATTCAATAAATAAAACTATAAATAGAAATCATAAGACTGACGTGCGCGGTCTTTCATACTATATATTATGTGAATTTATTAGGGTATAGTAGCAATTACAGAACCTTGTGTCTGTGTCCCACTTAGTATAAACTTGAAGTGAAGAATTTCAAAGAAAATATGTTAACTCAAATTTTTTCAGAACAAGGAAAACTAAAAATATTTTGCTACTGTGGTACCTTAAGTAGTAAGGTACAATACAATACACTTACATAATATTTATGCGAGGTTGGAAAAAATATTGTTTACCATAACGGTTTTCTGTTTTTCACTTAATTGTTTAACTTTTTTAATAAGTGTATAAATAAACGTCGTAAAATTATTATAGAGCTTGCTCCGCGACTACACCGGTTGTCAAACCCTAGGCAGTAGGTTTATTTTACTTACATAAACACTTATTTCATTTTTTTACATATAATAATGACAAGGAAACTGAGTCCATTTAATCTAGACAACTGCCCAGCAGAGAGGTGAGTCGAACCCAACCTGATTTGAAATGATGTAATGAATAACACTTCCGGGAAAGTTCCCACGGGATTCCCGAAATATGAAGCATCGTATCACTTAAAAAAGAACTTAAGCTATCGTTATAATGATATCGTATCGAAATCAGGTAATATTTATGCAATCTAACTGATTTGTCTCATACCCGGCAAAATTCCCGCGGGATTCCCGAGACATAAAGTGTCGTAGTATTTAAAAAAGAGTGAAAGCTATCGTTTTGTAAATACTGTGTCGGAATAAGCTATATTTTTATGTACACACAACTACAACCGCTCCCGGGAAAATTTCCACTGGATTTCCGGGATTAAAAATCACGCATTTTATTATGTTAAATTTTCTATCGGTTAGTAAAAAAATCAGATTTGAATTCCATTTTAAAATCTGGTCACCAACTCATTTCCAGAAAAATTCCTGCGGGATTCCCGGGGTAAAAAGTAGCGCGGATCAGCGAAAACCGTATCAAAATCGGCCCAGTAGTTTCTACGTGAATCCCGAACAAACAGAACGATATTGTTAAGTCTATTCCAGTTGTTTTTTTTAAATAGCTTTAATGTACAGACACGGCATGTTTAGAAGTTTATAATATAATAAATAGATAAGCGGGTTGGGACCGATACATTGCTTCTTTTACAATGTATCCGTTCATTTGATATTGTGTTATAAACTGAGGTAAGTATACTGATATGAATTTATATGTTGTTTTAGAGCATGGCCCATGGGAATGGCTCGGACTTTTGTATAACATTTGGGCCCCTGGGAAGGCCACGTTTGGATTAAATCATCGATAAGATCGTTAGCTTTTTTAATCATTTAATATAGATGTTTCGTAACCGTTATGTGGTATCTTACCTTTAAATTAGGAATAATAAAATTGGAATTTTCCAATCTATCGATCAAAATTGATAGCCCGTCCTCGGACTGTTTTAAACGCATTAGGGTTTGGAACCTGAAGTTGTCGACTCTGAAGCTGAAAGTAAAAAAAACAAATATCGAGCTATGATTTACACACAGTTGCGCTTGCCTAAACTTTGCCTCTGTATACAAGCTGTCGAAACTATCTCATTTTTCGGAATAATAGTATCTACCTGCGTATATTATGTTCATCTAATTTTCTAAAAATATTATATACATTTGATTCCATTCTCAAGATTGTAATGATAAAATATCCGAACAAAATCACTTCATGTTTAAATATATATCTTTATGTAATATAATTCATCTATACGTGTGCATGCCATTGAATTCCTAAACCAGTGTTTTTTTTGTGTGTTTCCCGGGATGGTTTCGATTCAGAATTGGATCCGGGAGGTGGCTCTGGAATTGGATTCAAGATTTTTATTTCGTCAGGGCAGGAAAACGTCTGCCTAAACCGCTTTTAGAATTTTTGTCTGCCTGAAAGTTTGTCTCCATTATGCTCATCAAAAACTCAACGAATTATAGTAAAAAAAATTAAGACTTAAAACCGAGATGTTCTCTCATGGCCCGTTCCTATCATAGGATAGTAAGATATAGATCTTACTACACATCCACTTTCCTTACCATCGCTAGAAATTTGACATTAGAAATGGAGCTTATGTCAAATTTTACCAGATAGTGGCAATCTAAAGAAGGCAATATTTTATATTTCATTTCGATATCTTACAGGCTTTAGAAAAAACTAAATATTAGTATACGAATAAAATCGCAGGTACGGATAGTATTAAATAAACATAATTATTGAACATAATTTTGTAAAAACAATAAATAAACTTCCCACATTATTGAAGTGAAACTCCTTTATCGGCGTTGGAAAAAAATTTACCGCACATTTTTCGGTTACGCGCCATCTTTTTCTTGTCCCAACCACGGTTGATTCGACCGTGGTAGGGGCTTTATTTATTTAACCAATTTCTGTACAGTTGCATATAGTAGATCATTTTTCGAAAAATAAGGCCATAAAGAAGTTTCACTTCTTACGTGTGTACACTAGTACACGCACACATTTTTTTTATACCACAAGTACAATTACTGCATGCAGGACATTAAAACCTAAACAATATGTGTTAGACAGTGACGCAATACATTCATTCATTCAGGATGTTTAGAAACAAAAAAGCACTTACTAAGCCTGTCCTTTTCCATAAAGAGGAATCGCACCAAATAGATCACCAACCATATCGTATAACTCTGAAAAGTATTCATTAGTTCATTACTGGATTCTATCACAAAATGGCAGCTACACTCAACTTTTTTTATGCGGTCCAAATAGACGTATCATTATATGAAGTGTTGATCGCTGCAATATTAATTCATTTTCTTTTTTATTTATTACTGGAGTACCACTGACAGACTGATGGAAACTGTTCACGCCGTCTATGTAAACTTGCGACACCAGCGGGATTAACGATGTAAATATATAACTAGAATATTCCGCGCGCTAGGCAGCAGATCAAACCCTAGTAAGTACCCTTATTATACTTACAAAAACTATTAGATTTTTATAAATTGCGAGGGAAGCCGCGGGCAGAAGACAGTATATATATATATATATATATATATATATATATATATATATAAATATATATAAATCTTCCTTGAAAAATTATCTTAATGATGGCGAAAACCGCTTTGCGTGGCTTAGAAGTGAGCGGATATACAGACAGACGCGCAAAACGAATGGTTTATTTTATTATTACTAAAAAAAATTCAACCTGTGGGTCGCGACCCCTAGGGGGGTCGCAGAACCTTGCTCGGGGGGTCGCCGGCAAAAGGGAAAAGGCACTTTAAATTTATACCTCGTACTTAGGTACTTTCTACGCTCAGTATCTTTTTGTAGAGAAAAGGTTTTAATAATCAATATAGGTGACAATGTAGAGAAAAACATAAACGTAGTCTTTTAAATTACTAACTTTTCGTCTGTCTATAACCCAGAGGGTCGCCAAAATTTTTCAACCTGTAAAGGGATCGCGTATTCAAAAAGAATGAAAAGCACTGGTTTATAGGAACAATGTAAAGACAGTAAAGATTATGTAGTATGTCAGGCGGGCATTTTACTAAAGCTTGACGGGCTGCAGGTTAAGTATAGCGGTATTAAAAATGAATGAATGAATGAATAAAAACTCTTTATTGTTCACCATAAATTTCAATCTAGACATTTGATATGGATTTTTATTAGAACAATGGGCGGCCTTATCGCTTATAGCGATCCCTTCCAGGCAACCCAGTGTCTAAGGAGATTTAATATAGAGAATGCACATAGGCTTGTAATTTAATATATCCAAGTATTTTTACTAAAATAAATCTGTAAATTCATAAAACCTTATTTTATTTGCTTGCTTGCTTTAGTTAAGGATTGTAGTATTAAAATACAGGGTAATCTTAACTCACATTTTTTTCTAATTAAACTGTAACGTTAATTACACGTTCAGTTTCAGCAGTGAAGTATTTCCACCTTTACGAAACAAGAAGAGGGGATGGATTGTGTAATGCAGAACTGCAGCCTGCAAGACATTATCACTTGTAAATCTTTTCCTATTAAAATAAATTTTCTTGGAGAGTTAAACTTCACAAATGTCTCCGCGTGCTTATCATTTTACTACGATGTCGATATGACACTTTTAGACAAAGTTGTGGAGTCAATTTAAGGCTATTAGGTCAAATTAGTGGTATTCTGGCAGACCCATCTTCGGATGAGGCCAGAGTTCTATACAAACTGCTAGATATAAGCAATTAATGATAAGTAGTAGTAGATTAGTGAATCTATGTTTTGTTACACGACGTAACTGTACTCACCAGGGCAGCACGGTCGCTTAAGCGACAAAGCCCTTTAATAATGAATAAAAAACAAGTATTCAGGAATTTTTTAGACGTAATATTGTCATTTATTACCTGCGCTTATGTCGACCCTAGGTATAGATACATCTATATCGAAGGTTAAATCCCTCAAATTCAAACTACTTTTGTGTACTATGAATCCACCAAAACCATATGCATTAATTTTCTTCAGTTCGAGGCTCAAACTGAAAGGAAATAACGAGTGTTATTTTATATTTTTATATTCAACGGTCATACACCACAGTGTCAAAACCGAATTATATTTGTTGTAAATTACAAATTTATACGCTATAGCTAGGAGGGGCTGTCGTTTTCATTTCCCGTTCCATATCATTTTCTATTTATGTTAAGTATTAGGTGGTGGCTATTTTCTTATATAAATATTATGTATGTTATGTGTTTATGATTAGAATAAACTTAGGAAAAATAGTGTGACTGAAAATAATGGCCAAAGCGTGGCTGCATTAAATACAGCCAGGCGTTGATCATATAGAAAATTAGATTTCCCTTCCCTTTTTTCCTTTCGTGAATTCGTCCACGCTTGACTTCGAATTACCGCGGATTCCTGAGACACATATATTGAAGCATTTAAAAAAGAATGTAAGGTATTGTTTTAGCGGCAATTGTATCCATACAAGCTAATTATTATGAATCCGAACAATTTCAAACCTCTCCCGGGAAAATACCCGGAGTATTCCCGGGATAAAAAATATCACACATGTAATAACATTAAATTTGCTATCGATCAGTAACAACTCACATTCGAATTAGATTTATTTTCTAATCTGGCCATTTTAAATCATTCCCAGAAACTTTCCCGCAGGATTCCTATGATAAAAAGTAGAGCAGAGTTTAATTCTCAGAATTAGCTATCGATAAGCGAAAATCGCATCGAAATCGGCTCAGTAGTTTTTACGTGAATCCCGAAGAAACAAACTAAACGGCAAACAGATAAAAATCGAAAAAAGAAAGCATCGTGGAGAATACGATGCTTTCTTTTTTCGATTTTTTATCATTTATATAGTCTATTCCAGATGTTTAGAATTTTATAATATTATAGATAACTGAAAATACAAAAAGTGTCGCGACAGCATATGACTAACTATTATAGTTATGCCACAATAAGTGTTCTTTTATTTTAAAAATTTAATTAAAATGCCGCCGCTAGAAAAGGCTCTTTATTTTTTGTATCTTGGTATTAATCCTTATCAAAATAAATTACTTCATATTCAAGACTGCTTCAATATATCCTATAACTTTTTGAATTATTCAATTCGGACATTCCATGCGAAAGATATCACGAGTTTAAAAATGTAAGAATTAGTGACGGTGACCACGTGACTGTGACACCTTTTCGTGAGCGAAAAATCGTAAGACCCCCTCTATATAGAAGTTTCACTTCAAAAGACAGGTCGCACCCTAGCGCCCGTAGACGGCCGACGGTTCTGGACAAAACACTATTACGTTCATAAAGTGGTAGGTACAGGCCTGAGAGAGATGAGCATTGTGCCCTCCCTGGGTTACTTACTGTCCGAACCACCATATCTTCTCCTTTGCACTAAACACTATTGGGTAAATATTGACATTTGACGGGACCTGCTCATACTTACACAGCTAACCTGTCTGAAAGTACATTTAAATTTATACGTACTGTACAGATGAATATAAAATCTTGTGCAAATTATGTAGGTACTTACTTTATAAGCATGGCTGGTAATTTTAAGTAGAAATGATCAATTTCTAGGGGATCCAAGGGTGGTATACCGAAGAGGTTGGAGCCATTGTTAATAAGATTCTGCAAAAATGCAATCAGTTGGCGAACTAAATCGTCGACCAAGATATTCTGTCCTTCAGATGAATCGTCTGCTAGTACATCTGTGTGCAATTCAAAAATATAATCATATACTCGTATACCTACGCTTATGTTCAAAATATCGGAACTTGCAAGGAGAACCATTCCCACCACCGTTGCGTTGGTTGGGCTCGGACCTCACTATTACAGGGGTACGAATAATATACCCGTCATATTTGTCCAAAGCAGATTGTTGGAATTTACAAAACTCACACATACACACACATAGACAGTTCCTCACAATATTTCCAACACTGTAGTCAACGAGCTTACCTAATTTTGGTTTAGTTTCTATGTACCTTATCTGTTTTAAATAAAAATTTAAAACCCTGAACTTCAGATTAATTGGTTCCAAATAAAAATTAACATGACGATTTGTAAACTAAATAGTAAACATAACATAATTCTTTATTACCTCTTTAAGTACACAGTGAAACTTAAATCTAGTAACAACACTAACTAAGAGCTGGTGCCTGAATTAGGTTAAAAAGAAACCTGTGGTACAGGTCACCAGGATCAACCCGTTGGCTATTTAAGAGAAAAAAAGAAAATATACTAGTATAACTATTCTATAGACTATAGTATAACTATTCTAATAGTAGTAGCACATTAGTCTAGATTTCTCCAGATGTTACCATATGATAGGTGTCAACTAGTCACAGTTTACTCCATGCTGGAGGCTAACCTGAATTACACATATTAATGTGTCACCAATTTAGGTATGAAAATTCATTTTATAATAATGAGTACAATATCAAGGCCCCCGCCGTCGTGTTTGCCTTAGCCCGCCGGCACGGAGTGGAGATCGCAAGAGCTAAGACTCAAAGCTCCAGGGGTGGAAGTGATAAATGGCATCACGTTATAAGTAGCTTCGGTGAACCTACAGTCCACCACTCTATACCCCTTAGCCACTCACACCCATGTTGCCCCTGTCTTCTATGGCATTTTTTGGGGCCCATGCAGGGAGTGGCGAGTCACCCTCTGCCCATTTTTCCATGTTCCCCGAACATTGCGACGGGCAGACGCCATAGTCCCCATATTCCCAGACTACTAGCAGTTCACCCCAATAGCCCGGTGCTCTTTATACTCATTTCCCACTGTCCTATACTGGCCGGTGCTTATCCTTGGGTGCATTATTATATGGTGTAGACAGGGATAATCGCCGGTTAGTGTCAGGCCACATTTACATTAAATTTGTCAAGAATATCATAGAGGCCCTATGTGTTGGCCTCCCCATGGCCCCACGCAAGCCCACCAAATGTCCGGGCAATTTTTATGGCCCCTGATCTTGAAAGAAGTACAATATATTCCTTCCAAAAAAGCCGACGTTATATACAGTTTTAAGATTGGTCAAGTAGTTGTATTATCGTAGAAATACCTACGCTTTAATGTTTTTATTAGCGTGCTTTCAATTTTTTGTTTTTTTGAGGAAGTGTTAAAAATACGCAGGAAGTTTAAAATCGTCAACATCAAATAATAATTTAACATGTTTTGATAAACAAATAAAGAAGCATTTAATAGGCGTTTTTATTTACTGCAAAATGCAAATATTGTTGTGCAGCGTAGGTTATTCCCGATTCAAGCTACGAAAACTCACCCTACATGAAAATGAATCCCAAATGAACCCATTTCTATTCTCAACTCAACCCACACTTATTTTTAATATTATTTTTACCTAAATGTTCTTTTCGTTATTGTGGATAGCATAAAAATGTGTAAAATTATTTTTATAAATTTAATTACTCTGACTGACAAACTTGAGTCGAGCTGCTCGTCAACTCTATTATTTGACAATAGTAATTATGATTTATACTAATAATGGATGAAAGTAAAAGAGACCGCAATTACTATAGTGACAAAGACAACAACACCGTTTCAGTTTTTTATTGTTTCCACGGTAATAATACTCGTTTGGTCCTTGAGTTATATGCACTACGTACGTACATTATACCTCAATGGGTTTTGTTGCCCTGTTGGCATGATGTTTTTAACCTACTTCGAAAAAAGGAGGAGGTTCTCAATTCGTCGGGTTTTTTTTTAATGTATGTTCGCCGATTACTCCGTGATTTATGATCCGATTTACGTGATTCATTTTTTGTTCGACGCGGAATAGTTGCCATGTGGTCCCCTAAAAATTTGACATAGTTTGGCCCAGTAGTTTTCATTTTACGAACATTTTTTTGTACCCGGTTCTTGGGACCTATATTTTTAAAGAAGCGCGGTACCATTCGTATGTCCACCCATACATAGCTAGACAATAAAAAGTAACAAATAAAAAATAAAAACTTCGTTTAAAAAAACCGACTTCAAAAACTAAAATGTATAAAATAACTTATTTCTAAAGCTATTATTATTAATATATATTATCTAAAACATCTTGAAGTCGGTGCAAAGTAAAACATAAAAATTACTATATTTTGAAAATTACTAAGCACCGAATTTAAGATGTTTTAGATAATATATATCAATAATAATAGCTTTAGAAATAAGTTACTTTATACATTTTAGTTTTTTAGTTTTTGAAGTCTTTTTTTTTAAACGAAGTTTTTATTTTTTATTAAAGTATATTTAGCCACTATTTGCAATGCAACTTAGTGTTTTTTAAATGGCATTTAATTATTTTTATGTTTTATAACACGAAGCTTTTTACAATAATTTTGAACTAAGTGTTATAGTCTAGTCAAAAGAAAGCTACTCACGAAAAATCAACTTGTTAGTAATAAATGATGAAAAGTGTACCAGGGATCCTGTACTATTAGTTATAATGCTAGTTCGTTATTCCGGCGCTATATGCCATAATAGATAAACTAAAATAAAGAAAATCTTTTAACCCCTTCAAAAAGAAGGAGTGTCTCAATTCGTCGTGTATGTGCGTATGTATGATATGGGTTGAATCGTGAATAACTCTACAGCGTCAATGACCACAGCAAATATGGCATTTAATTCATTTCTAAATCCAATCTAATTGTAAATTTAAAATGTTTATTGACGCTAATTATATGTTTTTCATTTACATAAAGTTATATGTTTACGGCAATTTACTATTAGATATTATTTAATGAAAATATAAATATAATATCCCAAATCACCATATAGTATATACTGTCGCTGATTTGGGATCAATTTGTTATTTGTATTTTTGGTTTGTAAATTAAGCTGTACATACTTTTAGTATAACTATATGTTAGTTAATTTTTTTAAGTGACTATATAAATGTTAATTGTAAATACATGTATTGAATAAAATTGCATACTTACTAAATTTTAAATTATAATATAATATTTAATAAGATGAAACGGACTTACCTATCGCAAAAACTTCGTGTTTTTTTAACTTGGGTGCCGCAGCCGCAAAAGCACACAGTGCCACCAGTATCAGCACACTAACTTTCATTCTACAAATAAAATAATTTAGAGCCTTAATAGTCCATTACTATGACATGTTAGCGTATAAAGTTTGTGATATTGCATTTACATCAGATGATCAGGTGGCGATCTGATGAATGCTTTCATGGATGTTTCAAACGTGGTTTGCTTTAATAATGATCTGTGGTCGTATAACACTATAGGTTTAAATTTAACATAATCTCCATAGCATCTAAATAGATTTCGCAAGCACGTTCGCGCATTACCTATTTTTAAAAATATTGTTTGATAGATTTTACTTGCGAATATTTTACGTTTTTTAATAATTGTGGTGTATCAAACTGTATTGATAAACTATATGGCTTATCTGTCATACAAGTTGACGAACTACGAAGTTAATTTGAATATTATGACTCTAATTCATTCTGTACGTTCAATATAAACATATCTAAAATTAGAACAGCGAGTGCGATCAATACTGAGTTGTGATACTATAGATTATTGTCTAATGGATTTTTAATTTTTATTTATGATCGCTATCCATACTAGTATTTTATGATATATATATATATATATATATATATATATATATATATATATATATAGTGAATGGTGGTTTTTAACAATACCTGACATGATTTTCGGCCTTTGACTAAAGTATTTTTAGTCAAACCTAGAAGGACCTAACTTTTTAATCAAACGTTGAAATTAAAACTTCGGGTTTTGCCTAGTCGATCCTAGAAGCGACTAAGGCAGACTCGGCTAAACGTCGATTCGTACTGCACTTGTTCATGTTAAATGACTGTATAAATTAGTCTCTCCGAGGTTAGACAAAAATTCGTTAGTCAAAGCCAAAAACATGACATTTATTTGGACTCTGACTATGACTTTATGTCAGACCTGAGGTTTGACTAGTCAAACCTAGAAGCGGCAGAGCTTCGATGTTTGACTATAACACATACAAAATTATTGCATGTAAAAGTATTTATTATAAACAGACCCTACCTGACAGTTTACACGATTCAAACAACGAGGAACAACTGTAATAATTCCGGAAAATTCATTATAAAAATACAAAGTGATAAACAATCTGCACTGATTTTAAAGATTGACGATCAATCAATTTAATACCACAAATAAAATGATAAAATTTGGTAATCATTGCCATAAGTTTTGGATATCTCACTAATTGCGATAAAAAAAACAATTTGCATACGTAATTCAGCGGTGGCTTTGGGATACTATCACCAACCACTCTATAATAAATACGGTTGATTATTCTCTTATCTGTAGATGTTTTGAAAATTATGGTATTTTTTGTGCGACAATTATGTAGGTAATAAATAATATTAGTATATAATATTAGAGTTTACCCCGCGGCTGGGCCGCGGGTTAACCTCCTTCCTTTCGGTTCCTGCTTCTTGTTTAAAGAGCAGGCGTTAAATACAGGTTACATTGTACAACATTTTTATGTTAGTGCCATTTGCTCCCGAAAAATTCACTTAATTTTGTATCGCAAACTATCCGATCTCTTGGCATGAGTATATATGTCAATTTTCGGCATTAAAACTACATTTAAACAAAATTACAATAAAAACGATCCAGTGTTCCCAGTGTTTTTTCGAAAACTTAACAGAAAGACATATCGAGTTACTATCGCATTTTTATAGACGATGAATTTTTATATCTATGAACTTGAGAAGAAATGATTGGTCTCATCCAAACTTTCATCCTCTATTTCATACCGTCCTAGTTTTATTTATCTATGAAAACTACAAAAATGCCAAAAAGGACAAAAAGGGGAAAAGAGCAAAAGGAGCAAAGGAGAAAAAAGATCAAAATGGACAAAAAGGGGAAAATGAGCGAAATTGTCAAAAAGAACAAAAAGAGCAATAAGAGCAAAAGAGCATAAAGAGCAATAGAGCATAAAGAGCAAAATGGACAAAAAGAGTAAAAAGAGCAAAATTGACAAAAATAACAAAAAATAGCAAAAAGAGCTAAAGAGCAAAATGAACAAAAACAGCAAAAGCAGCAAAAAGGACAAAAAAGAGCAAAAAGAGCAAAATGGACAAAAGAGCAAAAACAGCACAAAAGCAAAATGGACAAAAAGAGCGAAATTGTCAAAAAGAACAAAAAGAACAAAAAGAGCAAAATGAACAAAAAGAGAAAAAGCAGCAAAATGGGCAAAAAGGACAAAAAAGAGCATAAGGACAAAAGAGCAAAAAGAGCAAAAGAGCAAAATGGACTAAAAGAGCGAAATTGTCAAAAAGAACAAAAAGAGCAATAAGAGTATAAAGAGCAATAGAGCATAAAGAACAAAATGGACAAAAAGAGTAAAAAGAGCAAAATGGACAAAAAGAACAAAAAAATAGCAAAAAGAACAAAAGAGCAAAATGAAAAAAAAATCAAAAAGAGCAAAATGGACAAAAATAATACAAAATAGCAAAAGCAGTAAAAAGGACAAAAAAGAGCAAAAGAGCAAAATGGACAAAAAGGACAAAATAGCAAAAACAGTAAAAAGAGCAAAATGGACAAAAAGCACAAACAAAGACCAAGAAGAGCGAAATTGTCAAAATGAACCAAAACAGCAAAAAGAGCAAAAGAGCAAAAAGAGCAAAATGAACAAAAAGAGCAAAAGCCGCCAAATGGGCAAAAAGGACAAAAAAGAGCAAAATGGACAAACAAAGAGCAAAAAGAGCAAAATGGACAAAAAGAGCCAAATTGTCAAAAAGGACAAAAGATTAAAAAATAGCAAAAAGAGCAAAAGAGCAATAATAGCAAAACGGACACAAAAGGACAAAAGAGCAAAATGGACAAAAAGGACAAACAAAGAGCAAAAAGAGCAAAAGAGCAAAATGAACAAAAAGAGCAAAAGCCGCAAAATGGGCATAAAAGACAAAAAAGAGCAAAATGGACAAAAAGGATAAACAAAGAGCAAAATGGACAAAAAGAGCCAAATTGTCAAACAGGACAAAAAGATAAAAAAATTGCAAAAAGAGCAAAAGAGCTAAAATAGCAAAACGGACAAAAAGAGAAAAATGGACAAAAAAGAGCAAAATAACAAAAAGGACAATAAGGAAAAAAAGAGCAAAAAGAGAAAAACAGCAAAAACAGCAAAATGGATAAAAAGGACAAAAAGTACAAAAAGTTCAAAAAGAGCAAAAGGTCCAAATGGACAAAAAAAGTCAAAAAGGACAAAAGAGCAAAAAGGACAGAAAGAGCAAAAAGATCAGAAAGAGCAAAAAAGGAAAAAAAAGCAAAATGGACAAAAAGAGCAACAACAACAACAAAAAGGACAAAAAGAGCAAAACGGACAAAAAGGACAAAATAATCAAAATGGCAAATCACAAAACCAACCAAAACCTATCCCACTTTTGGGATAACCTTTACATAAATCTATCCCAAAATCTATCCCATTATCCGGAATGAAAAATATCCCTTGTCCACCCTCGGTATGAAAATTACTTATATACCAATTTTCAGACAAATCGGTCCAGTAGTTTTTCCGTAAAAACATAACAAAAGAACAGACAAATATATTTTTATCCCGGAAACTATCCCATTTTTCGGGATAAAAAGTATCCTATGTTCATCCTCGGTATCGAAAATATATATATACTGAGTTTCATCCAAATCGGTCCAGTAGTTTTTCCGTGAAAACGGAACAGACAGACAGAGTTACTTTCACATTTATAATATTAATAGGGATAATAGTTGGTAGTTACTGCGTGTATCTAATTCTTTGTTCCGTCTTTATAGTCCACACTAGAGTTTACCCCGCGGCTGCGCCGCGGGTTAACCTCTAGTGTGTGTCTCTTGTTTATAGAGCAAGTGCTACAGGTTATATTATATTATATTTTTATGTATTTGCCCACGGAACATTCACTTCATTTTATATCGCTAATTATATATACCACCCCCGTCTATCTGTCAACAAAATAAATTACAAAACTTGACCAAAAAGGCCAAAATGGTCTAAATGACCAAAAGACCACAGTGACCGACATGGCTAAAATGACGGAATAGGCAAAAACGACCAAAAAGGCCAAAATAATCAAAATGGTCAAAATGACCAAAGAGGACAAAATGACCAAAAAGGCCAAAATGACCAAAAAGGCCAAAATGACCTAATAGGCCAAAATGACCAAAAAGGAAAAATTACCAAATAGGCCAAAATGACCAAATAGGCCAAAATGACCAAAAAGGAAAAATTACCAAATAGGCCAAAATGACCAAAAAGGCCAAAATGACCAAAAAGGAAAAATTACCAAATATGCCAAAATGACCAAAAAGGGCAAAATGACCAAAAAGGCCAAAATGACCAAATAGGCCAAAATGACCAAAAAGGTGAAAATGATCAAAAAGGCCAATATGACCAAATAGGCCAAAATGACCAAATAGGCCAAAATGACCAAAAAGGTCAAAATGATCAAAAAGGCCAAAATGACCAAATAGGCCAAAATGACCAAAAAGGAAAAATTACCAAATAGGCCAAAATGACCAAAAAGGCCAAAATGACAAAAAAGGCCAAAATGACCAAATAGGCCAAAATGACCAAATAGGCCAAAATGACCAAAAAGGTCAAAATGATCAAAAAGGTCAAAATGATCAAAAAGGCCAAAATGACCAAATAGGTCAAAATGACCAAATAGGCCAAAATGACCAAATAGGCCAAAATGACCATAAAGGTCAAAATGATCAAATAGGCCAAAATGACCAAATAGGCCAAAATGACCAAAAAGGTCAAAATGATCAAAAAGGCCAAAATGACCAAATAGGCCAAAATTACCAAAAAGGCCAAAATGACCAAATAGGCCAAAATTACCAAAAAGGCCAAAATGACCAAAAAGGAAAAATTACCAAATAGGCCAAAATGACCAAAAAGGCCAAAATGAAAATTATCCCTTGTCCATCCTCAGTATTTAATTTACATACGTACCGAATTTCAGCCAAATCGGTCCAGTAGTTTTTCCGTAAAAGCATAACAAACAAACAGACAAATATCATGTTATCCCGGAAACTATCCCATTTTTCGAGATAAAAAGTATCCTATGTTCATCCTCGGTATCGAAAATAAATATATACTGAGTTTCAGCCAAATCGGTCCAGTAGTTTTTACGTGAAAACGGAACAGACAGACAGACAGACAGACAGACAGACAGACAGACAGACAGACAGACAGAGTTACTTTCGCATTTATAATATTAATAGGGATTTCTTTTCTTTTTAAATATAGCTCTGTGAAATTTGTTTTCCTAGCCAGTATCAAGTATTAATAAATATCAAGTTTTAATATAACATTTAAGCAATATACGGGTACCGCCTACCGGGCAAGTCAGATCTTCGTAACAGTGACCTCGGCCAAATTGATTAATAATTTTGCTTTGATTAATAATGCTAATTAATGTAAACGAAGGGGTCATTGTGGCAGTTCAAAACCTTTTTTTAATAAAAATAAACACAATACTTGCTTAGAAACAATAAATCGATCAATCATTATTCATTATGAACCAATGGGTATTCATATATATTATTTTTTATTGTATGTTTCTTTTGTCTAATTTAATTAGGAGCTGCTAGTGACAATGCCACTAAGCGAGAGCCTATATCCTTATCTGCAGTCGGGTCCGCAAGCTCACTGGATTTGAGAGGTTTTGCCAAAATTGCTAAGGGTTTAGATTTCCAACCAATGAAGGTACACTTTTTGCGAGAAATGGTATATTTAAACTTTATATAATATTTAATATAATATAAATATCTCTGCTCCATCTGGGATAATGTTATAGTTAATGATTGTGGCCGAATGCGTTTTGTTTGTAGCATTAAAATAACGCCGTTAATGATTAGCTACATGAGTGTATATCATCTATCAATGTCATCTGTCAATGTTCAACGACATTTTTTTTTTACATTATGTATATACAATCGTGGTCTTTTTTAAATTTAATAACATTATTTACCACAATTAAATTAAAAATTCAAATCAAATAATAATCAAATACAATAAAAGAAAACTTAACTTATTTGTATTGTATGCTATCAATAGTCCCTCCCTCAAGATAAGTATAATACCGAGTCTAGGTCACCTTCTTCTATGGGTATTAATTATAATAATAATAATATCGCATGACAAATAAGGCATTAAACCCATCTGCGTGAAACGGTCACCAACACTAACGTTATCCCAGATGTAGCAATAACATTAAGGTTACTATATTTGCGCAGATTTTTATGTAGCATTTAAAGTAGACGCCTTCAAGTTTTTAGAAAAATGTAACATCCCTATTAATATTATAAATGCGAAAGTAACTCTGTCTGTCTGTCTGTCTGTCTGTTCCGTTTTCACGTAAAAACTACTGTACCGATTTGGCTGAAACTCAGTATTTATATGTTTTCGATACCGAGAATGAACATAGGATACTTTTTATCCCGAAAAGTGGGATAGTTTCCGGGATAAAAATATATTTGTCTTTCTGTTTGTTATGCTTTTACGGAAGAACTAATGAGCCGATTTGGCTGAAATTCGGTACAAGGGATAATTTCCATTGGCCTTTTTGGTAATTTTGGCCTATTTGGTCATTTTGGCCTTTTTGGTCATTTTGGCCTTTTTGGTCATTTTGGCCTTTTTGGTCATTTTGGCCTATTTGGTCATTTTGGCCTATTTGGTCATTTTGGCCTATTCGGTCATTTTGGCCTATTTGGTCATTTTGGCCTTTTTGATCATTTTGGCCTTTTTGGTCATTTTGGCCTATTTGTTCATTTTGGCCTTTTTGGTCATTTTGGCCTATTTGGTCATTTTGGCCTATTTGGTCATTTTGGCCTATTCGGTCATTTTGGCCTATTTGGTCATTTTGGCCTTTTTGATCATTTTGGCCTTTTTGGTCATTTTGGCCTATTTGGTCATTTTGGCCTATTTGGTCATTTTGGCCTATTCGGTCATTTTGGCCTATTTGGTCATTTTGGCCTTTTTGGTCGTTTTGCCTATTCGTTCATTTTGGCCTATTTGGTCATTTTGGCCTCTTTGGTCATTTTGATTATTTTGGCCTTTTTGGTCGTTTTTGCCTATTCCGTCATTATGGCCATGTCGGTCACTGTGGTCTTTTGGTCATTTAGACCATTTTGGCCTTTTTGGTCATTTTGGCCTCTTTGGTCATTTTGACCATTTTAATTATTTTGGCCTTTTTGGTCGTTTTCGCATATTCCGTCATTTTGGCCATGTCGGTCACTGTGGTCTTTTGGTCATTTAGACCATTTTGGCCTTTTTGGTCAAGTTTTGTTATTTATTTTGTTGAAAGATAGACGGGGGATGGTATAATTAGCGATATAAAATGAAGTGAATCTTCCGTGGGCAAATACATAAAAATGTAATATAATATAACCTGTAGCACTTGCTCTATAAACAAGAGAGACGCACTAGAGGTTAACCCGCGGCGCAGCCGCGGGGTAAACTCTAGTGTTTAAATAAATAAACAAAAAGAGACATGCAAGAAGCCGTAGCTCGCTTAGTGGTTAGGGCTTGCGTCCCAAAATCAAAGAGGGCGGTTCGAATCCAGACCGCGAGTACCTATGCACTACTTAGGCAGTTTTAAGACTTAATATGTATAATGTTATAATTACCATGTGCTAAAGGTGAAAACTACATCTTAATGAAATAAGATAACCGATGTGTCAAACAAGCAGATCCGCTTCAGACAACCATGGCCACTTTTCTATAAAAACGGGAGGCCCGAGCCTCGCAGAGCAGCGAGACGTTTACGGGCTGTTATTTATGTTATTAAACATGTTAAATAAAGGGAAGTCTTTACTAGGCGTCGACAAGTATTTCTCTTTATTTTTATATTCATTAGAAATCTGTCAACATATTGTTACAACCTATAGTAGAATTATTTTCTCCGTGCAGTTTGGGTCATAAATAATCGGAGCAGCGAAGCGAGTATTTCGCTCTCTCTTCCACTCACGGGCCTTATGGGCAGGCACAGTGATACACATTATTGTTGTCTGTATATATTTTGTGGGTTAGTGATATAAACGAAAGAAAAAAATAGATAAAACAACGTAATTCATTAAAATAAGGATAATAATGATTTAAAATAAATTATTAATTAGGTATCTATGTATTAAAATACTATAAGTACAAAAGTTTAGAATGTAATAAGTTATATTAAAAATAAATATAAATACTTATATTTAAAAGATAATACTGATTTTTATAAGAATGATAATCTTTCTTTGATAAGAATGAGTTTTTATCGATAATGGCGTTGCGCCCACGCAACATGCTCACCGCCCTAGCCGGGCTGAGGCCGAGTTTGATTGATGACCCAAACTGCACGGAGAAAATAATTCTACTATAGGCCCCAACAAATATAAATTCCACGTACAGATCTGTAGAACCACATTTTATTACCTGTCGGCATTTGAACTAATTGTAATCTTTTTATGATCGTCTGCTTTTGCTCACTTATTTATTGGCTTATATTTCTAGCTATTTTAGAGAACAGCCTATATTGTTCTATCGTACTCATTTACGGCCGCTTGTGGCTGAATCATTAGCCTGGTGTTGCGGATTACGATTACGCGCTGAATGTGTCGACGGTGCCGAGGCACACTTGTATTTGTGAATTATATAACGACGGCCTGATGGATAGATGGAGTTGAGCTACGACTGCGATACGAGCGTGACGTGTGTACATTCGGGAATCTAAAATTGACGAACTTTGCGCGTTTTATTGAATTACGACTTTCTGCGTTACGTTTGGATTTGTTGTGTTCGGTTATATTTGTACTTGTGTTATACGTGTTTGTATAATTCTAATAAACTCTATAATAATTCTAACGGCATTTTAATTCGAGTCCCGCTAATTGGTAACAATATTATTGTTGCATGTGCGAGGTTTTTTACTATTACTACTACTACAATTATCATTTATTTGCTAATTTCAAGCATCGTTACAAGCAATAGTACATCGTTTACATCTATTCTCTTCAGGCGGCATCTTAACTAAACGTAGTGTAAATAAGTGTTGTTAACACTTATTTACACCTTAATTTCAATCTTTAGTCATTATTATTATGACAAGGATGTACCTATTTACACACCTTCAGTCTATAATGTTAATCGTCACTTAGTTTGGATAGGAACACGTACAGAATACTTTAAACCTAGAGCGGTAATTACTCACACGCTCGTTTGCTACCACACCAACGGTCCCTCGACGATGCGACACTCGCAACATACTTGCACATTCCCGCGAGTCCCTCACTACGGCACATCGCCTCCAACGCTGCTACTTCCGACGAGCCACGCGGGCATCATCTTCTTCCGTTCTTATAGCTCCATCTTTCTCTCGAACGTCTCTCGAACCTACCTTTTAATTTTCCTCGCTCTTATAATTCGTAACATTTAAAGCATAAATAAAATAACTTATCACTCGTTATCGTTTTTATCGCTCCCCTGATTCCCACTGAAATCCCCGACAGGTGCTCCTTGCGTTGCTTTTATACCCGGTAAAATCTTCTGAACCCATAATTTCGATTGACTTTTCGTTATTCTTTTATTTACTGTCTATCCCTTTTGAAACATTTGTCTACTACTCTGTCTATTCCTTACTAAATTTCGATCTTTATTTCTGTATTCGTTCATCACTATATTTTTGTAAAATGTATCTGTACTTCTTTTTTATATCTAAAATCTATTACATTTTTCTGAAAGTTTTATAACCAACTTAGGTTGCTAGAAACGTCTACCATCGGTGGCCACACTATTTTTTAGCTAATAGTCCTTTATATATTTAACGGGCGGTTTCTATATTCTAATACTCATTCATTAGCTTTAGCATCGGTTGAGTTTTGACATTACTCTATTATTATGTGAGTCGTTTTTGACGACTTACGATAACCGCCCTTAAACGCCTCATGTAATTACCACGTACACCTTACTTGTATGTTGTTTGTGTCAGATTTTTACCGATATTAAGGCAAGCGTATGAGGTTGGTAAGAACGGGCTATAAGTGCAGCAGAAAATATTGAAGAGCCATAACAAATTTTTTTCAGCTTTCTCCCAGGCGAACAAGATTGCCTAGGTGTAGATCTCTTTATTAACTTATTACTATAGAAATTACTTTCACCTATCCATACATATAGCTACCTATCTATCTACCTATCCGTAAATTTCAGCTAGGGGGGTAAATAACTTTTACTAGGGATGGTTGAGTTTGGTGTGGTTGGGAGTGATTGGAGGAGTGATTGGAGGAATGGTTGGGTGGTTAAGGTATGGAAATTGGGAAGAGTTGGTTGTGGTTGGTTTGGATTGGAGGTTTTTGGGAGTTCTTTATTTCTGTTATTTGCTCTTTTTGATTACAGTTTACAATTTTCTAACCTAGTTTTACAATGTTCTGAGAGCCATAACATTATACAGGTGTAACTCTGCAGTGCTAAGAAGGCTGGCAGTATTAGTTTAGGACAAGGTTTTTAAAGTATTATTGTTTATAGCTTCAAAAGTATGTACAAAAGCAAATAAATACACATATAGTAAATACTAAGAACATTGTTTATTTTAACTTATTCGTGTTTAATTCTTTTATGAACTACGAGTAAATTCTTTGATCAGGTGCCAAGATTCCAGTTTATTTAACAATTTGTTTAGCGCTTTAGCAACACTACTGCTGTTTTTGGCGGAGAGGTATTTGTTGAAACGAGTGAGATAATCTGCAAGGACGTCTTCTACTAAAGTGTTAAATATTTCGTCAATATTCTTATCGATGTCAGTATGTGCCTGTAAATAGAAATTACATTTAAAATAAAGGTATTGTAAATATCTGTTGGTTGTTTGTTATTGCTTAGAGGATTATTTTGGTACATTAAACACAAGATGTTGGAAACAACTCAAAGACAAAGTAAAGAAAAAATGATAATGGATCAACTATCAGAAAACAATAAAAATCGATTTTCGATAAGTCTTACGTTTTAAAACTGGTTATCCAATTATTCATAACAACATCTATAATTTAAATGAGCAATTCTTTAAAATGAGATTACAGTTTTCTGTCAATGATAAAAATAAGTACCTACTTATTAAATAAAGCTTTTATACTTACCGATATCTTTGCAATGGAAAACTGTGTATTTTCAAAATAGTCTATTATCAAAGATTTTTCGTCTGCCGATTGCGTAAAAAATACTTCACTGGATATAGTTAGATTTCGAATTTCAAAACTAAAACACGTTAAAATAAAAAAAACTATAATGATTTTGAGCTCTAATACTAAACTATCTTGAAAAAATTAGAGAACTCACTTTAAGACTCCCCGACCACGAATGGGCAAAATTTGGAAAATGTTTCCTTCTAACTCATAATATTCTGAAAATATAAGTTAACATTTTGGAATAACGTACCGAAATTAAATTAGATTAATTAGAAGGCAGAATCGGTGTTATAGACGTTCAACATCAATAAGTAAAAATTCCGGTGTGAAAATTTTCGAAATACTCTTATACCCTGGTGGGTGTGTAGTACTTTTAGCAGCTCCAGTCTTCAGACATACCTATAGGTAGGTATTATAAATGTAAATTGTTAAATTTACTGTTAAATCATGTTTTTGCCCAATAATTGTAATGTGGGGTTGTCTGTAGAGATCTCTTTTTAGTGATAAGACCGCCCTTTGTACACAACTGTATACCGAGGGCTTCATAACATATAGGCGAATACACAAAAATACAATTTTTTTGTTGTTTACTAAAAACTATGCATGTTACAATTTGGAAAGTCTTACCAGTATGCAAGTTGTACCTAAAAAGAAGGGTAGGTACTCCAAATTTCAGCCTTATAGAATCAATTAGTTTTGTTTTATTCACAATATTGTCACAAAAATCAAGTATTTATGAAATAAATGACGACTAAAGTCCAAAATTAATCAATCTTCGCGGGTGTTTTGATTTTGACAGTCAATGACAAACAATATATTTTATTTCTTTTACCGCCACTACCAACATTCAAAAGTTTAATAATCGTTCTAGTAGATAAACAACAATAACTATAGGTTTCGCTTAAAATTTACTTTTTTTCTAAAAACATATCGATCGATCGAATGTGGCATGTATTCTACCATTGTTTGATTAAGGGTTAAGGTAACGAGGTACTTAGTGGGTAGAAACAATCCCTATTAATATTCTATATGTAAATGTAACTTGTGTAAAACTGCACTTTTGTCTGTACGCCAATTTGTTATGAAGCCCTCGATATAATTTTAGTCTTTAAGTTCATTTTTGTATTTATATATAATAAAGTGTTATCTATGTATCTATCTATGTAATGTGTACTTGATTCAAGTGGGTTCGCTTTAATGGTTGTTGAGGGTGTTTTTTTATTTTATTTTAACATTTCATTCATTTTATTGAATCGTTTCATATAGAGATGATACAAAAACTTATTTTTGTATATTTTCAACGTATTTCAATGTTATTATAATAATATTTATGGAAGTTTTCTTACATGTAAAATAATATAATATCAGCCTATAAATGTCCCACTGCTGGGCTTAGGCTTCCCATTATAGGGGGAACGGATAGTATACCCGTCACGCTTGTCGAAGGCGGCTTATCTCGATGTGCAGGTTGCATCACAATGTTTTCCTTCTCCGTAGTTAACACGTGGTAATTGTAACAATATGCACATTAGATCAGAAAACTGCCAAGTGGTGCATGCGTTCCGGCCAGGATCGAACCCACGCTCTTTGAGTTTGGGACGCGTGCGCTAGCCAATACGACTTTTACGCTACCATCACGTAAAAGAATCTTTATAAACAAAAATAATTAATCAACAAAATTAATTTGACAATGAATTACCTGATTGAAGCCTTAAAAACGGAAAGTACACTTTCAAATACGTCGATAAATTTAATTTATCGTAATTAAATTCTAAAGTTTCAAAATCGCTGAACCCTGTGATTATTCCGTTGTCAATAACGATTGCATAGCTAAAATAATAAATTATAAGTATGATTATGTTAATCGACTCGGCTCGGTCACATAGAACGGATGGGAGAGGATCGCAGCGTGAGGAAAGCATATTTGGGATGGCCGGTTGGTCGGCGTCCGGTCGGCGTCCTAAATATCGCTGGAAGAACAGAGTAGAGGCTGTCCTGTCGGAGATAGGAGCCAGTAATTGGCAAGAAACCGCACAGGACCGAGAAATGTGGCATGCTCTTGTTTCGGAGGCCAAGACCCACTTTGGGTCGCTGAGCCAACGGAGTAAGTAAGTATGTTAATCGAAGACGAATATTACCTTCAATGGCCAGGTTCCAGTTCCGTCATCGAAGCCAACAGTAGCTTTGGAGTCTCAAATGTCCATAGGCGACGGCAACAACTTTTCATCCGGTGGCGTATTAGCCTATTTGTTGTAATCCAGCAATTAAAAAGTAAGCACTGTTACTAAAGAGATAGCGGTGCACACAGCACAGGTTCTCTAGAAATGAGGGGGAGTTTGTTAGGGGAAGATGCTCCCTTCAATATGGCTGGGATCCTACTACAAGGCTTGTATCTGCTAGAATCGTGGCGCTACAGGTAAGCTGCTACAGAAATAATTCTGACCCTTCTAAGCTTTCCGGCCTGATGATAAAAAGAATATCAGGGCGCGACGATTGCGGTGAAAGCCCAAGTGAACGCATAAATGAACGTTTCGTGTACCTTAATATGTCTCCTAAAAAGTTTCCACTATGATTATTGGACTCGTAAGGATCTAAAACGGGAATATCCATCTCAGGAAATCCATTTACAATGACACTTCTAAATACCTCGAGTATTTTTGTTAAATCGTCTTCAACTCCTGAGTCAGGATGACCATCGCTGATTGTATCTGGAAAGTAAATCAATCAAAACGATTACGTCTCATTAGGGGTTATTATTTATAATTGCAGAATCATGCTGACCTTATTGATCACAATTATACGTTTTACCAAAAATAAAAAGAGTAAACCATGCTAAAATTTCAAATAGGTGTCGCTATGGGTGACACATCCATAAAATGTAACATACTCTCTTGTTCATTTTGTTCTCGAAACTTTCCTAAGAAATAAAAATTGGAATAATAAAATATTATATTTTTCTTTTTCTGAAATTTTATCAACCAGAACTGGCTTAAACTGAGACAGTATGTCTAATAGATCAATAGGTCTTATTCATATTGAGTTAGAGTATGTTTGAAGGATTCTTTAAGGTTCTTGGAGAGGCCTTCTGCCTCAGCCGTATGTATATATTTGTATTTAATCCTACGACTATTTAATAATAATCTTATGCTTAGAATCACAGTAATTATTTCTCTATTTACATAATCTCTCCTATGCCGTCATATTAGGATAGGTTGTAACTAATATTTGGTGTAATTAAATTTAAAATTATTAAAAAAGGGCGCGGGGTAGTTTTCTGACTTAATGTGCATATAATTAGCACATGTTAAGTGAAGAGAAACATCTTGATGAAACCTGTACATCGATATAACGGAGGTATTAAACCAGCCAAATCCACCTTGAACAAACGTGGCGGGTCTACTGTCCGTTCATATATAAACGGGAGGTCCCAGCCCTGCACTGGGACGTTAATGGCTGTCATTGTAACAATAATATTATTTTAAAAATACCTACCCGCTTTTTTTCTAAAACACTACCTACATATATATTGTTTTGCTATGAACATTATTGCATTGTTTATTTTGGTGACTAGTTAGTAAAGTATTATTTATCTACATCGTAGTTAAGAAGTAAATCGTGTTAGATGAGTATTAAAGCACTTATGTCTTATTCTAATGACGAGGATTTAAATCTTGAATTGGAAGCATTATTATTTATCCATAATTATTGCAACTACATAGTGTTGCAAATTATTGCTTAACACTATGTAGTTGCAATAATTATGGATACCGAGATAACAGATGCTTTTTTTATTGAAGGAGTTCAGCAGACAGGCAGACGGCCTACTTGATGGAAAGCGGTTACCATCGCCTATGGACATTTGCAACACCCAAAGGTGCTACACATGCGCTGCTGCTCTCTTAAGGGAGACTGGAACCTGGTCACTAATGCCGGAACACAACTCAAGGAATGCTTGTTAAACAATCGTGGTATCATAGAAGGGATTCTACTCCCATCGTGAATACGAATAATATAATTAATTAACTATTAATGACAATGTCGCATCACAAATAATGCATTCAGGCCATCGGTGCAATTGCGTGATATAGATACCTACTATAATTATGTCAGAGGCATAACAAAAATAATTTATAAATCTGGTAAGGTGATAAACTAAAAAATATTTGTTTGTTACCAAAAGAGTACTTACCAGAAATGGATGTGTTATCCAAAAATTTTATAACAGTAATAAGCAAGAAATATAAAGAATTGTAATCCATTTCGTATAATTTATTAACTGTTTAGTACTTATAATAGCTATAAGCCTTATACGACACGTAGTGATAGATGAGTGAACCATAAAATTTATAAGTAGGTAATCTATTTGTTACAAACCTGACCATGAATTGACGATTAAAACTAAAGGTGAACATTATCAAACAAAAGTTTCGAAAGCGGGGATCCCTTTATCAGATAAACATAGTAAATTATTTTGTTTATACTTAGCTACTGATAGTACTCAAGAAATCTTAGAGAGCGGTTTTAAACATCATATAAGGGCTAGAATAGCTATGTGTAAATCATATATGAAAATAATATAGCTATATCGGCAGACAAACACACGCATTGTGTACGCTCAAACCAAACAAATTACGCTTGTGTGATGATTATAGACATCCGGACTCAAGAATCTAAAGTTGTTGGGAATTGAAACCAATTCCCCAAAACGTCACATGTGCATCACGGCAGAAGTAGCTTCGGTGAACCTGCAGCCCACCTTTCTACACTTAGCCCACTCACACCCATGTTGTCTTCTATGGCATTTTTTGGGACCCATGCAGGTAGTGGCGAGTTACCGTCTGCCCATTTTTCCATGTTCCCCGAACATTGCGACGGGCAGACGCCATAGTCCCCATATTCCCAGGCTCCTAGTACCACTACCACTTCAGCCCAATATCCCGGTACTTTCTGTTCTCATTTCCCACAACAGTCCTACACTTGTCGGGACTTGTCCTTGGGTGCATTATTATATGGTGTAGATAGGGATAATCGCCGGTCAGTGTCACGCCACATTTAGATTAAATATGTCAAGGGGCCTCTACGTGTTGGCCTCCCCATGGCCCCACGCAAGCCCTACAAAAGTCCGGGGCATTTTTATGGCCCGTGGTCTTTAAAGACATACAATATAGGTAATATAACGTCAATCACATCATCCGCTGGTCTGTTGTCACCGGCAGGCGACCGGACGGAATGTCGTTTGTACCTAGGAGGATGGGACGCCCTTTAGTATGAGACGCAACGTGTGTCGATACGTTAGCGGCTTCCCATCTTCCAAATATAACCGTCATTGCCGGAGGAGCTAAGCCAAACTTCAAGAAACCCTGAAACTCCGCAAATATGCATCCATCGGTGACGGATACATATTTATGGCTTTCGGGGTTGAGACTTTGGGGCCATGGGGACGTGAGGCTTATCAACTTTATCGACACCTTTTAAGGTGATTGAAAGAAGTCTCGCGTGACCGTGTTATTTAGGGCAACGGATAAGCGTTGCCATACAACATGAGAATGCGGCCAGCATTTTGGGTACGCTCCCCACCAACAGCGATCTGGACTACATATTTTACTTGTAAATATGTTTATGATAATATAAACTATAGGTGGGAATAAAGATGTTGGAAAATGGACCCTAGTCTCTGAATGCGAAAAAGGCCCGCATACCTATTGCCCTAACCCAAGTCTGGTCGAAGTGGGCGATGTGATCGATGTGGTCGGTGTGGTCGGTGTGGTCGAAGTGGGCGATGTGGTCGATGTAGTCGATGTGGTCAGTGTGGTCGGTGTGGTCGGGGTAAAATTAAAAAAAAAAAGTATTAATTATTGTGATACTGTGTATTGACACGTCAAAATTGTTGTCGCGTGGAATCCTCTATAGACAACGTAGAAGAGTATAAGACGAACAAAATGGATTTGTTTTCCCAGATACGAAAAGTCTTCATTTAGACAAGAAGTTAATTTAAAACTATTTTCTACGTGTACTTTGGCGTATCTATATTCTCAAGGAATGAATGAATTCGACTCTGTGAACTTATTTTTAATAGTCAACAACACATTGGCTTCGAATTGTAGTGAACTGCACAATAACCCCATGGTCCGTAACATTTAGGCCTTGACACAAAACGTAAAATTGAATAAAATGACTGTGATGCATGTTTGTGAACAACTGGTCGCACCCATCTTTGGACAAGTCTCCAAAAGCACCGTGCTGTATCGCAGTGATAATCTATTACCATAAATATAAGGCCAGACGAACAATTGAATACACTGAAAAGGTAATGTTGAGTGGTTTATGGCCTAGAAATACAATTGATAACGCATAATGTTGAAAAACTAGGATGTCGGCTCAAATCAATGACCTGAATTGGAAATTGTTCTATGGAAATGCATTGGAGTCAACGAACGAATTTAATTGAACGTTGCACTAGTTTTTATAATAAATGACAATAATTATTGTGCCTATTAAATTTTGTTATACAATAAGTCTCTATTTATTTGAATAATTTAGTACGTATAGGAAGGGTTAATCTACGAGTACGCCGAAATTATATCCTATTTCTGAACATCATAAAGAATGAAAATTTTGTATATTTCAACATAAAAAAGGAATTAGAACAAGAAAGACAAAAAGCCATGGCAGTTAAGTGTATTCTCGCATCAGGGTTAAAGTCGCGTTTTAAACGACGACATTCGTTTAAATTTATAGCCGGGAAAGATCACTTAGGCAGTTCTCTAACCTAATGTGGATATAGTTTACAATTACAACATGCTCATGGTGAAAGAAAACATCGTGATGAAACCTGCACTCCGAGATACTTGATATGTTAAACCCGCCGATACGCTTTGGAACAGTGTGGTGGGTATACTTACTCTTCACCTTCCCTTCCCTTGTTCCCTTAAATAGGGAGGCGCGAGCCCAGGAGGGACGTTTATGGGCTAATATTATGATATTTGCGCGAGCGGGAACATACGCAAGTCGGCCCAGCGTTAGTTGCGTAATGTTTCTGCAAGAGAATCCAATATGGAAATACAAGAGGGGACATGTGCTCCCCTTATGTAGGAGGAGGCTCTTTGGTCCAGCGGCGTAGCTCTGGTTCCCGAAGACCTGACATATTGCGATCAGATGGAACAAAGGGGTGATTTAGTATCTGAGCAGTATCGGTAAAATGTATACTTCTATGGATTTATATAATCGGTGCGCTCACTGCCATTGGAATCCTAATGTTGCAACTCGGCGATAATATTATCGCCAGGTAAAAAATCGTAGTCCTCGCTGTAAATATGATTACTGTACTATCCAGACTGTTACTCCATCAGTCGATATGTATAAAGTATTTTTCTTTTATGGTACAGCTTAGATTTATTGCATTGGTTATTTGTTTAACGACTGAGCACATGTATGGCCATATGTCAATTTTAGTTCATGACTCATTGACCCATGATTTATGTAGCAAAAATAATAGGTTATGAAAGCTATCCTGCATACGTAAGTTACCATTATGTTGTAGACAGATGACGTATTTAGGTAATAGAAACCTTGCCTGAGGAACATGTTAGGGTACAACATTTAAGAACAATTTGGTAGTTTGGTGGTTGTAACATGGTACAGATTTACATATATTATGTGTCCATCCAAATATTTAAGCTGAAATATTTGTAGTACCCAAAAACCTTAAGCGATGAAAACTACTGTCATTTCATTGAAATTTGACGGCATTTATTTATACTCGTACATAATTTACCTACGAGCTGCGTTCAGCAAAGTTTTCTTAATTTGCCTCTGTTTCATCAGCTATAGTTTCCGTATTCGAGAAGCTATCTTATTCCCTAATAAGATAGCTTCTAAAATGAATTAATTTTTATTTTACAATTTAAAGTCATATATATGGTATCCCTATACTATATATATGACTTTAAATAGTAAAATAAAAATTATATAACAAAAAGAAACCGACTTCAAGAGTAACTAAAAAGCAAAGAATAAAATTTTCTACATCTGGAAGTCGGTGCCAAGCAAAACATAAAAATTACCTATTATTATAATTAATTAAAATTATACATACAAAAACCATACACATTGTTACAACTAGAAAACATTTCAAAATGTAATAATTTTTATGTTTAACTTGGCACCGACTTCAAGATATAATACAAAATTTTATATAATAACCACCAACCAACCAGCAAAAACCAACTGCCAGACCTCAAGACACTGAGCTCTTTCTGCGTGCAACGAAACAAACCAACTTGACTGATAATTTCTTTTATTTTTTCCTTCCACTCATTTTAATATTATAAAAAAACGGACAAGTGGAAAAACGAATAGCAACGGATAAGTGGCAAAACGAATCGCAACGGACATGTGGAAAAACGAATGGCAGCGGATAAGTGGAAAAACGAATTGCAACGGACAAGTGGAAAAACGAATCGCAACGTACAAGTGGAAAACGAATCGCAACGGACAAATGGAAAATCTTCAACTGACAAGTGATAAAATGAATCGCAACAAAATTTTAACTTGAAGTTTTACGGGCAGATTGTTAATGTACGTGTCCAATTTGAAAACCTGCCCGTAAAACTTCAAGTTAAAATTTTGTTGCGATTCATTTTATCACTTGTCAGTTGAAGATTTTCCATTTGTCCGTTGCGATTCGTTTTCCACTTGTACGTTGCGATTCGTTTTTCCACTTGTCCGTTGCAATTCGTTTTTCCACTTATCCGTTGCCATTCGTTTTTCCACATGTCCGTTGCGATTCGTTTTGCCACTTATCCGTTGCTATTCGTTTTTCCACTTGTCCGTTGCGATTCGTTTTTCCACTTGTCCGTTGAAGTTTCACTTCTAATATGTGTCCCAGCACACATTTCGATTTTTCGCAGGTTTACTGCAAATTATGATTTGGTTAGGTTAAATACATTTTAATGGTGTATGTAATACGCTACCCACGCACCGACCATTTTTTACGTCAACACTTTTGTTGTTCGTTGTCGTTCACTTTTGTTATGACTTTCGAAAAACTGAACAGTTGGCAAAGTTTTCTTGTTGTTATTTTTGTTAACTCAACAAACTCTATTTATTTATATTTTTTTTACACATACCACAAATAGAGGCAGTGATGCCTTGTCACGTGGAGAGCAGAGCTATAGTTCGATGCAAACTTAAGTTTGCCTCCATTAATAGCGGCTCGGAACATCGCACTTTTCGATGCGCAGAACGCAATTTTAGGTATTAGAGGGATGAGGTAGTCTGAGGACGCGGTATATCCTCGCTCGCTCTCTCGCTAGCTTTCTCGTTTACGAGACTTTCCCGGCGCTCGGCTCACCAGAGCTGCCAATTTAGCGCTTTAGGAGCTAGATATAGCGCTTTTTAGGGCAATCCAGCTCCCAATTTTATTAAACAACTTCCAGCGCAAAATCTTGCGCTTTTTATAATATGCAAATATCTAAATAATTTTATAATAAATATATATGAATATCTATACTAATATTATAAAGAGAAAAGATTAAATTCTTTGTTTGCATTGAAGAGGATCCAAAACTGCTTAACCGATTTGAAAAATTCTTTCACTGTTGGCAAGCTTCACAATCCCCGTGTGACATAGGCTATATTATGTTTACAAAAAAATTAGGGATCCTTACTAAAACTCCAATAACGGAACCCAAGGTGTAAAAAATACCTAAAATCGCGAGCACTGCGAAAACTATTGATGATAGAATGAAATAATGTACTACGACTTTGCAGAACACATCATTATCTACAAAAAGTGTCGCGACAGCATATGTGTAACTATTATAGTTATGCCACAATAAGTGTCCTTTTATTTCAATAAATTAATTAAAATGCCGCCGCTAGAACAGGCACTTTATTTGTATCTTGATATTCATCCTTATCAAAAGAAATTACTTCATATTCAAGACTGCTTCAATACCTTTATTATAACTTTTTGAATTATTCAATTCGGACATTCCATTCGAAAGATATCACGAGTTTAAAAAGTATTAGAACACGCGGCTTTGATGATTTATATTGACAGAAAAAAAGTATTTCAAAAAATATTTCAAATATACTTACACACCGCGGAGAATACCAACAGAGCAGATGTAACTCCTATAATATATATTTTGTCTGTATAGTGTAATACACTACACACGCACCGACAATTTTTTTCTGTCAACACTTGTCTTTCACCTCGTTGTGACTTTCGAAAAACTGAACCGTTGGCAAAGTTTTCTAGTTGTTAATTTGTTTTCTTATTGGAACATCCCACTTTCCGATGCGCAGAATGCGATTTTAGGTATTAGAGGGACGAGGTCGTCGGAGAACGAGGTATATCCTCGCTCGCTCTCTCGCTCGCTTTCTCGTTTGCGGGACTTCCCCGGCGCTCGGCTCGGCTCACCAAGTCTGCCACTTTAGCGCTTTGGAAGCTAGATATAGCGCTTTTTAGGGCAACCCAGCTCCCAATTTTATTAAGCAACTTCCAGCGCAAAATCTTGCGCTTTTTATAATATGCAAATATCTAATTAATTTTATAATGGTTAAAATGTGTTTGGTATAAATTCTTATGTCACATTATTGAATTAATTTTCTTTATATTCCTAATTAAAAATAAACTAAATTATAAATAAATTAAACTAAAAATAAACTATATATACAAAGTAAAATTAAACCAACCATTTTATAATAAATATATTTATGAATATCTAGACTAATATTATAAAGAGGAAAGATAAGATTGGTTTTTGCTTGCATGAAGAGGCTCCGAAATTACTGAACCGATTTGAAAAATTCTTTCACTGTTGGCAAGCTACGCTATCCCCGGGTGACATAGGGTATATTATATTTACAAAAAAATTAGGGATCATTACTAAAACTCCAATAATGTAGTCCAAGGTATAAAAAAAATACCTAAAATCGCGTGCGCTGCGAAAACTATTGATGATAAAATAACAAATAAAATAAATTACTGAACCGATTTGAAAAATTCTTTCACTGTTGGCAAGCTACGCTATCCCCGGGTGACATAGGCTATATTATATTTACAAAAAATTAGGGATCATTACTAAAACTCCAAAAATTTAATCCAAGGTATAAAAAAACCGAAATGTGTGCTGGGACACATATTAGAAGTGAAACTTCAACGGACAAGTGGAAAAACGAATCGCAACGGACAAGTGGAAAACGAATTGCAACGGATAAGTGGGAAAACGAATCGCAACGGACAAGTGGAAAAACGAATCGCAACGGACAAGTGGAAAAACGAATCGCAACGGAGAAGTCGAAAATCTTCAACTGAAAAGTGACAAAATGAATCGCAACAAAATTTCAACTTGAAGTATTACGGGCAGATTGTTAATGTACTTGTCCAATTTAAAAACCTGCCCGTAAAACTTCAAGTTAAAATTTTGTTGCGATTCATTTTGTCACTTTTCAGTTGAAGATTTTCGACTTCTCCGTTGCGATTCGTTTTTCCACTTGTCCGTTGCGATTCGTTTTTCCACTTGTCCGTTGCGATTCGTTTTCCCACTTATCCGTTGCAATTCGTTTTCCACTTGTCCGTTGCGATTCGTTTTTCCACTTGTCCGTTGAAGTTTCACTTCTAATATGTGTCCCAGCACACATTTCGGTTTTTCGCAGGTTTACTGCAAATTATGATTTGGTTAGGTTAGGTACATTTTAATGGTGTAAATGTAATACGCTACACACGCACCAAATATTTTTATACGTCAACAGTTTTGCCGTTCGTTGTCGTTCACTTTTGTTGTGACTTTCGAAAAACTGAACAGTTGGCAAAGTTTTCTTGTTGTTATTTTTGTTTACTCAACAAACTCTATTTATTTATTTATATTTCTTTTACACATACCACAAATAGAGGCAGTGATGCCTTGTCACGTGGAGAGCAGAGCTATAGTTCGATGCAAACTTAAGTTTGCCTCCATTAATAGCGGCTCGGAACATCGCACTTTCCGATGCGCAGAACGCAATTTTAGGTATTAGAGGGATGAGGTAGTCTGAGGACGCGGTATATCCTCGCTCGCTCTCTCGCTAGCTTTCTCGTTTACGAGACTTTCCCGGCGCTCGGCTCACCAGAGCTGCCAATTTAGCGCTTTCGAAGCTAGATATAGCGCTTTTTAGGGCAACCCAGCTCCCAATTTTATTAAGCAACTTCCAGCGCAAAATCTTGCGCTTTTTATAATATGCAAATATCTAATTAATTTTATAATAAATATATTTATTAATATCTAGACTAATATTATAAAGAGGAAAGATAAGATTGGTTTTTGCTTGCATGAAGAGGCTCCGAAATTACTGAACCGATTTGAAAAATTCTTTCACTGTTGGCAAGCTACGTTATCCCCGGGTGACATAGGGTATATTATATTTACAAAAAAATTAGGGATCATTACTAAAACTCCAATAATGTAGTCCAAGGTATAAAAAAAATACCTAAAATCGCGTGCGCTGCGAAAACTATTGATGATAAAATAACAAATAAAATAAATTACTGAACCGATTTGAAAAATTCTTTCACTGTTGGCAAGCTACGCTATCCCCGGGTGACATAGGCTATATTATATTTACAAAAAAATTAGGGATCATTACTAAAACTCCAAAAATTTAATCCAAGGTATAAAAAAAATACCTAAAATCGCGTGCGCTGCGAAAACTATTGATGATAAAATAAAATAATGTACTACGACTTTGTAGAACACATAATTATTTACAAAAAGTATCGCGACAACATATATCTAACTATTATAGTTATGCCACAATAAGCGTTTTTTTATTATAAAAAATTAATTAAAATGCCGCCGCTAGAAAAGGCTTTTTATTTGTATCTTGATATTAATCCTTATCAAAATAAATTACTTCATATTCAAGACTGCTTCAATACCTTCATATAACTTTTTGAATTATTCAATTCGGACATTCCATTCGAAAGATATCACGAGTTTAAAAATGTAAGAATTAGTGACGGTGATCACGTGACTGTGACATCTTTTCGTGAGTCAAAACTCCATAAGACCCCCTCTATATAGAAGTTTCACTTCAAAAATACCTAAAATCGCGTGCGCTGCGAAAACTATTGATGATAAAATAAAATAATGTACTACGACTTTGTAGAACACATCATTATTTACAAAAAGTATCGCGACAACATATATCTAACTATTATAGTTATGCCACAATAAGCGTTTTTTTATTATAAAAAAATAATTAAAATGCCGCCGCTAGAAAAGGCTTTTTATTTGTATCTTGATATTAATCCTTATCAAAATAAATTACTTCATATTCAAGACTGCTTCAATACCTTTATATAACTTTTTGAATTATTCAATTCGGACATTCCATTCGAAAGATATCACGAGTTTAAAAATGTAAGAATTAGTGACGGTGATCACGTGACTGTGACATCTTTTCGTGAGTCAAAACTCCATAAGACCCCCTCTATATAGAAGTTTCACTTCAAAAAAATTTAGAACTAGGCATCTTTGCTGAAGAGTTTCTTGCGCCGCTTCTTCTCTTCAAGCCACAACATGTTGTGAAGCGGTGGTAAATTAGATTAGGCTCCCATAGAGTAAATAATATCCATAAACAAAATTTAAAACTAAATAATTAAAATGAACAAGTTGGCGGTAGGCTGAATAAAAACTTTGACAATACACGTTTGACAAATGTCATCTTTGTCTTCCGTGACCACGGCCACTGAAAAGCGGCCGAAACGTCGGATAAACCAAAATCAAATAGATTACCGCGCTTAAAACCGTTAAAACGTAGTTTTATTATGTGTACAAGTCGCGAAAACTTAAGAAAATATTAAAATTTTATATTTTGCTTTTTAGTTACTCTTGAAGTCGGCTTCTTTTTAGTTTTTTTTTAAATAATTTAACTTTTCAATACTAACGTTTAGAAGTTAGAGGAGGGGCGGGGGGCACATGAAAGCAAATACATCTTGCCAACTCTTCTATAAAAAGGACAATAAGAAACATAATTTTGTATTTTTAAGGCCCGTCTAACACATCATTTTATTTTTTTCTAGTTTCACTAGACCATCATGTAGAAACACCGTAATATTTAGGTATGAAAATGTCCTACAATTTCAAACGTTTGCTTCGATCATTTTAATAACCTTAAACGTGAGTCTTAATACTTTATAAATAGGTCAGCGGTACGTTTTATAAATGGAGCATAACAAAAGGAAGTCCAAGACGCTAATTGACTGACACCTATAAATCTCCCGCAGATGACCTGACATTTGTTGCGCTATTCTTTTGTTATTGTGCCGATGATAAGTGGGTTTATGTGGCAGCAATTATTTTGATATTGTCTTCGACTAAAGGACTTTACAATGTGAATTGATACTGTTGGCAGATCACTTATAGAATACCAAATGAAATAAAGTTGTTGCAAATATAATAACAATTGTTTAAGCCAATTTCGGATATTGCAACTGTAAATTTTGGATATTCCAACATTGAGTTATTAGAGCAAGATCCCGTGAACCCCAGAACTTCGTTATTTTATAAAAGCTGAAAGTTTGTCAGCGCATGCTCCCAACACAGGTAAGAACGATGGACTATTATGAAGTTTGGGTTACCGTGGCTTTGGCAGGTAAACGGTACTAAAGGTGTGTAAAATACCGATCTAAATTCATCAAATAATAAAGTGTGATTTTTGGGTATTACCTTCAGAATATTATTAAAAATCACGTTATTGATTGCCAGACACTTAACATCGTGGCAACCCCTTGCCAGACACCCCTAATGTCGTTCTTACCTGTGTTGGGAGCATGCGCTGACAAACTTTCAGCTTTTATAAAATAACGAAGGTCTGGGGTTCACGGGCTCTTAGACTATATAGGTATGTACTATACATACATATTGGAGATGCTATTCAAAACAAAAAGTTAGAACTTGATGAAAGCGGACGTGCCATGGACTCGAGCGCTATAAATTATACTAGCTGATGCCTGCGACTTCGTCCGCGTGGTGCGGTTTTTCCTATATGTTGACCAGGGATGTAAGCTACCATCATACAAAATCATTCATTTAAATCGGTCCAGTCGTTTCGGAGATTAGCCGGTACAAATAGACAGGCAAACAGAGAAACAAAAAATTTGAAAAAAAACTAAATTATATCTATTTCATTTCTTACATCCATCACCCTGACTCGGTTTTGAGCATTTTTTTATTGTACAGAAATTCGACCTCTACAGTTTTATTATATGTATAGATTACTAGCATATACAACGTAAAAGTGATGTCACAGCTTTTGTACCTATGAAACTTCATTAGAATTCATACAACATTATTTCAAATTTTAGTAATAGGTAGTTAAAGTAATGAAAAAATGGTAAAGTATAAAAGAAAATCAATTGTTATGCCTTTATTTAAGCTTATAAATGCGCAACATATATTTTTTTATAAATATCTAATGTGTACAAAGAGCTTAAATAAAAATATTAAAATACAGAAATATATTTAATATCCACTAAACAAAATCAGCTATGTTAGTTTTTTTTATTTTAAGTAAACTCGTCTTGTTTTAGTATTGTATTTGTCGGTATCCTTAAAATGCACGGAACATTAATATGTGTATGCTCAGAAGGTACCCAAACTCCTTCGCTGCGATTCGTTTGAAAAAATTTAATTCATTCCTCTCCCTTTTCCTTGTCCGGTCGAGGAAACCTTTAAATCCAAACAGATCATGATAAAATAATACGACATTAGAAAAATACCCGATCGTTTATTTTGCGTAGTCAAATAAATTGTGCATTTCATAAAACAACTTATGGGAAATAAAAAATAGCAACGGATAAGTGGCAAAACGAATCGCAACGGACAAGTGGAAAAACGAATGGCAACGGATAAGTGGAAAAACGAATCGCAACGGACAAGTGGAAAAACGAATCGCAACGTACAAGTGGAAAACGAATCGCAACGGACAAGTGGAAAATCTTCAACTGACAAGTGATAAAATGAATCGCAACAAAATTTTAACTTGAAGTTTTACGGGCAGGTTTTCAAATTGGACAAGTACATTAACAATCTACCCGTAAAACTTCAAGATAAAATTTTGTTGCGATTCATTTTATCACTTGTCAGTTGAAGATTTTCCACTTGTCCGTTGCGATTCGTTTTCCACTTGTACGTTGCGATTCGTTTTTCCACTTGTCCGTTGCGATTCGTTTTTCCACTTATCCGTTGCCATTCGTTTTTCCACTTGTCCGTTGCGATTCGTTTTGCCACTTATCCGTTGCTATTCGTTTTTCCACTTGTCCGTTGCGATTCGTTTTTCCACTTGTCCGTTGAAGTTTCACTTCTAATATGTGTCCCAGCACACATTTCGATTTTTCGCAGGTTTACTGCAAATTATGATTTGGTTAGGTTAAGTACATTTTAATGGTGTATGTAATACGCTACCCACGCACCGACCATTTTTTACGTCAACACTTTTGTTGTTCGTTGTCGTTCACTTTTGTTATGACTTTCGAAAAACTGAACAGTTGGCAAAGTTTTCTTGTTGTTATTTTTGTTTACTCAACAAACTCTATTTATTTATTTATATTTTTTTTACACATACCACAAATAGAGGCAGTGATGCCTTGTCACGTGGAGAGCAGAGCTATAGTTCGATGCAAACTTAAGTTTGCCTCCATTAATAGCGGCTCGGAACATCGCACTTTCCGATGCGCAGAATGCGATTTTAGGTATTAGAGGGACGAGGTCGTCGGAGAACGATGTATATCCTCGCTCGCTTTCTCGTTTGCGGGACTTCCCCGGCGCTCGGCTCGGCTCACCAAGTCTGCCACTTTAGAGCTTTCGAAGCTAGATATAACGCTATTTAGGGCAACCCAGCTCCCAATTTTATTAAGCAACTTCCAGCGCAAAATCTTGCGCTTTTTATAATATGCAAATATCTAATTAATTTTATAATAAATATATTTATGAATATCTAGACTAATATTATAAAAAGGAAAGATAACATTGGTTTTTGCTTGCATGAAGAGGCTCCGAAATTACTGAACCGATTTGAAAAATTCTTTCACTGTTGGCAAGCTACGCTACCCCCGGGTGACATAGGGTATATTATATTTACAAAAAAATTAGGGATCATTACTAAAACTCCAATAATTTAATCCAAGGTATAAAAAATACCTAAAATCGCGTGCGCTGCGAAAACTATTGATAATAAAATAACAAATAAAATAAATTACTGAACCGATTTGAAAAATTCTTTCACTGTTGGCAAGCTACGCTATCCCCGGGTGATATAGGGTATATTATATTTACAAAAAAATTAGGGATCATTACTAAAACTCCAATAATTTAATCCAAGGTATAAAAAAAATACCTAAAATCGCGTGCGCTGCGAAAACTATTGATGATAAAATAAAATAATGTACTACGACTTTGTAGAACACATCATTATTTACAAAAAGTATCGCGACAACATATATCTAACTATTATAGTTATGCCACAATAAGCGTTTTTTTATTATAAAAAATTAATTTAAATACCGCCGCTAGAAAAGGCTTTTTATTTGTATCTTGATATTAATCCTTATCAAAATAAATTACTTCATATTCAAGACTGCTTCAATACCTTTATATAACTTTTTGAATTATTCAATTCGGACAGTCCATTCGAAAGATATCACGAGTTTAAAAATGTAAGAATTAGTGACGGTGATCACGTGACTGTGACATCTTTTCGTGAGTCAAAACTCCATAAGACCCCCTCTATATAGAAGTTTCACTTCAATAATTTCATTGAACAGACAATTTTTTAGAAATACGTCAATACTGTAGTTTTGTCTTATTTGCGTAGGCACAAATTTTTACAGAACATTGCCGCAGCGATGACGCGTAATAATACGTGACCGGGTATTTATAGTATTCATTAAGTCTGTCATCTAGCACTTTTGCTCGTTTAATTTAATGTAATGGATTTTTCTTACAAGACTTATTCTTTCTTCCACTCTAGATTTTTGGTCGCAGACGATTTTCACTCCTGTAGGTAATATTTAATTTTGTTCACGTGCCGTTTCAGCACAACCTAATGGTGTATAAAAATGAATTATGCTATCAACGTCGCTTTTGTTCGTTTGCCAACATTTAAAGATCCTTCATTAATTATCATTCTTATTCTATTTCTTAAAATAACATAATTTCTGTTAATCGCTCAGAATTAATAACTTTGGTCGTCATAAATGTTTCGATATTATATTCAGGAAACCATAACTTTATGTTTCCGTTGGCCGTTCTTAATAACATTTGCTTTTCATGACCCACTTTACTCAAATACAACCTAATTTCTATCACATTAAAAATACTTTTGTCGTAATTAGATCGATTTATAAGATAAACAAAATTATCGCCAGATGTGGAACGTATTTTTTGTGCGTGCCTTCTATTTACGCCCTGTCTGTGATTTCTATTTTCGTCGAGGTTACATATTGTGTGGCCCTTTATAAATCTAAAATTATTCCATTTCTTGACCATTTAGCATTTGTAGACAAAAACAATACTGTAAAACTAGGAGTCCTGCGAAGTAGAAGTAGTGTAGAGCCTTAATCCTATTTCGCTTTTATTTAAGGAAAACTAGTTGATGAGCTTCGGGCCCCCGTGGCTCCAATCACGGTGTATGAAACACGGGACCCCGACAAAGTATCCCCTTTTTTATTTTATAAAGTATAAAGCTTACTGTGTGCGATGGATACAGGTAGCTTTAAAAGTAATTTAAAACAGCGAGCTGCAAAAAAAATCAAAGCTAAGCAAATAACACTATCCTTTTTTATTTTTAAATTTAAATTAAATTTTAAATTCTAAAAACATGTTAAAGTACATACTACTACTTACCATTCGTTACAACAATTGAAATTACTTTCTATAATTATAATCTAGTCCTAATCTTGCATGAGAAGTAACTAGTGAGTTAATTTTTCAATGCATATCGTATTTAATGACCCGTGTGATCTAGAGTGATATATTCATTAGTAGTACGTTACTTATGGTCATTTCTATCGGTATGTTTATACAGACCTATTTATTCCGTGTTCATGAGCATCATCTCGTTCAGTGCTCGACCTATGTTAAGCTCGGCATACCGTATGTACGCGTATCTATTTGGTACTACACGAATAATTAATTACAAAAATTATGAAATAATTATATAAGTAAATTAAGGAAATAAAACTAGTTATTTCTTGATAGAATAAAATATTTATCTAAATAATGTGGCGAACTGTGATTTTTTGGGCTGTTCTCATCTACAATATAGTAGCATTGGTGGATACAGCTCCTTCGTATATTAATTGTAAGTTTTTGACTATAATAAATATTAGAAGTGAAACTTCAAAGGACAAGTGGAAAAACGAATCGCAACGGACAAGTGGAAAAACGAATAGCAACGGATAAGTGGCAAAACGAATCGCAACGGACAAGTGGAAAAACGAATGGCAACGGATAAGTGGAAAAATGAATCGCAACGGACAAGTGGAAAAACGAATCGCAACGTACAAGTGGAAAACGAATCGCAACGGACAAGTGGAAAATCTTCAACTGACAAGTGATAAAATGAATCGCAACAAAATTTTAACTTGAAGTTTTACGGGCAGGTTTTCAAATTGGACAAGTACATTAACAATCTGCCCGTAAAACTTCAAGTTAAATTTTTGTTGCGATTCATTTTATCACTTGTCAGTTGAAGATTTTCCACTTGTCCGTTGCGATTCGTTTTCCACTTGTACGTTGCGATTCGTTTTTCCACTTGTCCGTTGCGATTCATTTTTCCACTTATCCGTTGCCATTCGTTTTTCCACTTGTCCGTTGCGATTCGTTTTGCCACTTATCCGTTGCTATTCGTTTTTCCACTTGTCCGTTGCGATTCGTTTTTCCACTTGTCCTTTGAAGTTTCACTTCTAATATGTGTCCCAGCACACATTTCGATTTTTCGCAGGTTTACTGCAAATTATGATTTGGTTAGGTTAAGTACATTTTAATGGTGTATGTAATACGGTACCCACGCACCGACCATTTTTTACGTCAACAATTTTGTTGTTCGTTGTCGTTTACTTTTGTTATGACTTTCGAAAAACTGAACAGTTGGCAAAGTTTTCTTGTTGTTATTTTTGTTTACTCAACAAACTCTATTTATTTATTTATATTTTTTTTACACATACCACAAATAGAGGCAGTGATGCCTTGTCACGTGGAGAGCAGAGCTATAGTTCGATGCAAACTTAAGTTTGCCTCCATTAATAGCGGCTCGGAACATCGCACTTTCCGATGCGCAGAACGCAATTTTAGGTATTAGAGGGATGAGGTAGTCTGAGGACGCGGTATATCCTCGCTCGCTCTCTCGCTAGCTTTCTCGTTTACGAGACTTTCCCGGCGCTCGGCTCACCAGAGCTGCTAATTTAGCGCTTTAGGAGCTAAATATAGCGCTTTTTAGGGCAATCCAGCTCCCAATTTTATTAACAACTTCCAGCGCAAAATCTTGCGCTTTTTATAATATGCAAATATCTAATTAATTTTATAATAAATATATATGAATATCTATACTAATATTATAAAGAGAAAAGATTAAATTCTTTGTTTGCATTGAAGAGGCTCCAAAACTGCTTAACCGATTTGAAAAATTCTTTCACTGTTGGCAAGCTTCACAATCCCCGTGTGACATAGGCTATATTATGTTTACAAAAAAATTAGGGATCCTTACTAAAACTCCAATAAAGTAACCCAAGGTGTAAAAAATACCTAAAATCGCGAGCACTGCGAAAACTATTGATGATAGAATGAAATAATGTACTACGACTTTGCAGAACACATCATTATCTACAAAAAGTGTCGCGACAGCATATGTCTAACTATTATAGTTATGCCACAATAAGTGTCCTTTTATTTCAATAAATTAATTAAAATGCCGCCGCTAGAACAGGCACTTTATTTGTATCTTGATATTCATCCTTATCAAAATAAATTACTTCATATTCAAGACTGCTTCAATACCTTTATTATAACTTTTTGAATTATTCAATTCGGACATTCCATTCGAAAGATATCACGAGTTTAAAAAGTATTAGAACACGCGGCTCTGATGATTTATATTGACAGAAAAAAAGTATTTCAAAAAATATTTCAAATATACTTACACACCGCGGAGAATACCAACAGAGCAGATGTAACTCCTATAATATATATTTTGTCTGTATAGTGTAATACACTACACACGCACCGACAATTTTTTTCTGTCAACACTTGTCGTTCACCTCGTTGTGACTTTCGAAAAACTGAACCGTTGGCAAAGTTTTCTAATTGTTAATTTGTTTTCTTATTGGAACATCCCACTTTCCGATGCGCAGAATGCGATTTTAGGTATTAGAGGGACGAGGTCGTCGGAGAACGAGGTCTATCCTCGCTCGCTCTCTCGCTCTCTTTCTCGTTTGCGGGACTTCCCCGGCGCTCGGCTCGGCTCACCAAGTCTGCCACTTTAGCGCTTTTTAGGGCATCCCAGCTCCCAATTTTATTAAGCAACTTCCAGCGCAAAATCTTGCGCTTTTTATAATATGCAAATATCTAATTAATTTTATAATAAATATATTTATGAATATCTAGACTAATATTATAAAGAGGAAAGATAAGATTGGTTTTTGCTTGCATGAAGAGGCTCCGAAATTACTGAACCGATTTGAAAAATTCTTTCACTGTTGGCAAGCTACGCTATCCCCGGGTGACATAGGGTATATTATATTTACAAAAAAATTAGGGATCATTACTAAAACTCCAATAATGTAGTCCAAGGTATAAAAAAAATACCTAAAATCGCGTGCGCTGCGAAAACTATTGATGATAAAATAACAAATAAAATAAATTACTGAACCGATTTGAAAAATTCTTTCACTGTTGGCAAGCTACGCTATCCCCGGGTGACATAGGCTATATTATATTTACAAAAAAATTAGGGATCATTACTAAAACTCCAAAAATTTAATCCAAGGTATAAAAAAATACCTAAAATCGCGTGCGCTGCGAAAACTATTGATGATAAAATAAAATAATGTACTACGACTTTGTAGAACACATCATTATTTACAAAAAGTATCGCGACAACATATATCTAACTATTATAGTTATGCCACAATAAGCGTTTTTTTATTATAAAAAATTAATTAAAATGCCGCCGCTAGAAAAGGCTTTTTATTTGTATCTTGATATTAACCCTTATCAAAATAAATTACTTCATATTCAAGGCTGCTTCAATACCTTTATATAACTTTTTGAATTATTCAATTCGGACATTCCATTCGAAAGATATCACGAGTTTAAAAATGTAAGAATTAGTGACGGTGATCACGTGACTGTGACATCTTTTCGTGAGTCAAAACTCCATAAGACCCCCTCTATATAGAAGTTTCACTTCAAAAACTGCAGCATATACTTAATATATTAAACAATGTCTATTCATGCAATTTTGTCCACATAAATTCAGGTTCTCTGTAACTGTTGGATAACAATATGCAAAGTGGTTATAACATTGTAAAAAAAATACAGATAATAAACAGAAACAGTCGGATATAATCAGATTAAAATTACTTACTTTTAAACATATAACAAAAAAGATTTTTAAGTTTATATTCCTTTTATATACTCGTTTCACTATCTATATTAATAACATTGAAGTGTCTGTCTGTACTTTAATATTTACTTAAATAAAAATAGTACTTATACGATGTGTAATCAGATATGACCGTTTTCAGAGATAATTTGTCTCAAAGACTACAAAACGACTCCATGGAATTCAATGAGCATTTCAGTGATTACAACAGAACAATTTCATCTTACATTTTTCTTTTAAAGAATTTTATTCTCAAAAGAACATAACAGTCCACTTATATAAATAATAATGATAAATAGTCGACAAACAAACCCACATATTGTTTATCTCCAAATTAAGGTATTTACGATTGTGTTATGAGTAATATACAACGGTCTACCTCTGGGGCCAATTCCAAACACCCAAACTATAGTAAATAACGGAGAAAATTCATTTCCGAAATAAACAATACTAGGAGTCAAACTTGGAGCTTCTGCGTTGCAATGAAGTAGGCTAGCAAAGGCTTAGTCCGCTTAACCATAGAAGCCATCTCATTTGAGATATGGAAATTTACATTCTAATGTTAATCTTATAATCTAAAAGCGAGCAGACATACATAAACAAACAAACTAGGTGAATATCTTAACATTTTCGTGTATTTCATTTCGATATCTTGCAGGATTCACAAGATATGTATGTAATATATATATATATATATATATATATATATATATTTTACCTTTTTATAGACGTCGGGTCATGTGCGATTTAGGGTTAATTACCAATTATTAATCTTTTAATTATAATAGTAGGGTAGGTGATAATATTAATTTCACCTCATAAGTTCGTTATATTTTAAGCTCGAGGACCATCTTACACTATTAGCAATGGCCCGGAACAACGTAAACCTTTTATAGAGGTTCGGAACTCGACATACCATGGAAGTGGGCCAAGGGAAGAAGCTCGGGCAATGTGCTCGGTCAAGACTCAAGAGATCAACGCCACGGCTAACGCTACTATCACTAGGAGGTTGCATGGAGTTGCTACTTCAAGTGAGTTCCATTTCTCTTAAATATTGAGAAAATACTAAAGGGGTTATTATCCGTTGCTTAAAATAGACTTATGTCATTGATAAATGAAAAAACAAAACTATACTTATACTATACTTCGTCTTTGAAACACGTCCTTGACACATTTTCACAGTCTTGTTGGGGATAGAGATTGTTCACCAAAATAACAGCCACAATATATTAGTTACAATATTTTAAGGCAAAACTACAGGCCGCCTTATCGCTTAGAGCGATCTTTTCCAGGCAACCTAACTTATAGGCTATTCTTATCTAATCTGGCGATGTAGGTTACGTAGTGCAAAAAGTCTGATGTTCCTATTTTTTTAATACATACTAAATTTTTAGACAAATAGATACCCATCAAACAGATTTTACTCGATAAATATAGTAATCATATAATATAAAATTAATAATTGCATATAGGTATTGACGCATACTCGTTTAAGGGAAGGTAAAGCTTCCTGAGTAGGTTCTTACCTTACGTCAGTAACGTTCTGGTCTCTCTGACTTTAAGAGTCAGTGCATTCCAAAGTGCGACAGTCTGTATTGTAAAAAGAGTTATCGTAGAAGGATGACGTGTGTGCTGGGTATACATTCTACGCAATTCATTTCATATACTATCATCGATTACTTAAGATATAAATTTACAGGAGAACTCCATTCAGCCATACAGCGGCTGGAAGTGATAATCTTCGGTCAAATGCAACAGCTATGGCAAAGTTTGGACGCATTACGGGTACAAGTCGCTGGTGAATCACGAGTCAGCTATCCGGACAGACGCACTTTGGTGTTTAGATATAAGCCCGGTATGCAGTGAGTGCCTAATGCACTTATTCTAGAGTTCCTGTATATTTAGACATGTTTGAAATATCTAAAGACTAATAGATTATATATGTATATTAAGAGGCTAAAAACAATATTGTAACGAAGATTTAAGTAGTTTTACACAACAAATACTTATACATACCGATGTATCTGCACAGTATACCCATTTTAGTAGACACATGCGAGACACTGTACGAACCTTGTAAGCGGGACAGAGCTAACAAAGCGTAGCAAGCAACACCGTGCCATTTCTGCTTGCATAAAAAGTTCAATCATGTTAAAGATTACTATTCTTCTATGGTTTAATATAGATTATTTACACGTCGGAAACGGGTCTGCACTTTTCTGCGCAAATGAAAACTTGAGCGGAATTATATTATCTTGTTATTTAATTATTACCGTTGAAATTATATAAATTAGGTTAAAATTAACAACAGTAGGTAGGTAGAGTTACAACTTAAGGAAATTGGATAAAACGCTTTTGTAAATTTTGTTTAGAAGCAAAATTAGTAGCAGGAGGCCGTTAGAACGGCCCGCTAAAAATAATACAGGAAGAATTCTAAATACTACATTGACTTCAGTCAGTTGAATAATGTTGCTGCAAAAGCCCTTAAATCCTATATATCTGGAGGGCACCACAAGTCTCATCTCGACATTTCCATTTCGAAAAACAGCACCAGACTTCTCATCAACATAATTCACTATTTATAAGATTACCGAATTATTCAAAAACGTAATATTTTCATATTAAGTAGAGTATCAGAAATACCATCAATAAATAGCTTTCTACAAATTCATATTCAGACGACTATTTTGAGACAACAAAGTTAGGTAAACAATATGATACGTATGTAATTCATATCATATTTGTACGTAACATTTTGAAGTATCTATATTAGCGACACCTAGCGGAAAAGATTAGAAACTAACGACCAAGATAAAATTATGGTCTCTGTGGTTGAGTGGGCTAAGCTATTGCCGGCCAATCTCACAACATTACAACGCAGAGGTTCCGAGGTCGATTCCTGGAATGGTAAATTTCGTAAAATATTTTTCGTTATTTACTATGGTCTGGGTGTTAGGGACCGGCCCCAAAGTAGTCCGTTACCCACAATGCAAGCGTAACTTGCTTAGCTTAGGGATACACATGTTTGTGTTTGTCAGTCGATTTATTTATTATTTAGATTGTTTCCTTGTATCCTTCTTCCATTATGTTAATAAGAAAAAGGATGACGAGGCGAAAGTTTTTAGTACTGTTGCTTCAGTGTTAGCACACAGTATGCTCCAAACTACCTCAACGTACGGGTAAAGGAAAATAAATAAAAGTGTTAAATTAATAAAGATCAATTTATTAACAATTAGTAACTGAATATTCCCGCATGAGTTTGCGCGATCAAATTCTTAGGCACGCGCCTTTTGTCTTACGGGAATTTGATCGCGCAATAACAAATAATCGTTTCGTTAGTTACTTAAGTTAATCATTGTATGCTTAAATGCTTTAATTAATAAATATTAACAAATAATAATTATGCGTTTATTTATACTTTACAATAAAACAATACTATAAGGTCCAATGACAATATATATAATTTAAATATACATAGACCCATTTAATATATTATGATGCTTTGAGATTTCTAAAATGATATCGCTACTAAACATTGATTAATTAAAATCCTTTCTAAAATTATATCTCATATTAAAAAGATAAATTTGTTTACTACATATATTAATTCCAATTATCTCTCGATATCATATATTTATCAATTGATACGTAACTATGAGTATGTATATCTTAGTGATTAAATCGAAATTGGTTTTAGTATTTTTCACAAAGTTAATTGGCCCCGTGATAGAATATATTGCGTAATACTTATGATTCATTTCATATCAGATCATATTTTTGTAAAAAAATATATATTCAAATTGTTGGACATTGAAGTATTTTTTAATTACGTCATTATATTAATGGTTGAATAAGAAAATACTAATAAAACATACAGCAATGTTGTTCCGTAACGGTTTATTCCTGGGACGCTAATTAATAAAATAATCAAAAATCTATATGTATTTTATTTAGCCGGGAAAGAACTAGAATATAATGATATGCATACAAGTAAAATTTATTATTAAGCCGCTTTGGAGGGGGTAAAGGGGTAGGAAAACGACGACCAACAGGCGTGAAGAGTGAGATGGCAAATAATCACATGATTGACTGAGTAATTACCAAAATATGTCTTCACAATAGATGTTTTTTTCACATAGAGTATTGCTCAGCTATCATCGGCAATAGAATTTGGTACATTCAAACTCTCAATACGAGCATTTGTGTTCTAGTTCTTTGCCTACTATTATAATAATTCCAGGAAAAAAAATACACGAGTACGATATCAATAACAGATCTAATCGACATAAAAATGTAAATGGAATGTTGAAAGCGTATACATAATATTGTTCTCACTATAACGATCGGTATTACAGCTAATGGTTAAGTATATCTGTTGGACTAAGCTACGTTGGCGTTGGCTATTTATATAAGTATCAGGCGGCCGAGGCCTGAATGTACCGGCGGAGTTCCTCCTGCGTGTCGAAGATCATGACCGGGAACGGCGAGCCGGGCACGTGCCGGCCGGCCCATCGCACTTCCACGCGGTAGTCGCCGGGCTCGGTGGGTGAAAACTGCAAGTGTACCGATATTTCCCTTAGTTTGTCCTTTGACATTCCTTCACAGGAATTGATCCTAACAAGCTATACATTACAGGTTAAAAACGAAGTTCTTTTACGTGGCTTACAAGAGTGAACTGGCAGGGATCGTCACGTAAGGAAAATGCGTCATTCTCCCCCCAAAAGAACTTTTTATTATACAATTTCAAACTTTAATGCAATGAGATAAGATCAAAAATATCAGTCAGTGTCATAGTGTTTTGATATGAGAAGGTCTTGTGACCTTATTCTTGTGGTACTTATTCTTATATAATTTACTATTTTATATTTAATCTAACAACCCTATTAATATTATAAATGCAAAAGTAACTCTGTCTGTCTGTTTGTTACGCTTACACGGAAACCTGGACCAATTTAACTGAAACTCAGCATATGTCTGCGGATTATTATATATTATCGATGCCAAGGATGAATATAGGATACTTATTATCCCGATAAAAGGGATAGTTTTAGGGATACACATATATTTGTCTCTCTTTTTGTTATGCTTTCACGGAAAAAATATTGGACCGATTTGGCTGAAATTCTGTATATATGTAATTTTAATACCGATGGACAACAAGAGATACTTTTCATCCCTGATAATGGGCTAGATTTATTTAAAGTTTATCCCAGAAAGTAGGATAGGTCTTTTTCTGATTTGCCATTTTCGTCATTTTGGTTATTTCGGTCTTTTGGGTCATTTTGATCGTTTTTGTCATTTTCATCATTTTTGTAGTTTACAGATCATTTTTCAAGTTTGTAGACATAAAAATTCATCCGTGTGGTGATCACAAATCGTTATATTTGGGAAAATTCACACTATATCTTTATAAATTATAGCCTGTGTTATTCTGATGTGTAAGCTATAATTATTGTAAAGTGTCATCAAAATCCATATAATATTAGTAGGATATGTGTTGGCTGGCACCTTGCATAGTATGGTCCGGTCCTTGGAGCTCTCGCGCTGCATCTCGACGCGGAAGGCGCCCTTGGGGCCGCGCACGCGCACCGTCAGCTGGCCGGCGCCGGCGCCGCGCGTGTCGCACAGGAACCGCGACTGGAACGTCGCCAGCACGCCCGGCTCCACGCCCGGCCCGTACACGCGGACCTACGCGCACATTTCAATCTCATTTTAACGATCTGGACTAAAATGACAGCTGCGATTCACATTTTTTTATGTTGCAAGTTTGGAGCAGTGTTGTAGTATGGCTCATTTATATGTGAGTTGTGTAAGTTCTATAGGATTCAACTCGAGTGGTAATTAAAAGTTGACATGAGTTTCATTCATACAAGTAATGGCAAAATTCAACTGATGGTAAGGTATGGGCCACCAGCCATTAAGCAATACAGCCCAGTCGTTATACTACTTTATAGTATTTAAAAGTGTATGATTCTTTTTATTATGTCAGTGTACAATAATTTTGTATCGTGTTTATTCGTCTAACAATCGGAAGAAAATTTACATTATTCTCATAAAATATAATTAAATAGAATACAAAAAAAGAAAATAGTCCATAATCATAAACTGTTTCAAAGGAATGAACAGGCTAACATGCTTGTCTGAGAAGTATTGCTCAGTTCAATCTCAAAACACTGGCTTAGGTAAGACGGACGTCAATTCAATAGATTATTTTATAAAATTACGTAAAGTACGTGATTAATATACCTTCGATGGATCGGGTGCGCCGGCGACTTTGAGGACGAATGGCGAGCCCGGCACGTGTTCGCCGGCAAACTGCACACTCAGCACATGCCTGCCGGCCTCCGCTGGTTTCACGTTCAGCGTGAAAGTGCCGTCGCCGTGCTCATATAGTTCGCAATATGCGACCTGGTTAGAAGACCGAGTATATTCGACACAGTTCATTCAACGGATAATACTGACCAGAAAATATTAATTGAACAAGAGATTACAAGTCAATTTCCTTTAGGAGTTATTTTAAATGCTACTAAAAAAATACCAATTCCAGAATTGGTACAAAAATATTGTTGTAATTTTTAGTATACAGCAGACAGTTCAATAGTAATATCAGAGGTAGGATCATCAAACTTTTTTTTGTCGGTAATGGGCCCCATCAGCCTTCTGTCATCCCTAGTATATAGTCGGGGTCCCTTTGAGCATTTTTAATTTGGGCTCTCTTTTACAAACTCTTTTTTTGTATGGTTGTGGTTCATCTACGTGATAGAGCCATGCTGGAATCATTGTTTTGATCACAGCGCTTAAGGCCGTCTCGATCGGTGTGATACACGCTCTCACACAATATCCGCGTGAAACGGCCTTCAGTTAAACTTGTTGCGTATGATGAATATGAAACGTTCTGAGATATCTGGCAGACGTTTTCCATGAGTCCTCACTGTTGACCATATTGTGTACCATGGTCGGCGGAAAAAGCTCATTCCCAACTGCGTCCATATTGTGCTGATCCGCCTATCCCACCCACTCTATCCTTCCGGTTGGCAACGCGTTGCTTCAGTACCTGCCGTTGCAAACGTCTATCGGAGGCGGTAATCATTGGCAATCAAAAAAACTACCCTATCATATATACCCTATGTACGAGTCAATATTGTTCGTACAGCGTATACAAATAAACAAAATACTAAATACGATGTATTGACATTGCCCTCACGTACAGCACTTGTGCACTACAAGTTGTGGGTCATCAAACAATCTTAATAGACAACATACAACGACGCAACGTGGTTGACGATCGGGCCCCAGCATCTTTGGAAGTGTACAAGCCGTACACCCTATGCATATTCCCTGTTAAAGGAGTCCATACCTTATTGGGTCCGGTGCAGTGCGCGGTGAGCTCCCCGGGGCCGGCGCGCCTGGTGTCGATCCACGAGCGGATCTCCCTCCCGACCACGCCGCCCGCCAGCCCCGCGCCCGAGCACACTACCCGCGACGCGTCCCCGCTCTCCCCGCCCAAGTTCACCTTCACCGTCAGAGGACAGCCTATCCCAATTGGACATCAAACACACATTAAAATCAATCCTAACAAGTGTACATGAAAAAGAGTGTATGTATAATTCGCAACAGGTTCAAATGGCAATTCTCTAGTGATGCGACGTCACATATTAGACAGTTTATATCGATAATTTTTTGGGTGCACAACAAAAGGAGAGTACCTACAATTATTATTATTTTATTCAAGTATATTGTTTTCAAATATTCTATAGGATATTTATAAAAAATATTTTTCCGTTCATATCACAATTTTTTTGGTCTTGATCGCGTGCTTGAGAATGGATTATTGCTATTTTTATTTTAAAACACGTGACGAAGAGGTAACCGTCTGACTAACCGAAGTCATTTTCAATAAATAACTCTAAGCTGCGTCCTTCTCTGCGAGTCTTAACTGTAACCGAGCGTGCACTAATATGTACGCTGACACTGGTCTTCGTTTTGTCGGCTCATTGCGAGCGCACCACGTGCTACTTCCTTTGTATACACACTATGATTTTTTATTACAGTAACTGCAATGGTTACGGTTACGGCTCGCGGGTGAATATGCGGCTTTTTATATCAGTATCAACGTAAGCGAGATCGATATCGATAAAGGTGGCTGATGCGGACTAATACGGTAATAAACCTAAAGGTGACTACACCGATCCGTCACCGACAAGTACCATCGCATGCTATGCACGGACCGTCAACAATCGTCGGCGAGAATATATTGGTACATATACCATACGGTCATGGTATGATTCGGTGTAATGGGTTAGACACCTTAAAACGGCGCGGCCTATTACGCATGCGGGAGATATTTTAATTATTTATAAAGATTAATTTTACCTTTAACTAATCTGCCAGCCCACATAACCCTAAGCTGGTGATCTCCGGCGCGTCTCGGCGTGTATGTGGCCCGCCACAGGCCCGGGCCGGCGGCCGCCAGCGCCACGGGGATGTTGTCGCCCTCGGGTGAGGTCAGCGAAGCTTCTGGAGCGCCAGGGCCCGCCGCGCTACCATCTACCACACACAAGAGTCACTTAGATTGTCTTAGTTCAAAAGATATTGAAAAAAGAACACGAATATATATGTACATTAGCGGCGTGGACTTTATATAACTCGATTTCCCATAGTTTACTTTTAAGAAAGTAGCGACTAGCGATCGAAAGGTCGAAAGCGCCATGAATTTATTGGCGCTTCGTTTTTATTCGTGCATATATTATTACTGTATTACAATTCTCTTACGCTCGGTGGGTTTCCACGCGTATTGCTTGAAATAGTAACTCATAACACAATCGGGCACAGGGTTTCGTTTCAAAATATGCGGTAGGATTGCAAAACAAGAAAATACATCGCGCGTTACTTTTTTTCAACAAAGGTGTAGTCCGCGCTCGCATCATATGATGTTTTTTCAACCGGCTTATAATAATAACAGCTGATAATTGTCCCAATGCTGGGTTAAAGCCTCCTACTATTAGGGAACAGACAGCATATCCGCCAGGCTTGTCCAAGGGGTTTTGGCAGGTTTGACCTATCGGTTTTTTCGATGTACAGGTTTCATCACGATGTTTTCCTTCACTGCTTAAGTGGTACATGTGTTCCGGCCAGGATTCGAAACCGCGCGCTTTGACTTCGGGACGCGTGCGCTGGCCATTAACGCTACCACGACTTTTGCAAACAGCGCACCCTCGCAAAATTTCCACCCCGCGCAACTGATATACATACATAATCAAAAAGTTTAACACTCTTTTTTAATTATTTAATTAACTTCATTATTTATTTATTTCTTCTTTTTTTTCTAAATTAATATGTACTCAATGTCTTTATATAATGCATGATGTGTTCGCACCAAGAAGGCCAGTCGGAAAATATATTATCTGTATTCTAGTTTTGTTCAAAAGTAAGCTGAGTTAAGCCAGTTTGTGAACAAAACTAGAAAAAAATACAATTAAGTAAAGATACGTTCCTGCGGTGTTTGTTACGCTGCTTATTTTCCTAAAAGTAACTAAAATTGCTTTAGAAGCGCCAATAGACTCATGACTTTCAGTAAAGACTCATATAGTAACATTTCATTTGATGAAATAAATACATTCATTTTCACTAAAATTATGATGAAATTGAAACGTAATTTGCGTACAGTACAATTGACTACGTACCGACAGTAAAAACAGCGGGCGTGTGCGGCGCGGCGTGGGCGAGGCCCCTCCCCGCCAGCGTGACCCTGTCCGCGGTGTTGCCGGAGGCGACGAGCGCCCGCCGCGGCGCGCCCGCCACCAGCGCCCCGTTGTACGTCAGCTCGAACTCCTGCTCGCCGCTCACGCCCTCCGCCGCCGTCATCGTCACCACCGATCGGCCCGATACAGTTTCAACGCCTGTATGGCGGTATCAAATACATTAATTATATATACATAATAGAGATGCGGATACATCTTAAAATAAGTTCTATCCGTGCAGGAATATATAAAGAACACAATTTCCCGCGGCCTTGTGATGGTGGTGACCTTTTTTTCATTCCAGGAGTCCAGCAGACAAGCACACGGCCCATGAAAAGCGGCTAGCATCGCCTATGGACATTTGCAACACCAAAGGTGCTACACGTACGCTCCTGCTCTTTTAAGAGAGACTGGACTTGGTCACTAATGCCGAAATACAACTCAAGGTTGTTATGGCGACATACTTTAGACTAGGGGTGGTAGACATTCAGTCAGGCAAATGCCCTTCCACCTGTCCAGTAGGAGGCGACAAAACAAGCCATAGCCGGGTAGTAAGATATTTGTCCGTGCAGTTGTATTCCGGCATTAGTGGCTAGGTTTCAGTCTATCTCTATTAGAGCGGCAGCCCATTGGTGTTACAAATGTCTATGGGTTACCACTTTCCATCTGGGGGTCTGTCGCGTGGGCTGTCTGTCTGTTTGCTGAACTCGCGCAATAAAAACAATTCGAATATTTTTACATAAATTATGTAAAAATATTCGAATTGTTTTTATTTCTTTTATTAAAAGAACAGGCGATAAAATAACGACTCATCAACTTTTTTTTAAATATCATGATATAAATTATTTTAATTACTTTTCAAAGAATAATTATAGCAATATTTGACTACTTTTATTCGTACCTGTCCATGACGTCATAAGTAGGTACGCTCATACAAAATCTATGAGGCTGCGAAGTTTTGTGAGATGATAAAAAGTATTTCAGTTGATTTGCTCACCATTCCAGTATAATGATAACAGAATATAAAGGATAAAATAATAAATAATATCATCTATCGCAGTATAAAATATACTTTGTTACAAGTAAATTATTGTATATATTAATGTTTCTTGATGAGTCATTCATACGGTCACGTTTTACATAAACCAGCAAGTTACATGAAAAATCAATATGTAACCATGCCACTTCCACCAGGTCGCTGAAGAAATGCGGGCTTGAAGTTATAAAGGAAGATAGTCAGGCTGATGAAAGTCGAGACTGAAAAAGCGAGGTCAATGTAAAAAATGTATTGGAATCCTAAATTACTACAGAGTATTATTATAATACATAAAAGGCCTGCGCATTTTTATAATACATAAAAAGCCTGCGCAAAATGAAAAACAAAAAGTAGCAATACGGACCGCGGACTTCGTTTAGGACGCCCGGACGCAACCGATATTTAATTTTGGTATTAATATGATGATATTTTTTTAAATCATAATGTCGTTATGCCATTTGTGTACCTATATGATAGCAGTAAGTGATTACTCACGTTGATGTCTTCCGGCTAACAAGCATTCCAGGGTGCCAGGACCCGCATTGCTCGTATCGAGTACGAGTTTGGAAGGCGCTCGTACTCTTCCTGTGTTGTCAGTTCCCCATCCACCGACCGGCATTATTGCTGACGTGTCTATCACCTGAAGCCAACATGTAATGTTAAATATATTATCACTAAAATTGACTGTTTGCTGTTAGTACTAGAAAAAAAAGTTGTATATACCTATGATTACAGAAAAAACGATTTAAATAAACAATGCAAAATAATGTATAGTACACAACAGGACGAAATGGCAATTTTCTAGTGATGTGACGTCACCATACCATATAGTGGATATCGATAAATTTATGCTATGCATTAAAATGTGAGTAACACGAATATCATCTTTTTATTTTGTAGTTTACAGATATTATAGAAGATAAAAATCAATATTTTACTGTTGATTCCATGTGAGGTTTTAAATCAATAAATAAAAACAAGAAATATTTTCAAACATAGCCCAATTAGATGACTGATTGACAGAATATTTATAACAACTATTTTTCCATTCAATGTCAGAATTTTCTAATATTTTTATGGCTAGTTCTAGTGCTTAGGAATGTTTTTTTTTACACGTAATGAAGAACCATTTTCATTACACAATTATTATACAAGCACCAACGTGAGAGAGATCGATAAACGGGGTCGACACAGATTCGTGCAACACTAAAATTAAGGATGCCCCCCTCTTCCCCTCACAACTCACCTTATACTCCGATTGCCAAGTCGACCTGCCGCGAACTATGGACTCATGAATTTTTATCACGTCCATTTAGAACACGCTGTGAAGCAGTGTAGGTAAGTTAAACTAAGTATTTTATTTTGTCTGAATTTTTTTTCTATTACAATTTGAGTATTTGGGTGTATTCTATCAAAAGTAAAGGTACATACTTTGACTGAAAAGGGGCTTCCAGGCAATGGTCCCGATGAAGTAAATATCCTAACTTCATATAGCCCGACGACTAAGGGTATGTAGGCGCAGAGCCACTCGCGCGGCGCACCTCCCACTACTCTGCATTCTAGTAGACCCGAGTCCGTGGTGTCTTCTTTGTCTTGTGTCAGTCTTTCGACCTGGAAAAACGTCTTCTTTTTAGGGCTCCGTAGATAAATTATAACACGGAATTCAGTTCATTCGTTTGACGGGTGGTTTTTGTGTGTATATCACAGCCATCTCATTTAGAGACCCAGGAGCGTCTTTACGCAGCGGTGTTATGGTTGCCTGGCACTCGGGCACTGGGACCTAGTGAGCGCAAACCGATCACGTTATATCTTAAAGTACCAGGAGTAATTTGCTAGTTATAAAAATTACTTAACAACATTTATAAAACTTATAAAAATATAGAAATCATATTAACTTTGTCTGAAGAAGCTTTTCGTACATTTGCCTTGTTAGATTGCAACTTGCGATGTAATCGTACAAGCCAATGAAAAACTATATTGATGTTCTAACAAAGTCGCATAGCGAATTCAAAGAGATATTATGAAAATGAAATAGAATTTTTATCCAAAGGCGAGGGCTTATTTATTGCCTGTTGAGACTATTAGAAATATTATAATGTACAATCAAACAAATTGAAACATGACCCACCATAAGGTCATTTTCTTACAGTCGTGAAATACAATTAGGTTGAAATTCGCCTGAACATACATTTCCTTGGTAACGAACTTACGACTCGTCTATACTCGTGTAACATCTGACAAATGCTATTACGTGCTATTACTATCTCTGTCATTAAGTATGTTGGATTAAGTGCCGTTTCCTATATCTTACCGACCGTTTATTTGCCTTACTAACGATTAAAATTTGAAGTAATCTCTATACAAGCAATGTCAAAATTCAACCTACGGTAAAGCAGGGGGAGTGAAGTGGAGTGAATAGTGAGATATCAGAACCGGTCATAAATCGACAAGCCAAAGGTGACACAGGCCAAACCTTTTGTATATACGACATTAGATATTAGGGTTATCGTTATACGTTAGGTAGCAGAAATACACAAGAAAATAAAACATTAACAACATTAATGTGGAAGAAAATAAACAATTTTTTTATTGTTAATTTTATTAATTGGTTGTAGTATTTCAAAGTTAGAAATGGCACTCATTTTACTTTACTTAAACCTAAAACCGGGTATAAGCACCATTGTTTTCAATGACGTCTAATAGTCGATTACGCATCGACCCGATTAGACGATTGCAGATGTCGGTTCCCCTCATGTAATTCCAAATTTCATTACAGTGCTGCTCAATTGCTTCCTTTGTCCTCTCGTTTCTGTTATCCCACATTTGAACCATCAAACCCCATAAATTTTATATTGGGTTGAGTTCTGGTGACCTAGATGGCCATGGAATTAGAGTAATTTCATCTTCATGCTGGGTAAACCAGTTCGAGACAATTCTGGCGGTATGTACTCGACAATTGTCGTGAACGTAGGAGAATACAGGGACTTCTTCAAGTGGGTACACTATTCGCACTGTCGGTAACATTGATTCTTCCAACAAATCGACATAGTTTAATGCGTTTTGACGAGGAGAAATTTGGACAAGTTCACCTATACCCCCGGTACCCATCCAGGCCCACATGTTAGCTGAAATTCGACCAGATAATTGATTGGGTACTACGTGATCCTCTGTGTATCGCGTATTGTTATTACGCCACAAAGTTAAGCGACCACGTTGAGAAGATCTAAATGATTTTTCATCTGAAAATATGGTATTAGTCCAGTCAAAGTCTAAATAATTACGTGCAAAATTTAATCTTGCAGTTTTGTGTGCATTCGTTAAGTGTACTTTCTTAGCATAATGCCGGTAATGCAGTCCAATACGGTGTAAATGATTTCTTTGTTCTGCGAGACTACCCATTATACAATTTAATTTTTAGATATTGAGTTCTAATTTTTTTTCTCATTGACTTTACTTGACTTCTGATTCAGTGCTTCTGATATACTTTCAGAATGACATTTTATTTTTAAAATTATAATAATTTTTCTATAATGAAAGGAGTTAGAATTATAAGGCAGATTACAGTTCGAGATTCAAATTATTTCAAATCATTACTGTTTTATCTAAAACATATCTAGTACTATGATAACAAAGTTTAAAATTGCGTAGTTCTGAGGCTAGTGACGCATTTTTATTAATGTTTATAACGTCCTAAGTGCAACACACACAATAAACCTTACTATTTTGAAGGTTTTAAAGGAATTATTAGCAAAGTGGGTCATAAATCAGTTGTGCCGATTGTACATGAAATTTCAAAACTAATTTAGTTGGTAACTGTTTAAGAGCTATAATACGGCCGGCGTATCTTGGCCAATGTGAACATATGCTCTGCGAACTTTAGCGCATATAAACTCGTGAAGAAAATACAGTGACTAACTAGTACAAAGCAATGAAAAAATACAGGGATGAAGGGCGACCAATGGTATTCACTGACGAGTCGTATGCCCACTCATCACACAAGTGTACATGCTCTAAAGTTCGCAGAGCCTATGTTCACGTTTGCCAAGTTACGCCGGCCGTATTATAAGTGCAATTACTATATTGTTGGAAGGTTACCTGCACTGTGGGCGCAGTATCCTCGACGCAGTGTATGGTGAAGGCGGCCTCCTTGCCCACGTGCGCGTGCACCAGCCCCGTGCCTGCGCACCGCGCCGCGCTGCTACTGCGGCCGCTCAGCACGCCCAGCGACACCGGACTACCCGCCACTGGCGCTCCTGAGTGGAAACATTACATTAGTTACAAATAACAATATAGTTACAACTACATTAGCAAAACGACGAAGCCCATGCATCTATACTAATATTATAAATACGAAAGTTTGGATGGCTATTTGTTACTCAATCACGCCAGAACCGTTGAGCGAATCTGGGTGAAATTTAGCACGAAGATAAATTATATAGTCTAGAATAGCACATAGGCTACTTTTTTAGCGGAAAAATGTACAGTGCTCGAGGGATAAGATTAAAGCAAGCGAAGCCGCGGGCAAAAAGTTTTATATAACAGAACGAAAAGAAAAAATAATTTTAGTGTAAAAATGATACCACATAACGCTAAAAAATATTAACCTTACAGGACTTAGAGAGAGGCTAGTTTTTTGGTGCTGCATTATATCCTCGCCATACAATACGACACCACGTACGCGACGCCGATTTAGATCAAGTCCACGGGATGAGGACATGTTTTAGATGCGACTCGGTTTGGTTCATATCAACCTTACGTCGGCCTAATGTAGATCTCGCTTAAGTATTAAGCGGGTGATAGACGTACGAGCAAGAATGCGTACTTATGGTGCTACACGGGTGAAAAAGGTTATAAATTCATGAGCATGTGCACTTGTTTGCTTTTCTACAATCCACTTTAAGCCATAAATGAAGAGAAGAATATTAAGTAGTTTTATGGTGGGAATTTGAAGCGACGTTTTGTTGTACAATTTCATTTAATTTAATTACGCGTACTTTTATATAAATAATCAACAGTTTTAGAATTATATGTTTGCATAGAAAAACTTAATTGATCGAGTTGTCACAAGAATCTCAATTTAGCTGAGGCTAAGATGGGAGGTTATATGAGGCCACCCCTAAATTGGCAGAATAAATACACAACTAGAAATTGTTTTAATTTACCTAACCAATGTCTATGGCTCTTTTAGTTTGTCAGGCATTTAACAAACTTCGTAAACGTAAGTATCTTACCTCCATAATTGATATAGATACGGTAATGCGCTGGGACGGTTGGTCGCAGGCGAACTTTGTAAACGTGCCCATCTTCTCTTAAGTCTACGGGAAGACGGACGCGCCGCTCACTCATCGCTTCACACACCACTTCCAATTCACCAACACCCGCATCTTTTGTATCCACTAGAAAATAAATATCAATTCCTATATATAAAATATTTCTATCATTTGCGAAAGTTTGTTTACGTAGAATTAACAATATTTTAATGCAGTTACAGGCAAATATTATTTTCATTATTACTCAAGTTATTTTCATGTTGTTGGACAGAAACATACTGAAGAGTCGTAAAAACCTTTAAAACCCATAAAAAAATAAAAGAATAATTAGAGTAAATAAATGACGTATAGGACACATATAGGAGTTAAGTTTACCTGTAATATTTATTTAAATATTTCTATTTCAAACAGAATTTTTACTGTTGTATGCAAAGCGTGTAACTTATGTAACGGCGTGTAAACTTAATTTCACATTCTCACCTGAAAAATTGATCGGTGTTTGTGCAATAATGTTCCCGGTTGGTAGTCCAGATATTAAAACCCTGTTTGGGTTGAATGACTCGCAAGTGTACGGGCTACCGGATACAGGCTTTGAGAGGTGTAGTACTTCTGCAAATCCATGTCATAATAAGTGCGTGCATCTAGTTTAAAAATCAAGCATTAATACAGGTTACATTGTATTAAATTTTTATGTAGTGCTATTTTCCCCGGAAGATTCACTTAATTTTATATCAATAACTATCCTATGTCCCGGGATGAAAAGTATCTATGTTATGACGAAAATGACCAAAATAACCTAAATGACGAAATTGGCAAATTACAAAAACACCCATCCTGTTTTCTGGGATAAAAAAACATAAATCTATCCCATTATCCGGGATAAAAACTATCCCTTGTCTACTCTCGGTATTAAATTACATATATGCCGAATCGAAATCGGAATCGATCGAATAGTTTGCCGTAAAAGCATAACAAACAGAGAGATATTTTTATTACGGAAACTATCCCATTTTTCTGGACAAAAAGTTCCATCTCATGCTCATCCTCGGCATGGAAAATATGTATATACTGAGTTTCAGCCAATTCGGTCTCGTAGTTTTTCCGTGAAAGCAAGACAGAGTTACTTTCGCATTTATAATATTAATGGGGATTAATCATTCAATTATTTATTTTCTGGATTTTTCCACATGAATTTGCTTGTGCATGCTTCAGTTCTATAAAACACGAGAACTATTACATTATCCAGTACAGTTACTATTTGTATCCTATATCCAGTCTTAAAAAATAATACTCTAAACAATACTAACATGCCAAATATGACAATCCTTGCACTCCATCAAATAAAAATAATATAATACATGCCTATTTAAAGTATTGGTAAAATAACCAGTGAACCTACTATAAAGTTTTACAATAAATGTAAAACAGTCGTTATAGTAATTAATTACGCAGTTATAGTTAAAAGACAATAGAGTAGACTCGGGCCGATTTCATCAATATCCAGAACAGATAGAATAAATAAAACAGTATGTGACCAAATATAACTCTGTTACAAACCGAGACCGCGAAATATTTGTATTTTTACTCTGAATGAAACAAAGTATTTAATATCGTAAACACAAAACCAGCAAATTTATATTGACGGGAACGAAATAGCTTTAAAATAAAAATAACAGTTTTGTATTACATTATACCTATTGTGCTCTGACCGACTTCAGTTATGGTGAATTCAGCTTGTAATAATCCAGACTTGGTCTGATAGCACCTGACTGGCAATGCTCTCGCCCCGGGCCCAGACACGACCACGTCGAACTCCCTCGCGGGTCTGCCCAAGGTGTCGATGCTGAACGAAGCCACTTTGTTCACTAGCGCTTGGTACAAGCCCAGGCCAGATGCTGAGACCTGGAAGGAATATTATTAAAATCAATATTTTAAACATTATATTTCTATTGCTAACTTTGAGCAAGATTTTCTGATTTGATTTAAAATAAATTTCTTAAGTAGAATGCAAATAAGAGATTAATAAACAATTTTCATCAGATCTGCCATCTGTTTACCAGCTTTAGGCAACAAAATATAGAGATAATAATAATCAGTATGTTGTAATATTTAAAAAAAGAAACTTATTACAGCGAGGTTTTATATCTTACTATAACTTACTACCGCTGTTTATTCTACCATTAGAAGAAAATTGACATTACTTGAATGCAGTTTATGTCAAATCTTAACTAGAAGTAAGGCAAATGAATGGATTGTGAGTCTCTAGTGTTTAAATTTTAGACAAAAAATATGTAAAGCCGATTTCCCAAAAATAACGATAACTCGAAAACATTTTGGCAAAACCAGCCTTTTCATGTGAATTAATTAATTTGTCTTTTGGACGTCACTGTTCTGACCACCTATATATTATTTGTTGGGGTTTATTACTCAATAATTGATTTCAATATATAGAAATTATGTTATAGATATATTGTTATATTCTATCGGTATAGAAATTTTATGAAAAGTGAAATGAATACAAGCGTTAACTCAAAAGTACGTTTTTCTGTGCAATATACTCCTTGCGCAACTTTCACTTCGTACAAGAAGTAAACTCTAGTCCCGCGTCGGAGCTAACGTACACACAAATATTAAATTAGGGGAAGTAAGAAGAAGTAAGTAAAAAGTAAAATTTTTGACAGGTTGATTGTCATTTTTAGAAATGTTCTTTGAAGATAATTTACCTCTTGGCCGTGATGTGGTGGTTGCACATCGATGATTAGGGGCTCTCTTGAGGTGGGTGTACCGCTCCATAGCAATGTGAGTCGATGCGGTGCAGCCCTAGCCGGATGCCACACGAGCTCCTGCCTCCCGCCGCCTCTTCGCCGCACCGAGTGAGGCGCCGCTTGCCCACCGCACGTCACTCTCCCGGACAGACGGCCCGCGCCCGCGTTCGTTGTACTCACTTATAAAACAGAATAGATACTAGTACCCAATATAATAAGGACCTTACTAAAAATATTTTTTGTATTATAATTTACAAAATATATTAAAATAAAAAATGACATTTCAAAAGTAATAAGAGTTAAATTAAATTTTCAAGATGCCAACTTTGCTAGCGTAAATTTCAACACTATATACTACAGAAAAAATACCATTCCAGTTATCAATAAGAAATTTCATGATAATCCCCGATTTCATTCCGAAGCCCATACAAAATGGAACAACATGCTTCCTAACGCATTTCTATATTTCTACTTAATCGATTATACGAAGATAATCGGTTTCTTTTTAATACACTTTTATTATTAAAGAATTATTACAGGCAGGCGAGGAGAGAAAATCATGTGATCACTTTATCAATAAAATCAGCAAGTAAACCGACATATTGTAAATTTTATTATTAATCACATTTTGATAGGATATCATGCAGAAAGCCACAACTTTTTAATCCTCGAAAACGATACAAATTTTTGAATTAATTAGGACTCATCTTCAAAGGTAGCACTCAATCTCTTTCAACTACTACTACTACTGCAACGCCCTCTGCGTTCGGGTTCAATTCCTGGTATGGTAAACTTTGGAAACGAATTTTCTCCGTTATTTACTATGGTCTAGGTGTCTGGGGTCGGCCCCAGATGGTCCGTTATAGGTTACCCATAACACAATCGTATCTTGCTTAATTTGGGGATACATAATATGGGTGTTTGTCTGCCGATTTCATTTACTTAATGACAGTTCAGTTTATATAAAGAATAAGAAACAAGCTGGGTTCGCCTGACATTCCGTAATACCCTTTCGTAAACCAATATCTATAATTCTATCCTAATTCTGGGCATGTTGAATCAATATAGACCGCTTTAAGAACCTAAGAAATAAAAGCTGAGATATTTGAAACATCTTAATTAAAACGTAGCCGTTCTATAAAGCCATATTTGGCATGTATCAACCTGATTTTAGTAAATACGTGAACTGCTGATAATGATGCAATTGAAAATTGGAATCTATGTTGGCAGTCAAACATTACCGAATCGAATAAAATAAAACTATTTATTATTTAAAAAATATATTTTTCAACACATTTGCTCAAAAACTGCATTTACGAAGCCTGTATACATTGTTCGAACGTTAAAAATTACGCACTAAACAACGGAACGGGAGGTAAAAAGGCACATCTGCAAGAAAACAGTACAATAGGTAATGAAACAAACATAAACATCAGTTTGAAAGTCGCAACAATCTTTGAAGTTTCTAATATGGAGAGCATTTGCAAATGGCACCACGTGCGCGTGAAGAAGATTCTACCACATCTGTCGTCTTATTTTCTGTATAGTATTAAAATGACACAAATGTAGGTATTGATCAAAAGGGCTTCCAAGGAGGTTCGATTATTCAACTTTTATTTTCGTAATGTGAAATTCCTTGGTGGATATCTTATATTTTTTTTGACCTAAGTACCTACTTTACTGCACGACGTGCGGTAATCTGGATGCTTAGGTGAGAGTACCTATTTTACCGAATGTAACATTGTGGTGCATAATTTTTAACTTTCAAACAAGATATACAGGCTCATGGTTTGTAAATGTATTTTTGAGCAGTGTCCAAAAAATTATTTTGATACTGTTACAAAGATAGTTTTTCAGTATTTATATAAAACTTCCAATGGGACTTCTGAGAACGGCTCATCTATAAATATAAAATTAATGTAATAATATGTTACATATTATGATGAAACTCACCTGTAAGTATCGCCGGTCGATGTGCAACTGCGTCACCAATAGACAGTACTTTAACAGCTGACGCGTCTAGTGCTTCTACTTCTGCGATGGGTCCTCTTGAACTTTTCACCACATATCTGCCCACCCTGTTAGCTGGGAAGGTCAATAGCCCGTTATCCTCTACATGTGCTTCGGATATTTTTGTGCCAGTTGGAGATATCACTTCGACGTCTGTAAGATTTTCATCCACCTCGACTGTGGCTACGCCTCCTAAAAGAGTATACAATTTTTTCTATAGTAATAACCCATTAACTTTCTAATTAGCGCTAAAAGTTTTATGAGAGACATAAATTACATTGAGTAATTTATATATGAGAAAGTTTCAAACATTCAAAAATACAAATATTCTGAATGAAATAATCGATTAATCGAATGTGGTGTATTTTCTTGTCATATTATTAATTGTTGAAATTTTGTTACATATATCGATTATGGTAATCAATAACTTATTTTATTTGGGATCTTTTTTAAGATTTCTCGTTTACCAGATAGAGGGCTGATGTTTTCTTATAAAAAACATATAACGCTTTTTTAAGCCATACCGCAACAGACTCATTACATTGGCCCCAAAAGTTCTCGTTTCCTTTATAGACTTCATAGACTCCTAAAATAATAGTAAGTAGAAAACTTACCGATTTGCACATAAGTATGTGGTTCATTGACTCTGCAGACGAAGGGACTGCCGGGCACAGGTTGTTCGTTGAAAGTGACCGAGACACGGTGGGGTTCGCGGGACACAGGAACAAACGTCACGTCGTATAAACCACGAGCCACTGCGACAACCTTAAAAATATTTATATGATTATTTTATAAATCAGAGCAGAGCAAGTTAATGATAATTATAAAGTATGGCAAGTGGTTTATCAAGTGGATCTTCAAGGCCAAATCCTAAACCATACGAAATAGCGAAAAACGCTCAAAAGAGTCTCAGGGTCGATTTTGACAAAAAATATTCATCAGGAATCAAATCAGCTAATTTTTGAAAAAAATTGTACGAGATTTTATGATGATCCAATATACCCAAATAACGTTATAATTAACAACATACATTCATGATGTTAATGTTAATGACATATACCTCGGCTTTAACAGTTGTGGATGGGGTAGAGACAACGAGTTCCAACGTGCCTTCTCCAGCGCCAGCGGCGTCAACACTGAACGTCACTGGTTTGCCCACTTCAACGCCCCTTTCTTCGTCATTGCCGTCATCTAGACTAAGGCCTTCAAGTGTTCCTTCTAGCTCTGAAACGTTAATATAGAAGAGTGCATGATAACTTTTTTGTTGCGAAGTTGGAAAACCGGCAAACGGACCACCTAGTGTTGAGTAGAACACGATTATAAAATAAGTTTCTAAGAGTACCAGGTTTTGTACCGCGACAGTTTATTTCAAGCGATGAGGCCGGTGAGGGAAGGTCATTCCTTCATTTGACCCGTTCCTCACAATTTGTACCCACGCGGTACAATCAAAATTTCTAGTTCGGAAATGTTCGTTAAGTCTCAGATGTGATCGGCCGCGGTACCTCATTTTACTAGCAGTCGTACTATGACATGTCATGTTGTCGTCCCTCTTTGTCATATGAGTACTCGCAGAGGCGTTATTGTACTGTTATAGCACAAGACTCGTTCCGTCCTTCCTTTTACATCTGAGGAGAGAGTAGTAGGGCGACAACAATTTTGTAGTCTTAAATTTTCCAATGTTGAGCCATATCAATGCAAAGTATTTTGTACGGGAGAAATGTACTGGCTCATACGGATAATGGAAGGTAGTAACCGTCGCCTATAGACGTATGAATTAAGGGGATTCGGCTATTGATATATATATATATATATATATATATATATATATATATATATATATATATATATATATATATATATATGTATGTGGGTAGTAATATCTATAGTGACAATGCATACTGATCATATAGAGTGTTTATTGATCTAGTTAGGTATGTTTTTGTAGTATTTATTTATCTTCACTTCAAGCGTTATAAACACGATGGTGTGCAGTAATACATAACAAGACACAGGACAATTCTATCAATAAACTGACCGATTGTTATAAAGACCCAAAAAAGTCAAAGGACAAAGCAGGAATAAGTTTGCGTTGTGAAATATGCATAAGACTGCAATAATATCACTTTGCAAGACTGCAATAATTTCACACTGATGCTCGCATCATTTGTTACAATTTATACCAATGTAATTTTACTTTATAATATACATATAATTATAGAATCCTCAGCTTATTAAAAATGAGTAAAAATAGGAACTTACGTTTTTATAAAACAGACCAAAACGAACCGAAACAGTATTAAAGCATTTATAATGGGAACATTCAAATATGTTACAGAGATAATTGAACTGTATAACAGCGCAATATTGCATAGTTCTAAATCATAAAAGTTCTAAACTTACCACCAGGTCCAAGTCCAGTAACCCTGACCCTCCGCACGTCGTACACATTGCAGGTAAACGGCGAACCTGGAACATGTCTACCCGCACAAGTAACTTGAACACTATGCCGTCCGACTGCTTCGGGTGTATACGTGGCAGTGTACCTGCCATCGCCCGTGGGAGCTACGCGAGTGCGCACGTTACTGCCGCCCGGACCGGCGACGTATACTGTTGGTTCTACGGCTGAAAGGACATTTAACTATAAAGATGTGTATCTAAAATTTAAATTATATATTTAAATAATAACGCGGGTGAAATGCCCTAGTAATTCGTTTTTATTAACTAAGGGCCACTTGTATAACGATCGCCTTTAAATAAAATTAGTTAGTCACATTAAACTGCCTAAATATGTTTTACTCAAATCGTATTGACAGTTCTGTAAACATATTTAGCCTTGTGTTTCTTAAATACATTTAAATAACCTTATGCAACCGGCCCTTAATTTTTAATGTAAATCTTTCGAATAACATGTGTTTCTGAAATAAAATTATTATTATAATCGATTAGCACACCAATCCGTCTTAAACAAGTGTAAACCGGGTGTATTGCCACTTCCCAAAAATATAGGGAGGTCCGAGTTCAGCTTTCTAGGCTGATCTTATAATTAAAAGTAAAAAAGTTTGTTGTTCAAAGATATACATTATTAATAACAAACGTGAAGGTTCCACTGTTAGGATTGGTTTGTACTTTGCGATGGTATACTTACAAACGTTGCTGAAGGCGAATAGGCAAGTGTCGCAAATTGGTAATTTCGAAATTACCAATTTTCTCAAACAGCTATCACTCAGTTGTAACAATACCCAAATTAGGTACGACAGAACACCATCATTGATAGATATATCAGGAATTGAACCCAAATTATGTTTTTGAATGATACAGGGGTATCTTAGCCATTTAGTGACTTAACATAAACTTGTCATAAACCAATGCCAATATATTGATTTGATTTTGTAAATGGGGTTTTGGTTGTGCTAAATGTACTTCGAAATACATCATAGTTTTGAATCGGAGAGTTAGTATATTGATAGACCATAGCGCACTTACCACGACTAGATTGGCGACGTTCTGAGGTAAGCACAGGTAAAAAATACTTTAAACCGAGGTGCATTTATAAGGAGTCTACTGAAAGCCAATGTTATGGTCTATCCTAGGATGATAAATAATTTAAAATTTGATTTTTTGACGGTTTGAATTATATTTAATACGACAATATTTAAATTATAACTTTTCGTTCTAAAAACTATTACAAATAATACGAACATGCGACGTATTCGGATACGCGAAAATATTGAACGACACTTTGACCACTGTCGATACATTGGTGTCCGTGATGATATTGTTGAAAATAATAAACTTAGATACACAATCATTATGTTTTATAAACATGGGTATTGTATTTTTAGATAGATAATGATTATAAGCCAACTATGACCTTCGTTTGTTCGTATGCCAATTAAAAACGTACCGTAACAAATTCAGGTGAATTACGTTAGGAACCAGAAAGTCTTTTTTATAATAAATCAAATTTGTCATTGTCATTTAGTGGTCAATAATAACATTGACTATTCTTTAAATTGTCGATTGACTCAGTTTGAGTAGTGTAGGAGTATTGGAGCATACGATTATATTGGATGACAAAATTATATGAAGTAAACTTATTTTTTGTCCTAAAGTTGATTTTTTTAACGCTTTGTATTCAAATATTATAGCCCATACAAACTACGACGCGATAGTTGTGTAGTGCATATAAAAATCAGTTTTACATGCATTTTTCATACTAGCGGCTAGCTGTACGGCTGATCGGAATGGGGTAACAAGTGTCTATGTGTACTAAGCTTCAAATTTAAATCACTGTATTATTATTATATTACCCCCTAATTCGGTAGTTGACAGTATGAAAACTATAGGCTGATTTTAATATATATCGTAGATTACGATCTAAATATGTCAAAAATAAATTGTTTTAACTTAAATATTAAATATTAATTGATATTTTTGAGAAATAAAATTGTTATATTGCAGCCATTAGCCACGTGACAATGAACACCAATCAGAGCGCGTGACGTCATAGCGTGCAAAACACAAGAAGTTATCAATGACTTCTCAGATAACACTTCAATGAAACAGATGTTTGTTTTGCACACTGTGACGTCATGCGAGACGCCATGACAGCTTGACGCGTTTTTGTGACGAAATGAATGAATATTTAGAAAATTGCTAAATTAAATATGTTAACGTTGTTTTTTAGCTGAAATATTAATATTTTGGCTAAAATAGACCATTAGGCTCAAAATAAAACCTGTTTCTCAAAAATTGTCAACTACCGTATTGTCGGCTCCTGTATCTTTCTATACATTCTTTCCCTACCATCGGTTTAATTTTGACATTAGATTTGACGGCTTTTGTGGTTGAGCGGCCTAAGCCTTTGCCAGCTGACCTCACTAAACGAGGCTACTGGTACGATTCCTGGAATGGTAAATTTCGGAAACAAACTTTCCGTTATTGACTATGGTCTGGGTGTCGAGGATCGGCCCTAGCGGGGTCCGTTGTACCTATAACACAACCAAAACTTGCTTACCTTGAGGATATACAATGCGTGTGTTTTAACCGATAGTAAGGCAAATGCACGGTCGACAAGACAACATACAACACATAAGAATTAAGAAGAAAGAAAACTCACTATGGAATCCAGTAAGATGTATCTCGGCAGATTCTCCCCTGGGAGTGGAAATGAGGCCGGGCCCGTTGGCCCGCGCGTCCGCGGCGGCCGCCGGCGCCGTCACGATACAAGTGAACGGCGAACCGGGCACTGCGTGGCCGTTGAAGCGCACCGACAACGTATGTGGCGCCGCTTCCACCGGTTTGAAATTCACCTACAAGCAATTACAGAATTATTTCATGGTGGTATTCCTGTCGAAATAGTCGAAAATGCTGCATTGAATGACTTCAAATGTACCTTAAATCTAGCATTGCCTTCGCTCTGTACGTAGTTTGGCACATTTCTACCATTGACAGCGACAATAATTTCCAAATTGCCCGCACCTAAAACAAAATCAGTCTCTTTATTTATTTAAATATAACACAAAAATATTATCGATTCATTTAGAAATTAAACAAGCGCGGCATGAAGGACGCATATGAAGAAACATAGTTTCAAGAGAATAAGTATTCTAGAAAATTTTTGCTACTATACTATGCTATTAAATACACTTTGCATCGGCTTAAAAAGTGGCTAATTGAGCACACTTTTTTCAAATTATTAGTTCATGGAATACAATGCGAACAAATATTGTGATTGTTTCAATTCATAAAAATTTAAATTCGGAAAAATAATAATTTAAACATTCGATGGTCAGAAATAAATACACTTCTGAAATGCGAGAGAACAACTTAAACGAAAATAAAATTGAGTTATGAAGCCTTTAAAGTGAAATAAATTTAAAATGAATAAACTCACCAGCGTGTGAGGCGTTGATTGTAAAAGATACAGGCCTGCCAACGATACCGGGCGATATATCCGTGACATTGACCCTCGCAGCACTGTAAGCCTTCACAAGGAACGGACTGCCCTCGACATGGCCGCCCATAGCGCCCGCACGAACCTACACCAATATTCGATTTTTTTTAAATTACTTAAACATAATGTATTATGTTTAAATATAATACATATAATTTATACATCTACACTTAAAAATCCGAAACGACTCGGAACAATCTACAATATACATAAAATAATCGCTCACTATAAAGTTATTTGAGTGAAGCTAATGTGAGTATTTTGTCATAATTTCAACTTTGAAGCAACAAGTGAGAGAAAGACAGCAAATAACGATATACAAAATTAGACTCTATTCTTGCCCTCATATACAGGAGGAGGATTTTCTGTCTTTCTGTCACCTGTTACCACTGAGTTATAATTGTGACACAGTAGTTGACAGTAGTCATATTAACTTTACTAATGTTACCCAGTAAGCAATATGTGTGATATAACAATATGTGCATTTGTATAATAATCGTGCAAAACGAATTAACACTTTATTAAGATAATTTTAGTGTACCATGGACGATCATTACGTTACACTATTGTGCATCTGTTCAGTTGTGATATTTCGTAACTTCAGTTGAGACTGAATCTTTATAATCCCTATTAATATTATAAATGCGAAAGTAACTCTGTCTGTCTGTCTGTCTGTCTGTTCCGTTTTCACGTAAAAACTACTGGACCGATTTGGCTGAAACTCAGTTTATATATGTTTTCGATACCGAGAATGAACATAGGATACTTTTTATCCCGAAAAGTGGGATAGTTTCCGGGATAAAAATATATTTGTCTTTCTGTTTGTTATGCTTTTACGGAAGAACTAATGGGTCGAATTGGCTGAAATTCGGTACGTATGTAAATTAAATACTGAGGATGGACAAGGGATAATTTCCATTTTAGCCTTTTTGGTAATTTTGGCCTATTTGGTCATTTTGGCCTTTTGGTCGTTTTGCCTATTCGGTCATTTTGGCCTTTATGGTCATTTTGGCCTTTTTGGTCATTTTGGCCTATTTAGTTATTTTGGCCTATCTGGTCATTTTGGCCTTTTTGGTCACTTTGGCCTCTTTGGTCATTTTGACCATTTTGATTATTTTTGACTTTTTGGTCGATTTTGCCTATTCCGTCATTTTGGCCATGTCGGTCACTGTGGTCTTTTGGTCATTTTGACTATTTTGGCCTTTTTGGTCAAGTTTTGTAATTTATTTTGTTGACAGATAGACGGGGGATGGTATAATTAGCGATATAAAATGAAGTGAATCTTCCGTGGGCAAATACATAAAAATGTAATATAATATAACCTGTAGTACTTGCTTTATAAACAAGAGACACGCACTAGAGGTTACCCGTGGCGCAGCTGCAGGGTAAACTCTAGTATTATATATAATAATATTATGAAATTCTAAGCATGCTGAGTCTGATGGAGAACACGATGCAATTTTTTTAGATTTTCGCCTGCTTGTCGATTTGTCTGTTTGTTCGGGATTCCCGTAAAAACTACTGGACCCATTTTGGTGCGGTTTTCAATGATCGCCAACTAATTATTGGACTTAAAATCTGCGCTACTTTTTGAACTGGGAATTTTTTGGAAATTATTTAAAATGATCAGATTAAAAAAAATGGAATTCCAATGCGATTTTTCACTGATCGATACCAAATTTCATGTAATAAAATGTGATTTTTATCCCAGTAATCCTGCGGGATTTTTCACGGGAGCGTTTGAAGTTGTACGGGTGCATAAACTTAGTTTATTTCGACACAGTTTTCACTAAAACCATAGCTGCGGTCCTTTCAGTCCCGGGAATCCCGCTGAAATTTCAAGTTAAGACTTCGTCCACTCCTAAGTGGAATAAGTTGTGGGGATGCCCTAGTTATCTATAATATTATAAAATACTAGCTTCTGCCCGCGACTTCGCCCGCGAGGATTACTTTTAAAAAAAGTAAGTTAAAAAACCCCCGTTTTAAAACATTCTTCATTGGTGCTCCCTTCAATCCGCTATTGGTCTTAGCGTGATGATATATGGCCTATAGCCTTCCTCGATTAATGAATTATCTAACACTAAAAGAAATTTTCAAATCAGATCTGATGCCTGAGATTAGTCTCAATGACGAATGAGATGAGTCAAATAAACAAACTCTTCAGCTTTATACATTAGTAGGCATAAGATTGAAATAAAGAAAAAATGTATGCTTATCTTTAACATACCTCAATACTGTGGTCACCGACGTCCACTGGTACAAATGAAATAGTATATCGTTTGCTGGGTTCATTTTCGCCTACTGTTTCTTCAGCTGATACCTAAATGATAAATTTTGAATCGTGAAAAGGTATCTACAGTAAAGTTATTAATGTGCATGAGTACACCTCGTATTGCTGGACATCCTTATTTTAAGAGGACACGGATATTATACCTGCCACACGTGTCTGGCAATTTTTGCCGTTTTGAGACATCGCTTGTCTCGGTGTGCATCACGATGTTTTCCTTCACCGTCAGCACACGATAATTCTATCAATATGCACATTAGATCAGAAAACTGTTTGAATGGCGCAAGCTTTTCGATCAGGATTCGAGTGAATTAAAAGATTAGATTTGATATTTAGATTTAATGGATGGTTATGACTGATTAATGTATATTAGAATGATAGATAGATAACACTTTATTGCTCACAAAAATAGTTACGAAAATTCGTAGGTATAAAGTACTATACTTATTTATAATATAGATAATTGGTAACACAAACGGCGGCTTTACCGCTAAAAGCGATCTCTTCTTGACAATCTGACTTACAGGCAATTTCTATAATATCTGTTATTATACGGTGAAAGAAAAAATTATACTCATGGACAGCAGATTACAGTGTAATATAGTGTAAAATAGCATAAACATTATTACTTAGGAATAGGATAATATTTTCCTGAGTAAATTATTAAATATGGCAAAAGATTTAGTTTTTCAGACATATGTGAGCAAAGAGTTCCAAAGGAAGACAGACTGCGTGGTGAAGGAGTTGGTGTTGTGTATATGTATTGGACTATTTTGTGATTAAATATATTTTTGTATGGTTTACCTGTACAGGTACTGGTCTTCGCGCCGGCCCCAATACTTCGACATGTGGCGAAGCGGGCGAGTCCACGCTGAATGTGTACGCGTCGCCCACTGACACCTTATCCGGGGACTCGCTGGATCCGGCTCCGATTACACGCGCCGGCGCAGATATGTGGCATACGAACGGACTGCCTGGTTAAACAGATATGATAGGTAATTAAACTTAAAAAATAATTATTATGATCCGCACATCCAGTTACAAATAAATATTCATGATTATTGCACATATATATAAAAGTTAGGTTTTATAAATAACGATTAAGATTTGAGTAATTCTGAGAACAACGAGGACTATATTAAAAAGATTAGTAGGTACATAGAGGTAGGTAGATTTAAAAAACGGGCTAAAATCTGTTTAAATTTTATTTTATATAAGTATGCATCATTAGATATGGTAAAAATCATAAAATAATATATTAATGCAAGTTTACTGATATAATGGACTTGTTTAAACAATTATCAAAAATGTGTACTTATATTTAGATCCTTTATATATCAAATCAAAACCACTCATTTGTACATTTTAATGCTAAAGTATTAAGATAATTGGTACAGTAGTTATAATTTTAAAAAAGATGAGTGAGCAATATACTTTTCAACACACTTGCTCATAAACTGGCTCTATGGTCACCGCAATTAGGCACAGAATGACACCCATAATCAAACTGTGACCAAAAAAAATTATAACTCACTAGTGAGTTATAGTTTTTTTTTTAAACTTTATTGGTTGAGTTGCTTTGTTCTTAAAGTTTTTATTCAAAAAAAAAGATCTTGTTCTATAGAACAAATAAATTAATGTTCCTATTGCTTGCTCATTTCATGCAACTTCTTATTTAAATAGATAATTTTAACTCGTACGTGTTTAATAAATAAAACTTTCACTCATATATAACTTATTTTTTCTCTGTAATAAAAGAGAACTTTAAATTCCCCATTTTGTACGTGGCAGAATAGGCGCAAACCCTATGCGCGGAAAAAAAAACCTCATCCCTTTAGTCTGTGGCCGATCGCAATGCGCGCGCATAGGAAAACTGTTATCTACTAAATAAAATGAGTTTTTGTTGTTATTTTATTCACAAGTGTGTTGAAAAACGTCGTATAATACACGTGTGTATTGATGATTACCGTCCTCGGCTCTCTTAAGACCCTCGCCTAAGGCTCGAGTCTCAATGGCGCCTCGGCGGTAATCACTAATGTTACACACTAGTACCATAATGTACTATTATACTGCATGATTAATCAATTTTTCCGTTCAGTATAAAAAAAGACTACCCTCTCTTGGGCAATATAATAAAACAGATACACTGTAGTTTTTTTTTGTATATTAAATGAAATAAAAGTTACATTACTCTTGTAGAAAGACAAAAAATAATAATTTTCTTTCACTTTTTCCTATGGCTTGGCAAAAGTGTAGAAATGTCATTATGATAAATAGATGTCAACAAATCGAGATATCAAAAATATCGATTTTTAAATACGAGAATTGTGAAGCGGCGGTTAAAGCCAAAACCAGTGACGCAAAGAGTGAGTTTCGCTACTTTCAGATCAAAGCGCACGAGCCGAGCGGGCGAAGCGAGCGTGCCACGGCAGCGACCGGTGAGTGACAGAACCGATTATCACCATTTAATCATTAATAACCATTTAAACAATAGTTAAAGTCAGATGTGCCACTCGCCGGCCGCAGTCGTTAAGCAGTATCACTGCGGACTAACACGTCGCCGGCTAGAAGTAGGGAAGTATTTACACTGCTCGGTCTAAATGACTTTATCAATTTGACAGACATTCTTGGTCATGATTCATAATGATTGGCTCATATTAATACTGCCCGGTTCATAAAATATCTGTAACAATACACAAGGCTATACACAACAATAAAAAAGCCTTTTGTAAACACATACCCGGTACGTGATCTCCGTTAAAGCGCAGTTCGACAGTATGAGGTCTCGGATCGCGTGGCGTGAAACTAATAGCATATGTATGCGCCCCTTGCGCTGCTGCTGCTGTCGGTACTCGTCCGCCATTCACTGTAACCTCTAGGTTTCCGGGACCGGCAGCCATAGTTTCAACTATTAAAAGGAAGAAATCGATTTTCAACTATTGTTAAACAAAACATTCATTTGTCTGATGGCTTTCAAAAGACATTGTAAGACGAATTATAATAAATAAATTATGTATGACTCTAAATATGAATTCTTATAAATGATATTGTTTGGTTTAAATAGCATTATTTACGTTGCATAAGGGATAGCAGCGTCAGTTGAAATGTCGAGGAATACACAAGTCGCCGTTTTTTTAAAATCTACTTAAAATTACAGTCCGCAAATAATCGAATGCTATTGCAACGAATATATGATCTGGCTTTCAAGAACAACATAACCATTTGTTGCAGACTGTAATTTTAAATACATTTATAGAAAATGGTGATGTGGGTATTCCAATAAAATCAGTACTTGTTAAATAAAACTGCTTGTGTGTGGAGAGGTTGATCATTAATTAATTTTACCTAGAAATGTAACTGGCTTCCCAACGGTTCCATGTGCGACATCTTTTACTCTTATTGCTGTTACGTCAAATACCTGAAAAACAATGAAATCTATGAAGAAATATACCAACATAATATATCTGAGAACAATTCTTAATCAAATAATATAATGTTAGTTTTTTTCCTCTCTGTACTCAGTGTTGAGTATCTCACAGTTTCTTACAGAATAAAATCTAAGAAGTATGTAACAGGCACGCCCAATGATGCGTTCCGTCTGTAGAGATGAAAAACAGTCAGTTTTTAATATTTGTCTATGGAACCACAAAAATACAATAATCGAAAATAATGGAGTATTTATATATTATCTTAAAAACTACTCAACGAATTTTGTTCAAATCGATTTTCGTAGAATATATTTTTGAAGTTGCCCCTACATAGTCCAAAGGAGTTGCCATTCATTCATCTCTTTTTTTCTACCTTTATATTTGTACCCGTCTCAAATCTTCGTGACTTTCATCCCTCCTTATTATTACATGCTCATACCACCTTAGTCTTCTACTTAATTTTTCAGTTGCAGATGCAACTTTCAAAGATTACTCTTATTTACTCATTTCTCACCTTATCTCTTTGGACCTTGCAGACCTGGGCCCAACTAGTATTGTATATATTTTTTGTATGTCTCGGGAATATTTGGCGTCTGCAGTTATTGCACAGCGCCATCTATTGGCTTTTAACTGTTTCATTACAGAACCCTAAAGAGTGTATTATGATAAAATACCTTCAAATGAAACGGACTCGCAGGTATAGGTACGGAGTTGACGAGCACATTGAGCCGATGTTCGCCCACCGCTCGCGGCACGAACTCCGCCCGGAAGACGCCGGGACCGGCTGAGGAGACGGCTGCTGGCACCGAAGCCCCATTCGGACCTGTTCGTCCAATGTCCAACGCTCAGCTCACTCCACCTCGCCCTAACCCTATCCTCCTAATTTACCCCATTTATTTAGTGCTAGCTGTTTTTTAGTTGTAGCTGTATTTTATTTTGTTCTAGTTGTATTTTTATTTATTTACATGAAAATTTGACCATTTTGAATTTTAGTATATATGAAATATGCAAGTGATCATGTAGCTTTATAAATAGTCTCTTCATATATTGTTTAAGTATATATAAATGAACTTTCAATACCTGGCTAGTGGGAATAATTATATGATGGATATGTACATCATTTTATATTTAAAGAAATTACATACAAATGAAATACTTGTGTTACACTTTTTTAAAGTCTGTGTCATTAAGATATAAAAATGTTTGAATTTTCAAGAATACTTTTTTTAAGAGAATCTATAATTGGATGTTAAATTGAATTATGAATGATTTGGAAATTGATGATATATGTATATATTAATTAGATAACTGAGTTTGTTTTTATTTTAAACATTTCCTTTTGGTTGAAGATTTTTTAAAGTTTGGGAAACTTTTTGTTTCTTGTGTTTTTTTTTTCTATAAAATCCTATTCATTCCCCAATGTTAGGAGTTAGGGCGAAGCGGATGAGCTTTATATAAAACAGTAAATTATGAATGTTATACAATATGTCGTCATGTTAAATTGAGTATTCTCTATAATCTGAAATAAGTGGACTAAACATTTATATTTTATGTTTACTTTTTATTAAAATTTAAATGAGAGTTTGACATATTCTATGGTTAATAATAATTGCTTAAATATTTACGGTCGTATTCATAGAGGGTTAGAGAAGGTTTGAAAGCTCCTTTAAGAACCATAAACAAGTGTTACAACTACTCTAACTCTTTGTGAATAAGACCATTACTAAATAGTACATAAAATTAAATACATGAAATGTTAGTGATATTAAGCAATAGGGTGGATTTGTTAGTACTGCAAAGCGACAATGAAACTATATCTAAAATTACGACTATCTTTTTTTATTCTTTTTCAGCATTTTCATTTACTAAACTGTGAATTGCCCAAAACCCTATTGTGCATTGTTATTATGTAGATTGTTCTTTAGACCCAAGATTTTTAGAAATTCTCTCATCTGTACCACCCTGCAAAAAGAACCAAAATATTTACATGTAGTAAGTACATCGTTTTATTATTATAATTTATATCAATTTTAAAAATATGAGAAATAAATATCTTACAAAAACTGATTAGATAGATACAGTTTTAAATATATATGCAATAAGATAAATATTGTAAACAAAGCAAATAATGTTAGTTATAAGGCATAATGAAATATATTTTATTCATAATCATACAGTACGCGGCACGCAACTTGGCCACGTTTTGGCGTAGTGGGGGTAAGTTCGCGCATGGCATGTTCAACACACGTATAAACGTTGTGCTTGTTTAGTGTCTGTGAATAACCGCTTGGTGTGATGCCGCACTGCATTCGCATCATGAAAACTCTGTCCGTCTCTCTCTTGCGTGGACAAGCTTACGAATGTGAACGAGATAGTTGAGTAGACTCATCCCCGCGTCCCGATTGACAACCTAAGAGACCTAAAAAACGACTTTTGCGCATCTAACGACTCTTGCCAAGTTACGTGCCGGGGACTGTACAAACATAATTTCAAAACAAATGATTAAAGTATAGTTTATAGTTATTAAATAATTGACATACCCTCAACATTAACTTCAATTTGGTCAAGTGAGGCCGTAGGGTGGTGGAGTGTGAGCGCTGCAGGCTGGTGCAAGGGCGCTGGGCCAGGGAGGGTGACGCGTGTGCCGCCGCCACTTCCTTCAGACACCGGGATTACCAAAGGGCAGCCTGGCACTCGCATCTGTGTTCATTATACATATCTTATACTAATATATAGAGCTAAAGAGTTTGTTTGCTTGAATGCGCTATTCTCAGGAACTACTGGTCGGATTGTAAAATTCTTTCAGTGTTAGATTCATCGAGCAAGGCTATAGGCGTATAGGCTATATATCATCAAGCTAAGACCAATAGGAGCGGAGCATCAATGAAGAATGTTTCAAAATCGTTTTTTTTTAAATATACATGGACGAAGTCACGGGCAGAAGCTAGTTCACTCATAATACATATCCTTATATATTAAGCCATTAACACCAAAATGTCTTAAATTATAATTATTTTATTGATCAAAATAACAACTATTTGGGTCCAACTTTGCTTACAATAAGTCAGGAGTAATAGCTCGATATAATAAGTAATTACAAAAACTAAGCTTGTCTCAATGTTCCAATACTGTTGTTTTTAAAACAATAATCTTTGTAGTATATGTGCCGGTCCATCTCGTTTATCGGAACACAGAGGTACTGGGTTAAATTCCATGCATGGTTATATATCATAAAAAAACTTTCTATTATTTACTTTGGTTAGAGTGTCGAGGAGCACCCCAGAGTCAGTAATTATATATATAATATATATTATACAAAACATAAGCATAATTTGCCTGGCTTAGAAATATATAATTTATGTGTTGGTCTACTGATTTATTAATTACTAGCTGCATCCGCCGCTTCACCCGCGTGGTGATGGAAAATCGTTATATTTTGGATAATTCACACTATATCTTTAAAATTATAGCCTATGTGTTATTTTGATGTGTAAGCTATACTACTGGAAAGTTTCATCACAATTGATTCAGTAGCTTTTGCATGAAAGAGTACCAAACATACATCCATACATACATTCTTACAAACTTGCGCATTTATATTTTTTATAAAATTTATTTCATCACTACATGATTCCAAGCATATAAATATGCAATTTGCTCCCCTTGGTGAATACTTTAGTTTTGTGCCAACTCATATTAGGGGCCAGCCATAAATGCACACATTAAGGGCAGGGGAAGTTGATGACATTGTGTGACAAAGAGTGGTAGGTCTTAAATTTTGTGACATCACATTTCAAAATCTAATAGATTTAAGTTTTAAAACACAAAACTTGAGCTATTAACGTAAAACATCAAATAAGTTCCAATTCTATCTGTATGAGCAGTGTTTAAATTATTGAAAAACACTTAATATGGAAATAAAACTGATTATGGAACTGCTATTTTAATTTAGTAATTTCTTGATGTAAAATTTCAAAATATGTGATGTCACACTAAGAAGGGGCTCTCAAAATGTGACCAACTGTGACAAGGATGGAGGAGGGGTAAAAAATCATGAAATATAATTTGTGAATGGCTCTTTACAAACATAATCTTATTAACAATTGGTTATAAATATACAGAGGAGATGAAGATTAATATTACCGGGGTAAAAAGTTTCCATAATTTAACATTAAATATGATTTTGATGAATTAGTTTAGTTTTATTAGTTATCAGTTAAAATTGCAAACACAACACAAGTTTAATTTATTAAACTAATGTACCAAAATAAAATTTACCAAAATTGTATTATTTCTTACCTTGTTAAAAGACACATTTATCACATGGTCACAGGCTTCTGTTGGTGTAAATGACACTGTAAATCTAGCATTTCCCTGAAACAATATTGCCATTATTAATTCAATTTTAGATGACTATATTTTTTCTAAATTCAAAAAGATTTTATCATAACTATTATGTTTATTTCATTATGTTCTACGGCAGTGGTCGGCAAACTTATTAGCCAAAGAGGCAAATAGAAACATTACAAGAATTTTTAAGAAAATTGGGAGCCAAATCTGCTTGTTTAGTTAACTTTTATTACACTAAATAAAACTGAATTTCATACTTAATAAATATTTATTAATGCGAACAATGTGCTTGCATCTAAGTCAGGTTTGTATGTTGTTGTTATTAATTTTAGACATAATTCCAAGTTCTCATCAACAAGATTTATTATTGCGCCTTCCATGTGTATTTGTGCCAGAGCCGCACTGAAGGAGTCAAAGAGCCACACTTTGCCGACCACTGTTCTAGGGTAAAAAATCTAAGGTAAAATAACAAAATATTATATTGCCCTAAAATAGACTTAAAAATAAGATTATAATAACATATATACTATAGTTTCCAGTGATATCATGGTTTAAATAAATTAAATACCACATCACTTTTAAACTCACCTGTGGATGGACTTGTGTGGGTATGTTCAACCCTCTAGCAGCAACAGTGATTTCTAAGTTACCCTCTCCAGCCTGTGCAGCATCAACTGCCAGTTGTACTGGAACTCCGACACAAGCTGAAGTTCCTCCAGTCACACTGACTAGTTTACCATCATAAGCTTTGCAGACAAATGGGGTGCCCTGAAATGGAAAGATGATTATTTATAATTACACATAAGTAGCTGCATAGGAATTAAAAAAATGGAATAATTTTGTGGAAATGAACTCACATAGGAAAGATCTAGTTTAAACAATCATTTTGAGATGTTTGTTTGTTATTTTTATATTACCTTCTTAAAAGTAAAATAAATTATAATCAGTAAAATAATAACACCATCAGTATTTGAAATTTATCAGTTTTAGTCTAGTGTCGTATAAAGACATCACTTTTTAGTGATAACTGATAGTCTGCTGTTAGGTATGAATTAGATTTTAAAAATTTAAAAATTGAGATGAAGACTTGTCTTGCTACATAAACTAACGATATAACTTACTGGTACAGGTTGGTTATTATAATGTGCAGTGAGCGTATGAGGTCCCACATTCTTGGGTGTGAAACTGGCCACCAGTCCCGTCACTGCATCTCCAGTGAGTCTGACGGGCACTTCGCCTCTAGGTCCACGTACTGTGACCGTTAGTTCTCCACCAGCTGAACCTTCTACACGCACTGAACATGATGCTAATTCCCCAACTTGGATCAACTCTAAACAATTTACACAAAACAGATAAAAATTATAAAACAATTCAAACTTCACAACAAATAAATACAATTGCAGCTGATTAATTCATAGTGACAGCCAATGGTGACAGCACTGACAGCAAATGTCAAAATTAACGTTACATTCTCCTATTAATTATTCTGTGCATTCGTTACAGAAATTAGGGAAATACTAACATGACAAGTCGTGCAGAGCCAAATTTACAAATGATTACTGGAATAAATTACATCTATTACATTAACGAACTCTGTGATCTCAATCTTGCTCATTAGTCCGAATACTTTATTAAATATAATATACCTACAACATTTATTATGTGGGTGATAGATGTGTGGCAAGTATGCTTAGTTACGGTGCGACGACCTTTTCGTCCGTTTCCCACCACGTGAAATTTTAGAACAAAGAGTACATTGTATATATCAAGATTTTAGAATCAAAGGATATCGTCGAGCTATAAGTACGCATACTTGCTCGCACGTGTAACCAGCTGAGGTGTTTATGTTTCTAATCACCTCTGACCATTGAGGTATATTATATGCAGTGTGACCAGATTTTATTTGACGAATCTACTGCTTGTGGAGGTTAAAAACTACTGAATTCTACCAAAAGAGAACAAGAAAATACTAAAAATCTACTAGATTGTTTGCTGTCGTGTTACAACGTAAAACAATAATGTTTTATTGATTAAACGATAAAATAATAAAAACAACAAAGAAACTACCATTAATTAAAGAAACCAATGGTTTTTTTAATTAAATTTTACAATTTAATTAAAAAAAATACTTTGGTTTCATTAATTATTTAGATAAAAATATAATTAAAAATTACATTACATTCCACATTTTAACGTAAGTAACTTGCATACCTGAGAAGTGTGTTTGGTATTTTTATGAAAGATGGAGTAACATTGGTATAACAGGTGATGCTAGTGAAAGCAAAAATTAAGAAAGGTTTGCTAAAGTCAAAGTAGTTTGGGCGATACATTGATGTTAAAAAAACGATGTTTCATTTGCATCGCAGGAACAAGCGTCAAAAGTTTATGTAAATGGTGATAAAAAAAACCGACTTTAAAAACTAAAAAGTATAAAATAACTTATTTCTAAAGCTATTATTATTAATATATAATATCTTAAACATCTTAAAGTCGGTGCTTAGTTATTTTCAAAATATAGTCATTTTTAGTTTTTACTTTGCACCGCCTTCAAGATGTTTTAGATATTATATATTAATAATAATAGCTTTAGAAATAAGTTATTTTATACTTTTTAGTTTTTGAAGTCGGTTTTTTTAAACGAAGTTTTTTTATTTTATTTGTTACTTTTTAGTGTCTAGATATGTATATGTATGGGTAGCCCTACGAAAAGTGCAGCGCTCCTTAAAAAATATAGGTCTCAAGAAACGGGAACAAAAAATGTTCGTAAAATGAATACTACTGAGCCAAACTATGTTAATTTTTTAGGGGACCTAATGGCAACTATTCCGCATCAGATTAAATAAGAATCACGTAAATCGGATCATAAATCTTAGCGTAATCGGTGTACATATGGAACGGAATAGATTTTTTTCATAAAAAATATTCATAAAATGAATACGGGGCCAAACTATGTCAGATTTTTAGGGGACCAATTGGAAGCTATTCCGCGTCGAACAAAAAAGAATCACGTAAATCGGATCATAAATCTCGGAGTAATCGGTGAACATACATAAAAAAGAGATCCCGACGAATTGAGAACCTCCTCCTTTTTTTGAAGTTGGTTAAAAACATTGATATATCGTTCATAAACATCGATATTTTTAACATCGATGTTTCACTTTTGAAAACATAGATATCCTAACATCGATGTTTTTTATGAGCGATGTTTCATCCCTAGATATGCCAAAAAAGCACTAGAATAACTGAAATGCGTGAATTCTACTAAAATCTACCAAATAATTTTTACATACTAAATTCTGTTGCCAGTACCTCAAAATCTACCAAAAAAGTAGAAATCTACTAAATCTGGTCACGCTGATTATATGATCTAAGCCTCTGACTAAGGAGCAAAGAGTACATTGAATAATATAAAGAATGGGAACTGAAAGGGGCTTAGCGCTGTGCAGTGTTATTTTCTAAAAATGTGCAAAATTACTATAAAATGAATAATAGTTGTAGGATATTGATAGTTTTTGAGTAGGTAGTATATGTTTTGTGAAAAATATGAACTGTATAGACGAAAATGGTCTTTCTAGTTTTCATAAAAATCGTCCGTTAACTGGCGTCAGATGAAGCCTGCAATACAACTTCGAAGATTTATACGTCAGAATTGGCTATATGGACTAAAGATGACATTGCCTGCCCTCGTGGCGAATTCGACTATTACTACTCACCGCTAAATAAAATTGTAATCGATTGTGAAAATGTGAAAGCGACTGAATAGTTGGTCCTTAGATCCTTCTTCACCAGAATAAGCTAAGTTTTATTAAATTTGATAAACATTGCACTTTCTATAATGTGGAATACTTGTATGGTATAGTTTTGATATTTACGCAGGCGAAGCCACCTGCAAAATCTATAGCTAGTATTTAGATACTAATGATATATACCAATTTGCGTAGTATCTATTGTAATCCTTTGTGCTGGCACCACATCAAAGATGAATGGTGACGAAGGCACTGGTTCGCCATTGAATTTTATATCCACTCGATGTGGCGTAGGTGTTTCTGGTCGCCAAAAAACTAAACAACGTCCACCACCCACCACCTAAAAAGTAAATTAAAAGTTTTTTTTTTTTATATTCATGGTTTGGCAACTAGTCTACTAATGTGCTGCCGCTCTTTAAAGGGAAACTGGAACCTGGTCATTGCCGGAACACAACTAAAGGTTGTTATGGCGGCATACCCTGGGTCAGGCGTGTTAGCCATCCAGACGGGCAAATACCCTCCCACCAGACCGTGGGCTATTTTGTCGCCCTTGTGGCCGCAGGAAATTGTATTCTTTCTCCTGCACTGACTAAAAAAATATATTGTGTGTATCATCTCTTAGTTTCTGACTATGGAATTGTGTTTATAAAACTTGCCTGTACGTGGTTTGGCACTTCTCCTTCATTTATTGATATTTCGAGCTGGCCTTCCCCAGCAGCACTTGCATCCACTGCAATGTTTAAAGGTTCTTAGATATATTTTTGATAAAAAATTCGGTGGTATTATAATAACAAAGTTATTTCTTATAATATTCGTTCTGATTGAAAATTGAGATTACATACCTCTAAATTGACATTGTTGACCAACGACTGCATTTCCAATGTCTGTGACTTTGATTAAATTCGCGTCGTATACTTTCGCCACTAATGGCCCCGCAGCTAGCTTATCTTCCGCTATTGAGACCTGCAGAAAAGTCGAGATTAGACTGAAATATAAAATTTAATTCTTTAAATTTGCATTTCGAGAAATGAATGCAGGGTTTTGTTCTAATGCGAGCAGAAGTGAGCAGAAATACTTTCATTTCGAGAAAAGTTATTAGAGATCCGATAAAGAAATAATTATTCATTATTGGTCTTTCGACTCTCGAACTCGCCGATGTACCGCACTAAACACGCTAACGTTGAGTTCACGGTAATCCCAGGGGACCAAGTTAGTTATTTACGGCGTGCAGCCGTAGCGTTGTCGTTGCTATATCCTTAGCAAAACAAGATGTCCGCATATTCTTTGATGGTAAATGAAGCCATGGTGGTTGCAAAGCCGTCTAATAAAGAAACGATCAAAGTCGAGTTTACGAGCCGAGTTAGAGAAGGAGAAATACGAAACAATCCAAAAGCAAGTCAGGTACCAAAAACTAATCGGATATTCACTAAAAGAACGAATAAGGTGTCTAAAAAGCAACGAAAGGTACGAACAGACTGATTAGTAGTGAATAATAGCATTGAATATAATTTCATAAACGTTTATGTTCAATGTAAAAAACCCTACACTGTAATGAGCAAGTGAAAAAATAATATTATTCCCGGAACCCGTACACTTAGTTTCCTTGGTCTGTTAATAACATTGTAAATTATGAAAATGAATATATCTTTAATTATTATACCTCATTTTTAAAAAGTGTACAAGTTTTATAAACGATATGCAATTAAAATTCATTAGCGTTTTTCGACATATATACAGAGCTTTCTTCATAAGAATTAAAAACACTAGAATATTTTGGGGGATTTATCTCTAACTTTTAAAATCTTCTAATTGATTGATATTTATTAATTGCGAATTAATGACTAGAATACTCAGTACCAATCTTAACTTAAAATAATAAAATTGTCTAGTTAGTTTTTTATCATTTATGTTTAACGTGGCATAAGACGTCACGTAAAGAAAAAAAGTTAAAAAAATCAGATCATGTCAAACTATAATACACTAAAGACAATTCGAAGGGACATTGATATAGTAATATTTCAGTAAAACATAATTACCTAGCAGCTCAATGTATTTGAAAACTAATAAGTATTAAAAATAACTCTTAAAAAATTAATTCGTTTATTAATCATGTTAAATCCCTGATTACTGTGTTTTTAAAATTTTAATAGGTAATTTAGGTATACAATGTTTAGGAAAACAAGATTAGTTTCGTCAAATAAAGATGTAATGCGTCAAAACAAAAGTAGTATGAACAATTCTTTATGGCTAAAGCCCAGTGTATGAAGTACGTTATCTAACAGTATATTTATAATATTCAAGCCAATGACTGTACCATACCTAACAATATATTGAATATTTAATTATTAATACATGTACCTAGGCGTTTGCTGTTGAAAAATGGCATATCCTTATTAGTTTATATCTTTTGCGTAAAAAATTCTTGATATCTCTGTGTCAGTTGATATCACGTTGTTCTCTACAATTCGTTACCCATTGCAAAAATTATGCAAATAAAGAAACATAATTCGGCAGACAACACACTCATCGTATATCCCCAAGTTAAACAAGTTACGCTTGTGTTTTGGGTAATATACAACGGAACATTCTGGGGCCGATCCCAGACACCCAGACCATAGCAAATAACGGAAAGTTTGTTTACGAAATTTATCATGACAGAAATCAAACCCGAAGCCTCTGCGTTGAAGTGAGGTCAGCCGGCAAAGGTTTGGAGCCATGTGCCATGCGCTGTGGAGCCATGCTCCACAACGACGATAATCTTAAGACGATTTCATACTTTTGTGAGGCGGTAATGTCTCGCAAGAAGGTCGCCGAGAGAGAAAGGGCCCGGCACTTCTCACCGCGGTTGGTCATCATCTCATTAACTGGACCCAGTATGGTACGAAAGGTATGCACCCTGCGCATCAAAACAAAGGGGTCGTCATTTTGTTGTGATTTTTAATAAAATTTCGTAGTTATTCGTAGTAAAAGAACACTTTAACTATGAAAACTGTTAAACTTTTCACTTTATTCTTTGAAGACACTTATTCCGTGAAGTCGTAATAAGATATTGGCTGAAGACTGTATAAACTTGCGGAAACAGGGGGTAAGTTTAGAAAGTTAGTCTAGAACTAATGAAGCTGTGGACGGCTTTGATAAGGAACGTCTGGTTATTTAAATTCAATATTTTTAAACCGTCACTGCACTTAGAAAAACGATAGACGTATAATTTAATAAGGCAGAATCGTCTCTGCGACTTCGCTTGACTCTAGATCCATACCCTACAAACAATTTCAATATATAGACAAAATATTTCACAATGAATTATTAAATTGAAATGAATTCTGATAAACTTATCTTTATTCTGTTTAGACTAGCATATTTTCTGGGATAAAAAGTATACGAGTGTCACCCCCGTCATTGAAAGTACATAATATATATTAATAAATCTTATTTCGTAATTTTAGCAAAAGCAAAATAATACTGTTAACTATTTGATTACTTTATGTTATCTCATAGAAGTATCTTATGAAAAAAGGATCGTAATGTATGCGGCTGTGACCTTTTCAAATCGAGAAATATATATTGCAAGGCGTTGTTACGTTGAGTCATTCAGGACCATTAAGGTAGAATAATTTCCATAATGCTTTCTAAGTGCAACTTGCATGTTTGTTATCCATCTTACTTTATCTAATAATGTTCTAAATGATATATATAGGTACATACATTTTCTAAAATGATGATGATATCTAAAATGAAGCTGTTAAGATCCAGTTTTCTTTATGGATTGCATAATTTTGCAATACCTATTTATACATCTCACTAGGCCTTGTAGACTGTCTCATCATCTGAACTTGTAAAGCCTTTAAATTAAAACACTTTTAAATAGTTTTTAATGGGATAGCTTCAATAATATCTTAGAATAATAACAAAATTAATAGTCACATTAATAATACATTTTTGACACATAAACGTTTTGCTCAAATCTTAAACAACACTCTTTAAAGTATTTGTTATTTAGAAAGTAAGAGATTTAAAAATGGTGACAGTTGCCTATGCCTCCAACACTAGGGGCGTTGTCAACGCGTTGCTGGCCTTGAGAGAATTTTTTGACGATATGAGTAGATACAATTAGAATTCAGGATATTTCTTATGAAACTTACATCAATTAGATGTGTGCCGACTTCCTCCGGCGTGAATTCGATACGGTAAACGCCAGGTCGTTCTGCTACATCCAGCACTCGAGCGACGACTGGTCTCCTAGAAGGCGCTGTGACTGTTACGCCCACCTATAAACAACAGAATAATTATGGTATAGGTATAGAATTAAATACTTTTTAATTTGCATAGATTATCATCTCAAGTCTAGTTTTGATCATGAGTATTTTTCTAAAACACAGGTCTAAGGCTAGGCACAGGGCCACCGGTGGCTAGCGCACAGGTGGGTTTCGCGCATTTCAAAATACTTAAAAAATACCTTAGATAAGAAGCTACAAATTTGGGTGAATTATTTTTTTGATAACAAAACGACTCTCATAGTAAAAGTAGAAATCGGCCCGGGGGCAGTTTTTACTTAGAAACCCTGCTTATAACCCTTTGTTTTTATGTAGCATTTTTGTACGATAAAATATAATACATTATTTAAAATAATTTGAATACTGTATTTTTTGTACATAATATTTAAAATTAAATGTAACTATTAGTACAGTAATACCCCACTTTACATGAGGAATGCATCCCAGACAAAATCGCGTTAAGCGAAATTTGCATATAGCGAGGTAAGATGAAATAACAAGCCAAATAAATAATTAAAATGCTTTTAATGCAAAAATGAAACAGAATAACCTTATTCATTCTTGTACATTTTTATTTATTTATTTAATCCTTAGAATTTTATTTTATTTAGTTTTAGTATTTAATTTTAGTTTTCTATCCTATAGTTTAGTTCTATTAACTTGAATAACTGTAAATTAAATTCGTCAACATCCTTAGAATTACATGAGAAATAATTATATAATTAATTTTTTGAGTAGCATTTTGTATTCTTGAAAACATCTTTTGCAACAAATAACACTGTTTTGTATTGCTTGCCCAACACTTTTAGTAGTTGAAATTTTATAAATTGAAAAGATTCGCGCTGTTATTGGCTAGCACAATCACGCCACGAAGCGAGTTAATGGACTAATCAAAAAATCCGCCGAAAATTAAAAAAATAGCGCGAATTTTAAAAATCTTTATAATGAATCTGCGCTATGTGGGATCACGTAAAGCGAGGTATTGATCACTATTATAATATTCAGTGTATAAACAAATCACAGCTTTGAGTTTTTAGAAGAACGGATGGGGTACCTATCAATCCTTTCTTAACATCACGTTTAATTTTTCACACATCGTCAAGAGCTTTGTACAGGGTTTCTTTCAGCTCGTGAATCTAGCTTAGTCTCTGCATACCCCGATCAGGATTTGAACCTACGTCATTCAGGTGACCCGCGTGCCACCCGCAATGGCACTTGCAATGTCACAACGACTCAACAAGGAAGAATTAAATTATTTCATACCTCATTTTTGGTAAATGTCGTACTGCCTGGCGAAGTAGATATTTCAAAGACGGCCGGCACTCGCGCTGGTATAAGCCTAGTTGGCTCCCCACCGCCGCCGCCCGCCGGCCCAGCCATCACCTCGACCTTCCAGGGAGAGCCTGAAACGAACAAATTCATATTACACATACTTGACGGTTTGAATTAACTTTTTATAAATTAGTACATTTTGTAAATGGATAATCCATGTCGAGTTTTCTATAATATTATAATAGTAAACTCGACATGGATTACCAATTAACCAGATTGTAAATTAGACACATATTTATAATAACACTATATCTCGCTGAAAGAATTAAAATTAGATTTGTTTCATTAGGCAAATTAGATTATGCTCGCATATAATAAACTAAATAGAATAAATAATTAAAATCAAGAAGTTGGGGCTTAATAATAAAGTTAACATTACTCATGACATCTTTGTCTTCCGTGATCACGGCAACTGAAAAGTGGCCGAAACGTCGGGAACAATATTAAACAAAATACCGTGTCTAAACCGTTAAAACGTAGTTTTAATTATAGGTACTAGCCGTGAAAACTTACGAGATACTATGCATTAAATTTATTTCACAGGAATAAAGAACCTTTAAGAGCTACTACTCAGATATCCGATACACGAATTTTAAATAGTGGGTGGTGTGGGTAAGGGGGAAGAAATACCCTTTCTGCAACCCTCATCGTCCGGAACTCTTGAAATATTAATTTTTCATAAACATAACGTCACCTATTTTTTTCACTAATATTATTTTAACGGCTGGTGAAAGGTCGCAACCAGTGACTAGAACAGTGATTTAAGTTAATTTAGGTTGGCTATAGACTAAAGCAAACCTACTGTTAACCATTTATTTTATATACACGAACAGTTGCGAGTTGTGACGCCTTAAAAATAGTCTCGTACGAAACATTTGTTTAGCAGACGACTAACAAGATGCTTTCTTAATATGGCAATTAATCGATATATTAATGATAAAAAATTTAAATACATTGCAGAACAAATCAGTTTTTTAATAGGGGTTAAAACAAATGCGATTATGTTAAAAAAATATTGTTTCGTCTCTATTGGCCGCCATTTTGAAGATTATTATTTTTACTTCTGTAGTAACTGAATGTGCTCTATTGTGTTTTTCCTGGTTTTTTTCACGACTTGCACTGTTTTTTTGTTTGTTTATTTTGATTCTTTTCCTGTTGATTACTGGCTTTCTTTTGGAATTTGGTTGGATTGTTCAATTTTGGACCTATAATATAAGTACAATTATTTGCGAAAAAATAAGCGAAGTAATTCAAAAGTTTATCAAAAAATAATATTTAAAGAACTCCGGACCATAAGGGTTGCCGAAGGGTAAGTATAACGCCCCCCTCCCCAATCCTCCAAATACTACTTTAAAATTCATCCATTCAAAATCTATACATTTACTCTTTAAAGAACATATAAGGAAAGATTATGGTCAACTTTATCAACAGACTATGAAGTAGTCACAATGGCCGCTAATATTGTTTTGTGTCGGAGGAGGGGGAGATTTTGTTATGAGTCGCATCTAATTAACAAACCTGCAACGTTGGAGCAATTAACTAGCATCCGCCAAGTTATTGACGAGATAACCTAAAAACGATAAGTTATCGACAATTACTTTGACCTAATCAATTGCCCCAGAATTCGCAGAGATGGTAATTTGAATAGCATTATTTTTCATAAGTAATGAACAATACTGATTAGATTCATATTGCCATTTTGATAATAATTGCATACATACATACACATTATTACGCCTTTTCCCCATGGGGGGTAGGCAGAGACTATAGATCTCCACTTGCGACGATCCTGACAAACAACTTTCACTTCATCTACTTTCATTAACCTCTTCATAAATGCACGTTTATTTGATATGCTTTTTACCTGACCTCGTTTTAGCACTTCTGTTATTTGATCATGGTGTGTCCGTCGTGGTCTACCGGTACCAACTCTATCATTCACAATAGTGTCATACACTTGTTTTGTGATTCTATTTTCATCCATCCTCTCTACATGCCCAAACCACCTTAACATTCCTTTTTGAACTCTTGTTATTACATCTTCTTTCAATCCACATAGCTCCCTTATTACACTATTCCGTATTATATCATTCGTGCTTACCTCACATATCTTCTTCTCAAAGCTCTCATTTCAACTGCATTTATTCTATTTTGTGTATTTTGAAAATGAAAGTTAGAAAATGTGAACTTATTCAGACTATATTACCACGGTAAGTTACGCTTGTGATATAGGTAATATGTAACAGGACACTCTGAGGTTGATTTGAGTAGAGCTTAGACTAAATTTCCTCTACCAGGAAGCGAACTGGGAACCTGCGTCCCTGTAAACCAAACGCTCAAAAATATGGCTCGTGGACATTATGTTTTTAGAACAGATGTTTTTGGAATCAGTGTTGAGATATTGACCTCATGCACTTGTCTTCCCTACCATAAAATTTAATTTAAGAAAATATACTTAAATAATACTTTTTATTGTTTAAGTTTTTTATTTTCTTTTATAATTTACATTACCCATTAATCTATTCAATTATATATTAATTTTGTAAATTGTGTAAGTTTGATGTCAATAAATATTTATTAAATTATATAAATAACAAAAAGTAAAAATGAAATACATAAGAATATTAGAATTACCCATATTTTTGTCGTATTATGGACAATTTAATAAATTCTAAATGAGAAACACGAAAAAGTGTTCACGAAAACCACAAAAACCTTTCAGTTATCGTTCTTGTCGCTGACATTTTCTTGAGTGCTTACATTTCCATGTGGCATGATATATGGCCGTGCCGATACAAGTATTGACCGAAAAATTATTGCATATGTCCATATTTCACATACATCACTCGTGGGTTCTTTATATCTTTTCCTGAAAATTATTACTCAAAGATGATATATACTATTTTATCTTTTGGTGTCATAATAAGTAAGTAAGTTCTAGTGTTCCAAACATCAGTTTGCCTCGTTACCAGAATAACCAATTCCCGGTAAATTTCGTAAAGGTACTTTACGTTATTTGCGTTCCGGGCGTCCGCATAGAGTTGTTGTCAATTATCCATAGAACAAACAAATCATTAGAGTTTAATATTATACAACAAAGTTTCTGCTAATCAAAATAAAAACATCTAGTACTGCGAATGCCGATAGGCGACTTCTATCTGCTATTTTGTAGGAAAATTAAAATTCGTCTAAACCCTAATTACTTACAATCAAAACATAACTTTGTGAACTATTCGTTCCCACTTCAAATCCCTGTGAATCGATCAATCAAATCGACTAATTAGCCGTTATGACCAACTTTAGTACCCACATTCCCTACTTCGTATACACTCGCTTTTAGGTGAAAGTTTCACTGCACTATGAGAGCTTAAACGACAATTAACTCAAAGACCACTTAAAATGTATTATTAATTTTATAATTGAGAACTGAGGGCCAACAGAGGTCGTTTCCGCAGATTCATATGATGAAAATGTCAAGTACAACATAATGTGGAATTTTATGCTATGTCTTATCAGTGTATGTTGACACGTGTCAATTTCAGTAAGTGATTCTCTAAAGTCAACCGGTTTAGGCCCTCTGGACATTATCATAACTTATAATAATAGTGAAGAGTAGGAAGACTTGTCGTCAGTGAAAATTGAAGACGAGAGAACTCGCTGTAGACCTGCAAATAGGTGGATTGATCAGGTTGTTGACCAGCTGGAGCTCTAAATAAAATTATTCAGCCCTCCATAGTGCTCAATACCGATCTCGGTGGAGAAGAGCGATTATTCTTCTCTTCTCTTCTTCATCAAAGTCATGAACCTCAGCAGTGAAGGAACGACTTAGAACAATCAAAATAGAAAGTAATATTTTCAACTTATTATATATTGATACAACCGTTCGCACCACTGTATGACCTCTGCGAAGGCAGCAGAAGTCTACGCAATATCTGATTTCGTGTAAAAAAAGCATATAGTGCAAATCCATTGCTGAGAGCGGCCATAAAGATTGACATTATTGACGGCCTCTGTGGTTGAGTGGGCTAAGCCTTGCCTGCCTACCTCACTACAACGCAGAGGCTCCGGGTTTGATTATTAGCATGGTAAATTTCGGAAACGAACTTTCTTTTATTTACTATGCTCTGGGTGTTTGGGATCGGCGCTAGAGTAGAACGTTGTACATTACCCATAACACAAGCGTTACTTGCTTAATTTGGAGATTTACAATGTGTGTGTATGATGTCGATTTATTGTTATTACTAGGATTTGCCCGTGACGTCCTCCACGCTTGAGAGGTAATGTAGATTACAATTATTTTGTATTTAAATTCAAATTGTATAGGAGAGCAATAGGGTAATACGCCCAGTAGTTTTTACGTGCATCCCGAATCAACAGAAAATACAAAAAATCGAATAAACAAAAGACGACACTTTTACAATTTTGTAATATAGATGTCAAGAACAAACTTTATTTCATTGTGAAAATCTAGGGGTATATACTTTTTATAGCTTAAACTTGATAGGTGATAATATTTTTTAGGTTTTTGCGGCTGTTAGATCATATATGTAATTCAAACTACGTATTAATTATTATTTATAGTTTTAATCAATATGTGTATTGTATTGTGCGACCATGTTCATATAAATTATTTTAGTAAATCGTAAACATTATCCAAATAAAAACTTACGACGAGGTAACAGGAATGTCGCTAGTTTCCATATGCTAGTGGAGTACTCTTGAGGGAAAGCTTATAATGATATATTTTGACATACATTTCGAGACCTCTTAAATATTCATTCTTGCGGAAATATTTTGAGAGTGCTTACTGTTAAGGTAAAATAAATTATTCTCTGAAATTAACCATTTTGTAAGTGTACGTACAAATTTCGATAACAAAATATTTCAAATTAAAATTTATAATACTATTACTACTATCCTAATACCTTCAGACGTATAGTAAATAATTCTTAAATGTACGTGTAAATAGTAACGTGTTTCCTATCCATCTATTTATGTAATATTCCTTAATTCACTATAATCAATGAATTCCTGAATGTTTCATTTTCACACAAATGCTTTACTATCATTTTAAGATTATATTATATTTATTATGACCTACACTCCAAAGTTAGCAATAGCGTTTAATAATAGGCCGGTTGGGCGTTTGGCCATGCCCATCTCATGTACACCTGCTTCGTGTCCGGTCACTGGTCACTGGTCAGACGGCTCGACACGGCCCCATACTTGACACGGTTGCAAGTGTAACGGTACTCAATGTAAATATTAGCGGCTTGTAATACAAAGATAATGAAATGAATCCTCTTCATTCATTTAAAACAATTTGATTGAATAAGTTCTAAGTTATATTTTATTGCTTAGCAATATGTTGCGTGGCTTTAAAATTGACTTTCACTTTTATTCGAACTGGTTCGATATCTTATAATTTCCTTTTCAGGTTATATTTTTTGTTACTCATTTTAGTTTAAATTAAGAAGCCAGCAGCTTTACGACAAAAGTATTTAGTAAAGGTAAACCAACTGTTCATGCATAAATTGAACACAATGACCAGTATGTGGTTTGCCTTGCAGCGAAATATGTCAATATTCCGATGTGAGCAGACAAATGTTAAGCCATTAAGATAGTTGGTATGTACTTGGTGACATGTCTGCAACTATTTTGCCCTTGAAACGTAACGACTTGTTCTTACTTTAAATAACAACTCTTGCATCTTTTGAACATGTTTCGAACAGTTGGTAACATAGTATATTTTTGACAAGCTACTATTAAAATCGAAAGTAGCCCGCATAGACTAGTAAACAAGTGCCTTTTGGACCAACTTTTTTCAGCAGTCTCCGAAAATTATAAATGAGGTGTCATTCGATTTGGAATGGCACCTAGATGATTTTTGAGAAAAATGAAGTTCCGCTTGCAAAAATTGTAAAAGTTATTAACAATTAACTAAAAAAGGGGGTTTAGTTTTTTTTGCAAATATCTCAAAAACTAATAAAGATATTTCAAATTTGAAAACAGATTCGAAAAGAGGAGGAAATTTCTTAAAAAAAGTCTCGACTCCCAAAACTGTAAGATCAATATTTATAATTTTCCCAGAGGGATAAAAATACGCCCGAAAACGGGTACTCTGGCTTACGCAAGCCACACCCACATCGGCCCTTTAATGAATAAATATTGTTTAAATATACTAAATATGAAAATAAAAAATGAAAAAAATTCAGGCACTATCTGAATAGACGAATGAACAATAATCTGCTTGAATTTTTTTTTATAACAATTTTTCATTTAGTTATTCAATAGTTAATTAATAATTTATTTTTTTGTTTGAACATGAACATTGCAAGTGTGATAATTGTTAAACTATAAATTTAAGATTTTTTTTCTTTCTTGGAGCAATTCTTGAAAGGCTTTAGAATAGAAACCCGTTGGAAAAATTAGAAATAGTTTATTTTTCATTTTTTTTTCAAATTTGAAAAAGCTTTATTACTTTTTGAGATATTTGCAAAAAAACTAAACCCTCCTTCTTTTTTTTAGTTAATTGTTAATAACTCTTACAATTTTTGCAAGCGGAACTTCATTTTTTTCAAAAATCATCTAGATGCCATTCCGAATCGAATGACACCTCATTTATAATTTTCGGAGACTGCTGAAAAAAGTAGGTCCAAAAGGCACTTGTTTACTAGTCTAGCATTGTTTGATTGATTGATGATCGATTGATAATTAAAAAGAATTTTTTTAGACTTTATTTTCCGCAAAATAGTAAATATTTTACGTGAAAAACAACATGAAAACCTTTTTGTGAAATTGGATTTTTCGAGATAACACATTTTTCTCACAAAGACGTGATTTCTAAAGATGAAGAAGCTTCTCTTTGTGGCGTTGATCTTGGCCATATATGCGATGAAATAGATTATATCTCTCTTGATTAAACGGGTCAGAATCTTCGTGGTTACATACGTTGCCAAGTCATGACTTTTGACAACTTAATGCAATGCAAATCAACATACGTGTATGTATATATTAAATTAGATTAGGCTCCCTTCCCCCTTAGAGTAAATAATGACCATCAACGAAAAATAAAATAATTAAATTAACAAGTTGGGGGTAGGTTAAATAATATTTTTAACATTATTCATTCTAGCTTCACAAAAATCATAATTGAAAAGAAAACCGAGCAAATTTTACGGAGCTACTATTGCCAATAACCCACACCTGAAAATCAAATAAAATGCCGCGCTTAAAACCGTTACAATCTAGTTATAATTATGTTTACTAGTCGCGAAATTTTAAGAAATACTTCACATGTACGTTAGAACAGTAAAGTGACTACGACTATCATAAGTCTGCTACGTAATTCAGCTCTCGTGATATACCTAGGTATTGTTTCACAATATGATAACTGAGTTGAGAGACATGGCCACTTTAGTCCGAGCACTAGTTGAAACAAAAGGTGGTTATTATGAAAGCTATTACTTTGATTTATGGTCACGTCCTTGTACAATACACAACGTCGAACACCGGACATGTATCATTGCCCTCGGCTGATCGAGGTGTCCACTCGAGCACGGCGACTAACGGCTAGATAGCGTAAATAATGAGTACAGATTCAGTTATTGATTGCACACAATATCCACCGAACGGCATTTTATAACATTGAATAACGTTGATGGGAGTTATGTTGATTTGATAGGACAATTATATTGATGTTCTATGCTATAGCATAATTGAAATTGGTTAGATTAAGAACTTTTTGAGTATTTTAACATTAGTAAGTTAATAATATTGTTTACAAGTAGTGCCTATTATTGTACCATAATAATATTTGCGGGTAGTCGTGTTTACTAATTGGATATAAAAGCGATTACGCGTAGTTAAGAAAGATCATTCTCACTACGATTTTAGTCGAATGCTCATGTCATACGCACTAGCTTCTATGTTTGTTACTTTTACTTATTGTGCGAGAATCATAACTTATAATTATTTTTATTTGAAATTTGCGTTCTTTGTTAGGCAGTGAAATAAAACAGTTCTGAAATTTCTTCGCATCCTGTTATAGATATAAATCCCGCAATAACACTAACTGCAAATCACATAAATAAAAATCGAGAGTGTGATCTTAACGGTGTATTCGAAGAGTACCTACTAATGTTTGTTGTTCAATGTTTAGTTCGCTACAATGGGAGGCAAGGGAACTATTAGTCCAGCCCTGTGCGAGCCTGTCAGATAATATATTAATTTATCAGTAATCAGCTCAAGTAGCTTAGCTCTTTGAGAAACGCCAAACAACGGACTTTTACAGCATTTCAAAACACCAGATTTCAATAAACAGATCCGATTTTTCACAAAATCACATAATTCTCGCTTAAAAACAATCATTACTTTACAAATAATATTTATTATTAAGTATTATTACAGATTTTTAGAAAATAATTGCTAACAATAAATAAAACACCTCTACAATATTCCATCCAAAAACTAAGTGAGAACTTAAAGCGTTTTGCACTAATATAACGAATATGAAATGTACCAAAATAAAATCGGATCTTATGTTATGTCTTCCACGACCACTGTATCTAGACCTCAATTTACAAAGCGATTCTCTAAAATTTAAAAACTTCGTTTAAAAAAGCCGACTTCAAAAACGAAAAAACTAAAATGTATAAAATAACTTATTTCTTAAGCTATTATTATTAATATATATTATCTAAAACATCTTAGAGTCGGTGCTTAGTAATTTTCAAAATATAGTAATTTTTATGTTTTACTTTGCACCGACTTCAAGATGTTTTAGATAATATATATTAATAATAATAGCTTAAGAAATAAGTTATTTTATACATTTTAGTTTTTTCGTTTTTGAAGTCGGTTTTTTTAAACGAAGTTTTTACATTTTATTTGTTACTTTTTAGTGTCTAGCTATGTATGGGTGGACCCAAGAATGGTGCCGCGCTTCTTAAAAAATATAGATCCCAAGAACCGGGAACAAAAAAATGTTCGTAAAATTGACATTGTTATAGTTTTTTAGTTTTTAAGTTTTATGTTCATTATTACATTATGTTCTTCTTTATAGATTCTCTTCTTAGCATTAGTTTTTATATCAGTTTTTATTTTTTGTACATATTAATGATGTAGTTATTTATATATATTTGTTTGCAATAATTCAATAGTCATATTGTTTTGTTTTTGTTTTGTTTTGTGTTTTTTTCGTTTTGTCTATCCGTGAGTCACTGGAACGGCCCTAACGGAAGACCAGCGCTGGTTGAGCCAACCAGCATCATGCTGAGTTAGGACCGATTCAGAACTTCAATTTAAATGTATTATCTTATTTATAAGTACGTATTGGTGTATATTATGTGGTTCTGAATAAATATTTTTCTTTCTTTCTTTCTTTAAAACTACTGGGCCAAACTATGTAAAATTTTTAGGGGACCAATTGGAAGCTATTCCGCGTCGAATTAAAAAAAGAATCACGTAAATCGGATCATAAATCACGGAGTTATCGGCGAACATACATAAAAAAAAGCAACAAAAAAAAAAGATCCCGACGAATTGAGAACCTCCTCCTTTTTTTGAAGTCGGTTAAAAAGCGGACGCTTTAGAGTCCACTGCCGCCCTGAATACTAAAGAAAAATAGTATAATATAATACTAGATAGAAAATAAATAGAATGAAATTGGAGATGGTTTAATTTTGCAACGTAGATGTATATCTTTTTGAATCCCTTTCTCAGAGCCATAAAAAAGTGCACCTATTATAGCTATCCTTATAGGATTGTTTCAGTGGGATATGGTTTCAAAATTCACGCGAGCGATTAGCACAGATCGTTTTACAGCACGTTTCTTTAAGCAATGAAAATATTCTGCTCGACCGTAAATAAATTTCTAGAGAACGAGAAACTATATCAAGTTTCCGTATAAAACGATTAGGCATGATTAAGTTATATAAATTTAAAGCGATTTTGACAGGAACGTCGTAAAATATCAGTTCAATAGTCTTATTATGTAATTAGTAACTTAATAAAATTTATACACTTTCTTATTTTGCTTTCTAAATTATGATGCACATAGTTTTGTTGTTTAGGCATTCAAATGAATGAAAATGGAAATCGGACAGCGCACATACGTATTGTATATAACCAAGACAAGTAAATTGAGCTTGTGGCTTTTGTTAGTCGTAACATATTGCAGTGTGTTCCAAACACAAACAGCGTCAATCATAAAAGTTGTTTAATTTTTAGGTAATACTTTAAACAGTTATTTAAAGAAAGTTGTATTCATAAACACTATACTTAATAACCTGTTTAAACTAGCTGTCAGATTAAACAAACTTACCAAACTGTTTTACTCTATTAAGTAACAAAATGGCGGACAAAACTATTGTTGCTTTTAACAGCTGGTGTTTGATATTGTATGGGTGAGAAATGAGTACATAAGGGTGTCATTGGAAGTTGCACCCGTGACTGAAAAATTGACAGGAAGAAGATGAAGGTGGTATGGGCATATAATGAGAAGGGATGAAAATCACGTGACAAAAAGAATGTTAAACTACAAGATGGATGAGGAGAAATGTAATAGACTAGTAAACAAGTGCCTTTTGGACCAACTTTTTTCAGCAGTCTCCGAAAATTATAAATAAGGTGTCATTCGATTCGGAATGGCATCTAGATGATTTTTGAAAAAAATGAAGTTCCGCTTGCAAAAATTGTAAAAGTTATTAACAATTAACTAAAAAAAAGAAGGGAGGTGGTTTAGTTTTTTGCAAATATCTCAAAAAGTAATAAAGATTTTTCTAATTTGAAAACAGATTCCAAAAGAAGAGGAAATTTCCTAAAAAAAAGTCTCGACTCCCGAAACTGTAAGATCAATATTTATAATTTTCCCAGAGGGATGAAAATACGGCCGGAAACGGGTACTCTGGCTTACGCAAGCCACACCCACATCGGCCCTTTAATGAATAAATATGATTTAAACATACTAAATATGAAAATAAAAAAATGAAAAAATTCAAGCACTATCTGAATAGATGAATGAACAATAATCTGCTTGAAATTTTTTTTATTACAAATTTTCATTTAGTTATTCAATAGTTAATTAATAATTTATTTTTTGCTTGAACATGAACATTGCAAGTGTGATAATTGTTAAACTATAAATTTAAGATTTTTTTACTTTCTTGGAGCAATTCTTGAAAGGCTTTAGAATAGAACCCCGTTGGAAAAATTAAAAAATGTTTATTATTCATTTTTTTATTAATAATTTTCGTTGTTACAAAATTAAAAGTTTATAACTAAATGTTCAAGCAAAAAATAAATTATTAATTAACTATTGAAAATGAAAAATTGTTATAAAAAAATTTTTCAAGCAGATTATTGTTCATTCATCTATTCAGTTAGTACCTGAATTTTTTCAATTTTTTATTGTCATATTTAGTATGTTTAAATAATATTTATTCATTAAAGGGCCGACGTGGGTGTGGCTTGCGTAAGCCAGAGGCCGTTTTCGGCCGTTTTTTTATCCCTCTGGGAAAATTATAAATATTAATCTTATAGTTTTGGGAGTCAAGAATTTTTTAGGAAATTTCCTCCTCTTTTCGAATCTGTTTTCAAATTTGAAAAATCTTTATTACTTTTTGAGATATTTGCAAAAAAACTAAACCCCCTTTTTTTAAGTTAATTGTTAATAACTTTTACAATTTTTGTAAGTGGAACTTCATTTTTTTCAAAAATCATCTAGATGCCATTCCGAATCGAATGACATTCGAATCATTTATAATTTTCGGAGACTGCTGAAAAAAGTTGGTCCAAAAGGCACTTGTTTACAAGTTTATAAAGGTAGACCAAAAAAGAGATGAATGGACTGCGTGAAGGATGATATGATGATTTGTGGAGTGACAAAAGATGTATGTCAAAATAGAGGAGTGTGGAAGGAAAAGACATATTGTGTCGACCCCATAATTGAGATATGGTGAAAGAAAAAGAAGTTTGATTTTGTAAAGATTGGGTCAAAAAAATGGAAACTTTGTTTTCCGTGACGATTTACACATTATTGAGCAAGATGTATTAGATATATACAAATTCAGTGCCCTAGTGCTAAGGTTTATAAATATAGGTTGGACCCTATGTTGAATTACATACAATAATATAAAAATAAAATCAAAATGATCGTCAACCTAGCTTCAATTATAAATAACACTCATAGTATCCTAGTAGTCTGGGATAACATTCTTTTATGTGCGGAGTACGTAGTGCGTCAGCCGACAAAGACAGAAAGTTTCAAATAATGTTTAAAAATTTCTTATTCATAAAAATTTTAAGCTTAATCAGTTGCTTAGTTATTATCACCGCAAATTGGTAATGCGCTGGAACCTTGTCAAATTAACATTCACGTGACGTCATCAGCAACTCAATATGTACATACGTGTACTCGACGGCCAGTGATGCTAACAGTACTGAGTGTTCGGCTACGGTTACGTCACCAAAATGGCGGCCAGGCGCAATAGCAATTTGCGGGGATAATAACTAATGTTTAGAACGTTAATTAATATTTTTATATGAATAACACTGTAAGCGTATTATTAATGGAACTGATTAACTGGTAATACGTTTAAAAAGTTTTTTACTAATTAAAAATAACACGATTATGCAAAAAAAGAAGTTTTGTTTTCATTATTTCTATACAATTTATCAATTAACCTAATTCTAAAGCAAATTTAACTGTCAAAAATGGTAATTTAGTTATTTACTCATATGTATTATATACATATTTCTAAAGAGATTTTTCGGGGACAAATAATTATTATCCAATATGAACGCAATTTTCTTTTGTTGCACTTACTTTTTGACTTAGAATCCCTACATCTTACACCTTAGTGTTGTAATACTTACAATAAACAAAGTAAGATACTAATTATATTAAGAACTGAAAGCGTGTTTCACCCTATTATAATTAATTAATATATTTAATTACGTACAGTTCCATATTTAGCGAGTTTATTTCTGAAATAAATTGTTAACCTTGTTATACTTTCATATAAGAGCTTGTTGTTCAATACTGAATATTGTTGAACAATAAAATACTTAATACATCTGCGTCTAATGCAGGTAGCTAAGGATTAAATAGAGACTAATTTATACTATATTGGAAGATTCATGCTAGACCGAGGCGGGCTTAAGTCGTCCAATCGTGTACATCGATTTGTAGTTCTCGGACACGGTTGAGTAAATAAACATCACTTTCAAGTTCCTGACAAAAAAATCAAGATTACTGCCATATTAAGATTATTTATACATAATTATTATTCTATTTTTACTAACGAGATGCTCATCTTCATCTTGATATTGCAATCTGAGATAATAAATTTTTATTATTTCATACATACAATGTCAAAATTTCCGAATAATAAATATCAAGAATCTATTCTCTTAAATATAATGATCCGACGTTTAGAAAATAATTGTTATTGTATTAGTCGTATATGTTTATGCAAAAATGATATAATCGTAAAATATGTAATTTAAAGTGAGTAGGTACTGAAATAGTGAATCTAGTAATAAATCTTGAATAATTCTGGGCATCTTATATATAGAGGATGATGACCTAGGATCAGTAGTCTACTCATAGTCTTGAAGAACTATACGTAGAATACTAAAGTATAACTAAGTTTTCTTTATTGCATTGGTTTATAATGTCTTAGCTTAATAAGCAATGTTATTGTGAATGTTAAATCTGTAGTCTTTAACACGTTAAGTTGGTTTCTTAAAATTTTTAGCGGAATTTAGCATTTTTGCATTTAAATCGGTAGCAAACTTGTATCGAATATTTGGGCCGTGGAATTTTCAAAGCCTAGTGTTCACAAACGGTATATTTTAATATGAAGGTAATTAATGATACTGATTCTTCTAGGTACACTTTAATAGCGCAAACTTGTTCTGAATGGTATAAGTTCTACACTAAAAGTAGGCCTGTAATACACATGTTTATTTTGTGGCAATACAAGGCGAGATGTGATTTATGTCACTTCGTTGTTCATATAGGTATTAAAATAAAAAAATACCGGCCAATTGCGTACTGGATCATGCACGATTATTAGTTCCTGTAGTGTTTGTGGGTAGTTGAGAATCCTTTGTTGATTGATAGTGGCGCAGGTAAATGTTGGCCCTCCATACCGTATACCGTACTTTGTCGTAGATGTTGGCGACACTGTTGGCGGGTGATCCACCCTGGGAACTTTAGGCAGAGGTACTCGCAAACAACGTACCGCTTCCGACAGGTTGCTTGGGCAAGAGGAGAGGTGCCGTGTCCGGCAGAAACTCGGGTGGTCATGGCCCAGGCGACAGAGGTCCTGATCCGAATTTGGCAGAGGGATCTGGAGTTCCTAGAAGCTGGGACTACAACGGTGTAGGTGATCCGCCCCCACCTAGCTCGTTGGGTTTCGCGGAAACGCAGCGCCCCGACGTTTAGGATGGTGCAGATACTTATCGGGAACAGCTGCTTTAAAGATGCATTTCATAACAATTAACTTTTACGTTTTGATACAAGTTTTGCAGATATTCTACACGTAACATTCAATATGTAGAAGTAGAAATTTTACGAGTGAAATTTCAAAAACGTTTAAAAAACTAGTAAAACTCGCTAGCATTCTCGGGTAAGTAATCACAGGAAACCATCGCCATCGTCGTGGCTTCAAGCGGTTTCACTTTAAATGAAGTTGTTTATGCAATTTGTCATTCCATGCCAGTTTTGAATAGCAGTACTTGACCAAACAGTACGTTTTGTATGTGAAAAAATATACTTATGTACTTGTATAAACTTTAAATTTTAATCGTATTGTTATTCTCGACTACGTCCATTTCATTTTTCACACTTATATATATATATAGTTTTGTCTATGTTTTACACTATACTAAGTGCGTGTAAAGAAAGAAAAAAGAAGCAAAATTACCTTTGAGTTGAAAGATAGTCTATCCCAGCGTTACTCTAAGTGTGTTCCGCGGAACCGTAGGGTTCCGCGATACCCCTGTAAGGGTTCCGCAAGAATTTAGAAAAAAAATATCAAAACACCTCTCTGTGCAAAACTACGCCTCTCAACGATTTTTGGTGCAGATTCCGTGGTGAATATCCAATGCTTACCAAAATGGCTCTGAATATTCTTTTCCCGTTCCACATATTTGTGCGAAACAGGGTTCTCAACCTATGCAGCCACGAAAACAAAATACCGCAATAGACTGGACGCCGAACCTGATATGAGACTTCAACTGTCCTCTATGAAACCTGATATCAACCGATTGATGAAAAATAAATACACATGTCAAAAGTGAAACTTCTTTGGCAAACTAATTTTTAAGTCTTGTTTATATTTATACAAATCTAAAACTTTAGATTTCCGAGACTTTCACTTCAAAAATACCTAAAATCGTGTGCGCTGCGAAAACTATTGATGATAGAATAAAATAATGTACTACGACTTTGCAGAACACATCATTATTTACAAAAAGTGTCGCGACAGCATATGTCTGACTATTATAGTTATGCCACAATAAGTGTTCTTTTATTTCAAAGATTTAATTAAAATGCCGCGCTTAAAACCCGTTAAAACATAGTTTTATTATGTATACATGTCGCGAAAACTTAAGAAAATAATAAAATGCCGCCACTAGAAAAGGCTCTTTATTTGTATCTAGGTATTCATCCTTATCAAAATAAATTACTTCATATTCAAGACTGCTTCAATACCTTTATATAAGTTTTTGAATTATTCAATTCAGACATTCCATAGATATCACGAGTTTAAAAATGTAAGACAAAAACGCTGCACGTCTTCGTGACGCTAATATTATTATTATAGCGTTTCATCTGTAAAAAATTTACCCTCATGCGCCTCAAGAAGTTTCACTTCAAAAACAGTTTCATACCTCCCATTAGTTAGATTTTTTCTTTTTCAGTATCTTCTATTATTATACTTGTTATGTAAGTAAGTAATAAATAACTGTTACATGGTAGGTACTTTTATTATGCTTATTAATAAATAGATATACTTTTAAAAATTATTGTATCATTGTAGGGTTCCATCAAGTGTATCGCTTTCCAAAAGGGTTCCGTCACTAAAAAAGATTGAGAACCGCTGGTCTATCCTAATTGTATGCTTCCTTCAAGATACAATCTCCTTGAAAAATTTCATAAAGATTTGTTCAGCTTGTCGTTGTACAAGCTATACGTACCTATATATAATTAAACTGAGAGATGCAATTATATTAGTGCACATATGCATTTGTACCGTGGGTATCGATAGTTAGATTAGTCTTAAATAATCATAACTTCATATCCAAAAGAAAGGTTTGGTCAAACCAAAAAATTAATGACATATGTGTGCTACGAAATTCTCTCCTTTAAATTTCAACTTTTGATTTTTAACACTTTTATAGGGTAGAAACTGCTAAAAATCCGAAGATAGGTAATAAAACTCTTTCAACGAAAATTAATTATTATTTTTGGTGTATAAGCTATTTTTTGAATATCTTTAGACCTTTGCTGGCAAATGACAGGCACTTGCATGCTTTTTGACTATCAATTATTTTATCTTTTTTTTACCCTTTAGATTTCGATGACTTCCAGTTATCCAGTTCCAGTATTTACACGATCGAATGTTAATGGTATCTAGTATGTTGATGGGTGAAGTAATAAAAGCGGATTTGCACGAGTTTACCATTTATTGATACGAAAGTTATTAATGGTAGTTTACGTAGCAAGTTAGGTGGTTGACTAGCGCAAAATCTCGATGCTTAAGGGAATTGGTTCAGTGGAATCACGTTGCGGTCGCCTGTTTGCGAACTGTATTACAATGATTACAATTGGTATTGATATAACAGTTCGATAACATGCATAATCGATTTATGACTATCGAGTTTGTGACTATTGAATATTAGACCAATTGCCACATCGTTGATATAAACATAACTCGAGGTAATTCATAGCATAATAAAAATGATAGTTTCAAACGTTGTATATGCAAATACTTTAGAAAAGGAAGTTGGAAGGTTAGCGGTAAATATTTTTACCTTAACGCAACTTATGACCGGTTCATATATCTTACTTATTCACTTGCCTTATCATTGGTAGATGTTTCGGATTATTTGTATGGAGCTTATGTCGGATTTTTTTGAGTAGTAAGGAAAAAGAACGGGTAGTTCTGTTCTGGGTAGTACGTTCTGTGCCTGTCACTCCATATAAATAACTCACTATATATTATTAAAAAGAAAAGTAAGTAACTAATAAACATTGTGATTATTCAAGGTCTATCGATGGCAGTTGTTAGAACATGCTTTATACAGGGATTCTTTTGTCAAATCAAGGTGGTGTAGTAAGAATATTTTTTTTTTTACAAATACAAAACCGACTTCAAACTAAAAAGCAATTAGAAATATTTAACTCATTTAATATTTAACACCTTGAATTCGGTGCCGTGCGAATAAAAACATAAAAATACTATATTTCGCAAATTTGTTGTTTTATTAGAACGAAGACGGTTAAATATATATTTTTTCACCTGTGGAAATTGTACTACTGGCACGCGTATACATGTTTGCCATCTCATTCTTCGGTGTAAACGCTCTTCAACGACGATTGTTCTCGAATTCCCTGTAATATACTTATCAGATTCCGACTTGGTGACAATGGCACTACTACAGGAGAGTAATCTTTCGAATAAAAAAATGTTTTAATCGGTCCAAAATTAACGCTGAAATTGCGTAACAAATATAAAAATATTTTAAGCGCCTATAAGAATTGTACTAATGGCAAGCACAACACGAACGGAATGGGGGGAAGCTGGTGTTCCCATCTCGATGAGTGATGGTTCTTCAACATGGGTTGCTCTCGATTTCATTGGGATCCACTAATCAGATCTTGACTTATTGACAATGGGACTAGTATTTATATTATGACTCTTTCAAATATAAAAAAAATATTAGAAAATCGTTCCACAATTGACGGAGAAATCGCATAACAAACGTATTAAAAAATAAAACGACCTCACGCCTCAAATTTCTTTATGTATCCTGCTCCCATAATTTGCCACCCTTTGCCCCCTTCACTAAGTACGGAATAAACACATCTGTACACACGTCTTGTTTATAATCACTCTTTTAACGTCCAGGTTCTGCGTCTCTGGAATGAGCTATCTTTTGCTATATAAAACAAGCCAATCCTTATTAAAATTGGTCCAAAAGCATTATTTTTCTAGTGTGTATAGTAAATAGTTGGATAAATAATAAATAATTATTGATGATTTCGAAATTAAATTTGCACTTATTTACATATGACACACATACACATTACATATACATATATATATATATATATATATATATATATATATATATATATATATATATATATTAATAAAAAAAAATAAGCATGGCTTGTACATCAAATGGTTCAATAACTTTATATTGTTTTACTCGAATATAATTTAATTTTGTAGGATATTTGAATGATTGATCGTTTTAGAAACAAAATAAAAAGATATGATTATTCCAGCACTAATAATGAATTGGTTTGTAATATTCAAAGGTCAGAATGCAGCGATTAAATAACTTCGCATTTGGCAATTGTTAAACTTAATAAAACAAAGAAATAATACGTCAATGATATTAAGTGATCGTGCCTTGAAATTCTCGTTTATATTAACAGTAGGTTTTCAAAATATTTACGATATTGTCTTTACTATAATTTGATATTGCTTGTAGTATTTACGACATTACGTCTAATTTAATAGGGCAGGTTTAAACTGAGTAGAGGGAATGCGTCGTTTAACAATTACCAAATGATGAGGGTGAAGGAAAATATTAAGAGAAGAAAACATGGACATCGAGTTTATCGATGTGTGAAATTCTATCATTCGCCTTGGATAATGGTGGCAAGCTACTAATAGCTGATATTATTTACTATCACTAGAACCATCCAAACCATAAAGACAAATAATGAAAAAAAGCCTTAAATAAAAGTTTTTATGAGAACGGAATCATTATAATCATAGCTTAATGTAGCAAAGTTATCACAAAAGCGTGCGTTTAGTTTTCTAAACAAATGTGGGAATCATTGTTTAGAACTAAACATAAAGAATACACAACTTGGATGTAATTAAGATTATATTAATGAATCTTAATTGGAATCTAGTGTCCGGAAAATGGTGGGTCAAGTACAATATACACAGAAAAATAAGCAGATAACATACTTTATTGTTTACGATACTGAAAAGAAACTTACTAAGATTTTTTTATACCATATGACCGATACATCAGGGGTTCAATTCTGCTATTTCAATATCTTAGCGTTGCGAAGATATTCCAAATACGATTCGTATTCTATTAAATCTACAATATCTTATAGTAGATGAAAATTTATATTACCATTAGCAAAAATGGTGTAAGCTGAAATGAAATATTTACTTTTTGCGTTTTTAATTTGAAATTGGTTTTATTTTTGTAATTTTTTTTGTAACTTTTTAATTGCGCTTACTCGAATAGCTTTATAAATAATATATTAAGCGCCTGTAGAAATTGTACTACTAGTACCCGTATTAAAACTTCGATGTAGACGTTCGTCACCAAGGGTCTCTCTAGATTTTACTGGGTGACTTCGGGACCCTTTAATTTCGAATTCGGTTCACAATTGGCAGGGAAATCGCGTAACATGCATACAAAAAAATTAAGTGCCTGTAGAAAATGTACTGCATGGCATGCGTAAACTAAGCTCTTTTATCGAAGAATCTAGGCGCTCGGCGTTCTTTAACAAGAGTTACTCTCGATTTCCCTGGAATCCACTCATCAGATCAGAGGACCACCTTGGGAGTATACACTTATGAATAAAGAAAAAATAGTGAAATTTGGTTCGCAATTGACGGAGATATCGTGTAACAACAAATCGGTTAACAATTTTGAGGGTTTATCTATCGAAGGCGACACTAATGGAATAGCCTGAGGCCAACATCAACATGCTTATGGCTAATATTATAATTATTGAATGTAATTAAAAGGTATAGCAATAATAGGTTCACCAGTTTGCTTATACCAAGGTTAGTAGTTATAGGCTCATTAATATTCATGTTATTTGATCGGTACTACACAAGTGCATGATTACCTATCTACATAATTAATAGCCTATAGTTATATGACTGACTCATAAGGAATGTATTTGACATTGAACTTATTTTTTACGTCGTGTATGTATATGACTTTTAAGTTATGTAATAGACAGAAAATCATCTTTTCCAAGTAATAACCAGCTTAGAATTGCTTAACTTTCGGAGAGATATCGCATCTTTCTGTGTACATTACCGTATGTACAACGAGGAGTGTTCCGAGGAATATTGTGACCTGGTGCCGTATTATAATTTCCACAACTGCACCGCTCGCCACCCACGAAATGTTTAACCAGGGTTTCCTCGAATTTACTACTACACAAAAGTTCTCTAGAATGTTTGATGATGATGAATGATTTGGCAGAAAATTATCACCGAGGTTTTTTCTCTGCGCTACGACATGGAGTTGATTAAGAGGGGTGTCATTAACATTCATCGAGGCCGTTAACGTGTTAGCAACGCCTCTACTGTTGCAAATGTCCATAGACAACGGTAACCACTTTCTATCAGATGGAACGTCCGCGTGTTTACGTGCTTCAAGCAATAAAATGGTGCAAAAGTGTACATTTGGTCGTTGTGCAATCTTTAATTGTATAATTAACACGAGAAATATTACTTAATAATAGGCCAAATCAGGTTCAGTATCCGATAGACACTTTTACATTTTGAATGATATAATGCTTTTCAGTCCCAAAAATTCTCCTTTGCTCTTGAATTCCAAATTCCAGTCTCTATAGTATTTGAGATATAAAATATCCTGAAATTTGCTACACGCTTAAGATGATGAATATGTTAGAATGAATATAATTAAGTTTATTACTACAAGTCCTATGAAAGAAACTGACTCAAAATATATGAACAAGAAGCCATGTGATTGAACATTTTAATTTAGATACAAAAATATCCCAAGTTAAATTATTCACATTGCGAGTTCATTGCGATAGTTCATGGCATTCATTTACAATGACCCATTGCGGTACCAGTCGTTGGGATGTGCGAGCTTTTAAACAAAGACCACTTCCCCAATAGGTCCTATGTTGTAATTTAAAAAACTCGACGGATGTGACAACAACACATATTATTTTTCTCACAGGTTATAAATTTGGCTCGGTCTTGTGGAAACCTTGTGATAGGCTAGGTAGGCTAACCCGTGAGGCAACAAAGATAATATATGTAAAATGTACTTGCAGCATAATATTAACCGATACTAAACGATTCAAAAAAAGATGATAAACAAATTTATTGAAGTAGACACGACGTCTGTCAGGTCAGCATGTATAGGTAGGTAATTGTTGTCGTATGTATCTTTTGGAGGCAATTCTTAATTAATATGAATATTTGGTTAAAAGGTTACGATATGGATTGCTTTTAAATCTATATAGGTATATAAATATCAATTGCTGTTCGTAAGTTTCGCTAAAACTCGAGAACGGCTGGACTGTTTGGCTAATTTTGGTTTTGAATAATTTGTGGAAGTCCATGGAAGGTTTAAAAGGTGAGTAAATATAAAAAAGTGCTTGGAATATAGTAAAAACAACCATTTCCTTTCCCTTAGAAACTATTCCTATCTATCAAACATTTGATGTTTGTCCTATCGTTCATCAATTAAATTTAAAAGACGTTCAGAAATCAAATTAAATTTAAATGTGATGATTTTTTTTCATCAGCTTTTTTATTTTTTGATCTTGAGGCGGTACGAAGTTTGCTTTTGCTAGTGTGACATAAATTCATCCATGCCGGTAGCGTGTTGGTAATCTTTGGTGTTGCAAATGTCCACAGGTGACTAAAACTACATCTTATCGGTGCGCCAATAGGCTGTCAGTAGATCTCCAGAAATAAATAAACAAAACCTGTGTACAGTAACTGGATGTCGTGGGTACCTAAAGTGAAGAAATCAGGGATTAAAGTATATTGAAATAATTAATTTATAATTTTAAAACCTTTTAAATACATTGTAAACTGCTTCAGCTGTCAACGCGATTTTAATTTGGTTTTTTGTTGTATCACAAGAGTAAAAATTAATTTACTTAATGGAAATTAATTTTTAACTCGTTTAATATGTAGTAGTCTCATAAATCTATTACAATGCTGTATTCAATCATTTAAAATTATCTCTTCAAAATAAATTTCGAAATTATAATTTATTGCTTAAGCATTTGTGAACCAGTTACAAATATGTTAAAAATATTGTACAACTTCCACCAATTCATTTTAGAAAGAAATGTAGAACGTTTTTCTTTCGTAAACCGTTAATTGGTTTTATTAAATTATATTCTTTCCGACTAGTTTTTGGATTTTGAAAAAAGAAAAATGTAATTTCTGTGCATAGAGTAATTTTATTACTCGCATAGAGTAATAAAATTAGTCGCATTGTTTTTGGAAACTTGATTTACCTACTTTCTACAATGTAGTCCAAAATTCTAATAAAATGGATTAAAATTTGATCTAATTGATTATAAATAATATTATACATACTTAACATGTAGTTTATTTGTGTACTATTGGCACTGGTATGAAGATGGGATACTTTTGTCCTATAACATGAAGCTGCTTTTAAAGCATTACCCTATCTACAGTACTATAAAAATTAAGTATCTCTCTGTTAACAAAGTTGGAATTTAATTCCTTGCGTAAGAACTGCAACGTCTAGGAAGCCTAATGATAATATAAAATAAACACCTTATTGTTTATTAGAATTTTTCTCTTTACCTAAAAACTTGTCGATTAGGCTTTGAACGGATTACACTCAAAATTGCGTGTCTAAAATCAGCTACTATTCTTCAATTTTCAAATATATATTTAATTTTTATATTTTGCAAGGATCAGAAAATATGAATAATTACGTCCAAGTCCTAGGCAAATCTGAAGCGGCACCAACAGTATCAAATGAAAGTGACGTAATAGCGTATAATAAAGAATGTTTTATCATTCGCCATGTCTTAATTACACGGGATTACTAATAGTTTGTATTGTGACAAGCCTGGTTTCTATCGGCATTGTTTCACCCGCGCCCTGTCTGGTGACCTCCTTACAACCTCAATTCTGCACAGCCAACGGTTTCACGCACTTTAACATACAATTAGATACGTGTGTTTACCGCATCAGTAGGACAGACGTGACAGCTAAGGTTAAAGCTAAATCCAAATGGCACAAGACTGCGGCAGCAATTAAAGTACAGTATTTACAAAATGCAAATATAAATAAAGAAATGTTTTTCATTACCCTAAGATGAGCTGAATAGAGACATTTTTGAATTTTAGAAATGATTTTCGTATAATTTTCGATTAATTAAATAATTCTGAAAACAATTATTTAAATTTATCGTAAAGTGATCGACAAGTCACTTAAAATACATTTTTTTATATCTCAAAATGTGAAAGTAAAATAGAAATGTTTCCTAGAGATCTCCCTGCAAATGGAACCTTAGGAAGTAGTTCTAATTTACTTACATAAAAACTTAATCAGATTTTTTATATGTATATATAATAACTTTCAGTGATAAATTATCTAACTGATGGCGAACACCACATTAAGATCTATTGTGTGGTTTACGAGGAGATAGCGCACATACAGACAGACCCGTAAAGCGGCTTTGTTTTATACTATGTAAAGATTCTTATGGGATAATGTCCATTGGAACAAAGTATTCATCTTTTCATCCGTGCAGGAACGGAGAAAGAATACAATTTCCTGCAGCCGGGCGGCCTGTCGTAAGAGGCGACAAAACAACCCACAGCCAGGTGGGTTGTTTTGGCATTTGCCCGACTGGATGGCTACCACCCCTGGTCTAAAGTATGTCGCCATAACAACAACCTTGAGTTGTGTTCCGGCATTAGTGACCAGGTTCCAGTCAAGAGAGCAGGTTAAGAGAGCAGCAGCGCATGTGTAGCACCTTTCGTGTTGCAAATGTCCATAGGCGATGGTAACCGCTTTTCATCAAGTGGGACGTCTGCCTGTCTGCTGAAATCCTGCAATTAAAAAAAAAAACTGTGGTGAGGAAGGTAAAAATAAACCATAACGTCCCACTGCTTACTTTTAGCCTTCTTATTTAAGGGGAATGGATGGAAAACTTGTTAAGCTTATCCAAAATAGGTTTCAATTTGTCAAAAGTGTAATATTTCCTAACATTAGATTTTGAAGTGTTCAAGTATGTCAGTAAGCTAATTTAATCATGTTAACTAGGTAGCTACTAGGTATCTTCAGCAATATTGTTGATAACTCTGTTATGATTAGTACAATAATATGTATTACATAAGCGGAATAGGTCATTAGGCTCTAATTAAAATTATATACATAGTTGCGAAAGCAGATTCCAATTAACTAATTTGTAGATTTTAAAATTAAGTTGTTAATTAAACTGTGTAGCTAAAATAACAGTTTAACTGTTGTTATTTACGTAGGGTTTCGAATATGGGTCATTACTATGTTTTATGTTTACATAATAATTTTTGTTTTACACATTTGTTAAAGTATTAGTAAACGTTAAACTCGATTCGATTCGTAATTATTTCTTTTATTTCGATAGTAAAATCAAGCAAAAGCTAAAAAAAGTCAATATAGCTGTCAATTATTTAGTCACTGAGAGAAAGTACTACATAGAAATTTACATAGGTTTATGTAGTAAGTTGTACACCGTTCAAAAATTTACTGACACTTTTTATAGCTAAATTACAAAAAAAAATATGAACGGTTTCCATCTCGGGACGCCCGACAGAAGTGATAACTTAAACTAATCTAACGTGAGAGAAAGGGAAGCCAGATAGACTGGTGCCGTAACGCGTTACGTAACGAAGCGGTTTACTATCTCATAAGAGGTTATCCCTTCAAAAATACTTACGATGGGCAGTATTAATCTTTAGATATGTATATGTCCCTAGGCCCTGGCTAACTAACTAATAGAGTAGTATTGAAAATGAATGCAACGAGACAGTTCCTCATATCCCGAAGAAGCAGTTTCGGGTCTTATGTAGCTATACAGGTGACTAAGTAACATTTTGAACAAAGATGAATTGCATCGCATTTAACTTGGCCAAAATCATTACAAATAAGGGCCTTATCTTAAGTATACACAATTACACATATGGTAACACAATCGGAACAATAGCTAGTTCCGCTTTTTTTCACTAATTCATTGAAATGAAGCGGAGACAGTAGGTATTGTTGACGAAAAATTTATAGTTATTGGTTTTGAGAACTACTCGTGCAAACAAGTCCTTGCAGTATTCTATCGATAGAAACAATGAGTTCTATATTAATTTAAGTATATACCAATATATAATATTGACGTGTATTTATTATTTTAAAACGGACAAAATTTAATTAAACACTGCTTTTTATAGGTATCGCGGTATTAAAATGGATTTTATTTAACTTTCTGCGAGCACATGTTACCTTTTCAAACTAAGTCACAGAACAGACTAATCCACAAAAAATATGTTTTAAAGCTTGCCACATATCGGTTTGCTATCGGATACACTTGGAGAGTGTGCGGCTGAGCTCTTCGATCTGATCCCGCCATCTCCCTTCCATCATCGGACAACTAGATGCACCCAATCAGGATAAGATGGAATACTCCGTCTTCCAGGAAAGTTTTTCACCTACGACTGCTACCATCCTTCGCAGCCGCAGGCCTAGGTTGTTAGGCCGACTTTGTGTATATTTGACGAATTTGTGTATATTATTTGTATGTCGATAATGGTTTGCGTCTTCAATAATTGACAGCGCCATCTATTGGCTTGTATAAAATCAACATAGTTTTTTTCGACATGCGGCACCGATATATGGTGGATATTCTACCTATAAGAACGAAGCGCTTTGCATCTAGCTTCACCATACGCATCGCAAAGGAACTCATTGCCCGAGACTGTCTTTCTAAACTCAGTGTATGTCATTGTCAACATTGCAATTTTCTTTTTTCACGTTTCTATATTTTTTATATTTATATTATATATGTATATAACTTATGTGTATATTGTATATATAGTATAGTTATATATTTATTAATAAAATTGAAGTAATCGTACAATAATTATGTATACCACCATCGCCACTTCTAATCGGAATATTCTTGCCACGGGTTGTCTGGAAGAGATCGCTTTTTAGCGATAAGACCGCGCTTTGTACCCTACTATAATAATACTAGTTCGTAAGTTTTTATGTAATGGTGTACAATAAAGTGTTATCTATCTATCTATTTTATAAACGTAACATTTATTCAAATGTTGGCGGTACATTTGTTGCACTCATGCAAGCAAAAGTGGACTAAGGTGATGAACCTTTTCATACCGCGACTGTACAATGCCTAATTATCAGTTTTTAACTAGAAGTTTGCTTCGAATAGACTTTGAAGTGTTGCAACGGATTGGTATAAACATTTTGAAGACTGAAATGTGAATTTTATCTTAAACTAGCTTCTGCCCGCGACTTCGTCCGCGTAGGTTTTTTTTTCATAATAAGTATCCTATGTTACTTCTAATACCTCCAAGAATATGTGTACAAAGTTTTATGATGATCGGTTGAGTAGTTTTCGCGTGAAAGCGTAACAAACAAACTTACATTCACATTTATAATATTAGTAGAGAATTTCGTGTATGTTTCATATCCATATTTTGCAAGGGTTGGAAGATATGAAAATAAAGCCCAAATAAGTACCACGCGATCAACGTAGCGGGCATACCTATTTACATATATGTATGTGTAAGATAAAGGGCATCATTTTATTGTTGGAATATAGCAGACCGACAGACGGTCGACTAATAGTCATTTCTAATATTAAAAGTATTACTAAAGTTCTTCCGGCCTTGAAAAATAATTATTACACCTCTTTTAAAACTCGTATTTTATAGTAAAACTTCTCTTAGAATATTATTCTATATATATTTCAAATGTATAAGGTGTACTCATAAAAAAGCGTTCTTGAGAATTAATGAAAATTAATTTAAGTTTCATATAAGTATAGAGATTCAGCAAGATTAAGAGGAAGTAGAGCATGCAATGAATTATTATCAAAATTTTAAAATATATGCAATTTACGTAACAATTTTCGTCATAACTGAAGAGGGCAGTGTGTTAGTATTACTTGTAGATTTGCGTTCGTGGCCAAAAGTCAAAATCATCATATTAATACACCAGCTGATGCCCGCAACTTCGTCCGTGTGGTGCGGTTTTTTACCTAACCCACGGGAACTCTTTAATTTTTTGGGATCAAAATTATCTTATATGTTGACCAGGGATATAAGCTACCACCACACAATATTTCATTTAAATCGGTCCAGTCGTTTCGGAGATTAGCCGGTACAAACAACAGAAATAAAGAAACAAAAAATTTGAAAACAATCGAAATTAGTTCTATTTCATTTCTTACATCCCCTGACTCGGTTTTTAGTATTTTTTTTCATTGTACAGGAATTATTGAACAATTATATTATAAAATTGTAGAGGTCAAATTCCTGTATATAGATAGATAAGGCAAAAATTTTGAACACGTTTTTTCGATAATTCCGTGGACTGAAATTTCGCACACAGTTTATATAGAGGAGTGCAGAATGCTATTTTTTGGTAAATGATACAAAAAAAAATACATTAAGTCAATAAAAAAAAACATAACACACTACCATGTATTTCACACACACGCATATATACTTTTTTGTTTATTGTTAAAGTCAAATTAACAGTGTGGCCTTAGCGTAATAAATAAAAGAAGTTAGTCTTTGACAACAGAACCTTAATAATGTTCAAACTTATAATTTAAATTAATTATGGTTGAATTTCGACCACGTGGCGACCACTAGTATATTTAATTACGACTTTATAATAAACTAGCAGCCCGGCGCGGTTTCACCCGCGCTCTGTCCCGTTCCCGTGATATATACCATCGTATTATATAGCCTATGAAACTCTCTGTTAGCGTAGCTTTCGAAGAGTAAAATAATTTTTAATATCTGTTTAGTAGATCCAGAGATTACCTCCTACAACGTCACAAACTCACAAACTTTACCTCTTTATAAGATTATTAGTATAGATGTGAATGTCATGTTATGTTCTAGCTTAATAATATATAACCTGATGCAAAAGAACACCAGACATGCAGAATACTTTATCAATTGAAGCTTGCTACATGCCTGCAATACAGTACGGGCACTTTGGACGGCAGCTGCTTTGGAACGTGACTCGTCCAGACAAACTCTATTCAATCTTGTCTTAGATAACTGAATATATTGTGAATATCCTTTTCAGTTTGCGAAAAGTGTAGTTTGTTAAATATATGAAATATTTCCATAAGACATAAATATTTCGGATCAGTATGGCGACTCAGCGAGGTAAGGTGGCCCCAGCCTTATGAGAACCTTAACCACTGACTTCAATGATCTAAGCTCTGTATTCTGTTTGTAGTCCTAAAGGAGTGTAGGTAGAATACAATATCAGTTTTCTTCATTCTATTATTACCCTTACTTTATAATATTGTTACACGCCCACAAAGTGAATGCACACCTGGTTTATTACCTTTTCCGAATTTGGACTTCTGTTGTTTATTTTGTGTTTACAATTTGCAATTAGACAATAGCCTATTGTTATTGTACTTGTTTATGGCCGCAGGTGTGCAGATTACGGTTTCTCGGAAACTTCAGTCCACGCGGTCGATTGTTGTATTGTACAGTTTAGTATAAAACGATGCCCGAACGGGGGGAGGGGAAGGCAGTCAAGTGAAGATTACGATACAAGCAAGATGTGTACATTCGATAGGCTATATAGTGACGGACTTTGCGCGTGTTATTGAATCGTGCAGTTTGTACTGGTTGCGTCCAGTTATATTTGTACCTGTGTTATGCGTGTTTGTATAGTTCTAATAAATTCTATAGTAATTCCAACGGAATTTTAATTCGAGTCCCGCACTCGTAATAATATTAAGTGATAATTATATTTTAGTAGAATACCTTTTACAAAAAAAGTAAATAATTACAAAATTAATACATGCACAAAATTTAATTAGCATACAACTTTATTTGTAACGACATTTTTTGATGGCGTCATATCATAGAATATTGACTTGTATACTTTCAAATTTTGCTTTGATACATGTACTTGAAATATTACTTTATTAATGAAATACGTATCAAGTGAATGTCGCCATTAGTTATTAATGCTGCTACATTAGCGAAATTCTTCAGACGTTCAGAAGTTACGAAATATCTTGTCACCATTAAGTTAGTTATGGTAATTAATTATAATGATCACAAACGGAATTCATAATAATATGTCAGCCAATCTTATTGTGAATTCGTGTATTTAAATTAAAGCGAAATCAGCCGCATAATTTATTTATCGAAGAATTACTCGTAGACACATTTTATAATGCGTCTAATTCTTTATTGTTCTCAATTCTATTGGAAAATGTGTTCAAATTTATTAAGAATAATAAATAATGTTACTTTATTATCAAATGTAACAATTCTTCCAAAGCTTCCCGTGTATGTCTGTCTGCTTGTATATCCGCTAACTTCTCCTAAGCCATGCAACAGATTTTGGAGCGGTTTTACTATCAGTTAGATATTTTTCAGGAACGGGGTTGCATATATTAGCTAGCTTTTGCCTTGGCTTCATTCACGATATATAAAAACCTAATTAAGTTTTTATGTATGTAATGTAGAACTACTGACTAGTGTTATATAAATATCATTCGTTTTTTTCTAGTTATGCAAAGAAAGCCCTATATATCCTAAAGAGAAAACATGATTTATAGAAAATAGCAGCGAACGTGTGAGTTATTTGACGTGATAGCAAAGATATTTAAAGTATCTCCCACTTTAACTTAACCACTCAAAACTCGTTTTTCTGAGATGTTTCGAAAGCTGATGTTATGAAGTTCTTAACCAGTTTTCTTATGTTGTGTATTTTCCTGCGCAATTTACTTACCGAGCGATATTAGTTAAAGTATATAGGTAATTACCAGCACGTTCTATTTAATTAGTTATATTGCACATAATAAGTTTACAACATTGCCGAAGCACGTGTGAAGTTTCTATATATGAATATTATCAGTATTTTGTTAGTATGTTAAATTTAAAGTCTTTTGACAATTCCGAATATATATTTTGTGTACAGCTTTTTACGTGCTTAATTTCGATTTGTTATTTATTTATAATATTTATGTTAGACGTATCTATAAGGCGAGTGACATGTGTGATTTATAATAATATTAAGAAGTAATGAAATGAGTTTGTAATTAATGAAAAGGTTCTTTTAGTCGAAATAAATGCAATACAAGCTGATTGGGACGCTCTAGTTTTAATTATATGTACCCATAGTACAGTATTTTCTGAGGTTGTTGCGTCTGTAAGACTTTAAAGTTAAAACCGTTATAAAGTCAAAAAAGTGGTCATTACAGTAAATTGTAGTAATATATTCACAAAACGCAGTTTCCTGTGTCATCACAGGAAACTGCTGAACGTGTGAAATTATATCAAACACAAAATACGTAGAATTAATGCAATTAAATTTCCTTGAACAAATACTGCATTATAAGGCTTACGTTGGAAATGGAAACAGTGGTTAAGCTGAGGTATGATGAGAACAGGTGCAGTAAATGCGGTTGAAATGCGATATCTGCATGGTGCACGTTACCCGAGACCCGAGAGAAATGCACCAAACACCTTTGTTACGCATCAACACATGTGACAACGCTCTATATTCGTATCTAGTCGTATTATCTAAACTAATATTATAGAGAGGTAAAGTTTGTGAGTTTGTGATGTTGTAGGGGGTAATATCTACTAAACCAATTTTGAAAATTCTTTCACCAGTGGAAAGCTACATTATTCCTGAGTGATATAGGGTATATTTGATTATGATTAATAATAAGTATTTTTTTTTCTAATGCCCAGCGAAGTGGGCGCGGGTCAGCTAGTCTTTAATATTATAAAATTCTAAGCATGCCGTAACTGTATATTAAAGCTATTAAAAAAAACCAACTGGAATATACTATACAAATGACGGAGAACAAGATACGATTTTTTTATTTCTTGTCTGTTGGTCTGTTTGTCGGGATTTACGTAAAAACTACTGGGCCGATTTCGATGCGGTTTTCGCTGGTCGACAGAAAATTCTTAGATTTAAAATCTGCGCTACTTTTTATTCCGGAAATCCTGCGGATATTTTTCTGGGAATAATTTAAAAGATTGAAAAAAATATCGAATTCCGATGAGATTTTTCACTGGCCGGTAGCAAACTTTTTGTAATAAAATGCGTAACACTTTGTATTCCGGTATTCCCAAAGACATTTTTCCGGGAGCACTTTGAATTTGTTCCGATACATTAAAAATTAGCTTATTCCGACAGTTTTCACTAAAACGATAGCTTACATTCTTTTTTAAATGCCGAGGTACTTTGCGCCCCGGGCATCCCGCGGGAATTTCAAGTCAGGCGTGGTCGAAGTCGCGGCCATGTCCTAGTTATTAAATATTAATATTAATTACTTATTTAAAGAAAACGGTTCAGAGTTTGTTTTGCCGTCAGGGTATTTAAATATTTTGTATATATTTTCTTACTGTTCTTATTTTGTATGTTTTATCTTTCTTTTTCTTTACAAAAAAATATTTGCTACTAAACTGATTACAATTTATTATCTATATATACTTAGTAACTATGTCTACAGCGTTGTATTGTTGTATACAGATTATTTACATATTTTATTAACCATTAACTACCACCTCATCCTATTCCCCGCCCCGTTTCCGCTAACCCATTCCTCCTGTCTGTTCTCTCTTCCATTCTAAAGGCTGGCAACGCGTTGATTCCACCTCGATGTTTCAAAAATACAGGCGACGGTAACTACACTTGCCTTACCGTCGATTTTGTAGATTACTTGTATGACCTAATGTTAACTTTTAACAGCTAATACGGCAAATAAACGGCCAGTAAGATATAGGAACCGGCCATATATGAGCCGTCTACTAGTTTCGCAATAAAATAGAAGGTTCTTTTTGGTAATGTTTCATGTATACCTAATATAAATATATTAAAAAACTAGTTTCACATCCAAATTCTTGTTGCGAAACTGCTAGCCAATAATTTTAGTCAAATTATGAAATAAATAGTCTTGCTAACGAAACGGTTTCACGCGAAACGTGAATGAAATACGATATATAATTTATTCATCGTCGCAAACTCTTTATAGCGTCAGTCTTCGGTCATTAAATATCATCGTTCCGTGTTCAGAACAAAAATTACATAACATGAAAGCGATAGTGTACATATGTAGTGGTTGAATATTTTACTTATGCAAGGTAAATACATAAAATTCTTTACGCTCGGTTGGCTTTTGGGCTTTCACTGCTGTAGGAAATGTTGAGTCGTAAAAAGTCAATTCAGGTGGTAAACTTAAAAAGTTACAGCCAATAACTAGACAGTAAAGAAGTAGTCTATGGTTTCTAGTGAAGGATCAATGACTTTTGTATAACTACTTTTCAATGTTTTTTAGCGTTTAAAAGTAATTCTTAATCTTCTTAACTAAACATCTAACCTATAGAGACTAGTGACTAATATAGTTTTAACCTAATATTCTACAAAATAAATCTTATATATAAAAATCAATTGCTGTTCGTTAGTCTCGCTAGAACTCGAGAACGGCTGGATTTGGATAATTTTGGTTTTGAATTAATTGTGGATGTCGGAAAGTTTAAAAGGTCAGTGAATATGAAAAAAATGCTTTGAATATACTAAAACCAACAATTTCGCTTTCCCTTAGAAACTACCTATCTGTCAAACATTTGATGTTCGTCCCGTCGTTTAGAAATCAATTAAAGTTAAAAAGTTATGTTTTTGGATTTGAATGTCAAACGTTTGATGTTCGTCTAGTCGTTCAGAAATCAAGGTTTTTTATTTATTGATTCTGAGGCACCGTACATTTGCCTTACTATTGGTTAAAATTTGACATGAGCTCCATATAAGTAGTACAAAATCAACCGATGACAAGGTAAGCGAATGTATAGTAACGTAATATAGGAATTGGCTATAGGTCTACAACATACAAGAATCTTGTAAATTTGTTGAAATTTTTTTGATACAAGTTATTTAATATATTTTTTATAAACTATTTAGGGGGTTAGCAACTGTCAAAACCAGTGCTAATTATAAATGAAATATAGATTGATGCAAACTTTTTCGGTAAAACGATTCGGGGTAGTTTTATTTATAATATACTAACTGTCCCGGCAGACGTCGTCTTGCCCAGAAAAGCTTAAATCGATATGCCGACAGCTGCGCCACCTACCGGGTCCAATTGTGACCCAAATCAGAAGTCTTCTTTGGCTTATGCAGAACAAATTTGCTAAAGATCATCACATGATCAAATGTATAGTTTACGATTCTCTAAAGGACATACAGACAAACTTTCATTTTTATATATCAAGAAAAGTCAATTGTGTCTACCCACATGCAGTGAGTGCATGAGTTTCGTAGTATTGGCGACGAAGTTTTTACCATTTAGATAGATAGATAGATAACTCTTTATTGTACACCAATACAAACATAAACTTAAGACTAAATTATATCTAGTTATGTACTGTACAAAGGGCGGTATTATCGCTAAAAAGCGATCTCTTCCAGACAACCCCAATACTTAAGTTTAAAAGCATGTCACTGATATTTTAGAAGCTCATATCTCATCAACTATCAATGTAGTTAGTTAAAACAAACCTTTAAAATATCGAAGGCTTCATAACAAATGGTCGTACAGACAAAAGTGCAGTTTTACACGGGGGACAAATTTGTGAATAAAACTAGTTGATTGTTTAAGCTGAAATTTGGAATACCCTTCTTTTTAGGTACACTTGCATATTGGTAAGACTTTCAAAATTGTATTGTATGTGTACTAAAATCTATGCATGGAATTTTAGTAAACAACAAAAAAATTGCATTTTTGCATATACGCCCATTTGTTATGAAGCCCTCGATATCAATACTTATTTCAGATCTTGAGATCTGTTATACGACGATGTACTTTTTTATACTATTAATCAAATCTAGCCTGTCTACTGTACTCATCAAGCCACCTATTAAAAATTCAAAGTTCTTTTTGTGAAAATTCAAAGAACTTTATTTGAAGGTCATGTAAGTTCAAAATTAAGTCAATTTTCTATTCGCTTATCCAATGGAGAGAAAGTGGCAGGAAATACCTCTTCCTTCTAACTAAAAAAGTTTTTTTGCTTCCTATTTGTCTATCTCAGGTCGTTTTTTTGATATATTTTTGACTACATTAGTATGTTATACAATAAATTTTTATAGAATTAATGGAGCTGTAGCAAACAGTGCATAACAAGAGAAAAAAATTGCGCCGTAATATGATAAGACATTAAAAATTCACAGTGCATAAATATGTGATAAATTAATTTTTGAAAGAAAGAAAGAAGAAAGAAAAAACATTTATTCAGAACTACAACACATGAAAACACAATATACAAGCATAAATAAATAAATGTACAATGTGATACAATGCAATAAAAATAAAAATAAAGTGCAGCTCTAAATTGGTCCTAGCTCAGCATGTTGCTGGTTAAGTTAACCAGCGCTGATCTTCCGCTAGGGCCATTTAAGTGACACGGACACTGCAGCAAATAAAATATAAAGTGAAAGAAAAAATAATAATAATAATGATAGAAAAAATGTATAAAAGAAAAAAAATAAAAAGATGTGCACAACAATTGTAAAAAATATTAAATACATATTATTTATATAGTTATAACAATAAGAGCTTAAAAGAAGCAATGTTAAAAAACACACGACACAACACAGATAGGATCGGTCAGGCATACACACACACACATCATAACATCCTCCAAATGGGCGCCATTATATAGCACTTGTATCATGGACGAGATCAAATTGGCACATTTGGTGCGCATACAAGAACCTTTTTAATTTAACTCTAAATCCCTGAACACTTTGCATATTTTTTATGGGGGGTGGGATATTATTCCAGCATTTGGAGGCAGAATACCTAAAACTACCCCTAAAAGCAACTGTGCCATGTCGTTGCGTCGTAAGCTGCATAGCGCATTGCCGCAGTCCAGCCGATTTTTTTGAAGAAAACCAGGAAAGCTTTTTATATAAATATGAAGGAGCTTTATGCTTAATAACCCCGAAAAGTAGGCAGTTTTGCAATTTCCCAACACCGTTGGTAATTTCATCTATACTTCGAATTCAAATTTATTTGCATAAACTTATGTATAACAGTGAGAAAACAGTGACAATACACACACAGATAGATGAAGAAAAAGAGAAATTATAAACAGTGTTTATATAGGATAATATACCTATATAGGTATAGATATAAGGCACACATTGCACATGCACTTCCTCACAACACCAGCATGTAACAGCTCTACATTAGTATAAGTTTAGTATTAAAATTAGAATAAATTAATTCAATAAGTTATTCTTAAAGTACACCACAACACAAACATACATTCATTAAATATCACACACGATAACAAAGTAACAAACAAATAAGGGTGTACAACTTCTTAACTTCTTCTTAAATTTGTAAATTGTAAAAATAGTACGGAACTAGATTCCGTAGAGTTGTTAATAAAAAATAAATAAAAAAACTATTTTTTGTCGTTGGTTCCGGAACCCTTACGAGATCTTTAATAATGCAAGAAAAAAATAAAAACTACTTCCTTTAATCCAATACCGTATACAAGCAACAACAAATCAATCAGGTGTGATGAACGATTATTAAAAGTTTCACATCCGTTACGTTAGTCAGCGTAGTGTGATTATCTAATTAGTATGAAAATTATAACAGTTTTAGGTATATTTCTGGATGTTGTCTCCGTGTTTTTATGTTTGGGGGTATGAGTGAGAATCGGCCCTTATAAAAGAGTTCAACGCACGTTTACGCTTTGTCTCGATGCAGTCGTGCGAAACATTTGAAATTAACTAAAACCCTCGACATATATCACTATTAATATAGCACTGGAATGGACAGATTTATATTGATCCAGCTACTTATTTGGGGACTGACTTGAAAATATTCAATCGTAACAATTGAAGTCATTCAAACTTGGTAGCGCTGTACTGACTTCAAATCAATTTGATGCCAGTATAAGTCAGCACTGGCTTCCTTAGAATTTCCAGTCTGTAGCTGGATGAATGTATATTAGTTTTATAGCTTTTGAACAATAATTATCATTTATCAAAACATACATAATATTCGTGGCAGAGCACGAATTACGCTAGCTAAGTCGTTGTGGTGTTTATGGTTATTAGAACAGTAGGTGTTTTTCTAGATTTAAAATGTTGCCTAATTGAATAAAGAACTCTTTAAATAACGAATAAATGACATTAATTTTAATTTTTCGGTCAGTGTCTTAATATTGCGTTAACTTTTTCGTTTCGGTAATTTAAGACTGTAGTTTCTATGCAGGTAATAAGATCTTGTAAATGGAAGCTAAAAGGCCAAAAAGGTTACTAATGACGTGTCGCGCCCACACCGAACCACTCACGGCAACCTACAATACGGATGTAGGAACACAATGTATGCAAATGTACTCACTTATCGCCTGCGTTACGACCTCTGGAGACAAGCTCACGTCCCCACACTAACAGCTATCTAGGTCACTATACTAGCTGAAGAGAAAGAAATCACAACAATAACACTTTTCATAGAACATTCACTACACTATCAAGTCTGTAATGATGACGAATTTGCTCAACTGTTCTCGTTGCTGCGCGCAAAGATCAGAGAGGCACTGTGTTACGTGAATTCAGAATTTAGCACATAATAAGCGGAAGTGTTTGCGGTAGAATTGCATCTTGTATGTTCAGAGGCATTGCCTCGTTGACGCGGACGCGAAACAAATGTCAGGCGCAGACGGTGCGCGGGCGCAGAATAGCCCGTAGCGTTGTACGATGCATCGATGCTTTTGCTAGAACAACATCGATATTTTTCTCTATATGCCATTTCTCTCTCTCTCTATCTTCAAATATCTTTTTCTCATTATCTTCTGTATTCAATAAGTAATATAAACAATTTAATTTTACAATCAAATATTTAACTCGTGTATATTATTTTTCCCGACAAAAATTATTCTATGTTGGTTGACGTTATTAAATGTAGAGTGTTTATATCAAATTTTATGACGATGTGTTAATTCATATGGCAGTAAAGGAAGGAAATACAAATAGCCAAACAACAAATAAATTCACTTTTGTAGTTGTAATATTGATAGTAATGTGTTCAAAACAATATATATAATTGATGTTTTATTGTGACTTAAATATTACTTAGCCCCCAGAATACAGACATTTCAAAAGCGAATATATTGATAATGCAGTACATTACAGTACTGAAATTAAAATATATGATACTTGAGGATATAAGTGTCAAATTGGCCCAAGTGGCGACGCGATTGGATACAAAAGCCTTTATAGAATGACGATGCTTGTGATAGTCGACACAGTTCACGTGTAAAATAAACCTTAAATGCCTCATACAAATTATTTTAAATAATGTATTTTTACAGTGTGTATAGTGACATAGTATACTGCAGATCAGTAAGTAAATCTCGTACAACTGACATTGATTGCTACTTTTTGGATTGTTTTGCTTCGTGTACCAAAGTTAAATTAAATCAATTATTTATTTAAACTTATATGCTAACTTTTCTTAAAAATATATAAAACCATAGTAATCTGAACCTAATTTAATGTAAAAACGTAACATTGAATGTTCTCGATACAAGATACAATACTATTTATCATTCAAAACAGACAAGTTTTTCGAGAGAGCAGCGTAAGAAAGAAAAAGATTTACTTAGAACTACAATAAACACCAACTACTACACAAAACACTACAAAACTAACTAACTAACTTTGTCAATTGGTATTCGGTCCCTTAAATGGGAAATTTCAACTTTTACAACACTTCTTTTGTGTTTTGATTGATCATAGTATCACAAAACAAATACTAAAGCGAAAAATGTGTAATACGAAAAATATTAAAGCATCAATAATGCGTTGGTGCATGCATTTTAAATATCTATATTATTTACTTGACATATTTGACATTATTCTTTTACCGTAAGTAAAATGTCGACCGAATATGTTGATCGATATCGATAAGTATAGATATCTTCTTGAGGTGCAGCCCTAGTTGCCCTCGCCCACCCACTTTACGTCACCGTGGTATTCAAAATGGCCGATCGGAATCCAAGACGGACAGCCTACGCGTAGAGGCAGCAAGTTAAATTGAACAGTCAATCGTGTTTTAAGCCGAGTTTGATTGTATTTAGTGACACCCACTAACGGTTTTTGTTTTCATTGTGTTCTTTATGAGGTCCAGTTTTTTTAGATTCTCAATCATTATATTTTAAATCAAGTTCACCAAGTTTTAGATATTGAAGGAGATTTTCTTTTAAGTTGGCTGTTTTTTGATTTTTAACGTGCCATATTTCACTATACAATCGATGTCATTAATTAGTTTCTAATAAATCATGACGATGTTTTTTAAATACTTTTTATTTGAGTCAATTGAACATTAGCTTCTAAAGTCGTGAATATTTTATCCCCACCCCTCTAACTTTTGAGCTGTGAGGAGGAAATTCTGAAATATCTTGATACTATAACTCAGTGGTTTTCAATCTTTCTGAATACGCGACCACTTTACTGGTTAAAAAATTTTGGCGACCCCTTTGGGTCATAGACAGACAAAAAGTTAGTAATTTAAATGACTGCGTTTATGTCTTTCCCAATTTTGTTACCTCTATTCATTATTACGGCCTATACTCTGCAAAAAGCTGCTGAGCTTAGAAAGTACCTAAGTACGAGGTAGAAATTTAAATTGCCTTTTCCCTTTTGCTGGCGTCTCCCCGAGCAAAGCTCTGCGACCCCCCTAGGTCGCGATCCACAGATTGAAAAACACTACAACAACTTATTAAAAATATTTTCAATTTGGAGTATTTACGATTAAACGCTCTTTATATGTTTTATTGTTCCGTAAAACAGTATATTAAATTACTAAAAATGTTCTGAAAGTAGGCATATAATATTATACAAGATATTCATAAAACTTCACACGCACAGGGAAACATACACCCCTAACAAATACACACCCACACACACAATTTTTTTAGAACTTATGTTATAATATATTTATTTATGCTACATGCTTACAAAATATACAATATTTTATGTTACAATTTAATGTTAGATGTATTTAACCTTATTGTGCTTACATTAAAGGAGAGAACACTAGCCCCTATAATACAGTGTAAACTAGTTTAGGGGCTGGTAGAGTCAATAAAATAAGGTCTATTCATTCTATAAGTTTGGAATAAAATAGATTTAGTACAAGTTTCACGCTTTTACGAAACACTTTAATGTTCGTAGATTGCGCACATTTCCTGCTTTTATTTTAATTACTAATTTTTTGGGTGGCTACGCTTCTATCAATTTTGGTACCAAATCGAATGGAACGTATTGCATTTTTAGACATACAAAGTTTCTTACAAATATCCCTGTTACCGAAAAAACATATAAATTATATTCAAAGATAAATAGCTATATTTGATTAAATTACGAATCGTCATTCAACGGATACTGTTTTATTTCTACGATAAATGATAGGTATCCGTTTCGCTGTTATCGAAAGTACACATTTGCCAAATTTTATTTCATTTCAAAGCCACGTAAAATAAATAAAAAGACACAAAGTCGCGTCTACATATTGTATAAACAATTGTGTGTACAGATCAACCGTGAAAAAATGCTTTTGCGTCAGCCAGTACTCGCAAGCCCCTTTCACTAGAAGCGGGGTCTTCATCAATCATTCGTCTCATTCTAGTACCTGAGAGTAGACAAGGAAAAATACAAGGTTTTGTGTGCGCTTAATTACGGCACTTATCACATCTTGTCTGATGCTGACATAAAGCTTGGTACAGTAAAAGTAAACAGGTGAGAATATATTGTTTTGTAATATAACTTTATTTTATTTCATTGCAGGAGTTCAGCAGACAGGTTTACGGCCCACTTGGTGGAAATCGGATACCATCGCCTATGGACATTTGCAACACCAAAGGTGCTACTAATGCGCTGCTGCACTCTTAAGGGAGACTGGAACCTGGTCACTAATGCCGGAACACAACTCGAGGTTGTTATAGCGATATACATTAAACCAGGAGTGGTAGCTATCCATTTGGAAACTAGTATTCGGATCCAGTAACTTCTAATCAATGTCTTTGAGGTAGACATATAATTTTAGTTCCTAAACGTTTCAGTGGTGTTTCGTGCCTTCCCATATTTAGGGAACCAAAAGCATACTCGTGATGGTTGTCTATGGCAGATTAATGGGTTTTACATAACAGTAATCTCTGTGTGCAAATTTCCTAACTTTTATCCGTCAACGCGTGGTAATTGTAACAATATGAAAATGGTTATAAATTTGTGTATGCTCCTGGTCCGTATTCGAAATTTCGAAGTTTATTTTACAATAAATTCTAATATTTTACATATAAATGAACAGGCTTTCAAAATATCATGCCGTAATTTTTTTATTGCAAGAATTCAGTAGACAGGTAGACGGTCCACCTGATGGCAAGCAGTTACCATTGCCTATGGAAACTTGCAACACCAAAGATGATACAAATGCGCTACTGCTCTCTAAGGAGTGACTGGAACCTGGCCACTAATGCCGGAACACAGCTCAAGCTCTTGTTATGTCGGCATACTCTACACCAGGGGTGGTAGCCATCCAGACGGGAAAATACCCTACCACCTGGAAAAATATAATATCAAGGGCTTCGTGACAAATAGGCGTACAGACAAAAGTGCAGTCTTAAACAAGGGATAAAATTGTGAATAAAACTAATTGATTGTATAAGGCTAAAATTCTGAATACCCTTCTTTTTAGGTTACAGTTGCATACTGGTAAGACTTTCTAAATTGTAACATGCATGAGTTTTTGGCGGGAACTGAAAGGAGACGTTGTGCTGTGCAGTTTTATTTTCTAAAAATGTGTATAATTACTCTAAAATGAACAATAGTTGCAGGATATTGATAGTTTTTGAGTAGAAATTATGTGTTTTTGTGAGAAATATGAACTGTATAGTCAGATGTGATCTTTCGAGTTTTCACAAGAACTCCATTGAATGGCGTCGGTTGTAGCCTGCAATACAACTGCGCTACTATACGAAGACCTATTAATTAACATGTTTCCGACTGAAAGACTTTGATTCTATGGTCATGAATAAATTATATTATTATTATTGTAACATGCATAGTTTTTAGTAAACAACAAAAAAAATGTATTTTTGCGTATAATACGCCTTTTATATAAATAAAAGTATAATTATTTTATTTACAAATACAATTTAATAATAATTAAATTACCTGAATTACGTTTCAAAGAATAAAAATCCATTACTTAACTCCTTTTAATCGTACTTACTTATGACGTCATTGATAAGCACGATTGTACAAGATCTATGAGGCTGCGACCTTCTGTAAGTTTAATAAAAGTATCTCACTTGATTTGACTGTCCGCGCCTCTATTGTAGAATTAACAAATTGAAATTGGACTGTGTCTAGTTTTATTTGTTATCAGTTTAAATAATATTTATAATCAAATTTTATGGTTAGTGTTTACTTCGTTATTATTGTGAAATTTATTTAGAATGTATAATAAGGTTTCTAAAAAAATATAATTTCGTGTACTGTGGTCTAAATTTTATACAAATGATTTATATACTTATTATATTATATAAATATTATTTATACTTATACTACTCCATGTTTGGCATTAACGGACATTATAGAAATATATGTTTGATATCAAATGATCATTTTCCCACGAGATATAAAGCTGAAATTTAAATCTTAAGCCCTCGTCTTATTATATAATATGTATATACAACTACAAATAATAAAGAGGAACATGTTAAAATAGATATGTGGGTAAATCACGACATGCAACACAACGGATGATTGCGTGCGGAAAACGCTACGAGAAAATAAATTGCGAAGTGAGCGAAACCATATATATTTGTAGGTACAGACAGCAATTTACGTATTGGAATTGGTATAGAAACGAGTTTTGTGTGACATACATTTTCTCTTTGTCAACATATAGAAAATCGTTTTTTTTAATAAATAAATAGTTGACAGACAAACACACACATTGTATATCTCCAATCTAAGCAACTTACGCGTGTGATACGGGTAATATACAACAGATTACTCTAGTGCCGATTCCAGACACCCAGGCCATAGTAAATAACGAAAAGTTTGTTTACGAAATTCATCACGCCAGGACTCGAACCTGGAGCTTCTGCGTTCCAGTGAGCTCGACCAACAAAGGCTTTCTCCGCTCAACCACAACTGTTAGTTTTGGTACATATGGAATGCTTTAAATATATACCTATCCGAAAATCATTGATGAGGCTGTGTCAGATTTACCACGATTAGCCAGATATACCCTGTTCACGATATCTTGACGCGCAGGGTTACCAGTATTCAAAAATATTAGCACCTAAAGCTTGTGTTAAAAACACCCAAAACGGCGATAATTGCTAGAAAACTTCAACAAAAATGAAGAATAATTTACGATTTGTAATAACCTATATTTATAACTAATTTTAGAAAATGATATTAGATGGTAATTTTTAGAATTTGATAACCCTGTGCGTCAAGTTATCGTGAAAAATATACCCACTAAATTCCTCCCTTCTTCTATTACCCGCGCTGAGATCACATGCTCGTCGCCGAGTCGTCATCACGATCAAAGACTTAGTGCCGGGGGCATTTTCCCCTGTGAGAAATGGACAATGGAAAAGTGACCGTCAATTACGAAAGGCGCAGTTTTTTTTTCATTTTAAACCGGCGCACAAATACACATATTGTATATCCCCAAATTAAGCTTCAATCAGAATTACTAATTAATGAAAATAGTGAATAGACTAGATAATGTCAACTCTAACGTGGACGTATCTATATCTCCGTACTTCTGCAAGGCAATGATCATATATCGTGGTAGGTTAATAATTGATGCACTCGTTGGGGTCCTAACTAGAAAAGCATGCACCGTTTAAATTATTTCTGGAGTTAATTATATGCATATGCACTTAGTTAACTCCAGAAATACAATATTGTCCACTAGACAATAGAACCACGTACTGACGGCAAAAAGAATACCTGTAACATCAAAATAACATGTCTACTGTATACTGTCTGATCCCCTAGAACTTGGAAGGCCCGAGCCTAGTGGTAAGATTTTTAAGAGCTGTTACTGTTTAAGTATTAGATATTTACTAAAACATATAGACGTGCCTATGTATTATTTTCTGTCTTTTTGTTTTTGTATGTGGATTTGGTGGCATCTGTTTTTATTATAAATAAAATACTCAATTTTCCAAACCATGTTTCTAATTTGAATTAATATAACACTATGTTTTTTTTATTTGAGAAACTAGTTGAGAAAAGTAACAGACAGCTATGCTGTAAATTGTGTGAGTGACTGCGTGATTTTATGACCTGCTTTTTTTGAGTTTCTATTGCCATAAACTTAACACGGTTACAAATGTAAATCACAGTTACATTATTCAAAAATTATACAGCTATGTTTTGATTGCAAATGAAAAATAAATAATTATTTAATATAGAATTACAATAAAGAGATGTATCATAAAAGTATAAACTGTTGATTAAAAATATTTACACGACGAAATGATCCCTTTTTGAATTCTCCTTTTTTTAATTCGGTTAAAATATATCATAAATAATATGTATAACGATCATCAGTAGAAACACCTCTTATGAGAGTATAACCTTATAACGTACCGGTGAGTTTAAATACTTATGTTATAGTTAACGTTGAACTATGACACTATTAAATAAAGTACCAAAATATTTCCAGGTGGTTCTGTGGCCTACTTCTAAAGCCTGTCTGAATGCACATCATCATTTAAGTTAAAAATACGGTTTTCGTCCATTTGGGGCCCTAAGTCGGGTTTTTACTAGTTCTTTGTCATATTATACTGTCTCGAGCATTCCTCATTTTGAAGTCATTGGAAAACATCCTTTACTTTTTGGGCTTTCCGTTTCATATAGACCTGGCGGAGGGAACGTGGCTACACTTTTGTACCCCAATAAAGCAGGTTACTACTGTCGTCAAAAGTCAATTAAGACTCCGTTTATGATCATATAAAATGCCGAAGCAGATAGATTTTGTACGAGAGAAGTTATGACGTCATAACTTACACAAGTCAAATAGCGTATTATTTATTGTTTAAATAGATATTAAAATTATTTATATAATGATATTTTAATAATAAAATAATAAATAGTATGATTATTACCCGCTATTTAAAGCCATTTACGCAGTTGCGAGCCGTAACAGTGACCTGCGGATACAGTAACATGATCTGTATGTACGCTGACATTGATTTTCGCTTTGGCGGTTTGTTGGGAGGGCGACGTGTGCTGTAACTGCAACAGTTATGCTTACGGGTCGCAAGCGAGTACGCGGCTTAATATGAAAATAACTTTAGAATCCATATTATCTCATAATTAATACATAAAGCTGAAGAGTTTGTTTGCTTGAACGCATTAATCTCAGAAACTACTGGTCTGATTTGAAAAATTCTTTCAGTGTTAGATAATCGAGCCCATTTATCGAGGAAGGCTATAGGCTATATATCATCAGGCTAAGACCAAGAAGCACCATTGAAGAATATTTCAAACATGTTTTTTAACTTCCTTATTATTTAAACTTTTCCACGCAGACGAAGTCGCGGGCAGAAGATAGTACAATTATAAACTAGCCATGCCTGTACATTGAAGCTAATTCTTTTTTTAATTTCTTGTCTGCTTATTCGGGCTTCACGTAAAAACTACAGGGCCCAATTCGATGCGGTTTTCACTGATCGACAGTTAATTCTTAGACGTATAATCAGCGCTTATTTTTATCCTGGAAATTCTGCGGAAATTTTTCCGGGATTTATTTAAAATAGCCTGTTTGCAAAAAAAACGAATTCTAATTCGATTTTTACACCAATCGGTAGCAAATTTTATGTAATGAAATGTGTTTTTTTATTCCGGGAATCCCGTGGGACTTTTCCCGGGAGCGGTTTGAAGTTGATCGGGTGCATAAAAATTAGCTTATTTCCATACAGTTTCCTCTAAAACTACAGCTTACATTCTTTTTAAATACTGATATGTTTCGTGTCCCGGGAATTCCGCGGGAATTTCAAGTCGAGCGTGAACGAAGTCGCTGGTATATTCTAGTTTATTATAATAAGCGACTCGATTATTCTGCCTGTTTCTGTAAAATGTGCACCTAAAAGCGTAAGTGACTCCGTTATAGTTTATATACATACGGCCTTATTCAAAGAGACTTTGATGTTTGATGGCTTACTTAAGAACCATATAGATGCGTTTAAACCCTTAAATTGGCAGGCATTTATTTTTTAGAAATCACTTATTATTTCAGTAGAACTGGACTTCGGGTCAATATACGAGTATAAAAAAAATAATTTAAAAAATCGATATATGTTAATTTATTAAAAAAACCATGTATGACTCAACATACACTGCCAATTTACGGATATAAAAAATAAAACAATACTTAATCAAAAATAGTAGCTTCAATTAGGTAGTAACCATAAATAAAAATTATTTCTTTGTATGATATTCAAGTTGACAATTACGCGAATTCTTTCCAGTGATAAACATAATCGAACCTGATATTTTAAACAAAAGACCCTTGTCAATTTGGAGAATTAGCCACAGCGACTCTGACTAATTATATCCATGAAATGACTATGACTGCCTCATTTGTATGGATGTCTACGTGTTCTATAGTATCTTCTATAGGAGCTCCGTGACGAAAGACAACTTTTCGCCATTCCTAGCCCTTTTTGCTATTAGGACTGGTAATATACGAGGCCTTTTGGATCTTGTTTTTCTGGCTGGCGTCACTAAAGAAGCAGGCGAGGAAACAGCAGGAGTCTCAATACTAGTAGGAGTTCCGGGGTTAACCGCTGGCAATGAGGGTATATCAGACAAAATTGGTACATTGCTACAATAATTGGGTTTTTGTGTGGGGCTAGAAAAAATTTGGTTATTATAGGTGTAAGGCGGACGCTTTAATTTTGCTCAGAGTCACTGCCGTCATCAGAAAGTTGAATGCATCTTTCAAGAACTATTGGTACTAGGTGTTGGCGAAGAAGAATAAGAGGAAGCAAGCGTAATATCAAGCTCTTCTTCAGCATTAGACGTCTCGGTACATTCAGAAGGTGCTTTTATAGCAGGCACAAAAGCAATTATTGTACCACCGCGTGTTAGTTGCTTTTGCTGTAGGCAAAGAAAACGAAACACCTAAGCAAAAGTATGCCTACCATACAAAAATAAAAAAACTATAAAAGAAAAAACACAACCGTGCATTAGCAGTGTCTTTCACAACATACAGAACAAAATACTAATACATTACTATGAAGTTGGCAATGTATGTGGTGAAATACATCAGGTTAGACAGCGAATAAAATTACGTTATGCTGTTATTTTGTTTTAATTTTTGGTGTATAATTATTCATTGACATCGCAAAAACAAAATAACAACAAAATACAGGCATAATATGTTCAAAATAAAGAAAAAACAAAAATATTCTATCCTTGTCAAGCGTCAGTTATTTCCTCATGGTAGTTATTTGTATTTATAAGCATCAAAACTGATGCCAGAGCTATGAAATACTTATATACTAAAAGTTTAGTAATGTTATCATGGATATAGTAGTAAATAAACCTAAATAAAGCTTTAGTTAACAACGTAGATTTTTGTAAAAGTTGTGTATGACACGACATACAGTGTCAATTTAAGGGTTAAACTTACTCTAATTCTCTATCAATAATATGGACAGTATGTAACGAACATGAAAGTTGTCGGGTTCCACAAAACTAATTTTCGACAGACACACCTGCTTGTATCATTCAAGCACAGTCCACGTTTCAGCGCCGTAGAAAAAGAAACGTGTAATGGATTAATGCACGATGTATTGTGCAGCTTTTGAACGAAAGTAGACATTTATATGAAAGTAAACATAATAAGTACTTAGTGCGAATAAACTGAAACTTTCATAAGAACTGTGACACAATGCATGCTTGACCCGATGAGTTAAGTATATTTCTTTGTAGAAAGCAGGCGATACTAAGTGCACAATTAAGTGTCAAGAAAAACAGATAATTCCCCTAAAATTAAAAAGTACTTATTCTTGTAATACATTCTTTAGGTTTATTTACTCTTCGTTTAAACGTATGTAGGTATAACTGTCGATTTTCATAGTAAATTCCGCCAGCTTAAATATTAAACACGCACAAATCTTTCTTTACAAATATATGTTTTTCAGTATAATCTTATTACCACACGACGGAACAACCATATTTGATGTGGAAACATTTAATACATGGTTATTAAATTCACTGGCGTGTTTCCGTAAGAACTAAATCGATTGTACAATAAACAAAGTATGTAATGTGACAGGCTAGATGTGAGCCTAAATTTTGTCATGTTGAGCTTAAGGAGTGGGCTGTAATGTAACATAGCGTTTCACTGTACAATGGGTTGTATTAAAGTAGTTTAACGGTTCAATGACAATTAAACAAAGTATTCAGATTATGTCAGCTACATCTTGGTTAAAAATTATTCTAGTGTATCTAGCAGTAAGAAATAACTATAACTACCTACCCTTGTTGATGTGATCCATCGGACATGCAAATGCAAACTAAACTAGATTGGATTGAATGGTGATTTTTTGTAGGCGAGGATGATTGAAAGCCCTCATCGTGGACACGGGTTGCTCTTCGTACTGTGTGCTAGTGAATTGAATTCGCGTGAATACGTGACTTGAAGTTTTTAGTGGGCATATCGTGACGTCATACACTGTGTTAGACTAGATCACTAGAAAGCTTTTCGTGCACAATTAGAATACTACTAGTAAATATATAAGTTTTGTGCAACGGTGTAAAACAAATAGTACTTTATATATGTGTGCATCGTACATTGTCGAGTCTTATCAGTACGAAAGCAGCGTTTAAAGGACATATATGATTGGACATACATTTTGATCTTTTAAACTTCGAATTCGTATACCGCGGAAAGTAATAATACATTTTCATGAAAAATATGCTACTTTATCGATGTTATATAAAGTATATATGTATTATTATATGTAAGTACAATTTTATTATAATAAATGAAAATAAATATAACAGCTCAGAAATTTAAGTTAACGGCTGCACTAAAATTCGCCCGCAAATATGTTTCCTGTTCTAATTCCTTCTCGTTACAAATTTCAAGAGAACTCTCAAATGAATGAATGATTAATTTTGTACAATGCTGGCGTTTGCTATGTAAGGCGAATGTTTCTCTTGTTCTCGTCATTTATTTGTACACCGCTTATATTGTGTAGATAGTATAAGCAAAAAGATAAATCTAATTATTATTGTGCATAATTATGTAAGTACTCGTGACACCACAGGTATTAATGATACAAACTGTAATAACGGTTTAATTAACCAGATGCATATATATAAGAACTTTAGACAATATTAATTATAAATATCATGTTTTTATATAATTAAAAAAGCAAAGTAAATAGCATATTGTGTTTTTATAAATCCATGGCTAAGTAATTATTTTATAATAACTTAAACTACTTATGTGAATAAATATAATATTGTTGTCATCTATTTGATAATCATATGAATTAACCTTATCAGAATATTGCTATCTGTCATATGCACACACACACTCACAAACAAGTTAAGATCGATTTTTAAAAATAATTTAATTTTTGAGATAAAAATTGTTAAGTCAATCACACACGTACTTGGGTCCCGCAATACAGGCTAGTCCTATGCGGAACCCACGTAAGCATTATTTCTGTATAATTTTTTGACAATAAATTGATTTGTTTTTGATTTTTATCTGCATGTGATTAAAAAAATATTGTGTGCGAGGTTTACTATTGCTCCCACAGTCTCTCAAAACTACAAGTACGATTCAAGAGTTAGTTTAATAATGTATATTTTAAGTTAATTTCTAGGATTCGTCCATTTGGCTGTTTATGCAATTACTATGTCATAGGTGTTCTTATCAAAAACTAAGTTTTCATGGATATATGTCCGGCTCCTGTACTAGTATTTTTCTATTCATTCAGATGATCCTTACCTTCGGTTTAATTTTGACATTACGTCGTTTGTATGGAGCTTATGTCAAATTATAACCGATAGTAAGGCAAATGAACGTTCAGAAAGATATAGGAACTGACCAACAGACCACTTGCTCTATATTATGAATTAATATTCTTAATAATAACATTTACATTAATACACATTTCGTGACACAATTTTTAATGTCCTTCATTACGTGTCCATACAACCTTAATCTTCATTTCGATTTGCCAGACAAACACACGTATTGTAAATATATCCAAAGCCAAGCTAAGCACGTTACACTTTTTTTATGAGTAGTTATAATGGGACAGACCAGATCATAGTAAATAACGGAAAGTTCGTTTTACGAAATTAACCATCCTAGGAGTCAAGCCCGGAGCCTCTGGATTGCAGTGAGGCAGGCTGGCAAAGACTTGCTTAACCACAGAGGATGTCAAGATCCCGTTAAATATTCGTCTACAAACCTATCCATTCTCGTAAAAACACACATTACAATATTCTCACTTCGTGAGAAAACAATACGTTTTCTCATTATAATAATAACGTCAGGTATTTTCATAAAGTTGTCTATACAGATAAAAGTAATAATATGTAATAATAACCTTAGTAAATTCCACACGGTTATCTACACACATAAAAGTAATATGATAAACAATGGTAACAGAATGCATAGTGAGCCAAAAGTTTGGCAAGGTACGAAATTGGTTCTATCAAAACTCTCGTCTCCTGACGCCAGTAGTTTTGGCAGTCTATTTTCGTCGCGTACATACATTTAACCTGTATTATTCAACAGGTATATCTTCATATTATTTTTCACGAAATGAATCCATTTAGCATCTTATCGTTGGTAGTATTTCAAAAGCTTCATATCTTTGGATAAATTCTGCACACCTAAACATTTCTCGTATCAATTTGTTGTTAGCATGTCATGCAATACAAACATAACACACTCTTTACTAATTTATTATTATTTTATGATTAAGATTAATATTCGTTTTTTGTAATTGACAACTTCATAGCGTTTTTTTTAACATTTTCTTAAAATACAGTCGGTTTGAATATGTGGTTTTGCTCAATTAGGCCGCCCATGGTTAAATAATATCAATTTAGTAAAGGTTAAGTAAGTAATTTTAAGTAGTATAAGAAAAGCCTTATTTAATAAAAATATATGAAAGATTTAAACTTTACAATAAATAATAGATGTTTCACCCATTCATTTAAAAGTAAAATTTATAAAAAAAAACAAGTAAATAAAATACACAGACACCATAGAAAAAATTAATAACAATTCCAACAGGAATTCAGGTTCATTGTGTTTTTGGACATTTGAAACAATCTGCTGAAAACATTATATATAATTTTACATACATCTGCTTCATAATGTCACTAAAAGATATAGACAACAAGCCCACGATTCACGAATGAGTTTCATCATATATATTCTTATGATAATATTAAGACTTACTTGGTACATGTTCATTGTTGAATGTAACTCGTACAGTGTGCGGGCGAGCGATGCGAGGAATAAATGATGCAGCATATCGGTTTACACCTAAAGGCCTCACTGAGCTTGCTACAAGAGCTCCGTTCCCACCAGACACCTCCAGCTCCAAATGGCCAGGTCCTGCTGCGCTGCCATCCACTGTTTTAGTAAAAAATACTATTTTTGTAAATTTATATATATTTTATTAACGGTTCCGGCAGACGTTGTCCTTCCTGCCTTAAAAAATTAAAATCTAGAACCCGATTACAACGCCACACACCTGGTCTAATTGTGAATGTAAACCATCCCCGGATCCACTCAAACACTGTTTTTTTACAGCATTTCTTAAGTTTTTGTGGGGATCCTAATTTTTTTAAATAATAAATATAACCTATATTAATCTGGGATAATGTAGCAAACTAATGGTGAACGAATTTTTGAAACAAGTCCAGTAGTTTTTGAGTTTATTCGTTACAAACACACAAAAATTCAAATCTTTCCTCCGTGTAATATTAGTATAGATTTAATCTTATTATTACGAGGTGAATCAAAAAGTTCTTGGAATCAATATTAAAATATGCAAAAATTTTAACAAAAATATTTTATTTTTCTACATAATCTCCCTCCGATAATAACATTTGCCATAAGTATGTGTGATGGACACTCTTTAATTTGAATATTGAACTTCTCCCAAAAAGATTTTATATACATGCACTTCTAAAAACTTTTTGATTCACCTAGGTATGTAAAGTTATTTTATACATATGTATGTATATAACATTTTATTTCATTTCAACTTGAAGATAAAATATGACCGTGGATAATGAACAGCTCTTGATAGCTGTTTAGGAAGCCAATCTAGTGTTTTTATCTCGAGTATGAACAACATTTGGTTTTTTAATAATGTTAATTCCAATTTAATTATTTTTTTGACTTTCATCTAAAAATTTAAGGTACATGTAGTCAAATCAAAACATTTGATTTTAATAGAGTCAAATGTATGACCAGTTTCTGAGTCTACTTCCACTTAATATCAAATGAATAGTAGTCATTCAGTACTCTTAGACTCATAATCTACTAGAACAATACTTATAGGCAAACTTCTGCCTAAGATGATAATCGGCATACTAGTAACATGCAAAGACGAATTGTTTTCTAGCAAACTTGCGTCTAGTAAGAGATGAGAAGCATACACATATAAGTTATGGAATACATAGGCCGGTAAATTGAGATACTTATATATTTCTTTTGAAATGTTTTTCAATTTTCGGAACCTGGCATGTTTGTTTGCAAAAAAGTTTAGTATATCAAATTCACTTTAATTCTAAAGTGTGTGAAATTTTCAAGAATATTATTTTTATCAAGAATACTTACCGATAAATTCAACAGGTTGACCCACAACTCCCTTGTAAGTTGGCTTTACTACAATTCCTTTGGCACCTTTGTTTTTATCCCTTAGAATTGGCCTGCGTAAACCAAACAAAAGAATTGACTTTGCCCCTATACACAACACATATAAATACATAATATTGAGTATACGTATTCGTTTAATAAGTTTAATACTATGGTCAAAAAAAGGACTTTTATAATATGACTGAATATTCAAAACATTTGATTTTAATAGAGTCAAATGTATGACCAGTTTCTGAGTCTACTTCCACTTAATATCAAATGAATAGTAGTCATTCAGTACTCTTAGACTCATAATCTACTAGAACAATACTTATAGGCAAACTTCTGCCTAAGATGATAATCGGCAATGAAAATCACGCGTCTCTGTGACATCACACAAATTCGAAAATATTTTAAACAGATTATCATATTCAGCTTCAGTTCGCTTTTAATTTAAAATATAGGTGATAATTATCTAATCTGCTAAACTGGGTCTGGAAAGAGTAAGTATCATCTATCATATTTCTTGTCCCTTATTTATTCTTAACTACATTACTTCACAGTAGCATACAAAAGACTTATGTATAACAGGAATAAAGCAGAAGAACGTTATTGTAGTTTCCGGTTTGCCTGCTGGTTATTACCTAAAGGTATGTATAAATAACGATATATAAATATCTATATATATATATATATATATATATATATATAAATATCTATTTGTGGGGTGCGGATTGAAAATACCGTTGGAATTACCACAAAGTTTATTAGAGAGGCACACAAACAAAAATCACAGTTCTTACAAGTACAACAATAAACAACAATTACAAACAGTAAAGCAGAATATCTTAAAGACATAAGTCCGTCGTTACAAGATAAACGTCCAGAAAGTACACTAGGTAAAGCCTCGATCGTAGTTGAATCACGACTATCTAAGTCCCCAACTCACCGACCTTATATGTTTGTAAAAATAGCCAAGGGCTTGCCCACTAGTTTTTAGAATTCCTAATTTGAAAGCTTTATGGGTTCTAAGAATTTGCAACGAAAATGCAAATAGAAAAGAAGGATTTATGACGTCATACCGGTAGGCGTACAAAGGGATTAGCGCGTACAATAGATTACTCAAATTCGAAGGGGTAATAAAACACCTGTAAAGGATTAGTATCGGTTTCGCCACATAATAATCTCACGTATTACTCAGACTTACATACACATACATACGTATATATGTATGTGTATGAAATTAATATGATCTATGTATTTAAATATGTCTGTTTGTATATAAAAATTAAATAGTTCTACATTTAAATGTTTTTAGAATATTGTGCAACCAAAACCCTGCCCAAGTTTCTTGATATATTTCTCTCTCTATCCCAAGGTTTTCTGGAAAAGATCGCTATCAGTGATAAGACCGCCGTTTGCACATATAAGCTACTTTTGAGTGAGTATTTGTTGTTACATTGATTTGATTGTATAATAAGTATATTCTATTCTATACTATTATTACCTGAATCGGGCGTGTGCTGCGTCCGGTTCAGAGTGGGCCCCCCCGGTTGGGTCGCGGGGGGGCCTATTGGATAAAAAAGACTGATTCTTTTGTTGCTCATGCTTCTCCTCAACACTGCTGTATGATGAGTCACGAACCACGTACGAGCTCTCCCGGACTTCCCGTTTGAACTCTTGCTGCGAAACATTTTCTTATTAGTATGGGCTAATAAATGTTTGCAATCATTTCTTAGAGCTACCAAGTTCATTACACAACAGTTGTCTGAAACGTTTATTTCATGCACAATCTGGGAACTAGAACGTACTTCGCGCTCAAGTTTTCCTAGTGCACTATTGGAAAGAGATAGATAGATATTTCTAACAAATTCTTCGATAATATTAATTGCAATGACCAGAGGTGACAGCTTAGTGATCAAGACACACCTGTCTCGTTTTGGTTGAATGGTCTAAGATTGTTTACATATGAAATTACCTATGTATGAAACTCGCCAATCCATATAAGATAAACGTGGCGGGTATACCACCGGTTCCTCTAAATAAAGGGAAGGTGTTCAGTTCAACAGTGAGATTTTCATAGGCAGATTTTATATATAATAATAGATATTTTACTATTTATGATTGCGTTTTTTTAATTAATACAGATACCTCAATAACACTACAAATAAAGAATGATGTAGATGATGCTAAAACGAATTTTTATATAACCTATAAACTTTACCAAGTTACTTCAATTGCATATCCATCCACAGCTCCAGATGTATGTTAAAAACTAACACCCGGACAATGTCCGTTAACAATGTTCACGTTATCACGAAGTTATCCCGATGGGGAATTTGTCCCGGTTTGACGAACTGTAATCGAGAGGGTCACGCACGACTTGGAGACCGCTAACACATTGTGAAAGTGTAACAGACATAAAACAAAGATATCAACTTAACAGTTCCGCTCATGTTTACATCATCAGTGTTGAGGTTTTAAATAAATAGTTTTTAGTTTTTTTACATGGATGCTGGTAGATTGTTTATATTTATTTGGTGCTATAGGTAGTAATGAGGTGACCTATCATTTTCCGAAAGGGAATCGCCACATCATTATGGTGTGGCGTCTGCGCTTTGACCGTAAAGCGATGTGGTGTTATGCGCCATAAATATAAAAATATTAATTAAAAATAGAATAAGTAATCAAAATATCGTATAAATAATATAAAAAAAAATATATAATATAAAATATTAATGAAGTATTGTATAAATAAAAAAATAGTAGTCCATAAACACCCGTTGTTCGGCTCTGTATTCACCATTTTTAGAGAATTAGTGGATACGGCCGCCACGAAGACGCATTGGCCGGTTTCACATGTCGATAACAATGGTATATGATAATTATAATAATATGCACATGAGGTCTGAAACCTGAGTATGTATGTATATTCATGGGGGGGGGGGGCTACACCTGAGTAAGATGCGGGTATCTTAGCATATGTGCAATCATGACTTTTTTATATTGTTTAGGTTTGCGTTTAGGACCTGATGTCAGGTGGAAATGCAATCTAAGATGGAGCACGGTTATCTAGAAGATACACGTTCATGCATGACTTGAAGTTCAGCAAAAACAGAAAACGGTAAAGGATTCAACTCTAATTGAAATCATTCTGTCATTATTACTCTGAGCGTCGTTGAGAGTACCAGGAAAAGAACTATTTAATACTCACTAAAGCAAAGACATAAACATATGTATATGAAGTAAAGAAATTTTTTCGCTTCAATATTGATTTTCCATCTGTCCATTCTAAATATCTTGTTAGGATACATCTATATACCTACATATATTCAAAGAAAATAATGTACAGCGAAATGTTGTAAATGTTTCTTACCCGACTAGTATAAGTATCGGAGTCCTTGTCGTCGACCAACCGATCCAAGTGTCGATTGAACGAGTCTTGCGAGTAGTCGCTGAACTTGTTCAGTTGTGTGTTTCGCTTCGTCTCTCGGTCCAGGGTGTTCTGACCGTGGTAGCGGTCTGATGTGTTGTTAGTTGGCTCGAGGCTACAACATACAAGTTTGTTATTATTGTATCATATTATGTAAATTGGTTTTATAGCATTAATAGCCTGCCCTGTAACCACTATGAAAGTTGTCTCTGTAATTTATAGGTTTAGGTACTGGCTGTTATGATCATCACACTAGTTTAATCGCGATGTCATTTACAATATTTAATGAATCGTTACCATCTTAGTGGTAAATTCCGCCTGCATTCGTGGTATCTTATTCAAAACCCACTTGTACTTACATTTTTTTCTTTCTTTTTGCAAACGTTGATCAAGTGAATATATTTATTTAATTATTTTGAACAATGGCTTATCTAAACAACATTGCATTAGATAACCACGGATCACCTCTCTGTAGTTACCTATCTATAATATTATAAAATTCTAGACGTGCCGTGTCTGTACATTGAAGCTATTTAAAAAAAACAAGACAGAAAAAGACTATAAAAACGACGGAAAACACTATGCATTTTTTTATTTCTTCCCTCTTTGTCGATTTGTCTGTTTGATCACGATTCACGTAAAAACAACTGAGCCGATTTCGAAGCGGTTTTCGCTGGCCGACAGCTAATTCTTTGACTTAACATTTGCGCTTCTTAGACTTAACTTTTTATCCCGGAACATCCGTGGGAATTTTCTGGGTATCAATTTTAAGTGGCCATATTGAAAAAAAAACAAATTCCAATGCGATTTTTTCACTGAACAATACCAAATTTTATGTAATAAAATGAGTGATATTTTTATCTCGGAAATAATTTTCCCGGGAGTGGTTTAAAGTAGTTCAGATGCATAAAAATTTGCTTATTCCGACAAAGTTTCCACTAAAACGATATGTGTCCCGAGAATTCCAAGTCAAGCGTGGCCGAAGTCGCGGGCATACCCAAGTTAAGTTATATATAAAGTGAATATAATAATTAATAGCGATAATTAATTAATCCATAGTTAACACGAAAAAAATATTTAAAACGTTATAACCTGTATAATATTAAAGTAACAAAAATTATGTTTCGTCTCGATTATGTTCTCTTCAACGACAGGAACCAGGAAATTGATTTCGCAAACGTAGCCTTGAATCCTAACCTATTGTGCAGATTTTTCGGCTAAGTGTTATTACCACTTTCTGATTCGGAAGAAAACATCGTTCGGAAACCTGCATATCGTCGTCGTTTTCGTCAAAATTGTTACATATTACACGATATTGAGATTACCCATGTGTTAAACCCTCAAATCCACCGGGGCGGGTACGCCGGCCGTTCCCTTATATTGCAGTATATTATTATAGTACACATTGCTATTATAGATCCATTAGTAACCGGTGTGTTTAATAAAGTAATAACAACAAAACCAATAACTTTTAGTCGTGAATTAGCTCCGATCTCTACAATAATCCTGTAAGTGCTAAAAAAATAATCTAATGAAGTCGACAAATCATAAAGCAAAAATTACCTGCTGTTACTCATCATCTGTCTTGTTTTCTCGACGGCATCCCATGAATCCTTTCTACTATGGTATGATTTTCCGCCGGGATCGCCGGTGCCTGAAATAAACCAATCAACTAAAACCCTGCAGAAACGGCGGACATTTCAAAAGAGGGATAAAGAAAGCTGCGTAAATCAAGAGGGTCATTCAGGTGGGCCTTTTATTTGCATCCGGCTGTTTCGATCGGCTGCTGTCGGGACCAGCGACGGCGCCATTGATTTATGGACCATATTGTATTTAATATAAGGTGGGAAATGCAACTGCCGCCTTTCAGAATTGTATTTTTGACATAATTTGTATTCGTAACGCCCAGCCCCGGGCACAATATTAAATTGCTTGCTGCATTAGGACATCATCCACAGATTTTACCATTCGAATGTTTTAAACAATATTTCATATCTGGATGGCTTTTAATAAATGTAATGTTAGTCTCTTTGACATTTTGAAAGGGACTATATTATTATTGTTTACCTCTTTAGCGGAAACAAATTTAATATAATCTTCAAAATGTATAAATGTAATATTTGGGTTATATTGTATATCTAATATAATAATAACAACCTATTAACGTCCCACTGCTGGGCTATGGCCTACTATTATAGGGAGGGAACGGACAGTATAGCTGCCACGTTTGTCCAAGACGGCTTGGCAGGTTTGACACCTCGGGTATCTCGATGTACAGGTTGCATCACGATATTTTCCTTCACCGTTGTTAACACGTGGTAATTTTAGCAACACACACATTAGGTCAGAAATCTGCCTAAGTGGTGCATGCGTTATATTATATTGCATATTAAACTTTATTTATGAAAAAACAAATTTGAGAAAGTAACTGTTGTTTAGAAATTTTGTAGAGATTTCGTTTACGAGCTTGGGAATTAGCCGTTTCTCATTAAGTTAAATATCTTTTAATACATACACTCTTGATGTGAACAAATATAAGAAGCCCTTATTCCGTAGCTTACGCGAGTGAACTTCTGTGGAAAGCTATTTGCTAAAAAACAAATGTGAAAGTAACTTTGCTCAGAAGTTTGTATAAAATCATCACGACCTTGAAGTTGACCTGATTGGCAGGATATTTGGTAAAGGTATATGTACTTATAATAACGAAGAATATAGGTAAGATAAAAAGGATAAGACTTTACACCCCAGACATGATGTTTTCTTGGATTAGCGTACTGAATTCTACGCGTCCGAAATCGCAAAAAAAGCTACGCTATGTTTTATAAATTGAAAAACATTTATACTCACTAGGGCTACCTAATCTTCTGTTACGATCTACTTCCAATGAAGAATATGGACTAGTTTGGTCTAAGTTATCCTGAGAACCACTATACGAACTGTACATTTTATAGTTCGATCGTTTTTCGACTACACGTTTTGTTGTAGTCACGGGGCTGTATCGGTCTGTGGGACTACTGACTCTGAAAATAAAATTGAGTATTTTTAAAATAAATTAAATAATTAAAAAATAATTTACTTTAGTAATATTCATTGCTATAATTATTTATCGCCCTTCATAATACCCAAATTTCTCCACGTGTCACTATAATACGTTAATTCGCAGATCACACGCAAGACACAAAGTGTACAAATCAACCTAAATAAGTTACTTTTATGTTATGGGCGACATGCAATTGACAATTGTAGGATATATAATAGCAATTTTATTGTTTACAACATTACAAAAATGCACATGACAATAGTTACTTGTTTGTATAATAAAATTTTTAACTTATCCAATCATTATATGTTAATGAGGGAAAAAATGACAAAATTATTTATAACATAGATGGATTACAAATCATTATTATAGATTATTAAAATGTACATATATCGGCAACAGTTGATTTTGAACTACAGTAGAGACTTCATTATCCGGATTGATAGGCATTTCGTGATTAAGATTGCAATGGAGTGTTTTAAGAAAATATGTAGGTACACTGGTACCTACGAAAATGTTTAATCTCTTATGGCCGGTTTCTATATCTTACTATTCACTTGCCTTACTTAAGTTGGAATTTGAATATGAATGGAACTTCTGTCAAATTTTAACCGATAGTAAAAATAGCGATACCGATAGCAAATGATAAAATATAGGAATAGGCCATAAAAATAGATTTTGGTTGAAAAGTTTTTTATTCGTTATTTTAAACACTAATATGCGCGGCTAAGTTGTCTTTCTAGCGTTGATGATAAATGTGTATAAAAATCTTTTTTCTTCGTATAGTTATTTATCTGAACGTCTTGCGCAAATAATCAGTTCGGTCAGTCAATCGGTTTATCACTCCGAGTCTCCACCAGTCTGTCTTTACTACAACTGTTTACGAAAAATCTGTCAGGAATCGAATCCAGTAACCTAAGTTCACTCTACTATACAATAGCGATCGCCAAAATTTGCTAGAAATATGTAGAACACGAAATCAGGTACAAGTCCCATTTTCCCGTATCCATTAATAACTAACTGAATATTTATTCACCACTAAAAAGTGTGCGGCTTATTAAAAACACGTGCGAATTTAGTTGCAAATTGTCTAATAAGTCGCAGCCAATACATTCACTCGCCTGTCTGAGTAATATTGCATAGTACAAGATACCTGTTAATTGGGCTGGCTCTATTCAACGGACTGTCTTTCCTAGCAAGTGGGCTCGACGTCCGCCCCACTGGGCTAACCGACCTGTACGGGCTGCTGGCTCGATACGGGCTGGCAGATCTATTGATATCAAGCCTAGAGCCGTTCCCCAAATGTTTTGTTGTTATCGGACTGGCTGTTCTATTTCTGGGACTCTCTGAGCCGTATCTAGTATTATATGTTTCCTTTTTGTTAACCCGAGAGGTCGAGTATGCGGAATCGACAGCGTCGTAGCTCTTTTCTTTGACATCTGAGCCAAAGGATGATTTGTAATAGGCGCTTGAATCACGTTTCTCGTCGCGTCGATCGATTGAGCTCGTACTGTGTTTTGTTGTGTTCGTTTCGTATAAATTATATTGATTTTTTGGACTCTCTGACCTTAGTCGAGTCACTGAAACAAAATTATATTTAATTTATTATAAATATTTGTTAACGTAAGGTTACTTAGATTTTCTTAAATGTTCGCAACATATTATAACGTATTAGCTGTTTTAAGTGCGATGTTTGTATATTAATTATAATAGCTTTCAAATTAAAATAAATGTCATACACAGTGTTCAGTTGATTGATTGTATATTTAGAGGTCAATTGGTCTTCTTTTTGATTGTAAATAGTACATAATAAATATTTGTACGTTAATTGTAAGTTTTTAAAAGTTTGTACGGGTAAATTAGTCTCGAGACGTTTTTGCGTATGTAGTAGTGTAAGGTTAACACATAAAGAAATTAGTACTTTTATATAGGCAAATACTTAATATGAAACTAATAATATTAAACGATATCAAAGTAATAAATATAAATATGAAACATAATTTTTAGTACTAAACTTCAACTCCACACATTTCGTAATCAATCATCCTCATGGTCACTTTCTTCCGATGAATTATTTGTGTTAATTGAAATTTGTTCTGATATAATATCTAAAGCCTCATCCTTGCCCTGACATTTCCTTTCCTCTTCAATAGCATGTAGACAAATATTTTTCCGTTCCTATACAGTTATGCTATTATTTTTTTCCTCAGCTGATGTCAATATAGCATTCATGTTCATTGTGATATTTTTTTGTGACGTTAGTTTTCACTATCCCCTATATATTTTCGATTGGATTAAAATGAGAGCTATATGGCGGTAAACGGAGCATAATATAACGATCCTGTGTTAAAAAATCTTATAGTTTACAAATTTCGCCTTATTTTTAGTATCAGGTAATCAATCAATTCATTAGTTATCAAACTAAAACTAAATAAATAGTCAACCCTCACAATTTACGAGATTTCTTATTACAGTTTTGAGTAAAAACAGATTTTCATAAAATTTGCTATAGTATTTTATTTGTGATATGAACAGAATGAATACTTTTATACTGAAAATGCTCAAAGCCACGTGAAATATTCTAGGTTATTCTAATGCCTAAATATGATTCTTCTAAAATTTGTATGACATAAAACCAACCAATTTAATATTAATAGATTTGTTTCTGTGTGTAGAGTATGTGATAAATAGAGGCACAAGTACCTGGACTTGATATCCTGGCGTACGCCGGCGAAGGGCTCGAGCTGTCACGGGGTTTCCTCGAACGAGATCCCACTCTAAACATGTGCGGCGATCCGTGAACATCGTACCCATTGAAATAGATATACAGCTGAAAATGTTTAAGGGCTATTCAAATAATATGAATAAATAATTTATTAAACGATTAGATAAATACAAAGCTATAACAATTTAAGCACGATACTTGTATACATGCATGCCGGACGGGGAAATTTAGAGAACTGTACTACATTAAATGTAACACCATTCTATATACCCATTTTCGCATTAAATAAAATGAATTGTACATTTGTATTGCCTCCGTGTAGGAACGGAGAAAGAATACAAATTCCTACACCCGGGCGGCCTGTCTTAAGAGGCAACAAAACAACCCACAGCCAGGTGGTATGGCATTTGCCCGACTGAATGGCTACCACCCCTGGTCTAGAGTATGCCGCCATAACAATTTTTGAGTTGTTCCGGCATCAGTGGCCAGGTTCCAGTTTCTCTTTCAAGGCCGGCAGCACATTGGCAGCACCTCTGGTATTGCTAGTGTCCATAGGCGACGATAACCACTTTCCATCACAGTTGCACCGTAAGCCTGTTTGCTGTGCCTCAGCAATTTAATATATATATATATATATATATATATATATATATATATATATATATATATATATTGGGATCGGCCCCAGAGTGGTCCGTTGTATATTACCCATAACACAAGCGTAACTTGCTTAATTTGGGGTTATACAATGTGTGTGTTTGTCTGCCGATTATTATTTGTATGTCTTTCAAGACCACTGGCCATAAAAATGGCCCGGACTTTTGGAGGGCTTGCGTGGGGCCATGGGGAGGCCAACACGTAGAAGCCCCTTGGCAAATTTAATCTAAATGTGGTGTGACACTGACCGGAGATTATCCCTGTCTACACCATATAATAATGCACACAAGGACAAGCCCCGGCCAGTGTAGGACTATTGTGGGAAATGAGAAGAGAAAGTACCGGGCTATTGGAGTGAACTGTTAGTGGTACTAGTGTCTGCCGATTATTATTATTATTATTTATAATTGTATTCGCAAATTGTATTTCGTTCGCGCAGAATTTGAACAAAATTAAACTAAGCTAAGTGAGAATTTTTACGGCAAATTTGACACAGCGTGTTGATTCTGAAACCAGCAAGGTTACATACAGTAATAGTCACATCACACATGTTTGAAATCCACGAAATATCATTATGATACGGACGTATTATATACGGACGGACGTTTATAAGTAAAACTTTTACCTGGTGAACAATAAAGAATTATCTATGAACTGAATTTATCTTAGTTACCAAATTTATATTCACCCTGTACTAATTCTAAGTACACATGCAAATTTTAAATACATAATATGACAAATTTAATGATTATCGGTTTACACCCAAGACTTTGAACATGAGGTTATCACACAAATCAAGTTGTGTTTTCATTATATTATATGCATAGGTCTCGTTATTAAGTAATAATACTTACTCTATGTTTCCCAGGAGCCTTGGGCATAAAAGTAGCGCGGTATTTAGTAGCCGACAGTTTTTCAAGTGCACACATAACGCTCCTTTTATCGTGTACTATGTCCAGTTGTAGGTCTCCTTTCACACCACAACCACTTGTGTCCAGCTCAAAGGAGTGAGGTTTGAGAGGTTCTGCACCTTCTAAGGCACCGGGGCTCAGTTTCACTCCCGCTGGGTCGAACACTTCACAGGTGAATGGTCCTCCCTTTGACAATACAAACATGTGTTCACAAGTGTAAAGGTACGTTTTTTATAATGTCCTTGAATAATTAATCAGTGTTTAAATATTCATGAATATCAAAGTTTTAGCACAAGTTCAAGCAAATAGGGATCAGACGAAAGCCGGACTTATATTTCCACCACACAGCTTCAATCAAATTCTGAGTTTTTGACTGGCATCAAAAAACTTAGTTTTTGTTACAGTTTGTAGTCATATTTAACTTTTTTTTACAGCTCTAATACAGTTACATATGTTAAGAAATTAGATTGTATTATCTACATCTACTTTTAATATTACATAGGTACATATATTGCCACGTCTGTTTCCTATTGCGGTAGGCGATCTCTCTCCACCTGTCACGATGCTGACAAATACTTTTCGCTATATCTACTTTCATTAATCTCTACATACATATACGTATGAAGATTATTATTTAGGGTCCTTTTTAACACGCTTTTATTAGCTTCAACTGTATGTATGTATGTATGTTTGTAACCGACCCCTTTAAGCTCGATTTTGTCCTACTTTGAACGCTCAGATTGAATTCTAACTTTGCACACCTGTCAAAGGTCGATGACAATGCAATAATATGGTACCATGGAGCTGATCTGATGATGGAGTCGGAAGGTGGCTATAGGAACTTCTGTACTAAACAAGATAGACCCGTCGTGTTTGGGCTCGTATGTTTATATCGCGTGAAAATGCAATAATATGGTACCATGGAGCTGATCTGATCATGGAGTCGGAAGGTGGCCATAGGAACTCCTGTACTAAACAAGATAGACCCGTCGTGTTTGGACTCGTATGTTTATATCGCGTGAAAATGCAATAATATGGTACCATGGAGCTGATCTGATCATGGAGTCGGAAGGTGGCCATAGGAACTCCTGTACTAAACAAGATAGACCCGTCGTGTTTGGGCTCGTTTTACTTGTCTTGACTAGCACTCTGCTGCTACATGATATGCAGGATCTCAAAAGCTTGTATTTAAAAACATAAAAAAATAATCAACTAAAAAATGAAAAATAAATAATAGTTAAAAAAAAACTAAAAAAACACGCTTTCATAAAAAATACAACTAAAAAACAGAAAATAAAATTTAATAAATTTGGTTTCTGATGAATGGGGTTTTACCGTGGAGTGCAAAAAAGAAATAATTAATCAATTTGATTAAGTACAGTGTAAAAAAAATGAATGTACATTATTGTAAAAAAGCGTGGGGTGTATTATAATATCTTAAAAAGCGTTTTTTTTAGTTTTTTTAAAGTATTATTTTCTATGTTAACCTATTATTATATGATCAGACTAGAATTATAAAGTATCAATTTAAAATAATAGTATATCTTATTGTACCTACTCTGTTTTCAGTGAGTTTCTGTGTTGCTTTCAATTTTAAACATCACTCTAATGTACATTTTTTAAATTACGCGGCCATAATCATTTGCTAACCCGAAACTCGTTACAAAATATGTAAATGTTTTCCTTGATATAAAGCCAGGCATTGTTCACCTGGATATTTGAGCGAACATAGTACATTTCGGTCATTTGTGTCGGGCTAACAAATGAATGTACAGCATACTTACGTGTGCACTGTATGTGTATGTACGGATAATTATTCATTTGAGCGCTTCACTTTGGAATGCTTTACAACAAAATGTTTAGCTTGTTACTCACAGAAGCACTGTAAGGTTATTCAATTTATTTCAAAATTGACTCGACAATGCTGATGTGCTATTTCATTTTGTAGAATCAACTAATTGGAAACGTGTCGAGCTCTCTAATGGACATAATTATTGTAATATATTAGCTGAGAGGTAGATCTTTTTCTGTTTTTGAGATCCTTTCTAATTGTTTTCTTTGTTAATGAAATAGCGAATAACAAAGTCTTAATGTTTATTTAGGACGATGTGTTAATAGTTTAAAATTAATGAAAACCTCAATATATTGATATATCTGGACACCTTACTAATAAGCTGATGAAATCTTTTACTGTTGAAATAAATATTTTACTTGTATATGTTCTCCTTTATAAGTAATAGCGATTGTCCAAACACCAGATTCATCTGGTTGGAAGGTGGCACTGGAGGCCGTAGTCCCAGGTGCGGAGGGCGGTGGGTGGCGAGGCTCCAAAGGCACGGCGCGACCACTGGGGGAGTGAGCGGTCACGTCGATGTCCTGTCTTCTTGGAGCTCCTAAGAAAACAAAAAAATATTAGTACCACCGTAAACTCTTATTAAAAATGTCGTCGAAAGCATTCCAAATGTAGTGTTGCCTAGCACTAACTGACAGTTGTAGCTAGTGGAAACTTCCAGAAAAAATAGACGGGAAAAATATAATAGAGTAAGATAAAACATTCCAATTCTCTGGTTACAACGAAGTAATTTCGACAGATACATGATTATGTAGTTTATAATATAGTATTGTGAGTGTTTCAAATAAAGAAAAGATATTAAATCAAAAGAATTTACATATTGTATCATTTACATTAACCAACATTGTTAGTATTTATAACAACCAGTAAATTTATGAATAAATACCGTTTTGTTTTTAACCATTTATCGTATAAAATTATACTATATATATTTCGACTTTACTATTGCGTTCTAAATAATATTTTAGTATATTAAAAAAAAACAATTATGTCCCAAGAATGCAATATACCTGTGGCGCTGACGAGAACTTCGACAATGCTTCCAGCGGCACAAGGTGCCATACCTGGCGGAGGGACAGTCACTAATCTTGGCAATACTCTGAAGAAGTATCGTCCATCCACCCTGAAGTAAATTGACAAGTTATCAATAAACGTTGGAAATCAATTGATATAGAACTCTGAATAGAATGAAAAGGATAGTCTTTTCTAGAATAGTATAGGATTCTAGGGTTTCATTAACATCGGTCAGCAGTATATAATATATAAAATACGCCTTTAAACGTATCATTCTTGGATTCGGGTCTTAACGTTTGGATGGTATGTATTCTCAACATGCTTATCTAAGACGGGGTTTTACAGTTAGATGATCGAGATAAGCAATTTCTTCACGATGTTTTCCTTCATACAATATACAAGGTGGGCCAAAAGAAGTCAGCCGATGTTATTTGGCTCTCTTTTTTTTTCTAAAAGAAAAACTTCGATTCTGTTTTTTGATTATGTTTATTTGAACCTTTAGATTTTTATTGGTCAAGTCGAGAAGATTATATCGGCCAAATAGGCGCCATTACAATTGATTGCCATACGAGCTCGTTTTACGGCATTTTTCATCACTTCGGCGAGAACTTCGGGCGACAGATTCTCGCACTCGCGTCGAATGTTGTCCTTGAGGGCTTCCAGAGTCTCTGGCTTGTTCACGTAAACACGGGACTTCAAAAAACTTCACAAAAAAAGTCTGGAACGCTTAAATGGGGCAATCTTGCGGGCCAGTCAGTGCAAATCGCCAAAACGAGAGATGAGCCGACCTGGGAAAGCTGCCTTCAGAATATCAGTTGTGGCTCGCGCGGTGTGTGCCGTTGCTCCGTCATGTTGGAACCACATGTCCCTCAGTCCTAATTCATCCAATTGCGGCAGAAAAAACTCGGTCAACATGACCCTATAGCGCGCACCGTCCACTGTTGTCGTTTGACCAGCGGCATTCTCGAAAAAACATGGCCCGATGACTTCTCCAGCGTGAACAGCGCACCATGTAGTCACTTTGAGTGGGTGTAATGGCTCATCGTACATCACCCGTGGATTTTTTGTGCCCCAGAAGCGATAGTTTTTTTTGTTCACGTACCCGCTGAGGTGGAAATGAGCCTCATCGCTCATTAGGATTTTGATCGAAAAATCGTCCACTTCTTTCTCGATATTGAGGATGGCTTGAGCGTAGGTTACGCGCGTTTGGCGGTCGGCAGGCAGCAGCTGATGCACGGACTGAACTTTGTACGGGAACATGCGCAGGTTTTTGACCAAAATTCGTCTTAGAGACGTCCGGCTGATGGCTAATTGCGTGCCACGGCGTCTGGTCGATGTTTCCGGCGACAGCTCGACATCCTCGGCAACAGCGGGGATATTCTCGGCAGAACGGGCGCTCCGGGACCGGCCACTCTTGGCAACGTCTCGTGTGGTCCCATACTCTTCAAGGTTGGTGGCCAAACGGCGCAGTGTTTGCGCAGTCGATGTCGGACGGCCGGGGAATCGGCGACGGAATTCGCGCTGCGCCAGCACCACAGACGAATTGTAACACAAAAAAATAGACACGATTATTCCGCGTTCTTGGGGAGTGTATCGCTACATGGCTTGTTCACTTGTATTCTGCATCTGTCGAGTCCACAAATGTCAAAACAGATTTGACATTGGCGGCCATTTGCAAAAATGAGACCATCTTCCAATAGGGTGATTTCTTTTGAGCCACCTTAGACATAGACATAGACATAGACAACACTTTATTGTTCACCATAACAAAAATTACGAAAAAAAAATGCACAAGACAATAGTTACTTGGTAAAACAAAAGGCGGCCTTATCGCTAAAAGCGATCTCTTCCAGGCAACCTGACTTAAAAGGAAATCTTAAATTATCTATAATTATAATTTAATACAATAAAAGATTTTTTTTTTAATAAAAATGACATACATGGACAACAGATTACAGTCAAAAGTATAATAAACTATAGCACATACATTATTGTGTAAGACTTACATAATGATTCCAAAGTAAATTTTTAAATATGGCAAAAGACTTGGCCTTTCTGACGTCAGTGGGCAAAGAGTTCCAAAGGAAGACAGCCTGCATAGCGAAGGAGTTGGAATAAAATGTTGAAGAGTGTGCAGGTGCCATTAACAGGAGATTATTAGTGGAGCGCAAACTGAGTGTATGTGACGTATGAAGGAAGTTGAAACATTCCTTAAGATAAGGAGGGGTGAAAGGTATAAACAATATACGATATAGTAACTTGAGAAGATGAGCATTCCGGCGAAGTGAGATAGGCAACCACTCGAGCTTTTTGCGATATTCAGAAACGTGGTCATATTTTTACACACTGTACACACTGTATTTCTAAAGATATGTACATCAGCAGTGCATATCTCTCAGTTGTCCGTCAGTTACCATTTTATCCATGCAGGAACGGAGAAAGAAAACAATTTCTTGCGGCCGGGCGGCCTGTCGGAAGAGGCGACAAAACAACCCACAGCCAGGTGGTAGGGTATTTGCCCATCTCGATGGCTACCACCCCTGGTCTAAAGTATGTCGCCATAACAACCTTGAGTTGTGTACTGGCATTAGAGACCAGGTTCCAATCTCTCTTAAGAGAGCAGCAGTGCATTTGTAGCACCTTTGGTGTTGCAAATGTCCATAGGCAATAGTAACCGCTTTAAATCAAGTGGGCCGTCTGCTTGTCTGCTGAACTCCTGCAATAAAAAAAAGTCAGCTTTCAAGCATACTTTAATGAAGTGTAACCAATTACGAATACAGTAAGGACAACTGTCTTTCTGTCTGTATGTATCTTTAAATATTAGCTAGATGTAGTCAACTAGTCATAAAATCTCTGTATGATATTTGGTGCTCGAAAAATCCACATAATAAACCAACAGTAGTTAAATAACAGACATCAAAATCCCTCACATCCGCCCTATTAGTTATCCATTTTTCGGTTCACTGTTTAATATCATTGATTCCTGCCTACTTTATATGATTCAGTCAACCTAAAATAATCTTCAAATAGCTTTAGATTTAAGATACATATGCATGGTCTACAAATTGATCAACGGATCTGTCTTTGTGTAAGGCAGTGAAGCGTGTCTGCACTTCCCTGACTTCAGTAGTAATTGAAATATAATAATAATAATCGGTAGACAATATTGTATATCTCCAATGAAAGTAATTTACGCTTGTGTTATGAGTAATATACAACGGACTACTCTGGGGCCGATCCCAGACATCCAGACCATAGTAAATAACGGAGAAAACTTGTTCCCGAAATTTACCATACCAGAATACGAACCCGGAGTCTCTGCGTTGCAGTGAGGTAAGCCGGCAAAGGCTTAAACCGCTCAACCACAGAGGCTGTCTCGGACTTGTAATTAATCGAATTGTAAGTCACAGAGAGAAATAATATGGTGCAGTAGACTAGAGTTACACAGAAGAACTGCTGCTATCATAGATTCCTGCATCTGCGCTATCCCCAATATCTGTGATATATCGGACAAACTGCAATAAAACCTGTTTCCTCCAAATTTTACGGAAAATGGCAAATTATGTGATAATCAAATTTCTAAATACAAAGAATTAAGAGCCGTAAAGCCGCGTACTCATCTTCGAACTGTAACTGTGACCAAGCATGTACAGTAACGTGCTCTAATATGAACGCTAACATTGATCTACGCTTTGCCGACTCATAACGAGCGCGCCTCGTGCCGCTCGCTAGCCATGTACAGTCACTATGCTTTTTTGTTACAGATACTGCAAAGATTACGGTTACGGCTCGCAGGTGAGTACGCGGCTTTAGCGTGTGATACTGACAGATGATTCTCGTGTGAATAATCCCATAATAAAGAATGTCGAAAACCGCGCCATATGGATGAGTAAAGGTTGAAAAGCGGATTTAAGACTCTAAGGCCTTAATCTCAAACGCCTTTCGTCGTTCGTTTTCGTTTGATCAGCCCGAAAGACACAATAAAATTTTAGATAGAAGAAAGAACGAACAAAGATACAAAAATAAATGAAACACAGAATGGAAAATGTACTTTTCATTTATCATATTCTGAGAGTACGCTTGGAGTTCCCTAATCACAGGGATGAAAACAGCATTTTTCGTCCCTGGGAAGTGATTCTTCCTGCTGTCAAATAATTTAGAAAACTATGCGAACCATAAATAATACATGACATTCATTTCCCAACTTTTTTACAGCCACTGTTAAGTCCCGGATATAAATTGTAATAAAAAAATATCAACAATTTTGTAACATCATTTTATACTTATAATTTACTTTTCACTAAATTATTATTAATAATTTACTTAAATTTGAGCTAAATATTTACCATCATCAGTGACAAAAAAATACAGGCTGGTAGAATGCCACAAAAAAAAATACTTGACATTTCATGTGACGTACGTGATGACGTGTCATCAGATTTAGATAACGACTTAACGCCTGATTTTATTAGAGAGGTAGTTGTTTGTTTAACTGATCAGTTTTTATTTACGTTTCTTATATTCGAAATGAAAAGCAGATGTTAACCTCGGGTGAAAGGTTTATTTCGGCATCAAATTATTAGCACACTCACTACGCTCGTACGCCAACCCATCTCGTGCTTAATTATGTCACTTTCCCCTCTCGTGTAACAATCTACTATAAATTGAAAAAAAAAACTGTTCGAAACCGAACACGAACGACGAAAGACGTTTGAGAGTAAGTATGAAACTGATTCTCCACATACAACCGGGACTGATCGTTATGACGATAATGATTCACTGAAGGAAATATACTCGTACTTAGTATACAATACAATTATATAGGTCAACCGTATACATTTTAATAAGCTGTTCATTTATTCTTATTTTCATTAATTAGGTATTCATTCAAAAACGCCGTAACGAACAAATTAAAATAAATTAATTCATTTCGTAATTAAAATGACTTTTCTTTTAACGAGACACTGCTTTATCGTGGATAGAAAAACAAACAAGTATTACGTAACTTAATTAAGTAAAGGAATCTCAGATAATAACAGCATTTATAAGACTGATAATCCTTTCTTCATAAGCGTATTATTTCTTGTTATGATAACAATTTACTTGAAAATAAACAGATTAACAATTTCGTGCGAATTTACCCATGTAACCTTTTTTTAGTGCTCAGAAATTCTTGCCATTGATTAAAGAAAATATCAAAAATATCATCATATTAAATATAAATAATAAATATAATACTAATAGAATACATTTGGTTACTAATTTCATTTAGATCATCATTAAAATTAAAAAACTGCCCAAGTGTTTTCTTTCTTTGTATCAGACATCAGATCGAGGAGCTTGCGGTCTAGAGGTTTCACCTCTTTGCCCCGTCTGCAACTCGGTGGGCAACTACCCACTAACGGTAACTGGGTTTGGAGCCGCTGGAGCCTTTCTCACATGGCTTCTCAGCAGCTCATTTTGGCCAATCTGTGGCGTTCGATGGCCTTCGTGGGCTTTGCGGTGGCAACTTCTGCAGCTTATTTGGCCATTCATTGGCATTCGGTGGCCATAACAAGCTTAAATACAAATCGCTCGACTGACATTGAAAGGTTACTTTTGTGATTCAACTATAGAACCCTAAAAAGCCTTTCATCTAAAATTTTCATATCTCAAGAGCGATCCAACGGATCTTCGGAATCGGAAAACGGCCTGTTTATATAACACTCACCTGATGAATCCGCAGCACTAAGGAAAATAATAAATAATAAAAAAGAGCTCTCTTTTACTAACTAATGCTTTTTTCTGAGAAATATTATGATAAGTACCTTACGTCATCAACACTAAGCACGATCTCGTGCATGCCCGCATGCTCTGGAATGAACTCTCCAGCACCTCTCGAGTCAAGTTTTAGTCTTGACTCTTGTTCTAGAGGATTTATTATGTACACCTTTACATCTGATATAGACAGGTCATTTGATATGCTTTCCAGTTTGATGTAGGTCTGAAAAAATGAATAAAGTTTGCGGTCAAAATTGGTAAGACATTCAATCCATTAAAATAAATCAAGGGAATGTCTGACGGTAACTAGAGGAGTGATGTTTCATTGTTAACAATACTACACTCCTCTACAACCATATTTAAATATGGTTAAAATTGAACTATAGATATTCGAAGCAAGATTGAGTATTTGTGTGGAATATTTCAACTGTTTGGTGAAATTTGACTTTTGGAGCTGCCGCAACAAATCTGTTGTTTGGCGCTACTCAAAGACTTGAAATTTGGATGGCTTAGACTTCTGCTTAGAAGTTTCTTCTTGAATATTCCAAAACTTAAATAGTCGTGAATATATTAGTATTTATCTACTTAATTTACATTAATGATACGGTTACGGTACGGAAAGATCGTAAATCTTTGGGTACTTATCGTGGTATAAGAATTTGAAGTTTAGGCGAACAAAGCAAAGTGGAAGGTAAGACTTTTCTCTAAGGTAAGATCTATTGATTTGTTTCATCTATTGTTAGTCTTTTTCTATATCCAAAAGCTGATAAATCAGCGTACACTCCTCTTAATGGAAAGTATTCAACGCTGCTTATGAATGTTCGCAACACCAGAGGAATTTTCAACGCGTTGCCACTCTCGAACCTCCTCATTATGACAAAGAGGAAGAAGACCCTAGATGACGCCGGCCTATAAAGTTTTCTATGTTCATAAATGTGTCCAATTCTTAAATTTAACTTACAGGCTCTCCAACCCTTCCGGAAGTGGAATCAAGTGCAACCCTCAACATTTCGTGTACAGGAGGCCGTGGAGCGACATTTCGGAACTGGGCTGCCCAAGCCATCACGCCCAGGTGCTCCACGTCGCTTTGGCTCATGTCTCGGGCTGACAGCACTGGCTGGACACCTGTACAGAATAAATGTTAGGCTTATTCTCACTATTAAACGCTTGCTGTGAAGATTGACTAACCTACAGGTCAATGCCGTAGCCGACACCTCTAACCTCTAAGTAAGTGGGCTCCATATTAGATCACATCTTTACCTAGCATCGGATGAGAGCATAGTCAAACGTGAACCTATACTGCAATAAAAAAGTTTCCATATTCCTCCCATAACCTACTGACCGTGATGTGAAAACATAGTTAAATAACTGAATTTTCAAGGCTAGATACTGCGTACGGATGAAAGGCGTTAAACTTTTGGAGAATATCTATTGGTATATGTGATATTACAATTTAATTCTGGGCAGTGTCGTAACGTTAATACTCAAAGGGCCGCTTGCATAACGTTACTTAAATTTATTTAAGAAACACAAAACGCATTTAACATCCTAAATACAATTAGCGTCTTGTACAACACAAAATTTGCCGCGTATAGACTACGAAATAAATTATTTTTAGTAGTTTTTTAAAGCAATGCCGTAATGTAAGATATGGTGCTTCTCAGTGTGTGAACGATACGTTTTGCTTCCAGGTACCTGTAGTAAACGGCAGTCATGGAATGCGCTATCAAAGTTTGTGTTTTCTAAAAATTACTATCCGAATGTCGTTAAGTCTCGTCAGAATAGATAGGAATTTACTAGGTAAGCGTGCTCCATCTTCAACCACATCGTCGTTGAAAATTAAGCACGATTGGGATTAAACGCGAACCTATTTATTATAAAAAATGTTTTAGCGGGTTTGATATATATTTATTGATTAAGTATTCCATATTAAATACTAACAAATGTATGAGAGATGAGAATGTTGAGATGGATGTGTGGTGTTACGAGAATGGATAAGGTTAGAAATGAGTACATAAGGGGGGATCTCTGAAAGTTGCAACCGTGACTGAAAAATTGAGAGGAAGAAGACTAAGTTGGTATGGGCATATAATGAGGAGGGATGAAAGTCACGTGACAAAAAGAATGTTTAACTACAAGATTGGGTACAGATGTAAAGGTAGACCAAAAAAGGATGGATAGACTGCGTGAAGGATGATATGATGATTTGTAGTGTGACAGAAGATGTATGTCAGAATAGAAAAGTGTGGAAGCAAAAGACATATTGTGCCCCAATTAATTGGGATATGGTGAAAGCAAAGAGAGAGAGAGATTAAATACTAACAAATTGTTTTAGCTAATTATTTTCTCAAAGATAATTATTTACACAAATGCTCAAATGTGATTTACATCATTTCTTTCTTGCAATGTGTTTATATGAATAAATAACATAATACATTATAAAATTTATTGACAACTAGAGTTTTCCCCATGACTACGCCGTGTGAAGAATCCTAGGTAGTTACTTGCTCTATTACGTATATACAAATTTAATTAAGTGTTTTACCCAAAACTTTACTTTTCTTTGTTACTAAGTTCAGTAGAATAACGAAGAAACTAAGTTTCTTATAGATCATATAAACGTCCTCAAGGATCGGGATAAATGAAGTCGTTTCCTTACTAATAGACAGAATAGCAAAATAGATGGCACTGCAATTGCGATATTGAGAACCATCGCTGTAATTCAATAAAAACTTCAAACTACTTCAAATCAGGTTGGATGCGAGCAAAGGATGCGAGTTTTCTTTATATTTTGCTGTGCAATTGTCTACACTATATGACTCAATATCTTTGTAATTGTACTGAACTAATCAAGAAACTAAAGTATTGAAGGTTTATATATATATATATATTAGGGTGATCCAAAAAAAATATTTTTTTATTTTTTTTTCCAAACAGGCTCAAAAGTTTCTTTTGGGTGTAAAAAAAATTCTGTGAAAAGATGAGCCCATAATATTAATATTAAGATTGTCCTCATTGCATTTTTTTAATTCCTATAAGAATAACACAGGAAAATTTTTTTTTGCTTCTTCTGATTTTTGTACAGTTCAAACGACTGGTTGACTGATAAATTGCTGTTCCCATCTTTATAGAGAATTGAACGCTCTACAAAAAAGGTCTGATAACATTTTTTGATTGTATAAAGATGATGAAGCGATGTATAAAGCAACTCATTAATTTTTTGTGTACGTAACATAGTGTTACGACCTCAGCGCCGACAAAAGAAAAATTCACCCCTGCATTCCTGTAGACATTTTATCACTTTTTCGGCATTTGGACTTCTTTTGTTTACTTTGTGTTTAAAATTTGTGATTAGAAAAACAACCCATTGTGTATTGTAATCTTTTATGGTAGTCATTAGCCAGGTGTGATTTTAGGAAATGCAGTCCACGCGGCCGAGCAGATATATTGCATTTGTACAGTATAAATCAAGACCCCAATTGAGAGATGGAGCAGTCAAGCTATAACCACAAGCGAAGCAAGTTATTGAATTGTGCATTACGTTTGGACTGGTTGTGTTCAGATATATTTGTACCTGTCTTATACAGTAGTGTAGTGTTTGTATAGTTCTAATAAACTCTATAATACTTCCAACGGCATTTAATTCGAGTCCTTCAACACATAACAATAGTGTACCCAGGGTCTTTCACGCGGCGTAGCTGTGGGTAAAACTCTTAGTACTACTATACGACTTGCAATGTTACGTAACAAAGAATAATTCTGTTTTATGTTTTTTACCTAGTTTTTTACCAGCGTCGATAGCCTGTTGATTGTTCTCCTCCCACCGCGCGGGGTCCCGACGAAGCCTGCTCGGCGGCGGGGCTGGGCCGCCCAGGGATCGCACCAGCTCGTTCGCCACTCTCCCGTCATTCCAATCCGTCTGAAAACAATACAGTCTCATTACGAGGTTAATGTACTTTAGCTGTCCACTTATACCAATGCTAACAGGTTCTAATTTACAATGTTTTTATTGTTTGTTATTTTGCATATAATATAGATACGGGTGACAAGAGGGGAACATAGTAGCGGTGGGAGTCGTCACCGTAAATCTCATTCACCGTACGAAACACTAAGCTTAATGTTAATACTACTGCAAAAGATAGACATATTTACACGATTAATTTGGCAATACCAAGAGTTTTTGTACAAATGCAAAGTCGATTTTAAGCCTGATTTATAATTAAAAAAACTACAATAATATATACATCTATTAAGATTTTAATATGGCTGCTTATGATATCAAGATATTATATAAAATATTTATTCTGATACTAGCTGACCCGGCAAACTCGTACCGCCTCAGAATCAATAAATAAAAAACGTTGATTTTTGAACGACGGGATGAACATCAAATGTTTGAAAGGTAGGAATAGTTTCTAAGGGAAATCGAAATTGTTGTTTGCACTATATTTTTCATATTTACTCACCTTTTAAACCTTTTCTGGACTTCCACAAAAAATTCAAAACCAAAATTAGCCAAATCAGTCCAGCCGTTCTCGAGTTTTAGCGAAACTAACGGATAGCAATTAATTTTTATATATATTCGAGTTAATTTTGTTATAATGAAGAATAATTGTTATTGAATGAAAGTTATGTTTAATAACAAAACTAGTAACATACCGTAAAGTTAGTAATAGCTCTTTCCAACCTCGAGTTGACCCATTCCAACGTCTGCCTGACCCCTGTCGAGTCGGGTTTCATGAAATACGACAAATAAGTCATTCCAGACAATTCGTCGAGCCAGGGTGATGCCAAGTATTCAGGCTCGAGGACCATAGGCACGTCCAACTCGCGATGCGCCAGACGCATAGCGCGACGGCAATTCTCTATGGCCTCGTGGCGATCTGCATAAAGAATATGAACAGAATCGATTATTTATTATTAATATAACACGTTGAACTATTTTTTATACCTATATTTATTTAAGATTCGTATTACAAAATTAATCAAAAATAGCTTGCTTGGACTTTATATCTTCTAAACCCTGCAGAATATCGAAATGAAAGGTACACGAAAAATTTAAGGCAACATTCATATTTAAGGCCTAAAATGTTCATTGAATCAATTGAGCCGTATCGGAACTTAAATATTTGAGACAAACTTTCAGACCGACTGAGAAATAAAAATTCTAAAAACGGTAATTTATTAAGTAATGTATAAATAGTAGCAATTTTTACTTAAATTTTGACTATTTTGAAATTAGAGGTTCTTCAATTTTATTGGTAGCTACATACTAATATTATTGCATTTGCAAGAAATTCAGAAAAATCTTACTGCATACAATTTTTAGACATGCAATAATTATGAATAATTAAAATGTCGAAATGTAAAATTATTTTATACTAAGCTGAAAACAATAACGAAATGAAGCGTTTATTAAAGTACTCGAGATCTTTGATGTGGCCATTAAAACATTAAAACTTTAATAGTAAGTAGCTTCGTAAGCTACATAAGCGTTGAGAGCATAGTTTGAAAATCAATTTACAAGCTATGTTGTGAATATTACAAGTCTGGAGCAGCAATTTGGCCGCCGGTAAGGCTTGGGTTCGTAATGAAATCTGTCATAATCAATACTGACTGAGCTCCCGCCAGTGCGGGAAAATGCCCGGCTTGCAGTAGTCGAGCAGGGCCGACAACAGCACACCGCTGTTCCAATCGGTTGTCAAGTTGTTGACACGGCACTCCGGCAACGCGGCTTGTAGCCACGACAACATCAACTTTCTGTAATCAAACGTCAATAACCATGCAATTTGCCATTCAATTAGCTCGCCCGCTTACACGCTAAGCGGGCGGAACAAGGATGCTATTAAAATATTGCGAACAAGACCGTTATAATTATTAAGTAATTAATTACACCGACTGTGTACTGTGTGTGTGCTGTGACTACATTTATATTAAATCAATCAATAACTCTATACACCAATACAAAAAAGAACTTATGAGACTAAAACTATGTCTAACTATGCACAAAGGGCGGTTAAAATATGTATAAAGATGTTTTATGCACATACAGTCCTATTTTCAAAACATATCGAGTGGTGAAAGACTATTTGGCTCCAAGCAACATTTTCAGATAGATTTAAAATGATAGCCTTTTTCGTTCCAAACTTATGGAAATATGAGGAACGTGGTTTGTTATTAAAATCTATACATATTCTTCAGTTTCAAATATAGTCCATAATGTATTCGTATATGAATTTAATTCGTTATTTGTGTCATTTGAAGGTTTAAATTCTGCTTCCCACACATTTTCCAAATGGCGCAAATGAAATCAATAGCTTTTTACTCGTACCCCTCGAATAATAAATACCAAATATCTTGCTGTCATTCATAGCCAAGCCTATGAAGGACTAAAATGCATCTAAAAAGTAATTTTCAGATTTATTTAAGTCCGCGTTAGTAGTAACGTCGTCCTAGTAAATCAGCGATCTACTGTTGGACTTCCCCAAATCTGCGTCGCATAGGTATGCCGGACCTTTGCTTCATCGGCAATGTATGGCAGCTTATTAATTTTACTAGGTATGTATGAGGATGGCTATGGTCCTCACTCTCTTCTTTCGTTCAGATTTCTTCCATAAGAAAAACATCCAAAATAGCACGCTGAGCGACTTTTTTGTGAACCAGTTTCACTGTCAGTACTCAAGTCTCGGCAGACATCAGGCAAAAATGGAATACTTCTATGTAGTGACTAGTGTCTTGTCTATAAGATATAACTATCTGTAACGTTTTAGCTGGTCATAGAATAACTTCATTCATACTGTATTAAAACTAGCGTTATTATTGAAGACTAAAAGTATTATGTTTCAAATATCATCGGCGCCAGTGCAGGACCTTGTAACGACATTTTTGGTGTTATTATCTTTTTCGTCATAGTATTATCACTAAATGTGAAAATCTTTCTGAAAAGAAATTTAAAAAATGTAGTTATAAGGTCCTGCCCTGACGTCGACGATGTACCCCCACAAATGTAGTAAAAAAACCTCCTTTATATATATTCTGATCGAATAATTCTAGAAGTAGCACATGTTAGTGACATTTCACTCACGGACTAATTGAAATACCTACCAATTACATACCATAAACTCGATATTTTATACGCATTCACTTAGATTTGGACTGTTAACTGGCCATATCTGAGCATGTATTTATTTTAAATGCAACGGCGATACACGCTGCGCCCGGGCAAGCGTGTCGCGCTAATTGCGTCTGAGCCGAAGAATCGTTTCGCACCGTTTAGACACAGTTAGTTTTCAAATTCAAGGTTTATTATACGATACGTACAAATATTGAAATTTCAATAATATCAATGCAACGCGTGATTGAACAATAACAGCAATATTTAATTTAAACTTTAACCTGGCTGCATTTATTCTATTATCAGAATACGAAACATTTTAATTTTACGATATGTTTATATTACATATACCTTAGTTATTTTATTTCATAATCCAAATTTTGATTAGCCTTAGAGATGTAATTAATGCAAACAAAGAGCGCTTAGCCTTCATGGAAATGAAATGATTCTATTTATTTGAAAATGTAATCGAAATAGATTACTTATTCAAAGACATGGGTCTACCACAGCATCCAGAGCAATTTTAGTTACTAAGAATCGGCGCAACAAATGTAACACACCTTTACTTCATAATTAATATGTATATACGTTAGTGATGTTTTTTTAAATTTATTTGTACTAATTCTAGGTTTAACAAAATAATTTGTTCATTCGAATAGCTAAAACATCGAACACTACCACATTTTTGGGTTTGGACAAATACGATGTAAGTGTAGTGAAATAGATTCCTTCTAAGTGCGCGTGGTTTTCTTGTTAACATTGCCACTTAATATCATTTGAGTCAAGTAATCAAGCCCATTCATATTTCATTACAAAGCTTAATTACTTACCTTGGCGGGAATTTGCTTCTACCAATCTGGTATCGAACAATTAATGACCAGATCAATCCTAATATTAATTTTAAATTTCCATTGACTATATCCACGTTACCTGCAAACAAATCGTGATAGATAATGTAGACTTGAGAAATTACCAAAAATACATCGAAACTGACAATTATCAAGGAAATATTACCAATATTAACTAATTTAACTCCGTCATCCTCAATAGCCTGTAATGCTGTGGTTACGTTCTCCAGCTTGTGATGCTGATTCGTTGGGTTTCGACTCCATCCTTTTAACTTTCGTCCTTGCAAGGCCTCTACAAGTGCACATAAAACTGTGCCATCGCGGAGGTCCTCGACCAGATCAATCACCTACAAAATATAAATCATACTGATATACACATATAAATACAAATCTGAAAGCGAGTTTGTTTGTGCAGGAGAGTGGCCCTGATTCCTTTTGGATACACCATTAACATTACTGATCAAAAATCAAAATGTCATGCGATAACAGCGCCCTCTGATGGTTTCCGTCAAACCTCTCTTTCTTTTCTCCCTGTGACAGTACTGTGTGTTGAAATACATCTTGTTCGTATAAAATTAAATAATCGCCATAATTTTTTGTTTAAAGTAATCTTCGCGATCTAACAGCTCGTGTGTTTGTTTGACGGTCGTCTCTTCTAACCAAGTGTGAGAGCACTACAATGTAGGGTTATTTAAAAGAAGCTTAAAATGATATTCAAATTCTTGGCCTCAGTCTTACCTATTCATAGAGAATTAGAGTAAGTTTGAATGCTTCTTTATGGTTCTTAAAGAAGCGTTAAAACTTAGTCTAACATTCCCCCCTAACATTTACCTATAAGAATTTTCCATTCTTTATGGCCAAAAGTGACCCCTGATTTACATGAAACTTGTGAAGATGTGTCGATTATTTGTATATGTATTACTTTTGATGTAGATATTTTTATACAATATAAAAAGTAACTTTTTGCCTCTGTCTGTATATTAGCTAACTTCTGAACCACGCAATGGATTTTTAAGCACTTTCCAGCATCATTCAGATAAATGTTCACTGAAGATTTATATATGTACCTATATAAATCTTACTTAAAATTTTATGTAGTACAATACACTATTCACTGGGATATTAACTCATCCGCGGCATTTTTATTTTGTACTGTATACATATATTCATTAAAACCGGATCGCATCAATTTTTACTGGCTGAGGATTCTTCTAAGTTCACAACAAATCTACATGAACCGATTTTTAGGCGTGCAATTATATATTTATTTAAACTTTATCATATTTTTTCTGCCGAATTATGGAATAGTTTCAATATTTACAAAAGCAAAACCACAAGATAAGCTCAGTTTTTAATATATTTAAAATTAGTCGTGTTCTATCTCTTGAATCTTTAACAATTGTGTTATCTAATAAAATTGTCAAAAATGTGAAAAATTATATTTTCAGAATTTATGTAGCTTATCAATGCTCTCTTGCTCTTAAAAAATCTTAATCTACCTTAATTTATTTATGCGTCTACCGTTTCATGCGTCTTTTCCCCTATAAATTTCTGGTTTGCTAACCAGTACATTACAAGAGACAAACTTCTATCTTTTCTCTCTTCACCAAAATAATTTTGATACTAAAGATGATTTTTCTTATATATTAGATATTTCTATAAATATTGAACTACTACTTTACTTTTATTATTTACTATATAAAATAAATAAGTAGCTTTAAATACAAATTGATCCCGTAATATAATTAATTCCACTTGAAACATTGAGATCGAATCTGAAACCTAGGTACTAATGAATCAAATTTTCTTGTTAAGTGTTAAGTTTACCTTAATATTCATGGGTTTTAGCGTCTCATTGACCCAATTCCTGAAGGTGTTTGCTTGGATTTCGACCCAGAGATCCTCGTGGCCTTTAATTGCCATCCCCTTAGCTGCAGTTCCTTCGGGGCTACGTGCGGCGAGGCCGGCCTGCGTGATCCGCCCCGCCGACCCTTCAGCCGAGTGGGCCCTCAAGCCCTGATGTGTCACTCGCACGCCCTCCATTATGCTCTTATCGTATGTTATTTAATAAAAATAATGTCACGTAGTTTTATCACTCCGGAATCTTTGGCAGAGCGCATCGTTGTCATCTGCAATACAAAACATATTGGATTGTATTTTATAGAAACGCTTACAAATTTAATGTGCTCTCAGATAAGTATATAACTTTTTAATATTTGCTTTCTGTTATATTCTAGGAAGATCGATAACAAATAATTATTAAGCAAAATAAACAAACACAAGAATTATATTGTTCGGAATTATAGAAGACTCAGACGGAAAGTATACGAACTCGAGACGGATTAGATATAAATAACACATGAGATTATGCGATTAAAAAAAAAAGTTTTATTGTGGAAAAAAAAGGAAAAAAAAAGTGGGTAGTTGCAAAGTGAACACGTATAAGTTACGCTCTGCAGTTTTTTATTGATTAAATTTATTTAAGTGTAATATTTAAACAATATTTCATGGTTAAAAGCCGTAACTAATTTTGTTACCTGCCTTTTGGTGTTAATTTCGGCAATCATTTAAGATTAAAACACATAAACAGTACTCGCAATATAACAATGGATTCCGTTAAACTACCTCTGATGGAAATCACGGAAGTGTTCCATAAAAAGATGGCAGCCTTTGAAGAAGAGTTGCAGAAGGTCTCCAACATGCCGTCTACCTCTGGAACCTTGGCTACCGAGTTTGCTGCTTTCAAAGTGTTTGTTTTACAAGCATTAAAATCTCTCCAACAGCAATATGAACTCCTAGCTCATAGCCAAGATCAGCTGGATATGCACAGCCGACGGAAAATACTGCTATTACATGGTATACCAGAAGTAAAAAATGAGGACTCTGCAAAAGTAGTTGCTGATGTGGTCAAGAAGCACTTAAAGCTCTCCGAGTTCTCTACCGATTGTATCCGCAGATGTCATCGATTAGGAAGGAATTCTAACTCAAAAAGATATAGGCCTTTACTTGTTAAACTGAAAGAAGTAAGAATTCGAGACGAATTGTGGTTTCAAAAAACAAAACTGAAAGGATCTGAGATTACTATGTCTGAATTCTTAACGAAAATGCGTCACGATATATTTATGGCTGCGCGCCAAAAATTTGGCGTCTCCAAGTGCTGGACCAGAGAAGGCCAAATCTTTGTTCTGGGGCCTGATGATGTGCGACACAGGATTTCTACTCTCAGCGATTTTAATAAGATATCTCAAATTGAGATTGAAGTAAAGCCCACCACGGCTCCTAAGGATACCACTAACGTAATCACTAAGGCTAAACGAGCGGCAACTACAAAGAAGTAACTAATTGAGCATATGTTCTATTTATAGTTATCTTGAAAGGTTTGTCCGGGTAATTATGAGTTTTGGCTTGTTATACCATGTTGGTGGTTCGAAATGTAGGGTAAAATTAATAAAGTAACTTTATAATCTTTTTACTTGAATTATATAGCTTGTGACTAGAGTAAAATTATCACATGTACTTTATTACACTCCGATCGCAGCCTATGACACTATTAGGTTTAATATAAAGTTTTTATTTCGCTTGAAACTTGTTTAGTAACTATTTAAATGCAATGTGTGTTTTATCTATATCTATCTATCTTATTTATATATAGAATTTTTAGAAAGTTTTTTTTTCCTATAATGTCGTTTGTCTTTCCTAAGACATTAAATATTAATTTTAAATATACTTTAAGTACCCGGCTTACCGCAATATGGATAACTATTATATTATATATTTTTTTTCTTTGAATAATTAATATTTGTGTGTTTTATAAATAACTTTAGACAATTACGCCAACTGGCAGGTGGATTTTGAAATCTTAATTTTATATATATTTATTTATTTTTAACGTATATATATTCTGTGATTGTTGTCAATATAAAAATATACATAATTTAAAAATGTTGTCTAACGATGTTAGTTGTTCTGAATCAGATTCCTTTTTATCGGCCAATGAACTCGAGGACAGTTTTTGTAGTATCCCCTCCACAGCTGAAGTACTCGAAGCGAATTTTTCCGATGTCCCTGAGAACTTTAATGCTGTCCATATAAACGCTCAAAGCATTCCGGCACATTTCTCAGATATTATGGCGACATTTGGCTGTAAGAATCTCCATGCTATTCTGATATCCGAGTCATGGTTAAAACCCTGCCTGCCTTCTATTTCTTATAATTTACCTAATTTCAAACTCATACGTAACGATCGAGTTTGTGGTGCCGGTGGTGGCGTTGCTATATACCTACGTGAAGACATTCCTTTTAAGATAGTTCACACATCGCCGCACCCAACTCCTCCAAATACCGGTGAATATATTTTTCTTGAAGTCGATATTAGGCACATTAAACTCTTATTGGGTGTTTACTATAGTCCTTCCCTGCATGTTAACTTTTTCTCGTCTTTTGAGACCTTTCTTGAAAATGTTTTACCTTCCTACACCCACTCCATTGTTATGGGCGACTTCAACACTTGCTTGTTAAAACAAGATACACGTTCTTTTGCCCTCAAATCAATTGCTGAATCCTGTAACCTCTCCATTCTTCCTCTAGGTGCCACGCATCATTTCCCTAATTGCAAGCCTTCCTTACTTGATCTTATCCTTGTGTCCTCTCCTAACCACGTTGCTAAGCATGGACAATGTCCTGCTGATGCTTTCTCTTACCATGATCTGTTATTCCTCTCTTATAAAATACGTACACCTAAATCGCGGACTAAAACTCTTCTGCAGCGAAATTTTAGTGGTGTGGACGTTGACAATCTCCAAAGGGATGCACGTGAGATTGACTGGACACTGTTGTTAGAAAGTGACTCACTTGATGAGAAAGTTTCCATATTTACTTCCAATCTGATAACTTTATACGACACACATGCCCCCGTCAGACCTGTCAAGATTAAGCATTTACCCGCGCCATGGCTAACTAAAGAAATTAAACTTTTGCTAAATAAGAAAGCTGCAGCAAAAACTAAGTATGCCCGTCGCCCAGATTCATTTAATCGGGAAAAGTATATTCTGCTTCGAAATCACTGCAATAAGGTGTGTAGAGATGCTCAAAGACGTCATATTCATGAATCTATCAAAAACAATGACCCACACAAAGTGTGGAAGTTTCTTAAGTCTTTAGGGGTCGGGAAAACAAAAAATAGTTCTCTTGATACACAATTTAATTTAGATTCTCTTAATCAACATTTCTCATCGTCAGCTAGCTTTGATATAGCCACAAAATCAAATACATTAGATTACCTTTCAACTCTCCCAGCCCCTGACTATCCCCCATTTGTTTTTACTCAACTTGTTGATTGTGATGTTAAGACGAGTGTTTTAGCCATAACATCTAAAGCAGTTGGTAGTGACAGCATAAGCCGTAATATGATCCTTCCCATCCTTGATATAATCCTTCCTATTCTAACACACATTTTTAATCATTCCTTATCCTGTGGCTGTTTCCCTAATTCTTGGAAAGAAGCCGAAATAATACCAGTTCCAAAAACAAGAAATCCTGCCTCTTATTCACAGTACCGTCCCATATCCATCCTACCCTTCCTCTCCAAAGTTCTCGAACGTTTAATTAATAGCCAACTTTCCAAATTTCTTAACACCCATTCTCTTTTTAATCCTCTCCAATCTGGCTTTAGACCAGGGCATAGTACTACTACTGCTTTAGTTAAAGTTACCGATGATATCAGACATGCTATGGAGCTAGGCAAAGTTACAGTACTGACTTTACTAGACTTCAGTAATGCATTCAACACCGTAGACTTTGATATACTACTTGCATTATTAAGCAGTCTTAACATATCTCCAACGGCAGTTGAGTGGTTTCGCAGTTACCTGTTTGGTCGCCAGCAACGTATACGTACTGAGGATGCTTTCTCCACCTGGTGCAATACTTCTGCTGGTGTACCACAGGGTGGCGTCTTATCTCCATTGCTCTTCGCCATTTTCATCAATTCTATCTCTCATAATCTTCAAAGCTCCTACCACCTTTATGCAGATGACCTTCAAATTTATACTCATGCTTCGATTGACAACGTAGGTGAAGCTGTTGACCTCACAAACCAAGACTTACGACATATATTAGATTAGAGTAAGGCATTTGGACTGACTGTAAATCCATCTAAGACTCAGACCATTGTTGTGGGTAGCTCCAGGATGATTTCTAAAGTTGAGCTTCCCACTTTACCCCAGGTTCTTTTTGACGGTGTTACCATCTCTTACAGCGAAAAAGTAAAAGACCTGGGAATTTACATTGACAACTTCCTATCCTGGGGTCCCCAACTAAAAGAAGTCAGTCGAAAGTTGTTTGCGTCAGCGGCTTCACTAAGGAGGTTGCGAAACTTCCTACCTCACACCACTAAAATTGAACTTGTACAAGCCCTCCTACTCCCCATCTTAGATTACGCCGATGTCAGCTATCTTGACCTCACCGAAAGCCAACTTAATAAACTTGAGCGACTCCATAACTTTTGTATCCGATTCATATTTGGTTTGCGTAAATATGATCATGTCTCAGAATTTCGTGTTAAACTCAAGTGGCTTCCTGTCCGTCTTCGTCGGAATGCTCATATTCTGTCCCTTCTATATAACGTACTATTTAATCCTACAGCGCCTTCTTATCTCAAGGAGCGTTTTAAATATTTACACCTTAGCCATAGTCATCACCTCAGGTCATCGGAAAACATACGCCTAGAAACACCTGTAAATCACTCGCGATTTTACAATAAATCTTTTACAGTTCATGCAGTGACCCTGTGGAATGCGCTACCTGTGAAAATCAGGCATGCTCAGTCTCTTCAGGCGTTCAACGGACTCGTGAAGGAACATTACCTCGGGCTCTAATAGTCTAGTCTAGAATAACATCATCATTCCCTCCCATATTTATTTACATAGCTCTATACATTATTTCTATGTTTATTATTTATTTGTGTCTATTAATTTATGTATATTTTTGTCTTATTTCCGTGTCTATTTATACTTACCATCTCAAAATCTTATATATATATATACTTTTTCATTCTATTTATATTGCAAAACCCACATGTCACACAATTTTCTCTAATCCATCCTAAGGTTGTCTGGAAGAAATTGCTTTTAGTGATAAGACCGCCTATTGTCTTCTGTAGTTAAACTTCTTAAATTGTATCTGAATGTTATGCAATAAAGTATATTCTATTCTATTCTATTCTATTCTGTGTTAACTTATGTACTGAAAGATATAAAAAAATTTATATAAATATAACAACGATTATGAAAACAAAGACTACAATAATATAATTATTATTGTAGTAGTAGTCTTTGTTTTTATAATCGTGTGGATAATTCCAGAGATTATCAATTTTATTAAAGGTACATGTGATTAATATACAAAAGAATATTTAGTGTTATTGTTTCTCAGTATTTTTTTCCAAAGGAATCCTGCCTTAAAATATATTCTTTCGTAATTTAGCAATTAGAATATAAAATAATAATATCGTTAACGTTCCAGTACTGAGGTCGGGCCTGCTATTTTTAGGGGAACGAACAATATACTCCGCCAATCTTGTCTAATACTGCTCTCGGAGGGTTTAACACATCGGCTATCACCATATACAGGTTTCGTCACAATATTTTCCTTTAAAGTGAGGGCTTCATTTGCGATAATGATACTAATAGCGGTCATTTCACGCAGATATGGCGATGGGTTTAATGCGTTATGACATTATTAATGATGTTAAATTTTGTGTTTTTTTTAACGCTTTAAATAAGACGCGTTCGGCCACAGTCTGTATCTTTAACTTTATCGCAGGTGCGACCGCACCATTACCTTCTTCGGCACGTGATAGCTAACAACTTGCATATAAGATAACTGGCTAAGTAGTTGCCATATGTACCCGGTCTGGGTCCGAACCCGCGTTATTCAAAAATACTACCCGCGATGCGAGTCCAGGACGTCAGTGTGTTAAACAGTAATCCACCACCATATCATCTTCATCTTATCGTTAAATTGCGGCTGAATTCAGAGCGTCCGCTTCGGGACCCGGAGTCCGCGATCTTTACTCCACACGGTCTTCGGCGTCCTTTTTGAGATATCATTATCACGTATAAATTATCCTTCACAATATCAAGTCAACGATTCTTGAGCCTGCTCTTTCTACCAGGATCATGGGGGACATAAAATAGCAACTAATTGGTCTCCGTAAAATGCGGTCATATACGCGTGGAAAACCGAACTTAAATAAAAAAGACATTTGTATAATTAAATATTGTTAGAGATAAAATTACTATTTGCATAATACTCGTATCGTGACAAGCCACACTATTTGGCGTTATTAAAGCATTACGTTGCGGTCATGATTGAATTCCGCAACCAAATGCCTAAAGCCTAATTATTATATTTGTTTAGTATTCAACAATGAATGATACGAGGTGAGGAGATCAATACTGAAAACTATAACTGTATTTCTGTGAAAGTTTTTGCGGATATCTTTTTGTTCTCTTTTCAGCGACAGACAAACGGAGAGACAAATAGACTAAAAGATTTTATAAGGGGCTAATTTTTGCTAATACAACTGTAGAGCCCTAACAACTGTTACGAAAAATAGAGGTCAGGTGTCCCCCAGGTGTGCTATACCGAAAATCATGGGGTGCTCTCGTCCCATTGGCACCCATATTGAAGGCATGGATCGAGGCGTCGCGACAAGATATCTGTGGTTCGGTGTCGCGGTTCTGATGCAGAGGGACGCTGACAGGCTTACAATCAATTAGTGACTAGCCTGGCGGTCGACACCAGACACCGACAGACAAGGTGTGTACCTGGAGCTCCACATACTCCTTGTTGACCATCCTCGGAGTCCCAAGAAATTCGTAAATATAATAGGTAGATTGCGCCAGCGAAATTTAAAAAATAAACGAAAAGAGTAGATAGGTACGGAATCCTTAGAATGGAGGAAATTGAAAATGTAATATCCAAATACTGATGGATAATGTTTGTCTTTGAAAGTCGACGTAGCCTTTTATTGAGTTGCTAGCTAATGTCAATGGAGACCGGATTCTCAGTTTTAAGTAGATGGATGACGTATTATCACTTCCCATTTGATTGATGAGTTTCCGAGTCATATAAAAGCTTAAACTGGTTATAATATGATGTTGCCTTCCGGATAAAGATGCTCTTTACCATATTGATACAAATCAAGTGTTTAAATGAATTATGTGCATAATTATGTGATAAAAATATCTTAAAGTAATTAGTATAATACTTTAATATACAACAGATATCTTAGAAGCCTATTTCAGAAATACTTAGACTAAATAAACAATCTGTTATAAGGTCGTGTCTGATTAACTCTACAAAAAAATTAATTCATAAATTGATTTTAAGTGAGCCAAGAATGCCAAGGGTGTCACTAAACTCACAATGCAATGTTCCGTGAAAGTGAACAACGTCCATTGTTTTTATAATTTGTCTCAAAACCCTAAAGGAAACATTATTCGAAAATATATCAATCTTAAAAACTACTGAAGGGATCATGGTCCGAATCAACTTTGATTGTTATTTTTTCAGAATTTTCCACTTTATTGTTCGAAAGTTTATTTCTTTTTGCCGTTCGAAACGTTGCAAATTTATTTTATGTAGGCGAGTTTATAAGAAAAATAATTACATACAATGCATAGATATATTTTTATTACTAATTATCTTCACCAGACCATGTCGCTGCATGTAATTGGATGAATTCTATACAAACTGCAAAGTTTAAGAAATTAATTCGTTACGACTATATTTTGCTTTACCTAATTTATTTCTTGATTAATCTTTGAACTTGAAACGTGATAATAAATTTAAATATTCATAAGCTTGTCTAATAAGTTATTTATTTTGTCAACAATTTTATTTCAACCTGTGAGAATACAACTGGAATTTATTGCTGTAATGCTGATGATGCTGATCTCAGAAGAAACCATTTAATTAAAATTACGTATTAACAGCTATAAGCGCAGCCTTTATTTATTTTTTATTTTTGCGTTTTAGCCACTTTTCAGTAGCCGTGATCACGGAAGGCAATTAAATAATTATGTGTAATAATCGCGAAAACTTAAGAAAATACTAAGAAACCATTTATCATGGCTCTAACTAAGAATAGTGATACATAAAAATATTGGAAACTAAATAACGGGAATGTATTAATGATGATACTCCAGGGAAGTAGAGATGGCAGCATCCATTAATTTGGTTGTACCGGTCTTATTACCTATGAACAACGAACGTGAAGCAATGCGGGCCAACCGAAGCATATCAATAAATGACTGTGGAATCCCAAAATCCCTGATCGTATTTCTGTTTTGTTACAATGTTCTGTATTGCAATGTAGTAAACATGGAATTTCGTAGTAACCACATATTGAAATGTTAATTAATATACCTCTTGCTTTCTTAACTCGACTAAATTTCTAAATTCGACTGACGTAGACAAAGTATTTAGGTGTCAAAATGAATGTATTCGAACACTTATGTTTGTAATACACGCACTATTATTTGTAGAAGAACATCCCGAATTGTTCCCTTGACATCACGAACTGAAGATACGGTAACTTAGGCTGAAAATATTATTGTTGTCCATCTGCAAATTGTCACTACAAAGAAAATCAAATTAAATGTATCAGTAAACAATTTTAACAAACTTCCCGAAGATTTTAAATATCTCTCTACAAATATATTCAAACAAAGACTACACAAATGGCTCATGGATAGATAGATGTTTTTACTCTGTAAACGAATTTCTAGGATATTTTTTGTCAAAAAACTGTATGAAACAGTTGACATAAATGTATTTCTTTTCTTTTTTTGCTATAAGTGTGTATTTATTTCTTATTACACTTTTACTATTAAAATCTTAAACAAAATTTGGAAGCATCATAAACAAAACAGGTGACTCTTGTTTCCTTATGTCATCTCAAATTTATGTACTATGTTTTAAGCAAATAGAAATAGAAAACTTAAAAAGTATAAGTTTACATAGCGCATATTATATTATTCGGCACTGTGTTTTTACGCCAAATTTTATATATATTTTGAGATGCTGTCCTATATGGCAAAACCAAAATATTCTAAAAACTTTGGATAATGTTATTCGGTACTCGCTCTCTTCGATTTTCAACATTCCCTTTGATGGCCGTACATGGACCCAAGCCCTACCAATAAGGTATGGAGGTTTGGGTATACGCAAAATTTCTGCAGTTTCTTTACCCGCCTTTCTGTCCTCAGTGTACAGTACAAAGGACCTCATTGGTGAAATATTAAATCCGTCACTCGGTGACTTTGAGGTCCTGTATTTGACTGAGGCCAGAAATGCTTGGTCTATGGCCTGCCCATATCAAAATTTACCCATAAATCTAAAGTCACAGAAGCTATGGGACGGCCCGCTTTGCTCATTGGTGCATAAAAATCTTTTGGATACGTGTGCCAATGAGACGGAGCGTGCTCGTCTCCTAGCTGTCTCGCGTTGGGAGTCTGGCTTGTGGCTACAGGCACTCCCCTCGGCGAATTTAGGTACTTTTCTAGACGATAACACGTTTAGAATAAGTGCTTGCATTCGCCTAGGGGCGGCCTGTGTTGTCCCACACAGCTGTCAGTGCGGAGATAAGGTCGAGCGCCTCGGTCACCATGGGTTATCGTGCATCAGGAGTGCCGGTAGAATTTCACGTCATGCAACACTTAATGACATAATCCGTCGGGCTCTTGTCACCGCCGGGGTACCTGCCGTCCTAGAACCGAATGGCCTGTGCCGCGACGATGGCAAGAGACCCGATGGTATGTCATTGGTGCCCTGGAAGATGGGTCGCCCCTTAGTATAGGACGCGTCTTGCGTTGATACTTTGGCAGCGTCCCATCTTCCAGCTACTAGCATGTCTGCCGGTACAGCTGCTGCACAACAGGAGGCCCTAAAACGCCGCAAATACTCAGCCATCGGAAATGGCTACATATTTGCGGCTTTTGGGGTCGAGACCCTGGGACCATGGGGGCCTGAGGCTCACAGACTTTATCGAGACATAGCCAAACGTCTGGTGGATGTCTCACGTGACCAAAAGACTGGCTTATACCTTGGACAACGCATCAGCATTGCCATTCAGCGAGGCAATGTGGCCAGCCTTTTGGGCACGTTTCCGACTGACAGCGGTCTGGAACTAGATTTTATGGTTTAATTTTAGTTTGTATATATAGCTTATTTTTAGTTTAATTTATTTATAATTTAGTTTATTTTTAATTAGGAGTTGTGGGTATGTTAGATTTGACAGTCTTTTGTATTTTAACAAATAAATAAAAATAATTTATAGCAAATAAATGAATTCGAATTATCGATTTTCACGTGGCGCCCTTCGCTTGACTTATCGTACAACTCACACAAAGTTTCTCATTTTCCACGATGAAATTTGTCCTAAATTGGACCTCATTATTAAAATTATTTCATAACTATGGTTGCGCTAAATTCTGGTTGCTTGATGAATTGAAATGACCGAGGTCCACTAACTACTTTTTGTTTTTTACGTCGCATGGGAATTTTTTTATTAATTTTATTTTTATTTATTACATTTTTTATTTATTTAACTGCTTGAGATGAGCAGACAAGTTAACAGTTAACTGACGGAGAGTAGCAATAGTCTTACCAACGTGCTTATAAACAAACAACAAGTTCATTTGGGACTTCATTCCAAGTCCCTAGAGAAATGTCGAAACCTGCAGATCTTTTCATATTCTAAATGTTTATAAAAACGTTTTAAGCATAGAAAAGAAATTTCTTCATTATCCTTTCATAAATGAGCGATTTATACTCATTAAGTGTTTGAAAGCACTATAATAATGCCAGTACAGTCTGTATAATGCCTGTAAATGAAAACTATACCACAAATCTGAAGCCCATCAAAAGAGAACAATGAGTCCATTGGAAGACTATATTGTGGGAAGCGTGGGTCGGTCCACGTTTAAATTGGTTCGTCGATGTACCTATATTATATAAGATATTCTATTATAATAAGGCGCTGTGGGCCGAATGTTTGCTCTCATGACACCATACTCGCCACAACGTCATATCTATTTTGATCTAACGTTATTATGTTATTACAAACGTACAGCTTTACTACGAATACGACGACGGCAATAAAAATGCATGAACATAAAGAATTTATGCTAAAATCTTAATTACAAGTATCGGCTGAGGTTAACTGGTCGCTTAACATGTCATTGCCAGGTATTGAGTCATCTGAGGATGCGCCTCTTTGCCATGTACGCCATTGTTTGCCCTTCGATACGTTTATACTGATCTCATCATACCCAGAATCGGAATCAATGTGTGGCAAAGCTTAGCTTGTTATATCTCTCGCATTTATATGTGTGACTTAGATTAAATATATAAATTAAAAAAGAGAAAATAAAATATTGTATAGTAGTTTAGTCTAAACAGTAGTATTGTTGTAGCTAATGTAGTTTCATTTTTTATGCATCTTATTACCTCTTCGTCTTTAATAGTAATCCACTAGTGGATATTGGCGTTCCAAAGTTTGCGCTACATGTCTTGGTCCATCGCTTTCCTCATTAAGCCTTTATCATTTTTTTATTGCGAAGCTGGCAAATAGACAGACGGCCGGATCAAGGAAAGTGGTTTCCGTCGCATATAGGCGTTTGCGACACCATTGGCGAAGCCAATGCGTTGCCAGATTTTAGGCTGGGATAGGGAGATGAGATACAGGGTTCAGGCAGGGAGAATGAAATATGGGATTGGAATAGGGGGATGGGATAGGGAAGATTTGGTTTAGGGTAGATTGGATAGGGAAAGGGAGACGTGGGCCATCGAAACTCTCACTTATCACACGAAACACGATTAGCATAAGACTAAACGTTTCACGCCGATATTCTGTGAGACCGTGGTATCACACCGATCGTGCCGGCCCTAAGAGCTGTAATCAATATAGAGATTCCAGTAATTGGTAAACCTGTACTATTTGGCTTTAGAATATTAACTTATTATTAACTGATTTTTTTTAGCTAGATTATATACATAGTTGTACCGATACTTCTGTGAACTTAAAATATTAGTGAAGACTATATACAGTTAATAAATTAGTTATAATTATACATAAAAACATATCAGTTTTTCAAATGTACAACTATTTTATAATGAATCTCAAGCGCTACCCGCATTTTTTGCAAACAGGTTTCGTACTTCCACAAAACGTATTTAGTTACGCGAGTTTTGTATGAGTTGTTAGAAGTTTTACCCGACCGATGGAGGTAGGTATAATAAAATTTTAAATAAATTTTACAGTACCTAAACATGTATGATTACATTTGGAAATTACTATATTGTAACATTAAAGTTAAAAAGCAAAATACCGACTCCTTTATTCTCACATGAAAAGTTATAACTTCCAGGTGTGCATATACTTTTCCTATATCGGTAAATTTTACATATCACCAATAATATTAACCCCTGAACGTCCCTACTGTTAGGCTCGGATTACCCCATTTTAGACGAACGGAGAGTTTACCGACCATGCTTTTGCAAGGCGATTATGCGAGATTAACTCATCGGTAATTCTTATGCAGGTTTCCTGTGATTTATCCATTTACCTTTAACTCGTGTTACTTGTATCAATATGCACATTAGGCGATAAAAGTCAGGTAAGCGGCGGATACACCAGGCTAAAGATTTAAAATCATGTTTTTGGAATAACGTATCCGTTAGCCATCTAGCGATGCTTTACCCACCGAGATTTATTTCTATAATGTACTTTACATTTTTTATTATTGCCACCGTAAGCATTAGGCTCCAATTTTTTGATGTTTTACATGGACATTTATACTCCATTTATATGAGGTTCGTGTAAGTAGAATATGTACAAAACATCCGACAACAATTACTCCCGTGATATTTACTTTCTTCATCTTCGCTCTCATAGAAATATTTAATTTCCTATTACTGAAATTTGGTAGTTTTGAAAACAAACAAGATTGGGAAATAGATGGAAGTCGTTTGAGGTAAATAACTGTGAATGACGTAAATGGAATAACTACTTCAAACATATTTAGTTTAACACAAACTATTTTCAACTGCAAAAACAAGCTAATGAACTAGCAAAAAAGCTTAGCAGCTTAAAGGGGTTTAATTAAAGCTTAATCATAAATAATATATAATAACATGTAATAGTCTTATTTATATTGAGTTACAATAAATTTGTAGGCTTCTTTAAGGTTTTTAAAGTTCTTTAAGGGCCTACGCCGGGGTACTTGCCGTTTTGGAACAAAACAACTTGTGCCGCAACGATGCCGGGAGACTGGATGAGTTAACGCTGGTTCCCTGAAAGATGGGCCGGGCCGCCCCTTAGTGTGGGATTTTGCGTTGACTCTTTGGCAGCATGTCATGTTTCGAGAACGCGCATTACCACCGGGTTTGCTGCAGACGAACAGAAGGCCCTCAAACACCGCAAAAATACTGCCATTGGAAATGGTAACATATCTGCGACATTTGGGCTATAAACTCTGGGTCCGTGGGGTCTTAACGCTCTAAAGCTCTACCGTGACGTTGTCAAACGTTTTGTGGACGTCTGACGCGACTAAAAGCGTTCCCAAAAGGCTGGCGTCTATTTTGCTCAAAGATTAAACGTTGTTGTATAACGTGACAACACCGCCAGTCTTTTCGGAACGCTCTCGATAAGTAACATGGGTTTGGGATCAATATTGTATCTATACTAATATTATAAAGCTGAAGAGTTTGTTTGTTTGTTTAAACGCGCTAATCTCAGGAACCGCTGGTTCCATTTGATCTTTTCTTTCAGTGTTGGATAGTACATTTATCGAGGAATATTATATAGGCTATATTATATTTTCAAAAAAAAATAGGGATCCTTACTAAAAGTTCAATAATGTAGCCCAAGGTGTAAAAAATGACACGAAAAAATCCTTACACGGCGTGCGCTGCGAAAACTATTGATTATAAAACAAAACAATGTACTTTGCAGAACATGTAATTATCTACAAAAAATATCACGTAATCATATGTCTAACTATTGTAGTTATCTCACAATAAGTGTTTTCTTTTATTTTTTTAAATAATAAATTAAAATGCCGTCCCTTTAAACATTCTTTATTTTGTACCTTGGTATTAATCTTTATCAAAATAAATTACTCCATATTCAAGACGAATTCAATACCTTTCTAGAACTTTTTGAATTATTTAATTCGGACGTTTTATTCAAAAGATATCGCGATATTTAAAATGTAAGTATAAGTGTTGTAGCCAAATAAGTATTAAGTATTGCACGCGCATGTATGATGTGGTGGGCGGTCATGAGGGCCGATACCAGGAGACGGAGATAGGATACTTTTATCCCGTTGGAAACGATAGGTGGCGCTGAGATCGGGTACTAGAATCTTCCTAATCTCCCAGACCGATTTTGCACCGCATGGTTTAAATCCACAACTGGAACCGGTAGGTGGCGCTGGGATCGGGTCCTAGATTTTTATTTTTTCATAGCAGGACAACGTCTGTCGGGGCCGCTAGTCTTTGATGATTATTCCCCTTTTTTATTTAGTTTGAGTTTTTTATATAGTATAGTTTGTAATTTATTTTAAAGTTTATATTGTATTTTTAAAGTAACAATTAAATAAGATACTACTATTTGAGAAAAATAAATGGTAGGAATATAAATATAATATTTTTTATACGATGTGATCTAATAAGACCTCATAAATCAACTCAACGTCACGAAAACCTACGTATTTAGTAATTAGTTATAATTTCTTGATTAATCAAATTAATACCTACAACACTGCGCAACTTCATAAAAAGATATACGACTGTGGGCTGATCGTTATTGGGTGCCGATGAGGTTTACCACCCACGAATCCGATCTGAATTAAGTTATGGCTTGCCATTACGTTATATGATATAAAGAATCTTATTAACTTGCTGTCACAAGTATGTCAAATTAGTCGATCTTATTTTTCGAAGACACAGCGACTATTTTTTTTACCTTACTGCTTCATCTGGAATAATATTTTTGTTATAGGCTGTTCCACGCACATGGGCGCAATGCGTCATCTATGACGTGATTTTGTTAATGACGTTAAATATTGTATAAAATCATTTATATACACTAATGTAGGTATTCGTTAACAGTGTTATTTTTAACGCTATAAATATGACGCATTTGGCTATAGTCAATAAACATAAAATTATTGCAGGTGAAGCCCGTCGACTAGGCTGTCTATAAAATTACGTGCTGTATATATCTGTGTTGTAGAACAATAAGAATTAATAAATATGCAAATCACTTTGTTTGGATGTTATATAGATTACGTGCCCTCTTCATATTCTTAAAAATGAATCGATTATCACAAAATATGTCTATACCTGTAATTGATACGATTACGGCAATAGTAATTACAGGTATGACAAATATAGGATACTACTTATCATGGAAGCTTTGGACAATGGGAGATTTTGCGCCGAATACGGTTTTAAATACGCGAGTTAAGCTTGAGCTATATAATAAACGTTAGTGAAATACAAAAAGAGATTTCGATTGGCTGTTATATATATGGTATATCATACGAGTAATCTTATTAACACAATTGCACTATGTAAATGTATACGTATGTACAATGTTGCTTCCTAATTAATGTGCCTCACGCCCCGTTTTAATCGTGTACATCTCATAAATAATGCCTCATGTAAATGTAAAGCTGTGTTACCGCTTTTGGTGCTTTACGTGAAGCTTACATTTCATATACCACACATGTTTGAAATATGTTTTGTATATTTTCCTTATTTCATGGTATCCCTAGTAGTATAAACATCTGAATGTGAGTTTGAATGTTTGCTTGTACCGTTTTCGCGGTCTAAAAAATGAAATGATTATCATGTAATTTTGGATTACTATGTACTAACAATAGCGGAAATAAATGAACATGGTGTACATTTTATTTTGGAAAGTTATGACGTTTCTGCGAGATCATTCTCGAATTTGCCGTTCCCATCTGGAATCCTTTTTATAAAACTTATACTGGTGCAATTGAGAAACTGCAACGAAAATTTTTACGAACCATAAATTATAAATTACATAAATAATATCTCCCATACAAAGATCTACTATCTAAATATAATCTCCTGAGTCTCTCATCTAGGCGTAAGTACTTAGAAGCCGTGACATTGTACAACATTGTGAATAATAATTTTGATTGTATTGAGTTAGTGAATAAACTATGTTACGTCGTACCTAGAAGTATCCATCAACGTGAGATCAGATCAAAGAAGCTGTTTGCATTAGGCAAATGTCGCACTAACTCAGGATTACGTTGTCCAGTATGTCGCATGATTCATACATATAATACTCTATTTATAAATATTGATATTTTTACATGTCCTCTTGCCAAATTTGAAAGGTCTATTTTGCTTGCATTAACTGACTTTGAAAGTACACTCGAGCTAGAATAAATTTTTAATTTATTTTTATTATTCTAACTTTGCTACATCTCTTCTCATTAATGAATAATCTTACATTTTCTGTTTTTTTTTTGTAATATGTTTGTGAATTAATTTTGTATTGTGTTTGTACCTCTTGTGTTTTTATTAATCTTGTAAATGTTTGCATGTGGACAACGTCGTTGGCTTCAGTATTATTATCACATTGTATTGTAACTTGTTATTTTATTTCATATTTTATATTGTAGCTGTTTGTTGTTCCTTTAAATAAAAAAAATACATCAACATACAATAATCTTCTACAGTTCCTTACCACTTGACTGTCCTCTACTATGTAGCGCTCGCTCCTCACACCACACACGTGAAAGAAACTCCCTTCCGCGGTTTTCCTAAAGCGAAACACAATATAATAATACATTTGAAGTTCTATCTTGTACCAGTTCTCTGCTTACAATCTTAGCTTGGTAACGTAATTATGTGCGAGCAATATTATTTACCAATAATAGTAAATTTAGCGATAAAGCATGCATTATACATATAGCGTCATTACATCACTATATTATATGCTTAATTTTACGCCTGGTTGAACGTAACGATTATTGTATTACATCTCTTTAGTTCCTATACATAAACAACAGCCTGCCTTATTGTTCTCAAACGCTGTTGTTCCCAACGCTGGAGTGATGTGACGTAGATTAATCACAGTGTTTCTTTAAACGTCTATATTATTCAATTATCTTGAGCTTAGCCGGGAAGTTTAATGGAAACGTGGCTCGGGCGCATTATTTACATTTTATATTTCCTTTTTGTGTTATTTTTGAATTCAAATATATATAATGTTGTTTTCAAAGTATTTAGAAAACATAGAAGAATATATAGAAAGAAACAGACATTTCCATTTTATTTATTAGAACTTATAAATTTTCCACTTGATATAAATAATTGAACTGATAATTACTATCCAAGTCGTCCTGACTCAATAGAATTCATTTTTCGCATCTCATTCTGATTATCATCTGTGTTCCAATTCTGGCAGAAGGCTTGCACAGTTTAGGCAGTTCTTCTGGCCTAATATGCGAATTGAACGAAAACATCGTGACTAAGCATTACGATTACTACCGAGTGATAGCATTTTTTTATATAGTAGTATAGGTTCGCGTTTGACCATGATCTCGCACGATATAGAGCGGAGATATAGTCTAAGATGAAGAACGCTTAATTAAAAATACTACTTGGACATCCAGATTGCAAGCATCCGGAAAGACAGACTCCGGCAATGAGTTCCACCATTTTGCAGTACACACGATGAAGGTGGAGGCAAAGTCGTTCGTATACGGTGGAACATTCGGCACATATCGGTACTGCATGCGTCTGGATATCAGATGATGAAAGGGGGATGTCGAAATCACATCAAAGAGCTGTTTTGCACACTTTCCAAAGCGTACTCCTAGTGTAACTACTAATCATTGTATAAGTTCGTTGGGTATACGATCAGTTCCTCTAAAATATGTACCTAAGCCCGAAGCAAGCAGTGGAACGCTTATGAAGAACTATTAATTATATTTATTTTTATTAAAAATTATACAAAATGTTGAAGTTAATGTATGAACAACTACGAGGTGTCGTCACTACCCGTGGAGAGACAAATTAGTGTAGAACGTTCATGATATGGTAAGGTACTTACTGATTGCAATTAAGATTGCGATGAGATGGGTAAAACGATATAACACTTTAATACAGGATATAGGTGGTCTCAGGATTTAATTAGAAAATTCGATCAAACTTAAGAGGCAAAAGAAGCATTATAGCCTATTTGTAAAGTGGTTTATTTGTAGAAGTTACATTACAAACCTATGAAGTCACTTAAATCGAAGACTAAGATACTTTAGTAAAAGTTTGTTTTTATAATTAGTAAGATGTGTAATAAATTTGATGAATATGCTTAACAATTTATCATAATACTTTATGAACGGTATTTTCTTTGGGTTTAGTGTTCTTACCAGCATATTGTAATTGTGTATGTGTTAAACGGAATTTAACACATACACAATTTGTTACGTTACGTACTCTATGACGAAACTTAGAATTGTTATTTTGTGGAAACTGATGTGTTTTCACAGATATTAAATTATACATTCAACGTATAGTAAACAAAGGCCATGGAGAAAAAACCAATATATATATACAAAACTAAAAACAATGCCAATTGAACATTTAGATCTATATATTAATACTTAAAATAATACTCTTTAATACATTAATTATGCACAAGTATGCTTTCATTGTTCAATGGCCTGATTTTTTAAACTGAATAAACATCTCAAACAATATTAAGTTTTCATGTAGGTAAGTGAATTGTAATTATTTTAGGAACAATAAAGATCATAAATCTAAATCAAAACTAAATTTAATTAGTTTTTTAAGGAAATCCTCTTTGTTATTTTTTGAGAAATATATTAATACATTCTACATGGCAAATCATTAAAAAAACGATAAATAAAAATGTTGATAAATGAAAATCTCATTAAGAAACAAGAAACAGACAGATCATTAATAGAAATAAACTATTTTTAACAGTTTATATTGAACGTCAATAATAAATTTTACACCTATAAGAGCACATGTCTCAAAATGCAGGAAGCAAGTAATTTTCTGTTCCGTTGTCGTCATTAAGACAGCTACTCATGCGTGTGCACAGTGCACGCGGTGCAAAGCAAACCGTACAAGGGGAAAGCTCGCATGTTTATTATTATAATGCGCATATACATTTATGAGTTTATGATACAGTTATTTCTATGTCCATATGGATGTAGAATACCGTACCAAGCAGGTTAGAAAAAGGAGAGAAGTAGATAATGGGCACTTTACGGATAGTTTCTGGAAAATCACTAAGATTAGAGCTGGCTAATAAATATGATCATGACTATAATTTAGTTAGTTGGTGATTCTAGTGTTAAATTATGTGGAAATCAATACGTTATATTATCCCCGCAAATTGCTATTGCGCCTGGCCGGCATTTTAGTGACGTAACCGTACCCGAACATTCAGTACTGTACGTATCACTGGCCGGCGAGTACGCATACATATCGAGTTGCGGATGACGTCACGTGAATGTTAATTTGACAAGGTTCCAGCGCATTAGCAATTTGCGGGGATAATACATACTGCATCTATCCCGGTTGAGGGAGTTGGCCCAAACATGCTGAATAAGTGCCGTGCAGGAAGACATGCGCGCACTTGTTCTCAGAATAAAAAAATCCAAAAATCAAAGCTAAGCAGGAAAAGTCAGAAAGTAGCCTCAAGCGGCCCAGCAGATGCCTCAAACGCAAGCGTCATTTTGTTGAAAATAAAAAATAGTCTTCTTCATTTAAGTTTTAATAAAGAGTTTTTTTTTTGTAAACACAGGTAACAAAGGTTGCTATGATACTATGAAAAAATATTTAAATATAAAAGACTAAATATTACAGCAATGTGTAAAATATTAAAAAATAAACATTGTTGATTACAAACAGACTAGAGCCAACAAAAGCACACAAAAAAAAATCTTAAGGCAAACCTATGTTTCTACGAAATTTAAGATGCTTAACTTTTACTAATGGCTTAGTTAATATGTCGGCCCATATTGACTCTGTGGGTACATTTAAACTCTAGGCTGATTATTATGATACTGGATGAACATCAGTAGAGTAACACGTTAGACCCGTTTAAGGAGCTCGTGCATCCAGCCTTCAGCCTTATTATATTACAGACAAACTACTAGAGAGTAACTTAAGCTACTACAAACACGTTTTCAAAATCGGCTCGCTATGTAGGGAATAAATGTCTAACTATGTCTTAGCTAGGCGGGACTGGCTAATCGAAAATAAAATACTGAATATCAGTAACCGAACAACCATTGACGGCCAATCTATCTTCAATGAAACTAAGACTTCTTTTTCCTTTGCATGTTTAAAAATATTTTTTGAAGACCAGGTAGCAAAAGAAAGTTGAATCATATCAAATTAATTAGACTATCTGATAAAATCTGTTCAAATGATTTAATTACAAGTTTTGCATTGTTGGTGCTAAGCCATGCGTAACATAAAGTTGTAGCTTTTCACATAAATATAATTAACATGCTAGTATAACTAAAAAAACAAGAAATATTTTTGGGTTCTTAGGACAAACAGCAAGAGGGAAATGTTTAAGTTACAGATGTTTTATTTGATTTCGATAGAGATTAAAGATACTGGGTACTACTAACTGTTAATATAAGGTGCCACTCACAAATCGATACATAATGGATCGTAGAAGAACTTAAACATTAAGGGTAGTCAACATACAAGTAGGTAAAAGAAATGCAAAAACTGTGTTCACACTAATAATGTGGATTGTCATTAGATAAATCTCAAAAAATTATAACAAATACTAAATAATTTATATATGAAAGTCAAAATTGGTGAGATTTTCACATCGAAAGTCGCCTTAAATGTGTTTAACTTTAATAGCAGAAAGTGAAGAATAACAATTTTGAGGACTTATTGATCAATTATATTATATTATAGAAGAATTACTCGAAGAAAATAAGTATATTCAGCAGTTTTAGAAATAAGACGTATATTCTTTTATTAAAGCCGACTCAATATATGTTACCAGTAATATTCTTTTTCCAAACACTACGGAACACAGTACGTGGACTAGTGGCGCACTTAGCCGATTTTTTATTAAAAGGAAACAAAGAAAAACTTTGAAACAAGTTTTTGTCGACGCATACTTATTTTATACGAGTGCCAAAATAAAAGAATGTGATGTTCTACGGTATTATATGAAGAGATAATTTAAAGTAAAATATCTTATTCAAATACCATTTACATAGGGAATGTTCACTTAAATAATACTGAATATAATGTAGAGTAAATGTGTAATCACGCAATTCACCAGAGCGCATTATTGTCCCCAAACACGTTTTATAAAAGAACTCGTGGTAGATTATATGAATTTTTGGCTACAAAATGATTAATAAAAATTTATGGTCATAATTTATTATCAACAAGTTATTTGAATTGAAAAAATTCTTTATGCTACATCTGAGATAATGTTAATTTTTTTATTCAATTAAACGTGAAATTCATGCAAGCGATGCCGCAGTTCAACATACATATTAGCGTAAAATGCGAACGTGGCCACATTTAAAGTCCTGTGGACTATGACGATATATTTAAAAGCTATTAACCCGGGTTGAGTTTTGACGATGTTCGGGTACCGTAATTGAGAATATCTGAGGAGAAATATTCAAAATGAGATACTGATCTAATCGTAATTTGCTTAGTTTGGGGAGATACATTGTATGTTTGTTTTCCGATTACTTATTAATTAGTAATATCTGAAGGGTTAAAATAGCCAGTTAATATAACGAGAATATCAAAACAAAGTGGAGGTTTATACTATGTTAACACATAGCAGGAACTTCGACTCTTTAGGAGAACAGCTTAAGTGTGTGTAAGCACCTACCAGTATATCTAAATAGATGCCAATTTCCCCAAGCAATTCTCCAAAGGAGGCCACTTTAGACCCTCTGATCTAATCCCCATAATCTATAAATAAGAAAACTTAACAATTGATGTATTTTTGGTGTATTGATTAACAATGAAAGTGTTTCTATACTTCATAAGAAGGAAGACAAAAAATTAGAATAACGACAAGACATTGTGGAAGGATATAAGTTGATAATCTCGTCAAACTCGTGGTAGCTTAAAGGCTAAGTCTCCCATCTCATTGCAATGGGAATTCACCTCAGGTCGGAAAGCATATACTTCAGTAATTGTCCTGATTTAATATGGACATTATACAATTAATACGTGGTGATAAAAGAAAACATACTAAGGCTAATGTGCACCGACTTTTAACCTATGGTTAAAATAAAATAATCGCCAAAAATTTATGGTTAAACAGTGATTATTTTTGGTTAACCTTCGGTTAAAAGTCCTTGCACACCAGCCTAAGTAAAACTTATTGTCAAGGGTAGTCGAATCAACTGATATACTTTTTATCGTCTTAGAAAACTCTTTAGCGTCGCGGATTGTGTATGAGCTTAGCAAGTTATGACGTCATGACTTTTATTAGTCAAATAGCGTATCAATTATTGTTTAAATACTTAATTATTTTCAGTTTAAAACGTAGACAATAAAAGCATATTTTAACGGCCGCTCATTATGTGAAGATTGTTTCGGAGTTTACTGTGAAATGTGCCAACTACCTACTGGAAGAGGAGGCGGGGCAATCGGAATATATGGTGCAGATTCAGTAAGGTATAAGTCCAGCAGTGGACATTGTTTGCTTGAACAAGAAATTTCACTCGCCAATTATAATTGGTCCAATTAAAAATATTGCTGGTATTAAAAGATAATTGCGCTGATTTAATAAAAAAATATTAACAAACTACGTTACCCGAACCAAAAAAATTAATGTTTTGAAATTCTCACCTGGCATTTCGATCATTTGTTACGTCTGAACGGATCCCGGAACCAATCTCGCATCGCAACACATACAGAATGTGTGAAATAGTTTCTAAAATAACATTATGTTGAAACCAAACATTTAGGTACCTAGTTGGTTAATGAATGTATGTAACGGTATGTTTTGTCGGTCTCTATGGCCGAGTGGTTAGGCATTGGCTCAGCTATTTCCTTGGAACGCGGAGGTTCAGGGTTCGTTTAACGGTCCATATAATCCTGTGCTGTCACAGTAAGTATGTTTATATCAATACAAGCAATAATACTATTATATGTTGAAAAATAAATAACTTTGTCTAGTATTTTGGCCAAAGATTTCTTTTTTTCTTCAATAACCATTTTACTATTAAGTATTTGAACTCGATAAAACGAAAAAGCGCCCTAAAAACTATGCCTGCAAGAGATTGAGATACGATTTTTACATTGTGTAGCACAGATTAGTGAATCAATAAGACCGATGATTAAAATATATAAGTCCAACTTGGACCGAAGTAAAACTGATAATAATATTTTTAGACTAAAACAGTGAAAAATTGAAAGCGGTACTTAATAAGTTTCTTTTGAATTATAATATGTTGACGGATTTAGGTAAAGGAATTTTATTTATATTCATAGAAGTTCGAGAAGAATTATATATGTGAGCATATTTTCTCAAGTTTCACTTGTACTGCGTATAAATTGCACACACACATAATGTTTTCAAGGTATTTACATAATGATTTAAACGTATGTCCGCCTCTTTGTCAGCGTTTTTGGAACAAACATTTTCAGAAAATACGTAGGTATATTAGTTTATATACGTGAAATTTAATAGGAATATCAAATTTAGATTGACGCCTACGCAATGCTTTAGTAAAAAACCAGGGACAAATAACGAGTAGGGGTGGGTGTCTTATATGAGGGTTTAAATAAAATAAAAAGCATTTTATTCTGTCACAACAAATGGTGTACAAAAAAATCAAATAATATCAAGGAGTGGCAAAGTTTACAAACCATTTTCAAGAAAATTGTTGAAATTTGTGAAAAGAAAAACATGATTCATTGAGCAGTTCTAGAGATTTAATTTATTTGCGATTAAATACTTTTATAACGAAATTGTGAAAAGATAGAATGTTTGTCGCTTCTGCAAAACTAATGTGCGTATGTCAATGTCCGTTTAGCCGATTTCTTTTAGGATTTAATGACTTGGTTAAAGATTTGTGTAATTTATTTCTAAAAGTCACCTGTTTCATCACAGTAATAACTAATATTGAGACATAAACTCACGGAGTCCTTTCCAACCGTATATAGAAACTGGCTGAAAAACATTTAAAAATAAACGGTGCATTTCTATTTAATATTTCCATCGACGTTGAGCTGTATTTTAAAATATCGTACGAGGACTTAAAAGAAAAATAAAGTTGAGGGGGTGCTAAAATTGTATAATTTTATTTTTAACAAGCGGCTGCCTAACGATGTACTTCGTGCTCCGTTGCCTTCAATAATGTGCGAACCATCGACGTAGAAACACCTATACATCTATACTTTACCTACTCACAGAATATTAAAAGTACAATATTTTATGACACGCTTTTATTGGAAAAATATTACACACGCATAAAGAAAGAAACTGGCATGATTATTACGAAATTACTTATTATGTTTTGTACTGTTTATATTAAACAATTATATTATAGTAACATGATTTATTTCTTAATAAACACATGTATTTACTTTACACAAATTATTTTTGAAGGTTAATAATACTAGAGCGTTTCATGCGGCTTCGCCCTCGTATACCTTCAATCTTTATTCCACAAAATCTCCTCCATTTTCTAATTTTAAAAATATGGAATACCTATCCCCGTTATTTTAAATTTTAATTAATTAACGGCCGGTTCCTATATCTTACTATTCATTCGCTTGCCCTAACATAGATTGAATTCTGATTTATGTCAAATTTTAACCGAAAGTAAGCCAAATGAACAGTCCTTAAGATATAGCAACCGGCCATTACTGAAACAAATGTAAGTAACTGAAGCAAAAATCTTAGTCACCTTTGTTTAGGGAGGCTTCATAAAATACCAGAATGTAACTACTGACGATTACACATCAATTTTAAATATACTATTTTATAGTACCTATATGTAACGAATGTTACGAGTTTGGCGGGACTCGAATTAAAAATGCTGTTTGAATGACTAATAGTTTATTACAACTATACAAACACGTATAACACAGGTACACATATAACCGAACACAACAAGTCCAAACGTAATGCAGAAGCTCGTAATTCAATAACACGCGCAAAGTCCGTCACTTATTAGATTCCCAATTGTAGTACACCCGTCTCGCTTCGCTCGTGGTTCTCGCTCGACTCACTGGTCGCTCAACCAGGCTCTGGTTTTTTACCTCACAAATACAAATGTGACTGTATTGTAGTCGACCTAATCCGTAACACCTGGCTAATGATTCGACCGCAACGGCCATAAACGAGTACAATAAAACAATGGACTGTTTGCTAGAATAATTAGTAAACACATGCCAATAAAAAGTTAACAAAAGAAGGCGCTCCTAAAAGAATTAGTTCAAATGCCTAAAGGAAAAAAAAATGTGTTTTTACAGATATGTTGGTGTGAATTTGTGTTTGTCGGCGCCTATGTTGTAACAGTAATAAAAGTGGACTAATATTATGGAAACTGCATTCATTGATTAAATAAAGACATTAACATATAGTACAATAAAAATTGACTCTGCAGCCCTCATTGGCAATGTTATTGCTTATTGAATTTTCAATTACCGATTAACAACGTCGTTAACAACATATTCTTTCCGTCGAGATTTCGTGTAAATTGAAATAAACGTTACACGCATTATGTACACCACAATAAGTGTATTTTTAGTAAAATGTCAAGAACAACAGGTAAATTTGTTGACACTAATCGTTGAGATAATGTATGTATTCTATTCTGTTTACCTCAGTTTCTCTATGTTTTTAAAGTATATAATTGTTTAGTACATAATAAATTATAATATATATAATGTTTTAAGTACTCATTTCACATAATCATCATTAATCATGGATATAACCTAACGACACGTGTAATGTGGGTGGAGTGCGAATATTATTGTTACAAGTGATGTCATTACCGTGCTCTTAGCAATTGTCATCTTAGGTGCCTTGATAAATCAATATAATGAAAACGATACAATCTGTATAACTAAAGACATAATATGATTATTACGAAATACTTTGCTACTTGGGTTTATTATGCAAGCTATTAACCGGTCATTCGAACTTGTAGTCGACTCATTCACAAAATCAAATACACCTGCTGTGAAATTACAACTTACTACTGTATCAGAATCAGGCTTGTCATTTAGCGAACGCAACTTTGTTTTTCTTCTGACGTTACTGATAATATTAAGTGCTTAACTGCACGTTTTCACGTACCCGCTGACTCGAAATGCCCTTGTGTGGTGCAAAACTGCAGAAAACTATACAATACAAATATGTATTGCAGTGTTTACCTTGTTTATCTATATGTCGAAACACATCACTAACTCTTTATGTCACTTCACTTTCTTTTTACGAGTTTGTATTCGGTACTTGTGTACAGAAGTTCGTAATAACAATGTTGTGTGCGCGTATAGGCGCAGCGCATGCGCGGGCGAGGCACTGTCCGCGAGGAGTGGCGGAGGCAGTGATCAGCAGGTTGCGCAGGAGCCCCGCTCCGTCCCGCGCCGCCTCCGCGCAAGGCTGCCCCTGCCCCAACGCAGAGGCATTCCGACTGTGACGACAGCATGCCCATTTATGTCTTTGGACATGGTTGACGGTCACAGCGGCCATATGGTTTCCTACACTTGGAGCGATTACATTTTTCAATGGAATTCTGTAATAACAGTGAATTATATCTACTTGGGGGAATCAGTAATATCTAAACAGTTTACTTGTGAAACGTTGGTTTTGTCAGTTTTACTATTGGGTTCAGCTTTTATTATGAATATTTACTTAAGCGGTTAGTTATGTACAGACTGAACATTTTCTTTAAACGATCATGTCGAGCGTTGGATACTGCAATCGTAAAATTGAGTAATAGAAACAAACATTGCATTAGAACAATTTCACAAGAAATTTTAGTTGCGTCCTTTATTACAAAAAACATGTTACCCAATACCATAACTCTAGGATAAATGTGGGGTGAACTTCGTTGCATGTCAATTATAAGTTTTCAGATAAAAGAAAAACTTGAAATTTTTAGCCTAATAGATAAAAATTACAATATGATATTAATCATATAGATAATGATTAAATATGAATATTAATTATAAACTTGATATGATTTGATTATTACTTATAGACAGGCCTTTTTTGCCTCTTCTTTTTTTGGGGCACGCTAATTCTCGAAAGTTGTAAGTCTATAATTTTTTGTTTGTAGCTCCACTCCAAAAAATGACAGTACTATGAAAAGCCTTTTCATAGTTCGTTCCAGGTCCAGTTATTATTTTTCGTCCAAATATTTGAACCACATTTTCAATTTTCTGATTAGCATTAATTAGGCTTATATCACAATTTTGAACAATTAAACCCAGCTCACTTAGCTCTTGAAGGGCATCGCACATTTCGTCTGAGGCGACGCGGTAACTGTTTAGGATAGACAGACTACATTTTATATTTGGATAATATTGACCTATTTATTTAAAAAAACATTTTTTTTAATGGTTACCAAAATTTATTTTTTTCATTATTTTTCAATTATTTTTTACTTTTTATAGTAATTTTTCAATATTGTCGAAATTTCCTTTAAGGGCATTGCGTGCCCCCACGTACTCCCACAAAAAAGCCCTGCTTATAAAAAACAAAAAATCGATATGTCAGCAAAGTATTAATTGCAGTCTATGTAGTTGCATAATATACAGTCAGCCTAACTTATGAAGAAGTCGTTGTTCAGAGAATTTATTAGTGTTTGTTGTGTAAAGGAAAGCAAAATGTTTTCGTAATTTATGTGAGCATAAATTATTAATACACAGCGCCGTGAACGCGTGCAGCTATCTGTGGAAGAGTTAAATTGGATTCAAGGGTCGCAGAAGGTTTAATTTGATGCGGGTTTGGTCGAGCGAGGCCCTTTATGCTAAAGGGAATTTGTCGATTTCAAATTCTTCAGAGTATACCTTGTTAACCTAAATATTTGTGTTATATCCTGCAGTATTAAATATTATACAAGCACAGATATATTTTCTAGTGTATGTGTGTAACATATCCCAAAATAATATATTGTTTTTAATGCCTCTACCCATTAGCAATACCTCAAGACTTCCTGCAAAATTTATATATATCCTGCAAAATTTATAAATATCTCTATATATATATATATATATATATATATATATATATATATATATATATATATATATATATATATAGAGAGAGAGAGAGAGAGAGAGAGAGAGAGAGAGTAATATTGGACCTGCAAATCTTCACAGTTTCAGTCAAATAGCCGTCTGGTCTTTTAATAAATCTATACACAAATTTTAGTGAAACACGGATCAAATTTGACGCCGAGGAGAGGAAAAAACAAACATCTAACCATACTCAATTAGTGATATAAGTATTTCTACTACAAATAGTGACGTCAACAGTGTGTACCAAGAGGCAGCAGCAGCATTGCTTCCTCGTGAATAAATTTGAATGATTGAGCAGAGGACATGACGACATCTGGCCTACCTACACGGGGCACAGGTGCTGTAATACCTCTACGTAAAATCCTCCTCACGAAATTCTCGCCGAAAAAATGCCCTAAAGTTTTTTATCTTGATTTTCGTATTTTTGGGAGCACTATATTTTCGTGAACCGATAACAGAGTTCACACGGAGCAGCGTAATTTTATATTACATTTTATCCCGAATATTAATATACCTATATGAAATATTTTATTATTTCCAAAATAATTCATACATACTACATACATTCATACATACATTACTTCACGCCAGGTCCCTTGCGGGATAGGCACGAACAACAGAGCCCCATTCAGGCTTATTCTTACACACCTCACTTGCTTCTTTGACATTCATAGCTCTTGTAATGCACGCTCGTATGTTCTTAAGGCTCCTGACATCCAAAATAATTGAGCCGTGTTTAAAATCAAATTGATTGATAATAATATTTCTGCTTTATTCTACATTTGAGTAATGTGGTGATACACATAGCATTTAGACATTAAACATAACAATGGTAAACATAATAAACATTAAACATAATAATAATTTCTATCATTGCTTTTTAAAGCTACTGGAGCATTATTTCAGCTAGTTTAAAAACGCCAAATTAGTAGTGGCTTCCGAAACAAGAATGTTCCACTTCTCTCTGTCCATCGTTATCTCTTGCTAATTATTAGCTCTCGTAATGCCACGATCCTTCATTGCAGGTGTTGAAGTCGTAACAAACATAATAAAGATAAATATGTTATAGTCAAAAATATCGCGTTATATACGAAAGTAAAAATAAATCACTAAACTCAAATTGAATTTTCATATTTACAGGGCGCAGGTGAGCCATTTTGTTCAAAATTTTTCAATAAGTGAAAAATGCGGCGTGACGTTGACAACTGACGGCATTCGCTTGGACTCGTCGGCATCTTTCCTATTTCACACTTTTCCGGCAGCAGTGAGGTGCGATGTATCTTGTTTGTCATTAAATAATACCTCGGGAGTACAGTATTGTTTATTTTTACGATTACCTCGCATGGTAGTACAATAGTAAGTATTATTTCAAATAAACGCAGATATTACTCTTATACAAATTATTGGGTTTTTCACTAGCCGCCTACAATCATAAAAAATATAGAGTCTAAAACAATTAAACTCAATTCTAATTAGAGTATATAATTATAAGATTTATAAAGCGTCTATTTTGCTCAAAGATTAAGCATTGCTATACAACGTGTCAACGCGTAAGTGACAGTGATTTGGGTCCAATAACTTTCTTTAGATATTCCCCCCTTTTTTATTTAGGTTTAGTTTTTATATAGTATAGTTTGTAGTTTATTTTTAGTTTATAGTTATTGTAGTTATTAATATTGATAAATTAAAAAAAAACCCTTTAAAAAAAGTTTTTTTGCGCTTATAGTTCATCAGATTTCTTTAAAATGTAGATAATTATAAAGTCTTATTCAGTGAAGTTATATACAAAAGAAGACATTTTTATCAAAATTTTAGTAATATCTATGGGTATAGCGAATAGTCAGCTTTTTAGCCCAATATAGCTGACTATTCAGTATAACCATCACTGCATGGTCACACGGATACTAAGCTGCGGCTACGTAAGACCCGAGCGCCTCCCCTTATATTATTGATTTTATCATTTTTATAGAAATTCCACAAACTTCGGGACTATTATTATAGTATTGACTATCTTGTATGTCTTGGAAGACCACGGGCCATAAAAATGGCCCGGACTTTTGGAGGGCTTGCGCGTGGCCATGGAAAGACCAGCACGTAGAGGCCCTTTGACAAATTTAATGTAAATGTGGCGTGACACCGACCGGCGATTATCCCTGTCTACATACACCATATAATAATGCACCCAAGGACAAGCCCCGGCCAGTGTAGGACTATTGTGGAAAATGAGGACAAAAAGTACCGGGCTATTGGGGTGAACTGCTAGTGGTACTGGGGGTCTGGGAATATGGGGACTATGGCGTCTGCCTGTCGCAATGTTCGGGGAACATGGAAAAATGGGCAGACGGTGGCTCGCCACTCCCTGCATGGGCCCCAAAAAATGCCATAAAAGGCAGGGGCAACATGGGTATGAGTGGCTAAGGGGTGTAGAGAGGTGGGCTGCAGGTTCACCTAAGCTACTTCCGACATTAGGCCATTTATCACTTCCACCCCTGGAGCTTGAGTCTTAGCTCTAGCGATCTCCACTCCATGCCGGCTGGTTAAGGCAAGCACGTAGGTGGGGGCCTTGCCTTGGCCCCCGGAGTCGGGTACGAGGTGTCGCTACTCACCTAAGGCTTCGCCACAAAGCCCCCCTGCGGGAGTATTGACTATTATTATTATAGTATTGATGAAAATATAAATGTTATTGAAGTGAAACTTCTATAATATAGACGGGGTCTTACGATTTTTCGCACACGAAAAAGCGTCACGGTCACGTGGTCTAATACTTACATTTTTAAACTCGTGATATCTTTTTATGTTAAATTATATGTAAAATTGGCCTACATAAAGTGGTATAAACGTTAGACATATTTTTGCGGTTTAAAATACATATATATATAATTTAGTGTCTCTTGTTTTGAAAAGTACTAAATAAAAGTGAATAAAATTAAATATTAGTGGTTACAGTCGTTTTTAAATGCATTAGCTGTCACTCAGGTGACTTTGACTTTTTAAGAGACCATAACAATTCTTTTGAAGTGAATCTTCTTTAGAATCGTTGTGATTTGAAACTCGAAGAAACGAAAAAGTGACACTAAAGAGATAAAGACATAGGATATATATATATAGGATTCGTATCTTAGTCTAAGCCTGCTATAGACTGAGATACGAGATTTAGATTGTGCAGCACAGATTAGAAAGTCCATAAGACCGATGATTAAACATAGATCGAATTTGGACCGAAATAAAACTGATAATATTTTTTTTTACACTAAAACAGTGAAAAATTTAAAGATACTTAAGAGGTTAATTTTGAATTATATTATATATCTCATATCTCTGTATGGGCAACAACTACGTCGCATCTCGTTAACGTTCCCGTGTCGAGTAACTGAATTGCAATTTATAGCTTTCTCGTTGTTTTTCATAATTTATAAGATTAGTTTGTGCCACCGACGACGCGATCCCATTATAAATAGCAAATAAGCTTGATTTATCACCACGAAGTGTAATTATATTTTGGACCTTGTTTTTAATATACAACGTAAGAAATTGTTTATTTATTTCCCGGATAACATTTAGATAATTTAATCAATTTATGTTTTTTTAGTCCAGCTGCTATAAAATCTTTTTATAGCTTTTAAGTAATTGTTTATTTAATAAACATGTTTTAGATTTTCTGTAACTCAGCAATAACTTTAATAGCAACTATAATTGCTTTTGAAGCGGTGGTAGAATCATCAGTTTCATTAGACGGATCAACCAAATTTAATCAAAGTCTATCTTTCCAGTTTTGTGACTTTCAACTGGTAAAGCGCAAAACTAAAAGCAAACAACGAAATTCAATGACATTGAATTACTCTAAATGGATCAAAATGAATGAATATATGACAAACATTATATACAATTGAATAATGTAAGAAAATGATAGGTTGGATGTACTTCAACGTTTGTTCCCTTTTTAGAACGTTTAAATAAAAGCTTGTTTTAATAAAATACAAATTATTCGATAAGTGCGATACAACGCTCTCACAGAATTTCGGCGTGAAACGGATAACCATGTGCTAATCGTGTTCCGTGTGATAATTGACAGTGGAACTGTGGGAACTGTGTAGCCCACATCCTTCATATCCCTTTTTTCAACGAGGGGAAATCCGAATGATCACGGCCAGTATGTAAGGATTCACCAAGTCGGAGTGGCAGCAGCACCGCAATTGTCAATGTTATTGCGACAGCACGGTCAGGAATACCCAAAAAAACCCCGCGGTGTTCCATCCTTCGCTATTATGCCTGGGCCATGGGTATGGGCCATGACTTAGCCTTCATCCCCCTGTCCCATTCACCTAGTTCAATAACATGTCCCATCCTTGCTATCCTATTCTCTTGTCTAATACCTTCGCAGATCCTCTTATCCCGATAACAAATTAGCGAAAAAGATGGCGCAGCGATCGCATCTTTTTTGGAAAATACTGAACGTATTATATAAATGAAACTCGACATAGTGCTTCGGCTTAAAACCCGAATTGACACTTAGGATGCATTAAATGATGTCGTTTTCATAAAATAGACGGATTAGCAAAATAGATAGCGATGAAAATATCGCATTTTTCAATCTTCTTATATATAAAATGAATGTTTGTATGTCCTTTAAAGAATCGTAAACTATACATTTGATGATGTGATTATGTTTAGCAAAGTTGTTTTGTATGAGCCAGAGAAGGTTTCTGAGTTGGTTCACAATTGGACCCGGTAGGTGGCGCTGCTGTCGGTATAACGATTGAAGCTTTTCCGGGCAGGACGACGTCTGCCGGGATATCAGTCATTGTATTACTTCAAATAAGGTGGGCTGGGACTCACCTCTATATTTTGCTGGGCAGAGTTGTTTAGACTATATGGACTTAGTTTCTTTGTTATTTTAGTGTATTCAACAAGAAACAGTAGTAAAGTTTCAGGTCTAACATATATAAAAACACCTAATTTAGTTTTTATATTAATAACATAGAGCTACTACCTAGAGTTTTACACGCGGCGCAGCCGCAGGGAATCTTTAGTACTTTCAAAATTTTATGAGCACATACAAAGCCTTTATAGCTATACAGAAAGTCATTTCAATGACGGTAAAAGACGCATTTGTATTTACGACGTTTTTCATTCCTTTCGCACAGTTGAATTAACATTTTTATGGTTCAGCAACAAATGGCATAAATCCTCTTTGGTCATTAGACACCAGTCCGGGGAACTTTACGCTTGGTTGGGTACGCTATTGAAATTATTCTGCCAGATTCTGCTTCCTATTTCAAGGAATTTGAACCGTGTTCTTTGTAAAGATATTTTAATATCCGGATCAATTGCAATTTCAATAAGTATAAATTAAAATAGATTAGCTTTCAACTATTTCAGTCTCTAACTTTAAAAGAAAGTCATAAAATACAAGTACAAATCTAGGACTCAGAACTAAAAAAAATGTGACGATAATTGTTTATTATTTTTTTAGTAACAAAGTAAGGCGATATTTTAACAATAAAGTGGAAATTCTGAAAATGTGAGGTGACAGAACTTAATTAGAAGACAATCATAAAATAAGATAGTAGAACTTAGAAAATAATTTCAAAGATAAATTGGTTTGAATAATATCTGTTGAGTAGTTTTTGAGATATGGGATATTGTCGAATCATTTTTGTTATACTTCGTAAGCCAAATCACGTGAAAGTAAATTTTTGTCACCTCTACGAAACCTTTCATGGGTCGTTGACTGCGCACTTGGCCTTTTTTTAAATCCAAATAAATTATACGCACAATGCATTCGTTTACTTTTATGTGAGAAACTGAAAAATTGTTCACTTGAACAGGTATTAAACCAATACTACAACAATTATTGGAGGTTTTAATTTTGGACTGCACAGTTATTTGCCTTTCAGATAGTTTTAAATTAAACATTTTTTAAATATTGCTCTCTCTCGGAAATGTAATTTCTAAATATTTAACTTCAAGAACTATTATTAATTTACGTAAATTAGGTATTTAAACTTCGCTTCCTTTGGCAGAAAATTGTTTTACAAAAAGTAACTAAAGCTCTTGCAGAAAGTTGATAATTAGTTTCAAACTGTGTGGCAGTCTGGCAGACTATCAGACTTTCCATATTATAATCAGATATTTAAGGCAATTACGCTTTACGTCCATCTTTTTCTTTTTTTTTTGAAACGGAGAAAGAATACAATTTCCTGCGGCCGGGCGGTCTGTCGTAAGAAGCAACAAAACAACCCACACCAGGTGGTAGGGTATTTGCACATCTGAATAGCTACCACCCCTACTCTAGAGTATGCCGCCATAACAAGTTTGAGTTGTATTCCGGTATTAATGGCTAGGTTCTAGCCTACCTTTAGACAGCGGCAGCACATTAATAGCACATTTGGTATTACAAATGTCCATAGGCAATGGTAACCGCTTTCCATCAGGTGGGCCGTCTGCCTGTTTGCTGAATTCATGCAATAAAAAAATATTAATTTTAAATCATGGGTACATGGAGCTTTCGCTTTGACCTCCAACCTCTGCTTTTTCTTCGTCATTTCGGTTTTTAGCATACTTTGGTGTTAAATTATTAGAGGCCTTAACCTTACTTTCGCGAGCTGGAGAAGGTGGCTTAACTAGACATCTGTTTCCCAGTTAATTAGCTGGTGTCCGTAAAACATTGCCTTTTTTTAATAATATAGGTTCACGTTTGACCATGATCTCGTCCGATTTAAAGAAGAGATATAATCTAAGACAGAGGACGCTTACTGAAAAGGTACATTCATACGCAACTTGAAGACACCCAGGTAGTGAGTATCGGGAAAGACAGATTGCGACAATGAATTCCACTTTTTTTGCGATGAACATAATGAAGCTGAAAGCAAAGCGCTTCGTGCAATACGTGAACTATCCACCTATCCACTATATTTCGGTGCCGTTGCCTTTGGTTGTCTGATGATTCTGTGCCAGCGCAGTGAATCTTTGGTCACCTGTCAGCTTAAGTCACGGACATAAAGTCTGTCAGTAGTTTGTTTTTTATAGAAGTATAGGTTCGCGTTTGACCATGATTGGTTCTTTTCAATGTCCTTCGGTGTGATTGCAATTATCTACCGCAGAATATTCTTCTGCGTAACACGCAATTCTTGCTTGTGTTCAAATCGACACTTCATTGCCATACACGTCCAACAGCCGAACGTACAAGTCTAAAAAGTTAGTGATCAGAACTGTTCCGTATTTTTTTTTCTTAGTAACTCTATAGCAGTAACGAAATATTATTTTGTCTCTTGTTTTATCATTTCACTTCATATGTAGATGCTGTTTTATTTGATTTGTGGCACCATTAAGCGTCAAATAGCCCACAGATGCCACAAACGCCTGTCGCGGCATTATGCTGTGTAACGCGTTGTCAACATTTTGCTCTTCTGTTTGCGTAGTAGACACATTTAATTCTGTATAATTATTACTTTTGTTATTTGTAGTAAGAATTGGATATACCTATATTTTGGGATTACAGTTTTACAATACTTACTGAAAAAGTAAAATTATCTAAAATAATATTACTTGTTGTGATTCGTTTTTCCACTTGTCCGTTGCGATTCATTTTTCCACTTATTCGTTGCCATTCGTTTTTCACTTGTCTGTTGCGATTGCGGGCTGTTACAGCCAAAATAACGCCCTAGGTCAAAATGTCTTGGTTGCCCATCACGCCCTTAGAGCGGCTGCTGAGTGTATGAAGTCTCAGTTTATCAGTAGGTATGTCTTGCATGTTTTCATATTAAGAGCCTGTCCGCACAGCGATTTTTCACAGCACGATTTTTTTCCCGTAATTCTGTAACACATTGAATATTATAGGAGTAGCCGCACTGGCGATAAAAAAATCGCGCGAGAAAAAAATCTGTGATTTGATGCTTATTAATCGCGAAGCGGTGCGATTTATTTTCGCGCGAATATTTTGTGCCGTATAGAGTAAGTATGGCTATGTTCGCACAGTGAAGAAAATTGGCGCGATTCGCTCAGTCGTGCAATGTCGCTATTGAAGAGATGTCGTGCGCTTCTTCTCGCGCCCGATCGCCGGCCGTGCAAGAAAATGACGAAATTGATGTTGAGCAACTAATATCGCTGATGCACAGGAGACCTCCCTTGTGGGATAAATTTCATAAAGCATATCACGATAGAATATTAAAGGCGAGATTGTGGGAAGAAATATATAAAAACATATACTTCACTTGGGAACAGTGCAATGACGCGGGAATAACTCTAGTATATCTTCTCTTATATATAAAATTCTCGTGTCACAGTGTTAGTTACCAAACTCCTCCGAAATGGCTTGACCGATTCTCATAAAATTTTGTATGCATATTGGGTAGGTCTGAGAATCGGCCAACATCTATTTTTCATCCCCCTAAATGTTAAGGGTAGTCCACCCTTAAATATATTTTTTGCATTTTTATTTTTTATGATACAGAATTAAAAAATACATACATACCTAAATGTTCAACCCTCTACGATCAACCCCTATTTTTTAATAGCGATATTAGTATTTTTACAATTTTGTACTGAGATGATTTAGATTTTAATTTGAACGATTCTTATGAAATTTTGTGTGCATAGGGTAGGTAGGGTTGGGTAGGTCTGAGAATCGGACATTTATTTTTCATCCGCCTAAATTTTAAGGGTAGTCCACCCCTAAATAATTTTTTTTTTTTGATAATTTTTTTCACTTTTATTTATTTATGATACAGAATTAAAAAATACATACAAACCTAAATTTTCAACCCTCTACGATCAACCCCTATTGTTTAACAGCGATATTAGTATTTTTACAATTTTCTACTGGGATGATTTAGATTTTAATTTGAACCAGGTAGATGGCGCTGCAATCGGGTACCAGAATTTAGGTGTTCCTTTTGTTGTTATATGTGTTGAAGTTTGTCCCGGAATGGTATTAAATAAGCGATTGGACTCACTAGGTGGCGCGCGATACTCCTAAACGCTGGGCCTGATTTTGATGAAATTTTTGTTAGTTCAAGTGGATTTGAGAATAGTTTATTAACATTTGGTCCCGGTAGATGACGCTGTCGGACGAATCGGGTTCTAGATTTTATTTTATTTATATATATATTATATATATATATATATATATATATATATATATATATATATATATATATATCTCTCTTTATAGGTACATATGTTCAAGTTTAATATTGCGTCCTTTGTTGGATAATATTATTATGGCGGTGGCTCCACAATAAGGATTAGATTATAGAACATCCGAGAACATTCTTTGTGGACATTTTCTATCTCGACGGTACTAAATGAGAATATTGGTTTTATGGGTAATTTACGTAAACTACTAAGAAATACTAAAAATTACGACTAAAAACTTTTTGCTTTTCGCAACTCTTGATATTTTATGTAGAAAAATCCTTTGATGGGTCTCAATGCCGCAAGTGGGTGAATCCAATGTTCATGACTTCTTTTGATACGTCTGTTACGCCGCCTTAGCATTAGAGATAGAATTAAAATTTTAGTTCGGTTGTCCATTTCACACGTGCGTCTCAGCCGAGAACTGAAGTAAACTGACAAAAATAGTACGAAATTTTATTCGCAGTGCGTACTAGGTGTAATTCCGGTCGCGAAATTAATTTCGCGCGAATAAAAATCGTGCTGTGAAAAATCGCTGTGCGGACAGGGCCTAAGTGTGCTAAGCTTCAATACACTATGATTGTACTTGGAGTATCTGTCCTATTTATAATTCCGGGTTTTAGTAATTATGAATTTGAAATAGAATTTACAATAAGTTTGTTATTTTATGAATTGAAATTAAATAACGAATTTAAAATATGGAATTGCTTCAAATGTATTCACACTGTACCCTCCGTAAATTTTGTATAAGTACTTTTATTTCACAAGCTCTCCGATATCCTGGGTTTTTAAAATTAAATTCATGTTACCCCGTACCTTTTGAAACGTGATTCGATATATTAAAAGCCTTTTGTATTATACAAAACATTATAACGTTCAACGGATACATTTTAGCTAATTATTTTATATGAGTAGCTTAGTCGCTCACTTAGTAACTCACCTGTGCTTTGTTGATAGCAGGTGGGTTTGAATCTTGGCCGGGGAGAGTATAATTACACTTTACCTTACTTACTTTACGTAATACACACTTTTACCCAATAAGCATTCTTGTTGCATTGCGGAAAACAATGAAAAGACCCTTTTATTTATGTCAAATACATGGTTAACAAATATTCTCATGCGGCACGGTGTAGCGAATACGCAAACATAAATACTATCACAAACGTTTTGGATTGGGGCAAGCATATTGGTGATGCCAGGGTAAAATTTCAGGTCCTTCCCCACCTCCCCTATAGCACACCACGTGGCGGCGGTTGTAATTTCTATTGCCCTACCTCCTGGACTGGTGCGGCCTTCGATAATATAGCTCAATAGCAGTGGATGGCAGGACAATCAAATCAATCGTTGCATCCGATTGATGATATGGGAAGGAAAATCAAGCCACTAACCTTAACCTTCCGAAACTGCACTTCTCCCAAATCGGCAAGCCTGGAGACGTCTGGCAGCGGTCGTCGAGGTTCAATGTTCAATTTTGTAGCACACACAGTGAATAATAATGTCTTTTTTGTGACAAATAAATTCACACAACAGCGGTTAAATATTAAAAAGGTAGCACATATGACTACGTAGCGGGTCGTTCATACACGCGCGGTCAGGTAAACGATATTTGACTTATTACAATATATTGGGGCGGTGGTGCGGATTTGTCCCTCCATTCACATTATGTGACGACACAACGTCGTTGGCCAATTAGCAGGGCACAGATCGGAAGATGTCGGCGCGACTGACTTCATTCCAATCATATAATCAAGGAAATGAACCAATCGAAATAATTGGCCTAAACATCCACCCCGCCTTGAAAGTTCTTAGGTTGAACTTTCAAAACAGACCTAAGCCATACTATCAAAGGCCTCACGGAAGAGCGGTTTATAGAAGCGGTATAAATTAAACATGTATATAAGCGGGTTGATAAAATATAAAAGAGGGACAAAAATACAATAAAAATAACGCAATGTTATTATGTTACCATACATAGGTAACTATATACTAATATAAAAGTAACTTAAATTATAAAAATGAGTAAGTGAAATTATTGGGAAGGCAGTGGACATAGTTTAACTACTGGACGCTTAAAAGTACTATTCTGAGTCTTAACAAGTGCGACCCTAACAATACCGTCACGTCCTGGATATACCTCCTTGATAATACCTAAAGGCCATCGAAGCGGAGAAATATCGTCCTGAATAATAAGAACAATAGTGCCCACTTTCAAAGAACTACTTGAGGAACTCCATTTTAATCTGGATTGCATAGTGTGTAAGTATTCCAGACTCCATTTCTTCCAGAAATGTTGTACTAAATTGTCCAACAATTGCTTCCTATTTAATAAAGAGAGACGCTCCGAGGAGACGTCAACTGCGGGAAGGAACTGTAATGGAGTAGACATTAAAAAATGTGCTGGTGTAAGCACTTCCGGATAAGGATCCTCTGAGAGAACACATAGCGGTCTTGAGTTAAGAATACACTCAATCTGAGTTAGTATAGTCAAAGTTTCCTCATAAGACAGAAGTTGTGTTCCAATTACCTTATAAAAATGACGTTTAAAACTCTTCACATTCGCTTCCCAAATTCCCCCAAAATGAGGACTACTAGGTGGAATAGTATTCCAAATAATTTTACGTTGATTAAGCTCATTGCTTATGCAGTTTTGAAAATCAGAGGAAGCGGTTAAAGAATAAATCTCATTTAATTTTGCTCTTGCCCCGATAAAATTTGTACCATTATCAGAGTATATAACTGACACAGGTCCCCTACGAGATAGGAATCTCTTAAATGCATCTAAAAATGTGTCTGTTGACAAGTCAGAAGCCAACTCAATGTGGACTGCTTTAGTCGTCAGACAGACAAAAATACATAAATAAGCCTTTTGCGATTTTTGTCCTCGGCGGCGAGTTAATGTAATGTGTATTGGGCCTGCGTAATCTAAACCCGTGTGCACAAAAGCCTTCGCTTGCTGTACACGATAAGAAGGAAGATCTGCCATTTTTGGCCAAGAGTGTGTGGGATTAGCACGAAAACATATGTTACATAATTTAACTCGTTGCCTAATCGTATTTCTAGACGATAAAATCCAATAATTCTGTTTTATAAGCGAACTCAATAAACTTGCACCTGTGTGACAGTTCCTAATATGATAATGATCAATTAATAAATTTACTATATGATCCTTTTTTGGCAAAAGGAGCGGATGTTGGGCTTCAAAAGGCAAGTTTGAGTTAGATAATCTACCTCCAATACGTATTAAGCCTTTATCATCGATAAACAGGCTAAGATGTTTTAAGTTAGATGGCACAGAGCCATTTTTCAACATTTTAATAATATCGGCAAAATGAACCTTTTGCACTGCTTGAATTAAATAATGTTCAGCGGTATTTATATCCGATAAAGTAATTTTATCCGATCGCGGTAAAATTTTTGCAAAACGCAATATGTATGTGATAATATTAAGCACTTTATTCCAAGAAGAAATATTTTTAGAAACCTTATAAATTAGTGGTAAATCATCGTCACAAGTAACCGTGACAAAAGTATGAAGCTTTTTCTCTGGTATATTAGAGTCTGAATTAGTAATAAACGGAGTGATTGGCCATAGATCGGTTGGAGAGCGCAACCAAATTGGTCCGCGCCACCACAGCTTATCTACCATTAAGTCAGACGGCAACATGCCGCGTGACACACAGTCACCAGGGTTCTCCATGCCAGAAATATGATAAAAATGTTTAGCGTCAAGGTTTTCGTGTATTTTTGCTATCCTATTTGAGACGAATATGGACCAGCGGTGCGGGGAAGAATGAATCCACGATAAAGCTATCGTCGAATCAGAAAAGGCGTATATGTTAGAAATAGGATAACGAGAATTATAACAATCGTAAATACAGCGAACTAGTTTAGACAAAAGCAATGCGGCGCATAACTCAAGACGAGCAAGCGAAACTACTTTGACTGGAGAAACCTTGGACTTAGAGCAAGCCAATTCTACAAAAATATTCCCAGATGGGTCGGTTACGTGCAAGTAAATAACACAACCGTATGCTTTCATGCTAGCATCACAAAAAGCAACAATATTTACCTTACAATTATTTGACACATTTAAATGTCGCGGGATGCGTAAATTGGACAAAAAAGTTAATTCTTCTAGAAGTTTAAAGAAACTAGTGGTGATATGATCTGGCGGTGTGTCATCCCAGTCTATGTTGGCATTCCAAAGTTCCTTTATGAGAAGTTTGGCGAACAAAATAACTGGCGAAACTAAACCCAAAATATCAAACAATCTCGCAACAGTGGACAAGATTGTACGTTTGGTACAAGTCGTTGTACATTTATTGACATTAAAATAAAAATAGTCTTCAGCTGGATGCCATGCAAGACCTAAAATCTTCATCCCAGCTTCATCAGTGAAATCAACAGGTGCACAGTGCGACGGCGGTAATGTAGAAAGTAATTCAGCGGAATTACTTGCCCATTTAACTAAATTAAATCCTCCTGATGAAAACATAGTAATAAGTTGCTTAGCGATGTCAATTGCCTCATCGGCGGTAGCAACGGAGGAAACCAGGTCGTCAGTATAAAGAGAAGACTCTGCCACGGCGGCAGCAGCGGGATAGCGATATTTTTCGTCAGAAGCCAGCTGGCGGATAGTGCGCATTGCTAGAAAAGGGCTGGACTTCAATCCGAAAGGAACGCGTAGAAACTTAAAAACACGAATATCTTCGTTAGTATTGAATCTATATAAGATTTTTTGAAACTTACAATGGTCATTAATAACACCTATTTGTAAGTACATTTGCTTAATATCAGCAGTGATAGCGATTGGAAATAGGCGGAAACTTAATAAAAGTTTGAAAAGGTCGGCCTGTAAATTAGGACCAGCGTGTAGGATGTCGTTTAGTGACAACCCTGTATGTGTCTTGGCACTGGCGTCCAGAACAATGCGTACCTTAGTGGTAGCCTTGTCTGTGCGGAGCACAGCGTGATGCGGTATAAAGTAACCCTCGTCGGAGTCCAACTCGGGCGGAGCCTCACATAAATATTTATTATTTATATATTCGCGAATTATTTCATTATAATTATCTCGAAGTGCGGGCGATACCTTAAATTTACGTTCCAGGCTCAAAAAACGGCGGTGTGCAGTAGCACGAGAATTTCCTAACGAAGACTCACTGTCCTTGAAAGGAAGCGATACAATATATCGGCCGTCACTATTGCGAGTAACGGTCGAACTGTAAATTTCCTCACAAGCAATATCCTCAGGGCTGGAGAAAGACTGGCTAGGCAACTCCTCTAACTCCCAGAATTTGTGTAAGGAATTGTTCAACTCACTGTCAGTCAGTGAAAGACAAGCGGTAGATACAATATCTGTATCTTCAGATAAAACGCAAGAGACATCTCCCATTAAAATATAACCGAAAGTGGTTTCTAGTAACGGTGGAGCGGGGGGAGGCGCCTCGACGCGGCCATTCAATAAAATAAATGGAAATAATTGCGAACCTAAAAGTATATCAATTTGAGCGGGTACATTCCAATCATTGTCCGCTAAAGGTATATTTTTAATGAAATACATATGCGATGCCTCTATATAACGCGTTGGCAAATCATCCGTAATACGGTCAACAACTAAAACATTAATGTTATACTTATGCGGCGTAACTCGCGACTCAATAGTTAAGTTAGTATAACCATAAATCGGACGACTGCTCGAACCAACGCCTTTAATAAATGAATTATTTAGCGGTGAAATATTTAAGTTAAGTTTTTTACAACACGACATTGTCATAATATGATTTTGAGATGCATTATCTATCAAGCAACGAACAAGTAATTTATTCTGAGTGTTATTTTTATAAGCATATACCTGCGCGGTGGATAATAAGGCATTCGAACGCGGCATGCCGCTGGACTCACTATCGAGCGAGCTACATGCATAGGTATGCATAGCGAGGGCGACAGACGGAGCGTGCGCGCTTGGTGTCACTTGTTGCGCTTGCGCATCGTCGTTGTTCATATCACTTAATGTATTAGAAGTTTTGAGATTTAAATTAGTATTGAAATGTAAAAGTGAATGATGACGTTTTTGACATCTTGTACATGTACGGTTCGACTTACATTTAGCGGAAGTATGCGATAAACTTAGGCAATTTATACAGCCTTGTTTTTGTTTTATAAAATTAAAACGTTTTTGAGGAACAATATTTTTGAAATCCGAGCATTCATATAAATGAATGTGGTCATTTTTATTACAAAATGCGCAATTATTTTTGCTGACTTGAGTAGATATATAAGATCGAGATATTTTAGCGGAATTTTTATTTTGATAAGTTTTAGGTTTTAATTCAGATTTAGAAGTTCGTTCCAAAACTTTAACTTGTTCTCGAGTAAAAGTAACAAATTCTTTATAAGTGGGTAACTGTCCCGGTTTTCGATTAGCGGTTTCAAAGGATTTTACAGTTTCTGAATCTAACTTCTTGAGACCAATATGTACAAAAATAAATTCTTTAAAATTATCTATATTTAATTGTTCTAAAGCGGTGTAAGTTGTTGTAAATTTATCAATAAATGACTCTAAGTTGTTTGAATTTAAATTAGAAATTGGTTTAATATCTAATATTTGGTCTATATAATTAGATGCAAGGGCACGGTCATCCTGATATTTGTCAATTAATGAATTATAAAGCGGTAAATAATTTTTCGATGCAGGTGTAATACCTGTACAAATACTTCGTGCCTTTCCAGACAACGAAGATAATAAATATTGAATGCGCTCAGTGTCATTCAATGTATCATTTTCGTGAATTAACATGTTAAATGTTTCTATAAACAAAGGCCAATCATTTAAATCGCCATTAAACTGTTTTAGTTCTATACGCGGCAACTTAACGTTGGATCGTAGCTCACTGTCGATAGTGGACTTTGAACCCGATGCGGACGACTGTTTTTTAGAAAAACGTTCTCGTGACTTTATAATGCAATTATATAAATCGGTAAAAGACCAAACACACTCAAAATTAGGTTTTTGAGAAACATCTAACGAATTGTTCAAGTCATCAACAATTTGAACAAATTCAGATCGAAAATTATCAGAGATACTTTGTGACTTTGTAAGAAAATTATCAATAATTTTGTCATCAGAATCCGAGTCCGGAATGCAATCATAGATAGATTGCAAGTATGCAAAGTATGAATCGCGCTTAGCCACAAGCAATTCAACTTTCCTTTTGGATTTTTCAGTTGCCATTTTTAATTAATAAATAAACAAAAGAAATATGTACGTTATAAAGTAAGTACGTAAGATATGAAATTAATTAATATAAAATGTGTAAATGAATAGCGGGGAATAAGTCGTGGTCGAACTCAGCGTAGTTCGTAGTAGTATTGAGTGACAATAAACCTACCTGCTTTATGATCGCGCGAGAAAAAATGATACTTATATAGTACAAAGAAATATTTTATCAATATTACGTGTCGTGATAGTTAAAATCGCAATGATTTTAGCGGGAATAAGGAGCGGTATAATGCCTACTTGCCTAATTAACTTATAGGTTCGTTACGGCGAATAATTCAATAAATGAATTTATATGAAAATGAGCACAACACAAAAAATAACTTGACAAATATTCTCGTTATAATTATGCCAGTGATTAACTTACACTATTGGCGCGGTAGGATATACGAAAGTATATATCCAGGAACGTGTGCAACGACATTAGATATATTTTACGATGAAAATTAAAAGATTAGTGGGTTTCACTGTAAATTTATATACATATAAAGGACAGAAAACTAATATATAAAATACAATAAATCGATAAAAATATATAATACGGCTCGAAGTGACCATAAAATGTGGTGATGCCAGGGTAAAATTTCAGGTCCTTCCCCACCTCCCCTATAGCACACCACGTGGCGGCGGTTGTAATTTCTATTGCCCTACCTCCTGGACTGGTGCGGCCTTCGATAATATAGCTCAATAGCAGTGGATGGCAGGACAATCAAATCAATCGTTGCATCCGATTGATGATATGGGAAGGAAAATCAAGCCACTAACCTTAACCTTCCGAAACTGCACTTCTCCCAAATCGGCAAGCCTGGAGACGTCTGGCAGCGGTCGTCGAGGTTCAATGTTCAATTTTGTAGCACACACAGTGAATAATAATGTCTTTTTTGTGACAAATAAATTCACACAACAGCGGTTAAATATTAAAAAGGTAGCACATATGACTACGTAGCGGGTCGTTCATACACGCGCGGTCAGGTAAACGATATTTGACTTATTACAATATATTGGGGCGGTGGTGCGGATTTGTCCCTCCATTCACATTATGTGACGACACAACGTCGTTGGCCAATTAGCAGGGCACAGATCGGAAGATGTCGGCGCGACTGACTTCATTCCAATCATATAATCAAGGAAATGAACCAATCGAAATAATTGGCCTAAACACATATACTAACTCACTAACTCATATTCTTGTATGAAACTTTCATTTTATTTATTTTCATTAACTTCTTCATATATGCTTGACAATTTAAGTAGTTCTTGCAGTATTATTTTTATTGCTGAAGTACAGCAGATAGGCTGAGGGACCGCTGTGCCGGAATTTTATATCCGTTACAACACTTATTTTCGGTGGAAACCTTTCTTTCGGCAAGAGATCAAAACAACCCAAGTATGTTAAACTAATTTTACTTATATTTCAATAGTAAACCAAACAAATAAATTTAAAAAAAACCATCAATAAAATACTTCGTTACTTGAAAAGTAAAATAAATATATACCCATATAATTATTTAAATCTATTGGCAAATCGCTGAGTTTGTATTCCGTGTAACAACTTGTATCGACTCATCTATTCTGTTCTATCTATGGCTATTGCCTGATCTTTACTCAGAACGTCCTATAGCGCATTAATATATAGACCTACTGATTAATACACGCCGTAAAGACCAATGATGTGTTTGGTGTTTCGATAACAATGACACAGAGCCCGATCTCCATTTAATGCTTCCGGGTCATCCCTTTATATGCGTTGTCGCGTTTTAGCCTCTTTAATGACGGTTCGACCTTTACTTGTCGAATTTGGAGCGAAAATTGTCCAAATTCCCACCACCACCGACCTTTATACGGCTACGGCTACATTATCGAATCAAAATTTGTGGCGTATCGATATTAATTCCATTAATTCTGTTTTAATAATATTTTGTCGGCGTTAGTCCAGGACCTTGCACATTTTTTTTTGTTTCAATTGGTACGTATACTTAATAATTTGACGAAAAAATATAATATCACCAACAATGTAGTTACAAGGTCCTGCACCGATGCCAATGGTTTTTATTCATTGGTTAGGTAGTTTTTCTGATGTTAATGTGCACATTATTACAAAAACCACGTTCTAAAGGTAAAGTAAAAGATCGCGAGGGAACTTGCTCATCTAGATTACCGTTGTTTGAAACTCGCTTACCTCTTCTATATAAGCTAAGTGGTTAAATTGCACGTTTTGAAAACCTGTTGTTTTCAAAACGTGCAACACTCAACAGTGGGACATCATAACTAAAAAAAAAAAAATGAGCAATTAAATTGGTAGTATTTAAAGATTGTGAATTCGCTTTACATTGTACTTTACATGTTATAATTTAATATTCATGAACCAAGTTTATAGTTAGTAGTTAGTTATAAGTTATAGTATGTTTGGATAGTTTTTGAATGCCTCTATGGTGTAGTGATAATCGTGGGGCCATTCTACTTCACTACAATGTAAAAGTCCCGGGTTTAATTTTTGCCAGCATAAATATAAGAAACAAACTTTGCGTTATTTTTGGTCTAGGAGTCTGAGATTGGCCTCAACCTTATCTGATGTATATTACCCATAGTGCCTAAGCGCAGCTTCGGAATATGGAATGTATATTTATCTTCCGATTCATAAAAAGTGGAACTATAATTATTCAATGTACCCGAAGCATTAGACGAACACCATTGACTCGTACTGGTCTACGTTCGACAATAACCGAACTGTCCGTCATTGCCATACAGATACCGTTTGCTTTTTGTTTTCCCCAAGTGTTCGCTGTCAAGACGATTCCCGTTCATATTGATTTCAGTACAAATAAACAAAGGGAACGCGGTTGAATGGTACTATAATAGTAATACAAAATGTTATTTCTTTCGAGTTTTGTTTGACAGCAGGTTATTGAAAGGAGATAAAAATGATGAATAATTGAACGATAGGGGTTGTTTGTTTTGTGTTTGATCGCGTATTTATTGCGGTAGGTCGAATAACTTCCAACACAAACAATGTTAATCTTCTCTACATATATTCAGGGCCGTCTTTACAAGGAGGTTGATATCACACCAGCGATTTGCGAGCGAATTTAAAGCGAGCTTGCAGCGAGTTCACTACGAACGCGCGCCGAACTTGGTCTGTTACTAGGAGCGTAGCTACCGCGATAACAGCAGTATCAATGATTCGGGGCCCCCGAAAAGGGGGGGAAATTGTGTAAGCAAAAATTCCTAAAATGTTATCCACAATCTTTTATAGATCAACTAGCTGACCCGGCGAACTTTGTACCGCCTATTTTCTGAATTCCTAAAAGACTGTACCATGACACAAAAACAAAATCATCAACATCGGTCTAGGTGATCAAGAGGATTCTAGAACCCGATCTCAGCGTCACCTACCGATTCTAACTGTGAATCTAAACCATCCGGGAACCCACTCAAACACACAAAAACCAAATCACCAAAATCGGTCCAGGTGATTAGAAGGATTCTAGAACCTGATCTCAGCGCCACCTACCGGTTCCAATTGTGGCTGTTAACCATCCCGGTACCCACTCAAACATACAAAATTTCATCAAAATCGGATGTATAGTTTACGATCCTATAAAGGAATACACACATTCATTTTTATATATCAAGATAACATATTTGAAAATAACTGCTGGGCCAACAGGAACGGCTATCAGATTTATCTTTATTGTCTCTATAGACAATAAAGATAATTTAATGCCCTAAAAAATAAATTTTCTAGATTTTCTGCCTCTATAGGCAGAAAATCTAGAAAAACTAAAATCGTCTTCAGCTATAGATGATGTGATAAATAAGCTTGGCGGAAAAAGGCGAGAAACGTTTATCTTTGATTTGAATTGTTTGTTTAACTTAGCTCCTAGGAGAATTAAGTATAAGTAATAACTTATAATCAATATATAATTATTTTGATTCAATTCAAGCACTTTTTGTTTCTTTTATAAAAAAAATTATCCTTCCTTTGGGCCCCCAAGACATTTTGATACAGGGCCCGTCTAAGGCAAGTTACGCCACTGTCACTAACTGTAATTTTCAGTCACGTTTTTTCGGATATTTGGTCTTGTCTAAGTATTACTTTAGGAAGTTCCTAATAAAAATGTAAGAAAAAGAACAAAAATATGTGATGTAGTAAAAAAAGGTCAGAAGTCTCAAATAGAAGTGGGCACGACACGTTCGTATAAAAAACGCGGAAAACTGGACAAGGAAGGTGTCAGTATGGAAACCTAGAGACGCTAAGAGGAAAAAAGGGAGACCAAATAAAAGATGGGAAGACATATTCAAGGTTAGATGCGGCCCACGTTGGACAAGACTGGCAAGAAATAGGGATAAATGGAAAAAATTGTAGGAGGCCTACGCCGCTGAGGCAACTTCCGTAGATTAATTACAATGCAAAACAACTAGAAAAAGGACATAGATAGATGTTATTATTTTGACATATTTTTTGAATTTATGTAACAATTCATGAATTTTATGTATCTAGATGTAACCTTAATTTTTTAATATGATGGTAGAATAAAGGCTTTTATATTTTTTTATTTAATAATGATCACTTAGATATGTGTCGGTAAAGACCAGATACAAAGGCATAGCATGTGTTTCACGACATAGATTACCTAGTTTAGCTTCAGTGTGTGGAATGTGTTTGTCTGCCGATTTAAATCCATTTATAATAAGGCAACAAATGTTTCTGTTAATAACTAAATTGATCTATTACTGTAATTCTTAATAACTATCTTTCCCATGTTTGCTCTCATCTAATTATTGCTTAGATATGTTTCGGTAAAGACCAGATACAAAGGACATATTGTCCACGACATAAAGTAAGTCAACTTTAGTGGTGTGGAATGTATATTTGTCTGCTGATTGAAATCCATTAATTTTTATGATAAGGTAACAATTGTTTCCCTTTATAACTAAATAAGGGAGGCAATTCACCCAAAGCTCACCTGCGACGATCGTTATCGCATCTCATTTTTGTTGGGCCATAACAATGTTTAGTATCTTCGCACTCGTAAGTTAATTGCATTTATAAATGTATTATTATACGTATAAGTAATATATAGCGCAAATTCCAATTATCGAATGCCCCTGCTCCATCTGAGATAGTGTTACTAACAGTATCACGTAGATTTAGCTAAGGGTTCTATGTGTTATTTCTGATGCTATATTTATTATTAATTGTTAATGATGTTAAAAAAATAACAGATAAGATTTATCGAAGTTATTCTGAACGCTATAAACATGACGTATTTGGCTGTAGTCACTAAATCTAACATTATCCCAGATGGAATAGGGGCAATAAAATAAAGACGATTTAGGGCCGCTTGCATAACGCCGATCGCCTTTAAATAAAATTAGTTAATCATATTAACTGCCTAAATACGTTTTACACAAAACGTATTGACAGTTCTCTAAACAAATTTTGCGTTGTGCAAGAGACTAATTGTATTTAAGGGTGTTAAATACATTTTGTGTTTCTTAAATAAATTGAAGCAACTTTGTGCGAGCGGCCCTTAAAGTTGACGGTTACAAGATATAATGAAACAACTTAGACTAAGTTTAATTATTTCGAAATTTTTTAGACTGCATAATTTTTTAGTAAATTCTGAATGTATCTAATCATTGGCAAAATGAATTAAATAATAATAAACAAATGTCATAAAGTTATAAACTTTATTTTCGATTCATTATTCCATAGAAACTATTTTATTTTCCAGTTTAAGTTATTCAGTTAGAAAAAAAGTCAGAAGATTTTCGAAGCCTTATTTAGTAAAGATTAAAAACACCATAATTTTTTAAAATCAACATTACTTTAGACCGGAACTGAATCAGCTGATAAACCATACTGCATTATTATGCCAATCCGAATTGTATGTAAACTTGTAAGGATTAATTTCTGTGAAAGAATGTCAAAGTAAGGGAAAGGCTTAATTTTTACCAAAACGTTCAATTTTCTTATATTAATGAAATATTAAATGCACCGGTCATTTCACCGCGTTTGATATGTGTTTGTGTGTGTGTGTTTGTGTGTGTGTTTATGGATGTATGACGGGATGTCATGAATTTATGAACTGTAAGAGTGTCGCCTATTGTGGCCTTATTTTGTGGACACCGGCAAGATAGGTGGAGAACAAACTTGTCTAGCTATGCTGCCTCCACTGGGACCCGGTTAAAGTTGGAAGTCCAAGCAATGCCAGATGAACGTCGTGAAATACAGTACTTCATAACAAGTAAGTCAGTAGTGAACTTGCTTCATAGCCTGTTGAGCTATTTGAAATTTATGAACCAATCCGACAGTCACGTGTATGATGTGGATACACGTTTCAATACCTTACCCACGACCCACATCATGATGGGTAGGTCGCCCCGATCGAAGATTCTACCCTCAAGCATTTAACTATTGTTGATTTTTAAACAATGACTATTATCACCTAGTATAATATTGTTTAAAACTGAACAATGTTTTACTTAGCAAAAACTTTTAACTAGTATACATTTATTAAAAACTAGCTTCTGCCCGCGACTTCGTCCGCGTGGTTCGGTTTTTTAACTATCCCACGGGAACTCTTTAATTTTTCGGGATCAAAAGTATCCTATATGTTGACCAGGGATATAAGCTACCATCGTACAAAATTTAAATCGGTCCAGTCGTTGCGGAGATTAGCTGGTACAAACAGACAGACAAACAGAGAAACAAAAAATTAGAAAAAAATCGAAATTATATAGTTCTATTTCACTTCTTACATCCCCCGACTCGGTTTTTATCAAAAAAAAATATTGTACAGATATTCGACCTCTACAGTTTTATTATATGTATAGATTAAACGAAATAAATTTGTATAACAAAACATCACTGTGTGAGTTAAAATATAACAAGGGTTAATTTTCTTGGAAGGTACGTTACTGAAAAATATATACTAAATGCTACCTCGTATCTTGTGAATAAAGTGCATTCACACAGGAAAATGAACAAGGCACGTCCAAATGACGTCTAGACTAGACAGGGAGTGGTGTCGGGCGGTCGTCGTCTGCAGCACACAGAGACAGTCAGACTAATTCGTCAAGAAACCGCTGTACTGTAAAGCTACACCAGTTTACTGTTGCTTTTTGTTATGGTCTGAATAAAGGATACACGATGCAAAACAGTACACACTAATATGCCTGTATGTGTAGCAAATTGCAAGCGTTGATTGATTGTGATTTCAACGTATCTCGTCATTTTGTCCGTTAGTAAATGAGCTCTGTGCTTAGTGCATTTAATCTATATATATAGTAAGCTTACCAGTAAACCATCTTTAAATAAAAACAGCATTAAAATAATCAAAACGACCAAGTATGTGCGTTTCGGACACAGTGAAGTGTTCCGTAGTGGGGTGGAAGTGACTATCGGTCGGTTCCTATATGATACCAACCGTTCATTTACTCTATTATCGGTTGAAACTTAACAAAGCTCCATACAAGTAATGTAAAATTCAAGCGATGGTAAGTAAGTGAATGAATATTAAGATATAGGAATCGGCCACGTGTTTATTTACTTCCCACTAGATAGCATATCCTTAAAAATTACTTTAAATAAACAGAAGCACATATCTTAAAAACCTACTCAACGCATCTTATATAAATCAATTATGAAGTCGACTATATTATGGAGTTCTATCAGTTTTTTTTTTCCATCAAACGGTTAAAAATTAGAAGCTTAGTTAATACACTTTTTAACTGACTTCAAAAAAGAGGTGGTTCTCAATTCATCGGTATGTTTTTTACATGTTTGTTATTCGATTTCTGTCAATTGTGAACCGATTTTAATTATTTTTTTGTCGAAAGGTTATACTTTCTAATTGGTTCCATTGTCACCAAGTCAGGATCTGATTTGTAAATCGCGAGGAAATCCTGAGCAACCCTTGTTGAAGAGCATATACACTGAAGAGTGAGATGACAAATATGTATAAGCGTGCTAGTCGTACAATAACTACAGGTGCTTAAAATATTCTTAAGACTATATGTAGAATACTGAGCCCAGATCAACGTCTTCTATGGGTAAGGTGGCCATAAGGCTGGCTTCGTTTTATCGCTGAATCGCCATAATGATTCATTGCCCGAAGTAGGCACCAGCCTACTGGTCACCCGAAGAGCCGTTTTGATAAATTTTGGAAGAGGCTTATGGCCTCAGGACTACAGGGTCCAAGCGTCTTAACAGGAAACGGCACAAACATATATTTCTCACTGAGGATTGTGTATTTGTGCTGTTTAAGTGATTCAGCTGCTTCCGCCACCAAACGGGTTGATCTAGACGTGTTTGGTAAATGGGATGCGGCTAACGTGTCTAAGAAGGTCGCCTACCACACCAAAAGGTTACCACGCCACCAGGAAATCAGAGTAGTTCCGTCAGGACGCGTACCATCGTCACGTGCTATACCGTTCAGCTCGAATAAAGCCGGCACGTTAGCCGTGGCCAGCACCCTCCGTAAGACATCATTCAAGGCTGCGTGGCATGACAGCACTGCGGTGGCAAGATCGGCAATATGGCTTCCATCATGGTCATTCTGCTGGGAGTCTCTCTGGTATGCTAAACACACCGTTGGGCAAAAGCCATTGAGAGCAAGGTAGAAAGAAGCCACCCTTGACATCGCTAAGTCCTTTGATCGGGTCTGGCATAGGGCACATCTCACAAAGCTGCCATCATACGGGATACCCGAGGACCTTTGCAGGTGGCTATTCAGCTTTCTTGGTGGTCGCATCAAAAACAAACCGGGGAATTCGGTAATCTAAAGTAATTAGAAGTGATTTTAAATAATATTAAACTTAAAAAATAAATAAATACTAAAAGGGCGTGATGCATGCCTCGAGACGGAGACTGTACCTCTAGGGCGACGTCTTCATACCGGCCGACGCTCGACGCAGCGTTGCTGGTGGTTGGTATGGACTGACAAAGAAAAGTAAAAATATAAATAATGATTATATTTCGGCGTTATGAAGGACCTGTAGATCTTGAAGCAGAGGCTGCCCGTCACAGAGGTAATTTTGATGTTCGGCGCGGGCAGCAGCCGACGGCACGAACTCCGGATAAGTCTGGAAACAGGGACACTGATGTGTTGAGAATTAGTGATGTAGATGAAGGGGAATACTTTTCATATCTGTGGCAAGGAATGGCTGTCGTAAAATGTAAATTTAGACTAAACAAAATTTAATAAAAGTAAAATTTACGTTAAGTCACTTTGAGTGAACTGAAGTATCATTCTTTACTTAATTAAATAAGGTACCTACTGCCGCTAATTTCAATAAGTATCTTTACTACTTTATTGTATAGCAAATTACAGAATACCATCTTCCAGTAAAACAGCTGGAAAGTCTTAAAAAAACGCACAATAATAACAAAGTTATTTTATCTTTATATTTTACCTTCGCAACCCTAAAACAGCAAACTAGGAACAAAATTCTTGCTCTAAATTTCATTTCAATGTTGTACAAGAAGCATCTGTGGTAACAAGGTGAAGTTTTAGCACATGGTAGCTTTGGCCGGCTGCCATGAGGATGGACTTAAAGAAAATTTACTGCCCACAAAAATTTCGTTTTACCACGACACGACATCTCACGGGAACGCGCTGGCAATATTAAAGTTTTGTTAATATGGGAAGGTTATTGTGTATGCGATTTCCCATGAGATTGAAATAAACTTGCCACAGATCCATCGTAGTGAATTACTTTTAGAAATTCAACTATATTTGTCGTGTCTTCCCCCCAATTATTACATCCTCGTCGCCAGTATAATATTCGGAAATAAATACGATTTTATTTTACTCAATGTTAATAAGCGAATGTCAACCTATGTGGCAACTTATAAAAATACATTAAACAAATGAAAACCTTTACGGATATAACATTACATATAGTCACCTTTGATAATACAATTTAGGTAAGGTGATCTTTAGCCGTCATATATAACAAACCCTTTCGTCCGCTAATATTAATTTTGATGGCGGGAGTTTATAACAAAAACGATTTGGAATCCATTGTTTGGGTTGAGCTTCTGAACCCATTTCGGCAGTTTCAAACACGACTGTCACAATAGTGACAGTGATACATAAAATCATAAATTAACAATCCTCTATTACCTATTGTTACTAACTTGAAACTACTACTACTATTTTATTTTTCGTACTTGTCCCCTTAACACAATAATATCAGTTTTCGATTTTTATCCGTCTGAATATTTGTGTAGAAAAAATCCGAATCGAGTCCGAATCGATTCATGAAAATTTTAGAGATTTTAAAGAGGAATTTCAAGTTAATTTTTTCATATTGCAGGCTTTAGAATATATTATGAATATAAAAGTTAGACCGGTATGAACAAATGAAATGAGCAAACGGAGGAAAGCTAGTTCATAATACTTAAATAAAAAAGGGGCAAGATCTTTATGTGCGAGGCAAACTCACACATGAAGATCGCTACAGGGATTCGATTTGTATTTTGGACGTTTCATTATTTTAGACTAACTAAAGCCTAAAATGAAAGTTGCAATAATTTATTTACCTTTCAATTAAAATTTAAAATTACCTTATATGAATTGAAATTTATCACAAATTTTGAAAAAAAGAGAAAATTGGCCTATGGAGTCATATATTCATGGAGAGTTTTGGAGCGTTTAGGGTTACATTTCTTTTATTCATTTTTCATGATAAGAATAAGAATCATAAGGTATCACCAGCGAACAGGCGTGGAATGCTTCAGTTATTAAAAATATAAAGTGTTTTCAAAGGACCTCAGCAAACGCTCCCATTAGTAGAATGTGTAGCGGCTCACACTAAGGTAACGAGGGGCTTAGCGCTGAGCCAGCGATCATTGGCCAATTTGAATAATACATGAAATACCCTGTAAGTAGTTCGCCGGATATAACAGCCGGCACAGTAAATCCGTCAGAACGACTTTCGGCGGGCGTTAAGGGTGCCTCAATGGAAATGATTAATATCAGTTCGATAAGCTCTGCACAAATGAAACGACGGGGACAGGCGATAGTTTTCTCACGGGCGGAGTAATTAATCAGGGGCAGGAGTGGCGGTGCCCGCTACTAGTGGCGATAAATCATCCCGGATAGACTTTAACAGCGGACTCGGAGCTGCTGCTTCCAATTCACCTACAGCTTACGTACTGCTACCACCTCCCGATTCATGTTCATTTTAGTATTATTATAGCATTTTTATGCAGTCTCGCACTCCGTACATTTTTAACCATATCCCATTCAGATAAAAAACTATTTCAGAAGGTTGAAAGTTTGACTTGGTCTACATCGGTGTCACTTAGTGGATTTAATCTTAATTGCATAGAATGATCGAACTTAGACTCGGTTTCCACCAAAAGAAAGAGCAGTAGAGATACTTTGTAAATGCCCAATAAGATAACGTATTTTCAAAGTTCCTCTCTGCATAGCTTCCATGAACACTCTTCAATCAAAGAAAAAATTAAGCGTCTTTTTCTAAACGTACCGAAGAAACGAGAAGTTATGCGGTAAGCTACGCATAGCGGAGACTGAGACGTACACTATTCGTCTCCGTAGATCGCTTCTCTCCAGTTTGGTGGGATCTAAACTAATCAATGAAACTTGCCGCAACTCTTTATCCTTGTAAAAGACTGCTCCATTATCCAAACTAACACGTCAGTTCAATGCAATGAGCGAATGCAATGAATGAATCCAATGATGATGATACCGGTGGAACACAGGCGCACGACATCCCTTCAAAACATTGATGAACTAAAAGTATTACGATAACTCAAATAACAGCCAATCGATTCAATAAACTCCGAAGTTTACTGTAACAAAAATCCTCATCAGTTTTGCATTCAAATTGCCTTAAGACATTTGCGCTGAAATAATAAAAAAGGAAAAGTCTTCATTCTGTAAGTTATTGACGAGGCAAAGAGAGCAATTGGATAAATTGTAATAGGAAGGACAGCGAGAATGGTAACTTATTAATTCGAGAGGGGAGCGTGCATTGTTCCCGAATGGGCGTCAATAGGAAGATGGCGGGAACTGAGAAGGCCGCAGTGCGGTCAGCCACACGCCCGTCCCATGTCACCAGAACGTTGCATATTATCGCATATTACAATGTTTATAACGTATGCAAACAATACTGTCCTTCTTTCTAAAGAAGACTAATTCTTATTAATAAAACATATAAATACATGAAATAATTTACATTCAATTTGTTATATGTACGCCAATGATTTCGGATAATATTGAAGTTTTCGCAATATATAATATTGCAAATTCGGAATATACGTTCCTTCTTATTTGGGGTCGGCACTATACTATACTTTTGTCTATTCTTTCCATACTCTTCTATTGTGGCATATGTCTCACTACAAAATATCATGTCATTAATATCATTTTTTTGGCCTAGCTTTACTCTCATATATCCAAATTCATATACTCGTAAACATTTTATTAATCACACAACCATAATCTCCTTCCTCTCAATTTTTCAGTCACAGGTGCTACAAAAAAGAAATTTAAATTAATGTCGTCCAAACTCGACACGTACCCCTGAACAAAGTATTGCACAAACTTGAAAATTAAAGAAATGCTTAATGAGAATTAATTATGACATTTATGTTGAGTCCAGCTTTTAGTCAAATATTTTAACAAAACGAAACGGATTATGACAAAGCCTTTCTAAGAGTTAATCTTCATTTAGAAATTCTTTCAACTGATGATAAGTTAATTTAAAAGCACACCTTTATTTCGGGTGACATCATATTCAAATAACTAATTTATTATATAGATTAAATATTATATTCGACTAGCGCCACTTTGCGACTTCGTTCGAGTTTTTTTCTGAAAATTCACAACGAGTAGACAACCTAATAAATAATATTTATATATTACCTTCGTCATAGCCTCACTGAAAATTTATTGATTTAATTGTGATTCTCGTTATAAATATATATTCATCAAATAAGTAGTTATAATAAAGGTCAGAATAAAATAAAAGCACTTCTTAATTAAAAACTAAAAATAAACTAAGCTATACATACATATATAGTACAAGCGTACAAGTGTAACAAATCGCTGCCAGATGGGAGCGTGCCCAGAAGGGTGGCTGCATTGCCGCGCAGTATAGCAATGTTTATTTGTTGGGCAAAATATGAGCCAGCCTTCTGATCACGGGTGGCATCAAAGAGTTTCTTGCAAATCTCTTTGAAGAAACTCTTTGCAGATGGACCCTACGGATCTAATGTTTCAACTCCAAATGGCACAAATACATACCCCTTCCTAAGGTTCCATATTTGCGCCGTTTGAGAGCTTCAGCTTTTAAAGCAGCGTTGCCAGCCTCTAACTCAGTCATTGGAAGATGTGACGGCGTTAGAGTGTCTATACATATCACGTCCCAAACAAGCGGCCGTCCCATCTTCCAAGGAATAGGTGACATATCATCCGGCCTCTTGCCATCGTCGCGTACCAAGTCATTCGGTTCCAATACGGTCGGTACGCCGACACTGACAAGAGCCCGGAGGATGATGTTATTAAGGTTGGCATGGCGAGATCTTCGACCAACACTGTGTAAACATGCTAATCCGTGCTGTCCATACGGGTCCACCATACGGGAGTATGGTGGACCCGTATGGACGGAAAAAATTCTTACGAAAAGTTGTCACGACACTTTTTGCTATAGTAAGCTATTGTAAGCTGTGCGGCGTCGCATGTTTTTCTGCCTGTCTCTCTCTCTCTTATAGAAAGCAAGCCAGATATTTTCATTTCTATTTCGCATTGAACAGTGTGGTGTCGCGACGATTATTTTTGTTGAGTGTATACAGGTTTTTTGTAAATAATAAATAATAAAAATTTAAAAACTTCGTTTAAAAAAACCGACTTCAAAAACTAAAAAACTAAAATGTATAAAATAACTTATTTCTAAAGCTATTATTATTAATATATATTATCTAAAACATCTTAAAATCGGTGCTTAGTAATTTTCAAAATATAGTAATTTTTATGTTTTGCTTTGCACCGACTTCAAGATGTGTTAGATAATATATATTAATAATAATAGCTTTAGAAATAAGTTATTTTATACATTTTAGTTTTTTAGTTTTTGAAGTCGGTTTTTTTAAACGAAGTTTTTAAATTTTATTTGTTACTTTTTAGTGTCTAGCTATGTATGGGTGGACCTACAAATGGTGCCGCGCTTCTTAAAAAATATAGGTCCTAAGAACCCGGAACAAAAAAATTTTCGTAAAATGAAAACTACTGGGCCAAACTATGTCAAATTTTTAGGGGACCACATGGCAGCTATTCCGCGTCGAACAAAAAAGAATCACGTAAATCGAATCATAAATCTCAGAGTAATTGGTGTACATATGGAACGGAGTGAAAATTATTTTCATGAAAAATGTTCATAAAATGAAAACTACTAGGCCAAACTATGTCAAATTTTTAGGGGACCACATGGCAGCTATTCTGCGTCGAACAAAAAAAGAATCACGTAAATCGGATCATAAATGACGGAGTAATCGGCGAACATATGGAACGGAGTGAAAATTATTTCCATGAAAAATGTCCATAAAATGAAAACTACTGGGCCAAACTATGTAAAATTTTTAGGGGACCAATTGGAAGCTATTCCGCGTCGAACAAAAAAAGAATCACGTAAATCGGATCATAAATGGCGGAGTAATCGGCGAACATACATAAAAAAAAGAACAAAAAAAAAAAAAAAAAAGATTCCGACGAATTGAGAACCTCCTCCTTTTTTCGAAGTCGGTTAAAAAAATAATAATAATGAATCCTGACAGTGTTTCTGCACAAGTTCCGGATATTGCTGATGGAGTTAGGTAAGTAGAGATTATATACAGATAATAATAAATGCTTTTGTATTTTTAGCAAGGAACGAAGTTATCGTTCCATCCGGGTGTCCCTTGACACCTCTCAAGTTTTTTTTTTTTGCTTTTTTTTATGTATGTTCGCCGATTACTCCGTGATTTATGATCCGATTTACGTGTTTTTTTTTGTTCGACGCGGAATAGCTTCCAATTGGTCCCCTAAAAATTTTACATAGTTTGGCTAAGTAATTTTCATTTTATGAACATTTTTCATGGAAATAATTTTCACTCCGTTCCGTATGTACACCGATTACTCTGAGATTTATGATTCGATTTACGTGATTCTTTTTTTGTTCGGCGCGGAATAGCTGCCATGTGGTCCCCTAAAAATTTGACATAGTTTGGCCCAGTAGTTTACATTTTACGAACATTTTTTTGTTCCCGGTTCTTGGGACCTATATTTTTTAAGAAGCGCGGCACCATTCGTAGGTCCACCCATACATAGCTAGACACTAAAAAGTAACAAAAAGAAAATAAAAACTTCGTTTAAAAAAACCGACTTCAAAAACAAAAAAACTAAAATGTATAAAATAACTTATTTATATTAATAATAATAGCTTTAGAAATAAGTTATTTTATACATTTTAGTTTTTGAAGTCGGTTTTTTTAAACGTAGTTTTTATTTTTTTAACCAGTTATATTTCAAATCAACGTAAAATAAAATAACGATCATCTTCGGCATCCCCCATTTTGAGACCATTGGCACGCATGTCATCCTTCACGACGTCAAGCCAACATTTCTTGGGCCTTCCCCTTCGACCGGGACCTGGCGGAAGTGGCATAGCTAGACATTTGTTTCCCACATAATTAGCCGGTCTCCGTAAAACGTGGCCGTACCAACGTAAGCGACACTCTTGCAGTTTGTCTGCTATGTCACGGACATGAAGACTGCCACGGATGCGGGAGTTCCTAACACGGTCTTTCCGCGTCACTCCACACATCCAACGCAGCATATTCATCTCCGTGACACGCAGTTCTTGCTTGTGTCGCTCAAGTACTGGCCACGCTTCACTGCCATACAAAAGGACAGGTCTAATGATGGATTTATAGACCTGTCCTTTTAATTTGACCGGCATTTTGGGGTCACAAATGACACCTGTCACCTCACGCCACTTGGCCCAAGCTGCTGTGATACGGGCCTTGACGTCGAGGTCGATATCCCCGGACGCACTAAGGACAGATCCCAAGTACTTAAACTGATCCGTGCCCTCGACCCTATCTTCGCCTATGCGCACGGATGTGGGATCTGTAGTGTTGCAGGCCAAGTACTCAGTCTTCGCCACATTTAGTTTCATTTACTTTTCAGTAAAATAAAATAACGATATATTCTTCTATTCACATTGAACCGCGTTTTTTTAACGTCTCTGATTTATCTTTGTGTGTATGTGCGTATTTTTATGACTGTGACCAAATGCGTCTTGTTTAAAGCTGTAGTTTCATTATTACACAGACAAATTGTAATATCTTATCGTGTCTTTGTACGTATCACATCGGATTTTAAAACTAAGCGATAGGAACATACCCCTAGATAAACAAGGTACGTGGTGAATAATATTAAAATTTGATACATAAGCTTATAGACAAAATAAATCATCACATCAAATAAAGCGCATTATTATTGCAAATAGCTACGTAACTCAGTTCCGATGTGATCGAAGGAAAGAATAATCGAACAATAGTGTAAAAATAACGCCGCTAATGATTGTCTACATTAGTGTAGGTATATACATACGTTATCTGTCAATGTTCAATGTCATTAGCAGTTAATAACAACGTCGCGTCACAAATACGCATTAAGCCCATCGCTAGATCTGCATGAAATCGGTCACTAACACTAACATTACCCTAGTCGTAGCAGAGCCATAAAAATAAATAATATTAACTTACTAACTGTATATTGGTTATAACTTAAATGTGTTTTTTTTATAAATACGAGTTCTTATTCATATTTTTTACGTGAAATTTAAACAATGCGGTAATCGGCAAGGCACGGCGGAGATTCCGAAATTTTTTACACCCTCCCCCAACTCTAGACTTTGCAGTATAAATGATAGATGCGGCTTTAGGCTTTCAGACAGTTATTTATACGCTTTCGAGCTTTTCAATGTTTTCACAACATATAAATATATAAGCAAAGGATTTATTTACAGAAATACTAACCAAAAATCCAGCTTTTGTGTGTACATTAAGAGAAGTGAAAATAAACTTTGGAAAATTCATTAAATGTTAAAGATGGGATTCATTAAATGTTTTTAATAAGGTTTGAACCTTTTTCGTTATGACAGCCCCACCGGATCTTTTCTTAATTTATTATAACTTACATACAATTTAATGTGTATGTGACAATGTTTGTGATCAGTTCCCTGCAGACAAGGAGCTCATCACAAACTTGTATACTGTTCTAGCTTCTTGAGAAGCAGGAGAGGCCAAAATGTTAAATATTAACCTTATAAAGTATGTTACGTTATACCCGATATTTCAAAAACTAATTAATGTATTGGTCAAGCTAACTTTCGTTGAAGTATTTTATGAGAGTACTACAACTAAACAAATTAAACATATGTATTAGAATTCAGATAAATCCAAAACAAAATTAAAAGTTAAACGTTAGAAGACACACAGACCCTTGCTTATTTTTACAAGCTTAATATTATCTCCCAATGTATGTATCTATACATGTACACAAGTAAATTGAATTGAATTGTCTGATTTTTATGTCAAAATAACACTCTTTGACTAAATGCATATCAAAGTATAGACGGTACTTATATCAAAAATCAATTTTTAAAATTTTGCCTGTCTGTCTGTTTGTTCCGGCTAATCTCTGAAATGGCTGGACCGAGTTTGACTGAACTTTAACTAATAGATAGCTGATGTTATAAGTAATAATTTAGGCAACTTTTATTTTGGATAAAGTCGCAAGTATTTTTATTTAATAAAAACTAATTAGTAAACTTCATTATGGTTTATTAAGACCAGTCTAATGATTTTTCTTATACTTAGCGGACATTCGTAACTGCTAGTTTAATATAAGTCATACCTATATATTAGGTTGGGGAAAAAGTTTCTTCGCATTTTATATAAAAATTCAAAAGGTTTTTTTATAAAGTTTATTTACATTTGACTAAAGTATGTAGGTGCCATTTTGTTGGATAACTTTTTACCATCTTATAGGTAGGGACGTGATCCCATTGCTATAAAAATTTTGGAGCTTCTGATAAAAAACCTGCGACAAGTGGTTTTGGCAGTCCTCTCGTGATGTTAACCTGACTCCAGCCTAAGGAATTCTGCAGAGACCGAAACAGGTGAAAATCTGAAGGTGCAAGGTCAGGACTATACGGCGGATGCATTAACACCTCCCAGCCAAACTCTCGTAATTTTTTCAGAGTGGCTAAAGATGTGTCAGGTCTAGCGTTATCATGGTGAAAAACCACACCCCTTTTGTTGATTAATTCCGGCCGCTTTCTCTCAACTTTTTGCTTGAATCTCATCACTTGTTCGCAGTAAAGTTCAGAATCGATGGTCCTGCCTGGCGGTAACAGCTCATAATGAATAATGCCCTTCCAATCCCACCATACACACAGCATCACCTTGTTGTGAGTTAACCCGAGTTTCGCCACAGTCTGTGCTTCCGATGCGGACAAGAAGGCCACAGGGCGGGCGACTGCTCTGCCAAACCGCATTGTGTTCGGTGCGAAGCGGCCGGCAAGAAGCCCAACCACCAGCTCGGTGGCAGGGCTTGTGCCAGCCGAAACAAGAAGGGGCAGATGAGAGGGGCAGTGAAGAATGCTCCCTCGCAGCCACAAACAACGGAGGAGACGAATGAACTCCATAATTAATGGCCATCATTCGTCTCCTCCAGACAAATTTAAACCACTGTGCTGGGGCCCAGGATCTCTTGTTCCAGGTCCTGGTGCAGTGGAACATTCACGTGGCCATGATTGCCGAGCCGTATCGGGTCCCCGACCGCAACGATTGGGCGGGTGACCAGAGCGGCTTGGTGGCCCTAACAAGTAGAGTTGCTGCAGGCTCCCCGCCCCTCGCCAACATCACGCGGGGGACGAGCTACGTCGCGGCCAGCGTTGGCGAGTGCATGGTCGTGGGGGTATACTTCTCCCCCAATCGCGCACTCGCTGAATTCGAGGCGTTCCTGGCCGAGCTGGGCACGTTCGCTGCACGAGTCCTCCCTCGCCCCATTATGGTGCTCGAGGACTTCAACGCGAAATCAATGGCGTGGGGTTCCCGAGTTACCGATTCCCGGGGCGAAGTGTTGGAGGAGTGGGCTCTGGAAACGGGCCTGCTGGTTCTCAACCGGGGCAATGCACTCACGTGTGTACGTCGGCAGGGCGGGTCCATCGTGGACATATCGTTCGCGAGCCCTGCCGTCGCGGGCCGGGTCCGAGGCTGGAAGGTCCTGGAGGGGGTAGAGACGTTGTCGAACCATCGCTATATACGGTTCGACGTCTCCACCCAGACCTCCCGACCACCAGCCCAAACGTCCCCGGTTGGGAACAGTCCACGCTGGGCAATCAAAAAATTGGACAAAGAGGCGTTCCAGGAGGCCCTACTGGTAAGCCAGTGGGGCTTGCAGAATAACACCGATGCACCTGGTAACGCCCTCGTCGTTGACGAGGAGGCGGAACGTCTGCGGGCGGCAATGACAGAGGTATGTGACGCGGCGATGCCAAGAGTATGTCGCCACCGACCCAAGGGCCAGGCGTACTGGTGGAGCGACGAGATTGCGCAGCTTCACCGCAACTGTGCGGCTGCGCGACGCCAGTACGTCAGGCACAAAAAGAGGCATCGCCGTGATGTGACCTTCGTCGAGGACGAGGCTCGCCTCTACGAGGAATATCGCACTGCGAAAAAGACGCTGCAGACGGCGATAAACACCGCCAAATCTGCAGCGTGGGGGGAGCTCTTAGCGAGTCTGGACCGAGATCCGTGGGGGCGACCCTACAGGCTGGTGCGAAAGAAACTCCACCCGTGGGCCCCCCCGCTCACCGAGAGTCTCCCCCCGGAACAGATCACGGAAATTATCCGTGTCCTGTTCCCCTTGAGAGACGAACACAAGCCACCCGCTATGGTTCCGCCCAACTGGGAGCCCAGCGCGGACGACAGCAGCAGCGACGTGCCCGGCGTGACCCGGGAAGAGCTGGGGGCAGCGGTTCTCAGACTGCGAACTAAAAACACCGCCCCCGGTCCAGATGGCCTCCCAGGGCGTGCGTGGGCTCTGTCCCACGACGCCCTGGAGCCCCGACTACTAGGGCTCTTTAACGCGTGCCTAGAGCAGGGCCGGTTCCCCCGGCAGTGGAAAACCGGGAAATTGGTCCTGCTCAAAAAGGAGGGGCGCCCCGCGGAATCACCGTCCGCGTACCGGCCCATCGTGCTGCTGGACGAGGTGGGCAAGCTCTTCGAGAGAGTCATTGCAAACCGCCTCGTCCAGCACCTGTCAATGGAGGGGCCGAACTTGGCCGATGTCCAGTTCGGTTTCCGCAAGGGGCGCTCCACAATTGATGCGATAATGCGAGTGAAGAGCCAGGCGGAAGAGGCAGTCTCTAGCGGCGAAGTGCTGATGGCGGTGTCCTTGGACATTGCCAACGCGTTTAACAGCATGCCCTGGAGCTGCATCAGGGAGGCACTCCGATATCACGGGGTGCCGACATACCTCCGCCACATAGTCGGGGCGTATCTCAGTGAACGGGCTGTCATCTTCCCGGGTCAAAACGGCTGGGGACGCCAGGAGATGTCATGCGGCGTTCCACAGGGATCGGTACTGGGGCCGATCCTGTGGAACATCGGCTACGACTGGGTGTTGCGGGGCGTCCTCCTCTGCGGCGTAAGCATCACGTGCTACGCTGACGACACGTTGGTCGTCGCACGGGGGAGGACGTACCCTGAGGCAGCCATTCTGGCGACAGCTGGGGTTGCACAGGTGGTCCACCGAATCCGGCGGCTGGGTCTTGAGGTGGCGCTGCACAAATCCGAGGCCGTGGTCTTTCACGGGCCTCGGAGAAAGCCACCTGCGGGTTCCGGCATCACAGTTGGAGGCGTCCGCATCGGCGTCCAGCCAACAATGAAGTACCTGGGATTGGTTCTAGACAGCCGATGGGACTTTTCGGCTCACTTCCAGCAGATGGCCCCCAGACTCAAGAGGGCGGCGGGCGCACTCTCGCGCTTGCTGCCCAACGTCGGGGGGCCAAATGTGACGTGCCGAAAACTCTTCGAGGGAGTCGTGCGTTCTATGGCCCTTTACGGGGCCCCGGTGTGGGCGGGCGCCCTGTTGGCTCGCAACGTCGCAACGCTGCGACAGACACAGCGTATGCTGGCCGTCAGAGCCGTCCGAGGATATCGCACGATATCCTTCGAAGCGGCCTCCCTTCTAGCCGGTGCTCTGCCGTGGGACCTCGAGTCCAGAACACTGGCCTCCTTGTACGTGTGGCGCAAGGAAAAGGAGGCCAGTGTTAGCCGACCTGCCCCCCGCGAGATAGAGGGGCGCAGAGACGAGTTGCGCCAGTTCCAGGTGGCAGAGTGGGCGGTCCTCCTTCTGAACCCCAGCGCAGGCCTCGCCGTTATCCAAGCGGTAAGGCCAATCATGCCAGAATGGCTGCAGAGGTGTCATGGCACCCTGACGTTTCGCCTGACGCAGGTCGTCTCGGGGCATGGTTGCTTCGGGAGGTACCTGTGGCAAATAAGGCGCGAACAGACGTCAGGGTGCCACCATTGCGTCGGCGATGACGAAGACACGGCGCTGCACACCCTCCAGGTGTGTCCAGCCTGGGACGAGCAGCGCCGTGATCTCGTCACAGCCATCGGGGCGGATTTGTCCCTCCCAGCCGTGGTGAAGGCCATGGTTGGGAGCGCCGACGCGTGGAACGCAGCCGCCTCCTTCTGCGAGACCGTCATGTCCGCGAAGGAGACGGCGGAGCGGGAGAGGGAGCAATCCACGACGCTCCCCTCCCGTCAGAGTCGGCGGCGGCGTCCCAGAGTCGTCCATGACGACCTCCAGCCGCCGTAGGCTACGGCCGTGCGAGTGACCGGCGGGGAAACCGGACCCGCCCGCACACAAAGGTCGGAGAGGAGGGACGCGCGCCGACCCGCGCGCCCTCTCTCACCTCGCGGTGAGGTAGAGAAGCCGGAGAGACCCAAATCTCCGGCTACCAAATGGAGAGGCCAGCCCGCAAGGGGCCGGCCACCGTCCGTCCAGGCTGGTGGTGAATGCGCGAGCGAGCCCACAGCCTGGACAAAGGACTCTCGTGATTGCTCAGGGGTTTTAGTGGGTATCCCTAACCGCGGCGTGGCAATAGTTCCCCACATCTCAACGTGGGGTGCTAGTGCCACCCCAACCCGGCGAATCCCACACACGGGCAGCGACATTTCCCTTTCGCGCGGCCTACGGTCCTCAACCCTGTTAAAAAAAAAATAAAAAAAACAGTCTGTGAAGCCTGACCGGCCTTTGACCACGATCTTTTTCGCACGTTCTTGTCGTACGTGATCCACTTTTCATCATTAGTAATCAGCTTCTTCAAAAATGGTTCGGTTTCATTACGTCATAATAAAGAATCACAAATGAGTACTCGGTTCATTAGGTTTCTTTCAGTGAGCTCATGAGGCACCCAAATATCGTGCTTTTTTGTGTACCCAGCTTTTTTCAAATGCGCCAAAACCGTTTTGTGGTCAATTCCCAGTTCTCCAGCTATAGCGTAATTACTAATATGCCGATCTTGCTCCACTTTTTCAAAAATGGCATCAATTTTGTCCGTAATAGGGCGACCAAAGCGACGTGCATCTTTGATATCAAAATTTCCGGATTGAAAACGCTTAAACCAAATTTGCGCTACTCTCACAGAGTTGCATTTTTACCTCTTTTTGTATTAAAATTTTAAAATGTATCGAATTTCTTCATTAGATTCACTCATTTTAACAATAAGAAAAACAAATGAAAATCACACATTGTCGTAATTTGGAATTGTCTTCTTTAAAATTAAAACTTTCTAATGATACCAAAACCAGCCAGATACAAATGGTATAGCAAAATAGATCTTATTACAAGTTCATACATACTATGTGCGAAAAGACTTCTTCCCCAACCTATTTCGTACGCCTTCATACATACAATATATATACATTCGTACAAGACATATATGTTCTTTCCTTTCATCCATTTACTTCTCAAGTCTTCGAGCTTCGGCTGTAACAACATAAACAGTAGTCACATTGGCAAATTTATTTATGTTACTAAGTGCACATTTCATTTAAGAAAATTATTTTAATGTATATTTGTATTATAGTACCTAATTTATTTGTTAAATGAATATTTTTGTAATTTTATACATAGATAGACAAGCATTGAATTTATAAGAGTTTTTATTGTCACTTGACTACACCTAACCTTAAACCCATAGTGTAAGCGTGGTGAAGTGTGTCAGTTATAAATGGAGCCTATTTGTTGTGTTCGCGCTTTCTTTCAACGCTAATGATGTCGGGAATCGCATTTCGACTCAAGTAGCATGCGGCATGCGTATTAACTTCATGTTGAAATAAATATACATAGTTATTGTTATTGTGTCTCCGTAAGATTATGGGTCCAACAAAGACAGAGGATGGTAGCTGGAGGGTCCGAAGCAACCTCGAATTTGAGAATCTCGTGGCCGAGCCTATCATAATAGGAGAAATAAAGGCTCATCGCTTCCGCTGGCTCGGTCACGTAGACGGATGGGAGAGGATCGCAGCGTGAGGAAAGCATGTTTGGGACGACCGGTAGGTCGGCGTCCGGTCGGCCGTCCCAAATATCGCTAGAAGGCTGACCTGTCGGAGTTAGGAGCCAATAATTGGCATGAAACCGCACAGGACAGAGAAAAGTGGTATGCTCTCGTTTCGGAGGTCAAGACCCACTTTGGGTCGCTGAGCCAACGGAGTAAGTAGTTATTGTTATTACATTTACAACCGTTTTCTTATACAAAATTATTAAATCAAAACACTAAAATTTGCTTTTAATTTAATTACATCTCACTATATTAAGCAAGTCGAATATAACCCATAACTCAAAAAGCCTTTAACGAATTTTTCCGAAACCAATTTTTGATAAGAAAAGAAAGAAAATTTTCATTTACAGAAATTAATTGCTTGATGGATATTTGTACGCCGATATGACAAGAACATGTTGTGTAATGTTTTAAAGTACTGTACCATCCTTGTAAACCACATTTTTAAGCAAATAAATGAATTTGAGTTTTGAATTTAAGTTAGAGGAAGAACAGTTACGTTTTTGATGCAAATCTATTGAGTTAAAGTCACTAAAATATCAATATAATTTTTAAGATCTTTTTAACAATACCCCAAAGGCCCTACTTATACTAAAAACAAAACAATTATCCCTCAGTACCGCATTTTGCGATCCCAGCTAACTAGTCCTTTTTTTTCGCAATTTCACTAAACTAGACTAACTATAGTAGCATATAGGATATACCACCAGTCAAATTTCAATCACATAGACCCAGTTAGTCTTGAGAAAAATGGAATGGCATACATAGATAGACGGACGTGCAAAGAGTCGATTTTTCGAAGTCGAATTTGGTCAAAGTTACATTTCTTATTTTTTATAAAAAAAATTATTGCATTAGCTCAGCAGACAGGCAGACGGCCCACTTGATGGAAAGCAGTTACCATCTCCTATGGACATTTGCAACACCAAAGGTACTACAAATGCGCTGCTGCCCTCTTAAGGGAGACTGGAACCTGGTCACTAATGTCGGAACACAACACAAGGTTGTTATGGCGACATACTTTTGACCAGGGGTGGTAGCCATCCAGTCGGGCAAATGCCCTAACAACCTGGCAAATTTCTACCGTAACATAAGCCTAGGTAGCTTAATCTTTAGCCAAAACTCCAAAGTACGCGGGTTTCAATCCTGGCCAGACAGCATGCGCCACTTAGGCAGTTTCTCTGACCTAATTTGCATATTGTTACAATTGCCACGTCCTAACGGTGAAGGAAAAACATCATGATGAAACCTTCACATCGGGATAACCGGTGTGTCAAACCTTCCAAGTCGCTTTGGACAAGCGGCGTGTATACCGTTCGTTGCCCCATAATGGGAGGCCAACATTGGGACATTTATAGGCTATATTTAATATACATTTCTGCCAAAATGCCTACGGAACCCTTAATAAGTTAGTCGTAAGAATTCATTTGATTTCGTATCCTAAATCCACTATTCAAACATTTGAAACGAAAACATAAAAGAAGCCAACACAATTGACAGTTATAACGAGACGAAGACGACAGCCGAATAAATTCTCGGTGATTTTAATTTAACTGGATTTTCCTGAAGTTTAACAAAAGATTTTTCACCTTCACCAGGGCTCGAGGAGGAACAAAGGAAACCACCGATCGATACCAATTTCCTAGCTGCAGATGGCTGTAACTGACGAATAGATAAAAATTCAATGTTACACGAAACACGCATTTGCTTCTTCGAAAGGAGCGTTCGTCGCCTTGGTTTAATATTAAATTCACACCTCGGTGCATATTTTCAAAGCAGGTGGTTAATTTTGAAAAAGTGTATTCTACACTTTAAGGTCCAAAGACGCACTGACTGGAAGTTTAAAGACATATGAAATCCAATGGACTGGTTATTTATGTGTAACGTCAAAGGCCACACTGCAGGAAAACTAAGTATTATATAAAATAATATGATTTCGCTCGTATCAGTTCCTTATGACCGCTCGTGAAATCTTTTCGAATTTTAGAAAAAAAAGAGTGCGTGTATCGTTCACACGCGATTGAAGTAAAACTTTTACTTACTATTTTTTTTTCAAAATTTTTTGATTGATTTGTTTATAAACTATCTATTGACAAAAAAATATTTGAAAACCGGATGGTACAGAAACGAGACGCCATATTTCGACGCCATATTGTGACGCCATATTGCCGTAACGGACTTCCGTTGCATTGTCGTCCAGTTACCTCCTAGTCGCGCCTAAAGAAGTTTTACTTCAATAAAAAGTAGCATTTACGCGTTACGTCTGTTTTATTGAAAAAATATAAATCGGTGTCCCGAAGAAATTATTGAATATAACAGAATGTTCTTTGTTGCAGACAATTCATTAAAATAAATATTATTAAACTATTTTCTCCTAAAAAAAAAATATACCCCTGATAGTATAGTTAGTTCATGGATCCAAATGATTACTCTCAAACAAGATATAACTTCTGATTTATTTTATACATTTTGGGATTAAATATATTTATTTGATTTATTGTTAAATTTTACAAATCATTTCGCTATTTATTATGAAATCTGCGAAATTGTCCACATACCTCGTTCACAATTTTTTATACAGCCATTTGGCAGACCAGGTTCATTATATTTTGAGCACTTATTTTTTTAAAATAAATGATTTTCGTTACTACCCTTTAGCTACGTAAATTAATTAACGCTGCTGGCTTTAAAAGCTCATAAGATAAAATACGTTGATATACATTATTTAATACTTTGTTATATGTGACAGCCTGCAACAGTAACTTGTTATAAAACTTTGAAAATGTCATTAAAAATAAACGCTTCACGGGGTTTGCGCGAACTTGTGTTGCCTGTTAAGTGATATATAGTATTATATATAGTTTTAATAAAAGTTTATTTACCATTACTTGCTTCTAAATATTTAATATAATTTAGTCATTTTCAAATTGGCAAACAAAGAGAATATGTAATAAGTTACATATTCTTTCAATATAAAGACGCAACTGAAATGCCCTAGTAGGTACTTATTAGTTTTATTTTCTGATCTCAAGCAGCAGATATGTGGAGTCCAAACACTGGCCTACATTACAAGAATGTCAAATCTTTTTAGCTATCCTCAAACAGCTAATACGACATAATAAGTCAGCTATTTGCCACGGTCGAAATGGCATGATACGGCGGGGGTGTGTCGGCCGGTGCGGCCCAGCAATTTGATATGGAGCCAGTCCATTAGCCGCGGGCCGTAAGCCGGCTGACCGCAATGTAAATGTTGTCGATTTGTCCGCTACTCGCTCTCGTACCATGCCGCCATTGCCCGCGCCCCACTAAGCTAATGAGCCTCTTACAGAGGCATTGATACCATTTCTCTCTGTACACAAAGTAAACACATCGTCACACAATCATGCCTATGCAGAACCGTCTTTGCCCGGGGGTGGATGAGCTGCGCGGCACCCGGGTGGGGGTCATATAGGTATACGACCTTGTTTTTTCTTACAACATTAATGTTTTGATTAAATTGTATCTTTGGATGATTACTATTAAACGTTTTCTACTGTAACATCTAACTTTAGATGTGTCTTAAGTTGTCTAAGACATTTAAACATCATTAAATAGTGTAATTAATTTCAGAAATCCTGTTAGTACTGTTAGTCCTGTAAGAAAAAGTTAATATGTTATATTCAAACATCGAAGCTCTGGCGCTCCTAGGTTTGACTAGTCAGACCTCAGGTCTGACATAAAGTCTTAGTTCAAGTAAATGACGTTTTTCTGCCTTTGAATAACGCTCATTAAACATGTAACAAGTGCAGTACGAATTGACGTTTGACCGAGTCTGCGTTAGTCGCTTCTAGGATCGAAGATCGAAGTCATAATATTTTCTTAAGTTTTCGCGACTAGTATCATAATATAACTACGGTTTAACGGTTTAAAGCGCGGTATTATAAACTCATTGATCACGGCTACTGAAAAGTGGCCGAAACGTAGAATAATAAAAATAAAATAAATTACCTCGTTGAAAACCGTTAAAACGTAGTTTTATAACTTACAGTCAGTTAGGCAAAAATTTATTAAGATCTTAACTTCAGTGGATTTAAAGATAGTAAAGCAGTGACCAACGGAAAATGAGATAAAACCTTACGTGGTTAGGAACTCGTCGTTTATTTTATCTCCAAGAATATATCACCGTAATATTAGAAGATTAATGAGTGATTTGAAATGGTTCTTTCGAAATTTTATGGCTGTCGGTTGGCTTCTAGCCATGCTTAATTTAAAATAATGTCTTTTTACTATCTCATAGTTTAGATGCCGAATGAAACGTTTATTTAACATAAAAACTCCTACAAGCCTCGTTCTGCTTATGTACCTCTCAATAACGTGGTTACTAGATTAATAGATACCACTATCACAAACTGCAGAGGTTATTTATTGTGAGTTGTGTGGTGCGTTGATGATCGTCCGTGGGACATGGTGACGCACTACTGGCAAGAGCCCATGGCTCATTCGCCACGCGGAATGTAGGCTCGACCACTGAAGAGGGGAGTGCCAAATAAAACGACAACATGTAGTACTCCCATTGTATTCGACGCTTGATTAATTAAATATTAAACTTAAGACTATATACAGAAACCTTAAGTACTAAGTGATAGAATTTAAAACCTATATCCTGAACAGTTCGTAAATGCATCTCTAAAGGATTTGTCTGTTTCCTGTATTGGGAGATTTTCATCCCGAACGTGAATTAATCAAATTTGCAACTTTGCTATGGAGCGATAAAATTAATCCACCATATAACCAACCATACCATATTAACCAAAATACATACAATACATTTGGAAAAAAAAGCGTTGGTACTGTACTTTATACTTTTCCAGGCAAGCTGACAAGTTATTATCAGAGAGCCTAAAGCGCCTGCTTTAGCAGATTCGTATGAGCAACATGACAAGTATCAAAATAAAGTTCAACTTTATGCTGTCTTATAACTACCAGTATATACAGATACGTGTCAATTTCATTAAGTGATTCTCCAAAAGCGGCTGCTTGAGTTTCTAAGTTCTCAATATAGGTATTTAGTAAGGAAAAACACCACCTAAACATTGGTTTACATAGTAGAAGTATGCAATTTAAGGATAACATATTATAGACGCCTAGACATATATTATCCCTATAAATCTAAACAAAGAGTTTTTTCATAAGTTATTCGACATTCAGACATTTTGTATATATCTCCATGGATTCTAATAATTGTTATGGTGTCGTACTATATAAATGTCAGCTTATCGGATTATATTGCTGGTTCAATAACTATAACGAAAATCAAATTGCGTATATCAATACTAGCTATGTATAGACAGATGTATACCTATGCATAGTTATTCCCAGTATTTGCGTCTGTCGGTGCAATCGTGCTTTTTTATTGACCCTGTCCATGTGAGTGTACATTGACGATAGTAACAGCATAGCGTCTATTTGGAATTTTCACACATTTTTTTATTCGCTCCACTTCTCTACATCGTATAGTTACGCCAGTTGTTTCAACGTTAGCCGCATACAGTACTTATTTTTGAATCGACGTTGAATTGAACCGAAAAGGGTTTTTTATCGAGTTATGAACGCAATATTTTGTTTACTTTTAACGAAATTTTATTTGAACAATATTCGTTTAGTACTTACTTTTTTGAAATACTGACTGTGCCCGCGACTTCGTCTGTGTGGATTTTTTTTTCGCGGTATCCTCATTTTAAAAGTAGCCTAAGTTACTACTTATAACATCAGCTATCGGCCAGTGAAAGTTCCGTCAAAATGGTTCCAGTCGTTTCAGAAATTAGCCGGAACATCCAGACACATATAAAAATTCTAAAAATTTCATTTTCGTAACCTCTAAGACCAAATTATGCCCGTTTTTTTTACATTACGAACAGACATGTCTACTTTATTTATCAGAATAGATGATGAATTTTCAAATAAACTTTTTTATTAGGCGTCTGTAGCCAAATAACTAAAACAATTAGCGTTCTTCACCTCTAAGGAATCACTTAGATACGTAAACTGACTTGGAAATAAACTGATGAACAAAACCATCAAATTTCAACCAAATACCGCCGTGTTCAAAAGTTCGTTTTTTCTTCTAACGGGTGGTTCGCGCAACTAGATGACGTAGCGCCTGTTTTGCGTGCGAGGGTGTATGAGAGGTTACACCATCCAGTCCAGCTCCTTCTGGAAGACCTTCTTAACTTTGTCCAAGACTTCTCGGAGGCTACCTGGGGCGTCCAAACATTCACCCTGCATTGGGCTGGCTACCTCTCAGCATTCATGCAGGTACATGGTCGCTGTTCGTTCTGACTCCAGGAAAGCTCTGCATGGGGGGCAGTCACAAAAGTATGTTATTTTGTAATATTGTTCCTCATTTCATGGATCCATAACTATATAAAAATACTGCAAATGTATCTCATTATATAGCACATATAACATGTATACCACCTTAATGTAGCAATAAAAGCTGAGATTCTTAGTGGTCCAAGTGCTATGAGGGTCTCGCGCGTAAGTACTAAATATAACGGATCCTCCCGTTTATGACGTCACAACACCCACTGCCAACCCTTTCTAGATGCCGTTCAAGGCATTATTTAGTTTTACTGTAGTTACTCATTAACGAGCAGATGTTTCGAAACGAGAGCACTTTGACTAGAACATTATGTATATTATATTATTATGGAATACAAATAATTACAGACAGATGGTTTATTTTTTATAAACAAAAAATTACCTTTAGCACTTAATTTATACAATCTAAAATTTAAGACTATTATATTATTACCAAAATTCTCACATTTTTGTTAGACTATTACATAATCTAATTCGTATATACCCAGTGTATCAGTCGTTTTGATATTTCTATATTCGTTTGTTTCTTCTTTAAGGTCTTGGGAATAAACAGATTATCATGAAAGTATACATATTCCTTCGCTATTGGAGATGAACTTAAAGCACTTGTTACTTAAAACGTACGCGACTGAGGCTGACTGAACAAATTATTTTGAAATATGACATATAGATAAAGTATCGTAAATCCAAATTTCATACTTCTTTCTGTTTTCAAATTTTTTTTATGTTATTATAACACTTACTGTAATTGAATCGGATGTTTCTTTCTTGAGGATATTAAATTTTAATCTTTATGTTTAATTACAAAATATGCTAACTGTGGTAGGATAACATAAAAAAAATTAATCATGTCGACATTTCGCGTATACTAAACGAAGTATATTTTCGTTTATAAATTATTTTACTAAATAATACTTCACTCTTGGTTTTTAAATGACGGTAGCAGAAGCAGCATGTGTTTTGGCATCTAAGAATTTGGAAAGCACTCGTAATTTTTTCGACTCGCAAGTGAATTAAAGTAATCCTGTTTGAGTAAGGATTTTTACAGCTTTATTACGACATTCTCCGTTTCCTGTTGGGAGAATTAAAATTTTAATGGATTCTCGATGGCGGCAAATGACATAAAACCACCTCGGTGATTACTTTGCTACTGCTGGGAAAACAGCAGTGAAACAACGAAAATAGATTAATTCATCGCATTAATTGCATTTATTCAGTTTATTTTAATAAACTCAAAAGAAAAATATTACAGAAATTAATGAAATCACCTATAGGTAAATATGCCACTCCTAGACACCCCATTTTAGGAATACGGACTGTAAACCATCGTTTATTCATGATGGATTGGCAGACTTTACAGATTATAAATTATATTAAAATTGATTTGTATTACTTAGATGCTAATAATATAAAATTATTTATTTGCTCAAGTATATGCTACATAAAAACAGTTCGTTGACATATTAAGTTATGTACAATATACATGTTTTGCCCATCAGGCATGCAAATTGCAATCAAAAGAGCTACATAATCAATTATATCCAAAGACAATAAAAATCGCACACCTCGCAGTTTTGCGTCTAGTGATAATTACTGAATGAATGAATGTTTTGATCGCAAGTTGTTTTCTTTTATTATTTCCAATAATTCTGTCTTCTTTCTAATAATTCTATCGTTGTCATTATACCCGGACATAATTTATAAAAATACGTCATAATATGAAAACCAAACTAAGCTGTCAAATTACTTCGTATTAAATGGTTGGTCAATATAGGCGGCGTCATAATAAACAGATTGTACTGTAGTTTAGGGGCTACTAGAATGGATAAATTACTGTTGATTAAATGTAAAGTTTGAATATAAATAAACTGAACACGACTATACTCCATTATAAGCACCGTATACAAATAACAGAGTTAAAACAAAATTTTACAATTGATGTTCTTCAACCAAATTACAATCTGACTGATTATAAGAAGAGATTAATCTTTAATATTGTGCACCAGTACCTATTAAACCAGCCTAAAGTCTGTATTATAGTTTTTATAAAATTGAAATAAACTACCCAAACACACAACTCTTAGGGCCGCTTGCATAACGTTCCTTAAATTTACTTAAGAAACACTAAAGCATTTAACACCCTTAAGTACGATTAGCATCTTGAACAACGCAAAATTTGTCGCTAAATATGTTTAAAGAACTGTCAATACATTTTGTGTAAAACGTGTTTAGGCAGTTTAATATGATTAACTAATTTTATTTAAAGGCGATCGTTATGCAAGCGGCCCTAAATATTTTATGATTTATTTTTAAGGGAAATTATGAATCACCCTTAGCGCTATTATACGCCTTTGCACAGAATAGGTATAACATCATATCGAGGGGTGAAAGGCTATTTGGTTTAAGCGACATTTTTGCAACTTTACAGGAGAGCCATCTAAAGTTTAAAATTTTGGAAAAAAAAACATAACAAAAAATCTTCTTCAGCTATTTGAATGGAGTAAACTTTATTTAAATTCAATTAAAAGCATCGTGTTGGTGATGCTCATACCAAATAAAACGGATCATTAATTACAAAGATAAATGTCGCTTTATACAATTTGCCTTAAGCCCTTATTTTTCAGAGTATGGAAAAAAGAATTAAGTGACTTCATAACTACAATTGAATACAGAGAAAAAGAATTAAGCGACACTGCAGTATATTTTCAGAGTAAGCCAAAAAGTATGAAGTGACGTAGCCCAAAAATAATAGTAGCAAGCTATTTATCTCAATTACCGATTTAGATTAAAATGACTGGAAGCCTAATTTACTTATGTGACTTTATAGTACTGAAAATGTAACGTTTGATATTACATTTTTTTACGTCTTATACTATCAAAGGCTCTTAAAACAACCTGGATATATCGTTATAGGCTATACAACATGACACTATATAACCACGGAAACCGCGCCGGGCCGCTAGTATTGAATAAATAAAGGAATACATACATCAGTAAAAGTATTTATGTAGAATAATAATTAAGTAGAACAGTCTCGATGTGGGAACATCCAATAAAATTAGGTATTATTTATTCAGTATCACTTAAGATTAGCTGTCATAAAACTTACTAAAACTATAATTAATCACAACCAATAATTGTTAAACTTCAAACTAATAAAAACAAAATAAAAATCACATACATACATACATACATAACTTCACGCCAGGTCCCTTGCGGGGTAGGCACGAAAAACAGAGCGCCATATAGGCTTATTCTTACACACCTCACTTGCTTCTTTGACATTCATAGCTCTTGTCATGCACGCTCGTCTGTTCTTAAGGCTCCTGACATCACCTTCTGCTAATACACGATCAATTTGGCCATGGAAGGTGTGTCGTGGCCTTCCGCGACTTCTGCATCCATCCACTTTTGCATTGTATATCTGTTTAGTCATTCTTTCATCATACATTCTTTCCACATGCCCGAACCACCGGAGCATTCCTTTCCTTACCTTCACTCCGACACTCTCTTTCAGACCAACTCTCTTTTTACTTCGGTATTACGAACGCGGTCCGCGAGCGTCACTCCGCAGATTTTGCGCAGTGCTCGCATCTCGACTGCGTTTACTCTACTTTCATGCTCTCTGTTCCATACCCAACTCTCGCTTCCATACGTGAGCGTAGGTACCAGCACCGCGTTGTGTATGGCAAGCTGGGCTTTCTGGCTGAGGTTCTTAGCGCCTAGAAGTTTACCTAACGCTCCATTCACACTATTCCCCAAATTTACTCTTCTTTCTATGTCAGCGGTGTACCTTCCATCCCTGTTAAAAGCACATCCAAGTTATACAAACTCATTCACTTGTTCCAGCATAACATCATCGACCATTATCCTTGCATTCGTTCTGGTTTCTTCTCTTTCATACACCATAACCTTTGTTTTCTTCGCATTCAAATGTAAGCCTCTCGCCTGACAGTCATCTTTCATCATTGTGACTAGTGTTTGCAGTTCTGATGGCGATTCGGCTAAAAGCACGGCATCATCCGCATAAAGCAAAGTGCTAACAACTAGATCACCCATCCACACCCCAACATCCATCAATCTTAATCTCTGGAGACAGTTGTCCAGATATAGGATGAACAGCAAAGCCGACAGCACGCAGCCCTGCCGGACGCCAATATTGACGTCAAACCAGGGCGATAGGCTGCCGTCCACCCGCACGCATGCCATACAGTCCTTGTAAGTAGACTGCACAGCACGCAGCAATTGGCCATTGATCCCATATCCGGGCAATATATCCCAGAGGTCCTTCCGCACAACCCTGTCAAATGCTTTCTCTAGATCCACAAAACCGCAGAAAACCTTCCGGCCCATAGCCAGCTGCTTCTCCACGATATTGCGGAGCGAGAAAACTTGATCCATACATCCCCTTCCATTTCTGAAGCCTCCTTGTGCATCCCACAGTAATCCATCGGATACCACTCTCATTCTCCTTTCAATAATCTTCGCATACACTTTAGATGCTGTGCTGATCAAATTGATAGCCCTGTAGCTGGCGCACTCCATACGTGACCCCTTGATGACAGCGCGCCTCCAGTCCTTGGGAACCTTTCCCGTCCTCCAGCACAAGTTGCATAAGGACAGGAAAGCGTCCCGGACGCAGGTTCCACCATATTTGATCATCTCAGCAGACACACTATCGATTCCTGCTGCCTTTCCATTTTTCAGACTTCTTATCGACCATTCGATCTCTTCCAAAGTGATCTCGGATGCTGACTCCTCGAAGTCGGTCACAGACTCAGTCGTGGTGCCAGCATCCGAGATATTATCATCAATTTCTCTAAAATATTCACTCCATCGCGCTAAAACCTCTTGTGGGTTAGCAAGAATGTCCCCTGCTTAAAATAAAAATCAAGAAAGAAAATTTGTAGTAACTATAAAACAGTCAATGCTTGATAATAATCATAACGCAGTTGGAAATAACGTATTTATTTATCATTTTCTTCGACTGTATCCTCTACATCAGTATCCAGTAGGACATCTTTAGAATTGCAGTGTTGCAGATTTAAATAAATATGGTATCATGTGACATGAATAAGATGTATCATATTAAAATTTAATGATTGAACGACCGACTCGTATTTTTGTTAAAATTTATAAAATGTTTCAAATTTCTTCACTTTATTTTATAGCCTGTATTAAGTGACATCCAATTAAAAAAAAATAGCAACAAAATGTTTCAACAACTAAACAAAATATCTGAAACAAAACGACTATTTGGCTTAAGTAGCACCCTGCGTGGTAAATAGATGCAGCTGAAAGAGCTTAAGCGACGCTCCGTGTCGTATTTGGCTGACGGACAAATGGTTTAAGAAACATCACACCGTGTAATTAGTGGAAGTCAAATTGATTCAAGTTACACCTTAATAAAAATTTAAAATAGGAAAAACGCTTTAACTCTTATTGAATTATTTATCTGAGGAAGGGTAATTGGTTCATGTCTCGGTTCTTTATATAATTGTATGGTTCAAGTATATTACAAAAAAAAATATGCAAAATCCACGTCGTATAATACACTGCTACTTTGGAAACAACAGAAAAATAGTATTGTTTCAAACGCCAAAAAAATGCTCTGATTTTAATGAATCCGGCACCATTCGACGGAGAAAAATTCGCTGATTCCGAATATGTATATAACTCAATATCGCCCTAGATGTCGCTTAAACCAAATAGCCTTTCACCCCTCGATATGATCAACAATGAAATATATGACGTTGTCTGACGTCTGTACCTACACATTTTTTTGCTTAAATCAAATATAATAAGTACTTACGTTTAGAAACTATTTCAGGCGTACCGAATTATTTAGTCAGGTCTGAAATGTAACCTTTATAAATGGAAATCGCAACTTCGATACTATATTGGAGCGAACTTTGATTTGCTTTATTATTCAGTTTGTAGCGAGCTTTCGATTGTTGCTTTTCAGTTGTCAACTCGTCGCTTTGATAGATGCTCGGCTCTGAATCTCATATTTCGCACCAATAATTTCAAACGAAACAAGTTATGACAGCTTGTAGAATAGCAAACTAAACTTAAATCTATATCCAATAAATAGAATACGTATGTGTCTGAAATTTCAAAATATCAACTATTATTCATATTTATTAGTTTTATTTTAATTTGTACATATTCTTTATTTTCCCGTTTTTATTTTCCCATGCTATCTCAAAGTTTGTTTTGAATAGGCTCAATGAATTTTAATGAAATGATGATGACAATGATTCTATGCAGCTAAAGAGGGATTTCACCTTAAATTTATGTGTATATTTCATTTCGATGACTTGTGGGGTTCAGAATATACTTATAAAGTAAAAATCCCAAAAGCCTGAGGCCCTTTTTTATGACGCAGGGAAAAGTCCTTCTTGGAACACCATCCGCTAGCCTTAGGGAAGGCTTTACACCGAGGGATGTATGGGACTCTGGAACGGCCGTAGGCCCTTCATGCCCTGTAACGGAGGCCCCGCGGATGTCGGCCGTCAAGCTACCCACTAAACAGCTAAACCTGCGCTCCTAACACACGCTTCAAGGCCTGCTCGAATTAAGTAATGGGCAAAGCTAATACCTACAATAATTAAATATATTGGATTCATAGGACGAGTATTATAAAATTAAAATTAAAATTTTAATATCTATTTTCTAGTATTATAGGCACGTATAGATGTATTATTAATGCAATTTTCTTATATAATCGCAATTGTGGTATAAAGTAGAAACTAATGTAACTAACGAAGATTCCATGGCATCGCGTCAATGAAATTGCGACCTAGTGACAACTTTTCATAAGGTTGACAAGTATTTAAATCTCACCTGCTAGCCAACTATAGTGACTAACAGCTTAATAAACTAAGCTTTATACCTGACTGAACTTCTATTATGTTTTTTACATATTAAGTGCAATTTTAGTAAATAAATTTTAATTTGACCAGTCGTGTCAGCAACTCAAAAAGTACATTACCAGTATACGTTATAAGCGCCAATGTCTACCATTGCTCACGGATATTTGCAAAATCAGGGATAAACTCCCTCTTTGTGGGGCAGTTGTGTTACCCTTATTACGATTATTTAAGCCAAATTTTCTACTGATGCAATCCACATGGGTAAATGAGTAAATGCCTTTCCGTACGTGATTTTGCCGACCCAACTCGAAATTATTGGGCAATGTTAGTTTTTTGGCCTTTAGCCGTGCCTTCGATGATATAAACTGAATAATGTCATGTCCTAATAAACGCCCAACTATGCTTATTATTCTTTCGTGTGTGTGCGCTTTTTTCGCTATATCTATAATCTCTTTATTGGTTTTCTTTTACCTTTGTTGTCATAAATATAATCTCAACTACTAGTATGTAACCTCAATTAAAAAATGATCCATACTAATTAATATATTATAATTAATATATGCGTATCGTTATGGGACTGATTGTTTGGGTGTTTTTTTATTTTGAATATAGGCAAACACAGGTGAATTTCTTCAATGTTAATTCTTAAACGATATGAAATAGCGAAAAATACTCAAAGGAGTCACGAGGGCGATTTTGGTCAAAACTAAATTAGTATTATTAAATTTTTGACAATTCAATTATCCTAGACAGGAATCGAATCGGCTGTTTGAGAGAAAAAAGAACAACCTGTACTACTTATTACACCAGTAGATATAATAGGATTTTTGTGAAAGAATGTTAAACAACTAAGTATAATCGCGATCCCTAGGTCCGTGCCACCGGGTGCCACCCACCCCTTGCACTCCAGTTAAAGACGGCCCCGAATATCAGTGTTGAAGTACCTAAAGGAAACTTGAGCGGCGCACTATATGACTCGTATACATGAGTTCAATAAATAACAAATATTTGCAATATTCCCTCATATATATTGGTTTACAGAGAATGGTTCGATGACAACTGCCGATCCAATTAAGGTACCATTTCAAAATATTAAAATAACATGGCTTTAAAGCTGCGTTGACACGATCATAGCTGCAGAGTATGCTAGGACTGAGTGCACTTGTACGAAACAATTTCATATGGAAGTAATACAGTAGGCGAATTACACCTATCTGAGCTCTTCGTATCGATCATTTCTTTTCAAGTAGGTTTACAAGGTTAGGCATAGAAGATTTCAGATTAGTTGATGCCAATCAATACATATACATAATATAATAAAACTACGTTTTAACGGTTTTAGGCGCGGTAATTTATTTGATTTTATTATTCTGACATTTCGGCCACTTTTCAGTAGCCGTGATCACGGTAGACAAAAAGTCAAGTGTCAATGAGTATTGTAAAAGTTTTATTTAATTCATAATAATTTATTACTTGACTTGGGTTTGGGATCGTGAAAATTTGCATTCAAATTCTTAGTATAGTGTAGGTGCCCAGTAAAAAAGGATTTTTGAAAATTCAACCTCCAAGGGGGTGAAAAGGGGAATAAGAGTTTCTATTAAAAACAGTCCTTTTTAAAATAAGAATCCTATTCTATATATAAGAATATTATTATTGAAAAATATCTATATTATTTGTAATCAGTGTATAGTGTAATAAAAATAATTTAAACTTTTTATTAAACCTAAATCTGTTTGTGACATTCTCATGTTGTTTAGTTATCTATCTATGACCCACATATATAAATTACACCATCATAAATACTGCCAGTTCTCATTACATTTTCTACACATCACTTAACTCTGAATATTTGTTAGTCACGTGATGAACATTAATGTTTCTCGTTTTGCGACTGTTTCCTTCTACAAGATAAAATCGTGGTAATACGTATAAAAGATTCAGCGAAGATGTGGCTGTAATCACGTTTCGACCCACGTAATTGGATCATTTTTTAATTTATGAATACTTTTCCTTGGAGGCTTGACCCACGTTCCTGTTTATTGTTTAGTGCTATTGATTATTATTGATAGAATTTACGTAGGAAGCAATATAAGTGTAACATTCTTATTAAAACCTGAAATAGCTTTCCTCAAATGGATATTTATAAGATTATGTTATAATGGAAGTACAATATTAAGAATTTTATAAATAAACATAAATATATTACAGAGCAGGCTGTCAAACTTTGCAATGCTGCCTGTTCTGTTACTGTCAGAGAGACCAAACCGTTGCCTACCTTTAAGAACGCACTAGCAAAAGATTACTTTTCTTAAATAATAATTATGTCTAATTCTCATACTATACACTAATTAATATATTTCTTATAAATATGATTGTATATAATTTATAAAATATATAGTTTAGGTATGTCTGTTTAAGTTCTACCTAAAAATGTGCACCACCTGCATCGCCAGATTAAGTTAAATTATTGCTTAAGTTAGGTTGCCTGGAAGTGATTGCTTGATAAGGTCGCCTATCGTTTCTCCCAAGACAATTTTATAATTGTATATTTACTTGGTGGGCAATAAAGTGTTATCCTATCTTATTTTATCTAAATAAAACAAATCCATGACTTTAGAATGACACTATTAAAATAATATTTAAGACCAGGAAGCAATCAAGTTCAGTGTGATGAAAAATTTAGATTTATAGGGCCTTACTTATAATCGTTTAAACTGCTCAGCAACTGATTAATGCAAATCTAACCCATAAACTCCTATTTAATCGAATATTTTGGGTACAACCTACGTTAATTATTCAAATTTCGTTTATCTCTGCTCCTTTTAGGTAAACAACAGGTATTACACGTTTATAAGTGAAAAAAAGTTATTCATTGATTAGAGTCCGATACTGATTCTCTTACTTAAAAGATACCTAATAGTTTCTTAACGATTTTATTATAAGTAAGGTCGATAATGTACACTGGTACGTTCATTGTTATACCCATTTTTTCTGGCAACCAGGCAGACGTTCCAGCTAATGGAAAGATGTTATAGTCGCCTGTAGACGTTTACGATACCAAGGCAAGACGAAAGCAACGCGTCGCCTCCCTTTAGAATGGGATAACGAAAATGTGAGGGGCAAGCAAAAGTCTCTCTCTATATATATATGTACAGTCGCGAAATGAAAATATTCGTTATCTTAAAGTCGACTTTTGCTTACAAGAGTATAAAAATATTATTTTCAAACAATTTAACATAGTTTTTTGTGAAATCGTCTGTTCTCTGACTTAGTTTGAAAAGGTAACGTGTGCTCGCGGAAAGTTAGATGAATCAACTTAAAAACTGGCGAACATTTTCATGCCACGACTGTATTAAAGCTACGCGTAGAGAATTAACCATTTAAGTTAACCACAAGTTATATTTTCTAATTGACTAGGAATATAACAAAATAAATGGGTGATGGCGCGATGCAAGCTTTGCGGTTCAGATTTAAGCGCAGCCAGGCGTAAGGAATGCTTGCGAACCATATTTCTCAGGAGAAAAGTTTTAGGAATTAAGAAAGCTGGCAAGTGAAATATATGACTAATCTTCTATTATGTCAGATTCAATAATGTCTTTATAGTTGTGTGTGTTTTAAATTATAGTTGTGCAATGGCGTGGCTGATGTTTACTTATCTATATTACAAACAACGCAAATATTGGCTAATTTCGTTACAAACCACATTTAATAAAGGGTCTATCTAGAACGTCCATAATGTTTGTAATATAGCTACAGGATCGTAAAAATATTTAGTCATAAATATAATTTTTTCAACTGTTTAACGAATCTTGTCTAGATAGATTTTCGTAAGTATTTTCTAAACTCTGTCACCAAGCATTTTTTTCAGAACATCTCACTCATAGCTCAAAAGTTATAATAGTCTTAATATCCAGAATAATTATGGACTAATATCTTACATGCCTACGTACACTGGAAATCGTTTGTAGTGAATTTGGCTGCACTTAGATCGAATTTTTAACAAACGCATACGCAGTCAAATATTGAGCAATTTCTTAGTGAATAATTAACTTTTTGTTTCAATTACATAGGTGTCGAGACAGGTAGAAACGGCGTGATAAATTTATACCTTGAGATAACCATATTAACGAGTAATTGAAAAAATTATAATTTTTGACCACCATAATGTGGCAACCTGTAATTAAGTCTGCACTTAGACTAAGAACGTGTAATAATATAAACAGATGTATGTATTAGTGTAAGACTTGTTGGTTGTGCTTAATAAATTTAGAAAAAGAAACTGATATGTCCGCCTTTCGCCACCCTGGGCAAATTTAGTATGTATACCGTCCGTTCTCTTGAACAGGGGAGGTCTCAACTCAGCAATGGGAAGGGTTTGACCTAATATTATTATTATGTTACATTATAGGTACCTAACACTGCATATCTCAGTTATACAGATTCACACGCAAGACTACGGAAATACTTCGCTTTCGTAATGACCTGGTCACGTACTAAATTGTAGAGAACTTCCTTTTATGTTAATTTATAACTAAATAATATAAAAATAAACGTGACTTCCAGTCCTTTATTAGAAAATTAAAGAACAATTATTAAATTATTGGTGTGATAAGTTATATTTAAAAATACAGAGTTATAAAAGATCAAAGCACTAACTGTAACAAACGATTTTGTTAATTTATTATATGGAAAACTTTTCATTATTACTTTCTCTAAAAAAATGACACCATAGATTAACTGTTGTGAACATTTCTTTTTGCAATAAAAAAGTCTTGTTTGCTTCATCTTTGTCTGTTTATATCTTATCACTAATGGAATAGATGATGATGATGAGACTAATGCACCTAAAGTTTGCAAGAAAATGCAATATATGAATGAAGATTCTGTCTAAACCGTGGTAGCTTATTAGTTAGCGTGATCGCATTCTAAACTCAAAAAACGCTGGTTAAAATCTTGACCGGATAGTATGCATCACTTAGGCAGTTTTCTGACCTAAAGTTCCTAATTAGTATTGTATTACCACATTCCAACGGTTAAGGAAAACATTGTGGTAACTGACATGTCAAAATCCGTCTTGAACAAGCGTGGATTTAATAACAGCCCATAGACGTCCCACTGTTGCACTGTAATCAATATTTTATGCCAATATCGGTTACAGCAACCAATGTGTATTGTGAACATTACAGATCGAATCTCTGTGCCTTTTCTGTGATTTCATGTGGCATAAGAGACAAGTCAAAACGCCGCAATATTATTTAGAACTAGGACATACCCGCGATTTCATCCACGCGTAACCTGAAATTCCCGCGGGATTCCCGGAACACAAAGTGTCGCAGCATTTAGAAAAGAATGTAAGCTATCGTTTTAGTGAAAACTGGGTTGGAATCAATAATTTTTTATACACCCGAATAACTACAAACCGCTCTGGGAAAACGCCCGCGGGTTTTCCGGTATAAAAAAAAACACAAATTTTATTACATTAAATTTAATATTGATCAGTGAAAAAATCACATTGGAATTCGATTTTTTAAATGTGATCAACTGGTGAACAAGCAGACAAGAAATCTAAAATAAATTGTATCATGTTCTCCATCGTTTATATAGTGTATTCCAGTTGTTTTTTAAAAATATCTTTAATATACAGACACGGCATTTTGCGAGTTTTATAATATTATTGATTTAAGGACCATTTACATGGAGAGAGTTTATCGCACGTTTTGGGGCGAGAAGTCGTATAATGTATATAATAATAATGTATTTTCGTAAGCGATTAATTGCATTGATATGTTTACATAGAACCAAAAAACAAAAAATCTCCTACGAGCATGTCATTCGATAATAGTAAGATAATTATCACCAAGAGTTTTGTTTTCACTACAACACCTATAGCATTGTGATATTTGCCTACAATTTCTCGACTTGTCTAAAGTAGAACTCGTATGGCGTATTTTCAAGTTCACGTGAGTATCGTACAAATCAGTTTGAATCGCACAGAAACGTCAATATTCAATGACAAGGCGATTAATACCCTTCCACGTACGGTATCGTCGTATGTTTAGTTTAACACAATTTTTTTCCTGCTTTCGACAATCGTATCTTCGAGGCAAGAAATTCTCTTCATGTAAATGGCTCTTTAGTCTAAAAATTACCCGTTTACCTTCTCGGGTGTGTCAACACTTTTGACAAAAGTACTATCTACATCGTTTGTCGTTGTGTACAATGACGCGCACAAAATATTCACGCTTTTAATAGACAACTCTAGATTCTGAGTGCTCTTCATTCACCATAATAGAAACCAATTTTAGATTTGATAACCCATCTAACATATATTTCAACGTATCTACAAAAAAATTGGTATGTGTATAGTCTTTATTATTTAAATTCTGTAGCGAATACGTTCCATGCGAAAAAATATTAAAACAGAAGCTAGTAGCTTGTTTCAATGTTGCGGAAAAAGTGGAGTAATATCCACTGGATGGGCGACCGCGGCGCAGATTGTGCGTTAGGCTGAAATAAAATATTAAAAGAGAGCACGAATCCCCGGTTAACTAAACAAAGTAAAGGAAACCTCTCAAGTGTTTCATTCCATCCAACAGGTTTGGTTCGCCATAGATACATTTGTGTACACGTGTTTTTAGTTACTCAGAATATTAAAGCCGCGGTATTTCTTTCAACTTTTTCTAAGTGTTTTGAATTGATATCTATCATGTAAATTAAATGTTATTCAATACGAATCAAGAATAAGAATTTACGACCTGATGTTGAGTGATGACGTAGTTTTGGATCGAGCACACTTACCTAGCTACGTACTTATTTACTCGTGACTTGGAGATAGATACTAGATTGTATTTGTTAGGAAAAACAGACTCCGGCAAATTATTCCATTCTTCTGAAGCGCGTACCAGAAAAGTCTTAAGTTTTTGCAACATTTGAATGTTCTTGTCTAAGCAATATGTGTTCTAAATAATAAGGCGTCAAAAAGCTAGCAAAGGATGCCCTGTGGAGCAATCTAGTTAGGCCTGGAATACACATGCTACTAGAAAAGCATGCTTGTTTGCTACTAGGTAGTATGCTCATTTATAGCATGCTCTCCAAGTGTGTACATTTGCTCATGAGAGCACAGACCTCAGAAGCATACTTATTGCTAGCATGCTTCTTTCTAGCACGTGTGAGATACACATGCTCATATTCAGCATTCAAAATGGACGTTTCTTTACGGAATGAATTAAATCTTATACTAATATATAAAGCTAAAGAGTTTGTTTGTTAGTTGTTTGTTTGAACGCGCTAATCTCAGGGACTACTGGTCTGATTTGAAAAATTCTTTCAGTATTAGATAGCTCATTTATCCAGGAAGGCTATAAGTTATATATCATCACGCTAAGACCAACAGGAGCGGAGCAGCAATAAAGGGTGTTTCAAAATCGGGGTTTTTTTTTTACTATTCCACGCGGACGAAGTCGCGGGCAGAAGCTAGTTCAGTTATATTATTACTTTCAATACATATAAAAAGAAACTTATAACGAAAGATAACAATAGACGAAGGTGTGTGTGTGTGATGTATGTATGTTATGTATGTGTGTGTATGTACGATGCATGGATCTTAAATTTTTAATTTTTGTTTTAACATGGGGGTTAAATTATCATCGTTCATCGATTCTAATAAACTTTGGTATGCATTTTCTCTCGAAATTTAATTTTTGTATTGTGGTGAGCGTACATTCCATAAACACTCATAATTTCGGTACTGAAATATAAAAGTTGTTGTATGCTATTAAGTAGCATCTGCTCGAAACTAGCATGCTTATGTGCTACTACGTAGCATGTGTATTCCAGGTTTTATGTAGATACTGCTAGAGTTACGTTTAGGCGATTTTTATGTTATTTATAACTATCTTTTACCCGCGTCTGCTGTGGGTGGTTATTTATAATAGTTGAAATGTAGGTACTTTTGAATAAAGTGTTGCAAACGACCTAACGTTGTTTCAATACATATAATGGTGGCAGCGGTGATTTTAAAGTAAACATTATTATGATCGAATTTGTAAGTCATTACCTGAGATAATCTCGGCGATGACGTCGTAATGTACGAAACTAACAACCGACGAATCCGAGCAAAAGTTTTAGACAAAGCGTCAACTTCGCGTTCATATTTCGTAAAAACCAGAAAGAGTATATGTCGTCGTAATCGCCGGCACTTGTTAAAAACAACGCCTGTTGCTGAACAAGAGACATAAATTAATAATAGCAGGGTACAGAAGAAGTTTGATGGCGAGGACGATATGTTCGTTTCGGGTGAGGAGGATGAAGAATATGCGCCTTCAGTCAACGTGTCTGTTGATGAACCATATTAGCTACCCTGCACTCGGAACAGAACAAAAAAACATAGTTAAATAAGTATAAGTGTAATTGGTATAATATATATTTAGGATATAAGTTTTTACTTTTTATTTTTAGGGGAAGATTTTGTGGATGGTTATTTATAATAGTTAAAATGTAGGTACTTTTGAATAAAGAGTTGCAAACGAACTATTGTTGTTTCAATACATAACAGCGTCTTTGTTTCTTTTAGTATAGATTTTGTTAATAAATTCAAATTTTTTCATTCTTTTGGAAACAGTAGATATTTTTTTCAGAATGAAAAGAGCCATGTGCCGCCTTGAACAAACACATTGTCATGGCAAACTAACAAAAATGAAATCATTTTTGCATTTTAGTCATTTATCTATCTATACATATAATAAAATTATAGAGGTCAAATTTCTGTACAATGAAAAAAAATACTAAAAACCGAGTCAGGGGGATGTAAGAAGTGAAATAGAACTAATTTAGATTTTTTTCTTTCTCTGTTTGTCGGCTTGTCTGTTTGTACCGGCTAATCTCCGAAACGACTGGACCGATTTACATGAAATTTTGTATGGTGATAGCTCATATCCCTGGTGTTGACCAGGGATATGAGCTATCACCGTACAAAATTAAAATACTTTTGATCCCGAAAAATTGAAGATAAGTTTGTTTATTTGTTTGTTTGCTTGAACGCGCTAGTCTCGGGAACTACTGGTCTGATTTGAAAAAAAATCAGTGTTAGATACCCCATTTGTCGAGAAAGGTTATTATAGGCTATAAACCATCACGCTAAGAGTAATAGGAGCGGAGCACCAATGAAGTATGTTTCAAAATCGCGGGATATTTTTAACTTACTTTTTTTTAAACTATTTCACGCGAACGAAGTCGTGGGCAGAAGCTAGTTTTAATAATATAGAATATTTTATTTTGGGTGGGGCTTCATCTGGGATAGTATTAAATATTTAGGCCGTTTTACGTAGATTTAAGAAGTTATTTCGAGATATCACATTGTTAATCACGTTAAATATTGTCGGATAACGTATGTACTATGTACATTATTGTAGCTATGCCTTAACGGCCGCTTTTTACCGCTTTAAATAAAATTTAGAGCAATAGTTAATAAATGTCTAATCACTGGGAAAATAAAATGCACATTAGTATTATTATAGTCTTTTTATTAACAATAAAATGAATCATGTGCGATACATAATTGAATTTCCGATTTAAGATGCACAAGCCACCTGTTACTTTATAACTGCTAAACCGCATCTCTCAACCCGCCAATTAAATTATAATACTCAATGTGTATTAAAACTTACATCTCACAATATAAGTTAAAGGAACTGCACTTATAATAGCTATTACAAAATACATTCTGTTTGAAAAGAGCTTACCGATCGAGCCAAACTTTCATTTCACTTTGAAGTTGTAACAAGTACCGCCTTTGTGGCAAAAACAATTTATGTTCTACAAGAATAGGATTGAGAATGGATTTACTTAGATTTATATGCTTAGAAATAATAAACTTTATTTTTTAAATAAATTTTATGTATTTTTATACAATACGTAGAAGATACATTTGTAAATTCAACAAACAAAAATACACCATATACATCGTCAGACTAAGCAATTATGTTATGAACAACATATGAAAAGGTTCAGTTTTCCGATGAAGGCATCGGAAAACTTACGAATAGAATCCAATATCAATCAGACCTATGTGAATCAAAGATAGTTCGTTTATGTAATTGACCCTACCGGGAATCGAACACGAGCCTTCAGAGTGCAATAATCTTAATAGTTAAAGCTGAGAATGCGACATCATAGACACTGTCTATAATGCTAAGCATTACAGAAAACATGTTTGTTTTTAAGTGGTAAAGTTTACTTCTTTCTATATAACTTATTTCAAATAAACGTGCATGTATGAAGAGGTTAATGAAAGTAGGTGAAGCGAAAGTTGTTTGCCAGGATCATCGCAAGTGGAGATCCATAGTCTCTGCCTACCCCCAAGGGAAACAGTCGAGATATTATGTATGTATGTATATATCATAGTACTCAATGATACATTATTAATTTCAACCGACAATGTAATTTGATGTATTTCCGTAGTCTAGCAGTATAAGCATTGGCCTCAAGCTCTTTCGAACTTTTCGATTCCCGAGAGGGTAAATTTCATGAACAAACTTTCCATTATTTGCTCTGCTCTGGGTTTCTTAACTAACTCGGTAACTTAAATCGGCTCTGGAATTGTTTAATATAAACTGTTACCACAAACGTAACTTGCTAGTTTGGGAATATATCCGGACTGCCCATTTACTATTTTTTTACTGGCTACATGTTTGGGTCATTCATTCGTTTGTTAAGAAAGACATGAACTGAAAATTAGCGTTGCGTCATCTCTTGTCGCAGCATAACGCTCAGTTCTAGCCTAATTGCCGTGAAACGGATGTACGTTTTTCTTTGTCTTTTTTATAATTATGTATTTATGCATTAAATGTAAAATGTATAGTTATTTAATCGTATTTTCCTTTCAATGTGTATATACATTTGCGACAGTAAACATATTTTCTTTCTTTCCTTCTTTCATACATAATTATGACACATTTCATCGTACTATAAACAAATAATAAAGCAACAATTTTTGGAATCGACCAATACTACTACTACTGATACTTCACATACGGGGTCCAGGATCACCTAATTCTGTGCTAATTTATCTATTTCAAAGACAAAAAATAGTTTAAGACCACTGTAGACAATCTGTTATCTATAAATTGTATAATAAACTCAAAATAATTGTTTATTTTGTTATTTTACTTTAGGTAAGTACAAGTGTAGAGGTGCCTAAAATTAAGTGATTATATTTTTGAAATTGATAAATGGCTTTATATGTTTTATATGTTTCAGAGAGAAACACTGCGTATATTGTTGTGGCCATGTTTCATAAATACATCGTCCAATAGAACAGCCCTGAGCCTTTGGCTAGCAGAGCTTTGTAATGGAATAGTTAATCTGTATGAAGATGGCTGCCAGAGAAGTACATTGTACTAACGTCGTGCATGTATTACGATTTCAAAGTAAACAAAACTTTGGCGACCGATGTATGTAGATACTAGTTGTCGATGCTTTCCAAAGAGTATCTATAATTAATTACTTTGAAAGAAGCCCTTGCATTTGTCTTTAACTATTGTTAAGTATTCAATTGTATAATGCATCTCTCTTATCATAATCAAGAAATATTCGAGAAGAAAAAATTATGGAATATTATAACAATAAATAAATATTTTATTTACAGTTATTTTTATCGTCTATCTATTATTATTTGAAGAGTCAAGAAAATAAAATGAAAGAATAATTTTGTGTGAATCAGCCCGTTTTTATAATGGCTAAATATAATGTAATTTCGAAGAAACCTATCTAAACAAGAATTAAACATGTTCAATTTTCATCATACAATTAATATCAATGTAAGTAATAAGTATGGTATATAGCAACAATTCATCTAGAATTCTAGAAGAAACACATTGATCTAAAGTAAATAATGGGATATAAAATTTTATCCTCCAGTTTGATCCACCAATGAGACCTGTAGAATAAAAAGGGCCTCATATTATATTCATACATTTGGATTTTCCAATACGAACCGGCCCTTAATGATTAGAAAAAGGGGAAAGAAAATAGGAAGATTTTTTCGTATGTTTTCGCTACTGTTGAAGCTAATTAAAACGTACGTCTTAGCGCCATAAAGCACGAATTTAATTTAATATTTTCCTTGAAATTATAGTTTCTGTGATCTGATATATAGGCTATATAATAAATCAAAAAATATTTCCCAAAAATTATTAAAAATTGCTTTCTTTTTGTATTTTTTTAAATTATGATAGCAGCGGTGTATGTGAGATCAGTGTGTTTTTTCAGAAATTTTTGTATGAAAACCAAATGACAATTAATCCTTACAATACGTTCCTACCTTCCAAAATTCATTTCTGTCAACTTCTGCTTTCAAAACAAATGAGTGTCAATGAAAACAGCTTATAAACACGTATCATAGATATTAGAATAAGTATTTACAATTTTCTTAGAGTTGAATTATAATATTATATTATTTCACGTTTTGGTACCATTTTATGTCGATTACAACTATTAATTAATTAATAGGATAATAAAATAAACATCGTAGAAACAAATGCTATTTAATAATGATAACATTATAAAATTCATTGTTCCATATGTTGTTAATGTTAAATAACGAGTTTTAAACCAATATAGGTTAATATAAAAAGAATGACTGTAATGTATGTATTATAATGGTCAATATATTTTACATTAAAACATTTTAACTACTTAATTCTTATTTGGCAGTTGATCGTTCATTACCAAACTGATATATTCACCAGTTTCAAGCTAATATACTTATCAATACGTAATGTATAAGTAATAATAAATTCAATATAAGTATAACAAATTACAACATACTATTACTCGATTTTTAAAACGATTGCTACTATTTCATATTTTTTAGAAATATTTTCAAGAATGCTAATATTGTAATAAATTTTATGACAATAACGTAGTGCTTCGTGAAGGGGTCCATATCAACATAACATTGTAAAAATGGGTCACATTAATCATTTACGTCTTCCTGGATATTATAATAATTAAAGCTCAAATTTAATGGATAGGAAATTATCCATTCTCCTCTATTTGTGTGTTAACATAAAAACTTACTCATTATACACACAGCACATTTGGCTTATTATTTGGCATTCAGTACCAACACTGATTATGACATACACGTTGTCCTTTGTGTATTATATTCCAAAAATGAAACATTTCACCCTTAGCAATTATACAACTAAATGAAACACTTAATTCGTAAAACTGATAGCCCACACGTGGTTCAATATGTAATATAATGAAAGTCCCTTACTATCGACCAGAGTTAAACTGTTATCGGATGAACATATCAAAAAGCATAGAAATTCATTTAGAACTTGCGTAATGTTAAATTAGAGATTAAATCGTTAGAAACATAAAGTGAACCATATCGAGTTCAGACAACACACGCAGTGGACGCACACGATGCGTCAAGATCCACGCACTCAATGCACTCTTAACACCTCGATGTACCTATACGATTCATTAATTTAAGATAATATTGTCTCGGCAAAATCTCACTCCACGACACTCGTCAAATATCAGCGAGTCGTATATACTACGTATATATAAATTTGATAAAGTTAATTCGTATTTAAATATTCCATAATTATATTTTACACATAAAAACACTAGGTCTCATCGTACATTTGAGATCACAGAGAACACCGGGGTCCTAGGATTGGCACACGCGAGTCTGGGACGCTGAGCACGCGAAGAAGGATCGAGATGTAGACAAATGCTGGTCTGATTAGACGCAGCATTATAAGGTATTCAGACAGGCTCAGTAGACGGCGGAGAGCCGCAGCACCGGCAACGGTGGCAGCGGCCGCGGGGGTGACGGCGAGGCGCGCCGTTAAATGATGCTCTCCCGATTGCGCTCGTTGTCCTCCTGGGAGCTTAGGGAGCTGCCGCCACAGATCTGCATCTCAATTTCTTGGAGCCTAATTAAAGTAGAACATCAGTGTTAGATATATTTTGGAAAAATTACGGTTGATATATAAAGACTCTTATTATTTTCCGTAAGTAATTTTACCCGTGTAGAAACGGAGGTAGTTGTAATAGGTGAACAACCCACTATCAGAAGATAGGGTTATTCTGAGGCCCCTAGCCAACAGTATGTCGCCATAACAACCTTTAGTGTTCAGGCATCAGTGGCCAGGTACAAGTCCCCCCTCGAGACCGACAGCAGGTTGACATTATCTTTATGCGACGGTAACCATTTTCAATCCTATGGGCCATCAATTTGTCTGCTGTTTTCACAAAAACGGAACGTTTACAAACATGATGTTCATTCTTCTTTCTCTCTCTTTTCGGTCTATATTTGTCATAGACATATTTCTACACATTACTTAGTTTAAATAAATGAAATTTGACAAAAAATACATAATGTTATTTTGAATAAAAAAAGAGAAAGAAAGAAGAGGAAGAGAAGAAGAGGCCTTACCGCTCATTGCGAACTCTTCCAGGCAATATTAATACTATATATTTTACTAAAATACTAGAAAGTGTTTTTTAGTCAACGTAAGGTAATGAGATATTCGGTTCCAAAACTGTAAAAGTGTGTTCCTCCTTAAAATTCAGGCTGATTAGAAATTGATAATTGATCTTATGCAAATGAACATTTTTAGTTGTATATTTTTAATAATATATTATATAGAACATCAAACATACCTTTGATCCACTTCCCACTGTTGTTGACTAAGCTTAGCGGACATCGCGGCGTTCTCTGTTTCTACAGTGTAAAGTCTCTCACGCAGGCGCTTGATCTCACATTCTAGTGCTTCGTGGGAATCAAGCAGCACACGAGGCGCTACGCTTACAGCGGCTACGCTACCGCCGCCCGCAGCGCTGCTACGTGCGCTACTCGCCAGCGACGCTACGGGAGATGCTACACGAAGAGGGCTTACTGACGAACTACAAAAAAGTAAACAGGAGTTTTTTATATAGTCAGGAATTACGAGAATTTATAATTTGTACATATTTTCTAATAAAATTAATCGACTTTAGTGATTTATTATTACAAATAATATAAAACTGATTGTTAAGATAGATATTACATATTAAAATGGTCATTGTGATTAGACTTTTAACTTTTTGTTTGATAGCATAAAATAAAAACTTCACAGTGTTACTAGTACACAACGTGAGAATAACAAAAGTTCATAATTAAAAGTAGTTCAGGCTGATTCAATAGTAGACAAAGGGCCTTGAAGTAAAAGTTCACCTATAAAGCTGGTCCCGGTAGGAAGGCGGGTGTGAGGAGTGTATGGGGGCAGGCGCGGGCGCGGGCGGCAGTTGCATCTCCTCAATGGGCACGCGCCCGCTGGTTTCCACGAGGCCCGGCGTTGACTGGCATCGACCCATCGCCACTGCAACACAACCCACTCTTTCCATAGGAGGATTTCACAGTCAAATCCACTGGCACACTGTTTATCCTTTTGGAGATAGTTAAATTAGTGACTTACACAACTCACTTATGGATGAGATAAATCAGAGTACCTACATACTTCCTTTTTCCTACCTCATATACAACGTCACAAATTCCTTGATTTTGTATGGATGTATTGCGCTTTGACGTTATAATTATAATAAGTCAAATAAATCATTTAAAAAGGAACGGAATTTATTTCATTATTTTTTTTAAGTAAATTGATAACAATATATTTAATAGTACGCTCTTTTTAAATGTATTTTAAAATCTGAACAGTACCCTATTGCTTCTATTACCTAAATGATTTATGTGTCACGGTAGCCACATTAGGACGGAACTCCCTGTTAGAGAAATCTTATGTTAATAACGTATGTGGCCAAACATATTATAACTTTGTCATATATCTGAATATTACAAAATTAAAGTTAAAAATAAATTAATCTTTATAGTTAAAAAGTACATAATTGGCCTTATCTAATAACAGTGGAAGGTCAGTCCAATTTAAAAAAAAATCGATATCGTCCCTCTTGTCTAAAAATGGGGAAGTCCAAAACCAGCAGTAGAGAGAACGCTTATAAACCGATTCTGAATTCATAACATACAATCGGCTCAGCAATTACAAACATCTACACAAACATCTAACAAGTTAATGTACTCGCCTGTACAGTTATAGGAGAGTTAAACTCATAGACAGATAGATACCTTTCTCTAGCGGCGCTTTCTTGTATTTCTCAAGTCTCTTGACCGCGATAGCTTCGAGGCGTACTCTGGCAGCGGGGTATTCCTTCAGCACGTCCCACATGTCCTTCTTGCTGAGCACGAACAGGTCCGAATACCCGACGGAGCGCACCGACGCTGTCCGGCGGTTGCCTGCCGACGTGTCATCCACACACTCCGTGCCGACCGGTGTCCGGTCTAATATCCTCTTACAACCTGTTCTGGTCTGCGTTCGTACTTACTCAATTGAAACAAGTTTCCACACCAGAACAGCTAGTAAGGACAGCCATAGATAAATTGACCGAAACACCGTGGGCAAGGTAAACATTTAAATGGTGTTTTAATCAAGAATGTAAAGTACAAATAGGAGCTAAATAGATTAAGCGATTTAAGAAAAATAGTTCATATTTACTCCCTTAAAATTCATACAACAGGGATGGGTTACGAGTACCAATCTGGAGCAATAACACGTTCACAATTCAAAAATCATAAGAAACCGACAGTAAAATAACTATAAGAAGCCATTTCTATAGGATTTTTGATGTGCTTCATACAAAGACAAAGCTTAAGATAGTCAAAATGTAGTATATTAAAATTAGTAAGTATTAATAGAATAATCATAACACCCGTAAAATAAACTAAGCGCTTCTACCTCTGAACTGCGTAGGATCTTAAAGTTAGAATTGAAAAGAAAATAATTTTGGAACGTAGCTGACAGTATCACGCAAATTCTTAAACACGTAAACGAGTAATACTTATTAATAGGAGAATTCATGCACCAAGAGGTCACGCCAAATATAAAACATGAGGTGGGGTATTGGGGAGGATGCAAAGCGATCGGGGACACTGCCTTCAATACAACCAAAGGAGATAAAAATCAAATCAATAAGAACATGTCACAAAACGCTACGAATCCTAGAAGAGGATCTAACAAGAAGCCACTTAAATCTGAAACTATAAAAATTAAGAAAGTAAAGCTTACCATACAACAATCGTTAGGTCGTCGTTTGAAGTATGAATATGAAAAGGAAATTCATTTCAAGAGAATAGAAAATAATTGAAATAATAATCTAACGACTTAAATACTTCAAAAATTAATAAAATGTAAAGCATTCCCCTAGACAATGCAACATCAACCGGTTAACGCTCATTGCCGCCACTTGTGATGTTACGAGCATGACGGTGAAACCATTTACGCATATTAATCAACGTGTGAACGGCGAGGAATTGGGGCCATGAGAAGCGTTAACGCGGCCGTGTTGAGGACTGATGTCGCTTAACCTGTTGGTAGCGTCGTGGCCGCTCCCTCGGCCTGATTGCAGCGTCTCCTCGAAACGTTTGCTTTACAAAACTTTTCAAGAAATAACTAAATATAAGAATAATGGCGTGGCGTCTCGGGCCGTGGCGATATTTACCAAGTTGTTTACCTGCCGTGCCCATGTTCAGAATGGAAATTTCGCCAAAATAAGAACCCGCTTTGAGTGTTGCCAGCACAGTCTTTCCGTTGTCACCTACAACCTGCAGCTTCCCTCTATTTACTATGTACATTTCCTTGCCAACTTCACCTATGAAGGTAGAAAGGGACTCCAGGTTAAACCAATATAAATATTTGATAAGTATAATAAGCTTAGATATTATGAATGCAAAGCACACCTTTCCTACAAATATAATCGCCGGGTGAAAAAAGGACCGGCCTTAACCGCAAAACCAGCTCACACAGGAAACCTGCTTCCGTGTTTTGAAATATCTCCACCCTAAAACAAAGCAACTTTGTGAAAATAAAAACCAAAACGTTAAATTACGTTATGAAAATTAGTAGGTATTACTCGAAAATTCGCAAATATATCACAATAGTGTATATTCATGCGTTGTCTGTCAATATGTAACATGATTAATGATTAAAATTACACGTAACGCATTATTACATTCTCGCCACATCTACGTGAAACGGCCTATAACTGTAACATTATCCCAGAATCCAGATGAGGCCCTATCTTTACAGAAACCAACTACTAATGTAAGATAAAATATTATTGTTTGCATACATACATATTATTTTTAAAAGATTATTTGTTTACTGTAATTCGCAATACTTTTCAAAGTTAAGATTGTAGAAAATGAAATGACATTTGAATAAATAATTAATTGCTTATTATTTCATACTAAACATACATGTATGAGTTATAACGGTGTAGCCATTTAGGCAGAAATGGAAAATTTATGAAATCCAGATAATATGTGGAGAGACTTGTGATCACCGGGAAAGTCGAAGGCAAGAGACCTCGCGGTAAATCTCCAAATAGGTGGGTTGATCAGATTGCTGACCAGCTCGATACTTCAATAAGTTCGATCTTCCACCGTGCTCGGAACCGATCTCGGTGGAAGAGAGCAATTAATTGTTCTCTGCCACCAAAGTCACGAACCTCAGCAGTGAGAGAACTACTTATAAGAAGAATGAAATCGTTATATTCATCCGCCCGTTAGTCCCCATCTCTATGTCACTCTTTTTTTCCGAAACTATTTGTGTATTTTATTTTATTATGAGTTCAGCAGACAGGCAGACGGCCCGCCTGATGGAAAGCGGTTACCATCGCCTATAGACATTTGTAACACCAAAGGTGCTATAAATGCGCTGCTGCTCTCTTAAGGGAGACTGGAAACCTGTCCACTAATGCCGGACCACAAAAAGTTGTTATGGCGGCATATTATAGACCAGTTGTGATAGCCATGTAGATGGACAAATACCCTACGGAATGGGTGTGGGATGTTTTGTCGCCTCTTACGACAGGCCGCCCGGCCGCAGTATATTGTATTCTTTCTCCGTTCCTGCAAGGATATGCCGTATGTAGCTATATTGACGAAATAAATATATTTCAAAACGCGAAATAGCCTCAATTTAAAGTGTACCTGTATAAGCACTTAAAATTGGGTGTAAGCGGTATTTTTTCAGAACAACAAAAATTTCGGAAGCGTCGTTCTACGGCAGAAATTCACGGATCGTATAAACGCACACTTATGCATAATTCATGGACGTAAAAAGCGAATGTTTCTCTTTTTAATTATACATCACAGAATATTAAGCTTGAACTGCCTGCTGCGTTAATGTGGATTGGCGGATATAATCTGCATAAATATACGTCACTTTTCGCTATAAAAATACAAATTAATTGATTTATTTGCATAAAAAAATTTATTGCACGAGTTCTGCAGACAGGCAGACGGCCCACCTGATGGAAAGCGGTTACCATCGCCTATGTACACTTGCAACACCCAGTGTGCTACAAATGTGTGTACTACAAATGTGTGTGTGTGTGTGTGTGTGTTTTATATATACAACCACATGAATAAAAAAGTGTTTGATAAGTCGTCTGTAATTAATTATTCAGTACAAACTACTATGAATCTTCAAACATACCGAAAGACGAAAACTGTAAAGCAATTCGTCAGTAATAAAGGCGCTCTATTAATTAATTATCCATTCGTACTATGAATCCGTTCAAGAGTTCGGTACTGAATGTACAAAGTGAAATTTTCTAGATAGCTATTATCTGTTGATATATACCAATGATTTAAATTGAGTTGTCTGTCTATTATTTCAAAATAAATACTCAAAAGTGAAATTATTATTAATTAGTCTCCGAATAGGATCAACGGATTTCAATGACATTTTTAGGGATTAAAACAGGATTTTTACTGTTGTTATAACGAATAAAGAAATACCTGAAACAACCTTCCCACATATTATAAATTCAGATATGTACTATAATCGAATACCTACGATAACAATGTTCATTCTTGTATTATGTAAAATAATCATCACTAATTATATCTTTATATATCATCTTACAAAAAAATATTTCGGAAACGAACGACCACATAAACACAGAAGAAAATAAAAAAGCAGGTGGATAATTTTGTTTTCAATTACCAAATCCCAACTCAAATTAAATCAAAGGTTAAGACGTCCGGGCGTTTCGGCGCCCCCGCCAAATTGCACGATCCACCGGCAACTTCATTATAATCCCAGTTTAGTTGCGGCAGTCCTTTGTCATTGTCGCTAACAAAATCAAGTACCTTCGAATAAAATCTATTTACAAGTAAAACTATCCAAGCTCTGCAAAAAAATGGAAATACTATTTTAATCACAATTTTTTTATGTTTGCAATGCAAACTTTGCATGTAAACAAACTGATATACGGTTCACCTAATATTTAGTGATTACCGTCACCTATGAATATGCACATTTTACAGACTGTTTATCGCTTATTTGAAAAGAACCATATGACAACGCTCTGTTAAAATCGCAAAAAATACATTTTTTAAAATTATATTCTAATGTACGTACCTATCACTTGTTTTCAAATACTTACAAAAAGCCCTAACGTTTAGATTCAGGCCACAATTTTATAAAAATTTAAAACATTCCAGATATTATGTACCTATATGTAATAAGAATCTATTTTTACCTTTTCAGAGTATCCAAATGTACATTGATAGCTATCTCCGCCTTCAGCTTATCTGGTAGACACGAAACTGCTTTCTCTTCATCCGAACACTTCTGAGTTAGCCACAAGTAGTCGAACCACTTGATGACTTTTACTTGCAAGTGTGTCGGCACTCGACGCATACGCATGTACGTTTTCACACCATCCAATTTCGCTGTAACAAATTTTTCTTTTAAGTTTCTTTCAAATAAAAACAAAATACCCATGTAAGTAAATTAAAATATTAAAATTCTATAATTCGTATTTTTTCAAATTTTATTTTATATAAAAACGGTTTTCACTTTTATTTTTTCTTTCTTTTTTTTCTTTTACCTTTATATAATCATTTTGGACGGACTAAGTATAGATTTTTCTTCTATACTCTTGGAGTAATATAGTTATAAGTCCGTCTAATCAATTTTGAATTAGTAATCGATTTGACATTCTCTAATCTGTATATTAATACGTGAAGTAAAAACAAAAACTTTCTATCCCTTTTTACGAAAATTGCGCTGACGGAGGAGTATGAAATTTCGCACACTTATTATAGTTTATATAGAGAAGGAGTGCAGAATACTAATATTTTTTTTAATACGCATAAAATACATTATTCAATTTAAAAAAAACATTAAACACACTACCATGTATTTGACACACACACGCATATATACTCCTTTGTGTAGCCTTGGCAAAATCTGTGATTATAGAAGTATATAGTCTTTGAGAACAGAAACTTAATAATGTTCAAACTTATAATTTGAATTGATTATTATGGTTGAATTTCGACCACGGGTAACCACTAGTTACTATTAATGCATAAATCTAATGGCGTGGATTCGAAACCTTGCCGGCAACAAGGTACCACTTAGGCAGTCCTTTTAACCTTATGTGCATATTGTTACAATTGTCAAGTGCTAACGGTGCTAAAAATAGGAAGGCCTGAGCCCAACAGTGGGACGGTTCGGACTGATATTATTATTATGTAGTCGCATATAGAATACACCTTTCCTACAAAACTTCGTCTACATAATTATAGATGATATATACTAATAACTAGAACTGTTAAATTAATTAATAATGTAATAAAATAATCATTAATTAATTGAATTTATAAATTATTGTAAGTATGTATATTTAAATTGTTCAGTCCTATCTTTTTTCTGCTCCTGCCTACATTGCCAAATTAGTTAAGAATGTTTTTTAAGCTACATTGCCTGGAAAATATCGTTTTTAGCGATAAAGCCGCGTGTTGTTTTGCCAAGGAGTATTGTTCTGCATTTTGTTTTTGTAATTGTTTATTTTGGTGAGCAATAAAGTGTTATCTAATCTACTGCTAAGTAAATTTTAGATTAAGGGTTATATCAGGTTAAACGCTTTTTTAAATTTCCGTAGCCAAATGAAGCAGCGGTTACCTTTAACGTAATCCTTCATTGTATGTCAACTCACAAGTACTTGGCCGATTATATTTAAACTTGATTATTCTATTACTTTAGTCATCCATAGGGTTTTCTTCAAAGAAAACCAAAAATATGATGAAGACATAGTATATCAAAAAAACTTAGTATTTAGTTACATTTATCAGCAACAAAACTGAACAACAACGCTACATTAAGTTACAAAGTTTCAAATGACAAAACAAGATGATTTAATTATGTTTTGTGTTACACTTAAACTCACCTGTCGTCTGACAACAAAGTTTAACCTATGTGGGAGGGAGGGAACCCGTGTGACAAGCGACAACTTAATGTTCACTAGAAATAATTACAATCTCGAGTTCACTAAACCGTTTAACATAAAGTTCTAGTTAAATTACACAACAACCTATCGAACGTTACACTCACGCTTAAAACATTGCATATAAGTTGATAAAGAGATAGATAAGTCTTTATTGTACACTAATACAAAAAATATATATACAGACTATAACTACCTATATCTGACTCTACTAGTATATCTGAAGGCTTCCAGACAACCCCAGGAATTAATTGAAATGATAATATTGGCGATGGTGGTTGCCAACCACCACCACCACCATTATTATTATTATTTTTTATTGCAAGAGTTCACCAGACAGGCAGACGACTCACTTGATGAAAAGCGGTTACCATCGCCTATGGACATTTGCAACTACAACTGCGCTGCTGCTCTCTTAACGGAGACTGGTACCTGGTCACTAATGCCGGTACACAACTTAAGGTTGTTATGGCGACATACTCTAGACCAGGGTTTGGTAGCCATCCAGTCGGGCAAATGCCCTACCACCTGACTGTGGGTTATTTTGTCGCCTCTTACGACAGGCCGCCCGGCCGCAGGAAATTGTATTCTTTCTCCGTTCCTGCACGGATAAGGAAAGTGTATTCTTTCTCCGTTCCTGCACGGATAATGTATCATTCATGCATCTTTATAACTTTAATTATTAAAAATTTCCACATCTTACTTAAAAAGCTGGTGGGCACGCGGGAGAAGTTGGAAGCTAATATTTCTCTACCTATTTATTGAATGTAATTAAAATTTGATTAAAAACATCGACCTGCTTTTTATACCGTTATTTGTTTAACCTCCAGTTAGTTATGTCAGTCTATTATTAAGTCTAAAGCAGAACATGTATTGGTATACACTCAAGCAAGCATAAAAATAAATAAACTGTACGGAAAGCAGCGAGAATAAACTAATACATATATGTATACAACACAGACCACCCAGCCACATTTTCCACCGAAAGTAGTTATTGCAGCATTGTAGCAGCGGGTTGTAAAAGGAAAACAAGAAACTGTTTAATAATTTAAAAGCTCAAGCTTCCATAAAACCTCCGGGTCTCAAAATTAAACAGAAGTTCTCGTTTAAAGGGATGATTGTTTACGAAAGAGCAACATCAACAATAAACGAATCTGGACAAAAACGTGAAAAGCTCTCGAGCCTTTGTTTTGTAGTATAACTTGTGCGCGGTGTTATTAGTGCGCCGACATTTCCAGTAATTTAATCTTCGTCAAACACGGACCGGGCGCTGGGAGCGAGAATGCGGTCACTAATCTGCGGAAACCGCTCCGCTCACGCCACGCCGCGCCGACGCGACGCAAGTACGCTAGACCCACTTCCATCCTCGAAAATTGACGTGCTCTATGCGGACATGCTACATTAGTTTTGCTGGTTACGCATTTTTGAGAGAGTGGGTAAAAGCAAAAATACATTTCTATCATAGCACTAGAATTTTCTGATGTCAGCTAGTACCTCTATTTTACTTAATCAGGTTTGTGAAGTGAAACTTCTTTACAATCATTGTTATTTGAAAATTGGTGAAACGAAAAAGCGACAAAAATATAGATCTATAGGCCTAATCCTATGTGAGAATGAGATTTATGTTTAATCATACACTATGCTCATACAGATAGAGTTGGAAATGTTTTGATGTTTTTCGTTAATAGGTACTCCAAATGTCGTGTTTTAAGCTTAAACACTTGTAATATAACGATATAATATATGAAATGTGATGATACGAAATTTAGAATCCCTCCGACCTCTTGTCAAACGTTATTTCACTTCTACTGCGTGTGAACTGTACACACCCACACACACAATTATTGTATATATAAATGTTCGGTGAAGAATTATCTGATGGTAAAAACATCGCTTTAAATCGTAGTAGTTAGTGGAAATACATTAAGGTCGTCGCGGAAAGCGATATCTTTATATATATAAATTACGTGTCACGTTGTCTGTCCGCAATGGACTCCTAAACTACTTAACCGATTTTAATCAAATTTGCACACCGTATGCAGTTTGATCCAACTTGAAAGATAGGATACTTTTTATACCGTTGGAACCGGTAGGTGGCGCTGAGATCAGGTTTTAGAATCCGCCTAACCACCGGGAGTGATTTTGTTATTCTGTGTTTGAGTGGGTTCCCCGGATGATTAAAATCCATTATTGGAACCGGTAAGTGGCGCTAGGATCGGGTCCTAGATTTTATTTTTCAGAGCAGGACAACGTCTGCCGGGGCCGCTAGTTGTTTTATACTATGTAAAGATAAATATTCCAATCACATTCAAGTTTGAAAATGAGTTTGTTTGCTTCTAAAATGTCACGAGCCTCACATTATATTTAAGCAGCGAGGCAACATTATTTCTTGAGATAACATCCTTTTCTTTCTTGCTTGCTTTTATTAATTTATATTTATATAATTTTATTTAAAAACCGATTACAAATGGACAATATATACTAAAATATACGTAGGTAAAAAATAATCTAAAAATAAATAATTTATAAATTTCCCTATTTAAACAAACCACATTTAATTATCTTCCCAACAGTTCCGATTGAACAAATCGATTCATTGATAACAAACCCCATCCATGCAAAAGAGGCAAATGGAATACGAAAGCGAATTGAGGAGCTGACTGCGTATACAATTCGACGACGGCACGCGTCTAACAATCTGAATATAAACTAGATACTTAGTACAGAAGTTACTGCACCCGATTGTTTACATTGTGACCACTTCGGTCTGTGTCTAGGACAATTTCTAACTTGGTATTAAATGCGAGTGATTACTCACCGCAATGCTACTAATTATTTAACTCAATATTTAAATACAAAGAACTAATAATGATCTTATTCATTAAAGTATATAGTATTTTTAAAAAGATATATTTAGATTATAAATAATCAAACATAACTGAAAAAATAGAAAGAGGAAAATGTATTTACAAAGATATAATTAGCGACCTTATCGCTAAAGAACGATTACTGCTATAGTTATTCAAAATATTTATTATTTTAATTATTTTATAAATAGCTGACGACACACATATAATCTTAAGCATCTACATATTTTATATTTAGATATTTTATTTTTTATTCATCTCTTGTAACACACGTCATCTTAAGTATTTAATTATTTACAAATAATATAAGTACCAAACAAATATCTAATGGTTAATGAAATATAATAATGCCAATGTTCTACAAATCAATTTTATCACCATGTATTTACTATAACCAATTATAAGAATATTATGTCTCTAACATTGTATTACGTTAGCTTCAAAAGAGGAATGAACGAATTTGTCATAATTTATATTTTTTATCACATTATATCTGATCTTATCGTGCGCATTCTTTTCGCCGCGAGGCGGGACTTTTCAGTAATTTTACTTCTCCGTATCGAACATTTCTTCCGGACTGTTTTATCAAAGACTTATTTACAGCTGTATTTGAATACCTAATCTTATGCTATACAACCTTTTATATTATGAGAAAAGTCTGTTTGTCACTGACATCTTACAAACACTTCTCAAAAGTTGGTAACTTTTCTTTGATGATTTTCTATGGTCGCATAGAAGTTATCTGTCAATGTATCTGACTCAATTACAACTTGGCTTAATGTTCAAATTTCATTGGATATATTATTTTTAGTGATATAATTCATTAAGACTTTTTTCCTTCTGTTGGTTTTGTTATCACAAAAAAAATATTTATTTTAATTATACATTTAATTATACATACATACATATTTAATTAGATACTGAATGCATGCATGCATGAACAAATTAACAGTTTTTTATGCAACAGTAATTATCTTTTTTTCATGATGTATTTAATGCTATGAATAACTTAAATCAGCCCTTAGTACACAATTTTAAAAGTAACGCGGATATTGATTGAATTACATATAACTGATTTTACAAAAACTTGTTTCTAAAACGATCACGATACTGACCAAATGAAGAGCGAACTAAGTAGACAAATAATGCCATTATACCGTGTGTTTACTAACAGCATAAACAGGTGAGAGGCAAGTTGTTCGAATATACTTTTAGTATTTGCATGACGTAAACATTGCTCACATATGGCTTAAATTTATCGTCTTGTAATATTTATACGATGCATGAATCGGGATATTAAGGAAGAAATAGGTTTGAATATATAACAGACATGACTTGCTGGTAATTCATTAGGAGAGTAAGCAACTGGCATATACACTCTTCAGTCGTAAATAACATTAATCCACCAAGCGCCTTGGAGAATACGAAAGTGCATTAATGGATTAGAAATAATATATACATTTATATACACACATTTATAGGCATATCTAAATGATTCCCATTTCAGACTGACTAAAGTAGTACCTAACTTTTTAGACAAACGTCGAAAGTAGAATAATCTGTTTCGGGCTTTGCTTAGTCGATTCTAGAAACGACTAAGGCAGTCTCGGTCAAAAGTCGATTCGTACTGCACTTGTTTTTCAAATGTTTTTTATTATATTTGCCAAAAAGAGAGTTCAGGCTTGTATACGTACTTAATTTGTAAATAGAGCATTTGGTATTCGCTGACAGCACACTTAGTACAGACGATGAAGGCTTCGGAAGTAAAGTTAGATGCATGCGTTGTACACAGACAGATAATATAAAAATAAATAAAAAAGGCTATTGAAGGTCTTCAAGCTCAGGCTAAAGTTATGAAACAAGTAACTGAACGAAAATTTCCGCCAACCGCGATTGGATAAACTGTAACCATACCTATTTCCAGCTTCCATAGAGCCAAGGGAGATGCTCCAAATGTTTTGGGTATCATACAAGATAAGACAGTTGATGGTTTATACAGAGTAGGGACGAAACACGGGAAAATAAATACCCTTTTTTGAGAAATCAGATACAAGAATGCTAAGAGAATTTTCTTAATTTCAAAGCTGTGCCCGACGTTTAGCTCTTTTCCCGACGTTTGTCTCTAAGAGAAATCAGTTCAAAACATTCTAAGTTCGGTTGCCAAGGTTTTACTATAAAATGCCACTGTAACAAAAATGCTCTTCGAAATTATGTAAATTATCAATAAAAAAATATTGTGCAATTCGAAATGGCATAACGGCATTACCGTTTTTTTTTAAAATTAGTGTCATCAATCCTAATTCAAAATAAGAATATAAAAATTTAATTTCTTTTTCACTTAAGTTAAGTAAGACATTTGACTGTCATAAAAAGTGTAATTAATTGCAAAAATTACGTGGGTGATCTACTAAAATGATCTTCTAAGGAAAAACTATCTATAAATGTGAAAATAATACTATGACAACAAACTTAAAGAAGTCATGCATACGAATATAAGTAAGCATAGAAGTGTAAAAGTAACATTTCATGGATATCTTCATGTTTGATCCTTCTTTGTGGCCTTGGGCAAGGTGTCAATTGACATTAAGTTTGATATGTATGTAAGTACTTTCGATAACAGGTATGAATGAACATAGTACCCATTTCACGCGTGAATAGGTATCTTCTACGTAAGCGTGCTCAATCCTAGACTGCGTCATCACTCAAGATCAGGTGAGACAGTGGTCAAACGCAAACCTATACTTCCATATAAAAAAATAAATAATCTTTATATCCAGAATAAGAAGGCCACGGGATAACGATTCAAATTTTTATAAAAATGTGCTAGTTTTTGTGCAATGTCAATTTAAAATATAAGTAAGCAAATCTACTACTATATTCAGGTGAAAAACTGCTAATACACACATGTGTTAGAAATATTCCCATCTAGCGGTCACATACAGAGACTACATTTCTGGACATCTCGTGAACCTTGTAATAGGAACGAGTTTATACAACCGATACTCTCTTATCTTAGCAAATACTTTAATCCTATCAATGAAAATATTTAAACGGTCTTTTATCGTTGTTTAATATCCAAATAAATTACTAAAATAAGTATAGTTAACAATTCATACACATAAATAGAACACACATACGAGTATAGCTGGGCTTTGTGAAGACACATAATACCTAATAGGTCGATGATGGAGTACTTTGACAGCCATGTAAAGTAAAGGAGAATAATTGAGAAAGCAGATCCTGGCAATAGCCCAGAAAACCCTGGCGGATTACTTGGCCTGGGGCACTAAAGAGTCAACAAGATCAATTATTGTAGAATTGTAGGCTCGGGTGGCGCGCTCGCGGACTGGCAGGCACATGGGGCGCACGCTGGCGACGGCGGATCGATGTCGGGCGGACGCGCGCGGGACATCCTCCCGTTGGGATGGGGTGCGGCGCCCGACTTTCGCCGAGCTATTTATAGCATTCAAGCCGCTGACCTATTTCGCTGCAGCGCCGCCGAGGAAGGTCACGGATTCAGCCTGCTCTCTGCCGTCGCGGCGCCATTGTCTTCTCAACCAAGCTGCAGCGCTAATTAAAGTTGTTGACACTTTGTCGCTCTACGTTTAAAGCGCTCTCCTTATCTTTGCCGCGAATCAATTATTGGTATAATTTGATTGTGTTTGATTTAAATTGTAAATTATTAAACTGTTAAACAATATATTATAAGTATCACCATCACATTGTTATAACAATGTGATGGTGATACTCAGGTCCCAACAAAACATTTAAACTGATTGTAACTCTTTTATGGTCGAGTTATTTTGTTTACTTTGTGATTAAAAATTGTGATTAGAAAACAGTCCATTGTTTTATTGTACTCTTTATGGCAGTTTGCAGCCGAGTCATTAGCCAGGTGTGGCGGATTAAGTCGACTTAGATACGGGGACATTGCATTTGTGCAATATAAATCGATGACCTGGTGGAGGGGGAGGCAGTCGAGCGAGAACCACGAGCGAAGCGATCCGTGTGTACTACAATCGGAAATCTTGTTAGTGACGGACTTTGCGCGTTTTATTGAATTACGACCTTCTGCATTACGTTTGGACTTGTTGTGTTCGCTTATATTTGTACCTGTGTTATACGTGTTTGTGTAGTTCTAATAAACTCTATAGTAATTCTAAAGGCATTTCAATTCGATTCTCGCGACTCGTAACAATATTATATAGTAATACTGGCTATGTCGAAACTTAGAATAAATACAATGTCAGTTCCTTAAACTAGCGCTAATGGAGTACCGAAGACAGTGGTAAATTGATTTAGGATAGACGGGTCGGAAGATGCCCGTATACCGGCGGCGATGCATACCGGCACGTTTACCTGCTTAATAAGCTGATGTATTGTGATGGTCGCGCTGAGAGACGTTCGTCCAAGCAACCCTCTACAATTATCATAACCCTCATCAAACATTTTGTTTCAGTGAGATTCAAGGACACATTATTTTAAGTGTTTACAAATTACAAATGGATATGTTGACGGTACGGTGGCGATAATAAATAACTATACACAATAGCGCTGTCGATGGCAAGCGTAAGACTGGGGTGCGTATGACGTGGATCATCGATATCAGAGTGCCGCTGCGCAAGCACATACAGCGGTGCGCTACGCTCGCACATTGACCACTTCGATCATAGCTACGCGTTGCGCTGGACACTAGAACCACGTGAATTTAAAGCAGAAGAGAACAGAAGCCCACAACTGTCTTACATACATCACTATAAAATTCCAGTTCTACGCGCATAATAATTGCCACATCGAGTAAATAAAAGTAATGATATCAGACCATGTTAAAGTATGCACATTTTAAAAAACGAACAATATATAATACTTACCACCTCTCTCTAAGACTGATAAGTTATACATAAAATTTTACATATTGGTAATCATCGTATGCCGGTTTCTTGCACCCACAATAAGTGAAAATTAAATAATAACACACATTCGATTAGAAACCTGCCTACATATTAGTATATTTTTACGATCTTTCCAATTTTGGAACGTATGTCATTATAAAAAATTTGTTACAATTGTGCTGTGCTATTGACAGCCGAATCCTATATCTTACCACTTACCATTCATCATTTACTTTACTACTAATAAAAATTGGTCATAAACCAAAAACATATAACTTATATCAATAGTAAGATATGGAGACTCGACCTGGGTCAATATGTATTGCGACAACTGGTAGCCAATGAAAACAGAATTTACCTTGAAACTCTTTCCTAGCTGAGCTGACCGACGTGACAATATTCGCGACATGGCCCAGCACAGTGGCGAACAAAAGCAACCCAAAAAGGAGCTGCGCTATCACGAACACGTACTCTCCTTTACTCCTCGGCCGTGGCAGGTCACCTGGATATGGACAACACTTTTGATTATCTTGCCAACAGTTGAACATACCTAAATATAAGTATCTACCTTAAGCTAGTACGTTTTGTTAAGATTATTACTTTATTAATATAGATATTAACTAGATACTGTTAGGATTTTAATGAAGCCTCTAACGCCCGGTTTCTACATCTTACCGACCCTTCATTTGCCTTGACTATCTATTAAAACTTGAAATAAGCAAGTGAATTAATATTAAGATATAGGAAGTGGCCATACGCCAAATCTTAATTTACTCATTCATCACTTCCCTTGTAAAAACTAGTTTCACCCATATTGTATGTTTTTGGTTGACACCAAATAATAAAGTCTTGGACGCAACTCGAAATACCACTTTAAAAAAATCCACACAAAAAAGATTTTTGCCTAAAGACTAAATATTCTATAGTTATTTTTTTATTTTTAAAGCTTTATACGTTTTGTGAAAACAAATTGAACATCAAATAATATAATCAGCCTTAAATATGTTAAAGAAATAATAGTCACTCAAAATTGCAAGTAGAAATCGGTGTGGTAAAATTTATATAAGAACCATGACTGGCATCATGGCTACACAAGTATATTATAACATACATAAATATAAAATAATGTTTTTTAATATACAGAAATATAAAATAAACAGCCCGTACAGGTGTTCCGCGCTTGGCCACCTTATTTGGACATGACATGTTTACACGCCAGGAGCGTGCATCCCCCAACAAAGTGAGAGGCTTACCCGCTCGACAATCGCCTGGATCGCGGTTCGGTTCAGCTAATGTCCCGCGAGCGTAACCTTAATTCGGGTGATTAAATAAATAGCCGCGAGTTCCACACTATCATATCATAAATCACCCCAAAGGTAATATTTTATTTTGCCAACAGATATTATAATATAATTCCATTCGTCATGATTATAAAGAACGTATACTTTTCTTTTCTATTATCTATCTATTCTTTTCTATCTTTAAATTTTATAGTTTATTTGACACACACACACAGTGTGTGTGTCAAATAAATGTGTGTGTGTGTGTGTGTGTGTGTGTGTGTGTTTGTGTGTGTGTGTGTGTGTGTGTGTGTGTGTGTGTGTGTGTGTGTGTGTGTGTGTGTGTGTGTGTGTGTGTGTGTGTGTGTCTGTGTGTGTGTGCGTGTGCGTGTGTGTATATACTAAGAAATATACTATAGTTAGCATACCAACGGTATAAATAACTGTCAAAGATACGAGTCAGTATTTATTTATAGTGGTAAACATTTGAATTGTGTGGATGATGGAGTTGGATATATTGATGATCAGCCCATTAACGTCCCACTGCAGGCATACATTCTGAACAAAGGTCAGGTAAAGGGTATTTCAAACTGACACATGTACCTACAATGTAGGTAAATGTGTCAGTTTACATATTTGCAATAGAGGTAGAATTACTTTAAAATAATCTATGCAAAACCACGATTGCGTGTGCTGCGTTCAAATCCTCTTTGAATCAATGTCGAGCTGAGCTTCAGGGCAATTATTTCATCTCACCTGAGACCTGAGGAAATTAAATGCATATAAAATATACGCATCACATTTAAAGAGTTTATAGTTTATTATAAGGGGTTTATGATTCTTATCAGGCGTCAAACAGTAGTCTATTACCAGATATAAAATGCTCTACAGTCCAAACTACCGCACACATAAGTTCTTTTTTGGAGATTTACAATAAATCGATTTTCATACAATTTTCAATATCAAAAAAATAACATTATGTATGTTTGTATTGAAATTTATATAAATTAGAGTATAAATTTCTATCAAAATTATTATGTTCCTTTATATTTACGAATATTATATCTATTACATACCTACCCCTATCCATACCTAGTTTCTGTCGATCCAAAAGTTGTCTGAAGAATTGGCTTTCAGCGATAAGACCGCCCTTTGTAATTATCATTAGGATTGTATATATGAATTTATTTTGTAACATAGTGTGCAATTAAGTATATTCTATTCTAAAATGTAGTATGTATCTTGACGAAAAATACCAAGAATGATAATATAATCGCTTAGTAAAAAACGTAACTCTAAAAGCTCTTATATCCTTCATGAATAGATGATGCTAGGAGTAATTTTTCGCTTTGCTCATATTTATTTTCAAAACATACTTTTGTTTTTTTGAAGTGAAACTTCACGTGTGAAACGAAAAAGTGACACTAACGAAAAATAAACACATAAATCTATAGTACTAAGCCCGCGAGAGATTAAGATACGAGTTTTACATTGCGCAGCACAGATTAGAGAGCCAATAAGACCGATGATTAAACATAGGGCCAATTTGGACCGACTAAATAAAACTGATAATAATATTTTTTTGACTTAAACAGTGAAAAATTGAAAGTACTACTTAAGAAAATTATTTTCTATTATAATATGTTGACGGATGTATGCTAAAGGAATTATATTTATATTAACAAAAGTTAGAGAAGAATTTATCTGCGAGTAAATTCTCTGAAGCTTCCCATGTGACCTGCAGACACATACAATTTTTTATTTATTTTACCATCTCAATATTAAATTAATATCTACAAAAGTCCTAATAAAAGTTAGGATTAAACGAAACAACCTATGTTGTACATAGTTAGGTAGTCGAACCTAACCATTATGAAAACAGTTTACAATGACTAAAAGTAACATCAGTTCTGTATTAACTTTGATTTACATGAACTTGAAACAAAATATAGAAAAATAAATATGCATTAAAAAAAAGTAAATTTTAATTAATGTTAATGAGCCATTGGTCTAACTTTGAGTGCGGCTGTTGACAAATGTAACTTTAAAGCGGTTATGTATCATCAAACCTGAAAATGTAAACCGACCATAATAACAACACAGCGTTCTCTTAATAACCAATACACCCGGAAAAGCGAACATTTAACTTTATTACACAACTCTTCAAATACACTCGACCTTATTCCGATAGAAAATGTGTTTGTAATGATTTGTATTTATTGAATATAAATTCCCTAACGAGTGTTCGGTGTGTGGCGTACCCGAATGTACGATAGGAAGGTATCATAAGCAGGTATAAAGTGCTCCCCCCCCCTTCCCCCTCTACAAAAGACGGATGGCCCCTCAAAAGATGACAGTGACATTTGGGCCGCTCACGGATCCACTTTTTACGGATAACATTATTAAAGTAAGTTAAACAGATCCCGAGGCATATGAAAAGTTGTTCTTTATTGTTTACAACATGTTTACGAGTGGCGAAATAACTATATTAAAGTCCTTTAAACATTCTTGTAGCTTCTACTATGATAGTCCTTTCTGTATTACCATTATTAATCGTGATTCTTGGTAGATTCCACCTTATTACTTAATCTGCTCTACTTATCATCTTCAGACTTGTTTCTTTGTCTCCCTTATCTTGCTTCAGTATAGTCTAATGGCCAAAGTTTTATAAAATTCGATTCCTACCGACTGTCGTCGTATCGTACATATATTTGTAGTCAGATGAAAATCTTATATTTTGTTATACAATATTACATCAATACTAGTGTAGCACTAGTTGTGCGGTTATGTAATTAAAAGTACCTAAGTTCTTTTAAGTTAGGTACTTGTACTTTGTACCTAATTTTTGTTTAAGTTTTATTAGACAGATAGATAGATAGATAGATAACTCTTTATTGTACACCAATACAAACATGAACTTAAGACTAAATTATATCTAGTTATGTATGTAGTACAAAGGGCGGTCTTATCGCTAAAAAGCGATCTCTTCCAGACAACCTCAGATACCTATAGATATAATATAAAACAGGTACAATTCAACAGAATTAGTGATTAACAACTCGTAAGATATAACTATTTGTGTATCGTATTGTTACGACGTAGACTCCGACAAAGACAGATTTCACGTACAGATCTATAGAAGCACATTTTATTACCTGTCGGCATTTGAACTAATTGTAATCTTTTTGTGATGTCGTCTTTTGTTTACTTATTTATTGGGACACGTTTCTAGTATTGTGAAGAACAGCCTGTTGTCTATTGCACTCGTTTACGGCCGCTCGCAGGCTGCCTCATTAGCCAGGTGTTACGGATTATAAAGCACAAGCTGATTCTAGGAAATTCGGTCCATATTGCCGGGCGGGCACATTGCATTTGTGCAGCATAAAACGATGGCCTGACTGAGGCAGGGGGCAGTCAAGTGACGATTACGATACGGGCGTGACGTGTACATTCAGGAATCTATTAGTGTCAGACTTTGCGCGTTTTATTGAGTTACGACCTTTGTCGTTGTTGTGTTCGGTTATATTTGTGCCTGTGTTATACGTGTTTGTATAGTTGTAATAAACTCTATAATAATTCCAATGGCATTTTAATTCGATTCCGGCAACTCGTAACAGTATATTATACGTCATACCATAGAAGCAGTATACTATCTTTTTCCATGGTCATGCGTACACGTGTCTTGTCTAACCTGGTGAAAAATTGCAATCTTGGGACCACTGATTCAACCTCAAAATTAAATATGCTCTCTATATTCTAGTTTCACTTGATCTGAATTTATATTTTTCTGTTTCCATTTTTTTAACTATATGAGTAAATTTTTTAGATAGATTCATTTGTTATTTATATGTTAACTGTATATATGAAAATTAATTTCAATTATTGTAATATTCCAACCTTTCTAAGGAAGAAGATTTTAAGTAAAGTACGTAATAAAATCGTCAATTCATTTTACACAAATTATAACGAATAAGTTGTCAAGACCAGAATAAGTTTCGCTATAGTTTACGAAATGCGAACCAAACTATATTCACCCTCACCGGGTGTTTAAAAGGGGCTACGTATTGAACCGGAAACGCTTTTGTACTGAATTCGAGTACCAGTAATAACTTCGATATAATTATTACTCGTGAAACACGAAATTGGAACAGCACATAATTTCAGATGTTAAGTAATCGAATTTAATATATAATTTAATGGAACACAATTCCGTTTTAATTTCGTACATATGTTTCCTACACTGCCTGTTGGAGATACGCTTTGAATGAATTGAGGTTAAATAAATAATATTAGATACTTTTTACATGTATATCAATGATTGTTATTTATTAGTGTTGCGAGAATTATTGATCTGTCGTTCCAAGTCGATCTCAACGGGCTATGGAACGAGCTATGTTGTGTTTCTCTTATGGATTAAATTAGAAATGAGGATATCCGTAGGAGAACCAAGGTAACCAACATCTCGCCAAATTAGCAAGTTGAAGTGGCAGTGGGCCGGTCACGTCTGCCGTAGGACTGATGGCCGATGGAGCAAACGAGTCCTGGAATGGAGACCGGGTGTCGGTAAACGTAGTGTCGGCCGCCCTCCAGCCTGATAGACTGAGCTATGAAGGTCGCCGGTAGGCGCTGGATGAGGAAATCGGATGACAGGGATGAGTGGCGATGTCTTGGGGAGGCCTACGTCCAGCAGTGGACTGCAAATGGCTGACGACGACGACGAGAATTGATCGAATACATTTTATTACATTGTGAATGTGATCGATTAGCAGCATTAAATTATATTTATAAGTCGTGGTAGCGTAATGGTTGGCGCACGCGTCCCAAACCCACAGGGCGCGGGTTCGACCCTGCCCGGAACACATGCACCACTTAGGCTGTTTTCTGACCTAATGTGCACATTGTTACAATTACCATGTGCTAACAACGGTGAAGAACAACATCGTGATGCAACCTGCACATCGAGATACCCAATGTGTCTAACCTGCCAAGCCGCCTTGGACAAGTGTGGCGGGGTATATTGTCCATTCCCCTTTAGTGAGAGGCCCGAGCCCAGCAGTGGGACGTTTATGGGCTGTTATTATTATTATAATTATATTCACTTTACTGTCGAAGTTGCAGCAAGTTAAAGGGTGGCATATATTCAGCTGTCTATGTTATGACACGGCTATTTTCTTAAAACCTATTTAGTCTGTATGTATACAAATTGTCAAGATTGAGCCTAAGCCTCCAAAATTATTTCGGGAACATAGAGTATATCCACCACGCTTGTCATAGGCAGATTAGCAGGTTGCACCCATAAATTATCTCGATGTATGGGACTAGCTGAACCGTGCCCACTTCGCTGGGCATTAGAAAAAAATATTAGTCACAGTCAAATATACCCCATGTCACTCAGGAATAATGTAGCTTTCCACTGGTGAAAGAATTTTCAAAATGTGTTTAGTAGATCTAGAGATTACCCCTTACAACGTCACAAACTCACAAACTTTACCTCTTTATAATATTGTTAATTACCTCTTTATAATTTTATTAATTAATAAGTAAGTAGAGATTTCATCGCGGTGTTTACTTTCACCGTCAGCACGTAATAACAATACGCACTCTAAATTAGAGAAGTTGTCTTAAGTGAAGCATGCTTCCCGATTTGCAGTCGACTCTGCGCCAATGGAAATGCGAGCGCATTAGCCACTTAGCTACCACACCACAGCTTTGTACCTGTGGTGTGGTAGCTTAGTGGCTAATGCGTAACTTGTGTTACACGGTATTTTCTGCATGCCATTTAAATTACTTAGATATTATATGTAAGTATAACAAAAGTACACCACTACAAACGCAAAGATGTCTCGAAGCCAATTTACTTGTAAGTAATCAAATTCAATATGGTGACTTTAATATGCGTCCATGAATATGCATCGTTAGAGCTTATTACCTGTTATACTTGGCAAGCTGGCAAAATGATCACCAATAAAAGGAACGGACCATGAGAAATTGTAACACCTTTTTATTGTACTCATAAAAATGCATTATTTCGTTAGCATTATGTTAGTGTCGTGAAAGTGTGAATGCTTTGCGCACTTTCAGCACATTTTAATTATAATCGCTTTTATGATCTTTTGAGTTTATTCAGGAACTGTACTTTCAGTTCCGTATTCTTTATACGCTAAGCGAGACTTCCAATGATAATCAGTGACATGAATGACAGGTCTCGTGACCCTGTGGGACTCGTGCGTTCTAAAATACTTTCTAATTTAGAGGAGCTCTCAATACAAGTGTATGTTCGTACAGAGTAATGTACTAGATACGGACTAGAACACTTTTATAAAACGGATTTCATTAGGTAAATGCTTCTTTTAAAATTAATGTAATAAATATGTTTAAACATAAACTGGCAATTACTAATAATACTTTGTGCATGTTCAATACTAAAAAAGAAACCGAATTCAAAAATAGTTTCAATAACCACAAATTAACTATAATGCAAAACATTGTGAGAAGTTAAAAATAATTCAGTTTTACATTTTGATGTCCGTTGTAAAACTTTCTTATAAATTTGGCATTATACTCATATTTACGTATATAAGCGTCAAAACTCATATTTGTATACTGAAATCTAAATAATAAAAATACACCGTGATAACTAAATAAACTCCTTAACCGTTGATTAGCGATTGTGAGATCACGATAACGGGGATTAAAGAATTGATCTTCAGGGGTGAAAGAGTCTCACAGTCGTATATAGCCAAGAACTATTGTTGTTGTTGTTTGCAGTGGATCAGTACAATAGATATACCACAAAACGTATTTAATACCCTTATATTTAAGAGTGTTAAATACGTTACGTGCGTACGTAAACATCTTAAAGTCGGTGCTTAGTAATTTTCAAAATATAGTAATTTTTATGTTTTATTTTGCACCGACTTCAAATGTTTAAGATAATATATATTAATAATAATAGCTTTAGAAATAAGTTATTTTATACATTTTAGTTTTTTAGTTTTTGAAGTCGGTTTTTTTAAACGAAGTTTTTATTTTTTATTTGTTACTTTTTAGTGTCTAGCTATGTATGGGTGGACCTACGAATGGTGCCGCGCTTCTTAAAAAATATAGGTCCCAAGAAACGGGAACAAAAAAATGTTCGTAAAATGAAAACTACTGGGCCAAACTATGTCAAATTTTTAGAGGACCACATGGCAGCTATTCCGCATCGAACGAAAAAAGAATCACGTAAATCGAATCATAAATCTCAGAGTAATCGGTGTACATATGGAACGAAAAGGAATTTATTTTCATAAAAAATGTTCATAAAAGGAAAAGTACTGGGCCAAACTATGTAAAAATTTTAGGGGACCAATTGGAAGCTATTCCGCGTCGAACAAAAGAAAGAATCACGTAAATTTGATCATAAATCACGGAGTAATCGGTGAACATACATAAAAAAAAAGATCCCGACGAATTGAGAACCTCCTCCTTTTTTCGAAGTCGGTTAATTAGCGTCTTGCATAACGCAAAATTTGCCGCTAAATATGTTTAAAGAACTGTCAATACATTTTGTGTAAAACGTATTTAGGCAGTTTAATATGATTAACTGATTAACTATTTTTATTTAAAGGCGATGTTATGCAAGCAGCCCTTAAACTACAAAACATAATAAAAAATAAAACCTTAAACTAGCTTGAAAGATATTGTATCAGTAGAATATAAGATGTAAAGACATCAATAAATAGTGAATATAAGAAAATGTAGATTAAATTGATATAAATATAAATGGAATAACATATTAGGAACTGTACCTGTAAATAAACAAATAGAAATAGGCATAAATGCATTTAGATATTAAAACTGTAGTAAATAATAATTAACATGTAATAGAGATTAAATTTGATAAAAAAGAGAAGAAAAACAAAAATAAAAAAGATTACCTCCAATTTTTATTATCCCTAGTGTTAAAAGTAGAATTAAAACGAGAGAAGAAAAGTCACTGTGTAGTGAGTGAGTAGACGAATTAAAAAAATATAGACCTTAACCGGAATGGTGTCAAGAAACACGAAACCTTCGTACGAAAGACCTTGATGCTAGAAGCTATACCCGCAAAGCGTGATCCAAGCCCTCCTACACATATTGGTACTTGTTACTACATACTAATGGAAAATTATACGATTTCTCTTGCGGACGAACTTTGAAAAATAAATTCGGTTTTGCAAGTTATTTTTATGTCAGCGCCAGAAAATTATAACACGAAACCTAGATATTATCGTCACTTAACATCAAGTGAGATTGCGGTCAAACGCAAACATATACCACGACATTGTTATAAATAAAACATAAAAGAAAAAAAACTGAAAAAAGTAATTAAATTCCTGAGATGTCTGTTTGTAAGAAGGAAAATATTAAAAAAAATACCTATACTACCATAACAAACAATGGCCGGTAACAGATACATCAGAAAGGTCATCTTTCACCTATTAGGTCAGTCTTTTTTGTTTACTTTTTTACTTAACTTACACTAACTGGTGTTTAATTTTGTACGCATATTTGTTGTGCATATAGCGCTAAACCTCGGCTGATGTCACTTTAAATGGGTTTGTTTAACGCAACCCTACCTGAACCTATCTAAATTCTGCAGTATAATCTCGTCCCAGTAACAGAAGTAATTAAGTACCTACATACATAAAAATGTACAAAACACCATAAAGTTCAGTCAATATTTTATCATGCTTCAAAAGACTTGATTGAAACAAGATTTTCCCCTTTATTCCCGGGCATAAATCACGCCTTCTTCGTTACACAATTCAATTTTCAGAACCCTTAAGAGTAATTAATAACATACCCACCCATAGCTTATAATCACAAATTAAATGTATTTTGATTATTCTCGCAATGACGAAACCTGCAGGTTAACTCGTTATTAATGTTACTAGAAAATTTCCTGACATTCGTTGTGTAGAACTAGATGTTGAGTTAAACTTTTCCTATTATGACTTCGTTTAATACACAGCACTACAACTAGTACTTATTACTGCGTTTTAAAGTTTTAGAGTTCGCGGTTGAAACGCAACTGTTTAAAGGGCATTATAGACTCCTTGCACACCTACATATACTCGCTATAAAACATGTGCACTGTCCGCCATAAAAATATATTATGTTCACACATAAAACAGGAAAGTTTTGTACTTACTGCCCATGTAAAGACTGCGTCTTATAATCTTAAAGAAAAAAATGATTTTATTCTATTCTTTCCTTGGGGATAGAATTACAAACGTAAACACTCACCGTCTCATTATTAATTATTTGTTATACAAGGTTTAAACACTCGTTAAAACGAGTTCAAAATTTTTGAAAATATATTCAGCAATGATTATGATTAACACTCTTTTACGAGCCTAGAAGCTTCGTATAACCATGAATGATCATAACTAAGCAATAAACATTCCATAAAATCGAAAAGGAGCATAAGTAGAACTTTCAATCTATAACTGTTTTAAGTTTTAAAAATATGGTATAAATAATAAGACATTAATTGAAAGTATTAACTGAGATTTTTTACAACAAAGGACGGACTGGTAACGCCTACGGTGATGAGAAAGTGTGTTGTTACGACTTACGTTTTTACTAGGAAATTGTTATTCCTTAGAATTCTTCTTCCATAATATAACTATTATTATTAAGGGGGTCAATCTATATTAATAATAGTCGATTTTTCCACAAGCGATGAAAGAAATCTGTATAGGCACGATATGTATGGCGCACGAGCGTAGCGCTGATGCTAATAGTTCGATCGCCTAAATAGGTATTTTATCCGAGGTGAACCCTCTGCTTTTTATTTAGAATATGAGGATAAAAAACAAAAATCTGATCAGTAAAACAAACGGTTACTTCTCAAATGAAATTCAAGTAAACCTCTATTTCATTTCTCATATATTTAAAGTATGCCTGAAGTGGCCTGATCACAGGGATGAAAACAGTACGACGATTTTCCTGCTGTCAAAAAACATATTATACGATACATAGATACACGTATTTACAAAATGCATAATCAATATATGACTGTATAAAGAAAATTTGTTTTTAAGTCTACCTAATTGTTAGTAAGTCTCGAATTAGCTCAAATACGGCTCACGATATTCCAATATAACTTATAGAGATTAATACATTTTTTTTTATCGTGTTGGTATTTTAAATTTCCATGTCTTGCAGAGTTCAGATGTAAATATAAAGTGAAAGACCCGCGCGAACTAACAGGCACAGCTAGTTCCTAAATAGAGTCTATTAAAAAAATAATGCAAGCCATACTTTACCGTGACAAAAAAAGTGAATTAAAAAAATCCCTTGCCAATACTGTAACAGAAATGCGGGCTATTACCAAGCTATATTAGTTAAACTATGGTTATTAGCTTCATTAAGCAGTTACAATACAAGTGAATCGAGCCGCAACAATGCTTTAATTAATGCATTTGTGTACGCATTAAACCCTCATAACTGCAGCGCTAAGCCAAAGCATTTATTGATTATATAAATGTACAAAAAGTATAAACAGTCCGCAAAAATTAAATAACCTCGAATAATTTTGTGTTAGTGCCAACTTTGTAGGCAAAAACTAATACTATCCAATACTATGGGTTAGAAATCTGGCAATAGAACATACACTGCTTTGGTGGTTCTGACCTCATATACCATATTGTGAAAACGATCACAATAAAGGAAAATATTATGATGAAAGCTGCACGTCTATATTACCCACTCGTGAAATCTGCTAATGTGCCTTGTACAATCCTAATATACACCCAGTTCCTGTCAGCTCTTCGACATTATAAGAAAGTCTTATGAAATTCTATGACAAAAGCGCGCATACGGCGACCATGCTGCTACACTATGGCGTTGGTCTGCGAATACATACTTGTATGTAATTAATACAATTCTAGGGTCGATATTGAATAATACTTACCTTTTAGTTTGAGCAAGCACCAAATTGTTTTTTTCATAGCTAAGTAAGAAATGTAAGAACATTATTTTAAAAAAAATCTTTTTTTTTGTAAATATATATCATGATACGTATCATGATACGTATCATGATATGTATCATATCTTCAACCAAGTTTTATTTTTAAGGGATCTGATTACACAGGATCTTTTTTGAAAAAAGGGTTATCGATTCGTATTTTGATACGTCTGCTTAACTTCCATTTGTATCGGCTTATCGAATACTACACGTCCCAAAAAACTAGCTCGGAAAAGAGTTGGCCCCCCATTTGACGACAAAGGCGTGCGCTTTAGCGGGTACAGAAATTGATCCAGCCTAGTGAAAAAGCTTTAACAAAAAAGCCCGGAGATACTATATTGTCTACTCTATTTACATCGTGAATAGAACAATCGTTTATTTACGTCGAAGTCAGAAAAGGATAACAAACAAGACGTAGAATCACTTTAGAATTAAAAATTAAAAGGACAAGTTAAATATTCCTTATTATACTTTGTTATATATAACGTGTCAATTTAAACAGCTACTTTTTTAGTCATTCTTTTTATATGGGCCAGCAACGACTCGTTGGGTGGCAAACAGCCACTTATCTTTAGCACAATTATAAACACAATCATTACACCAATGAACCTAAATCTATCAATTAACAATTTACTTTTCCACGTCTTTCTATGATTAATATCCTTTATAAGAAAACCCCCTACGCATTTAATACCTATTATAATTATGTAAATTATGATATGTTTAGATATATCTAAGAACTTGATTATTTGGTTTCGCAGATTTAAATTTTACACCCGTATAATGTGGCATCTATAATATTTTTTCTCTAACTGGTCCTAAATATTTTCATCGACTATCCTTAAAGAACTTCTATCGTCGTAATCCAATTGATGCCAGTATTCAAATGAATATGACATCAAGCATCATGTCGTATATATGAAATAATTAATACAAAAAATAAGTGGTACTTGATATCCAAGGTCATGAAGGTTTGAACAAACAAACAAAATCAATTTATTTTATTAAATTAGTGTAAGCATAAGGATGCTGCTATAAATATTAGCATAATAACAGGAATCCAAGCAGGTGCAAGAAAAGTGTGGCGGAAATGAGACCAAAATTCGCAATAAAATTCAATATAGGATTCTATTTGGGAGTTCTATCTGCCTTTTACTCTCGCTTATTGCGTTGGCTGGCCGACCTTCATATTTTTATCATATCTTTATGAGTATTTTTGTACATTTCGTAAATTATACTATAGGAGTTATGTTTCACTTTTTATCAAAGTAAACATGTGTTTATGAGGCGTAGAGCTTTTTGACTGTCATGTGTTTGTACACAAATCATGATTTAGGCATCTTTTCATTTCGCTGTTACATGAGCAACAACTGAGTACAGAAGTAAGCCAATAGGCTTAAGTATTTTGATGTAAAAGCTACATTTCTTCTTCTTTTTAGGACTAGATCTGAGTCAGGTTGCCCGGTAGAGATCGCTTTTAGTGATAAGGCCGCCTTTCGATTTACCAAGTAACTTTTGTCTTGTTGGGCATTTTGTAATTTTTGTTTTGATGATCAATAAAGTGTTATCTATCTATTTCTATAACCATCCAGTGTCATGTTTTATAAATAAGTTCAAGTTTCAAAATAATCTTCAAGCATGTGAGCAATTACTGTATGACATGTTCATTATGGACCAAATCAAAAGGTTTTTCATTCTATTTTTGTGAGCACACGACGAAAGCCACCCATGTAATAGGAACTCTAGGTAAATGGTAGATCGTTGACTAATGCCGAAAGAAAGATTTCTTGTGGGGAAATTTCACTATACAGTTGATATTATAACATAAACACATTTCTAGTCTAAGAACAATAAATATTATACAAATTGTATCAGTTTTTAATTAATATTACATATTTTTAAATATTTATATTATCAATCTATACTTACATAATAATTTACGAGTGATCTTTTCCCAATAATCTTGATATATAAAAATGAATGTCCGTCTGTATGTCTATTCTATCTATGTATGTATGTTTTGTGTGTGTATTTCAGTGGGTCCCAGGATGGCTTACAGTCACAATTGGAACCGGTAGGTGGCGCTGAGATCGGATTCTAGAATTCTCCTAATCACCTGAATCGATTTTGGTGATTTTGTTTTTGTGTGTTTGAGTGGGTCCCCGGATGGTTTAGATTCACAGTAAGAACCGGTAAGTGGCGCTGAGATCGGGTTTTAAAATCCTCCTAATCACCTGGACCGATTTTGGTGATTTTGTTTTTGTATCATGAAACAAAATCTTTTAGGAATTCAGAAAATATGGCGGTACGAAGTTCGCCGAGTCAGCTAGTTTAAAATAAAAGCAGCTTATTATAACTCTTTATATTTTGTTTCAATTAATTAATGATAATGTTAGCATTAAGACGTAAAATTTGTCATATGTTAGTCACCTATGTACATACCTCGACATTATCTCGTCATTGACGGTGGGATATCACTGCCATAATTGCATGGTGCTTGCCCTTAATGTTTTAAATGTTCGCGAGCGCGGAACTCGTAATGGTTGAACATTAAACGAAATGGTACTCTACATTGAAACACCTCTCGCTAATACTGTTGTTGTCAATAAAACACAGCTATTAAAATGTAAACTAGGTAGCTATTGTAAAGAGTTTTATTTTAATAACTTGAAACAAACTTCATAATGTGTAAACACGTTAAAATACCAGTTAATAGATGTAAATAATAAGTTTAAAATGTAAAAATACCCTTCATTTACTGGGATATTTTAAAAATCAATCAAATCCACGAATAGCTAAGGGTTCTGCAATGTTTATAAAAATTCACTGTTTTATTTCTCGGATACTGTAAAAATATTTAAGGTCAATACTACTTGCCTCAAATTTCTCTGCAAAGATTTTATTAAAACTAACTTTTGTTAAAAGTATTTTTTAAACTCTAGCTTGATTGTTTTATATTTCCTATCTAATAAATTAAAACATTTTTTTAGTATAATTGCTAAATAAAAATTTAATTACGCTATGATTCCCTGGTTGTATCTACAATTCAAAAACATCGCCAACTTTCCAGGTACAGTTTGTAATAAGGTCTCATCGCATTTCCTTCATAAACCTTTTAATAAAAATCCGCAATTTATATTCCATTAGCAGTATAAACCAACGCTATCTTTTCCTGCAATTATCTTCTTATTTATGAGCGGAAAATGTCAACCTCCGGGAAAGTTGTGCGCTCCTATTACTATACAGGCGAGTAGTGTTATGTTCACTGTATTATTAAAACTGCTCATCATTATGTGTTGTAAATATTATATATAACGTCTATATGTATCAATAGAATTTAAGTGTCTGTTATTACAAAAAATAAGTGCCCAAATTTAAGTTTAAGTAAAAACGTGTTATTTTTTCAATGGATAATAATAAATAACCGTTTGTTGAATTTTAATGTCTCAGTCTCACTGATTTTGCTTGAACTAAGTATTGGGTAGAAGCCCTAATCAAATACAAAGTTACACTATAAATAAATTACTTTAAACAAATAGGATTTTCATCTATTAGATGAAGCTAAAATAATTTATTAATCAAAACAATTATTTTATAATGATTCGCCAATTAATAAAGAAACCAATGGTTAAATTATAAAAGTGGAAACAAAACTTTTCGTGCTTCATAAATCACTGCCCGACAAAAGAGAAACAAAAGCAATCAGAACCAATTATCTTTTTCTTTATTCGTCTTATCTTTTGTTCTTTGTTGTTAATGAGAAATGTAAATGGTTGTGTATTTCGTTCACTCGATACAAAAGGTTCTTCTATATTAGTTACAAAATATCTATTGTATAAGTAGTGTGAAGCAGTGCATCGAGACGTTGAGACGAGCTACTCTCGACAGTCTCTGTCGATGGACAAGTACCTACCGAAGTAGACACTTCAAGTCGATAGCGCTCGACTCGAGGGAACTTCTAAAGCAAAATATTTTTATAATTCCTTAGCCTTTTTTAAAGCAAAGTAGCAATACTTTATACGAATATATTTAAATACTAGTTTTGTGAACGGCTTTACAATTATGCGATTTTAATATATTGGCGTTGCCAAGATATTCAACGTAAGATGCTTTTGCGATAGTGCCAAAAAATCTTATTCTACTAATTCCACAATATCTTCTCGCGGAATAATAATAGACAAAAATGTATTACCATTTTCAAAATGACGTTAGCCGAAATTAATATTGAGAAGTTATAAAAATTAGAAGTAACAGAATACCGTAATCAGGCAAACCTGCGATTCAGACGATAGTATCCAGCAATTTTGACGACAACCTGGTATACAACATTTTAAATTCATATCAAGCCACAGAACAGGGCACGGGCCTTCCCGTTTTAGGTTGGTTTGTGTAATGTGTAACGTGTTGAACGTTGGAAATACCAATTAGCGGGTTTCACTTATCAATAATGTCGATACGTAGATTAGCTGACAATTAATGTTTTTCATGACTATCAGCACATGATAATTGTAACAACAAGCACATATGTCAGGAAAACTGTGCACTGTGAACTGTGTACGACAGGTACACAAAATTGGTAATACAAAAGCAACAGTTACGAGGAAAATAAAAATGAGACCAATGATCAACCGTTGTGAGAGTATTGTATCACTTTTATGTCCGCGCTTCTCAAGAACGATTCCAATCCATTCCAAATCCCCTCGGTGCGCTCTTGCGCACCGAGGGGATTTGGAATAAGTATAAAAAAAAACAAACTTGGAACCAAGGACTCGGACGCACGTCACTGAAAACAAAAGCAAGTGTCTTTAATAAATATTTTATTGCAAGCGTATGAATTTTCCATTTATACCAGACCTACGAGATACGTGGCGCAAACTTGGGGAGGCCTACATCCAGTAATGGACAGGGACTGGCTGAACAACTATAAGTTTGTTCCGATGTCACACTTAATAACTACATACGTATTTTTATTCTTATTTTATTGCCTGGGTTCAACAGACAAGCAGACGGCCAACCTGATCGTAAGCGGTTACCATCGTCTATGGTCATTTGTAACAGCAAATATGCTACCAGTGTACTGCCGCTCTCTGAGACCGCGAGACGGGAGACTGGAACCTGGCCACTGATGCCGGAACATAACTCAAGGTTATTATGGCGGCATACTCTAAACTAGGCGGGCAGACAGCCTACCGCCCAGCTGTGGGATGATTTGTCGTCTCTTACGACAGGCCGCCCGGCCCCAGGGTATTGTATTGTTCCCCGTTCCTGCACGAAGTAATATATATGTCGGAGGGAAGCTATGACTATGACGATATGACGATGTATTGTTGACTGGATGTATAACGCACAATATCATTTGTTTACATTATAATCACTTCTAAAATTCTTAATGTAATTTAATTAGATTTGTTAATGTTTCCATAACTTACAGATCGTTCTAACCTAATAAAAGTTATGAATATTGTAATTTAATAAACGACCAATCAGAGCAGAGCAATATGGCGGAGCGGGGGTCAGCGCCCTCTATACTTTGAGTAGTATCTACTTCGGTAGACTGAGGAGTTTTTGTGGCGCATTGAGTTGATGGCAGCAGGTCGAGTTGGACCTTAGAGTATTTTAAAGAAAGTGTTTTAAGTTAGAAGTATGAGCGGGTGCCCTGAACCCGCTGCTCGGTCTAAACTATGTCATAATGTTGATCAAATCTAAATTAAAAGTGTATAAACCGTGGCTATTGTGTTTTATGCTCGCATTTCATCCTGATGTCGCCCACTAAACCTGAAATAACTAAAGATGTCGTGAGAACGAGGCCGTTCTGCGACATATATATATATATATATATATATATATATATATATATATATATATATATATGTGTGTGTGTGTGTGTGTGTGTGTGTGTGTGTTTGTGTGTTTGTGTGTAATACGCGTTTAACGTCTGGAACTGTATCGTCGTATTAATTAACTTCAATATATGTCATTTATTTAGTGGACAAAAATATGTCAATGGAATTAATAACCTTAATATTGCTATGAAACGAAACGAAATGAAACTTTATTTGTAAAAAATACAGGTAATAGTTATAACTAGGATGGTAGAAAAGTCAGATGTCCTCACTGTATTTGACCTACACATGGTCATACAAATATTTAATCTAAAAACAAAAATGCGCTATGCTATCTATGCAACAAAACTACCATAACTTTTTCATTTTTATAAAAGAGAGCAATACAATTTCTAGGTATTATTAGTGAATTCAATCAGTAAACGGATTTGTCATTTTCAGAATAGCCGAAATATCCACTAATAACATTTTGCACATCCACGTGGGATTCCGAGTGCAATTTCATAAAGCATCCAATTTAAACGGGATTTTGGTGAATACAAATTATGATATTATAATGAAAATGTATTACGTAGCCCAAATAACATCCATGCTAATTTATAAAGTTGGTTTGGATGTTTTCTTATTCCTTTCTTTCGACCTTAAATAATAAATAAATAAATTGATTTTCATTAGCCTTTTTTTAAATTATTTTCTGGCTCTTCAGATCAGGTGTCAATGACATAAGTGAGCAGCTCTTTTAGAGCTGTGTGTTCTTTCTATTTCTGGTTTTCACTCTTTTGTATGTCTGTTCTTTTACGTCTATCATTTATGCATCTTTATTTATAATGCCTTAAATCTATGCATTCTTGTTTTTCATAAATATGCGACATATTAATAATATGGACACCGAACATTACGATGGAATATTGTTTGCTCTGGAAAATTGATTGTTTGAACCTAAAAGCTTATATTACTCGATATATTTTATTTATAGATTTATGTTATTTTGTAAATATAGCTTTATTTATAGTATAGCCTGTGAGTGTAGATCAGAAAATTTAAAATGTGGTTCAAATAGGGTATATTATGGTTTTAGAACTTATGAGTATTAGCATGCCTTTAAAAAAGAAGTGACAAAAAAAAGGTATAATATATAATAATACTCGAAATAAATATTCGATACATTCATCATACCAATTCATACATATAAAACAATTGGATGTTTAATTTAGGATATTTGAAGTTAATTAAAGGAAAACTCATTACGTATAAGGATGAGATGGTGAGTAATAAACTTCATCTAAAACATAAAGTAACCTCCCTTAACCCTCCATCAAGCTCTGGGTTAAACGTTTTAAACTGGTTTACTGAGTTCCGTGGAGACCCCCGGCATCGAAGTAGTTAAGGAGTTATTCTGAATTTATAACTAAGAAGTTTCTTACAACATGTAATGGCCTCTGTAAATTAATTTGCTGAACATAATTGATTGACGTAAGTAATACAGAATCGAGACTGTTCAGTGAGTTGAGAGCTTTTACAAGGAGGTTAGTTCGGATGTATTCAAAGTTGAGTATTCAATTAGACTACGAGTATTAACTGTCTCTTATAACGTAGAGTAGGATATCCTACTACGGCCTGTAGAAGTGGATAAATAAAGCCGAGGACTGGATTATGTGGCACAAACTTGGAGAGGTGTGTGTCCAGCAGAGCGCAACGACTGATAATGAGTCTTTCATCTTTATTTATGTTCTTGTTCTACCATAAGATAACATGTAATTTTCAAAAAAAATTGTCTGGTCTTTGTAGTCCTGATGGCTTCTTAAGACTTCCAAAGACGTGACTTAGAATCTTTGCAGAGAAATAGGGACCTTTTTCTAGCTTCATGTGCATGTTATTATCACCACGTACTTTCAGTAATAAAAAACTTTGTTTGAAACCCGCATATCCACCTTATTCACGTTTTGAGGCCTTCTATGCATTCCATTCTTCTTGGAGGTCTGAGCGCAACAGTGATAGCTTATTAACTGAAATATTTATAATTGGTTTCTATATTTATAGATCCCAGTAACATTTGTTGAAAATTCATAAAAAATTATGTTGCCCGTTTTCACTTCAACCGTCTTTTTGTTCAACATGCTGGTGAAACCTAATTAGGTTCTCGGCGTACACTCTCGTCACTTGAGTGAGTTCTTAAGAGCATACCCATATAATCTTATTTAACTCTTTAATCTTATATGAGAGTATTTATTCATAAAGTAATGGCATGTCTTATTTATGTCCTTAATATTTAACATAATCTTTTAGGAATTATATATAATACTAATAATCATAAATTTACATATTCATATCTTTATTTTTATATGTCAAGATCAGCAGAAAAGCTTTCTTCAGCTGTGGTAAAGAAGCGGAGCTTAAAGATTTGCTCCCTCTCCCATGGAGAGTAACAATATTCTAACTAGCGATGCGTGATGACGAGACGTTCATAGCCGAATGTTTTGATTGATCAAAACATTCGATTGCTCATTCGTGATCGATGTTGTGTAAGCAACGGATGCCCGAACGCGACTTACGAGTTACGACTGGTTTAGTCCGCCTGCCGGCCATCGAGGTAATTAAGTTGAATCAAAAAAATTGGAAATTTCGATTGTTGAATCGAGGATTGAGTTGATTTTTAACTGGATGGAGTTGATTGTAGTTTTAGGTCAATAGCGATTATTTCCACGTTTTTGAATCGCCCAACTCTAGTAACAGTTCTAACCACCAAAGACACCGTCGTAACATGGCGGTATATCTTAAAAATCATTAAAATATTCTATTATTGAAACGAAGCAAAGATATCCAAGCGGATATTAAAATAAACGTCAGATGGCGCCAACTGTAGGAGCTAAGGAAGAACCCAATTTCGCATAGTATAAGAGGTAATTTAAATAGTAGTGTTTATTTCCTGTTGAAATCGATTTTATAAGCACCGTCTTGGATATTTTTAACCGACTTTAAAAAGGAGGAGGTTCTCAATTCGTCGGGATCTTTTTTTTGTTGCTTTTTTTATGTATGTTCGCCGATTACTCCGTGATTTATGATCCGATTTACGTGATTCTTTTTGCGGAATAGCTGCCATGTGGTCCCCTAAAAATTTGACATAGTTTGGCCTAGTAGTTTTCATTTTACGATTATTTTTTTGTTCCCGGTTCTTGGGACCTATATTTTTTAAAAAGCGCGGCACCATTCGTAGGTCCACCCATACATAGCTAGACACTAAAAAGTAACTGCTAAGTACGGAACGGGCGCGTGTGAGTCAAACTCGAGCTTGTAATGCACTGGTTTATTTTTAAAATAATCTTAGCCTAATGACAAGCGCATCGCGCATACATAACACCCCTCCCCTAAAAGTATTTCCTATAATCTACTGGAGGTCTATCTCTCCGTGAACGTTCCCTTGAAATGCCGGATCCAACTGGTCTGAGATCAAGGGTAGTAGGCTGGGCACTGCTCGGCTCGGCTGCTGCTTCGTCTACGCGTGGTGGTCTTTGTTCCGGGCTCCGTGGGCTAAAAGTGGAACCACGCCGCTCAGGACTCTGTGGAACTCTGGATTCATTTTCAATCACTTCCACCTCTGCCTCTTCCACTGAAGTCTTATCGCCGGCTTCGACGACAGCTGCCTTCGAAGCCTCCTTTTCCCATTCTACCACAGGGCTACGAAGTTCCTGTGGAGACCTCTCCCCTTTGAAAATATATAACTGGTTTCTATGTCTTTGTACCACCTTATCTTGGTTTAGGAGCTGAACTTCGTAAGTTACTTTCCCTGTTCTTCGCACTATTCTACCCTTTGACCAAGAATGCTTATTTTTGTTTACGTACTCTTTTACCCAGACCAAGTCATCGACCAAAAAATGTTTATTATTCACTCCTCCATAATACTCCGCTTGTAAACACTGTTTACGGTTAACCCGGGAAGATAAATCCGATGACGATGGTGAATTGTGAGGGACGATTAAGTCCAATCGCGAACGTAAGTTACGACCAAAAATTAACTGTGCCGGTGATGTCTCTGTGGTACTATTTTTAGAGTTCCGATAGTCGAAAAGGAATTTACATAAGTGCATGTGCAGATCGTTTGCTTTGCACTCTGATAAAAGAATCGACTTGATTCCTTTTTTTATAATTTTTACGAATGATTCAGCTTGACCATTACTCGCGGGATGGTATACCGGGGAAAACAATTGTTTTATATTATTTAATTTACAAAATTCGGACATCTCTTTTGATGCAAATGAAGTTCATCGCATATATATCGCATCGCGCATACATAACAGTAACAAATAAAATTTAAAAGCTTCGTTTAAAAAAACCGACTTCAAAAACGAAAAAACTAAAATGTATAAAATAACTTATTTCTTAAGCTATTATTATTAATATATATTATCTAAAAGATCTTGAAGTCGGTGCAAAGTAAAACATAAAAATTACTATATTTTGAAAATTACTAAGCACCGACTTTAAGATGTTTTAGATAATATATATTTATAATAATAGCTTAAGAAATAAGTTATTTTATACATTTTAGTTTTTTCGTTTTTGAAGTCGGTTGTTTTAAACGAAGTTTTTAAATTTTTGGTTACATTAAGAGCTGCTCCGAGTATATTCAAATATGGCGGTAAATATCTTAAAATAGCTAAACTTGAAGGAGAAGCTCCTTGGAGGCCAAGAAAACAAGTATGGACGTCAGGAAGCAGGGTAATGGATTAGCAATATATTGATGGTGCAAAGCAATGTGTTAAAGTTACTATGGAGGCACCTCCAGCATTATTAGGTATTTGGGATTTATACTTGATATGACATAGATTTGACTTTTTCTAATTTGTATAAATATGTACGTACGAGTACATACACACATATAAATTTATTTTCCTTCAGATTTCTAAATAAAATTTTAGTTGTATTACGTGTTTAGATTATTTACTTTTAAACATTTTATTCTTTAATGCTTAACGTTATTTGTTCCTTAAGTTGATTAAAGTTGGTGTGCATCGGCATTTAACCGACGGTTAAAATAAAATAATCACTAAAACTATATGGATAAACAGCTATTTTATTTTAATGGTCTGTGAAACAGTCGGTTAAATACATATGCACACCAGCCTGAGACATTTAAACATTATTAAATTATGTAATAAATATCGTAATTATTCATTTTTATTTGACACGTTGTTAATGTTTGTTAATATGTCGCAATGTAATCTGTACGTCAGCCAGCTTGCTTTAATAAAACCTAGAGTTACCAACTCCGAATCCAGACAGACTTTTCATTATATTATTTCAGGTCTAAATATTACTAGGGTCGGCGTTTGAGTTTCGATTGTATATTACTTAAAAACAGGCAGAATTTGTATAGTAATATACAAGATATATAAGTGTTCATTTGTCGAATAATTAAAACTTTGACGTAAGTCTACGTCTATACGATTATTTCCTTATGAGTAAACATTTTTTAGGTAAGTGCTGCCTGCAGGCTGACGATCATCCCGTAATGTACGCGACTAATAAGATTAAGCTTGCAATGCGAGAGCCCTTTCGCTTACACGAGGCAACGTACTTACCGTTTCACACAGACTAATATTACTGTTAGCGACACTCCTATCTTCAAAGGTAAATTAAAGGACCTGCTCGAAAGGGTATCCCTATGGTAATGAGACCATGACCAAGGGTACAGAGTTACGTCACACAACCCATACAGAGTAAAGGTCTACCTTTATCAGTACCAGAATCACTGTTTAAATTAATTTTACACAGGTAACACAGGTTACAGGTACAGATAGTCTTAAAGCTAATTTACTGAACTATTACTTCACTTGTAATCAAATAGAAACGTCTGACATCAATCTCCCTTTCCTAGTATAAATACACTCCAAACAGTCGGATCTCAACGTAGTCGCTTCTTTGTAAATGTATCAATTATAATAATGAGATATGACATGGATAGTGAGTAGGTCCAATATCAAATATTCAGCCTGTGTCATACCTATATAAATATACAGAAGTGGTGAATTTTCATTTTAATTTAGTTACTGTAAACCAATATCCAATATGTTGAATTTCGGTTCGATTTATCCATTGTCTGCGGGCTGTGTTTAAAGTGAGAGATTATTTTCACAAGCAGTTATTGATAAGGAGGAAAAGAACAACCGTTTGTTACCAACTACTGTTACTACATATAGACTTTCTATTGAACTAATAGTTTGTACTAGATTTTCATTTTTATGAATTGATAGTAGGTATTCGCGGAATTATGGCCGGTTCCTGTATCTTACTATTCGTTCACTTACCTTACCATTCATTCATTCATTCAGCTAAATACCGAATAGTAGCCAAATATTCGTGGTATCTCTAAAAATTGCAGCTTTATCCTTACACTATACTTGCAACAAATTACATAATAAAAAAAGTACTCACCTATCGTGGTGAGCGCCAACGTGCACCAGTAATAACTTTGCAGATACTGTTTCACTACATCTGCCGTCTCAGTGTCATGATACACCCAGTTTTTACTACCGAACCCATTGTTTTTATATATTATATGGTACAAGCACCCGTTCCAATGGAATATCACTAATAAATAATGAATTAAACTCGTCGATCTAAACAAATTTGGATAGTTCGTATGTCTTTCAGTACGGTCCATAAACGCCCAGAAACGATAAATTTTTACTAGGCGAAAGGAACGTAGAATTGAATTGAACCCTATTGAAAGGTACAAGAAGTCCAGTGGCAGCAGGCACAGGCAGTCTATGTAGAAAGTCGTCGAATTCATATAGTGTGCCCTGAGCTTGGCCGCGTCCGTCTGCAGCACGCCGTCTTCTAAATAGCCCGTCCGAAAATGAAATAGGATGTCCGCCAAGTACAGGAAATCCGAAAAGTAGTCCAAACAGAACCACACTATTAGTGTTTCGCCTGTAACAAAATTACAATACATTAGACTTTTATGCTATTCAGTTATTCACATTAATTCTACAGAATTAAAGGACTGATAGCTAGTTCTCTTTTCAAAGTGTTGAATATAAACCAGTTTATTGAAACTTGGTGTAGACACCTATTAGTTACATTCTAGACTTCGGTCTAGAATGACATTTATTATATAGGTAATGTTTCTCTACTGGTCTCAGGGCTTGTCATTTTCAGGAATTAATTTTTGATTTCTTTGTACTAAATCGATGTGCACCACATAAATATTTTTTCCGTCGCCGTCAGCACATTATTATTAAAGCAATTACGCACATTAGATCAGCAAAGCTGCTTGTTGTCATATAATACAATTCAAAACCATTTAAAACAATTTCCAAGATTGAGATCAGCGAAAGGCAGGATCTCGAAAAGGAAATAGCGAATGCAATTACGGGGTGGTGAGTCTCATCGCCATCTTGAGGTAATGGAAATCTCAACTGAACTGGGGTATCATCAAAACGTTACCTTTAAAGTACATATTGCTTTGTCTTCAGTGCAAGATATTCAACTCAGAAAAGCTATTTAGGTAAGTAATTTAATTCTCAGTGGGGCGAGTTGGCGGAAACTATGCGAGGAATGCGTTAAGTCGGTGCAGCGCCAGATCGCTGCTGCTAATCTTAACCCCCATTTATATGGAGAAGTTTTTTGCATAAGCCTTATACTTAAAATTGGTTTTATATCCATTGAAGCAACTTTTTTTGAAACTTACTGTATGTTGAATAGAAGTGAAATTAGTCGATCTACGGATCGCACGGATCTATGTATTTCATGCGAACGAATATCATTAGTTCAAGTTGAACTAGCAGGTTTCATAGTTCTGCACTCTCCATGTGCAGGTTTCCTCACGATAATTTTATCTACCCTATCTAGTAATTACAACAATGAGTATGTATATTATTGGGTCAAAAAACTGTATAACTGTGGTACTAGCTCTCTATCTCTCTCTGCGAGTATTTTAATTCATGCAACTTGAATGAGACACGAATATTTTCAACCGCGTTTTTTTTTTTAGTTTTAAGATATTTACAGTATAATATAATATTATATTATTATCTTAAGTATATGCGAAAAACTGATAACACCGTATGACCACCGACTGATATCATTGTCGTATAATGTTGTTGTTATATTTGCTTTGTGTTTCTCCAAAAAATTACGCTACTCGTACAGCAGGTACGAGTCGTTTTCTAATTAATATTTCTAAAACTCTGTCGAGACATGAAGCTTAATAAATAAAACAATTAATTTGCCACAATTGTGTTAAAAAATTTCGTGTATTTAGGGAGCTTAGTGTGATAAAGGCGAATATACAATAAGGAGAAGTAAATCGATCTATATTGAGAATAAGCTTACCGTTTATTTCCTGAAAGGCGAACCTATAAACTATGACCCAAAGATTGTAGAGGAAAGCTAGTGAGACGACCATTGACCAATAGTAGCACAGACGACCCGCGGGGTCGAAAACGAAAGACCAGTGCGGTCCCGACCGAAGCCGTCCGCTCGTATACGTCGACCGTCTTCGAAGACCTCCTCTGCTACCACTGAAATAAAAGTTTTTATTACACAAAATATAATTAAAATTCCAAATATTTAACTCGAGTTTTTTATACTACTGCTTGCTGCTAGGTTAATGTTGTAGTTATTGACCGTTTCAGGCAGATGTGTCGATGGGTTTAATGCATTATTCGTGATGCGATATTATTATTACTTGTGAATGACTTTAAATATTGAAAGATAACTTATATTGTACAGTGGTGGGATGAAAAGGTTCGCCAGTTTTCAAATCGATTAATTTAAGGTTCCTCGAGCATATGTCACCTTTTCAAAGTAAGTCACTACGTCACAGAAAAGACTGTTCCACATAAAATTATGTTTCTCTGTTTGACAATAACGTTTAAAAGTACGTAGATCAAACTTGTTTGATTTTCTACAGACTTTCACTGGCATATACCTGATGTTAGAAAGAGTAATTTAGGCTACATTTTTAGTGCTCTAAGAAAATTCACGCAGACGAAGCATTCGCGAGCACAGCTAGTATTTTACAAACGTAAAATTGATTAAAATGTTGACAGCATTGTTTCTTGTAATCGTGAAAGCAAAAGTCTACTTTAAAGTGACGAACATTTTCATTCCAAAACTGAACAGACACTATTCTAGGTATTCGTTAACGGCGATGTTTTTAACGCTATAAATAAGACGCATTTGGTCAATAGTCAACTCTTACATTATCCCAGATGGAGCCCGAGAATTCGAGATACGTAGTCATTAGGAAAAAAGGAAACACATCAAATTGTCACTTGCGTCGATTTATGTTCAACTGTAGTTGTATGACACAGTCGTCTTTCTCGGAAGCTACTAGATCTGTAGGGATGAAATTTAGTAGGAATGTATAATCTATACATTGCTGTAGTATAAAAAAATACAAGCGCGCGTACACAATACACCCTCATCAAATCTACATAATTCATAATAACGTATGCCTACTACACGTCCTGATAATGAATTCCTTTCCAAAACCGTATTGAAGAAGCAATAAAACGTATCATTTATACAACGTTATTGTTATTAACGGAATTTATGAAATACCTCTCAATCTAAGATAAAAAATCTAAGAATATACCTTATTACTTGAAATTAAACTTAAATTACAAACACAACTATACCATTTTTTTACTTAGTCAGTGTATACCTAACAATAGTTTTGGTGTCGGAAAGTACTGCTACTTTAAATATCTGCAGATCAGATTGTACTGCTTACATATCTTGTAAAATCGATCTTATCTCAAGTTACACTTAAATGCATTTCCGGTTAACATAAGTTATAATTGCCAGTCGTAAATGCCTTTTAATATTTTAAAAGTTTAATATTGCGAATAAGTACCTACCTCGCAAAATATTTACCCCTGTATTGATTCTATAGGTATACACTCTATATATATTTAGTTATTAACAAACGAATATAATAAATATATCCAATGAAGGCGTATGATTGATTAGGGTCGCTTAATAAAAGATGAAGATGAAGTATAACGTAATTAATGTAACACAAATCAACCGGGTATTGTTCAGGGTGCTGCTATAAATAGGTTGTGTTCACTTACCCATAATCGACATGAGTCTACACATAGATAATGTATTTTCAGCAACTAATACACCTCTACGATATGTGCCCATTATGGATTCAATACGCAAGCTATCCACAACTGATTTGTTTACATAACGTATACATAATAAAGTAGATATGTGCATACATATAGCAGCAACATACACACATTCCGTAGATGTTCTCAGCATAATATAAATATTCCTATATAAATATAGGAATATTTATATACTGCAATCCTAGAGTGCTACGCAATTTTATTAGGATATTCATAATGCAAGGCTTATTACTTCATCTATAAAAACAGTTTTGAATTCTAAATAATAAAGTTTTCTAAATAATTCAATCCATAACATACAACTAATTTTATCCCTACTTGTGTTACTAATCATATTTTTTTGGAACAACATTTTTTATCGATTATCATAAATATATATATTACGTTAATTATCATAAGTATACCAATTATACATTAGTTTTAATTTCAAAGACATTTTTTAAGAAATTTTCAGTAGTAGTAAAATTAACATCATATATATAACTGTAACTAATCATAAGTTTATTAGTTTTGGAGCATACCACCACAATGATAGAGCAAGAAGCATGGTTTACTCATTTACCTCGGACGTGTCTATGTGAATCACTGAAGCAATTCAAACAGAGGTACGGGTATCAGATGCACAGTATAAGATAAATGTAGGCCTGGCTGTTTACATTAGCTGATTGTTTGGGGATACCTTCGATCGACTGGGTTAACTTGAGATTGGGATACACACGTGTGTGTAATTCCATCCAGGGAATAATTGGATCATGTTTACCACCTGAGAGCCCGCCGCAAAGATATCAAAGGGATATGTATTCAATTAACCCCCCAAATACTGAGGGAATTCAAGAGAAAGTATCACGGAATGTACGGCTCCAATACTAGATTCGTTATCTCGGACAGAACAAGTCTTGAACAATCACGCGTTATGGATTACCTGGCCTAACAATGCCTCATACGTTGTATGTTTATTGCTGATAGGATTTGAATTAATTAACAACTCAACATAATTGATTCCTTCACGCGTTTGAGCTTTATGTAGGTATTGGGGCTCGACACCTCCAAAGGGCTAATCCTAATAGACAATTAAATATGATATAGGTATACGATGTTATTATAATTAAAATTAATGCTTTTATATTCATGAGTGAATAAATTTACATATATTTTAATAGGAGCATGAGCCTTTACGTTTCGTTGAGTTTAAACATACTTACATATAATGACATGGATTTATTATTTCCTTCCCTTGCTTAGTAAAGTACGAATACCTATTATTCTTATAATTGTATCAATGAATATGTACTGTAACTTTACAACTTATACAAATTTATTTTAAGCTTTGAAAATAATTTAATATAACAAAAACTTCTAAACTTCTAGAAAAAAAATTTGTAGGAACTTAATAGTCAAAGGGATTTTGGAAAATAGCTTATTGTTGTGAAATTGACGTGTCTAGGTATACTGGTAGCTTTAAGACAGCTTGATGTTCTATTTTATTTTGTTACTTTTCATTGTTCACAAATTAGAATCTGCGAAAAGAGCCGGTTCATGTGTCCCGGGTTCAGTTATAAATTTTATATTATATTTGTGCTTCAGGCATAGTTATTTCAAATGATTTCTGAGTAACTTTGTAAATGTCGATAATATTTTGGGCTCTCTGATAGTACCGAAAAGGCAGCGCGTTTCAAAGTTTGACAGCCTGCACTGTAAATCGTTATCATCAAAGAGTGAATTCTGTGCAAGTATCAAAAATTTGCTATATTTACCGAGCTCAAATTATGCGATGTGAAGATATTTATTGATGATTTATTCTAGACCGTGGTGAACGTCAGCCGTGCGATAGTCGTATAAATTAATTTGTAGGTGCCCGGGCACGGCCGAAACCAGTATAGGGTGGGTGCGTCGCATGGTGTAGTATAAATTGTTTAAATGTTCTTGAAGTTTTAAATGCGTTTCTCGCCCGAGCCTCGTACGGGGCAGCGCTCGCGCTCACATAGTCTAATAAATCTACCCTAATTGAAATAAATATTTTTTTATACTAGCTGATGAAGATTGGTATAAAATAATCACTAAGTTTGAAAGAGAAAATTGCTATTCTTTGTGGTCAACAGTGATGTGCACTATGGCATATTTATCTTAATTGCCTACTATATTCTTTCTCGGTCCCCTAGTTTTGGTAAATTTGCGTGCAATGCAAAACAAAACAGTATCGTCTTCACTATTTATTTCTCTCTCCCTCTCTATCCCTCGCTCCCTTAGTCGACTAGAGCCGACTTTATTCGAACGAGCGTCACATAGCCAAATGTGACGCATAACGGCTCGGTCTCATTCAATACCCACGAAATAAAGTGCTCAGCGCGTCTAAATAACTTTTCAATAAATTTATTGAAGTGAAACTTCTTTATCGGCGTTGGAAAAAAATTTACCGTCACATATTTTGGTTACGCGTCACATTTTTCCACAATCGTAACGAGTTGTTGATAGATGGATTGTGAGACGAGCATTGTAATATTTCTTTACTATATTGTGTTTTATTTAATATACGAGTTTGATGATTTATAAATCATTTATTTAGTATCCTACATATATTATATATATATATATATATATATATATATATATATATATACATACATACATACATACATAACTTCACGCCAGGTCCCTTGCGGGGTAGGCACGAACAACAGAGCGCCATACAGGCTTATTCTTACACACCTCACTTGCTTCTTTGACATTCATAGCTCTTGTCATGCACGCTCGTCTGTTCTTAAGGCTCCTGACATCACCTTCTGCTAATACACGATCAATTTGATCATGGAAGGTGTGTCGTGGCCTTCCGCGACTTCGGCATCCATCCACTTTTGCATTGTATATCTGTTTAGTCATTCTTTCATCATACATTATTTCCACATGCCCGAACCACCGGAGCATTCCTTTCCTTACCTTCACCCCGACACTCTCTTTCAGACCAACTCTCTTTCTTACTTCGGTATTACGAACGCGGTCCGCGAGCGTCACTCCGCAGATTTTGCGCAGTGCTCGCATCTCGACCGCGTTTACTCTACTTTCATGCTCTCTGTTCCATACCCAACTCTCGCTTCCATACGTGAGCGTAGGTACCAGCACCGCGTTGTGTATGGCAAGCTGGGCTTTCTGGCTGAGGTTCTTAGCGCCTAGAAGTTTACCTAACGCTCCATTCACACTATTCCCCAAATTTACCCTTCTTTCTATGTCAGCGGTGTACCTTCCATCCCTGCTAAAAGCACATCCAAGATATACAAACTCATTCACTTGTTCCAGCATAACATCATCGACCATTATCCTTGCATTCGTTCTGGTTTCTTCTCTTTCAAACACCATAACCTTTGTTTTCTTCGCATTCAAATGTAAGCCTCTCGCCTGACAGTCATCTTTCATCATTGTGACTAGTGTTTGCAGTTCTGATGGCGATTCGGCTAAAAGCACGGCATCATCCGCATAAAGCAAAGTGCTAACAACTAGATCACCCATCCGCACCCCAACATCCATCAATCTTAATCTCTGGAGACAGTTGTCCAGATATAGGATGAACAGCAAAGCCGACAGCACGCAGCCCTGCCGGACGCCAATATTGACGTCAAACCAGGGCGACAGGCTGCCGTCCACCCGCACGCATGCCATACAGTCCTCGTAAGTGGACTGCACAGCACGCAGCAATTGGCCATTGATCCCATATCCAGGCAATATGTCCCAGAGGTCCTTCCGCACAACCCTGTCAAATGCTTTCTCTAGATCCACAAAACCGCAGAAAACCTTCCGGCCCATAGCCAGCTGCTTCTCCACGATATTGCGGAGCGAGAAAACTTGATCCATACATCCCCTTCCATTTCTGAAGCCCCCTTGTGCATCCCACAGTAATCCATCGGATACCACTCTCATTCTCCTTTCAATAATCTTCGCATACACTTTAGATGCTGTGCTGATCAAACTGATGGCCCTGTAGCTGGCGCACTCCATACGTGACCCCTTGCCTTTATACAAGGGCACGATGACAGCGCGCCTCCAGTCCTTGGGAACCTTTCCCGTCCTCCAGCACAAGTTGCATAAGGACAGGAAAACGTCCCGGACGCAGGTTCCACCATATTTGATCATCTCAGCGGACACACTATCGATTCCTGCTGCCTTTCCATTTTTCAGACTTCTTATCGACCATTCGATCTCTTCCAAAGTGATCTCGGATGCTGACTCCTCGAAGTCGGTCACAAACTCAGTCGTTGTGCCAGCATCCGAGATATTATCATACATTTCTCTAAAATATTCACTCCATCGCGCTAAAACCTCTTGTGGGTTAGCAAGAATGTCCCCTGCTTTAGATTTTATTCTTTCCATTCTGGAAGCTGACGAACAACCCCGAGACTTTTTAACCTCTCTCCAAAAGAGTTTGGTATTCGCCTCGAAGTTCTCCGTCAGCTTCTCTTCTTCTTTCAATTTTATTCTTTCACGCTTCTCTTTCACTAAAGCTTTGGTTTCATTCTTGCAGAGGCGATAAATTTCTTTCTTCATCTCTTTCATACTGTCATTCTGATGCAAAGATGCAATATAATCCAGCCAGGCTTTTCTCTTTCTCTCTACGCTAGATTTAACATCTGCGTCCCACCATTCGTCACCTTTCGTTGTTATATGCCTCTTTGCGCATCCACATGCTTCTTTTGCGCTTTCCACTATACTTTCCTTCATACTATCCCAGTCATTATCCACATCTAAGTCGGAGAAGTCCGCCTTTGCAAGCCTTTCTTCGACTAGGTGCGCATACATACTCCTTATACTAACATCTTCCAATATATATATATATATATATATATATATATATATATATATATATATATATTTATTGGCGAACCATCACCAAGGATAATATATTGTCAATGACACTTTAGCGGAGTGTTGCATCTATGGTTGCAAGCGGCCACCCTAATGACATGTCAGGTATGGGGTTGTGTGGTCGCAAGGGCATCAAGAGTGCAACAAATCGCTATTATCAAAGTGCATTGTGATTCAGAAAGTTATTTGTGTTTATTTGAAGTAAACATTACATTGGCAAAGATCATAAAAGATGTCAATTCCATGAATATACCCATATACATCATGCCATGCCATGATAACTTCTGATGAATAGGCTCGTCATGAGCTTTTTTTTCTTTTAATTAGGGTTATTTTATATTAGACTACGCGATGTTAGTAGATGTACACCTGTCAGTGCCGTTGCAGTGCGGCGTTGCGAGGTGATTGTGCGAGTGATGTGGCGCAGGTGTGGCTGGCGCGTGTGGCGTGTGCGGCGTGCTGCGCCACCCGCCCAAAAGCGGCGCCTCGCCGCTAGCACCCAGCAATTTTAATCTGGCCAAAAATTTAACATAAATAAATTATTAAAGTAAAATGAGAGTACCGATTAATGCCGGGTTTCTATAATTTACTACACAGTCACTTGCATATTAGTTAAAATTTGACATAAACTCCATAGAAGTAATGTCAATTTTCTATCATTGATAACGTCAAAGAACGGATAGTACAATACAGAAACCTGTCATTACAAACTAAACGGCGAGCTAGTATGTTATTATATTCTATGATGGAGACTAATTATTATTGAAATCGATATCCAAGTAGCGATTATCGGTAATTAAATCGAACTCAAAAGATTTTTAACAATTTTTGGTAGCAACTTGAAGGGCGAAGTTTACTGTGCAGTTATATTTTCAAAAATCTAGCTGGTACCTACGTAATCGTCCAGGAACTATGTAGTGTTCTGTTAAGCTAACAAACTATCATTGTTTTTAAAATTTGCCTACGGAACCATTGAAAGAGTACCTACTTAATGGAAAATACCATTATATTTATCTCCTGCGGTGTACAAATTGACTTTTACTATAATATTTTAACATAGATCATCATCGTTTATATGTTCATAACATATAAAGATATCGAGCCCATTATGAAAAAAACATCCCAAGCAACAGAATTTAGGTATTTCACTTTTTAATTCTAAGAAACAACTAAGATAATTTAGATCTTAATAAAAAGATCCTTAGAACCCTATCTGCGTTAATAGCAAAGTTATGAAGTTACTAAAAATCGAAGATACATAAGTAATGTATGTAATAAAGCTCTCCCTTAAAATGTTATATATTTCGCTTACGATGTTCTTCCATAACAGGCTCGATATTCACAAAAACGGACGAACAGGCGAACGATCGGGTAGAAATGACGGTTCCATAAGAGTATCGCTTTTGAAAAAAATTACCAAAACGAAAACTTTTCAATGCATTTTACGGTTAAAGGATCATCAGATTTCATACAGGATAAATTCAATCACACGGGGCATGGATTAAATCAAAATTTTCGTACATATAAGCAAATTGGTCGGAATATTAACACCATGCAAATACATTTAAGTTATCTACATCATGAATGGCTTATTATTTAGTAAAATTTTCAATTTGCATTTCGTAACGGTTACAAAAGAACTGAGGCGTTAATCTTCAAAGTTATATAGATATGAGATATTTTCTGAAAAGGCAAAATCGTTTGAAGTTCAATCGACTTAGTGGCACACGAACGGCTACCGGTAGAAATTGGTTTTTCCAATACTCTCGCCGGAGTGGAGGCTATGGGAGCCGACTTGGAGCTGTCGTACCGTAAAATGAGACATAAACCGTTCAAAAATGCGAGCCGGTTCTACTGCGGCCGAGGCGGGGATGTTTGCTCTTACCGCCTTTCCCTTTAGGGTTGTCAATAGCACGTCAGAAGAGTATAATGGCGGACGATTAAATTCTATTTTTAAAGCACTGCTTCCAATTTTAGAAACCTTTTGCAGAATATTACACCCCACTTTCAATGAAGCTTAACCCCTTATTGCATGAATTATGAAAGACGTCCAATCAAAAAAGCAAAAGGATATGTTTTTATGCTTACTAGTGGTCACCCGTGCTTAAAATTCGACCATAATAATTAATGTAAATGATTATACTTCTATAATCACAGATTTCGCCAAGGCTACACTGTTAATTTCAGTTGAACAATAAAAAAAGAGTATATATGTGTGTATGTGTCAAATACATGGTAGTGTGTGTAAGGTTTTTTTATGTATAATTTAAAAAAATATTACCATTCATTGCTTCTTCTCTAGATAAACTATAAGTGTGCAAAATTTCGTACTCCTCTGTCCGCGCAATTTTCGTAAAAAGGGGTACAAAGTTTTTGCTTCACGTATTAATTAAATTTAATGAATTACGTAATTATTAAATTCTTTGAATGCAATCTTGAAAAAAAAAACAGGATTTTTTTAAAGAAGCACCAACTTACAATGTATGCCAGGATACCTTTATTACACCGGTTCAGCAAACAGACAAGCGGTCCATCTAATGGTAAGCGGTTACCATCGCCTATGGACATTTGCAACACCAGAGGCGTTACACATGCGCTACTGCTCCCTTGAGGTAGTCTGGAACCTGGCTACTAATGCCGGAACATAATTCAAGGTTGTTATGGCGGCATACTATAGACCAGGGGTGGTAGCCATCCAGACGGGCAGATACCCTACCACTTGGCTGTGGGTTGTTTTGTCGCCTCTTACGATAGGCCGCAGGAAATTGTATTCTTTCTCCGTTCCTGCACGAATAAAAAGTTGTATTGGATACGTTAAATAAGTGTTTAATATGTTTTGGTTGTGTAAAATGAAATCTTATTTTTGGGGTTTCCCCTTTTGTGTTTGGTCACGCGAGGCCCGGCCCGGCCCGGGCTCATCCAGTCAACACTCGTGATTAAAGCGACACTCAAGAAAAGGGCTCTCGGTGCCTTGGGCAAACAACAGAAATCCTCGAACCACTCCAGCGTCGCCTTAATGGAGACGTCGCCGCACGTTTAACCACGTAACTTAACAAAAATACATTTTTGGGTAAAGAAATTGATTATCCCGGCTAATGGACAGGGGTGTTGACGACGGTTTCTTTTTAGGTGACGCTATTTATGTCCGCGTTGTTAGTTTGCTGACATTTCCTGACGAAGAAAAATTGCCCGAAAAAAACATTATATATTATCTCGTTTTACTCACTTCTAGATGTTATACTAGTAATTTTTACTACGTGTACTATCAAATATAATTATATACTACAAATATAATTATATACTCCAGGTTTTTCACGATTTATTAAAGTGACATTAAAGATTTAAAAAATAAACTATTTAATGGAATTTTTAGCAGGTAAGTGTAAAGTAATGTTTTGCAGAGCAGATTTATTTTCAAAAAATGTTGTAATATTGGTTATGAACGAATTAAAGTTGTAAATATGTAAGTGAATTGTGCACCTTTAGCTGATTAAATATTTATTTAAATGTATCCGACTTTCGATTCGTGCATTTTCTTTTGAAGATTGTTTTGTTATTTGACTTTTCATAAATATTTGGCACAGGGTACAACAAGAAATCGTGCAGATGTATTTTTTAACCGACTTCTAAAAAAAAGGAGGAGGTTCTCAATTCGTCGAGATCTTATTTTTGTTGCTTTTTTTTATGTATGTTCACCGATTACTCCGTGATTTCTAATCCGATTTACGTGATTCTTTTTTGTTTGACGCGGAATAGCTTCCAATTGGTCTCCTAAAAATTTTACATAGTTTGGCCCAGTAGTTTTCATTTTACGAACATTTTTTTGTTCTCGTTTCTTGGGACCTATATTTTTTAAGAAGCGCGGCACTATTCATATGTCCACCCATACATATCTAGACACTAAAAAGTAACAAATAAAAAATAAACACTTCGTTTAAAAAACCGACTTCAAAAACTAAAATGTATAAAATAACTTATTTCTAAAGCTATTATTATTAATATATATTATCTAAAACATCTTGAAGTCGGTGCAAAGTAAAACATAATAAAAATTACTATATTTTGCAAATTACTAAGCACCGACTTTAAGATGTTTTAGATAATATATATTAATAATAATAGCTTTAGAAATAAGTTATTTTATACATTTTAGTTTTTTAGTTTTTGAAGTCGGTTTTTTTAAATGAAGTTTTTATTTTAAAACAAGAAGGAATGTCATGTTTCAATAAATAAAAGTGGGTAAGTATACTAAAAATGTAATAACTATCTAAGAAACATCAACTTATTAAAGATCAAAGTGAGGCAAAAATAATTTCTGATATCAGGAAGATGTTAAAATGGCCCCTTAACCCACCGAGGCTCAAAGTGTTATGAGCTCGATAGATCTCTTTTATTGCTTACGGCGGTTTGATAAATTTTAGTTCAGCCCATATCAGGGGGAAATTTCGTGTCTGAAACGTGTTGAATGCTTTTACGTAATTTCACTTTAGCCACCATACATGTTTTTATTCAGATAAGAAATTTAACTTATTTTCCTAACAGTGCTATAAGTCACCAATAACATGGGAATTGAAAAAAAAATGTTAGATTAATTAATCTGCTTTTAGATTCCTTGTGTTTAACAGTGAAACGTAGCGTATTACAGCGTATACAAAGGGTAACATAGCTAACAAACTGTAAGAGATTCGCTTATGCTGGCCCGACGACTATTAAAAAAACGGCTGGTTATTGGGGATCGAGTGTATGTACCTATCTCTTGCCTCACCGCAGATCACGATAGAACAGATAGACTGAAGTAATAATACAGTTAGCTGGACAACGTGAAATATGCCATAAGAGTCAATGGTATCGGTGGTGGCTTATGGTCAATAAGGAGTGATGAATACCATGCGTAGTAAAAAAGAAAAAGTAAGAAAGCGAGCAAACAAGTCTGAAAAGGCCGCTCCGAACGTATCCTATATTTAGGGCTAGAATTACGATCACAATGTTGATTAAACCTGCTTTTTCAAATCCTTATGAATTGAAACTAATATACTAATGTCAATATAGTAAATCTATCGGGATATTTGTTTGTGATGGCAGCGTAGTGGCTACGGTACGAGCATCGATGGCCTTCAAATTGTGACCGAAAACACGGTATCTCTGAAAATGTGACAATTTTCACAAAAGAAACAACATTATTGCAACTTCTTGATGAAATCGCTCTAATATCGTAAACAAAAGGAACAATAAAACTGTAACTTTAGATACAAAAAATAAGCTATTGGTAATTTATAGTGTGTTATTAAACTCTATTCAGCATTACCTATATAGTTATAAAAATATCGTAGGTTATTTATTGTCATACTCTTAGTACACTTACTATAATAATAAAGTGAGTTAAATTGTCTTCCAAAACTAATTTAAGTTTTAATACTATCCACAAATTGTGGTTTATTTAAAAATACTAACTTTGATACTGTGATATTAAAAAGCGGAATGCAACTTGTTCGTGCATAAAAATAAATTTTCATAATAAGAACTAGGCAGTGCAACTTTTGAAATCGAATCCTAGCTGGCGCCGTATTTGGACTTCCAAATAAATTTATTGAACTTCCATAACATTTAATTGAGTGTAATTTTATAAATCTCTAATATTAATATTATAAATGCGAATGTAATTCTGTCTGTCTATTCCGTTTTCATGAAAAAACTACTGGACTGATTTGGCTAAAATTCAGTATACATATGTATTAGATCCCGAGAACGAACATAGGATACTTTCTAATCCCGAGGAATGGGATAGTTTCCGGGATAAAAATATATTTGTCTCTCTGTATGTTAATCTTTTTACGGAAAAACAACTAGACCGATTTGGCTGAAATTCGATATATAAGTAAATTTTAATACCGAGGGTGGACAAGGGATACTTTTATCCCCTATAATGGGATAGATTAATGTAAAGGTTATCCCAAAAATTAGGGTAGGTTTTTTGTGATTTACCATTTTCTTCATTTTGGTTATTTGGTCATTTTGGTCGATGTGGTCGATTTGGTCATTCTGGTGTACATATTATTATGTAGTTTTAATACCGAAAATTAGCATAGATACTTTTCTTCCGGGAGATGGGGTGGTTTGTGATATAAAATGAAGTGAATCTTCCATGCCAAATAGCACTAACATAAAAATTTAATACAATGTAACCTGTGTTGTAACCTAAGCAAGAAACTAAAGGTTGACCCGCGGCGCAGACGCAGGCTAAATTCTAGTACCTTAATATACTGCCTGTCTATATAAACAGAGTTGTATAATTCAGAGAAATTAAGTTCGTGTCAAGGCTGAATAGTTATAACATTTATTATAGCAGAATATTTCAGATTAATAAACATGTCAGAAAATTATAGTGCTTTATCCTGTGCACTTTCTGCTAAGAAAATCCCTATAAAAAAAATTGAACACATTAAAATAAAATAATAAATTAGGTTTACTTTTGAATGTATATGTACGGTAATGGTACATTCAATGCTCTGTAGTATTCCAATAAATAAAGAAGTAAAGACCGAAATCAATAGTGTGTAAGAACCATAAAACCAACCGAGCCTATTATCTTGAGTTGCAGAATCGGGCTGTATTGGAACAAGCGGAAATCTCACATAATCATACAAAACGAAAATATTGCTTAGTGTTTATTTGTACAAAGTACTTAGAAGTACGACGTAAAATGTTGCTAATGATTGTTTCTACTTTGTATCGTAAATATATAAATAGGTAATTTTGATATTCAATTAACTGAAATTTGTTACACTGTAGCATGATGACAACACTAAACTCATGATGGCAGTTTTTGGTGAACGCATGTAAGTGATATTTTGTTCTGAAGTTTTATTTTCCAAAAATATTAGACTTCTTTCGGACTGCCACAAGAATTCAATCACTTGGTGTCAGTAAAATAGAGTTTAGCTAATAATATAACTATGTAATTAATAAAACCTAATATTTACATAAAAAAATAATTCACCTTACGTTTAGAATGTTTTTGTGTTACGAATAAATTATTGAAGCTTTTCGATCGCAGTGTTTTAAGTCCTTAAGGTAATGCATTTAAAAATAACAACAAAAACATAATACTAAAGCGCGAACTACACAAAAACGGAGCAAAGAAGTTATTTTAAATTAAGTTTTTAAAAATTTAATAAGAGAATATAGCTGCAACGAAAATAAATGAACAACATAATGACAAACTTCAAACCGTAAAACCAGGTTATAAACAGTTTCTTGTTTTTAATGTGTACAGTATTTTACTCGGGAGTATAGGAATATTCTAGAGTTAGTTTATGAGTAGGTTTTTATATACTTCCACACATTTGTGTTAAGGATATTAACGGGTTTATAGTGGACAAATTTGGTAGAGAATTTTCCGTTATTTATTCTAGCCTAAGTACCTGTGATTCGCCCTAGAGTTCTATGTTGTATAATACAAACATAACTTGCTTAGGCTAGGAAAGTACAACGCATGTGATGTATTGACTCAACAGCGGGTAGCTCAACGAAGCTTAAGCCAGATTAAAGAGATGCATCACGAGGTCCCAACCTCTCACATCTTACAGTTATAGCAGAATAAAAACCCATCGTATTATGCATATCTTTATTTCCCAATTGAATTGCTAATACGGAACACTTGACAGTGAAAAAAGCTAAAGAGCATGCAATCGTTCACAATAAAAGAGTTAGCCATGGATTCTGAGACAAAAGCACATAAGTGAACCGGGATAGAATGCGGGAATCACAACAGACTTCAACGATTGATTAAAGCACACTTTTTAATACATTGACGTAACATTTTATGCGGTTGGCATGGCAGGCGAATGGGATTAATAAACTTAAGAAATTACTCATAAATGCTTGACATCTCGGTATCTCGCCGACCACGAATACTGAAAATCAAGAAAACTTAATGCGGATTTTATTTTAGTTTCACCGTCTTCTTTTAATGATGTACGTAGTGCTTGTACCGATCATATTATATATTAAATTTTTGCACTTATTATATTATCTGGATACTGAATAGTTTATATAAAATGATACTATTGGCTGCAAAAGCAATGTACATTATCAAAAATAAGAAGCGTTCGCTATATTCCTAATATCATGGAAGAACATTAAGGAAGAACACAGTCCAATCGCCCAGTAATAAACGTAACAGCTCGTTGCCACTTGTCGGTTCTCGGACCCGATCGAAGCTGGAACCGCGATATGTATGTGCGCGCGCGATCTGTGGCAGAGAGCATCTAGTAACGGGTGGATGAAGGGGGAGCGGGGAAAGTTTTCCGGGCCCATCATCCGACAAGTGCGAACATCGTCAGGCTTAATTATATCCGAGCGAGATCCGACACGATTTTTTCGGACGTAGAGGGCTGGCAAAATATCGAACATTTCTTGACGGCGCCGACGAAAAAACGGTGTCGGGTATGTGTGAACACCTTCATATAAAATGAGCAACAGATTTTTGGTCGGGCCCGACACTCGACAAGTGTGAACGGACGGTTACCTCGTAACACAGGCTCTAATCACAATTGGCGTTCACAGATCGTTACTCGCTAGTATTTATTATTCTTTCATCTTGATATTTGTCTTGAGTTCGTTTTATCAGTAAAGGGTAATACACGATCCTGCAGTGGGTGGATCTTGCGGGACTTAGAGGCATCCTGCTCAGTATTTTCAGACGCAATACAGGCTTTTTTTTTTTTTTGACGCGAGGGAAAATGCTAACCGATTTACGCACTCTCTGGGCCGTCACTAGGAAACGGCGCGCATCCATCGGGGGCGATAACGCTAGCAATAGTATGCTTTGTTTGCGCTCCGTCCGCGATGGCTTGACACAGAGGAGTGTGGAGACTCCGAGCGATGCCGCACGGGCGAGCAACCTCAATACCCACTAAAAACCCCCTCCTCCCTGTCGACCCTGCGCTTTGTTATGAAGGAAAGACTGAGATATAGAACATAGTTACGCAACAGTCGATCCAGCGCAATAAAATGCCTGGAGTGTGCCCTGGGAGAACACACCCCACTTCGAAACGGGGGCAGATGAATCCCTTGCGATGCCTAGTAGCAAGGGGCCCCTCGTACCGGAACCTAACTCAGGGAGGGAAGTAATGCGCGTACCTGCCTCTCCGGGTGCCAGCTGAAGGCCGGCGACCTCGGGTGGAGGCATTAGCACGCGCTGCAGGACTTCGCTCCCTGTCCCTTTCTGCGGCCTCTTTGAGAGACATTACTGCCTCACAGAAAGTAACCGCAGACTCCCAGCGGTCGTCGCTGTGCAACATGGCCGTTACCAAGTCGCCAAGCGGTCGGACGGCTCCTACGTGTGTCTCGAGCTCGAAACGCTGAAGCGTCCATGCAGCGCACTCAACAAGCGTGTGGAACGCCGTATCGGGTGCGCCGCACTGGCGGCAGTCCGGGGAAGGCAAGCAGCCCACAATGCGAAACAGATACTGATCGAAACAACCGTGTCCGGTCAGTATCTGAGTCGTCCTGAAGGTCAGGTTTCCGCTGGTGCGGGTCACCCATCTCTCCAGCTGCGGCCTGATTGCATCCACCGTATAGCCGCCGGCCACAGGGTGTTCGAGGTCACGAGACCATTCGACGAGGCAGCAAGCGGTTTCCCGTTTCCTGACCGTCTCTAATTCGACTTGACAGAAGGTCAGTCCTCTAGCTAGGGCATCCTGCCGGGTACGACGAACCCTGGACAGGACGTCTGCCTGGAGATGCCAGGGCAGCTCGCCTGCCAAGAGAGTCGCCGCCGACCACGACACTGTGCGGTACCCCCGTATGGTCCTCACGGCCAGAACCCGCTGCGCGCGGTGCAGCAGGGTTCGGTTGTGGCGGTGAAGCGAATCGGACCAGACGGGCGCACCGTAGAGCGCCATACTCCTCAGGATGCCGGAATAAAGCTTCCGCGTCGCACCCCCCGGCCCCCCCACGTTAGGAAGAAGCCTGGAGAGTGCGCCCGCGGAATTCACAAGTTTGGGAACTAGCTGCTCAAAGTGCGTTTTGAACAGCTATTTCCCGTCTAGAACTAGCCCAAGATATTTCATCTTGGGCCCTACTCTGATCGCCACCCCCTGAACTGTAACGGACAAGTCCGGGGGAGGATTCCGGAATTTCCTATGGAACATGACGGCCTCCGTTTTCGCGGGGGAGACCTTCAAGCCCAGCCTAGCTATTCGATCTACGACGATCGCCAACCCGTCGTTGGCGACGTCCACGGATTCCGCAAAAGACGCAGCGCGTGCCGTGAGTAGGGTGTCATCCGCAAAGCAGATCAGCCCTACTCCGGGCCGGACCGTCACCCGAAGGATCCAGTCATAGCCTACGTTCCAAAGAATCGGCCCGAGGACCGACCCCTGTGGAACGCCGCACGCGACACGTCGCCGACCTAACACGTGATTGGCGGACTCACCGCCCTCCCAAAGGATATGCCGATCTCGCAAGTACTCGCCCAACAGCCTCGTGAGGTACGGGGGGACTCCATGCGCGCGGAGCCCCTCCCTGATCGTCTCATTAGGGAGGCTGTTGAAGGCGTTTGCTATGTCTAGCAACACTGCAAGGACGACGTCCTTCGCTTGGACGGCTTCGTCCGTCAACGTTCGCAGTGTCTCGAAGGCGTCCATCGTGGAGCGCCTCCGCCGAAACCCGAACTGCGTATCTGATAGCCCCGGCTCCACAGCGTCGAGATGCTTCACGAGCCGCTCCGCCAAGATCTTTTCGAAGACCTTGGCGATCTCGTTCAGCAGCACTATGGGCCTGAAGGCGGACGGATCGTTGGGAGGCCGACCTCCCTTAGGAATTAGGCACAAACGCCCCTCTTTCCATTGCGACGGGTACCTACCTGCGCGAATACAGGCTTCGAAGATGTCCCGCAGCTGGCTGCGTAGGTGTTTTGCAGCCAGGAAGAGGAGTCGACCTGGAACCCCGTCGGGTCCCGGTGCCATCTTCCTGCCCCGGAGCCGGTCCAGGGCGACGTCTAGCTCCCCCTCGGAGATGGAGTGAGGCTCCTCGTCCGTGGGGGTGTCGGGAATGGGTGGACCCATACTGGGGGGAGTGAAGTTCCCCGGATCCGGGAAGAGCCCATCGATAACCGACCGGAGCACCTCGGGTTCGAGCGTTTCCGTGACCGTGGATGTGCAAGGCCGCAACTTGTTGCGGGCCCCACAGTACGGGCGCCCCCAAGGGTCTCGATCGAGCGTCTCGAGGAGCTCGGCCCGAGCCAGGGCTTTCGATCGCAATATTGCAATCGAAAGGGCCTTTCTGGCCTCCCTAAACTCGCCCACGAGTCCATTTTCCACGACGAAGTCCGGAGGACGGCGCGCCCTGCAGTGTTTGAGCCTGTGGCTGATGATGCGAACTGCCTTTCGCATCTCGCCCAGCTCCTCGGTCCACCAGTGGACCGATTGCTTGCATGGAGGCTGCCGCTTGGAGACGCGCGGCATCGCAGCGTCGCAAACCCTCGTCAGGGTCTTGCGCATGTGCTCTGCCTGCGTATCCAGATTCGCGAATTCGACTGGGTAGGCCCAGCTTTCCGTGAGTGCCCACTCCTCGGCCTGCTCCGGATCGAGCTTGGTAAGGGCCCAACGCGGGAGGAGAGGGGGGCGATGAACAGGGCTCGGACCGGAGGAGGGGGTCGTGAGCTCAAATCTGATGTACCGATGATCAGAGAGCGACTCCACCTCCTCCAGCACCCTCCATTCGGTCACTCTGCGGGCGGCCGCATGAGTGGCGAACGACAGGTCGATGATCGATCCACCCCGCGCGCGCACGCAGGTCTGGACCGACCCCTGGTTCAATATGGTCAGGCCGGCTTGAAGAGCCCAATCCTCGACCACCCGACCCCTAGGGTCCGTGAAAACGTTTCCCCAGGAGAGGTGCTTTGCATTAAAGTCGCCCATCACGAAGATCGTTTTGGGCGACAGTCTGCGCACGGCAGCCCCGACGGCGTCCAAGTGAAGCTCGAACTCCGCCAGGGGGCGGTTGCGCGAGAAGTAAACGCCTATGATGACGATACTCCCGCTCTCCGCCACAGCATAGCCCTTTCCTCTTTCGAGACATGTAAGCGGTGTGCCGGACCCGGCTCTGGCCACCACCGCTACCATGTCGTCGAGGTCGCCCACCCAATTACCGGAGGGAGGAACGTAATAAGGTTCGCTTATTACGGCCAGGTTCGCTTGCCACTCCGCCATCGCCTGCAGGCACAAGTCCTGAGCGGTGGGGGAGTGGTTTACGTTGGCTTGAAAGAACGTTGTTACGGACGTACTAGGCATTGGAGGTGTCCATTGCCTGTACTCCCGATTTGCCGATGCGTGGCCTCGCCCGCGAGTGGACGAATATGCCCCTCACGTAGGGAGGTTGGCAGAACCTCGCCAACGTGGGGTGGGCAGCGTTGAGGCCACCCGCCGCGCACGCCGCGCAGTGGGGTTGTCGAGCCGTGCAGTCCGGCATCTTGTGTCCGCTTTTACCACAGCGGAGACACAAGTTAGTCCGATCCGGGCACGTGTCCGGACAGGTCTGAGTGCCATGACCGACGTTGAAACATCTGTAACAACGTATCGGTCTGGCTTCCAGTGCCTCTACCCTCGCCGAGGTGAAGCCAACCAGGAGGTAGCCCAACCCGACGATGGTTTTGGCAGCAGCGACGGGGCACATCACGTATGATGCGCCTAATCCGCCCGGTCCTGCACCGATGTACTTCGTGAGCACGTCGTCGCGCCGGCAGTTGCCTGCGCGCGCGATCGAGACGCAATACAGGCTGCAACAACATTCACAGTCTTGCTTTACGTGGCGGACTACAATGCAGGACCGGAAATGTACCGCACGTTGTGCGATTTCTTTTTTCTTTTATTTGTTTTTCTATTTGTTATCACACCAAATCCTCCAATTCAAGGGTGCGAACAACTTTCCTAAAAATTATTTTATCATAAACCAATTTTTTGTGTTATTTATTGTAAATGATAAATTTTATCAACATAAGGCGTTGATAAAATTATTTTTACAATAGTTTTATTTACGAGGTTTTTCAGGTGCATTTACAAAAATTAACTACATTAATGTTTTATACACAATTTACTCCATCCGTGTGGATGAAACACTATTAGCCATAATATCGCTAATTGAGCTCGTCGTATTTTGCTGTGAATAAAGTTACTTATTTTTATGTTGTATTCAATGCTTAATAAATAAATTATACCTGGCTTTGTGTGCGCGTCGAGAGCGGGAGGAGAGGTCGAGCTCGCTGGCGGCGGAACACGCGGTGCCGGCCTGCAGTGAGCCACGCGAGCCACCCAGCCGCCTCGAGCCCAACCGGCACGTCATCATTTCTGTACAACAAACAATATCTTATTGCAGTATGGGGCTTTATACTCACTATGCAGAAAGATGCAATCCGGTCGGTCCGGTCCGGTACGCAGTACGCAGTTGAGTATGCGGCTAGCCTGAATCGCCACCTCAAGACGTGATTGAATACCGGCAGCATACTAAACCGCATAGTGTGTGTAGTCCGCTTGATTGGTGATGGGGCCGTTGTACTTCGAGCGGCCGGAGCAAGACGATGGCAGCTACCGCATAATCATCAACATTTTCTTCCTGCGACCACCGGAATTGCTTATTGGATTGCGGCTAGCCGTTTAATGTGTAAGAGCGCTTAGATATACAAATTAATTATAAAAATCTTTAAAATAACTAACTTGTTGTCAAAATATTATTTAAAGAAAATGTTTTTTACTCTAGGGAACTATTTATTTACGTCTATTTTTTTGTCATCGTTTCTACTACATAGTTAGGGAAAAGTTTTGGGAAATTCTTTAATATTTGTAAATTATTATCATAACCATCTAAAATGAAAGTTGTGTTTTTTATAATTTATGTTTTTCTTTAACGAAAACAAAACGGACTCCGAGCTAAAATATTCTTTTTTTGTTTTTATATTTTATTATGTTTTACTTGACACCGATTTAAGAGGTTGTAGAAGTCGGTTAAATATTTATTTATTGCTTTTTACTTCGAAGTCGGCTTTGGTTTTGTAAAAAAAATATTATTTTTTTGGTAGCGCCAAAAAAATCGAATATTCGAAAGTTTTTATTCAAAACAAGCTCCTTTGGAGAACATCTTTTTAACCGACTTCGAAAAAAGGAGGAGGTTCTCAATTCGTCGGGATCTTCTTTTTTGAAGGTCCAACATGTAAGTCAAAATTTAAATCGACGCGACGAATATCGCATGAGAAATAATATATATATTAAGCGCCTGTAGAAATCGTACTACCGGCTCGCATATGCAAGGTTGCTATCTCACTCTTCGGTGTAGATGCTCGTCAAAGAGCAATTGACGGAGATATCGTGTAAAAAATAAGTCGATTAGCAATTTTCGAGGATTTATCTCGAAATTGCTGGAAGCGACTCATTATATCTTAACTTGGTGACTATAGAACCATTTCGGGAGTATACTTTTTCGAATAAAAAAAAAACAATTTGAAAATCGATTTAGAATTAACAGAGAAATCACGTTACATGCATACAAAAAAAGTTACGTGCCTGTAGAAAATGGAATATTGGCACGCGTATGCAAGCTTTTTTTCGAATACGGGTGCTCGGTGCTATTTAATAAGGGCTACTCTTGAATTTCCTGGGATCCACTGATCAGATCCTAACATGATGTACATGAATTGAGAACCTCCTGGTTAATGAAGTCGCTTAAAAATAGATTCATTGGCAGAGATACGTTATGCACCTTTTGAGATATGGAATATTCAAAATATGTAATATCTAGAGTATTTTAAATAATCTCTAACCAAATTGCAAAAACAGTAAATATTGTACACTACCTCTATGGAACCCGTTAGTTGACTGAACGCACTTGACCGATTTCCTACAACAAACTTACACTTATACCGAATTAGAATTACTTTGAAACAGTTCGTTCGAAGCAATCAAAGTGTTTAGGTATTTACATATATCAGAACAATAACAACACAATTATAGCTTAAGGATAACATATGGGTAACTTAAACATAACAAGAACATAGCCCCTACACTAACACCAATCAAAGTTTCACTTGAGCTATTTCAGGAAGTAGTTTTAATACGCAATAATGCCTGCAACAATTAAGCTGATAACACCCGAATTTATAACAAGTTCATTACGCTAGTGGTTGAAAAAGACCAGTCACTAAACAAAAGGGAAACAATAACGCTAATAAACTGGAACCCTCTTGCGAAACGAATAAAATGAATAAGGCCTAAATCGAATGAGCCTATTGTTGCCTCCCCATTCTTTTTATAAACTGTCCACCACGATTTAGTTCATTGGACCGCTCTTTGTTACTGGCTTCTATATATCCACTTGACAAAACTGTTACGCTTATATTCAGTGAAAAATGAAACTATTTCTAGCCTCGACAACCTGTTTGTTTAGTCAAATTTCTAGTGTTGCTTTAGTAATAGTGGTCTAATGCTTTTAGTTGAAGTGATTTCGTAGTAAAAGTTAAAAAAAAACCCATTTGGAATTTAAAATTTTATATTTAACAGATGCCAAAAAAGCCTGCCCTAATTCAATCCTGCCCACTGTCCTGACTTTACAGCGAGCTTGTAACGAACCACTCTGCGAACTGGCATGGGAAAGTCTTTTGTAAACGTGTTCCAGTTCAATAGAGCGCGCTCGGCTTTTAGCCGTCGCTGGTTGGAAGTTAGGAGAGTGGTTGCAGACACATCCATCATTTAATACAGGCACAGTTTTAGACAAGCCAGCTTTCCTGTTAGCTGTAAGCCTTCGCCTGGGAGTTCCATGTTGCGTACCACAACTCTGCCAATGTGGAACTATGGTAGACCCGTTAGGACACCACGGATTATCATGTTTATATAGTATTGGCCGAAGATCTCACCATGCCAGTCTCCATGACATCATCCGTCGAGCTCTTGTCAGCGTTGGTGTATCGGCCATTTTAGAGTCGGATAACTTGTTGCGCGATGGTAAGAGGTGAAACGTCACTTACCTATTCCTTGGAAAATGAGATGGTCGCTTGTGTGGGACGCTACATGCGTCTACACTCTGGCACCGTCACATCTTCCAATGACTAAGACAGGAGTTGGCAACACTGCTTCAACAACTGAATATCTCAAAAGGCGGTAATATAGAATGGCCCTAGGAATGGGTTACATATTTTGAATTCGATAATTTAGGCCCGTAGGGTTCACCGGCAAAGTGTTTCTTCAAAGAATTTTGATTTAATCAAATCATCATCATCGATCAATGAAAGAAATTTGTTACATAATTTATATTAAATGTTTTTTTTATTACTTTATTCCATTTAAATATAACTTTTTATTTTTAAAAGGTAATAATAAATTTAAATAAAACGATAGTTATTTTAACCGACTTCGAAAAAAGGAGGAGGTTCTCAATTCGTCGGGATCTTTTTTTTGCTTTTTTTATGTATGTTCGCCGATTACTCCGTCATTTATGATCCGATTTACGTGATTCTTTTTTTGTTCGACGCGGAATAGCTTCCAATTGGTCCCCTAAAAATTTTACATAGTTTGGCCCAGTAGTTTTCATTTTATGAACATTTTTTTGTTCTCGTTTCTTAGGACCTATATTTTTTAAGAAGCGCGACACCATTCGTAAGTCCACCCATACAAAGCTAGACACTAAAAAGTAACAAATAAAAAATTAAAACTTCGTTTAAAAAAACCGACTTCAAAAACTAAAAAACTAAAATGTATAAAATAACTTATTTCTAAAGCTATATATATATATATATATATATATATATATATATATATATATATATATATATATATAATAAAATTGTAGAGGTCAAATTTCTGTACAATTCAAAAAAATGCTAAAAACAGAGTCAGGGGGATGTAAGAAGTGAAATAGAACTAATTTGGTTTTTTTTTAATTTTTTGTTTCTCTGTTTGTCTGTCTGTTTGTAACGGCTAATCTTCGAAACGACTAGACCGATTGTAATGAAATTTTGTATGTTGGCAGCTTATATCCCTGGTCAACATATAGGATACTTTTGATCCCGAAAAATTAAAGAGTTCCCGTGGGATAGTTAGAAAGCTTTAATTACTTAAACAGCTTATAACAGACTAAAAGTAATTTCTCTGCAACGTAACATAATGGGTGTGGTGTCAGTGAGAGAGTTTTGTCTTATATATATAATATATAAAGCAGATAAGTTTGTTTCTTTGTTTGTTTGCTTGAACGCGCTAATCTCAGGAACTACTGGTCTGATTTGAAAATTTTTCAGTGTTAGATAGCCCATTTATTGATGAAGGTTACAGGCTATAAACCATCACGCTAAGAGCAATAGGAGCGGAGCACCAATGAAGAATGTTTCAAAATCGCGGGTGTTTTTTAACTTCCTTTCCACGTGTACGAAGTCACGGGCAGAAGCTAATCTTATATATAAAAACCAATCGCAAAATGTGTTGGTATAAGCGCATAACTTGAGAACGACTTTACCGATTTTGATGAAATATTGTGTGTGTGTGTTTGAGTGGGTCCCGGGATGGTTTAAAACCACAATTGGAACAGGTAGATGGCGCTGAGATCGGGTTCTAGAATCCTCCTAATCACCTGGACTGATTATGGTGATTTTGTTTTTGTGTCATGAAACAAAGTCTTTTAGGAATTCAGAAAATATGGCGGTACGAAGTTCGCCGGGTCAGCTAGTTATTAATATATATTATCTAAAACATCTTGAAGTTGGTGCAAAGTAAAACATAATAAAAATTACTATATTTTGCAAATTAGTAAGCACCGACTTTAAGATGTTTTAGATAATATATATTAATAATAATAGCTTTAGAAATAAGTTATTTTATACATTTTAGTTTTTTAGTTTTTGAAGTCAGTTTTTTTAAACGAAGTTTTAGTTTTTATTTTACAAAAGAAAAATAAAACTCTGTGCAACACACCAGTTGGTGTAATAATAGGACGGCTTGAGTAATTTTATGAAAACAGGCCTTTTATGAAATAGTGTCATTCTCTTACTTAAAACTTGTCATTTTATTATACTATATTTATAAATAAGAATACTGATGCACGATATTAGTATTTTTATTAACATAATTATTTCACAATTTTCACAACTAATAACTATATCGATATCGATATCGCTTAAACAAATTTCGGGCACAATGACCATTTACTAGTATTACTTTTCATTTAATTATTCATACGTGCACGTTTGTTTGTAATTCTGTTACCTAACCTCTTTTCCAAGTGTACATGATTTGGTGGTAGTCATGACACTACCATACATATATATAACTGCCATACACATGTTTTGCCAGTCTCCTTTCATCCGTTCTCTCTTTATACCTTTAACTTTTCTATTTTAACCCTTGTTACTATAATTATTTTCCTAAGTGTTAGGTTTGTTTGTCATATCGTAAAATGAGTAACATGTATCGTGTCAAAAGCTATCTCCTTTCTGACGTCAGCAATGCGAATTTGTACGCAAACAGAAGATATACCTCCATTCGTAGATTGTTTCATTCGAAACATGCGGTGGTTTTGTGAATTTTAATGGCATGTTGCGACGCAGTGCGGAAGGCTTGAACTTGTTTGCAAACTTATCAAAACTACAAATGCGACTACTTTTATGAATATTTCCCTGTTCTGTTCGCTTTGTGAAATTAGTGCTCTGCTTTTATTTGTTGAGTTGCTTCTCAGCACCGGATATCAAAACAAGGAGAACCACTACTAGTAATACTAGATTATTGCTAGTATGAAATGACATAGCGTCTTACCCTATACGCATACTGTTATATTTTTTTACTCCTTTAGGCTCCAGCTTATGTAAATGGGCTAGAGACATTTGCATACTGTTATTAGTCTTGACCTGCTTTATTGCAGGATATCTAATATAGGTATTTCTGACTTTGATTATTGAAGTTAAATTAGTTACTTCAAGGTTTCTTTTCTTCACTACATTTTGCATTTATTTATAGTAAAACACGTCATGCGTTATTGAAATATTAAAATTATTGTTGCCTTAAGCCAAAGAGCTTCTCGAATAAAAAAAATATGATACTTAATTCTTTCTATTATTTCATTTTATATTAAAATGAAAATAACAATAATAAGTTTCTAGTGTTTACACATAGTACAACGTTTACATCATGCCCACCACCACGGCAGCAACAGAAAAGTGGTGAGGGAACTGAGCACCGCGATTATGCCATGTACGTCATATGTTGGGTTTAATTAATAAATAGTATTAATATTATCTATTAATTGACAGTAATATGTAAAAGTGACGCTTTCTTTTTTAATGGCATGAATTCAGCAGACAGACAGACGGCTCACTTGATGGAAAACGGTTACCATCGCCTTTGGACATGTGCAACACCAAAGGTGCTACAAATGCGCTGCTGCTCTCTAAAGGGTGACTGGAATCTGGTCACTAATGCCGGAACACAACTCAAGGTTGTTATGGCGACATACTTTAGACATACAGGGGTGGTAGCCATCCAGTCGGGCAAATGCCCTACCACCTGGCCGTGTAAAAAGGTTGCTCATTTCTGGGAGCTTTCTTTGTGATCTACAAGTTTTCTTACATTATATAGGTTCAAACTGAAGAAAATAACAAAATCTCTGCAAACATTAAAAAAGCTAATTTATACCTAAATAGCTTCTAGTATCTTTGATACTCTCTAATGGCTTATAATATATTCGTAAACAAGGTATAAAGTTACACGAGATGGCAAGTTTACATAATGATTCCGCAAACTTAAATGAACTTCCGATCAATTTCTCATTAAAATCTTTTTAGCTTTCTTGTATGTAATATTAACATTATCTATCTCTAACCAAACAAAAATTAAAGAGCCTGCACCACATCTTAAAACTTGAAACTCGTTTTATGTTCTGATTAGGACCATACATTTGAAATTGTAGTTATTTGACTAAATACTAAACAACTCTTTGTAAAATTTCAAAAATACTTTCACCTAATAAATAATTGCACAAAATACGTGGACTACTTTTTAATATACGAGATATTTTGATATGCACTTGTCTAAATTTCTTTTTCATTCCGACTTTGTATCACTGCATATCAGGCCGACACACAAATACCAAAATGTTATAAATAAAATATGTCCCGAGTGTCTTCTTTCTCTAAATTGCCTACCTATATCCATTTCCCTACATATATAATTTACAGGCGTCCCGATTTAACTAAATTTTAATAAGGTAATAGCGTCGCAGTGCGGTGCGCCTCTGGCGACGAATAATGTATAGGCCAAGAACAAACATCTGGTTGACAGTATTATCTTTTACTTTTATTTTAATGCTTGAATAAGCCGAAGACAAATACCTAATCTAATTCGTGTCAACTTTTTTATACGTAACTAACTTTTTTAAACCATTTTTATATTATGAACGTTTTTTTACGAAATTGGTCTTGCATGGTTTGTGTAATTAGCCCGTATTAGAAGACGAATACACCATGATCAAATGGCAGAAGTGGTAAAGAGAGATCAGGTAAAACGCATCTCAAATGAACGTGCATGTCTGAAGAGGTTAATGAAAGTAGACGAAGCGAAAGCGCCTGTTACCTTCATAGGAAACAGGCGTGATAATATACATGTATAATAGATAGCATTCAAACAAATAAGTAGCAGACTAAAGCTATCATAACCTATAAGTTTAACTTGCTAAACTAGGCTTAGCCAAATAAGCTAGACAACAACTGATACAATAATTTCTAACATTATTTAAATATAACAAACAAGCATCTCATGTTACTATTAAAATATCATAATTGAAATCATTTGAATTACTGTTTAAGCAATCATTAATACGCTATTTGACTCCTTTTACTTGTACAAAATAATGAAGTCGTAATTTTGTGCAACGTACAAAATCCATGAGACGGCTACAATTTGTAATATGGTAAAAGTTCCCTTGATTTGACTGTCATGTACCCTAATATAGATTTTGTCTGACGCCAAAGAAAGAGATTCTTGTGGCAACTCGAATAATAATTTGTTCCCTAAGCAGTTGAGATTTTCTACAGAAACAAAATTCTGGTACAATAGATATCCTATAAGAGTAAGTATTGTTCATTTTAAACAAAAAAATATATGTTAAAAAAAACCAATTCGCGCCAAAAATCTAAGCTAACATTACGGTACGACGAAGTTAAATAATTAAAACATAGGCATAACTATCCTATCAAAAGTATATAAAACTCAAATATGATAAAATATATATAACTAGCGGTCTCGGCAGACGTTGTCCTGCCTGAAAAATTAAAAATTTAGGACCTAATTCCAACGCCACCTACCGGGTCTAATTGTGAATCTAAACTACCCCGGGACACACTCAAACACACATAAAATTTCATCAAAATCGTAGAACCCAAGTATTTTGTTTAGATTGATGGGTTACATTGTTTCAATTTTAGTAGGGATCCCTAATTTTTATATAGCCTATATTAATCAGGGGTAATGTAGCATTCGAATGAAGAAAGAATTTTTGAAATCGATGGAGTAGTTTTTGATTTTATTCATTACAAACATACAACATTACAAATCTTTCCTCTTTATGATATTTGTATAGAATAGTTTTGGTAATATGTCTCTTCATTGAGAAGGAATGAAAAAACATTTTGAAGAAGAGAACTCGTATAAATGAAACTAAATAATTTAATTTTCAATTTAAGGATATAATTATAGGTAGTCACTAAATCCAATTAATTTGTTCTGAGTGGGTTTATAGCTAAGTAGGTATCATTGAATATTCAATCAACGAAGCACTATATTGATGTACAAGCTCATGTAATTAATAACAGGATAATGTTGACCGAGAATAAATTTATTTCCCTTTGATATAATGTTTATATTTTTAACATACGCTCTGGACCTATAATCTTCAATGACATAAATTTATTAATTAGCATTACTTGGAATTAATTTCCGTTACTGTATTAGATGCTGAAGTATACTAGTTAAAAATATGTATTACAATAATAAAGCTGTTATTTCCAAAATCTATTACATACACATTTTTCATTAACATGTAAATTGCTAGTGGTTACTTTAATATTGTTAGACGTTAGTGGTGTTGCTGGCCTGTGGATCGACTTATTAGTAGTTAATTAAGTTGTTGCTATGTTCGTAATTTTGATTAATCACTATTCTGGACCCCTCTTCTGGTGAAGGCCTCCTTTTTTTATTGCAGGAGTTCAGCAGACAGGCAGACGGCCCACTTGATGGAAAGCGGTTACCATCGCCTATGGACATTTGCAACACGAAAGGTGCTACAAATGCGCTGCTGCTCTCTTAAAAGAGACTGGAACCTGGTCACTAATGCCGGAACACAAATCAAGGTTGTTATGGCGACATACTTTAGACCAGGGGTGGTAGCCATCCAGTCGGGCAAATGCCCTACCACCTGGCTGTGGGTATTTTTTCGCCTCTTACGACAGGCCACCCAGCCGCAGGAAATTGTATTCTTTCTCCGTTCCTGCAAGGATAGAATCCTCCTACATCTTCCATGTTTCTTTATTTTTGTTTACGATCATCCAAGCCCTGCCTGCTGTTTCTGATGTGTCATCATCTCACTTACATGTAGCTCGCCTACAAAATGAACAACAGAAACGAAAAGATGGAAAAGAACCAATGGGAAAACGTATAAACATTTATATGGTAGTATTAATTAATATTGTTTGAAATAAATTTCCTTCGTCTTAGAAGAGATTCCTCGCTGGAGTACAACTTTTGTGTTAAGTCTATCTTAACAACTAACAACTTGTTGCTAGGTACTGAATAAAGACTGAGGTGGCCATCAAGTCAGCGTGAAAGTTTTGGATTGTCTACACTTACTGATACCCACTTAAATAAAGAATTTCCACCAACATTCAGCTTTCTGTTTTTATTCTTACTACTGTGAGACTGCATATACTCTATCAATTCATAACTTTAACTTTAATTATTAACAAAGCATGAAGCATTCCTAATGACAGTAAAACTATCAATAAAAAATAAGTAAAATTTATTTATTTATTTATATTAATTCATTAACAAAAAACATTATATCTCGTTATATAATATTTGTAAATAGGTAGATACTTCTTTTTTGTTTTTATTAAAATTATAAAATTAAATTGTATATATAAGATTATGATGTGTTAAAAAAGATAAGGCTCTTACTGCCTTATCTTCTACTACATATAAAAATATTCATTTGTCTTTATTTTATCATGGTTATATCATACGGAACAGAATAATCACTGTCGTGGAAGAAGGTGGTGATATTAATATATTCTAAGATAACGTTGTCAGTAGCTGTTTAATCCTCCAACAATTTGCGGCAAGTTAGCATGAGAGACTGCTCTCATGCTGCAGTATGTAAACACGCAAGCGCGCTCGCGCTGCCAGTCCTTTGACTCTCATACGAAAACCGACACCGAGGGGAGCGTAGGGTAGCGTCAGCAACAACAACGATGGCAGGACAAGTGATATGATCACATACATTGTAGTGAGAATAATGTAAAAAGAAGAGAGATAAAAAATAAATAAAATACAAAAATGCAATATATTCAGTAAAAACATCGATTTTTTTCGATAAAATCATTCCAGCATGCTCTAATATACTAAGTCATAGTTTAATGTTTCACAAGCATGTTTATAAAACTGATAATTTTGAATCAACAAAACAGCTATAGCAAATTAGCAACTATATAAGTGTGTTGTTTCGAGGAAGTTTTATTTTACAACTTTCGTCGTAACTTCGGTGTCGCCTACATTTCCCAGTCCGCAAGTCAATTTGAATAAAGTATGAGCACTGGAGTTTTTGGCGGGAACTGAAAGGTGATGTTGTGCTGTGCAGTTTTATTTTCTAAAAATGTGTAAAATTACTCTAAAATGAACAATAGTTGTAGGATATTGATATTTTTTGAGTAGTGATTATGTGTTTTGTGAGAAATGTGAACTGTATAGTCAAATGTGGCCTTTTGAGTTGTCACAAGAACTCCGTTGAATGGCACTAGCTGATTACCTACAGTTCAGCTGTGCTACACATAGGCTTAAGAAAATGAAGAAACTAAATGTATATTATAAACTAAGATCTGGCTTAAAGGCCTAGTTGCCAAGCCATAAATATAATAAAATAAATAAAGTATGAGCACTGGACACACTTGGCAAAAAAATATAGAGGAACATTCTATCCCTAACTAAGGTGAAGAACGTTTTTAATATCGTAAAAACGAGTTCGTGGCCTGCACTTATTTATAAAACCTTATGATAGATAATAAATCACGTTGAACCAATGAAATTAAAGGACGTTGCGCATTTTGGTCCCCCACCCCTCTGAAATCGGATGAACATTAACCAAATATCAATTCAATCAATTAGATTTAAATATTTTTAATGTATATTATAATTATTTAAATTTTCTACAAAATAGTTAAAAAAACAAAGGCTCGTGCAAATATTATATGAAGCCCTATATTTTGAATTAAAAAATTGAGATAGGCTAATTACGTGTATTACTTCTAACACACAGATTTTTTGAAGACAGTAACAGTCCGAATTGTCATTAATATTTTGAAGCGCGCGTTCCATGCCACACAATATTCTTGCAGTGTTTTTGAGCGTCATATATGTGAACTTGCCCGCGGGCGTTGAAAGCTTGTCTTTTCTTTCCTACCTATAAGGGGCACCCCCTTCAGGCTCTATTGGAAATAAATAAATAAGGTAATGTGTGTACCAATGTACACTTGTATCTTATTTATTTATGAACAAAGTTGAGACATCGTAAGGGTGTCCTTACAATGCGACAACTTTATCTATGACTAGCTTGTGACCGCGACTTCGTTCGCGTGGAATAGTTTTAAAAAAGTAAGCCAAAAAACCCCCTCGATTTTGATACATTCTTCATTGGTGCCCCGCTCCTATTGCTCTTAGCGTGATGAAATATATCCTATAACCTTTCTCGATAAATGGCCTATCTAACACTGAAAAAAAATTCAAATCAGACCAGAAGTTCCTGAGATTAGCGCGTTCAAGCAAACAAACAAAGAAACAAACTTATCAGCTTTATTATATATATATATATGTCGGAGGGAAGCTATGACTATGACGATTTGACGATGTATTGTTGACTGGATGTATACCGCACAATATCATTTGCTTACATTTTAATTCTAAAATTCTTAATTTAATTTAATTTGATTTGTTAAACGTTTCTATAACTTAAAGATCGTTCTAACCTAATAAAAGTTATGAATATTGTAATTTAATAAACGACCAATCAGAGCAGAGCTTATGGCGGAGCGGGGTCAGACGCCCTCTATACTTTGAGTAGTATCTACTTCGGTAGACTGAGGAGTTTTTGTGGCACATTTGGTTGGTGGCTACAGGTCGAGTTGGACCTTTGAGTATTTTAAAGAAAGTATTGTAGTTGGAAGTATGAGCGGGTGCCCTGAACCCGCTGCTCGGTCTAAACTATGTCATAATGTTGATCAAATATAAATTAAAAGTGTATAAACCGTGGCTATTGTGTTTTATGCTCGCATTTCATCCTGATGACGCCCACTAAACCTGCAATAACTAAAGATGATGTCGTGAGAACGAGGCCGTTCTGCGACATATATATATATATATATATATATATGTGCGTGCGTGCGTGCGTGCGTGCGTGCGTGTGTGTGTGTGTGTGTGTGTGTGTGTGTGTATAATATACAATCCACGCCAATGGTTTCAAAGGGATAGCCTCTATCAAAGGGAAGCTCCCGTGGTAAACCCGGCAGAGGATCACAACAACAACTACAATACTTCCTTTCATTCGCGAACACTACACTAATATAAGTTGAGCCCTTCTTGTATAATAATGTTTACAAATCTAAATAATAACTAAAATATAAATAATATGTGGACTGTGTTTAAATAAGTTCTTTATGATGTAATAATAAGCAAATAAATTAAAAATTTGAACTGACCGTTAACTCCATGAAAATTAAATTGATCTAAAGGTTGGAGTGAATTTTAAACACTGAAAATACTTAAAATTAACTAATATGTATACTGCATAAAGATAAATTGATTTCGAGTCATTACTTGGTCTCAAAAATGTAATAAGTTCACTAATCGCCTTTGAAACGCATTAATAAATCTTATACATAAAAATCTTGTGTCACGACGATATTGCCGATAAACTCCTAAACTACTGAACCGATTTTAATCAAATTTGCACACCGTGTGCAGTTTGATCCAACTTAAAAGATAGGATACTTTTTATACCGTTGGAACCGATAGGTGGCGCTGAAATCGGGTTCTAGAATCCTCCTAATCACCGGGAGCGATTTTGTTTTTGTGTGTTTGAGTGGGTTCCCGGTTGGTTTAGATTCGCAATTAGAACCGGTAGGTGGCGCTGAGATCGGGTTCTAGAATCCTCCTAATCACCGGGAGCGATTTTGGTGATTTTGTTTTTTTGTGTTTGAGTGGGTTCCCGGATGGTTTAGATTCGCAATTAGAACCGGTAGGTGGCGCTGAGATCGGGTTCCAGAATCCTCCTAATCACCTGGACCGATTATGGTGATTTTGTTTTTGTGTCATGAAATAAAGTTTTTAAGGAATTCAGAAAATATGGCGGTACGAAGTTCGCCGGGTCAGCTAGTAACAATATAAATAAATACCAAAATCTATTCACTATCGCACGCGGCAAAAAGACGAAAACTTATAAATATAATTATTAAAGCAACACATAAAATGAATAAATTCTAAATAAAAGTAATTAGCTCTCAAAAGCGTTATAGTTATTGAAATTGAGATAATGCTGTAATACTTAACTATAATAACATAACTATATTTATGTCTGCTACATGCTGTGACGTAGCGGTTTGCGACGCTACTCACTTAAAATCCCCATTCAAATTCCCGCCATTTTAAACTACGATTATATTACCATTCGTACACAACGTCCCACCGTTAAATTACTTATTTTCCAAACAACCTCGTTTCTTTTAGAAATAAAACATTTCTCACATTCTAAACCTATTAATTTGTTTCATTCAAACGATAGTTATTCACTATGGAATATCGTTCATTCATCGCATACAACCTTAACAAGGCGGTATGAATCGGTTACCTCGCCTGCCTACCTGAAACGTGAGTTATGTCAATGTCGTGACACGACAATATTATTGCTTCCTGATTCGTTCTAAATTCTATGAAGTGTGTCTCAAAACGGGATTGGCACAAATAAAGCCCTCGCTTTGCGATTGGGCCAGCGATCAGAGTGAAGTGCTTATCCTAGTGCCACGGCAACCATTTTGATAGCTTCTTTCTGCTGCCGGTCGTCCGTAGTGATACACGCGTCGATTTTACCTTACTAGGGAGCGACGCACATCTTCCTCTCTTGTAAGTAACCTTACATCTTTCTTATCTGTTGGCGAATTATATCTTACCACACCTGAAGGTCAAACGTCATTTCAGTACCATGATCTGGACGGTGTTAGCTGACCTTGGCCACGCGGTTCGTCCGCCCGAGTAAAACTACTCGCCTGTCTCCTGCATTTTGCCTGCCTTGCTGTCGAATATACTAAGCCAGTAAGTGCTCTTTTTCTCCTAACAAACTATTGTTCACGTGTCCGACTCAACATGGTCTGACACGTCGGTATTTTCTCCAGCAGGACCCGGCGTGTATGCCACGCGGTCTAATCAACTTTTTGCACGTACTTTCGATGTTGGTTATTTTAACTACAAAGATTATAAATGTAAATCGTACCCCTTTTATCATAACTTAACTGTAATTGCCATAAGGCATAGCATCTACCTTCCTGGCTCTCGCTTAATCACCGCCGCCTGTACGCGCTATTAACATCATCACATCGGCGTATTCCAGGTCTGAAGTTCACCCATCTAGTGAGCTGTTTATCTGCGGCCTGCCGTTTAGGCTGCCCATCTCCACATAGTTGGCTCGGGACGTATCGCACCCAGCCTTCCTGTAATTCCCGCCTGCTGCGCTTGGAATCCAGCTAAGCTCGTTCATTTACTCTTCGACTTCTAAAACCTAAATCAAACTTATTGGAACACCTAGATTTTGACACCACCGAAAGTAAATTAATCTGAAAACATCGGAATACCTCTCAGTATACCTCCATCTCTTACAGAAACCTTCAAGCCTGTTGCCTGACAGCCCACATTTTTATTCCCCCAAAACGTCCGTCTCTGCTTTGCCCTCTGGCACTTTACTAATCTATTATGAGCCTTTAATCTTCGAAGCATATACCTAAGTTTATATATAATTATCTGTTAAGTTCTGTTTATTAAATACCTTTGTTCCTTGTATAGTTTTGTTAAACTGAAATAAATTTGTTACTTCTAATCCGTCTCATTCTTTTATATACCTCCCGGATAAAAAGGTAACAATGGCGCCCAATTCGTGGATTTATTAGTTAATTTGTCAAGCAAATTTTTACCCCTGTTATTGGATTAAAACTATCAGGCTAATTCTTATTAAGAGAGAGGTTCATACTTTGAGGTCATAATATATATAATCAGTACTTTTAAAATAACATTATAGTGAATATCAAAAACAACTTGTAATTTCTTAATAACATAAATTAAATTTCAAATTTTAAATCATTTTACCTTAAATGTTCATTTCTATACAAATATAGTCAAATACTCAGTCATTTTACATTATATAAAGTACAATTTATTTTATTTAAAGACTGAAATCATATTTCAATATTTCTTGTGGTTGTCATACATTTTAGCAATACTTTTAAATTGTTAATAGTAAATAATAGTTTAAATTTAACTTGAAAGTTATACAAATAGATCAATTATATTACAGTTCCAGCGATATTTAATGAATAATTTGTATCAAGTAGACTTAGCTAGAATTCTTTGAAAACACAAAATTTTACAACATAACTGAAATAATCATAAAACTTTTGAAAATACTAGAGCACAGTAATTTTAACAAAAGAAGAAATATTGTATAGCTATCAAGGCAAATAGATAAATACTTAAGACTGTTTCATATTATAATAAATGTGTTTTGTTGGTTATGCAAGTTGTGATTAAATACAAAAAGTTACGGTTCATTTCCTACAGTAATAAATAAACCGTCTTTAAACCAAATACTATTGGCTTGGGAGTATAAACAATTTATATTTATTGTTTATTTTGTTTAAGTTGTGTCAACAACAAATAGTTACCTATAGTAACTATAGTATAATATATTATATTTTATTGCATTATATTGCTTGTTCCATTGCAACAAACAAAGCCAACAATCCAACATTAATTTTATTGTATCTTTTCAAAATCACATTCTGTGTGTTAACATATCTACTTATACAATTTTGTCTTCAAATTCTATTTTTAGAATAATTTAAGTTTAATGATTCATAGTAATCATATCAAGATAGGCAGCTTACTAGCTTATATTATATATCATTGTACTCTATAAGGCTCTTTTTACCATTTTTCTTTTAAAGTCAAATTTTTAAATAAGTGTGTAAAATATAAAGGCAGCGACACACTGACAGACAGACTTAAATAAAAAATTTAATTAGTCCTCTTAGTTCAACATACAGTTAAACTTGTTTATTTAAAAGTTAACTGTTATTATTGTCTTATATAAATATAAGGGTGAACACAGACTGACTGGCCGACCGACAATTTTTTTTTTAAATATTTAATTTTTTTTTCTCTTTCTCTTCGCGACTGCGTTACGCATTGTTGTCTGGAGTTATATTTCGACTCTCGTTTATTAATAATGGAGCGACCGATTAGTTACAATTTATTGAGAAAAGATGAACTTATACATGAAGTTCAAATACGTGAAGAGAAACCTTTATCCACCGTGGCAGAATTACGCGTTCAAGTGAGGAGACTTTCTAAAGATTTTCCCGCTGATGAAATCTTAGAAACTGACTTAGATCCAATGGTAGAACTGAAAGAAATTCAGGAAAAACTTTCAGAAGTCGCAAATTTTTTTGAAGAAACCAAGTTACAATATAAATCATTTAACCGTGTTCGCGCGCTATCTCATCATCTTTACCACAGGCTAAGCCGCGTAAACCCGTCAAGTGACGAAAAACTTTTTAAATCCCTACGTTCGAGCCTAGACTCATACTTAGAAAAATTGGACAATTTGTTCCAATCATTCAAGGAATCGTTTGACAGTACCACGAGTAAACCTGAAGTAGAACAAACAAAATCATCAATTCAAACCAACAATACTTGTCATGAAAATTTCAATTTAGCAATTCCAAAACTAAATCATAAATTTAATGGTAATACATGTATCCATTCGTTCCTACAAAGACTTGAAGAGTTGTGCGAGTCAAGAGGTATCGCCAACTCAAAATTATTTCATTCGGCTAGCGAACTGTTTACGGACAAAGCTCTACTTTGGTTCCGTAGCGTTAAACCCAAATTAACAGATTGGGATACGCTAAAGTCTAGTCTTATTTCCGAATTTTCACCGATCGATTATAACGACAAACTGTTAGCGGAGGTACAGCGCAGAACACAAGGGTCTAGCGAGTCCTCTAGCTTTTACATAGCAATAATGCTGAATTATTTTTCGCGTTTCACGCAACCAATTGACGAACGTGAACAAATAAAAATAATAAGGAAAAATTTACGTCCAGAGATACAAATGTCTCTTTCTTTACACGAATTTTCAACCATAAATGAATTGCGAACTAAATGCAAATTATTAGACCATGCTCGGGATAGGGCATCTAATTTTAATGAACCTCCCAGAGCATCTTCGTCGTTAGTAGCTCCTGATTTAGGATACACAGGTAGCACTCCTAAACAAAGTCAAATAAACTCAATTTCAAACCCAGTACAAGGGAATAATTCCCAAAAGTCACTTTACATCTACGTTAAAGAATAATTCACAAAACAAACAAGACAGTAATAAATATAATCAATATAGCAATTTTAATCAAAATAATAACCATAAAAACTTTATTAACACAAACAAAACTTTTAATAACCCCAAAAATAGTGCTAACAATTACCAACATTATAATAATAATTTCAATAGGCGGTCAGACAATAATTTTAAATATAATAGTAACGAAACGTTACGTTGCACTCGTTGCAACAGTCTAGGACACCACCATTCCAATTGTAAGAAAATTTTATGTTACGGTTGTGGGAGACCCAACACTAAAAAACCGGACTGCCCTACTTGTTCTAAACAAAATTATTCTAGGCCAAAGCCAAAAAACTAATTAACTCGAACCGAATGCGACAATATTTTCACGAATTTTACAATAGTAAAGCTTCGGTTCGATCCCAGTTTAAAAATAATTATAATAACAATTACCAAAATATACAACGCTGTGTCCAGTGCACACGTTGCAAGCAATATGGCCACTTTCCAAAACAATGTTCGTTAATTTTTTGTTATAAGTGTGGACTAAAAGACACATTTAGTACCAAGTGTCCCAAGTGTAAGTTGAACAATATACATCAAAAACATTCCTCCAATCCTAGTATAAAACAACGTGAAACAAATAAAATAGCAACTGTAAAATCTAAAACTATCGACGAACGTCCCTATTTAAATTTTTCAATTTACGGCAAACCCTACTACGGTCTACTCGACTCGGGTTCTGCCATTAGCATCATAAATAAAGACGCAGAAGATATATTTTTTAAACAAGGTGTCACTTTACATAACAGCGACGACATAAAAAGTATTTCTACAGCAAACAACTCACGCGCAACAGTCAAGGGATACTTTTTGTTGCCAGTCACAATAAATAATGAAACCAGAGTAATAAAATTTTATTATATACCAACAATTTCCACCGAGTTCATTTTAGGCATAGATTTTTGGAAATCGTTCAAAATCGCCCCCGAATTATTTGACACATTACCTCTTATCAATAAAATAGACATACCAGTCCCAGTTAGCGAGGTAAAATACCTACATCCTTTCGACGACCTGTCCGAAAGAGAAAAACGGCCTCGGTAGAACATCCCTAACTACCCATATTATAAACACCGGCGATACTCCGCCTATTAAACAAAGATATTATCGTCTGTCTCCAGAGAGACTTAAAGAAATGAATCGTCAGTTAGACGAAATGTTACATTTAGATGTAGTTGAGCCTAGCTCTTCTAGTTGGAATAACCCCACTCTTCTTACACCAAAATCCAATGGCGAATTGCGATTTTGCCTAGACAGCCGTAAGCTCAATGCAATAAGCAAAACAGACGCGTACCCGTTACCCTACGTATCAAATATTCTAGACCAATTAAGAGACGCGAGGTACTTATCTTCAATCGACCTCAAGTCTAGCTTTTGGCAAATTCCTTTAGACGAAAGCTCGAAAGAAAAAACAGCTTTTACAGTTCCCGGACGAGGACTTTTCCATTTCAAAGTTATGTGCTTTGGACTAACCTCTGCACCTGCTACACAACAACATTTTAATCAGAATATGCATATTAGTTACCCATAGTCAATTTAAAATAATTATATGGTAACAACCTTAAAAATAAATAACTATAAATTTAAACAACTCTCATTTAAAAATATAACATTAATTACTTACAGAAATACCTGTATCTTCGTCCAGTGTTGTCCAACATATATGATAACACTACATAATTTGTAAACATTATCTAAAATAATTTTCATACTAGTCATATAGCCTACGGCCTCAAATTAATAATACTAAACTGTCGTAAAAAGAAATTACTTCAGCAAAAGTTTAATTTATTACTCGCTCCAGCCGAAAATATAACTACCAGAACCAGACAACAATGCACAAAAAAAGAATTGTACAAAAGATAATGTACAAATCATTTTACCATAATACTAATATAGAAATGGTAAATTTTCTACAAAGATACACTATTACCAACTATAAAATATTAACGTTACATACATTAAATCATCAATAAATGACTTGTTAAGTTGTTAACCAAAACTTTCTTTTTACTAGTTCTTGGTATTTTTCAACACAGTCATTAACACTAACATGTGTTATATATATAAATTTCTACTTTCGTTTCATTTGGCCCACAAAATACTGTGGCTGAATTCTTGTAGTAAATACAATTTACTACTAATTGTTTTTGAAGTAAATTAACAATTAATTAAAATTGTTAAGTATCTTTTACAACTAATGTTGTACATAATGTTTTTGAAATAAATTAACAATTAATTAAAATTGTTAAATATCTTTTTACAACTAATGTTGTACATAACTTCTATTCCTGTATGTTTCTTTTACTCATGTATATTTAACTTAGTTAAGTCTCATCCAGATTATATGGAACTTACATTTTCTATACATTTAGTCAGGTTCGCCTGTTAATAAATAATTGAAACTTAATATTTTATTCTTCCTATCTAGTTATTATCACAACTAGATACCATTTTGTTTTACATTTATCGTGCTTCATATATAAGACATTTTCATTTTCTACAATATAAGCTTAGGATTTAGTTTTTTTTTTCATTGAGCAAGGATATCATGCTCTTCGCTATTCATTTTCTAGGTTAATTTGGACTTACAATTGTCCACATTTTTTTCACAGTTATGTCAGTTTTAAACATCATTGGTATATAATATTCCTTTACTTAGTAATTAAAATATTTTTAGTGTACAAAAGCTAATCTTACTTTTGGTGTCGATCATCTTTATGATAACTAAAAAGGCAATTGTTAATTTTTATTAACAATCATATGCTTTGGTAGAAAATAATACCAAGCATTTAATTACTTAGTGTTATAGTTAATATAATAAGTTATTATAACATTATTATTATTTGAACTATAGCTGTTACAATAATGTAGTATCTTCAGCGTAGGTATTTTCGACCAGTTTTCCTGGCAGAGGTTTACACAGTGTAGACTAGCAACGAATCTAGTTACACATGGTTCAAATGGAACGTCTCGAAGCGTGTGTTTGCTTTCGAGACAATTATGGTTTGTAAGGAGATTGAATGACGGTTATATTAATATTATTATTTAGTATATCTTATTATTATTTTATTATATTCTTATGTATAGTATATCATCATCATATCTTATTATTACATATATCTAAATGACTGTGGATTATGACTGAATTTTGATAGGACTGTGATAGTGTGATTTTTATGAACGCGTATTTTTCTGACAGAGCATGCCTGAGTAAAGAAGCCTCCAACTGCCAGCAAACTGTGACAAAAACAGTATAGCTGATCGAATAATTTCCTTTTGATATCATAGTGTCTGAATTTTTTTTATTTTTTTTCTCTCCATAGATTTATTTAGCTGATTTCTTACTCGTCACACTTGCGTGTACACTATAATTAGTTGTAGTTTTATTTCTTCATGTCTCATGACATTTTATTCTCTTATGTTATAAGCTGGAGGGCCAGCCAGAATTTTACAGGGCAAAATTCCTTGAGGGGAGGGGCACTGTGACGTAGCGGTTTGCGACGCTACTCACTTAAAATCCCCATTCAAATTCCCGCCATTTTAAACTACGATTATATTACCATTCGTACACAACGTCCCACCGTTAAATTACTTATTTTCCAAACAACCTCGTTTCTTTTAGAAATAAAACATTTCTCACATTCTAAACCTATTAATTTGTTTCATTCAAACGATAGTTATTCACTATGGAATATCGTTCATTCATCGCATACAACCTTAACAAGGCGGTATGAATCGGTTACCTCGCCTGCCTACCTGAAACGTGAGTTATGTCAATGTCGTGACACGACAATATTATTGCTTCCTGATTCGTTCTAAATTCTATGAAGTGTGTCTCAAAACGGGATTGGCACAAATAAAGCCCTCGCTTTGCGATTGGGCCAGCGATCAGAGTGAAGTGCTTATCCTAGTGCCACGGCAACCATTTTGATAGCTTCTTTCTGCTGCCGGTCGTCCGTAGTGATACACGCGTCGATTTTACCTTACTAGGGAGCGACGCACATCTTCCTCTCTTGTAAGTAACCTTACATCTTTCTTATCTGTTGGCGAATTATATCTTACCACACCTGAAGGTCAAACGTCATTTCAGTACCATGATCTGGACGGTGTTAGCTGACCTTGGCCACGCGGTTCGTCCGCCCGAGTAAAACTACTCGCCTGTCTCCTGCATTTTGCCTGCCTTGCTGTCGAATATACTAAGCCAGTAAGTGCTCTTTTTCTCCTAACAAACTATTGTTCACGTGTCCGACTCAACATGGTCTGACACGTCGGTATTTTCTCCAGCAGGACCCGGCGTGTATGCCACGCGGTCTAATCAACTTTTTGCACGTACTTTCGATGTTGGTTATTTTAACTACAAAGATTATAAATGTAAATCGTACCCCTTTTATCATAACTTAACTGTAATTGCCATAAGGCATAGCATCTACCTTCCTGGCTCTCGCTTAATCACCGCCGCCTGTACGCGCTATTAACATCATCACATCGGCGTATTCCAGGTCTGAAGTTCACCCATCTAGTGAGCTGTTTATCTGCGGCCTGCCGTTTAGGCTGCCCATCTCCACATAGTTGGCTCGGGACGTATCGCACCCAGCCTTCCTGTAATTCCCGCCTGCTGCGCTTGGAATCCAGCTAAGCTCGTTCATTTACTCTTCGACTTCTAAAACCTAAATCAAACTTATTGGAACACCTAGATTTTGACACCACCGAAAGTAAATTAATCTGAAAACATCGGAATACCTCTCAGTATACCTCCATCTCTTACAGAAACCTTCAAGCCTGTTGCCTGACAGCCCACATTTTTATTCCCCCAAAACGTCCGTCTCTGCTTTGCCCTCTGGCACTTTACTAATCTATTATGAGCCTTTAATCTTCGAAGCATATACCTAAGTTTATATATAATTATCTGTTAAGTTCTGTTTATTAAATACCTTTGTTCCTTGTATAGTTTTGTTAAACTGAAATAAATTTGTTACTTCTAATCCGTCTCATTCTTTTATATACCTCCCGGATAAAAAGGTAACAATGCTTATCCCAATATAATATAGACGCCGACCTACTTGTATTAAACAGAGCTCTTTAATTGATTGTAGTACGAGATAACAGTATAAACAGTACAACGCCGTGATGGATCAAAGTAATTAAGCATTATTGTCCAAACTGCGCACGCGTACGTTTGAACATATAGGTATTCCAGCGCCTTAACACCTCGTCATAAATAGTGGTAAATTTAAAAACTGTGTGGCTTACACAACAAGCTACCCTAAGTTTTGAAATTATCATTAAAAGTTAATTTGATCAGAATTGAATAAAACTATATTCTTTTATTTATTTTATTGAACCAAAAACTATCAACCCCAGCTTAGTTTCCCATAAAGTGGGCTTACCGGTACCTCAATTGAGTTTTTGAGTTATGAAAGTCCTATAAAATATCAGCGCCTAACACTAAATTAACTACTGCAGGCTCGTGTAATCTGTAATCTGGCTTAATTATTCTTAGCTCTAATTTTAAGATGTCATTAGGTGTAATTGATGCAATATTTAGTGACTAAAAATGATACAAAAAGACGCATACCACTTTTGAAACTATCGGGTTTCTCCTACGGTCTCTAGTTCCTTTACCAACTCCATTTCATGCTTATCACTTCTAGACACTGTGGGAGACGAATGAAATATCCCGAAACATGCTTAAGAACAATTTTAATATATAATTTATTGAAATTTAAATATATTATGTGTTTACAATTTGGGTATTTAAATTTATATGACATATATCCATACCAAAGATGGAGCTAAAACTAAAGAGTCAAGAAAATTCATTGATGGGATTTAATAATAGTAATAATATTCATTTAATCCAGATTATGTCCATAAAAATATTACATTATTGCTATTATAATATTAAAATATGATTATGTCACGATGCAGTTTCATCCAATGTTCTATCAATGGTTTATTAACTTTAAACAAAGCAGCGACTTTTTGTTTCGGCTTGTGTTCGCTACTCTTTGTCGTATTAGTGTCGATGTCGATTTAAGTGGTGTAGAAGAAATAACCAGCTAATAGTAAAAAAAAAAAAATAGGTCCGTTGGTACTTCTCTTGTATCTTTAAATGTGGTTTTCTAGTTTTTCCATACCCTGCACATTCATTTTAAAGTTGACGAGCATTAAGGAACAACGCCATTTTGTTTTTAGCAGCCATCTGTTAGTTAGTAATTAGGAATTAAGAGAGGCCATAAAGATTGGCATAGACTTTAACATTTGTTTCGTAATTATGTCGGGAATATATCTACCTACAGGTCAAGATGATAGGACTCTATGAGTATGTATAACAAGCTGTACACCAGCTGGGGTAGTTGAGAACTTGTTTTATATTCAAAATTACAATTTATATCAGTCGTTTTTAGAATCGAAATAAGTTGAACGGTCATAAACCAGTAAATATTTTTTAGGAAAACTATAGCATATACAAGCAAGCACTATTAAGGTTTTTAATGAAAATTTTAACATAGATAAAATGTTCGTTTGCATAACGCTTAAAAAGAAAAATGCAATCTCACTCCGTCCAGCTATGATAACGCGAAATACTCGGATAGCCGTGGCAATTAATTTACTGGAATCATCTTATAAATGTTCCGCGCGAGATGAAGGCTCAATCTACCTTATTTAAAATAGCAGACTTTAACGATGATTTATTAAAGGACAACATTTAAATAGAAAATTGTAGAAGCCTCTAAATAAACTAGATTAAAGAAAATAGAATTGTGGCGAAACAAAACCTTTTCGCCCACTGCCTGGCAGGCGATATTCACAGAGTACATTGAATATATGGAGATAGAGACTTCAGTCGGGAGAATCGTACTACTAGCACATCTAGCGAGTATCAATGGCGCTAACTCGTATATGAACGTACCTAATATATGCATGTGTGTGTGGGTGTTCATGTGTATATGTGTGTATGTGTACGTATAGCGAGTTTGTGTATACACTTTATCTTATTCATAGAGAGAGTAAGTTTGAACGCTTATGGTGCCTAAAGAAGCGTTCAAACTTACTCTGTCTATGAATAAGACCGATATTCTATATATTGTATGCTTAGGTATGGAGATTTCTTCCACCATGAATTCCAACTGTATTTAAAATAAAATTTCATATTATTTATAAATTGTATATAATTTTCATTAATACATATCACTGCACATCAAGTTTTGTGTTGATATAAAAATCCAATAGTGTGTTTGGTCGGTCGAATTAAACAGATTCACAGGTCACATAATATAAATCAGTAACTTCGATATCCAAAAGCAGTTTTCCTTAATAGATTCGCCAAAGTCCAAAACTACATATTATACATCGTTAATAATAATTCACTTAGTAAAACAAACAGAAAACTATCCCAGAAGTTAAATAAGTTGCAAATATGACGAAAGTCGGCACTTAATTTGAATATGCATGTTTATTTAGAAATATTAAATAATATTATATTCGATTAAATAAAAATGGTTTTCATTTGAGTTTTTTTGATAATGTCATTAATAACAAAATAATGCTAAGCAACGAGCTGCAGTCTATGGCAGGTACAATGAGTTTATTATCGACCATGTAAATACTGCATAATGTAGAACCCATTTCAGTATCGAATAATCGATAATTAATCCTGTCAGATATTTGTAAATTTTAAGGATGATTCTAGGCATAGGTGTCTTATGACTAACAACAGGTAGATGGAATCTCCCATAATAAAATCTAAAGGAAGGCGATTTTGGAATATGAAACCATATTAAGATTTACCATCGCAAGGATGAGATGCAGAAGTCTCCGAAGTAGCGGACCCACGTCCCACGTCCGCTAACAAAACGGCTAATTTCTGCAAAACGGCTGATTAAAAAGTAAAGAGGGATATAAGTCATTCGCTCTAAGGAACTGTACTACTCCTTTAGCTCAGCAGCGACACGTAATAGAAATTGAGCCGACAACTCTCACTATAGCCCAATCAAGAGCCTATAGAGCTAAAGCGAGTCGTGTTGTGAGACGTAGCTACGACAATAGCATTCTAGATCATAATATCACTGGCGTAAACATAATATTTTTGATCTATTTTGAAAGAATGAAAGATGTAATATTTATTAACGTTTTTTTATCAATAAAAAGAATGTCATCATATACAAATATATGCTTAAGTCTAGTCTAGTCTTCTCAGTTGTGAAGTTCGTTTAGGTAATCCACTCTTATCTTTCTAGTGATACTGACTGGTCGCCCCAAGTATGCTTTCTTCACATTCCAATCCTCCTCCATCCGTTCTACGTGACCGAGCCAGCGGAGATACTGAGCCTTTCTCTCTTCAATTATTCTAGGCTCGGCCACGAGGTTTTCTATGTCGGAGTTGGTTTGGACCCTTCAACTACTATCTCCTCTGTTTGTTGGACCCAAACAGTAAACTTGAAATAACTTATTGTTTTAAATTATGTTTTGATATTTGATTAAGTTTTTAGATTTTCTGAGTAATAATTAAAACTAAAATTGGTAAGAATATTTGTGCATTGTGATTTGTTGTTGTTGTTAAAAAAAATCTAATTTATGTCTTAATATAACAAATAGATTATTATATTAATACATCTTAATCCGTAAAATATAGCACATAAATATGTAACAACGTTGAAATAGTTTATATTGGGAACATTTGTTACCCATGCAGACGCAACCAATGTGTATACTACATAAGTTAACGCACATCATTGTAAAGACTGCTTTACTCCATTTAATAATTTTATTTACGTAGGGTTTGTCGATACGTTAATCGCGAAGGTATCGATTAACTCAATTTAATAAGATCATAATAAGCCATCCCTAACTACATTAATAAGTATTGACACTGTCGTAATTTGGCACTTATTTTTTCAATGACTCCATTTACTTTGGTTAGTTATAAAGAGTCTTAATTAAATGTATTCAAAAATATATTAAATATATATTAAAAAATATTTATTTATTATAAATATTTATGTTTTTATAAACATTTACATATATATAAATAACTTAGAAAACAAATATATGTGAAGCAAAAACTTAAGGCTGCTAGCAGTGCTATCTGTCATGTAATGTTTTAATCATTCTACGAATAACCTGACTAAATTAAAAGGACCGAAAGATCTAAGCACTAACAGCAAATTGAAAACATTCATAAATCTATAAGTTAATAGCGATTTTTTTAAATTTTTTTTCACACTCATTTGTTCTAAGTTTATACCGCATGGCGATATTTTTATAGTGAAGGATTGTCAATTGTGATGTGACATGAGAGAGACACAGAGAAAATTCTTCTACAAAAATGTACATATTTTCATCCCTTTAAATCTCATTATATATTTAATGTTAATCTTTCGGATATGTACGTACGAAATTACATATTTTATAAATGACCGGGTATTTATTCCTACAACGACCCGTCATTAATGGTGACCCCTAGAATTTGAGCACAAGATTTTCAACGTACACAATTTGGAATTGCACGTTCGTCGTTGCCCACTACTCAAACTGTTTGGGCTGGAGTTTCAAGCCAAGTGATCCCCGGGCGCGGACGTCTGGGACTGCTTCAGCGGGCACCCACAGCCCGCAGCGCCGACTCCATCTTCAGGCGAGGCCATCTGGATTGGAATTGCTCCAGCATAACATTCACGGCACGCAGCAGATAATTTCGACGGTGATATCAACGATTTTCCGATTGTTCAAAAATAAGGGCGATCGCATACGGATTGTACGTATAAGGTTTTGCACATCTACATTGTTTAAATTTTATTTAATAGTTAATGATATTTTATGTTAATAGTTAGGTTGTTTGTCTGTATATTTCTCATTTTTGTTTCATTCTCGAGTGTGTAATTTCTTGTTTTTATCCTGTTTTGTATTTCGGTTGTACATATAATCCTTCACTATGACTTGTGTAAAAAGTATGCTGCAACAGGTGAAGGATCTAGAGGATCAATATTCAAGAACGACGCTACGCGTTCCGGGGTACGTTCCGATTGCAGATCCGCTCCCTATCGATTCTTCCCCTTCGATTGCGGTGCCTGATTCTCACTCGTACACAAACCAATCGGATCTCGAGGTAATGAAGAAACAACTAGATATCCTAACCAAATTGTTTGACAAAATTGTTCTCCAGTCGCGTCATAGTCCTTGTTCCCGTACGAACAACAGACCGCGCTCTTCTTCCAACTCTAGTAACCGTATATGCTGGTATCATAAGAAGTTTAAGAACAAGGCTCATAAATGCATTCCGCCCTGCAAATATAATCATAATCAGAATTTAAACGCGATTCACGATCAGTAGTGACGGCGACTGATTGTGCTACACCCGGCCTTGTTTATTTGTGACTGACTTGTCTGGGACCAACAGTCGATTTCTGATTGACACTGGTTCCGACATTAGTTGTTACCCGCGTACACTACTCAAAGGAAGACACGTAACTACTTCCAACTTTGATGTTTCCGCGGCTAATGGAAGTCCCATAAAAACATACGGCTCTATATCTCTTTCTTTAAATTTAGGGTTACGCCGGGATTTCAGGTGGAATTTTGTGGTAGCCGACGTAAACACGCCAATAATCGGGTCTGATTTTTTGGCATATTTTAATTTACTGCCCGATTGCCGCAACCAGCGTTTGTTAGATGGCACTACACGTTTGTCTGTCCACGCTATCGTCGCGGACACTTCTCAAACAAGTATCAAAACTATAATAAGCGGCAATTCCACTTATTTAGACCTCCTGAAAGAATTCCCGGATATTACACGACCACCTGGTGTTAATAGGGTTGTCAAACACACAACCGTACACCACATCCTTACCACAGATGGTCCACCGCTTGCGTGCCGCCCTCGCCGCCTCGCTGCGCAAAAACTTCAGGTTGCGAAGAAGGAATTCGAGGACATGCTGGCCTGCGGTACGGCACGACCGTCCAAAAGCCCCTGGTCCTCGCCTTTGCACCTAGCAAAGAAGGGCGAGAATGGTTGGAGACCCTGTGGGGATTATCGTGCTTTAAATGCCCGCACTATCCCAGACTCTTACTCAGTTCGTCATATAGGTGACTTTGGCCAAGACTTGGCTGGTTCTACTATCTTCTCGGTGTTAGACCTGGTCAAGGCATACCAGCAAATCCCCGTTCATCCGGATGACATTTGCAAAACGGCCATCACCACTCCATTCGGGTTATTTGAGTTCCCGTATATGACATTTGGACTTCGAAATGCTGGGCAGACCTTCCAAAGGTTTATAGACGAGGTTGTGCGTGGTTTAAATTTTTGTTTCCCCTATGTAGATGACATTCTGGTGTTCTCCAGAAATCCCAAAGATCATGCTGAACACCTTCGCGTTCTTTTCAAACGCCTGTCAGATTACGGGGTAGTTATTAATTCATCTAAATGTGTTTTTGGCGCTGATGAAGTTAAATTTCTTGGGCATTGGATTTCTAAAGATGGCATTCAACCACCAGCTGAAAGGATTCAAGCTTTGCGGGAGTTTCCCTTACCGAAAACGGTTGAGGGCTTGCGCAGGTTCCTCGGCATGTTAAATTTTTACCGCCGTTTTATCCCGAAGGCTGCTGAGCTACAAGCCCCTTTGATCAACATGCTGGCTGATTCTCAGTTAAAGGGTCCCAAACCAGTTCCTTGGACTACTGATACTATTCAGGCTTTCCAGAACTGCAAAGACCATCTTGTCAATATCACTCTTTTAGCCCATCCAGATCCCACTGCAAAATTAGGCTTATTCACAGACGCATCTTGTAGCCATGTCGGTGCTTGTCTCCAACAACGTGTTGGAGATCTCTGGCAGCCTCTTGCTTTCTTTAGCAAGAAGCTTACCCCTCGCCAGACAACTTGGCCTGCATATTACCGTGAGCTCCTTGCGGTGTACGAGGCTGTTCAGCATTTTCGACATGTTATGAAGGCACAACATGTGACGATCTACACTGATCATAAGCCCTTAATTTATGCATTCCTTCAGAGGCGCGAAAAACTACCTCCTCCACAGCTAAATCAACTTTCATTCATTTCTCAATTTACCACTGACATTTTACATGTTAAAGGTCAGGACAATGTAGTTGCAGATGCAATGTCTCGCGTTGAAGCTATAACATTGGAGGAGGAATATGACACTTTAGCCAAGTCACAGGAGTCTGATGAAGAGTTAGCCAAGTTGTTGACTGAAGGTTCCAGTCTCAAGTTATCTAAGGTTAACATTCCTGGTACAAAGTTCGTAATAGTATGCGACAACTCAAGAGGTAAGGCTCGTCCCTTTATTCCCCGTGACTTGCGCCGTGCTATTTTCAATAGGCTTCACAATTTAAGCCATCCGGGCATACGAGCGACCACAAAATTGGTCACTGACCGCTATGTTTGGCCTTCGATAAACAAGAACTGTCGGGAATGGACGCGTTCTTGCCTCGATTGCCAACGCTGCAAAGTTACCCGGCATATTTCCACTCCGGTTGGTACTTTTACCACCCCCACTCAGCGTTTCCGCCATGTCCATGTGGACATAGTTGGCCCCCTTCCACATAGCAAGGGCTTTCAATACTGCCTTACTGCTGTCGATAGGTTCACTAGGTGGCCTGAAGCCTGGCCTATGGTTGGAATCACAGCTGAGGAAGTGGCTGAAACCTTCTTTAGGGAGTGGATAGCTCGCTATGGCGTGCCTCAAATTATTACTACCGATCAAGGCCGCCAGTTCGAATCTGCTCTTTTTCGAGCTTTAATGCAACTATGCTCTATAAAGCGCGTTCGTACCACCAGTTATCACCCGTGTGCGAATGGCCTTGTTGAGCGCATGCATCGGCAACTAAAAGCCGCAATTATGTGCCATCAAGGGTCCTGGGTTTTATCATTACCCATCGTGCTTCTTGGCATGCGTTCTGCGCTAAAGGAGGATCTACAAGCTTCTTCTGCCGAGTTAGTGTACGGAGAACCCCTGTGCCTACCCGGAGAATTTCTTGCTCCTTCGCAGACTCCCAACTCAACTGTGGACGCTTCCGCCTTCGTATCCCAGCTTCGCCACCACATGGCACAGCTGAAGCCTGTTCCTGGTTCACGTCATGGGCAAAAGTCATCTTTCATTTTCAGAGACATAAATAATGCTTCTCATGTTTGGTTGCGCGACGACACAGTCCGCCATAGTCTCCAGCCTCCGTATAAAGGTCCATACAGGGTTCTTAGCCGGAAGGACAAAACCCTAACAATCGCCATCGGAAACAGGAATGCGGTTGTCAGCATGGACCGTGTCAAACCCGCATACCAAGTGGTTGACGACTCTCCATTTTCGGTCACAGTCTCATCTCCATCTCCACCTCCACCTCCATCTCCCACCCAATAACAGAGCACCACAGACAACAAGAAAACCTACATCACCCGGTCTGGTAGGACAGTCACGTTCAGGTTACCATTTGGTTCGTAGGCCCTTCACCTGTTGCTGTGCTTGTTAGTAACTAAGTTTTATTACTATTGTAATAATTAGTATTTTTAAGTTCTTCTTTTTGTCTCCGTGGGGGGGTGGTGTGGCGAAACAAACCTTTTCGCCCACTGCCTGGCAGGCGATATTTTTATAGTGAAGGATTGTCAATTGTGATGTGACATGAGAGAGACACAGAGAAAATTCTTCTACAAAAATGTACATATTTTCATCCCTTTAAATCTCATTATATATTTAATGTTAATCTTTCGGATATGTACGTACGAAATTACATATTTTATAAATGACCGGGTATTTATTCCTACAACGACCCGTCATTAATGGTGACCCCTAGAATTTGAGCACAAGATTTTCAACGTACACAATTTGGAATTGCACGTTCGTCGTTGCCCACTACTCAAACTGTTTGGGCTGGAGTTTCAAGCCAAGTGATCCCCGGGCGCGGACGTCTGGGACTGCTTCAGCGGGCACCCACAGCCCGCAGCGCCGACTCCATCTTCAGGCGAGGCCATCTGGATTGGAATTGCTCCAGCATAACATTCACGGCACGCAGCAGATAATTTCGACGGTGATATCAACGATTTTCCGATTGTTCAAAAATAAGGGCGATCGCATACGGATTGTACGTATAAGGTTTTGCACATCTACATTGTTTAAATTTTATTTAATAGTTAATGATATTTTATGTTAATAGTTAGGTTGTTTGTCTGTATATTTCTCATTTTTGTTTCATTCTCGAGTGTGTAATTTCTTGTTTTTATCCTGTTTTGTATTTCGGTTGTACATATAATCCTTCACTATGACTTGTGTAAAAAGTATGCTGCAACAGGTGAAGGATCTAGAGGATCAATATTCAAGAACGACGCTACGCGTTCCGGGGTACGTTCCGATTGCAGATCCGCTCCCTATCGATTCTTCCCCTTCGATTGCGGTGCCTGATTCTCACTCGTACACAAACCAATCGGATCTCGAGGTAATGAAGAAACAACTAGATATCCTAACCAAATTGTTTGACAAAATTGTTCTCCAGTCGCGTCATAGTCCTTGTTCCCGTACGAACAACAGACCGCGCTCTTCTTCCAACTCTAGTAACCGTATATGCTGGTATCATAAGAAGTTTAAGAACAAGGCTCATAAATGCATTCCGCCCTGCAAATATAATCATAATCAGAATTTAAACGCGATTCACGATCAGTAGTGACGGCGACTGATTGTGCTACACCCGGCCTTGTTTATTTGTGACTGACTTGTCTGGGACCAACAGTCGATTTCTGATTGACACTGGTTCCGACATTAGTTGTTACCCGCGTACACTACTCAAAGGAAGACACGTAACTACTTCCAACTTTGATGTTTCCGCGGCTAATGGAAGTCCCATAAAAACATACGGCTCTATATCTCTTTCTTTAAATTTAGGGTTACGCCGGGATTTCAGGTGGAATTTTGTGGTAGCCGACGTAAACACGCCAATAATCGGGTCTGATTTTTTGGCATATTTTAATTTACTGCCCGATTGCCGCAACCAGCGTTTGTTAGATGGCACTACACGTTTGTCTGTCCACGCTATCGTCGCGGACACTTCTCAAACAAGTATCAAAACTATAATAAGCGGCAATTCCACTTATTTAGACCTCCTGAAAGAATTCCCGGATATTACACGACCACCTGGTGTTAATAGGGTTGTCAAACACACAACCGTACACCACATCCTTACCACAGATGGTCCACCGCTTGCGTGCCGCCCTCGCCGCCTCGCTGCGCAAAAACTTCAGGTTGCGAAGAAGGAATTCGAGGACATGCTGGCCTGCGGTACGGCACGACCGTCCAAAAGCCCCTGGTCCTCGCCTTTGCACCTAGCAAAGAAGGGCGAGAATGGTTGGAGACCCTGTGGGGATTATCGTGCTTTAAATGCCCGCACTATCCCAGACTCTTACTCAGTTCGTCATATAGGTGACTTTGGCCAAGACTTGGCTGGTTCTACTATCTTCTCGGTGTTAGACCTGGTCAAGGCATACCAGCAAATCCCCGTTCATCCGGATGACATTTGCAAAACGGCCATCACCACTCCATTCGGGTTATTTGAGTTCCCGTATATGACATTTGGACTTCGAAATGCTGGGCAGACCTTCCAAAGGTTTATAGACGAGGTTGTGCGTGGTTTAAATTTTTGTTTCCCCTATGTAGATGACATTCTGGTGTTCTCCAGAAATCCCAAAGATCATGCTGAACACCTTCGCGTTCTTTTCAAACGCCTGTCAGATTACGGGGTAGTTATTAATTCATCTAAATGTGTTTTTGGCGCTGATGAAGTTAAATTTCTTGGGCATTGGATTTCTAAAGATGGCATTCAACCACCAGCTGAAAGGATTCAAGCTTTGCGGGAGTTTCCCTTACCGAAAACGGTTGAGGGCTTGCGCAGGTTCCTCGGCATGTTAAATTTTTACCGCGGTTTTATCCCGAAGGCTGCTGAGCTACAAGCCCCTTTGATCAACATGCTGGCTGATTCTCAGTTAAAGGGTCCCAAACCAGTTCCTTGGACTACTGATACTATTCAGGCTTTCCAGAACTGCAAAGACCATCTTGTCAATATCACTCTTTTAGCCCATCCAGATCCCACTGCAAAATTAGGCTTATTCACAGACGCATCTTGTAGCCATGTCGGTGCTTGTCTCCAACAACGTGTTGGAGATCTCTGGCAGCCTCTTGCTTTCTTTAGCAAGAAGCTTACCCCTCGCCAGACAACTTGGCCTGCATATTACCGTGAGCTCCTTGCGGTGTACGAGGCTGTTCAGCATTTTCGACATGTTATGAAGGCACAACATGTGACGATCTACACTGATCATAAGCCCTTAATTTATGCATTCCTTCAGAGGCGCGAAAAACTACCTCCTCCACAGCTAAATCAACTTTCATTCATTTCTCAATTTACCACTGACATTTTACATGTTAAAGGTCAGGACAATGTAGTTGCAGATGCAATGTCTCGCGTTGAAGCTATAACATTGGAGGAGGAATATGACACTTTAGCCAAGTCACAGGAGTCTGATGAAGAGTTAGCCAAGTTGTTGACTGAAGGTTCCAGTCTCAAGTTATCTAAGGTTAACATTCCTGGTACAAAGTTCGTAATAGTATGCGACAACTCAAGAGGTAAGGCTCGTCCCTTTATTCCCCGTGACTTGCGCCGTGCTATTTTCAATAGGCTTCACAATTTAAGCCATCCGGGCATACGAGCGACCACAAAATTGGTCACTGACCGCTATGTTTGGCCTTCGATAAACAAGAACTGTCGGGAATGGACGCGTTCTTGCCTCGATTGCCAACGCTGCAAAGTTACCCGGCATATTTCCACTCCGGTTGGTACTTTTACCACCCCCACTCAGCGTTTCCGCCATGTCCATGTGGACATAGTTGGCCCCCTTCCACATAGCAAGGGCTTTCAATACTGCCTTACTGCTGTCGATAAGTTCGATCGTTTGGTTCACTAGGTGGCCTGAAGCCTGGCCTATGGTTGGAATCACAGCTGAGGAAGTGGCTGAAACCTTCTTTAGGGAGTGGATAGCTCGCTATGGCGTGCCTCAAATTATTACTACCGATCAAGGCCGCCAGTTCGAATCTGCTCTTTTTCGAGCTTTAATGCAACTATGCTCTATAAAGCGCGTTCGTACCACCAGTTATCACCCGTGTGCGAATGGCCTTGTTGAGCGCATGCATCGGCAACTAAAAGCCGCAATTATGTGCCATCAAGGGTCCTGGGTTTTATCATTACCCATCGTGCTTCTTGGCATGCGTTCTGCGCTAAAGGAGGATCTACAAGCTTCTTCTGCCGAGTTAGTGTACGGAGAACCCCTGTGCCTACCCGGAGAATTTCTTGCTCCTTCGCAGACTCCCAACTCAACTGTGGACGCTTCCGCCTTCGTATCCCAGCTTCGCCACCACATGGCACAGCTGAAGCCTGTTCCTGGTTCACGTCATGGGCAAAAGTCATCTTTCATTTTCAGAGACATAAATAATGCTTCTCATGTTTGGTTGCGCGACGACACAGTCCGCCATAGTCTCCAGCCTCCGTATAAAGGTCCATACAGGGTTCTTAGCCGGAAGGACAAAACCCTAACAATCGCCATCGGAAACAGGAATGCGGTTGTCAGCATGGACCGTGTCAAACCCGCATACCAAGTGGTTGACGACTCTCCATTTTCGGTCACAGTCTCATCTCCATCTCCACCTCCACCTCCATCTCCCACCCAATAACAGAGCACCACAGACAACAAGAAAACCTACATCACCCGGTCTGGTAGGACAGTCACGTTCAGGTTACCATTTGGTTCGTAGGCCCTTCACCTGTTGCTGTGCTTGTTAGTAACTAAGTTTTATTACTATTGTAATAATTAGTATTTTTAAGTTCTTCTTTTTGTCTCCGTGGGGGGGTGGTGTGGCGAAACAAACCTTTTCGCCCACTGCCTGGCAGGCGATATTTTTATAGTGAAGGATTGTCAATTGTGATGTGACATGAGAGAGACACAGAGAAAATTCTTCTACAAAAATGTACATATTTTCATCCCTTTAAATCTCATTATATATTTAATGTTAATCTTTCGGATATGTACGTACGAAATTACATATTTTATAAATGACCGGGTATTTATTCCTACAACGACCCGTCATTAATGGTGACCCCTAGAATTTGAGCACAAGATTTTCAACGTACACAATTTGGAATTGCACGTTCGTCGTTGCCCACTACTCAAACTGTTTGGGCTGGAGTTTCAAGCCAAGTGATCCCCGGGCGCGGACGTCTGGGACTGCTTCAGCGGGCACCCACAGCCCGCAGCGCCGACTCCATCTTCAGGCGAGGCCATCTGGATTGGAATTGCTCCAGCATAACATTCACGGCACGCAGCAGATAATTTCGACGGTGATATCAACGATTTTCCGATTGTTCAAAAATAAGGGCGATCGCATACGGATTGTACGTATAAGGTTTTGCACATCTACATTGTTTAAATTTTATTTAATAGTTAATGATATTTTATGTTAATAGTTAGGTTGTTTGTCTGTATATTTCTCATTTTTGTTTCATTCTCGAGTGTGTAATTTCTTGTTTTTATCCTGTTTTGTATTTCGGTTGTACATATAATCCTTCACTATGACTTGTGTAAAAAGTATGCTGCAACAGGTGAAGGATCTAGAGGATCAATATTCAAGAACGACGCTACGCGTTCCGGGGTACGTTCCGATTGCAGATCCGCTCCCTATCGATTCTTCCCCTTCGATTGCGGTGCCTGATTCTCACTCGTACACAAACCAATCGGATCTCGAGGTAATGAAGAAACAACTAGATATCCTAACCAAATTGTTTGACAAAATTGTTCTCCAGTCGCGTCATAGTCCTTGTTCCCGTACGAACAACAGACCGCGCTCTTCTTCCAACTCTAGTAACCGTATATGCTGGTATCATAAGAAGTTTAAGAACAAGGCTCATAAATGCATTCCGCCCTGCAAATATAATCATAATCAGAATTTAAACGCGATTCACGATCAGTAGTGACGGCGACTGATTGTGCTACACCCGGCCTTGTTTATTTGTGACTGACTTGTCTGGGACCAACAGTCGATTTCTGATTGACACTGGTTCCGACATTAGTTGTTACCCGCGTACACTACTCAAAGGAAGACACGTAACTACTTCCAACTTTGATGTTTCCGCGGCTAATGGAAGTCCCATAAAAACATACGGCTCTATATCTCTTTCTTTAAATTTAGGGTTACGCCGGGATTTCAGGTGGAATTTTGTGGTAGCCGACGTAAACACGCCAATAATCGGGTCTGATTTTTTGGCATATTTTAATTTACTGCCCGATTGCCGCAACCAGCGTTTGTTAGATGGCACTACACGTTTGTCTGTCCACGCTATCGCCGCGGACACTTCTCAAACAAGTATCAAAACTATAATAAGCGGCAATTCCACTTATTTAGACCTCCTGAAAGAATTCCCGGATATTACACGACCACCTGGTGTTAATAGGGTTGTCAAACACACAACCGTACACCACATCCTTACCACAGATGGTCCACCGCTTGCGTGCCGCCCTCGCCGCCTCGCTGCGCAAAAACTTCAGGTTGCGAAGAAGGAATTCGAGGACATGCTGGCCTGCGGTACGGCACGACCGTCCAAAAGCCCCTGGTCCTCGCCTTTGCACCTAGCAAAGAAGGGCGAGAATGGTTGGAGACCCTGTGGGGATTATCGTGCTTTAAATGCCCGCACTATCCCAGACTCTTACTCAGTTCGTCATATAGGTGACTTTGGCCAAGACTTGGCTGGTTCTACTATCTTCTCGGTGTTAGACCTGGTCAAGGCATACCAGCAAATCCCCGTTCATCCGGATGACATTTGCAAAACGGCCATCACCACTCCATTCGGGTTATTTGAGTTCCCGTATATGACATTTGGACTTCGAAATGCTGGGCAGACCTTCCAAAGGTTTATAGACGAGGTTGTGCGTGGTTTAAATTTTTGTTTCCCCTATGTAGATGACATTCTGGTGTTCTCCAGAAATCCCAAAGATCATGCTGAACACCTTCGCGTTCTTTTCAAACGCCTGTCAGATTACGGGGTAGTTATTAATTCATCTAAATGTGTTTTTGGCGCTGATGAAGTTAAATTTCTTGGGCATTGGATTTCTAAAGATGGCATTCAACCACCAGCTGAAAGGATTCAAGCTTTGCGGGAGTTTCCCTTACCGAAAACGGTTGAGGGCTTGCGCAGGTTCCTCGGCATGTTAAATTTTTACCGCCGTTTTATCCCGAAGGCTGCTGAGCTACAAGCCCCTTTGATCAACATGCTGGCTGATTCTCAGTTAAAGGGTCCCAAACCAGTTCCTTGGACTACTGATACTATTCAGGCTTTCCAGAACTGCAAAGACCATCTTGTCAATATCACTCTTTTAGCCCATCCAGATCCCACTGCAAAATTAGGCTTATTCACAGACGCATCTTGTAGCCATGTCGGTGCTTGTCTCCAACAACGTGTTGGAGATCTCTGGCAGCCTCTTGCTTTCTTTAGCAAGAAGCTTACCCCTCGCCAGACAACTTGGCCTGCATATTACCGTGAGCTCCTTGCGGTGTACGAGGCTGTTCAGCATTTTCGACATGTTATGAAGGCACAACATGTGACGATCTACACTGATCATAAGCCCTTAATTTATGCATTCCTTCAGAGGCGCGAAAAACTACCTCCTCCACAGCTAAATCAACTTTCATTCATTTCTCAATTTACCACTGACATTTTACATGTTAAAGGTCAGGACAATGTAGTTGCAGATGCAATGTCTCGCGTTGAAGCTATAACATTGGAGGAGGAATATGACACTTTAGCCAAGTCACAGGAGTCTGATGAAGAGTTAGCCAAGTTGTTGACTGAAGGTTCCAGTCTCAAGTTATCTAAGGTTAACATTCCTGGTACAAAGTTCGTAATAGTATGCGACAACTCAAGAGGTAAGGCTCGTCCCTTTATTCCCCGTGACTTGCGCCGTGCTATTTTCAATAGGCTTCACAATTTAAGCCATCCGGGCATACGAGCGACCACAAAATTGGTCACTGACCGCTATGTTTGGCCTTCGATAAACAAGAACTGTCGGGAATGGACGCGTTCTTGCCTCGATTGCCAACGCTGCAAAGTTACCCGGCATATTTCCACTCCGGTTGGTACTTTTACCACCCCCACTCAGCGTTTCCGCCATGTCCATGTGGACATAGTTGGCCCCCTTCCACATAGCAAGGGCTTTCAATACTGCCTTACTGCTGTCGATAAGTTCGATCGTTTGGTTCACTAGGTGGCCTGAAGCCTGGCCTATGGTTGGAATCACAGCTGAGGAAGTGGCTGAAACCTTCTTTAGGGAGTGGATAGCTCGCTATGGCGTGCCTCAAATTATTACTACCGATCAAGGCCGCCAGTTCGAATCTGCTCTTTTTCGAGCTTTAATGCAACTATGCTCTATAAAGCGCGTTCGTACCACCAATTATCACCCGTGTGCGAATGGCCTTGTTGAGCGCATGCATCGGCAACTAAAAGCCGCAATTATGTGCCATCAAGGGTCCTGGGTTTTATCATTACCCATCGTGCTTCTTGGCATGCGTTCTGCGCTAAAGGAGGATCTACAAGCTTCTTCTGCCGAGTTAGTGTACGGAGAACCCCTGTGCCTACCCGGAGAATTTCTTGCTCCTTCGCAGACTCCCAACTCAACTGTGGACGCTTCCGCCTTCGTATCCCAGCTTCGCCACCACATGGCACAGCTGAAGCCTGTTCCTGGTTCACGTCATGGGCAAAAGTCATCTTTCATTTTCAGAGACATAAATAATGCTTCTCATGTTTGGTTGCGCGACGACACAGTCCGCCATAGTCTCCAGCCTCCGTATAAAGGTCCATACAGGGTTCTTAGCCGGAAGGACAAAACCCTAACAATCGCCATCGGAAACAGGAATGCGGTTGTCAGCATGGACCGTGTCAAACCCGCATACCAAGTGGTTGACGACTCTCCATTTTCGGTCACAGTCTCATCTCCATCTCCACCTCCACCTCCATCTCCCACCCAATAACAGAGCACCACAGACAACAAGAAAACCTACATCACCCGGTCTGGTAGGACAGTCACGTTCAGGTTACCATTTGGTTCGTAGGCCCTTCACCTGTTGCTGTGCTTGTTAGTAACTAAGTTTTATTACTATTGTAATAATTAGTATTTTTAAGTTCTTCTTTTTGTCTCCGTGGGGGGGTGGTGTGGCGAAACAAACCTTTTCGCCCACTGCCTGGCAGGCGATATTTTTATAGTGAAGGATTGTCAATTGTGATGTGACATGAGAGAGACACAGAGAAAATTCTTCTACAAAAATGTACATATTTTCATCCCTTTAAATCTCATTATATATTTAATGTTAATCTTTCGGATATGTACGTACGAAATTACATATTTTATAAATGACCGGGTATTTATTCCTACAACGACCCGTCAGAATGGACATAATAAAATAACAAGTGAATATAATCCGAGTATTCTGATTAACCAAGCGGGTCTTACTTTCTATATCTTGCCGACCATTTGTTTGCCGCTCCATACAAGTAATATCAAAATTCAACCGATGATAAGGCAAGTGGATGAATAATTAGATATAGAAACCGGCCATTAATCTACAAGTTTTAGGGTATCATTTATAGTTAATCAAAAGTTGTTTTTGTTAATATTAAGTGTAGATTGTTCATTGAAGAGAACAGCCACTAAATCATCAGGTGAATAATATTTTTGAAATCCACGTTATGCTTTCTTTCATTGCTTAAAAAGTAATACGACATTTAAAGTAAGTTGGATTCAGAAAAATATCTAAAGAGTAAAAACTGTGGTAGGTCGTTCTGTGAACGCAACAATTGAAAATAACAAAATATTTTAAGAGTTGCTGTAATTAAATTTCACTTTAAACGACTGGGTACTATAGCTAGTGGCGATTTGGCTACTAGCCCAATTTGTAGGGAAGTAAAAAACAACTACGAGTTCACACTAGCCAGCATCAAATGAATTTCACTTTATAAAAAAGCACTGTTTTGTTTTAGTACAAAATTTTAATCATAGCTAGAACTGAATATTTATGTAAAAATATGTATTTTATACGTGGTTCAACCGCATAATCATCTTAATACGGCTTTCTATTATCCAAATCAAAGAAGACAGAGTCTCTTAGGTCAAAGAAACGAGCTGAGATATGGCTTAAAAAGCGTTAGATTTTTAACCGACTTCGAAAAAAGGAGGAGGTTCTCAGTTCGTCGGGATCTTTGTTTTTTTTTTTTTGCTTTTTTTATGTATGTTCGCCGATTACTCCGTGATTTATAATCCGATTTACGTGATTCTTTTTTGTTCGACGCGGAATAGCTTCTAATTGGTCCCCTAAAAATTGTACATAGTTTGGCCCAGTAGTTTTCATTTTATGAAAAATTTTCATGAAAATAATTTTCACTCCGTTCCATATGTACACCGATTACTCTGAGATTTATGATTCGATTTACGTGATTCTTTTTTGTTCGACGCAGAATAGCTGCCATGTGGTCCCCTAAAAATTTGATATAGTTTGGCCCAGTAGTTTTCATTTTACGAACATTTTTTTGTTTCCGGTTTGTGGGACCTATATTTTTTAAGAAGCGCGGCACCATTCGTAGGTCCACCCATATATAGCTAGACACTAAAAAGTAACAAATAAAAAATAAAAACTTCGGTGCAAAGCAAAACATAAAAATTACTATATTTTGAAAATTACTAAGCACCGACTTTAAGATGTTTTAGATAATATATATTAATAAAAATAGTTTTAGAAATAAGTTATTTTATACATTTTAGTTTTTGAAGTCGGTTTTTTTAAACGAAGTTTTTGTATTTTTATATTACAAAATGGGAAACCCTAAAGCCCTAAATTCTGTCTGGATGACGAGAAATCTCAAAACTAAAGTCACAAAAAAAATATTAACAAATAAATTATGTTACCGATTACCATAATTGATATATGTGTAGGAATTTCAATAATTAATAATATGAAAATATTTTAGACCACACGATTGATTCGTTAAAAACCCATTACAGTTGTAAAAAACATAAATAAAATATGAGATATATTAATATGACTCTCATCTCTTTGCAATCTGGACCAAAAGAGACAAAAGAATGTATGAAAGGGTATCCGTGTTACGCACATAATTACAAAGGGCGGCTATTTACGAAAACCTAGTGTAAAAATAAAACAATAAATTTCTTGTCAAAAAGTGTCGGAATTTATGAGTGTTGTTGATTAATCTCGCGATAGGTAGTCAGCTGTTAAAAAAAAATTAAAACTCGACCCTCAAAGAAAGATGACGAGCTAATCAAATTTCGCTCAAGCTCGAAAAGTTCTCGCCAAGTTCTCAGATTCAATTAGTAGATACGCCGGGACTCTGAGACGCAAACTGCCGGCCGTGTTGCCGCCTATGGCGCGCGCCTCTTCATGCTACGAGTGTTTAGTAAGAGCATAATATTTCATATGGACTTTAAAAAGGCTATTTTTGTATTGCGTCCGAAATCTTTTTTTTATGAAACTGGCAAACAGACGACACACTTGCTGGAAACTGGTTACCGTCGCCTAACGTTTGCATCACTATATGCAAAACCAACCTGTTCACAGCATTTAGGAATCGGATAGGAGAGATGGAATAACTGGAACCGGATGGGAGGACAGACCGGAAATATGGGATATGGAATAGGTAGGAACGGGATAGGGGAAGTAAGCTGTCAGATCTCTCACTCATCGCACGAAACACGATTATCTCAAGGTTAATCATTTCATGCCCATATTCTATAAGAGCGTGGTATCACACAAATCGAGCCGGCCCTATGAGCTGAAATCATGATAACAATGTCAGTACGGCCCGTACCACATAAAATTAATCAATTGAGTTTTTTTTAAATCCTATTAATATTTTAACGCAAATGTTTGTAAGAATGTATGGATGTATGTATGTTTACTAATCTTTCACGCAAAAACTACTAAATGGATTTTGATTAAACTTTATAATTATACAGCTTACACATCAGAATGACACATAGGCTATAATTTATAAAGATATAGTGTGAATTATCTAAAATATAACGAGTTCACATCACCACACGGATAAAGCCGCGGGCGCAGTTAGTACTTAAATAAATAATCCCCTAGTGGTTTCTGGTAAGCAGTACAGGTATACTCTCAAAGACCAGTGAAGTGGTCCGTAATTTGGTGATAAGAATCGACAGGATTCCCAGTCTCAATTCTGCACTGAACAAGTGTCTTATTACCGGTTCTGCGTTGTAAGATATTGTAATATTTAGTGATTGTGTTTATTAAAGCAGACTAGCATCTTTGTAAATTCACTGATTATGATGAAAATGAATTTACGAATGACAGGATAGATGGATGACCATATCTAATACACGCCTACAACGCAGGCCCCGACAAAAACAAAATCCACCTGCATATCTGAAACAAAGCACATTTATTACCCGTCGGCATTTGAACTAATAACATTAAAATACTTCTATAGTCGTCCTCTTTGTTTACTTATTGGCACACGGCCTCTTGTTGTATTGTAATCTTTTATGGGAGTCATTAGCCAAGTGTGTTGGATTAAGTCGACTTAGATACGGGGATATTGTAGTTGCGCAGTATAAAGCAATGACTCGATTGAGGGACGAGGCAGTCGAACGATAACCACGAGCGAAGAAAGATGTATGTACATTCGGTAGTTTATTTAGTGACGGACTTTGCGTGTTATTGAATTACGACCTTCTGCATTACGTTTGAACTTGTTGTGTTCTGTTATATTTGTACCGGTGTTATACCTGTTTGTATAGTTCTAATAAACTCTATAGTAATTCTAACGGCATTTTAAATCGAGTCCTGCCGTACTCTTAACAATATAGTTTAATGATTGAATAATATAGTGCTTATTGAAAGTCCGAAAGCGTCACTAAATACTTATACAGTTTTCAAATGTATCTATGTTAGAAATCAGTGTAAATATACGCGCAATAATGCAAAATATATTTTATCACTGCTGTCATTGGTAAGAGAACATTGAACGAATATACATCGTCAGATTAGCGAAGAAAATCCTATAAGTTAGGTTTCTTGGAAGAGATTGCTCTAAGTCCGCCTATTGTTTTGGTTAAAAATATTGTAATTAATGTATTGTGTGTGTTATTTTGGTGAGCAATAAAGTTTTATCTGTTTATCTATATAGATGTATAATTTTTAAACAAAAAGTCATTAGAAAATATGGTAACGGTACAACCCATAAAGAATAATAAGTGTTAGCATCCACAATGTGCTCGCTAAAATGGTGATACAAGGACAGCTTTCACTGAGCTAAGGCGAGCGCCTGGCGGCACATTATCGGGTGCGACACGTGCCCGTAATCAACTGTGAACTCCATATCTTTCATTATAAAAGCTTTTGAATTAACAAACGTGCTCCTATGAAAAGTCATTATTGTAATTATAATTATCGCTCTTTTTATAAAACCAAGCAATTACAGCATTAAAAACAGCTTTGATGTATTTCATTTAATTTAGCTAGCGGCAAAATAATTATAATTCAATTTCCTCTAAATTTACTGAACCCATTTTAGGTAGATTTTACGTTCCACATTTTAGTTTAATTAAATTTCATTTTGTTTTACAGTTGGCCGAAGAGCTGGTTAGTTGGATAGTAACGCCCCAACAATGGGATCAGTACTTTCATCTTTAGAAATAGGTAGTCTTTTGTGGGAACTTGCGATTTGGCCGAGATACGTTCTTTGGTGAAGCAAGTTCATGCACATTTCTTTATAAATTTGCTGGCAGGCTATCCGAGACTTTGGCTTCATTTCTACTTTTTAAATTTCTTTTATTTTTCATATGCATACTGTCTGATGTTTTATGTTCGCATAAAATATGAAATACGTCTACGGTACTACTACTATAAAGCTATCCTAGCTATACTACTACTTTTATCGTGTTTTAAAACATATATTACTAACTAGATTCCCCAGAAGCCTTGCTCACTTTAACTTCACATTAATTTACCGGGATAATTATTTTATTGTCCACGAAATATTTTCTTCCTATAACCATTATGGGAGGAGGTAAAGGAAAAAACAATCATAAAATACTCTAAAGACTACATAACCGAATTTCATGAATACTGTTCCATATTTTAGACCAAAATTTATTTACAATTAGTATGGGATAATCATTTTACTAAAATCTTAAATAATTTATAACTGTTGCAAAACATTTATATTTAAAAATGAAAAAATAATATTTAGAATGAAAACTGCTCGGTATAAAACTTTACCCTAAAGGCCCCTAAACCATAAGACTACATGGCGCCAAAGCGGAAGACGATATGATAATATAGATAAATGTTCACACGAGGAGGTAAACTATAAGATTGGTGGATTGCTATACCCATAAGAGGACATATAAAATGAAAGTGAAGTACAATATGAAGATTATGTGATGTGAAAGATTACTTACGCTAAAGTAGAAAAAGATAGAAAGAAAATAGAATATTCTGCCGACACCAAAGAAATGGAAAAAGATTAAATCAAGCAGAGAATGTTAATACACATAGGCACTATATAAGATACATATTATGTATATTTTAAAGCACATTCATGTTCCACGACATCGTACCTATAAAATCTACCTCAAACGCCCCAATGTGTATTGCAATTAAAATGTGTCGGTAACGAGGTGTTCAATTGACGTGCGTAAATTACCCTCGGTGACCGATTCGCTTGTGACCGCTGGCCTAGAATAATTTCCGGTTCGACATTGCCTAATGAGCACAACTCTATTTATGTAAAAACAATAATGCCGAAATTATGTGAGTTGATTACATCCATAGCCTGATTTACATTTGCGTTATTTAAATAGGTAACTTGCGAATAAGTCGTATCATTTGTAGACATCGATTTAATCGGCAATCGACAAATTATTGTATAACAGAAACATTTCTGTCCACATTATTTATGATAAGGACTGAACTTACAGTTTCGCGAAAACTACCTACTATGCTCTTAACATCACGCCTTAATTATTATTTTTATATTGCGGGAGTTCAGCATACAGGAAGACGGCCCACTTGATGGAAAGCAGTTACCATCGCCCATGGAGATTTGCAACACCAAATGTGGTACAAATGCGCTGCTGCTCTCTTAAGGGAAACTGGAACCTGGTCGCTACTGCCGGAACATAACTCAAAGTTGTTATGACGACATACTTTAGACCAGGGGTGGTAGCCATCCAGTCGGGCAAATGCCCTACCACCTGGCAATAAGCAACTAACTATAAAATAAATAACTATTTTTAATTGTAAGATGTTAACAATGTATAAGATCCAATTAATGTTATAAAAATTGTTAATAAATTAATGATTCGAGATCTAAAACAAACAACCGAATGTTGTTATTTTTACTAAACACGTCATGTGTTACAGGAATCAGACAGAAAATATAGAAGTTTGTCACTATATACCTACCTAGGTATAGTGACAGACTAAACCTAGGTAGATAGATATACCTAGGTAAAGGACAAACTGTACCTTAGTAGGATAGGTGTTGTATATTGTGATATAGATATAATTATCTGTGGCACAATATACAACACAAAAGCTTTCCACGACTTCCAGCACAAACGCTTCATATTCATATGCGACGAACTTATCTCAATTTTCGCTGTAAAAAGCGTTCCATGCCAGTTGTCCAAAGTAATTAAAATTGGTTTGTGGAAATGTCAAGTTTAATAATAACTTGAAATGCTGGTTAAGGCTTCCCTGGCCCATAAACTACCTGTTATATCATAAAAAAATACTACAGTGAAGTAATACACACGCACACTCTCACGCGTACACACACACTTCTAAATACTTAGTGTAACCCTAAACAATAATTTCACCAACAAAATAGTATCAATTAGGAAGGAGGTCCAGAAGATGCAGGTGGACCTAGTTTGAGAACTACTTAAATAATGTGAATTACGTTTTCCCAATAACCGATTTTATTATTATTTATCATTATTAGCGAATAAATATATTTCTATAATACTTAAATTTAGAAGCGTAATCATCCGTAAGCAAGTGAAAGCATCAAAGCGTGGCACTAGTCAGGCCTTCACAGTTACACCTGTTACACAGCTCCTTGCACCATATTTCAGAACGACGACACGACTCCTCAGAATATTTATGTGTCATATTATGAATATTCCATATAATGTTTCAGGTTATTTTCAAAAATTATTATGCTAATTGGTATATTTTTTACTTATTATACTTTTCTTTTGTTTTTACGTTACAACGTGTTTACATTATTAAGACATACTTTTTAGTTTTACTTTATATATTTTTAACACCAGGGACCCAATTGTACAATTACAAAATCTTGGCGTTGCGAAGATATTTAAAGATTAAATACCATTATGATAATGTCAAAAAATCGTATTCTACTAATGTACATACAGGATCTTCTCGATATCGTCGTGACAGTTTAATAATAGAAATAAGCTTTTTTTTAAAGGTTTTTAAATACAAACTTTTGAGATCCAGGATATCATGTAGCAGCAGAGTGCTAGCCAAGACAAATAAAAACGAACCCAAAAACGACGGGTTTATCTTGTCTAGAACAGGAGTTCCTATGGCCACCTTCCCACCCTATCATCAGATCAGCTCCATGGTACCATATTAATGCATTGTCAAGCGATGCTTGCAAAATTTCAGCTCAATCGGAAACCGGGAAGTTGGTCAAATTTAACTTGCAAGATTCCACCCGAACTTACATACATACATCCATTGCAAGTTAAATAAAAGCTTGTAAAAATTGGTACAATCAACAGCGATGGTGTTAACCGAAATGATTATTGAAAAGTTTACAAAAATCTTAAATATGTATTTCGTCAGTTTTCACTTTAAAATGTTTAAAAAGATAGAGTTTTGTCCCACGGACATGCCATTGGAATTATCAGAATACCTACGACAAGCAAAGCTACGATTGAGTTGATAGCGTCCGCCAATTTTGACGACATAGTCATAGCAGACTTAGGTCCTTGGGACGAAACCAACTCATTATAAGTCTTGAGGGAATAAAAGTGTTATAATGTAACGAATATGAATAGAATTAGCTAGAAAAGTATTTAGATTCTATAATCCAAATACTTTTATAGTTAATTCTATCACCCCATTTACACCACTACTACTGGACTTTCACCCCATTTCTAAGGGCCTACCGCCATGTTAGACCAAAAAAATATGGCGGCTTAGCAAGTCGAATATTTTTAGGGTCTGGTGGACATTTTGACAAAAAAATTGACAATATATATTGTGACAAAATATGTAATATATACAAACGTCCTGACGCTCTGTTCATCAATGTCTGTAACATAGATAACCACTGCAACTGATTATTATAATATACTGTCTATAGTCAGATATTAAATCATTACGCTAAAAACCATTACGATGTTTCTTGACGATTTTTTATTAATTATGTGACAAAAGATTTATTTGAACAAAATCCGTTCAGTGGTTTTCGAGAAATTTGGTAATTTGGATTAAATGCTTTTAATTTCATCACCTTTATGAAACGATCTTTGCTAAGTTCCAACACGCATTTAGCCGATATCTTTTTTACACGCTTTATATTAGCTTCACTTGTATGTCAGTCAGTATGTCTGTAACTTGAGCTCGATTTTGTCCTACTTTGAACGATCAGATTTAATTCATACTTTGCACACCTGTCAAAGGTCGATGACAATGCAATAATATAGTATCATGGAGCTGATCTGATGATGGAGTGGGAAGGTGGCCATAGGAACTCCTGTACTAAACAAGATAGACCCTTCGTGTTTGGGCCCGTATGTTTATATCGCGTGACAATGCAATAATATGGTACCATGGAGCTGATCTGATGATGGAGACGGAAGGTGGCCATAGGAACTCCTGTACTAAACAAGATAGACCCTTCGTGTTTGGGCCCGTATGTTTATATCGCGTGACAATGCAATAATATGGTCACCATGGAGCTGATCTGATGATGGAGTCGGAAGGTGGCCATAGGAACTCCTGTACTAAACAAGATAGACCCTTCGTGTTTGGGCCCGTATGTTTATATCGCGTGACAATGCAATAATATGGTACCATGGAGCTGATCTGATGATGGAGTCGGAAGGTGGCCATAGGAACTCCTGTACTAAACAAGATAGACCCTTCGTGTTTGGGCCCGTATGTTTATATCGCGTGACAATGCAATAATATGGTACCATGGAGCTGATCTGATGATGGAGTCGGAAGGTGGCCATAGGAACTCCTGTACTAAACAAGATAGACCCTTCGTGTTTGGGCCCGTATGTTTATATCGCGTGACAATGCAATAATATGGTACCATGGAGCTGATCTGATGATGGAGTCGGAAGGTGGCCATAGGAACTCCTGTACTAAACAAGATAGACCCTTCGTGTTTGGGCCCGTATGTTTATATCGCGTGACAATGCAATAATATGGTACCATGGAGCTGATCTGATGATGGAGTCGGAAGGTGGCCATAGGAACTCCTGTACTAAACAAGATAGACCCTTCGTATTTGGGCCCGTATGTTTATATCGCGTGACAATGCAATAATATGGTACCATGGAGCTGATCTGATGATGGAGTCGGAAGGTGGCCATAGGAACTCCTGTACTAAACAAGATAGACCCTTCGTGTTTGGGCCCGTATGTTTATATCGCGTGACAATGCAATAATATGGTACCATGGTGCTGATCTGATGATGGAGTCGGAAGGTGGCCATAGGAACTCCTGTACTAAACAAGATAGACCCGTCGTGTTTGGGCTCGTATGTTTATATCGCGTCAAAATGCAATAATATGGTACAATGGAGCTGATCTGATGATGGAGTCGGAAGGTGGCCATAGGAACTCCTGTACTAAACAAGATAGACCCTTCGTGTTTGGGCTCGTATGTTTATATCGCGTGACAATGCAATAATATGGTACCATGGAGCTGATCTGATGATGGAGTCGGAAGGTGGCCATAGGAACTCCTGTACTAAACAAGATAGACCCGTCGTGTTTGGGCTCGTTTTACTTGTCTTGGCTAGCACTCTGCTGCTACATGATATGCAGGATCTCAAAAGCTTGTATTTAAAAACATTTAAACAAAAATCAACTAAAAAATGAAAAATAAATAATAGTTTAAAAAAACTAAAAAAAACACGCTTTTATAAAAAATCCAACTAAAAAAACAAAAAATAAAATTTAATATAATATAAAAAAGCGTGGGGTGTATTCAAAGCGCTTTTTAAGATATTATATTATTAATTGAATACACCCCACGCTTTTTTATATTATATTAAATTTTATTTTTTGTTTTTTTAGTTGGATTTTTTATAAAAGCGTGTTTTTTTTAGTTTTTTTAAACTATTATTTATTTATTTCAATTCCAAAGCGGTGACAACAGATCAACCCTGACGGCAACAAAGCGCGAGTCGGCACTACTACTACACATCCAACTCGGATTCCGGATATTGACGGATCGCGAGCACCATGAAACTTTTCATACCTTATCCGTGCACCTATTATACGGATGTCATATTTCATCGAACAGAGCTCAGACGGCGCGGATCGTTTTTATTAAAAGTCGCTACGGACATTTCCATCACCTCGTAAACCACGCATGAGTGGTTACCCTTTACCGCCACGCCACCCGCATACCTGACGTCGAAGCACGGTTTTCTCATAGTTTATTTTATAGACCGTAAAAATATTTAAGGGGACTTCTGTCAAGTTGCTGAATATAATTTAGTCATTCTCTTTTATGTTTTGCATTGAACTGCGACTATTAGCGTTTCTTCGGCGTAATCTTATAGATAAATCGAACAGGATTGCTTCTAAGGTCGACGTCTAACGTTGCCTGATTCACTCGGTCATTGAGCGAGCGACACACACTGAGCCAATTAGGAAAGACTCGTAGAAATCATATGAAGGCGCTCGGTAAGATTTCGTTAAATTTTATTACCATTATAATTATACAGTAGGGGTTTTAGGCGCCGTGGGCGGAATTTGTACGCGTGGGTCTCCGTGCTTTTCTTTTAATTTGATAAATAAAGTCAAATCTTAAAAAACAAACGTTCACTGTGTAAGTATGTATTGAGGTATCAAGGCTGCAATTACATTTTTTATTAATGTATTTGCCAAGTTAATCAACCTATATTGAAGTTAAATTGGAAATAAATAATAAAGTGGTTTTATGTGATGCCTGAATATTTTGTTTTTCCTTATTTATTATGCCCTTGTAAAAAAAAATTATTATCATATATAATATATTATATAGGGGCTATTTTTCAATCACCAGATAAATATTATTCATAGTATAAAACACAACATGGAGAAATGAAAAATAGTTGCATGAATAATGAAAATAGCATAATTTTCGCGGGAAGTTTAGATGCAACCTAAAAAAGTGATATTTTTTTAATTTGGTAAATACATAATTTCGATAACTGGGATCAAAGTAGGATTTGATTAAATAGAATTAGATAATAATTTTCATCCTATAAAATGAGAGAGATTCCGATATGAACTTTTACGCGAGCTGAGCAAGATGAAAAAAATCTTATTTAAACTTATACACTTATACTTACGCTCATCATGCACGGCGCATGTAACATCAAATTACCATAGGACAATACAATTAACCAGTAAGTAATTCAACAACCGTGTAAAGCATCATCCAGCAGACCCTCGTTAAGTTAAAGATATGTTGTAAAGTGTTTGTCAAACATGACGTCGTCATTGACAATATATTGGTCGGCTCGGCTTATTTGAGCTTGCCCGCAACAAAAGCTGGCCTGACGTGAACAATTACATGTGATGTGATGGAGGGTTACTATGGATAGGGCAAACACCACGACTAAATGTTATACTCTTTATACAAATGAATATGGTAAATTCGGAGTTTAAGTTACCCAATCCATCCAAGAGAACGTTTGGGAATTTACTTACCTACATATTTTTGCGTATAATAGGTCTAAACAAGGCCAATATTATATATTTATAGAGAAAGGACTTTTGGATTATTGTTTAAGCCTTTCTTATTCGGCCGCATATATACGAGTTTTCTCTGTATGTTTACTCAGAGGGCCCAAAGCGGTCGCCTTTGGAGCAGCGCTAGTGAAAATGACACGTGTCTAGATATACAGGTAGTTGCAAGACATAGCACAAAGTTTATATTGGTATTTGTCATGTACATCATATGAATCTGCAAAAAGGACCTCTTTAGGCCCTCACGCACCGGAATGCGCTAATTTCATATAGAAAAAAGTTTCGCGGCAAAAAATGGAACTAATTATAGAGATCATCAACCTAATCACATGGTTATGTTATTTTTATAAAGTGTTTTGATGTAAATGTCACATTATATTATTATTATATTTACTAACACTATTAAATCGGAATCTTTCTAAAATTAATTTATGTTTCTAACATTCCGTTGCCTGACGTAGCGCCCCGTCTGCGGAATTTCTTTGGTGTGACATGTTTCGTTCGGAAACCATTTCCGACGTTCTTTTCGGCAGCTATCTCGTGCGTTCGGAATGCAAAGGAATAAAAAGAACTTCTGCTTAAGCTCATCAATTCTCGCAACCGTAGTACTTTATTATTCGTAAATCGAATGAGCAAACCGTACATATACGGCAAACCTTAGTTAGAAGTGCTTGCTACGCCTTCAATTCTTAATTTTAAGCTTTTTTAGTTAATAACTAATTTTCCCCGTGGCTACGCCGCGTGAAAAACACTGGGTTGTAGCTTTATGTTACGTACATAAAAAATTAATTAGGTTTTTTTATATATAAAAAACCTTCAATACTTAAATTTCTTGTCGAATTCACTACAATTACAAATAAAATAATTCAATATAGTGTGGATAACTGCACAGCAAAACATAAAGAACAGTCGCAGTGAACCTAATATGAACTACCTAATTATTATGATGAAAATAGGATAATTTTCGCGGTTTACTCCTTGGAAGTTTAGGTGCAACCTAAAAAAGTGAGTGACATGTGGGAAACCTGACAACGTATTTATAATTGAATTATAGCGATAGTTGTGTAACCGATGTCTTTCAACGGAATAAAACGTATCCTTATGGCTGGTTCGTAGGAATCGGCCATGAGTCGTTATCTTAGTATTTATTCAATTGGCTTACTATCAGTAGAATTTTGACATTTCTTGTATGGAGCTTACGTTAATTTTTAACCTATAGTAAGGCAAATGAACAGTGAATAAGTTATATAGGAACCGGCCATCAACTTACACCTTTGTAGGTAATATTTGTTGTGCATAAGTTCCATTTTGTGTCTTGGAAGTTCCAGGTCCCATAGCAATGAAATTAAGCCTAAAATTAATAACTATCCAAATCGTTTATTAAACAAATAAGATATGCCCCAACATATATAAAAATATATATAAACGATTTGACGACTACCTCCTTTATTTTTAAAGTCTCACACACAAAAAATTGCCGACAACAGTTCGTTAATTATTTTTCGACACAATAGTTGGTCCGTTATAAATACAACAGTGACATGAGCTGAAAGCGAGTGACAGCGCGGTTGCGGTCACATCCAACTCCTAAAGCCACAGTGAGTTATTAATCATTAGGGGCACATTTAAAATCTATTACAAAACGACAATATAGCTTTTACGCCCGTTCAAAGCTGGGCTTGGCCCTCAAAATTTTAGAACAGGGGTCGCTAAATGGCGGACCGCAGTCCGCATCCAGACCGCCGACCCATTTTGTCCGGACCGCGAGAAACACCAACTTGCACTACACAGTAGATACGTAGTTAAATAAAAATGCAATGAAGATGAACTTCATTACGAATAAATTTCGATCTCGACTTACTGATGAACGTCACCAGGATTTAATGTCAAAAACTTGCACCAATTTTACTCCAAACTGCAGACAGATAGTCCGTAACAAAAAATGTCAATTCTCCCATTGATATGTAAAAAAATACCTTTGTTATCTCCGTAATTACATTTGTTTAATAGATATTATTGTCTATAAATTGGGCGCACCGCGATGGTCATTTCAGTTCTTAAAATGGACCCCAAGCGAAACTAATTGGTGACCCCCTGTTTTAGAAGAACGAGCAGTACACCAACCACACTAATGCTAATTGGTAATATCGATAGGCAGGTTGCACCACAATGTTTTCCTTCACCGTCAGTATGTGTTTATTGTAACAATATGCTATGTAGGGCATAGTTACATAAATGGTGCAAGCTACCCAATCACGATTCGAAAACACGTGCTAGGAATAAAAGGGAAAGTTTTTGCAACTAAACTACCACAATTACGAAAGCTATACGATTTATTTAGGTCTTCTAAGCAACCTACCTTGCTTAAACTTCACTTGTTGTAACTTAAACTCATAGATCAAAACATAAGAAAGCGGGACAGTAAATTTAAGCGGATGAAACTGTGGAGTTGATTTTTGTAATTGCCTGAAACACGTCCAGTGTACCTATTTGTTATTACGCTACGGAATTCCAAAAAACATCTTTTTTAATCCATATCTCGAAAACTACTCAACGGATTTCATTAACACCAATTTTTAACCCAGTTCAAAAAGGACACGGTTCTTTCGTCTTTATGTTTTTTTTCATATGTGCCTATCTGTATTTCTCCGTCAATTGTGAACCGATTTACTCCCAAATTGGTGTCATTCTTATCGTGTCAGGATCTGGTGAGTGGATTCCATGGAATTGGAAATGGAATTTACGGAAATTGTTAACCAACTTCTTCGTAACACGATATCTCCGGCAATTGTAAACCAATTTTTAATTTTTTTCTTTATTCGTAAGTGTATATGTACTCCCGAGGTAGTCCCGGTAGTCACCATGTCAGGATATGATGACTGAATTGGATCGCATGGAAATTCAGAATAACCCTTATTAAAAATCGTTGTGCGTCTAAATTCTTGGAAAAAAAGCTTGTATACACGTGCCAGTATTACACTTTCTGCATGCGCTTAGTTTTATAGGCATGTTACGCGATTTCTCCTTTAGTTGTGGACTGATTTTAAATTTGTTTTTGCCACTCCGGAGATAGACCACAGTCACCAAGTCTGGATCTGATTAGTGGATCGCAAGGAAATCGAGAACAATCCTTGTTAAAGACACCGAACAGTGAGATGGCAAATTTGTATACGCGTTGTACAATTTCTACGGGTGCTTAATATACCATTTATAAAGCTATTGAAGTATTTGCGCAACTAAAAAGTTTTTTTTTTAACAAAAACAATACCGAATTCACACTAAAAAATAAATATTTAACCAACTTCTTTCTACAACATCTTGAAATCGGTGCCAAGTTAAACATAAAAGAACAACAACGAATTTACAAAATATACAAACACCGACACCGACTTTAAGATGTCGAAAGAAATTGATTAAGTATTTATTTTTTGGTTTTTAGTGTGAATATGGTTTTGTTTTTGTTAAGAAAAAAATATCTTGAAAGAATTTTCTTAAGCTCCAGCAGCCTGGATTTTTTTAAGCTTTTATTGTCTAGTAACTCTTATTAAAGGCGAATCTTTCATCACGTGCATATTAAACTTAAATAAAATAGTCACGTCGAAATATAATTATTATTTTTCAAGATCTGTCTTCCGATACTCTTGACAGTTTTATAAGAGTTCTATTTTTACTAATAGCTACATAACCCTAAAAAGGGTGATTATACATAGTATTATTAACGAAATTAATCATCGTTACAAATAACTACGCCGTCAATTATGTCATAAACAAATACTCGTACATTAATTACTACGGGTTGACTCCACAATAGCAATGATAAGTCCCGACATATCGATAATGATCGGATGGCGGTTGCCTGCGGCTACGTGCGCAATACAGATTGTGGACCGACGGACACGCGCCATAAATCAATTATAGGTATAATATTATGCATTATTTGCCAAAGCCTCTTGACTATGTTACGTACTATTAACCCTACGAGTGCTAGCTTACGCTTTCGTAATAATTTCTTTATCTAAACAAAAATTTGAACTAACAATATTTTATACATATTTACAATATTCCCTGTACATATTTAAAGGAACTTTTTAGTTTCTTCTACCAATCTCATTTCTGTATACATTTGGGCTCAAATTAACATCTTCCGCTAACGATACCCAAACACACTTCGTCCTTCATAAGAAATTACTTTGCATTGCAGGCTCCTGTGGAACTTCCCGCTTGACCATCAGACAAGCTAAATCCATTGCTACACTTAAACACTAGATCTCTGACCATTATTGGTCCATTAAATAAAAAAAATCATTAAATAAAATTATAACTATGTATTATTTTTCACATTATATGTAATTTATATTATTAAAATCTATGTAATTCTGTGGTAGTTTTTTGTTTTTGATTTATGATTATATTAGTTAAACTACCAAATACTGTTTAATTTTTCTCTTAATCTCTTTGAACACCGGGCCGCCTGGAATTGAACACTATGAGCGATAAGGCCGCCCATTGTTCCAATGCAAATGTATTCATATTAAATATCTAGAGTTAAATTAATGGTGGACCATAAAAAGTCTTCATACATTCATCCATTGTAAATACTGGTTTTGCAATTCTCCAATCTGAAATTTATTTAAGATCTTAAATGTTTAAGACACCATTTTGTCTTTGTCTAACTCTACCCTCGCTATTCTATAATGTAAGGATGCGATTTACAATAAATACTTAATAGTAGAAAGTGGCTTTCCTCTTTCTACCACTGTATCGCTCGCAATCCGCAGGAAGTTGCAAGTCATACTATACTTGATGAAAAATATTTGTAAATCATATCAAAAATTGAGCCATTTCAGTAATTGAAAATAGACTGATTAGTCTATTTTCATTTTTTTAATTGGTAAATTATAAAAAAATATTTAAAAATAGAATGTCAAAGAACGACAAACGAAATGAATGACTTTTACCGCTGTGATATCAGGGTAGCCTTGTACGGTTAAAAAGGTTTATAGTGATTTAACGTAAGTTTATTATAGGCCGATTATCATTCCTAATATTCTTATTCAATTATATAAAAAATAAATAAAAACAAATTTTGTGTACTTCACACGCAGCAGAAGTGAAACAAAAAGTGGGAGTGATTCTAAATTTCGTAACGTCACATTTCATATATTACTATATCGTTATAATATATTTAAGCTTTTAAACATGATATTTGAAGTATTAACGAAAAAATTCTAACTCTCTCTGTATGAGCATTGTATTTAAATTATCAAAATTATATAATGTATTCAGTTTTATTTTCTCGCAAGCTTAGTCCTATAGATTTATGTGTTTATCTCTTTTTAGTGTCGCTTTTTCGTTTCATCGAGTTTCAAATCACAACGATTCTAAAGAAGTTTCACTTCAAAAATAAAAGAATCGAAACAAATTCTCTTTCATATTTATATTGATATAGATTTATGCACATCCTATACTTATTCCAGTTTTTTTCTAAAGATTCAAATAAAAAACTTCCATTAATTTACGAAAGCTAACCTTTAAAAAAAATGCTTATTAAAAGATTGAAATATATTTTAGAAGTCGGATAATTCAACTTTTTCCGAAGATATAATTGGAAACACATGGTATGGCAATCATTAAAGGCCAACAAGTCTACATGGACGAAAATGATACGCAACATAACCAATTAGACGTTGTTCACGGACAGAGGTTCATGTACCTACTCCTAATTATAATTAAGTACAAACACGTTACTGATAAAAACATTTATAACATACTGCGTATATTGTGAGTACTTGTCTAGATAGTTATTGATAATGATTTTTTGTTTTTTCACGTGTAGACACTTCTGACCGAGAAAATAAAGGTTCTGGTTATTTTGTTATAACACACCTTTTCAACTTCAAGCTCAGTTTCTCATTCGAAGGGAAAATGCTTTATACTAGTTCTACCTGCCGAAAACCAAACGGAGTATACATACACTACCAGAACGCGATCTTACAGCGACGTCAATAACGTTGCACTTTTAATATTATGTTATGCAAAAAGTCAATATTACTTCAAATAACATTACCACGATATTAAATTTGGATATAACGATGTCACGATATAAAATACATTTCTTCAACTAACTTCAGCAATTTATATAATGGTGCGACCGCACCTATTGTACTGTGTATTAGAGATATATGTCACCGAATGCGTCTTATTTAAAGAGTTAAAAATAACACCGTTATCGAATAGCCGCATTAGTGTATATACATACATATTATAAATAAATTAAAAATAAACATTTTCAAATTTTTCCAACGGGGTTCTATTCTAAAGCCTTTCATGAATTGCTCCAAGAAAGGAAAAAAATCTTAAATTTATAGTTTAACAATTATCACACTTGCAATGTTCATGTTCAAGCAAAAAAAATATTAATTAACTATTGAATAACTAAATGAAAATTTGTTATAAAAAAAATTTTCAAGCAGATTACTGTTCATTCATCTATTCAGTTAGTGCCTGAATTTTTTCAATTTTTTTATTTTCATATTAAGTATGTTTAAATAATATTTATTCATTAAAGGGCCGATGTGGGTGTGGCTTGCGTAAGCCAGAGTACCCGTTTTCGGCCGTATATTCATACCTCTGGGAAAATTATAAATATTGATCTTACAGTTTCGGGAGTCAAGACTTTTTTTAGGAAATTTCCTCCTCTTTACGAATCTTTTTTCAAATTTGAAAAATCTTTATTACTTTTTGAGATATTTGCAAAAAAAACTAACCCCCCCTTTTTTAGTTAATTGTTAATAACTTTTACAATTTTTGCAAGCGGAACTTCATTTTTTCAAAAATCATCTAGATGCCATTCCGAATCGAATGACACCTCATTTATAATTTTCGGAGACTGCTGAAAAAAGTTGGTCCAAAAGGCACTTGTTTACTAGTCTAGAAACCCCAATATTATAATATTATTTTGTGCAAAACGTCAAGATTACTTATAAAAATGTCGCCACGACGTTAAATCTATATCTAGATTTAAGTTTAAGTATACTGCTTCAACTAACTTCAACGGTTTCAAGTAACCCGATGTACAATAAATTCTCAAGTAATTAGCGCTGTATCATTTCCAGTGTAACATCCTCAAAAGCTAGGTCAGTCAGGTAATGCGGTGCGGCTATAACCACCTTTGAAGTATATATTCGAAGCCAGCTACTAAATAAATTCTTCCCGGTGCTCATGTGCTCAGTCACCCTCAAGTATGTGTATGTTTGAACCAACCACCACTTATAATAGGTTAATAAATAATCAGGAGAGAAACATACACATTGTACAGTCCCAAGTTAAGCAAGTAACGCTTGTATTATGAATAATATACATACAACGGAACACTCTGGGACGATCCCGGACACCCAGACCATAGTAAATAAAGGAAAATTAATTCACGAAATTTACTATGCCAGCAATCGAACCCAGAACCTCTGCGCTGTCGTGAAGTAGACCAGCAAAGAAAGACAGACAGACATACGTAATATTGACGGCCGCTCAACCACAGGCCGTGAATAATTTTTTTTAATATAAAATTGCAACGAAAACTAGTAAATATCCTTCTTATTTGCAATAAAGAAAGGTATAACAAGAAAAAGCTAATCATGCAACTTCATAGAACCAACTGACTTGGAAAGTATTATTTTAAAATATATTTCTGAAAGCAATTTATTCAGATATATTTGATATTTACTCAGCGTTTTCTTTCCCTGCGTGCGGTGTGCCGTGTTTGCACTCAAACACTGCATACATATCTGATTTTATTTACTGTGTCATCTATTTGACATAAGGAATATGTGTTTCTAGAATATTCAATTTAATACCGACTGCCAATGTAATATTATATAATAGTATTTCTTCTTTTTATTAAATATGCCTTTGCACGATTGGCGTATTTAATCAGTGTCAAGTATACCTACATGAATATTGATTACATCATAAGGACCATCTTCAAGCAAAAACCCCAGTCCAATTATATAATAGCATTATATAGTAAATATTAGTTAAAAGCCAAACGAGGGAGTTATTGCTGTAATTCAATAGACGTACTAGTGTTTCACTAAACAGTTCAGATTTTCAACGTAAACACAATTCTTTGTTAAAAATAAAGCTTTAGAACAAAATAACATAGTTAATTGATATGTCAATATTTTGTTCTCTAACTCAAATGCTTGTTTTAGTAGACATACTAACAGACGTTAAAAACACTTTATGTTTGTGCACGTGTATGTTTGATTCATTTTAATAGAACCCTCGCAGGGTTCAAAAGATATAAATATAACTCCCGCGCAAACGAAGTAGCGGAACTAGTAATGTAGTTAATAATCAATTAGTAAAACATTGCTGGAACAACGGAATCCTGTCTAAATGGCCCCTTTCAGATGAGCAACACGAATTCTGTGAAATAAATTAATCATGGGTAGCGAAACCCACATTGCGTAGATTTACGAGTAACTCCGGACCCCCTGCCCGCATCCTCTCATCTACTTCCCACATCGCACTACACAACTCATCAATTTCCTCAGGACATACGACTCGGAATCCTGTTAATTAAACTATGCCGCCAAATTAAACCGGGAATATCGAGTGAACGTAGCGCGGTTTCCTGTGTCGCGAAAGTATGCGCATTAGTGTAATGCGATTGTCGTCCCACATGCGACGGCTTTAAATTAATTTCAAGTGTTAATGTATTATATTAATGTGTGGTAAAGAACCTATTTGCATATTTGATTGTTTGATGAGTATTTCGGTGGTAATGGTCTCACGTCTTCATTTTATTACGAGATGATTAAAAGAAAACGAACTCGCTGCTGTTATCATTAGCGTGACATTTCCATCATGGAAAAAGTAAACTAAGAATCACTACCGACCCAGTATTAAATAATGTAATAAAAAACACCTAAGTTTAAAATTTCTTCAGGGCGCCTTGAGTAATTACTATAGAATGGAAAAACATCATTCATTTACATATACTTACGAAAAATCGATATTTACGACATCTAATGAATAGGGTGAATCTATCCATCAAGTCAATACATTTTTCATTTCTCATATTTTGAAGGTACGCTTGGAATTTCTTAATCACAGGGATGAAAACAGCACTTTTCGTCCCTGGCAAGCGATTCTCCCTGCTGTCAAAAAATTTAGAAAGCTATGCGAACCATAGATAATAATACATGCAATTCATACCCCAACTTGAATTAATAGCGAACGAGCGTAGCAAAGGCATAACCATCTCGTGCTTAAATATATCACTTTCACCTCTCGTGTAGCAATCTACTATTTATTTATTTATTATTTTTACTTTCAAAATTTGATAACTTTCTTTGCTGTTTATAGAATAATAAACTATTTGTCTTGATCGAACTATTATCATATCGCAAGACACTCGCACAAAATCAATCGAATGATTGTGTCTTAGTTAATTTGGCTGTCAATCAGCCCATTATTCGGAGAAATAAATGATGAATACTACCTATGAGACTGTGCCGGCTGGCGCCAAGGCTGGGCGCGGGCGGCGAGCCGGCCGCTCGCAGCGCGCCAAGCGCGCCGCCGCCGCCGCCGCCGCCCAGCGCGCCGCCCTCCAGCGCGCCTGCAACCAACGCACCACTTTATTAGCCAAGGCAACCCACAGACTGATCGATAACTATTGTACACATTATAGAAAACTTAAAAGCTAGTACTATTTAAATTGGGTGGTGTTACATAGTTATTAATGTTATAATTGCAAATGTGAATTTATTTGTTTGTTACGCCCTTACACCCCTTATTACTTAACCAATCATCATGAAATTTTGAATACATATCGTCACAGGTACAGAACAGAACAGAACATGGATACCTTTCATCCGGAAAAATGTACTGTTCCCAAGGTATAAAAAAATTGGCAGTTATAGAGACTGCCGATAGAAGTGAATACTTAAAACTCTTAGTGTTAAAATTTTAAATTTCATATTGTTTGAATAATAACCCATTTCAACAATGCACACACAGTATATAAACATTGAATTTTTCAGTAAATCCATTTAATTTCACTTATAAGATACACAGCACTAATGTTGCACGTCAGCTGTATAGCTACAGATATAGTGCAATAAGCATGTCGGTGACGCGAACGCACTAGGTTTCAACCATCCAAAAAGCGTCTAAAGCGTACAGCATACGGCATGCACATGTCGGTGACGTAAACCATAAGATTTTCCCCTACCAAAAGTGCCCAACGCGGCTTAAGAAGTTTTCACTTCAAAAACCTACATTATTTGACAAAATACAATACAAAATAATTAACGCAGAATAAGCCGCGGGCAAAGACTAGTCTTGCAATAAATGCTAAAGCAATGTTCATATAACAGAGAAAGCCTTTAAATTCTTACCATACTGTGACAAAATGTCACGAGAGAAATAATTCTAATTATTGCTTAAACAAAATTTTATACGCTATTTATAGAGAGTAAGAAACGACGTTAAACTTACTACGCTCGTACGAAGTTTGGTAATATGACAAAAGGTATCTAAGTTCATTTCTCTATTGTGCACAAAGGGCCGTTCTATCGCTAAAAAGCTGTCTCTTCCAGACAACCTGTGGCACTAATAAAGCAGACCGGTCAAGGCAGTGATGGTAATAACCGAAAAATTATAAAAACATATTGATCGTCGTATTGTTTATTAGACAAAAATCATCTATACATTTGAAATTACATTTTAACAGTTTTTACGGATACACATACTTATTTCTTCTACACCAAATTGCAATAATATGTTTTGGTTTTAATAGTGTTAAAGCTTGTGTTAATTTACATTTAAAACATATCAACATTCTATATAGGACAAGTACGAGATTTTGACTTCCACTTTCTTGATAGTCAAACATTTTTAAAGTAAACCAACTTTACAACTCCTTACCGTGTTCGTTTATCCAAAAAGGACAACATACTTCCAGTTGACTGGTCATTGATCGCCAAATGATGGCAAGAATAGAACAGGAAATTGATGAGTCTTTTCGGTTTCCAATAACGCTTCGACGATAAGAGCGCTAGATATAGAGGACGCGTCGCATGTGGGAACGAGGCGCTGGGGAGTCGTCGCCTTAGTTTATAACCTCTAATCTGGGAATTTGCCGCTTCTTACACCCACACCACTACAATTCGTATCAATATGGAACTATTTTCGTTTATCTTTTAAGAGTGCTTGATATCGATCACATCATTCTCAGCCATGCTGCAAAAGTGAAACGATATTCTGAACAGTGTCAATTACAGTAGGACCCCGATGATTCGGACTGGCAAAAACAAGGCCTTTTGCGGATTATTAGCGGCAGTGGATTGTGATCTGATATATTGTACTCGTAATAAAACACATGTTCAATCCAAGTTTCTTTAATCAATTATCGAAAAGTAAATAAAGAGAAGTGAGACAAAAAAGAACAGAATAAATATATAGGTAAATCCGTATATACGTACAAGACGTATATACATGTTGGGAATTACAAACATGTAAAGCACATTTGACATGAATTTGAAAAAAAACATATTTAATCAGTCTTCAAAAAGTCTGTAACACTCATCTGCTAATAATGTTCGCACTTAATTTCAAAAGCTAGGTCTCTAAAGTCTACCCAGAAACAACTACGTGGCTGTAAAATTCGTATCTCTTCGCCCATTTCAAAGCAGTGTTTAAAGCACGTCCGGATTACCACGATCGCCGGAGTAGTAGAGGTCCAGATTACTGTAATTCTTTTTTTATGGAGTACAGCAAACATGTAGACGATGCACCTGATGTAAAGTTGTTACCTTCACCTATGAATATTCGCAACACCAGAGATGGTGCCAATATGCTACCGATATAGAAGGGAAGATTGGAACCTGGCCACTATTGCTGAAAAACAACTCAAGGTTGCCAGTATATTCTAAACCAGAGGTGATAGCCATCCATACCTTATACCCTGCAAATATTAACAATTAAGAATAATTTCGTGATGAAACAGGCACTAAAAGATGACCGACCGACGGGTGAAACTTTAAAAGTATGGCAGATATGACGAACATTCACATTTAGTACATAAGCGCTAGGTCAGTTATAGGCCGTTTACAAATTGCTTAACACTTTTTTGCTCACCAAAATAAACAATTACAAAAATGCAGAAGTATGTACAATAGTTTCTTGGTAAGACCAAAGAAGACCTTCTTTGGTCTTACCAAGAAACTATTGTATATGGCTTAAAGTGATCTATTCTAGGCAATCTGATCTTGACCTGATTAGTATTATATAGCGATAATTGACTGATGACTGACTGACAGTGGTAGTATCACTTTATCCATTATTTATTACTTCGCTACAACATATTCCTACAGGGGTAATCTAAGTTTTCGCGAGCTACTAGTAACAATTGTGTGCTTACGGATGGGTCCTAAGAAACTTAATACATTAAAGTCCAAGTCACTCACAGCGTAGGATCTCCTTTATCAAAGAAAGGCTGTTAAAGTTCTTTTTGTCAGAATACTTGTATTGCGAAACTTCATTACATTTCAATTTCACACCTTTTAATTTCGTTCGTATGAGAATGAGTAAATAAATAGTTTCATATTATCATCATATCTTGTATATGTATATAACTTATGTGTATATAACTTATTGTATATATAGTATAGTTGTATATTTATTATTAAAATGTAAGTAATCGTACAATAATTATGTATATCACCATCGCCACTCCTAATCAGAATATTCTTGCCACGGCTTGTCTGGAAGAGATCGCTTTTTAGCGATAAGGCCACCCTTTGTACCCAATTAGATTAATACTAGTTCGTAAGTTTTCTTTGATGGTGTACAACAAAGTGTTATCTATCTATAAACACTGTTTACTGTTTTAAAATAATATTTGAATTCAGAAAATGTTTCTTATAATATTAAAAAATCACAGGTATTAATTTTTATAAATAGAAATTTATATGTATATAAATATATAATTATTCCATCAGCCATATATGTTCTTAAAGGACATTAAACATGATACAGTCTCCAGTTGATTGTCGATATCCGATGACATTAGACACCAGTAATTGTTGTCCGGGGCGATATTAATGGATATAGCTGCCCATTATGCTGGGTGTACTTATACAATATACATGTATTAATGGAGGCTTGTATAATTTGATTTCAGCTGCAGGTATTAAATATTTTATCATAATTCAATACGGTTTTAAGAAAAAAAGACATCTGACTGAGAATTTTCAGAGACGTAAAAGACCTGATAAATTGTCTGTGAACAATATTTCATTTTTTTGAGATTTATATTCGATTTTGTGTAACTAGTATATTATAATATCATAAACCAGTAGAGGATTCGAGTTTGTACAATGCACTAACCAGCAGATTCCGAAAATGCAACTTTTGGATTTTTTGTCCACCTGCCTGCTAGAGCATCACATGAAAACTACTAAACGAATTTAAATGAAACTAGACACAGAGGTAGCTTATAATGCGAGTCAACATTTAGGATACATTTTATCTCGGTAAATGGAGTACGTCATGGTATAAACGAATATAACCAAAAAGGTGGCGCTATAGTTGCGTATTTTGGCGCTACCGTTGCAATTTTCTAACAAATGCATCATTGTCGTGTCACCACCGAATAAAATGTGGCCTGGCACAGCTGGTGACAAATTTCTATGTTATGAAAATTCTCTGTCGGTACATTGGAGATATTTAAAAAAGAAAGCAACTGGAATAGACAGGGGACGGGAACGAGTTTTTTTTAATTCTGGTCTGTTTGTTAGGGATTCACGTAAAACTTCGGGGCCAATTTCAATGCGGTTTTACCGATCTACAATTTCTTGAAATTAAAATCTGCGGTCTTTTTATCCCGGAAATCCCGCAGGAATTTTTTGGGAATTATTTAAAGTGACCAGAATAGAATAGAAATTTTTAATCGTATTCCAATGCGATTTTTTTCAGGGATCGATAGCAAAGTTTGTGTTATAAAATCTATGACACTTTATCCCGGGAATGCCACGGGAATTTTCCCGAGAGTGGTTTGAAGTTGTTCGGGTGCATAAAAATTAATTTATACCGATACAGTTTTCACTAAAACGATATCTTACGTTATTTTGTAAATACTACGATACTTTGTGTTCTAGGAATTCCGCAGCAATTTTCCTGAGAGATTTTTAGTGGTTAATATGCAAAAAATAAGCCGTTTTTAATACGACTCATATACCAAAACAAAAGTCTACGTTCTTTTTCAAATGCTTTGGTACTTAAGTGTCCCGGGGATGACATAAATATCAGCTAATTTCGATACGATTTAACTTGTACGATAGCTTAAGTCCTTTTTTAAGTGATGTGATCCTTTATTTTCCGGGAAACTCGTGCGAATATTTCCGGGAGTGTTTTAAAATGGGTAATGTACGTAAAAATTAGCTGATTCGGATCCGATACTGAAACAGTATATTAATCCGGGACTTTTTATATTCTCCGGAATGTCCTAACTTCAATACCACATGATATTAGGACTTGCTTTACATGAAAGTTTCTTTACTTTACTAGACATCTTTAGTAGAACAGATGTAATTATGTATTGCCTATAGTAACATTACTTATCCCGGGTTTTACGGGAATCTTCGAATTAATGTATTTTCATACTAAAAAATCCGTTGTCCTGCTAAAAATACCCTTTGATATTATATACTGGCAAAAAACTGTAATCTACGTTACCTGACAAACATGAACGAAGTCCCGGGAAAATCTCAGTGTTTATGATATTATTTTATGGAATCAGTGTTTAATAGGTTCACACGTCAGAACTTTATATTAAATTATTTTTAATACAACGTAATAATGTGTGTATTTGTGTGCCTTATATAAATAAACTAGCTGTCCCGTCAGATGTCGTCCTGCCCGGAAAAGCTTCAATCGACATGCCGATAGCAGCGCCACCTACTGGGTCCAATTGTGAACCAACTCAGAAACCGTCTTTGGCTCGTGCACAACAACTTTGCTAAAAATCATACCATGATCAATTGTATAGTTTACGATTCTATAAAGGACATACAGACATTCATTTTTACATAAATAAAAAAATAAAAATAAAAATTAGTCACTGTTTTTAGGTTTTTGATACAATTTCATGTCTTCTGATACAATTACTAACAGACTATTCAGATCGGTATAAATTTATAAGAAAACTAAAGAATGTAAAAAACAGTAAAAGGGCATCTAACACCATGTTGTCTGCGAAACATGTACCAAAATTATCAAGAACCTCATTCCCCCGATGCCAGTCCTTTCCTTTTATGGTCCATGATATGTTAATATATTGCTGTAATTTTTCCATATTCCTATACGTATTGTTTCAGCCGTTTGAGAACATTTTTATGAAAGCTGTTACATTGCCTGCCATGGTAACATTTTTATGTTGGAAATCATTACGCTTTATGAGTCATCTCCATATTTATATGGCTAATGAACTCGTATTAAATACATTGTATCTACTACAAACACACAGACTATATAATATCATAATATACCTTAGTATAAAGCTGTGAATCGACGTCTTGCTGAAGTTTGCCGGTAGAAGGTAGAGAGAGGAGAGCAGAGGCCGGGATATGTGATGCAATCTTGGGAAGGCCTACGTACAGTATCTATATATTAATACGTGAACAAAAACGTTCTACCCCTACTAACTTTACCTACCTTTTTACGAAAATTGTCTGGACAGAAATTTCATACTCCTCCGAGTATATGAAATTTCGCACACTTAAGTTTAAGTACAGTTTATACAGAGAATAAATAATATTTAATATATATATTTTTATAATCATGCATAAAAAATACATTAAATCAATAAAAAAACATTACACACACTACTGTGTATTTGACACACACACGCATATATACTCTTTTGTTTATTGTTCATGTCAAATTTACAAATTAACAGTGTAGCCTTGGCGAAGTCTATGATTATAGAAATACTCGTATAGTCTTTGACATTAATAATCATGGTTGAATTTCGACCACGGGCGACCTCTAATTAGACTGAATTATATGACGGTGACGATATAGTACGATTAACGATTTTAATTAATTAAATAAGAATTATAGTAACACATATATTAAAAACGGTTTCAATCATGTTCCCGGCCTAAAGGACCAACCGATTATCATAAAATGATATTTTAATATAAGATTTTTTTTTCAGAATTTTCTAGAGATTTTATCTGAAAGTAATATATATGAATGTGAATTCGAAAATTAAACAAATGAACCTGTGTAGAAGTTCTACTTCAAAATAACATTAAATAGCTACATTCAAACGCAAGCAGAGAACAAATATAAACATAGAACGTCCCATACAACGCTATCTAACCTTTCACAAATAAAAAATAATGTGGTTTTATTTCTACTAAAAGGTACTGAAAGCATAACATGTACAAACAATAAAAATCTAATTACGTCCGCTTCCAGAACGCCGTTCAAAGTTCAATCTAATAATATCTTATCTTAATATATATAAATTACGTGTCACGTTGTTTGTCCGCGATGGACTCCTAAACTACTTAACCGATTTTAATGAAATTTGCACACCGTGTGCAGTTTGATCCAACTTGAAAGATAGGATAGCTTACACCTTAATTTATAGTCGCAAACTTTTAGGAATTCAGAAAATATGGTGATACGAAGTTCGCCGGATCGCCTAGTATATAAGTATATATTTAACATTTTCTCAATATGCATATTAAGTTAGAGAAATATAATCAGTAGAATTAAATACAATTAAAAACTAAAAATAAACTAAGTTATAAATATTACAAGCTATTATAGACTGTGTAACAAATCGCTGTCAGATGGGAGCGTGCCCAGAAGGCTGGCTCCATTGCCGCGCTGTATGGCGATGCTTATTTGTTGGGCGAAATTTTCTTAACTTAACGCGTTTAGTATACATAAAAACCCGTTAACACGTAGTTTTCATATATATATATATGAAAACTACGTGTGTGTATATATATACACACATACACACATATATGTATATATATATATATATATATATATATATATATATATATGTCGCAGAACGCCCTCGTTCTCACGACATCATCTTTAGTTATTGCAGGTTTAGTGGGCGTCATCAGGATAAAATGCGAGCATAAAACACAATAGCCACGGTTTATACACTTTTAATTTAGATTTGATCAACATTATGACATAGTTTAGACCGAGCAGCGGGTTCAGTGCACCCGCTCATACTTTCAGCTTCAATACTTTCTTTAAAACTCTCAAAGGTCCAACTCGACCTGTAGCCACCAACCAAATGTGCCACAAAAACTCCTCAGTCTACCGAAGTATTATATTATATACTACTCAAAGTATAGAGGGCGTCTGACCCCGCTCCGCCATAAGCTCTGCTCTGATTGGTCGTTTATTAAATTACAATATTCATAACTTTTATTAGGTTAGAACGATCTTTAAGTTATAGAAACGTTTAACAAATCAAATTAAATTAAATTAAGAATTTTAGAAGTAATTAAAATGTAAACAAATGATATTGTGCGGTATACATCCAGTCAACAATACATCGTCATATCGTCATAGTCATAGCTTCCCTCCGACATATATATATATATATATATATATATATATATATATATATATATATATATATATATATATATATATATTAAGTCTATTATTTCTCATAAAATCCGATATGGAATGCCTAATAAACTATACTATGAAAAAATATAATTCTATATGCCACTATAAAATGCTTTAGTGAAACTGCGAAAAGAATAAAAATTAGAAATACATATATCTGAGGAATGAATATATAATAATATATCTTATTTCAGCGTACATAGTAGTGTATAAATACCCTTAATAATGCTTCCAAAGTTGCAATCAAAACATAAAAATAGTCAATTTCTTATAAGTAGCATTATTGTAAAAATATCCTCGTAGCTCGTAATTTCCTTACGCAACCCTTATGTCCCATTTACGAAGATACTGGACCAAACTTTGTATGGGTGTAACACAACCCAATATTTTATGTTCACCCTCTAAGTATATTCTCATATTATGTGCATGTATACAATATAAAAGTTATAGCTTGAATGTATTAAAAGGATTCTGCTGTCACGCGGCTGCGTAAACAACAACATATGCGAATCAGATTCATTGTACGAATAAAATATATACACGGATAATATATTTAAGTCGCAATCGAATATATCCTTTTTTTATAAGTATAGTACTCGATGTAACGTACGACATATAAAAGTTTTCATAGCAGCTCTAAGTGTTGACTAAGTGCTCAATCCACAGTTAGGTATTGGATACATGTTACACGAATTCTACAAAATTAGGGCGTTAAAATACTATCATCATACTTTTCAATATAATTGTAATTATTATTTAAATATAATTAAGACGCTATTTGGCTCGTGAAATATATGAATGACGACATAACTTGCAATTCTCGTACAAAGTCTAGACGCCTTTGGCGGTTTATTAGATCATATAAGTATTTCAGTTGATTTGACTGTCAACTACAGACAATACCAGTGGTTTGACGCTTTATATTTAAAAAAAATTAAATATAGATTTATAGAAATTTATAAATAATCTAATACAATAAAAGAAAACTTAGCTTCTATTAAGTTATCCATAGTCCCCAAATACTATAAGTAGATTTAAATAAATGAAAGTTATGAAAGAATTTTTTTATAAAAAATAAACAATTTTATTTTATAAAAAAAGGACGAAAGGACTGTTTTTTTAATAAAGTGATCGCCTCTTTATATATCTATACATAATTTGCATATCTGTATTTGGTTCTATCTATATATATTGGTAAAAATATGGCCTTTAGGACATAATTGTTGCTTATGTTATTGTTGTTATATATTATACATGTGTGTGATACACATGTATAATATATAACAACAATATAACTTACTGAACTTAAGTAGCTTATTATAAAATACTATATCAAGTTAAAGTATGGATTGAAGTACCATCATCAAATAACGAAGTAAAAGAGATGGCTTATTATGAAGAGTTCGTTTCAGCGAGGATTTCAATTTATAATTAAGTAATTATAATTGCGAATGACTTCTGAAATATACATTTAACAGGAAATTTGAAATCACAGTAAGACCTAGGAGTCTTTACTTACTCTGTCATCTTAACTGTAGAAACCCAAAAGAGCCTTAAAACTCATCAGGTATTCGGCAACTAAGTAAAGTTATTAATCTAGAAGTCAACGGTAAATAAACCAAAGAAATAGATACAACTGAAGTTAATTTTTATTGCCTTTATGGTTCCCAAGTCAAATACTAATTAACTAGTATTCAATTATAACATAATAAATAATCAGCTTTAATAACATACCCTTATTTAGTACATATCACAATCACACACAAACACTAAACACATACTCATACTAAAACACACAAATAATAATAAGCATAAAATTGTACACTTTATATCTTTTATTTACATTTTTCATTAGTTCGATCTCTTAAGAAAACTATGTACTGTGCGAGAGGCGGAGGCCAGGAGTTTCCATAGAACGGGGTTTTCTCATTTTGGACTCCTGTCTCCCCTGCTCCATTTTGTTAAATTTTTGTGTATCCTATAAGTAAGACTTATTTACAACATAACATTTTTTTACCTAAACTTGTAATTTTGGGAGAAAATAAACATTTTTATAATTATTATTATGTCTTTGAAGACCACGGGCCATAAAAATGGCCCGGACTTTTGGAGGGCTTGCGTGGGGCCACGGGGAGGCCAACACGCAGAGGCCTCTTGACAAATTTAATGTAAATGTGGCGTGACACTGACCGGCGACTATTCCTGTCTATACCATATAATAATGTACATAAGGACAAGCCCCGGCCAGTGTAGGACTAATGTGGGAAATAAGTACAAAAGTAGCGGGCTATTGGGATGAACTGCTTGTGGTACTAAGGGTCTGGGAATATGGGGACTATGGCGTCTGCCCGTCGCAATGTTTAGGGAACATGGAAAAATGGGCAGACTGTGACTCGCCACTTCCTACATGGGCCCCAAAAAATGCCACAGAAGATAGGGGGGGGGCAACATGGGTGTGAGTGGCTAAGGGGTGTAGAGAGGTGGTGTACAGGTTCATCGAAGGTACTTCTGATGTGATGCCATTTATCACTTCCACCCCTGAAGCTTGAGTCTTAGCTCTTGCGATCTCCACTCCGTGCCGGCTAACTAAGGTAAGCTCGGAGGCGGGGGCCTCGCCTTGGCCCCCAGAGTCAGGTGTGAGGTGTCGCTACTTACCTAAGATTTCGTCACAGAGCCCCCCCTGCGGGTTTTATTATTTCTATTTTTTATTATTATTATTTATTCATAGGAAATACATTAACAACACTGATTGTACTATTTACTATTTTTGCATAGTAATTTTTTTTCATTTTACAAAGAGTTTAATTCTATTTATATTTAGTGTATAAACTAATATTAAACAACAATTAAGGATTCTTTAAAAGTATTCTGGATCCGCTATCCGATGAGGCCAGAATGCTGTTTAATTGTTTTATTAGGGTTAATACTTCGAAAATAAATCACGTTGCCCCACTTATTATCACTTATATATTTATAAATATTAATGGGAGTGATATTTTTAGCTGGAAAATCCTCCTAAACTTGAAAAAACCTAAATAAAGAGAAAGCTAACCACTAATATTGATATGCATATACTTGTGACAAACAGTATACCTTCTATTGATCTTTTATTTACTTACTACTTAAACTATTATCTCAAAAAAAGAGTAACAACTGTCAAACTATCGTTAGTACAAACAAAGTTTATAAAAGTTAGATAAACTATATTCAAAGTTAACATTTTCTAAGAGAGGAAAGCCGGAAAAGAGGAGGCTCTATTTAATATGTAAGAATAAGTAGGAAGTAGTTGATTAGTAACTGGAGCATTTGTCCTCTGAGGTCTTGTTGGAATACATCCAAAAACTGTTACTGTTAGTGCTAGCATAATAGAGAATCATAGAGACAGCAAAATTTACAACCAATTTTCACTTGTTGTTAAATAAATTTATCAAGAATTCATGTACACCGCAGACGATGTGGATAGTATAGTTGGTGCTGCTTGATTGCGTCGTACTTATCATGATCAAATTGTAGATGTCTTAATGAATGGCCAGGTAAAAAACACCTATAGTAAACGTGTATGTACGAGTATGATGATATTAATGAAAGTTGATGAAGCAAAAGATGTATTTCAAGATTGCAGAAATGGGAAATTCATCGACTTTACCTACCCCTATGGGAAACAAACGTGATAATGTGTAGGTATGTAGAGGCGTGGTTCACAAAATTATCAAATTTCCACCCGAGGTTTGGGTCGGGCTTGTTGGGTGTAACGTGTGATGATTATGGGCCACTTCACACTTCGATGTCCAATAGACTCGACAAGTACTAGAGAGATCGTATATCAATAAGTGTTATCCATGCAAGAACGCAAAAGTACTGATTCCTGCAACCAGGCCAGCCTGTAAAGGGCGACTAAACAACCCACAGCAAGTGAGTAGGCCACAGGTAGGGCATTTCCCCATGATCTACAGTGTGCTGGCATAACAACCTAGAGTTCTGTTCCGGCATCATTCGCCATGTTCTAATCCCCCTTCGGAGCCGACAGGATATTATAGGGACAGGATATCTTTGATGTTGCAAATGTCTATATGCGACGGTAACCACTTCCCTACAGATGGGCCATCAGCCTATCTGCTATGCTCCAGTTAAATAAAAGAAGCAACGATCCAGCTCGGTAGACTGATGACAAACGTAAGACGGCTAGATAAGATTTATAAACAAAGGACCAGAATATATGGCAGAAACTTAAGAAGAGCTCCATCAAGCAGTGGACGGCCACGGTTAAGGAAGCTAGCACATTAAACAGCAGTTTATACTGTTTTATGACATTTGACATTCTTCCTATGTATAGACATTCATAGACTTGTATAGGTACCTCACAAACATCAGATCTTTACCAAGGATGTACAGGAAATACAAAATCACTTTAGAATATAGATATTTATGTAGAAGTATAAATCAATATTAATACCAATCTCTTAAGTAGTTTAGAGTTTGCACTATAAACAGCAAATATTAGTTCTCACTAAAATTACTTTCCGTCCTCGGTACATTCGAAGCGGATGTTAGTCATATCCGGAATACACTGCTTTTACTAATTGAAGTAGGCATAAATTACAGAGAGCTCGGACGCCTAAATACACTCAGCTGAAGAAAATTACGACAAGTAAAAGAGATGGAAGTTAATATAGGTGCACTAATTCTCTCGTGAAACTATTTTTATGCATGTTTAAATAAGTACAGAAATCATGTCAATCATGAATATTAAGAGGTCGTTTGTTTGGTACTCAAATTGACAAATACTGAAGTGTGTACGAGACCTAATCACTATGAAAACAGATTTGAAAAAAATGCGCAACAAATTTAAAGAGAAAGCTAGTATATGCACTTGTTTTTGTCTTGTATATTGAAATTTAGACATTATTACTGACCGCAATGCAATGATGCCTGCCAGAAACGCACGGTATCGGTCGGTAGGATTCCCCAACTAACTGAATGTATTAATCCATCATGAGCAACACCAAGGCGAAGCGATAAATTATACAAACAACTTCTTAAAACTATCAATATCATCCAATCTGAGTTCCCCCCAAACATTGTTGAAAGAAGAACAATAAATAAACAATAGATAGGCTTGTACTTTATTAGTGGGTCACGATTCGCGACGCGGGCAAGGAAAGTCTTTCGCTACGACTGGGTCGACTCCGACTGGTTCTGATTTATATTCGATCTGATTATTCTGATTTCTTTTTTCAATTCCAATTTCTTTATGCGGTTAATGCCAAATTAAGCAACTGTCTGATTTGGTGCTCAACTCGTGATCAACAAAGAAAAAAGTATTTTTTTATTCTGTGTGCGAAATAACAAGAATATTATTGAGTGACGGTGTTGTTCAAGGGCGCCACAAACTGTCTTTGAAAACGACAGCTCATTGGTGAAGCCCGTGATACAGATGTTGCAAACTTCCACAAGCAATGGTAACCACTGTCTATTAGGTGGGTGGCCCCCTTGTTTCTCTGCTTCTTGCAATAAGAAGCAAAATAATAAAAATTAAATTAATTGAAATAATGTGTGTATTTAAAATCAAAAGTTGAGACGTGACTCCTTTATATAAACTTTATATTATTGATCTCATTCAATGACGTTTCTTATGCTTGAAAAACTGGTAATGTATAATGTATTACATTGCAAATAACAAAAAACGCTATTTGTAACACAAAGAACATTTATATAATAGAAAAACTTCTTGCACACCAACTAACGTTCATGTGATTAGCACATTTAGGATTTAATGAACATTACATTAAATTAATTATATATAAACTAAATAAAATATTTCTTATTTTGCAAAATTTCAACCCCTAACAAAATGTACTTGTAACACAATTGGTTTAGTAGTTGTGTATTTTGTATATTAAACAGTATCATATGTAAGGAAATATATATAATACCCCGAACTTACACTATAGATAGGACTGAGCAATACCATGAAGTCGAATTCGCGTAATTCGGGGTCTAAATATGTAATGTGGGTAAAGAGTAGAGAGCGTTACGCTCAAACAAAAGATAATATGAAAATGTCTAACACTAAAATTTCGTTAGTTGGAGTAATATAAGTCAAAATATGAATTACTGTTAACAATTTGCAGAAAACTAATATCGGCCAAGTGGTAAGTCTTGTTTTATATTCAAATAACAATAATAATGCTACCCGCAGGGGGGCTTTGTGGCGAAGCCTTAGGTTAGTGGCGACACCTCGTACCTGACTCCGGGGGCCAAGACAAGGCCCCCGCCTCCGTGCTTGCCTTAGCCAGCCGGCACGGAGTGGAGATCGCTAGAGCTAAGACTCAAGCTCCAGGGGTGGAAGTGATAAATGGCCTAATGTCGGAAGTAGCTTCGGTGAACCTGCAGCCCACCTCTCTACACCCCTTAGCCACCCATGTTGCCCCTGCCTTTTATGGCATTTTCTGGGGCCCATGCAGGGAGTGGCGAGTCACCGTCTGCCCATTTTTCCATGTTCCCCGAACATTGCAACGGGCAGACGCCATAGTCCCCATATTCCCAGACCGCTAGTACCACTAACAGTTCACCCCAATAGCCCGGTACTTTTTGTCTTCATTTCCCACAATAGTCCTACACTGGCCGGGGCTTGTCCTTGGGTGCATTATTGTATGGTGTAGACAGGGATAATCGCCGGTCAGTGTCACGCCACATATTTACATTAAATTTGTCAAGGGGCCTCTACATGTTGGCCTCCCCATGGCCCCACGCAAGCCCTCCAAAAGTCCGGGCCATTTTTATGGCCCGTGGTCTTGAAAGACATACAGATAATGCTAATAGTATTCCAGTAATCTTATTTTACGTACAGTTTGTATAAGATGCCGAAAACGCTTCGTAATCCATTATATTTTTTTTAAAAATCGGCATACGATTACAGTTACAAATTAAGTGGGTATATAGGTTAAATGTATACACGAGCAAAATAACATTCATTTACGTAAAAAAAATAAACCAAACGGATATAGAACAAGAAATTAATAATAAATTACCAAAACGAAATTAAATTAAGGCTTTGCGCAGATGTTCAATTTATTGACCTGCTTATTCAAATTACTCCTAAAGCAACTAATGAAGCGGATATTGGTTTCCAGATTGATCGCAGCTATCGACTTAGACTTAAGACTGTGCTATATCTCCCTAGATACCGATTAATGTGACTCCACGACGCATCAATTTAGACATCTTCTATCTATTACGTTCTTCTTGCACGCTGTAAAAACTTAAAAAACACATCGTGTCGAAATCATCGTGTTCTTCTATGTTCAAGAAATTATCAAAGAATTTTATTATTTACACTCAGAACATAACTTATGTTCTGAGCACTTTACACCAAAACTTGAATATAACAAAAAAGAAGTGAAGACCCCGCAAAGATTGTTAATAATTAAAACAAAACGTCGTGTGCCTTTTTAAAAATCGAGTAATAAATATATTTTCTAAGTATATTAAAAATGATGTAAATTAAAAAAAAAATATAATGTATCGATGTATTGGTTTGAAATATTTCAGATGATGGTCGTATGTACCTACATCTGTATGTATCGAAGCAATCAATGATTTACAGAGTACCTATGTTAAGGATGGAAAATTAATATAGTTATTGATGATACTAGTGCGGTAAGTTGGTTTTTACAAACGAGTAAACGGATATAAGCTAGAGATTAAGTCGATGCCTTACCGTAGTCACGATTTTGTAAAAACCGACAAACACATTTGCAAGAAAACCGTATAGTCCATTAAAATTTTACATGAGCTTTGCATTTCTTAGAGGATGCAATTTTATTTTTGGGACATGTGTGGGGGGGTCAATAGAAGCTTAACCTCAAGTTTGTGGGGTCGCCACCCTTGTCCCCCGGCCGTCCTCTTGGAAAAAGGGGTGAAAACACTTTTTTCGCGATATCTCGGAAACTATACGTCTTACAAAAAATTTGTGAAGTCATAATTTGTAGCAAATTGTTTTGCCTACAAATATGTTTATATAACTTTTTGCCCTAAATTAAAAATTAAAGAAGTTATAAGCAAAATGGTGAGAATTTTTTTATTCATTCCTAACTCTTTTCTTTACCATAGAACTTACCAAATTTAACTTATCGAATGTTAAGCAGGTAGAAAAAGTCCCCCGTTTTCCCCGCCACCTATGAGGTAGAGTCCGAAGGCGCGTTTTTTTATGTATGTTCTGGCGAAACATGCAGCAACATTATGGAGATATCAAAGTTAATGGAAGAAAATGAATTTGAAGATGAACTTCCAACTATGACTCTAATTTTAACTCCTGTCATTCCTCAAACTTTCACATTTGACGTTGATTTAGATTTTGAGCCACAGCCTGGACCATCGAAGAAAAGTCGATTAGAGTAGCCAGCTAATAAGTGATTAAAAAATATTATGATGTCGAGGATTACCTTATAAGCAAGATGTCCGTGGAGTAGGCCTACTGGGGATACCACGTAAAAAAAACGCGCCTACGGACTCTACCTCATAGGTGGCGGGGAAAACGGGGGACCTTTTCCTTCCACCCATTTTAATATTATATAAATTTTTAGAACTAGGCATGTTTGCTGAAGAGTTTCTTGCGCCGCTTCTTCTCTTCAAGCCACAACATGTTGTGAAGCGGTGGTAAATTAGATTAGGCTCCCATAGAGTAAATAATTTCCATAAACAAAATTAAAACTAATAATTAAAATGAACAAGTTGGCGGTAGGCTAAATAAAACTTTGGCAATACATGTTAGACAAATGTCATCTTTGTTGTCCGTGACCACGGCCACTGAAAAGCGGCCGAAACGTCGGATAAACCAAAATCAAATAAATTACCGCGCTTAAAACCGTTAAAACGTAGTTTTATTAAATATCACCTTCTTCTCTAATAACCTAATGCATCGTCATAGTAATACATTAATCGAGACAGGAAATACCAAATTGAAAAAGACAAATAAAATTAGATACGAAGAGACTCAACACACCAGTTTATTAGCAATTTTATACATAGCTTCTTACCGTTTTCTTTTACATACATGAGATGAATCTTTCTATATCCTAAGTATTTATTTATTATTATTTCTGAATCAACATGTTTTATTTATTTATTTTAATATTGCATGAGTTCACTAAACAGCGAGACGTCTGATGGAAAGCGGTTACCATCGCCTATGGACATTTGTAACAACATAGCTGGTACCAAATCATAAGTGGTGCTGCCGCTTTCTAAAGGAAGTCTCGAACCTGGCCACTAATGTCGGAAGATAACACAATTTTGTTATGATGGCACATTTTAGACCAGGGGTGGTATTTGCCATCTGGATGGCTATCCAAATGGCAAATACCCTGCCACCTGGCTGTTGGTTGTTTTGTCCCCTTTTACGACAGGCCGCCCGGCAACAGGAAGTTGTATTCTTTCTCCGTTCCTGAGGGATAATACTTATAGGTACTAAACTGAATAATACTAGTTACATAAAGTTAAATGTAATGGACAGTTTTCACGGAACATTTCCTTGTCTTCCGGGCAGTAAACGCAATTAAATCTACTAGATTGTGAAAAAGACTTTTGGCCGGAGATAACAGGCATAATGAAGACTGGCCTATTTCCATTTTATGAGTGGGGAACGTACCATACACGGTTGCGGTCGTAAACATGCGTTGTTTACGACTGATGTATGTCATACAACCCGGTGGTAGTGTGTATAGAGATCCTTTTGGTGTCATAAAGACCTTTGCGCACGCTCACCTTTATATACCATCTACTAACATAAGTGACTTGATACAACAATGCTTTCTTTTTATGTAACTTCCTGCCATAAAGAAAAATGTTCTACAAATTTAAGCATTTGCTTGATTAAAAATCATGCTCTTTTGACAGTAGTATATCAGACTCGTAAATATGTAAGGTTCTGCTTGACGATACTATTGATAATAAAGTCCATGAAATAACATTCATATATTTCTCTACAAAAAAACTTAGAAATTAAATACTATTACAAACATATTTACAAGTAAAAGATGTAATCCATATATTTCTTACACTGTTTTAACTAATACAAATATTTCTTATAAATATAATTGTAGGTATTTAATCTACAAAGTATTTTAAGTATTATTCAATTTAAATCCTATTTAATACTCTGCACCACTTACATCGCCTGATTACATTATTCTTCGAGTTATGTGGTCTGTGGAATCAAACATTAAATGCAAGAATAAATATCTGTTATTCGGATCATATACGAAGTTGAAAGATAACAAAAACAAACATTTCTGTGTCAACAATCGCATATTTCTCCATTTCCTTGCTGCAAGTATTGGGAGTCTTTATTTATTTATACAACGATGCCTTGGAGCATGAATTGTGTATAAAATAAAGAAATCTAAATCAATATCTTGAGAAATTATGCGAATTTCAAGGAACTTTTAGGTATTAAAAATTTCGCAGTGTTAATCGCCTAAGACTTTAAAACCTTGAACTCTTTAAGTGATAAACAAAACATAAAATTCAAAGATATAAGTAAATATTTCTTTACTTATTTAATTTGAAAGAAATATCCTGGATCCGACACGGGGAAGCGATGGCAACTGGAGGATCCGTAAAAATGCCGAAACCGAAGAAATTATATTGGGCTCATCCACCAGGGATGAGCCCAATATAATAGGCGAGAGCCATTAAGCGAGGGCCACCTACACAGAATGGGGGAGGATCGCGCGGTAAAAAGAACCTATCTGGGCAGACCAACGGGACGGCGACCAGTTTGTAGGCGCAGATATCGCTGGAGGGATGTGGTGGAGGTTGATCTGCGCGAGCTTCATGCCGATGACTGGCAGGAGACGGCGCTGAGCAGGAAGGAATGGAGTATTCTCGTTTCGTAGGCCAAGACTCATTTTGCGTGAGCCGCAGCAGTTAGTTAGTTAGTTATTTAATTTGTATTAACGAAAAAATTTAGGTCGTGGTTGCATCACTACAACGCACTCGCAACTTCTTTCAAATCCTGTCTGAGGAGCATGTACCGCTTACGAAGTCGTTCTATTTATTTCTATTTGCATAAACATCTACTTGAATTGTCATGATTTAAAGTTTAAAAACCTATACAATATATTTTTTTTGGGTTGTAAATATAATTTACAAATTAATTGAGGTTTTTTTCCGAAGATACAGTAGAAAAATTCTTGAAATCAGGCAGAATTGGTTAAATTTTTGCGGTTTTTCAGCCTTAACTTTTTATTTGTCAATCGATTTAGTTATTCTTTTTGCGTCAATTTCAGTATAGTTTCAGCATAATAATAATCCCATATAAATTCCATTGGTATTGGATCTTGAGTTCCAAATATATAGCAATAAATCCTTAAAATCAAGTAGAAAACCTTCTAGTGATTCAATTTTGATAATTCTTTTTGCATTATATTTACAGTATCTTCTTAAAAGATTAGTACAAAATACCGTTGCTATTAGACTCTGGATTCTGAAAATATAGCAAAAAGTTTCTCGAAATCAAATTTAAATATTGTTAGATTTATGATATCCTAAAACGAGGAGGTACGTAATTAAGATTAATAACGTGTTGTACTTGACTCGACTTGGACTACGAAGGTGTACAATGGAAATTTATAACGATAAACAGTAAGACCGCAAAATAGAGTTATGAGATTCATCGTATTTAGAAAACATCAATTGGAGTTAAGATTCAAACAAAAATGCTGCCTGGTGACCAGACGACGGGTGTAATCATAATAATTACATATAATTATTACATATAATTTTCGTCAAGCATTTCCACCAATCAGACGAGATTGCGAGATCGGCCGCGTCAAGTTGGTTTATGTAAACCAAAATGCACATGCGTCGCCGCGGCTGTGGCCGGCGAATGTTAGAACCGGCTATATACATTTATTCACAGACCAATATGTACTAGCAAAACTTTGTTTATGTCACGATGATAGGCGATTGTTAGTGAAAAGTAATGGCACTTATTTGAAAGTCATAAGTACATATAATTTAACTTCGAGTTACAATCAACAACGCTTTCTAAATAGTCTTTCGTTTCCGCATTCGAGAAGCTACTTTATTAGGGACACCATATATGTAACTTAAAAAAAAATATCAAGAAAGAAACCTACTTCAAGAGTAACTAAAAAGCAAAAAATTTAATTTTCTACAATATCTTGAAGTCGATGCCAACCAAACGATAAAAAATACCATATTACATTGTTATAACAAAATATTGCAAAATGTAGCAATTTTTACGGTTTGTTTGCACTGACTTCAAGATGTTGTAGAAAATTTAATTTTCAACTATCAGCCTTCATAGCCTGCGAAGGACTCTTTTTCTTCCTATAAAATATTTTTGGAGGGCAATTTTTTCCCCTCATAACATGCTTCATTTTCAATTAGAAATAAATCTGCTGGTATTTACCCAAAATGAACTTAAATCAATTTTATCATTAAACATCGCGATCATATTTTTTAATTACGAAAAAATAATATCCCTCGAACGACTGACAGCGAATAAAATTAAATCAACTTAGCATTAAACCTATAGTAATCGCATTAACTTACTTTCTAACGATCTTAAACGTAATTTAATAAGGTATATCATATTAGCCTGAAGGTCCGACCACAATTCAGTAACTGTTTTAAATTGCGCTGAAAACCATCGATACATGGTTACGTAGATTTAATTATTAAATATGATACTATTATGTTACTTAATTAATATAGTTTCGTACTTGTCACGATAGAAAGCTCACTAGAAGGCCCCCGAGTCGACCGTCCCTAAATTGGAAACATCCGATTTCTCTTTAAGTATCTGGCTCAAGATTGTCTTTTAGTTTATGCAAGAGCCTTGTCCCGAACGTAGCTGACTGTTTAAAAAGAATCTTAAATGTGTTTTGTTCAAGTCTGCACGATAGAAGATTCTTAAAAGTTTCCTGATTTTTGAAAGAACAATAACCATTTTATTTTTCGTTCAACCAATTAGGATCGTGAGGTTGAGACACGTGTGAACTTGGTCGTAATTTACAAGTCATTTTCATTCATATTTAAGAATAATTATTTTGTGTAATGCGCCCTGAACTTTAATTTACTAAATAAGATGTTGAGATTAAATTAAATTTAATATCAGGTTGCTGCTAATAAATCCTTTTTCATTTAAAAAATATTGTACAGTTGTAGCGAACTTTCTGTTAATCGGAAGAGGGCCTGAAAAGTCTGGCGCAGTACATCAGGGACAAAAACTTAAACTAATTTTATTAAAATCAAGAGCTTTCTTTGAGGGCCTGTCTCGCATAAAATTGGGTTAGTTATGTACAGAAAAGTATCATATTATATTCATTTCTGGTCTCTAAAATGTACGGAATATATTAAATTTTATTTCACCTTATTCACTGTTAGCGCCGTGAATATGGATCAAAATTCGCTTAATGTCCATATATATTAATTACGAAAACTGGGTCATTTTAATTGTATTGCACAAAAAAACTCTTTATAATATTTTTATTTTAATTAGAAGATAAAAGGTTTCTCTTTCTTTATATAACTGTGCAAATCGGGAATTTAGCTGAAATTACCTAGAATGAAAGGGTTTAAAATATTTGTAATTGGATTACCATCTCAAGTCCTGTTCAAACACAGTAATAGCCAAGCTTTTATTGCATCCCAGATTTTATAAAATGATATTAAATTCAAAACCATTGAATACAAAAGCGTACCTTTAAAAATAGGGTCATATTATATTACGTTTATAACTGTTCATAATAACTGTTGTTTAGGAAAAAGGTTTAGCAAATAACAGCAACATTTCATTTTATAATTAATGTACAAGTGCTACTGGGTGGCATGCATTACATTGGGTAAAATACAACCCTCGACAAACATGTGCCTTACCGCCCCTTGTATACCGCTTTTAACTAAACTGCGGACAAATATCGCATTTTCTTGGACAAGTGCCTTTACTTATTCATACATATCAAAAGGAAGTTTGTTTGTCGCCTGAAACGTATTTTCAGTCATGCATACGAAAAGAGCAACTATAAAGGTGGATTTGAGGTGAAAATATTGACTCTCAAAATATCCTTTAAATATTACGGTCCCGGTATTTCAACTAGAGGTTTATTAGCACTCTTGTAAATTCTAAATCCATATCATGTGTCACATTTTGAAGTGAAAACTTCTTTACACATTAGGCACTTGTGGGATGGTGTGAAAAGCACTCAATTCGCATGACCATTACGCTCAGATACAAAGCTTCCCCTTTAAAGTGCAGTGCTACGACTAACACAGCGCTACGATATGGAGTTTTTCAAAAAGGGTGTCATAAAATTTCTTCGAGGCCGGCAGCGCGTTGGTGACATCTCTGATGTTGCAAACGTCCATAGGCGACGGTAACCGCTTTCCACCAGGTGGGCCGTCAGCCTTTTTTCTGTACTCCAGCTATAAAAAACTGACAACCTACTGAAAACTAGTTGCGTATGGACAATTGCAAAACTAAAGATACTACAAATGTTTTGACGACCTCTAAAGGGAGACTGGAATTGTAGTCGCTCCATCGCCTCTTATAACAGGCTACCCACCCACAAGAATTGATAGGTACTATTTCTCTATTACAGCATATAATTATGATGCGTATGAAGAGATTCGATCAATTCCGTATTGAAAAATCACTTAGTAATGAAATTGTTAGTTACTTCGAAAATTTACAACAATTGACAATAAATAATCAATTACCCATTATTAAAGATTTTCTGCACGCCGCAGGTATTTGAAAGAAAATACGTGTGCTATAACACAAGTTATAATGGGTTAATTCCCAAGGCCGTTAAGGAAAACCATCCAAACTCCGCATTTATAATGATTTGGCATGGTTTTGTAGTTTATCGTGAAATCACTGAATACATATAAACTACTTTTATACACATCCATATTACGACCATAATATCAAAATTCTTATTATAGTTAATTAAGGTAAATTTTCGTTTACTTTTTGAATTTACGTGCTATTAAAGTTATTTCTCAGTAGAAATATGAGCTAAGCTTATTCCTTTGTAAGTAAGCACTTACCATATACCATATTACATAAACTACTACGTTCTGAGCGCATTCTTAAAGTTACTATTTGCTTTAAGCACGGTTTAGTTGCGATAAGAAACTCTACTCATTGAGAACAACATTTTCTCATTTTTCCGCTTCATTTAAGATTATTTATTAATACACGTTTATGCCTTATAAAGAACTCATTAAGATGGCGAACTTGGTTATTTATTTGAACCTAATTAGTAGGACCTGACATTAACAAATCTTGATAATATCCAGAACTAGTTGCCCTAGAGACTTCGTTCGCGTGAAAACTCGACTATACGGCGAGTGTCTTTTCATATCTTAAGATGAACAATAGCATATATCTTGATCCGAAATGTAAATCTGTTAGTTCTTAGCAAACTCATAAACAAAAATACCAAAGATTGTATTCGAAAATGTTGGTTAAGATATAACCTACCCCAATTTTATATTTTAAATACAACGTACTAACTAGACCACCCTGCAGATTGCTTAACGCGTACATAAATGCATTTTACAAACCGGAGATAAACATGCATGCTGAAAGTATCCTTTTCCCGGACAATGAAAAGTATGTCCGGACTATGAAGTCGTTTACGTATGCGAAGCCACGTAGTAAGTCTTATTTCAAAAATTTATTCACTACATTCAACGTAGTAAAGGTATGAAATAACAAAAAGGGATTGAAATTTTGACTGTTATTTGCTCAAATGATAATGGTCGCATGTATTTTAACTCGAATACTGTGGTAACATCATAGAAAGTAAGAAAGCACACCTAATGCTAGCTGGTATCAAAAATAGCACCCTTATTTCAAAAAAGGCCACGACACACCTTCCATGGTCAAATTGATTGTGTATTAGCAGAAGGTGATGTCAGGAGCCTTAAGAACAGACGAGCGTGCATGACAAGAGCTATGAATGTCAAAGAAGCAAGTGAGGTGTGTAAGAATAACCCTGAATGGCGCTCTGTTGTTCGTGCCTACCCCGCAAGGGACCTGACGTGAAGGTATGTATGTATATATATGTATGTATTTCAAAATAAATACTCATGTCATCTGAATTATTCTGGCAACACTTATCCGCTTCAGTAATTAAGACCATCGTTGCTATTATTGAAATCACTACGATTGACATAATGACTGTGGGAGCTGTGTCGTGCTTTGTGGTGTTGACATGTGGTCGACACTACGTAACTCATGTTCAAACACTACTGGTTTTGCTAATACCCGTGCAAATGTAAACATTGAGGTGTGATACGATTTATCGTCAGTTCAAATTGAAAATTAACAGAATGAGTAAAGTATCTGCGTTTATCGCATACTTCTATATCTCTACTTTTCTGTTTAAAAATCACGGTACTCAAGAAATCTATAAACATTGTTGTTAAGATCATGACTGTCAACTATAAAGCGCGCGTCTGCGAGCGCACCCTTAGGGTTTATCCTTCTGGTCACCATTGCTACCAGCTTCTATCTAAATGGGTAGCAAACTAGCAGACCATCCTCCTGATGGTAAGTGATGAGCACCACCCGTTGCCAGTCTGTAAGATTTGAATCATAACTGCGGTACAAGTATAATAAAATATATATATAATTACGGTATAGAATAAAAATAATGGACATAATATACAGTATAAACCTGGACGAAAAACAAAGGACATAGGACATCATCTTCTCTTTAGCCCTAATTCCTTGTTGGGTTCAGCCTATCCGCTTTCCTACTTCCTCTTTCGTGACGTCAAACATTTCTACCGCTTCTACTCAAATATTTGGTAATAAGAAAGACAACGTCGATAAGATATCTCGGTCTATATTTAATACGTACCTTACTTATTTGATTTTAATTAGTATGAACCAAAGACAACCGTTATGAATGAAAATATAGGAAGATAATTAGTTAAAACAATTTCCTAAATATACACTAACATTTCTTAGATTTATTAATAACTAGAGAGAGAGAGAGAGAGGGAGAGAGAGAGAGACAGGCTTCCTCGCGGCTACTCCGCGGGTCAAACCCTAGAAAGTGACTTTCTTTTGCTTATATAAAGACATAATTAGGTTTTTAAGTGAATATTACTTAAAAATCCGTTGCTTGATTTAGGAGGAGTTAGCGAATACAGACAGTCCCAATCACACGGAAAGTGACTTTGTTTTATACTGTGTAAAGATGTACCATAATAACGATTAATTATACAAATTTTAATGGAATTTTTAACAACTACGCCGTAATAGAGTAACTTTTTGTATCATGGCGTCTCTGTTTTAAGTTGTGCTTAACACAGATGCCTGTCGGGGGAGCGTTAAAAACTTTTCGTTGAAGGCAGTTCCACAAGCCGGCAGAGACAGTGCCTAATTAGGCCGTGGGCCATTAGAAAAATTAATAGCATCGCGCCAGACTTTCGCAGCAATGAACATTGATGAGGAACTCCGCGTCGAATTAGACAAAATAACTTATTTGAGGAAAAATGTGACAAATAGGTCGTGTAATTAATGGTCCGACAACGCAAACCATATCGTGATAAACACCCTGTAGGTATCGAGGTCTAAGTGGCCCAGAACGTGTGTCACTTGCGGTACGGCTAACAAAACCTAGACTTCTCTGTGGTGCGAACAGCGTAGCGAGGGCGCTAATAGTTTGAGGGCCTAAATAGGCCTTTCACCCGAGGTTAACACTTTGTTTTCATTTCGAATATGAGAAAAGTAAATATAAACTGATTAGTTAAAGAAACACCTATTTCTTTAACGAAATCAGGCGTTAAATCGATATTTAAATGTGATGAACTCGTTTAATACGTCATATATGAAACGTCAAGTAAATTATTTTTTTTGTGACATTCTACCGGCCAGTATTTTTTTCAGTGATGATAGTAAATATCTAGCTCAAATTTATGTAAATTAAATAATAATTAATTGAATAGTAACTTATAAATAAATTTATGTTATAAAATGCTTGAATTTTTCTTATTACAATTTACGCCATGAATAAAAATTGGGACATAGTCGCATATATTATCTATGGTTAGTAATCTTTTTTAGTTTTTTGACAGTAGGGAAAATTGTTTGCCAGGGACGAAAAGTACCAGAATATGAGACTGAAAAATAATATTAGACTAAGATGTGCTATTAAACAAGAATCCGAGCTATACCTACCTTAATACAAGGTTACATTAAACTTTTATCGCACAACTCAAACCAAAAATTCATAAACTATTTTATATATAAGCCAAAAAAGATTTTAATTTTTTAAAACATTACGGGGCTCAATAGGCCTCGAACCAGCACAATAGTGTTAAGTACAAGGTCTAAAACGCCCCGCGTGACCTTTACCGTAGTAATGGAAAGTACAGACAAATTCAGTGCCGCTGTGAACGTGTTAAAAAATTATTAAAGCACAAATTATGATAATAATATGATGTCACATTCACTTATCCCAAGTGCTTGCCGCTGTCAAGTGTCATTAACATAATTTTCAGTTTCAGTTTGAAAGTTTGATACAATAGGCATGTGAAATACAATTTGGTTAACACTTTTCTAACTGATAAAACAAATGCTATACTTACAATCGACCATTGGTATTGTAAATTTCCAAATTAACTAACATTTTAAAACACGAATCTTTGTAAGTTTTTCATAAAAAGCAGAGGTACTACAAATAAACAATGACATGAGTATATAGAATCTAAAAAAAATCTAAAGTAATTTTAAGGCCTGTTTCCTGATCCACCAAATCCAGCAGATTTGCAATTATATTTGAAAATATGTTTTAATGAAATCTCTTAGCCGGATATGAAATAGAGCAAAAGGCACAATGGTTAATATATAATAATATATGTCGGATTTCTTATAAGGATAGTGAGTGTCGAATGACAAAACATAGTTTTTCAGTTTTACTTCTCGATTGATTAGGATTTATTTAATTTTCATCAGCGTTAACAACAACAATCGTTGGTAGCTCTGTTTCTAGATCAATACAGAGTGATCTGTGACTTTCATATCATAGATAGACTTTAGTTTCCGCTGATCATGATATTCTATGTAGAATTAAATTTTAACTATAATTAGTTACATCCAAATCTTACGACTCTTTTTTAAAACTTATTTAAAGGGAAAAGTAAGTAAGGAGTGATAGACGAAGACAAAATTAATGATTCTTGAAAACAATGACTTTACCGTTTAAATAAATCTAATTACTTTTCCTATTAAGTGCATCTGACAGAAGCACAAAATGTTTGAAAATAATTGTAATAACTATAACTTATCTAGTTTATATTTAATACGCAGTAATTTACATTTTAGATAATCATACTTCGAATTCCGTTTACGAGGCCAACTTCCCAGCACTTTCATAACAGCCGTTAACTTTAAAACCACAAGGGTAGCATCGGAAAACCATGAAGTTAAATTTCGACACCCTTTTAAAGTTTACTCTCAAACCGGAGCAAATATTGACGCGACAAACCGGGCTTAATCCCGGAGCAGATTCCGCTCGTTTCAAAGAATGGCTTGTATTATGCAGCTTGCTTGTTATAGGAAATTTTCTCAACTAAACAACTCCCAGTTCTAACATCAAACGTAGGTACTACAAACTCTACAACCTCATGGAATTTATTATATTATACTTTCATGACACGACAACCACATACGAAACTAAAAACTGTAGTTTACTTTTATCTTCATTTCTCATTGGTTTTGTATTCCATCTTTCCAAAAGACGTCATTTCGAAGCAATTAACATTGTTCGTGATTTAAACTTTTCCAGGGGAAAGTATATTTCAAGTAATTGTAGCAGATTAAAATGGTTGTGTTAGATCTCATTTCCGAGAGGTGTTATTACGAGTCAAGTGAAAGCAACGGCGAACGTTTGTAATTTACACGTGTATTCAAGTGTCGAAAAAGAGATGAACCCGCTGACACAAACGATCGACAAAATTTCTGACGGGCCCGGGCGAGGCCAAGCCCTCCTTGATGTTTTATTTTTGCTCGAGCAACCTGAGTTTGAGCTTGCGGAGGTGGGGTACATGTTAACAAGACACGCATAGATTGTTAAATGTCAATTCAGTTCTTGCACGGATAAAATACTTTATGTGTGCGATTTTTAACTGGTTTAACAGTTCATACTCTTCTTAACCGACTTCAATACAATAACAGAAATCTACTGGATTGTTGTCAATAATTTTCTTTTTATTTTATTCAGTTTTGCGACTAGTAGACATAATTAAACCTAGGTGTTAACGGTTTTAAGCGAAATAAAAATCTAATAAAATGACTGTATTAAAACCGTTAAAACGTTCATTTAATTAAATTCACTTATTAATTTGTAGGTGCATCTGCCTTGGCATGATTAATTCCATCTAAGGTCTCATGGTAGTAAAAGAATTTTCTTTTCAATACTCTGCTTGCTCTACAGTTACATAATTTTTATAATATCTCCTATATTTTTATCCGACTCTCGATGCTTCAACTAAAGTCGAAATAATAACAAGTTTTAGGAGATTATTTTGAACAATAGTTACAGTAACGTTGTGCGTGACACAATTCCCTACAAAATACCTCAGGCTGTGAATAGTTTTGTGTACATAATTCGATATCGAGGACCCTTGTAACCGAGTTTGGGAATTACAGCAAGCTGTCGTACGTCAAGAGGTCCAACTGGTAAGGCTTAAAATCATAAATTAAAACACTGGGTATTACCCAGTGTTAATACAATTATTGCGATCTAAAATCGAATTATACATCTCTGTGCCGTGTCCTTACATAGGATATGAGTAAATTCTAACACATAAGACCTTTGCTCTCACGAAATCAATAGAATACCCAGCGAACTTCGCATATTAACTGATATTACTCATTTCTGAGGCATAATACAAGGGCCGTTTTGAGCATATTGGCTGAAATGAGCTTGCCCCCAAAGCAACAATAAAAATAACATTTAATATTTACTAGTAGCCGCCCATGGTATTCGCCCATAATAATTTATGTCAAAGACTATATTTCTACAATCACAGATTTCGCCATGGCTACACTGTTAATTTCACTTGAACAATAAACAAAAGAGTATCTATATATGCGCGTGTGTGTCAAATACATGGTAGTGTGTGTAACGTTTTTTTATTAAAAAAATGCATTTTTAGTCCATATTTTTTTTTAATATTCAAATTCGTCGCTTCTTCTCTATATAAACTATAAGTGTGCGAAATTTCATACTCCTCGGTCCGCGCAATTTTCGTAAAAATGGGTTCAAAATGTTTGCTTCACATATTAATATATAGATGCGTGGTGCGGTTTTTTAACTATCCCACGGGAACTCTTTAATTTTTCGGGATATAAAGTATCCTATATGTTGACTAGGGATATAAGCTACCACCATACAAAATTTCATCTAAATCGGTCCAGTCGTTTCGGAGATTAGCCGGTACAAACAAACAGACAAACAGAGAAACAAAAAAAACTAAAAAAAAAACTAAATTAGTTCTATTTCACTTCTTACATCCCCCCGATTCGGTTTTTAGCATTTTTTTCATTGTACAGAAATTTGACCTCTACAATTTAATATGTATAGATTACATTTTTAAGGTTCCTTAAGCGTTTTAGCTAAAACGGGACCCTAATACATTCGTCATGTCCGCGTTCGTCTATTTTTGTATGTAGTATTTTTGTATCTTTATTCTCAGAAACTCTTATTATATGGATTTGACAGGAAGATGTAGACTATATGATACATATATACACATTGGTTTAGTACATTTAAATGAGTTGATTTTTTTTCAATGTAACGTGTAGTCGTGTGGGATTACACAGATGTTGAATAACCATGACGATGTTCCACTTGTGCTCCCTAGGTTCGTGCGTCCGGTTGCTTCGCACCCCTTGCACCCCCGGGTACAGACGGCGCTGCATAATACAGAACCACTTTGTTTTTGTAATGCTGATTATTTTTTGGTCTGAGATGAGAATGTTGAGATGAATATTTGGTGCTACAAGAATGGGTAAATACCCGTGATTGAAAAATTAAGAGGAAGAAGAATGAGGTATGGGCATGTAATGAGGAGCAGGGATGAAAGTCCGTGACAAAAATAACGTTAAACTGTATTTCTTTTTTTTCTCTTTTTTGTAATTAACTGTTTGAGCCAATTTTTATTTTTATTATATAAATTATTTTATAGTGGAAACTTGATTGATAGTATTCATTTTGTGTTTTTTTTAAGAATGTTAATTATTGTATGTTTCCCAAACAAATTAAATAAATAAATAAATTGTTGTAATCATTAAGGACTCATTTCCTCAAAAAAAAGGAAAATTTAAGCTCCAATTAAAGTTTTTAACTATTTGATCATCCAAATTTCTAAACAGTGATTTATTCGAAGGCCTTTTTTAACCTTAGGTGCTACTTATTAATTTTACAACTCAGATAATTAAAAACAATTCAATAAAATTTACAATACAGGTAGTATATTATTTCTATAAACCACTTTAGCGTTGCTAGTAAGTATAACAGGACAACATGGCCATTTTTTTAGCAACATTCCTTCTTGAAAACTCTCTGAGTAGGGAGTTACAGCATTTTTCTTTTAATATTAATTATATTGGTGTAAATAGGTTTTATTATAGCGTGTACATTAGTCCTCGACATTAGTTTATTGTTAAGTTTTTAATATTTATTTAACGTAAATCTTTCGATTAGTGTTACTTATTTTTCTAAAGGATGTCAGTTTCCACGGGATATAAGCCTAAACAACTAAACTGCAAACACATAGAAAAGGCTTAACTTAAATAATAATTAAAATACATCGTGTTTCGTAGCAAAGTACCACGGGAAATTAAATACCGCTGAATTTAAGTATTTTATGCCGGTCTTACAAAAGGAAATGATCACCGAAATAAAACAGAACGAGTTGGTGAACCGTTTAATTAACTTGTTCATTTATTAATTTAAAAGTCCCTCTCACATTTTATGATCGCACCAAAACCCTCGGCACTTGACCTTATGAGCTCTGACCGAAAGTTTAAGCGAAACCCGCTTCGAAAGGGAAAACAAACTCTATAGATTTACTGGCGGGTTCTTTTAGGAAAACATAAATTACTTATGAAAGTAATTGAACTGAATTGATATTACTCGGAAATATTTTTTAAACTTATTTAGAACGTAGACTTATCTCTTACTAAACAACAATCAACATCATTATTCTAATGCTAAATCACAGTTGAATCTAGAACATCTTTCGGATTCAGAACTCGGGGTCCCGTGCCTATTTTTACTTTCTACATCGCATGGTGTTCGATATAATTCAATGTGTGATCATTGGCAAACATATCATCCCCCGTGTCATCAAATTTACATTTCTGAGACGAATCCAGTTTATATTAGTTATATAGCATAAACATCAACTTGAAAATGTACTTTTATATACTAACGAATAACGACAAACGCAATCAATGAATTTGCCTGGAAGTTTACAACCAATATTAGTAGTTTTGAGATAAGATATAGTCGTATCCTTACGCGACCTGTGTCAACGCGGCAGCCCAGTAATAGGTGCTGAACGCGTATCCAAAATGGCGGTGGTAGGAATGCTGGTATGGATGAGAAAGGAGACTAACCTGCGTGCCTCTGGGCTGCACTAACTACGCGTGCTGATCACCAAGTTGTGAGCCTTGCAGCTAATCTTCTGGCTTGTCTCCTTCTTGCGGCCTTCGATAAAATGTACACACGCGGCGCGGTATAACTGCATATGCAAGTTGTAGCGGAAAGGAGGTGCGGGTTGTCGTATGAGACGCGACAGCAGCCTACGTTTGACGAGGGTCAACAGCAGACTGACTCGTAAAGACGAGCAGTATTAGTCGCAGCGGTAAGTACGACAAGGATAGTCGTATGGAAGGGAAGATGGCGGCTGGGAAAAGGTGATTGGATAACGCGGTTAGGAAAGCGGGTAGTTGTGAAAATAATTGGATGGGACAGGATTTTAAATAAGCGGCGCGAACATGCCCCCGGCCTAAAAACCAATGGTTTTTAAAACACTCAGAAATGGGAGAGGTTAATTAATAAAAAGGTTGAAATAAGCGGTATAAGAAGCGAGAGTAGACCGAGGGGGGGGAGAAGTGTGACTACTGAGTAGGTAGCACACAAAGCCGGACGACTGGTCGTTTGTACACGCCAGTAGTAGTTTTTACAGAGGCAACCCTACAGATGCCGTCTTTGCCAGGATAGCTGGCAACTACGACTCCAAAGGGCCATGAAAGCGGGGGAATATTGTCCGTAACGATAAGGACTATTGAGCCTATAGTAATAGGATTTACAGGTGTATTCCATTTTCCACGTGATTGCAATAAATGTAAGTATTCTAATTTCCATCGCTTGGAAAATGACTGAACCATTTGATCCAGCAAAGTGAACCGTTTAAGTAGATGCGCGGGTTCGTTATCGACGTTACAGGCAGGCAAATGTTTAAGCGGAACAGTCATTAAAAAATGCGCGGGAGTTAAAGCAGTGGGTTCAGAAGGATCCTCACTCAATAATGTTAGCGGGCGGGAATTAATGACACATTCAATTTGTGTCAGAACAGTTAACATTTCTTCATAGGTCAACAGTTGTGTCCCAATGACACGATGGAGATGCGTTTTAAATGCTTTCACATAAATTTCATAGTGGCCTCCGAAGTGAGGACTTCGTGGTGGATTCAATTTCCAAAGAACGCGGTTTGCTGATAATTCATCCGAGAGAGACGTATTAAATTCGTCGGAACTTACGAGCATGTATACTTCCGACAATGCATTTTTGGCACCAACAAAGTTCGTTGCATTGTCAGAATACATAACTGACACGGCACCGCGGCGAGCAAGAAACCGTTTGAAAGCGGATAAGAAAGAATTGGTGCTTAGATCAGTGGTAAGTTCTTTTTGAAACGATATCTCGAAATGACCGTGTGTAAAAGCATTAGCCGGAAGTAAACGCGAGAGAAGAGATCTAACAACGGGTTAGAAATCTCGTTATTTGTAAGAGTAGCGGGAAGAGAAATAATATTTTTCAATTCAGGTAAGTAATTGTATCACCGTTGGCCCTTTTTGATTTATGTAACCGGTAATTAATCTACAACAATCAATCGGATCCATTGCACCATAGTGGATAGGTTTTTACCTAAGCGGGAATCAATTCTCGGAACAAGCTGCCATTGGGAATATATGTCTTTGAAAGACAAAGAAGTTAAAAACGGGAACAGCGGTTGGCAGTTTAGCTAATTATTTAAATTGAAAATATAAAATGCGGATAAAACAAAATAAATAAATAATTATATTTATAAATAAATAAATTCTGAATATGTTATTCAATTATTGCGTTGTAAGCTACGCGCAATGGTGTTGTGATACGGTTTTACATTTAAGGTTTTCGCTGTTCTAAAAAATAGCCAAAAGTGGCAGCGGATTCGCGGTAAAACGGCAATGCCACAAAATAATGCCCTGCACAATTACGGGGAAAGTTTTTGTTAATAACAGTCTTTCGAGACCGGTGGGACAAATACGGAGTATAACTTATTTCCTCACGCTGGCAGAATTTCTGAGGCGGTTGAGGAAAAGGCGGTTGCTCTGCAAACGAGCAGAGTGATATGTGTACGGAAGAACTGTTAAAAGAAGCGATATTGCTCCCAGTATGACACGGGTCATGCTGGGCAGCAGCGACGGGAGCGTTTCCAATGATGACGTAACCAAATATTGTTTCAAAAGCGGTAGGTGTACCAGGTGGACCCGAGAAGCGGCCTGATAGTAAGATATCAGAAAACAAAGATGCCCCAATGAGAAGGTCTATTTCCGCAGGCGATGAAAAGTTGTCATCGGCCAGCGGTAGACCGTCGATGTGCGAAAGATGCGAAGTATCGACTTCAACAGAAGGAAGGTTGTCTGTAATGCGGTCAATTATAAGTGCGTCCAGTGAAATAAATTTATTATTTAATCGCGAAAATAATGTCGTAGAAGTTTGCCCTATAATTCGATTTTTCGTAGACCCGATACCCTTCACGACATCGTTATAAAGATTATTATAATTTAAATTTAGTTTATTGCAACATTTTGCGGTTATAAAGTTGCTTTGAGACGCGGAATCTACTAACGCACGTAATGTGTGCCGCTTATTATTGGAGTCGATCGCGTATACTTGAACCGTGCCGAGTAAACAAGTTGTATTATTTTGCGTTATAGATATTGGTTGTGTATTGCATAGCGATACATTTTGTTGCGCGGACAAACAAGCGCGGGTCTCATCTACTCGTATAGAGGGGTGAGGGAGGCGCGCGGGAGCGGTAAGGTGCGGCGGCGGAGCTGTAGCAGCATGCGCAAGTGGTGGATGCGCCGGCGCATGAGCGCGCGATGGCGAAGTGGCAACAGCGCGGGCGCGCGGCGGTGAGCGATCTCGGTGGCGCGAGTTGTCATCTTGAGGTGACGGTGACGACGGTGGTTTACGGCACAACATTGAATGATGTCTACACTCACAATGTCGACATTTAAATTTGGAGTTACAGGAATTATTGTTGTGGCTTACGCTTAGACAATTAGTGCACCCTCTAGAATTTTTTATAAAATTAAATCTTTCATTAATTGAAAGTTTTTCAAACGCGGGACAACGGTATAAATTAAAATGACTAGATTGTTTGCAAAGCGGGCAATGCGTCGTATATGACGTTACAAAAGAATGCGTCGTTTTTGGAATATTGGTTTTATATGTATCGCTACTACTACGGGACTGAGTAGATGGCATCGTGCGTTCCAATACCTTACTTTGTTCACGGATAAATTTAATAAGGTCATTGTAGGTAGGCATCGATTCTCCCCTATTATGCATCTCAAACGATCTTGCGGTATTTAAATCAATTTTCTTCAACGCTAATTGCAAAATAATAAAGTCCGACAAGTCATTTAATTTTAAAGATTTCAAACTTGATACTGCGGTACAAAATTGATCAAGAAACATGTCAAGATTTTTACAAGAGGCGGTATTAAAACTTTTAAATTCAAACATTTGATCCAAGTATGCGGCGGCCAAACTGCGCTTATCATCATATTTGTCGACCAATGTTTGCCATATCATGTTATAGTTGTCACCGTTTGGTACGATTCCGGTACAAACTGAAAGTGCCCGGCCCAACAACTTATTTATTAAATATTGTACGCGTTCATGATCAGTAAGATCGGGATTTTCATGTATTGTCCTTTTAAAGGACTCGTAAAATATTGGCCATTTAATAGGGTTGCCATCAAACCCCATGAGCTCGAGTTCGGGTAAACGTATTGACTTACGTTGAGAATTAGCGTTAGAAATCATGGTTTCTGGTGGTTTTGAAACGGAATGAATCTTATCATGGATAAATTTACAGCGGCAGTACATGTCTTCAAACGAATTGAGACTTTGGTAATTGACATTATATTTGGGATCCAAGGTCAACTCCACAACATTTAATTGATCTACTATGTCATTAAAATCAGAATGTAGGCGTTCGATGGACATCATTCCGTATAGAAATAATTCTCTCTCGGAATCATCATCTGCGACATTTAACGAGCGGTTATAAAGTTCTTGCATGCGAGAAAATATGACGTCACGTCTTGCAGTTAACGTCAATCGCTGTATTTGAAATTTATCGAGAGATTGCGCATCTTCGAATACTTCTTTTCGCTTAGAAGTCATATTTTATGAATTAAAGTTTAAAATATTAGAAATTTTAAGAAAAGCCGAAGTTAATGCCTGCAACACGAATATATGAAACAATAGCGGTCCGCGGCCGGTCAAATGACCGAATGAATGAACGAGACGTTAATTTTAAATATCACTTTTAAATTTAAAATTATAGTAATTTAGAAATGTACTTATTTAACGCAATCAAGGGAAGCGGAATACGTATTATGTATATTTATTGCGAAATAAAGACGTTGATAAAAGGTGATAAGATACGTAAAATATTACGTGACAAAATAAAGTGGTAGAAAATGAGGGTCAGAAAGCGGTAGAAAAGGGAACCAAAGAATGATCCTGGCTCGAATGGACCAAAAAAAATGTCAACGCGGCAGCCCAGTAATAGGTGCTGAACGCGTATCCAAAATGGCGGTGGTAGGAATGCTGGTATGGATGAGAAAGGAGACTAACCTGCGTGCCTCTGGGCTGCACTAACTACGCGTGCTGATCACCAAGTTGTGAGCCTTGCAGCTAATCTTCTGGCTTGTCTCCTTCTTGCGGCCTTCGATAAAATGTACACACGCGGCGCGGTATAACTGCATATGCAAGTTGTAGCGGAAAGGAGGTGCGGGTTGTCGTATGAGACGCGACAGCACCCTACGTTTGACGAGGGTCAACAGCAGACTGACTCGTAAAGACGAGCAGTATTAGTCGCAGCGGTAAGTACGACAAGGATAGTCGTATGGAAGGGAAGATGGCGGCTGGGAAAAGGTGATTGGATAACGCGGTTAGGAAAGCGGGTAGTTGTGAAAATAATTGGATGGGACAGGATTTTAAATAAGCGGCGCGAACAACCTGTATACCATTGATTTTTGCTTGCGTAAGGTGCGCGAACCCCCAGAGCTATCATTACCCGGGGGTGCAAGGGGTGCGTGGCACCCGAGCGCAGGAACCTAGGGAGCGCAAGTTAAATTAATAAAAATGCCATTAAAGAACATCTTTATAGTTTTTCAAGATATGACTAACGACACAACACACTATTGTTTGACTACACATAAAAAAATCAACCCTCAGATTAATCTACCCACATCTTCCTGTAAAATTTCATTTATATAAGCCCAGAAGTTTTTAAGAAAAATGACTCCGACACGAAACGAGCGCAGATGATGAAAGCATAACGGTTTTATTTTTGCCAAAATGGCTGAGGAACCCTAAAAATGAAACATAAAATTAAATGTTATTTTCTATTGTTGATAAGGAGAGCGAATGCTGATTATCGCACTCCGACGCCCAGTATGCTTAAGACGACCCTACGGAAACCTCTAAGACTAAGCATCGTGGTGAGCTTTGAAGGATGAATTGACAAACCTGTATCAATAAATCGTAGTGTTCGCTTACCTTAAGAGGGCTACGCGCAACTAACGCGAGTAAAACTCGTAGATGTAAGGCCGGACTTAGTTTAGCAATATATAAAATTTTCATGAGCATAAGCCGGAAATAAATAGTTATCTAATAAAAGATATTGTGTTTTACCCGTGAATGTGGCGCTCGTAGTGTGATCGGCTAGGTCGGGGCGGGCCTGCGCGCCGCCACCCGCATGCTATCAGCTGGCCGGCGCAGCCATCTCGCCTGCGCGTGCCTCCGCTCACCGTCCTGCGCCTGCAGCAGATAACAACACAATCAATATTCATAATGTGTTTTGAGCAATTTAACTTTTAAACATTTCGAAAAATAAACGTTATAAAAATATCGAAAATATAATATAATATAGAAAATCTGAAAATATCATTTGTAAAAGCGAGAGTCCCAATATGCAATTTTTACCAATCTTTTATAGAAATTTAGTTCAAACTTGTTAACGCTCTAGATATAATAACGTAGTCAAGGCCGTCTTATCCATATGGGATTGCAAGAATTAGATAGATAGATAGATAACACTTTATTGTACACCAATACAATCATGAACTTAAAGACTAAAATTATATCTACTTATGTACAAAGGGCGGTCTTATCGCTAAAAAGCGATATTAGACAACGTATATAAAGAATTAGTAACAGGGGGGGTTTACTGATAAAAAATAAAGTCAGTAATATGAGAATGTGAGAATGCTAAGATATGCCCACGACTTCGTTAACGCTTGACTGCAAATTCCCGGGGTATTCCCGGAACACAAAGTATAACAGCATTTAAAAAGAATGTAAATATCATTTAAATGAAACTGTCGGAATAAGCAAATTGTTATGCACACGATTAACTTCAAACCGCACCCAGGATAAAAAATATCACCTATCAATATGAAAAAAACCACATTAGAATTCGATATTTTACCATCTGGCCCTTTTAAGTCATTCCCATAAATATTCCCCCGGTTTTCTAGGGCGCAGATTTTAAGTCTAAGAATTTGCTGTCAATCAGCGAAACCGCATCATAATCGGCATAGTGGTTTGTTTGTATCCTGATAACAGATAAACAGACAAGAAATCTAAAAAAATTATATCGTGTTCTCCATCGTTTATTTTTTTGTAACTGGAGTACAGCAAACAGGCTGACGGCCCACCTGGTGGAAAGCGGTTACCGTTACGTTGCGTACATAAGTAAAGCGGCTCAAGGAAGTGGGGGTTAACTCCCAATCGATGGCGAGCGGTGCGATGGTACTGATGGTAGAAAGAGGACGAAAGCACCATTCTTCGGAACACTACCCGTTACACAGTCAGTAGAATATGCAGAGAGAAGCAAAGTCTCTCCTAAGGCCAACACACGGTTTATATACACCATTCCTGTTGTTTTTTTTTAAGAGCAACAGTTTACAGCACACGGCTTGTTTAGAATGTTATAATATTATAAGTATGAGGTGATAGCATTGTACCCCATAAAGTAGACAGGATTGGACCTGGAGGAGGAGGACCTGCGCCCGCGTGTGTTTACCCGCGGATAGAGAAGGCCCTGAACGTAACGCAATGTACTTATATAAGAAGCATACTCAGTGCACTGTATAATTCTCATTGAATGAAATCCGCATTCAAATTATTACTTCCGAGACCGTTTTGCATATCAATCGTCACCTGTCTAATTGCGAAGGCAATAATGCGAAAGACGACGTTATTGAGATCCTCTTGAGATCAAAGACGTATGAGAAAGATAATTCATCATTCAGTGTAATATAGAATATAACGGATATTTCTTTTAACTTTTATTACAATATTATGAGAGCACACTGTTTATGTCCGCTTGCAATTTACAACAGAGAAATATTTTAACCGAGTTCAAAATAGCAGATTAATTATAATTATAATTATAATCGGCAGACAAACACACACACTATATATCCCCAAATTAAGCAAGTTACGCTTGTGTAGTGGGTAATATACAACGGACTACTCTGGGGCCGATCCCAGACACCCAGACCATAATAAATAACGGAGAAAATACGTTTCCGAAATTTACTATACCAGAAATCGAACCCGGAGCCTCAGCGTTGCAGTGAGGTAGGCCGGCAAAGGCTTAGCCCGCTCAACCACAGAGGCCGTCATTCTTAATTCGCCTATGTTTTTTTATGTTCTTTACCCGATTTCTCCGTCAATTGTGATCCAATTTACATCTTTTTTTTCTTTTAATCGAAAGGTTATACTCCCATCTTGGTTCCATTGTCACCATGTCAGGACCTAATGAGTGGATTCCAAAGAATTAGAGAAACTCACGAAAATTATTAACCAACTTTTTCGTAACACGATATCTCCGTTAATTGTAAAGCGATTTTCAAATTGTTTTGTTTACTCGTAAGTGTATACTCCCGAGGAAGTTCCATGGTCACCAAGTTAGGATCTGATGAGTGGATCAGATCCCAGGGGCGTGGAGAATAAACCTTATCAAAGAACACCGAGCGCCTAAATTTTTGGAAAAAAGCTTGTATATGCGTTTTATTAATTATATTTTGTACAAAGGCTTAATTTTTTACAAGTATATCCATGTTATGACATAATTTCTCCGTTAATTATGGATCTATTTCGATTTTTTTTCTCTATTCGTAAGTATATACTGCCGAAGATTCAACTTCAAATGATATTATACTGGCAGATAATTCTCTAAATGTTATTAATATAAATATAATTCCTTTAGCCTAAGTGTCACTTTCAATCTTTCACTGTTTTATTTTGTCCTGAATTGGGCCTATTTTTAATCATCGGTCTTATTGACTCTCTAATCAGAGCTGCACACTGTAAGACTCGTATCTCATTCTCTCGCAGACTTAATCCTATAGATTTGTATTTATCTCTTTTTAGTCACGCTGTTTTGTTTCATCGAGTTTCAAATCATAACGATTCTAAAAAAGTTTTACTTCAATAATTTATTAACCTAACAATACGGGACATTATTATCCTATAGGATAGAACAGAGTTCTTAGACGACGTGTTATTAGCGTTTTATTCCCCAAAACAGCAAATGAGTTAAGGCCCACGTGTTGGAAAATGCTTGCCATTACCTATGGACACTTATAACAAAATACAACACTAAATACAAAAAATAACAAAGTACATTTTTCGATAAAAATTGTTTAAGAAATTGAATAACAAAATGATAGGTAGTAAAAGCTCTCGGAAATAAATTGATAGTATTCGGTATTCCTATACGGAACCACGATATGCTCCAGGTGCACAAAATTTGGAACACTTCCACAAAAAGACGACCGATATAAAACATTTATTCGAAAATTGAGTGAACGTTTGAAATTTCCGTTGGGTCGCACGTCCGCGTTTGTCATATGAGAAACATACGTTATTTATATAGCTACATACACTACATAGGAGTGCTTCTGACGTAAGCTCATTCTTCAAATGTTTTCGTTTTTCGAGCGTCAGGGGAAGACGTATACTGATATACTCACTTATTCTATTTTTGCTGTACTAAATAATTTAGAGCTCTTTTCTCTCAGCCTGTCTTTCATTGTCTCTCAAAAATTTTAGTAATGAAGTCACTCAGGGGAAGCATTGCAATTGCAATCCACAACCTTATAATAACTTTGAAGATCTTTTAAACTACCTACAATGGCTTAATTTTCTGTCATATTTGAAAAATCAAACCGAATGTAAACTTAGGCTATCATAGATTTAATGATTTACACAAAAATATCTTACTTCTACTGTTTTGTAGGCCAATCTATATATAAAACTTATCTTTCCGTTGGACAAGTCATCCAACGATGATCTAACTTTTTATTACACTTCCTGTTGCAAGATATCCACCACAGAAATTCATAAGAACCATAGAATACATCAACTACCCCAGACGGTCATCATAGATAATGTTTTTAGTCGATTTATCAGTTGATTTGTTTTATAATCAAATTACCATTTTCTACCTTTTAGATAATTTTATAAGCATACTAAATTCATCGTATAGATAATTTAGTGCGTGAGTGTTGTTGTTGTGTTATAATTATTTTTGTGATTCTGGCAACACTATGATGTTATTCCTATATTTAGTAAGGATGTAATGTTGTTGTTTTGTAGTTGGTACAATTTTTGTATAAAAAGACGCAGTCGGATTGTAGACAGTGTTCATTGTTTACAGTGCATTTTAAGTGCATCACAAGTTTCAACAATAAAAGAACCAGACGACGGGAGAAATTATTTTATTAAACAATTTTCCTCAAGCATTTACACCAATTGAAGTACAAGTCTAAGTCACTTTTGTCCTTAAACAAGGGACACAAGTGGGTTGCGAGACGCGACCAAAAGTCGCGGTGAGCAGTTGGTTTTCTGTAGACCAAAATGCACGAGCCGCACTGCGGCAGCGGCTGGCGATTACCAGAACCGAATGACATACTACATGTACATCAGTTGGTTCACTGACTGGCATGTACATGCGAAACTTCTTTTGCGTTCCCACAATAACAACCTGTTTTGAAATTTAACGGCACAACTTAATAGTGTAAAGTAAAAAAATTCTAAAAAAAAGAAATTGACTTCAAGAGTAAAACATAGAATAGAATTCTAGAACATCATGTAATCTGTGTCAATTAAACCACAAAAAATACTGGTTATATTGTTACTTTGCAAAAATCTAATAAAAAAATATCAAAAATCATTGCAAAATATCTGTATGCACAGGCACACCTAAAGACCGGGCTTAGATTTGATTTAAAAAAACAATTAATACTCATTACCAAATTTATATTTTATAAACTACATTTCGTCACACTTTAATTATTGCAAGTAATGTAACTTAATAGATGTACAAAGTGGAGAAGACTAAATAAGAAAACCGAATCCTTGTTTCGATTCGACGGATGCTCTAGCGTAACAGGTATTTAGAACTAAGATAAAGATGATAACACGAATTTTATTTAAGCTTAAATAAATCTAACAGAAAAAAAACGGTCACTAATATACATTAACGAACACCGAGTGCGGATTTTAATTCCTTCACATTCGTACCAGTTACTTTTTATCTCTCATGATGTGATGAAATTATTTCAACAGACATTGACCTACGATAAGTATTATCGATTCCTTCTAAATATACAAGATCGTATTTCAGTCACATCATAGTTCCCGTTGTAGCCTGGCTACTGATTCAAATAATCTATAAGCATAGCTTCTCATGCATATGTAATTTTCTCATCTAATAGAAGCATTAATATAACAGGTACAGTTCTTATACGATGCATGATGAAGAGAGAAAGGACTTCAGTTGTGGTAAACACGTATCGGCGTATCCATTAAACCAAAAGCGAGATTGCAAGAACTACTTTAGGTTGCCTGGAAGAGATCGCTTTGAGCGATAAGGCCGCCTGTTGTATTGCCTAGAAAATATTGTAAACATGGTCTGTTTTTGTAATTGTATATTTTGGTGTGCGATAAAGTGTTACCTATCTATCTATACTTGCTTTTTTTTCAAAGGTAATGAATTAAAACTACGTTTTAACAATTTTGAGCGCGCTAAAGTAAGTATACGCCTATTTTAATGTCAACGCTTCAATGAAAGAAATAAAAATTTAAAACAAATTATAACTTTACCGTTTAAGTTTATTACCCTTGATAACATGCTCAGTGGGCTCTTATTTGGTAAGAACATTAAACATACTACTTTGCCTTTTATAGCGGTCGCTTTTATCAGGATCATAATTTACAAGAGATAACGCTCGTTCCATGCTTGAAAATATCTTTTGTAATGCAACATTATGAAACGCCAACAAAGAATAATGGACGGCCGACGTTTTACTAATAGCTTATCCTTATGTGCCGATACTTTATATATGTGCCAGGCTTCTATGTCCACTAGAAAGCCCCATCACACTTCCCCTAAAAGCTTTCCTGCAATCCACTAAACTGACGTCGGTTTAACTTCCACGCTATGTGCACGTGCATTTACTTGAAGTGAATCACATTGTTTAGTTACAGTCCTTTTCAACCGTAGACAGAGATTTTCAACTATCAATTTTTGCTTCGTTAAGTATGAATGAATGAATATGCTTTATTGTGTTTTAAAAGACACAGTTAACAGAAATAAATTTTGTAAGTAAGTAAGATAAACAATTTTATTGGATTTCTAATTTAGGTAATTATCTGTTATATAACTATCTACCAGAAGTACAGGTGTGCTCATCATAACAATAAATTGATTTCTTATACTAACCTCCATCCTGGATACGGTCAATAAATCAAAAGTAAGTATATAAAATAAAAAATGTTTTGCATGAGTGATTAAGATTCACCAATCTATATTAGCTTTAGTCAAATTAAGAATATATATATATCGAGGTCATTATACACTTGATAGTGTGTGGCTATCATCACGAATAAAGGCCAACAACAGAAATTAGAGAAATAAGTGGTATTCTTTTTCCATGGTAGAGGTCTCAAATCCCACCAGCATAAATTTAGCAAATAAATTTCCCGTTATTTACTCTGGACTAAGTGCCTGGACAAAGTCCCTAAAGTTACCTATTGTATAGATATATGACCCACAGCAGAAGCGGATGTTGTCTATGTTTATAGCTTAAAGCTTAGCTCTTGCTTAAACATAGACAATATGTGTGTTTTGCTGCCGTTTGTAAATACAGTATTTAAACTACTCAAATGAATTAGATGAAAATTAATGAGGCTAATATGAAAACATGTAATCTTAAAAAATATTTCGTGCAAAATTGCTCTAACAAGCTGTAAACATTTATATTTAAAAAATGAATATGAAAAATTATTCATTTTTTAAATATAAACAGATAAAGTACTATGCTAAATCTGGTAGAGTATTTACGTTTTATATAAACTTGGTTATTTCTGTCTAAACGATAACATCAATTCTATTTTTTTTATATTAATTAAACGTAAATTTACTAATATTACTAATAAAAAATAAACGGTAATATTTAGTGAAGTTAAACTTTAGCTAGGTGGTCACTGAATTTTAAGTAGTGGGGGGAACACGGGGGGGGGGTAGAAGTTCTTCTCCCTTTTGCAACCCCCAAGTCCAAGAGACATGTACTTCTTGAGATATGATTTTTTGGTTTGGTCTGGCAGTCTATTTTGCCACTCGCCAGCCGCAGCCTCGGCACGCTCGCTGCGCTCCCTCGGCTCGTACGTTTTAGTTTAAAGCCTAACCTAACCTAATATAAGACCTTTCTAGTCATTGGTCACGACTTTCGACTATAGCCACAAGTCAAGAGAGCGTGCCATGGCGGCGTTCAGCGAGCGTCACAACTGATTGGTAACCATCGTCGCAATATATAAGCCAAAAACTATTTTCGTATTTTAAACTCAATAAACTAATTCAAAACTTGTTTATTCAACACAAAAAAAGTTTTAGTAATATAAAGCGTAAGTGTATTCCTAAACACAAATCACACTTTTTTATCAACAAAAGTGTGATTGTACTACATAACCTTATTTATGTGGCGTATTTTTGTTTTTCCCATTATTCATTCAAAACTTGTTGATGGGCCCTAAAAACATGTGTCCTGCCGAAAATAACAAGTCTAGTGGCTATATAAAGGGCGTATGTAACTCCATAAACTCAAATTACCGTTAGTCTCATGCCACTCTAGGTCAAAGCACACCCTTTACTAATAAGCGTGGACTATAAGGAATAAAATATATAGACACTTTAACTGAACAAAATCTGAGGAAAGTATATACGAGTATATGTTTGAACCATAGCTTGGAGTAAATTTTATCATATTGAGTATTATGATAAACGGTATACCGAGAGAAAACTTCAAAAGGAACGCAAGTTATCCAACAAGCTCAAGTAAAGTCAAATCAACATGAGTACGTGTCAACCTCACATAAAGTATACGAAGTATGCAATATAAACACAGGATACGTTCGTTTCTGCTGCTGACAAGCACTTTCTGCCAAAATGTTCTTTCATTTCCCCTGAAAATTCATTCGATTTCGCACTGTATTCATCTACATTTTCCGCGGGGCTCTCTACGTTTGATCATTTTATTTCTTGGTGCCGTAATTGTCTGTTTTAAAAGTTTTCACAGTCAAGTACTCCAGTAGCTTGGAATCTTATCTTGTAAAAGATTTAGTGAGATATCGGTATTTTTACTCTAGTTAATGTTATTACATGTATGTCCTGTTTGAAAACAAATTAGAAATATAACAGACTAACGTTTCCACATTTGTTATAAGCAAAATTCAGGGTGCATTATGCACAAAATATACAAAAATTATAACTAGGTACCTTAAAATATCTGCCAAGATATATTGTATATATTTCATATTGATTTTTACAACAATAACTAGATTCAATGCCAGACTTCATTCATTATCAATCAAACGACACCTGTTACTTAAGTTGTACGTCACTCAACTATTTTTCTCGATGCATACAGTAAAAAATAATTAGCAGTTAATATTTTATTGTTTCGCGAAATAACAAATTCGGGTATCGCTTTCAATTGGTTCAAGAACAACAGCGCACGTGCGCGACTCTATCTCCGCCGGGTAGAGGTTAAAATACAACAGTTTGGCCCCGGAGAACGACTGCTTTGTAATTCATTCATTTTTGTGTCGTAAATACTGCCAGCCAGAAGTCCTTAGCCCTCGGAAAATCGTTACCGACGGCCAAGAATCCCCATGCAGCATAGAAACACACGCAACGCACCCACTTACACATGGATTCACGGTCGCGGCTTCTTCACATCGCGCCACAATCGCCGATCCCCGGGAGCGTGGTCACTGAGCTACGACTGGGGACACATGCACTGGCGGTATCACCGGCACGGGCACTCGGCGCGATCGGCTCGGGCCCCGGGCGCGCCGTCACCTGGCACCTGGCACCTGGGCTAGCACGAGGGCGTGTTCGGCGGCGCAGCGCGGCGGTGGCGGTCGCGGTCGCAGAACACGGCTCAGGTGACGCACGGCCACGGCACGGACGCAACGCGGTGCGGTGCGGTGCGGGACGAGCGCTCGCACGGGCCAGCGCCGACACACGACAGCCTCCGTCGCAATGACGAAGCGGCCGGGTACGCGCGCGCGCCCTGCGACGCAGCCTCCCGAATCTCCCCGACTCTCCGCGAGGGAATACGATGCAGAGGTGAACAAACTCGGCTCGCATCTCCTTCTAACACAGATGAGGTTAAAAAGGATTTAGAATTTCTCCTAGCATTTTACGGTTCGATCGTCTTTTCCTTTTCGTAGTACACTTGGCAATTTATATACATGCATAATCGTAGTTTTGAACTTGTCTAGGCGGCATAAGTGAGTATCATTGTAACAATAGAGGCCACGTGCGTTAGGGTATCCGACTACGGTACCGCGTGACGTCTAACCAAACGGTGCTTACGTTACATTGAGCTCATTAACTTAATTATTCATTTGCCCATCTCACTATACAAGGCGAAGTATTTCTGCAAATAAATTCAATAAAATCTAAATTCCATTTTAAATCTTTGACAAAAAACAAATAATATAAAATGTATTTTAGAATAACTTGTTATTTCCTTTTTATTAAATTCATAATTTTCTAGTTACGAAGACAGCAAAAGGCTAGATTCATTTAAAATGACTTCTTTACGTATCTGCAGCCATTAATTACATACATACAGCCGGACGTACATAAAAACATGGCACTGTTTCAAAAAACACTGCATTTTTATTTGTACTTTTTCATGCCCTAAAACAAGGGAAGGGATTCTTCTTCCATGCCTAAAATATCATTTTATTTTGTACATTTGCGAAATTACGACTTTGCCCGGTGCTGCAAATACGTTGTTTAAAATTTCAAAAGTTGACATAAAATTAAAAATTGATCTAAGTATTCGTATTCGTATTTGGAATTGTAAATAATTCGCGTAAGTTTCGTAAGCAATGTTATAATGGAGATTTTTATTTAATAATAGCATTTGCCGGTGACTTTAGCAATCTAGCGAATTGTATTCGAATAAATAATTCGATATAAGTTGTTAAACGAGTATTGATTTTAATTTTGAAGTAACGTATTTATTGTTGGTTTTATTAAAATTTATTTATTTGTTTACGAATTAAATATTACATAAGTAGAATTAGTATTATTAATTATTATTATTTATTATTTTATTAACAAAATTGGGTCGTTTTGTTCTCACGCCAAAAGGAAGGTTTGCACTGAAAATCAGCGTTGTGTCGGACAGCAATATGCTGAGTGCAAACCTTGTTCGCTGCAATTGCGGCGTACAAATTCTCAAAATGCTCTGTGTATAAAAATGTATAAGGAATGTAATTACGTCGCTATTCGCGCAGATAAACTTTTTCTTTTCTTTTCTTTTTTACTTTGTCCACATTGGACAGGTAGCAAATTTTGCTAAATATAAAATCAAAGGTTATTTTTCAGCAGGGTAATATGGATTTTTTATTATGAAAATACATGAATCCTGGAAATTCCCGTCAAAACTCGGGATAAGTAATGTTACTCAAGGCATACTGAACTACAATTGGACCTAGTTATGTAAAATGGAACCAACCCACATACTGACAGTTTCAAGAAAAAGCAGTTTTTATTAAAATTTTGCAACAAAAATATTTAGAATATTGTATATTCTACATTTTTTTTTCATAACATAGATACATTTTTTTGTATGCAAAATTTTAATAAAAACGGCTTTTTCTCAAACCTGTCAGTATGTGGGTTGGTTCCATTTTGCTTAACTAGGTCCAATTATTTTCTTAGAATTTAACAACCAATGAAAATTTAGTATCAGAATAAAAATAATTAACTTGATTGGCTCCTTTAAGCCTCTCCCATATGTATATATTATACAAAGAGTTTCTGTTTCTTTGCCCGCTTTATTAACAGGCCGATGACTGTATGGTGTTTAATTTGCATTATTCATTTATTATGTTTTTTTCATTTATCCTTTTCTTTGTAAAATGTCTTTCTTTCTTTCCTTAAAATAACTTTGTTTGTGTTTGTATAAAAAAAACAGTTTTAATGCCTAAAAAACACGCACAATATCTTCATTTCATTATCTAATGTATTTCTTGACATCCGATTACTGCTAATGCTACAACTTTGAACTACCGAAACCTTCGTATCCATCTCCAACATCAATCAAACACTACAGTTCGTCCCCGCCGCTTAGCGCGCATTAATATAGTTTCCTTTATTTCAAAAAATCATAAATAGCGTGAATTTATGGTCACTTCGCGACCTTATAGATCCACTTTTGCTAAATTATATCAAAACTTATTAAAACCCAAAGTAAAATTAAACTCACCATATAATTATATATACTATATGTTAGACTTTCTTAGCCAAGAGGTGTTGTACTTATGAACACATCTTCCTCCTGAGGACACGTATATAAATTGCGAAAACGAAAAAGTCATGGAATTCTATTATCCTAACAGTACCAATTGATGTAGAACTCAATATTTAAGCACCCCTGTGCTCAATTTACGGTACTCCAATTCCCAATATAGCGTCGCTTTAACTATGGTAGCATTCAATCCTCTGTACGAATAATATATGTATAAAAATATATAAATATATTTAACTTTATGTTTATACTAAAGTGTAAACCTACCTTACTAGAACTTTTCATTCGCCTTATTTACATGCACAATTCTTATATCACCTACGTAGCAAGGGACGCTTGTTCGTAGTAGAAATACTACGCAATCCGCGTAGCAGTGCTACGAACTATAGATGTCCTAAACTTTTTGCCGCCGTGCGTCGTTAACTGATGTGGCAAGCTCACAAAAAGTCAATGTTTCAGTTCCATTTAACGTTGATTAGCTTTTGAGATATGGGGTATTTTGAATTAAATGGTTTTTAGTGTTTCATATTGTGACAAAATAAGTACACATTTGTCGCCTCTACGGAGCCGTTCCATAAGCGTAGTCCAACACATACTGAGCCGATTTTAGGATTACCTAATAGTTGACAGAGAGGGCAAAATGCCCCTGGCCTCCGATCCGCGAGGCCTTAAGTACAGAAAGAACCTAACATTTATTACAAAGTTTAGTTAAAAATATTTTTTTATATATTTTCTTTGGTAAGAACTTACTTAAGAACATGTACTAATAATATTATACATACAGATTACATTATCAAAGCTTATTATTAAGGAATCCGGATTGTGGTATGCAATATTGTACTCGTAATAAAATATGTGTTCTTAAATTAATGAATGTGTGTTCATTCTAGTTTTGAAAAATAAGCAAAGACAAGTGAGATGTAACTCCAGCAAATAAAACAAAGAAAATGTTTCTATTCGAATAGAAGCGGCACGCGGACAACGTAGGCAACTAAAGAAACACATATACCGCGGCTCGACGCGGACCGGAGACTGTTTTGGGGTGCCCGGGCGACAATCTACATAAGACAACCTCCGCACCCCGCAAAACCAATCACATTTATTTAAAATATAAATTAAACATTAAATAAATATTATATTGCGTCGCTAACATAAGACAAAAAATAAAGAAATATGTATATACAAATGTACATATTGGGAATTACAAACATGTAATCTGCACACTTGACATGGAGTTTCAAACAGAAAGTCTATGTAATACTCTTTCTTCTGCTTATATTTCCGCACTTTATATCAAAAACTCGGTCTCTAGTCAACGGAGAAACATAACTTGTAGCTGTCAATTCCTTAATTTTCCGAACATTTTAAAGCAATATATAATAAGGCTACCGCTTATCCGAATTACTGCGATCACCGGTTTAGCGGGGGTGGGGTCCGAATTAACAAAGCCCTGCTATATTTGCCACGGACCTCAGATGATATAGTTACGAGTACGCCACTACTCAGGGGGTCAATTCTGCTATTTCAATATTTTGGCGTTGTAAAGACATTCGAAGTACGATTCCATTGCTTTAGTGTCAAACATTCGTATTTTACTAATTCCACAAATCTCAATATCGTCGCGGCAAATAATAGTAAAAAAAAATGGTATTACTTTTAGCAGACATGGCGTTATCCGTAATGAATATTGAAAAGCCACCCAAAATTTTAAACATATTTTTGCGATTTTTCACTTATCCATATTAATATTATAAATGCTAAAGTAACTCTGTCTGTCTGTTTGTTCCGTTTTCATGGAAAACTACTGGACCGCTTTGGTTGAAACTCAGCATATATATATATATATATTCGATGCCAAGGATGAACGTAGGATACTTTTTATCCTGACAAATGGGCCACTGGGCCCACTGGATCGACTGGGTCCACTGGGTCCGCTTGGTCCACTGGGTCTATCTTATCTCTTTGTCATTTTTGTCAAGTTTTGTTATTTCTGTAGTTTACATATAGACGGGAGATGGTATAGTTTGCCATATAAAATGAATCTTCCGAGGGCAAATACATAAAAATTTAATACAATGTAACCTGTACTGCCTGGTCTTTAAATAAGAGATACGCAAGAGGTTGACCCGCGGCGCAACCGCGGGGTAAACTATATATTTATGAAGATAGAGTTGCATACAACAGGTACGCAACTGGAATTGGCAGAATACCGAAATCAGGCAAATCTACGATTGAGACTATAGTGTCCAGCGATTTTTACAAGATAGTAATAATAGAATTGTACCCCCGATGTCTGCATAAGTCACATTCATTTTTCTCACGAGCACAGTTATGTAGTGAAATAAAGAAATCGCCATACATGTAACTAGGGATTGAAAAAAATTGTTTTCATTGTACATTGTCTTGGATATTGTGAGTGAAAACTTGAAAAAAATAGGCTATATATATTAAAGACTTTTCTGATGAATTCAATAGGTGGAATTCAATAGCTGCCAAAGTCGAGAATTTTTAACGCAAAATTCTGAGAAAAAATTGTATAGTTTTTGAAATATGTGGTATTTTCGATTAAATGCTTTCTTCTTTCCGTAGCCAAATACAAAAAACAGTCGATATTGATAGCACTACGGAACCTTACCTAATTTATTAATATACTGCTATTTGCTTCAGAAGGAACTATAAAAGAACTTAATCGTCGATATAAAGGCAGGTAAGTTGCGATAGCTTAATGGCACCCGCGTTTCATTCTAAACATGTGAGTTTGAGCCACAATGCCTGCATCGCTTAGAAGGTTCGTCCCTATTGTTATTAATAAACATACTTACCTTACTTACCTAATTAAAAACGTTATTAGCATGGAAGAAGGAAATGTGAATCTACGACAATAAGGATTTCAGCTAAAAATCCATGAGCTATGTATATAGATAAATATCTTTACTTATATCATGGAAGAAGAATACTACTATTATTATAAAGAAAAAGATTTGTATGTTTAATGAAATAACGCGGAAACTGCTGATCCGATTTCAAAAATCCTTTCACTATTATAGCATGTCACATTATTCCTGACTAATCTATATACATATAATAAAATTGTAGAGGTCAAATTTCTGTACAATCAAAAAAATTTGTAAAAACCGCGTCAGGGGATGTAAGAAGTGAAATAGAACTAATTTAGATTTTTTCAAATTTTTTGTTTTTCTGTTTGTCTGTCTGTTTGTACCGGCTAATCTCCGAAACGGCTGGACCGATTTACATGAAATTTAGTATGGTGATAGCTTGTATCCCTGGTCAACATATAGGATACTTTTGATCCCGAAAAATTAAAGAGTTCCCGTGGGATAGTTAAAAAACCTTTAATTACTTAACAGCTTATAACAGGCTGAATGTAATTTCTATGCAACGTAACATAATAGAAGCGGAGATTTTGACAGGGTGTGGTGTCGGTGAGAGAGTTTTATCTTATATATATTAATATATAAAGCTGATAAGTTTGTTTGCTTGAACGCGGTAATCTCAGGAACTACTGGTCTGATTAGAATTTTTTTTTTCAGTATTATATAGCCCATTTATTGAGGAAGGTTATAGGTTATATATCATCACGCTAAGAGCAATAGGAGCGGAGCACCAATGAAGAATATTTCAAAATCGCAGGGTATTTTTAACTTACTTTTTTTTAAACTATTCCACGCGAACGAAGTCGCGGGCAGCAGCTAGTATAGGCTATATGTATAATGTAGACCAGAGGTGGTAACAATCCCGACGGGCAAGGTGGTAGGGCCACTTGTCTGAGGGTTGTTTTGTCACCTCGTACCTACGGCAGGTCGCCGGCCTCAGGAAACTGTTTTCTTTCTCCGTTCCTGCACAGATAAAGAATACAATTTCCTCCGACCTCACCTATGTTATTAATAATAAGATAGAGCCGAGTCCATTTGGCACGGTTATCTCAATAATAATAAAGATGAATTAATTATGCCTGGGTGAGAGCGAGGGCTGAGACGCAGTGCCGCGGTTTCGGGCTTTCAACAATCAGCATTTCAAATGGATTTGTGGCCAACAACCACAGCTAAAAGCAATACTGAATAATTATTTATAAACTTTGTAGAGCTTAACAATGTTATAAATTTACTAATTGCTACTATTGTTTGCTGCTAGTAGCCGTTATTGTATTAATACATATATCGTCACTTCGAGAACAAATAATACATCTGAAAAAAGTTAGTTTTACAAAAATGTCTTTTATATAGAAATGAGAATAGCCGTTAAAGAGCCAAGGAAACAGATAGCTCGCAAAATTAGTACCTATACTAAACTGGTAGAGCCCAGTCCCGTCGCGTGGTCTTCTTTCACCGGGATGCGTTTCCTGTGGAGAAGATCGAGATCTCCAGAGGTTTCTCATTATCCTGACTTTATCCTTCAGTATTTTTATAATCCCATGCTGCATCAATACGTAGAGGTCTTGCCCCACAGTGATACCAGAGAATATAGCAATTAACGCGTCAAGGACTTACTCGCTTTTCCGTCCAGGCGATGCGCAGGTGCCGGACCCGGTCAATTTATTAGAAATCATGATTCACGATTTAAAGAATATACTCCTTTACGCGAGTTATGACGAGAAGACGGAGATCATGAGCTTTGTCCATTGATCCCGTGATAGTGGCTGAAGACTTCGGGATTACCAGCCTAGTCACGTCTGTCGCAAGCTTGAGGACCGATGGAATAAAGTCCTGAGGTAGAGATTGCGTCTCAATAAAGGTAGCGTAGAACGCCCTCCAGCCTACAGGCTGACGTCCTGCGTAACATCACCAGTTGGCCGACGAAGGCGGAGGATTATGATACATTTTGCAAACTATGGAGGAATCCATATTCAGCAGCGGGCATCAATTGATTCAATCAATAATCCAAAAAGTGGTGGTTGTAAAGTGGAAAACAAAAAAGGTATCAGCAAAAAGAACAAACAAACTATGATCAAAATTTATAAAAACGATTTTAATTTTTTTACATGTAATAATTCTTTTTTTTTGTATTTTATAATATTGAAATAACTTTTTTTACTTTAACATGGATATGAACGTAATAAAAAAAAATGTGTGCGTGTACTAGTGTACACACGTAAGAAGTGAAACTTTTTTACTATGTGCAACTTTTCGTCTCACAATCCATCTATGGAATGGATGGCGTGACGCGTGGCGCGTAACCGAAAAATGTGACGGCAATTTTTTTTATTGGATATCTTAAACCGAATAAGCACTCGTGCACGCGCTTACAGCGGACTTTCAATGTGTCTGGCAAGATGTAAAAACCATTAAAATTGTGTCCGGCTATTGAGGTTACATTTTTTATAGGTCCCCAAGTAACATATATAAAATTTAGGTTTTATACCATAACGAAAGTATAATTATAATTTATGAAAGTTCAGGGTTGTCTGGCAGGGGGTAGCAACTGTCATAAGTGTCCGGCAATAGATGACGAGATTTCTAGTTATTCCGAACAAAATTTAAAAAATTGAGCTTTATACTTTAACGAAAGTAGGATACTATTTTATACACCATTACTACCTGTTACCTACCACAACCCAAACTCCATAGTCGCTGGTCATTCTTATCTGTATAGGGGACATGTACAGAAAAACTTTCAGCTTTTATAAAATAACGGAGGTCTGGTAGGCGTGGGCTCTAGATGCATTAGCACAGTGCTTTTTGGCAATCTTTGCGAGTGAAAGAGAGCGATGATGGTAACAAAACATAGCCATAACGGTAGAATTATTGATAAATATATTAACGTAAAATTTTATTTTTACCGGTGAAATGGCTACAAGTAACGGTAAGTTTTATAACGATATTTATTTTTTACCGTTATCTGAAATTAGCATAAATAACGATACCACATTTTTAGCGGTATTTCAAACGCTGGTTATACCCCATATCTGAAAAACTACTTAAGGGATCTCGTTTAAACCAGCTTTCGTTGAAAGGATTTTTGAAATGTTAACAATTTCAAATTTTTGAAACATTTCTAGGGCATAGTTCAAAAGTTACAAAGTTAACCGTTTTTTACGAATTGAAGCTAATGTGGTAGACATTGACGTAAAAAGACGATTAAGAAATATTGTCATGATTTCTTAAGAGCTCATACATATCGACACCACCTCTTTACCCGTATAAGTATAAGTACACCCGTAATTTAGATATTACGCAGCTATTTACAAGGTGCCATTACGATAAATCGATACACATACCGGCCACCTAATCGCTATTTTTTCCCGATTTTACCACAAAACTATATAGATTACACTATCCTGACAAATTTAATCCATATCCACTAGTTTCTGAGAAATATATAAGAAACACACAGGTGGACGGACATAACGATTTCAGTGTCATATTTTTGCGAAAATAGCTTCAGAACCCTAAAAAGATTGGCTTTGTACAGAATCCACAGATATAAACTGAATAAACCTCTCTTACTAAATAAAACACTATTAGAATACAATAAAGTTCTTTATTTCGATACAACATGATGTAATTAACGATTAAAATCCTTTGCGATTAAACAAAATGTTGAGCTATCACAAATAATACAAAACTTTATACATAAACATGAGGCAAACTATAATCATAATCAACAGTAGTGTCGCAGTCTAAATTAATTACAGCACTTTTATGCTCTAAAGACATTTCAAAGGCATCACCTTCATCAGTTAATTTGTCAAAGAAATAACTTGTATTCACTTTATTCATAGAATTATTAACATCTCTTCTATATTTTAAGTTACTAACACGAGGGCTGCTTTTAGGAGTCGAACAATTATTTTGAAATTCATTCAACAAAATAGACTTTCTCAAACTTTGTTTTCTCGGTGTAGAGTATTTATCAAATACAAGTCTAAAAACATTATTATTTACTTTAACAGTTTCTTTTCTAATCGATTTATCTATAATCCTATCAATTATATCAGATAAATCACTTTGTTCACTATCATCGGTAATCTTATTAAAAATACTTAAATTATTAGCATTTTCTTTATTGTCTTCGTCATTGTGCAATGATAAATTATTGAAACTATGTCTAATAGAATCTAAAGTGTTTTTCATTGATTTCTTACGCTTCTTAGATAAGGAACTTTCTAACGTTTTCTGATTACCCTTTTTAACTTTCTTAATTTTTCTTTTTAACTTATTCACTGAAATACTAACATTATTTTTACTTGAATTAACTTCCGATTTATTTAAAACTTTTACTGAATCGTTTAGTTTATCTGATGGTTTTGTCTCTTTGGGCTTCCTATTATATTTTTTCTTTGGTTTATTTGGTTCTGCATTCTCTTTCTTTCGCCGTCCTTTCTTCACTTTGGGTGGTTTTTTTATTGACTCCTCAAACGCTTCTACTAATTCTGGATAAAACTTCAGCATTAGATCTTGCCGTTCAGTTGATGTCCATGCAACTAATGGGTCTTCATCCTCTAAAACAGAAAAAAACGTGTTTATACAGATACACTTTATGGATTTATTATATTTATGTATCTAACTGTCCCCGGCAATTATTTTCCACAGGAGTTGCACTTCATAATTTATAAACCCTACAAGATATATTGAAATAAAACATACAAAAAATGATACGTAAAACTTAAAACTGCTGTTTTAATTACAGATTAGCACTTCAATTTTATTGGTATAGAAATGAAGAACAACGTGTGATTATAAAATCGTTTGCTAGTCTGTCTGCTTGTAAAGTACGACTATGTGTAGATGTGTGTATCTAACTAAACTCACTTTTACATCTATTATTAATACAGGTGGATAATACTATACCTTCAAACTGATCGTCGGGTATGAGTGCTTCATACTGACCATCTATATCACGCCACACCACTTCATAGCTTGGTACTCCTACACAACAATATGGATAGATAAATAACACTATATTGCTCACAAAAATACACACATATGAGAACTTACAATGAGTGGTCAAATTCATACATGACACTGCTATAATGGATCGGCGAAGAGAGATGCATGATAGTAGAGGTGGCGAAAGAGCAACAGAATAACTTACTAGAAACGTGAAGAGAATATTTAACACTACAATAAGTTCTAAATTATTTTACATAAAAAGAAAATGTGTTTATAAAACCTTGGTATAATTATTATTATAACATGCAAAATATCATTATAGATATAATAGTTCTTATTTAAATAATAATCAATAACCTATTTGAGTCTTTAGAATTTACGTCATAAAGCAGTACCTACATCCATACAAATTCAAGAATGCTATGACGTACTGTATGATAAAAAACCGTATCTGACTTGTCTAACTAGTACCATAAACGTTCTTGCCGCTCTCAAACTTTCTTTCACCCCAATGTCGTAATCGCCCGTCGATTGCGGAACTGTCACGTATAACAACAGACAGTCTTATCATAAAATTATTTCGTCCAGTAAAATCTAACTTACTATAATAGGTGATCTAGCGATGAAGATAGATAAGTAGATATTTCTTTAGTGTACACCATTAGATGTACGCAATAAATTCCACAACAGAGCATGCAATCAGCATTCAAACATTCAAATGACGTAGTCATTGATATGAGAAAATTCTGCTATATCTTTGATGACAAGAATAGAAAAAAAAGATAGTAAAATATAATGTGACACAAACAATCACGAACCTCTAGGATTCCTCTTTTTCTTTATCGTAGTCGGTTTAATTGTTCTAAATGGAACACCATCGTGTAAATGCCACTTTGTAAGTAACGGCAAAAATTTCTCCACACAATATCTCTCCGACCAGTCCAACTTGTATGACATTAATTTCTACAAATATATATTAACATAAAAATCACAGAGACAAACTTATTGAACTATAAATTAAAAAAAGTTTAATAAAAATCTTACAACAAACCGAACAAGACTCGGTGTAGGCATTCCTAAACTGTTCAAGTCTATGTTCTCGTTGTTTGAGTTTAAGAATTCTTTCATTATTTTTGGTTCAGGGAAACGCATACCACAGGACAGCGCCCTATTGCGAAGCGACAACTCTCTTTTCACTTCAGTTACTTTGGTCCTGAAATAATTAAAGTCACGTATTACAGCTTGCAAGTTAAATGAAAACAAGTGGCCGCGTGCGAGTCGAATTCACGCACGGACGGGTTCCTCTACGAAATATATCGGCCTATTAATGTCCCAATACTGGGCTCAAGCCTCCTTGTTGTTAGATGAAGGCATGGTTTACTCGGCACGCTTTGCAGAAGGGGAAAGACTAATTTATTACTATCACGTCAATATTACCGGACACTATCGCCTCAATAATAGATTTGCCTGATATTATAGGTATTCTCTTAATGTCATTGGACGAGCACGCCAATTCCACATTTATAAAATTTTATAAATTAAAATATTTAAAAGGGAAAACTAGACTAGATTAAAAATTTTAGTTGTTTTTCAATAATCATTTCTGCTAGGGGTGATAGCATTTTTTTTTAATATTATTCTGCTGCGACGATATCGAGAACATATAGTGGATTTAGTAGAATAGGAATTTTTGACACTATCGCAATGGAATCGTACTTTAAATATAGCAACACCAAGACATTGAAATAGCAGCGTTGGGGCCCCTGGAACCTAGTCATTAATGCCGGAATACAAGCCAAGGGTATTATGGCAACATACTCCGAACCAGGAGTGGAAAACTGCTCTGCACCCTCGCTGTAGGTGATTTGTTTTCTGTTAAGAGAGTTATGACTGGCCCCCTGCATCTGGAATTAGTATTCTCTCTGTTCATGCAAGGACAAAAATTAAATAATATCATACTTGTGTCCATTATCTTGGCAGCCACTGTGTGTGCCGCAACTCGGGCAGCCTTTCTTAAGATGACTGCGACCAGAGTGCCCGCAGCGATCGCAGCGCCCTGGGATGGACACCCAACGTGTTTGCTTCTCATAATGATCGGGATCTGATACCCACGATAACAACCTACAAGGGAGAAGAATACATAGGAACGACAATAGTCCAGTAAAAAAATGTGTATGTCAGCTATGACGCACGGCTGGAGTTGACTCCTTAAGTAGTACGATTGTCTTTGAATAAACACTGACATATATTATTTTAGATCTTATTTCATTGCATTAAAATTCGAAATTTTATAATAAAAGTAACTTAAAATACTATTAAGTTAATGCCTGTATTATTTAACTCCTTATAAAATTTCCATACAGTAAACATAAATGTAAGTCGTAATACAAACTTGCTACATACTCCGTACCACCAACCTTCCCAGCGTCTATTCTAGTTTTTATATTTAAAGTCTCAGCTACACATCCAATCAACGTCTTATTATTTAAAAAGTATTTTTTAAACTTAAATTAGTCATCAATTAAAACTATTAATAAGTTCTTTTCAATTTCATAAATTTAGTTTTAATACTCCATTTAATTATATTATAGAAATAGGTATATACCATAATATTTTCAAGATTATTATGAAATATGGTGAATAACTAATTTTTTATTACATGGGTTAACATAGATTACGCTATTTTTTATCTCCCGCATAAAACATTTTTTCGGGATAAACATATCGAGGGTTTCATAACAAATGGGCGTACAGACAATAGTGCAGTTTTACGCAAGGGACAAAATTGAGAATAAAACAAAAGTAGTTGATTGTATAAGGCTGAAAATAGCTGCTTAAAATAGCCAACTTTTGTGGTACAACTTGCATACCGGCAAAACTTTCTAGATTATAATATGCATAGATTTTAGTAAACAATAAAAAAATCGCATTTTCGCCTATACGCCTATATGTTATGAAGCCCTCGATATGTACATTAAAAGTAAACGCGAAGCAAGCCATATAAATCGTTACATAGATAACCCTTTATTGCTCACCAAAGTAAACATTGTTATGAATCATAGTCATGACATTTGAAATACGACGTCGAAGTTTCGACGGGTGCAAAGTAAATAAAGTTATCTACAAAATGATGATTTTTAGTTTGTACAATCGTTTTAATAAAACAGTTCTTTACAATATGACATTATTTGTTTTGCATTATTTCAATAAATTTTCAAACGTAAAAAAGCCAGCATAATGACATACGTAATGTTCTTTCAAATACTACAAAGTTAATACGACCATGTTTCGCTCTCCTGTAAAGTAGTTATTTTGCAGATATCTCTTTTTACTTTGCACCCGTCGGTTTACAGAAGTGAAGAAAATAGAACGTAAGTACATGCATAATAAAAAAAATGTGTGAAGTTCACACGCAGTAGAAGTAAAACTTCAGAGAATATATAATAAACTACTTTTAAAGGTTTTAAGCGCGGTAATTTATTTTATTATTCCAACGTTTCGGCCACTTTTCAGAATAAACTTCTTTCAATTTTTCAGTTTTAGTCTAAAAAATGACATAAGAGGCTTATGATAACTAAAATAGGAAACAAATACTTTAGTTTTAATTTAATTTATGAACTTCAAAATATTTCCAACTCTACCTTTATGAGAATAGTGTTTAAGTTATTAAATATCTCTTTTTAGTGTCGGGTTTTTTCGCTTCATCGAGTTTCAATTCACAATGATTCTAAAGAAGTTTCACAAATTTCAAAAATTATACAAAGTCATAGATACCGCGGAATTACTTCGTTATCTGCAACTGTATGCAGAAATGCCACAACAGTATTGATAGACGTCCCACAAGCACCTGACCCATAATCGCAGCCGCACAACATAGCTAGAGCAACCATCTTATTTCTGCCAAATCCTAAAAGTGTAATATTTGCATGATAATGATTCTGATGCAAAATGTAAGAAGTCTACAATAGCGTATAGGTTTTTAAGGGTGACAAAAAGCGCGAATGTATTAAAATTGTCTTAGAGAACATTCTCGCAAGATTATAGAGACAAGCACGCTGAACGGGCTTTCGCATTGTAGGAGATGCTATATATCATACTTCTATGTCTAGTAGTTAACTGGTTAAAGCTGAGTCTCATTCAAATGATGTGGAGTCAACTCCTGGCAAGGTAGCATACATACATCACTTAGGCCGTTCATCTGACCTAATGTGTATATTGTTACAATTAGCATGTGCTGACGATGAATGAACCAATGTGTGAAACAGGTCAATCCTTAGACAATCCTGGCGGGTATACTGTCTGAACTCCTAAAAATAAGAACTTGAGCCCATCTTTATGGGCTGATATTATTTTACTATATCTCTTTGTTCAGGCTCTAGGATTTTAATTGTAAAAACAATAATAATAAATAATCTTCTAACAATAAATGACACCCTGTAGTGATGACTTTTGGGCCAAAGAAATGTAATAAGTTGAGCTATGGCCTAAACAAGTTTTTATTACAAATTGGAGAACATCAGCCCTAAATTGTTTATGGAAGACGAGAAATCTTAAAAATTAGGTCACACAAAAACATTTACATCACACTATTCGTTCATTCAAAGTAACTAAGCCCACTACAAATATAAAAAATTCAAAATAATAAATATAAAAGCCTTTCATAATCTGGTCTTAAGGAGCTGTCAAAAATAACCAATATCGAGATGTAGTATAAGAATGTATTTAAATGTACATCAACCATGTATCATCTCCCAAATTCATTTCACAAATTAAAGATAATATTCATACCGTTAGTATCATACATGACTTTGGCGTCATAGCAATCCACAGAGCCTTGAATCGCGCCTCCACCAGCTGAACTTGATACACTAAAGTTACGATAAACTCTGCGAGCGCCATATGCAAAGCAATCTGAATCTTGAGACACAACTGCATCTACCAGCTGTTAAACAAACTGTTACATTTAGGACCTATTATTCAATCACCAGGTAAAAGTTATTCATAAGAATAAAATACAACATGGAAAAATTAAAAAACTAAAAAGTATAAAATAACTTATATCTAAAGCTATTATTATTAATACTAGCTGACCCGGCGAACTTCGTACCGCCATATTTTCTGAATTCCTAAAAGACTTTGTTTCATGACACAAAAACAAAATCACCAAAGTCGGTCCAGCTGATTAGGAGGGTTCCAATTGTGGATTTAAACCATCCCGGGACCCACTCAAACACACACACAATATTTCATCAAAATCGGTAAAGTCGTTCTCAAGTTATGCGCCTACCAACACATTTTGCGATTCGTTTTTATATATAAGATTAGCTTCTGCCCGTGACTTCGTACGCGTGGAAAGGAAGTTAAAAAACACCCGCGATTTTGAAACATTCTTCCTTGGTGCTCCGCTCCTATTGCTCTTAGCGTGATGGTTTATAGCCTGTAACCTTCATCAATAAATGGGCTATCTAACACTGAAAAAATTTTCAAATCAGACCAGTAGTTCCTGAGATTAGCGCGTTCAAGCAAACAAACAAAGAAACAAACTTATCAGCTTTATATATTAAAGATAAAACTCTCTCACTGACACCACACCCTGTCAAATTATCCGCTTCTATTATGTTACGTTGCAGAGAAATTACTTTTAGTCTGTTATAAGCTGTTTAAGTAATTAAAGCTTTTTAACTATCCCACGGGAACTATTTAATTTTTCGGGATCAAAAGTATCCTATATGTTGACCAGGGATATAAGCTATCACCATACAAAATTTCATGTAAATCGGTCGAGTCGTTTCTGAGATTAGCCGGTACAAACAGACAGACAAACAGACAAAAAGAGAAACAAAAAATTAAAAAAAAAAACTAAATTAGTTCTATTTCACTTCTTACGTCCCCCTGACTCGGTTTTTAGCATTTTTTTTTAATTGTACAGAAATTCGACCTCTACAATTTTAGTATAAGTATAGATATATTATTAAACATCTTAAAGTCGGTGCTTAGTAATTTTCATAAAAAATAAAAACTTCGTTTAAAAAAACCGACTTCAAAAACTAAAAAACTAAAATGTATAAAATAACTTATTTCTAAAGCTATTATTATTAATATATATTATCTAAAACATCTTAAAGTCGGTGCTTAGTAATTTTCAAAATATAGTAATTTTTATGTTTTATTTTGCACCGACTTCATATACATATGGAACGGAGTGAAAATTATTTCCATGAAACATGTTCATAAAATGAAAACTACTGGGCCAAACTATGTAAAATTTTTAGGGGACCAATTCAAAGCGCTTTTTAAGATATTACACACCCCACGTTTTTTTACAACAATGTATTATTATTATTTTTACACTGTACTTAATCAAATTGATTAATTATTTCTTTTTTGCACTCCACGGTTAGACCCCATTCATCAGAAACCAAATTTATTAAATTTTATTTTCTGTTTTTTAGTTGGATTTTTTATGAAAGCGTGTTTTTTTAGTTTTTTTATATTATTTATTTATCATTTTTTACTTGATTTTTTTAAATGTTTTTAAATACAAGCTTTTGAGATCCTGCATATCATGTAGCAGCAGAGTGCTACCCAAGACAAGTAAAACGAGCCCAAACACGACGGGTCTATCTTGTTTAGTACAGGAGTTCCTATGGCCACCTTCCCACTCCATCATCAGATCAGCTCCATGGTACTATATTATTACATTGTCATCGACCTTTGACAGGTGTGCAGTTTGAATTAAATCTGACCGTTCAAAGTAGGACAAAATCGAGCTCAAAGGGGTCGGTTACAAACATAAATACATACATACATACAGGTAAAGCTAATAAAAGCGTGTTAAAAAAAAGATTCCGACGAATTGAGAACCTCCTCTTTTTTTTGAAGTTGGTTAAAAAATGATAGTTACATGAATAACACAGTTAAATTGTTTCATTTTTAATTTAGTCAGGTAATAATTTATTTGACTGATATTTATTTGATGATTGAAAGATCAGTTCTTAGACAAGAAAGAAGAATACCTAGGGCGTTAAGATGGCCACTTTTGAAAAATTGAATTGAGAAATTTTCAATACAATTAATTAACAATAACAAATTATATAATGTGCTTTTATGGCGATTTCACTTGTTTAGCCTATTGCGACTTTTAGAATGCATGTGTTATTTTTCATAATTTAAATTTATATGTAATATCATTTTTTTGTTTTGTTCATATCAATTATCAATTATAAGAAAATTTTCAAATGGCAAGTGAATATACTACTAGAAGTGAATTATTGTATTCAGATTTTGCTTTATTAGATTAAAACCCGTAACATAGCCATTAAAAATGTCAATTTGTTAACAAATATGGTTCAGTGTTTAAGAGCTATGTGTTATAAGAGCCTTATTATGAAATAAATCCAAAAAACTTCAAAATGCTTTGTGGTTGTTAAAATGTCACAATGCTAGAACACTATTTTGAGCAATTATTCACTCAGTAATCAGATTATGTACGTAAACATACTCAAAATATAATTTAATGGCAACACACCTGAACTAATCAATAAGGAATATATACAATAATGTATGGTTTAATTCTATTCAATTTCTCCTTTCTGTAATAAATTTAATAATCCATTGAAATCTTACAATTTAAGGACCGAATATTGCATTTTTTAGAGGACGCATTTTTATTTTTGGGACATGTATGTGTGGGGGTCAATAGAAGCTTAACCTCAAGTTTGTGGGGTCGCCACCCTTGTCCCCCGGTCGCCATCTTGGAAAAAGTGGTGAAAACACTTTTTTCGCGATATCTCGGAAACTATGCGTCTTACAAAAAATTTGTGAAGTCATAATTTGTAGCAAATTGTTTTGCCTACAAATATGTTTCTATAACTTTTTGCCCTAAATTAAAAATTAAAGAAGTTATAAGCAAAAAAGTGAGATTTTTTTTATTCATTCCTAACTCTTTTCTTTACCATAGAACTTACCAAATTTAACTTATCGAATGTTAAGCAGGTAGAAGAAGTCCCCCGTTTTCCCCGCCACCTATGAGGTAGAGTCCGTAGGCGCGTTTTTTTTACGTGGTATCCCCAGTAGGCCTACTCCACGGACATCTTGCTTATAAGGTAATCCTCGACATCATAATATTTTTAATCACTTGTTGGCTAGCTACTCTAATCGACTTTTCTTCGATAGTCCAGGCTGTGGCTCAGAATCTAAATCAACGTCAAATGTGAAAGTTTGAGGAATGACAGGAGTTAATATTGGAGTCATAGTTGGAAGTTCATCTTCAAATTCATTTTCTTCCATTAACTTTGATATCTCCATAATGTTGCTGCATGTTTCGCCAGAACATACATAAAAAAACGCTCCTACGGACTCTACCTCATAGGTGGCGGGGAAAACGGGGGACCTTTTCTACCTGCTTAACATTCGATAAGTTAAATTTGGTAAGTTCTATGGTAAAGAAAAGAGTTAGGAATTAATACAAAATTTCTCACTTTTTTGCTCATAACTTCTTTAATTTTTAATTTAGGGCAAAAAGTTATATAAACATATTTGTAGGCAAAACAATTTGCTACAAATTATGACTTCACAAATTTTTTGTAAGACGCATAGTTTCCGAGATATCGAGAAAAGTGTTTTCACCACTTTTTCCAAGATGGCGGCCGGGGGACAAGGGTGGCGACCCCACAAACTAGAGGTTAAGCTTCTATTGACCCCCACACATGTCCCAAAAATAAAATTGCATCCTCTAAGAAATGCAAAGCTCATGTAAAATTTCAATGGACTATAAAGCACAAACTGCTTATTTCAAGAACATTTTAATATTTCTTACTACAAAGAATACAAGCACCTTGAGCGTTGAGTAGTGCACATGTAGCTTCAGCTTCCCCAGTTCCTTTTATGCACCTTACACCCATGCATTTCAAGAGTGACTCACACTGAAAAATTAAATTATTTATTAAGAGCAAGAATAAATAGTGTGGAAAATAATAAAAGTAATATTGAACTGCGTACTGGCTCAGTGAGTAAAGCCCCGGCTTCTCTTTCAAATGTAGTTTATAAAATCTGCTGAAGACAGCTTAAAACTGTTTTTCAGGCTAATGTGCATATTATTATGATTGTCACATCCATCACATCTATGTGTAGTGACCTATAACTGTAAGCGGCAGCATTATATACTAACATTAAAGAAACCAGTTTGAGAACACAAGCATATTGAAACTATTAATGAGTGAACCATTTGCTCCCATAAATTGGGAAGACTGTGTCTAGCAGTGGGATAGTTATGAAAATAAATTTGAATAGAATATGCACACAATAAACATCTAAATTACTAAGTTACATTGTTGCCAATATTCTGTACCAATAGCCATTTAAAGTTTAATTATTATCGACTAAAACTAAGGCCACCACATTGTTTATGTAAGGCATTAAAGTAAAACCCCGCCTAATGCGATCCCACATAGTACAAATTCATTATAAGACAATTTATAAAATTGCATCAATTTACCGCAATTTACACAGATTCTTTAGTTAATCCATTAGCTCACTTCATGGCATTGCATTGCACATGGCATTATAAAAATATTGATTTATGATTAGGTGTCACATAAATAATAGTTTTCACTTCAATTTTCGTACTTATTTTGCAATTACAGACAGTTTAATTAAATTTATTCATTAATATAGATATATATTTTTATAAATTTCAACACAAAATATACCTCTTTCAAAACCCCTCCAAATCTCCTTCTTGCAACATCAGGTTTTTTATTTGTTATTTCGGTCCTAGGTGCTGTACCAGAAAACTGTATGGCATTACGAGCTGCCATAACATCTCTTTTCAGTTCAGGAGCATCTCCTTCTAAGACAAACACTGGATTTACATCTGCCAGAAGCAAGTAAACAGTTCTAAAAAAGAGGTTTCTGAAATTTCAAGCATATTTATTTACAAATGTACTTTGTATATAAAGTGTAGAAAACAAGTACTGGGAATGACAAACACCTGTAAAAAGGTATCTCTCAAAATATTCCTGAATCCTATGCATCTACTGTAATTCAAAGAACACCGAAAGTCATTCTTCTTCATCTAAAAAGTCTTTATTTAACCACTAGAAATGTGTTCTGGTAGACTTGGCAGAAACAATAATTATTTTCCTTCCATTCTATTTATTTGCTAATAGCTTAATTGAGCAATTTTCTATATCTTTTTTTTTATAGATACCTATATGATCTTATTTTTAGCTTCTATAGACTCATCTCAAGTGGGACTAACAATAAAAAACGATTTTACCTCAAGTATAATTTTGGCTGTATGTGATAATCTGTAACATTTTGACTATCGCAAACCCATCCAGACAAGTCTACTGCAACTGTTTCTCCTCTAATCTATGAGAAAAATATATAAATTAGGTACATTATTAGATTCTTAACAGGAAATTGAGTAACTGAAAAACTTAAAATAAAACCTCATGCAATGCTTTCTTTTCACTATATGGCGTTAATACAGTCCATAAGCCTTTTATACCCATTTCACTGGCACTTTTTTGTAGGCAATGATTCAATGATTATATATTAAATGAGATAAAGCTTTTTTTTGCAATCAATAACGTAACGAAGGAATATTTAAATTCAAAAACAACTACAACTCCCACCCCACAGAGTACATTGAATATATGGAGAACCACAGAGTACATTGAATATATGGAGATAGAGACTTCAGTCGGGAGAATCGTACTACTAGCACATCTAGCGAGTATCAATGGCGCTAACTCGTATATGAACGTACCTAATATATGCATGTGTGTGTGGGTGTTCATGTGTATATGTGTGTATGTGTACGTATAGCGAGTTTGTGTATACACTTTATCTTATTCATAGAGAGTAAGTTTGAACGCTTATGGTGCCTAAAGAAGCGTTCAAACTTACTCTGTCTATGAATAAGACCGATATTCTATATATTGTATGCTTAGGTATGGAGATTTCTTCCACCATGAATTCCAACTGTATTTAAAATAAAATTTCATATTATTTATAAATTGTATATAATTTTCATTAATACATATCACTGCACATCAAGTTTTGTGTTGATATAAAAATCCAATAGTGTGTTTGGTCGGTCGAATTAAACAGATTCACAGGTCACATAATATAAATCAGTAACTTCGATATCCAAAAGCAGTTTTCCTTAATAGATTCGCCAAAGTCCAAAACTACATATTATAGATCGTTAATAATAATTCACTTAGTAAAACAAACAGAAAACTATCCCAGAAGTTAAATAAGTTGCAAATATGACGAAAGTCGGCACTTAATTTGAATATGCATGTTTATTTAGAAATATTAAATGCATGTATTAAATAATATTATACTCGATTAAATAAAAATGGTTTTCATTTGAGTTTTTTTGATAATGTCATTAATAACAAAATAATGCTAAGCAACGAGCTGCAGTCTATGGCAGGTACAATGAGTTTATTATCGACCATGTAAATACTGCATAATATAGAACCCATTTCAGTATCGAATAATCGATAATTAATCCTGTCAGATATTTGTAAATTTTAAGGATGATTCTAGGCATAGGTGTCTTATGACTAACAACAGGTAGATGGAATCTCCCATAATAAAATCTAAAGGAAGGCGATTTTGGAATATGAAACCATATTAAGATTTACCATCGCAAGGATGAGATGCAGAAGTCTCCGAAGTAGCGGACCCACGTCCCACGTCCGCTAACAAAACGGCTAATTTCTGCAAAACGGCTGATTAAAAAGTAAAGAGGGATATAAGTCATTCGCTCTAAGGAACTATACTACTCCTTTAGCTCAGCAACGACACGTAATAGAAATTGAGCCGACAACTCTCACTATAGCCCAATCAAGAGCCTATAGAGCTAAAGCGAGTCGTGTTGTGAGACGTAGCTACGACAACATTCTAGATCATAATATCACTGGCGTAAACATAATATTTTTGATCTATTTTGAAAGAATGAAAGATGTAATATTTATTAACGTTTTTTTATCAATAAAAAGAATGTCATCATATACAAATATATGCTTAAGTCTAGTCTAGTCTTCTCAGTTGTGAAGTTCGTTTAGGCAATCCACTCTTATCTTTCTAGTGATACTGACTGGTCGCCCCAAGTATGCTTTCTTCACATTCCAATCCTCCTCCATCCGTTCTACGTGACCGAGCCAGCGGAGATACTGAGCCTTTCTCTCTTCAATTATTCTAGGCTCGGCCACGAGGTTTTCTATGTCGGAGTTGGTTTGGACCCTTCAACTACTATCTCCTCTGTTTGTTGGACCCAAACAGTAAACTTGCGAATAACTTATTGTTTTAAATTATGTTTTGATATTTGATTAAGTTTTTAGATTTTCTGAGTAATAATTAAAACTAAAATTGGTAAGAATATTTGTGCATTGTGATTTGTTGTTGTTGTTAAAAAAATTCTAATTTATGTCTTAATATAACAAATAGATTATTTTATTAATACATCTTAGTCCGTAAAATATAGCACATAAATATGTAATAACGTTGAAATAGTTTATATTGGGAACATTTGTTACCCATGCAGACGCAACCAATGTGTATACTACATAAGTTAACGCACATATCATTGTAAAGAATGCTTTACTCCATTTAACAATTTTATTTACGTAGGGTTTGTCGATACATTAATCGCGAAGGTATCGATTAACTCATTTTAATAAGATCATAATAAGCCATCCCTAACTACATTAATAAGTATTGACACTGTCGTAATTTGGCAATTATTTTTTCAATGACTCCATTTACTTTGGTTAGTTATAAAGAGTCTTAATTAAATGTATTCAAAAATATATTAAATATATATTAAGAAATATTTATTTATTATAAATATTTATGTTTTTATAAATATTTACATATATATAAATAACTTAGAAAACAAATATATGTGAAGCAAAAACTTAAGGCTGCTAGCAGTGCTATCTGTCATGTAATGTTTTAATCATTCTACGAATAACCTGACTAAATTAAAAGGACCGAAAGATCTAAGCACTAACAGCAAATTGAAAACATTCATAAATCTATAAGTTAATAGCGATTTTTTTAAATTTTTTTTCACACTCATTTGTTTTAAGTTTATACCGCATGTGGAGAACCCTTTCCGTTCACACTTATATTTTTTAATGCATTTATGGCTTGGCATCAAAGAGTACATTGAATATATGGAGTTTTTTTTAATATTTATGGCTTGGCAACTAGGCCTTTAAGCCAGAATATATGGGGATATTCTGTGTTCAGCACAGAGTACTTTATATATACGGGTATAGAGTCAACAGTCATAATATATATACTAACGCACTCTATCGGTATACGACACAATACAACGGCAAAAACCGTCCAAGGCGTCTAGTATTATTTTGTAGCGATGCGCAAACTAAATCACCAATGAGATCAGTGATTTATAAATCTTTTTACTTGAAAGATTTAAATCTTTAAATCACTCTTTTAAATCTTTGGTTTCGAATGACATAATTCATTCAGTTGACCGGTTTTAAGCTTAAAATTAAAAACGCCAGAGAGTCTAATTTACTGTGTATCATCATTTTATTTATTAGAGTGCGCATGTTATCTCATTTCAATTCACAATATCCTGTATCTACTGTCTCAAACTACATCCAAGTATCTGATTTGTTAGTTTTCATCATTCCATGTGACTAAAATCAATCTTAACGTAGTGAGTTAAAGATGTATTTCTAAAATCAAAGATTTAAAGAGTGATTTCGAATTTTAAAGATTATACATCTTTTAAATCAATCACTCCTGATTTACACATCTTTATTATTTTGATTTCTATATTAGACTTTTGGAAATTGCGGGAGTTAATAATTTTACTCCTGGAATTCCCAAAAGCCTTTTCAAAAAATGTTTATTTATTAGTAAATAAAACAACAATTTAGCGGTAGCGTGTTTTATTATGTTTCCTTGTATTAAAATATTCAAAGGCATACACTTTCATAACATCATTTGTATACACATCTAATCTGGTGCCGTTAGGATGATTTACTTACAAATTTTACCGCATCTGGGCACACAACAACCTCTTTCAGAAGAAGCGGAGTTTTTGGCGGGAACTGAAAGGAGACGTTGTGCTGTGCAGTTTTATTTTATAAAAATATGTATAATTACTCTAAAATGAATAATAGTTGCAGGATATTGATAGTTTTTGAGTAGAAATTATGTGTTTTTGTGAGAAATGTGAACTGTATAGTCAGATGTGATCTTTCGGTTTTTTCACAAGAACTCCATTGAATGGCGTCGGTTGTAACCTGCAATACAACTGCGCTACTATACGAAGACCTATTAATTAACATGTTTCCGACTGAAAGACTTTGATTCTATGGTCACGAATAAACTTAAAAAATAAAATAAATTTCAGAAGAAGCCATTATCCAAGTCAACAGAGAACAAATCGTTAGGCAAATCGGTGTTCAGGGTACATGCGTAAGTCCAACGTGATCACAGAACACTAGTAAACGTGATAAGCGAAGTCTTCGGAGTCCAGGAATCAAACAAAGTTGTCGAAAAATAATCAAAATACAAACAAAGTACATAAGTTCACGAGTGTGACTTGTATCGATCGGAATGTCGTTTTGGTTTTGACATAATTGACATCTTTGAAATAAGTTTTTGGTAAATCAACAATTCATGAAAAATCCAGTAATTAAAGTTAAAAAGAGCTTTATAATTTGAAAAAGGTGAGGAATAGAAATTACATACTTTAAAATATTTAATTTAATTTTATTAACTGATATGGCTTTCAAAAACATAAAAACACATCAAATATTTCTTAAACAAGTATTAAAACAACTGCGTATAACGAAACATATTATTTTCTTTCATTTGGTGTTTAATTGGAGAACAGTGACATCTACTGCAATAAGTACCTACTAATAGAACGCAAAAAACCTCTAAGAAAAAATAATTGTAGGTACTGACTGTTATGATACTGGTGTTCAGAATTCAGCGATAACGTCGTGATAACGTCATTAATTTACAAATAATAAATAAATAGCACAGAGTACATTGAATATATGGAGACGTTATCAATTTATCATTACATGGTCATTTGTAGTTGTTTGTAGTCGATTTTTCAACGCAAAGACTTGGCGATCAGCGTAATCGTACAATTATTAAATTCTTTAGTATACTTATATTTCATATTAATGTAGATAACAGCACTAAAGCACTGATTTTATTGTTATCAGCTCATAACTACATCCACACACAAGGCTATGACCATGTCTTTTTTGAGGCATTTATATAGAAAAAGGTAAGCGCTTGTTTTAATTAGATTTAAATTCAATAATTAAGTTTATTGTAAATGTCCTATTTTTTCCATTTGAATGATCACTGGCCTCGTTCATAATGCCAATCATCATTAGTTTCTTCCTAATTTAAACAAAATTTAAAAATATTTTTGAAGTGATAACTTCTTATGGGATAGTCATGAAATATCACTCACCAAGAAGAAAAGAGTGATATATATCTTTTTGATACAAAGATATATATCACTCTTTTATATCTTTAACTCTTTATCTTTACAGTGAATAGTGTCAGTGTCAATTGCAGACAAGATGAGTTATTATCTGTGAGTGATATACTAGCAGAGCCGACACGCGTACCTGTGGCAACGCAAAATATCTGACATTTAAATAACATACACGCCATTTAGATGGCCTTTGACTTTTAGTAAATATTACAAAATTACACCATAAAACTATAGTGTTACGATTTATTTTGGCTTGCTATTATATTCGGTTTCCTCGTTCACTCACTACGCATGCGCAGTGCGCGGGCTAATCATTCTTTCTCATCGCGTGGAACAGGAATGAGCGAAAGAGTTAAAGATATAAAGACACATTTTGAACGCAAGTGATATACAGATCTAATCACTCTTCGCGACGGATATATATCTTTTGAGTTAATCACTCAGGAGTTACACACCTCTATTATGGGAGGGTAAACCGCTTCGTTACGTAACGCGTTACGACGCCAATCTGTCTGTCTTCCCTTTCTATCACGCAAGTTATCACTTCTTCGGCTTTCCCCTTCGACCGGGACCTGGCGGAGGCGGCATGGCTAGACATTTGTTCCCCACATAATTAGCCAGTCTCCGTAAAACGTGGCTGTACCAGCGTAAGCGACACTTGCAGTTTGACTGCTATGTCACAGACATGAAGACTGCCACGGACGCGGGAGGGATGAACCCTAAAGAAGCATTTAATCAAAAGTACACCAAATCAAAAACTTATGTAAGGCTTACATTCATCCCAATTTTTGTTTCCAGTATTATTATAAGGTGTACCATTTTATGTTCCACCTCATTCTTCAAAAGAGGGGAGGGATATTTTACTTCTAAACTGTAAAAAGTGTATTTAAATGTAATATTTCACCAGCTCTTAAAGTAAAAAATTCATTGAAGTCGAGAAACATTTCTCAACACCTGTTCAATGGCACCCCATCCATGTGTGCTGATTTAATTCACACCCAACTTACATGTGCTACAGCCATCCCAGATTATAACATTTTCGCAATTTAATCACAACATACATAATGTGTAAAATACACCATACTACCAAATATCATCAGTACTACTGACCTGACATCAGTATTGTTTTTTATTGAAATGATAATTTTATAAGAGATTCAAATTCGCCAAAGTGGCTATGAAACTCTAATATAATTAATTGCATACCTGTCATTGACCAACATTATTGCAAATGCTGACTAATTAGTTTACAAGAGCAATAACAATGCAATATATTTTTTACACGCTTTATATTAGCTTCACTTGTATGTCAGTATGTCTGTAACCGACCCCTTTGAGCTCGATTTTGTCCTACTTTGAACGATCAGATTTAATTCATACTTTGCACACCTGTCAAAGGTCGATGACAATGCAATAATATAGTATCATGGAGCTGATCTGATGATGGAGTGGGAAGGTGGCCATAGGAACTCCTGTACTAAACAAGATAGACCCTTCGTGTTTGGGCCCGTATGTTTATATCGCGTGACAATGCAATAATATGGTACCATGGAGCTGATCTGATGATGGAGTCGGAAGGTGGCCATAGGAACTCCTGTACTAAACAAGATAGACCCTTCGTGTTTGGGCCCGTATGTTTATATCGCGTGACAATGCAATAATATGGTACCATGGAGCTGATCTGATGATGGAGTCGGAAGGTGGCCATAGGAACTCCTGTACTAAACAAGATAGACCCGTCGTGTTTGGGCTCGTTTTACTTGTCTTGGCTAGCACTCTGCTGCTACATGATATGCAGGATCTCAAAAGCTTGTATTTAAAAACATTTAAACAAAAATCAACTAAAAAATGAAAAATAAATAATAGTTTAAAAAAACTAAAAAAAACACGCTTTTATAAAAAATCCAACTAAAAAAACAAAAAATAAAATTTAATATAATATAAAAAAGCGTGGGGTGTATTCAAAGCGCTTTTTAAGATATTATATTATTAATTGAATACACCCCACGCTTTTTTATATTATATTAAATTTTATTTTTTGTTTTTTTAGTTGGATTTTTTATAAAAGCGTGTTTTTTTTAGTTTTTTTTTTAATGATTTCAGTTTGCCATTCAACCTTCCTAGTCCAGTAAGGTTTCAACATGCTCAGCAACTCAAAGAGGAAGTGCAAAGAAAGCAGATCCACAAAGTACTCATAGCCAATCGTGGTGAAATAGCATGCAGGGTAATGAGGACAGCAAAGAAACTTGGCATCCGGACTGTAGCTGTTTACTCAGATGCAGATAAATGTGCCATGCATGTAGAAATGGTATAGATATATTAATTACATTTCCAAGTAAGATCTTGCGGGAGACTTTATCAACTGTTACTCCCTTTATACTCCTAAAGAGTTACAATAATTTGCTGCTGGTATAGTTATGACAGGATAAAGTTTTTTCTAACTATAAATGATTTTTCCTCTTGTTTATAATCTATATCTACTATTTTGAGTTTTAATATTGCAAGTCCTCTTTTTCAAGTTACTTTGAAATTTATAGCTTATCAACTTGACAGAGAATCTGAGAGTGTAGGCTACCAAGAGTACACAGTACTTATGGGAGTCTCATTAATGTCTCTCTCCATTGCTTACCATGGCTCTTTGTTAAGTTGTACAGTTATAATACTATGATATTCTTTTTAAATATGTCTTTAAACACATTATAGGCAGATGAGGCTTACCATATAGGGCCAGCACCAGCAACACAGAGTTATCTAAATGGAGCCAAAATATTGGAGATAGCAAAGAAATCGAACAGCCAAGCAATCCATCCAGGATATGGTTTCTTATCAGAAAATGTTGAGTTCTGTGAAAAATGTGCTGATGAAAATGTCATATTTATTGGACCTCCGCCTTCTGCTATCAGAGACATGGGTATCAAAAGGTAAATTTACATCTTAAACCAGTATAATTATTAAATGATCTTTATCAATCTGTATTACTAAAATTAGATAGATCAGCCAAATTAAATCAATCTCATTGAAAGGTACAGACTAGGATGTGACAGAATTGAATGACAAGGAATGATTATCAGTATAGTTGATTCATACAAATTGAAAGACAGAAATAACCTCTTATATTGGCTTCAGATAATGCTATGGTTTTTCTAGCATTGAAAATGTCCATTGGCAATTGAACCATTACACATAAGGCACACTCGCTCATACATTCAGTTATTTACAAACATGAAAATATTAATATAATTACAACTTTAATAATGAATTAAAAGAGTGTTGATGTATATTTCAGTACATCAAAGGCAATTATGTCGGCTGCAGGAGTGCCAATAGTAAGAGGATACCATGGAGAAGAACAAAGTATCGAAAAATTAAAAGCAGAAGCCCAAAGAATTGGTTTTCCACTTATGATTAAAGCTGTACGTGGCGGTGGTGGCAAGGTAAATCTTGTATAATAATTTAATAAATCTGTAACTAGTTGGAGTTTAAACATGTGACAAAATCAAGGGGTATAATCCCGACCAGGAGATTCTGAAAATGCATTTTGGAACGTAGTTCCTTATCGCGCGGTACGAATGGGGGCTAGACGGAAAAAATTCTTACGAAAAAGTTGTCACCGACACTTTTTGAACTTGCCAAGATAAAATGCAGCTTTATGCCCACGCAGTTAGAGTTTAATTTGGAGTACATTATTTTTAAATGTCATGGGTTGCTGACGTACAGATAGCATTTGCGGACATATAGAGTCTTAATGTCATTAAAATAAGGAGCAATATCGCGAATCTGGTTTAAAGTTAAATTTGTTTCAAGAGTCGAATTGCAGGATGTGATTCGATTTTTAAATTGTTTCTTATATTGAAGTAAATAGGATTCAAACTTACTCATTTACTATTACACTTCGCATTGAACAGTGTGGTGTCGCGACGATTATTTTTGTTGAGTGTATACAGGTTTTTTGTAAATAATCGAAAGGAACTTCGTTCCATCCGGGTGTCCCTTGACACCTCTCAAGTTTTTTTTATCATTTTTCTGTCTGTCTGTTAGAACATCACATGAAAAGTACTGAACAGACTGAAATGAAATTGAATACAGCTTATATCCCAGGTTGTAACATGGGATACTTTTTATCGTGATAAATGACATTGTTTCCATGGAATTTAGCAAAATATATGGGGCTGCCATCACATTTTTCAATTTACTAAAAAATGTCTATGTTGTCATAAAATATGTCATTCATTATTTACTTCAAATCAGATTGACTACCACTCACCTCTACATTTTGCTGGGTAGTTGTACATATAGACTGTATGGACTTAGTTTCTTTATTATTATTATATTATACAATCATAATATATGTAAAAAGCCGAATTAAGTTTTTATGTATTGGTAGTAGTAGTATTTAGCTTTGACATGCGGCCTAGCCGAGGGGCAAACTCTAGTTAAATCTATATAAACATATTTTATGTACATTACTTTTAATAATCTTTTTATGAAGCCAATTTTGATGATTAGAAACCAGATGCTTTATAGATTCTTTGATCGTGTGTCCGTCGGTATATTTATTTCTCAATCATAGTCAACTTTTTAAACTTATTTCCATAATAACATTTCCTTGCATCTGCAGCAGAAATGTTAAAAACATATTGGAAATGTTTTTCATACCTAAGGAACATGATTTATTCTTGTTAATTTAACTCTAAAGTATTATTAACTTATATTCTTGAATAGCTTTAAAAATGTAGTCATTTTACCAACATCTTAGTGCAAAGGGCACTAAGACTAGGCAATAATATCAAATTGTTGTTGTTAGGTTTTAGGAAGAGTCCATTAAAATGGTGCATTGTTCATTATTTATATTTTATAAAAATACAATTTACTTCAGGGCATGAGAATAGCAATGACAGCGGCTGACTTTCTACCGCAATTGGAATCGGCGAAAACAGAGGCATACAAATCCTTTGCTGATGATAACATGCTTTTGGAACAGTACATAACTGATCCAAGGCATGTCGAAGTACAGGTTTGTTATCTTTGAATTTTGTTTTAAACAATGAGAAAATGAGAGTGATGGCATTGCCTGGTGTTATACCATAATCTGCAGTTTATTTAAACATCTCAAACTTTATATTACGTTATATTATTTTGATGATAAATAAAGTCATCTATCTATTATGTACACCTAAAATATTTTTTAAAAAGAGCAATATTTGAATAAGTTTCGTATCGAAACCTCTTTTCAATCGACTAATAAGGAAAATGAATTACTTCATAGGTCTTTGCTGATATGCATGGAAATGCAGTACATCTATTTGAAAGAGACTGTTCGGTGCAAAGGCGTCATCAGAAAATAATAGAAGAGGCTCCAGCAGTAAGTGGCAGTATTTATGAATATTTATTTAAATAAATGTTTCATTCTTTTTTAAGAATGCGTATGAATATTAATCGAGTTAAATATTATAAGGACAAGCGGCGATGGTCGTAATGCAAATATATAAAACACTGGAAACAACGGAAGCATTAATTTACTTTCAACATTTTTAAGTTCATAATTTTGTGTTTATTGCTAAGCTGGTAAACAGGCTACGGCCAACCTCATCGAAAGTAGTTACCATCGCCTATTTTTTTTTCAAATTTACTGTGCTCTCAGTCGGTCTTCAGTCTCCTCTATCTCTATGAGTCGTGGTAGCCTATTGGCTAGCGAACAAGTTCCAAACCCAAAGAGCGCGTGTTCTTTCCTGGCTGGGATGTATGCACCACTTGGGCAGTTTTCTGACCTAATGTGCATATTGTTACAATTGTCACATGCTAGCAATAGTGAAGGAAAACATCGTGATGCAACCTGCACATCGAGATAACTGTTGTGTTAAATCTGCCTTGGACAAGTGTGGTGGGTGTACTGTCCGTTTCCTTATAATGCGAGACCCGAGCCCGGCAGTGAGACATTATGGATTGTTGTTGTTATATCCACTGCCTCTGGACGGGGTCTACGCACCTATAGACTTCAGCAACAGTAGGAGCGAAACCGACGCGTTGCCAGCTCGCAGTGTGGGATAAAAGGAGCAGACAGGAGGAATGGGAGATGAGAAAGTTGGCCATTAGAACTCTCACTCATCGCACGAAACGTTATCCATTTCAAGGTTAACCATTTCACGACGATATTTTATGGGAGCATGGTATCACACTGATTGACCTGACCATAAGAGCTGTAATCAAAATAATGATTCCAGCACAGCTCTACCACATACAAAATGTTAGACTACTTTATCCAAGTTAAATATTGCTCCAATTTTATGTGGACATTTCAAATGTAGTTGTATTGTTTGTTTCTTATTATTAATGCGTATTCTAGCCAGGGCTGTCAGAAGAGACGCGTCGGGCTTTGGGTGAGGCAGCAGTGAGGGCAGCCCGCGCCGTGGGCTACGTTGGCGCCGGCACAGTCGAGTTCATCTTACACCGCGTTACACACGAATTCCACTTTATGGAGATGAATACGAGGCTGCAGGTCGAACATCCTATCACGGAGATGATTACTGGTGAGAACATTATTACATTGTAAAACATTATCCAATTACAGTAAAACCTCTGTAAGTCGAACTTACGGACACCAAAAAATTCGAGTTATAGAGAATTTCAACTTATGGAGAATTTCGACTTAACCGAATTTTGTAAGGAAACGTTCGACTTGCAGAAGTTAATTAAGACTATATTAAATTTATAGAAGTTGTAAAATCAAATATTGCTGTGTAGGGGATATAGAGGTCCAATTTATTTTTTCGAGTTAGCGAGTGAAACTAAGTACTGAATTTGCTTATAGGTACTCACTAAATATTTCGACACATTTCGAGCAAAGGAAGTTTTGGGGTTTGAAGGGAAAGGAACACATTTGTTTTTCGAGTTTGGCTTGTTTTCGACTTATCGAGGTTCGACTTAAAGAGGTTCTACTGTATATGATAATTTTGCATAATTTAATTTGAAAATTTAAACGTTTTTTCGTGTAAAATACTGATGTCCGATCGAGTGTTATACTGATTTTTTCTTCTTGTCTTTGAAGCTAAACAGCTAAAGCTTTGAAACTATCAGAAGTATTCTTGAATGAATGATATTTGTGCTTATCCTTAATTTTATAAAAATAAGAAAAATGTCATATGTATTCAGGTATATTTTCATTAGCTTTTAAATAATAATTATTATTATTATTTTATAGCTGGAGTACAGCAAACAGGCGGACGGCCCACCTGGTGGAAAGCGGTTGCCGTCGCCTATGGACGTTTGCAACATCAGGGATGTCACCAACGCGCTGCCGGCCTCGAAAAAATTTTATGACATTATGATTGTTATATGTGGAAATTAAATAGAGATGTCAAATCATGAATATTGCGGTAATAACTTTGACATAACATCGTTCAACGAGTACTTAACTAATTGGTGACCATTTGTAAATGTTAATACAAATTTCAAATAAACCGTGATTTTTTTAAAGTTTAGTATCATCATGGAAGATATAAGGGGCATTCTTTTTCCATGGTTAATAATAAATCAACGTTCTTGGAAATTAGCCTATTACCTTTATAAAAAAATTAGAATTATATAATTTTGGGTCACTTCTTTTATATTGCTTTCAATATTTCCAAATTATTAATTACAGGTACGGATTTAGTAGAATGGCAACTAAGGGTGGCAGCTGGAGAGCCTTTGCCCGTCACTCAGGAACAGATCATAAGGCGCGGTCATGCGGTCGAATGTCGGATATACGCCGAAGAGCCGCGCGCTGGTTTCCTACCACGTGCGGGCACCCTGCACAGGCTCACACAGCCTATTCCTGAGGAGTTTGTACGGGTAAGTATATTTTCGAGACACATTAGATTGAAATGCTTCCTGTTCAAAGTACAAACAATACAACAGGTGCCGAATACTAGGATGTGGCCATATGGGGTAAAAATTATATCATTATTTACGCAATATATAAGAGCCATTAAAATAATATCTTATTGTCTTCCTTTTGAAATATCATTTTCGAAATAATTTTAGTTACTATTTTAACAATAATAGTTGCACTATTTGACTTGATTAAACCATGCATAAGAGTAAAGTCGCATGCCAATAACTTTCGTTAAGAAAGCAAGCACACATACACAAGTAAAACGTCAGTTTTAAGGGCTGAGTTTTAGTGTTACCTGTTTCGGGTTTTACAAGGAGGCAATAAAATTGAAGCCCGTAAACAAAGCGAGAGTAGAATACAAAACAAAAAGGCCGTCGTCAATCGGCAAAGTGTACATTGCAACTAAACACGAATAATTGTTTCCTTTAGTTTAAACATTTCAGAAACGTATCGATTGGCGTATATGAAATTTGAGAATGTCGACATTTTATGAGCCGTTCAAAGCAAAATGTTAGAGAACTAATCAAGGAGGAATTTGGCTGACTGTACATACTTATGACGTCATAAGTTTGTACAAAATTTATGAAGCTGCGACGTTTTGTAAAATTATAGCAGTCAATTAGACTGTCTGCTCCATTTTTCCGTTACAAATATAACTCTGAAAAAATATTAAAATTGTACTATCATTTCTTTGTATTGTTATTACTAATTAATACTCCTTTTCAGGTTGAGACTGGAGTAAGAGAAGGTCAAGAGGTGTCAGTGCATTATGACCCCATGATAGCGAAGCTTGTGGTTTGGGGACGAGATCGCAACGAGGCATTAGCTAAAACTAGAGCAAAACTAACAGAATATCAAGTAAGAATACACAATATATACAATATAATATTTATTAGATGAATCGAAAACCCTTTATCTAAATATATAAAAATCCATTGCTGATCTTTAGTCTAGCTAAAACTCGAGACCGGCTAGACTGATTTGGCTAATTTTGGTTTTGAATTATTTGTGGAAGTCCAGTCTACTAGTCGTAAGTCCATCTACAATCTCATTGAAATTTTTGCCTGAAGATTATTACAATATTTTAATATTAATGGTACTCAATACTTGTTAGATACACATCGTGAAGGGCCACATTTAAAAGGGAAAAGAAAATCATAATGCTTAAAGAGGTATCTTTCAAACAAAGTTTAGGAAATCACGTCGGGGTCCTGCATTTATATCCCCGTGGGCGTCGCCGGTTGCCTCACGGCGAGGCAGTCAGTTTATCACTATTGGTGTATGTCACGGTGCGATTAAATAAACTATGTTTATACTGACACTAGAGGTTGACCCCGCGGCTCAACCTCTAGTGCATACCTCTTGTTTAAAGAGCAGGCGTTAATACAGGTTACATTGTATTAAATTCTTATGTTAGTGGTATTCGCTCCCGGAAGATTCACTTCATTTTATACCATGAACTATCCCATCCCTCATCTACCTGTAAACTACGGAAATAACAAAACTTGTCAAAAATGTCAAATTGGACGAAATGGACAATATAGTCAAAAATTACAAAATCACAAAACCTATCCTACTTTCCGGGATAACTTTCACATAAATCTATCCCTTCTTCCGGCACGAAAAGTTTTCTATATCCATCCTAGATATAGAACTGACATATATATCGAATATCAGCCAATTCGGTCCAATAGCTTTTCCGTGAAATCATAACAGCCAAACAGACAAATATATTTTTATCCCGAAAACTATCCCAATTTTCGAGACAAAAAGTATCTTATGCACATTCTCAGCATCGAAGATATTTATACGAGTATATACTGAGTATCATCCAAATCGGTCCACTAGTTTTTCCTTGAAAGAGCAACAGATAGACAGAGTTACTTTCGCATTTATGATATTTATAGGGTTTGGTGTTAATTAAGCAATTTGTTTTGGTACCATCTTAAAAAACAAAATAAAGGTAATTGCCACAGAGTACTTTATATATACGGGTATAGAGTCATAATATATATACTAACGCACTCTATCGGCATACGACACAATACAACGGCAAAAACCGTCCAGGGCGTCTAGTATTATTTTGATTTTTATATTAAACTTTTGGAAATTGCGGGAATTAATAATTTAACTTCTGCAATTCCCAAAAGCCTTTTCAAAAAATGTTTATTTGTTAGTAAATAAAACAACAATTTAGCGGTAGCGTGATTTATTATGTTTCCTTTTATTAAAATATTCAAATTCATTTTCATAACATCATTTGTATCCACATCTAATCTGGTGCCGTTAGGATGATTTACTTACAAGTTTTACCACATCTGGGCACACAACAACCTCTTTCAGAAGAAGCCATAATCCAAGTCAACAGAGAACAAATCGTTAGGCATATCGGTGTTCAGGGTACATTCGTAAATCCAACGTGACTACACAACACTAGTAAACGTGATAAGCGAAGTCTTCGGAGTCCAGGAATCAAACAAAGTTGTCGTAAAATAATTCACGTTCACGAGTGTGACTCGTATCGATCGGAATGTCGTTTTGGTTTTGACATAATTGACATCTTTGAAATAAGTTTTTGGTTAATCGACAATTCATCAAAAATCCAGTAATTAAAGTTAAAAAGAGCTTTGTAATTTGAAAAATGTGAGGAATAGAACTTACATACTTTAAAATATATTTATTAGCCGATATGGCTTGCAAAATCATAAAAACATATCAAATATTTCTTAAACAAGTATTAAAACAACTGCGTATAACGAAACATATTATTTTCTTTCATTTGGTGTTTAATTTGAGAACAGTGACATCTACTGCAATACGTACCTACTAATAGAATTCAAAAAATCTCTAAGAAAAAAAAATTGTACTGACTGTTATGACACTGGTAATTGCGATCAAAGCAACGTGTGAGCGTAGTAAAGTGTAATGTGTCTGTTTTATCAATTTCCATAAGCTGTTTTTATCGGCATTGGTGTTAGCGCCATCTAGTAGATTATCAAAATATAAGCCTATTTAAGTACATTTTATACTAGATGGCGCTTTAACATCTTATAAAAAGAAATTAATGAATAAAATCATATATTTATTTTTAGGTGGCCGGTCTTGAGACGAACGTTAACTTCCTGTTGCGTTTAAGCGGCGCAACCGCTTTCGTATCAGGAGACGTGCACACGGCGTTCATTCCGCAGCACGAATCGGAGCTCTTCCCCAAACTCGACTCTGTACTGAGTGAGGAGCGCGCCATTCAAGCGGCCATCGGATATGTGCGTATTGGACACCTCAATTTAAATCTTTATAATTATACGCTACTAGGACCCTTATTACTGTCGGAAAATGTCACGATCAACCTATATCAGGGATCACCAACTAGTTTCGCTCGGGGTCCATTGTAAGAAATGAAATGACGATCGCGGTCCGAACAATTTTTTATAGAAAAAATATTTATTAATCAAATGTAGTTACGGAAATAACAAAGGTATTTTTTTTACATATCAATGAGAAAAATGACAATATTTCGTGGCCCGCACAAAATGGGTCGACGGGGTCGAGATGCGGGCCGTGGTCCGCTATTTGGCGACCCCTGGACTATATGATTATTCACAAAGGTCGAAAAAGTTTCCGTGTCCGAACGGGAAGCTCCCGAACGTATCACTTTGCAATCCGACGGAACGTGAAACGCTATTCACAAATGTTATCAGGAACGCAAAAGAAGGAAATTCGATAAAAGGTTTCCGTTGGATTGCAAATTGATTCGTTCTGGAGCTTGCCGTTCGGACACGGAAACTTTCCGACGTTTGTGAATAACTCTACAGAACTCTTCAATGGTACATATTCCGAAGATCAGGTTGGTTGTGAACAGATGTCCATCTTTTTAGTTACTTACTTCGAAGCAAGAAAATACGACAGCCGACTCTTGGAAGGGCATATCTGTGGAGCCCGTGTCTTGGAGACCCAACTATCAATTAGAAAAAAAAAATCCGTTGAGGTTCGACGAAAAAGGTATGAATTGTTCTTATCAAAGCAATAATGAAATGTATGTACATCTCGCTAGATGTCCCTGTTTCTACTTTAAAGACAGTTGTTACATTAGTGGTTTTACAACCATGCAGTTTTAGCAGTATGGAAGGTAGAGGTAAGGAGGACAATTTTATATATGGCTAAAACTGAAACTGCAGAAAGTGGAAGTTTATCTATGCAAGAATGGACAATGAATACAATTTTCTATGACTGGGTTGCCTCTAGTAATAGGCGACAAAACAACCTATAGCCAGGTGATAGAGCATTTGCCCGAGTCCAGAGTATGCCGCCATAACAACTGTCTGCGATTAACAGAAACTTTTCATTCATTACAACCTCATTTCATTACTACATGATGTTATTATAAATCACAGGTGTCACTCGTCTTCCACACGTCTAACATAAATATTACAAATAAATAATCTATATAAATTAAGTTCATAAAAAGCTGTAAAACACAAAATGTACATTCTGAATTTCGCAAAAGACCTTAAATTTAATATATTAACAAAACAACAACCTTGAGATATGTTTCGGCATTAGCGGTCAGGTTCCAGTCTCCTTTTAAAGAGCAGCAGTACATTGATAGCACCTATAACAAATATCCATAGACAACGGTAACCTTTTTTCAACAAGTGGGCCAACTGTCTGTCTCCTGATATGCAATAAAAAAATATACCCATGTGAGCATAAATAATTTAATTTATTTAATTTACTTTAATGATCAACCAGAATGGTCCTAGTGTATGCAAAAGCCATTTATATCTGCTAAGTTTACTCCGTCTATATTTATTAAAAGATTGAGGAGACTCATGGCCGGCTCCTATATCTTACCGACCGTTCATTTGCCTTACTATTGGTTAAAACTTGACGTATAGTATACAATACCATACAAGTAATGTCGAAATTCAACCGATGGCAAGGCAAGTGAATGAATAGCAAAATATAGGAACTGGCTATAAGTGAATTGTGCCAAGTTGTTTATTCTGTAGTTAAAGTAGCACACCAGATTTATACGTTTTGACAAACATTCTTGTAATATGGAGATTGTCGTCCTTACCTCTACCCTCCATACAAGAACAAGAATACTAGGAAGTCATTCTCCTAATAAAAAGTGTCAACTCTATGGTGATGGCACAGGCCATTCGTCTCTTGGTTTTTGATATTTGAAACATCCTTATTTGGGCCCACTTAGTAATTGAAAGCAAACTTATTAAGATTTAGATATTTCCAATGATTTGGTCTAAAAAAAATATTTTACTGGTGATATTCATACATTCCGTAAAATTAGTTAATGTTCTAGTTTTACAATATTTCTAATATTCATATTCAGTCCTACAGATCGGCGCGATACAAAATACAGATGAAACTGAATTTATTGTAAATTACCTGTTGAAGTTGCTTAAGAATTATAATCAGTATTCTTTCAGATCTAACAGTCACTGTTCAATATGAAAATGCTCCAAATACATACAGAGTCAAAGTTAATGAAGGCGATTGGAGGAGGGTAGAAGCAAACTTGCAAACAACAGAAAAAGGATTGCGGCTTAAGGCAGTTATTGACGATAAAACTTGTGAAGTTGGATTATTAACTTATAAACAGCAAGTGCATGTCTATGATGAGGTAACTTCTTCGTGTGATTCTCACACTTTCATTATTCAAATTCATGATGAATTCCATGCTCTTTCTGCTTTGCCTGTACACGAGTTGGAGTTCTTGATTCTATTTTACTATTTCCAACCCATTCATCAATCCTGTTGCATTTTACTCCTATAATTGTTACTTACTTTAATGTCTTTCATATTTTTTTCTTTACTATTTTTGATAATTGTCTCAATTCAGGAACAGATCCTTTATTGTATTAGGTATATCTTTTATTACCTACTATTATGATCGTCATTATCGTGGCCATAGATCAGAAAGGACACTAAGACGATACTGGCCTCTAAAAAAATGTTATTACGCCTGTTTTAAGCAACCCCATGTCGTAGCACAATGTAAGACCCTCGGCGGGAAGTACCCTACAGATCATAGTGTAGATGACGCAAAACTTAGATGCGTCCTTGAAGTTCATACATTTCATTGCACAGAACACAGTTATAAAGTTAAAAGACAGAGTGATAAAGGGAGAGTGTTGCGCTCTCTCTCGTGTAATAAACGTTTACTCATGACTGGACCTGCGCAAACTCATGCAACTAACTTGACGTTTCGAGTGGCTTTAACTTTTGCGTACTGTACACGGAATAAACGTACTAGAGAACCGTTCTCACGATTTTCTTCTCAAATATGCAAAGTACACTTACTTTGGTCCTAGTATTTTAAGTCAAATTTATGTTTCCTACAAAAAGTTTCAATGTTCTATCGATTTGTTATGCTGTATGTATTTAGAGTGGACAAACAATAGTAGAATTGCCGATCCCAAAGTACCAAGCGGCGAGCGGCGTGGACGCGGCCGCGGCAGCTAACAATGCGTCCTCACCAACGCCTGGTGTCTTGGAAAGGATACTCGTGCAAAAGGGAGACAAGGTATGTTCTTTTTTGTTTTTGCTATTGAATTTTATTTAATCTCATTATTTTTGGTGCTTGTTAGCATTGAATTTTCTAACTGTTATAAACGATTGATTTCGGGATTCAGCTCTTCTCTTTTTTCCATAGTGCTTCATAGAAAGTCTTTTTGTATTTTAACGATTTCACCATCTTACGTGACAATGCAGCTCCTCCTAAAGATGGCCCGCGCAATAGGGCGATCAATAGATTAGAATCTGCGTTTTTAATCGACTGCCTAAAGAAACAGATTCTCAGTTTGACTGTTTTTTTTTAAATTGAAATACCATATTCCTGAGGTGTTCAAATCAAGAGTAACTCAAATTGAAGAAAGCCGAGCACTTACACTCTTCGAAAGGCAAGCTTCTATTATGCGTGCCCGTAGTACAATTTCCACAGGCGCTTAATATATTATTGCTAAAGCTATTAGACCTAAAAAGTAGAATGTATTTTTTTAGAAAAATAAAACCGGCTTCAAACTACAAAGCAAAAAATCTACAACATCTTAAAGTCTTTACCAAAGGGTACATTGGGCCTGTACCAAGTAAAATATAAATAATAAAATTGCAAAATGGACCGACTTCAAAATGTTGTAGGAAATATATTTATTTTGCATTTTAGTTTGAAGCTGGTTTAGTTTTGTCAAAATAATTCTAACGTATATTGGACAGGTGGTGAAAAGTCAGCCCCTGTTCGTGGTGATTGCAATGAAGATGGAGTACGTGGTGCGCTCGCCGAGGGACGGCGTCGTGGCCGCGCTGGCCCCCTTCAAGGCCGGCGACGCCGTCGGCAAGGGCGCCAACGTGGTCATGCTCGAAGGTGATAGTTGAATTAACTCTGACTTTACTGTCCATTCATTTCACTGACCCCAATTATTACCACTAAACTAGTTGCTACATATAAATGATAGGCATATTATTGTGTAATTTGAAGAGCCGCTTACGTCAGTCTTCAATACTATAGTTGAGCCGTTCTAAGAAGTCCCATTTAAAGTATCATATTATAAATACTGAGGAATTAACTTTGTTACAGTATCAAAATAATTTTTATTAAATTATTTGGTTTTCTAACCATAATTGGCTTATTTTTTTAGGAACTTGATGATGACACATGATGCCGTTACGTTTCAACACTTATTATCTTAAATATTAGTGACGTGACCTTAATTATATTATCAAATTATACCTTGATTTTAATCGAAAAGTTTAAACATAAATCGAAATAGCAACAAAATGTAAAATATGTTTTTAAAATCATAAATCGTTTTATTTTGATCGATTCGATAATGTGTGACTTCCTATATCGACTCTAATATTAATTGTATCCCTATCGATATTTAAAAAAACTACTAAAATCAGTTTGATAGATGTCAAATGTGGCTTTATAGTGCGGCCGAACTGTACTCACTATATTTCAAACGGCTGCTAAACTAAATATTTTTTGTAGTTATTCGTTATTTTTTTATTCAACTTATTTATTTTTGAAAATTATTTATTGATTGAACCGCAGCTTCATGTTGAAAAATGTGTATACTGTAAATTACCATTATCATGAAAAAGAATCAATAACATAAATACCTTTTCTAAATAGCGTCAATAAATTAGGCAAAGTATGTCCAGATATAGCAAAATATAACATCGATTTTCTTCATATTACTGCCAAAAATAATAAATGATTACTAAAATTCAAAATCTATATAAAGTCGTTTATTTAGGCCGTAACAGCGCATTAATTTGCTTATAGAGATTTGAACGCTTCTTTAAAAACCACAAAGAAGCATTCAAACTTACTCTAACTCTCTATAAATAAGACTGTTGGTGATTATTTATTGTATTTGGTCTTTGAATACAATTTCGAAGTGCAGTCAAGATTAAAACCGCTAGAACTATTGGAATTTTTGACTTTTTTATGTCCATGTTTCGTTTTCGTGTTTAGTATATTTTTTTGGGAAGAAAACTCAGGATCTCAAAGTATTTTTTGGTGGTTAGAATATTTGTTGCCAAAATAGAATAACAGTAACCTGTGTGATATTAACAAAGGTCAATGATATCTTTGCTTTACCACTGGTGTATGTTATATTTTAACCAGTAGTAGACAAATACGTAGATAGTAAGATATAAAAACGCAGCATTCATAGGGACTCTGTCGACTGCCTCAATATTTTTATTTCGAACTAGGTCTTTCCACGGACTAGTTATTTATATGTTTGTTTATGCCAGTTATCGAAAGCCCAAATCTAGTCATTAACAAGGCCATGGAGAAGGCATCACTTTTTAAATTAATTTAAAGTATGATTTTTTTATTTCCTACAAAATTTTACAAAAAGAACACAACAACCAACCTGTATGATTGGAAATCACATACCCACACTTTCAAGCTATGATGGCAATAGATTGTCTAACGAAATTACACATTGTTATTATGTTTAAATATGGTATTGAATTATAAAGAAATGAAAAGATAATTTATCTTTGGTTGCATGGCATTACAAGTGTTATTTAAGAAACTTGGAACACGTTTTACCATAACTTGCTGCTGAATTTCAACGTGTTTTAATATCCGTCCGTAAATATAGAAACAGAACTATATAATTCAAATATGTTGCTATGTAACTATGTATACATTGTATGGCAGGTATGTTTCTAGTTTACTCTATAATAATTTGCTTAATAATTAGTGCAATTTTATAATAAGGAATAATGGACTTTTAATATCTAATGTACTTACTTAATGGGACCAAATAAAGCGTTTTTGTTGCTGCATTTTTGTAAGAAATGTTGTTTTTTAATAATAGGCTAGTGAATGAGTGATTTTTGCTGTTATTTACATTTTTATTAAAACTGTTCTCCTTTACTATAAGACCATCGAATTTAAATATATATTCCATTTTTAGCGGTTATCTCATGCATCTGCTTGCGCTTGAGCGTTGTTAAGAATGTAATTTACATCAGAAATTGTTATAGTGTCATCATTATGGCAATTATATCCATTTCTTTTCTATTGATATCAAGACATAATTAGTTATATCTTGATATCAATAGAAAAGAAATGGAATACAAATAAAATTATTTTGTAAAAAGTTGTTATATTAATAGTTATAAATAAACAATGTTTTTATATAAAATCGCGTTTTCTTATAGCTTTGTTACTGCTTCGCAAACAAACGCTTTTCCCTTTTAAAGCCGACCTTGCCGGCCTTCCGACCTTCGCACGCGGAAATGAATTCTTAACACGGCATCTACAGTGTATTACTACATGCTTCGTTCGACGCGATACGTAATACTAAAGATATTCAGGCGAATAAAAATGTGAAAGTTGTCGACCATGTGAATGGGCTGATATAGATTTGCAATGGGTTTGGAAACTAATTTGTATTTTGGAATTGATATACAACGGGGGCGTAGCTCAGATGGTAGAGCGCTCGCTTAGCATGCGAGAGGTACCGGGATCGATACCCGGCGCCTCCAATCAGTTTTTTATGTCACCTTAGTTTCTTTTTTACAAGCCTTTTTTAATTAATATTGAAATCAAGTATTTTAAGCATATGGTACATATTGAATCTGGATATAACTTCAAATATATAAATAATATGTATTCTAACGGCTTAATGCCGAATATGAAATTGTTTCGGATTATCCGATAGATACTATTAAATAAAATGTTCACATGTAGGTATAATTATGTAATCTATTTTATAATGTAGCTATATCTGCAGTAGTTTTGTTTTTATTAGTAGTTGATTAAGATTGTATTCGTTTTTGTAGCTACATCACTAAATATTGTTTTAATTTTCTTTTACTCTCCTTGTGCACGGGTTGCCTGAAAGAGATCGCCAAGAGCGATAAGGCCTCCCATTGTTTCAATGCGAAAAATGTATTCATATTAGTTGTCTAGTTTTAAGTTTATGGTGTACAATAAAGACCTTTTTTCATGAACTCATTTATAAGAATATTACATTTTTTGAGAATTTTAAAAACAAAATTACAAACTATTTGACGGTTAGGGTGTGTCGGCTTGGTGAGTGAAAAGGTACATAACGTGTCACATTAAACGTATTACGTGTCAAATAGAATTCACCCCCATCCCAAGTAATTATATCAGACTCGTTTACGGTTTCGGGTAGATTTTTATTTCGGATGTCTAATAGTTTCGGGTAAGGAGCTCCATAATAACCCCGATTAAAAGGTATGTAGTATTCACAAATAGCTGTGTACGGGTGAAGTATAAATTATATAAGAACGAATTTATCACTTTTGAGAATAATTGTGCAAAAAAGTTCTCGTTTGTCTTTCTCATCAAAAGTCGAAATATTAATTTTCATAACATTGAGAATTTTTCATGCTTTATTCACCTCTTTACATTTTTTTGAGACAAAGTATCCTAAACGCTTCCCTGGGTTACAATATATCTCCTAAATTATGTCAAGTTCGGTTCAGCTGTGAAGTTGTGAAAAGCTAATTAGTAGAACACACAGGTAAAGTAGCGCGGCACTGCTAGTTAATAAATACTTATAACTGAAACTTAAAACACAAAAAAACCAAACTAAAAAGTATAAAATAACTTATTTCTAAAGCTATTTTTTATATACCAATAAGTATTCATAGATATTTCATATAAATAACATAGCATTAAATACTAATTGTATGTAAAGCTAAAAATAAACTAAGTTATAAATATTAGTTATAATATTATTATAAGCTATTTTTTATTATAATATCTTATTTTAAATATATCATATCTAAAACATCTTAAAGTCAGTGCTTAGTAATTTTCAAAATATAGTAATTTTTATGTTTTACTTTGCACCGAATTCAAGATGTTTTACATAATATATATTAAAAATAAGATATTACAATTAAAAATAGCTTTAGAAATATTTTATACTTTTTAGTTTTTGAATTAGTTTTTTTTAAACGAAGTTTTTTTATTTGTTACTTTTTAGTGTCTAGCTATGGGTAAGCCTACGAAAGGTGCCGCGCGCCTTAAAAATATAGGTCCCAAGAAACGAGAACAAAAAAATGATCGTAAAATGAAAACTACTGGGCCAAACTATGTCAAATTTTGAGGAGACAAAATGACAATTATTCCGCATCGAACTAAAAAAGAATCACGTAAATCGGATCCTAAATCTGAGAGTAATCGGTGTACATACATAAAAAAATAAATATCGATCAAGTTGAGAACCTCCTCCTTTTGGAAATTAGTTAAAAATGAATTGTGATCACTTATGGCCTGATCCTATATCTTACCGATTGTTCATATGCCCTATCGTTGGTTAAAATTTTATATAAGCTCTAGGCAAGTAATCTCAAAATTCAACCGTTGGTAAGGCAAGTGAATCAATATTAAGATATAGGAACCGGCCGTTAATTGTATTTTACGCATTTTAAAATTTTGTTATGCTAACATTACCATTAAGTAAATTAGATTGTTTAAAAAGAATTCAAACACTGTACTCTTATGTAAACAATGAATAACGTCCTTTTTTTAAATTCTTTGCATATAAATGTATTTAATTATTCTCGAAGTTTCACTCGTGTAATTATAACATACCTATTACAATTGTAATTATTTTTTGTTTGTCAAAAACATGTAGGACTAAAATGAAGATGTATGTATTGTATAATATGTACTTTTTTGTCGTAATACACTAACCCATAGATAATACACTATCTCTAACCCCCTTATTCATAATAAACTGATATTTATACTATGTTTATTTGCCCGACAAAAATCGTCACTCAATGGGGTGCAATCGAAACACTGATTTCAGATATTATTACTCTTCCAACAATTCTGATCTCACTACTCACTACTAGTAATTATGTCAGAACCCACTCAAATGCTAAGTAGAGGTCATTATTTCAATGGGGTATTCAAAATGGCTTTCTACGTGAGCCTCGCCACGTAACGTTAAACATTTGCGAAAGTAACCGTACAAATCGGACAAGTATGCGAATATGCCTTTTACTTTTTAGGCCGCTAACGTTATCGCGGTACCGGACGTTTTGGTTTTGCCAATTTTATTTGTTTGTATCGCGCTTCAGTATTTTATGCAGTTCTTGTAATGGCCGTGTATAGTTGAACGCATCGAGTTACGTACACAAAGTAACCTAAAAACATACATTATCTTCCTGTTGGGAATCGAATCTACAACTTATCATACAAGCTATGACTTATAACTTTTTTTTTATTGCAGGAGTTCCGCAGACAAGCAGACTGCCCACTTGATGGACAGTGGTTACCATCGCCTATGGACATTTGCAACACCAAAGGTGCTACAAACGCGCTGCTGCTCTCTTAAGGGAGACTGGAACCTGGTCACTAATGCTGGAACACAATCAAAGTTGTTATGGCGACATACTTTAGACCAGGGGTGGTAGCACGCAAAAATGCTTCATGCAAATATATGTATGTCATACCTAGTGTTGCCAACTATATTTGAGAAAAATAATGAATTACATTTTTAAAGTAGGGGAAAATAAAATATTAGGAAGAAAAAAAATATTAGCAAAATTTTATTATTTGTTCTCTTGGAGACACTATTTTTGTGTGCTTCTAGCACGCACTAATAACTTTTCACTATCCTTAAATTTTTGGAAGCTACATTCACAATTTAAATAAACAAACAATTATATTTCATTAAATTTATAGATGTCCTGTTCCTTTCTTCTCGCCGTTTTAGATACATTACTGAATAAATTGTTTCAGTAAAAGCTGGGTCGATAATAGTTTAGTAATTATCCATAAGTATATCATTTTACGCATCAAAATACATATTAGAAATAGAGTGTTTTCACATACTTTATTTTTTGCAAAAGTATAAAGTGTATTTACCAAAAATTAAGTAGGATACGTTATTATAAAGTATGGTTGGCAACCCTAGATATACCTAACATTTCGAATACGTTTTACCTCTATATTTAAAAAGGACCATATAATTCATTACTCATTAATAACTATGTAAAATGAGCATGTACTCATTTTACTTAATTATTGTTAATCCCTACTAATGTCTCCTAATGGCCGGTTCCTATATTTTACGATTCGTTCAAATACTTTACTATCGGTTGAATTTGAATATTACTTGTATGGAGATTGTTTCAAATTTTAACAGATAGGCAAATAAACGGTTGCTAAGATATAGGAACGAGCTATCACCAAATTGTTTGCACCGTATACATAATAACAATGACTATTGTAGCGAAAAAATCATTACCATTAACAACAGTGAGATTTTTACCTTTCATACAGCCCTATTCCATTTAATATGACCTTTTTATGAAATAGGCAATAAGCTACTTGAACGGCTTCTTCAACACTTCTAGCACACTTTTATTATATAGTACAAGCCGTCCACGAGTGCTCGATAAAGAGAAAACGTGATTGTATTTCAAAGCTTTTCCTTACGTAACTCAATCAATTAGTTCTGCGCCAAATACGATACCGAATTCTAACTAAGCAAAATTATACTTTAGCATTTGGCACAATTAATTATAATTTTAAAAAAAACTGTTATTGTCCATTACGTAAAGGTTTTAGAAATCAGCAAACTTCTCTGACATATGTGACATTATAATTAGAAACCTTGTTTTTAATAACATTGATTAGAGTTTTATTTTACAGTTATATGCAACTTCACTCGTGTTTATTTTGGTTCCGTATACCTTGTATTTTTCAAAATATTCAACATGACCAGTAAATATCCTATGTTCATTTTCAGTCTTTAAAATTCTCGTAAGCGAGATTTCGTGAAAATCGAGTCATATTAATTGCCATGTATAATGAGAGCAAGCATACAAAAAAATTAAGTAACCATCATTATTATATTAAGTAATTTTAGTGTTAACTAGGATATGCCTGCGACTTTATCCACGCTTAACATAAAACTCCCGCGGGATTCCCGGGACACAAAGTATCGCACGCTGCATTTTACTAAAGAGTACGCTATAAACCGCTCCCGGAAAAATTCCCGCTGGATTCCCGGTATAAAAATATCACACATTTTATTTATTCTATTTTTGCTATCGATCAGTAAAAAAGTTTTCTATTGGAATTCGAATTATTGTTTTGAGTTGGCCATTTTACATAATTTCTAGAAAAAATCCCGTGAGATTCCCAGGATAAAAAGTAACGCAGAGTTTAAAGCTATTTAAAAAAATAACTGGAATAGACTATATAAACGACGGAAAACATATTCGATTTCTTGTTCGTTTGTTCGGGATTCACGTAAAAACTACTAGGCCGATTTCGATGCGGTTTGCGCTGATCGACAGCTAATTCTTAATCTACAGACATGGCATATTTGGAATATTATAGACATACTGGAAATTTTCAAATAAATTGCGTTCTGTTACCAATTTACAAAAAAAATGGATGTTCGCCATTTCCAAGGAGGCTTGCACTGGACATTGACTGACACGCAGTTACCCAACTTTAAAAAAAATTTCTTCCCACGCGATATTAGTATCACGTTACATAAACAAAAATACTTTAATAGTTATCATTTCTTGAAAATGGTACTTGATAATAATACCACAACAATGACCATGATTGTATCGTTGAAAAACCACATTCAGATATACATTAATAATTGAGTTCACACTATCATTGATTTCTACCAGCAGAGTGAAAACAAAATACAACCTGAAAAGCGGCTTACACCAAATGTAAGTTTATAGAAGAATTGACTGAAAATAATTTTATAGCAACCTATGAGTTCAAAGCATTGTGAAATGGAACTGAGACTATAAAAAAATTAATTAATTCTTTGACATTGTTTATGTGTGTGCCATCTCTTGGGTATATAAATGTTACACAACAAATGGTTAAGTGTAACCTCAAAGAGAACCATATTACGGATGTATGAAATCCACCAATTTGTCTTAGATAATAGCAGTAGGCATATGGTCTATTCCCTGAAATGAGTCCAAACTCTGTCGTCGTCTTAAGAGTAGTCCTATACAATACATTATGACATGATTTTACTACTTAAAGGAGTGGAGTTGTAATTCATCGCAATATACGAAACTTCCAATTACCAGATTCCGTAAATGCAACCTTTTGATTTTTCTCTGTCTGTTCGAGCATCACGTATTACTGACTGGATTGAAATGAACTCGAATGCTAGACACGAAACTAGCTTATATCCCCGGTTCACCACTTAGAGGCCATCCATAAATTACATCCACGTTAAGGGGTCGACGAAGTGTGACAAGAGGTGGGAGGGGTCCTAAATTTCGTGACGTGACATTTCAAAATCCCTATTAATATTATAAATGCGAAAGTAACTCGTGTCTATACTGTCTATTACGCTTTCGCTACTGAACCGATTTGGCGGAAACTCAGTATATATCTAAGTTTAATATCTGGGATGGACATAGGACACTTTTTATCATGGAAAAGAGAGATTTGGGATAAGTATATGTAAAGGTTATCCCAGAAAGCAGGATAGCTTTTGATTTTTTTGTGATGTCATTATCGTCATATTGTAGTTTCATCTGAAAACTACTACTAAAATTGCAATATATGTGATGTCACACGGAGGATGGAGTCTCACGAATGTGACAAGAAGGTAAAAATATCATGAAATATCGTGTGGCGTAATTTCTGGATCGCCCCCTTAGGACACTATATTCCGATAAATAACGTTGTTGCCGGTTTAGGAACTAATAATGGATGAAACCTATTCTAAAATAAAGTGCGACGATGTGAAAATGTTTATAAATACACATCTAGTTTTCGCCTGTCACACCTTAGTAGGGCGCATGGTCACGGCTATTTATATAAACAAGTATTTCGTCGTGTATTCATTACTTATATTGTACCACTAATGACCCTATTTTTATAATGAGTTATCATTAAAATCTCATTAATAAGGTTAATGACACAAAGTATTAAGTCACTTTTCAATGTTTAAACTGGTTTTTATCGCATTACCATGTGTTAAATATTAATATTCTGTGAAATATCATTACTTCACTGCCGAGAATTCATTTTTATGTTTAAACGGTTTTTTTGGCGAAGGATTTATGCCTAAGGGCATAAGTTGAAATAAAAATTTAAAAAAACTCGTTTAAAAAAACCGACTTCAAAAACTAAAAAGTATAAAATAACTTATTTCTAAAGCTATTATTATTAATATATATTATCTTAAACATCTTAAAGTCGGTGCTTAGTAATTTTCAAAATATAGTAATTTTTATGTTTTACTTTGCACCGACTTCAAGATGTTTTAGATAATATATATTTATTAATAATAGTAGCTTTAGTAATAAGTTATTTTATACTTCTTGGTTTTTGAAGTCGGTTTTTTTAAACGAAGTTTTTTTTAATTAATTTGTTACTTTTTAGTATCTAGCTATGGATACGCCTACGAAAGGTGCCTCGCGGAATGGATTTTTTTTTAATAAAATGAAAACTACTGGGCCAAACTATGTCAAATTTTTAGAGGCCCAAATGGCAGCTATTCCGCGTGGAAAAAAAAGAATCACGCAAATCGGATCATAAATCTCAGAGTAATCGGTGTACATATAGAACGGAATGGAATTTTTTTCATAAAAAATGTTCATAAAATGAAAATTACTAGGCCAAACTATGTCAATTTTTTAGGGGACCAAATGGCAGCTATTCAGCGTCGAACAAAAAAGAATCACGTAAATCGAATCATAAATCTCGGAGTAATCGGTGAACATACATTAAAAAAACCGACGAATAGAGAACCTCCTGCTTTTTTGAAGTCAAATATCTTAATAATATATAATATTTTTTATTAAATCCGAATTAATAAAATTAAAATTGCCAATGTGTAAATGAATAATAATAATTGCAAATGTATTGATAGATACATCCCAAGATTGAATAACTGTAACAATAACATTTAAAAAACCCGACTTCAAAAACTAAAAAACTAAAATGTATAAAATAACTTATTTCTAAAGCTATTATTATTAATATATATTATCTAAAAAACTTCGTTTAAAAAAACCGGACTTCAAAAACGAAAAAACTAAAATGTATAAAATAACTTATTTCTTAAGCTATTATTATTAATATATATTATCTAAAACATCTTAAAGTCGGTGCTTAGTAATTTTCAAAATATAGTAATTTTTATGTTTTACTTTGCACCGACTTCAAGATGTTTTAGATAATATATATTAATAATAATAGCTTAAGAAATAAGTTATTTTATACATTTTCGTTTTTTCGTTTTTGAAGTCGGTTTTTTAAACGAAGTTTTTAATTTTTATTTGTTACTTTTTAGTGTCTAGCTATGTATGGGTGGACCTTCGAATGGTGCCGCGCTTCTTAAAAAATATAGGTCCCAAGAACCGGGATCAAAAAAAAAATTCGTAAAATGAAAACTACTGGGCCAAACTATGTCAAATTTTTAGGGGACCACATGGCAGCTATTCCGCGTCGAACAAAAAAATAATCACGTAAATCGAATCATAATTCTCAGAGTAATCGGTGTACATATGGAACGGAGTGAAAATTATTTCCATGAAAAATGTTCATAAAATGAAAACTACTGGGCCAAACTATGTAAAATTTTTAGGGGACCAATTGGAAGCTATTCCGCGTCGAAAACGAAAAGAATCACGTAAATCGGATCATAAATCACGGAGTTATCGGCGAACATAAAAAAAAGCAAAAAAAAAAAAAAAGATCTCGACGAATTGAGAACATCCTCCTTTTTTCGAAGTCGGTTAAAAAGAGCATTAAAACACAATAAAATAAATATGAATATGTTAAGGAAAAATTGTAAAACGTTGGGAAGCTAACTATTCTATTATTTTTCCTATTCGAGGTGTAATCCGTCAGGATATAACCCTACCGCTCGATAATAGCTCTAGGGTCATTGTTGGACTCGCGATGGCATTTTTTTTTTTGAGGCGAGGGAAAATGCTTAACCAATTTACGCACAGACTGGGTCGTTGCTAGGGAACGACACACGTCGGTCGGGGGCGATAACACTGCAGCAATAGTATGCTCTTGACAGTGCTCCGTCCGCGATCGACTCAGAATAGTGTGGAGACGAGACGTTGCTACACGAGCGAGCAATCCCAATACCCACTAAAAACCCCCTCCTCCCTGTCGACCCTGCGCTTTGTTTTGTGAAGGAAAGGCTGAGATTTAGAACATAGTTACGCCCAGCCGATCCAGCGCAACAAAGTGCCTGGAGTGTACCCTGGGAGAACACAGCCCACTTCGTTAAACGGGGGTCGATGGTCCCTTGCTTTCCTAGCTAGCTAAGGGCCCCCCGTAACGGAACCTAACTCAGGGAGGGAAGTAATGCGCGTACCTGCCTCTCCGGGTGCCAGCTGAAGGCCGGCGACCTCGAGTAGAGGCATTAGCACGCGCTGCAGGACTTCGCTCCCTGTCCCGCTCTGCGGCCTCCTTGAGAGACATTACTGCCTCACAAAAAGGTTCCGCTGGTGCGGGTGACCCATTCCTCCAGCTGTGGCCTGATTGCGTCCACCGTAAAGCCGCCGGCCGCAGGGTTTTCGAGGTCTCGAGACCATTTGACGATCATGGCTGCGGTTTCCCGCTTCCTGATCGTCTCGATTTCGACCTGACAGAGGGTCAGGCTTCTAGCTAGGGCATCCTGCCGGGTACGATGAACTTCAACCAGGACGTCTGCCTGGAGATGCCAGGGCAGATCGCCTGCCAGAAGAGTCGCCGCCGTCCACGACACTGTGCGATACCCCCGTATGGTCCTCACGGCAAGAACCCGCTGCGCCCGGTCCAGCAGAGTTCTGTTGTGGCGGTGAAGTGCAATGGACCAGACGGGTGCACCGTACAGCGCCATACTCCTCAGGATGCCAGAGTATAGTTTCCGAGTCGCACCCCCCGGGCCCCCCACGTTGGGAACCAGCCTCGAGAGTGCGCCCGCGGATTTGACGAGTTTGAGAACTAGCTGCTCAAAGTGCGCTTTGAACAGCTATTTCCCATCGAGAACTAGCCCCAGATATTTATCTGGGGCCCTACTCTAATGGCCACCCCTTGGACCGAAACGGTCAAGTCCGCGGGGGGATTACGAAATTTCCTATGGAACATGATGGCCTCCGTTTTCGCGGGGGAGACCCTCAAGCCCAGCCTAGCTATTCGATCTACGACAATCGCCAACCCGGCGTTGGCGACGTCCACGGATATGAGGCAGCGCATGCCGTGAGTAGGGTGTCGTCCGCAAAGCAGATCAGCCCTACCCCGGGCAGGACCGGAACCCGAAGGATCCAGTCATAACCTACGTACGATGGCATGTTCTAACCTAACAACCTCAGGAACCAAAAACCCATTCGAATCGACGTACAGCCCAAGCAGAACTAGCGACTCTACCAATATTTTCTTGAGTTTACACTACTAGGCCATACATAATATAAATACGTTTTAACGGCTAAGCGCGTTAAAACGTATTAGTTTTGATATCCATGTTTCATCTTTTAGTATGGATGCAAGATATATGATGATAAAAATATATAGATTGTATATCTATATTTTTTTTAGCCCCGAGAATTAACTAATAATAATGCAATGGAGTGTGTAGGGACGCTCAACGCCGCTACATTCACGAGTCAGATACATACAGGTAAATTTCTACGATCTCTGGGAGTTGGCAAGCAAACAAATAGTGTAATTCCCAAAGAACTCAACATTGACGATTTAAATCGACATTTCTCAGCTACTTCTGACTTTGACGTTGTAACTAAGTCTAATACTTTAAATACTCTTTCCGCCCTGCCGACACTCGATTATCCTCCATTCTTGTTAAGTCGATTTACTGATAGTGATGTTAAGAGCGCTGTAAAATCCATTACATCGAACGCTGTCGGTAGCGATGGTATTAGTCGCAACATGATTCTGCCCATACTGGATGTCATCAATCCTATCCTCACCCATATACTCAATGCCTCTGTAGTTTCTGGTACCTTTCCAGTCACCTGGAAGGAAGCCCAGATTATTCCTCTTCCTAAAAAACCTAATCCTGTTTCTTTCTCTCAATTCCGTCCCATATCTATTCTGCCATTCCTTTCTAAAGTCCTGGAACGCCTAGTCCACCAACAGTTAAGTATTTTCCTTAATCGGCATTCTCTCCTTAATCCCTATCAATCTGGTTTCAGTCCTGGCCACAGCACAACCACTGCCCTCGTGAAAATCACCGATGACATTCGTTATAGTATGGATAATGGTTTATTGACTGTGCTATCGCTACTGGACTTCAGCAGTGCTTTCAACAATGTTAACTTTGATATATTACTTGGTATTCTAAGCTCTCTTAACATATCTCCTACAGTAATCGACTGGTTTCACAGTTACCTGTATGGCCGCCGGCAGCGGGTTCGCGTCGAGGATGATTATTCGTCATGGTGTGAACTCACTGCTGGTGTTCCTCAGGGCGGCGTGCTTTCTCCCTTATTGTTCGTTCTTTTTATTAACTCCATCTCTAATCAACTCACTTCAACCTATCACCTCTATGCAGACGATTTACAAATTTATACACAATCACCTGTTGCCACCTTAGACAAAGCAGTTTCAAACATAAACCTAGATTTCGAACGCATTCTGCAGTGGGGCAAGTCATTTGGGCTTCATGTCAACCCTGAAAAAACGCAAGTCATCATCATCGGTAGCTCACGGATGCTTAACAAGGTCGACTGGAGTACCATACCTAGTGTGATGTTTGACGGGACAATCATTCCTTTTAGTGATAAGGTAAAAAACCTTGGCATTATATTTGACAGTGAGCTGTCTTGGCGACCTCATATCACCGAACTAAGCCGACGGCTTTAGCTCTCATCCAAATCCCTTAGAAGGTTGAGCAATTTCTTACCCACTACCACCAAAATTAAGCTAGCAGAATCCTTATTACTTCCTATTCTTGATTATGCTGACGCCAGCTTTCTAAATTTAACCCAAGAACAACTTAATAAACTTGAGCGCCTCCAAAAATTTTGCATAAGGTTCATATTTGGACTACGCAAATATGACCATGTCTCTTAATTCCGAAAAAAACTCAAGTGGTTGCCAATTCGATTTCGCCGGAATACTCACATCCTTGCTTTTCTCTATAGTATTTTATTTGTCCCTAGTACTCCTGATTACCTTAAACAAAATTTTGAATTTCTTTCATGGTCTCATAATTTACGCCCTTCTACTAAACTTAAATTGAACACTCCTGCGCATAACTCAACTTTTTATAACAATTATTTTACTGTTAAGGCTATACAGCTCTGGAACGCGCTTCCTGTTACAATCAGACAAGCAAAATCGCTAGCGATATTTAAAACTATGATCAAAAAATACTACCTGTCGTTGGAATATGATATTTAAATTCATTTATATATTTTGTAGATATGTATTTGTATGGTATGTATATTACGTATATATCTATGTAATATATAAAATTTCTTCATATATGTATATATATCATTTATGTATTTATTATTAAAATGTAAGTAGTTCGTACTATATGTTACGTATACCACCATCGCCATTATCATCTCAATTCATTCCTGGGGTTGTCTGGAAGAGATCGCTTTTTAGCGATAAGACCGCCCTTTGTACATAAGTAGATATAATTTTAGTCTTTAAGTTCATGATTGTATTGGTGTACAATAAAGTGTTATCTATCTATCTAATAATTCAAATATGTACATGTATAGGTATACTAAAATGCACAGTCTCAATTGAAAATGCTTTGCTTTACTGTTAAACTTACTTTAAACTACTTGGAATCTGTGTTCATCCTTTTAAAACTCATAAATTTCAGAAAAACGTTTATATCTTTATGACCAGGGCCGTCTTTACTCGTGGATGCGTGGCACCCAGGAACGGGGAGCAGGTTAATTTTTGCACCCGGCACGCAAGACGGCCATGTTTATGACGAATAACTTTCAATCTTTACGTCATCATTATTTCCAAACTAATAATAAGTCCTTTGTACTGTGCAACTACCAATAAAGTGCAACCACTTTCATGTGGCGGTATATTACTAAATTAGTGAGCTGTTATTACTTTTACTGTCGACGACGCGTGTATAAAAAAGAACAATAAGTCAATGTGTTGAACAGGACCGCTTTACTAACCCGTCCAGCGCCGTTATTCTCGAACATTCAGGAAAGTCCAACGCTTTCACTTCTATACGTAATTGTAATCGGCCGCGGCTACACTCCTAGAACTAAATTTTGTAGCAACATTTGACGTCTCATAGTTGGACGATACCGTAAAATGAAAAATACTCCATCTTTTTACGTTACTTTTTTTTTAAATAAAGTTCCATAAACAGAAGGTGTTACTATAGCATGTCTTTATTAATTGATTACCACGCCTGGTCATCGGTAGAGGCTGGATGAGTAAAGCGGATGACCAAGATATAGCAACTTAAGAGAGGCCTACAACTACAACCAACAGTGGATTATAAACGACTGGAGACCAGTATAGACATCTGAAATTTAGGAAACAGTATCTATACTATATTATAAAGAGGTAAATTTTGTATTGTTAATCCCTTAAACTACTGAACCAATTCTGAAAATTCTTTCATTCATTCATGAGTGACATAGACATTTGATTGTGATTAATAATAAATTTTTTTTAATGATGCCCAGCTATAAGCTGGAAATGGCAATTATATAAGGGTTCTGTTTCTGCTAAAAGTCTACAGAACTCCAAAAAGGTCGGCATTTCAAACGGGGTCTATGGCGGCAGCCATTTTGAATCCGCCACTGCATGGGTGGCATCACAGAGTTTAAATTTTAGTAGCATATATAAAAAGGAATAAAATATTATAAATATAATATAAAGCAATGTAGAAATCCTTCTTATAAAATATTAGCGATCCGCCCCGACTTCGCACGGGTATCTGAAAATAACTGTTTTGTTGAGTTGAATTACCTACTAAGCGAATTCAAAATATTTCCCGTACGGCCCGTACCCCAGTGACGCCTACATCGCATAAGGTGCTGCCTAGCTAGCCGAGCAGGGTGAGCGGCGACTAAGCGACTCCTTTATAATACTTATATTTTTAAACTCGTGATATCTTTCGAATGGAATGTCCGAACTGAATAATTCAAAAAGTTATATAAAGGTATTGAAGCAGTCTAAAATATGAAGTAATTTATTTTGATAAGGATGAATATAAATATACAAATAAAGAGCCTTTTTCCAGCAGCGGCACTTCAATTACATTTTAAAGATATAAGAACACTTATTGTGGCATAACTATAATAGCTAGACAGATGCTGTCGCGACACTTATTGTAAATAATGATGTGTTCTGCAAAGTCGTAGTACATTATTTTATTCTATCATCAATAGTTTTCGCAGCGCACGCAAGTTTAGGTATTCTTTTACATTTTTGGTTACATTATTGGACTTTCATAAAGGATACTACCCTAATTTTTTGAAAATATAATTTAGCCTATGTCCCCGGGAATAGTGTGGCTTCTAACTGTGCAAGAATTTTTTACATGGATTCAGTAGTTTCGGAGCCTATTCAATGCAAACAAACAATGAAATCTTTCCTCTTTATAATATTAGTATAGTTATCATATTTGCAAATTTCGCGGAATGATTCATTTTTTCAATAGTTATACCTACTACGAATATCGTAAAAAAATATTGTGTAAAACAAAGAGCAAATAGAAGTAGTTGAAATGTAACATTTGGCATTAGGTAAGGTAACAAGTAATCCTAAAATGTAAACAGCGTAAAGGGCACCAGAAAGAGAACGTGCGCAGAAACAAAATAGGCAAAACATTCCCACTCAACGCCTACATTTGCACGACACCCTAACGTTAGAGTTTCGGGGGCAAGTGTTAATTTGTAACTTCTAGACAAGGAAAATTATTATTTGCATTTTTCCAAAGTTTACCGTAATTTAACAAGGGGCACGAGCCTAGAGCTACCGGACTGATGGTGGCTCTGAAATATCGATAAGCAAAGCCTATGTATTTTTTTTATCAAAGGAAACAAAAGAAAGTGTTTATTTTTTAGTTCGGTTTTCAGACAGTTTACATTTTTGGATAATATGATTTATAAAATATATACAACTGTAAGAATATTGATGAATGGATATGGCGATAATATACTCCGTGAATCTAGCCTAAATCCTAAAGAGAAAAATATGTTTATTATATTCATGGCATTTCAAAATTAATTATAAATCAAACAAAGTTTGTGCATTGTTTATCCAGAAACTAAACACATTTCAAAGAATTGTCTTTGTAAGTCGGTATACTTGTTATTATTACGTGCTGCTGTAATGTTAATGCCCTTTATTACCTGAGGAGGGTGCGGATACACCGGTCCGGTCTTGGTTTGTTGATATTTTTTGTTCACATTCCCGGACCAGCTGATCGGAGCAACTAAAACCACGTGACCGGCATGCGCATTATTGGTTTTAACAGTTTTAACACATTCAGTTGCTATTGCATAAACATGCTTTTGTTTCAAGACAAAACACAGAACAAGGCGACGATTTAATATAAATATTATGATAGTAACCTATTTTTAAACTCCGATACTTAGGTAAAAAAGAACCATTGTAGAAGTTTGTTGATACATATTTGGCTAATCCTTTGGCACACGTATAGACGTCTCATGTTTATACAAATCTATCTGAAAATGTAATAAATATCTTAATAGGCTCAAATTCAAATTCATTTATTTGTAGGAAAAAGAAGTACACTCAGTGGCGGATTTGCAGTCTTGGCCGCCCTAGGCCCTAGACCCTAGGCCATGTAATAAGTACCAGACACCCCTTTCGCAGCACTCATCATATTGAGTACATAATGAATTTACTTTTTTGCCAACTTGCCGCCCTAGGCCCGGGCCTCCTGGGCCGGAAACTGTAAAGTGTCACTGTAAAGTGGCCGAAACGCCGGGTAAAAATTTAGTAAAATACCGCACTTAAAACAGTTAAAACGTACTTTTATTAAGTATTATTAAATTAAAAATCGTCAATATTTTAAAGGGAAAAAATAGGTATTTTTCTTCAAAATATATCGTTTTGAAACTCATTTATATTGCTATAAAAAAATATAAAATCTAAAATTTTGATTTGGTCCTTCGTTAAGAGGACTAAATCAGTGCTATTCATTAATTACTAAGAAAGATATAAGCAAAATAATATTATAGTATTAGTAATAACACTATTGTGTTAGTTTATTTATATTTAACTGCGTAATGTAATGGACTGTGCTTTCTTTTAATAATTAAAAATAATAAATAAATTATATATATATACGGGAATAAGTGAAAATCACTTGGAACTAACTCCGGACAATATAGTGGATGGTCAAGGAGATGGTCATCACAGCGGATGTAATTAATAAAAAGGATTCCTTCACTATCCCGAAACATTGAGGCCATAACTTTGACAGCGGTAGGAGACACTCGAAATTTCTTAATGGAAGGAGAGAATGGTCGTTTCCAAGACATGCTTTGTCTCTTAGTTTCAGGGTGGAAATGATGGACCCACGTTTCATCCATGGTGACAAGGCGACGGCAAAAAATATTCGAATCACGCTGGAACATTTCGAGATTACGTTTAGAAATTTCCAAACGTCGCTTTCCTTTCTCAACCTTTCTGACATTTTCTTCCGTAAAGGTGGTTAAAGGCCGTCCAAAACGCGGGTCATATTTACATTTGATCTACCTCTTTTAAATTCAGCCATCCAGTACGCAACGATAGAAAAGAGTACAGCATCATCCTCTAATGTCTGCTGAATATCCGAAAAATATAATTACAACATCGAACTTCTTAAAAGTTTTATATGTATGCACTTCTAAGAACTTTTTGATTCACCCTCGTAATTGAAAAAGTCTTACAAACGCAACTACATTAACATATATTATATTTTATATTATAATATCTCGAATAATGTTTGTGGAAAACAAAGAAATGTTAGTTCATAATGAGGTATAATTTACAAAGTACATACATTCAACTCAATGTTTTAGGCATCAATTCTACAAATTAGCAACTAAGTATGTAGTCGCTATGACAAGATAGCAGAAGCTTATCTTACATATTGCAGGCAGTGTAAATGTGAAGCAATACAAAAATACAATCAATCGATGTTATAAGATTACAAAAGCGTTTGTAAATGACGATACGTAATGAAGGTTCTTACCTTTATTGCAGTGGACTTAAAATTATTTGTAGATTGCAGTAATATATTGTACATATATGTACGTCGTTTTTTATTTTAACACATGAAATAAAGTTTTTAGTTTTGATAATTAAGGATATTTTTATATTTTGAGAAGTTGTTAATTTTTTAAAGTTTAGGGTTAGATTTTCGATAGATTTAATCTAAAAAATATTTTTTTTGAAAAATGAAACGTCTAAAAGTAAGAGGATGTTGTGGGCTTATATAAGATTTAGAAGATGTTGTAAGATGTTACTTTTAAGGATAGGTATAAGTATGTACCTAGATGTTATTGTTATTCTTAGCGTTGTTATAATTTAAGTATGAACCTGCCGACCAAATATCCAGAATACTGTGCATGAATAAGAGTCGAAATTGAGATGGAAAACTATTTTGTCCGTAAGCATTATTTAACAGAACCATAAGATGTTAGATTCATCTAAAACATTGATCGTCTTAAAGACCATCGTAACTATAGTAGAATTATTTGCTCCGTGCAGTTTGGGTCATAAATAATCGAAGCGGTGAAGCGAGTATTTCGCTCTCTCTTCCACTCACGGGCCTTATGGGCAGGCATAGTGATACGCATTATTGTTGTCGATAAGCGTTATCGATAGTGTATTTTGTTTTGTCAGTTTGTGGATTAGTGATATAAATGAAAGAAAAAAATAGATAAAACAACGTATTTATTAAAATAAGAATAATAATGATTTAAAATAAATTACTAATTAGGTATCTATGTATTAAAAAACTATAAGTGCAAAAGTTTAGAGTGTAACAAGTTATATTAAAAATAAATATAAATACTTATATCTAAGTTTAAAATTAACAGCAAAAAAGATAATAATGATGTTTATAAGAATGATAATCTTTCTTTGATAAGAACGAGTTTTATCGTTAAGGGCGTTGCGCGCGCGCAACATGCTCACCGCCCTAGCCGGGCTGAGGCCGAGTTTGATTTATGACCCAAACTGCACGGAGAAAATAATTCTACTATAGTGTATTATACAACGATTTGATTTCGTATCTCTTGCCCCATATTGTATTGCAAATACACACAAGACTATCTTTGTTTATATTTTAGTTACTAGAGTAATGCACACTTAAATAATGCCAATTTGATAGCTCAGAAGTAGGAGCGTTGGTTTGCAAACTCAGTTCTATTATGCACTCAAACTATTTTACATGATTAATATTGATAGTCTATATGGTCTACAGAGTCTACACCATTGATGTAGCAATAAAAGAAGTTTATTATTGTTACATCAATGGTCTACACGGTCTAAGTTTTGGTCCGCTTCGCTAAAAGATAGCCCCCAGTTTCGATATCCTGTAAAGAAATCTTAAAATTAAATCAAATTAAATTTATTTATTTGAATGAAATACATAATTATGTCCTTACATTAATAAAAACTTAGAATGATCTTTCCGTTATTTCCATTTGGTCTAGGATAACGGATTTCAGTAGCAAGAGAGTTAGGCCCAGTGCTATCCCCTGCTTAGCTTTTAAATATAGATGTTGTGTATTTAATTGTCATAATTTGTTTTTTTTAACTCAAAGTATATGATCGTTCGCTAAAGGGATGAATAATAACTGTCCGCTAATTGGACTACTAGACAAAAAAAATTGAATGTGGCTTGGGTTTTGCTTCATTTTACATACATATCTTTTGAACTCTGGAAGATATAGAAATGTAACATACACGAAAATAAAACATAATTACATATTTATTTATTAAAATATTCATTAAAATACATTGAGTTGTTTTAGAACCTCGCAAAATTTGTTCCAAATGAGACAAACTTTCGGACAACCGATAGAAAAAGGTTCTAAAAACGATAATTTATGGCTTATACATATTAAAAGTAACGGATTTTACTTACATTTGACATTAATTTAAAATTATCATCACTTTTATTTGTATAGTTGATAAATAACGACTCTATCAACGGTGCGCTCCTTTCATCGTAAAGTAACTTTCGTTTCCATCAGTTACATCAGAATGATAACTTTCAAAATAATGTAAAACTAATTCAATAGCACGTTTAAATAATAAAAATCCATGTAGTGTGCTAACCCTAATTATATTGTCAGGGAGATATAATATACACAGTTATCAATCTTATCATTGAAATATATGTTCAATTTCTAGTTTTCAAGAGGACTCTATAATGATTTAAAAATATGAGTATTATTTTACTAGATTTTTTACATGTATTCACCCTATAACAAGTTAATATTAACTAGACGCAAATCATAAATTAACTTCTCAGAATCGTCATGCATACTAACTTTTTATTATATTGTTTATAATGTACACGTATCTTTACAGTACAATAAAACGGGTTGGAAATCAACACAAAAAATGGTTGTACTGGACTTAAAAACAGCTTGTTTAAGTGTAGTTAGATTGTTAAAACTTATTGCTCTAGTGAATTGTTTCACAAAACCGTTACAGCTTCGATGCAGTAAATAAAAAGTACGAAATGATTAACAATTTTAAGAAGATTAAAATCTTAAGATTATTATTAATAAAACTTCGTTTATAAAAACCGACTTCAAAAACTAAAAAACTAAAATGTATAAAATAACTTATTTCTAAAGCTATTAAATATTAATATATATTATCTAAAACATCTTGAAGTCGATGCAAATCAAAACATAAAAATTACTATATTTTGAAAATTACTAAGCACCGACTTTAAGATGTTTTAGATAATATATATTAATATTTAATAGCTTTAGAAATAAGTTATTTTATACATTTTAGTTTTTTAGTTTTTGAAGTCGGTTTTTATAAACGAAGTTTTTATTTTTTATTAGTGTCTAGCTATGTATGGGTGGACTTACGAATGGTGCCGCGCTTCTTAAAAAATATAGGTCCCAAGAACCGGGAACAAAAAAATGTTCGTAAAATGAAAACTACTGAGCCAAACTATGTCGAATTTTCAGGGGACCACATGGCAGCTATTCCGCGTCGAACAAAAAAAGAATCACGTAAATCGGATCATAAATCACGGGAGTTATCGGCGAACATATGGAACGGAGTGAAAATTATTTCCATGAAAAATGTTCATAAAATGAAAACTACTGGGCCAAACTATGTAAAATTTTTAGGGGACCAATTGGAAGCTATTCCGCGTCGAACAAAAAAAGAATCACGTAAATCGGATCATAAATGACGGAGTAATCGGCGAACATACATAAAAAAAAGCAACAAAAAAAAAAGATCCCGACGAATTGAGAACCTCCTCCTTTTTTCGAAGTCGGTTAAAAAACAGATAATGAAACCTGTTGAATTCATAGTTAATTGGTCTGTACATTTTTTTTCTGTATATATTTTTTTTAGTATCAAAACCAAGTCAAATAATGAAAGCATAATTGCTGAAAGCCTAAATTGATGTAGATACAATGTGCATTGATGAAGAGCTCATTTTTTAGACAGACGTAAGTACACCAAAAAGGATTACGGCGCACCTGATAGAAAGCATTATCTTTGTCTATGCACGTTTACAGAGAAAAAATTAAACTTCGTTTAAAAAAACCGACTTCAAAAACTAAAAAACTAAAATGTATAAAATAACTTATTTCTAAAGCTATTATTATTAATATATATTATCTAAAACATCTTAAAGTCGGTGCTTAGTAATTTTCAGAATATAGTAATTTTTGTGTTTTACTTTGCACCGACTTCAAGATGTTTTAGATAATATATATTAATAATAATAGCTTTAGAAATAAGTTATTTTATACATTTTAGTTTTTTAGTTTTTGAAGTCGGTTTTTTTAAACAAAGTTTTATTTTTTATTTGTTACTTTTTAGTGTCTAGCTATGTATGGGAGGACATACGAATGGTGCCGCGCTTCTTGAAAAATATAGGTTCCAAGAACTGGGCACAAAAAAATGTACGTAAAATGAAAACTACTGGGCCAAACTATGTCAAATTTTTAGGGGACCACATGGCAGCTATTCCGCGTCGAACAAAAAAAGAATCACGTAAATCGAATCATAAATCTCAGAGTAATCGGTGTACATATGGAACGGAGTGAAAATTATTTTCATGAAAAATGTTCATAAAATGAAAACTACTGGGCCAAACTATGTAAAATTTTTAGGGAACCAATTAGAAGCTATTCCGCGTCGAACAAAAAAAGAATCACGTAAATCAGATCATAAATCACGGAGTAATCGGTGTACATATGGAACGAAGTGAAAATTATTTCCATGAAAAATGTTCATAAAATGAAAACTACTGTACCAAACTATGTAAAATTTTTAGGGGACCAATTGGAAGCTATTCCGCGTCGAACAAAAAAAGAATCACGAAAATCGGATCATAAATCACGGAGTAATCGGCGAACATACATAAAAAAAAGCAAAAAAAAAAAAGATCCTGACGAATTGAGAACCTCCTCCTTTTTTCGAAGTCGGTTAAAAAGCGTATCGTTTGTGCGGCTTGGCTACCTTCAAAGAAGGGGGAGAATCGTCAAGTGAAGAGAGTCTATCTATTAGGCCGAGCGATTAGAGGGCGACTAGTTGATCGCCCCAGATATCTCTGGAGTGACGTAGTGAAGGCTGACTGACCTGAGTGAGCTTCAGGCCTGTGATTGACAAGAAATAGTTCTGGACAAAAAGTAGTGGCGTATTCTCGTTTTGCAGGCTAGGACTCATTTTGGGTCGCAGAACTGCAACAAGCACTTAGTTATTTATATACATATATTTTCAAAACACATGTACTACAAATAATACTCTTTTTCATGCCAGCGTATTGCCTGGTTCGATATACTATAGTCGTGCAAAAAGGTCTTGATTGAAAGTTTATTAGGTACACAAGAGACAGACTATCCAGTTTTTATCCTTAGCTGGCAAGTCAGCAAAATTTGAATCGCCAATCGACATTATTTTTGTTTATTGCAGGAGTTTAGCAGACAGGCAGACAGCCCACTTGATGGAAAGCGGTTAACATCAACTATGGACAGTTGCAACACCAAAGGTGCTACAAATGCGCTGCTGCTCACTTAAGGGAGACTGTAACCTGGCCACTAATGCCCGAACACAGCTCAAGGTTGTTATGGCGACATACTTTACACCAGGGGTGGTAGCCATTCAGTCGGCCCTACTACCTGGCTGTTGGTTGTTTTGTTATCTCTTACGACAGGCCACCCGGCCGCAGCAAATTGTATTCTTTCTCCGTTCCTGCACGGATAAAAGATCTGGTCCCTGGGAGGCCTATATATCTCTCATTAACATCCTCCAGATAGTGCATAAGAGTATTGTCTTAGCGATATAAGAGAAGGCTCCGTTGACAAGAGCACAGCTCTATAATAATAAAAAGGTGTCATTCCAAATCAAAACAACTAAAAAAAAATACACATGCCGACACACGCACTTAAAAACATGTTTTTCGTAATTTATAAGAAATCTACAGCGTAGAAAGCACGTGTGTGAAAATGTCACGTCCGGTTGTAAAAGAAATGCAATACGATCACGTACAAATCGAAAATACTTACAAATAACAGACCGATAGCATCAAAATATGAAATACCATGTATTTTAGTATCTCTAAATAGATATTTAACTTGACGTATTTTTATAGATCTTTCGCCTGTATTTAACAAATTTGAAAAATTATATTGGCCCATAAACTTCCCACTGCTGGGCAAGGGCAGTTTATTTAATATGTCTTAGATTGAAACGATATATCATATACTCAATATGTTTTGTTTAAAGTTAATTGTCACATTCTTTTACAGTCTGCACGTGGTAATTATAACAAGGTGCACATTAGACCAGATAAATTGTGTAAGATTCGCATAAATACTCTACTAAGCATCATACGCAAGTCATGACTAAGATATGCCTCATCCTGTATCCAATGATTCAAATCGTCAAATCTAAAATAATGATAGGAGTAACACGTATAGTGTGTTTTGAAAGGTTGGGGGCCATCCTTAAAATACGTCACATGTTACGGAGAGGGGGTTGATGAAGTGTGACAATGGTCAACATGGTCTTAAATTTCGTGATGTCACATTTCAAAATCAAAATATATTAAAGTTTTAAAACACGTTTGAATAATTAACGAAAAGCTTCGAAATATTTCCAACTCTGTCAGAATGATCATAGTACATACATACATACATAACTTCACGCCAGGTCCCTTGCGGGGTAGGCACGAACAACAGAGCGCCATACAGGCTTATTTTTACACACCTCACTTGCTTCTTTGACATTCATAGCTCTTGTCATGCACGCTCGTCTGTTCTTAAGGCTCCTGACATCACCTTCTGCTAATACACGATCAATTTGATCATGGAAGGTGTGTCGTGGCCTTCCGCGACTTCTGCATCCATCCACTTTTGCATTGTATATCTGTTTAATCATTCTTTCATCAAACATTCTTTCCACATGCCCGAACCACCGGAGCATTCCTTTCCTTACCTTCACCCCGACACTCTCTTTCAGACCAACTCTCTTTCTTACTTCGGTATTACGAACGCGGTCCGCGAGCGTCACTCCGCAGATTTTGCGCAGTGCTCGCATCTCGACTGCGTTTACTCTACTTTCATGCTCTCTGTTCCATACCCAACTCTCGCTTCCATACGTGAGCGTAGGTACCAGCACTGATCATAGTGTTTCAATTATTATAAAATAACTAGCTTTACCCGGCAGACGTTGTCCTGCCTTTAAAAAATACAAATCTAGAACCCGATTCCAGCGTCATCTACCCGGACCAAATGTTAATCTAAACTATTCTCAAATCCACTTGAACAAACAAAAAGTTTAAAAAATTTCATCATAATCAGACCCAGCGTTTAGGAGGAGTATCGAGGCGCCACCTACTGGGTCCAATCGTTTATTTAAACCTTTCCGGGACAAACTTAAACACATACAACAACAAAAAGAACACCTTAATTCTGGTACCCGATTGCAGCGCCATCTATCTGGTTCAAATTAAAATCTAAATCATTCCAGTAGAAAATTATAAAAATACTAATATCGCTATTAAAAAATAGGCGTTGATCGTAGAGGGTTGAAAATTGAGGGTTTTATGTATTTTTTAATGCTGTATCATAATTTTTTTATCTAAAAATTAAAAAAAAAATTAGGGGTGGACTACCCTTAAAATTTAGGGGGATGAAAAATAGATGTTGTCCGATTCTCAGACCTACCCAATATGCACACAAAATTTCATGAGAATCGTTCATATTAAAATCTAAATCATCCCAGTAGAAAATTGTAAAAAATACTAATATCGCTATTAAAAAATAGGGGTTGATCGTAGAGGGTTGAAAATGTAGGTTTGTATGTATTTTTTAATTCTGTATCATAAAAATAAAAATGAAAAAATTATCAAAAAAATTTAAAAAAATATTTAGTGGTGGACTACCCTTAAAATTTAGGGGGATGAAAAATAGATGTTGTCCGATTCTCAGACCTACCCAATATGCACACAAAATTTCATGAGAATCGTTCATATTAAAATCTAAATCATCCCAGTAGAAAATTGTAAAAAATACTAATATCGCTATTAAAAAATAGGGGTTGATCGTAGAGGGTTGAAAATGTAGGTTTGTATGTATTTTTTAATTCTGTATCATAAAAATAAAAATGAAAAAATTATCAAAAAAATTTAAAAAAATATTTAGTGGTGGACTACCCTTAAAATTTAGGGGGATGAAAAATAGATGTTGTCCGATTCTCAGACCTACCCAATATGCACACAAAATTTCATGAGAATCGTTCATATTAAAATCTAAATCATCCCAGTAGAAAATTGTAAAAAATACTAATATCGCTATTAAAAAATAGGGGTTGATCGTAGAGGGTTGAAAATGTAGGTTTGTATGTATTTTTTAATTCTGTATCATAAAAATAAAAATGAAAAAATTATCAAAAAAATTTAAAAAAATATTTAGTGGTGGACTACCCTTAACATTTAGGGGGATGAAAAGTAGATGTTGGCCGATTCTCAGACCTACCCAATATGCATACAAAATTTCATGAGAATCGGTCAAGCTGTTTCGGAGGAGTTTGGTAATTAACACTGTGACACGAGAATTTTATATAAGATTTAAATGGAAATAAAACTAATTACGGAGCTGATGGTTTTCATTTAATAATATCTTGATGTAAAATTGTAAAATATGTGATTTCACACAAGGGAGGGAGGAGTCTCACGAATGTGATCAGCTGTGACGCAATATGTGGATGGCCCCTTACTGGACATAAATAAATAATAATAAATGTATTCAGTAAAATCAGAAGTATCAGACACGTTTTGAAATTAAAATAGGAATTAAAAAAATAAGTATAAAGACTTTGATTAGGACAATAATTTAACGTATTCTGATCTATCATAAAGTGAATAACAAGGAAAATCATTCTTTTGGAAGATTATTTTAAAATGATTTTGCTGTATTGTCAGAGGAAACAAACGTCACAGTTACAATGAAATATATAAACACTTGTAATTATTAAGCGATAGTCGGAAACTTTTAATAAATTTAAATTATATTCTTATATTCGAAACGCACATAATATGCTTATAAAGTTTATTTCATATGTTTTATAAATATATGGCTGCAGCATCGCAATTTGTATTTGTCGTTCTGAAATAGGACGTTACGTAATAAAGAATTTTTTCTCGGATTCAAAAACGGAAATTTATTTTCATCTATTAATAACATCTACATTTGACTAGCTTTGTAACTTAAGTTTGCAGCAGTTCGCATGTGGGACATAAATATTAATATAACCATTTATGTAGATATTTTCAAACTCTAGACCCACACCTTTAAACTCTCGAGACGTTCGGTATAATTTAAATGTCGTACGATCTTATGAATACTCCTATATTCGAATATACTCTTTAATTGAGCCGGATAGTCACGGCAAACGCCAATGTGCACATCAACGGTATTCTAGAACACGCTCCATAAAACGTAAGCCTGTATTAACTGTGGTAGTGTGATAAAATTGTATTGTTATATACTGATCTTTGTTGCTAGCATTTTTACCGCCAACCCACGAGGCATCCCCTTGCCTTAAAATCATACGGAGATATAGATGCACCTTGAATTACGTTTACAACGTATGAATGTAAAATAGAGATTTATATTTGCAGAAACTGAAAGTTAAATCTGTTTACCAAGAATTTTGTGTAAACAATAACCACTATACAAATTTCGTGAGTCTTTTTACCGAAAATAAATTTTCACGTCCTCGATAATTGGCGAATGACCCCTATTCTATATTTCCAAGTTTACGCTTTCGCAGAACTATACAAAACAATATTACATAAACGTGTTTACACAAGGTAATCAGATGTGACCATAAACTTGATAATAAAGTAAGTAGGTGGGGCTTTACAAATTATCGCTTTATATTATTTTTAATAACTTACTTGTAATAATGGACATTTTATTTTTATTATTAAACACAAGTTTCATTATTTCAACGAAACTTCCTGGTTCATCAGGAACAAAACAATGTGGCACCTGCAAGCTAAAAGCTGCATTCCGTCTGTACGCTCTTACATATTAAGTGGTTGCATAAGTAGATGCATCTGCGTGACATTTGAATTGACCCCGAATCCGAATAGAAACTGTGTCACGTGTAAAGCGGCGGCAAGCGGGTACCGGCGTCGGTGGATGAGGTGCGTTGTGCAATCCCGTTAGTGCTCCACGTGCGAACCGATCCAATGCGCCTCAATGTCGCCCGTGGGCGGCCTATCCCCCCGTGCGCTCCACGCTTAGCCGCCGCACCGTACCGCAGCGCATAGCGCCTCCGCCGCCCGCCCTTCCGATGGAAATGGCGAGGCCGCCCGAACAATAGTTGCCGATTGAGGGCGGCCCGCCGCCCGTCCAGCTCGCGCTCGCCGCTCCGCTCGCGTTGCTCTCGCTCGCGCAAACAGCTGAGTATCAAAACAAAAGAGCGAGAGGCGCGGTCGCCGCTCCCGCTCGCCGGCCGGCCGGCGTCGCCGGTCGCGCCGTGCGCGGCACACCGCAACTCTACACACTCGCGCCAGTTCTCGTTCGAATAGCGCTAATTGTGGTCGTCCGCAGTGAGCTCGCTTGCGAAGTTTACTACCGCGAAAGGATTTTTCTTTGTCCCGATCCTCGAGGACCCTGCCCTCGTATTATGTTTCCGCGCGAGATCCGCGAACAACCCCGGCCAACTGAGCAGCCGGACCGCGCGTTAAGTGCTGAATCGCGTCGAATTACCCCGAATTATCCCAAATTCTGTGACGGTTATCCCGCGAAACGCGTTCGCCGGGCGATTTGAAAATCTTAAGTGAACTTGTGATAGAAGTATTGCATATCGTGCACGGGGACACCAAAAAGCCTAAAGTGTCTTAACATTGGTTCAGTGAGGACTGTGAACACCATGTCAACCGGCAAGCGGCTAGCGAAGCGCTCGATTATCGGGACGCGGGTGGCGGCGCTCGGTGACGACGGACTCTACTATTCGGGCATGATCCAGGCGGTGAAGACGCCGGCGCCCTTCCCCGAGAACAACAATTGCATCAACTTGACGCCGAACACCCGCTACACGGTGCGCTTCGACGGGGGCAAGAGTACCCGCGAATACCGTGACGCGGAGCTGATCGGGCCCGGTTTCAGAGGCATGGCCGGCGTCCAGCTGCGCCCCGGCCAGAGGGTGTTCCTCACCTACAACGGGCGTGAGTCGCGCGCCGAGGTGCTGCACCACCACTACGAGACAGACGAGCTACGTGTTCAGGTCCACACGCCCAATGTAGAGGTAAGATTTCATTCAACCAATAACATTTATACTATTAAAATCTCTAGAATTCGGCTGTATGACATCAGAAATATACCTTAGGTTTTATTGAATACAGACTAGTTCAACTCGTTGAACTTTATCGTCGCAATAAACAGCAATATCTCTGAAATAAAAGACATCAACGAATGCTAAAAATGAAACGTATTAGATAAAATACAGTACGTGCTTATAAAAAAATATGTTTTTACAATTGTAATAAAACATTCACCACTTCAATTTATTCGTCACTCAAAGTGAATTTACATTAGTTTCGCTTTCAAAAATGCAGTCTCGTTGGTTATGCCTGAGAATGAGCAATCCGCAACAAAGTGCATAAAGAATACATTAGGACAAAGGTTTTGTGTAATAACTGTGTGAGTCGGTGCGAAGGCGGAGGCGCGTGCACCGAGCTATTGACCTCGGCTCCATGTGCAGTCTGCAGCATGTACGGTGCGGTGACGACTAGCACGCAGCCGCACCGTCTCCAAATCTATAACAAAGCATTATCAGCAATTAAGATAATCCTCGACCAACTCACACTCATACATGTTGTTACAAATAGCTACCGAATCGTATCAGAATTATCATGTTAATCACCTATACACATACTTATTGAGCAGTTACTTAATCTGTAGTGATATCACATTATCAAGGTTATCGCCAGCGCGAACAATGCACGTCTTAATTGTACCTACGCTGAATTTAATGCATGTTGTATTTGTATGATGTATCTTATAAAAACAAATCCTTGAGCAGTAATGAACGGAGCAAATTATTTTAATGTAATGATATTTGTATAAACTAGTTCATTTTCGTTGTGCTCATCTCCACGCTCAGGTGGTCAAATAGAACAGTTACAATTAAGGGCCACGGAAATAGACTGGCCAACGCCACAGTCGAAGTCAACATAAAGGTTAGCCGCAAGCTGGCCAACGAGAGACGTTGAGCGGCTACTTTGGGCGGGGAAGGCTCCAATAGAATAGAATTTTTTTCTAATTATTTAATAATTAATCTAATTTCTTTATTGCACACAAGAAAAAATACACATGAATTGACAATCATATAACTATAATAGTACAATCGGCGGTCTTATCTCAGGGATTTCTTCCAAACAACCTTCTGGAGATAATTTTACATTTCTAATAATGGGTCGTTATTCAACATATATACATTTATAAACGTACACGTCACGTAGTAGCCCGCCGAGTTGATGCCAGATGAAAAAGCATCTCTTAGGTCTATCACCCTGTAAGGGCCATAGAGTTTAGAAGAGCCAACCTTCAATAGAGTGATAAACCGCTCTAATAGCGTACCAGTAGCGTATTCGTTGCGCCTACAGTAACTAAAATTGGATAATCTGTGGAAGTGATAGTAAACTCATGACTTTCCATAAGTAATCAAAATGGAGTTAAGATTCCATTTTGAAACAAATATATTAATTATCATGTTTGGAAGCGTAAGTCATGATCTCGAAATAATTTTGAAATTAGATAAAGCAGCTGCATAGGGCGTGACACCAATTACTTTAAAATCTCACACAAATAAACAACATTGTTCACGTGTGTATAACGTAACACTGTACCATTAGTTTACGGTATGGAGTGCAGTAAACAACAGTTGTGAAAATCACATCAAGCCAGTATTATTCGACACACGTCTTATAGTGGCCCGGAGCCACATATGGGCTAAATTTTGTAAATCCGGCCGCACCGTTATATTATAGTACATGTAGAATGCTGTCCGTGCAAGCAGGTGCCAGTGGATTGCTACTGTCGTCGGTAGATGATCCAAATACACTGCAGAAGACATAAACTACTTATATCTCTTTAATATTAAAGGTTTTATAAATTCTAAATTCATAAATTGTTATTAACAGAATATGAGCAGGGCACTGTGTGACTTCAGATTTCAGAAAAGATTGTGGTTTTAGGAAGTCAAAATGATACCAAGATAGTATGGGGTGTTAAAACTACCCAAGATGTTTGTTCCCTTGCGGTCACCTAAAACCGCGAGGTAACAATATAGCAAACGCGTGCAGGAACGGAGAAAGAATACAATTTGCTGCGGGCGGCCGGCCTGTCGTAAGAGGCGACAAAACAACCCACAGCCAGCTGGTCTGGTAGGGCATTTGCTTGACTGGATAGCTACCTCCCCTGGTCTAGAGTATGTCGCCATAACAACTTTGAGTTGTGTTCCGGCATTAGTGGCCAGGTTCCCTTAAGAGAGCAGCAGCGCATTTGTAGGACATTTGGTGTTGCAACTGTCCATAGTCGATGTTAACCGCTTTCCATCAAGTGGGCCGTCTGCCTGTCTGCTAAACTCCTGCAATAAACAAAAATAAAAAACGCGACAAGATTAAGCTACCTGCTATAATAGGTCTAAGTGTCTTACGGACCCTTATCGTATCTCAATAACTATAAAAGATTCATTCGGCAATAATAAAATATATCTAAACATTTTCCTTGCGACCGGTGTCGGCGCATCGTCGCCGGCCGGCCGGCTATCGGGTGGCGTGTAGGCATGCGTCATCGGCTCATCGCGCATCATCAGCGCGCCGGTTTATCGCCACCAACTATATGCGTTTGTTACAAATTGCTGTTTAAAATACATCGTCGATAATTAGCCCGCTGACCAATATCAATCATAATTTATACGAGTGTTAAATAAGACTATCATTAATCGATGCGTTGGTTCAGTACATTACAATATTTACTTTGAGATAAGTATTATTACACTAATAGCTTTTTGGATGCACGAGTAAATATTAAACAATACAAGACTTATTTTAATAACGTCTTTGATAATTTAATATACATATTATTCAAATATTTAATAGACACGAACATTTTTGCTATTAAAATCGATTATGGTTTGATTTTCTATAAAATACCAAGCATCTATAAAATAATGTAAATTCAATTAATTTATGCATCTAAATTAATTGAACCGGTTTCATTGTTACTAATAGTTATTTCTTTGGTTATTTGCTATAAGTATTCCAATATTGGATTCTTTTACTATATAGTAAAAGAATAAATACATAGCAACTCTTTGTTAGATTAGGCATGTGCATCTTGCTTCAAGCTATATACAATTTTCACATGGCCTGCACTAGGATTATATTCTAATTCAGAATATATGCAATAATAGAACAGTAGCGAATACTGTACTAAAAATGTCTCTAATTTAGTCAAAAATGTCTCAACGCAGAACAATGTGTCATGAATTCATAACTGAAACTCGTCATCATAAGGAAAATTTAAATAATAATTATATTATTTGATGTCCCTAATTTATTATTTCGCCATTATTCCAATGAGGATGCGAAACAGTTATTTTTTAAAATAAATTACCTTAACGCTCGTTTTAGTCTAGTATATTAATTATGACTTGTTTTTGTGACATTTGCCATGGGTCATGTTTTTACTTTAGTAACAAAAAAATACCAGTGAAAAATAAGTTTTTTTTATTAAGAAATGATATCATATCTAAACAAAATGTGAGCGAAAATATCAAGGAAGTTGGAAGCGCGCGCGCAGACCTTGTGCCGTTGTGCGTAAGTAGTGACGTAGCTCGCGATACTAGGGTGACGCGAACTCTCCAACCCACTTAATAGTAATAACTCGTATTACGGTTTTTGTTAACAAAATTTGCTATCTAGATTACCATGTATGTTTTGAACATGTAAGAAAAATACCAAGATTTTAAATTGTCTGGTAAAAAACATAACTCAGTCCCATAAACTTTACGTACCACATTTGTAAATCGAAAACTACATTATATTCATAATTAATTTTTAATATAGGAAACACGAATAAATTTAGCAATTTATGTTTTATTACTTAATACACATTTCCCTACACTTTAACTTTAAATAAAATAATATCAATTAATTATTTAAACAAATTATCAAAGTAATTTTAAAAGTTTGGAGAGATAATTATTACGCATCAACGAAAAATAACGATGATATTAGTTAAAACTAAGCGATAACTCAGGCGATGTGTAACATTTTCCCCTTCACATTGAAGTACTGAATTTATCATTCTTGGTATTCTCCTTCCATGCTTGACACAGAAATTTACATTCTTAAACATTTAAATGAAACCATGAAATGCACAATGGAAGTCAATGTTTTTGTAAACATCAATTAAAATAAACCTTACTGAATACGAAAGATGCGCACTTGTTTACTTGTGCGCTTGTGCCGGCTTTCAATAACACGAAGACCGAACACATTTTACGTCATTGCGAGACACAGCGACAAACAAGTTCAATGATAATACCCTCCACAATAACAACACAATTGATGGTCGTGTTTGATAAAAACATATAATTATAAATTTATACGTTATTCTTCTTCGTCGTATAGTTGTGATAGCGTAATGGCTAGCACACGCGTCCCAACCTCAAAGGGGGCGTGTTGGATCCTAGCCGGAACGCATGCACCGCTTAGGTAGTTTTAACCTTATCTAAATATCATTAAAATTACCACGTACTAACAACGTTGAAAGAAACAATCAATGTGTCAAACTTGCCAAGCCGCCTTGGACAAGCGTGGAGGGGTATACTGTCCACGTGCCGATGGGAGACCCCGAGCCCAGCAATGGAACATTTATGGGTTGTTATTACATATATATATATATATTTTATCCTTCACTTTTTCCGGTAGCGTTGATAAGGTAATAGAACGACCTGGGATGAGCTTCGGTATGAAAAACCCCTGTGGATATTTCTGAGTGTTCAGATAATTGTACTTGCTGGAAGTCATTATCAGCGAATGACGCGCGGTATTCCCCAGATACTGCGCTGCGCCAGTGATCCGCGTCATACGTTATTTACCTTCTCCGTAATAGCGCTCTGTTAGTTTTTACGCTACACTAAATCGGCTGAATCAAATTGCCATGCTGAGTCACTACTACGTCCAAATTCTTTCATAAACAACTAGAAATAGAGTCTATAGTAATTTCACCTTCATAAACCGTCGAGAATAATTATATAATTCACTAAAACACATTTTATCGCGTGACAACTCAAATTTCAGCTATATATAACACGATGATATAGGTCGTTTTTCGTTCCTTTCGATTTATGTAAATCGCAGAAATCTGAGTCATGTATTACTTTTTTAATCGGTCGTCGACTTTACAATCCACGCGTTTCAATTCAGATATAGAAATAGAACTAATGAAACACTCGTGAACGCTGAGAATAATAATATAAAGCAATAAGAAATAAAGAGTGTTCACTTAAGAAATAAGGCCACCGGCAGGCCCGGAACCGAATAACGGTAGTCATTACAAAATCGCGTCAAGAATTATATTCACGTGCGCGCGGCGCCGGCCAACTGCCTTACCGTTAGCCGGTGGCGATAGCGGCCCATCGTCGGGACTGGCACCAGCCTCGTTCCGACCTAAGTGGAACACCTCGCAGACGCTAATGTCCATTACAATAATCGTCGATTCACCAAATAAAGCTTACAGGCCACAAATCATGGACTTTTCAGCAACGTACGATTTAATATGCTCCTGTAGTCATTTTAGTAAAAACTGAAACTTGTTTTTTCGTCTAGTCCGCTTGTGCGTCTGTTTTTGTATGTCACAATCATTTTTCTGGGAAATTTGAGTGTAGTCGATATGGCGCTACAAAATTTTATAATAATTATGATTAGGAGTGATATCCATGGTATCTTTAGGTTAGGTTTTTGAAGTAAAACTTCTTTAGGCGTGACTAGGAGGTAACTGGACGACAATGCAACGGAAGTCCGTTACGGCAATATGGCGTCGCAATATTTTTGTGTATATAATATTGTTAGCCAGATTTTGAACAAATATGACTGCCTGTGTTTCATAATGAACTTTTTTATTAAGTCAAACAGATAGAGAGGTATTAAGCTCTCCGAGTCGTGGCATTGTGTCCCCATCCTTCTAACTTTTATAAGTGAAAAAAGTCAAGATTGTAAAGCTTCAAAATTATAATGAGAATTGATTTGAGTAGTTGTTAAGATATGAAGTATTATTATTATACAAGGATTACACTCTTTTATAGTTCCTTTGCCAAACGACGGAAATAGTGCAAATTTGTCACCTTTGCGGAAGGAAGCCTTCGCTGTGCGTGGACTGCTAAGCAGTTACCTATTTTTTATATTTATTGAATTAGGTCAAGATTATCCTTGAAGTTGAATCATATACATAATAAAAATAATGTTGAAGGGCCAGACACAGAAGGCGGTGCTCCTGAGCACAGCACGCATTCTGAGGAGCTTCCTGTCTCTGTCATATTTATATGAATATGTATGTGTTTGTGTGATATACACACATATATAAAAAATAAAAAATTCGTTTAAAAAAACCGACTTAAAAAACTAAAATGTATAAAATAATTTACTTCTAAAGCTATTATTATTAATATATATTATCTAAAACATCTTGAAGTCTATTTTTTTTTACTTTTTAGTGTCTAGTTATGTATGGGTGGAGCTACGAATGGTGCCGCGCTTCTTTAAAAATATAGGTCCCAAGAACCGGGAACAAAAAATGATCGTAAAATGAAAACTACTGGGCCAAACTATGTCAAATTTTTAGGGGACCACATGGCAGCTATTCCGCGTCGAACAAAAAAGAATCACGTAAATCGAATCATAAATCTCAGAGTAATCGGTGTACATATGGAACGGAGTGAAAATTATTTCCATGAAAAATGTTCATAAAATGAAAACTACTGGACCAAACTATGTAAAATTTATAGGGGACCAATTGGAAGCTATTCCGCGTCGAACAAAAAAAGAATCACGTAAATCGGATCATAAATCACGGAGTAATCGGCGAACATACATAAAAAAAAGCAACAAAATAAATAAAAAAAAGATCCCGACGAATTGAGAACCTCCTCCTTTTTTCCAAGTCGGCTAAAAAGAAACAATAAATGTTAAAGACAATATTAATATATTCAGGAATAAGTGTTTTAATGTTTGTCAATTACTGTGACCGCTTTGACGTCGACGCTACGTAGTAATTGCACCGCGCGTCGAGTGTGAAAGTGCCACACTGGCTACCGCACTTGTATCGATCGACGTAACTATTTCAGGCTCACTTTATTAACATTAAAACTGCAACGGCCTTTCCATGACAAATCGTTTTCATTATTACATTTTTTCAATATATAAAATATATAGTGACTAAGATGTTTCGCTAAATTATAATAAATGTTTTAATAAATGGTGCAAAATTGTAAGGAACGAATCTTCAGAACAACATTCATAAACACTGAAATCGTGGCACATTAAATATTATTATGCGTCTATATATTTTATATAGCATCCTTGTACAATAAAGTATATGCTATATTTTTGTAAAAAGAAAAGTTTTCATCGGTGCCGGCTTGCAAGTCTATGTTTAATATCGAAAAATTACGATATTAATTATAAATAAAAATCAGCCAAATTACAAAAGGTAGAGGTGATGAACGCTCTAACTATTTGCTTCTTGAAATTTATTCATGCAACCTTAAAAAGTATTTAATCGAAAGTACCACCCCATATCTCTATTAAATTTTCTTTGAAAGTATTTTTCAGCTTACTTTAACATCTTCATTTTTCAGAATTTTACACTTACCGGTCCAAATGATAGATAGACACATTTTTCCAATTGTGACCCAATAACTACATCTAAATGAGATATCGTTTTCTTTATATCTGAAGTTTATTAATCATATCAAATCCTAACAAGTGCCTAAATAAACCAGGGAGTTTTCAAGAAACCAACCAACATGTGACATTTTAATTGTAAATAAAGTCGATATAAATTGTGTACAGCGTAATTAATATCGCATAACATGGAATGGAAAGTTATGTTGTGTTATTATTCGCAAACGAATTACTAGCGCGATTTCCAGATTTTCCAGTCCAGTTGAAACTTTTTTATATCAACGAAGACACTTACACTACTGCTCAACATTGCGTGGAGAAGTGGCGTGTCTCCGGAGAATTTCACTAGTATTATAGTCTATTTACGTTTTCCTATACAACGTATTATTTTTCACTGTTTAATAATAACATTTTTCACGTAATTCTTAAAGATTTGTGACAATCTATTTATATTATGCTGGGGTTTCATCTGCGTTAGAGTTTAAGATTCAGGCCTTTTCACCCAGATATAGCGATGAATTTAACGCCTCCTTTGAGATACTACACTTTTAATGACGTTAACGGCATTGTCAAGATAATGTTTGTGATTGACACTAATATGATTATGCATTAACGACGTTATTTTGTAACGGTCTTATTCATATTAAGTTAGAATAAGTTTGAAGGCTTCTTCCATATAATTCTTAAAGAAATCTTCAAACTTATTCAAAGTCAATTTGAATAAGGTCGTAAATCTTTAACACTGACACAGATGAAGCCCTAGCATTACAATTATAACTTGCTAACTTTAGAAGAGAAGAACTTGAGGAACTCCACATGTCACCGTTACCGAAGATTGAAATCTTCAAATTCGCCTTAAACATGTGTGGTGGGTATTCTGTCCTTTTCCCTATAACGGAGAGGCCCGCAGTTGAACGTTTACTGACTTATATTATTACTTTGATATATGCATCAGATGCACTGTATTTGCAAGCAGTTCGCAGCGTAATCTTGGTTTCTACATAAAGCGATTATTAAACCAGTCTGATTTTCGGTCCCTTTATCTAAATCAGGGTAGCGTAATAAGAAAGAGAGAGCTATAATTTATAACCAGATTTGCTAGGCTACACCTCACCTTTTGTACCGAGTCCCTAAATCAGTATAGTGTATGGTTAAAGTTATGATGGAAATGTAACTGAAGCAAGTTGCTGGCAACTGACGAAGAAACCATGGGAATAGAAAACGTCCCGCCCCTTTTTATGCTCGTGCGCAGCATAGTACGCATCGACGTTTTCTTTTCTATTTGTAATTCAAAATTAGTTACACATTTCCAACTTTCAATTTCGAATAGACGTGATCGAGCGGTTATTTCATTTACAGTCGCCATTGCATTATCAGTATAAAATTTGTTGTAATCTTTTTGTCTGAAATAAATAAATTTTTATTTTATAAATAATAAAATTTACAAGTAATTTTGATATTGCATTAAAAATAGCAACAATCAATTTTAAAAGGTGATATGTATAAATGAAATTTCTGATCAGAATTTTATCACCTGTAAAGGATTTCGATTTCAATACCTAATACGATACTAATGTATGTGTTTCAAGACCACGGGCCATAAAAATTTGAATTTACTATTAAAATTATTATACTTTGTATTCAAATACAAATTACATTATATTTGAAGGACAAATGTACACTTATTGTTTTAAATATAATAGATTTATTTTAATATTGCTGTTTGGTGGTGGGGCATTTTAGAAAACAGCAGCACATTGGTAGAGCACCTTTGGTGTTACAAATGTCTATAGGCGATGGTAACCGCTTTCCAAAAGATGGGCGGGCCGTCTGCCTGTCTGCTGAACTCATGAAATAATAAATATAAAATAATTTAATTTATAAAATCTTTTCTGATAAATGTTTATTATTATTATATTCATGTTATCCGATAATCCTTAATATAGAGGTCAAAAGCCATTTTTCCAGTGAAATAATTCAATACTTGAATCCCTCATCAATTAGTGCACATTTTTACCACCATCGCCAAATAATAAAGTGACACAATTTCCATCAAAGTAAATCAAGGTTAATAAGATAATACAAGATTTGACGTCCAATGACAACTACAATATCAATAGACCGAGACATGTCTTGAAGTAGGTTTGAAACCGGTCACGTTCGTTGATATCAAAATCACAACTTGACCATTCAAGTTTTCATGATTTATATTTATTCGAACTTTGCAAGTGATAGATACTTTAACGAAAGATATTTTAATGTATGATCCACCTCTATCAGCAAAATCGTATTCACAATTTTTCGGGATGAAAATTGTCTTATACTCAACACATTTTTCAAAAATAACTTTAAATTTGTATCCCGCTGAAAGAATTCTATTTTTAGTACAAAGCATACCATGACTAATGTCGTTGTCCAAAGTAAATATAATTATAACTATAGTATAATTATTTTGTCCGTTCAGTTTGGGTCATAAACAATCGGAGCGGTGAAGCGAGTATTTCGCTCTCTCTTCCACTCACGGGCCTTATGGGCGGGCATAGTGATGCGCATTATTGTTGTCGATAAGCGTTATCGATAGTGTATTTAGTTTTGTCATTTTGTGGGTTAGTGATAAAAATGAAAGAAAAAAATAGACAAAACAACGTATTTATTAAAATAAGATTAATAATGATTTAAAATAAATTATTAATTAGGTATGTATGGATTAAAAAACTGTATGTACAAAAGTTTAGAATGTAACAAGTTATATTAAAAATAAAAATAAATACTTATATCTTAAGTTTAAAATTATCAGCAAAAAAGATAATAATGATTTTTATAAGAATAATAATCTTTCTTTGATAAGAATGAGTTTTTATCGATAATGGCGTGGCGCCCGCGCAACATGCTCACCGCCTTAGCGGGACTGAGGCTGAGCTATGATTTATGACCCAAACTGCACGGACAAAATAATTCTACTATAATTCCATTATAATATAAAGCCGTGAAGAGATTACATATAAATATCTAAACAAACTTACTCTTAAACTTGTATATTAGTTTGGAGTTACGTTATGAAATACTTCTTTCTTTTTCTTTTACTAGACTGGACCTTTAGTAATACTTTGTCGATAAAGAACGTAGCTTCTTTGGCTTTCCATACACCAACTCAAGACCAGCATCAACGTAATATAAGTATCTCACAGAACATTATAGGTATACATATTTTGCATCGTACACACTAAAATATATCTTGAGATCATTTCTTCTTCTATAGCCTTTACAAATATTGGGGCCTCAAGGTTAGCCCTCTGCTTGGGCTTCAATTTATCGAGCAAACATCCGCATTTCAATAAAACCAAGCTTTATGAACTCATGGGCTGTACATACCTACTCAAAGTATGTTGGAGACTTAGAGCGGACCTAAGTTTCCTACAAATTATTAAAAAAGTTGGCTCAAGGAAGCATAGAAGACCTAAGACTAGTTTTAATAAGTTTTCAAATGAATTGCATTGAGCCCTGGGGAATGGCGTAAGGTTACCATATTTGTCAAAAACACTCTTAAAGAAGGATGAAATAGGGAATGAAAATTTGTATAGGTGACCCATAATTTACCAAATGAAACAAAAGTGTAGAGTCAAATCTTCTTATATTCCAACATTCTTAACGGAAGTATGCTTGCGACATAATTAACACCGCCAAATTAGAAAGGAATTCACAATCGTATTGCAATTTTGTTTAGAATTATCTTCATGTTTTATTTGTAACACTTAAATTCTTCAAATGTAATCTCACTCCATTATAACTAAACATTCTTATACAATACAAATGACGGGGTTGGTTTAATGCACTTATTTCAATCTTAAATATTTTCTCTAAAATGGAGAGTACATTTGTAAAATAAGCAGGTAAACTCATTTGACCTAGATTTAACATATTTAATGTCAGAATGACGTTATGATTTTTAAGAGAACTTTATTGCTCTTGAGATGTGCTAGTGCCGTTTTTCACACTAAATTGCTTTATATTTAATATTAAATTCCAAAATTATTTAATTAAGTAATGTTGTCTAACATTTCTTAACATTAAATATTTTTGGAAATCTGAGGGGGGCGGGCACTCGTCGTCATAGATCGATCGATTAAATTGATAATCTTGTGTCAAAGCGCAATATCCTTCTCTTATGTGTATTCTATAAATAAAATGTTTAGGTGTTTCCAAAAACAAAAATGTTATAGCTGTTGTAAATGTTAACGTATTTGTTTTGAAATTCCGGTTAACTAATGAATCAAACTGTTGATTCAATAAAAAATAAATCTTTTGTAAATAAATATATTTATTTTTGCTACCTTAGGTGTCGCGATTTACTATCAAAATGAGGTCATACACTTTAGCCAACATATTATACGATCTATTATATTATATTTTAGAGATAAATAAAGAATTAGTCCGCGAACAGCTTCATAACAAAGGCTAATAGACCCTCTATAGCTGACCTCAATGCATTTGCCTTGGAATAGTTACATGATTTATGTGCCTGCTCTTATCTAAGCAGCTGGTACAATGAGGCGTGAATCTCAATCCTCTGCTTGAATTAGGCCACATCTGCTTTTGCAAAGTATATTATGCAATACATACCTTGCAAAACTCCTAATTATGTACAGTAGCGTTACGGATTCGTTTTTCAATAGTGACCCTGATTACTTTTGAAACAAAATTAATAGCAAACTACTTCACCCGTCACGCACGGCGTCGCTAGCTGAGTCAGTAATGCAAAATAAATTCTTTTTAGGTTAAGATTAACAGTATTACACCGCAACCGTTATTATGTAGGCGACTGTCACAATTCAACGGTTACGACTCGTGTTAGAGTGCCCTCCCATTTTTTATTTCGTAAGACATCTCACACCCAATATATCCGATACGTTCTTGAACGCAAAGGTTAACAATGATTGATTGAGGAAAACAATCGTTCGTGGTAGGTTTAATGAAAATTTGTACTTCTGTTTTAATCTATATACTCGTATATACAAATTAATAAGAACAAAACATACACGTTATGTTAGAAAAGAATTTACAAATGGTAGACATTTTTCGTGTTATTTTCTCACACTTCATACTGAATGGCTTTGACCTTGAAAATAGTAGCCTGATAATGTAAAGTCATTTGGGTTTTAATTATGTACGTTGCTGTATGCGGAGATGTGTTCATACAATGAGCAAGTTTGATTGAGAGAGCGCGTGGTGGCGCGCGGGGAGCGGCTCGCGGCGGCATGACACACTGCCCCACTGACCCAGAATCGTTGATATTGAACCAGCAACGACGCACAACACGGACTCGAAATCCGACCTCCACTTGCATTTACCTTCTATTTCTGTGACTGTACCACTTTATTTGAGAAACAAAAATGGAGAAAACACATATTCTCTTTTTAATAATAAATAATTATAACTAAAATACGAAATATATTTATGTATATCGTCAATAATTTAAATGGTTTATGACAGTAAAATGAAAGAAAAGAGAGGCAATGTAACTGTGGTCAGTGGTTAGAGCTCGCGGAATCGCAGGTCAACGATGCTAACGGTTCTATTGGCACAGGCGGTGCGTATCTGCGTGTGTAGCGTTGGTCCGAATGGAACAGGTTCCCCTGTTATGTCCGCTATCAACTTGTAACTCGGGGGTGCGGTGGGTTAGACTCTGTTTTTGGGTCAATTTGGGTCACGACGCCTGCGTGTTCAAGGCCCGCCCTCTCGTTCATATTTAGTGCTATTCCAATATCTAAGAATAGAGAGGCGACCATGCTTGCAGGCACCTCAAGGTGAAACGCTCACTTTTCTAAGCGTCGCACGTAAATGATGCGATTATGGCATCAGGCCTGGTGGCGGCTGTTTCGAAACGTTGACGCCGCGTCCTTGTGCAGATTTCACGTACAATTACGTAATAGTATGCGATTTTATTTACGTGCAACGTGATTGTTTCGTATTACGAGACGCACACGAAGTGGGCCGAGCTTCGAGTGGGCGCCTGGATTAACATTTCCCCCGTGACGTCACCGCCACGCCGTGCCTACACGCGCTCGCCTACACGTTGTGACGTAGCCCGAGAAATATAAAAACTTACACTCGATGACGTCCCACCATCAAAGTAAACCGTACAAACCCAACCTAACAAATATAGCTGTGCACGACAAACTTCACTTACATCATTGTTGGAGATACGAAATATTAATTTCCTGTAGAGGTGACGTCAGACTTTGACATACATGCCCAATTTGTTTTAATTTATTTTTAATCATTTATGTACTGGAATACATTTAATTTTGTTACATGCACAGAGAATAACATTGTTTTGATTAGCCATCCAGCGTTACGAGATGCCAATGACAGCTATAGGTCGTTAGATACGTAGGTATATCAATTGTTGACCGTATTAGATCTAGAAATAGAGCGCAGTGAGGTTACCCGGGCCGCGAATGCAGTCCGCCTAGATGCCAGGACCGCGACCTGCGGCCCTAGCACTCGCCAACTAGGTCGCCTATTTCGTCCTGTGCAATCGATGAGCCAGACCTAGTTTTCGCCTATATAACGATTTTCTACTAACACCACTTGTTTATAATTAGTTTATTACAATAACTGGATCGGAAACCATATTTAATTGTTATTTTAAATTTTGTGAGGAATTTATTGAATTGAGTTTTTATTAATTTTAATTTTAATAAATTATTCGTTTCATAAACAAGATTTTATTTTCGTAAATCAAGATGCATACATCCGGTTCAGACTACAAATATTGAGTCATTGTAAGCTCGGATTTCATTAACTGACCAAATTAAGGCCTTCAACAAGTAAAAATATAAATTTCGAAGAGAACGATTGTAATAAAAACGTTGGTTACATTTTGCCGTATGAAATGTAGGTCACGGATTTTTAGGGCAAGGTTGGCGGTTGCAGCAGCGGCAATGCGACTCGGTTCGCCTCCGCCGCTCGGGCGGCAGCGCGCGAGGCGGCCCATATCCATGCATCCGCTTTGCTACCCGCACCGTTGGTATTCACTAATCATACAAGGCCGCCGTGCCGATTGATTGATCAGCTTAACCGTATACATCCGATTGGAATCGGTAATTCTATAATAACTATCTGCCTAAATCGGTTATACGTGACTGGACTATTAAGCACAACTTGGCATTGTATTACAAGTAATCTACTTAGCAACTTTGAAAGACTTTGTTTCTAATAATGAGTATGACTCGACTGTGGCGTGTTCGTTTGAAAGTTCACTTTGCCAATATTCTGTCTATATGTGTCAGACACACCTGAATGTCTCTATAAGGAGAGCGGCGTAATTGTGCGAATATTCAAAGCAAACACGTGCAATTTGATTCAGGTCTGCCCACGCATCTATTTTGGGTAGCTCACGGCTTCATCGCAAATGTTTTAGGTACTAGGTTTGTGTACATATATGACAGTAAAGTTAAATATAGTATATTAGCAATTACAATTAGCATCAACATGAACAACAAGGATTTTCTGCTAACTGTGATACCTTCAGCGCAAATCGTAATTCATAAACAAAACAATTTAATCTTAATCTTGAATCTACTTACATTATCTAGAAATTATTAAGGTCAAGTAAAACAGTGACTCAGTGCTTAAGACACCTATGATGTCTTATCGCACTAGCGAAGTACCGAACACAGGTTAAGAGCATGTTACACTTGTTAGTTTTTTACTATTCTAAAATGTTATACTCTTACATGCTCATACGTTTATATCATTACAATTGCTATAATATGCTAACCACGTCCAGAAACTGTTAAAATCTTCAATCCCTTTATGACGAACGTTATGGGTACACCGTCAGTATACTTAAAACGAAAACACTTCAACCCACAGTGTTACGTATTCGAACTAGTGTTTATATTTAAAACAAATAATTAGGTCTTAATGATTGCAACGTAATAAAATAAACCGAACACAATGCAAGTGTACTATAGCAATAGCGGGCTAGCATTAGAGCTATTGACCTATTTATTGGTGCACGTTCAGTCGGCGACAACCGAATTGCTTATGCATGCATGTCTATGTGACTCTAACTGCAGCCTCAGTGAATATCTAATCAAGGAGTGGTCGATATAAGTACAAGTTGTCTGTCTTTCTACGAATACGTTCGTTTAACATTAAAAATAAATAAACTCGAACTTTGAAGAAATTCTAAATCTTATTTATCTTGTTTATAAATTAGGTCTAAAACGTGTAAATAATATCGTTCATTGCTTTCGATAAAAATAGCATGATAGAAAATAAAAGATAAAATAATAATTTATCGGTCGTCATTGTTTACTTCTGCACACTCTATTCAATAGTGCCAATGACATTTTATTTCTCACAATAAGTAAATAAAGTGTTTTCTACTATTAAACATGAAAAGAACCTTTTTTTTCATCCGTAATAATATATGAACGTGAAAATGATATTACTGAATATTTTTTGTCCCTTCTTCAAGGTTTTCTTGTTGGATATAAACTGTTTATCATCAAAGGTACATATTATTAGTATATGCTTTTCTATAACGAAAATGAACATGATATACTTTGTATTCTGGAAAAGATATCTTATCAAGTTCAAGTTCACGCGATCGAAATATAAAAGCTTTTATATAATATATTGATAACATAATTATGTAGTAATCAAAAAATTAATGATGTATCATTATTATAATGTAAAATATTTGTACACCTACATAGGTGTAAAACAAAATAATTTCCGCCAGGTTTGTATATTTGTTTGATTACGAAACTGGGAAACAGGCAGACGGCTCACCAGACAGGAGGTTTGGGACAGAGGTAATTTGATAAGGATAGGGGGAGATAGAAGTGTGATATCAGAATTCTCACTCATTGTACGAAACGGGATTAGCTCAAGATTCACCGTCTCACACCGATATTATGTGAGAGCGTGATATCACACCAATCGAGGCACTCTAGCGAGCTGTAGGTAAATTAATTATTCCTACATAGCTCTACATCTACATCAAAATCTGTTCCATTTGCCTTACTACTGGATAAAATGAAACAAACTCTGTACAAGTAAGTAATTTTCTAGCAAGGGTAACGTAAAAGAATGGATAGTAGATAAGATATAGAAACCCAGCATTAACCTTTTTGGTATGTTACAATAATTATCACAAGGCGTAAGTCGCCGACCGGCTTTTTGTATGAAGGCGGCCAACGCAGCCAGGAGCATGAAGAGCCGGCCGGCCGGTTGCCGGCGCGGCGTCGCCCGCCAGTCATTCAGCCATTGACTCATTGCACCGCACTCAGCAGTCAATGCCACTTGTTCACTACACACTGCGCCCACACATATGCACTTTCGCTTCGTAGAAAAAACTCATTCCATTGACATTGGCACTAATCCAATAAATTCACAGAAAAATCGTCTAAAAATTCCCAACAAGTATCGGAACTACAATGAATCGCATTCATTAATACGATTTCCATTATCGTTTAATACTAAAAATAGAGAACATTATCTCTCAGTACCGTGTAATAAGACTTCCATACTCGATTTTCTTATTAAATTGAGTCAACTTTAAGTATCAGAATTATTAAACATGTATTTTTATTTTCTAGTAAATTCACTTGTGTATGAATAATTAGAATTGTATTAATTTAAAGTCCTATTTTATTATCAATATTTAGAGGTATGTTGCACATTGGTTACCGATCCTTTTTTCTACGTAGGTATGTCTATTCACAGAAGGTTGTCTGAAAGAAATCGCTGTAAGCGATAAGACCGCCTATTGTATGAACTACTTAATTTACTGTTAATATGTATATATGTGTAATAGTATGTATAGCTTACATGAGAAGCTATACATACTCCTGTGTGCAATAAATTATATACACACTAGTTGTATATAAAAAAACGAGTAGTTTGAAGATCATGTTTAGAATTAAATTTCAAACACAATGCCTACATATTACAAATTTATTTTGAACGAATGTACAAGATGGGGCATTAATTAATTCATTAAAGAAACCTATTAAAAGTCTCAATAGGTCATTACAACTATTGGTGTCATGCAATGGTATTATATTATATGCCCCCAATTCCAAGATTGTATGACAATCGTGATACTTACTAACATTTGTCAATACTTTCTTTAAAACTACATTGTCAGATTAAATGAAAAATGAGATTGCATCAGCATAATGCATACCGCCATTCCCAAAGAGTTCCAGTTTTGTAAAATTGTACCCTATTGCCTACCTCTTTAGTTAAAAGTACTTAATTAATATTATTTATTGTTCATCTCCTTTTTAATTAATATATGTACTTCTGCACGAATTACATTATATTACAATACAATCCATGGATAACTCATATTCTGTAGTCTTCAAGCAGATGCTTCAGCCAAATTGTAGGTTTTTGACTAACTTAATCTCAACAGTTCTTATGGCAGGTCGAATAGGCACATTTTATACACTAACAGTTAAGATTTTAAACACAAATGCATATTTCTTCGTAGAAAAATCAATCCTACGATTGTTGCTCCACTTTAACTAATATTATATAATTTTTCAATAAAAATATTAATAACAGCCCATAAACGTCCCACTGCTGGGCTCGACCTCCCACGGGCAGTATACCTACTAATGCTTGTCCATCCAAGGCGGTTTGGCAGATTTGACACCTCGGTTATCTCCATGTGCAAGTTTGATCGCGATGTTTTCCTTCACCGTTGTTAGCACGTGATAAATGTAACAGATATGCACATTAGCTTAGAAAACTGCCCAATCGGTGCATGCGTTCCGACCAGAATTCGAACCCGCGCCCTTTAAGACGTGTGCGCTAACTATTACGCTACCATGATTTTTAATAAAATTGCATATCTAACTACCCCCAAGTTTCCACCAAAAACTCAAAGATTTTATTGCTATTTTAAACATTTCGTCATAAGACGATGTTGCCAGCATGAATAAATAATTCTGCAGTAGCAATATCGACGTGCAGTAGAGCGAACGATTTGCGCAACCAAGACACCAAGAACGCTCCATTACCTTCAGAATCATTAGATCCACACTGCGCCAACAATGCACTGCCGATTTATCACTTAGATATTTATAATGTAGGAATTTCAATAAATATTCAATCTGTAGAATTGGAATAAATAAATATTGCCTTTTTTGACGAGAGGAAATCCTTTTGAGGAAAGTCAGCGCGGGAGAAGCGCGGTAGGGACGTGTGGTAATCGCCACGTTAGGAGGCATCGCAAACAAGAAGTGCTATTGCCGCCACCCTTAGCGAGGATACCCTCAAAAATCCCGCGGTGTTCCGTCCTTCCCCTTTATACCAGGGTCACAAGTATTTAGCCTTACCATTTCCCATGCCCTAGCTGGCGAAAGTCCATAAGGCCTCTTTTAATCCAGGGAAAACAACTTATCATAATCACACATTCCGAAAGTTTATATATTTTTATGACTATGTAAATAGAATTAACAAAACTAATGTTTTTTTGTGAATATTAAAATAAATTCTCTTTAATTAAAATATGAAGGAAAATAATTAAGTTTTTATGCATAAAACGAGGAATAACTAATTATAAATTAATTAAAAAATAAATTATGTATCACTGTAAATATTAAGCATAACAAAAATAATAAAAAACATTTTACATTAACATAAATGTTAAAAGGTGTACTTATTCGTGTTACCAAAATTCTCACAATGTTATGCGTAACCCAACAATTTCTTTTGAAAACCGTCCATTAAACTGCGAACAATACTATTACTATATTATTGAGGTTATGAATATTATTTTAAACCGTGAACTTCATTTTCTGTTATCTAAGGTGACCTTTGTTATTGAAATAATACTGAATAAACAAGTTCACGACGATTTACAATCTATATGAAAAAAGGATTCTGTTATTGACATTTCGGTGGAATCTATCTGTATTGTCTTCCTCTTACCTGGAAGAGACCCTATATGTAAGCGATAAAACCGTCTTTTGTTTAAGCTATAATGCATCTAGTTTTGAATATACTTTAATTTTTGGTAAACGATAAAGTGTTTTTTTATATCTTACATTCGTTCTTCTTTTATATATTAGCAACAGTTCATATAACTTACTATCGACTAAAATTTGACATAAGCTTTATAGAAGTAATGTCGAAATTCAACCGATGGTAAGGCAAGTAAATGAATAGTTAGATATATGAACCGGCCATTAAAAGAATGCTTTAACTTTCAAATTTCCCAACACTTTCCCGTTGATTAATTAATCCATTACATGAAGGACTGCCCTTGTTCTTTGCCGAGATTGGTTTTCTGTCTATACTACGTATTTCCCAAGGTTTATTTTGTAACAGTCGCAACCTTCAATAAAGTACGCGACCTAGAACAACAAAACCTATCTCATTATGAACGCGGTTATGGTTTAACGACAGCGGTTATAATAGGAAGGTTTTTTAAAAATGTAGTCCCAAGTTTACTGGTTTTGGTTCGCAATAATAATGTCGCCTTGAAGCAGACAAAGCGAGTAGTACATCGAACGGTATCAAACTCGGCCAAGTATGCCAGCGCGGCGTTATCACACCATACAAAGTCACTCGGTGACTTTCACTAGCATTTCCAGCGACCGTTTCGACATCGAATAAAGCAATTGTGCAATAGTTGTCACTTTTTACATAACGTGTCGGCAGCGGCGAATGCGAGCTGAACGCCGATAGAGCTGAGCTGCCTTACGGAACTGCAGCTGCTTAGGTGGATATTTTGACACACTTTCCCACTTCAATAGTATGGTATATGTAGTTTTTAGAAAGTTTTGTTGTGCAGAAATTAAAAATGATATTTAAAAAATATCCACGGCAGCATGGACGTATAAAGAACGTCCATGCACGGCAGCGGCTACTTTTATTCCATATTTAATCCATGTTTTGGTTTATAAAATGAATCCTCGTCAGAAACGAAAACGTTCATAAAGTACATAAAATATCACATTACATTTACGATACAATGAAAATTTGCTATTAGTTAAAATACCTGAAACATAAGTCGTACAATAGAGGCGAAACGTATTCAAAAGTGTGTCAGGCTGTCAGCTAATAATTACAATACTCATTAAGGCAGCTTTCATTGTTCCGGTGCGAGTGAACGGCGCGGGCGTACCGCAACGTCATCAATCTATGTATTATGATACGTCCACACTCACACGAAATCATGTAAAAGTGAAAGTATCATGTGTTTAGCTTCTTGCTGTTAAACTTTGCCTGCGGCGATATAAAGGGTTGATACAATTATACTCGTAAATTTTAACGTATTTCTGGTTTTGTTATCATTCAATTTGCCAAAGGAACTAAGTCCGTACAGTATATAGTTACTTAAATATGTTTCATTAATTATTTATCAGTATTAGGTAACAACAAGGTATTGGCAAAACGTACCGCCACATTTCAAAACACTTAAAGTTTTTCATACAAACACATAAATAATTCCTGCTATAACAATCAATATTCTAAAACTATTGTCTATATTTGACTATTATTACACTTTTTTAAACTTTTTTAATAACTGATCAGGAAAATATCGCCCTTCAAGTTCTCACCAAAATATCTTACTATGTAAGATACTCCTTGTAATAAGTATAATACAATATAACTAAAACTAACTTATTTGCCTTGTCATAATATACATTATATAATATACAAATATATAGAAATAACTAAAGCTTTCAATAGAACTTTGAAATTTTAAACTCTGTTATAATATTCTGGAATAAAAATTTATTTGAGCTACTTTTCTTTATTAAAAGTACAGATCTATATAAAAAAATCATTTTAATTAATTACTTCCGTTTCCATAGAACTTGAAAGGAATTAAAAACGTCCCAACATTAACACATTAAATATTTATATAATAATATATATAACATTATACAATTAGTATTCACGTTGTACTAGTTTATAAATTCCGGCCACGCACTTTTTTTATTGACATTATTTTGTAGGTGTCCATTCGCAAATTGTCGGATCACGTTACGCATATCATCGATAACCTAAATAGGAGTTCAAAACAGCCACCAAAGACCGCAAACATTCATCACCTTAAACTAGTGCTAAATACCACAAGGTTGCCAAAGCCGTCTGACGTATAGAAACGTAACGCAACACACGCGCACATTGTATGTAACACGTCAATCACGCGAAGGCGTTCACATAGAAGGAAGCCCACGACGAAAAAGTAGTCAATGTCAACCACTCGAGGCACATGATTGACCGAGAGTGTGACCGCGATTTTAATGAGTACACAAACAAAAGCTGCATATCACGAACATGAATATGCTGCGGTGGATGTTAGGATCACGTGGAAGGACCAGGAATTCTGACATTTGCGGTAATCATCCTGTCCGTGACATAGCAAATAAACCGTAAGAAAGTCGTCTACGGTGGTACGGCCAAGTCCTCCAAAAACCAAAGAATGGTATGTGAAGAAGAAATATTCAGAGAGAAAGGGTAGGCAGGCCTAAGAAATGTTGGCTTGATGTTATGAGGGATGACATGCATATTCATGGTCTTAGAATAAATGAAGCGAATGACAGGAAGTAGAGAAGATAAAGAAAAATAACGGACCCCAGATTTCGAAGTTTGAACGTAACGCGGCACCGGTATATGGTGGATATACCATCTATATGAACAAAGCGCTTTGTGTCCACTTGTATTACACACGTCACAAAAGAGTGGAAGTCATTGCCGGAGTCTGTTTTTCCCGATACCTACAGCCTGGGTGTCTTTAAGTACCGTGTGAATAGGTAAGCGAGCTCCACCTTTGACCATATCTTCGCCTAGTATCAGGCGAGATCATGGTCAAACGCGAACCTAGACTACAATAAAAAGAAAATATATTCATTTTCGTTGTATTCATTACGTCATTTCCTTAGTTCAAGGGTCCGCCCTTATTAAAATGACGAAAGTAAAAAATATATTTTAATTTCGTGATTACCGTCGCAACCACGAAATTAAAACACACTTTTTACTTTCGTCATTTTCTTCACTTCAATGTAATTAACGTCACGAGTCCGATTCATGACGACCTAAATAATTATCCTCATCTTTAACGTCAACGACAATTCGCAGAAAATATTTTAGTAATTTTCAAATAATAATTGTTATTTACTAGCATTCACACAATAGTTTGTTTCTATAATAATATCTTCTATTTTTTTTTAATCAATTTAAAATTCTCTTTGATAAGTTTAAAAACCAAAATGTCACATTTACTTAATGTGTAAATGTAAAACAAGCAATGCGAAAAACACATTTTACGCTGTGAAAACAACAGACGACATAATAAATAAACAACTCTACTAAATCACAAGTATATCATAAGAACTCGTTTGCCTGTGCAAACTACAGGTTAGTAATGTTTCATGTTTTGCTTGGGATATTTACCATAATAGGTTTCGGAAAATGTCGGCATTATTTACGAACTATAGCTTAGAATATCATCTGCAATGGAATTTTCCAATACTTTAATAAACTTTCGCTGAGTAGTTAATGCAGGGATGAAGTCAACGGTTACAATATCTCTGGATGACAGTATTACAAATATAGAGCGTAAATAAGCTAAGCTGAACATGACTTCATCAAATCCTAGATAGGTTTTGTGAACTTAACGTCTATGTATTATACTTAGAAACTAAATCCAACAGCTGAGTATAACGTATAATAAAGCAGGTTATATCAATAAAACTTCCAAGTCCGTGACACAGCCGCCTGCAACTCGTTCCATTTCCACCCGGTCGTGACGTCACCTCCACCCAACAACGGACCGTGCGAAGGTCGGATATATTGATCTCATGACTACATACCCTTATAACTGCAGTTAATAGATCTGCCTAATGCTTATTGGACTATTATTACTAAGAAACTTGTATGATAATGTACACAGAGACTTAAATATTATTGTTCATTGAAATACATATAAAATTTAGTAACTAAAGTTGTTTATCTTCGTTGTCTATAGGTTCCGGTTGAACTAAAGAAGAGATTAGATGAAATACGGCTGTTGGAGTCACGCAAATCAGCAAGGCTGGCTGATGTCGACACAGATTTCGCACGCCTCGCTGACATGGCTGGAGATAGGCGCCGCGCTTCTGCTACCATCGAAGTACCCTCACATCACATGCAAGTGTAAGTAACATTTGTTATAATGATAACTGAAAATCTTGTATTGTTGTATTAGATTATTATGGCAGTATATTTTATTTTGTATGTAGTTTTAAACTGAAAATCTTATAATATGTCATATCGCCTGCTAGATTTTTTTATAAAACATTTTTTCATACACATAGATATAATTTTATAACCGCCAATTATAATCGAACCTAGGCTAGTATATCAAAAGCAAATCAGTACATTTCAATGGGGGCAATACAGTCACGAAGTTAACCATTTATCAAACATGTAAATCAGGAGATCAGAGAGCTAATTAACAAATATATCAATGTTATTTCGCCTTGAGCTAGTAGCTCACCTCGCTGCGAGCTCAGAGGAAGGCCGCCGCATTTCTAACGCCCGCTCGCAGTCTTGCAAAATCTCCGTCATCGGGATTTTGCAAACTAGTTTGCCATAACGCAGGAAGTAGGCTATACTCTCAAATAAGTAAAGGGTTTGCTTACAAGTACTTATAAAATGCATAGCATAATGAGCCCTAAAATAAAAAAGTAATGTCTTTTAACGGGCTCCTTCATATTGACAGTAAATTAAAATAATAGGTTAGAACATACATGCACCGACATACTGAAGCATGTTACCTTGTGGATACGAGTAATCGGTGCAAAGTATGCACGGTGCATCGACGAAGTGGGGCCAGGCGCGGGCAAGCGTTGCGAAACACACACCGAGCACGTTAGAAACTGGATGGAAGTGTTAGCGTAGAGTACGGGCGTGTCCTTGTCACACTTGCCTACATTCTGCGGCCTGGGCTCGCCGCCCGCGCCCCACCACACACCCTTCTCTCTCCGCACCATACCTCTAACAGGGACAGACAATGCAACATTGTGGTGAGAATTGATAAAAAAACCAATAGATTACATAATTACTAATACAAATCACATAGCGAACAGAGAAAGGCATGCCTTTACTAAAATAACAATGAGTTTAAGTCTAAACATGCCTAATGTGCAAGATAACTGTACTCCTAAAGTGGCTTTCGCTTTCAATTGTGTCACTATTTAGCATAGGAAATTACGTAGAGCATAGTTACCGACGCGTTTATTGCAAAGGTAACGTTAAACGTCATTTAAATACAATTCAAAATTATGATCTTTAAGAACATGACGATGTGCTGTGAAACCGGAAATAAGACCATCAAATGGCTGCGCGGCGTGACGCTTGTCGACGCCGCAGTTTCACTTTTCATCGTGGTCGTGGTGAGAGGCGAGGCCTCCACTCCAAATTTCGCAATCAACGACGAAATCAACAGATTAAGAAGACAGCAGTCTGCTTCCATCCTTCTCTCGGTTGCACTACGTCTTTTATAGCAAAAGTATATGTTTATGCTTCTAACACATTTATATTTAGGCATTCATGTTTATTAAAGTCTTGATTTCTGATGACAATAATAACACTGTACCCACAAGTCAGATTTGTAGCTTGTGAGGCTAACCATGTTTGTTTACAAAAAATTAGATGAAGTATTGCACATATTACAACATAACATCACAATTGTTTGAGGAACAACTAAAAGCCAGTGGTTGGTATTTAACGTAGACTGTTATTGCATAAAACCTGTTTCAACAATGCCGGTGACCACTCGACTAGATGAAATACGTACTATCTGTATTTGCAAATTTACTTAATATGGATATTGGAGGATATAAAGTGATATTACCTTTAGTTTTCACAACTTCCAAAAGGTTAATTTATTGCCAACTTCAGGTAAGCTCTTATAAATTATATTTTTAAAGATTGACCCCAAATTTTCAATGGAAGAACTAAGCTATTTTAAGGTGAAAGTATGCCGACATCCGTTTTCTTTTCGGTGACGTCTCGAGAACTATTCTAAGTTTTAATAGTTCTAAACTCCTACAAATAACGATCCAGAATAAAAGACAGGGTCTCGTTTGTAATTTATATCAACAAAATTCAAAGATGGCGTCGCGTCGTACTCGGTTGGTAGCTGGCTTGGCGCGACTGCCATGTGACACAGTAACCCAGTTTCGAAATGGAACGGCACACACACTAGAAAAATACCGCTTACAATGATATCTGTGGACTGTGTACTGAGGGTATGCCTAATTGGGGTAATCAGTTCTAATATTGACCAACACAAATAGACCATTTAAGACGCAATCTGAATTTAGTACAAAATGTAGTATTTGCTCTTAAATTCTAATAAATCTATCAGCTGTAGATTCTGTTGATATCTTAATTATATTAGATACTACACTACTTTATTACACTGCAGGTAGAGTTGAGAGATCAAACCCATGTCCGCAATATCCCGCTTTTATGTAGTTATCTAGTAGCCAAGGGTCACTGGCAGTAATGGCAATGTCTCTACCTAGATTAATTATATACTGTTTATTTAATGTTGACACCTTTACTCCATTATTAAACGTGTTCAATGAGGTTAAGGTAGCACATACACGATTTTATGTTATAATAAAATTTAAACGTCATTACATTCCGCATGCGTTTGCGCAACACGCAAAGAGAAGGTGCGCAGAAGGCGGCGGCCAATGGTGGGGCAGCGGCGGCACTTTCTCGCCAGGTACACGTTTGCTTTCATTAGTACTGTTCAAGCCCGTTATCTCATTTAGCAGGTGGCGATACGCCTCTTTAGTCATGAGAAAATATTACAATACTCAAAGTTATATAATAACTTTAAGGTCATGGCATGAAGTAGAGGGTCATCCATACTAATAGGTACTTATCCAAATGTGAAAGTAACTTCGGTTGGGAGGTTATACGTACCTTCTTCATTACTACAGCTATTTATGATAACAGAAATGAGCGTAAGATACTTTTTATCCGGGATGAATATTTTTCGTAAGATACTTAATCTTAGTTTACCCGCGCGCATAGTCACATGAACGTAAAATGCTAGTCATTTAATTTTTCAACAACTTACCTATTTTTACCTAAGTCTATTTTCAATATTTGTACTTTTTTATAAAGTAAATCAATCCAAGCATCGTATATTTTTCAATACATTGAAAATATTTACGTATCCATCCGGTTTATTCACCTCAACCGTTGGTTTTGGACTGTTCTGCTTGTAGGTTATACGTTACTAACAAAAACTGTTCATTTCAACCAACAAAATGACTCGTGTTTCTGGCTAATAGCTATGTCATTTTTGTTCAGTTGAAAATATTGTACAATACCTAATGACGTACAGTTATGCTTGTAGTTCCCAAAGGTCACCTCGACCCTTGACTTTGACTTGAAAATTGCTTCTAATAACAGAGTCATTTAAAACAAACACTTGAAATAAAAGTTCATTGACGTATAAATAATAATTCGTTAGTCAAATACACCTTTATTGTGTTATTATGTTCACGTAACACAAAGGATGTCATGGGTAATTAAACCCATTTAGAATTTGATAATCGACAATTTGTCTTTAGTAGAGGCGATTGACACTCGTCACCTTTTACACTTTTATTTATAAATCAGATTACTTACAAATTACCATCATTTAAAGATGTATGATGAACAATAGGTGTAAACAAGTTGATCTTTACAAACTAATTCAAATGTAGTGATGACTTCACCACACAAACAAGGGGTCACGAGATTCGGTAAGGAACTGCTTACTTCGCGCCAGTATAATAACCCACAGTATCCCATAGAGGTTGTATCATTTGCATTAGGAACTCAGGCTTGATTCTGCCATGTACAAATAAGTATCGAGGCGTACTCTTCATATGTGATGATAACATTACCCCAACGAATACAATACAATACATTTGGTCTTCTTCCTCTTTCATACAATAATAAAAGCAGCAACGTAAAAAGGTCCTTACTTTATTTTTATTTGTTTCTTAATCCGCTTAATTTTAGACGTAAAAATTGGTTCTTTAAGGTTTAGTTTAGGTCTCACTCTGAAGTCCCTCTGTATATTCCATTAATAGTCTGGGAAGGAATATTACATTTACAAAACATATTCTATCTAGATGTAGTATAAAATTTACATAATATGTTTTAGCAAATTACAAGAATGTATTTTTGATCTATCATACTCGGTAAGTACGCTTGAAGTTACCTGATCACAGGTATGAATACAGTATTTTTTTCCTGGGAAACGATTTTTATACAATCACTGTTAAATCGCAGCATAAATTCTAATTTTAAAAAATCAACCATTTTATAACATGATTTTATAGTTATAATTTATTTTTCACTAGATCATTACTTAATTTACTATCATCAATGTTAAAAAAATACTCTGGTAGAATGCCACAGTAAAAAGAAATTAGGTTGGTTATTTGACGTTTTAAATGAGTTCAGCTATCTGATGAACTCATTTAACTTTTAACTCCTGATTTCATTACAAAAGTTGTCTGTTTAACCACCGTTGCCTTCCTTTGTGTAACTGTCTACTATAAATTGATCTTTATTCTCAAGTAATACTCAGAATGTGTGCCCTCCCATTATCTATTAGGATATTATTATACGTATTGTATTTAATAGAGGAACATTGTTTAAAAACTCGAATTATAGATAAGCTTATGTTTATTGGTTGTCTTATATATAATATTAAATTTATCGAGGAAGGCTATAAGCTATATATCATCACGTTAAGACGAATAGGAGCGGAGCACCAATGAATAATGTTTCAAAATCGGGGTGTTTTAAAAACAATTTTCACGTGGACGACGTCGGGGGCAGAAGCTAGTATACAATAAAAAGAGGTTTTCATGACTAAAAACTTTAGTGTCCTCTGATCAAAACGGATCTGAGTTTTTATGGCATAAAAAGCGTACCCGACCTACATCAACATAGCAAGAAACAAATTTGCTCCGTTCACGCTTATTGTTTGCAATACCTACCTGACCAACGAACTGCGCGCGAAATTTGCGAGGCCTGATCGACGTGTTTCACTCATTATCATAAGACATTGAATTGACTTTGGGGGACGTGGGTTTAAGGAAGTAAATGTTGTATGTTAGGGCCGAATTAAATTAGCAACTACTGTTTCTATAGCAACTATGAGATCCGTATTTCAAGGATGTTTCGAGTTAAATATCTTGAAATTAATGGTGAGATTTTATCTCTCCAATTATTAGTTGTTAGGCTCGGTCATGAGGTTTTCTATTTCGAAATTGGTTCAGACCCTCCAGCTACCATTTCCCCTTTTTGTTGGACCCAAGCCTTTCCTGGGAACCTTCCTCTCTGTGACCAACAGTTGGTTCTCCTCCTTATCTGTCAGTGTCCAGGCCTTAAAGCCATACATCAAAATTGGTCTAATGACAGGTTTGTTGACGCGAATTTTATTGTCCTGCTCATGTTGGCACTAGCATTACATTTGAGCCCTACATCATTTTGAATATTATTTAAACGGTAAGTAAAATATTTCTTCCAATATGTTTTAAAACTACAATGATAATAATGTATTTTAACGTCATCGCAGGTATATGAACTTTGTTTTAGAACTTATTGTTACATGATTTTATCTTAGTAACATAAAAGCGTATAAACAAATGACACTGGCACTATATGTTTTCGTAAATATAAGTGATCAACGTCAGACAATAAGTAAAGTTAACAAATAAATAGATAAGTATAATATAAATTAGGAAATATAATATAGTTGGATCAGACCGGAATGATCCTTGTTTGTATAAAGCATCGACAACTCAATGTACTTATATCTATTATCAAGGTAGGATATAAGAAAAATATTGTATACATTTATAAATGTGGTAAATACAGAGTTGAATATATATAATAGACACCATGGTATAGAAAATATTTTTAAATACCTATTTGTAAATTATATAACGATAGTAAATATATAAGGATAGGAAATGCAATATAAGTCAAGCTAAAATTGTAAAAAGTTTTAGGAAAGTGACAAATAAGCAAAAGTACATATATGACTCGGGTAATCTCGTTCGCCCGGACTGCAGCCAGCAGCAAGCAGCCAATAAAAAAAAAACAATTGTATCATCTACCCAATTATACATACTGTTCTTTTGAGCGATACATTTAATTTTAGTTAACCTGCTGTATGCTGGAGGGCGTAGGGCCGTCACTTGCACCAAGGCTGCCGATATGGGGGCGCATAGGTATAACACGATAGCCCTTTTTAATCTATTAGTAATACTAAGCTCGTTGAAGGGAACGATCCTCTCTTGCAACATACAAGAAACCTTTTTTTACAAGGAAAATCTGGTGAAGGACAAAACACTGCAGGGAAAGCGCAGGAAAGAAAGAAAGAAAGGTGGGGCGTGTGGGATTTGCCTCGAGATGGCACTAGCATCCCTGCAGGAATGATATTACCACCCCATTGCGTCCCTGGTCCGGACTGTGGGCTTGCTTGCGCATTCACCTCGAGCCCGGACAGATACAAGAAGCCAGCTTGAGCGCCCGCACCTGCCAGGGTCGTGGCGCTAGCTAAATTTTTGTCCCATAACCCTGGCTTAAAATAATAGATAAACATCGATGTATTTATAGCGGGTATCCGGCAGTCGCCGCGAGTTCCTCACTACCTCATTATTTGTTCCTTTGCAGTGGGGTGTGCATAAAGCATGTCCATAACGCAACAAAAAAGGTCAACATACATAATATACAATAGATAGACAAAGGAGTCCGGACATCAGTAACCAGGAACTAACATTTCGCTAAACAGCGCGGTGGCAACCGGCAACACACTGCAAGGTCGCTCTCAATGTTACGTGAGTACTACGCCACACCGCGTAGAGCGAATGTGTGCACAGCTGCGCCCGCGCACTTCGCCGGCCGGCCGTGTGACCATGGGCAAACATACATATCTCAGCAGCATACTACATTATTTTTGCCAATAACATTTGTACGTCAATGCAGACTACAAAATTTAAAAAGAAAATACTTTGTTTTTACCAAATGACAGTCCATAATTAATTAATTAGTTAATATATTAATTATGGTACGCATTTTATGGTTTCGCAAATCACATAAAAATATAATTTTAATGTGATAGAAACAGGCGGCCATTTCGATCCACACACAGATCACGGAAGTTCGAAATTTTCTGTGTGTGTGGATCCTCATATCATAAATACCAAAAATGAATAATAATTGCCCAGTAAAAATTTAACTACATGTTACATTTGTAATATTATGTCCCGACGCCCACGGGCATCTGTTACAAAAAGAAAGAAAGAAGAAACCTTGCTCTGTGGAGACTAAATAATTGTTTACTGATTTTAATTTTTTGATAAGCCCATTTTGTAGGACTCTGGTCAGTTTCTGAACACTGCAGGATCCCCGTTCATACCATAGCTTTTATTTTAATATTGAAAAAGGATCAGAATAAAATCATTCATATTCAGAGTTTTTACGTAAATAAAGTCACAATGAATCGGTACTAGTGACACCTAACGAAAATATGATGAATTGCTATATGCCCGCCCGACTATCATCCCCATTATAGCGGACAAAGTCACCTCTGAAAACAATCAGGTTGTCTACATCTCGAACCGATAACGACCCTGCTGTCCATCACTTCACCTAGCACTTGTATGGATCATAATCACATATGTATGTACAGTCGCGGAATGAAAAGATTCTTCACCTTAAAGTCTACAGTACTGCCAACATTTTGATAAATGTTACGTTTATAAAATATAGAAACGTGAAAAAAGAGAATTGCTATGTTGACAATGACAGACATTGAGATTAACAATAGTTTTCATCATCAGAAATAAAGAGTATATAATCATTACGCTTATCATAAATATTACAACGAGTAAAAATGTTTATCTCTAAACAATCTTATTAGACAAAATATAAAATTAAACAACTTTAAGTAAATTTAAAATATTGTTGTCAAACAATTAAACATAAATTTCTGTGGAACGGTCTGATCTGTGACTTACTTAGAAAAGGTAACATGTCTTGTGCTCGCGGAACGTTAAATAAATCAATTTGAACTGACGGACATTTTCATCCCACGACTATACAAATGTACACTTTTACTGAAACGTAAAAGGTAATTGCATTTTAACAGGTGATCTGATAAAGTAATTGTCGCTTGCCTCTTATCTGTTGTCACAATTATTATTATAATTCTTAGGGTCCTGTAGTCATTCTGGCAAAGATATAACCATCATAAAATCGCCATACCCGTCTCTGTGTTTATGTATATTATAGCCACTTTTTTTTAAACCACAGGATCCATTTGGATATATACTTATGGGTTAGTAAAATAGCAGAGAAGAAGCGGCGCAAGAAACTCTTTAGCAAACATACCTAGCTCTAATCCCTATTTCCCTATTAATATTATAAATGCGAAAGTAACTCTGTCTGTCTGTTCCGTTTTCACGTAAAAACTACTGGACCGATTTGGCTGAAACTCAGTATATATATATATTTTCGATACCGAGGATGAACATAGGATACTTTTTATCCCGAAAAATGGGATAGTTTCCGGGATAAAATGATATTTGTCTGTTTGTTTGTTATGCTTTTACGGAAAAACTACTGGACCGATTTGGCTGAAATTCGGTACGTATCTAAATTAAATACTGAGGATGGACAAGGGATAATTTTTACTTTGGCCTTTTTGGTAATTTTGGCCTATTTGGTCATTTTGGCCTTTTTGGTCATTTTGGCCTTTTTGATCATTTTGACCTTTTTGGTAATTTTGGCCTATTTGGTCATTTTGGACTATTTGGTAATTTTGGCCTATTTGGTAATTTTGGCCTTTTTGATCATTTTGACCTTTTTGGTCATTTTGGCCTATTTGGTCATTTTGGCCATTTGGTCATTTTGGCCTATTTGGTAATTTTGGCCTATTTTGTCATTTTGGCCTTTTTGATCATTTTGACCTTTTTGGTCATTTTGGCCTATTTGGTCATTTTGGCCTATTTGGTCATTTTGGCCTATTTGGTAATTTGGTCATTTTGGCCTATTTGGTCATTTTGACCTATTTGGTCATTTTAGCCTCTTTGGTCATTTTGGCCTATTTGGTCATTTTGGCCTTTTTGTTCATTTTGACCTTTTTTGTCATTTTGGCCTATTTGGTCATTTTGGCCTATTTGGTCATTTGGCCTATTTGGTCATTTTGGCCTTTTTGGTCCTTTTGCCTATTCGGTCATTTTGGCCTTTATGGTCATTTTGGCCTTTTCGGTCATTTTGGCCTATTTGGTCATTTTGGCCTATTTGGTCATTTTGGCCTATTTGGTCAATTTGGCCTTTTTGATCATTTTGACCTTTTTGGTCATTTTTGCCTATTTGGTCATTTTGGCCATTTGGTAATTTTGGCCTATTTTGTCATTTTGGCCTTTTTGATCATTTTGACCTTTTTGGTCATTTTGGCCTATTTGGTCATTTTGGCCTATTTGGTCATTTTGGCCTATTTGGTAATTTGGTCATTTTGGCCTATTTGGTCATTTTGACCTATTTGGTCATTTTAGCCTCTTTGGTCATTTTGGCCTATTTGGTCATTTTCGCCTATTTGGTCATTTTGGCCTTTTTGTTCATTTTGACCTTTTTTGTCATTTTGGCCTATTTGGTCATTTTGGCCTATTTGGTCATTTGGCTTATTTGGTCATTTTGGCCTTTTTGGTCCTTTTGCCTATTCGGTCATTTTGGCCTTTATGGTCATTTTGGCCTTTTCGGTCATTTTGGCCCATTTGGTCATTTTGGCCTTTTTGGTCATTTTGGCCTATTTGGTCATTTTGGCCTTTTTGGTCATTTTGGCCTATTTGGTCATTTTGGCCTTTTTGATCATTTTGACCTTTTTGGTCATTTTTGCCTATTTGGTCATTTTGGCCATTTGGTCATTTTGGCCTTTTTGGTCATTTTAGCCTCTTTGGTCATTTTGACCATTTTGATTATTTTGGCCTTTTTGGTCGTTTTTGCCTATTCCGTCATTTTAAGCATGTCGGTCACTGTGGTCTTTTGGTCATTTAGACCATTTTGGTCTTTTTGGTCAAGTTTTGTAATTTATTTTGTTGACAGATAGACGGGGGATGGTATATATAATTAGCGATATAAAATGAAGTGAATCTTCAGTGGGCAAATACATAAAAATGTAATATAATATAACCTGTAGCACTTGCACTATAAACAAGAGACACGCACTAGAGGTTAACCCGCGGCGCAGCCGCGGGGTAAACTATAGTAATTTTATATACTATTAAAATGAGAGGAAGGAAAAATAAAATAAACTATCAGTCAAGTTGGTTTGTGTTCCGTTGCACGCAGAAAGAGCTCACAGTGTCTTAAGGTCTGTCAATTGGTTTTTGCTGGGTTTGGTTCTTAATAGTCTTGATGATCGGATCCCAAACAGGTGATACTTGCCGACCATCTTCTCTATTGAAACTTTGGGTGTTTTATTATTTCAATAGCCTCACGCATCATTCTAGGTATGAAACGATTCTCTTTTGCGAAGATTTGTGAGTTATGGAATCTGATATAGTGGTTGGATTTATCCAGCGTGTGTTCACTAATTGCAGACTTCGTAGACCTTGTATGTTTCATGTCAGCAATGTGTTATTTTATGCTCCTCTTTGTTTACCCAATGTATGACAATCCGCACTCACAATCGAGCTTGTACCTGTGTTGAACCTGCATCCTGGAGCGGGAAAGTTAAAACGTAGTTTTATTATGTATACATATCGCGAAAACTTAAGAAAATATTAATATATAGATAAGTTAAATTGATTTATAAATTAAGTTCATTTTTAAACAAATCGAGTCTGTAAAGCACTAGAACACAATTTACAATTGATCCGTCATCGAGCTGTCATAAGTAAAATAATTACTTGCAAAGGGTATTTAAGTCAATAATAGATATTTAATTCTAAAATATAATCTACGTTTTTCTAAATAAATCGAATCGATAATTAAGTCGTTTAAAAAAACTGAACAGTGTCATCCATATTGGAGCTGTGATTCGCGCTTTTTCTCACACATGTCCAAACTTTTAACTATGGAGTGGAAAAATCACGGAAAATTTGGGGATAAAACTGAAAAAAGTTTCAACGTTAATGAATTTTTGAGATTTATGCTATTTTTGATGAAATTATTTATTTAGGGTTTCGCAACCAAATGACAATAACAGTGGAAGTTCTTAAACTCTACAGAACCCTTGACTGCGTGAGCTACGACACGTTTAGCACATTTAAGTATACAATGCAACATATGAGAACATCCTGCTACATATAATTTATCTTGCATTTGGATCGTGTAACGAACCTGATAGAAGGTCGATTGGCGCGGCGCGGGGTTAATACACCTTGTATCTAGGGTGCGTTCGTAGGTCGGCACGCGTTTATTTCTGAATATTTTCAACACCGTTCAGTCTTGAAAAGCTATGCTATCACAACGAAAAAATATGCAAAGGTTTTGGTACTTCGCCAAAGCGAAAAATTAGAACATTTGAATCAAATTCCATTTGTTTTATTTATTTTTTATGTCAGCAACTCACTAATATACGTTATTATTAATGTAATTCACATAAAACATTCTATCTAGCTAATCTCGCCACCTCATTTCCGCAGGATTTGGAATTTATACACATATATTTGGAATCCTGCAAAATATCAATATTAAATCTACACGAAAAATTATATTTTATGATTTAGTCCCCAATATTTTCACTGTAATTCATTACGCTGCACCGAAGCCTATATGTGTGTGTGTATATTAAAATAATAGGAATTTTGGCATTTATTTTGAAATCACAGTCAGATACTTTAATTTTGTTTGTGTAGAACATTTTACTAGTAGTAGACGATTTGAGTCTTTGAATGCTTTTTATTTTTTCCACTGGCCTCTGTCTTTAGGCCCAGAGTTCTTTTTTATCTACATATTTCTTTCTTGGGGAAGGGTTTCGCCTTTGAATGTCCAAAGGACTGAGGCTGCGCCGGCCGGCCGGTGTTCGGTCGCTGATCCTAGAGGAGTGAGTGAACGCACGTGACATGCCAAAGCGAGGCATCACGCCGACGCGACGCAGGCCGGCGACCGCAGCCGCCCCTGGCCCAAGGACGTACCCCAGCCTCCCAAGCCCGACCCCGGCTATCCTAATGAACCTATATAGCTTCAGTTCATCATTATCAATTCATTATCATTCATCATCATTTGAAAATCGCGTCACTCGTTTCTTTTTTCTTCATAATAACTCCAAGGTTCTGCTTCTGTACTACGGACTTAGGATCATCATTGAATAAGGTCATGATTAGATAATTTCATACCCAATATACATTTTGTTTTCCTAAAGGTGAAGCAAAACATCACGATAAAATCGGCACATTAACCGATGTGTGAAACCAGCCAATCCATGTTAAACAAATTTGGTAGAAATATAAAAACCATCCGGTCTCCTATAGCTTGCAGACATTCGAGACCAGTAATGTGATGTTTGTGGACTGATATTACTAAATATTAATATGCATTAATGTTAATTTTGTTCCCAAATTAGCAAATGTAAACAAAACGTTATCAGTTTTAATTAGTTCATTTAATAATTCACACAGTAGGTAGATGCATAAAAATATATATTTACGTACTATCAATGTAGTAGATACCTATACAAGTCTTCGCAAACATATTTACAAGCACTACAGTTTATTTTTGAATAGAAGGATTTGCGTCATGGCAGTCATTGACATCGCGACGTTTTAACGCTTCCATTCAATTTTTATTTTTATAGTGCAACAAGATACATATTGTGTATCCAAAAGTTAGTGAATTATTAACTATAATAAAACTACGTTTTAACGGTTTTAAGCGCGGTAATTTATAACGCTTAAAACCGTTAAAACGTAGTTTTATTATGTATACAAGTCGCGAAAACTTAAGAAAATATTATGAATTATGAACTAGTTAAAATATTTAATAAAATATACAAACCGGCCGTCCGCGGTGAATAGACGACTATCAAAGTTTGTGGCGCCGAGAAACGTTCGCTGTTTTTGCAATTTCGACACGGAACCCTTCTTTTAGAGCGAGTTTAATGCGAATTTAATTATCGCGAAATAATTATTTCAATGAATAACTTAGCTTACACGATCATCACGAAAAATCCGTTTTCATATACTGTGCATTGCATTTTTGTTACTCATCGCTCATATAATTACGAGTTATATACTCGCCATGTTACACCAAATTATGATGATATTTCGCAAATTCCCGGTGATTATATAAATCCATATACCCAATATTAAATCTTTGTAGTGTCAACAGTCTCCGGGTGAAATAACTGTGAAGTACACTGACAGACAAAGAAACACACAGATATGGCGAAATTATAAGAATTTCGTTTTCGCAATTTGTGTGTACTAAAAACTATCAAAATAACGCACAGCCAAGTGGTAGAGTATTTCCTCGTTTAATGGCTACGACCCCTGGTCTAAATTATGCCGCCATAACAACATTGACTTGTATTCCGGCATTAGTGGCCAGGTTCCAGTCTCCTGTAAGAGAGCAGCAGCGCATTTGTAGCACCTTTAGTCCATAGGCGATAGGTGATGGTAACTGCTTTCCATCAATCAAGTGGGCCGTTTGCCTGTATGTTGAACTCATGCAATAAAATAAACAAAAAATAAATACTTACTTTTGTTTAATTGTCTATGCCTCTAAAATACTTTTAAATGTCAAGTTAAAGTGGTGTTGTTGACAGTATTTGATAAGCTGTAAGTGGCTTAGATGGGTCTCCAACATGGGAGAGGGCGTCTGTGACACGCCTAGACGGCACAGGTTGTTGGGCTGGCTCACTGAGTCATTACTCGGCGCACATGCGAGTTGAATGAACCTCCTTGTGAAGGTGGTGCAGGGTGATCGGTCGGAGCAAATGCCTGAATGTCCTCACAAGGCCTATCCGAATGTCTAGAATTTGTGGGACGTCGGCTTGTAGGTTACGCAATTGCCACCCTTGCCTCACCCCAATATCACCGCGTTTAAGGCGTCTAAAGAGTTCGACCTACCATGTTTGTAGTGCAAAATACAACGTTCTAGTCTAAACTTGTTGATTCCCAATCAAATGTGCGACAATTTATGAATAGAAAAATAATTATGGAAATATTTATATATATTTTTTTATAATATTTTCTTTTTATATATTATAAATATTCTTTTATAATATTTTCTTAGGTTTTCGCGACTTGTATATATAATAAAACTATGTTTTAAGCGCTGTAGTTTATTTGATTTTTATTATTATTAACCGGTGTATCATACCCGCCCATCCACCTTGGACAAGCGTTGCGGTATACTGTCGATTCCCCTATAAAATGGGAGACCCGAACCCAGCAGTGGAAGTTTATGGGTTGTAATTACTTATTATTAAAAGTACACCTTATTGAATACAATACTTTAATCATTTGTTAATTAACGCCAGCATCCTCTTGACATTTTTCCCATTTAAGTATTTAAAGTATTGTAATATTTATTTACGGCAATTACTTTTGTTCCAGATCGCGTAAACGTGGACCAAGTAGCTCTTGCGACCTAGGCTACGGTGAACGTGACGAACAAATGAACGAGTGCAACGCTGCACTAGTCTTGATGTCACTTAGCTGCTCACCAAACTCACCTCGCCCGAGTAAGTGGTTTCTATTGGCGATTTAATTCAGTCATAACTATATTTTTCTATCACGTATAGGTTCGCGTTTGACCATTATCTCGCTCGATTTGAGCGAAGATATGTTCTAAGATCGAGCACGCTTACCTAGAAGGTACCTATTCACACGAGACTTGAAGACACCCAGGTTGTAAGATATCTATTCAAGACGTTACTAATTTAACCAAGCTTTTAATAAAACACTACAGTAAAATGTTAATAATATAATTTCGCATCACAGTTCATTTTTTCAGTTACCAAATAAGGGCAATCCTAGAGACAATATAAAATAGTATTTATAAATGCAACAAGAGACAATATGTACGTGACATATTTCGTTTTTTTTATAGATTTTTTTATATTATAAAGAGGTAAAGTTTGTGAGTTTGTGACGTTGTAGGGGGTAATCTCTGGATGTACTAAACTGATTTTGAAAATTCTTTCACCAGTGGAAAGCTACATTATTCCTGCCCTGAAATTTCTGATGCCCAGCGAAGTGGGCACGAGACAGCTAGTTATATATACTTGTAATAGTAACTATCATTTGAAAACACTTTGTTTAATATTATATGGCACAATTGACGTTACGTAAATCGACAGAAGCTGCGATACTTTTGTCATAAGTACCTGTGTCTTGTAAGAGCAACTTGTAATAGCGATGAATGTACTCTTACGTAATGCTTGTAACATATCTTAATATTTAATATGACCGATTTCTAATTTAATCGGTTATTTTACAAACATATTTTATACGTTTAAGAATATATCTAAGGGTTTTTAAAACTTTTACTGAAATTTCAAGGAATAATTTCTCGGTATATTCTGGATAACGTTGTCTAGACAGCAGTCTAGACAATGTCTAGACAGGTATTCGGTGAGCATTTCAGTCGTGATGAGTACAAACCAAATGCGCTCTTGCTCGACTAGCATATTTAAAGGATTATTTATTTTATTACTGCACCCTTGAGAATTGTGTACGTTGAAGTAGACGGGATATTTCATATCTTTTAACTTATTTAGTTAAAGAGTAAAACACTTTTGCTTTGTTTAATTGTTTAGAAAGCTGTGTTAGATCGAGTTTCGAGTTTATACTACTTTATCAACGAGTAGTAAGAAGTAACTTAATACGAACTAACCATAAAACTGGTTTGTTTATATTACAACACAAACAAAAGTTAACTGTTAATTGTTAATGTTAGCATAATTAAGACGGCAGCACTATCGATTACGCAAGAGCAATGCAGTGTTGCGGCCGCGTTTCTCACCGCCAATAAAAGTTAACGATTCTTCTCAAGCACTGCGCTGGCGCAGCGGCTGTTCTCTAATCTAACGGCTCTGTCCGCGTGTGTGCGTCCGCGCTGAGAAAACACCCGTTCTTGTAGTGAAAGTGACCAGCTATTTGGTTCCGTTTCGCAATTTATTACATTTAATTCATTCATAAGGCTGCGCAACCTGCAATATTTATGTTGCATATTAATTTACGCTCAATCCGCAGCAAGGCTTAAATACTTCGTATATTTATAAATGCCAGTAGAGTTTTCCCGTGGGGGGGCTGCGCCGCGAATCAAACCCTGAGTGGCTCTATTTTACTTACATAAACACTTAAATAGGTTATTGTATATCGCGGGCAAATAGGAAAATAGTACATATATAAGCCTTCCTTGAAAAATTATCTAAATGACTGAAAACCGCTTAAAAATCCGTTGCGTGGTTTATGATATATAGACAAGGACGACGCGGAAAGCGACTGTTTTATACTATGTAAAAAAATCTATATCATTGCGGTCAATAACAAAACTCGTAAATTTGCTGCACAGGTGCTTGGGGTGGTAGATCATCAGTTTCACCAGGAGCGAGTAGCAGTTCTGGCTCGTCATGGCGTTCTGGGACCCCGTCGCCGCCACCTGCCTCGTCCTCCTTCAGCGACGAAGGCATCGCCATGGACTATGAAGATCTACACCCGCGTAAGAAAAGGGTAAGTGATGTAAAAAATCCTAACCCCAACAACTGCACGACGACGACAGGATTATCAAAATTACGATTTCTGTGAAGAACCATCATGAATCGTTTTCTGTTCATTATTTGACAAGCTATTTCTAAGACATGACATGGTCTTGCTAAGAAAATTGCTTTAAGAATTATATTTAAAAATTCAATCTTTTGAAACATACTCGTCATTCGTAATTCAAGTTGATGGCTGTCTTGGAAAGCTAACGGTTCTGACTCAAAATTACACAGATACGTCGCGTGGAACGTGCCCAGCCACCAGTACGAGCTTCAATTAGACCGTGACATACTTTATGCTCGCTTTCGTATTATAAAATCTGGAAATGGATACGTGTATACTCACCTACATCTTTGCTTTATACGATCAAATCACTGTAAACAACAAAGAAACAATCTTTCCTCGTCACTTACATGTAATTAATTAATTAATCTAAACAATTGCGTATAATTATGATTTAACTAAGTGACGTAATAGTTCAACTATAATGTAATACATATTTGCGCTTTTACGTGCTGAGTTTCTTAAGGCATTCGATATTAGTCATTATTTCATACCCATACTACGACGAAGTTTCTTTGTCTCTTGTCCTTGTGTGAGAAGTTTGGTTTGAGTATGGATAATGGCCATGTTATGGAAGTGTGCAGCAATACAGCGCGCCACTTTCACCCAACAGGTGTCCGTGATTACGCCCTGTAAATTTATACTATGTCTCACAATTGTTCTTATAGACTATAGAATCCAACTCAATTGCACGTAGCGAAACTAACCAAAATAATGAGAGTGAATTCCTTACTCAAAATTGGCATGTCAAGATTGTCGGGGCTAGACAGAACTACCTAGCTATGCTCGGAATATCTTTTATAAATTAAATTCATTTTATTAATTTGATTTATGCAGCAAACAGACAGACGGCCTTCCTGATGGAAAGCGGTTACCATCGCCCATGGACATTTTTAACACCTTACCTACCTTAAGGTACGAATGTCCTGGCGCTCTTTAAAGGGCGACTGAAACCTTGCCACTACTGTCGGAACACAACTCAAGGTTATCATGGCGGCATACTTTGGCCCAGGTGTGGTAGCCATCCAAATGGGCAAATCCCCTACCACATGGCTGTAGGCGATTTTTTCGCCTACTATGACAGGCCTTCCGGCCGTAGGAAATTGTATTCTTTCCTCGTTCCTGCACGAATAAGGAAATTCATAAAAGATCCACATCGCAAAACCGATGATCGGAGAAACAGTCAATAAAGTGGAGCCCCGTCTCAGCAAACCTGAAGTGTGACCCACTCCGACCCATGAACTGAAGTTCTGCGGAAGGTCGCCGGTAGGTGTGGATAAGGAAATACAACATTAACATCCATTATTTTATTCCGGCTGGTTAACACCAAAAAGAGGTTATCTCTAAGAGCTTAGATAATAGATGATGTACGTAAAGTACGTAGTTTTTGCATACCTACTGAAATACATATTAAATTAATGGTCTTATTCATATTGAGTTAGAGTAAGTTTGAACGCTTCTTTATGGTATTTTGGTGGTGGTTATCTTAAATAAGCGTTCAAACTTGCTCCAACTCAATATGAATAAGACCGTAAACGTTTTTCTCATTAGGAAAGATTCACTTGACATCATAAAATTTACAAAGCACCATGTTGTGATGCTATTTAAGTTAAGATTAAATTTCACATTAAAAACAATTACCTTTTATTCTATATATGCATTCGATAAGGAGTCATTGACACAAGTATTATGCGTCTTATTTGAGTTGTGTATTATCTATATATTGCACATGTGTGTATATATTGCACTGTAGCACAGTTGCATCGCGACACGTGGCAAAATGTGATAGATAAAGCTGTGTACCAAGTTAGATAGTACTAGCCTACTATTAATTAGAGAATACATAATTTTAACCCAATTAATAATAAGATGAGCTTGGAGTTGCTTACGCGAATACGTACGTTTTACGGAGATAGGCTAATTATGTGGGAAACAATTGTCCAGCAATGCCCCAGTGGAAGGGAAAGACCCAAGAAATGCTGGCTTGACGTTGTGAAAGACGACATGTGTGGGTACTAATGATCTCAAAAGATGCTGAAGACCACATAAAGTGGAGAAAAAAAAACAGGAAAACGGACCCTGGGCGTTAGCACGAACGCTCTGAACGCAATCAGGATAATGATGATGGAGTCCAGCAGTAGAACAATAACAGGTTGATATTCTTTTTAGATGACTAAATATCCCTTGCAACATAGTCACCAAAAATCGATTCCCTTCACGGAATAGATATTTTCTTTACGTTATAAATGCTCTCTTAATCTCTCTTCATGTATGTGTGTATCGATGATGTGTGTTATGTTTTGAATGTTTAATATTTCTTATTGTATACACAACCGTTGTCATGTCTTAATATTTTCCTTAGTATAGGGATGCTTGCCTGGAAGAGATCGCTTCAAATTAAAATTCGCCCTTTGTTCAACATTTATTGGTCCTAGTTTTTAGAAAAGTAGTTTAGATTTTGTTGAATAAACATATGTGAACGAAAAAAGTGTTTTCATTCATTAATTTATATTATTTACAGACTAAATTAAATTTGAAAATGAGTTTGTTCGTTCCTTTGTTTCGGCCTTGGATAAGGATATTTTATATACTGTATAGTGTACCTATTATGATAACATACATTAGAAAACGGAAGAGTACGTAGGTATTTAGTAACCTATTATCTCCCTAAAACCGCAAAAACACAGGGATGTCTATTTATCTAATGAGAAAATACAAACCATGTCATGTATGTATATTCAGAATTTATTTGAAGTTGAGTCAAAAATACCTTTCTTGTAAAACTATTTATTACTTTCTATGAGCAATTTATTGTTCTAAATACATTTGCTCAAAATATGCATTTACGAAGCGTATACATTCTTCGAAAGTTAAATATTACACATCACAGGAACATGCGGTAAAATAAGTACTTTCACCTAAGTAATAATATTACCGCACCCAGTGCGAGAAAATAGGTATTTAAGTGACAAAAGTATAAGAATTCCACTAAGGAGTTTCACAATAAGAAAATAAATAAGCTGAATAATCGAAACTCCTTAAAGCGCTTTTGATCAGTGCATTTGTCTCACTTTAATACAGAAAATAGACGAAAGATATTATAGGTCTAATTTGAACCACGCGCAAGTGACGCTAGTTGCAAATGCGCGGCATTTTCATATTAGAAACGTCAAAGATTGATGCTACTTTCCGACTAATATTTATGTTTGTTTCATACATCCTATTGTATTGTCTTCTCGCAAATATGTTGAAAAACTTTTTATGACACATGTGGGGTCGTTGGTTTTTATAAACTATTTGACTATCGTTATATGGTGCATTCGTCTACTCGTTTGTAAAAACCAACTTACCGTACTAATATAATAAATAATTATTAGGGGTTTCGTGGAATGTAAATCCATTTTTTTAGGATAGGACGTTGCACGGATAAGTTTGTTAAGATTGACATTTTTAATGGTATTAGAAAATATGCTAATTGCACTAAAATATTAGTGTTATACTATCTAACTAATTCGTTGAGAGGCAGAGGGCAGAGGTGCACATGATTCAGTATTAGTACCACACATACCCGTCGTATAGAAATAAAACGTTTACACCTTCCATTTTAGTAGTGCTCCTAATGCTAGGTAAAACCCTGGGTATCCCAGATTCGATTTCCGACAACGAACACGGCCCCAGAGTGGGCCAGTATTACCAATAATATAAGTGTTTCTTACTAGGCTTGGGAACATATGGGTCTGCCTATTTATTTACTTTCTTTGATTGAAGTGGTGGTTGAATATTGTTATAATAATATGTGACTTCTATTCATCACAATATGAAGCATTAATGATAGGTCTATCATATTATATTTATATTTTGAAATACATTTTAATTATACATTCTGTCAATTTTGCGGAGGTCTCTTGTGTTGTGTAACAAAAACAATGCAAACAGCTATTAGTATTTATGTTATATTAAACATAAGTCCGTATTTAATTAATTTAGACAAATGTAACTTAAATAATTATACTAAAATCATTGATGTAGACTAAAATAATATGTATCATTACATGAATTTATCGAGCACTGATTAAAATAAAAGTTACTCTAAAACCAATCGGCCTACCTACGTATTAGTAGTTTATATGCGTGTTGTATATAAGTATATACACGTAACACATACGTGTACATAATATAATGTGATTTACGATCCACGTGCGCAGTTCAGTGTGTCGTACAATGTCAAGGCATAACAACACAGCGACTACGATTATGCAAGACCATTGTATATCGTCATAAATAATGTTTATGACCGAGTTTGTGCGCGGGACTATGACCGCAGAGTTGATCGCTGTCCGAATGACGCCTGTCATTATCACCGATTCATTACGATAACCACATATTCTATATTGTGCTTGAAGTACTGCCAATTGTTGCAATAGCAATGAGATGTTAGATTCGTTGGATTACGTCACTCTATGCTGCGAATAGGTATTAGGTACCTGTAACAAAACTAGTCGACAGTTAGCTGTCGACTGCGAGTGAAACATATTTATAAGCGCATACCAACTAGAATTGCGTAGTGGAAAAGGCCGTTTGTTGTGTTTGCACGCCCACGGCACACTTCGTTTATTGGCTTAGAAAACAATTAAATCCTTGATATGCATAGGTACTTATACAATATGTATACTAGTCTCCTAAAACTACCTCTATTTTTAATTACCCGTTGCATATTACCGTTTATAAAGTAGACGCCATTATACACTAGTGATAGATATTAATTTCAAACTTTATTATTGCTAGCTGCTTTAAATAAAAAAACATAATATTAACGAATTAAATAAAAATTAAATTGTTTACATTAAGTCAAGTTCAAAACCAGATAAGTGGTAGGTATATTATTAAGTTAAACTGGTTGGTCACTTTAATGTGTAAAGAAAATAATGGAGTGGTAGAATTAAAGGTGATGTGCGTATTATTAGCTTGAGTTGCGAGCCCACGCCCGTTTAACCTTGTAAATATTGTTGGCGGCCAAATGTGCCCGTGGGCGTGCCGGAGACGCGTCGCTCTCCTCTTAATATTACATTACGCCGTGCACACAATTATGTAACCCCTTCTAAAACTCACCACCATAATCAACGGTGAATAATTAATGAGTAAAAATACCCAAAAAATGAACAATACTCAATGGATACATGGTAGGTAATTCAATCTACAGTCACGCGATTTAAATTAATATTTGCGTAATAATGTTTGGATATAACGTTACTGCCTGTACGCATATTCACGCTACGGGTTTGACATTCAGAAAAATTGCGTTAACCTTTTCTGAGGTTACACGTGTGTTAGTCCGCACATCGAGTAAAAAAGCAGCAAAACGAATCGAAGGCCATCTGGTTTGCTGCCTTGTCCGCTCTCGCAACTCAAGCCTGCGTGCAACAACAATTTGCGGGCGTTTGATAGCCACGCAGCCATTTGCACTCAATCTCAGAAGTAGTTTTGTTATTACCGCAATCAACAGCAACAGTTTTAATGAAATACACAGAATGCTTCAAGTGCTTCTAATAACATTGAAGTATTCTTTAATATCATCTTCGTTTTGCAATTCTGACGTTACGAAATATATATAAAACTATGATAAATTTTATCTTTTTGAAGGATTTTCCATAGGTTTAAAATTTGAAGTTTTTATTAGACAAAAGAATTATTATCGCGATAAATACTGTATCTTAATTACTGAAGTAGATGTATCAAAATATTTTTGAGATAATACTATTTGGTGACTTATTATCGTAATAAAGGAGACAAGAGGTTTATACGCAATCGCCAGCCAATCCTAGCTGGCTATTATTGATGCAACAAAACACAATGCTATGCCCCAGACGCACTGTCGCCGAGCTATATTATCACACCGGCTTTGTTGCCAACAGTTCTATCTGCCGTCACTCGCTAACTATGCGAAAATATTGCCTTAAAATGCTGTTTTTACGCTGTGACCAATGATAAGATTATGAGGCGAAGAATTTGATCTTTGCTCTGGGACGAACCTTGTTTTTGTCCTCAAACTTTAGCAGCCGGTTATATATTACTACTAAAAGCACATTCGTTACCATACCATAGATCAGGTGAATTTAACAGTAATTTGCTATTGAGTGAATTGGAGTGTAAAAAAACCCATAACCCTCTTAGTAGTAAATCTGTAGGAATTCCTAGCTTCCTATGGCAGTAAATGGAGGCAGGGTCAAGCGCATTTTCTACATCCAGATATATTTATGAAATTTCAAATAAAGAGAATTGAAAGGAAATAAAAATCGTTTTTTAGACTATTAGAAAAGAATACCAACAACATACAAATAATAGATAGTTGTCAGTTTTAGTTTCTCTATCTAAATTTATTTTCTTTCAAGTACCAGTGGATATGCTAATAACAGTATTAAAGTCGAATTTTTAGTTACACTTATTACTAATCTGTTACTTGCCACTCCTTCTCCATAACGTTACATCCATGCTACGAAACGATACATAAAGTTTAATACTTCCTAATCTTTATGTGATTTCAACTAATATGCAACTTTCTAAAAATGTTCGTTTCAATTAAACTTTTCGAATTGTCGAACTTATAAGGACTATAGATATATGTGTGTAGTTATGTACTCTTTCAAATAATTTGTCACATAGAAACAATTCCCGTTTTCAGAAGAACACGTTCAAGTGGTTCCACTCTAATTAAATAGCTTCAAATAAAAGCTATTTAATCGGTTTAAAATTTTAAATGATCTTTGGAAAAAGTGACATTGTACGGCAGTGGCGGGTGGCTGGCACTCCTCGGTAATTTTTCCCGGGGTCGGTAACCTCCCCACATGTGATCAGCGCAGAACCTGTTCCTGCGCACCACTTACGCCAGCCGGGCCAATGCCCACGGTTGCTTTACCTCTAAAAAAGTATAACTCGTTTTAACTACGTCAGCGGTCCTTCCACGCATCTACTCCTTAATGCATTTACAAGGAAAATCTTGTAGATTCATTAAAAACTCCGCAACATGCCCTTACTTATGTTAGTTAAATAAGAACAGTGAAATGAAATCAACGTATATATCATAGAGAATTACCATTCGACTCATGTCCTTATGAATGTTAATGTATGTAATGTAGTCATAAACTTGTAGGTAGGTAACAACTAACAACGTAACTGAACGTGTAATATAGATAATAAATACTAACAAGTAGATGCAAAATCTCTTGTTGCCGAGCGGGCGGAGGAGCGTGACGTCACCTAGGGACCTTGGCTGAGGACACAGCTATTAGAGCGAAGCGAGGCCTTGCCAGCATTCTGCATGCACTGCAAATATTTGCTCTACGTATATCCATGTTATTAGTATGCACTAACAAATCCTGCAATGGCAAGTAGTTTAAACATCTTCATTAGTTTTTTTACGCAATAAGGAAGCGACGTAACATTTGATTTTACTTTTATTAACATACAATGCCATGACTTATAATGTATAAGTAATTACATCAGTTTTCAATCATGGCAATAGTCTAGTGTTTTGAGCTTGTTAGTTCCCAAGGAGCCCTTTGTTTGAAATAACTATACACAGAAGTAACGCTGGTTTGTCGTGACCTAAGCCGCCTAGTAACTCGTTTCTTTATTATTCTTTCTCAAGAACTTTGCTGGTACCTACTGATTGCAATAACCGTTCATTATTACCCGATATCATTACAGTTGCGAAACCGCCTCATCCTCGTGATGAAGGATATTCAGTTTGATATATCTTCTTTGCAACAGCAGCAGGATTTATAAATAACTAGGACATGCCCGCGACTTTGTGTCCACGCATGACTGGAAGATTCCCGGAACACAAACTATCGCAGCGTTTAAAAAGTAATGTAAGCTATCGTCTAAGTGAAAACTTCAAACAGCTCCCGGGATAAAAAATGACACATATTGTATTACATTAAATTTGCTATCTATCAGTAAAAAATCACACTGGGATTCAATTTTGTTTATCTGGCCATTTTAAATCATTCCCAGAAAAATTCCCGCGGGATTCCAAGGATAAAAAGTAGCACAGAGTTTAAGTCTAAGAATCAGCTGTCGATCAGAGTAAACTGCATCGAAATTTAACGCCCCATAGTTTAACGTGAATCCCGAACATACAGACAAGAAATCTAAAAAAAATTGCATCGTGTTCTCCATCGTTTACATATTCGAGTTGTTATTTTTTTAAAGGCTTTAATGTACAAACACGGCATGTTTAGAATTTTATAATATTATAGATATGTGTTAATTATGTAATGAACCGCCCCATGACATTAACCAAACTAGTAACATGCGTCATTCTCATCAGATAAAGCGGTGTCGTTGTTCGAATTTGTCACATCATAACATGTCATGGATGTGCATTGTGTAGTATAAATATTACCCCGGGATATAAAATATATCATTTCAGGTGCAGTTTCAAAAAGGTACAAGTAATATAATAAAAGTACGGAATCGGTAAAATTATAGTCTCTTTCCTGTAGATGCGTCAGACATTGCAAATTTTTTTATATTGTCCGTCTTTTAAGTTCGGTTCACGAATAAAAATAATTACTGCTTAACCTTCAAGGACTTATTGTATATATACTTAATAATATAAACTTATTCTTTTTAATTTAAATAATTGTTATTATTTCGGCTCTATTTGCAAAATATTGCATTCAATTTTTATTTCATAAATATTCCACGTTCAATTACAATCACAGGCAATCACTTAACAAGCGCCGTTCTAGAAAACAAGTCTTAATACACCCCCGACGGCTTAACAGTAAATTGTTACCAGTTGTCAGAATAGGTAGAGCTAATTTATCTAGAAGAAAATACGACGTAGAGTTGTTTAGAACACCAAAATGTAACTGATTTATTGTTTCCGGGATTCAACAACAGTTTGATAGTACAACTCTAGAGAACAGAACTAGTAGAACAACTCTATGTCGTTTCACTTTGCCTACTCTAATTTCGATAATTGTCACATGATAACTTATAAGTACACGCATCATTTATATAATTGTAAAAAACAGATAAGCAGGGTAAAATCTCTAGAGCTTAAAATGAAACTGATAATATGGTGTATCGTCCTTTGTTTGTTGCTAAGGTGGCAAACAGGCAGAACGCCTACCTAATGGGAAGTGGTGACCCTCGCCTGTAGACGTTTCCAACACCAGAGGCGAAGCCAACTCGGTGCCAGCCTTGAAAATGGTATGGAATAAAAGGGATGAGGGAGAACGTGGGTTATCGGAGCTCTCACTCATGTTATAAAACTCTCAGCTCAAGGTTAACAGATATCTGTTAACGTCGAAATTCTGTGTAAGTATAGTACACACCGATCGAACCAGGCCACTATGCTGTAATCAAGATTTCAGCACGTCTCTACCATCTCAAAACAGTCCTTATTTTATTTTAAGACTTTTTATCACGAAACAATAAGTGTGAACGCGAATTCTTTAAAACATAATAATCATAATCAGTAGCAACCTTGTAAAAGTGCGCATGCGGAAATGTCACTACATGGCCACCGGCAATTCGAGAAGTAAAGTAAAAATTTATTAACGCATATCGTTGATAGTAAAATGGCGATATGGCGAGTGCATGCAGCATTGAAAACCGCACGAGTTCCTTTATCAGGCGCACACGTGTAACCTCGGATTCGTGTTACCATTTGTGGAGCCACCATGACTTGACAATAGAAATTACCACAACCTAAACTACTACTAATGCACATAAATGTTACATTTCCATAAACGTACGTATTGCAGAAATTAATACGGAAGTATTGACGAGGTCAATCTATTGCTCGTGGATTGCAAGTTGCCTCTTCACGCAACGTGACTTAAGTCTATGTGTGTTTATAATATTTACTAGCTGTATTCACCAGTATTCGTGCGAGACTCTGCCTCGATATAAGGTAAATCTGGGACAAGGGACAAAGAATATCTGCAATTAGATACCAATATAAAGGATCGAGATAGAGAAAGACTCAGAAAGAAAAGGGAATATATTTTCTCAGATAGACGTGTAAAAAAACTGGAGAAGAACAGCTGGAGACAGGGAAAATTGTAAACTATTGAGGGAGAACTACTTCCATTGATAATATATATATATATATATATATATATATATATATATATATATATATATATATTGTGTAACTATTATGGTAGAAATGAAGGCTGTTTTATTTTATGACTACAAATAAATAAATAATTTGTCAATGTTTAAAATTGATTTACAATTGATGGATAAATAGAGTAACGAACATAAATAAAAAACAGACCAATTGAGAATCTCCTCCTTTTTGAAGTCGGTTAATAAAGACCTGATTTAGTTTCTGAAATTTAATTGAAATCGGTTGAACCGTTTCGGACAATATTTGGGACACACTGAGACAGCCTGCTTGATAAAAACAAAAAAGTTTGTGTATATTTGTGTAATATTGTATGTAGAACAGTTTTCACTTAAATCTTCGCGTTTATTTTGAAATCATAGATACTTAAAATTAATTCATTATTAGGTACCTGTAGACTTTTCAACTCCTGATAGTTTTGTCACTGTATACGTTTTCTTAATTATTTACCTCATGAATAATGTGAATTTACTTGTCATAAAAATTCTTTAGACTGTACTGAAATAACTTAAATCGTTACAATAGTTAATTGTTGTAATAAAACAAAACTTTAGAACAAAAATATTACCTATTCAATTATGAACAAACACTCAATGTTTGCTTTAGGTACAGATAGTTTGTTTAGAAACTTTTCTGTGCTCAAAAGCGAACATTCAAGTACGAATGGTAATTTCAAAAACATTTCCTGATATGTATGTTTACGCTAAGTAAATAATAATTTATATGTTAAACAGACCTTTAAAGCCCCAACAAAGTAGGCAATGGACCAGTTCTCTCACTATTGTAGATGTCCATGGGCGACAGAAACCATTTGCTAAATGATCATCGTCCGTCGGTTGCCTACAGGAAATGATTTAGCCAGCCAAATGTGTGACAATCCATGTATGGTGAAGGGTTCCGAAGAAACGATGGACATGCCCGAACTTAATTTTACTACCGCACCTCCATGGTGGTACCAAATGGATTGTAATACTTGTAACAACTCAAAAGGGTTTATGGTAATAAAAGAACAGTAGTAACTGGTCACAATACTTATAATCAGAGAACCTTAAGGTTTATCATCCACTGACTCTATACATTCAACAAACATTTGTAGAACACCTTGCCATCCCTCTTACAATTTTACAGTATATAAAATTTTGCAAATTGGGGCTACCGATAGCGGATTGAAGTTGATTGATAAACAATTCATTTTATTCAAATAGGTAATAACAAGAATTTATTACATTATATTGTTTGGAAATTCTAGATAATATTTAACATAAGATTAATATTATATAAAATTTTATATTGAAACCTACATGTAATAAAATAAATCGAACACAGTAAAAAAATCTATCGCATCTGCCAACATGAAAATAAAATGTAGTGAATTGAATACCTTCTATATACAATGGAGAGATTTTGAATTATAATCTACACAATTACCACATCATATTAGGGATAAATATTGTTACATAAAATTGTGGTAAATTTTAGAGAACTACTATATACGAAACAGGCGCTAATCACAGAATAAATAAAATTATAACATTATTATTCATTTAAGGAAATGACGATTAAATCGTTTAGAAATAAGAGGATACATAACAAAATTAGTTATTAGCCTTAAAAAGAAACATGACAAAACAACTATGAAACTAAATAAATGTAACAGGATTTTGTTTAAAATATCCCATATCACAAAAATTACAAAACGGATCTCGTATAAATAAGTTTTCTTGAAAGTACATTTGATTCTCGATAACCAAGATTTTTTTCAGAATCAATTATTGTAAATACATTGTTACTACAAACCCCTAAAAAAGTAATATATAATTATTACATACCGATACTTGGTATTTAAGCAGACGTTGCTGCTAAAAATGAAAGGGTATAGATAAAAGATAATGTTCTTGCCAAAGGTACCTTGCGAGATAGCAACAACACACCGCCAAAAGTACACACGCATTGTGAAAGATAATGTGCGTGCCTCTCTGAAGGTCGTTTCGCTTTATCGCTTACTACTGATAAAATACGCCAATCTTTATCTGCAAAGCCATCGAGGTTACTTCCGTGTGTAAACCCGTCGCCATATTTGCCAATTAAACTAGGCAATTATACTAGGCAATTAAATCATTTATTATGAAGCTTTGACGTCCTGTAGTGTACCTTCTATCTATTACGAGATTTATGTAGACCTTTTTGGCCTCTGTTACTTAAAGATCGATCTTGCTTCAGCTTTTGGCTGCCTGTTAATGTTCATAGTTTTCCTTGAATGATTAGATAGAATTAGATGAATTAAATATGACTTTAAATCCACATTGTCTTTTTATCGCGCGTGTCCGACTCGCATGAAGTCTGTATTCTTTACCACAATACCATAATTGTCTTGTCGTGATCTTATATTTTATTGACAATTGTTTTATCCACATCCCTATTAATATTATAAATGCGAAAGTAACTCTGTCTGTCTGTCTGTTCCGTTTTCACTTAAAAACTACTGGACCGATTTGGCTGAAACTCAGTATATATATTTTTTCGAAGCCGAGAATGAACATAGGATACTTTTTATCCCGAAAAATGGGATAGTTTCCGGGATAAAAATATATTTGTCTTTCTGTTTGTTATGCTTTTACGGAAGAACTAATGGGCCGATTTGGCTGAAATTCGGTACATATGTAAATTAAATACCGAGGGTGGACAAGGGATACTTTTCATTTTGGCCTTTTCGGTAATTTTGGGCTTTTTGGTCATTTTGGCTATTTTAGCCTTTTTACTCATTTTGGCCATGTCGGTCACTTTGGCCTTTTCGGTCATTTTGGCCATGTTGGTTATTTTGGCCTTTTTGGTCATTTTGGCCTTTATGGTAATTTTGACCATGTCGGTCACTGTGGGCTTTTTGGTCATTTTGGCCTTTTTGGTCGTTTTGGCCTTTTTGGTAATTTTGACCACGTCGATCACTGTGGCCTTTTTGGTCATTTTGGCCTTTTTGGTCGTTTTTGCCTATTCCGTCATTTTGACCATGTCGGTCACTGTGGCCTTTTTGGTCATTTTGGCCATGCCGGTCATTTTGGCCTTTTTGGTAATTTTGACCATGTAGGTCACTGTGGCCTTTTTGGTCATTTTGGCCATGACGGTCATTTTGGCCATTTTGGCCATGACGGTCATTTTGGCCATGACGGTCATTTTGGCCTTTTTGGTCATTTTGGCCTTTTTGGTCGTTTTTGCATATTCCGTCATTTTGGCCATGTCGGTCACTGTGGCCTTTTTGGTCATTTTAACCATGTCGGTAATTTTGACCTTTTTGGTAATTTTGGCCTTTTTGGTCATTTTGGCCTTTTTGGTAATTTTGACCATGTCGGTCACTGTGGCCTTTTTGGTCATTTTGGCCATGACGGTCATTTTGGCCTTTTTGGTAATTTTGACCATGTCGGTCACTGTGGCCTTTTTGGTCATTTTGGCCATGACGGTCATTTTGGCCTTTTTGGTCATTTTGACCATTTTGATCATTTTGGCCTTTTTGGTCGTTTTTGCCTATTCCGTCAGTTTGGCCATGTCGGTCACTGTGGCCTTTTTGGTCATTTTGGCCATGTCGGTCATTCCGGCCTTTCTGGTTATTTTGATCATTTTGGCCTTTTTGGTCATTTTGGCCATTTTAACCTTTTTGGTCATTTTAGCCTTTTTGGTCATTTTGGCCATGCCGGTCATTTTGGCCAATTCGGTCATTTAGACCATTTTGGTCATACTTTTTATCGCAAAAATAATACTAAAATAGATGAAAGTTTGAGTGAGAGACTAATCGTTTCTCAAGTTTATTTTTATATATTTATAAAAATTCATAATCTATAGTAAAAAGTGCGATAGTAGCGATCTGTCTGTCTGAATACCGAAAATGAACATAGATACTTTTCATCCCGGGAGATGGGATAGTTTGCGATATAAATAAATAAAACAAAAGTAAATCTTATGAGGGCAATTAGCACCAATATCAAAATATAAAACAACTAGAGTTTACCCCGCGGCTCCGCCGCGGGTCAAACTCTCAAAGTCGTCAAAGTATTATATATATATATATATATATATATATATATATATATATATATGCATGTGTGTGCGTGTGTGTATGCGTGTGTGTGTGTATAGTTAAGTTTTAATTTTAAAATTGTTTTTCAAGCACTAAAATAGTAGATTGTTATAATAACAGAGTGTCTTTGATATAAGAAACAGAGATTTTTATTATTATTATATACAACCATACTATTATAACTATGTCCTTAGCGCCGTGCTTTATCTTCATGAACAAATTTGAATGTAAGATATAATTTGATAACAGCAGTAGATAGCTGTATCGGTCGAGTCACAGGCACTGGCAATGCTCACGTGAGGGATGAAAAGGTGCGTATGAACAACGTGATCGATACACTACAACAGAAATCATAAAGTAATGTTAACTTAGCCTTTACTGCGGTTTGCAAAACCTGCGCTGTACCGTGTACACTCTAAAGCTGCGGTCAAAATGCGTAGCCAACTCATTCGCCAATTCGCTGGAGAACCGTTATGTGGATGTATATATATTACATGAACGACAATGTAGTGAAAAAAAAACATTATGTTGACGTGTGCACATTTCAAGGTTTATGTGGTAAACGCTTTAAAACGATAGCTGTAGTTTTGACTCAAATAATGGCACGACCTTCGGGCTCTATATTTAAAACGCGGAAGACACCGCGGTACTAGAAGCGCGTGGATCGCTCTCCGTGCGATAAACAGTTATATTGCTAGTGTAAACGATAGCCGCAGAACTAATCGTGCCCGAGGCGAGCCAACTGCCAACAGGCTCGTCAGTGGATCATAACATACGCACGAATTTGCTGCCTGATTACATATTGTTATTTGACCTCCATATCATTCCGCTAACCGGCTCTATTTCAATTGCCATTTAAACAAACTGTCAAATACGTCTACCATATTAGTTCTCATGGTGACAATTTTTAACATCCGCCTATCAGCAAACCCGCTTCAGTTTCTTACATATTTTGTTGTTGTATAATTAGTTCTAAATAAAGGTCTTATTTTGTCGATAAAAAAACTTAAAAAAATGATATTGATAAACATAATTATGTTAACTCTCAGTAAGCAGAAAGATGACAAAACTTGATAGCCAAAAACATACACAGATCCTACACCTAAATACTTTACAACAGTGTTTTTCAACCTGTGGGTTGCAACTCCTAAGAGGGTCGCAGAGTCCTGCTTAGGGGGTCGCCGGCAAAAGGGAAAAGGCAATTAAGTTTATACCTCATAATTAGTTACTTTCTAAGCTCAGCAGCTTTTTGCAGAGTATAGGCCGTAATAATGAATAAAGGTAACAAAATAGGGAAAGACATAAACTAAGTCACTTAAACTACTAACTTTTTGTCTGTCTCTGGCCCAAGGGGGTCGCCTAAATTTTTCAACCTGTAGAGGGATCGCGTATCCAAAAAGATTGAAAAGCACTGCTTTACAGCATTCTTCCTTACATTACTATTCAAATGTATCTGATAATGTATAAGGGATGCGTTTATTTATTATGATATAATTTCATGAACAATGCGAAAACGATACATGTTAAATCAGAAGAGAAATACGAAAATCATAAAGATTTACAATTAAGGAATAAGAATTCTTTGTGTAGGATACACAAAGAATTCTTATTATAAGACATGTGTCACTCGTTCTCAGTAAAGGAATGCTAATGTCTGTTGCCCTAATACGTAGAGTCCCTACAGTTATCTACGCAAGAGAACCATAGGCTTTTGTTAACCAATTTAGATTCAATCCTGCCAACATTACGCAATAATACCGTAATAATATAATACAACGCTAGACGATTGAGTTATCTCAATACCTTATCAGTTTTCTGCCAACAAGGTTCATACTCACGTCATAATATAAGTTTAATAACACATTTGCGTATTTAAAAGTAGATTTTATATCCGCATCGTAATGATATTACATAACACGGTGTTGATAATTATTAATATTAAATTTGACCTAAAGGTATCCTTAATAATAACATTTGCTTATAAAGGCCCATTATTGGACTCGGGTTTTCCCGTTTCTCATTTTCAAGAGAAGAGACGATATATATATATATATATATATATATATATATATATATATATATATATATATATATATATATATTATTTCCATGCTTTATATTTAATTTAATCATGTGTATATAAAATATGTAAGATTTTTAAAATATTGTGCAGCAAACCCTGCCCTAGCTTTTGTGTCATATTACTCTCTCCATCCCAAGGTTGTCCGGAAGAGATCGCTGTCAGCGATAAGATCGCCATTTGTATATACCTAATTCTAAGCTGTTTTTGTGTATTATTTCATTGATTTATTGCACAATAAACTATATTCTATTCCATTCTATAATACGCCACTCTAATTCAAACCCGGCTTTTTACTTACATCTTACTGTTAATTGTTTTCCTTAATCGGTAGTAAAGCAAATAATTGGATAGTATGGTAAAACCCGGCACAAAGCAGATCGGTTGTTTTCACACATCGATTATATTTTATTTGCAAGTTTCTTCTTTTACCGCCAGCACCTAATTCTAGATGTATACATATTAAATCAAAGAAACGCCAACCGTGCTTTTGCCACATCTTACCTCAAAAATACTATTAATATTATAAAGGAAAAAGTCACTAGATTGGTGGGCGTCTGTTACTCTTTCATGTAAATACTTCGAAAGCAATTTTAATGTAACTTATACACCAGAATTAAACCTAAAGACAATTATAGACGGTCTGATATATTAATTACGTAAATAGAGAAATAAAAACTGTGCTTCTAAAGATAACATTGTTATTAAATAGTAACAGGGTTAAATATTCTTTTTTTATATAATTGCAATTAATATTTAAATCGTAGGAAGTTCTACGGTACAAGTTATTTTTTATGGATGTATCAACTATACTGTTCTATTTAAAATAGACATTACACTATAATTTGCAGATTTTCTTTCCAAATTATGTGTGAATCTCGCGCGAACGTAAAAGCTAATAGCTCAATTTAATATGTTACATTAACAAAAGTAGGCCGCCTGCGCCAAATTTACACTTGACGCAGTCACTTGTTCAAGTGTCTTTATCGTTTATCGTTACACCATTTTATACGTTGAGCTTTGCTTTTTAATGACTGGAGGACAGCGCTGTAAAAATAATTAGCAAAACTATATTTACATTTAACAATGCAAAGCCTTGGTATGTAGGTAAAGTTTCTTCGATTTTAAATAATTATCGTTTTTGTATTTAGCCAGCATCAAGTATAGATATATATTTCCATAAATAAACGCAAGGAGCTATTTAAACTGCGATTACAGCTTCAACCGAATTATATTATAGGTCTTTTGCAGCTAAACAAAGCACTAATAGATGCATTTTTCTTTTCATATTTACATATTAGAATCCATGGATGCGAATTTTCATTCCCAAAAGTTTTTATTCATGCCTCGAACATGTTTCATATTTTTTAATCGAGCCACAGCATCTACTGCACTACGCTACGAAAACGGATTGTGCAACGATTAAAATAGGTTAAAGCCAAGCCCGTCCAAGTCCAGTGGCGACCTATTTTCAGTTGTTCATATAATAAGTATACATTTTTTGTGTTTTCACTTTTCACCAGTAATAGCAAATATGACTACTTTTTTTACTATACACCCGTATACAACAATTCAACGAGTTTATTAACTTAAACTTTTAATTGCAAAGGCATTGAAATTCATTGTGGTATTAATTAATTAGTCATTTTTTTTTGAATAATAATATATTAGGCATATAATCCCGCGTATGAAAAATTTCTGATTCTAATCAGTCTGATATTTTCTTTGTTAATTATTCTATAGAAATAGCAGAGCAATACGTGTACACTGATAAATAATAAATGACTGTAAACGGTTAGTACTGTGAACGATAAGAACTCAACTCAAAACGAATTAAAATTGTGCATTTAAAAAAGATAGTGACGATCTATAGGTAATCTACCGCACGAACTTCAATGTTGTTGTCGCTCTGTCTCTTTCTGCAGGTCATCGCCCTCATATGATCATACTCACAACTCTCTCGTACTAATGACCCTGCTCATATCGGTTTCGGTAGCTTACTTTAGTCTGTGCGAAAAATATCAATATAAATTCCCATTAAATTCGCTGTTGGGTTACGGAGCCTTTGAAAGTTTAGGCGTATGCGGTAGGTGCCATAAAGTTCACTTACCCTAATCCTGGCGACCTTGGCGCGGTCAAAACCACCGCCCGAAGAGACATTGACCAGTATATTCGTCGAGCTCATCGACACCAGCTGCAGCTATGATTTTTGTGGGTGTGTGCAAGCACATTAGGCAATTAATTCTGCCAAACTGCACCATTATTCATGAACAAAAGGATGTGCTACAGTTACACTTTTGCGTGTCGCACGAAAAGGGTGGGTGGCAATTATTTAATGGAATTAACTACATCCTGGACACTCGATGCCTTTATTTAAATATTCCAATTAGTAACCAATTTTTATAGTTAAGCATTCATTAATAAGGGTATATATATACAAAAAATGTTATTTTATAAATTTCTATATAATAATAGCATATATAGATAGAACTCGAAACGTATAATAAAAGTATTTTATTCTGTAGCTTGTATGGATGCAAGTTATGGTGTAAGTATAAAATATTAAAAAAAATCGTAACGTTTTAAACAATGCCATCCGTTTTGCATAATAATAATAATAAAAGACCGAAATAAACTTATGTTATAAGAGTGAAATAACGTAAGAAACCTGGGCAGATAAATTTTAAGAAACTATTTGATACTGTGCCAATTACTGTAGCAGAAATCAAGGTTGCTCCAAGAGCTGCCTATTAATATTGGCAGATTAGCAGCACTTTTCCTCAATATAAACGCACGTCTCGCAGCAGAACGTCGGCGCATAGATAAATGGAGGCAATGCGTTTTTTTTTTACCGGCATTGGCAGGGCAATGACACCGTGGCTGGTTCACTGCCCGTTCTTGATAGTTCAAATGTTTACACTTGTGCTTCAAATCACCTAGAAGGATCACTCGCGTTTAACTTCAGCTTGATTCGAATCAGGGAATGTGTGTTCTCGATGCCATCACAACGACATCGATTTACAGTTATTCCACTCCGATAGCATTGTGTTTAAAAATGTGGCGCGACATCGTGGGTGCTCTTTAGCTATCAAATTAACATAACTATGAGGCACAGTACTGTCACAGGTCACTATGAAAATATACTTATTCTTTCCATTCAATTAACTGCCGACGAAGATTCTTATTTTAGATTCTAAAATTAAAAAACTTAACAATGCCTTCTTATTCACTCTTGTTTTAGCAGATGATTATTTATTTAATTAGCAAATAGTCTTCTTTCTTATCTGTATTTACTAGACCAGACAACACCTACCTAAAATTATAAAAGTAGCTCTATGACCAGCGTGTATCAGCGGCAAAAATGGAACAATGGCTGTAACGAGTTCATCAATCGTACTGTGATAGTCCCGCGGGTTCAACAAACTCTCATTTCGCGAAAAATAATTTGCAATCTTTAGTTCTTTCGAGATATATTAATTTGTTCGTCTTACATTTTATAGCTCTATAACGTAACGTGGAGCTGCCAAATTCTTTGTTAATTGTAATGAAAATGGCGCAAGTGACAGCGACAAAAAGACATTATTTTAATGTAAGAAAACAATAGTTTTACAAGTTTACACGATGACAAATCTTCACAGAATGCTTACTTCGGCTCCAAGAAATAATAAAAAGTGAAACGGTAACAAGTTGAAACTTGAAGAGGCTCGTATGCAAGGGTCGTCGACCATCTGTGGTCGCTTTGCCCTGACCATGCGCCGATTGGCGACAGCTCCTGCCGCACTCGAATTATTCGTCATTAAACTACCTTTCAGCATCGTCAACGAGATCAATTCATGACTCATAGTAAAGGCAGCCGTATTATCAGTTCCGTGGAGTAAAACGCGTCACTACAATGCACAAAATGTGTGTATTGTGTATATATGACCATACCAACAAAATATAGGTTAATCGACTCAATTAGATGACTTAGACGTTAACTGAACAGCTCATTAACCTAGTTGCTATATACCTAATATTTATCTAGAGCGCTTCATGTAAATTACGCATCATTTCGTACGTTAGAAGCCAAAATGTTTAAATACCAACCCCACTACCGTAGGATGAGTAAACCTTCGACACGATCACGTGTAGTTTTGTTTCTGACAACTACGCAATTGAGAACTGGAGATGTCTATAAAATGCGATTGTTTTTTGTGCAGCGAATAATGTCTCGTATTTAACCCGCTATTTGTGACGTACCTCATATCTGTCTGAGAGACCGGGTGGTATGAAAAATGTCGAATAACTTTTTAACCCGTTATCAATTTTCCTAACTTTATGCCCTCTATCAGTGGTGTATCCCGCGGCAGCGTCGCGGGCGCTGTTTCTGGAGTTTTGTTGCCAACCCGGTGCATGAGACCCAGGTCACAAACTATTTAAGTGAAATAAATGTACCTGGATTTTCTATATTTCGTTTTCATCCGAATATGTATATTGTTATTATTGTTGCCTGTTGCTTTATTGTATTACTATATGATGAGATTAGATTTCACATAGTTTTACTGGTATTGGACAAAAATATCTATGCATTTGTTGAAATTATTTCAGTGTGTTTTACACCATCGTTTCGAAGCTTATTCCCAAAAAGTTCCCGCGGGTTTCCCAGGATAAAAAATAGCGCAGATTTTAAGTCTAAGGATTTGCAGTCGATCAGCGAAATCCGCATCGAAATCGGCGCAGTAATTTTTATGGGGATCTTGAACAAACAGACAAATAGACAAGACATCTAAAAAAAATGCACCGTACTATCCGTCGTTTACTTATATAGTGTATTCCAGTTATTTTTTTATTTATTAAAAGCTTCAATCTACAGACACGGCGTTTTTAGAATGTTATAATATTATAGATAGATGAGTATTTATTTATTGCAATTGAAGAGCTTTTTGTGCCGCTTCTTCTCTTCAAGCTACAACATGTTGCGTAGTAAATTAGATTAGGTTCTCATAAAATAAATAACACCCATAAACACATGATAATGAACAAGTTGGGAATAGGCTAAACAATAAGTTTAACATTACTAATTGACACTTGACATCTTTGTTTTTCATGAAGATGGTTACTGAAAAGTGGTCGAAACGTCGGAATAAAGATCAAATAAAATACATATACACATAGTTTTATTTTGTAATGGCTAGTTAGTAATTATATAAAACCATGCCTATAATACCCAAATACCATAGAGTTTTCGTCTCAAATATCCTGATCACGTGTACTGTACAAGAGGACACACTGAACAATAACCTCACATCTGAACCCAGTCACAGTTCGTGCTGGTCTTTTTTCATGAGTGTATTAAGGTTGTCTTTCGCTTTTGCGTTTTTGAGCTGTGTGTGTGCTTCATACAATCTTGTGTGAAAAACATCGAATGATGAGGGTGTATTAGCCGCCCGTACGCCCGGCCACCGGCGTATCCATAGCCTGCTGAGAGGAATTTAGACCCGAGGTCAATGCATTTGAGGTGCTACCTGTGGAATATTCATCTATTTTGAAATTTTTGCGGTATAAAAACATATAATTAACCCTGACGTGTGCTATATTTAAACATCGTTTTCATAAATCCTAAATTATTCCATTATGATCATTTTACTACAGCTTTAAGAAGTAAAATTTTCCAGTCTTTAATACTTGTATATAACTTAAAATATTCGTAGTTTAATGTTACCTATCTATATTTCACGTCTATTATTTAGTTCCCAATTGAATGTTATATAAAATTCAGCTTCGGAATTAAGGATATTTTGATATATAATTAATTTTTTACATAACTTTGCATTTTATATACAATGTTTATTTTAATTTTTTAAATTTACTTCTCTAGTAATTAATATCAGACTAAGCCACAATAAAACGTTGTTCATAGCTAGTAATTAATTATATATTATTAGTATATTGTTTCTGATGCCGCGAACTTAAGTTTATACATAAGCAAGGGTGATCTAAAACCAGTTCAGTGACCTTATTGCGTCAGGAGAGTCCCTTGACTTCATGGGGTGCACGACAGCACGCGTGTCGCATTTGAGTCTTTCTCGCTCGGCACATAATGCCATTTCATCTCATTTCTTTGTGTCACACCTATTAAACATAATCTTTCGTTGACTAATTTCTCATCACATCATACACAAAATATTTTAGATATATATTTAAAATGTCGATTTTTATTTAATGCTAAGTTGTTATCCCGCATTAACTGTCCCGTTGTCCTGGATGGATAGTATTGTATATACATCTCTATTGTCATAATATCAATAATATAAAATATAACTGTGTATGGGTATACAATGAACAATTTTTATGCAAATCGGTTCAATTAGTTGTGCTCGTATAAACTTCGATCCTATATATATTCCGCGATTCTATATATCCGTGATCAAAAGTACATAATTATTAACTATACATAATGTGATATATTATATCAAATTATATGAGAACCACCTAAGGAAGACCATACAAACGATGACAATCCATATAATATGTATAAATGAAAGTATAGGTAAATATGTATTGTGATGATTATGGTATGTGCTTATAATATTATAGAGGTCGATTTTAACACGAGTATTCTTTTATAAACGTGTGTCCTATTATTTTGTAAAGACTACGTTTAAGATAACTGTTATCGAATGTTGAGGCACGTTCGTCTGGAACGATTTCTTTGGCAGAGCATTGTTTGTAAACATGCTGCTGGCTGACAAAACGTGTTTTGAAAAACAGGCACCTAAGTCGGCCACGTGACGGCTCTGTTCTCTCCGCGGCTTCCCGCTTCCTCCCGTGTCGAGTTTAAAGCATAACATAAAGCGAATAAATAAAATCGTTTCAGAGTTTTGTAGGTGTTTATTTTTTTTTACTAAATGTTATTATAAGTATCAGAAATGTTTAGATCCAATTGGGCATATACGTAATAAAAGAATTTATGTGTATTTCTAAAAAGTAACCTTGTTTATATGTTTTCTTTTCCTCCTCCACGGTCTTGGGGACGAACTCATCATAATAAAACAAACAAAAAGTAGGATATTTTTATCCCATAAAAGCGGGTAGTTTTCGCATTTTCTAAAGTTTTGTTATATAGTAGATATTCTATATTTATTTCTTACATTTATCTATCGATAATTTATAAATTTCTTCATTGTACTAGCTTATAATTTCAGTATACATTGTTCGTAAAGTAAATAAATTTATTTTCATCATAAATTGTTACATATTTGTATATAAAAAAACAATTTTGAATCAAGTTTAGCACCAGCGTAGTACGAATAAAGGTTAGGACTTAATTACTTTTTTGTATTGTAAGAAACGCGTGAAACGGAAGCTACATAGTGGAAAATATCTCGCTGTTAACTCAAACTGGCCTATATTAGTTAATTTGACATGAGATAAATAAATTAAAGTGTATTGCAATTAATGCTATATTTAAAAGTTTTAAGGTTGCAATATACATACTAAGAAAGTGCAGTACTAAGTACCAGTGCACAATGCCGGGTGTCGGCCGGCAACACACATCAACACTAACTTTATAAGTTATATGTATGTATAATTTAATTTGTAGCGTCTTCCTTGTTTCAACGCTAGAAGGAGATGACACGAAAACAACTTATCTGGTTGCCAATGTGTGAGTGTGTGTATTGTAAATAAGAAAGGTCACGCGGATGCAATAGAATATTGTGTCCGCTCATGAGGAAAAAAGAGACGGAGCGAAAACAAATCAATATCATCTCGCGACTTTTCGCTATAGAAAGAGATGGCTAAACAACAAACCGGCATTATATACCGGTTTGCTTCAAGTAAAACATATCTATAAATACATTCAACTATCAACTCTATTACAAAGAAGTAGATTTCTAATTCACTTATAGAACCCCTTTATAATTCTAATTTTTAAAATTAACTTCAAGAACGCAGTTAGAATTTAATTGGAACATACTATGTTCAACATAGCATTCAAGATAAAAACGATTTTTTTAATATGCGTGGATGGTTTCGCAAAAATTCAAGTTGTAACAATAAACTTGTATTTTGCTGTCAGTATTTTTTTTTTATTGCAGGAGTTCAGCAGACAGGCAGATGGCCCTCTTGATGGAAAGCGGTTACCATTTTAAAGGATCTCTTGCATTTTTATGTGATGAGTATGATACATGAAAAACTTTTACAAGTATTTTTTCCTTTGTTAGGCTATATTACGTGTTCCCTGCGAAACAGTTTATTAAATTAGTGCAAGGTATATTACATAATAAATTTCAAAGTGCATGCTCATGCGCAGTGCATGAATGCACACTGGCATCGGCCATCGCTGCAACGCACACATAGCCTTCGACCGGCACGTGTAAGCATTCCGATACTAGACTCACACAATTAGAGCGATAGGGCAATTCAGATACTGTACAAATCGTGTTGTTTTCATTCTATAAGCTTCTTTGTTCTATTGTTCTAATTTATTGTATCAACAATGTTTTCGTCACTTTAAAGTATTAATTAACTACCAAATCTGTAAACTTCTTTTCCTTTAACAAACAGTAACTTTGGCTTTGGAAGCAGTGTTAGATTCATAGCTGTCTAATCTGTAAAGTTCAGTTTTACTTAGACATATTTATGTGCATGTAATTTAAGAAACATTTGTGTCAAATATAATTTAAAATTTTATAAAGATATTTGAAAAATGTACATCTAGGATTTTTTTGTATAACGTCAAGGGTCAAAGCTATATAGAAGTTGTATTACTATAATGTCAAAACTGTACCAATTAAGTAATTAACATGTAATAAATATATCTCAACTTTATATCCATTCATAGTCGTATTTTATTCATAATCTTTATCGAAAGTACTTTTGAAGCTATAGGACATATGGTTTTATATTACTAGATGCAGCTAATTATTTTAACTCAGAATATCTCTCTCAGAAAATGTATTTAATATCTTCAAACCACGACAAATCTTGTCCAAACTATATTTGTTAATAGTATTTGTAAGCTTTCCATATTGATTTACTTCAGAATTGCTCCGCAGTTTAGAAGTTAGGATACATTTTACCAATTCTAAGAGAATGTCTCACCTTTTAGTCACTCAGAAATATTGCTGTAATATTGCTGTAACATCCCTCACACCTATGCAAAATATTTTCTTACTTTTTATTACACGTACCTAGACATTTTAGCTATTTTTTATTTGGATGTACCATTGTAAATGTAAACATATATATATATATATATATATATATATATATATATATATATATATATATATATTACCCAATGTTCTTTAAAAAAAATGGCTGTTATATACATGACAGTTTTATAACATTTGCGTTTCTAAAATCGCACTCAAACCATTAACCAGAATTCAACTTATACTGAAGTGACAAGGAGCCTGTTAATACGAGGAAATTCCACAAGTTTCCCCTCACGTAGCATGTTCGTCGAAGGCTGCAACTAGGTCAATGGTGCAATAAGGGGTGGGGCCGCCCTCCTTGTACAAATCCGCCTTCCTCCCCTCTATAGGGTGTAACATCTAATAGAAAATTAATATCGCCACAGTTTTGTAATCTTTTATGACTTCAGATAAAGAATAGTCACTATTATGACTCGGAATATTCCATATTACGTATTATGTTGTTTTATTACGTAGTAGGAAGTGTAAAATTGGCACTGGTGTACCTACTGATATTAGGACCGATAGATTATAATAGTCATATTTATATCCCTCTCAAAAGAAAATATTAAATAATTAGGTATCACACGCTTAGTCCAATACTGTCACTATCGAAAAAACTGAACTTTATAGGAAAGCTAAAAAACAGTTTTCTTTTTAAAGCATGAATATCAGTATTATTACAATGCCTTCCTAGTGGTTTTTCTGTTACTTTTAAAGCAGGATTTATTACAAGTATCTCTATGTTTTAGGGTGGATGGCATTAAAAAGTCGATTTGACAAAAGTGTCAGTATTAGATTAATAGATAGATAGATAGATAACACTTTATTGCACACAACATAGAATTACAGAAACAGACCATATTTACAATATTTTCAAGGCAATACAACAGGCGGCCTTATCGCTCAAAGCGATCTCTTCCAGGCAACCTAAATTCGATTAATAATGCGTTATAATTACAAAAATACAATGTATGTAAGATAAAATGTTATATACAAATATTTTATGTTTATTATAACTGTTTATGGTTAATAATTCAGTAGCTGCGTCATTTGTTTTGACCATTGGTTCGAATGATGACGTAACTTCTTCAGTTAGCATGTATGAGTAATCTATAGAAAATCCCTATTGCAAATACTACTTAAATGGCTAGAATATAGCACAAAGTTATCATTGTATAATAAATAAACGCGACTGGACTTATGTAAACTCGGTTCCTTGTCCAACAAATTTTTAATTTAACAGGATAAAATGTATCCTATGTTCTTCCCCTTCACGAAACTAAGATAAAATATTCTTTATGGGACACATATTACAAAATAATTTGAAATACTCATACATTATATTCCATGGCAATTGGTTTTCATTTGGCTTGCTATCATAAACTTGGAATATTTATTCTCTCTAAACTATAACATTTTCTGGAATAAAATTAATAGTATATGCATCCAGTTACTAAAATAATATATACCTACATCTTGTTTTAGAATAATTGGACCATTTTTAGCCGTAGAGAAGAAACAAACAGCCAAACGAAGTTAGATATAAATTTATAATTTTTTGGATTTAAAGTTCAGAAATTGCGAAAAACATATTATGTAGGTGTTAGGTACTCGTAATATAGAAACGGACGTATGCATTATGAACATTGGGCTGCCCTCGAATTAGACAAAGGAACGCAACCTTCGCAGACCACCCTTGGCCGTGGCGCTGTGACCTAGTTTGCGGCCTCTCGACTACCCCCCCTTATTTCTTCTCTCGGCCTCTATATCGTCAGACCTCGTTTCCCCGTTGACCTGACCTACTTCTCAATGCATTTATACGTACACATTACAGGTTATGAATAAAGCAGCTATTACGAATTTCTTCTAATTATAGATTTGCTAAAACAAAGAACTGTAATCAACAATTTACTTTTAATATAAAAATGGCTTACTTAGTAGCAGGTTTACTTTAACAAAATAATATTTTTCCTCGTGTACTCACGGGAACAGATAGAACTCCAATCAGTTATCTCCACGTCGTTAATCTGATGATTTATGTTTTAGTACTGAAGGTGATGTCAGTGGGCAACGGATCTATATTTAATAACACAGCGTAGTAACAGGACTGTGAAACAACAATATATTACAGCTCGGCCCGGGTGGCCGAAATAATGTGGCATTGGCCAGAAGGTCGATGCAGAAACTTTGGCAAGCTACGCAAGCCGGCAGCCACGCTCTGCCTCGCGTTAGCGCCTCGTCACGCCTCCACCGTATACACTTCGATTAACAACCGCTGGCCAATGCTAGCCACTGTGATGAAATGAATTTGGCTTAACCATAACCGACACACAAAAATGAACAATCATAAAGATATTGATGACATTTCTAATATACTTGATAATGAGTGACGGCAACACTTTAAGATTGTTAAACAACATTGGCAGCTTGTTGCAAAATAAAGTGTGTCATGCAAATTGGGGATACCCGGTATATTGAGATGCGTTATCCTGTAGTTTTCCAAGACAGTAGACATGGTAACACTTGTCACGGCAGCAGGTTTCGGAATGACCTAGAACCACTTCCGTCTTCACGAAAGGGAGTCGTTATAAAGAAAACCATACTTAATTTTCTTCCTTGTCCTCAATCCATATTACGATAACACCAACTTTCAGCTTCTGAATTATTTATTACAGACTTTACAGACTCGAAGAAGAATAAATTAAACAGTAACAACTATTTAGAAATAAAAAAGAGATTTTCTTACAAGCCGTTCGCGTAAATTTCAAGAGATACTCCGGAAATTATCACATGTGTGGGATAAAAAGTATCCTATCTTTTTGATTAAAGTACACTTCGAGGGGTGAAAGGCTATTTGTTTTAAGCGACATTTTGTGTAAGACTTAACACGGTGGGTTTTTTCAGCCTAATGTCTCAACTTAAAGAAATATAAAGAACCTGATGTCTAGTTTCAATCTATAGATGTTCTTTTTTCTGTATGGTACATAGTTTATTAGTGATATGTTTTTCTGGGTCATTTGAAACTTTAAACTTTTCTGCTGACAATAATAATTTTAAACGACTTTTTGAAAATAATTTTCAATAAGTCGTTTAAAACAAATAGCCTTTTTTCACCCATCGACATATACACAATTTTGGCGACAACTGGATTATGGCCAGTCTTCAGGTCAGTTTCAAAATGTACCTACCATGTATACTGCATATGCATTACATACATGTGATTATTGTTGGACAAATAAATATATTATTATTATATAGTGTTATTATTATTAAAGTCACTTTCACTTTCATTCATTTAGTTTATCTTTAGTTTTTTTTTCTTTCAGATAAACAGCGTTGTATTTGAGTGCACTTGGCGAGGATGCGGCTACACCACCAATACCTGTTCTGCCATCGAAGCGCATATTAGAAACACACATTTGGGGTACGTAATATACAAGGATTATAATTTAATTTTCAATTTATTTATTTATTTCACTTGGCAAAGTATCAATAATGTCACTAATAATAATAATTTGTCCAAACCCCGGAAACAACTGCCCTTTCCTTTTAACAACCTTAATGAATTCGTATTTATTTTAAAGGAATGTAAGTATTTAATATTTGTCAATTTAAAATATAGATATTAAGGGCATGGATTGCTTGTTAACAAATACCGAGCAATGTTCAAATGGCCTGGAATATTTCCCATCTATAATATATTTATACAAATAACGTAATGCAGCTCTCACGTGGAACAGGGTCACGTGTGCCTTGACAGATGCACGTGTACGAACAATAATTGCGTAAAGCTAGTTGGCAAGGTTGCAACGCAGCCCACAGTGCGCCAGTTGCACCGTGCCCGCATTTCCTGTATTGATATCGATAGGACAATAGAGCTATATTCAATTCAAATAAAAATCATTTATTATCACCATACTTACAAGTGCTCGTAAACCATAATTTCTTAATGCCTATACCTAAAAGGTAAGCTCTATTAACCACCTATTGAGCCGTAGTGTGAAGAAATTGTCGAAAGGTGACTATTAATATTTTCGATTTTTTTAAAGTCACTGGTCTTTGAGATTGTCCGTATTTCCCAAGATTGCGTATAAATACAATTCAATTCCTGCAAACGAGAATTTCTCAATAGCTCACAAAGGTTATGTAAATTGCAACTTGAAGGTTATTACGCTTTTATAAGAATTCTGCAGAAAACAAAATGTACATAATAGGTAATGTAACTAGGAAAATGAATAGAAATCGTCGTGGCACAATACATAAGCAATGAAATGACCGATAAAATATAGCGACCCTTGGCTTTGTCGCCATGTCTAGTTGAAGTGAACAAGAACCGACTGAAAGGGCGGCCCTCGGTGACCCGGAAGCAAGGCTTCGTCACAAGGTTGTTTGGTACAGCACCCAACCGCGCTGCGCAAGGTCGCCCCGCCCGCCACGCGATTACGTAATGGCATGCCATCCCGCGCGCGCTCATTAAACCCGATCCTACTATTGAACTCATTATATTTTTATCATATTAGTTACCAGTTAATAAGGGTTAATGGAAATAGGACACCATAAACCGCGCAATACTGATAATACTTAAAATAGAATTCTATTAACAAACATGGCATAATAAATAGTTATTATAAATATCTTCTAGTCACAATAGATATTTCTATAAAGAGCATAAAAAACTAAGGGCCTTACTTATAATCGTTTCTTAAATTTAAAGAAAGTCCTTAGCAACTGATTAGTGAAAAACTTACCCAGAAACTCTTCTTTAGTCGAATATTTTGGGTACAGTACAACCTACGTTAATCATTCAAATTTCATTTATCTGTGCTCCTCTTGGTAAACAACAGGTAATACACGTTAATAAGTGAAGAAAAAGATATTCATTGATTAGGGTCTGATTCTGATTCTCTTAATTAAGAGATGCCTAATCGTTTCTTAACGAGATTATTATAAGTAAGGCCCTCAATCTAAACTGAACCACAGTAGTTTTAATATGTTGGCTATTGTAAATGATATAAATTCTACATCATTTAACATTCGTTTTTTTTTGCTGCCATGAAATAGATTTGTAACGTCATCTTTTGTCATCAACAGGCCAAAGAAACAGGGTGATAGCGATCGTGAAGAGGAATTCTACTACACAGAGCGCGAAGTGGTGGCACCAGCGCCGCCACCCACGCTCTCCCACCGAGACATGTGTCGCCCCCCTCATGAGGATCCCGAGTACCAACGACAGCTTGTCGGTTCCTACAGGTAACCATACTGAGTCACTACTAAATATACTGAGAGCTTGTACCATTTTCATTAAGAAAAAGGAAAATTTAATTTATTTTTGTTAATAGGCAAGGTCTGCTATCTACAATGCAGAATGGGTCCGCGAGGCCTATAAGTATTCCTGCCACGCATTCCTGGTCTACCTCACACTCACCTGTAAGTAGATTCAAATCTATTAATGGCCGGCTCCTATATCATAATATTCATTCACTTGCCTTACCATCCGTTGAATTTTGACATAACTTTTATGGAGCTTATGTCAAATTTGAACTATAGTACACCAAACGAGCAGTCGGTAAGGTGTAGGAGGCGGCCATATATACATGTGTGCGCAATTTTATCGATCATGTAACTGACTAATATAAGGTGTCTGTGATCCAGAAACATATGCGGCTATCAGGCGCGAGCGGCTCGCCGGGCAGCCCAGGGCGGCGGCCACGCTCGGACAACAAGAAATGCCGCAAGGTATACGGCATGGACCAGCGGGACCTCTGGTGCACTCAGTGCAAGTGGAAGAAAGCGTGCACACGCTTCGGCGATTAGCGCGCGCGGCGCACCACGGCGGCGCCGACGCGCGGATTGCATCTCAAATGAACGCAGTGTTCATCTAGCTAATTATTATCCGGACTGGTACAACAGACATTTTATTCAAACATTCGCAGTGTGCGAGAATTATTCCGTGTGCGGATCGTGAATATGTTAGTTGTAAGCAAATGTGTTATGAAAGAGAAGTTTTTATTTAAATATAAGCAGAGATGACGAACATTAAATTAATTAATCTAAATATTAAATATAAAGGAGACATATTTTTGCTCTTCAAGTTTTACTCGTTTATTACTGCATATTATGGACATTGCCCACGTATTTTTGTAGCGCAGTAGTTGGCCTCTACTGTGACTGACAATTGCGATATGCGTCTGCCATGACGTAGACCGCGGACCGTTGACGTGGTGCCACCACACCCGTCGTTTTCGGTTGGAGACTGTGAATATTATAGATGTAAGACTTTAGAGTAAGTTTAGACTGACCTAAAGCAGCGTGAAACAATTACTTTGTGGCATTTCTGTCTACAAATTCTGTCCTTTTTTTAAATAAAAATCAAAAGAATTATAGAAAATAAAGTAATGATTTTACATATTGATTTCCACAAGAATACACAAACGTCAGATATATTTTTGGATAAATAAAAGAGACTAAAATGTTGTGTCCATGTACAAAATTATTTTTAGAAGGCATCCATTAATGTCAGATTATTCCGTCCACATTCTCGGATGTGCTTGATGATAGATACGCGATACAACAAACAAAATGTTCACGCTGCTCGAAACTCGAAAAGGTGTGTCCCAACATACCATTAGTAATTCGGCTGGCTATAAAAGAAGTCACTCCCGTCGAATCTTTTTCAGAGATGTGTAATCACTAAAATGTATATCGACTGAATTATGTACTAGATAATAGATCATAAATACATAATAATATATTAATTAGATATGTAAGATATCTCAAATTCGACGAAAAGACTATAAACAATACAAGTTTAGACTTAAATTTTTATGAACATATCTGCGTCGTATACAAAGAGTGGCCCAAACAGAACAAGGAGACAATACTCAGTCGCTCGAGCGACGCGGGATGGACGTACGGGGGCAAATTCTTATGAGGAATAACGCCAAAATATCTTTGCATAATAAGCGATCATTTAAAGTCAATTTAACTTAAAAATGTTCAAATTATACTATAATAATAACTTGTACGAAAATAAATTTCCTTTAAAATTAACTTTGCAAGAATAAATATTGTTATCACAACATCTCTTCATAAAAGTGGGCCCTAGTAGAAAATAGAAGAACGGATGAGTAGCGGAAGAAGAAAGGCTGGTGTAGCAAATGACTGCCGCTTGGCTATAAGGAGTTGACATAAAGCCGTGTAGGAGATAATTAGCATTCTCATAATTAAAAAAAACACATTTGTGATAGATACATTTGGACTAATAAGAGAACAATGTTTGTGTGAATGTCCGCCTTAGGCCTAACTAAGGATTCTGAAACTATTATCACAACTGTTTGTAAGCGAAAATCCATCAAATACATTTGCTAATTGTACTACAAGTGGATTCTTACTACATGACCTGAAATTACCAGAGCGGTCGGCGCGAATTGAGAAGCGTTGAGAGGCAAAATTTAAATAAAGTAAGGAACGGGATGAATTGCGAGCTGCAATATTATTTTTAAGTATTATTGATTAAATTTGTAAATAAATTATTATATTTTAGCAAATTATATTAAATGTATTCTATAATTATTTAAAAATGAAAGCAATGTTCGGATATGTACATAAGAATATTAATTACGAAAATTATTATTATTGTTACTTAATGTGATCGTTTTAATCGAAAACTTTTGTACGATAACTTGGAAAGTTATAAATTTAGATGTTAATTCATATATTTATAAATTATATATGAACACGGTTAAGTTTGTTTTCCGTTAATTATACATCACGGCGCGGTATTTCAGATCCAATAGTTACCAAGGCTCGTTGTTCAAAGACGTAGATAAAATAACTTTCATAACATAATCAATATCTATGAAGTTATACATTTTTAATCAGAAAGTTTGATTTACTGAAACGAAAACAAATTTGAAATAGGTATAACAAGATGTGCCAATTGTAGAGCATCAGACGACCCGGCTTAATTGGTGTCGCGCGAAACGCCTTATTTAAATTTTTCTATCACCCATTTCGGTGCTGACTCCTAACGCACATTTCCTATACCTGTGTGCCACTTACGTGCCTGTTTATTTTTGTATACAAATATTAGTTAAGGATTTGAAAAATATAATATTTAAAAAAAATATGAATTATTATCATTGTGAGTGTATGGTATACATCCACTGTACACGTAAAGTACAGATGCAATACAGTTTTGGCCTAGGAACTGTTTCAAAGGTACATTTATTAATGTACTCCATTTAGGACACATAGTTGAATCCCTGTATCTTGCCTGCTTTATTAATGACATACAGTTTAAACGTGATTTCTACGAGAATGAATCAAAGAGTTCTTGGAATCAATATTAAAAAATGCAAAAAATTTAACAAAAATATTTTATTTCTCTACATAATCTTCCCCTAACGCAATTCATTTAGAATAACGAATCTAATTTCCTTATTCCTTGCGAAAAAATGTTTTTCTTGGGTTTCGAATAACTCCTCTGCGGCAGCCATAACCGCGTCATTATCATGAAATTTAGTTTCACGAATTTCCTCTTTTAATTTTGGAAATAAGTGAAAATCATTTAGGGCTAAGTCCGGAGAATATGGTGAGTGGTCAAGGACATTGAAGGTAGCACGGCAGATTGCGATGAGCGCAACTTCCGATCGATGAGCGGGAGCGTTATCGTCATGAAACAACACGCCCAACGACGTTTTTCTTTAATCGCTTCACGTACTTTCGGAATTAAATTTGCGTTATAGGATCCAGTAACCGCCTGGCCTTTTGACATGTAATCGATAAACAGGATTCCTTCATTATCCCAAAAACTGAGGCCATAACTTTGCCAGCGGTAGGAGCAACTCGAAATTTCTTAACGGATGGAGAGAATGGTCGTTTCCAAAACATACTTTCTGTTAGTTTCAGGATCAAAATGGTAGACGCACGTTTCATCCATGGTAACAAGGCGAGGGCAAAGATGATCCAAATATAGCTGGAACATTTCGAGATTATACTTAGTAATTTTCAAATGTCGCTTTTTGTTTTCGTCGGTTAACATTCGTGGCAAAAAACACTTTTGAACCCCGATGAAACAATTAAATGATTTGAACGTTACCAAAAGATATTTTTAGGATAAGAGCTATGTTTTATAGTTTTATAGTCTTCTGTCTTCCAAAACCATATTCTCAACCTTTTTGACATTTTTATCCGTAACGGAGGTTGAAGGCCGCCTAGAACGCGAGTCATCTTTACAGCTTGATCTAACTCTTTTAAATTCAGCCACCCAGTACGCAACCGTAGAATAGGGTATAGCATTATCCCAAAATGTCTTCTGAATGTCCGAAAAAAATTCGTTCGTAGACATCTTTTTCAAGCTGAGTTGTTTTATCACCGTAGTACATAGCTCACTTTATCCATAATTTTGCGTTTGAGCAACTCTCTACCTACAAAACAACTTATTACGTACGAACGAACTGACAAAAACAAGTAACGATTGACATAAATATTGTGTGATTGACATTCTTTAATTTGAATATCGAACTTTTCCCAAAAAGGTTTTATATTTTTTATATAATATCATTGTTTTATATATATATGCACTCCTAAGAACTTTTTGATTCACCTAATACGAGTATTCTATTATGTTTGGCTTTTGTGCTACTATATTATTTATTTTACGTGATGTACCTGCAGAACTTACCAAATATATATTTTCATTACAATAATGGTTGTGATATAACATCATGAAGTTGTCATTTTTCAACCGGAACTTTGATTGAAGGAATGAAACTCCGCGCTCCCCGAATCAAAATTATCATGATAGCGTAAGCAGCAACTCAGCTAGCGATTTGACAACTGCCATATTGTAAGGATCTAGGATATAACTGCGACTTAGTTATATAATATAGCTCATAATTATGTTTTAAGTTGAGAGTCATAATAATAGTATTTAATAATGTTAGGTACAATCAATGTGTATTACGTAATATTAGTTGCTGTCGGTTTTTAAAAAGTAATATGCTTCATTACGACTTTTCTTAAGTTAAAAATATGTCAGTATGTTATTAATAGAGAAGTATCGAAAATTAAGTCCTTTAATATACAACCAGACCGGAATTTTGGAAAGACTGGCATGTGACTTCCTGATATTAGAATATGGTACACAGAATATCTACATATTATGAAAATGCTACCAGATCTTGTAATGCAATTTCATTCGTCTGTGACCTATAAGATCTCACTTTAGTATCTCAGTCATTATAACGTCCTTTGATTTTATCATAATTTAATAAATGTCAACGTAGTCTGAAATTATAATTATACTTGTTTCAAATGATAATTGCCCATTAAGATTAGGTACAGCTTTACAAACCTGCCACATTATGTGCTGTACTTGTATGGTATAATTTATTTGCAAATGTTTTTACAATTTGTTAGTAACATCTTATAAAACAAAAGCAAGGAATGACTTGTCATTTGGAAAACGGCAGACTGTTTTCACAATGTCTTCAATACGGTACAGATCTCAATTTTTTTGAAGCTATTAGACGTACGAATAAATTTTAATGTTTTCTTATTTTATGTAACTTATAGAAGATATTAGATTAATTTTTGATATTTTAAATAAAGACAGTTTATTTTTTTCGACGAATAATTTGTATATAAATATTTTATAACATATTAATTTATTTAGCCAAATTTTTGCTCAATTTTATATGCACTCAACACCAAAGTCATAATACTAAACAAAAATTTACATATCAGTACAAAGAGCATAATAGAATAATTCACTTTAAACTGTTGTGAAATGCTTCTATTCATTACAATAACTTTTATAGGACGCTATGGAACAAGGATTCTTAATATCGACGTTAAATTAATAGTCTCTATTAATTTATATTTTGTTAACAATTTTGAAATGCCTATCAATGAGTTAACTATAACTGAAATATTTTCGTGCATAATTACCTAAGTATAATTTCCAAATATTTCCATTTAGCAAATCTTTTATCTTCGTAGTACTTATTGGATATTAATTATAGGTTATGTTTTTATTGCATCACTTGATTAAGTAGTACAATATCATAATTTTCAATGATTACTTAGGATACTTCAGCAGTATCTAATAGGAGTTCGATACTTTAGCATTCTTACATTTTGTTGCGTCCTTAGAAAAACATGCTATTTGTATTACTTGTTTGATATTCGAAAAGAAAATATAAGAACAACTCGTAACTTTGCCCACTTATGGACAAAAAGTCATCGATTTATAATTTAATTTAATTTATCACCATTAATATGATGAACATTCGCCTAACCCTGTACAATAGCGATCATGTAAATATGTAAATCCTCAAACATGTTATGAACTTAGCATGTAATTGCCATACTTCTATTATATTTACAATTACGCCGCATTGTAATTTGTCGGGGTAGCAATGGCGCGGTACGCTCGGTGTATGTGGTACCGACATTTCGCTGTTGCTGCACCAACAAATCTGAAAGCGGCCTTCCTTTACTGGAAATGAACTATAAATCTAAAAAAGAAATAATACAAAATGTAAATTTTGTACCCCTAGCTGAGTATTTACTTTAAACATTATAATAATATGTTATGTTATAAATCCATTTAATGCACTTAAAGGTTATGTAATTTAGATGTTACTTTACGACTCATACGAATTTTGTTGTAATAAGACATTTTTCTTTATAACAATTAAATTTCATTCTTTATACTTACATAATCTAAATTCATAAAAAATGAATGGAAATTTATTAATGGTTTACTTTGAACACCGTTAATTTGATTCATTTATCCGTTATTATTGTAATATTCTTAACTTATAAATAAGCATCAAGTTCATGTATGTGGGCAATTACAAATAATAATTATTGAAAATATGTCTCCTATTGCGTAAAAAAGTTAGCATAGGACACTTTTTTGAGTGTTATATAAATACATGTTTGAGAAGTGTTCAGACATAATAATTCTTGTATCATTGTACACGTAATTTGTATTATTAAATATCTACAAAAATTATGTGATGTAACTAAAAATTGCTTTGTTGTCACCCGTATCAATGGATATAATTTTGACTATATTAAAATCGAGCTTCTATGCTAGCCGTTGGAGCATATTTTTTGTATAATAAACTTAAATAATAGATCGATTAATCAGACCTGTAGAAGCATAATTTCATTGTGTCTCTGCTGTAATTTTATCTTATTGAAATGAAATGTCGGAATCCGTTCCATAAGCTGCTATTTTTAAGTACTTGTTTTCTCAAACTTTTAATAAGGGAACTCTACTATCTAGTTCAATAAAATAATATTCGTCTATCGTTTTAGTCGGTTAAGTATCGATATGTTGATTTCAATGGTTACCAGTAGTTTTAAGATTGCAGCGCGCTCGGGTGTATTTTACGTTCGATTAGAGTATAGTATTTAATATAAATAATTATGATTTGTCAATATCACAGTTGGTATAATGACTGCCAGCCGACAGAATATTCAATCGTTAACACATTTTTGGCTTCTATTTTCAGAATATTTCTGAGGTAAATTGTATTGCTGGCAGTTAACTACTGTGTACTGTGATATTAATACAACTTTATTATCTTCTAAATTATTGTTTATATATATAATGTTGAATGTATGTTTATATTTATCAAAACATATAGTAAACTGATAATGTGATTTATAAAGGTGTACATAAACAAAAAAGGTCCAGAAACGTTTAAAAATTTGACCTAATGGAAAATATGAAAAAGTTATCAATTAAAATATTTTTATTGTGATGTGATAATAAAAAGGTAAACATTACGATAGATAACTAACTGTATTGTGAAATAGAAGAAATATTCACATCACAATATATTATGAACTTGCAGCCTTATAAAACGTATCGCAACTTTTAACGCATGTTGAGCTCTCTATATTGTATATGATATAATACTATTAAATAATGCATTTCATGGCAAACAATATAACTTGACTGTGAATATATTCATTTATATATATACCTACCTACTCATTATAATAATGTTACAAAATACAAAATCTATATAAAAAAATGTTATTATTTTGTTAGCGCTACTTCAAGTAGCCTATTTGCCTGAATATTATACCTCAATAAGTTTAGTACGAATTTTGTGTCTTGAAATATACTTCAATTAGAATTGCAGTGGCATTATTTATTTTATTACCTTAGAAATGCGAAATTTTAATATTTTGCTAAGACGGTAGGTACTTTGAAAGATATTATGGACCATTGGTATAAAAGTATAGAATAAAGCTCCGAATTAATCATGTTCTGTAAATTGTTTCGACATAGTATTTATTATGTTATGTATGAATTCTGTCAAAATCCTTTTTATTTATTACTGATTCGTGTTATTGATTAATATATCTATATATATATATATATATATATATATATATATATATATATATTTACAAATATAATCATTAGATTTATTTACTTTTGTTTTATTTAAAACTCGATCGTACCCGGGATTCCGTGGGTCTTCTGATGGTAAATGGTTAGCTATCGTTACCCATGAACATTACCAATACGAACGGACTTGATACATTGCCTACCACGCTGAGACTTTAAAATCTGATTACAAACTTTTTAAAAGACCCGATACTATAGCGCAAGAATCACGCATTGGAGCTCAGTCAATTTGTCTAATGTCTAATAATGGAATATGAACGGCGCAAACTTATAGGTACGTATTGCGTATAATGTTCATCTCGGATTTTAAACAGTGTTTATTTATTGAAGTTGAAAGAAACTGTGTTGACAATTTACGCTCGTGGGGTCTTTCGGCAAAGGTTTTCTTCAAAGAAATTTGTAAGAACTCGAATACCAGCCATGATCAGAAGGCTGGTTCTTATTGCGCGCAACGAATCAGCATTGCCATACAGCGCAGCGTGGCAATACAGCTTTTTAGGCACGCTTCTCTTTGCATAGATTTGTTACATACTTTATATTAATTTATTTATAATTTAGTTTATTTTTAACACTGTTTTCTTAAAATTAGTACAAATATCTACCTACAAACAAAGTGATAACACAGACAAGGTCACTATCGCATAAGTAATTATTTTATACAAATATTCCGTTTTTGTTTAGGTACCTAGATTTTTTTAGGTTCCGTTGCCAAGGTCACTATCGCATAAGTAATTATTTTATACAAATATTCCGTTTTTGTATAGGTACCTACCTAGTTTTTTTTAGGTTCCGTTGCCTGAAGGTAATAAAGGAACCAACTAAAATAAAGAAAATGTATACCTTTGGTTCCTTCATATACGTTTGGTTGCTTTGGGAAAGGTAATAAATCTCAGCTGATTATCACAGGAAATATTTTTATTTTTATTTGTGTCTTACTATTCATATATTGATAAAAGTAAAATTACACAAAATGGAAATACTTAACTAGTGCTAGTCAAACTTTAGCCTAAAGTTTTGTTACAATTGTAGTGCTAGCTTTACATTTGCAACCACAACTCTATATCTATACATGTACTCTGTGAGCACAACAATTGAACAGGCACATCAGGTTTGATGATTGTTCATTAACGTCGTCTGTATGTTCGTTACTCGAATTCTCCGTCAATTGTGAACAATTTTCAAATTTATTATTTTATGCGAAAGTTTCTACTCTCGAATTGATTCTATTGTCACCATGTCAGTGAGGTGGATGATGTGTGATGGTGATGAGATGATGGTTGCGGCCGTTGAGTGGTGTACGGGTTAATGAAAGAGATGTTGCGTCGTACACGTTTAATCACACACTCACTCTCATGTTTTACAATACAGATCAGAAGGATTTTTTGTATGAAGGCAAACAGCAAGCAAGCGCGAAAACTAACGTTTTACACGAGCACTGATGTCGTGCGGTCGCGTTGAAGGCCTGAGTCGGATTGTAGCCGAAATGTTCCGAAATGAACTTCGGTTCTCGGCTGTTTCGCGCCAGGTGAATTGCCGCGAAACATTGGGCGCGCGCTTATGATAAACGGCGCGATGTTTTGCTTGCCCCAGATAAATATTGGTTCCGCGCTTATGTGCTTGTTTTTATGTTGGCACTAATGTCGCCACACCATCCACCCACGGAGAAAAGTACCCCCAACAAACATTAAAATAAGGCTTACAATATTTAAGAAAAAGAAAACTTATGTCAAAAATATTTACATATACTACACATCAACGGGCGCCTTGAAACGAACGTGACGTCCCGAGCGAGTGACATACTTGGGATGTGGAGAAGATGTGCTGGGGGGGTAGTGGTGGGTTGGCCTGAGATGGAGTTGTTGGTGGGGTTGGAGCTGGCGGTGTGGATGGAGCGTGAAGTGGAAGCGGTGGAAGAGGAGGTGAAGAAATTTGGGCCCCCTCTAACTCAGTGAAACTCTTCAGTGAAACAGTTCTATGGAGATGGCTTCTATTCTAGACATTGTGTCAGCAACCACATTGTCCTCTCCCTTTATATGTACAATGTCTGTTGTGAACTGGGAAATGAAGGACAGCTGGTTGAGCTGAACAGGAGGAAGCTTTTCCGTGTAGATTGTCACGTGTTGAACCTCGAGCAGGTAGCGAAAGTGTTGTACGCTTTCGTATACCCCGAGGAGTTCGCGATAGTACGCGGGCCATTGTGATTGTTTGTCAGTAAGTTTCTTACTGAAAAAGGCCAAAGGCTGCCATTGGTTGCCTATCTTCTGTTGGAGGCAAGATCCCACGTGAACTGAAGAGGCGTCAGTGAAGAGTCCCAGTTTAGCGTCGCTGACTGGGTGAGCAAGGAGAGTAGCACTCACGAGGCTATCCTTGCACTTCTGAAACGCGAGTTCAAGTTCGGGCGTCCATGGAACTGGCTTTGGTCCTTTGAGTTTAGATGCAGCTAAGGCATCTATGAGCGGAGCTTGCAATTCTGCTGCCTTTGGGAGGAATCGGCGATAAAAGTTTATCATGCCTAAAAATCTGCGAAGGCCTTGCACGGTTTTCGGCAAGGGATAATTTTGCAGAGCTCCGATTCTCTCTGTAGGCGGGCGTGTACCGTTTTTGTTGATACGGTAGCCGAGGAAAGTAACCTCGTCGACGCCGAAAATGCTTTTTGATGCATTTACTACGCAGCCATAGTTGACCAAGCGCTGGAACACTGTACGCAGGTGATCCAGGTGGTCTTCTGGTGTTTTTGAAAATACCAGTAGTAGGTCATCGACAAAGGCGTAGCAGAAATCGAGTCCCCTCATGACTTCGTCTATGAAACGCTGGAACGTTTTTCCTGCGTTTCGAAGACCGAACGTCATCAAGGGAAACTCGTACAGACCAAATGGTGTGGTTATTGCGGTCTTGCAAATGTCAGGTTCATGAACTGGCAATTGTTGGTAAGCTTTTACCAAGTCAATTTTGCTGAAGATGGTGGAACCTGCGATGTTGTGTGCGAAGTCGGCGATATGTCTGACGGGATACCGGTCTGGCACAGTTCTTGTATTGAGAGCCCGGTAGTCACCACACGGTCGCCACTCTTGATCCCCTTTCTTCGCCATATGTAGAGGAGAAGACCAAGGTCTGTCTGAAGGTCTGGCTGTACCGCAGTTGACCATGTCCTCAAATTCCTTTTTGGCTGCTACCAGCTTCTGAGGTGCGAGGCGACGTGGACGGCAAGAAACAGGCGGCCCATCAGTGGTCACGATGTGATGAACCGTGGTATGCTTCACTTGCCGTGGGAGGCCTGGAGGTCTGGTCAAGTCCGGAAACTCGAGGAGCAGTTTGGAGTAAGCTGAGGATTCCATGACTGACACGGCTTTCACGTTTACTTGGTTGACTTGTGCAATTGTAGCAGCCGTAGTCAAGCTTGTGTTTCCGTCAATTAGGCGTTTGTGGCGGAGGTCTGGCAACAAATTGTAAAAGCTAAGAAAATCCGAGGGTATTATTGGGATTTCTACATCGCCGATGGTGAAATTCCATTGGAAGTTCCGATGCAACCCCAGATTGAGGCAAAGGGATATGCTACCGTAGGTGTTTATGCTGCTGCCATTGGCTGCGGCTAATTGGTAATCCGTTGCTGGCTTGGCACGACCTTTGGCTAACCGTTGAGGATAGAAACAGAGGTCGCTACCTGTGTCAATTAGGAACCTGAGCCCTGTCGTCTTATCTGTGACGAATAACCGGCGGCAGAACGTGTTGCAGTCAGTCGCCGCGTCTACTGACTGCATTTTTGGTTTCCCTGATTTTGATTTACCCAGGAGCAGGGACTAACGCACTTCCTGGCCTTTTTGTGGTGTGTCTTGTGATACCAGCATAAGGAGGTGGAGGGGGAGGAGCGGGTTGAAGATCTGGAGCTAGCTCTGGGTCTGATTGGGTCACATCCTTGACGTGTTACCGGGCGCCAATCATTGCTAAGCTAACGAGCCGATGGTTGCCTCGTCACCGGCCGCTAACTATTGTTGCTATGCACCGATTTTGGGCGCGTAAGTCAGAGTTGGCGGCAAAAATTGTAACTCGGAGTTTTTTTTGTGGCGGCGAAAATTCTCGTGTCGGCGATGGTTGTTTATAAAATATGTCGCCTGTTGGTTGCCTGGAGGTTAGCTGTTAGCTGTCGGTGAAGAATGTAGGCGTTTGGTGTTGGTTATCAACGCTTTGGTGTAGCGAAGTGTCACCCGTCCGTGGTGTGTTGTTTAGGGCCGTCTATACCCGTGGATGCAGGGGATGAGTGGCACCCGGGAACAGAGTCGTGTATGCAGGTAGCGATAGGCGTGACACCGCCGACAGGAACCAGTGTATGCCTGCTCTGCACTTGTAGAAGTTACCTTGGACGTGGGTGTGGTAGATGAGTCCTTAGTTCTCGTCTTGTGCGCCTTGTGCTTGTTGCCTTCTTGCGTGTAGGAGGTGGTCACCATTTGAGGAGTGATGATGTGTGATGGTGATGAGATGATGGTTGCGGCCGTTGAGTGGTGTACGGGTTTATGAAAGAGAAGTTGCGTCGTACACGTTTAATCACACACTCGCTCTCATGTTTTACAATACAGTTCAGAAGGATTTTTTGTATGAAGGCAAACAGCAAGCAAGCGCGAAAACTAACGTTTTACACGAGCACTGATGTCGTGCGGTCGCGTTGAAGGCGTAAGTCGGACTGTAGCCGAAATGTTCCGAAATGAACTTCGGTTCTCGGCTGTTTCGCGCCAGGTGAATTGCCGCGAAACATTGGGCGCGCGCTTATGATAAACGGCGCGATGTTTTGCTTGCCCCAGATAAATATTGGTTCCGCGCTTACGTGCTTGTTTTTATATTGGCACTAATGTCGCCACATCAGGATCAAAATACACATACAAAAATCGATAACAGATTTCGTCTTAACACGATATCTTCTTCAATTCTAAGCCGATTTTCAATTTTTTTCTTTACTCGTAAGTTTATACTCTTGAGGTGGTGCCATGTCACCAAGTAAAGATCTGGTGAGTGGATTTTAGGGAAATCGCGCGTAACCGTTACTTATTAAAGAACATCATGCGCCTAAATTCTGGAAAAAAAGCTTATATTACACCTTACACAGGCGCTAAAAAATTGTAGGCATATTACATTTTCCTGGTCAATTGTGAACCGATTTCAAATTGTTTTTTTTTAACTCTCGAGATAATTGATTAGTCACCAAGTCAGGATCTGATTTGTGGATCGCAAGAAAATCAAGAGCAACCATTTTTGAAGAGCATATAAATCGAAGGGTGAGATGGCAACTTCGTAAACGCGTACCAGTTGTAAAATTTACAGTGAGCCGAACTTCGCCATTCGGCCGAAATTCGGTTTAAATGCCGAACATTCGGTGCAAGGAAAAAGTAAAATACCTACTTACACCATTTTGACTGAAGTTAATAGAAACCCTTAGATCATATAAACGTCTAAATCATGCATCAATTGCACAAAAACGGCCCAAAAAAAGTGCACCAAATTTGGTGCACTCGCTCCCAGTGTTGCCAACTGTCAAGCTGTCAATGAAGTGACATTGACAATTTCGCAAATAACGTCAAATCAAATTCAGATCGGAAAAATTGCTTTCTTTTCTCCGTATTGATTTTGCAAAGTCAGAATCCAGCATTTAATCAATTTGTCACAGTAGCTATATTTTCTACATTAACTTCTCTGTCATATTAAAAAATTCATACGATTTGCATAATTGAGTGTCTTATACTGATTACCAGGGCCTACTGAAATGGGTGCCGTTTTAGGCCTTTGTTCTGCTGCTCAGGTAAGACAATATTTGTAATTCTTACCATCTTATAATAATGTATATATTCTCAGTATGAACAGGCATAATTTATACAAATGCATGTTTGTTTTACAAATTTCTGTGCACAATATTAAAGGTTTCTTTTTACCTTTAGTTATCTGAACTAGATAAAATTATAAAAAGCACACCCCAATGATCAAAATACACTTCCCTATAATTATATCATCATCAAAAACAAATAAATTATTTCTCTCTCTCTATTATAAGAGATCAAGAGACTGACTTTAATGAAATGAGTCATCTTTAAGGAAATATATCAAACAATATATATAATTCTTGTTTGTCCCAGAAAAACTGGACAACTTGATGGTTTAATCCAGCCATACTTAAACTTTTACAAGGACCACATAAGCATATTAGATAAGGTGCTGCAGGCCACAATATTATTTAATTTCGAGGTTTTTTATTGTTATAGTACACCAAAGAGGTTTGCGGCCACCTGATGTAAAGTGGTTACCATCTTCTATGGACTTTTGCAACACTAGAGGCATTACTAATGTTATTGTACAACTATTAGTATGTCAGACGGGCCACTTACAAAAATTTGATGGGTTGCAGGTTGACTGTCGCTTGTTTAACCCATGACTCATGATCTTAAATATATAAATATTTTATGGTATGGTAATAGTGGAATTAATAGTCTGTTCTTTTCGAGCTTTATATGTAATATGATAGGCAAATGGTCATATATAGAGAATTGTCAATATATTTATCTGGTCTCCTGTAATATACTTGTAGCTCCAGTGTTCAAGTTCACATGCTCTAGCATGTTCAGTTGTATGTCATACAATATAATCATGTAAAATATAAAGGATTCCTCAAACAATTTTGATATAATGTTATATTGACTGGATATAATGAAACAGAAAAATGGAGTATGCAGTTATTTACATGAATTAAAAAAAAAACACTACCTTGCCAAAGTGAAGTTTGATATATATTAAAAACAGAATTTAATCTGTGTAAACATATTTCTATCATTGTAGCTTGCATGTTGTTGTGGAAGTGCAGCATGTTCACTGTGCTGCTCAGCATGTCCATCATGCTCCAACTCCACTTCCACTCGCCTCATGTACACCATTATGATGGTGGTTACCATGATTTTAGCTGCGATTACTCTGGCACCTGGATTACATGACCAATTGAAAAAGGTATAATCGTTATATGTCTTTTTTTAAACTACAATAGGTATGTGTTCATTATTTTATATCCATTTTTTAAGGTTTGGCTCCAATACTATCTATTTAACCATTAATTACTGCAGTTATTAAATAAAACAATAGTAAGTATGCTACTGGAAGACTCCAACATTAACAGCCAGTTCCTATATCTTCAGGTTAAAGTAACTTTATTTCTCATACAAGAATTTTTACAATTCTCTTAAATTATGAGAACATTTATAAGTTGTTAAAAATAAGTTGTTGTTTGTAATGAGATAGAATCTTATAGATTAGAGATGATATCTTAATAATCATTTACTTGCACTTTTCTTGTCAACCAATTTAATTGTAACAAAAAATTAATGTTAAATCAAGCTTAGCTTGTCTCAAGACTTAATGATAAGCATATCTAAATTTATATATAGCAGTGCATAAAATGGTAGAAAAAGTCTGTTATCCACTTAATCAACTTTGTTATTATAATGGCACGTCTACAAAATTTATAAACTTGCAAACTTACATTTTTATGATAGGTACCTACCTACCTTAGAAGCTTGGTAATGAAATTACAATGAAAATATGTAAATTAAATTTTTCAGGTACCATTTTGCCAGAATTCAACACACCTGGTACCAGGAAATTTAAAAGTTGACTGTGATCAAGCTGTTGGGTATCTTGCTGTTTACAGGTGACTAATATTTAGGAACCAATACTAGTTGTGGCAGTGAAACTTCATTTGTATTGCAATGACTGTGTGTTTTTTGTGAATTGCATTGCAATTGAATAAAAACTACTTATTTCTTGTATATATTTCTTATATAATATAATAAGAGAAAACTTACTTTAATTAATATTATTTACATTCTACCTATAATGCCTTAATACTATAAACAGAATTTGATATTGTCGATGTTTCAGGATCTGCTTTGCAACATGTCTCTTCTTTGTTCTCATGGCTTTGATTATGATTGGTGTGAAATCATCCAAGGACCCAAGAGCCGGAATACAAAATGGGTAAATAAAACTTATAATTTATTAATATACTCATTACACTTTGAAAGAAATATTTGAAAAGTTAGAAGAATTCTCACTTGATCTGGATTGAAGGAACATTTAATAAATTGTCAAATATTTATGATTTTCTTGAGAACTATATGAATATGATTATCATTTAGACCACTCTAAATTTGTCAATTTTGAGTTATATTCTAGGCATGTATTGTGCTATTACACATTTCTTACATGCTTTTGTAAGGTAATTTTAATTATTTAATTAATGGAAGTTAATATATTTACAGTTTCTGGGGTATCAAATACTTGTTAGTGATTGGGGGAATTGTTGGAGCCTTTTTTATCCCAGAGGGTTCGTTTGCCTCTACTTGGATGGTTTTCGGAATGATTGGCGGGTTTTGCTTCATAGTCATACAGTTGATACTGATTATTGATTTTGCTCACTCTTGGGCCGAGAGATGGGTCTGTAAGTATCATACCCATTTATCCTTTATGATATAAATGCAAAATTGGATTTATTTATATATGTAATTTTCTGTATTATTGTTTTGCCTTACATTCTTTTGTATGGAAGTGATCAGGATAGCTATCCTGCTATATAGCTATATAGTAAGGTGGATATGATATATTAAAGACTGCTACAATTACCATACAAAACCTCAAAAGCCCAAACACTGGATCATTTAAATAAATTTAAATTTTAAAATAATTTCACTTTTAGCAAACTATGAAGAGACCGAATCCCGTGTCTGGTATTCTGCCTTGTTGTTGTCAATGCTCACATGCTTTGCACTTGCACTCACTGGAGTGATCCTGCTGTTTGTTTACTATACCAGGGTAAGGTTACATTTGAAGTTAAATTACAAAGTTTTTATTTAGTTTGATCATAGTCTGAACATAAACATGATAAGGATTCTGTAACCATTGTGACAAAAATGGTACTCTTATGGAATTATCATGTCCATTTATGTTACAGGCATTTCTAAAGCAGGCATTACATTATCCAATGTGCAGAGCGCTGAATCTGATGCAGTAGATGAGCAAGTGTGGCAGAGTCCATAAGATCATACTAGATTGGATCATTAACTGCCTGTCTTTTTACACTATCCATTTTTAGTATACTCACCTAAACTGCAAATTCGATAATGTAATGCCCACTTAAGTATCATTAAATTTCATTTAAGTCTTAGCTGTTATGTAACCAGCTTAGAAAAATAGAAGCAGGATATCTACAATCTATAAGTTTGATCTTAATGTATATAAATTACGTGTCACGTTCTTTGTCCGCGATAGACTCCTAAACTACTTAACCGATTTTAATCAAATTTGCACACAGTGTGCAGTTTGATCCAACTTGAAAGATAGGATAGCTTACATTTTAATTTATAGTTAATTGGTTAAGCGATACGAAGTTCGCTGGGTCAGCTAGTCTTAATATATATAAATTACGTGTCACGTTGTTTGTCCGCGATGGACTCCTAAACTACTTAACCGATTTTAATCATATTTGCGCACCGTGTGCCTGTGCAGTTTGTCCAACTTGAAATGTAGGATAGCTTATATCTTAATTTATAGTTAATTGGTTAAGCGATACGAAGTTCGCCGGGTCAGCTAGTAATAAATATATAATAAAATCTATAAAAAAATAGAAAGCCAAAAGTGCGTTACATTATTTATTTTACAAATGTGTAGACAATAACTATTTTTTTCACACTTTTTCATATTTCAGTCGAGTGGATGCGAACTATCCAAATTCTTCATTTCGATCAACCTGATTTTGGTTGTGATTACGAGTGCCATTTCCATCCTGCCCGCGGTACAGGAGCACCAGCCAAGGTCTGGCCTCCTGCAGTCGTCGGTCGTGTCGCTGTATGTCATCTACCTCACTTGGTCCGCCCTCTCCAATGCTCCCAGTGAATGCAATAGTCTTATGGGAGCTAACAACCAGGTAAGCTTAATGACGCATTCAAGTATTATATATAACTTATTTTTATTTTATGTAAAGAACCAGTTATGGACCTTTAAAAAGTGCAACTTTAAAAATGCCCTCAAATCCTAAATTTCTAAAAGACGCTACATCATTCTTCTGTTATGTTTTGATAAAGAAAACACAAAGGACGTAATAAAGATTTTTTAATTTTTATATCATGAATAAAAAATTTAAGTCTTAATAAATTAATAAGCTTCTTTTAATTTTAATTTAATTTGAATTTTTATTTATGTCTAATACATACATACAATCTCACGCCTGTTTCCCATTGGGGTAAGCAGAGACCATGGATCTCTACCTGCTAAAATCCTAACAATCACTTTTCGCTTCATCATCTTTCATTAATTTTTTCATACTCACGCGCTTATTTAAACAGCTTTTTACCTATTTTCTTCAATTTGATCATGGTAAGTATGTCTCGGTCTATCGGAACCAACTCTACCAGTCAGATCGCTGTCTTATAATCCTGTTTCAACTCTTGTCATTACATCCTCTTTCAATCTTCAATGTTCCACACCACCACTAGCACATTGTTTCTTATCATATCACTTACATTACGCATATTATGTTTTATTATTGTATGTAGTTATTTTAAAGTTGAGTAGGTATAGTTTTTGTATAACAAAAGTTAAGGTGAATTACTTGTGGCCTTTACAAATGTAGAATTTAGTGTGTTTTTCAGAGTTATATTTTTTCTGGTGGATTATCATTTCTAATATTATTATTTTTGTTGGTCAAAGCTCTAATAGAAAATAAAGATCACTAAGAACATTTCTTGAAGTTAAATATAATTTGAACCATAAGAAGTTTTGGTATGATTCAAGTTCGAATATAATGGGGTTGTAGCTAGCTTTCAATAAACATTTTATATAATTTTTTTAAAGGCTTATATTTAATTATTATAACAAATGTTATACTTCTCTTACCTGTTTTTTATTAACTAATATATAAGTAATCAGGTATATAGATTTTGTTGTGTATTTATATTAAATAATTGTTATTTATTTGATTATGTAATCACACGCAACATCAGGGATCGCAGGCTGTTAAGTATTGGGTATGTAAAATGGGTTATACTAATTTTGAACATATTTCTGACTTATATATATATATATATATATATATATATATATATATATATATATATATATATATAACTGTATCATGTATTTTTTACATTATTTTTATCACAGGACAAATTTATCTGCTTATGCTAGGTACCTTTGCATTCTCCTTATATTATCTATCTTTTAAATTATGTAGTTCATTTATTTATTGTATGTAAGAAATCAGTGTGATCATAATATCCTTTTTCAAATTTTAATTTACAACCTTTCGAACCAAACTTGTTAGTTATGTGGTTCCTGAGAAATGCAATTATTTTTATCTTTTAATAACCTTCTATTTAAGGTCTAGTTCTAGCTACACATTAATTTAAGGGGGTATTCTGCTTTAGAAATCCGAATTTTAGGTGTTTTTTCTGTTTCAATAAAAAAAACAACAAATATTTTTACATTCCATTTTTTTTAAGTTTTTTATTGATACTGCTGCTCTAGTATTACTTACTAGGAAATTACAGTGTGAATTTGATATCATATTAATTGTCCTATACTTTGTTTACAGCATGTGAATGAAAACAAAATATTATTGCGTTTTGGTATAATCTTTTATCTTAAATTCGCTAAAATAACAAAGCAATCGCGTAAAATGCAACTACCCTTTGCACTTCCTCTGTTGTGCTTAAAAACTTATCTCTATTTATTACCATTGGATTGACTGTACTATATGACAAATGGTATACATGGTAGAACCGTACTCTTCTTCCCCCGGCCCCTCCCGCCCTATTCCATCCCCTTTATCCCAGTCGTCTTGTCTGATCCTCTATTCAATTCTAAAAACTGGCAATGCGTTGGCTTCGCCTCTAGTGTTGCAATCATCTATAGGCGACGTTAACCACATTTCATTTGCCGGGTCGTCTGGCTGTTTGCCAGCTTCGCAATAAAAAAGTGTATTTTTTGAGCCACTTTAAAACGCATCTTGTAAACATAAAGAGTACTCTCTGCTTAAAAAAATGAATCGCTCCAAACGCGGATAATAAAGGTAGCGCTGCAGTAGCCTAAGAAAAAATTTAAAGGGAGCGCCAAAAGTTATTAGAGTGAAAAGGAAAAATCAACAAAGACCGAAAGATTTCCGCTTTGTTTTTATTGCTGAAAGTACACAATAATTAAATCACTCTACATGTTTTGTCACAACATTACTTACTAAATTATTTTAGACTACGTAAATTTTTAAAGTTTTCTGTATTCATTTTATGGCACCTACCAGTAACCTATTTGTTAAGTGGGAATATCGTTTTCAACGCTCAAAGCGCAATGAGCGCCAAAATGGCGTTAGCCAAACAGACACATAAATAAAGTGATAGCAGCCTCACCATTGGTAATAATACAGTTGTGTCCTCACCTCTACTCCAGTATATTTTTCTTACTAGAATGTTCTTAAACACGCAGTTTCATTCTATTGTGTATTTTCACAGAATGTTTTAACGAAATTAAGTATTTATTTAATTCATTTCTAATTAGCATGTATTTAAATTCTTTGCACTAATATTTCGCCTACCCTGCAGTAGTCGTATTCACAAAATTAAAATTGAATGCTCTAGTACTAGTATTATTAAATAATAATACTAGTAGCGAAATATTTGTATTAAAAAATTTAAATACTACTAATACATGCTTAAATCCATTATTTGTTAATTTTTCTAATTTGAACACAAATTGCAGGCGTCCTTCGACAATCAGTCGGTCATCGGGCTGATTATTTGGGCCTGCAGTGTCCTATACTCAAGTATCCGCACAGCTTCCTCGTCATCTAAGATCACAATGTCTGAACATATACTCGCTAAGGAAGGAAACGCAGGTGAATACCATTCTCTATTTTCAATATGCCATATTTTTTTAAAGAGCAGGTATTAAAATTATTTAAAACATTGAATCGTAATGTATCATTGCCCATTGCCCTTTGGATGAGAGATGTTTAAATTAATTAAATAATAAAATAATTTTCATGTAAAAAGAGATGTTAAATAACCGTGCTAGAACATTACATTTACAAACAAAGACGCAACTCTAAGCGGTCCGGTGTTCCCGTGATCATTAACAGCGCGATAGGGACCGCCGCTTATGATCGGAGAGACATTTGGCGAACGTGAAATAAAGTGCGAAGGGAGAGATTTAAATAAATTCGATGGTATTTCAACAAAGAAAATAACTTAGTTAATAATTTTTTATCTATTCTTAAATGCAATTTTTAATGCCCTTGTAACCATAAACGATTTCGTTTGATGGCAATATGATGCATGATGCACAAAATGTGTCAACAAGAAGACTAAATAATTAAGCAAATCTCTTATAAGTAATTTTACTTCCAACTTACGATTGTGAAAGAACCAGCTCTTTAAAAAATTAAGCAATTCTCCAGAATTTTAAATGGATTTTATTTGATCTCAAAAAAGCACGCTCGTATCTATTTTATTATTGTCTGTCATTTTTTGTGTTAACCTTTTTAATATTGTGACACTAACACATATTGTGCATTCTTTGCGGATGAAACGCGCGGCCGTCGGCGCCGGGCTTAAGGGCAAGGAAGCCTCATTGCTAATGAAGGTAAACTCCTAACAAACATACAAAGTAACACAAAGACATCCAGCCACGGGCAGCTTGTCCAGCTCTTTATGTCTATACAATATTTTATGCTGCATAAATAACATACATTAATAATTTCCGATTTTCCACTGGCCGGCCTACCATTGGAAACATCAAGACGACCAAGAAAGTAAATATAATTCATGCTTATGGATTGGCAAGGGTATTTATTATATTATAGATAACACTTTATTGCTCACCAAAATAAACAATCACAAAAATGTGTGTGCGTTTATAATTATTTCTTGACTAAGGCGGCCTTACCGCTTAAATCAGTTGATTCAGTATAATACAAATAATATATAGTTTCAAAATAATTTGTATACCATACTTTGCGACACAACGACCTGACAAAAAACACTTTTACAATTTGTGGCGGTAGGTCAGTGGAAAACAGCAACTTTTTATAACTAATACTACTAACACATTGACTAAAGTTATTATTACTTACAGCTAATGTAATACCCCAAAAATCCAGCTATTTATCCACAGAAAGTAAAGGTTATAAACAATGATGACTATATTTTTAACATGTTAATTGTAATTTGTGTATTAATGGACACGATATTTATTGTATTGTAGAAAATAGCATATCATTTCATTTTCTAAACTATCTTTTGCATCTATTTGTAATTTAGTTTGTCTCTGTATTTTGGTTAAGGATCCAGTCCAGCGCCTTCATTAGCTATAAAGTGTTGACAAGTGTGGTCCATACATAAATCGTGTTATTTTACTTTCCCAACTGGGGGCTTGGTGGCAGCACTGTCGCTTTGTGAATTTTATTACATGCTCTTTGTACTTATAATATGTGTACTATAAGTCTTGTATTTATAGCCCCTAATCTAGAACATTACATTGTGACTTAGAATTCATTATAATAGAATTTGACAAAGTTCAATAACATGGCACTATTGTGAATGTATTGGAACATTTATATTTTTTTAGTAGATGTTAACCCTGAGCGTAATTCTAAATACGGCCTGTAATCTGTAACATCTAAACATGCCGTGTCGTTACATTGAAGATATAAAAAAAACCAACTGGAATGTACTATATAAACGATTGAGAACACGACGCATTTTTTTAGATTTCTTGTCTGTTTATTCGAGATTCACGTAAAAACTACTAAGCCGATTTCGATACGGTTTTCGCTGATCGAAAGCAAATTCTTAGACTTAAAATCTGCACTACTTTTTTCCTGGGAATGACTTGAAATAGCCAGATTGAAAATATATATATGTAGCAAATTTTATGTAATAAAATGTGTGATATTTTTTATCTCGGGAAACCCAGCGGCAATTTTCCCCGGAGCGGTCCGTAGTTGTTCGGGCGCGTGAAAATTATCTTATTCCGACAGAGTTTTCTCTAAAACGATACCTTATATTCTTTTTTAAAAAGCTGCGGTACTTTGTGTCCCGGGAATCCCGCGGGAATTTCAAGTTAAGCTTGGACGAAGTCATGGGAATATCGTGGTTTTTTTATATAACAACACCTGGGGCCCTAATGCGGCCGTATTCGTAATTTGACTATGAAAAGTAACAAAATAAAGTGGCACTATGTTTCTCCAAAAGTGGCCGCTTTAGGCTCTCAGGTCACGGCTTGTATGTGTAAGTCTTCAGGTGAACGACGACGCTAGGATTTCTTTTGTCTCTATTCCTTACAGTTACAATGAGTTAGGCTTTATAACTAGCTGCTTTAGTACGTTCACTTCAAATGACCACACATAAAAATTGGGGATTGGGGTTTGGATGAGGATCCTTCCTAGTTCGGGATACTTTCTTCGTGTGCAAAGAAGCTTAGCGCGTTATTATAAGAACATAAAAAATCTGACGAGCAAAATCCAGATTTTCCAGTGTTGCATAAACATCATTGGAAAAACTGGCTTTTAATTCCCACGAGATTTTAAAATATCAATACTTGTATCAAATGTAACTATTAGGTAGGTAACTATTATCCTTTGCCATGTGGGGCTTATTTTTGCCGAACACTTCGGCCTTGTCAGTAAGTTTTTGTGACATGTAATCCAGTCGAATCATTTTTGACATTTCTTCATTATAACATAGTCAGTTAGAGGATCTTATCTTACATGGATCAGATTTTTCATTCATCAGATATAGTTAGACTAAACAATAGAAAAGTAAAACAATTGAGCTACCCATTAGTCATTCAACTGTCTTTTTAAAATTTTAAAATTGTATTTTGTCTTTGAATAACTTGATTGAAAAATAAGAACTTAAGCAAGTATTTTTTATTGTTGGAGTGCATCGGACAGACTAAGCTGATGGAAAGTGGATACTGTCAGTGTTGCTTATATAAATTTGCAATACCAACGCGTTTTACCAATGCGTTGTCGGTTTAGAAGAGATCTAATTGCTGTATTGATCATGTATTAAATACGTGGAAATGGATCACATGGTTATATAAGTACTTTCTATGAGCTTTTATTTTTTTATTTACTCCCTCCTTATTCGAAACATTTGCCAATTAGAGATGCAGCACCACCCAGTGGTCAGTTGTCGATCGATTATGGCGGAACTAGGTCCCGAACCCGTGTTGTATACCCCTTTAGAAAAAAAATATGTGTAAATTATTTCTTCAAAACCCAAGCTGTGTTATTCTTGGCGACGTCATCAGCATGATTAAAGAACAGTTTGGTGAGATCTTTCTTATTTATTATTCTCTATCAATACTGGTTTGCTCGTTTTATTGCGTGATCCATTTTACCCAACGCGACAAAATCCGTCTAAACGAGCACGTAACTATAGTCACTTTTTTTAAAACGACAATATATCTCAGTGGTTAGGGAAATTCTCTACTGGAGTCTCAATATTTAGAGCTCAGTAGTCGTACAATTTTAACTGTTGCATGTCGGTATGCTCACTGAGCGCAGGGTATGATTCCATAGAGGGCGCCGATGGCGGAGAAGCTGGCAAGGGAGGGGAGAAGAAGGTGTTCGACAACGAGGAGGACGGCGTGGCGTACTCGTGGTCCTTCTTCCATATCGTATTCGCCCTCGCTACCCTGTACATCATGATGACGCTCACCAACTGGTTCAAGTGCGTAGAACTTTGACTCGATTATTATATATAGTAACATTAATTGAGACATTTTATCATGATACAACAAAATGCAGCAGTCATATAAAAAGTTATTCTTTATATAATTTATTTAAGTAGTCAAATTGTCTGTATGAATAAAATCAAACTGTTCATTGTGATTTCAAAATTCATGTCGGAATCCAGTGAAAGCGTATTTTAGGATGTCGAATCATAATTAACCTTTTTAAACTACTTAACTAACGGCAATCATCTTGCCTTATCAACATAGCCATTATCTGATATTAAAAAAAATATGGATTTTGTCCACCATTTCAAACTACTAAATAAAAAAAATTCATTCATTAACACAAATGTCATAAAGAATGTAAGGGAATCAGCATATCGCCGGAGAATATGGCAAATGAGTTTATTTATCAATTCATATTATATAGTTTAAGAGCCAGTGATCGGCTACCTGTATGTATTTGACCAGACCTGAGGTTTTGCCCCTATACCTACCATGCTTGGTACGGGGACTCACTAAGCTCAAAGTGGTGGACGCAGCGAGCGCTGAGGCAAGACAGGTATCGATTTTTGACGAATTTTAAATCCATTTGACCACGTCTGCCGTTTTGAAATTTGAAAATATAGGCTTATTATTATCGGTAAATAAGAATGGCAGACCATTATCGCGCGGTTTTACGTTATGGCAGACAATTTTGAATATACTAAAAAAAATTGAAAGTAATTGACCAGATCTGCCATTGATATATTTTGTTTATTATATAGTCTTAAAAACTTATATTGATCGCGCCAGTCGTCTACTTTGCGTATACACATCAATAAATAATAAAATCTTAGCTACTACCCAGTCAGATGTATATGTTTTCCGTCGCTGTTTTACATCAATATACTAAATCGCAAGTAACAATATTTACTTGCGATTTACTTTATCACTGTATTTACAGAAATTAATATTTTTTATATTCTATCAATGTGCAAAACCTCAGGTCTGGTCAAATACATACAGGTAGCCGATCACTGGCTCTTAAACTGATATATTTGTGGAAACAAAACTAGATAATATATATTTCAATGCTCAAAGACCAACAATAAGTTAAAATATGAATTCATAAATTAAAAATTCTGTCATGCCATCTGCAGAATCGTACCAGGCCCTTAATAAGAATAACACATGTATTTTTAAACAGAATAAACAATTTTATACTACGTTTTAAATTTATGATTACAGCCCGAGTTCGCAGCTGTCCAAGGAAAATTCCGCCTCAATGTGGATCAAAATAACATCCTCTTGGGTCTGTGTCGGTCTCTACATCTGGACCCTGGTTGCACCGGCTGTTTTCCCCAACAGGGAATTCAATTAGAAGTTGTAATGCCCACTTTGACATTATATAATACTGTCAAACATAAACTGAAGCAAATAACTTGAACATGTGCAGTATATAAAAATTAGATACAATAGGAACGAGGAGTTTGATGTTCATTAAGGAGTCTCGCAAGGTATGGAAGTAGAATACTAGAAATAACAACAGTCTAGTTAACAATATAAGCTCCTAAATACATAGCTATGTCAGCACGGGTCATTCGATTCTCACTTTTAGAAGTTTTATTAAAGCTTGATTTTTTGTCTAAATTATTCTAAAATAGAGTCTTAACAATAATAAATTTCGATTGTTGTCCGATTCTAAAAAATATGTTTTAAAGATCTACCTATTGTAGTTTACTATCTTGTCTGCGCATCACCACATATTTAAAGATATGAATGGACAGAATTTATCTACGACAAATTTGTATTCACAAATTTTGAGAATAAATTTGAATGTTCACATTAAAATCATTTTGGTTCGGACAAGATTTCATACATAAAAAAACTCATAATTTTTCTTTATATCTATGTATGTGAAAACAAAATCTATTTTCTGAGAAACATTAGTAGTTTTCTAGGCCTAGTATTCGTCTTCCATGCCCAAGTACCGGTATGTTGTGTCAAATTATTTGCTATCATTTATAATCACATTTAATATTTTTACATCAGTCAGTTCAGCTAGTGGGGGTAGTTGATAGTCAAGTCAAATGAGATACTTTTTATCATCTTACGAAACGCCGAAACCACCTACATTTTATATGAGCCTAGGAAGTTATGCAATGCAAATGCACTGTAGATTATTGTTAAATAGTTCATTAAAATCACTTTTCAATCATGATATTCTAAATAATGATAATAAACAAAGTATTTTAACATCCACCTTTTTTATATTGTTTTAGACTTTATTGTAGAATGTATCACCTACCCAATTCTAAGCGAAGGATCTGACTGATTAGATTTTTGTAATTTTAGCCTCTATTTGATACATTATCTTTGTATATTAATTTTACGGTATGTTAAGGCTCCATAAGGAACCTGTTATGGAAGATCATAAAGTCATATATATATATATATATAATTACACGAGACCTACTTTACAAGTTATGTTTTATTAGGTGTGTGTTACAATAAAATAATAATCCATAACAGGTGCAATATGTCGAAGATCATTTACATTTTTCTAATATCCTATTATTCAAATTAACATTTAAGTACCTATTCTTGTAATAATTAATTGAAAATAACATTTAGTACTTATTCTAATAGAAGAAACATACTAAATGAAGACATGAGTGGATGAAGGTGATAAGTCGCATAATTCCAATTCTGAGTAAATCGAGATAAAAGTTTTACTTTTATTTGAAACTGAACTGAACTTAACACCTTTAGCAACTTTTTATTTTTTAAATATGCCTTATATCTATGGTCTAAGGTCTGTAGTCATTTGGTATCGACTTATAACATTCGTCTACCCAAAAAAAAAGCAAATAACCGAATATGCGACATATCACCTTCATCCACTCACGTCTTCAAATGTTTGTTCTATTTAGCATTTTAATCATATATAGTTCTATTCCTTACTGTTTTCGTATGCATATTTCTTTCATAATCATTAACTAAGTTAATTGATTGATAAAATTATGATAGTGTACCAATATCTAAACATAAAAATATTATATATATTAATCTTTGAAGTTAAACATTTACTTGATCTCAGTGTTTTTGTTTCACAAAATTTGCTTTCAACCACCATTTCTGCCAATCGAAATTTTCTATATTTTCTATAATAAGCTAGCAAAAAGTAATAATAGTGATAGGTAAATAAATCAAACAACTATATACTAAGTCATAAAAGCTCTTAATATGGTAATTGTTTGGCGTTTATGGGTATATTAACTTGATGTTTTGCAAACACAAGTAAGTTGTCTTTATTAACTTTCTTGAAGTTATTTTTCTATTCTTACTATTCTCTTTACATGTCTTTACTATTTTCATTTATAAATAATTATATTTCTGTTTAAGCAATAATATAATTAGATTTATATTGGCTACGCATATAACCACACGGTATAGAATTTAGAGTATGGTGTTCTCGTGCTGTCGAGCGCACGCTTCTGTGTTAAAATGTTGAAATAATCGTCGGCGCCGCCTTTACCAAACGGTGGCATGAACATTTATTTCGGGTGGATTTTTTTATAGATTAATATCAATTAATTTGCCTTAATTGTTAGAATTTATAAATTTTCTACCAATGGTAAGATTAAAGAATAAATAGTAAGGTGTAAAAACCTGGCATTACACTCAGTGGCGTAACAATACGTTTAGGGTGTGGCAAAATAACACGGACCACCGGCAGGAAGAGCCTACATCATCAGACCGACTCGAAAATCGTAACATTGATTAAAAATGCAATAATCTGTAATATTTATGCATACATACATAAAATAAAATTATATCATCATTTGGGCGCATACATAAGAAAAAAATTATCACCCAATCTAATACATTTCTTAATCCAATACACTATTCAAATTCAAAACTCAACAGAAAATCTAAAAAAAATGCAATTATAATATACTTAGATCATAAATATAAACGATATAATATTAATATGTAAGGAGTGAATGATAAATATAATACTTTATGTAATGATTTATTATGACGACGTTATATTGAGGGAGGAGCACGCCATCCAATCGATGAATTTGCTACGGGTCTCAACGCTATAGTTACGATCCTTGTTAATGTTTCATCTGTATGTAGCTTTAAATGCAATAAATATTTATCAAAGCAACCTTTTTTCATTAGGAGTCCCCGCATGTAAACCTTCATTTCAGTATTCAAAATTCAACGGGATCCACAGAGTACATTCGCCTATTATATTAATTTACTCTGTGGAGTACATTAATATAATAGAACGGGATTTTTGGAACTTTCTAAGCGAAAAGAAACTCGTCACAGTCAAATATATCGATCCTCTTGATATTGTCGCCATGCGGCGAATAATATAGAAGTAGTAGTATTCGCTACAAAGCAGGCATAGGAAGCTTGGTACTGACTCCATTCTACATTCGATAGGCCATATCTGATACAGGTCACATTTGTCACAAAAACATTGAAATTACTATTCAAAAACTATTAATATCTTGCAAATATCCATGCAGAAACGGAGAAAGAATACAATTTGCTGCAGCCGGGCGGTCTGTTGTAAAAGGTGACACAACAAGCCACAGCCAGGTGATAATGGTATTTAGCCGTCTGGATGATTACTAAAGTATACCACCATAACAACCTTGAGTTGTGTTCTGGCATTAGTGGCTAGGTTCCAGTGCTCCTTAAGAGAGCAGCAGCGCATTTGTAGCACCTTTGGTGTTGCAAATGTCCATAGGAGACGGTAACCGATATCCATCAGGTCATCCGTTTGCCTGTCTGCAGAACTCATGTATTAAAAAAAACTGTTATTAATTTTATACTTATTAGAACAAAACTGCACAGTACAATTGAGTATAACGTCGGCTTTCAGCTCAGCAGTATATAATTCTAAAAATAACAAGGCTGTATTGACTTAATTCATTTGGCTGCCATTATGACGAATTTAACGACAGCAAATGTCAATTGTCAACAGTGTTACCAGATCGGGGGGATTCACTGCAAATTCGGGGATTTTTTGACGTCGGGGGGGAGATTTGGGGGGTAAAGATTCTTTGGGGGGACATTCGGGGGGAAATATTTTGTTGTCAGAAATTTTTGGCGATATTTTAAGTATTAATAATTCATCTACAAACACAATTATCATCACTACAATTATTATATCTAAGTTATAATACGGTATTATTACTTTATCTTAGAATTATACTCTACTAGTAAACCACACTTCAATTGAATAGTTCATTTTAATAATTCAATTCATTCGTTCGTTCATTTACATCATTAATTTTATTTATTATGCCGTCTCTACTCGTATGCGTCGTTTCTTATAGGCTACTTTCCGTTAGACTCACAACGACTACGTTCACAACCGCGTTCCACCTATTTGCTGGCGTCACAATCGTAAACTCAAGTGGAACGGTTATTTAACCCACCTATTGACACGGGTCGTTGTTACCACCCCCTCCCCCGTGAGCGAAAATGATGACGTCTGTAGTGACGTTTTCGCTACGACGGTAGTTTTGCTTTTTTATTTCTCCTTTAAAATAAGTAAAAACTGTTTTGGGGATTTTTTTCTCAAAAAGCTTATATTTGGTGATTTTTGACAAAAATTTGAGTGTTAATTGACATGGTCATCTGGCAACACTGATTGTCAACTTCAAAAAGTCCATGAAAAAGAAAAACGTTGGCAGACCGGAGAGAATTTCTGTCTGTACGGTGAAAAAGCTGGAAAAGCTTTTAAATTTTTCATAAAACATAGTCGGTCTCAAAGAGAAGAGTACATTGTATATCCACTATTTTGATTATAGTATCCTAGTAGTCTGTGATTTTGATTCTACTATTTCGTCTATTTCCATTGCAAATTATAGTAATTAAAGCTACAATGAAATGCTACTATTTAACTTTTTATTTCGCTCTGGTCTTTACATATCTTAACGCCGGAAGTGAATTTTGCACTAGTGAGAATACGCCGTGTTCAGAGAATCATAATAAATATAGCAGAGGTAAACTAATGTTCAGACTATTTACGTATAACACATAAATACTTTCCCGCGCTGTTCGTTTACATAAACCACGGATAGATACCAAGGAAAATTTTGTATATCAATGACAAAAGGATTACTATGTTCATCTGCTGTCTCTGAAATACTTAACAGTATTGCCCCTATTTAAAACATAGGACTCGGGTGCGAGTAAGGCTCTGGCGCCTTAAAAAAACGTTATATAAAATACAAGGTGACCCCGCCACCTTTCAATTTGATATGTATTTTGGCAAATGCTGTACCACATCTTTCATTCTTTGTGTGCTATGCTGACCAGCACAAAGTTGCATATACAGTAGAGATGTGTAACTCAGGAGTGATTGATTTAAAAGATGTATAATCTTTCAAAATTCGAAATCACTCTTTAAATCTTTGATTTTAAAAATACATCTTTAACTCACTACATTAAGATTGATTTTAGTCACGTGGAATGATGAAAACTAACAAATCAGATACTTGGATGCAGTTTGAGACAGTAGATACAGGATATTGTGAATTGAAATGAGATAACATGCGCACTCTAAGAAATACAATGATGATACACAGTAAATTAGACTCTCTTTTGCGTTATTTTAAAGCTTAAAACCAGTCAACTGAATGAATTATGTCATTCGAAACCAAAGATTTAAAAGAGTGATTTAAATCTTTCAAGGGAAAAGATTTATAAATCACTGATCTCATTGGTGATTTAGTTTGCGCATCGCTATTATACAGTTGAGTTGACTTACTTCAATTGCACTCTGAGTAGAGACAGTCCTGGAAATTATACTTCATTAACATAAGGATTAAAGATATGAATGAATGAAATATATGAAGCATGGACAAAGAAACTCAATGACACATTTATATATAAGTTTTTGAATTTCTAAGTTTTATAACAGCAATTTTATTAATTGCTCTTAATTTCATATTGTGTTTAATTGATAATTTTACAGAATTAAATGATTGGACAGCTGATATAACAAACAAAATAAATAAAGCAAAGGAAAAGTATATCCCATGTGAGAGTGCTAATTGTAGTTGTCATAAATCTGTAATAGACCATGACTTAAAACCTTTTACTGATGGCATTACAAAAGAACTTTTCTCTCTTGCTAGAAATAAAGGAACTAAGTATCAGGTGATAAACTTTTCTTTCAATATTTTGTTGTAGTGGAATTCTGAAATAATCATGTTTTCTTGCATAATTCTAAGTACTCTTTTAATTCTGGTTCAGAATATGGGACAAATTAATATTTAATTAGATGCATTTTTACTGGAATATAAAACTGTTTATTAAAATTAGTTTACATATATCAATGAGTTCATAGTCTAGTTATTAGTTGGCTGTTTGGATAAGTATGTTCCAAGATTAAATAAGTTTGTGGTGAATTTCCAACCTAACATCTATGGTATATTCTCTTGGCAAAAACAAGCATAACTTCATGTTCATAATTCAGGTTGATAAACCTAAATTTACTTCAATAAGATTTGTCACTACACCAAGACTAATTAAACAATTAACTGTGCTTTTTTTAGATTATAGATGGTCAAGTTTATAGGGAACGAGACTGCCATTTTCCAGCCAGATGTGTTGGTATTGAACATTATTTAAAGATCATATCTCCTAAAATGCCAAATATGGAGCTAGCAATCAACACCAGAGACTGGCCACAGTTCAATCAGGCATGGGGACACCCAAAAGCACCCATATTATCATTCAGTAAGGTTAATTTTCTGATAAACTTGTTTTTTTTTTACTTTTTACCTCTGATTTTTAAACTTGTATATATTATAAGTAGAGAAAAACTGGCACCAAACCATGGAGTAGTTGTTGTTTTGCTTCACATACAAAAGCTATAATCAAAATGGGTTGGCAAGGTGTCAAAGAGTAAAAATTTACCAAATAAACTAATATGTAACATATGCAAGAACCATTATAAAAGTTTGTTTGGCCACTATTATGAGAAATAATATATGTTGTGGTGGCTCAATAATTAACCACCCATATGGATTTGAATATGGCCTTTAGCAGTAGGCAGTTTTTAGGGCATATTGTTGCATGTGCTGGTGGTGAAGGATACCATGAGAAAACCTTCATATAATGATTACTGATGTGTCAGACCTTCTAATTCAACTTGGACTAGAATGGAGAGTGTTTCATCAGTTATTCAGAAAAGGTAACGCTGGAACCCAAGAGCTAGATATTTATAGACTATTTATTGCTGTTATAAAAGAAACAACTATACTCTGATTTTTAATTACCTGGACTAAAATTACAGCTGTAATCGACCTTTTTTTATGTTGCTTGGAGCAGCTCACCACTGTGAATTGAATCCTCTAGAATTTCTATAGGCAATTCAGTAGGATTCAACTCATAGTGGTGTTTTTGATTCACAACTAGCTTAGGAATCAAAAACAGGTTGATTGCAGCCGTCTTTTAAGTCCAGGTAATTAAAAAACGGAGTAGACAAATCTACTATTAGCATAATATAATTATTATAGTAAATTGATTAATTTAATTCCTACTGAATGAATGAAGAATTTTAATTATAGTCAAGATGGTAGGAAGTAGAGATCTATTATTTCTACCTGCCGCTATAGGAAACAAGCATGATAATATGACTATAGAGATTTGAAACCAGCAAATAGGTTTCAAATCTCCCAGGGTTTTAAGAATTGAGTTGTATACAATGAATTCTGAAACAATTTAGACAAAAAATAATAATTTTAATTACTTACTAATTGCAGTTCGAACAATTCTTGTAAGGTCTTTCTTTGGAATTATTCCAAATATGTCTTAGCACATAGGAGAAAAACAATTGAAGTCATACAAAATCAATATGTATGTAACATTTTGTATGGTAGGTAGTAAAAAGTGTCTCAGTTTATTTGACTATTTTATACCCTTTGCACACACCCTAGTCTTGTCTTTCACAAACACTAATATTGATAAGCTTCTGTAATCTTTTCCCACATGCTCTTTTTAGATACCTTGGTGGAAACTTGTACCAGCTTTATTCACCAAATAATCATAAAAATTAAAGAACTGAACCACATATTGATATGACAACCTGGCACTAAATAATCCATTATTTTCGCAGACAAAGGACTACTATGATATCATGTATCCTGCTTGGAGTTTCTGGGAAGGCGGGCCTGCAATATCTTTGTATCCGACGGGTATTGGAAGATGGGATAAGCACAGGATCTCTATTTCAGCTGCTGCTGAAAAGTGAGTATATTGTTACATCCAAGGCGCCTATAAACCATATTCACACCTGCATATCTGTAAAAACACATTTTTATTACCTGGTGGCATTTGAACTAATAAAAAAATAGTCGTCTTCTTTTGTTTACTTTGTGTGTAACATTTGTGATCAGGAAATGTCCCATTGTTGTATTTTAATCTTTTATCTTTTCTGGCAGTCATTAGCCAGGTGTTTCGCATTAAGATACGGGGACATTGCAGTTGCGCAGTATAAAACGATGGAGGGGGAGTCGAGCGATAACCACGAGTGAAGCAAGACGTGTGTGTGTGTGCTATAATCGGGAATCTAATAAGTGACGGAGTTTGCGCGTTTTATGGAATTACGACCTTCTGCATTACGTTTGGACTTGTTGTGTTCGGTTATATTTGTACCTGTGTTATACGTAATAATTCTAACGGCATTTCAATTCGAGTCCCGCAACTCGTAACAATATATTAATTTGTAACTCTTTGTAATGCTTTGACTTTTCAATGTGTAACTATTTATACACAGTATATAATTTCAATTGCACCAAAATTAGTTTTAATTTCAATTATTATAATTTTTGATCTAAATTGTATTATTACTAGGCATAAGAAAGGTTTTAACAATAATGAAATTTGAACTGTTTGGTTTCTTGATGCAACCTCATAACTACTAAACTAGTGTTTCAAGAATATTGGACATGATAATGTACTTTTAATTTTAGTTGGCCATGGGAGAAAAAAGAAACCAAAGCATTCTTCAGAGGTTCTAGAACAAGTGAAGAGAGGGATGCATTAATATTGCTATCAAGGTCTAGCCCAGATTTGATTGACGCACAGTACACCAAGAATCAAGCCTGGAAGTCAGCAGCGGTATTTATTACAATTAAAACTCTATATTTTAAACAGGAGGAAGTAATCTTGTTTATAATTAATGAGATGCTCAATTTATTATAATGTTTATAATTAATATTATACATAAATCTGTTAGTTTGCTGTATATTTGTATGCTCATTATAAATTGGTTATCCAAGGATTAAATATATAGGCACTTTTTACTCCAAAATGAATATAAAATGCTTGCCATTCCAAAAGACTGATCCAACGCTACTTTACATTTCAAAAGATCCAGGGAATTAGTATATTTTTTGGGTCGTTATCACAAAGTTACAGTTCAAGGGTCATGTTCAAGCCTTAACTTGCCTCCATGAACCTGAAAGCACCTCACTATGGTAATATTTGTGTTTAGAAAGCAAAGGTAAAGTTACATTTGAACTACTGCTCACACCTGGATTATTAGTTTAATACCTGAATTTCATCAAGTTCACGATCCCATTATTATTAACGGTTTTAACAAGCACGGCCTTCAAATAGATTTTCTATACTCTGTTCGGACTATTCATATGGCCTTCTACCACTACACGGCTTGCCATTAGATGAGTGTTGATCCTAAGTGTCTTGATCTTGAGCCCGCATATTGAATGGTTCTATAAAACATTTTTCTTGTAAAGGATTTATAATGAACTCCCTGCAGCGGTAACTATCGGCAGAGACTATGTTAATATAGTAAATCTCCATATACGATCACTATTTTGTATAAGGAAGGCCTGTTTGCTGTTCTTGCATAAATATTTTGCCCGTGTGAAGTGTTTGACGTAATTGTATGTTATTGTACAAAACTATATTATTGTAAAATATTCTTACAGGATACACTGTACGCGGAACCAGCAAAAGAAGTAACGTTTGAAGAACATTGCAAGTACAAATATCTATTCAACTATAGAGGTGTAGCAGCAAGCTTTCGTTTGAAACATTTGTTCCTTTGTAAATCCCTGGTGTTTCATGTTGGTGAAGAGTGGACTGAGTTTTTCTACCCATCCCTAAAGCCATGGGTTCACTATGTACCCATAAATCCAAATTCAAGCCAAGAAGAAATTAAGAAGTTTATAAAATATTTCCAACAAAATGATTCCCTAGCAAAAGAAATAGCAGAAACAGGTTATCAGCATATATGGGACAACTTGGGAGACAAAGATGTGAAATGTTATTGGAGAAAATTGTTACACAAATACTCAAAACTTGTTAAATATGAGGTGGTGAAAGATAAAGATCTGTTTTTGGTGTAAGTCGATTTTTTTAAATTACAAACAAATTTCTAATTATGTTGTTTAATTAAAAGGCTGCGGCCGAATGCGTCTTATTATTAAAAATTAAATTTAAAATATAAAAAAATAACACCATAGCTACCTTAGTATATATACTATTTATACATTATCTGTCCATATTAAACATCATTAATAATATCGCATCTTAATAAACCATTAAATCCTTCGCCATTCTGTATGAAACAGCCTTTAACTTTATACCAGATGAAGCGGCACCATTATAAATGAAATCACTTCACTGTAGTTGATCAGTTCACAGTTGTTAGTTTTTAAAACTGGCTCCTTATGTAGTTGATTTATACTCAAACTAGCAGTGCCCGCGACGTCCGCGTGGAATTTGTTTTCAAAACCCCCCGATATTGAAACATTCTTCATTGGTGCTCCGCTCTTATTGATCTTAGCGTGATGATATACAGCCTTATAGCCTTCTGCCTATAGCCTTCCTTGATAAATGGGCTATCTATCACTGAAAGAATTTTTCTAATCAGACCTAGTTCCTGAGATTAATTGATTGAACGCGCTAAGTTCAATCAAACAAACTCTTCAGCTTTATATATTAGTATAAGACTTATTTTTTTTACTCACTTTTAGTTACGCTATAGTATAAATAATAAAACGACGTGTTATGTATTAAAATAATATAATTAAAAGATCATACCATCGATCAATAATTAGTGATCGATGGATCATACATACAAAGCATGTATATGAAATGACAATTTAATCTTAGTTTTACAAATCTCGAAGGTCACTTTGATTACCAAATAATTATAAGTACACATACGTATCTACATTTTACTAGTTACTTATATTTTTTTTATATTAAGTAAAATTGGATTTTCCTTACACATTTGTGGCATGTCACCTGCACAATCGTATGTCTTGTGCGCAACTTTAAACGTTTATGTTATCAGTCTTTAACTCATTTACAAAAAATAGTTACGTATTGTTCGTGCACAGGCTTAAAAAGAGCAGGATGTACTATGCTATGCAGTATTACCGATAAGATAAAATACTCAGAGCTATTATCATAACATTTAAATCTTAGAAATGACAAACGCTTATTCAAATGCCTTATTCATTTATTTACGTAACAATATCTCTTCATATCAAAGGGAACAAATTCGACAACTTACACTTTTTAGATACAATCATACAATATTTACTAACCTACATTCTCGTGTCCAACATTGAAGATTATTAGTTATTCTAACAGCCAATATTATTCACATTTGAAAGTCTGAATGGAGTATTAAGGCCTAGACGGTGGAATAATTCTATAAAAGGAGTAAAAGAAATTACCGAAATCTGTATATGTACATAACATTTTCATTCAAACTATACAATTCAACTTGCTACATGTTGGAAAATATATGGAATGGAACGTCTAGTTTATTTTTAGACATTGAGTTATATGTACTACGGTACATTATAACTCAACGCCGTTAGACTAGAACTTTTACATTAACATCTAATAGCTTGTCTCTCTCTAACTTTTACTTTCATCACGAAGGAAATATTTATAGATCTAAATCTACAATCTTAAAGAAATCCTTGTTTCTTTTGGTTCGAAGGAACTTGTAAGTACAAAAGATAAATTAAAACTACCTGCAATTTTAGTATTTGTGCTTTCTATCTCGCTACAAATTACAACTCATTTTTCAACAACTTATAAATGTTCTCATAGTTTAATGAATTGTAAAAATTCTATTATGAGAAATAAAGTTCTTTAACACGATCTTAATGAAATAAAAGGTGGATTAAACAGGTTTTGTCCGTCGTTAGTAATCTGCCAGATGTTCGACAGTGATTAACTGAGGACTGGAACTTTGGTAGGTTCAATGCTTATAGCTGTTACAATATTGTATCTATTGCCTGGGACAGTGTTTATAAGAAGGGAGTGGTACATTCGGTATTTTTATTAGCATGTACGTACTTGCTTTATTAAAAAATCAGAATACATCACGTATTTACTGAGTCTTTTCTGACATTATCCATCTACCTACTGCGATACAAATTCACTAATCTTATAATTACATATTTGGGTGTATATAGATATTTTATCAATTGCAGAATACGCTTGTTACGTAAGTATATCATATAAAATACGTTATCCAATTTCCCTGATAAGGCACGTGGAGGTGTAACATTATACAATATTTTAAGGAATATAGTATTGAAGAATTTCGTAGTCATAGGTTATTTTATATAAAGATTTCAGAATTGACGCTAGGCACAACACCAATTTAATCTTACTTAGAAAGTTTACGATCAAGTTGTTCAGCGATTGCCTCAAGGAAGTCCTCTGTATGCAAGAACATACCCTCCTTAGTGTTAGCGAGTCCATGTATACAGATCACCAAGTCCTTTGTCATTTTACCATTATCAATACATTCGACACACGCCTGAAAAGAAATTAAAGATCAGATAAGAAGAAACAATGAATCAACATAATCCTTACCAACAATCGAATATTTATTTTGATTTGAAATCTAAATGAGATTTTTAAGTTGATTACCAGCGCGATATGCGTACACATCAGCAAATCGCGCTGCTAATCAGCTTGATAAAAGCATTATTTGTACGAAGTAATATCAACAGAGCTTAACGTGTGCGGGGGAGCCTATTAGATTTGGCTGCTTTATATATATATAAACAGTTAAAGTTATATAAGACATTACATTGTACTCTACACAGCCACGCCTAAATCAAAATACTTATAAATATATTTTTTTCACAATCAACTGTGTTTTAGTTTATTTAATAAAAAAGTTACAAGTACAACGCTAAATAAAAATGAAGTCACGGACATCACTCTAGTGTCCGATAACCGATTGTTGCGTACTTCTTTATTTAAGTCATTGTATTCATAGCAAAAAGTGTAACACGTAGCACTCAATTAAGTTTTATAATTTTCAAGAACAGTATGCTCACAACAAAATTATTTATAAACAAACTACTTTTCCTGGAGGATTATAACTATTTTTGATTTGATTTTTTTGCATTGTTATCTCTAGATTATATTTTTAAGAAATACAATTATTTAAGACTAGCTATGCCCGCGGTTTCACCGGCGTGGTGGTGGAAAAAAGGTTATATTTTGGATAATTCACAATTATAGCCTATGTGTTATCTGTAATGATCTGTAAGCTATATTACTGTAAAGTTTCATCAAAATCTATTCTGTAGTTTTTGCGTGAAAGAGTATCAAACATACATCCATTCTTACAAACGTTCGCGTTTATAATATTTATAGAGATTAGATCTCATACCCGGTGATGGTGAAGTACGTACGTGAAGATTTTTTTCATGTAATACAAATGCACTCCTGTTGGTTTTTTAAAATTTGTTAAGAAATTTAATGTGTGCTAATAATTAAATGAATGCACGCCATTCAACATACCTCCTCAAGGGCGAGGGCGAAACGTTCCAATTCAGGCGTTCCGTCGAGATGGGCGCGGTGGATGAGGCCTCTGGTCCACGCGTAGATGGAGGCAACGGGGTTCGTGGAGGTGGGCTTTCCTTGCTGGTGCATGCGGTAGTGGCGGGTCACCGTGCCATGGGCCGCTTCCGACTCCACGGTTCGACCGTCTGGGCACATCAGCACTGACGTCATCATACCGAGTGATCCATAACCCTAAGAGTACAGAAATATTTACAAAATGTAGGTACATGGATGAAAAAGTAAAAAATGATGTAAGATTGCTACCTACTATTCAAACTTATTGGCAATATAGTTTTTAACAAAGCTAGCAGATTGCTATAGTTTGTTACAATAGAATCAATATATTACATATTATGAATACCCCACTGACAATAGTGTAAATAAAACAAAAAGTCTTCGACATTTTCATTTCTTTAACAAAAGAAAGGTACGTCTGGTATGGCCCTCTATTCAAAGTCCAGGTAGCTAAACTGTTTACACATGGCTGTTTGTTATGTTTGAATAATGACTGGTTTAAAAAAAACAAACCTGTGCCACGATATCGGACTGCACGTCTCCATCGTAGTTTTTGCAAGCCCAGACAAACCCACCGGAGCTCTTGATGACTTGCGCCACCATGTCGTCAATCAGACGATGTTCATACCAGATCTTAGCGTCTTCAAACTTCTTTTTGTAATCACTAGAAAACAACATAAATGTTGGGATATATCAATATATATATTATCTGTAGCTATTATATATATATTATATACCTTGCTAAAGTTTTTTGCTATTTTTAACATAATTAACCGCGATGTTCTTACACTACCTATTATATCTATTTGATACTGATAGATTCAAATTTCATTTAACATACAATAAAATTCACAGGTAACGCAAAATATGTGTAGGTAAGTAAACTTAATGTCATGCACAAATTAAATTAACAACAATGATTTCCTTTAATGTCCTCTATGGTGCAGTCGTTTTTAGCGTTAATTGGCTTGGCTATGAAAGGCCTGGTTCCAACTTCCGGATGGTTACTTACATTTTGTAAACGAACTTTTCAATATTTACTATGAACTATGTAGGTGTTGTGTTACTGGAATAGGCCTTAAACTTGTCCATAAAACAAGCTCAAATTGCAATATAATATATGTATTTAAAAGATTACAATGTTTGAGTTTCTGCATTTTGCACTATCTTTCAAAATGGGATGAAATTATGATATACTTACGATACAATCCACGTCTATAGGAAATAATGAGTTCAGACAACGTTACATAACGTTACTTGTGCTAAAGTGTAATAGATTTCAATCAGTAATTTTATATAAAAATACCTACCTTTGATAAATTTCTTCGAAAATATCCTTGAAACGACCATCATAACGTTTAAGGATTGTGTTCTTGGTTGACAAATATAAAGGCCACTGCTTCTGCAACGCCACCTGCATGAATAAAATTACTATAGCATACGTCAACAACGCATTACATCAAATTAACACGTACTATATGTATGTACAATATAAAATAAATGATCTGCAAAAACAACAAGCAACAATTATAATTCAGTTCATAAATAAATACCTACCTGGAAACTAGAGTGTGCGAAAGAACGGATAGATTCATCTGTATTGTACATGCCCATAGCAACGCCGGGGGTTTTGTAGTTAAACAAAAGACGTTTTTCAACGGAACCATCTTCTGCTGTGTAGACCATTTCAACCTTAAAAAAATGTTGGTTAATTACTGAGATTTCAGACCACGCAGTTCCACGATAAGGCATATGTAAAACGATAACATTTATTTTTAAGTTAATTGTAAAGTAAGACGGGTTTCCTAGGGATATCAGCATAAAAATATTATGCGTACATTTTAAAGAGTAGGTAAATTTATTTATTTACGAAATTTTGTAGTAGGTAATCAATTCACATTCCAAACCGCGAAGATGGAACAAACTAACTTAACATATACATGTTTAAAATGAAAGCTAAAGTAGCAAAGTATAATTACCTAAATTAATACTTATATTGGTTATAATATTATAAATAGATATGAATGTGTTTTACAGGTTTCTTATATAAAATAAAATTAAAAAGATGTTTTTTAATATTGAATACAATCCATATCTGAGAGACCTAAGAAACATTCATGGTTATACCTTTCCCGGTTTAGACACCACGAAGTCTTGTGCCTTATATTGGTCCCCGTGTGCGTGACGGCCGATCACAATGGCCTTGGTCCAGCCAGGCACCACACGAGGAATACTTTTACACAATATCGGTTCCCGGAATACCGTGCCTCCAAGGATGTTCCTTATCGTCCCGTTAGGACTCAGCCACATCTTCTTCAATTTAAACTCTGTTTAAAAAAAATTTATTCACTAAAGAATCTTAATAGATTTATTATCAACATTAAATTAGATTACCTATTGATAAAACTGCAAATTATTGTATCAAAAACTATTACAACTTTTTTTTGTGAGTTCGTTATTATCCCACGATCGTCCTTGAAATAAATACAAATCCAAAATCCATCTAAGATAAACAATATACTTATTAGGCCTCTAATTTTCGCAATAAAAGCTTATCAAGTCCAGTACATTTCTAAAACTTTTTCTTGTTGCAGAGTCAAGCTAACAAAGAAACATTTCTTTAGAAACAGTTAAAAAAAACTAGTTGTTTCTAAAATATTTAAAACTGTTGGAGTAGGTATAACTCGTGTTTTCAAGCGTAGAAAAATCTCCGGAACTGAAACATCGTTTCCGAACAACTGTATCAAAAACTTTGTTTCTTAGTTAATACATGACTTTAATATAAACAAGTACTACGTATTTTAACTTTATTAGGGTTATGTTTTAATTAAATAATTAAAAGTTGTAATAAGCGTTTTTATTTGCCTGAGATCACAACAGACAACGGCGTAGTTACTTTTTAACATTCTCGCGATTCCGTTAATCTAATAAAACTGGCTTATAAGTTCGTGCCAAATTTGTTAAATTTCACAGAATGCTTTAGTTTTCGAAATTGGTTGTAAAGATACTTTACTTTCTTAGGTACTTGAAGTCTAGACATTTCAATGACGGTGTTAGTAACTTATTAGCATCGAAAAAATATTATTCTTCCATGTTATTAGTCAAAGAAAATCGCTTTAATTTTGTATACGTTTTAACTTCTAAACTTACTTATACCTATATTCCAATATTGAAACACAGCCTATATAATTATTGATCTATCTACACGAGTTAAAGCTCGTGTGGACCAATAGAAATTAAACTACTTTAATTACCTTCAACTCTTTGCTCATCTGGTGTAATAGTGGCACACTTGATTCCAACATTGTGCTTCAAGATAGCATTAGCAGCATCAATCGTTACTTGGTCATCAGTGGCATCGCGATGGGGCAAACCTAGATCGTAGTACAGGCAATCCAGCTAAAACATAAAAGTTATGTCAGTGCAAATAATGACTTCAGTCGTTCCTATTTCTAGAAAATTTATTTAAACTATACAATCAATCACACATTATTTTATATACAATGTCAGAGGTAACGGAATCCTCCATCACCTCCTGCTGTTGCGCTTCACAGCCTCTTTTACCAGCCGCAAGCAAAACCGCTCCAGGTGCGGCCTCGAGTCCTTACCTGAGTCCATCAAATCAAAAATAGTAACCTCTGTGGTCCTGGTTTTTGTAACGCTCTCGAGGTCGCACCGGGTTTCGTCACCTTCGGAGTCATAAAAACATGCTAGACTGTCTCTTAATTTAAACCTATGCAGGTAAGCAGCGAACCCTCCGTGCCCAGTTAGAGCTTGGGTCCAATACGGTGTCAACTTGACGTCCTTTAGTACGTGACGTGCAGCATAAATGGTGAGGAAGAAGAGATTTGTAACGCTCGCCGTCTGACCGTACACATAATTTTGATTCCATTGCTGCACCAACTCCGTCCTAATGAACCGCTTTTGGTAAGAGACGGGACAGTTGTCGTATTGAGGGAGCGCATCGAGCTGCGTCGCCACTTGCCTAGCCAGCTCGCCTGTCCTGCCCGCTCATTACCAGGGATGCCGACATAAGCTTGAACCCCGTAACAGCCGGGTTTTGTACCCTTTTCCTATCAGTTTCGCTAGGTTCGGTCGAATAGCGAAGCCGAAGGGGTGGAGCGTGTCCGGATTACAGATCAAGTCGAGCGAAGACTTGGATTGTAATAATGCAACCCAGGCTGCTACATTATATGTACTCCGTTGCCTGGCATATATGTGAGCAGCTCGACCTGGAAACCGTGCAAAACGGCTCTTGGTTCATTCGCTCAGTCTGAATCTCCATTCCTACCCACCAATGAGTGAATACGGCACTGACCATCCCGTCGATTTTGCTGCCGTCGGTATACAAAATATCCGCCGGCCACTGCAACGGATCGACTGTTTCAGGCCGCATATTACTCATGGAGTCGTACCTAATGTCCGGTTCTAAGGGACCTAGCATGCAATAATAGCATGTTTTTCTGTATTATAAATTCTAAACACAAAGTAAACAAACGAATTCCTAAATCAAAGAATGCAATAAACGGCGTTTTACGACGGGCAGATGTGCGCATTTATTTGTCGGTATGTAACAGTATAGAGTAGTTTTTTTTAATTAACCATTATTTTATGTAACAATATTTATCTCTAATATGATTATAATTGTGTAGATTATAATTCAAAATTTCTCATTTGTATATAGACAGTATTCACTACATTTTATTTTCATGGTGGCCGGCGCGATAGTTTTTATTTCATTTATTTTATTACGATTTTACATAATCTTAAATATATATAAAATGTCATCTAAAATGTTTAAAATATAATGAAACAATTTCTTGTCATTCACAACCTTTTTAATTAAAATAGTTTGTCAAAGACTTCAACCCGCTATTATTAGGTGTGCCAATTTGCTAAGTTTCTTATGCTATAAAATTGTTGAAGGGATGGCGAAGTGTTCTAAAAATATCTGTCTACTGTGTAGAGTCAGTGTATGAAATGTATTTAAGCCGTCAGGTTCTCTGACTATAAGTATAGTGACCAGTTCCTGTTCTTTTATTTTTATAGTTGGTGCAAGTATTACAATATAAATAAAGAATATTTTCCGTAAAATGCATGATTCATCGTATAAAACTGAAAATTACGTAACCAACAAAACCTAGGAAAAACCCTAATTAAAATCGTAGACGAGATTCGAATTCGCACCCACGATTAGTTGTCGCAGACAGAAAAACAAGGTCACTCCGCGTCGCCGGAGTTGGCACGTTCATTGACCCAAACAATAATTTTTTATTGGTTTTAATCAAAGGTCAACTAATGGTGCACGTGGTACATCCATCGCCCGATATAATTACGCGAGGCAGAAAGCAGAACGGACTGATTTTTAGCTACTGCTCCATGAGAAGTGTTTTTAAATAGATGATAGTTTATAGAGACGCTGTCGGTTTCTTGAACACATATTACTTACAGGTGCTAGGTGGCGTTCAATGTATACAGAGATTATTTTTCTGTATAAAGATTTCCCATGTCTTTTTTAAGGATTAACGGGACGAGCTATTCTTAGAAATTCTCTTCCTCGAAGACTTGGTATAACTGTATTCAATCAACTGGTTTATGGGTCAGTATAAGAATATTAAGGTCATCCAGGGCCGTTTTTACCTGGGGGTGCAAGGGGTGCATGGCACCCGGGCGTAGAGCCCCAAGGAGCGCAAGCCGATCGATCACCTTTTACCTACGCATAATACGCCTAAATAATTTACTCAACATTCACAAAACACGAACTCATAAATAGATCAGATATTGATAGGCAATATATATTTAATAAGTTAGAATTGCTGCCTTTAGTTTTTATCGTTCAGCGCATTCTAATGGTCGCGCCCCAGCGTCCAATACATAATTATGTTTTAAGACGGCCCAAAGGGCTTACTTCCTCTCAGACATCTTTCGTCGTTCGTTTTCGTTTTAGAACATCTTTTGCTTGTTTTCTTTTATATTTAAGCGCATTTGACACGTAAACATTGTATGTTTCATTTATTTTTGCATTACATAGACTTCGTTGTTGTGCTTCTAAATAAATATTTGATCTACCTTTATTTTAATTTTAAATCTCATTCAATTTTTCGCGCGGATCGGACGAAAACGAACGACGAAAGGCGTTTGAGAGTAGGGCCTCTCAGTACATTTATACTAATATTGTACAAAGGGTACTAAGTATATAGCGAAGAATTAGTTACTTTTTTTTAGTAGAGAAATAACCGAAATTTCCAAAAAAATTATTTATATTTATTTTTTTTGAAAATAAAATCCATTTCCATATATACATATTATTATATATAGATTAGGTATAAGATTGACATGTATTATAAACTACTTTATAAATGCTAAAGTATCTATATGTTAATATATCTACCTATCTGTGCCTACTGATACAACAATGTAATGCTATAATAATAATATGTATTATTTAGGCCACACTCGATCTAATCTCTATATTGTGATAGCCACTGCCACCCACACATTATCAAATTATAAAAATTGCTAATTGCAGACATTCAAATTCGCGTCACAGACATTTTTTTATATGAAGGATATCTAACATTGGTCCATAAATAGCGATAAAAAATGTAACTGACTGCCTTGTATGATAACCTCATGATTGGTGCATATTACAATACAAACATAGTAGTGGCCATTTCACTGAAGTCATCAATAATGCTATAGAATTTTAAAGGGTGCAAAAAAAATATCGTGAGCAAAACTAAAAGAATAACTCATGTTGCATTTTATGGTGGTTGCATATTATCAATTTTTTGATAAAACGCGGAAATATACCTGTGTTAGAAAATCGAATGTAAAGTAAAAAAAAGAAAAAAAAATTGAATATTAATTTGTTTCGCCCTATTATTTTTTTTAGAAAAATCCGCAACAATCTTTACGCGCATAATTATTATGCTTATTATTATGGGAAACTGTCTCATACGCAGGGGTTTGTTGTCAAACGCGGCCATAAAGTTCGCCAGAGCTGTAAATGTACATAGAGTTATCAATATTCATTTAAATATAGCGACATTTCTGTGAAACCAAATTCTGAGCATTCGAACTTTAAATAAAAAAGCAGGTAATGGGAAGTTATTAGTGCCCATCTGCCCCACTGTCAGTGTCACCACATGGCCAAACTTTACAGTTTGAAAAACAGAAACATAAAAATTATCACGTTTGTCCCTCCGCCTGTCCAAACAGACATTTCTATGTATCTAAGTTACAGGCTTTTTTTAGTGTTTCATAGTTTATAATTATATTAAATTTATGACCTTTATAACCGCTACACAAAGGCGTTGTAATGTAATTGTTAATAATAAAAAAAAGCAAAAAAAAAAGATCCCGACGAATTGAGAACCTCCTCCTTTTTTGCGAAGTCGGTTAAAAAACCATAATAATCATTTGGAGTGGCCGCCAATCACCATGCATGTGTTTATTACACACATCGAGAATGAAAATAAACCAGTGCACATACAGTCTTAAATTATAACGATTTTTCCTTGGCATTTATATATATTTTTATTTTATAACAATGTTAAATTCTTAAAATGTCAATAAAGTATTTTACTAAAGTATCACTCTTATCCAAGGCGGATTGACGGGCTTAACACATCGGTTATCTCGATGTGCAGATTTCATAACGATTTTTCGATCCAATGACCGAAACAATTGTTACAATTAACAATATGTACATTAGGTAAAAAATTGGCTAAATGCATACATGCCGGTTAGGATTCGAGCCCGCGTCATTTGAGTTTAGGACCTGGGTGCGCTTAATAATAACAGCCTGTTCCTATATGTAACCAACTATTTATTTACCTAACAATCGACTAAAATTTTACATATAAGTAATCACAAAATTCAACCAATGGTAAGGTAAGTGAATGAATAGTTTAGGCTGTTATAGTGATTGCTAGGCTAATTGCAAGATCTAAATCGGTTTTCCTTGTTTCAAATTTATTATTAGAACGATAGAAGAGTTTTTATTTTTACCTTGACATAGGGGAAAATCAGTCTTTCCTTAATCTTGGCCCAAATGATGCGGGTCATCTCATCGCCGTCCATTTCAACGACTGGTTTTGCCGCCACCACTCTTTTAGCTGAGCCATCTATAGAAAAAGCAGTTCTTTTTTTACTACCAAACATATCTTTAACATTTTCTATATCAACAGTACCTAGTGTGTAGTCACTGTAATTTTTTTGGTATTTTTTTATTATAGTATAGTGCCGGGACCAATAGGTAAATTTAAATATTAATATCGTACCATAATCTTTAAATATTAATTTTCTAAAATTAACATAAATGTCTATAGCATTATCTATACTTATTTTATAATTTAATCGCCGATATAAAGCGTTTAAATTACATTCAATAATATTAAAAAATAAATTTACATTGTTCTTATCAAATGTATAATACTATAGTTAGAAGTTACCTAACCAATCTAATGCACTTTAATTAGGAAAACTATCACTTACAATTTCTTGAATTTATAAATTTAAGATCGCTGACGCATTTAAACAACTTTCTGGTATTACTGTTGGCCATATTTCAGTTTAAAAATTGCAATACGTGGCTTCTACACTCGTTGTACACCCACACTTACAGCTAATAACCTCTCTGATACCGGTTACAGTACCGATATACGGGCACTGTATGCGGACCAATGAGCGTCAGCTCGGGCCTCGGCTTCTGAGTTCTGTTGGCTTCTTAACGTGTTTCCGAATCCAGTGTAGTTGAGTCGTCACTTTTTAAGAGTCGATAAAATTATTCAAAAGTCCTAAATTGACAATTGAAATTATAATTATTGTAATATGATAATAATAATGGTAAGTAGACGCAGGGGGGCTTTGTGGCAAAGACTTAGGTGCGTAGCGACATCTCGAACCTGACTCCGGGGGCTAAGGTAAGGCCCCGCATCTGTGCCTGCCTTTACCAGCCGGCGTGGAGATTGCTAGAGCTAAGACTCAAGCTCCAGGGGTGGAAGTAATATAAATAGCATAACGTAAGAAGTATCTTCGGTGAACCTACAGCCCACCTCTCGACACCTCTTAGCCACTCACACTCATTATGATTCTGCCGATTATTATAGTCTCCGATCCCTAGTTCCAGTAGCAGTTCATCCCAATAGCCCGGTAAAACTTCTCATTCCCTTCAATAGTCATAACAACGGTACTTGTATTAGGGTGCGTTTTTATATGCTGTAGACAGGAATAATCGCCGTTTAGTGTTTTTTTCATTTTCATTAAATTTTTCAAGGGCCTTTACGTGTTGGCCTTCCCATGCCATCGCATGTAGTGTCCCGCGGAAAACGGTTCTTCACCCTCTATTGTGAAACATCGTATGCAACTGGACGATTAATGGTACGGTTTTCCAGGTGTAAACTTTATTTGTTGTCATGCGGACAAAATGCTAATCATAGCGCGCGGGAGGACCCACTGGCTGGCATATATTTGGGGCAAAGCTCGGGTGTCGGCAAGATCCGACGATTTAATCTGGAGATTGCACTACAGGTATAGAAAGCCAAAGTCGTGATGTCTCACGGTTCTCGTGGCCGACCATCTCGGATATCGTTGAAGAGACCATGAAGTACATAGGTTTGTTAGTCATAGGAATTTTTCAGCACATTTTTAGCAACTAGACCTCAGCGTCAAAACGGCAGCGGAAGAACTTACACGGTTGTTGCCCGATTTTCGGGGACCCAGTGTCATGTGCCAATAACTAATCAAAAATATTGAACGGTCGATAGCCTCTTTGGAGTCTTTATTTAGATCGCCTAACAGCTCGGTAAACGAACACTGCACTGCGATGGACGGCGCAGTGAATATTGGCCATCAGAGTGATAAAAGGAATACCGTACGATATACTTTAAAGCTGTCTTACTACTTACCGAATTTCCATCATCTTCACGCTAAGGTCCTCGTATTGCTGTTGCAGTGAAGCAAAGGTTCTTTGCTACTGGGCTTGAGGTTGGCGTTACTAAAAATTAAGGCGTGCCGTTCGAAGCTTCAGAAAACTTACATGGTAAAACTCGTCCTGCTTGAATAGCTCAATAGATGCCATAACATTCTGGCTGAAGCAAATCCTCTCCGGGTACAGTTTTTTCGAAAGGTTTCATGACCAAATAAGCCGCGAGTAGACGCTATCAAATTTAACCACCTTTTGCTCTATGTCATGTTTTGGTCCATGGCCGGGGCTGATGGACCGAAACTCTAATGGGATGCCGTTTTCTACTTTTGTGAGCGCATCATTCTTACTTTGAAGGAGGCAGGGTGGGAGCATGAACTGACGTCCTTGGTCCACTTCCACCAAAAGAGATCGCACCGACACCGGAAGCTCCTGTCAGACCTCGAACCGCCGTGAACGAGCGGCTGTGGGCGAATCCTCAAGGGGAGGCTCCCACCAGCTCTTTCTACTATCGAATGCAAGTCATGTCGATGTTCTCCAAAATTCGTCTAAAACGTATGATGTCGTCTTGTTTCATCTGGTACAGGAGATCGTCGGGCAGTTTTTTTACTATGCTACGCTGAAACTGGGTCCAATTTAGGACTTATTTTGTTTCTATTGCCTATATTTATTTATATTAACTTAGTTTTTGTCCTAAATAACAAATTTTTGTTTTTTTCTTCTATTGGGTATTCCGGCTTCAGGCCGCCGAAGTGCACACTCTTCCACTGCAAACCCAGAGTGGTGGATAAGTATTAAATGGATTTCTTCTAATAAAAATGATTTATTTTACTTAGAATTTGTAGAAATATAGCAACAAACTAATGAGGAGTGATGGTTGATGTGTGATGGTGATGAGATGATTAATGCAATATATTATAAAAATTACTTCGATTTTTAAGGTCGATATACCAAATATTTCCGCTCCAATGTGGTTAAAGAAATGTTCCCACAGTAAGTATTAACACTTAATGGATTAATCCTATTCGTTCACAATATACAAGTTTCATTAGTGGCCTCGGAAGTTCAAAACGACGCCAATTTTACACAAACCCCTTTCCTAGTCTCTTTAGATATGTGGACAGCTTTTAATAGCTTCCTTAATTTATAAATAAGATCATAATCGAAGTAAATAAACGTTTTTACAAGTGATTGTTGTTAAATCATTAATTTAATAAGTAGCCTTAATTAATCGGATTTATAAAAGTTTACTATATTATAGCAATAACGAATTTAATTAAAATAATTGTAACTCCTATCAACAGTAATTTAATAAAGAGAAAACTGAAACTGAGCAGCAGTTACGCAGTACCATTGATAATAAACAACGGACAACTGTGTTGCAAATTTCAGAGAATCAGATTTATAAAAATATAGAAAAGTTCGTTTACAAAATATACCCGGCTTACAATTGGACCCGCAACCTTTGCTTTCAATTATTTATTATTATGTAAACATATAACTATTTAATTTTGCAAACATTTATCAATATCGATAATCGAATTTGCACATCCCTGTTAGACTTGGCTGTCACTGCCTTGGTGTCGCCAGCATCGGTAACATACCGTTCGGTAGGTTTACTAAATGCCTAAGGTGCTTATTATACTTATTTGAGCTAGTACTAAAGTTTTAAAATACAACAAATAACAGTAAATAAAACATTATTAGAGTGCCAAAATAGTTCTGTTAAACCCTAAATTGTGTAGTGATTATTACAAGTTTCTGGCACACGAGTCACCCGACAGCTTATTAGTAGAATACTTATTTTTTAGTAGTGAACACTGTCAAAGTGGTTTGTCAAATTATCAAAAAATAGCTGCGCTCGCGTGTACGCCGGCTTTCATCGTGTAATTTTTATTCTCTTTCTGGCGAGTTCAAGATTTTTTTTCGATCGTATTGCATATGTGAACACTGAACACTAAACGTGTGCCTTGCTGTCGTGGCAAAGCAAATTATACAAGCGGCCAAATTGATAATGTAAATATTATACTTTATGTCCGTTTTCTCGTGGTGCTTTTCTTCAGAGTTGCACCGATAACCCGCAGTGCTTTCTCTGTTAACTTTTAATTATTTTCTTCACCCGCTGAACACAATTCCGTTTTAATTTATTGAGTACTTACATTTCTGGTAAGTTTCATACATATTTTTAACATTGAACTAGTTATCGTTGTTCTAATTTTAAATGTAGAAATTTTAGATCAACTCTACGCAGATGTGTCAAAAAAATTATACCTGCCCTCTGCAACCTGCAGCAGTCATGTGTGGAATTTTACAACATATAAAAAATGTTAGTTTTCTTTGTTCAATAATGAGAACATTTTTTGAAAATTGGATTTATTGTAGTTTTTAATGTTTGTGACAACTTTGTAATGTTATATACACAAATTAATTATTAAAAAATTTTTTATCATGTAAAGATCACCAGTACAGGGTCATAACTACTCCATTAAATATTATTTTTAATGATGAATATAATAATTTTCTTTAGAAAAAATATCATATGTTAATTTGAAATCGTTCAAGCAACGACCCTGACTCCTTAGCATTGCCAAACACAAATAGTCTTATATCATATGTTTTGAATGTAAAATGTATACAAATAGGATCTATCTTCAACATAGAAAACAAAAAATACTTTACTTTTTTTATATTTATAGCTTCAATAAAATTGCTGATCTTAGTAACTAAGCTATAAAATTACTCTATTATGAAAGGAAGAGTTTATTCATTATTTTATAAGAAGAAACTTAAGAACTGCATTTCAATTAAATATGTTTAAATAAAAATTCTATTATAAAATATTTTAAAAAAGCATTTGTAATGTTTACTATACTTTTCTGAAGACGGTAATTATTATTTTAAGAAAGTTTCAGAAATTAGTACAGCTCTAGGTCAGTCTAATGAGAGGATTCATATATTCATGATTATCATTGTATAAATTTTAAATATCTAATCATCATAAAAATACAATTATGTACATGTATAGATAAGAATGTTTCAAATTCAAATTCAAATTCATTTATTTATATAAACTTATTTCTAGGCCTTATATAATTATATCTAAAACTTATAGCAATAACACATTTTGAATTAAAATTAAGGCTACAATACTTTTTTTGGCGGCGGTTGCTGCACTAGACTCGAGGTCTGTATCGCGGCACCCAGCACAATTTTATTATAATATAGAAACTTAATTATAATGGAATTATTAATTAATTACTTAACCTAAAACTATGTGTGCGTGCGTGTGTGTGTGCCTGTGTGTGTGTGCGCCTGTGTGTGTGTGTGTGTGTGTGTGTGTGTGTGTGTGTGTGTGTGTGTGTGTGTGTGTGTGTGTGTGTGTGTGTGTGTGTGTGTGTGTGTGTGTGTGTGTGTGTGTGTTTGTGTTCGTTGTATGTGCCCCTAGTGTTATAGTCGTATTGGTAGTATACATTCTGTGTCGCTGTAATTTAAAGTTTTCAACCATTTACTAACTTGGTGTTTAAACTTTGGTGCTGACATTTCTTTAGCAGAGGGTGTGTTTTGGCATACTTTATTATAAATGGATATATGGACGTATGGGGGAAGGCGCTTGGCAAAGGATGTATGTATTTTTGGTAAGGGTATACTATAAATTCTACGGGAAGTGAGGTATTGGAAGTTAGGGGCATTTAGATTTTCTTTATGAATTGCTGTGGCTACCTTGCAAATATAGAGTTGTCGGACTGTCAAAACGTCACTTTCTATGTATAGTGTATGGGTGGGATATATGTAAGGTTTTTTATGCATAACTTTAAGTACTGCTCGCTGTGCTCGTTCTACCTCTATAATGTTTGTTTTTGGGATTCCTCCCCAAGCAGCAAGACAGTATAGAAGTAGAGACTGGCATAGCGCATAATAAACCATTTTTAAAGTTTTTGGTGTCGCACAGTTACAAAGGGATTTCATTATGTAAATGGTTTTTCTGACTCTTTTAGATAGGGATGCTATGTGATTTTTGAAATTTAAATTTTCATCTAACTTTCATTTCGCAGCCTTGAGCTACCATACCTAGTGTTTTATATCTCGATAAATTATAAATATAATTTTATAAACAATAATAAGCAATGAAGAAAAATATTGATGTTTGTCGAATTGTCCATTGTAAAAATGTTTTATTCACAAGATTGTATTTCTTAAGTACCTTATTATGTAACAGTACAAGATTCTGTTAGCTATCCACTAATACTGACTTATTGTATGTTGAATTGTTGAACAACATAATCAGATATTATTGACATTGACATAGCCAATACAGTTGTCATATAAATTGCTACACCAACCCTTCCTTTAAATATAATGAATTATTTTGTTCATATTTAAATTCCAAAATCAGGTTGCTGTTAAATACTGCATAGATTTTCTTCAGAAAAAAGTTAGTGAAGAATTGCGTCTTAAATTGGAGTAGTTATGCAAAAAGGATCCAACCCACAAAATGTTACGTTTGAATTATTAAAGATTAAAGTTTTAGCTGTATTTCCGCATTGATGTACTTGTTTGTGTCTATGGGTTCTTAGGAATATATAAGTATCATTAATGTATAAATGTATCATTTTTTATACAAATAAGTTTAACTGCATCAATGCGGAAATACAGCTAAAACTTTAATCTTAAACAATTCAAAAGTAACATTTTGTGGGTTGGATCCTTTTTGGGTAACTACATCAAATTTTGTCTTAAAATTAAAACTGGATACTAACACCCAGACTAGGCTAAGCCTGTATCCTAGATGTTATTTGCTTGCAGTGACAATAACTAAATTTATATAACAAATCGACGGGTGCAAAGTAAAAAGAGATATCTGCAAAATAGCTACTTTACAGGAGAGCGAAAAGATGGTCGAATTAACTTTGAGAGAACATACGTAGCTGGCTTTTTTTACGTACGAAAATTTATTGAAATAATGTGATATATGCAAAACAAATAATGTCATATTGTAAAGAATTGTTTTATTAAAACGATTGTACAATAAACTAAAAATCATCATTTTGTAGATAACTTTATTTTCTTTGCACCCGTCGAAATGCTCTACAGATAAAAATTACAACAAATAATTGGAGGTAGTTCAAAAATAATAACTAAAACTATATGGCCAAACAGCAATTATTTTATTTTAACTATTCATTAAATGTCTATGCACACCAGCCTTAAAGTGGTTAACATAGTGTTGTTTTGCATACTATCTATGCTAAGTTAATCTTCGAGTATAGTAGTACTATAGTTATATACTACTATTTTCATCATTATTTCATTGATCTACTGGTTGCAGGTTGGATTATTGATTGGAGCAAGATAAAGATGTGTGGGTGTGTTAGGATACTCACAGCATGCAAACCACGGCCGCGTCCCTGGCTCAATAGGACTTTTAGTTCATCTTCATCTGCACCACTCACTCCAGGAGTGCCTTACACTAAACTTACCATAGGAGTACCTAAAGAGATCTGGCGGGATGAAAGAAGGTTTGTATAGCTAGACAAATATTATGAGAGACAAGTATTATATTATGAATATTACGAATATATAAGCAACTCAGTATGTATGTATGGATCTATTTGTTACATTTTTCAAAAACAAACCTCTGTACTATTTATAATGTACTAGATTGTACCATGTGGCTACATGGCATGTAAAACCCTAAGTAGTAGTTCTATATTACATACATACCATTTTATTAGGTGTTTATATATATGAACATTCAATACTTTAGTTTTTTATTCAATTCACTACAATTACAAAGAAACTAAGTCAATATAGTATAGACAACTGCACAGCAAAACAGAAAAGTTGCATCCAACTTGATTTTAAGTATCTAATATATAATGACTTTAAGATGTTTTAGATAATATATATTAATAATAATAGCTTTAGAAATACGTTATTTTATACATTTTAGTTTTTGAAGTCGATTTTTTTAAACGAAGTTTTTACTTTTATTTGTTACTTTTTAGTGTCTAGCTATGTATGGGTGGACCTACGAATGGTGCCACGCTTCTTAAAAAATATAGGTCCCAAGAAACCGGAACAAAAGAATGTTCGTAAAATAAAAACTACTGGGCCAAACTATGTCAAATTTTTAGGGGACCACATGGCAGCTATTCCGCGTCGAACAAAAAAAGAATCACGTAAATCGGATCAAAAATCACGGAGTAATCGGCGAACATACATAAAAAAGCAACAACAAAAAAAAAGGTCCCGACGAATTGAGAACCTCCTCCTTTTTTCGAAGTCTGTTAAAAAATATTCAAATTAGTATCTTAAAATACCCTATTTTACGTAATAAAAATATAAAATCAGAAGTAATTTTTTGTGAACAATCCCCATTGCAGCACCATCTATTTTAATAATTGCACTGCTTAGACAGTTTTTTCTATTATTTATAATATTATAAAATTCTAAACATCGCAGTGTCTTAAACATTAAAGCTTTTTTTTAAAGTAACTGGAATAGACTATATAAGTGATGGACAGCACAATGCAATTTTTTTAGATTTCTTGCCTGTGTTTTTCGGTTTGTTTGGTCGGGATTTACGTTAAAATGACTCGGCCGATTTCAATGCGTTGTTGGCTGATCAAGAGCGCTTAAAATAGACTTAAAAACTGTACTACTTTTGATCTTGAGAATCACGCAGAATTTTTTCTGGGAATAATTTAAAATGGTCACTTGTGAAACCAGAACTGCCCATAGGTTATTCTTATTCTAGTAAATATAAATATTTGATTTTAATTGTACATACATACACTTTGTTTCCAATTTAATATTTTAATTTTTAGAGTAGCAATAGTGCCTGCTGTAGTTAGTAAATTAGTAAAAAAAGGATTCAATGTGAATGTTGAAGAAAATGCTGGTGCCTTAGCCAATTTTCCAAACAAGACCTATGAAGAAGCGGGTGCGAAAGTAACCAGTTTAAAGGATGTATTCCAGTCTGGTAAATACTTTGTTTTTAACAGCAACATTATTTACGTGTTGATAATTATGAAATATTATAACCTTGTAATTCTTGTTTTAGATATAATACTTAAAGTCCGTCCACTAGAAGAAATTGAAGTGAAGAATTTGAGAGATGAAGGCACCCTTATATCTTTATTATATCCTGCCCAAAATCAAGATCTGATCAAGCAATTGGCAACCAAAAATGTCAATGCTTTCGGTAAGATATATGCATACATCACACTCTTTATGAGCTCATTATATAACCTATTATGAAAGCAAAAAGTAACTTTCTCTTCAAGTTGAACTGTATCATTGCATTTATATTTCTTGCAAAACTCTTAACCCGTACCTTATATAGTTCATAGCCCTTTGTCTAATCTATACACTGCAATATACTCTATAGATATAAAAAATCATTACTTTTTACCCGTCACTTCATACGCGCGTATGATAACTTAAAAATTATGGTATTATGGGACTTAGCTCTAATAATTTCTTATAATGTTCATCGAAATGTTTTGAGGCATTTTAGACACTATTCTAAAAATTTAAGTATCACAAATAACTATAATAAAATTTCTTATAATTTGAAAACTTAATTTTTTCTGGTATAGATATTCAAAGGAGCTTTTTCTAGTGTGTTATTTTTTGCAGCAATGGACTGCATACCCCGTATCAGCCGCGCACAAGCTTTCGACGTCCTTAGCTCGATGGCGAATGTGGCCGGATATCGAGCCGTTATTGAGGCTGCGGCACATTTCCCGCGATTTTTTTCTGGTATGTAATAGTATTATACAACTATGTTTGAAATATATTTGTTTTGATGTGTTTATCTCTGTGACACATTATGGCAAGGATGAGTTTAAAATATTTTTGTCTGATAACTATTCAACTAAGTAATTGCTTGACCAATTGAGATAAATTGTTTCAAACAGATTTGTTTTGCAATATGTAAGTAGTTTACTGTCTTAAATGTTGAATCATCTTACTCATCATTTTTAGGTCTTCAAATTTTGTTTATTAACTAACCTTTTTTAAAATATATGACTATGTAATTTGGCCATTCAAATTTTTCCCAGAAAACTAAAAAATCCGTCGATCCCGCGGGAATTTCGAATTAAGCGTGGACGAAGTCGCGGGCATAACCTAGTCTAACTATAATATTTTATGACGATACATACGGTCGAGATTAATTGTAGTTAAAGAACAGAATTAATATGACAGCTGTTTCCAAATATTTTACTTATAATGATTTTATTGCGCTTTTTTGTACTATTTTCTTAAACATATTTGTTAGGAATTAATAGACTTTATACATTATAATGATGGTGTAGTTGACACATTTCTGAATAAGTTTTGAAACAATACCCATATAAGTGCGGCTACTCAAATGCCATCTTATTTATTATGATAACTTTTAAACATCGTAATAAAAATAATTTAATTTACTCTTTAAACCATAATCAATACTTTATTTGATTCTATGTAGAAATAACGTCATAACTTGCAATACAAAATCTATGTAGCTTCGGCGCATTGTAATAAAGAGTAGGTATCTTAGTTGAATTGACTATCAATCACCATATTATACCGATGTAGGTTGCGTATTGATTCGGAATAAATAGGTTATGTATTAAAATACTACAGTTTACCCCGCGGCTGCGCCGGGGGTGACTCTCTCCCGCGTGCCTCTTGTTTATAGAGCAAGCGGTTACATTGTATGAATTTTTTGTGTATTTTTAGTATGTTAGGAAGATAAACTTCATTTTATACCCCCAATTATACAACAGACAAAACTTGACAAAATAGACAACATGGACGAAATGGACCAAGAGTAACAAGTGGACCAAGTAGACCAAGTGGACGAAACAAAAATCACAAACCTATCCTAGTCTACGGGATATCCTTTAGATAAATCTATCCCATTATTCGGGATGAAAAAAGTACACCTTGGGCACTCTCAGTATTAAAATTACAGTCTTTCCGCAATAGGATAACAAATTCAGAGAAAAATATTTTTTATTTCAGAAACTATCCCATTTTTAGGGATAATAAATTATCCTATTTTCATCCTTGGCATCGAAGCTAAATATATATATACTGAGTTTCATCCAAATCGGTCCAGTAGTTTTTCCGTGAAAACGGAACAGACAGACAGAGTTACTTTCGCAATTGTAATATTAATAGGGATATCAACGCATGTGTAGGTCAAATGACTGCGGCGGGTCGCGTGCCGCCATGCCGGGTGCTGGTCATAGGTGGCGGCGTGGCGGGGCTCGCGGCCGCCGCCCAGGCGCGGTGCATGGGCGCCGCTGTGCGCGCCTTCGACACCCGACCAGCGGTGCGCGAACAGATTGAAAGTCTCGGCGCGCAATTCATCACTATGAACATGAAGGTGAGATGGACGAATGCTTAATATCATAGAAGAATATCAAGATTAACAATCGCCCAATAAAATTTCTCAGTGGGCGTCGCAATTCACTCTTCTTTTATGTTTTTATATATCACAATACCACTAGACGTTCAACACATATTATTTTTATTATTTTAAGCGTACGAGATAAGTAAAATTGACATTTCTTGCGATTGTCATTTCTTGTATTTTACTTCCTTGTTAATCAGAAAATTCGTGATTAATTTCATAGGTTCAGATTTACAGGCATTGTGTCTTTTGAATGGGTTCTACCTAGAAATTAATAAAATGGAATAAGCTCATTACATAAATGACATGGAAGCGTGCTTAAAGTCTATACCTACTGTAGTTTCGTGCCATATTTGTCAAATAGACAAAAGTTTCAATTTGTCTAAAATTCTAAATGATAAATAAGCAACAAAATATTATAATTTATGTGTGCAACATATAGCTCAATGTTCATGGTGGGGTGCGGAACATGTGAATGCTTTTATTTTGTGTTCAATTATAATTATTTGTACACGTTAAATAATATGGTTAGTTACCAAATAAAATTACTCTTTAGTTGCCTTTTGTATAGCATTAATTATTGAAATATTTTAGTCCGTGTCAGGCTTTAAGCCACACTAGCTGTAGAAGGCATGCCTGCATATATTACCTAATATTGTATGAAAAATTGCTTATAGCACAGCCAAGTGTTACTAAGCGCAGCTATATATTTCTATTTTGAGCGCTAAGTAAGTCTTCTGCGGAATTCAATATTGGATCCTTAAAAACCGGACGCGTTCTTGATCAGAAACAAGTTGGTAATAAAAAAAAAGCAATATTTATTTTCAGTCTCGTAAATTAAAATGTCTGTTGAAACACGTGTGCAAAGCAGGCTTTTAGCCGGCCGACCTTGGCAATGATCGACTACGAAACTTCTGAATATCTAAATGTAGTAGCGCCATAACATACGTACATGGAAACACTTGTTTCTAATTGTATTTCCGAATATTTTAATTCATCTTACAATATTGTATAAGCATTTAACCAATGCTATACTTTCTGTCATCAGTGTTATATGATATTTCTTCATGTGTTAAATACTATACTTCTGATCTGATAAAATTCGCAATAGCATATAATATCTATAATATTATAAAATTCTAAACATGTCGTGTCTATACATAAAAACTATTCAAAAAAATAACTGGAATACGCAAACGATGGAGATGCATTTTTTAAATTTCTTGTCTGTATGTTGGTTTTGTCTATTTGTTCGGGATTCGCGTAAAAACTACAGGGCCAATTTACGGAATAAGTGAAAAACACTTGGGCCTAAGTCCGGATAATATGGCGGGTGGGCAAGGAGATTCAAGCCAGCACAGTGGATTGTGTTGAGCGCAACTTCCGATCGATGAGCGGCAGCGTTATTGTGAAGAAACAACACGCCCAACAACAGTTATCCACGAAGTTTTTCTTTTAATCGCATCACGCACTTTCGGAAGACACTACTGGGCCAAATTTGCAGTAATTGTCTGGCCTTTTTGCATGTAATCAATAAAAATAATTCTTTCACTATTGCAAAACACTGAGGCCATAACTTTGCCAGCGGTAGGAACAACTCGCAATTTCTTAATACAGGATGGTCGTTTCCGAGACATCGAAATGGTGGATCCACGTTTCATTCATGGTGACAAGGCGATGGCAAAAATTCTTCAAATCACGCTAGACCGTTTCGAGATTACGCTTAGAAATTTCCAAACGTCGCTTCCTTACCTTTTTTGAACCCCAGTGAGTCAATTAAAATGGATTGAACGTCACCAACAGGTATCTTTAGAATCTCAGCTATATGTTTTATAGTTGTCCTTCTGTCTTCCAAAACCAGATTCTCAATCTTTTTTACATTTTCTTCCGTAACGGAGGTTAAAGGCCCAGAACGCGGGTCACCTTTACAGCTTAAACTACCTCCGGGCTTAAAGGCCTAGTTGCCAAGCCATAAATACTTAAAAAAATTAATTGAACTACCTCTTTTAAATTCAGTCGCACAGTACCCCATCGTAAAATAGGGTACAGCATCATCCAGTAATGTCTGTTGAATCTCCGAAAAAAATCCTTTCGTAGATATTTTTTGCAAGCTGCGTTATTTTATCACCGCACTATAATTTGTTCGCTTATATAATTGCCATAATTTTGCGTTTTTAGGAATGTTCGTTGCACAAAATCATTTATTACATGTGAACTAAGTAACGGTTAGTATTAATATTGTGTGATTAGTAATAACAGCCCATAAATGTCCCACAGCTGGGCTCGGGCCTCCGACTATAGGGGATTGTGTGATTGACACTACTTAATTTGAATATCGAACTTCTCTCAAAAAGGTTTTATATATATGCACTCCTAAGAACTTTTTGATTCACCTTATACAATTTTTTTATTATATTTAAATTTAAATAAAAAACAAGGTACCTATTCAAGTATGTCCAATTAACCATATTAAAAATAGTTAAGAAGATTGTTTTGTTGTTTAGATGGTAAATATAGAGAGGGCTTTGTATAAATCTTAAACTGAATTTTATGAACATAGTTACATAGTTTTTCTCTCTCGTAATTCTGTAACACATTGAATATTATAGGAGTAGCCGCACTTGCGGTAAAAAAATCACGCGAGAAAAAAATCTGTGACTTGATGCAAATTGTACGCGAAGCTGTGTGATTTATTTCCGCGCGAATATTTTGTACCATATGAAGTAAGTATGGCTATGTTCGCACTGTTGAATAAAATTCGCGCGTTTCGCTCAGTCGTGCAATGATTTTTTTGTAATTCTGTAATAGCCAAAAAACTTTTTGCTGTATTTTCGGAACTCTTGATATTTTATGAAGAAAAATCCTTAAAATAAATTACAATTTTAGTTCGGATGTCCATTTTACACGTGCGTCTCAGCCGAGAACTGAATTAAACTGACAAAAATAGTACGAAATTTTATTTGCAGTGCGTACTAGGTGTAATTCCGGTCGCGGAATTTAATACGCGAGAATAAAAATCTCGCGGTGAAAAATCGCTGTGCGGACAGGGCCATATAGTTAAAATATTAGTAGGAGTAGCGAAACAAGCGTGGCAAACGACACTATATTGTAATATGATCACAGGGTGTCTGTCTATCGTGTAATAAGAATCGAGAAACCATTGTTAAGCGTATTAACTATCCATTTACGTAATAAATTAGACTTTATTGACCACACAGTGTTAATTGCAGGGTCTCTTAGTGGTCGACACCCACATTACATATGCATATCACATTGGATTGTGTAACCGCAGAACTTTTATGGTATTTATCACATGTGGTTACTATGTTCTATGTGGCCTGATAATTGGATTTTTTTTCATTTCCCATATTCTGTAAGTACGCTTGAAGTTGCCTATTCACAGGGATGAAAACAGCACTTTGCATCACTGGAAAGCGATTCTCCCTGCTGTCAAAAAATTTTGAAAACTGTGTGAACCATAGATACATGCGACTCATGTCCCAATTTTTTTTTGGACACTGTTAAATTGCGGCATAAGTTGTAATAAAAATATTAAGGATTTTGTGAAATCATTTTATACTTATAAATTATATTTCACTAAATTATTATTTCATTTATATAAAGACCAAAATATTTACTATCAGTGACAAAACAAAATACTGGCTGGTAGAATGCCACAGCAAAAAAAATTACTTGACGTTGCATATATGACATACGTGATGACGTTTCATCAGATTTAGATATGGATTTAACGCCTGATTTTATTAGAGAAGTAGTTGTTTGTTTAACTAATCAGTTTTTGTCTACTTTCCTCACATTCGAAATGAAAAGCAGAGTGTTAACTTCGGGTGAAAGGCATATTAGGCACAAGAATTATTAGCGCTTTCCCTCGTGCGCTAAAAACATCTCGTGCCTAAATATGTCACTTTTACCTCTCATGTAAGAATATACTATTATTATACCTTTAAATAGTCAGAAATATGGTGTTGGTTAATATTGATTGTCTGCTTAGCTGTAATTACGTGCTTATAAAAATCCAGGTAATTATGCATTAACCCGGAATGGAAAAATAAGCATTATTATATATTACAATTCTATTAATATGGTTTGCTATGGTATAAAAACGATTTTAAAATCGTCGGAAAGCCGTCATTTAGATTAAAATCAAAGAAATAATCAAATTAATACGATTTTACACAGACTGCCTAATAAACTAATATTATTAATACAAAATAATAGCACAATTTACCAAAACGTTGTGATTTTGAGCACAAACACATAACTTAAAACCAATCAATATTTTACAACGTTAGTCAATGAAGCAGTTCATATATTTTGCTTAGAAAACTACAAAACATTTTCTTCCCAGTTCCCGTTAGAAACGCCATATTATTACTATAGTTATTAGTTCACCACAATGACAAGGCAAAGGAATCTAGTCCATACAGACAGGTCTGTTGTGTAAGTATTCTTGTAGCTCGATTCTTGTAGCTCGGCGCACATACTCAAAATATAGAAAGGTTGTGGCGTGACATAAAAGCAAATGTTCCACAATATGGTCCTCGAGAACAACATTTTACTGGTTATTTAGCTGAAGCTAGATTTCGCCAAACTTTTACTTCCGCTGGTAACAGATTTCACGAGTTCTGGAAGGCAGCTGGTATATTATATCCTCCCAGCAATTAGGTAAGTTTGAATATTAAGATATAATATCACATCAAATACAGTGAGTTGGGTTCGGTTAGCTTTAGACCGAAGCCCACGAGCTGAGCGAGCGGAGCGAGCGTGCCGCGGCAGCGGCCGGCGAGTGGCAGAACCGACTGTAACCATTTATTCATTGGTAACTATTTAAACAGGCTTTGGTCTAAAGCTAACCGAACCCAACTCACTGTTATGGTTATTGGTTGCGACCTTTGACTGCCCCTCATAACCTATACTTACTTAATTTTGCTAACATTGACATTCATTACATGTTGTTGGAAATGACATAAGTACAAACTACAAAAGTATAATAATTATCTTATTTACAATAATGTGAAAAATCTAATATTCCATATTTTCATATCATCCAGAAATCTTCCATTTTATTAAATAATTAAATTCTATAATTAAATATAAAATTTTTGCTGTATATATTTAATTCCTTAGCCTGGTGTGTAGCAAAATCTAAAAAAAAACGTTTACTTAATTTGCTAAATTATTTATTTAAATCAAACTTTAAAAAATATATTTGTGAGGCTGTATGGTCTAGGATCTTTGCCTGTTCTTCAAATAGTGAAGAACACAAAACTACTACTACACATGTTTTAATCAAATGTGGCTTTTTCGGTTGTCACAAGAACTCCGTTGAATGGCGTCAATTTCACCTGCAATGAACTGAAGCTATACGAACACTTCATATATCAGAATTGGCTGTATGGACTAGATTCCTTTGCCTGATTCATGGTTATTAGCAAATAAATAGTAGTTTGTGATTGATTGTGGCAAATAACAATGGCGTAATGTGATACAATACTTATAATTTTAAATTGGTTTTATCAGTTAATTATTACATATACTTATATTATAAATTTGCAATATAATCTTGAAATTAAATATGCTGTGCTTTTTTCATAATTAGGTAAGTTTTCACGCTAAAATTGAACATTATTTCTATCGCAAATATGACGCACATATTTAACGTAATTAATTCTATTGTTTATTAATTTTTTGCCTATATGATAACTTGCCGACGATTTTAATATCGTTTTTGTATCATAGCAAACCATATTAATTATCTTTGTAATATAAAATAATGCTTATTTTTCCATTCCGGGTTAATGCATAATTACCAAAATCCAGTCTGCTTCTTGCTTAAGTATGTAATATAATAGAATAAAAAGAATTGTACTGTCACCAAAAATTAGGTGCAAATGTCGCCTTAAAATTAACACGGTTTAGGTGTTAGTATCCAACATCTAAACTAGGCCAACCCTGTATCTTAGGTATTAGTTCTTGTTAAACATCCATATAACTTATAATTGTCTACAGAACGACAATTCTATTTTTAACAAAACGCGTGAAAAGATATTTTTTTAAAGTTTTTATATTATTTATATCGTTTTTAAATAGATATGAATTTGAGCATACTTTTAAGCCAAATTAAATTTGTTTTACTTTTGTATTATTTAACCGACAACATTTTATGTGGTTGTTGGTAGTTAGATTCAATAAGTAATAGTCTAGTCAACAAGTTCAAAAACGTGATAAATAGAGATAAAGGTCCTAAAAATATGAGCGATAGCTCATTCGATTCGGAATCACCTCTAGAAAAATGTTTTTGAAGGATTTTGGTGCAGGTAAAAAATTGCATTTGTTATTAACAAAATAAGATGAAAAAAAATGATATTTAGTTTTTCGTTAATAACTCAAAAAATATTAACATTTAAGCAATTTTGAAAAAAGTTCGTTAAAGAGGAGGAAATATCCGATAAAAAAGTCTTCGACTCCCGAAACTGTAAGATCAATATTTATAATTTTCCCAGAGGGATGAAAATACGGCCGAAAACGGGTACTCTGGCTTACGCAAGCCACACCCACATCGGCCCTTTAATGAATAAATATTATTTAAACATACTAAATATGAAAATAAAAATATGAAAAAATTCAGGCACTAACTGAATAGATGAATGAACAATAATCCGCTTGAAAAATTTTTTTATAACAATTTTTCATTTAGTTATTCAATAGTTAATTAATATCTTTTTTTGCTTGAACATAAACATTGCAAGTGTGATAATTGTTAAACTGTAATTTTTTTTCCTTTCTTGGAGCAATTCTTGAAAGGCTTTAGAATAGAACCCCGTTGGAAAAAATAAAAACTTCGTTTAAAAAAACTGACTTCAAAAACTAAAACACTACAAAACTAAAATGTATAAAATAACTTATTTCTAAAGCTATTATTATTAATATATATTATCTAAAACATCTTAAAGTCGGTGCTTAGTAATTTTCAAAATATAGTAATTTTTATGTTTTACTTTGCACCGACTTCAAGATGTTTTAGATAATATATATTAATAATAATAGCTTTAGAAATAAGTTATTTTATACATTTTAGTTTTGTAGTGTTTTAGTTTTTGAAGTCGGTTTTTTTAAACGAAGTTTTTATTTTTTATTTGTTACTTTTTAGTGTCTAGCTATGTATGGGTGGACCTACGAATGGTGCCGCGCTTCTTAAAACATATAGGTCCCAAGAACCGGGAACAAAAAATGATCGTAAAATGAAAACTACTGGGCCAAACTATGTCAAATTTTTAGGGGACCACATGGCAGCTATTACGCGTCGAACAAAAAAGAATCACGTAAATCGAATCATAAATCTCAGAGTAATCGGTGTACATATGGAACGGAGTGAAAATTATTTCCATGAAAAATGTTCATAAAATGAAAACTACTGGGCCAAACTATGTAAAATTTTTAGGGGACCAATTGGAAGCTATTCCGCGTCGAACAAAAAAAAATACGTAAATCGGATCATAAATCACGGAGTAATCGGCGAACATACATAAAAAAAGCAAAAAAAAAAGATCCCGACGAATTGAGGAACCTCCTCCTTTTTTCGAAGTCGGTTAAAAATTAGAAAATATTTATTATTCATTTTTTTATTAATAATTTTCGTTGCTACAAAATTAAAAGTTTAAAACAACGAAAATTATTAATAAAAAAATGAAAAATAAACATTTCCTAATTTTTCCAACGGGGTTCTATTCTAAAGCCTTTCAAGAATTGCTCCAAGAAAGGAAAAAAATCTTAAATTTATAGTTTAACCATTATCACACTTGCAATGTTTATGTTCAAGCAAACCAAAAATATTTTGTAACAACGAAAATTATTAATAAAAAATGAATAATAAATATTTTCTAATTTTTCTAACGGGGTTCTATTCTAAAGCCTTTCAAGAATTGCTCCAAGAAAGGAAAAAAATCTTAAATTTATAGTTTAACAATTATCACACTTGCAATGTTCATGTTCAAGCAAAAATTTTTTATTAAGTAACTATTAAATAACTTAATGAAAAATTGTTATAAAAACATTTTTCAAGCAGATTATATTGTTCATTCATCTATTCAGTTAGTGCCTGAATTTTTTAAATTTTTTATTTTCATATTAAGTATGTTTAAATAATATTTATTCATTAAAGTGCCGATGTGGGTGTGCCTTGCGTAAGCCAGAGTACCCGTTTTCGGCCGTATTTTCATCCCTCTGGGAAAATTATAAATATTGATCTTACAGTTTCGGGAGTCGAGACTTTTTTATCGGAAATTTCCTCCTCTTTAACGAACTTTTTTTTAAATTGCTTAAATGTTAATATTTTTTGAGTTATTAACGAAAAACTAAATATCATTTTTTTTTTCATCTTATTTTGTTAATAACAATTGCAATTTTTTACCTGCCCCAAAATCCTTCAAAAACATTTTTCTAGAGGTGATTCCGAATCGAATGAGCTATCGCTCATATTTTTAGGACCTTTATCTCTATTTATCACGTTTTTGAACTTGTTGACCAGTGTATAACAGCTTATAAAGAGAATGTTACATGTGAAAATCACCCAGTAAAATCATGGTATGGCATTAAAACATTAATATTAAGAGAAACTTGAATTTCTATATTTGATCGATTGGACATAATAAACGCATACTGTATTAAATAAAACTTCAAAAACCTAGAGAATAGAATAAATATTAAAAAAAAACCAAAAACCCCACTGCAAAAAGATAGGTTATAAAAGTAATGCACTAAAAAGACCGGAACAAGAACGGAACCCATTAATTTTCTTTCGGTTTATAATTTGCAATTGGGTTCCGCCTGCTACTAACTTCATACGGGTATTTAACTCAGGTTCAGGCATTCAGCTTTTCTATTCTCAATCTTGTTCCGTTCTTTTTAGTGCATTATTTTTACATTGTCTTTTTGCAGTCGGCCTTTGATTTTGTTTAATTATTTTATTTTAAACTTTTGGTGTCCCGGCACACTCTTGTTTGTTTCGTTTTAAATATGATTGAGCTACGGATATTTATAACTATTCTAAATTTCCATAGGATAAGGTCTGACACAAACATGGCCCTTTTTTACACTATCTTAAACTTTTTAAACCAAATGTAAACATTTAACATATATATTTTTGTAATTCCCTTTTAATTTCCTTTATTATGATTCCCCTTTCGATAGTTTTGATTAAGTTTTTTTTAACATATTATTACTATTTCGCGCAAAAATCGTGTTTTTTTTCTACACCTATCTAGGGACACTTAGGTTTTTATTACCTTAACTGTCAAAATCCATCAAGCCGTATGGATGATACGAAGTAATAAAAATATTTACAAATATACAAGATACGCGCGAAAACATAACCCTTCCTTGGCGGTCGGGTAAAAATGACCTACGAGTCTACGACATTATTAGTCTTGTAAGAGTTAGGAGCTTTGTGGTTTTAAATTTTTTATTGGGCGGTTGTCTTTCCTAGAATATTTCTTCTATAACAATATATTTCTATAGCTAAACATAACGAGGCTATCTATATCGAAATAACGACCAAGGTTAACGCGCAAAGAAGTCTGCAATCTGCTAACAAATGATCGGCAATGTGTTAAAAGTATTGTTGTTTGCTTTCAGAGGTGGCCCGTACCCTAATCTTACGAGGTTGGGGTGCAGCGTCCACTTCTCTTGGCTGCTATCGCCAATGGTAAATGTTCAGATAAAAACACTTGTATTAGACAATATAGTTAAGAATACATTGTCACGTAATATGCTCTGTTTATTTGTATTTGCTGTTCCACATTGTGCTAAATAATTTATATAATGCTCCATGTTTGATATACTGATTACATAGTTTATTTATTTCATTTTAGCATACTTATAATTTATATACATATGTGAATGTATGTATTTAATCTTTAAATTTTGTTATATTTATGATGTACTTGTTTTTGCTGTAGTAAATATTTACGTAGAACATGATTTACTTAGAGATAAAAATTAAAGTATGTTTCAAACTATCCTCAAATATAATTCACAAGGTCGATGCGCACTGTACATATAAACTTGTAGCGTTGGCAGAATTATAAATATTTTCATATGAATTTACATAATTCAATTTCATCGAGCATGATAACGTATTGTTAGCTAACTGGTTTTCGTCATTACTGATATTCCGAAATGTTCACTGTTACACAAGCTATATATTTTCAGTATCATAATATTTTTGTTTTTAAGCATAAACACAACTCCCGTTTCTCATTAGAGTTAAAACAATTTTAGCATGAGCGTGCGCACGACTATCCCTGGGAAATGTATTTAAAAATATATTTATGATTAGAAATGTAGAAACACCTCCGCTTGCCCTTGCTTCCACTAATTAATTAGAGTGATAAATTAGGTTTTTAGTGAATTTCGTAATTACATCTAAAGTTTATTGGTCTGTCTATAAATGATACTGATTGTTGCTATAGGAGGAGGGTGCGGGTGAAGGGGGTTATGCAAAGGAGATGAGTCAAGAATTCTTGGATGCTGAGAGGGCACTGCTTGGAAAGGAGGCCAAGACATCCGATGTTGTGATTAGTACAGCTCTTATACCCGGAAAACCAGCGCCGGTGCTCATATTGGAGGTAAGACTCGATACGCAAAGAGACCACGTCTTACATCTAGTTCCTTACTTCAATTGATAATATGAGAATGGCACACATAGTTTGATTAATATTCCACTGAAGAACCTCAATTGCGAGTAAATAAGTAGGTTAATTGAACTCTTTTCTACAATTGTAAAGTATTTATGTTATACAAATAAGATAGTAGAATAAATAATTGACGTGTAACATTATTATCAATAAATGAGTTTTGAGGTCACTGGAATATGTCAAAGTTATAAAATTAACATTTGAAAGTAAAAATTGGTCCAAATTAAAAAGGATTATCGAATACATAACGCCTTGCTGGCCGGCGCGACGATTTGGTTGACGACATCAGAATATGATCTCCATACTGTTTGGAGTTCGTACAATTTTGCATGTGCATGTTTGCACCAACAATAACTAACTAATCCATCACGAAAATTGCATAAACCATGTACTCATTGCATATTTAAACATTTTCGCTGAAGTCTGTAAATGTTTATCTTTTTAATAGAAAACTACAAATATTTAAAATTTACTGAAGACGTCAGTGAAGACAAACGTTATTCAGAATTTACTATATTATTTCATACACATAATATGCCGTATTATTGATACTAGTGGACGCCCGTGGTCGAAATTCGACCATAATAATGTCAAAGACTATACTTCTATAATCACAGATTTCGCCAAAGTTGCACTGTTAATTTGACTTGAACAATAACCAAAAGAGTGCGTAATATATGCGTGTGAGTGTATCAAATACATGGTAGTGTGTATAGTGTTTTTTTAATTGATTTAATGTATTGTTCATGAATAATTTTAAAAAATATTAGAATTCGTCGCTTCTTCTCTATATAAACTAAGTGTGCGAAATTTTATACTCGTCCGTCCGCATAATTTTCGTAAAAAGGGGTACAAAGTTCTTGTTTCACGTATTAATATACCTATAGATATAAATATGTCATATTATAAAAACATTCAAAAATCGGAGCTTTAACAGTATTTAAACACATTTATTTGTTATATTATATAGGATTGAGTTAGTGCGATAACGGATTAAAATGTTTTTTCCTGACGTAGATAAGCTCTAACTAGACGTTAGTTACTTTAAGCATAATTATTTAACTTAGTTATGTATTAGATTTTATCTATACTATAATATATCTGTAAATAAATGCAGATAAATAAATGCCAGGTGGTAGGGCATTTGCCCGACTGGATGGCTACCACCCCTGGTCTAAAGTACGTCGCTATAACAACCTTGAGTTGTGTTCCGGCATTAATGACCAGGTTCCAGTCTCCCTTAAGAGAGCAGCAGCGCATTTGTAGCACCTTTGGTGTTGCCAAATGTCCATAGGCGATGGTAACCGCATTCCATCAAATGGGCCGTCTGCCTGTCTGCTGAGCTCCTGCAATAAAAAAAAATAAAAAAAAATGGCTCAAGTTTGTACATTGCGTTTAAAAACGTGAAAAAATCAGGGGGATAATTCGGACCAGGAGGTTCCATCAATGCAACTTTTAGAATTTTAGTCTGTCTGTCTGTCTATTAGAGCATCACGTAAAAATTACTGAACGTATTTACATTAAATTCGAAAGGGAGCTAACTTACATCAAGGGGTGTAATTTACGATACTTTTTATCTTGATAAATGACGTCGTTTCCGCGGGATAGATGAAAATAACGAAAAAGATGACGCTGCGATCGCATCCATTTTGAAAACTACTGAACGTAATTGAATGATTCTCGACACAGAGCTGGCTTATATCCTGAATCAACATTTAGGACACTTTTAAACCCGATAATTTATGTTGTTTACTTGGAATAGACGGATTATCAATATAGATGTCGCTACAATCGCGTTTTTTTAATGCACAACTAATACGTATGTAATCATAGACAACACATCATTCATCGTTACTTAAAATCAGGTTGGCTTCTAGTCTCTACTATGATTTGTAAGGCAGTTGAGTACACTATATGAATTTAGTTTCTTTGTTACAGTTTAACAGTAACATAAGTTTTTATGTAAGTAACATAGAGCTACTAACCCGGGTTTATCACACGACGTAGCCACGAAGAAAACGCTAGTCTTTATTTTAAACTACTGGTACCAGACTTCATGCGACAGGACTATATTCAAATATTCCACTCGTAATTGATTCATAGTTCAAGATAAAAACTTACCCATAACCTAATTCGAAACATAGGCTATCTGTATCAAATTTTATTGGAATTTGCACTAATTTCTTCTTGCAGCGCGAATAGATAGGCAGAAAGATCCAGAAGTTGTATTATTCTGTACCTTTATTTTAATTTTAGAGAGCAAAATGTAATTCTATACTAACAATTTCCTATTACGTCATTAATAAACCCATGTCCCACTTGCAAAGTTCATGTAATTACTCTTTAAACGGCGCCAACGGTAGCCTATTGCTGGCAATTATGTGGACACACAATGTTCTATTCGAAACGAGAACTATTTATTATGTACTGTAAATAATAATGCGTTTGCAATTTATTAGTTTTTAACCGACTTCGAAAAAGGAGGAGGTTCTCAATTCGTCGGAATCTTTGTTTTTTTTTTATGTATGTTCGCCGATTACTCCGTGATTTATGATCCGATGTACGTGATTATTTTTTTGTTCGACGCGGAATAGCTTCTAATTGGTCCCCTAAAAATTTTACATAGTTTGGCCCAGTAGTTTTCATTTTATGAAAATTTTTCATGAAAATAATTTTCACTCCGTTCCATATGTACACCGATTACTCCGTGATTTATGATCCGATTTACGTTTTTTTTTTGTTCGACGCGGAATAGCTTCCAATTGGTCCCCTAAAAACTTTACATAGTTTGGCTCCGTAGTTTTCATTTTATGAACATTTTTTATGAAAAAAAAAATCCTTTTCGTTTCATATGTACACCGATTACTCTGAGATTTATTATTCGATTTACGTGATTCTTTTTTTGTTCGACGCGGAATAGCTGCCATGTGGTCCCCTAAAAATTTGACATAGTTTGGCCCAGTAGTCTTCATTTTACGAACATATTTTTGTTCCCGGTTCTTGGGACCTATATTTTTTAAGAAGCGCGGCACCATTCGTAGGTCCACCCATACATAGCTAGACACTAAAAAGTAACAAATAAAAAATAAAAACTTCGTTTAAAAAAACCGACTTCAAAAACTAAAACACTACAAAACTAAAATGTATAAAATAACTTATTTCTAAAGCTATTATTATTAATATATATTATCTAAAACATCTTGAAGTCGGTGCAAAGCAAAACATAAAAATTACTATATTTTGAAAATTACTAAGCACCGACTTTAAGATGTTTTAGATAATATATATTAATAATAATAGCTTTAGAAATAAGTTATTTTATACATTTTAGTTTTTGAAGTCGGTTTTTTTAAACGAAGTTTTAGTCTGAAGTGTTTTCGTTTCTTATTTAGTAGGCATATTACACATGTTTCTTTTGTGACGCTTATTAACCTTTGAAATAGTTATGAGCTGGGCTGTACAGTATTATTTTAGAGAGATTGTGTATTTTATTATTCCTATTTATTATTTATTAATGACTAATCTAGAGTCTCTCCGTTATCTTCGGCGCCGTATAATCCAGTTTTCAAAATTAGTTTATTTTCAAGACTATAAGCAAATATGTAGTATTATAATAAATAGACTGTGCTCGGTCTGAACTTTAATGTATATATAAGTTCTATTATTCCTTGTTATCGATTAGGACCCATGATATTTTATAACAATCGCCATTCCAAATAGTTTTAGATTCTTTAGTTTCATTTTTTTTTGAAAATTCGCCAACGATTAATTGTTTGTCCGATAAATTCAATAATTTAATATCGCAGTACTCAATACAAATCGTCATTCAGATTTTCTGTCAATTGCATTAATTTTCACAAAAATTTTCTTTGAGATGTACGAAGATTCTATAAGGTCTCAAGACTACTGAAAACATCACGAAATTTCTTTAGTCTAATGGATCGAGTAATAAGTGTCAGTACAATGTGACGTCTCATCTTATATCATATAGATATCATATCATCTACTTCTCTTTGTACATTATAAACAGTACAATCAATAATATATATGTTATAGCTATCTATTTATAAGCAGATAGTCATATGGTTCGCCATGTCTGTCATTACTCATTGAAAAGAGTTACTATCGCCAATTTAATACGTAGAAGGCGATAATATTGACTTACGTACACATATTTCATATCATACTTGCTCCCCTTCACATGTTTGACTTCTTTGAGCAGTTGTTCTTTAGAATAGAAAGATAATTTATATACGTGCGTTGACCCCGCAAGCCCTCGCGACACTGAGCACCAGCAGGTTTACTTCAGAGTTATCAAATCACTTTCACTACGTTTAATTATACGCAAATTGTTATGTTATTGTGATATATAGGATTTGACTAGGCATAACAATAAAATAATAATAATATATATATATATATATATATATATATATACATACATACATACATACATTACTTCACGCCAGGTCCCTTGCGGGGTAGGCACGAACAACAGAGCGCCATTTAGGCTTATTCTTACACACCTCAATTGCTTCTTTATATATATATATATATATATAAATTTACAGTTATTGTTTCGACGAGGTTATCAATAAATTATTATTTATAAGATTGTTATTAATACATTATCTAAATTCTGCGTTAGATGCTTTATGATGTCTGAATTTATTCTCTCTGCTTTAAGTTTTCCAATCATTTGAGGTAGGCACATTGTCTTTTTCTTCCATACTCTTCTAATCTGACGCACTTCTTCCGTCACACCACAAAACATCATAATCTTTACACAGTCCACCCATTTCTCTTTTAATGTACTTTTACACTTATATCAAATAATCTTCCAGTTTTTAAAAGCATTTATTTAATTTGCAATATTTCTTAATAGTATAGTTCGTTACGGTCACATTTTTATAGCTGCTCCTTTACACATACGACTTTGCAATTTTGCATGCTTGTTCTGTCCCGATCATAATACACGAAAATACAAACGAAAACTTACATATCTAACGTGCATATAGGCACTTCCTACATTACGGCCAGTTCCTATATCTTACAGACAGTTCGTTTGCCTTACTATCGGTTAAAATTTAACATAGGCTTCATACAAGTGATGTCAAAATTCAACCGATGGCGTAAGGCAAGTGAATGAATAGTTAGATACAGAAACCGGCCATTAGTCGAATTATTCACAATCCCAAAATACATAATCAAATGGTGTTACTTTATACGAGCTAAAATTGTCAATAACGTTACCCTTCTTACATTCATAAGGATGCAGTACGTGAAATGGCACCAGGCAGTGTGATAGTGGACTTGGCCGCCGAAATGGGTGGCAATGTGCAGACGACGAGGAAGGGCGAGATCGCCAAAGTGCACGGGGTCACGCACATCGGCCTCACAGATCTGCCTAGCCGGATGCCCGCGCACGCTTCTACTCTGTACGCCAACAATATCTCTGGATTCCTGTTAAGTTTAGGTAAGATTCACTATGACGCAGTAAGTATACGTATATACTTGCTGTACAGATGCAACTTTACTACTTCACTTTCATTTCCTTGCTACATTTTTGACTGTATGTAACAAGTTCTCTAAAACATTTGTTCCGCATACAATAACGACTTAAAGGGAACTTCTTGTCGAGGCTTTCACTCTACGCGTCGATAATGGAATAATTTAAGATTGTCGTCATAAAATTTCTTCTGGCCCGGCAACGTCCGGGTGCAACTTCATCAGGACATCTGTCTACCTTTTGGCATGCTTTTGGAAATTTAAAAAGATGATCAAAAAAATCATTTCGCATGAGGGGAGATATTCCTCTGAAATATACCACTTAACAAGATTAAAGTTTAAAAAATGTTAACAGGTACCAACGACCATTTCCACATCAACTTGGAGGATGAGGTGACCCGAGGCGCGATAGTTTTGAAGGCGGGTGAACTATTATGGCCACCACCCCCTCCGCCCAGCATGGCGTCAGTACAGGCCTCCAATGTGTCCAAACCGACAGCCGCTGTCAAAGTAGAGCCTCCCAATCCGTTCAACGAAACATTGAAGGATGCCTTCCTGTATTCCACAGGTGTGTAATTATTCGTTTGTATCTCATCCATATATGTAGTTTTTTTTTAATTTTTTTGTCGAACTACTTTTATAAGAAAAATGTCAGCCAAGTGAGTACCGATATAATATGCACACTGTAGGATTTGAGGATGACGTCTAATGTCCACCTTTTGACCATTAACTAAGCAACATAAAATATCTATAATGTTAATTAAAATAACTACACAATGTATATTGTTCGAACCAATTTGTTGAAAATATATTTGAGTCCTTGAATTGCTGTAGATTCCCTCCCTAATTCAATTGGAGAAACCTGGTGCAAGATTGTTGTGTGAAAGATGGTATGATGATTTGTGTTGTGTGTCTGAAGCCATATGTGAAGTGAAGAATAGAGGAGTATGGAAGGAAAAGACATATTGCGACGGCCCCAAATAACTGGGAGAAGGTGAAAGAAAAGAGGGAGTTCAGTTAGAGAAAATCCTAATTTTCTTCAGCTTTGTCTGTGTATAATTGAGCATAAAAAGTGCGCATGCTCATTGCTCACACACTCACGCATGATTATAAAACGTAGCTTATTCGTATTAAATTACAAATTTTATTTAAAAATAGTAGTGATAATAATATTTCTAATAACCTAAATAAGTAAAATATTTTTAATCTCCAGCAAAATGTAAATTAAATTATACCGGTATGAAAAATAATTATCCAATGGTTTTTTTCATTTCAGGAATGGCCACTGTAATGGGTTTGGCGATCGCATCACCAAACCCTGCATTTACGACAATGACAACCACATTCGCTTTGGCAGGTAATAATATATAGTTTAAATAAGTATATCGACTGTTAACTATCACAACCTTCTATCTGACAGATTTTTGAACCAACTGCTTGTTTTTACTATTGATTCTGAATTATCTCTTCACATGAAAATTCCACTTCTCACAATAGAAAGGTTTACTATATAGATTTTTGTTATTTAAAGTAGTTTAAACCAATAGCGCTATGTTTTTGTATGTTCATATTTGCACTCGGATCATAGACAAAACGTATTGTTATTATGAACGAATTTTAGTAGATTAACTTAGAAAGGCTTCGATAGTTAACCGTGTTTTTTAAATTAAATTAATTTACACTTGTTTTTATTGTTAGGTGTGGTCGGCTACCACACTGTATGGGGCGTGGTCCCCGCGCTGCACTCGCCGCTCATGTCCGTCACGAACGCCGTCTCCGGCATCACTGCCGTGGGCGGATTGCTACTCATGGGCGGTGGCTATGTACCTGAGACACCAGTGCAGGTACCCTACTGACTTGGCAAAATCTTTCTTTCTATATGGAAATAGAGTAATACAGCCTCTATGGTTGAGCGAGCTATTATCCCCGCAAATTGCTATTGCGCCTGGCCGCTATTTTGGTGACGTAACCGTAGCTGTACACTCAGTAATGTTAGTATCACTGGCCGGCTAGTACGCGTACATATCGAGTTCCTGATGATGTCACGTGAATGTTAATTTGACAAGGTTCCAGCGCATTAGCGAATTTGCGGGGATAATAAGCCTTTGCCGGCCTACCTCATTGCAACACAGACGTTCCGGGTTCGATTCCTGGCATGGTAAATTTCGGAAACGAATTTTCTCACTTATTAACCTATGGTCTGGGTGTCTGCGATTGGCCTCATAGTAGTCCGTTGTATATTACCCATAACACATGCGCAACTTGTATAATTTAGGGATATAAATATGTGTGTTTGTCTGCGAATTGTGAAAAAAAAATAGCTACATAAATCTATTGAGAATTTTTTTAACCTTATGAAAATTATTTTCCTTCTTGATATTGTCTTGACACTTACGATTGTCAGTTTTTATAAGATTTTGTTGATGCCATTATACATTAAAATACGAAAAAACCTTCAAATGTGTCTACGTGCCACGAATGTCACTTCTATTATTTGTGTCGTTAACTACGATTTAGTTTTGCTCGATTTTTAATCTTTTATACTACTTAAAGTTATACGTTACTTACTTGCCGAACAACAAAATCGTTGTTTGATGTAATCCTGAGCCAAAACTATTTAAATTTATTTAAGATTACTAGAGGTTTAAAGGCGAAATTATTCAAATTAGTTTCTTTTTAGACAATGCCCATTCTGTAGTTACAATTTTAATGAACTAACTAACAACTAGTTAGGTATGAAGGAAGAATAATATTAGAATTGAACATTAATTGCTATTTGTTTAGTGGTTGGCGAGCACAGCAGCTTTGATCTCTTTCGTCAACGTTTTTGGCGGTTTTCTCGTAACTCAACGTATGCTTGATATGTTCAAGAGGTGAGTAAATTTTTATCTCTAAATTTTATTTTATTTTTTGTCCAAATGTATACTTAACAAATATATTGTGATATTTTAAAGGCCTGGCGACCCACCAGAATATGGCTATCTGTATGCCATTCCTGCAGCTGCTCTTTTGGGTGGATATATCACAACTGCAATGCAGGTGTGTATGGATTGCAACATAATTATATTTTTATATATTGATACATTCCTGTGCTAGTCAATTTCTTTAATAATAAGAACAGTCTTAATAGTAACGATTTGGTACTATCAACACTATTCTTATTATTATTAAATGTTTTTGTTCGGGCCTGTGTTCAAATATAATTCAACTTTTTGTTTATCTCTGGTAACCAACCACACATAATTTCAAGATGGCTTTTTATGTTCAGCTTTTAATTTCACTGAATATTTATGTCAACAGGGTTATCCTGAAGTTCACCAGATGGCATACTTAGCCTCATCCCTTTGCTGCGTGGGCGCACTTGCTGGACTAAGTTCCCAATCGACTGCGCGGAAAGGAAACTATCTCGGAATGGTAAGTTTAAGAAATTCAAATAATATTTGGTTTATAGGTCTTTGTTTGTAAGCCATAAAATGCTTATAAAAAATAATAAAACTTTTTCTTTTTCTATGCATCGATAAATATATGACTCCACTAAATGTAGTATTACAGTAAATTCTCTTTTTTTTTGGTCTACTAATGATTTATTATAACCTATTTTTTATATTGCAACCAATGATTAGAAAGGCGTACATAATCATCGTTATAGTGGATGCAGCTAATAGACTCGGCCCAAGACCCGCTCATTGTAATCTTGATGGCAATAGAATTAATCTTATGACCATTGTAAAGGCAGTGAGACAGAAATGAACTTTGCAACAAAATTACTCCATCCTTGTAATATACACTTTAATAAATTTAGTATCAACTTTAATATTTTTTATTCATTTATTTTTAGAAGATTGTTTTATTACTTTGTATTGTTTTAACACAAATTTTGATGCAGTAGCTTTGTTGCGGTTTGATAATGCTAAAACGTTTGTTCATCAAATTTGAAGGTGACATTTGATGCGACTGTTTTATATTATACATGATTTAAACAACGAGGCAACTTGGGTTTGTAAGCTCTCCACATCCACCTTGATGAAACTTTAGTAATATGAGGTTGCAATAACAGGAATTAGCTTTTTATATTTCTTTTGATTACTTTATTTGATTAGTCAAAAATGGTTTTGTACGTAGATTGGAGTAGCGGGTGGTATTGCGGCAACACTTGGCGCGTTGACGCCTAGCACTGAAGTGTTGGCCCAAATGTTGGCTGTAGCGGGTATTGGTGGGCTTCTTGGTGGAACTATTGCAAAGAAGATAGAGATTACAGATCTGCCCCAACTTGTTGCTGGGTTTCACAGGTGAGGTCGTTAAAGATTTGCGGTTATTATTATTTTTTACAATTATGTGTATTTGTTGAGAAATGTTACAGGGCCTTGTTCAGATTTTTGCTCATTATAGCACTTTAGGGAGTCTTGTCTGTTTTTCAATCGTGCTCGTACGTAAGACGGAGATTAATGATGTGTCGCAATATAATTGTGTTTAGTAAAATGAGGTTTTTGTTAAGTATTTATTTATCAAAGGGTCATTTAAATTGCCTTTATCATCTATCTTATAATAGGAGCTTTATTAAAAATCAATCGCCATTATTCATAAAATCTCTTTTAATTAACATTTCTATACACATTATGTACCTATTATACCATATTACGAAAATGTTATTAAAATTATTTCTTGTCTATCTTCACAGTTTGGTGGGTATGGCGGCAGTGTTGACATGTGTCGCCACCTACATGCACGATTTCCCCGCGATGGCGCTCGACCCCACCGCTGCTACACTCAAGACGTCACTTTTCCTTGGAACCTACATTGGAGGCATTACTTTCACGTAAGTTTTGAAAATACCAATAGATAGAATTCTCTCGTACTTACATATTTTTGCGAAAAAATAGCATAGAACAAGGCCTTATTTTTAAGTAATATATATATGTACAAAGCCTTATTTAGAATACTAAAATTATGAGGGTGTTCTCAGTGAATTTATAACGTGATATAGTTGTTTTGAATTGAAGAATGCGAGTGGGCTTTAGATTGCGATTGAGAGCGCGTCTGGCGGAAGCATCAGTTGCTAGCGTGCCATTCAATCATACTCTCTTTACCATCGTACACAGAGTAGGTACTACAAGTATAACCCTCTCGCCTTTATAAATTACAAGAACTTTAAAACATAACTTCTGTAAAATCTAATATTTCTATATAGATTTCCATAGCCTAACAAGGGGGGGGGAAATGGTCAAAACCGGGAGCACAACAAAATCGGGTCTGATGGTTATGCCGAAGACAAGACGCGTCTCACCTCATATAGTGCACTTTTGCCGGAGAAGTGTGCAGCGATGATTCTTGACGCCGACGCCATAATGATGGCACCTTGTCGTTTGTTCTGTGCGAATGTGACACAGATGTCTTCCGAAGCAACGATATCGTAACCCTAAATAAATAGGGTTGTTGTTGCAGCGGTTCGTTGGTGGCGTACGGCAAGTTGCAGGGCGTGCTCTCGTCGGCGCCGCTGCTGCTGCCGGGGCGGCACGCGATCAACGCGGGCCTGCTGGCCGGCTCGCTGGGCTGCGGCGGCGCGCTGCTCGCTTGGCCGGACGCGCCCGGACTCCCGTTGCTCTCCGCCGCCGCGGTGCTCAGCGGCATACAGGGCCTCACGCTCACCGCCGCCATCGGAGGTATCTACACCCCATTCAGATCTTTGTTTTCTAATGGAGTTTTTGTATTTTCTAAAATGTGTAAAATTACTCTAAAATGAACAATAGTTGTAGGTTATTGATAGTTTTTGTGTAGTAATTATGTATTTTTGTAAGAAATGTAAACTGGGTACCCAAATGTGGCCTTGGAGTTTTCACAAGAACTCCGTTGAATGGCGTCGATTGAAGCCTACAATACAACTGCGCCTAGGCCTAGTTGCCAAGCCATAAACATAAAAAAAATCTAATATCTTTCTTAGCTTTCTGTATTATAAAATTCTAAACATGCCGCATCTCTGTAGATGCTAAGTAGTCTTTAAGTTAATAAAAAATAACAAATGGAATGAACTATATAAACGTTGGAATGAAGAACACGATGCAATTTTTTTTGATTTCTTGTCTGTTTGTCTCCTTGTTCACGATTTACGTAAAAACTACTGGGCCGATTTCAATGCGGTTTTCCTTGATCCACAGCAAATTTTTAGGCTTAAAATCTGCGCTTCTTTTTATCCTGGGAATCTCGCGGGAAATTATTCCAGGAGCGATTTGTAGTGGTCCGAGTGCATAAAAATTGGCTTAGTCGGACAGTTTTCACTAAAACGATAGCTTCCATTTTATTTATTTTAAATGCTGCGGTTCTTTGTGTCCGGACGAATCGACAATGAAATTTACCAGTCAAGTGTGGACAAAGTCTCGGGGGCATATCTTAATCTTGTATATTTATATGGTGTTGCTAACAAAATAGAACTTCAAATGAACGGTCAGTTATCTGTTACCATTTAGAAATAAAATTACATCTGGCTCTATTATTTTACTTCTATTTTACCACAAATTTTTAAATAGGATTCGAGACTGAAGTATATAAAAATCGTGAATTTATCATTCGATAAGGTGCGGACATGCCAGTGGTGATCACAGTGCTAAACAGCTACTCCGGTTGGGCGCTGTGCGCCGAAGGCTTCATGCTGAACAACTCGTTGATGACCATCGTGGGGGCTCTCATTGGCAGTTCTGGTGCGATCCTCTCATACATCATGTGCAAGGTGAGTTGGGAACCAGCTGGCAACGACTAAATTAAACAAACTGGTGGACTTGAATCCGGTGGTCCATTTTTTCATCCATTATTTTTCAAACCAATGATGAAGTGCGTTGAGCAAGAATGAATATGCTTCCATGCTAAAGGTCTTTGACAAAATTTTGTGAATAAAAGTAAATAATATGTGAAGTGTGAATATGAATGAACCTTTAATTTTTTGTTTATTAAACAGTATTGAAAGTCTTTTGTTAGTTATAATTTTCGATCCGTTACACAAGCAAAAAGTTGTACCCCAAATAATTGAGAGAAAGTGAAAGAAAAAAGGGAGAGAGTAAGAAATGTAAAAGACATGCATAATAGATTATTTTTCTATGCGTTTTTTTAATATTTAAGGCTATGAATCGGTCGCTGCCCAACGTGATCCTTGGTGGCTACGGTGTAACCAGCAGCGGGTCTGCCAGACCGGCGGGCGCCACTCACACCGAGATGAACGTCGATTCGGTAGCTGACCTCATTCATCGCGCATCGAACATTATCATCACACCTGGTAATTTCTTCAAAACTATTTCCCTCCACGCGTAGGAAGACTAACTAATCGTGTTTTATGTTTGTAATTGCTCATACATTATCTAAGGGTTTAGATGAAGTTTGCTAAATATTTTTTTGTTAAAATTCTGAGATATATTCACAACAAAAAGATAATAAGAACTGAAAACAGTAAATATCTACAAGCAAACTGACTACATCTAGCATACAAAGTAGAACAAACTATCGAGGCAACATATCAACATACCGGGGCTGTCGTTTCTAATATGCATTTTCTGTAATTAATAAATCATAGGATTTATTGAAGTGAAACTTCTCTATCGGCGTTGGAATTTTTTTTACCGTCACATTTTTCAGTTACGCGACATCTTTTTCTTGCCCCTACCACGGTCGATTCGAACGCAGAGTAATTGTAGTAAGAGTAATTAATTAGTAGAGTAATTTATTGGAAGAGTTCAGCAGACAGGCAGACGGTCCACTTGATGGAAAGCTGTTACCATCGCCTATGGACATTTGCAACACCAAAGGTGCTAAAAATGCGCTGCTGCTCTCTTAAGGGACACTGGAACCTGGTCACCAATGGCGGAACACAACTCAAGATTGTTATGGCGACATACTTTAGACCACGGGTGGTAGCCATCCAGTCGGGCAAATGCCCTACCACCTGGCTGTGGGTTGTTTTGTCGCCTCTTACGACAGGCCGCCCGGCCGCAGGAAATTGTATTCTTTCTCCGTTCCTGCACATATAAAAGTCACATAGTATTCATGTCTATGATAATAAAAGCCTTTTGTTTAAACTTTATTTAATTTAACTTTATTTAACCACTTTCTGTAAGGTTGCATATAGTAGATCATTTTTCGAAAAATAAGGTCATAAAGAAGTTTCACTTCTTACGTGTGTACACTAGTACATGCATACATTTTTTTTCTAATTTAAAACTATCTATCTCTTAATTGGTGATTATGATTATATTGTGCTTACAGGTTATGGCCTCTGCGTTGCCAAGGCGCAATACCCCATTGCGGAGCTAGTGTCTATTCTGAAGGAAACTGGAAAGAAAGTCCGCTTCGCTATCCATCCCGTAGCAGGTGGGTTATTGTTAATTCATTATCAAGATTGTATCTAGAAAGAGTTAATTATATTTTTTTGTACTTTTAATAACTGGAATAAATAAAAAATATCTTGTTGGAAAAGGATCTGAAGTAGTAAATAAAGTTGAGGAATAATCGCAGTAATCAATAATATAATTTTGAAGGTCGTATGCCTGGACAATTGAATGTACTACTCGCTGAAGCTGGCGTCCCCTACGATGACGTGTTTGAAATGGAAGAAATCAATGATGATTTCCCTGAAACTGATCTCGTTCTAGTCATTGGTGAGTGTAACATTATATTATAGTCATTGTTTAAGTTTCTGTTAGAAATTTAGTCAGAGTTAGTCAAAGATTTTCAATGTATTGTTATTATGTTACATTGAATATAAGTATGTCCATTTTGTATATTTGAAGGTTATTTCTACCTTACTTGAGGTGTACTCAAATAACCTTCAAAAGTACAAAAAAAATATCAAATGGTGTATTTGGTAATATACAGCTTCCAAATAGTCTTATTTGCAATTCGCTAAGACGCTAAGATTATTTAAAAAAAAACTACGTTATTCTGTGTATCATATTACTTTCTTAAGTTTTCGCGACTTGTATACATAATAAAACTACGTTTTAACGATTTTATGCGCGGTATTTTGTATGATTTGTACTTCGACGTTTGGGCCACTTTTCAGTAGCCGTGATCACGTAAAATTATTAGAGCTAGGCATATTACCGAAGAGTTTCTTGCGCCGCGCCGCTTGTTTTCTTCAACTCACAACATGTTGCGAAGCGGTGGTAAATTAGATTAGGCTGCTCCCATAGAGTAAATAATAACCATAACAAAAATTAAAAGTAAATAATTAAAATTAAGAAGTATTTGACACTTTGTCTTCCGTAATCATGGCTACAGAAAAGTGGCCGAAACGTCGAAATAAAAATGAAATAAAATACCGCGCGTAAAACATTTAAAACGTAGTTTTATTATGTGTACTAGACGCGAAAACTTAGAAAATATTACAATTTTTAATTTACATTCAGCCCATATACAAGATTATATTATACCTATATTAATAACTAGAGCGGTTGCGCCCGCGGTTGATGCAAAATCGTTATATTTTCGATAATTCACACTATATCTTTATAAGCCTATGTGTTATTCTGATGTGTAAAAGCTATATTGCAGTAAAGTTTTAGCAAAATCCATTCCGTATTTTTTGCGTGAAAAAGTAACAAAAAACATCCACACATCTATGCATGCATTCTTCAAACTTTCCCGTTTATAATATTTATAAAGATAGCATAACTTTTCCAACACTAGCTTAAATTAAAATTGTTAAACAGGTGCGAACGACACCGTAAACAGCGCAGCGGAGGATGACCCCAACTCCCCGATCGCAGGTATGCCAGTGTTGAAGGTGTGGAAGTCGAACCAGGTGGTGGTGATGAAGAGGTCGATGGGTGTCGGCTACGCGGCCGTCGACAACCCTATCTTCTACAACCCCAACACTGCCATGTTGCTCGGTGATGCTAAGAAGACATGTGATGCATTGCTCGAACGCATCAAACATCTATCTGCATAGACAACAAATAAATAAATAAATTTATTTTTAGGAGCTTCAGGGACCTTCAAACAGTCACTTAGGAGAATCGCATCATGAAATTGTCATATGTCTAGGTATTTAGTGTTTATCTGCATAGAAAATAAATATAGTTTTAGGCCCATGCCTTAAAAGGGCCACTTTTGAAAAATCGCAATACGAAACCGACATATTATTTAAATATGCCAGTAGGTCCTAGACATGGCAAAAGTTTTTATTTTTTATGACACCTGTCATATTCGTAATACGAATCTTCCAAAGTGGTTACTTTAACCCACCTGAACGAGAAACACGATAAAGAGAAAAATAAATATTGGGCGTTAAAAAGTAGCATAATTCTTCCGCTAGAACTAATATTACGTTGAGTTGTTTTTGAATTTTAAAAGGAATTCAGTTTGTTGTGTCTTAAGGTTGCCTACATATTTTCCTATGGGTTACTAAAGGTTGGCTTCATTTCTGATATTGCCAACGTCTATAGGCGACGGTAACCATTATCCATGAACTGAGCCGTCTGCCTATTTGCCAGCTTTGTAATAAAAAAGATATGGTGTAGGTCATAGATTTTAACAATTCAAATAGCATATTGAGTATTGTTTAAAGAGTAAATAAAATTGGTTTTTTAAGGATATTTTGAAAGTGAGACGACAGAAAGGCATTTTAATCATTTTTTGTATATTTTACAAAAAATGATTAAAATACATAACATCCTTCATCAACCCAATCGCCTATTAAAAAAGATCCCGACGAATTGAGAACCTCCTCCTTTTTTCGAAGTCGGTTAACAAAAGCAATTTCAATGACAGCCACTTGGAACCAGCCTCTTTTTATTCATATTTTGAGTAAGCAAAACAATTAGAGAAGTTCAAATTGTGGGAATTGATTATTTATACTCTATCGATTTTAGTTTGTGCCTTCTATTATATCTAATCTATGAATTTGCCATGTTTGCTTGTAAATTAGATATCATAGCATTAATTTTATTATCTAGATTTTGTTTGGCAATTTTAACGATTGCAATTGGGTATTTCAGCTGAGTTACCAATTGGCAATATTATTTTAAGTATTTTTTTTTATATTAATATTTTTTACTTTGAATTGTTTGATTATATTTTTTACTTTTTGTACTTGATTTTAAATTAATAGACTGATATTTTACGATAAAATTGAGAATTAGTGCCAATTTGTTTTTCCTATCTGGCCAGCGATTGCAATGTTTTGTTACCTAGATGATATATTTACATAATACTGTTTTAATATTTTTATACCAGTAATGAGATGAATATATTTTATGAAGTAATGCTTCTCACATTTATGATAGATCTTTTTTAACTATTATATTAAATGTTCTTGTTAGATTAAACGAGGCATACTATAAAACAATTGCTTCTTGCTTACTACTGAATATTTTTTATTCAGCACTTAAATTAACACTGTTAAGAATAAATGGTTGCGGTATAGACAACATCTGTAACAGAAAGTTTGTTAAAGTATAAATTGTGGTATGTTTACAAAGATGGCCCCTTGAATAAAAAGGTTCACAAAAGAAAACTTGGAGAATTCAATGATTTTATACTCTGCAATAAGACAAAAGTATTACTTTGTTAAGTACTACTCAAACTTGTCTTACCAATGAGCGTTACTGTTTTGCACAACTAATAGTTTCTCGCGATGTATTTGCGCAGTAGACTAATTTTAATAGAACACTATAATGTACGAATCCTGTAAGCGGGACACCGGGACCTTTACATAAATGTATCCCTTTTCCGGGATAAAAGTATTCTATGTCCTTCCTCAACATCTAATATGTATATATACTAAGTTTCAGCCAAATCGGTCCAATAGTTTTTCCGTGTAAGCATAATAGATAGACAAATTTACTTCCACATTTATAATATTAATAGGGATTTACATGTCGGAAACTGATCTGCCTTATTTGCGCAAAAGAAAACTGCCGATCGGAATTATAACTTGTGTATAACTTTGACGGCTTAGCGATGTATAACAGTTGTGCTTTTCTATTTATAATTATACATTTTTCCCGTTTTTCCCGAAACCTGGGTGTCTTCAAGTCTCGTGTGAATAGGTACCTTCTAGGTAAGCGTGCTCGATCTTAGACCATATCTCCGCTCAAATCGAGCGAGATAATAGTCAAACGCGAACCTATACGTGATAATAAACAAACATTAGTTTTATAAGAACTTAGGTATAAGAGTTTAATTTAATAAATTCATGTCTTAAACGGTGTGCCTTTGTGCTTTACTAGTTTACTATTTACATATTAGGCTACTTGAGTAGAATGTCTTCTAGTTTTATCAATACGTAATCTACGTAAAAATAATGTTTCTTTTTAGTATGAATTGTAAACGACGAGATTTTTTTGTTACCCTTATATTTTTATGTACTTATGTTATTTATTTAAACTGGATGCATTGAGTAACAGTATTGTAACTCAATGACTGGATGTCTTACATTACACATAGTGCAGTTATATTATAGGCTTACAGTTCAATCTGAAGTTATAATGAGTACTTTTAATATAAGAGCTAGCACTTGTCAATGGTATGAAAGTGATGTACAACATTTTGTACAGTCGTGTAAAACTAATCATTACTCTCTTTATTATATACTAATAAGAAGCGAATTCTTTCGTTTCTTGTTTTGAACATTTTGTAAAAAAAGTTCCTTAATAACAAAACTGTCTGTTCAAGACAGCTCTGCATTCTACTGTACAGGCGCTAAAAATATTTAAATAAGTCATCATTATTCTGTGGTTGACCGATCTATCTCATTTAAACCTTCAGAGCGAACAAATTCGCGATTTGGTATGAGTAACTTACTAACTTCCCTGACATTCCAGTTGAATTAATTTTTATTGGCATAAAACGAATAAAAATGAGTCTATATAGTCTATAATATATTATCCCCGCAAATTGCTAATGCGCTGGAACCTTGTCAAATTAACATTCACGTGATGTCATCAGGAACACGGTATGTACGCGTACTCGCCGGCCAGTAGTGCTTACGGTACTGAGTGTTCGGCTACGGTTACGTCACCAAAATGGCGGCCAGGCGCATTACCAATTTCCGGAGATAATACATGCATTGTGAGATACATCTGATAAATTAATATGTATTTTGAATATAAGAATTATCTAAAATCTAGGTGTTTGTAATTAAAGATAACAGTGACTATCTTCAAAATATAATAAATACATTCTAAGTAAAATTGAGTTATAAAAAATCTTTACACTAAACTACCTAAAAAAATATATATATATATATTTAAGATTGATACAGAGTTGAATAAGAGAAATAAAATTACAGTTATAAAATAAGGGTCCCAAGTCGTCGTCGGATGGGAACGTTTCCAAAATGCTGGTTGCGTTTCCACGTTAAATGGCAATGGTGTTTCTTTTACACTGTTATATATAATAGTTCAATGGTGACTAGTGTGTAAATATTATCATTCCATGATTATTATAATGTGAAGTTATTAATTTAGTAATTAGTTCATGACCTTAGAATATTTTTGAATGTGTTCTATACATTTTATATATGGAGAATATATAAAATGTACCTTTTAGTAATTTGTGAAAGGATTGTTTTTACTGGTGTGACTTTAAAATAAATGGTATTTAAATAAAACAGTATTTTATTTTTGCTATAGAAAGTTCGAAAAATAAAAGCGTTTTCAGTAAAAATAATGTAAAATAAAATGAAAATCAGCGCTATTCGTTGGTTATTGTTCAGGTAGTTCGCACTTGGCTAAGGCTGGTGTGCACCGAAATTTAACCGACGGTTAACCAAAAATAATGTTTTTCCATACATTTTTGGCGATTATCTTATTTTAACCATCGGTTAAGAGTCGGTGCACACCAGCCTTAGAATATCTTCCTACCATAAAATGTTCTGTTCAAAATAGATTTTATCTCTTCCTAATAAGTCTTGTTACAAGTTCATAAATTAAAAATATGATAGTTTTCAAAATTTGTGACTTTGATAATGTCTGTAATGCGTTGTCAATGTCAAGGTGACAACACATAGTTGTCATTATCAATATCAAATCATATGTATCAAATTTTCGATAATGAAAATATATGCCTGTTCTACATTTTTGTATATATTGTATAAAATAAATTATTTGAGTTCTTTAATCACGCAGTAAAATAAACAGAAACTAAGCAACTAACCGAGGTTCAAGCTGTTATGAAAAAGTCGATAAATAGAAATTCTTCACGACATTATCATTTGGGTAATCGTCTTTAGTTTCGTTCGTTTCTTCCAGTAGGTAAATAGTGTTTTGTGGTTTGTCCTGCTGCTCGCCGCTTAGTATGCAGTATGGTATGTTTTAATTTCGTTTTCTTTTTATTTTATCAGAAATGAAATTTTATAATTTAAATGAATAATTTTATAAAGCTGATATATGTGTATAGTTCCATAACCCACCCTATGGAATTCTAAAAATAAGAATGACTGCATTCCTCACTCCAGGCGCTATATAAACTTTTTTAGTTATTGATTAATTTTAAATATTTGTTCTTCAACCTATGTTGCTTTGTAGTTGTCATTTCAATTCTTAACCAATAGCTTTTTACAATTTTTGTTTTTTTATATAAAGCTGTCATTTTTGAAGAACCTTCAACAATATTGTTTTAGTTTTAGATGTATTTCATACTAAAATTTATGATGCTCTAATTGCATTTTTATTGCATGAGTTCAGCAGGCAGACAGCCCACCTGATGGTAAGTGGTTACCATAACCTATTTACATTTGTATTACAAAATGTGCTACAATTGCGTTGCTGCTCTCGAAAGGGAGACTGGAGCCTGGCGAGTGGCCAGTAATGCTGAAACACAACTTCTGCCTTAAGCTGTATGGCGGCCTACTCTAGACCAGTATTGGTGGTTATATAGATGGGCAAATACCCTACCACCTAGCTTAAGTTGTTTTGTTGCCTCTTACTGTCGCAGCCAGGCTGCAAGAAAATGTATTATTTCTCAGTTCTTGCACAGATAAAATGTATTGGGAATTATAACTTATTCTTTTTTTATTTCTAGGCAACTGAAAATAAAATGGTTGCACCAAGTAAAACAGCACTGCCTCCAAGCAGTAATGAAAGCTTAAGTGTGTTCTCCACCATCTATAGATTCTTTAAAAAGGTATGTTTTTTTTCAGTGGCTTTTTCTATCTATCTTACTCTTTTATAACTTATAAATTGGTTATAGATTGGTTAATTTACTTAATTATATTTACAAATTTTTTAATGTTAATAGGGTAAAAATACCACAACTTAAATAAGTATATTTTACCTTAGGGAGGGAGGGAAATTATACTTCCTTTGAAAAATATTTCATTACAGATACCAATCTATATGTACCTAAAATCAGCTGAACTATAATGGTTTTTCGCTACATAATATGTATATATACTAGGTTTTATTATAAGACTACTTGTGTGAACCATGTTTTTTATTTAAATATAAATTATGTTCGTCCCCATTATGAATAAACATAGTTATGAAATTAAACTGGAATTGCTTCATTCCTTAGACTAGGAACTAGGGACTAACAAATTTACTTTAATTTTTTTTAATGCTATCAGTTCTTGCAAGATATTTTCAAGAATAAAAACAGTACAATATAAAAAGTTATCTGCATAATAATGACACCTTACATTAAAAATTATATTCTTATTTGATATGAGTGCATTGTCCAAACAAAACAGTGACTGGATGTATGAGTCAAAGTGACCTTCAAATGGGTAACACTGTCTGAATCATAACACAAGTATTTGATTGGTTTTTTTTAGTCTCAAAGTTTGTGAGATGTTTTTGTTAGCTCTTAGTATTTTTTGGACTGCATTTATCCTATTTTCGTGTTTCTTCTGCCACACCGCTTTCGCTGCATACATTAACATTGGCGCCAACACCTCTAAATGGACAGCTAAGCGCGTCTTTGCAGGCACTTTCTGGCTGTTCATAAAAGAGTTTTTTATAGTTGTATGGAGTTTATTTTAAATTTTAACCAGTAGTTAGTCAATAAAATGGTTAGTAAGATATAGGAACCAGCCCTTTGTGACCTCGGCAAATAAGTTTGATAAATTATGGTATTACACTTACATATGTCTGATAGTTTGGTGACTGATAGCTTTTATAACAGGTTTGAACAGACCAAATAATAATCTTTTCTGAATTACCAAGTCTAATTTTCTTAAAGTTATATAAACTATAAGCAATACAGAATAAACTTAAACTATAAGAATAAGAATCTGAAATGTTTGAAAACCAAATTTCTTCAAGTGGTGTGTCCTACCTGTCATAACACACTTTTCACTGACTTCGAGTACAGATTCAGACTTAGTATATAATTCTCTTTTCTAAATGTAGCATTTAATATCTACTTAGCTAATAAATTAAAGTATACACCATAACCAAAAAGTAAGGGCCAAGGATCCTATATTTAGGGGAATAATACACATTGTTTGATCTATAATTACATGAGTAAATTATGGTTACTTCATATACTTGTTTTTATTATTTCTATATTTAAGAACATTTTCATTACACCTGTTTCTAGTAACACCAAATGATTTTTTGTAATGTTATAATATTTTCCATACTCAATAAAGTATTTTTGTGATTTTATTAAAAATACATTTATGATATAAAATTATTCAGAATAAGTGTTTAATTAGTGTCTGAAGTGTTTACCTATGAGGTAACCATTACTTATCAGTAGTAATGAAACTACTCCATACATTATTGGCAAGCCTTTCGCAATTGTCTAACAATTTCAAACTTTAATTTAAAATGTTAGCCTAATGACAATGACATCATACATATAAACCTATACCCTCAAGAGAGGAAATATATGGTTTGTTTGGTATTAATTATTCTTTGTATTATTATTATGGATTGCCTCATGCTTATTCAACTGAACTAAATGCAATATTTGCATTTCAATTACTGCTCTGTAAAAGCAAGAATATTTTAATGGCTATTATTTGTATAAATTAGTTTTCCTGTGTATTGTATTACTGCTCATTTTTAAGTTGTATATCCATAACAGGTGCCAAAATTTTTTACTTTAGAAACCTTGTGTGCTTCATCACCTTCGGGTTATTTGGCACCCACAAGTTGGTTGTTTATGGACTCATTCGTTTTCATCTTCGGATAATGTTTGTGCGTGTACATACGTTTTCGGGTGATTTCCTAAATTCGAATAAAGGGGTGGAATTCGCTATTTAATATATCAAACTACTGACAAAACTTTGTATAGTATAAATGTCACAGAAATGTGGAGCTCTTATATTCAGACGGCGTCTGAATATAAAACGAAGATTTAAGTAGGGTTAATACATAAATTATAATCAATTTTTATAAGTAAATTATACTAAAATTAAACTTCGATGTTTATGTACTAATAGAAAAAGTTTGTTAACCAATATGGAATGATGGAAAGACTTATGAATTGTCAATTGGTTTGGTTCTCATTTTGTTACTGGTGCAAAAGATTATCTAGTTTGTAAATTCGGTGATACTTACAGCTTTGGGAATATTCATAGGAAAATATACACTCAGATTGTATATATCCGAGCTAAAAAAGCTACGATTGATTTAATAATACAATAAACAACTTTGGAGCAAATCCTGAACATTTTGATTAAAGTTAATAATCGAAAAATCTTTCGTTTGTGAAATTTAGCTTGTTGGGATTCGAAACAAGGAACTGCAATCCAAAGAACTAGACATGTCAACGCTTCGACCACAGAAAACGCCATGTAAAGAAATAAACGAACCGACTGTCGTAAAGTATGTTCTGTTGGATCTTGAAAATGCTAGAGTTCCTTCGGTATAGGAACTGAAACTCTGTTTAGTTAAAAAAAAAATGGAGCAACAAACATGTAATGTTTTTTCAACAAATATTTCAATTAGCAAACGCCTTTAATATCACCTGTGTTAAGTACCTAATTATCCCTTTATCATTAGTTGCTATACATAGAGATATTTCAATAATTTTATTATCTGCAACTTCTGTAACACAATGGGCATAGTGGCGACATGCTGTATGTATGTGTATGTATAGAAAATGACAATAAATATGCGTGACGTGAGCAAAATGTCTAGGGTATACAGTAAACTATTTTTTTAATGCATTAAAATATGTTAAATTGAAATAACCAATCAAACAACATTACTGATTTAATAAAGATTTAAATTGTTTATAATATTTTTTAATTTTAAAAACAAGAGAAGGGTTCTGTTGCTATACTATACGTAGTAAAAACATTGTATTAAAGGAACATGTTATAAATAGAGCAATATCTAGTCAACAAGAGAACATTCGTTCCTATTTGTAAAATAATTGATTGCTTTTGAGAGGCGTGATTTTTTTACGCCACTTCTTCGATTTCTACAGGTGTCCATAGTTGGAGTGGTTTACTTGGTTGGATATATGCAATGGAGCGTGGCATGGCTAATCGGACCCGTTATACTGTCGGTACTGCGAGACCAATGGCGCAAGGAGAGCGAGTATCGACGTAACCTGGCCAAGACGGCGGCATTATCATCTGAGAAAGATGTTGTGCTCGCTAGACTTGACGACCTTCCGGCGTGGGTAAGAATATTTTATGTACATTGTGTCATTACTCATCAGATGAAATTTTTGATCTACATCTAAATAAAATCATAAATTGGTTAGCCTTTGAACACGTACATATCTTGTAAAAGTTATAAATGACTATAATTTTACTGTGAGAGTTTCCTAATAATCATATACATTTCTTTCTATATAATAAATACCATACGATAATTATATAGCACTCCACCAATATTAATCAATTGTGATTTATGTCTCACATTAAGTTTTATTAATGAGTCTAGTCTGTAAGCCGTTATTTTCAGACGCTATAAGCGTGATCCTTTTTCATTCAGTAAGCCAATTATTAGATCATCTTATAGTCGAATTCACTACGGCCTAGAAGAGCTAGGCAGTAAATTAACTCGATGAAACTTTGGAACTTATCTGGGGTTCAATTCCACTATTACTGTCGTCAATATCGGCGCACACTATTGTCTTAATTGTAGGTTTCCCTAATTTCGGTATTCTGTTAATTCTAATGACACGCCTGTCGCACGCTTCCCTATTCTTATAAATATTTATAAGCGAAAACTCTGAACAAATGATTAAATATATAGTAGTATTTCAATATTCATTTCAGCTAACGCCATTTCTGCTTAAATACTAATACCATTTTTTTCTACTATTCTGCCGCAACGATATAGAAGATTTTGTGGCTTGAGTGGAAAACGAATTTTTTACACTATCGCTTTGCAATCGTACTTTAAATGTCTCCGCATCACTAAGATATTGAAATAGTAGAATTGGGCCCCTGGCCAATATTTTATGTCATACCACCGATCTGGTTTTTCTAAATGTAACATAGCAATTACTCGGATTACTGTTCAATGGTAAATTAAACCTTTTAAATACTTCAGGTCAAATATTTCGACGTATAATAGAGAACTATTTCATACTAACAAATATAGCCTTGGGTTGAACTAAGGATGTATTATTGTTCTGTTGACAATCGTATAGCTGATTAATATTTCTATAATGAACTCAATACTCAGCGTTATTTTAAAATATAAACATCGCCGTTAAGTTTTATCACATTATAATGTATAATTTTCCTTGATTAGGTTTTCTTCCCGGATGTGGAACGCGCTGAATGGCTGAACAGAGTAAGTGTACCTTGAATAAACGTGAAACGACTTTATTGATTTTGAAATTGACCGACGGCCACGCCGTTATTATACTATCCTGTTTCACACCCACTGCCAAGCTCAAGGCAATTCCTATTATCTGCAAACAACTTTGAACTGTTGCTAAATTAATCACATGATTTTATATAAATTGGCGTCTATGAAAACAAACTGAAAGAGCAAGTGATGTCAATTATTTAAATCTTTAGAACTAGTGACAAATCAGTAGGTAACATAAGTTTTTAGTAAGACTAAAACAACATTAATTATAATGGATGACATATAAAACCGACAGCAAACTCTCATATTGTGTATTCTCAATCTAAGCTACGCTTGTTTGATGCGTAATATAAGATGAACCACTCTGGCATTGGTTCCAAACGCCCAGAGCAGAGAAAATTTCGTTACAATCGGACCGAGTAATTATTAAACAAGAAATATTATTTAGGTAGATGTTAGATCTCCTATTAATTGATTCCTAAGAAATGCAACCTTGATGTTGCTGCTGTGTATATACATACAATTATCAATGATCATCCAATGGAGGATGCTAAGTCTCTGATATAAGCAGAAGAATGAAAGCTAAACATTGATTTAGATGCGTAAGCTTAGGGTACCCCTAGAAATATCACGAATATGATGCACGACAATTAACAAAACAAACTATGAAAGTGTCTTAGTTGACAAAAATTAATTTATTGATGACGATATTCCAAAAGCAAAACACTACTTAGCAAGTCGTTCAAAGAATACTTGTATCCAACTATCAAACTGCAATATAAACCTGTGCTAAAAATTGTGCACTTGAAATTTCTTTAATGCAATTGATGCAGGCGTTCAAGTTCATGTTAACATTTTGATTGCAATTTATAACAGATCTTACTTCAAGTGTGGCCAAATGTAAACAGCTACGCGAGGAATTTATTAAAGGATTCCATCGAACCAGCCGTAGCGGAAAGTTTAGCTAATTATAAATTGAATGGATTCAAATTTGAACGCATCATACTCGGTACTATCGTAAGTATATACTGTATTTCTCATACTTTATTCGTTACATGCATGTATGTAATGCATCTGTTGAATGTAGAATAACTAAACAGGCCATGTATAAGATATTTACGGAATTTAGATGTTGTATTTAATTTTATTTAATTAATGTTTAAGAATAAGCCTGTATGGCGCTCTGTTGTTCGTGCCTACCCCGCAAGGGACCTGGCGTGAAGTTATGTATGTATGTATTTATTTAATTTCCTTTACGACGCTTGTATCATAAGTAAATTGTGAGGAATTTTATGACTAATCAAAATTACCGTTTCATAAAGTGGCAAAATCGATCTCGACGATTCCTTGAAGTGATCTCCACTTATCGCCATATCTTATCTTTGATAGTACAAATTTGAATATAATCATTTTCAAATCACCGAAAAGAAGTATACCGGTTGAAGTTTGTTAAAAATGACGTAATGCTTTTATTTTTAAACTGTTATCGCCTTACGTCATCGTGATGTTACCTTATACCTCTTTAATGTTTCCCATACTTAAACGGTGGCGTCATTAATTCGACGTGCCCCGACTGCCTACTCACCTAGATTGTATGTTAACTAACTTACTGTTTCCGTCGAAGGTACGAAGTTAATATTCTATCAATATTTCCAGAAGCTTAGGAAAAGTAAACAGTAGATGCAGTTATAAAATTTATCACATGCATTGTGAAGAAATTATCTGTGCCAAACATTACGGCCGCTTTTAATTTCTATCTGATGGCTACTGAACAAATCTAGTTTCATACAAATCTAGCAGTTTGCAACTGTCTAAACGTAGATTTCTTTTAAAAACGTTTATTTCACTGAAAGCACTGTTCAGTTGTTAATTAAACTCATGCTAAACATCTAACACATTCTCAGCATAATAACTCCATGCTAGTGATTGTAGTTTTAATAACAAAATCGTAGTTGTTTTGCGTACTAATTACATACATACATACATATTATCACGCCTTTTTCCCATGGGAGAGATAGATCTCCACTTGCGACGATCCTGACAAACAACTTTCGCTTTATCTACTTTCATTTACCTCTTCATGCAAGCACGTGTATTTGATATGCTTTTAACCTGGCCTCGTTTTAACACTTCTGTTATTTGATCATGGCGTGTACGTCGTGGTCTACCGGTACCAACTCTACCGTTCACAATACTGTCATACACTTGTTTTGTGATTCTACTAATTACAAATTTGTTTATAAAGAAACCGACTCCTTTGAATACCCTTATGCAAAGCTTTTTATGGCTTTGAAAGTCTTATAGTAACTATTCTACTTGACCTAAGTTTATATTTTATTATAAAACGGTTATCTATACTTTCATATTATTATTCACCGCGTTTCGTAGTAGAAATAACATAAATGTCGTTTTATTTGTTCAGAACATTAGGTATGAAATAAAATGTCGTTGATAAGGCAATTACTGTTCTTTATTTGTTCTCAGGCGCCTCGCGTCGGCGGCGTCAAGGTGTACGATAAGAATCTCTCGAGGGATGAAATCATCATGGATGTTGATCTTTTGTGAGTAGTTTATGCCAGTTTGCTTACAAGCAAGCATAAAAAGTTTAAGGAAATAGTATTGATTGAACCGATTATCCTAAAATTTGGTACATGTGTACTTTCGACTACATGGTTGAATATAGGATAGGTAGATACTCTTTATCTCATAAAAATGGAATAGTAGAAACTGGAATACGGTTCCAAATAAAATGTGTACAAAATCGCTTGTAAAGCGCTGTTAAGTTGGTAAAACTTATATGGCAGAAGCGTGAAAACAATCAGGCAATAAAAACGTAACCTTAAAAGCACTTAAACCTTACATGACATTACAAGACTCTAATAAATGGTACTTATAGATAAGATTGTAATAGATATAAGTAAATAAGTTATATATGTAAAGGAAAAAAGAGAAAGAAAAAAAAATCGTGACGAAATGTTGTTTTACCAAACACGATTTAAAAAAATAGATTGTGCTATATAGGTTGTTCTTGTCTTGCTTTTAGGTGTCATATTATTTTAAACACATGTTTAGACAAAGTCCATCAATAATTGAAAGCCTTATAAAGTTAACGTAACATTTATTAAAATGATGGCAGTATTGTTTCTTGTATTCGTGCAAGCAAATGTCGACTTTAAGATGACCAACTTTTTTATTCCAGATTATACATTGTAGAACTTTTATTATATCCGAAACAAAGTAGTTTGGGGAATAAATTACTTTAATTCATTAAACCAAAATTGAATGAACGGCATTAAAGGTTATTGTATTGCAAAGAGACTAACAAACTAACAAGGACATCCTTGTTTAATATAAACTTGTTATATTTCGCACATTCTGATTCATTCAACGGTTTACAACGCTAATGACCGACTGATAACGAACCACCGTCTTTGTGACCTTCAGTATAGCAAATAAACTTTGTATGAACTTTCAGTTATGCCGGTGACTGTGATATCTCTTTCGTTCTCCAACGCATCAGAGGTGGCATTAAAGATCTGCAGGTGATGAGTAATTTATTTCTCTTAATCAGACAATGGATCATTTATCACATTTATTTCACGGTATAATCATTTAATAAATAAATGTAAAACCGGTTTTGATATTTGTATCACCCTTTTTCAAATCCTTGGAAATGTGGTGATTATTTTAAAATTTGATATAAATATATGTACTTTCGATGACCGTGATGAACATGGGTACTTTTATAGTCAATGATGATATTTGAAAGGCGTAATAATAATTCTTGGAGGCTAGTAACGCGTTGGCAACGTCCCTAGAATTGCTAACGTTCATATGGAGATAACCACTTTCCATTAGGTGAGCCTGTTGTGTTTGCCTGTTTAGCTATCTCAGTTATTAAAAAAGATTTTGCTGAATAAACAATTAAAGATTACGCTTAAAGCTGAACTTAACAATTGTCACTTATCATAATTGTCTGTATAATTGCAATAATCCAGACAAGATTTGATTTACTTGCCGTCAGAACCGAAGTTTATGTTAGCGAAATTGAATGCAAAGTTAGCAATCAGAACGCACTTAGTTGTCGTCCACACCAAAATGGTCATTGCCTGGCCGTTACACTATGACACTTCGTCGCCTTCCCTACTTTAAAATACATTTAAAAACAAAATACAGACAAGGATATATCATTGACTTGTGTTTATTTTGATATAAAGAAATTATATCTGATTTTTTTAATATATTTTGAAATTATTTATTTCTATACAGATTCACGGAATGGTCCGAGTAGTGATGAAACCGCTCATTACCAAAATGCCTCTTATAGGCGGGTTGCAGATATTCTTCCTCAACAACCCGTCTATTGATTTCAACTTGGTCGGCGCTGCCGATGTTCTAGATATGCCGGGGTTCAGGTATAACCTTGTTGAACTTTAATAATTATCTGAAGGCTTCCATAACATTTGTTGATAATTTATCCATGAACCAATATTTTTAATATTATTAAAAAATATAAAATCAAATTTATTACAATAACATGTATAATATTTTCTTAAGTTTTCGTGACTATTATACATAATAAAACTATGTTTTAACGCGGTAACTTATTAAATTTCTATCATTCCGACGTTTCGACCACTTTTTAGTAGCCGTGTTCACGGAAGACAAAGATGTCGTGTTAATGAGTATTGTTAAAGTTATATCTCGCTTACCGCCAACTTGTTCATTTTACTTATTTTGTTTATTGTTATTATTTACTCTATGGGAGCCTAATCTAATTTACCACCGCTTCGCAACATGTTGTGGCTTGGAAGAGAAGAAGCTGCGCAAGAAACTCTTCAGCAAACATGCCTAGCTCTAATTATTTTATATAATATTAAAATAGGTGGGAGGTAAAATAATAAGAAATTGTCAATCCAGTTGGTTTGTGTTCCAGTGCAGTTGGAAAGTGAAAGTGTTCACAGTGTCTTGAGGTCTAGCAGTTGGTTTTTGCAGGGTTAGGGTCTTAATAGTTTTTATTATCGGATCCCAAACAGGTGGTACTTGCCAACCATCTTCTCTATTGAAATTTGGGTGTTTGTTTTTTTATATTTCAATAACATTATACGCATCAATCTAGGTATGAAACGATTCTCTTATGCGGGTATTTGTGGATTATAGAATCTGATATGGTGGTTCATGTCAGCAATGTGTTTTTTACCCGTGTTTTTATGCTCCTCTTTTTCGAAAATCGATCGAATGTATATTGCGAGTGTGGATTATCATACATTGAGCAAGCGAAGCGGAATATAAAAGTAGTTTTATTAAGTAAGATATATGATCAATAAAATAATAATTGGACTATTTACCGCCTCTTTACATAAAAGGAAATCCTGGGTCCTAATTTTGTTATTTTAAGTTTTTAAATATTACCGGCAAACTGTTAGCAACCAGATCAGTCGTATAGCTATTAGTTTTTGTCACACTTACATCGTACTTATATTAAAATGGTGTTACAACTCAAAAAAGTTTAATAAATTATTAAACAGATTTACAGGAAATTCAAAAATTGTTCTTTGAAGTACCATTGAACATAAAACTTTTTGAATTGCGCCACATAAGCGGGTAATAGATGTTCGAGAAAGTACGCGTATTTATAGCTGGACGATCAGCTTCTCATCTGTAAAGCTTCATTTAATTTTTTTTAGATTAAAACAAAAACATAGATAAAATTATCATCATTTGGAGAGGCATTTTCTAGTTAAATAATAAGGTTTCGATCAAGTAAATATCTGTCCAAATGATAATAGAAAGAAAGAAAGAATTATTTTATTTAGGACAAATAAACATTTTAACAACACTGAGTAAAATAAAAGATAACTGTATAAGTCCTAAAATTGGTCCCAGACTCAGCTTAATGCTAGCTGCTAAGGCCAGCGCTGTTCTTCCGCCTGGGACCAGCAGGTGGAGTCATGGAGGATAATAAGGACTTTTTCGCAAGTTAACCACTTGCAAATGTAAATTAAAATTAAGTTCGCGTTGACAACAGACAGACGGACAGAGACCGTGGCAGACGGGCGAATCCCACGCTTACCACGCCACCACCTATTGACAAAACTACATTTTGATTGAGTCTTAGTGTAAAACATATAAGCAAAACAATGTTGTTTTTAGTGACATTTTACGCCGATGCATCGTGGAACAAGTGGCCAAAATGATGGTTTTACCAAATAAATTGCCAATTAAACTTAGCGATGAAATACCCACAGTCGACTTGCGTATGCCCGAACCGGAGGTAACCAGATTTTTTTAGTTGTATATACAATTAGATGATTATAGTAACATAGTATACTGTCTTATGAGACAATTATGTGATTTCTATTTTTTAATAATTTTAATAACATTGACATATGCATACCAAGATTGGCAGTGTATTAAACTCTCGTAATCTTAGCTTAGCTTAGGTAGGTCTGGCAAAAACATTTTCTATATCACTAATTTAATAAAAAAATGGGATTTTCTGATGTTAAAGATTGTGACAACTCTTCATATATTTGGGCTAAGTACACTGACGGACTCATAAACTGCATCAAAGTAATAGACGACTTTAAAATAAATATTTTAACCAAGTATGCAAACTTTCTATACAGATTTAAATTGAAACCTCTAGATTGGTTCGTGAACTTTAAAACAGCGTAGGGTCATATCCTTAAGTTTAAGTTTGTGTACTGGAAAGTACCTTAAGACTTTTTTTGAAGAAAAAAACAGAAATTTAAGGAAAATTGGTTTAATTAAAAAATTGGTTTAATTAAAAAATTGGTTTTAACAATAGACACAAACTTTATGCAAGGGTTTATTTATGTTTTAATAAGGTGTATTACCTCCACGTGCCCTTATTACGGATTCTAATCGGTTCCGCATAGATTTTATTAGGGTTATTAAAAGATCTTGCGGAATATTGTCCCATTCTTCTGAAAGTGCTGTTCTTAGTGCTGCCACTGTCGTGGGCAAAGGGTTTCTCGCATATACAGCTCTTTTTAAATTGTCCCAAACATGCTCAATGGGATTAAGATCCGGGCTGCGTGCTGGCCAATTCATTGTACGTATCCCAACCTCTTCGCAATATTGTCGAACTTGTGCAGCAGCGTGCGGCCGGGCATTATCCTGCATTAAAGTAAAATTTTCGCCTATGAATCCCATGTAAGGCACCACGTGATCTTCTAAGATCTCTGTTATGTAACGATGTGCAGTCAAACCCCCTCTATTACCGTTTTGACGGACCATGTCTATGAACACAAGTTCTGTTCGCCCGTTCATCGATATGCCACCCCAGACTATATACGAACCGCCTCCAAAAGGAACACGCTCCTCAATGCAACTTTGAGCATATCGCTCCCCACGTCGACGATAGACTCTTCTGCGACCATCTGCACCATATAAACATGTCCGTGAACAATACGGAGGTCCATTGCTCTTCTGTCCAATTCAGGTGATCACGCGCAAATCTTAAGCGAGCTTGTCTGTGAGCTACAGACAACTTTGGACCATTTGCTGGTCTAAAAGGGGTGATATCCGCTTCCTTTAACCTTCTTCTTATTGTTTGTGCACTCACGTTTACTCCACGCACTTCATTAAGCTCTGTTTTGATGTTAACAGACGTGAGGAAACGATTTCGCAGGGAAGTTGTAACAATAAATCGGTCATCACGACCGGTGGTTGCTCGAGTCCTGCCTGTACCACGTCTCCTTCTGTAAGAACCTGTCTCCACAAACCTTCTGTATATTCTAGAAACCGTAGACTGGTTTAAATTTAAATTTCTACCAATCGTTCGTTGATCCAAGCCCTCCCGCACCATTGCTACAATTTGAGCCGCTTGTTCGGACGAAGTATCCATATTATGGTTCAAAAACTCTCGATGAGTTAAAAAACTAACCCAACAATTCTGCTGGTAACAATAATTCAATTGACAAAAGAATAAAAAATCAATGAGAATCAATTTAAAACTTTGCTATAAATAACACGCAAATCTGATACTACGAGTAAATTTTCTTTTCCCGGCTGTATTCATTTGTTTTACAGTAGTTCTATTTTTAAATTTTCCTTTTTTTTTGAGATTAAGAGCCAGTCTCTCTATATTTATATAATTTAATCTAAAAAGTTTGCATACTTATTGAAAAAAATCATTTCAAAGTAATCCTGAACTTTGATGCAGTTTATGAGTCCGTCAGTTTAGTTGAAAAATGTTGAAAGCAATTTACTTAAATATTCAGAACAATAAAAATATTATATAGCTTGACAGATGCTCCTATATGTTTTTAATTTTTAGGGTGTTCTGCGTATTCATCTGGTTCAAGCTCAGAATCTCATGAAGAAAGATGTTTCTATGTTAGGTAAGATCAAAAACAATCTCAATACATTTTGAGCTTCATATTCGATTTTCAATCTTGCTTAGGAATTGTATTCAGATTATCAAGCCTTAATGTAGTTCGTCATCTCAGTGTTAAATCTTGGCTGCGTTTAGAATATTATCATATACTCTTTTTCCATGCAAAGGTAGTAAATACATTAGAAGGCTTGAACTAGAGAGTGAAGTAGGAATTTGTAATGTGAATAATTTTGCTGAAACAGTACTTAAAGGAAAAAAGCGAATGGAACTCAGTGGACAAATACACCAATATTAAAGACAGAAACAAGATGTTAACAAGTAGACAAACGTTTATCTTCGACAGGGTAACAACAGAGACGTAGATAAACAAGGGAACGAGAAGGGTTTTAGTCAGTTGAAATAGTCTTAGTAAATGAGGATTGAACCCTGAGAAAAAAGTTATAAAAATTACGCTGAATTATACATCATACTCCATCACAAAACATGAACATCTTCGTTACACTACGGAGGAATAACGAAATGTTTGCGAAGTTTACTTAGTCGGGAATAGGACAAGACTCCTTAATAGGTGTTCTAGTGAACCAAAGAGAAAATGCCTAGATTGTTAAACTACAAGGCTCAAAATGTATAATTTTGAAAAAATATACAGTATACACATTTTAATTTATGATAATACAGGCAAAGGCAAATCAGACCCGTACGCGATAATAACAGTGGGCGCCCAGCAATGGAAGACCAAACATATTGACAACAATGTGAATCCTCGCTGGGACTACTGGTGCGAGGTGAGTACATTCACCACGAACCACCTTTTTTACGTAAAACTACTATTTTTATCTTTCGTAATTAATAAAAAATATATCTCTTATAACACAGGTTAAGGTTCTATAACATCCTTACAAACTTTCTATTTATGACTTTTGGGCTAGATGAAATGTGTTCTTTAGCGACTATTGTTTCAGTCTCACAAAAAAAACTAAATAAATACATTAAATTAACAAAAGGCATTTGCTATGATTGAATTCCTGGTTCAAAGAAATACTAATTACTGTATCAAAATTATTTTATAATCAAAGATATGTAATGATACAATTGGAAACATTTTATCTTGCCTTGCTTTTACCATCAATATTATATTATAATAATAAAAAAGCCATATTATAACATGAAAGCTTGAAAACAACTATATTATTTTAGTGGTATATGCAGAGACAATATTTCAAGTTTGTATGTTTGAAATATGAAATAACTTCCAATGATATTGTATTTATGAAACAAGATTTTCAATTTTTTGTTTGAAAAACGTGATGGTAAAATTGGTCAAAAATATTTATTTTTTATATAGATTTAGTAGAATTCACTTACAATAGATTGCACTTAGTAATAATATTTTATTTATTTAATATTTACATAATAATTATTATATTTTCAAAATGCTTGCTTAGTTTTACATAACCAGTGTTTACTACATACTTCAGCATAAATGGTAAGTGGAAAATGGCTCATTTCTGTATGTTTAATAAACATAAACCTACAGCAGTTACCTTTATTAAAGTCGGAATACATAGAAACCCCTGAAATCGTCGTAACAGTGCTTAGAAGTATGAAAAAACAATTTTGCTAAAAATCTACTCCATATATTCTGCAAAGGGCTAAAAAAAACAATCAAAATATAAACTAAAATAATTTTATTCTCAAAATCCATTACCTGTAGAATGCCTTATCCATTTGAAGCGTTGATATTTCAATATTTTTACCTTAAAAATAGGCTAAATAAGGTTTTATCGTGCATATCAGGAATGGGCATTATTTTTAATCTACTAATTTTTGCACGATCACGCATTCAAATATATGTTTGAGACATTTTATTTAACGTCTAATATTAGTGTATTTATTTATTATTACTTACTTAATTTGCCACTTGTTTCTGAGTCTATAAACAATATGTCGCTTAATTTTTCCACTATATTTGCTCAATTACTGCTACATCAAATAACTACATTCATATTGATACACAGTTAATGTGAGAAATAGATTATTTACTTTAAATGGTGAATGAATGAAGTGGGCTTTATCACAGGCTTAAATTACTTCGTTATATACAGGGACAATGAGATTAAACTGAAACAATTTTATATATTGTCTTGAAAATGTATTGTCTTTTTTTTACTCAAAAATAACCAAGCATTTTTCCTTTTTTCTGAATTATAACAATATACAGGCTGAATTTTTCAAGTGGCATTTCAGAGCCTAATATTAAACTATGCTAGATAGCGGGAAATACTCAAAGAATTCTGGAGGCCGATTTTGATGAAAACTAAAATGGTGTAATTTTATTTTTGTAAAATCAATTACCCTTGTCAGGATAGGAACGTCTAATTTCGAAAAAATAAACACAACCTGTATTTTATACCAAATTATAATGTAACGTGTAAGAATCAAATTTTCTTTCTCAAACATAATTAAACCTCATCTCATTTTATTCACTATGAAAATGATGAAAACTGTTCTATTTTTAATAGACAACTATAAATTAACATTCGAAACATACGTTATTTTACCCCAATCCATCATATCACTAAATTGATTGCGTTCAAATGAGGTGCGGTCCAATGACCGGCACAAATTGCAGTTTAATTAATGTATGGAAAATAGAACATATTGTTCAAAAACAACCTTTTCCATTGATTTGCCGTTTGACATTCCTTCACAGAGATTACTTCTTACAAGCTACTCTATGGTTAGGTATAATAATACAGGTTGTGTTTATTTTTCAAAATCAGCCGATTCGATTCCTGAAATGGGTAATTGATTTATCAAAAATCTAATGATACCATTTTTGTTATAGTCGAAATCGGCCTCCAGAATCCTTTGAGTCTTTTTGGCTATCTAGCATAGTTTAGGATTTGGCCCTGAAGGCCTACTTGAAAAATTCACCATATAATATATCTATACAATCTCTTTTTTTAAATTTCAATGTAATCATTAATGTTTTCCGTTTACTTGGCAATTAATTGTAGTGTGCTTTTGGGCGTCTACGCACAACACCAATACGATGTAAATTAATTTGTGACTCGTTTTTGTAAGTCAGTAGTTGTGAATAAGATTTTGTTTTCCTTACTTATGTTTGCGTGGGACTATGCGCGTATGGCATAAAGGCGCGTGTAATGAACGCCCTCGGTCAGATATTGGAGGTCGAGCTGTTTGACAAGGACGAGGGAAACAACGATGACAAGCTTGGCAAGTAAGTGCTCGCACGATGCAAGGGTGCGGGGGTTCCTGGGGTTATTGGGGTTCAAAGTGGCCGGTGGTGGTAAGCACGCTTGCGCATGTTATTTTAACGTCGTTATCGGTGTAGGTGCTAGCCCAGTACGAGACACAGTGGAGTGTTATCATTACTTGGTAGGCAATATTGGTTTGTATACAAAATTAATTTACAAATACGTCGTATCCACTGTGTACTTCGCAGCTTCACTGTTAATATCATAACCATTAACTTGAAAAGAATTGGAAGCATTGATGTATTCAACATAAAATGTTGCAATATTAATAAACTGTAATATTAGATACGTTGAATGAGAAAAAATCGAAGCTTCTTTTTCTTTAGATAGCTCAGTTGATTTTGCAATAGGCTTTTAGTTGTGTGTTAGAATATTAGATTAGAATACAAGGTAAGTGTTGTATTTGCAAAATTATTACTTCTTTTCTCTATAAATTCTTTCTGTTTATTTAATAATTTTCTGTTCTTGATATTTATTAAATATTATAATACTGAAGTGGATGAAAACAATTTTAAAGATATTTATATTATTGGTGGATTGAATTGGTAGTCTGCACATAGTTTTCCGAAAATTTCAGTATTATTTATTCTAAGTATATTTCTTTTTCTAAAAATGTTAATTCTCTCTCAATGTCAGTCACCACATCATTGGAAGCTAACTAATATGTCGATGGTTTTGTCCGAAGGCGATAATAAGTTCAAGGAAGAGTCAAATGCTGCAGTGCGACCTCTGGGACTGGGATCCGGGAATGGGCATTCAGAATGATGACTATCTCGGCAGGTCCGTCAACGCAGTGCTTGGTCACATTAGCCCAATCAAGTTTCTTTTCAATGTTTTTTTTATTCTTACCGTTGTTGTTGCTCTTAGTATCACCGTCAGTAACTTTATTTTGCTATTCGTAGACAATTCATTAAATTTCATTGCAACACCTAATAGTTTCTATTATTGATCAATGTCACTGTACGCCCGAGTGGATTAGGACTCCCCCGCACGCTACTCGTAGCACTCCTCGTCTTAAGAAGCATTTTATGTAGTGAGTACATGAGAATGCAATTGCGATGTCATCATACTCAAGCGTACAGTTAGTTTGGGCAACCAATAGTGTCGTAATGAAATTTTTGTCATATCATAAATCTATAATCGGTGATAGTAAGACTCTGACGTTTTCTAATATTTTTGGGTGTTATTATTATTCTAATCAAATATGTACATATAAGTGATTTATTTATATGTGACAGTTTATGTTTTGTTTTATGCGTGCGGTTATAGTATTCCAATAATAAGTACAGATGTGGTGAGTTTAATGACTGACATACTGATGATATTCACATACAAATTCTAACAAATTAAATACACTAGTAACACTGGCTTACAAGGCAAAACTGACGAGAACTTGTAAATATTTGCCCACGTATTTATAACACGGGACTAAAACACTTACCCAATTTAAGCTTATTTTATATATGTAAATATAATTGTGTGTGTGTGTGTAATGCGGTGGGTTGTGACAGTCAATGCTTGGATGCAGCGCGACGCGCATGGTGATCAAGGTATACGACTGGGACCGAGCGGGCAGGGATGAGAAACTGGGCAGGTCGGTCGGAGGACCAACAAACAATATGCATCTACAGATCATCCCTACGAAACGGTGTTCTAGAATAGTGTTATGCGATCACTACGACTACTTTACCAGTGTACAGATATTAAAGGTCTATGCCTTCGAGCATCATTTTAAAGATGGTTGGGAATTAATTTTATCGTACGTGATCCGTAACGCTTTTTCTAAAATATGCCCTGAATGCAAGACTATTATTTTTCTACAAACGTTATCCCAATTTTGGGTGAATTATATTCATGAATATTTTCATTTAATACATATAAAGCTATACGAAATTTCAAGTAGAATTAATCGTTCCTTACACATTTCTAACCGAATTCACTTTTGTAATAAATCCAACATTTAAAGTAAAATCTGTTGCAGTTTGCCCTTCACTACACTTCAAATTTGGAGACACTACTAGGAAACTAAATTATCAGGATATATTAAGAAAGATACATGCATTGATAAGATGCATTTTTTAGTGAAAACTAGTAATTGTTTTTTGCTTGAGAGATGCTTTCCTCTTTTATAGCGTTAGTTGTATGCGTTAAACAATTCTATTCGGGTTTATCTGATAACTTTTGTAGAAAATGAATTTGTTCAGGCCTGTACATATATGTCTTATTCACTCTGTACTAAAAGTCCACATGACACTGCTATGAAATTTTAAAAATCAATTAATCACCTTGCGCCAAGCCGTCACTGCACCATAGCTTAGCATTGACTGCTACCATTACTTTTTTATTCTTTAATAAAAATACTAACATACCAAATAATATTTTCTTTAAAATAAATTTGCTTAATATTTTAAACATCTTAACTTTTTGATTTAGTATTCAAATAACAGAAAAACCTATTGAAATCTCTACTTAATTAACATTCTTTATTTCAATTTAGTTTTAATAAGTTGTTTCTGAATAAACTAAATTGACACATTGATTGATATTCATGTACGACTCATTTTGTCTTCTCATGAATGGCACTTTAAAATTCAACAAATCTACACCAGTAATAACCTCACCTGTATCGAAAATGCGGCCTTTCCACAAGTAGTATATTAATTTTCGAAGTAGTATCATATACACTAACATATTCTTACTTTCATATAGAAATTTTTCACATGTTGCTAACGTGGAATATTTTAACAACTTAATTTAGCTTGCGCTTGACTTAATCGAGATTAATAAATAACCGATATGATAATAGTTTTTAGAAATTTCATTATATTATGGAGGTTTGGAATAATAACAAAAAAAAATTTATACGCATTTTTCAGTAACATAAATATTCCAAGTTTATTATTAATATCTTGTTTCCCAAAACGAAAAGCAGAAAATTCGTGATGCCTAATTTTATGGTGAAATTAGCTATTAAAGAAGTATGTATGTATTTTAAAGATTTGAACCTACCGTACAACAAAACATTCTACTCGAGAAGCCGTTCTTTAATTAATTTTTATTTTGCAGATGTTCGTTGGATATCTCTCAAGTGGTGCGTTTTGGACGCTTAGATACTGTGAGTAGAATTATTCTGGACACAAAAATTGTATTTCCTGCATATGACATATTGCTTTTATTTTCCAAGATAATTATCGTTATTTAAAAAATTGTAACATGCTGTATGTGTACTTGATGATTATAATTTGCAGTGGCAAACTCTACAACAAGCCAAGCATGGGAAAGTTCACTTGCGTCTCTCGTGGCACTGTTTGTCTACTGATGTGACAGATCTTAGTCATGTAAGTTGTTTTATGTATAGCTTCACAAAGTTTGTGGACGCAGCCCGTTTCAAGTAATTATGCAAATTATAGTTTAAGAGTAATTTTCAACTAAATATGTAACAATAATAATAACAGGCCATAAATGTTCCACTGCTGAGCTCTGGACTACCATTATAGGGGAACGGACACTATACCCGTCACGCTTGTCCGAGGCGGCTTGGCGGGTTTCACACATCGGCTATCTCGATGTGCAGGTTGCATCACGATGTTTTCCTTCACCTTTTTTAGCACGTGGTAATTGTAACAATATGCACATTAGATCAGAAAACTGCCTAAGTGGTGCATGCATTCCGGCCAAGATCGAACCCGCACCCTTTGAGTTCTGGACGTGTGCGCTTGCCATCATGCTGCCACGACTCATCTAAATATGTACGATGCGTAAAATACGGAACCATAGTTTAATCCCACTCCAGCTTTACCGAAATCTTAGTTTAGAATTAAAACAACATAGTCCTTGTGGCTATGTATCAAATCACATTTTATTAAGTAGTTGAGATTATCTAAACTTCTTTTTTGCTTTAAGTATATTATAATTTATAACTCTAATTAATTTTTAATAATAAATACCATCTTAATAATAATTATCTTTTCAGACTAAGAATAAAATTATCATTTTGATATAAAACTTTTTGAAATAAATCATAAAACGTCTTTGAAATAAAAACTGCATACCAAAATACGCTTCAAATTCCTATAAACGTTCATTGTTACTGTTGTTTTTTATTAATGCTGTTATTACGCTCAAAGTAATCATAGTCTAGAGTTTACCCCTCGGCTGCGCGGCTGGTCAAACTTTAGTGCGTACCTCTTGTTTAAATTGTATTAATTTTTTATGCATTTGCCCCCGGAAGATTAAGTTCATTTTATATCGCAAACTATCCTTTCTTTCGAGATGATAGTATCTATGTCCATTTTCGATATTCAGACAAATCGAGTTACTATCGCATCTTTTTATAGATTATGATTTTTTATATCCCATACAAACTTTCAACCCGTTCTAGTTTAATTTATGGCTGAGTCTATTAATACGGGTACTGTACGAACAATTTATAATTATTAATACGGTTACCGTACGAATAATTTATAATTATTAATACGGGTACTGAAAATGTTGAAAATGTTCTTAAAAAGGCTCGGCCAAAAAAATCCTAACCTAACCTAATTAAAGATTGAAAATAAGTATTTTACGAAGTTCTTCCAATCCATACAAGAGCAGTACGCAAATACTCGCGTATACTTTGTAGTAACATATAAGCAGATCTTGTTCCGTAATGTGCAGCGCCAGTACACATAGGGACTAATCGTGTATGTGTCGGAAAATTAGTTTTGGGTGGTTATAAAAAAATTAACCACGAAGGCTAAGGCGAGTGCTCCGCTTCGCTTCGCACCCGCCTTAGCCTTCTAACCTATATTAAAAATGTTCCGATTTGTTCATAATAAATAAATGTGCCGTGTCTCTATACCCCCCCCACCCTCATTTTAGAATTTATTTATTTATTTTTATTTTCATGTTTTCAAAAATTCTTTAAAACATGTCATTAAAAAATAAAAACCTAACCTAACCTAATTAAAAAACAAGCTAATCATCCAATTCATTCTTTTTTTTATTTTATTGAATTACTGTACGAATAATTATAAATGGTTCGTACAGTATCCGTACAAATAGTCACATCGTTAATTTATTTACCCCCCGTCTATCTGTAAACTACATAAACGACTAAAACTAATAAAATGACCAAAATAACGAAAATGGCAAATCACAAAAAACCTATCCTACTTTCTAGGATAACCTTTACATAAACCTATCCCATTACCCGAGATAAAAAGTGCACATTATCCACCCTCGGTACTAAAATTACATATATGGGTTTCAGCCAAATCGGTCCAATAGTTTTTCTGTAAAAGTATAACAAACAGAGAGACAAACATATTTTTATCCCGGAAACCATCCCATTCTTCGGGATAAATAAATACTATCCTATGTTCATCCTCGGTATCGAAAAAATATGTATACCTACTGAGTTTTAGCCAAATTGGTCCAGCAGTTTTTCCGTGTAAGAGCAAAAAACAAACAGACACAGAGTTACTATCGCATTTACAATATTAATAGGGGTTTTACTTAATACTTTCACTTGAGTTGTTGCATAGAACATATTTTTCTTGTATTTCAGGCTTTGACTGAGAGATTGCTAATAAAGACCGGAGATATAAGTACTGCTGTCTTATCGGTGTACATTGACTCTTGCAAGAAATTACCGGTAAGCGTTCACAATTTTAATTCATTTTCTATGTTTAATTTAATTTGTTAATTTTATAATTTCCATACGGGACTATTTGATTACTTCCACATATAACTTAAAAATTCAATAGCAGGTTTTTAAAATTTAATTTTTTACTGTAACAAAGAGATCCAGTAGGTACTGAAAGAGTTGCTATATAAATTTGCTTTTTAATTATGTTTGTAATGTGTTAATGGTGCAATGAATTTGATACATTTTGTTTATTCCCGTAGTCCAGACACTAAAAGAGTTAAACAAAGATGTGAAGGAGTTATGTAACATTTTTTTACGTCAATTGAAGGAGTAATGTGCATAGAAACACATTTTTTACGTTAAAACTACTTTGTTTCAGCTTGGTTTTAGAAATAACAAGTAATGAAAAAGTTATTATTATAAGGGGCCCTTTACTATGTTTTAGAAGTAACCTTTATAGATGTAATGTCGTTTTATTTTAGAATGCGCGACCACAATCTAAGCCTGACCCATACTTGCAAGTGACTGTTGGAAAGAAGACGGAGACCACTGCAGTCCAAATGAGGACTGACAATCCAGTCTATGAAATCGGACATTCGTTCCTGGTCCAAAATCCTGAAATTGACCTTTTGGAGATCAAGGTATTGTATTTTTCGTACATAGGAACAATATATTGAAACGGAGGAGAAACAAGATTAAAACATTGCTTAAGTGTGCTGATTTTGTTTGCTACAGGTATTAGATCAAAAGACTGGCAGTCAGTTAGGCCAACTCACCTATGGAATTTCTTTGCTATTAAAACAAAGGGACCTGAGTATGCTGGTACAACCTCTGATGCTGCAGAAGTCTGGTCCAGAGTCAAAGATCATCATGGCTTTGCAGTTAAGGGTATGTTAACACAAATATTTGTAACTTTATTTTAAACTTTTATGTTTAGTTTTGATATCTTCTAGGGTTAAGATAGTTATAAAGTCAGCCTCCGCTTGCGCAAAGACAATAGCGGACTCAGCTAGTCTAATACACATTGTGTGCAGTATTAGTGCTAAAACAATGCCTCCGTGTACATATGTAAATTGTTACCCATCAAGTTTCCCACTTTTATATATTACTCGTCTTTTGTCTTATACAACATTTACGTTATGCTCACATCCAAAGCAGCAAGCAGAAAAGTGGAGAAAGGAAATGAGCAGTGCAAATATGGAACCCCAACAATTATATTGAACATGCTATAATCACGCTACCCACTGTCCAGCTTGCCACTGTGGATACTGGTATAAGAGCCCTCCTATACGAGACCCTAGTTTAAACTATACTGTGCATTATAGATACTGAAAGAAGCAGTGAGAGAAGAAGATTGCGAAGAGGAGTCTTTGGCCGAGGCTGCGCCCGCGCCCGCGCCCCCATTGGCGCCTACCACCTTCCTGGCACCTCTCGCCAGTGACGTCACGGATGGAGTCGCTGCGACGACGGCGCCAGAACCGGCGCCTAACACTCGTAAGATTAAATTCCATTTTCTTATTAACTTCCTTCGTGCAATAGAATGAAGAATATTTCCAATAATATTCCAAGAATATTTCCCCTGCTTTTGTACCTAGAACAATCGTAATTTTTCGAAAACTACCGAGTTTTAAAATAATGTTCCCTATAGCAGTCGAAGGACCTTTTCTTAACTCTAAAGTGAAGTTGGTCGTGATTCACCATGGCCGTGCCAGTACCGATAAAAAAGGTTATTTATTATGACTTGCTCAAAAAGTGCGTTTTTTGCGCTCTACTTATTTTTTATTTAATAAACATGATATATGAATATGATATTTAATATAATTTTTTTATTTACAATCAAATCTCAGTAAGCGTTTATCTTCATTTAAACCTAGAATGTCCAAGGTACAACACAACTTGCAAGGGCCAAGGTACATCAGGTCTGTTGTACCTTGGACAGTTCCCTTTTTTTGTTCTAGCGGATTTTGATCCTAACTTTATAAAAAAATCTAAATCACTAGATTTTGTCAATACTTTATATGGTTGAATAACTGATTTTTCCAAATATGCATATTTGATAGGGCTCATCGTTAATTTTTTTAAGGAAATGTAGGTATAACAGGTTTCCCTACAATATTTACAAAAACAATGTATCCCGCGGAAAATCTAGCATTCTTCTGTGTTATTGAAGGCACACAATATTTATATACCAAAATTTCCAAAGCGTCGAAAAAGCTTAATTTCACATTTATATATTGTAAGTATAGATTATTGTTTAGCTTTTATTGATAACCAATATTTTTTTCTCAATTCTAGTTTTATACACCTAATACTTGTGTTTATGATTTTACAGTATATGTCTTGTATTTTCAGTTTTATAGTTTAAATAAAATGTCTAACTTATTTATAACACATAATTTGGAGGTGTTTATATCAAAAGATGAAAATTTGGTACTTTCGAGAGTAGAAGATAGAAAATACTTTTATCCCGGAGTATGCGAGTAACAGAACCAAAATGTACACAGGCGAAGCCAGTAAGCCTAGTACTCAATTCAATACATTTCTTTACAGCACCATCACCTGAAATCGAGGCTACTGAATTAAAAAATATTGACGACCCACCTCAGGATAATGTTTCACAAAAATCTATTCCACTTGAGACTATTGAAAAACAAGTTGGTGAGTGTTAAATACATTTTGAGCAGTAAAATTAAATGTATAACTCTCTATGTCCTCTTCTTCTAACACCAGATCTAAAATAATGCTATTTCACATACATTGATGAAAAACATTTCATTTCCAACACAGATGTGCCTCAAGAGTATGAACCTCCCGGCCGCGAGTCTCCGAAACTCGTCCACAGAACTAGTTCAATAACTACGTAAGTGTTTGTTTCGTTTAATTAGTTTAATGTAAACATTAATAGTAGTAGTTTATACACTACACGTACACTTGTTGGATTAGCCAGTTTCACATAATGTTATTATCGATGTGAGTGTTTATATTTTCCTTGTAGTTATTTATAACAAATGCTTATTATTGTAAATTCTACAGGTCTGCAGGTGAGGCCGGGCTGGGACGTATCTTACTTTCTCTACGCTATAGTATGCAAAACCAATCTTTGTATGTAGTTGTGCATAAAATTATGTAAGTACTACAAAATTAACAATTACTTTACTTTCCCCTCCTTATTCAATAATATTTATAAAAGGTTTACGGTTCGTTAAAGAATTAAAATTTGTTTTTCAATGCAAGCAGATTGCGATTTTGAATAAAGTAATAGAGAGTTCACGTATAACATTGTTTTTTAAATTTAATTAAAACATCCAAAAAATATGGTCACTTTTTTTATTGCGAACATTTAACAAATATGTGTAGCCATGAAAGAAGAGCACCAAGAATGATAGTATAATCGTTTTAGTAAAAATTTAAAAACTTCGTTTAAAAAAACCGACTTCAAAAACGAAAAAACTAAAATGTATAAAATAACTTATTTCTAAAGCTATTATTATTAATATATATTATCTAAAACATCTTAAAGTCGGTGCTTAGTAATTTTCAAAATATAGTAATTTTTATGTTTTACTTTGCACCGACTTCAAGATGTTTTAGATAATATATATTAATAATAGCTTTAGAAATAAGTTATTTTATACATTTTAGTTTTTGAAGTCGGTTTTTTTAAACGAAGTTTTTAAATTTTATTTGTTACTTTTTAGTGTCTAGCTATGTATAGGTGGACCTACGAATGGTGCCGCGCTTCTTAAAAATATAGGTCCCAAAAACCGGGAACAAAAAAATGATCGTAAAATGTAAACTACTTGGCCAAACTATGTCAAATTTTTAGGGGACTACATGGCAGCTATTCCGCGTCGAACAAAAAAAGAATCACGTAAATCGGATCATAAATCACGGAGTAATCGGCGAACATACATAAAAAAAGCAACAAAAAAAAAGATTCCGACGAATTGAGAACCTCTTCCTTTTTTCGAAGTCGGTTAACAAAGAGATCCAGTAGGTACTGAAAGAGTTGCCATATAAATTGTCAGCTAACTTTTTAATTATGTTTGTAATGCGTTAATGGTGCAATGAATTTGATACATTTTGTTTATTCCCGTAGTCCAGACACTAAAAGAGTTAAACAAAAACCGGGAACAAAAAAATGATCGTAAAATGAAAACTACTTGGCCAAACTATGTCAAATTTTTAGGGGACTACATGGCAGCTATTCCGCGTCGAACAAAAAAAGAATCACGTAAATCGAATCATAAATTTCAGAGTAATCGGTGTACATATGCAATGGAGTGAAAATTATTTCCATGAAAAATGTTCATAAAATGAAAACTACTGGTCCAAACTATGTAAAATTTTTAGGGGACCAATTGGAAGCTATTCCGCGTCGAACAAAAAAAGAATCACGTAAATCGGATCATAAATGACGGAGTAATCGGCGAACATACATAAAAAAAGCAACAAAAAAAAAAGATCCCGACGAATTGAGAACCTCCTCCTTTTTTCGAAGTCGGTAAAAAAAATATGTAAACTTGTTACACATCATTCTCTCGCTTTTTGATATACAAAAAGAGAATAGTTCGTGGTACTAATTATACGAGCGTGGGTCGTCATTGGGAGCTTGAGAGGTGATCATCGGCGAACCTTCTACGCACGCCTTATACTTTTCTTGACAAATTTATGTTTAAAGAATAATATTAATTTGAAGGATTAACTTTTTAATTTTCAGGAATATACCTTTGAAGGACCCGACTAACGTTCCTGACCCATATGTGAAGCTATATTTATTACCTGGACGCTCTAAGGACTCTAAACGCAAAACAGTTGTAAGTTAAACCTTTGTTTAAAACTTGCAATTAAACATGTGTTATGGGTAGTTCCTATATCTTATCGACTGTTCATTTGCCTTGCTGTTGTTTAAATCAAAACATGTAATTACTATATTATAACTCCCAATATGTTTAATAAATAGTTTTGAAATCGCATGACATTTTTAATGTGTTGCTTTTGTAAAATTTCTTTAAAACCATTCGCTGAGTTCTGAAACTACAGCTGGGTTATTTACGTTACAAAGGTGGTGAAGGATAACTGCATGCCGGAATATGACGAGCAGTTCGAGTGGGTGATCCCGTTGGCGGAGCTGCACTCGCGGCAGGTCGAGGTCACCGTCGCCACGCACAAGGGCTTCCTCGGAGGCAGCCCCGTCATTGGTCAAGTACGACTACTCCAACATTTTATTGCACACCCAAAATAAAAACAATTAAGATAATTCATATTTAGGTACAATTATGAAGCATATAAAAGTAGGGAGTACAATCTGATATGGGGCTAAAATTGAAAGTGTTCGAACCAAAGATCGAACAGAATAGCGCTATTCCACAAAAATTCGGAATACCTGCTAAGTTTAGTCCATCTATAACCATCAACTATTAGGGCAATATGGGTGCAGAAAAAGTGGTATGACCAAACATTTTAAATATTTATCATTCATAAGTTTTTCAGGACATTTGTGTAAACATTTTTATTTTTTTAAGAATTCAATGTTTTTAAAATAAGTATATCGCACACATCATAGTACAAGTGTAAACAATTAAAATTAAATTAAAAATTGCATCAATGACAGTCCTAGAAAATTAAAAAGAAATAATAACAAAATCCAAAGACAGAGACACGCGTTGTATTCCTTAAGGAAACAAGGTACGCTCGTGTTGTGTAATAATAATATACAATAGACATCTCTGGGGCCGATCCTAGACACCCAGACCAGAGGAATGAAAAGCTCGTTTACGAAATTTACCTTGAACCTACGAAATTATCTGATGATGGGTGGAGGCCCAGCTGTCGCCTTTACTTGAAGATTGTTCTAAAGCTTGATTATTTATGAAATCTTTACACTGGTTATACACACATACTATGCCATATTTAAAAGAATAGTTAAATTAGTTTGGAACATAAATAATTGTTGACATATTTATGGTTCAAAACTTTTCCATTTTTAAAATAGTAAAGTTGATGACAGTTCATTCTAAAAAAAAATGTTTTTATTTTTTCCAGGTAATTGTTCACCTGAACCAGTATGACTTCCGCGAAGCGAGAACCATCTGGTTTGACTTGCTTCCAGAGGTTAACCCTAATTCCAGAGATTAAAGTCAAAAAATTGTTTTACAGCTGGTTCCTGTCGTACAATTTGCCTTGCTACTGGTTAAAGCTTGATATAAACACCATTCTAGTAATGTGTAATTTTTTACCAATAGCAAGACAAATGAATGATGACAGAACCTGGCTATATTGGTGTCGATGTTTTGTACTTACCCATATTTATTTTACATCTTTATCTTGTGATCTGATGGTATTACTGCGGCCATAAAACTAACGATCTGAAGTTATATGAAAAAATATATAATTTTATAAAATTGTAAAAATGCCGTGTCTATCGATACATTGAAGCTATTAAAAAATGCTGATATAGACTTAAATGATGGAGTACACGAAAAATTGTTTTTTAGATTTCTTGTTATAAAATATAATCTCACTTCTCCAATTTAGCTGGCAAAAGTAGTCAAATATTATTATGAAAGTAACGAAATAGTATCTGTTTTTTATACAAATATTTATATCAAATTTATTATAGTCATTTTCAGGAATACTTTTATTATATTTTTTATTTACAACTGTTAATTAAATCTTACGCTTGTTTCTTGTTGAAAAATCTTCTTATAAGTGAATGTGCTTATGACAAGTTATTAAAATAACATTTAGTTGTATAAGTTGAGCTTATGATTAATATAGCTATTATTTATATGGTCATGTTTTGTATGCAATGTTTTATGAGCATCTTTGTTACGATTGTCGCCAATAAGTGTCTTATATTGCTATAGTAATAAAATATAAAAAGGCACGAGTGTTTTTATTGCAATTAGTATTCAACCCAAAATCTAAAAGTATAAAACAACTGTTTTTAAAGAAGTCTTACTTACGAGGATGTGAGAAACTTAAGATTTTAGGTTAACTAGCATTTGCCTGCGACTTTGTCCACGTTGGACAGTTACAATGATTACATTTTTTTGCTAAATATAAAATCAAAGGTTATTTTCAGCAAGCAACAGCAGGTCATTTTCTTCCCATAGAAACTTGAGATAAGTGATGTTACTAAAGGCATACACAACTACAATTCTTGTACTAAAGATTTTACCAAATAGTGAAAATAACCTGTCGTAAAATAAAATTGAACTGGCCACTTTAAACCTCTCCCGAGAAAATTCCCGGGGATATAAAGTACCACAAATTTGAAGTCCGAGAATAATAAATTCTCAGACTGACTTGGACCAACCAGAGAAAACCACATTGAAATCGGCCCAGTAATTTTTACGTGAATCCTGAACAAATATACAAAAATGTAAGAAACAAAAGACTAAACTTACAATATTATAGATTTTCATGACTACAAGTAATAGTACTATTGTTATGATCATTCCACAGTTAAAGGCAATTTAATCACACAAACTTTATGAGATACACATTTCTCTTCAGTTAATATTCTTAAACCAAATGTATTTCATTTAGAGATAGGGTTTCTAATCACCTTAGACTTGGTTGCAGACTTATATGAATATCATCATCACATAGCAAAAGTCACTTAAGTTTTACAAAATAATTTGATATAATTTACAAAAATTTATTATCATATACAGATTGTGGATGAATCGATTTTGTATCAGTGTTACATAATCTTTCTTAGGATTAATTTTACCAAATCCATTAAATCAATTTATAAATTCCTTAAATGCTAATATGCTATCAACGTTCCAAGGTATTTGGCAATTTCTGTGCAATTATCTTGCCATAACCACCTCGACCTCCATCATAATCAGTTCTATATTCATCACGAACCTGAAATAAGGTTATGAATTTATAGTAGCATTTTAATAAGCACACACATATATAGCTAAAAATATGAAGGAATCTGAAAATAAATTGTGAAGTAACCCTATTTATGGTCATACAGCCATATATATTTTTTTGTTTGTTTCCCATTCAGGTTAGGTATAGACAAACAATGTGTACCTGATTTTTAATAATAATTAAAAATATAAAATAAATATTGTTATTTTATATTAATAAAATATTGTTAATGAAATTGTTTACCTGTCCACCAGTTTTGCCTCTTCCATATTGTCTCCCTTCAATAAAACCAGCATCCCAATCACAGCGAATTATCCTATCATCCAATCTAGTTCCATTTATATATCTGTAAATAACAAAAACTATTAAAACAATATAAGCAATTTACTGCTGAGTTTAGTCATTATTCTAAGCAATGGATAACGAAACACTACAAACTTTCCAATATTTAATTTTTTCAATGGTAATATAAAATATTCTAACAGAGTTAAAACTAAAAGTATACTGTACAAAATTCATTTATAGAACTTAACATGACCATTTCTAGTTTTAATAAATTTCAATTATAGGACAATTATGTAAACACAAAAATATTTGTTCTAAAATTTTAGGTAATTTTTGTTAAAAAATTAATAAATCATATTAAAAAGACTAAGTTACCTCATACAATTTTCAGAATCTGGTCGGGTATAATATTCCAAAAAGCAGAAGCCACAAGGAGTTTTTTTGTACTTGTCTAAGCCCATGATGACCCTTCTTATATCACCACATTTTGAAAACAGTTCATATATTTGTTCCTCAGTTGTGTAAAATGATAAATTTCCAATGTATAAGGTAGATGATGCTCGCAATAGTTTTTCCTGTTCACTTCTTGATCCCTGGATATATTTGATATTAACACATTAGCCGTCCAGTGTACCAAATATCGTACATACATTACTGTACTATCAAATACACATACTGTAAGATATTTAAATTTTTGAACAAAATATAAGGAACAAAAACTAAACATGCAGTATTTTTATGGATAAGGGCAAACAATAACACTTCTCTGATTTATAATGTCTAGGAAATGTATAATAGTTTTTGGGATGACATTTTTTTGTGAAATCTTATCCTCTCTCTAATTTTTTTCACTGGTTTTGAACCAAACCACCTCATGAACAGCAACATAGGTTCAATTATGGTATTTTGACTCTTTAAATTGAACATTTTTTAAATGCTATCATCAATTCCAAGAAGCGAAATCATTTTTGATTTGATTTTGTTTCACCTCCACATAGTTGATTATCAATTATCTATAAAGGTTGAATTCTTCATGCTAATGTTAAATTTGCCACAATTGCAAATAAAGCAACTGAGGTCAAATTATAATTTAATTAATAGAAATTATAGTTATAGTTTATGTGCCAAAGAAAATGCATCTTAAAACTAAACAATTGAAATATTTGACACAAACATATCTGGCTTTAAAAAATCAATATCCCTCACCTATTCTCAATTTTTAAAAATATTAACATTCAATTCAGTGCCTGATTATGATAGCCAACCCCAAGATACAGTAAATATAGGTTTCACAAATCTGTAATCCCAATGTATTCTTAAGTTGTGATTATTGCTATAAATAATGTTAATACAATATGCACATGAAGTAAAAATAAATTGTTAAGTACTGTGTGCCTCCTAGCCAGAATTCAAGCCTACAATATTGGAAAGACATGAGAGTGTCTTAGCACTATGTTTTCATGATAAGTATGTTCTATAAAGTTAACAGAGGAAGCTCAAATTTTAAGGACACTAAGCTAGCCACAAATTGAGTTTTCTATAACATTACCAATTATTTATTAAGCAATCTTCTACAAGTCACTTCAAAACACATAATGGTCTGGCCACGGACTTAGGCTTCGCAAAGGGGTGCGGTATAGATATACGGCACATTTATTTATTACTTGAGATATGAAATTAATTTTGAGTGGTTATAAAAAAATGTACCACGAAACCTATATTAAAAAAGTTCGGATTTGTTCATAATAAATGAATGTGCCGTGTATCTATACTACAACACCCTTTCGTTATTTTTGCCATATGTTTTAACATTTAGCTGTTGCACAAACGATAAGTACATGCTCAGGCCGTAATAGCATACCTACCGTGCTCTACTCCACTCAAAACTTAGGTCTTTGTGAAACAGGGATTTAACACCGTTTGCCAATTTGCTTTTTTTTCATTTTGCTTATTTGAGCATTTTCTTAAAACATAAAGCACAACATTATACATACCTTGAAATGTTGGTCACGATATGAACTGATTTCAATAGAAGAATTCATTGAATCATAACTTCGTTTCATTTTCGACGTTACTACAATGTAGATGTATATTGGTCGTTTTATATATTGTATAGAATTGGATAATCCAAATGCAAACCGTTATAATAAAAATGAATGAGGATTATGAAGAATTCCTATTTTTACAAGCTAGGTATTTCTAAACACACTAAAAAGTGAAAAGTTGAAAACATCAGCGCCACAAGCGCAATTCGGCCAGCAATTAGCATCATCAGTGTAACTGTCGATGTCAAATTGTCAACATAAAGTATAAAGTGTCAGTCAGTCAGTTCAAAATTGTCAGAAATACGTCAATTCGCTTTTTTTAAATGGCTTTGCATCAAAGACGTTTATTCGAATTTAATTTAAGCTGTGGGTTGATTGGTTAGATCGTAAACAAATGGAGTTTTTGGCGGGAACTGAAGGGAGATTTTGATCTGTATAGTTTTTTTTTTTTTTTTCAAAAAATGTGTAAAATTACTCTAAAACGTAGACAGAGAAACCTACGCTCTAAAATCTAAAGTAAGTAGTAAGTTATCAACTGTAGGTCAGCTGAGCTATATAGGCAAAATAAATGCAGAAATTATATTGTAATCTAATATCTGGCTTAAAGGCCTGGCTCCAAAGCCATAAACTTAAATAAATACTAATTCGTAAAAAGTTTTGGGAGTTTTTGGCGGGAACTGAAAGGGGACGTTGCGCTGTGCAGTTTTATTTTCAAAAAATGTGTAAAAATACTCTAAAATGAACAATAGTTGTAGGATATTGATAGTTTTTGAGTAATAATTATGTGTTTTTGTGAGAAATGTGAACTGTATAGTCAAATGTGGCCTTTCGAGTTTTCACAAAAACTCTCTTGAATGGCGTGGGTTGTAGCCTACAATACAACTGCGCTACTATACGAAGATTTATACATCAGACTTGGCTGTATGGACTAAGTTTCCTTTGCCTTCCTTTGTGGCGAACACTACTAAAAAGTAAAAAGTTTTCTTTCCGTTTCCAGTTAAACGCATTTGGCGGTTTGGCGCATTTAATCGTGTTTTCATTTTTTCGTTCTTTCGAATGCACAAGTCAAATCAAAAGTGGGTCTAGTCCAGTTTGTAAACTTGTACATTTATGTTTAAAATTTGAAAACTAAATAAGACATTTTAGATCTTAAATCTGTGATTGAGCATGGCTTCGGAATTCAAGACGGAGTTTGAAAGTTTAGATGACGAAGTTAAAGAACTCTTATTAAACTATAAGCATAAGAAAGCTACAACATATGAACCGTGTACACATCAAAACTTTAAAGAATGTTTAATCGGACTTTCTGAGGTAATATAAACATTAAAGTAAATTAAAGTTAAATTGAAAATTACTTTTATGAATGCTTATTTTCTTTTTTGCTATTATACTCATGTTTTTTTTAAGGAGCTTGGACAATACAACATAAATTACATATTCAACCCTCACACTGATTTGAAAGACAATTCTTTAGAACTTGATGCACTAGTAAAGCTAATAAATTCAGTATGGATGCTACTACACTATCATAAAAATTCGTCTGAAAAGTCTAAGGGATTATTGGAGCAGAACCATGCCCTTGAACAACACAATAAACAGTTACGGGTAATACTATTATATGTAAATATCTGATCTATGGTATAATGTATAAATTTTGTATATAATGTATCATGAGTAATATTTTAGGTGAGATATTTTTTACATTTTATTTACTTTTCAAGATTTTTTCATAGTGATTTCAAACGAATGATAAGATAATGAAAGTCACTATTCTGAGACTGACACAGGACAACATTATTTTACTAAATTTTAAATTTGTTAGTAATGACTATCTAATGTAATTTGTCCTAAATATAATGATTACCTTTCTACATTATTCATTTAAACTATGTATTAGGAGGGATGAAATAAATTTGAAAAAAATACTCACAACACTGTAACAGTAACTCACAAAATAATGTAGAATCATGGTGGGCCATGGGGGTGATGACTAGAACTGCAAGTGAACTGTGAAGTAATATGTAAAATAATGTTTTGCACTAAACCTTGTATTGAATAATAAAGGAATTATCATAAAGAATTAATTGACAATTAATAACAATATGGCTTCACAAATAACACATTAAATTCTTATTTACATCTGTGAGACACATGGTGGGTTCCTAATTAACTTATTATTCTTTCACTTGCTGTACTATCAGTTGGATTTTGACATATCTCGTTTTCTAAAGCAGCCATTATAGCCTAAAACAGACAGATGGTATGCTGGTTATGTCAAATTTTAACCGATAGTAAGGCAATAGCAACAAAACTATAAAGAAATGATGTTACACATATTGAATGTCAAAACCTGAAATGTCAGCAACACAACCGTCTGTGTTGTGAATTTTCATCTACCCTCATGTTTCATGCCCGCTGTTGGGAAATGATAATATCCTGAATTTTGCCACTGGTTACATTTCCTGTGAAATATTATGAAGAATTCAACCGAAAAGTTTTTTAATATTTTTGTAAATTAATTTTTTTATTGTTTACCTCATTTTAAGAACACATAATTATGTTCATTCCAGGATTAGCTTTAATTTCTTTTTACAGGGACTAGTTGACAGACTTAAAGAAAAAATTAATTCAGAGAAAAATGAAGCAAAAGCTTGTGTGGCATCAGCACAAAGGATTGCTGACCGTAGTGATGATATGTACCAAAAATTAACAGAAAGCAAAGGCAAATTAGTACAAATTAAAAAGCAAAAAGAAGCTTGTGAGAAGAGCCTCAAAAATGAGATTTCAAGACTCAAACTTCAGAATGAAAAGCTTTTAGACAGACTTAGAAACAAAGGTATTTTTAAATAAAAACTATTTAATGCTAAATATTTTAAAAAACAAATTTAAACAAGCACATAAAAATAATTAATCTAAACCCGAATACTCTACTACTACTCCATTGGTTGATAAAATTAAAACAGCTTGTAATTCAAGTTTATAAATTAATATATTGTGGGTTTCTCAGATAGCAAATTACAATTTTGCTATGTCTATTTATATCTTATTTGTATTTGTGTATTAGTGGAATGTGTTGTCTTTAAAAAAGTAAATTATTACTATATTATTATTGTAACATAATAAATAAATAATATTTATGGCAGACAAACACACATATTGTATATCCCCAAATTAAGCAAGTTATGCTTGTGTTATGGATAATATACAACGGGCTACTCTGGGGCCGATCCCAGACACCCAAACCATAAATAATGGACAATATATAATGAATAATTCATGGGTTAATCCCAGTAAACTGACCAGAGCCAACATTTACCCAAGTTTTGAATATTTACTCAAGTGAGCTAACACTTGATCCACTAGACCACAATTGGGGTCTAATTTAGACTATATAGAGTAATTATTGATTCTTTGATATTTCAGGTCCCAGCTCCAGTCAGACTTGTGATTTGACTTTACTTCAAATGAAAGAGAGAGAGAAACAACAACAAATTATAATTTCTCAGTTACAAAAGAATAACCAAGAACTCTTGCATGAAGTAATTGGTTTGAAAGAGGACATACTTTTAAGTGGACTATCAAATTTATGATATGATTATGATCAATTTGTCCGATCTTTGACCGGTCTTTATCATTCTTTTATATCTTACATATTGTCTTAGTAGTTGATATGATTAAAATTCCAAATAATCTTATAATAATCAATAAATCAACTCGTACATTAGCAATTATTTAAAGGAATTTATTTAAGTAATATTTTCCTTGTTAAATAATGTTGTCAAGTGTCAGTCTCCTATTCTGTTTTGATAACATTGTAATATTGAAAATGTGCTACAATAATCATCAGTTAGGACTAATAATACGGCAGAGTGGTTAAAAGTACCAAAATGTAATATTTTCTTAAGTTTTCGCGACTTGTGTATATTATAAAACTACGTTTTAACGGTTTTAAGCGCGGTAATTTATTTGATTTTGGTTTTTCCGACGTTTCGGCCACTTTAAACCTTATTGAGCAACAAAATAATTAAATTTTAGTGCTGTTAACTATTCTGTCGTATCCTATTCGAATTAGTTTAACCTTTTCAAATAATTGATAATATAATAATGAATGTTTCTGTGTTTGTTTCCTATGTATATGATCAATTTTGAGTTGAAACTTTGTACAGCCATTATACTGTTTGAAGGTTTTTGGCACAAAAATACTAAGTGGCGCTCGAGTTATATCAGATAAAGAACTATTTCCTATGAAAAGGCATTACAATTCGTGTCTTGCTTTGATCTCCTTCAAAAAGTTTCAAGCTGTAACCAAATTTATATGATTCACTGCAGTCGATTATAAAGCCACTAGGGTAGTTTCAAATATTTCAATGATATTAGATAGGGATAATTATGAGAGTCTCTATGAGACATAAATCGACAGTTTAAGGCCGTGTCCCTCCGCCCTTAGACGTACAGTGAGCGGCTGACTGAGCGACGCTAACTCTATGTCGAGTTAGCAGCGAACTGTAGGGACAGAAGGTAAACATTTAATATATAACGCCGCGCAGCGTTCCGGCGTAGTGAGCGACCTGCGTCGCCAACCGCGCGCATCGTACGCTGCTAATCGGCCGCTCACGGCATGAGTCGTTAAGCACAACGTCGCAAACTGCGTACATTACGCGCTGTATGGACACTCCATTTAAATAGGAGGAAAAATTATAGGGAGGCAAACAGTTAGCCCCTCATTGTTCGTCTAATGGGCCACGGCCTAAAACGGTGATCTAAATTTACAGCTTACTAGGATATGCCCGCGACTTTGTCTACGCAGATTTTCGCAGAAATTCCCGCGAGATTCCCGGGACACAAAATACCGCAGTATTTGAAAAAGAATGTAAGCTAGTCATTTTAGTAGAAACTGTCGGAATAAGTTAATTTCTACGCGCCTGAACAACAACAAAAAGCTCCCGAGAAAATTCCCACGGGATTCTCAGGATAAAAATATCACCCATTACATTACATTGCTATTGATCAGTAAAAAAATCAAATTGGTATAAGTTTTTTTTTAATCTGGCGTTTTTTTTAAAACGTTCGCAGAAAAATTCTCGAGATAAAAAGTAACGCAGAGGTTAAGTTTCAAAATTAGCTATCAAACAGCTAAAACCACATCGAAATCGGCCCCATGGTTTTTACTAACAGACAATCGACCTAAAAAAAATGCATCTTGTGCTCCATTGTTTATATAGTCTATTCCAGTTGTTTTTTTTAATAGCTTTAATGTATGTACAGACACGCCATGTTTAAAATGTTATAATATTACAGATCCCTCTATCTCATCTCCCTACCCATACTAAAGTGTTGCTGATGTCTATAGGTGGCCGTACCCACTTTCCTGAGATGGGCCCCGTCTGCCTATAAGCCAGCTTCGCAATAAGAAAAGAACTAAATAAATACGATACATTTTTTAAAATTTCAAGTATTATATAAGTTAATATTTTTTTAATAATTCCTTTTAAGTAGGTACTTACTACCTATTACGCCAAAATGAATGATGATTTCTATTAAAGAAAATCCAATTAATTAATCAGTATTACAATTTTGAAATTGTTATTTAACTTTAATTTACTAATTGATCTCAATGATTACTGTGTTTTGAATTATTTCTGAGAACATATGCCTTTATTAACTAAGAATTTGAAATAAAATATTTTATAAGTTGTTATTATGATATAGTAGAAAATAAGTATAGAATACTGGAATAACTCCACATTATTTTGTCTATTTGTACTTAAAATCGCATTGACTGAAACTGTTGTAAATTATATGCATTGCATTTTGTATAATAAAAGTTAATTTCAATAGGTTTCGTGTTTTACATTAATTTTGATAGTTAATAATTAACAAGTTGTCAATTCTCAAATTCATTAAAATGCAACGCTTTCCCTCCAAAATAATAAAATTTAATAATAACTAATAATAATTACTCAGTTTTTAATAAAAAATTGTTTCCTATGAACTACTTTAATTATTTTATGTCAAGGAGATAAAAGCGTTTTGACATAATTACAATGTCGATTATTTAATGATTGTAAATGTTGAATTCGTTAATTGGATCGAGTTTTAGGACCTTATATTACACGCGGTATTTATTCCCGGGGTTTAAATTTAAAAAAAAATTGTCTTTTGAATATTTTATAATACAATGTCAAAATTAGGATAACCATTGGAACTACGTTATTTGTGACGCTCAGTAGCTTTTTGGTTAAACGATCAATGTGTGTGTAACGTGTATTTGTATAGTTAAAGGGATACGCTCATAGAATTAATTCAACCCACGTCCCACACCATACGCTATGCCCATCGTGTTGAGACTCCGCGCGCTTAACACCGATGCAGGCGCACCAATGGACCGCATGGAATCGACCGCTGGACGGTTCCTCACAAGCTCTCCGACTACATACGTAGTATTCTATCGTACGCTTACTGAATCATTTTCATTAGCTGTTTCTGTCATCACTCCGCATTCGACCGCGAAACTGCGCGCGCGCATTGTTTTAATCACGCCCGCCAGCCCGTTACGCTATCGCGAATAGTTTCTACGAGATTGATAAGATCATTATATCACTAAAGATAAGAATCGTCAAGGACTGCATTACAGGCGAGCGGTTCATTGCTCGTGTTTCACATGCAACAGCTGTAATGATATAGTGTTAAAACAATAGACTTATTGTTGACTAGTGTGAATTCGTGTGAGTGTGCAACTATTTAACGGATGCCGTGCTACGCAGCATGGGGACGGCGAAGAGACTGAAGATAACTGTGGTGGGTGATGGTATGGTCGGCAAGACATGCCTGCTCTACGTGTACACCAAAAACGAATTCCCCGAGGAATATGTACCCACAGTGTAAGTATTTATTTGTTATTTTATTAGTGACAGGTGACCGGTCAATGGGACAGTGGGCCGACTACCGTGACGTGAGATCGAACCGGTGGATTAGCAGGTTGCGGTATATTTCTTATCACACGATACTTGTAATCATTTAAAGTGCCTTGTAAATTAAAATAGTGGCAAATATTTTTTAAAGATTTGTATTTATTCCTATAGAACCCACTTTGTTTGTTTTCCTTTTAGGAATTCAATGATTCAGCTTATAATAGGTAGGTAAAACTCAAAGACTGATTCATATGCATAATATACTCTGATTTATATTTTTGATTATCATATTCAAAATAATATTGTTATGAATACACATTGTTATTGTAGGCTAAGGTTTTCCCCACGTTTTTAAGTATGCGATTATCCCTCAGCAAGAAAACCACTGAGCGACGAATCGCAAATAAATAACATACATGTCCAATAAAACGACAAATAAATAGTAAATACGAATTCATTACATCCATGGGTGATGTAAAGAATTCGATGAGGAAACTGATCAATCAATTGTTCTGACGTCATAAAATTCGTAATATAGTCGATGAGTAATAACTGGTCGTTTAGAGGTGTCAACAAATTATTGTATTTACAGGTTTACTATGAATAACCAACATTAACAATATTATTGTTATAGGTAACTATATTCGCGAAATATATTTTTAAACGAAACTAAATTCTGCTTATGTAATAGACATTACGAACACTACCTATAACGTTCTGCCTACTTGTTCATCGTAATCGTGTTTTATCTAATGTAATTTTATTATACTCAACACAGCTATAAAAAAATCGAATAGAAAATAAACCGACTCCAATAAGAACTAAAAAGCAAAGAATAAAATTTTCTATAATCTATATTCTTGAAATCGGTGCCAAGCAAAATATAAGAATTACCATATAAATTGTTGCAACAACAAAATATTGCATTTTTTTAACAAAACCTAAATCGACTTGACTCTAAAAACTAATATTTAATAGACTTCTTTCTACAAAATGTTGAAGTCGGTGCCAAGGAAAACATAAATGAACAACAACTTAACAAAATACGAGCATGTAAATAAAGCTAAATCTAAATTTTTATGTTTTACTTGACCCTGACTTTGAGATGTTGTAGAAAGAAGTCGGTCAAATATTAATTTTTTGGTTTTTAGTTCAGTCAGTAATCAGTTTTGTTCTTGTTAAAAAATGTTATTTATTACTTTTTAATTGCGTAAATACTTCAATAGCTTTAGAAATAATATGTTAAGTACTTGTAGAAATTGTACAACTGGCATACGTAAACAGATTGAGACGGCCAGAACGGCTGACAGAACAGACGGCCTCTGTGGTTGAGCGGGCTAAGCCTTTGCCGGCCTACCTCACTGCAACACAGAGGCTTCGGGTTCGATTCCTGGTATAGTAAATTTCGGAAAAAAATTTTTTTTCCGTTATTTACTATGGTCTAGATGTCTGGGATCGGCCGCCGAGTAGTCCGTTGTAATTACCCATAACACAAGCGTAACTTGCTTAATTTGGGGATATACAATGTGTATGTTTATCTGACGATTATTTATATATTTAAGATTTTCCATCTCACTCTTCGGTGTATATGCTCAGCAACAAGGGTTACTCTCGATTTCCTTGCGATCCACAATCTTTTTTCCAAGAATTTAGGCGCACGGCGTTCTTTGATAAGGGTTATTCTCGATTTCCCTGGGATCGGATCCAATCATCAGATCCTAACTTGGTGGCCATGGGATTACCTCGGGAGTATACACTTACGAGTAAAGAAAATAAAATAAAAAATCGATTTACTCGATGAAAATTGAACGATATTTAATTGATGGAGATATCGCATTACGTAGAAGTTGGTTAACAATTTTTGTGATTTTCTTTAATTCCTTGGAAATTTTCTTATCTTCTTTGGAATTTACTCATCAGGTCATGAGATGGTGACAGTGGGACCAAGTCGGGAGTATAACCTTTCGATTAAAAGAAAAACATCAAAAATCAGTTTACGATTGACGGAGAAATCGAGTAACGAACATACAAAAAAACAGACGAATTGAGAACCTCCTTTTTGAGTCAGTTAAAAAGAAGCCAAACGCGCGTTAGTTCGCGCCTCGTGCCGGTTTCTGTAGTGACAACGAATATTACACGTGCGTTTGGCTAAGAGTTTTGTAGAGTCTTAGGCTGGTGTGCACCGAAATTTAACCGACGGTTAACCAAAAATAATCACTGTTTTTCCATACATTTTTGACGAATATTTTATTTTAACCATCGGTTAAAAGTCTGTACACACCAGCCTTAGAGGTCTTAAAACACTTAGTCAAAAATATCACAAATTTCGAAATCTTTTCAATAGAGTACCTAAAGCGGACGCTTTAGGCCCTCTGATTTCATCGAAACCCAATTTCGTTAAAATAAGTACCTATTTCATAATTTTTAGAATGTTAACATAATTTTAAAAAGGAAGAAGCGAACAACTTTCAGCGTAATCTTACCACCTAAGTATTAGCTAAATAAAACAGTCACTAAAACATCCTCATGATTTTGTTAGGCCTCGCCTATATAATAAATTATAAGGGCCTTCCGTTTTACACTATGAAACCCTTTAGAGACCCGCAGGCTCTTTGCGCATTTACGGCATTTAGTGCAAAATATTGAAAACGCAATGTTCACTTAAGTCGATCGTTTTATTGAAGATGTTATTTAATATCAAGCGAATCTTCTATGAAAACAAATCAACAAAGTTCTTTAGATACTAGTACTACTTGATCCATATATCACCCTGGAACGTTGTCATTGTCAAGTGTTAATTTTAACATCGACCACTGTCGCGGCCACTGGGCTAATATTATTGAACAGGTAGCTACTTAGCGTTGTGGACTGCACTATTTATAAAGCCAAATACGTCGCGGCATTGTTGTATTGTATGTACACGTTCGGCGCTTCCTCCTTATGAAACTCGACGAACATTTTTACAGCAAGTATGATTTCCTCGCTGCCCATCTTTGTTTTAAATCAATAATTTTTTTGTTAGCAACCTGAGACCCAAATCCAATACTTTATCATCCAAGTGCTTTAACAAATACAAAATTTGATATGAAATAACCAAAATTCTTCGTTTTATGTATATCAACTTTCGGTATGGTAAAGGTCCACAATATTAGGTACGAGTGGTATATAATGCATTAAAAGAAAAGATATGTTAAAATGCTTTATTAGGTATTCGAGCAATACACAACCACTTGCTCACTTTCTATCAGCTCGTGCCCCAGGGATGTTATCTATATTATAAGATTACTATATGTTTTGCCGACTAGTCTGTTTAAAAATTTACATAACACAACGTATTTAATGATAAAACAGATAGCCTACATATACATACAAATAATTAGCTTACTGTAGATTTTCTCGATTAATCGGGCTCACCTGTTATTTAACCACCTTTGTATCTTCGTTGTTATTAATCAACGATATTACTAAAAATACTTGTTACAAATAATAATAGTACCTACATAGTATATCATTCTCCTGTACACTAGGGACTTAAAAACTTAGAAGATTGTGGATAGACTCCCTAGTAATATTATAAAACGTAAGTAAATCTGTGTCTGTAACGCTTTTACGGAATAACTACTGGACCTATATATATATATATATATATATATATATATATATAATACGGGACAAAAATATATTGGTCTGTGCTTGTTATGCTTTGTACCGATTTGGCAGAAATGTAATTTTAATACCGAGGGTGGCCGAGGTATACCTTCTTTTCATCCCGGATAATGGAATGGATTTACGTAAAGGTTATCCCGGAAAGCAGTGTAGATTTTGTGATTTTGTAATTTTTGTTCTTTAAGGAAGAGGTGCGCATTAGAGGTTGACCTGCGGGGTTCCATAATCTATAAGTAAAGTGGTCAGAAGGCTGGCTATATTACCTGTCTGGAGTGCCATAGTGATCTGTTGTGGGAAATAACAAGTAACTCATGTCTTTAATTCATCAATGATTATTCACAGATTTGATAACTACGTCGGTCACATCACCGTGGATGGAGAAGACGTGGAGATGGCGTTATGGGACACAGCAGGGCAGGAAGATTACGAGCGGTTGAGGCCACTATCTTACACTCATGTAAGTTACCTTTATTTTAATAAAAAAAATACCTGTAATATAATTGAGGAATGGATACGTAACAATGCGATGTAAAACAAATAATAATGGTTTGCCTATTTATTGTCATTATTCTCATCATACAATTTTATCCTGAAATATTATACCCAATAGGTATTGTAATATTATCCAAAGCGGCACATGTTTGACACCTACAAATTTCACTATACTGCATAATAGTCCAGCCAGTCCAGGATATCTATTTTAATCCTAAATCCCGAATTTGTGTAGTAGGTGTGTATTCTAAACACAAATGTTTTTACATATTAAAGCCTCCTAGTAAAGGGCAAAATACTTACGTATAAACATTTGAAAGGAAAACATAATATATAATAAGTTTTAAACAAGGTTACTAATTTACTTATTTTGGGGGTCATCATGCGGACACGTGTTTATCTATTATGCTCACAGATGGTATAATATTGTTAATTGAAATTAAATATCTATTAGCGTTTTTGAGACGCAGTCCCCAATGCTAGTTTTAAATATTCTTCAAAACCAATGCCAACAGGCATTGGTTTTGAAGAATATTTAAGTAGATAAAACGTGTCCGCATGATGACCCCCAAAATAAGTAAATTAGTTAAAACTAGCTGTACCCGCGACTTCGTTCGTGTGGATTTTTTTTTCACGGAACTGTAAAAAAGTAGCCTAAATTACTCCTTATAACATCAGCTATCTGCCAGTAAAAGGCCCGTTAAAAGCGGTCCAGCTGTTTCAGAGATAGGCGGAACATCCAGACAATCAGACAAAAATAAAATTGTTTTTTTTTTAAATATAAGTACCGTATACAACTTCATATTATGCATTTAGTAAAAAGCTCTTATTTTGACATTATAAATAGACGCGTCAATTTTATTTATCTTTATAGATTAATTTATGCTGTTTCTTTTACATAGCCAAGTATACTTTGGATCCGTGTTGAGCGAAAACTGTTCCCATTATCTGGGATAAAAAAGATCGCAAGTTCAATTGTTCATCCCTTTTAACGATATGTCTACATCTTCAAAAAAAGTATGAAAACTACACATCAAAAGTACATATACGGTGTTCATTCTCAAGGTTATGAAAATGGTACAAATAAACATGCCAAAATCCAATATGAAGTCAATTTCACCTTTATATAATTTAGTATTTATCTTTTATAGGCCTTCTTCCGCTATATTCATGTATTTTTAACGTTAGGACTTGATATTTGAGAATAATAACATAATAGTGAAAATGTAGAAAATGATCCTAATGGGTTGTCCATTGACGAAGTGTGTACAACTAGTATTATTTCGTAATCTTCCATGTATGCATAGTACTGGATAATAAAAACAACCAGTTTTATAATGACGTATTTTTTATTATTGATGGATACGGAAAACCTGTACCTAGACCACATATACTCACGTGTTCCAAAATGATTGTTTGGACGGACGGACGAAGCTATGTTTGGAACAAAAGTTCAGCCAGACTGAAAAACATTTTTTTTTTAAATCGTTCATTTCTAATTAGGCCTCAGATTATTAGTGTAAAGATTTATCACTAACAGATATTAGTCAAGTACCTACTGTAATGAATTGACGACAGTATACCAAATCTTATAAAATCAATGCGTAACTCTCTAGATAATAACTGACTGTCAGACAGACGGATTTATTTCTTTTTTTATATTATAGTTGTAGACAACATTGATAATATAGAAAATTTAATTTAGGATATTATATAATATTATATAATATTTAGTTAAGTTATCACAATAAAACGATATACCTAAAATAATTTTGTTCATTTTCAGACAAATTGTTTTCTGGTATGCTACTCAGTGGGCAGCCGGTCATCATATGAGAACGTAATCCACAAATGGTACCCGGAGTTAAAGCACTTTAGTGCATCTGTACCCATCGTTCTAGTAGGTGAGTTCAACCATTAGTAACTATTGCGAAGCGTACCTACAATTTAAATTGTAATATTGCGGATTTGACAAGTAGTGAAATAAAACAAAAATATGGTAGCTACAATAAAACTAAAACTTAATTTTAAAAATAAATAAACTATGCTATAAATAAAGCTGTACTTACAAAATAACATAATTCTATAAACAAATAATTTCCTACAAATCACTGTCGGCGGGGTGCGTGCCCAATGTTACGTAATGCACGGGTTTAATCAAAGTCCCAATCGAAAGATCAGATACCTATCAATTCACAGCACATAAACAGCCAAAGATAGAAAAAATAATGTTGAGTAGCTTCAATAATACTTTCAACTATTATCCCCGCAAATTGGTATTGCGCCTGGCCGCCATTTTGGTGACGTAACCGTAGCCGAACACTCAGTACCGTAAGCATCACTGGCCGGCGAGTACGCGTACATATCGAGTGGCGGATGACGTCACGTGAATGTTAATTTAACAAGGTTCCAGCGCATTAGCAATTTACGGGGATAATAGAATGGCTTTGAACAAGATCAGTTTAGTATGGGGTATTTTTCATTATGTGTATTTATTTGTATCTGTTTTAGAATTGAAAAATTATAGTGTCATAGCAGACTTGAGACTCTATTTATATTGTATTTAATTATTTTTTTGCAAATTAATTCATCTAAATGAGAAAATCTTATCCCCGTAGAAGTTTACAAGTTACCAACATATACGTGCATAAGTACTTAACCTCGTCATCTCGTTCAACGGAAATTCTTCACACGTCATTACTGGGATTGCGACAACTAGAAGTTTATAAGGAAACATGCCATAACTTCAATACAATTAAATTGTTGCAGCCTGATCTGTTCTACTTTAAAACTAATATGTATCTCAAGTAGTAGTGTTTTACCAACGTAACAGCAGTACCTACCTATCTGATTTGTGCTTGTATTTTTTGTTTAATACCTATGTGTTTTTTGAAATTATTTATTACAATGATATGCCTGCGACTTCGTTCACGCTCGACTTGAAATTCCCGCGGGATTCTCGAGACAAAGCATCGCAGCATTTGGAAACGAATGTAAGCTATCGTCAATATATAAAGTACTCTGTGGCTATCGTTGTAGTGAAAATTGTGTCAGAATATGCCAATTTTTTGCACTCGAACAACTGTAAACCGCCTCCGGGATTTCAGGGATTAAAAATATCTCGCATTTTATTACATAAAATTTGCTATCGATGAGTAAAAAAATCACATTGGAATTCGTTCTTTTAATCTAGCCATTTGAAATCACTCTCGGAAAATTTCGCACGGGATTCCCGGGATGAAAAGTAGCGCAGATTTTAAGTTATTTTAGGTAAGCGTGGATGAAGTCGCGGGAATATCCTGGTACATACTAAATATTTAATGAAAACTGCAGATAGACAATCTCTCAATAATATGATTAATTTGTCAAGTTCCTAAAATTATAATACTGCCGGGGTTTCATCTGCGATAGTATGAAAGATTGGGCTGTTTCACGCAGATATGGCGATGAGTTTAATAGGTAATTTGAGATGCGACCAGTGAAGCGAGTCAATGTGAATTTTAACAAGCACAGTGCCGGATGATTGGGCAGAATAAAATTTACTCTATATTTTTCATTTTTTGGTAATTTGTGGTTGTTAGTGAGATGAGCGTTAATGAGGAAGGTCTTAATTGCCGTTGCTTTCTAATTAGTACGACTGTAGAGCTTAACAAAAAATTTCATACGATAGGCAAGATAACTTTAACTGTAAATACTGTAATAGTAGATTGACAAGACAACTTCAGAGGTGAAAGTTACCTATTGAACGCACAAGTTAATTTGACGCACGAGCGTAGCGAGTAAGTTAATAGTTCGAGTGCCTAAATAGGTCTTTCACCCGAGATTAACACTCTGCTTTTCATTTCGAATAGGAAAGTAAATAAAACTGATTAGATAAACAAACAACTACTTCTCTAATGAAATCAGGCATTAATTAAATACTAATTCAATTAATTATTATTAATAATTAATATGTAAATCTGACGGACTCATTTAATATGTCTCATATGAAACGCCAAATATATTTTTTCCTGTGGCATTCTATCAACCAGAGTTTCCTTGTCACTGATGATAGTAATTATTTAGCTCAAATTTATGAAAATTATATAAATAATAATTTTGTGAAAAATTAAAAGTATTGTTATGAATTGCAGGACTCGAATTAAAATGCCGTTGGAATTACTATAGAATTTATTAGAACTATACAAACACGTATAACACAGGTACAAATATAACTAGACACAACCAGTACAATCGTGATGCACGATTCAATGACACGCGTAAAGTCCGCACTATATAGCTTATCGAATGTATACACGTCTTGTCTCGCTGGACTGCCTCACCCCTCCGATAGGGCATTCCTTTTATCCTATACAAATACAATACTCGACGCATAACAATAATTTCCAAGAATCACACCTGGCTAATGGCTACCATAAAAGATTACAACACACAATAGGCTGTTTTTCTAATTACAAATTTTAAACACAAAGTTAACAAAAGAAGTCCACATGCCGAAAATACTGCAGGTTGAATTGGTCTTTGTCGGTCGTAACAGTATATAAAGATAGTATAAAATGATGTAATAAAATAGTGGTAATTTTTTTATAACAATTTATGCCGCGATTTAACAGTGGCTCTAAAAGTTGGGACATGAGTCGCGTGTACTTATGGTATTAAAGTGTATGTATGGTATGGTATGGTATTAGTAAACATGGTTCGCAGTTTTAAATGTTTTGACAGCAGGGAAGTTCCCAGGGCCGAAAAGTAGTGATTTCATCCCTGTGATCAGGCAACTCCAAGCGTACTTTCAGAAAATTTACACAATATTTATATTTATAAGTAGGTAGATAGATAGATAACACTTTATTGTACACTATTCCAAGAAGGTAGGTAAGGACACGCAGGGAATCTTTATTAAAATCACAAGAAATTAAAATGATTACATAATATTTAAATTAGTTTGTATTCTCAATCGTTTATTATATCATCAGAATATTTTGTAAACAAACACTATTTCTTACATTCCAGCAACAAAAACAGACTTAAGAAATTCTGATAAGGCTGTAGTAACGACACAAGAAGGAAAGAAGTTAAAAAAGAAAATTCGGTGAGTATCTTATTAAACATTACATCTCTTTGTTATTCACATAAAAAACGAAATCAAGTTGTTTTATATATCCTAAAACTTTACTGCTTCTTGTTCAATTCACTACAAACAAACAAAGAAAGTTCATATAATCTACATAGCTGCCTAGGAAAACATTGAGATGAGTCGGAGCCATCCTGATTTGATTTGAAGTAATGCAATCAATGATTTTTTTCCCATGACAACGAATTTGTCAGTGAATTGAAAAAACACGATTGCAGCGCCATCTATTTTTATAATCCATCAATTTTATGGAAACGATATCATTTAATGGGATAAAGTGTATCCTAAGTGTTCACTCGGGTTATGAGCCAGCACTATGTCGAGTTTCATCCATATACGTTCAGTAGTTTCCAAAAAATATATCGCATCTTCTTTGGAAACTACTGAAGATTTATTAAAAATTAATTATTCCGAACTTTGTAAAAAAAAATACTTTTCAATATTTTTAGTGATTTCTTTACTATTTTTGAAATTCAATTATAATAATAAAAAGGTGAATTGTAAAATGAAGGGGTTTATTTATTTTTATATGCCTTTTAAACCTGAAACCTTCAAAGTAGTACGTATCCCATGGTTTCTCAAATCATCTTACTTAAAAAATTATTTAAAAGAACAGTATATTAGATAATTTAGTACATATTCGTTCATTTTTAAGTATGTATTGCTAAAAATATATCTAAAGATATATTGCTATATGTTTGTAATATAGTCACTATCCAAAAAGTAGAATAGAAAACACTTTATTGTTCACCAAAATAAACAATTACAAAATGAATAATTATACGGCAATACAAAAGGTGCCCTTAAACCGATCCGTTCCATACAACCTGACTTAGAAAATACTTTTAACTATGTATAATTAAGTTAAAATGAAGTAAAAAAAATGAGAACGAGAACAGTACAATTTGGACAGTAAAGTACCAATTCGTTTTAGCTAACTAAGTTAATAAGTGAACTTTAATGTCAATCAAATACTATTATTGTTTCTTTTTTATATTAAAATAACATAAAAGTGAAAAGTGACAAGGGTTATCGTGCGCGAGCGCCGGCAGCTGCGCTATCATCACCTTATCGCAGCCCGATAATGCGGCGAACTTCTGATATGACGACAGAGTAACAATTTGTTAAATAAATCGCCCATAATCAGTACAATGTGTATACAATTATTGTTTTATTTTCGGGGCAAATACACTTTTTTCTATAATTAATGACTAGTCGCAGTGTCTCGCCTGCTTATGAAAATCACTTAACAGCGAGATAAGAGACAGAATGCGTTTTTAGATCGATTTCTCAACCATTTTTACAGTAGTTATACACACTTAATTGCGGTGAAAAAAATATATGTCAATCTTGATCATATTTCTGACGTAAACTTTGTACTCGGAACGCATTTACGATAAATTTTCTCGATAGAAAATAATTGCAAAGTAACCTCTAAACGAGTTATTCAATCTTGGTTATTGTTATTACTGTTAATCGTACATCGCTAAAATAAATAACAGTAACATATCATATTATAACGAATACAATCTTTTATTCTTTTATTCGGTTATAGCGAATTACTTCCATAATTAATTATTTTATGAAAAATGACTGCAAAAATCACGCCTGCCAGTTCCAATGTATGGAATTTATCAGAACGCCGGGCGGCTTCGTACTCAACGGTCATGTCGGTTTTTGTAGCTCCGCTACTAAAAAATAATATTAAATAAATGAAGGAGCAATGATAACGAGAATTTTGAAGCGATCGCGCTATACTTATTTGGCGTATACGGTAGAGGTCTGGTCTAAATCACAAGCTGTGTGGGTTCGAACCCTACTAGTTTCACTTGATCTAAAAGATTTTTTTATTTTTATATGAAAGTTGATAAAATGCTCTTTTTCTCTTCCTAAATAATTTTATAAAATGCAATATTCAAAATTTTTATATTTCATTATCTGGACAATAATGCTATTGACAATAAAATGTATTTAAATCAATCTTACCGGTAACATTAAAATTCTAAAGCGCCATCTATCTCAATAGAAATGATGTAGACACATGGATAGTTAGAAATATGAAGTTTCATTGTTCAAGTTGAGTGCTCGCTCCATTTTCCTTTTCTAACAATTTTTTTTATTTAGCCCTATTATGTTTTTAACACGCTTTTATTAGCTTCACCTGTATGTATGTATGTATGTTTGTTTGTAAACTTCCCCTTTGAGCTCGATTTTGTCCTACTTTGAACGATCAGATTTAATTCAAAGTTGAACACCTGTCAAAGGTCGATGACAATGCAATAATATAGTACCATGGAGCTGATCTGATGATGGAGTCGGAAGGTGGCCATAGGAACTCCTGTACTAAACAAGATAGACCCTTCGTGTTTAGACTGGTATGTTTATATCGCGTGAAAATGCAATAATATGGTACCATGGAGCTGATCTGATGGTGGAGTCGGAAGATGGCCATAGGAACTCCTGTACTAAACAAGATAGACCCGTCGTGTTTGGGCTCGTATGTTTATATCGCGTGACAATGCAATAATATGGTACCATGGAGCTGATCTGATGGTGGAGTCGGAAGATGGCCATAGGAACTCCTGTACTAAACAAGATAGACCCGTCGTGTTTGGGCTCGTATGTTTATATCGCGTGACAATGCAATAATATGGTACCATGGAGCTGATCTGATGGTGGAGTCGGAAGATGGCCATAGGAACTCCTGTACTAAACAAGATAGACCCGTCGTGTTTGGGCTCGTATGTTTATATCGCGTGACAATGCAATAATAGGGTACCATGGAGCTGATCTGATGGTGGAGTCGGAAGATGACCATAGGAACTCCTGTACTAAACAAGATAGACCGGTCGTGTTTGGGCTCTCATATGTTTATATCGCGTGACAATGCAATAATATGGTACCATGGAGCTGATCTGATGGTGGAGTCGGAAGATGGCCATAGGAACTCCTGTACTAAACAAGATAGACCCGTCGTGTTTGGGCTCTCATATGTTTATATCGCGTGACAATGCAATAATATGGTACCATGGAGCTGATCTGATGATGGAGTCGGAAGGTGGCTATAGGAACTCCTGTACTAAACAAGATAGACCCGTCGTGTTTGGGCTCGTTTTACTTGTCTTGGTTAGCACTCTGCTGCTACATGATATGTAGGATCTCAAAAGCTTGTATTTAAAAAAAATAAAAAAAAATCAAGTAAAAAATGAAAAATAAATAATAGTTCCAAAAAAGCGCTTTTTAAGATATTAAAGAAGAAGAAAAAGCGCTTTGAATACATCCCACGCTTTTTTTTAAGACCCCATTCATCAGAAACCAAATTTATTACATTTTATTTTCTGTTTTTTAGTTGGATTTTTTATGAAAGCGTGTTTTTTAGTTTTTTTTTAAACTATTATTTATATCTATTATTATTTATTTTATAGTTCTTATCTATACAGATAAATAAAAGTGAAGTGCCTGTTTGAAATCTCAAAATAAAATCTAAAAAAAATCGGACCAGGAGATTCCGAAAATGCTATTTATAGAATTTTTGTCTGTCTGTCTGTCTGTGTGTCTGGATGTTCCGGCTAATCTCTGACACAGCTAGATCGATTTTGACGTAATTTTCATTGGCAGATAGCTGATGTTATAAGAAGTAACTTATGCTACGTTTTTAAGGTTCCACGAAAAAAATTCCACAAGTATATTTGTCTCACTGTTTGTTATCCTTTTATGGAAAGACTATTGAGCCGATTTGGCTGAAACTGGGTACATATGTTATGTTAATACCGAGGGTGGCCAAGAACTACTTTTTATCCCGAAAAATGAGATAGTTTCCGAGATGAAAATATATTTGGCCGAACGGGTCTAAATGATCAAACAGCTGAATGGCCCAAATGGTTGAATTGACCGAAATGACTAAAATGGCTGAAATGACTGGAATGGCCCAAATGACCGAAATGGCTGAAATGGCCCAAATGGCTGAAATAGCTGAATTGACTGAAAAGGCCGAAATGTGTGAAATGGCTGAAATGGCCCAAATGACCGAAATGGCTGAAATGGCCGAAATGTCCGAAATTGCCTAAATGGCAGAAATGGCCCAAATGGTCGAATTGACCGAAATGACTGAAATGCTCCAAATTTCTGAAATGACTGAAATGGCTGAAATGGTCGAAATGGCTGAAATGGCCCAAATTACCGAAATGGCCGAAATGGTCCAAATGGCCGAAATGACTGAAATAGCCCAAATGGCCGAAATAGCTGAATTGACTGAAAAGGCCGAAATGTGTGAAATGGCTGAAATGGCCCAAATGACCGAAATGGCTGAAATGACTGAACTGGCCCAAATGACTGAAATGGCCCAAATGGCTGAAATGACTGAAATGGCCGAAATAGCTGAAATGGCCGAAATGGATGAAATGGCCAAAATGACTGAAATGGCCCAAATGGCTAAAATGACCGAAATGGCCCAAATGGCCGTAATGGCTGAAATGGCCCAAATGGTTGAAATGACTGAAATGGCCCAAATGGCCGAAATGACCAAAGTGGAAAATGACCAAAAAGGTCAAAATGATCAAAAAGGCCAAAATGATCAAATAGGCCAAAATGACCGAATAGGCCAAAATGACCGAATAGGCCAAAATGACCGAATAGGCAAAAGGACCAAAAAGGCCAAAATGACCAAATAGGCCAAATGACCAAATAGGCCAAAATGACCAAATAGGCCAAATGACCAAATAGGCCAAAATGACCATAAAGGCCAAAATGACCGAATAGGCAAAAGGACCAAAAAGGCCAAAATGACCAAATAGGCCAAATGACCAAATAGGCCAAAATGACCAAATAGGCCAAAATGACCAAATAGGCCAAAATGACCAAATAGGCCAAAATGACCAAAAAGGCTAAAATGACCATAAAGGCCAAAATGACCGAATAGGCAAAAGGACCAAAAAAGCCAAAATGACCAAATAGGCCAAATGACCAAATAGGCCAAAATGACCAAATAGGCCAAAATGACCAAATAGGCCAAAATGACCAAATAGGCCAAAATGACCAAATAGGCCAAAATGACCAAATAGGCCAAAATGACCAATTAGGCCAAATGACCAAATAGGCCAAAATGACCAAATAGGCCAAATGACCAAATAGGCCAAAATGACCAAATAGGCCAAATGACCAAATAGGCCAAAATGACCAAATAGGCCAAATGACCAAATAGGCCAAAATGACCAAATAGGCCAAAATGACCAAATAGGCCAAAATGACCAAAAAGGTCAAACTGATCAAAAAGGCCAAAATGACCAAATAGGCCAAAATTACCAAATAGGCCAAAATTACCAAAAAGGTCAAAATGATCAAAAAGGCCAAAATGACCGAATAGGCCAAAATGACCGAATAGGCAAAAGGACCAAAATGACCAAAAAGGCCAAAATTACCAAAAAGGCCAAAATAAAAATTATCCTTTGTCCATCCTCAGTATTTAATTTACATACGTACCGAATTTCAGCCAAATCGGTCCAGTAGTTTTTCCGTAAAAGCATAACAAACAAACAGACAAATATCATTTTATCCCGGAAACTATCCCATTTTTCGGGATAAAAAGTATCCTATGTTCGTCCTAGGTATCGAAAATATATATATACTGAGTTTCAGCCAAATCGGTCCAGTAGTTTTTACGTGAAAACGGAACAGACAGACAGACAGACAGACAGAGTTACTTTCACATTTATAATATTAATAGGAATGAATTTCAGCCAAATCGGTCCAGTAGTTTTTCCGTGAAAACGGAACAAACAGACAGACAGTTACTTTCGCATTTATAATATCTATAGGGAAGGGATTATATGAATTCATTGTTGTTCCATAATACAATAAAATGATTTTAATAAACTTTACATCTAAAAACTAATATCATTAGAATAGAATAAAATTTTACTGTATCAAATTTAGTTACAAAAAGAGAAAAAAAGAACCTCTTATGTGGGGATCGAGTCCTCTACCTCCTCACTACCATAGTATTAGGAAACCACTAAGCCAAACATGTTTAATATTACGTGTCGAATTTTCAATAGGTATTATCCACGTGAACTTCTCTCACTTTAGGATGTTTTGTCTCGCTTCCGCTTGTTCTCAGCCGCATGAATAGTGTGATATCGGTGCCTTGCGATCGAGCGTCGAGTTCGTTAGCTACGTACCTACTTATGTAGCGTATGTTCGGTGATATACAATATTTTACCACACGCACGCACGCCTTAAACTGGCGCTGTCCCATCGAAGTAAACATTGGTTGCGCGGGGGTAAACTATGTGAAACACCGATTTGAATTAGTAGTATACAGGCTCTTAAGGATTAGAATTTAGATATTTAATTCATGAATTACATAGTAACGGTTTTTATGGGTTAGCTTAATCAGCCGTAGTTGTTAGCTTTCAGCGTAATAGCATGCATTGTAATCTATAGTATAATCAATCTATTGGGAGTTTCACGTTTGTACAATGCGTTTAAAAGTGGGAAAAGAACCAAGAGGCTTATTCGGCCTTTTTGTCCGTCTGTCTGTTCCATCATCACGTGAAAACTACATAACAGGTATACATGAAACTCGATACAGAGCTAGCTTATATCCCGAGTCAGAACTTAGGATACTTTTTATCCCGATAAAGGACGTCGTTTCCGTGGGATAGATGTCGATAGTCGATAGCAAAAAATATGTCACAGTTCACGAACAATACGTCGCGTCGTCTTACTTGTGATTCTGAAACACAGACCACTAATGAGATACGTAGTAAGTCTACTCTGAAGTTGTTCTGAACTTTGCAAGATATCGAAACGATACACGAACATTTAAACCCCTAAGATTTTAATTAAACCAATTATACAATTTTCTTTTACGATATACCTATGTATTTTTTGCTTTCATAATTTGGATTTTTGTTTCTAATTTTCAGAGCTGCGCAACTAGTGGAATGTTCAGCATTGGAACGAGTCAATATGAATGAGGTTTTCGAAGAGGCCGTGCGGGCTGCGTTGCGCAAAAAACCCGTCCACAAACGCACATGCCAGTACCTTTGATGTTCATCATTTCATCATCATTTAGTTCGAAACACAAAACTTCATGCTGCTGGAGTTCGCGTCTTAGAAGACTAACATGAAAATTCCGATGTTGCAATTCCACCTGATTGCTTACCTGAGTGACCGAGTGTTTTAGATGTTCATTTGAAATGAGACGATACTGAATCAACTATTTGTCTAATGCGATCAACCGATTTCAATCAATTCCGTTGAAAGGTATAGAACAGAGCCCCAATTCTGCTATTACAATATCGTCTAAATCACCGGACATTATCATCTCAATTTGTTTTTTTTTGTTTGATGTTTAGTTTGTTTGATTTCGGTATTCTGTTAATTTCAATGGGGTGCCCGTGTCACGTCACTCTATCTTTATAAATATTTATAAGCGAAATAAATGTTTAAAATGTTGGTAGTTTGCCAAAATTCATTTCGGCTAACGCAATTCTCTCTAATGGTGATACCAATTTTTGTTTACTATTATTCCGCCGCGACGATACCGAGAAGATATTATGGATTTAACAAAATACGCCAATAGCAGAATTGGGCCCCTGAAAGGACACGACGGCATTCAATGTCTGAATGATTCAAATTTGTTTACATTTTTGTTTACACTTTGTTTACACTTTCATTCATCCAAATAGAAAGTTAGCAATGATAACCAATGAACCGACTAATATCGGCTGAAGCTTTTGCGTGCTTTATAGAGATTGTCAGAAGCAATTATTCTATGTTTAGTGTATAAATATAACAAGTAGTATATAACAGAACATAAAAATCACTTAGTATGAAACTAAACAATCTTATTTTTACATTTTAAGACAAGATTTACATTTGCATTAGTTAAGTAATTCAAATTCAAATGTTTTTATTCAAAATAAGTTCCACTGGAGAACACTTTTTGAAGGTCATACATATAGGTTAAAATTTAATTGTACTGCCTAGTCTATGTATGTAGTAGTTAATTAATATGAGGAACTGGCGCGTCGTTAGGTCGGGATTTTTCAAGTTAGGTGATAAGCGGCGTCTATTAATTACGTGAGGCGATTTTGGAGAATTTCCGACCCCTGTTTACCCCTGGTGAGATGTCATGCTATTTGGCTCAACCCTCTCCCAGGCCCCCAATCTTACATGAGATTTTTCAAAATGTGTGTTTCTAGTGTAAATAATGCATTATTCTAATATAATTTGTTTACTAGTATTTAAGATTGCGGAGAACGTAGGCTAGAGTCACAATGAGATAATTTAATAATAAGATACTTAAGTGGTAACTACTTCACTTCACTTAATTAATAGACGCCCCCTAAGTTGCCGATTAAATAGATGTCTGTATAAACGATAGAGGGACTTATTGTCAAGTTAACTGAACATGCAGCAAATGTAAATCAGGATAATCTGTTCTTAAAACGGTGATTTTGTACGAAAATCGACTCTGATGTTGTCTTAAAAACTCATTTCATTCAATTATAAAGAAATTAATTAGACTTTTAATTTATGACTGGTTTACTTTTGTTTGATTTCGTAAGGAATATTTAAATGAGTGTTGATCTAAAAGGCCAAACGTAGTATTGCTCAATATTCATAGCTACGTACTTCTGCAGTCTATATTTATGTATATAACTTAACACTACAGTGAGTTGTTCGAACGCATTTATTTTATTAAAACACTTTAAAAGACATTACTACTTTGAGTAGGTTATTTAAATAAGTATTTGTAGCTATTTATTAAGTGTAGTAATTTATAGTAGGAGCATCTTTTAAGTCACTATAATATCTTGTTATTTTACCCAGATATGAAATTAAGTTTTTGAACACTTTAGGCCAGCTCTAGACTAGACCTGTTGTTAAACACCATTATAATAGGTAATTGACAATTGCTTTAGTGAATAACATGATAAATCGATTACAGTAAAAATAAATTATCCACGAAAGCTAAACATTTTATCGATGTTTTTACTGCGGTGGTGAATTTTAAAGGTAATAAACTCTAAACAAACCAACAAGTTTTATATCTTACTATGTAATTATTTACATTACCTTTGGTAGTAAATTGACATTATCTGTACCTCGGGCTTATGTTAATTTTTTACCAGTAATAGGGCAAATGAATTGATAAGATATTATAAACTCAGCAGCATTAATAACGAAACTACCAACGACTAAAACTGGTAATGTTTTGTGATCTTATTTTTCAAGATTGTATATATGTCAGGGATATAAATACTAAAGTAAAATAGAAAATATATACAGCCTCATAGCACAACAACCAGCTGCGGCAATCGGCAAATGGGCGAACCTCAATGCACCCTCCGAAGTATTGCTACTCGTTATGTCTACAAAATTCTGGAGAACACAAAATTCATATAATTTGAGACCTCAGCTCTCATTCTGATCATATATCTATGAAGTTTCGCCAAATATTGTATAAATAAAATAGAATAGGTATAGAACGGTTATAATGAAGTTTTTAAGCGTGTGTAAAATAAATACAATTTAAAACTATTATGAGAATAATTGTTGAAAATTAAGTTATCAGTTTGTCGATTATTATGTATGTACATTTGGTTTGTTAATATTATATTTAATATTTTCTTAAGTTTTCGCGACTTGTATACATAATAAAACTACGTTTTAACGGTTTTAAGCGCGCTAATTTATACGGTACTGCGGTAACGTCGGAATAACCAAAATCAAATAAATTACCGCGCTTAAAACCGTTAAAACATAGTTTTATTATAACATGTATATCGTTTAGTATTACTAGTTTAAAACTATTAATTGTAGAACATGGAAAAAATAGAAGTCATTTAATCGAACACATTATACAGAAATATTGTTTAGAAACATTTTATGTTGCAGAAATAGTGTGTTAAAGTTACCTTGTAAAGTTAGGTACCGCGTGGTAATGAATAATTATTATGACCAAAAATTATAATAAATGTAAGTAATAAATAAGTGAAGCTGCTAATTTGTTTTTTACTTGTACGAGTACATCCAAATATCAGCACATACTATAATTTTATCTTCCGATTTAAAGTGTCTCCAGTATATTAACAATTAGGAAAAAATAGCTCTGCTAGATACGTTTTCACAAACTATTATTTTCTACTTTATTTTGCCGCCTTGTGCAAAATAAAGTAGAAAATAATAGGGGCGCCACTTACGCAAAGGGTATATATAGCAGGAATTCTAAGTAAAAACTACCCCCGTGGCGTTTTATACTTTTACTATCATTTAATATTTATATTTTTGTTTGATAATAAAACAACCCCGGTTTGTTATGAAATAAAAATGATATCTCCAAATTTTCAGCTTATTAATTAATTTTTGAAAGACCAAAAAACTATTTTTCGGTTTTTTTTAATAGTAAAATTACAATTTAACTCATGACGAATAGTTTTTACCAATATTTGGGAGCTTGCTGCTCCTTGTCTAAATTCTAGCAACTCCAATATTAGGTCAAGAATAATCTAGTAATTTTTAGTACGACACCAAACATCGTGAAGTATCAAGTTGCTTTAGTTACGACGTACGAATTTTCTCAACACACACAGCCTGTGACTTTTTTTTTTTTGAGGCGAGGGAAAATGCTTAACCGATTTACGCACACTCTGGGCCGCTGCTAGGAAACGGCACGCGTCGACCGGGGGAGATAACACTAGCAATAGTATGCTTTGTTTGTGCTCCGTCCGCGATCGATGACACAGAGTAGTGTGGAAGACTCCGAGCGATGCTACACGAGCGAGCAACCTCAATACCCACTAAAAACCCCCTCCTCCCTGTCTACCCTGCGCTTTTGTTTGTGATGGAAAGACTGAGATATAGAACATAGTTACGCAACAGTCGATCCAGCGCAATAAAGTGCCTGGAGTGTGCCCTTGGAGAACACACCCCACTTCGAGACGGGGGCAGATGAATCCCTTGCTTACCTAGCAACTGAGGCCCCCCCGTAACGGAACCTAACTCAGGGAGGGAAGTAATGCGCGTACCTGCCTCTCCGGGTGCCAGCTGAAGACCGGCGACCTCGAGAAGAGACCGTAGCACGCGCCGAAGGACTTCGCTCCCTGAGCCTGTGACGTTTATTTACTTCAAATTATAATGACTCTAGTTTTGTAACCAAGAGTTTTAACACCTTGTGATAGTTATAACAGAACAATTATTTGATTAAAAGAAACTAAATTAACCATTAAACACCTATCATGTTGGCTGTTCTTTGTCTATCATCGAATTATAACGAAAAGATTTTTGATTGTAATTCCACCAGACATCTAGTAGTAAACTTTAAAAATCACTACTCGCGTGATACTTGGTTTAGAATCGGATCAACGTTTAAATTAAAATAACATGGATGAATTCGATTTCTAAAGAACGGAACAATTTTCTTTATTTCGTTTTTACTAAGCATATGAATGAGATCATGTTTATGTGTCATATACTACGGGATACTCATGAATGGTTGATTCTCTAAATCGAAAATTTAAGGGTTAGCAATTGCATGAAACTCCTTAATATAAAGAAACAATACAAAATTTATAGATACCTACATGCACAATTAAATGTAATTTATTAAATAGTAACCACAGGTGACCAATGGGGATTGTTCACAAAAAATTGCCCTCTGATTTTATATTTTTATTACGTAAAATAGAGTATTTTAAAATACTAATTTGAATATTTTTGTATTTTAAGCGTTAGTTTTTTTATAATTCGATTTTAAAATTATTTCTCCGATGACGTCATAAGGGACAAGTTTACATTGATTTCTTTGCCTAGAAAACAAAAATAATAAAAGTAAGTTTTATCTATATATAATCATAGTAATCTGTGCTACCATTTAAATGTCACTGTCATTACTCATTACGTATTGTGATCATTTTAGTGTTTTTTGTCGCTAGGCTTATAATTTTTCGTGTTCAACCATTATTATTTTCTATAGTTATAACGATAACTTTAACGATTTTTTTAAAGTGGTCTTTAGGGAAAATCCATGTTACAGAACTTAAATCAAATAAGAATTTTTTTACACCTGAAGCAGGCAAACAGGCAGACGGCCCACCTGATTGGATTTAGTAAGGTCAAATAAAGGTCAAACGCATTTCTTACAAAATACAAGCAGATCGTACATTTTTTGGAATTTTGACTAGACAGAATGGATGATTTTTTCTATGTTATAGGAAGGACCATAAATAGTTTTGAAAAGGTAGAACCAAAATGAAGTGTTAATGCAGATTAAAGGTTTGAATTAAAAGAAAACTACAATATAGAATAAAATTTTAACCTTATATTTCATGTAAAAGTGTCAATAATCGTTCATGGCACTATAAGAGAGCGTTTCATTCAATACTTTCCATTCAATAATAATATTTATACCTAATATTTTTGAAGTGTTTTTTAACATTTAAAACTATACAAAAATAGTAGTAATGTACAAATATGGCGGTGCTTAAACGCGAACAAAAACGAAACGGAGCCATTGCGCACGCGCATCTGCCGTCGGCTCCGGTCTTGCCACTTGTCACTTTCGTTTTGAATGTTGCAGCACTTTGTTCTAAAACAAGTAATAATAAAAGTAAATATATGTTTCCAAGTTATATTTCAGCAGTCTTTCTTCTGTACTTATACCTAGACAAAAAAATGTGGTCTTAAAAAGTAGGTGATCAAATACTGTTTCTATACTGTAGATGAATTTCTCAAAAAAAAGTGTTATTATTAGCTATATTGAAAAGCTTAGTGATTTATTTGGTTTTTCTTTTGCCATCATTATAAATATATTCATTTTCTGTATTTATTATAAGGCTCATTTGACATATTTCTGAATTAGAATATTAAAGAAATTTTAATTATAGTATTTAAGTTATTTTGTATACCACTATGTGGTAGAATGTACTATACATCTACAATTTTGTAACATCTGTATAAACATCATCATCGTTTCAACAATCATTCTTGCAAATAATAAAGATTGACTGATTGAAGAATATTGTATATTGACGGATTACATGAACACCTTGGCTAGATTTAATGTCAAATAAAATTTTTTTGGATCCACCAGCCATTCTTCAAAAAACGGAACTAATACAAAATTTGTCATAGATAGGTAGGTATATTACAAGTACTAAGTAAAATGTATAAATTGTCGTACTATTCTCAACGTGGTTTTAAAGCACAAAGACACACAGGCGCGTTAACCACTAACGGCGGCCTCTGTTGTTGAGCGGGCTAAGCCTTTGCCGGCCTAGCTTACTGCAACGCAGAGGCTCCGGGTTCGATTCCTGGTATAGTAAATTTCGGAAACGTATTTTCTCCGTTATTTACCATGATCTGGGTGTCTGGGATCGGCCCCAGGGTGGTCCGTTGTACATTACCCATAACACAAGCGTAACTTGCTTAATTTAGGGATATACAATGTGCGTTTGTCTGTCGATTATTATTATTATTACTAAGCTACTAGGGCTTTTGGCCTCACCTTCGACAAGTGCAGTCCGATCTCGCTGAGCCGCTTGTGCTGGTACGTGAGCGGCTCGTGCAGCTTCGCGTCGCCGCGCTTGTAGAAGTCGCTGTAGTCGAGCCGGAAGGCCAGCGTCTGCAGCGACACCTCCGCGTGCAGCGCCAGCCTCAGTATCAGCGTGGTCACGTGGGCCCTGCCCACAAGCACACGCGACCGTATCATCGGGGAGCGGACAAAAACAAAACATTTGTAAATTGTAAGATTATAAAGATATAGATAGATAACACCTTATTGTACACCATTACAGAAAACTTACAAACTAGTAATAATTTAATTGGGTACAAAGGGCGGTCCTATCGCTAAAAAGCGATCTTTTCCAGACAACCCGTGGCAAGAATATTCTGATTAGGAGTGGCGATGGTGGTATACATAATTATTGTTCGATTACTTACATACATTTTAATAATAAATATATAACTATACTATATATACAAATATACACATAAGTTATATACATATACAAGATATGTTGATAATATGCAACTATTTACACATAATAAATATATAACTATATGCAATATAATATCTACTAATTTTACTAATACTAAGAGTACTTAACAATAAATTGGTATAAATGTACAAACAACTACACTTCCCACATATTAAAAATGCTACTAACTAACTAGGCGTTTTGTAGGTTTATAAAAAGTATCTTAATACTTTTTATAAACCTACAAAACGCCGCAGGCTCATAGATATTGTACGAGCGAACCTACCTACGACGTCGTAAGTAGTACAAGTAACAGGAGACAAATAGCACATTAATTATTTGAATAATATTTAAAATTATCTCCATCTGATATTTTTAAAGTAAGATGTTATTTTAACGCATGTTATTTTATATGTAAAGATATTTAATAGTACATTATGGTACTAGTGTGTAACATTGGTGATTACCGCCGAGGCGCCATTGAGACTCGAGCCGTAGGCGAGGGTCTTAAGAGAGCCGAGGACGGTAATCATCAATACACACGTGTATCATACGACGTTTTTCAACACACTTGTGAATAAAATAACAACAAAAACTCATTTTATTTAGTAGATAACAGTTTTCCTATGCGCGCGCATTGCGATCGGCCACAGACTAAAGGGATGAGGTTTTTATTTTTTATTTTCCGCGCATAGGGTTTGCGCCTATTCTGCCACGTACAAAATGGGGAATTTAAAGTTCTCTTTTATTACAGAGAAAAAAAAAGTTATATATGAGTGAAAGTTTTATTTATTAAACAAGTACGAGTTAAAATTATCTATTTAAATAAGAAGTTGCATGAAATGAGCAAGCAATAGGAACATTAATTTATTTGTTCTATAGAACACGATCTTTTTTTTTGAATAAAAACTTTTTTAAAAACAAAGCAACTCAACCAATAACATTTAAAAAAAAATCTATAACTCACTAGTGAGTTATAATTTTTTTTAGTCACAGTTTGATTATGGGTGTCGTTCTGTGCCTAATTGCGGTGACCATAGAGCCACTTTATGAGCAAGTGTGTTGAAAAAAAATTATAACACGTGTCCGCATCCTTATTAGTTTGAGCAACGCATAGCATTATGAAGGGCAGGGGTAAACAGGATATTTTCCATGTCATCATGTCAAGAGATTTTCATATGTAAAAAGGATCTCAGTACAAGTACAAGCATTTATAATATACAAAATAGTACAATGTGATAAAATATGTATGTTGTATATAAATAACTTTATGTTCAATAGGTTTTAAAACCCTATATAACTATCATAATTAAGGGCCTTGGCACTTTACTATGAATCTTACAAGGTCAGAATAGAGTATTTGAAGATGTTGACTTTACCTGTATGTCCGTGTCCAAACATTTAAATCGGCTTTCCGACTGGCTAGGAATTGATAGAAAATTTTTCGTTTTTCCTTATCCTGTGCTTCATCTGCTGCTGTAAATGCGTATTCGCCTGCAATTGAATTGCTCAATATTAATATTATTTAAGAAGCTACTTAGTAATTGATGATTGAAAATCATGAATTACTCTGTAATCAGTAGCAATAGTAATTCGATATTTATTAACGACATAAACATATTTGTCATAAATAATTTATACAATAATAATGGAAACAGATTTATTACTGCACAAATAGTTACACATGTAAAAGCAGATCAAATACTTGTAGACAAAATCTTAGAGACTAACGAGAACAATACAGGCGCGAGGCCAGGTTTAGAATAAATATATATACCTGTTGATGTTATGTGATTAAGTCTATTATTCTTTGCGCACTTTAAAGGGTTTGTTCAATGAAATACGTGTTGTTTGTAGAAGGTATATTTTCTTACTGACTTGACACAAGTTTGACAGAGATGACACTGTTGTCATCATAAATACAATTATAGATTCAATTAATAGCAAACAATACCTCTCCGCAATCGTTCCGCTTTCGTCCGCTCGACGGCCTCCCGCCGCTCGAGCTCCGCGCGGACGCCCACGTGCAGCGCCGCCTCGAAGCTGCGCAGCGCCAGCGTCTCGTTCAGCACGTTGCCCAAATACGACTGCAACTCCTGTCATACCAAATTAAACACTGTACAGGGTAGCAAAAAAAGTAGAACATAATAGGGGGGCGCCACTTCAGAAAATTTGTCTAAACTCTAATTCAGGGTTAAGATTAATTACGATACTTACAAGTAAGTTTTGGTACGACACCAAACATCGTGCAAGTATCAAGTTGCTTTAGTTACGACGTACGTTTGATTAAAAGAAGCTAAACTAACCATTACATCATATTATATATCATGTTGGCTGTTTTTTGATAGATATGGTCAAATTATAACTGAAAGATTTTTGCTTCAAATTCCAGTGGACATCCTTTGGTTAGGCGCCTTACGCCTTATATTACCTACCTTTCCTCTCCTTCCCGCAAATCCGCACGCTGGATAGAGACAGGTGGTGCCACCTGTCGGCCAACCATGATTCGTGCCGACGGGCGCCCAGTACGTCGATGGCCTCGCGAAAACCGCACGCGCATTAAGTGCAATCATAAGAACGCTTTTTACCTGTAAACCCGCTCCAGTTGTTGGTGTGAATAATACGCAAATTTCGGAAGACGTGCTGGACGTGCTATTCTAAGGAACGAGGATTGGGAATCCGCAGGTGAGTGCCGCTTTTATCTACACGGCTGTGGATTTTGCCTCCTTCCACCACCAACAAATTCTTACCTTTGCCACCCGCACCACCATCCTTGATACATTTTAAAAATCACTGTTTACGTGATAGATGCGTATTTAGTTATTTTAGACTCTGATCAACGTAAAAATTAAAGTAACATGGATGTATTCGTTTTGCTTATGATTCACTGACCTTGATTACTAATAAAATAGAATATTGCCAGAAGCCAGAAAAATTAATTTTCTTTCTAGACATTATGGTCAGGTTATGTGTAGATTTATGTCAATAATTATGATTTTGTTATGTACCAGTCAGTGTTCCTCAACCGGATGAGTAGTGATTGAATATGGTATGACAAAATGTTCGTGTCGGCGTAAACTGACGCGACGATTTACGTCTGTTGCTAGCCCGTACACAATTACACGCGTATATTTTTTATTATAAGTAACAGCAATACTAAATATTTGCTGTTACTTTTCAGATACTAAGTAGGTTATGTACGAGTACTGCTTTAAAATGACATATCGAGCTAACCGAGGATAGCTAAGCGTGGATCAGCATTACCTGCGTGGAATGGTGTATCATGGCGTGTATGGAATGCCTGTCGAGGGCGCAGTGGTGCAGGCGCAGCAGGTGGTCGAGGTCCTTGCGCTGGGTGGCGGCGGCCACGAGCTCGGCCCACGCGGGCTCCGCGCCCTCCCCGCCCGCCTCCTGCAGCGCCCCGCACACGCGCAGCGCCTCCGACCGCAGGCAGGACACGCGCCGCATCAGACCACCGACTTCTGTGTGACATATCAATACATTTGTATGTTAACGTGGCCGCTATGTAGAACGGCTAAAGGTGAGTCTGGCGTCGAATGCGTACCCGGCATCCGCTTCAAGCGCTTGTGTAGTATGATGTGTTCGCGCCAGGCGTCGTGCAGGCCGTACTCGATGCGCTTGACGCGCCACAGCTGCGCGAAGAGCGCGCGGTAGCGGGCCGCGCACGTCGCCGGGAACAGCGTGCCGAGGGGCCCGTCCACGCGGTACTGCAGCGCGAACACGTCCCAACCGCTGTCCTCGCGGCCGTCGCCTACGTTACGTACGCCATGAATCATGCATTCACCACACGCAGGTTTGCCGACGACCACCCCTCCCGCACCCACACTCACAAATTCTACGCGATCTAGATCAGTGAGGGTTGCACTCACTCAAGTAGTAGGAGTACTCAACGGCAAATTCTGCGCACAATTAATAAATACGTTGCAAATAAGTTTGCCCTTCACTTGGTATGAATTGAACTTTATGCACTTTACTATTTTAAATATTGATTATATATTTTTTAATGGAAAGCAAAAACGTCATTAGAGGACACAACATTGAAAAAATCTGCTACAATGTCGAATTAATTTGCTTCTAACTTCCTTTGAAATTTCCAAAGCTGACCAAAGTTGAAAAAAGCGACTATTTAATATAAGATATTTTACTTGATTTATTGAAAAAAGCGACTATTTAATATAAGATATTTTACTTGATTTAATTAAATTTTGAATACCGTATAAACATAAATAAACGTTCTGATTGACTCATTAAAGATATGACGTCATAACTTGCTACGCTCCTACAAAATCTAGGTGGCTTCGACGGCATTGTAAGATGATAAAAAGTATCTCAGTTGATTCGGTTGTCAACTGTGCTTACAATTGGGATAGAGATTGACGTGCAGCCGCGCCAGCACGTGCGGCGGCTCGAACTGCGCGTTGGTGGCGCGAACCGCCGCCTCCAGCGTGCACGTCAAGTTGTGCACGTACAAAGACGTCGCTGGCTTGTTCAGCTCGTCTCTGGATTACAATTAATTAACTCTCATTATACTGAAATAAATCCTTAAATATATTGGTCCTTATATAAAAACAAATAAATGTAATATGCGCAGAATATGTTAACCTGGGTATGAATGGATGGTAAGGATATATTATAATATCTATGTTATAATGAAAAACATCCACTGATTTTTGCTGTACTTTTTTTTGGTATACCATATTTATATTTTAAAAAATGTTACTTAAGACGACAATTTTCTTGCTTAATTTAAATTAAATCAATTCATAATTTATCATAAATTAATTGAAATTATTGGCAACCAGGTGCCTAGTGATCAGATTATTATACTAGAAGCATATTTAAACTTTAACATTCTTATACATGATTTTTGTACGAGCTCATTGACAAAAGTGTGAATCATAATTACATTCTGATTGCCTTTGAACATACCTGATCATTAAATAGAAACTTATATGTAACAGAAAGTGCTAACCTTAAATATAGTTTTCAATTGAACATACTATATAGGCATACTAATACTACATATATATATACATACATCCAAAAGACCAACTTATTTTCTTACATGGTGCTTCTAGAAATACGGTCTGATTCATAGAGCTAGAGTAAGTTTGAAAGCTTCTTTATTGTTCTTAAAGAAACATGCAAACCTACTCGTAACTCTTTCTATGAATAAGACTGTAACAATATTAGCATAAACTCAAATTTATATGCGTCACAATAATCACATTACTGTGGTGGATATAGGTTCAGGTTGTTTTAAAAACATAAATAAATATCAACATTTATTTAAAGAACTAAAAATGAAAGTTTAATAAACCGTAAAAATACGTGAAATCGTTAGTAATTTTTTCCTGTTTGATCGCTCCTAGCCGTCCTTCCTGAAGGCTGGCAACGCGTTGGCTTCTGATGTTACAAACATCTATGTCATCTTCTGGCCCTGATGTTACAAACATCTATAGGCGACGGTAACTGTTTTCTATTCTATGTGTACTCACTGCAAGAGCGTCATGAGATGGTGCACGAAGTCGCCCTGCGCGAGCAGCAGGTAGCGGCGGTGCGCGGCCAGGTGGTCGAGCAGGTGGTGGTGCGAGGAGAGCGCCGCCACCAGCCGCCGCGAGGCCGCCGCGTGCGCCTCGCGCACCCCCGCGCCCACGCCCGCGCCCTCCCACCACGCCGCGCCCTCCGGCTCGCCCTCGGCGCCGCTACCTTCACCACCCACAAGCTTCGCTCTTATTCATAATAATAGATTACATCATTTCATTTAGGACAGTTAAACTAATATAAAACTAAGTGTTAACAAAAATAAACTTAAAACAAAACTTTCGTAAAGGGGGCATCAGTCCCAGCACAATGCTAGTCTGTCGACCAGCGTTGGTCTTTCGCTGAGCCCATAAGGTATTGTCACGGCAGACATTACACCATTACAACAATAAAATCTTATACATACACACACACACGCGCACACACACGCGCGCGCACGCACGCATACACACACACACACAAATAATAATTATATATAGTAAAAGAATAAATAAATTGTAATAATAAAAATTGCAAGCAAATACTATTACTTGTATAAAGTTTTTAGATCGCGCTGTGAATGTTGGTGCTCTTTTAAAAACATATTTGATTTACATCTAAATCAAAATAACAGATTGCAAATTTTTTAATGGGCGGTGGAATATTATTGATTTGTATTTTTTGTTTAAAACTAAATACTAATGTGAGAGGGCACTGATTCCCGAAACACAGGCGTCATGCCTAGCTTGGGAGTTAGGGAGTTCTATAAGTTATTGCATCAGATTTTTTGGCAACAAATATTTATTATTATTATTTTTATATTCCAACACCTTGAAGCTGCGTAACGGAAACTCATTTCGCATCATTAAAAAAGGGCCCTAATGTTGTTTGTAAAACATTATACCTATGGATTTAATTTTGTTTCGTTTGACAATAGCATATTGTATGTTAAAAATATGCCAAGTTTCATGCATTCATAATTATGAATATTGCAAACAGAATTATGACTGTTTATCTGAACACACATTACAATGTAGGTTACAAGTTAGGCATAGATCACCACAATTTGAATGTCACAATAGCCAATAGGTAAGTAATGTTCGATAATATTTTCTTAAATCTCGATTCATAGCCGAATACCGTTCTCAGAACGAGTGCTTTGCAAGCGGGTTGAGCGCACGCACCCGTATGCGACTTGAGCAGGGCGTGCAGGTGGTGCGCGTGGTCGGCGGGCGCCGGCTCGTCCGCGCACGCCTCGCGCATGAACACGACGCTCTTGCCCGTCGCCAGGATCTGCGCGGCCTGCTCGCGGCCCATGAACGACGGCACCATCCACTCTCTGCCGTACACACATTAAGCTGATATTCAACATTCACATCTGTCTTTCGATAAGGAGGACACAAAGTGATTCATGAAAAATAAAAATGAATCATTCAACGTCAGTGAATGACGTCGTTTCCCCTCATTACTGCTCATTTGGAGCAAATTTATTTAATTTGGTTGAATCATTTAAATAAACTTTTAGCAATAGCGTTGAAGTCATTTTGTGGGGGTTAATTAATGCGTGCTGCTTCAGTAGTGGATGACCCCTCTTATACGTTGTTGAAGCACCACTAGGCGAGAACCCGTGGCTCAATCGCCCGTGAGAGGACTACAAAATAAGACGACGAGCTGTGTACTCTTACCGTATATTCATTTCTTAATTCTGCCTAATTTAACTGAGGGCTGATTTTTTAATTATCAGATAAACAATCAGACAGGGTTTATTCGACAGATAATATAAAATTGAATTTTAAGAATTGAAAGTTACCCAATTCTAATAAACTAATATATTCTTATACCTAATATAGGTCCTATTGGAGATAAATTCTATAATCAAAGGTCGATACATGGGATTAAATAGTATTTGACTAATGGCCGATTTTTAAATCACCAGATAAAAGTCATTCATAGAATAATTAAAAATGTCTGTTGCGTGAATAAAACAGTTGAATTGATTCACTTTTAAATTCAGTCAGGTACAATATATGCCATTGATAACTTTTATCTGATGATTGAAAAATTGGCCCTTAAGACGTATCAGATCTAAAGTTTCTCTAATCAGATCGAGAGTTTGAATGTTTAACTATTATAACACATAATATTATATTAATCGTTTTAATCTAAAATAAAATTAAGCTTACAAAACCTAGGTACTTGCCTTACTCTGTATTTGTCATGCCACATTCTATCAATGGGTACTCCACTTCGACTTTCTATAAAGAATTCATTGAAGGGATCATCTATCTCGCCTGTGAAAGAGATAATTAAATATAAGATAGTTACACAATGTGGTTAGTATCGAGTCATATTGCATTTACATCCAGGGCCGGATTTAAATTTGTGCCGCCCTGGGGCACTGAAGAAAATGCCGCCCTATGACTTAAATTTTATTTTAATAGTTTTGATATCTTATTTTTTAAGAATTAGAATAACTAATTGATTGCAGGAAATTTATTATGTATTATATATAATACATAATAAACAAATATATATTATTAATATATATTATATTTATAATAATATATCATATATTATTGGATAATTCTCCAATTTTAGAAAAATTCATTAATCAATAAAAGTTTCTGTTATCAAAAAGATATACATAATTTGAAAATATTTTTAATTCTTCAAAAAAACTGCATTAATTTATCAATTCCAGAAAATAAAAATATCAACTTTAATTTTTTCAAACCTTTATGGAAATAAATAAATTAAACTATTTGAATAGTTTTTACTTCAATTTCCTATATTATAATAATTAATTTGATACATAATAGTTAAATTATATTTTTTGAAAGATAAAATGTTTATTTAAAAGAACTAGTTAATTATATATTGTATAGAATTTTTTTTCTCACTTTCCAAATTTTGCCGCCCTGGGCACTAGTCCCGACTGTAAATGCCCCTAGTGTAAATCCACCACTGTTTACATCTATAATATTATAAAACTCTAAACATGCCGTGTCTGTACATTGAATTTATTAAAAATAAACAACTGGAATAAACAATATAAACAACGGAGAACACAATGCAGTTTTTTTTAGATTTTTGTCTGTTTGTTTGGGCATCACGTAAAATCTATTGGGTCCGTTTTGATGCGGTTTTCACTGATCAAGAGCAAATTCTTAGACTTAAGATCTGCTCTATTTTTTATCCGGGGATTTTTTCTGGGAATGATTTAAAAGTGCCAGATTGAAAAAAAAATCGAATTCCAATATGATTTTTTTAATGATCGGCAGTAAATTTTATGTAATAAAATGTTTGATACTTTTTGTCCGTGTAATCCCGCGGAAATTATCCCGGTTATAGTACCAATTAGTTAGATTGCAAAATAAGTGTGTACTATAGCTTATTTCGATACTATTTCACTAAAACGATTGTTTAAGTCCTTTTTCAAGTGATGCGAAACTTTATATTCCGGGAAATTTTCCAGGAGTGTTTTAGTGGGTATTATACATTAAAAAAAGCCAATCTGGATCCGACTGATACTAAAACAATACAATCCAGGATTTTTATATTTCTCTGCATTTCCGGAACTTCGAAACCACATGATATTAGGACTTGCTTGATTTGACAATTCGATGTTTATTAGACTTTATAGCCCGAGAGCCGGCCACAAGATTACTACGTTCATATGTTATTTAATTAAAATATTTTTTTTATACAGATGTTGTCAGTGTGTCTTTGCTATAAGACAACGTTTTCAATTTGTAAATTTGTGAAAATTGTGAAAGTATGAACATATTATACTCTTAAAGGTGGCAACCGTCTGCTTCCCTCAAGCCATAAATATTTTTTATGTGAAAATTACCATGCAAGAGCCACCTGGTGAGCATAAGCAAGAGTGGATACGTGAGCGAAGTGAGTAACCGCCGCGCGAGTGTCGCCACGCGTTCATCGCCGTGCCGTACGAACCGATGTACGCAGGAAGCTAATTCACCGCCTAGAAAACAATTCCAGTAATATTACCAGGATTACCTTTATTAACAGTAACTTAAATTGCTTTGGAAGCGGTTATAGACTCATGACTTTCAATAAGTAATCTCTAAGATTCCATATTGAAATAAATACATTCATTTACATCGTCCATACAATTTTTTTAATATTAAATAGGTTATTAAATTAAATATTAAAAATTATAAAATTGCAGTAATGGGAATGTATATTACAGTTGATTACACATTTGTCCTTTCTTCTACATGACCTTGGATACAAAACAACATTTATAAATATTTAGACATGGTAAAACATAAACACATAAAAGTTATAATGTAGAAAAAGATACAATGTTAGTTCCATACAAAACAGGAGTTCAATGAGCGAAGCCGGATGAAAACCCATCAGACCTTCGTATTATATTATATAAATAATAATATCAGTAATTATCTGTCCACAATTAACTGTACACCCAACGCTGCATTCCTGCCAAAAAAATACAGAGGACCAAGCATTTGAAACAGTTTTTTTAAACTAACAACTTCCTGTGTCTTAGACCAGAGCAAATAACGAGATATTAGTTTATAGAACTCTCCCTGCCGGAAATCGAACCTGGGACCATTGCATTCCAGTGCATTAGGCAAGCCAACCTGCAGATCATTATTATACATATATGACGACAATCGTAATAAATAGTACAATTATTTAATACTGTGAAGCTAGCACAAATATTAACCTTTTTTATGGTGCGCAGTGTGAGCTATGTTGGCTAGCCAAGTAAACCTGTGTAGCGGTTCTTGTGCCCATACGCAGACTCGACGCAGTGTTCCACCGCCGCCGTCGCCTTCACATGCCTAATATAGAAAACCATTCAATTACTGCTACACACGATTCTTCCAATCAATACTGATTTGAGAATCATAAAACATATTGATGTTTCACAAAAGCCAATCGCAAATAAAACAAACTCTAATAAGTACTCGTTATAACTTTATACTGTGGATAGAGAGTTAGTTAAATTCTGGTATTGAATTCACTTGCAAATGCCATGTTGTCAGTTGATACATAGCTACTTGTCTGAATTAAAGTACTTTTATGTCCATAAATGCAATTAAGCTGATTTTGTTATATCTAGGGAAAAAATAAAATTAAAGTTCACCAGATCAGTTAGTTACAAATTTATAAATAAATATAATACAATAACATGAACAATGAGCACTCTTGTCTATATCAGTAGTTTATAATTATTGGTGCCATAGAACTGAAAATTAAGTACTAAATAAGTGTATAAATTAAAATATAACCAACAATAAAACTTTCAAGTAGGGATGAAGAAGCGATAATTGCTATAAAAATATTTAAACTAACCTGTGACTGCAAGAGTGCGAGGCTACGATAATATTCGGTCAACTCATCCCTGATTGATGCTACTAGTCCTTCACCCATCAAGCCTATATTGAAGATAGAACAATTTTATTTCAATCAAATTCATCTTAATTATAACAAATATGAACTTTTTATAACTTTACGTCAAGCTTAATTTCTGGCTTTAGTTTTGGTTACATGCAAAAGTTTGCACACTTAAGGTTTTGGTTTTAGATTTTGTAAGAAAAAGCATCTACTTTATAGCTCTTCAATTTCAAAGAAAGTGGGTAACATCAATTTTCAGATTAAATTTACGAATCAGGTTGCCGACATTAAAATGTGGTCTAATTTGTAAAACAAGGATAGTAGCAACTAGCATATAGATAAATAGTTTCTAAGACGACATGTAAAATCTGATTTAAATTTGTATGCTTGCATTTAGGGGAAAGGTATACTGTTTCATAAATTCTTGGACTTAAATTTTAAAAAGAGAGTTGTTTTAGGATTACTTTTTATTATAATGATATTTTTTTATAATTGTAATGGATTTAGTTATTTTGTATGAATTAATCATGTGGTGTGTTTTTTCATATTATTAATTAATGAAATTCATTCACATGAATCGATTATGGTTATCGGTAAGTACATTAATTTATGATCTTATTTTTAAGATTTCTCGTCTTCCACATAGAACTTGAGGCTGATGTTTTCCATTTCATAACAAAAAAATACAACGCTGTTGTTATAGCCATATCGCAACTCATTACATTTATTGGGCCCAAAAGTACCCGTCAGGGTTGTCAATCTAATGTTCATTAATTCAGATTCGAACTCCCGAAGTTTCAGTGATAATAATAGAGGTCGATGCGCTCGCTACATGATCTACGTGTAGCGAGCGCTTCGACCTCTATTGGTTCATTGTTATTTACCCTGCGGCATCAAGCCTGACGCCGGGTCTATGAATTCCTTAAGTCGATCGTGCAAGAATCCGAGGTGGGCAATGCGAGAGTGCAGCACCTGCATGGGGCGGGAACTCCCGCCCGAGCCCCGCGCACGCACCCCCGTCGCCGCCAGCACCGCGTCGCGGACACAAGCGCGCTCGTTTGCATGATCTATGTAAATAAAAAAACATTTCTCCCCATCAAACCCATTCATATATTGGCAAACGTTCATTTGCCTTACTATTAGTTAAAAGGCGTGAGCTTCATAGAAGTAATCTCAAAATTCATCCAATGGTAAGGCAAGTGAATGAAGAATATGTATGATATAGGAAAGGTTTATAAACAATTTGAGGATCCATGACCGGTTCATATATTTGCAGTGAAAACAAACGTTTTTTCATGAGTTCCTTTTAAAAATACCAATTGATTTTTACTATACTCAAAGCAGTCTATTTCATCACAAGCTTCAAAGCGAACGAGCGCGAGCGGTTCTCCATAAGATTGATTATTGCTGCAAACAATTATAAAAGATTATTTTATGAGTACATAAAATAGTTGTAGGTTAACTCGCTTAAGCTAAAGTCTATCTCTCTAGAATAAAACATCTACTTTAAAAAAAAATAACAGAAGTCATCACACCTCACTGTCGTTGGAAGTTCTACCAATAGGTATACAGTTATGGTACCAGTTTATTTTTTATGAAATAAACGTAAAACAAGTGTTTTTTATTTTATTTTATACATATACTGTGTTTCAGCCAAATTGGTCCAATAGTTTTTCCATGAAAGCGTAACAAGACAGATATGAGTTACTTTCGCATTTATAATATTGATATTCTTAACAATATAAACTATATAATAAAAAAATCCAATTTTTTTAAATGTTGTGTATCTTTTTTATATACATAAAAGGAGAAATAGATTAAAGGATTAAAAAATATGTTATATAAATAAGGAACCAAAAAAATACTTACTTATTTAATAAAATGTTGACATTTTATTAAATAAAGAAAATTCTAAACATATTTCTTATTTGTTTTTTTGTTTCTGTATACATTTTAATATTTAAAATAGAAGAGAAAGTACAGATATTAAGCATAATAGTACATTATGGTAATAGTGTGTAACATTGGTGATTACCGCCGAGGCGCCATTGAGAGAGCCGAGGACGGTAATCATCAATACACACGTGTATCATACGACGTTTTTCAACACACTTGTGAATAAAATAACAACAAAAACTCATTTTATTTAGTAGATAACAGTTTTCCTATGCGCGCGCATTGCGATCGGCCACAGACTAAAGGGATGTTTTTTTTTCCGCGCATAGGGTTTGCGCCTATTCTGCCACGTACAAAATGGGGAATTTAAAGTTCTCTTTTATTACAGAGAAAAAAAAAGTTATATATGAGTGAAAGTTTTATTTATTAAACAAGTACGAGTTAAAATTATCTATTTAAATAAGAAGTTGCATGAAATGAGCAAGCAATAGGAACATTAATTTATTTGTTCTATAGAACACGATCTTTTTTTTTAATAAAAACTTTTTTAAGAACAAAGCAACTCATCCAATAAAATTTTAAAAAAAATCTATAACTCACTAGTGAGTTATAATTTTTTTTAGTCACCGTTTGATTATGGATGTCATTCTGTGCCTAATTGCGGTGACCATAGAGCCACTTTATGAGCAAGTGTGTTGAAAATACAAGTTACAAACCTTGTTCTAAATGCTATCTAAAGCAATATGTCTCATTAAATATTCTACTCTAATACAAAACAATAGTAGTAGAGTAGTAGCAAAAGTAGAGTTTAATTATAAATGGGTTGTAGTCACAGTTTTGTTATTGCCTGAAGCAAATGTCCATCTGATTGTTAGTAGTTACTGCCACCTACAGACATTTACAACACTAGAGACGGTCTGCAATTCCTGGCTTCAGAGATTTTATTTCTAAACAATCCTATCTCACAGTGTAGTGGAAAAGTTTGATGAGAAGTTCCCTCCAGGTTTATTTAACACAGAATAAACAATTTAGACAACCATTACTAAAATATATTAAAAAATATCAAACTAAAAATATAACATGAATTGTAATATGTATTTTAAATTATTAAAATGTGGTCTTAAGTATAGGTAATAAGGTAGGAATAGGTATTGAAAACTTAGAAAATATTAAATAATGTTCATTAAGTAATTACCAGCAGACTGCAATGTAACTGATGCATTATTACTGTTAGATGGTAGACTCTGATTGGAACCCTGCTGCTTGCTGCCCCAGCTCATAGAACCAATCGTACTCTTGCTCGAGCTGGAGGTCCCACCACTTAAGCCGGGTGCTGACTTCTAAAATTATTATTTTTTATTGATAAATGTGTTTTACATGTCTATATGAGGTTTTCAGCATCCATTATTGAGAGATCATTGGCACCATTTGTTATACTTCATGGCATCAACCAAGCATTTATATGACATACTAACTTAAAGCAAACTGCAGATCTGGGAGTAATTAAATTTGTGCTTTATTTAATTTAAATACAATCACTATTTCATTACTTACAGTAGCTAAGTAGGGAATTGGGAAGAGCTGATGTGTTGACTCTGTCTGCTGCTGAGTGTCTGAGAGATACAATAATAAGGCCAGTACTGAAACTCGTTGCTTCAATAATACCTGAAAATAAATAAGAAAATTTACATGTCGTTTCAGCTGTAACTGCATAGTTAAGCTATATTTTCAAGTCTGTAAACCATATTGATGAATACAAGATAAAATCTTGTAATTTTTATGGTGAGCATAAATATAATAGCTGTGGCAGTGCCCTACACATCTTTTACACAGGATTAGGACTTTAGGAAAGATTTTGCCACATAGATTTTGGTGGCAGTTAATTTGATATATACATATACCTAATAAAAGCCCCAATTTATGCATAGATTCAATACAGTAAAAGCTCCTTATTTGTTCGCTGCTGAAAATTTCTTTATTCAGGGATCTAATAAGTACATACATAATAATAAAAGGATTCCAATAGGTATCCAACCCAATATCCTGTGTAAATGCCTTAGCCTAAAGTATGTTGTTAAATGATATCACCGAGGATTTTGACATAAGGCGCCTTGCCACGATCGGTGTTTTTGAGAATGTTAACAAACAGAATGAAAGCTGGCTTAAAAACTGCCAAGCAAGAAAAAATTACAAAATTCTTCAAACTATTGCCTAAGCCTTAAGATAATTAATCAAAATGTTCAACAACTTCAATTAAATTGATTTTTTTATATATTTGTTCTTCTTTTTGTCACCTAGGAACATATCCCCTATAATCCCATATAAATTACCATTCCGTATTCACGGTTTTTGATTCGTGGCATATTTATGGAACATATACCCCGCGAATAAAGAGCTTTTACTGTATTTCGAACCCAGGTAGGTGAAGTTTTTGTGTTGAGTTAGTAGTCATGTTTTATTCAATACATAGGGTCTTAAACCCAAGAGAAATTTCCCAAGTGGTAAAAATTGATAAAGTTTTTATAATCTTAAAAAAACTTTATTATATTTAACTATAATTATATTTAACTATATTTAAGTATAACTATAATTTTTCTGAATGATTTTTAAAACTACTTCAATAAAAGTCATTGAGAAACATAATTAAAATTCTTTAATATCTGATTAACAATATCCCACAACAATAAAATATGATTAACAATATCTCACCTATTTACATGGAGATCTACTGTTTTTTAGCCCTGAGACATTGTATGATGGCCACCCCTAATCTTTAATTAGTAGCATTTCACTATTTTATAGAGGCATGCAAAATACACCTTTCTCCCAAATTGTATCCATAGAGGGTAGTTTCTGATAAAAAGGGTTGTGACAAACATATAGACATGATGATTTTGATTTCTGTTGTATTGTTTTTGCCAAAATGTTAATTCTAGGGCTATATTCAGTATATAGATGAACTCAATCTATTTGACAACATTTTAAAACTATCCATTCTGTTATTTGAAAACAAAAACCAAATTGTACCTATAAATAGATCACATATCATACTGCTTACATAACTAAAATTACAATTCCAAACAAATTATGTGACCATTTAATAGAAATTGAATTGTTTGTGACTTACAGAGGTTTTTAGTTTTGTACAATACTCATTAAATTTGTCAGCATCTCTGACAGATGTACTGGCAAGTCTAGCATGTATTTTTTGACAGAGAAGCCTCTCATCTTGAACACCTCTGGTCTTTTCTTCAGTCGAAGAATAATAAGAAACAGCCAACTCATATGCTCCATCTTTAAAGTAGAAATAAATACATGGTCAAATATAATGTACACTGTGATTAAAAGAGCACAATGAATTATTTTATCTGAAGTTTTTCACAAATTTCATAAACTTAAAAAGTAAATAAATGATCACAATTTAACCTCTTTTAACTTTAGCTATCCACTCTTTACAATATTCTTGAATACTATCCATTAAAACGAACGAAAAATATTAAAACATTTCAGAAATATTTGCGCAACACCCGTAAACAAAATTATAAGACAAAAGACGGAACATGTTCAAATATAGAATCAACTTACCTGGATCAAGACACAAATCTTTACATAATTTATGAAGTTGCGTAGCTAGGTTGTTAGAAATATCCATTATTTAGTATGTAACCTCCCTTTGAGAAAAAATTGTTCAAATAATTATAACAGCCGATTACAATTACATATAAACACTTCTAATTAGTTCAGAAACAACGATTTAAACTAAGTAAAACTTATCTTTAAAACGCACGCATCAAATACAATAATTCACTTAGTAAGTAGTTACAAATAAATATTAATAAAAAGTAAAATACAGAAACATGTAACTGATAATATTTGAAATATTTATTTACATAGAAGAATTGAACTCGAATTGAATTGAAATTTACAGATTTTTGAGTTGTTTATTGTTTAAAGTTGACAGTGTCAGCTGGTGTCAACTTGACATTTTAAAAAGGCTGAGTCTATTCGTACGGGTACCGTACGAATAAATATAATTTATTCGTCCAGTGCCCGTACAAATGGTCACGTCGAATGGCTGAGTCTATTAATACGGGTACTGAAGATGTTCTTAAAAAGGCTCGGCCAAAAAAAAACCTAACCTAACCTAATTAAAGATTGAAAATAAGTATTTTACGAAGTTCTTCCAATCCATACAAGTATTTTTGGGTGCAAATTATTTTTGGGTGGTTATAAAAAAAAATAACCACGAAGGCTAAGGCGAGTGCTCCGCTTCGCTTCGCACTCGCTTAATTTAAAAAAAAAAATTGAATGTCTGTACGAATAAATATAATTTATTCGTCCAGTACCCGTACAAATAGTCACACAGTTTTAAAAATATACATTTTATAAATGTATTCCCTCCCTTTGGTATCTAAAGGTAAGTACATATCATAAATCACGGCTAACGGACATGGCTGATGGTTGTGGAAAGCCTCGGCTGTCGGACGCATCCCATAATGTGTGGGCACTTTAATGGTCTACCCAAACACATTTGATTACCACGCGGCCGCGCTGCGGCTCACACTCTAGTGCGTATTTTACCTCTTGTTTATACAGCATGCGTTAATACAATTACATTATGCAAAATGTTTATGTTAGTGTTAATGGCCCCCGGGAAGATTCACTTCATTTTATATCGCAATCTGTCCCATCTCGGAACTAAAACTACATAATTGTACAAACTTACAGCAAAACCGATTCAATACGTCTCAGCATTTTTAATGTAGCTTTTACTTCACGTCCCTGCGAGGAACGCCAGAAGACATAGCCCCCCCATAGGATAGACTAGGCGTGTTGCTGGGAAGTTTCCTTCGCCGTTTCTTCTCTCCCAGCCATAACAAGTTGCGAAACGGCAGTAAGATAGTATAGGATATCTTGAACCCTTCCCTTTTATTCTTCCCTTCCGGATGATTACCCTTCGTCCGTTCTCAATTAGTATATTGTGTCGTCCTCTAGTCGGCGTAGTTAGATTCCTCCCCCTTTCATGGCAACATATATATAGTGTATCATCTATGATGTCAACAGTCCAGCCGAGGTAAAGAGTCCTAGCAAAGAGTGCATTGTATATATATAAAGACCCCCTCCCCTCCCTCGAGCAAGATGCTGTCCAAAGTGAAAGCCCCGGTAAAGTTGTAAGGTCTTCGAACCAACAACATAAAGTCAAATCCGATATAAAAATGTAATGTGCTATGGCTATAACTGTAATACTCATGTAAAAAGTGGAGATTTTGGCGGGAATGTCGGGAACTGAAAGGAGATGTTATACTGTGCAGTTTTATTTTCTAAAAATGTGTAAAATTACTCTAAAATGAACAATAGTTGTAGGATATTGTTATAATAGTTTTTGAGTAGTAATTATGTGTTTTGTGAGAAATGTGAACTTTAAAGTCAAATGTGGCCTTTTGAGTTGTCACAAGCACTCCGTTTAATGGCACCAGCCCATTGATATAGTCTAAGCAACGAAGACACGAAAAGGCCGAATAGGGGAAATAATTCGTGTGGAAGCGAATTTTGGCACAGTCGTAGAGGAAGGCGTCCTGAACAACATACTAAAAGTACTGATGGGTAGGGGTGGCGCTAAGGGAGGGGGTGGCCCATAAAGGTCCCTTTTTTCAGTTTTTTGCGAATAACTCAAAAAATATAATCGACAGCAAAAAGTATCCTATGACTAAATTAATCTACATAAAATTCTCTACAATAAACATCACGTAAAGTTTTCATTGAGATCAATACTTAAGGAGATATGGAGGGGGGGAAATGGGGGCAATTTAAAAAAATCGAATTTTACTGTTAAAAATCAAGTTTCAATTATGAATGAACTATATTCAGACTACGTATTAGTGAATTTAAAGGATGCAAGTGTAATCGGTCATGTATAGAGGAGGAAGGAAGCAGAAGAGAAGGAGACTGAAGACTCGAGACGGCACCGGCGCGGGGTGGCCTTGCGAGACGCGAATGCGCTTAGCAGATTGATGTAAACCACTGCTGCACCAGCATCGATTCGTGAGTTAAGAGCCTGTATACTACTAATTCAAATCGGTGTTTCACATAGTTTACCCCCGCGCAACCAATGTTTACTTCGATGGGACAGCGCCAATTTAAGGCGTGCGTGCGTGTGGTAAAATATTTTATATCACCGAACATACGCTACATAACATAAATAGGTGTATACGTAGCTAACGAACATTGCACGGCACCGATATCACACTATTCATGCGGCTGAGAACAAGAGGAAGCGAGACAAAACATGATAAAGTGAGAGAAGTTCACGTGGATAATACGTATTGAAAATTCGACACGAGGTACTAAACATGTTTGGCCTAGTGGTTTTCTAATACTAAGGTAGTGAGGAGGTTGAAGACTCGATCCCGCACACAGGTGGTTTTTTTTTTCTCTTTTTGTAACTAATTTTGATACGTTAAACTTTATTCTAATGATATTAGTTTTTAGATGTAAATGTTATAAAAATCATTTCATTGTATTATGGAACAACAATGAATTCATATTATCCCTATTGATATTATAAATGCGAAAGTCTGTCTGTTTGTTCCGTTTTCACGGAAAAACTACTGGACCGATTTGGCTGAAATTCATTTGATATATATTTTCGATGCTGAGAATGAACATAGGATGCTTTTATCCCGAAATATGGAATAGTTTCCGGGATAAAAATATATTTGTCTTTTTTTGTTTGTTATCCTTTTACGGAAAAACTACCGAACAGATTTAGTTAAAATTCGGTATAATTGATTTATGTAATCAATATTATGGGTTATCCCAAAAAATGGGGTAGGTTTTTTGTGATTTTCCATTTTGGTCATTGCAGCCATTTCAGTCATTTCAACCATTTGGGCCATTTCAGTCATTTAGCCATTTCGGTCATTTGAGCGATTTGGGCCATTTTGGTCATTTCGGCCATTTCAGCCATTTCGGTCATTTCAGCCATTTAGGCCATTTCAGTCATTTCAACCATTTGGGCCATTTCAGCCATTTGGGCCATTTCAGTCATTTTGGCCATTTAGGCCATTTCGGCCATTTTGGTCATTTCGGCCATTTGGGCCATTTCAGCCATTTCAGTCATTTCAGTCATTTTGGCCATTTCGGCCATTTTGGTCATTTCGGCCATTTCAGCCATTTCGGCCATTTTGGTCATTTCAGCCATTTCGGCCATTTGGGGCATTTCAGTCATTTTGGCCATTTGGGCCATTTCAGTAATTTCACCCATTTCGGCCATTTCGGTCATTTGGGCCATTTGAACCATTTCGGCCATTTTAGCCATTTCAGTCAATTCAGCTATATCGGCCATTTGGGCAGTTTCAACCATTTCATTCATTTCAGCCATTTCGGTCATTAGGGCTATTTCAGTCATTTCGTCCATTTCGGTCATTTGGGCCATTTTGGTCATTTGGGCCATTTGGGCCATTTCAGCCATTTCGGTCATTTCAGCCATTTGGGCCATTTCAGTCGTTTTGGCCATTTAGGCCATTTCGGCCATTTGGGCCATTTCGGTCAGTTCAGCCATTTAGGCTATTTAGGCCATTTCGGTCATTTCGGCCATTTGGGCCTTTTAGGCCATTTAGGCCATTTTAGTCATTTCGGCCATTTGGGCCATTTCAGCCATTTCGGTCATTTGGGCCATTTTGGTCATTTCGGCCATTTCAGCCATTTCGGTCATTTCAGCCATTTAGGCCATTTCAGTCATTTCAACCATTTGGGCCATTTCAGCCATTTGGGCCATTTTGGTCATTTCGGCCATTAGGGCCATTTCAGCCATTTCGGCCATTTCAGCCATTTGGGCCATTTCAGTCATTTTGGCCATTTAGGCCATTTCGGCCATTTTGGTCATTTCGGCCATTTGGGCCATTTCAGCCATTTCAGTCATTTCAGTCATTTTGGCCATTTCGGCCATTTTGGTCATTTCGGCCATTTCAGCCATTTCGGCCATTTTGGTCATTTCAGCCATTTCGGCCATTTGGGGCATTTCAGTCATTTTGGCCATTTGGGCCATTTCAGTAATTTCACCCATTTCGGCCATTTGAACCATTTCGGCCATTTTAGCCATTTCAGTCAATTCAGCTATATCGGCCATTTGGGCAGTTTCAACCATTTCATTCATTTCAGCCATTTCGATCATTAGGGCCATTTCAGTCATTTCGTCCATTTCGGTCATTTGGGCCATTTTGGTCATTTGGGCCATTTGGGCCATTTCCGCCATTTCGGTCATTTCAGCCATTTGGGCCATTTCAGTCATTTTGGCCATTTAGGCCATTTCGGCCATTTGGGCCATTTCGGTCAGTTCAGCCATTTAGGCTATTTAGGCCATTTCGGCCATTTGGGCCTTTTAGGCCATTTAGGCCATTTTAGTCATTTCGGCCATTTGGGCCATTTCAGCCATTTCGGTCATTTCAGCCATTTGGGCCTTTTCAGTCATTTTGGCCATTTAGGCCATTTCGGTAATTTCGGCCATTTCAGCCATTTCAGTCATTTCAACCATTTGCGCCATTTCAGCCATTTAGGCCATTTCGGCCATTTTGGTCATTTCGGCCATTTTGGTCATTTCGGCCATTTCAGCCATTTCAGTCATTTCGCCCATTTGGGCCATTTCAGTAATTTCACCCATTTGAGCCATTTGTTATTTCAGTCATTTCGGCCATTTGGGCCATATCAGCCATTTCGGTCATTTGGGCCATTTTGGTCATTTCGGCCATTAGGGCCATTTGGGCCATTTCGGTCATTTCAGCCATTTGGGCCATTTCAGTCATTTTGGCCATTTAGGCCATTGCAGTAATTTTGGCCATTTAGGCCATTTCAGCCATTTCAGTCATTTCAACCATTTAGGCCATTTCAGCCATTTCGGCCATTTTGGTCATTTCGGCCATTTGGGCCATTTCAGCCACTTCGTTCATTTCAGCCATTTCAGTCATTTTGGCCATTTAGGCCATTTCGGTCATTTCGGCCATTTGGGCCTTTTAGGCCATTTAGGCAATTTCAGCCATTTCATTCATTTCAGCCATTTCGGTCATTAGGGCCATTTCAGCCATTTCAGTCATTTCAGCCATTTCGGCCATTTCAGCCATTTCAGTCGTTTCGGTCAATTCGACCATTTGTGTCATTCAGCCGTTTGATCATTTAGGCCCGTTCGGCCAAATATATTTTCATATTGGAAACTATCTCATTTTTCGGGATGAAAAGTAGTTCTTGGCCACCCTCAATATTAAAATAACATAATTATGTACCCAGTTTCATCCAAATCGGTTCAATAGTCTGTCCATAAAAGGATAACAAACAGAAAGACAAATATGCTTTTGGATTTTTTTTTCGCGGAACCCTAAAAACGTAGCCTAAGGTACTTCTTATAACATCAGCTATCTGCCATTTAAAATTACGTCAAAATCGATCCAGCTGTGTCCGAGATTATCCGGAACATCCAGACACACAGACAGACTGACAAAAATTCTATAAATAGCATTTTCGGAATCTCCTGGTCCGATTTTTTTAAATTTATTTTGAGATTTCAAACAGGCACTTCACTTTGCGTTTTTGGAATCTCCTGGTCCAATTTTTTAGTTTTTATTTTGACATTACAAACAAACCATTTGTTTATCTGTATAGATAAGAACTTTAAAATAAATTATAATAGATAAAAGATAAAACATAAAAAAATTAGACAGAAAAATGAAATGAGCACTCGAACCATGAACTCTAATCGTACGTGTACTAGTATCAACTCACTCTACCACAATAACATTGGAGAAAGTATTGAAAGTTTTGTAATATTTATAACTCTACTTATCCACGTGTCAACATAATTTTCTATGAAGAATCATAGATGGCGCTTTCGAATTTTAATGTTACCGGTAAGATTGATTTAAATACGTTTTATTGTCAATAGTATAAAAGTCCAGATGAAATGAAATATAAAAATTTAGAAAAGTATTTTTATTGCATTTTATAAAATTATTTAGGAAGAGAAAAAGAGCATTTTATCAACTTTCATATCAAAATAAAAAAATCTTCTAGATCAAGTGAAACTAGTAGGGTTCGAACCCACACAGCTAGTGATTTAGACCAGACCTCTACCGTATACGCCAAACAAGTATAGCGCGACCGCTTCAAAATTCTTGTTATTATTGCTCCTTCGTTTATTTAAAATTATTTTTCAATGGCGGTCGCGGAGCAGAGCAGCGCGTGCAGTTTAGACGAAAGCCTCGGGCGTTATCATGCGGTATAAACTTAGAACAAATGAGTGTGAAAAATTTTTTTAAAAAATCGCTATTAACTTATAGATTTATGAATGTTTTCAATTTGCTGTTAGTGCTTAGATCTTTCGGTCCTTTTAATTTAGTCAGGTTATTCGTAGAATGATTAAAACATTACATGACAGATAGCACTGCTAGCAGCCTTAAGTTTTTGCTTCACATATATTTGTTTTCTAAGTTATTTATATATATGTAAATATTTATAAAAACATAAATATTTATAATAAATAAATATTTTTTAATATATATTTAATATATTTTTGAATACATTTAATTAAGACTCTTTATAACTAACCAAAGTAAATGGAGTCATTGAAAAAATAAGTGCCAAATTACGACAGTGTCAATACTTATTAATGTAGTTAGGGATGGCTTATTATGATCTTATTAAATTGAGTTAATCGATACCTTCGCGATTAACGTATCGACAAACCCTAGGTAAATAAAATTATTAAATGGAGTAAAGCAGTCTTTACAATGATATGTGCGTTAACTTATGTAGTATACACATTGGTTGCGTCTGCATGGGTAACAAATGTTCCCAATATAAACTATTTCAACGTTGTTACATATTTATGTGCTATATTTTACGGATTAAGATGTATTAATAAAATAATCTATTTGTTATATTAAGACATAAATTAGAATTTTTTTAACAACAACAACAAATCACAATGCACAAATATTCTTACCAATTTTAGTTTTAATTATTACTCAGAAAATCTAAAAACTTAATCAAATATCAAAACATAATTTAAAACAATAAGTTATTGGCAAGTTTACTGTTTGGGTCCAACAAACAGAGGAGATAGTAGTTGAAGGGTCCAAACCAACTCCGACATAGAAAACCTCGTGGCCGAGCCTAGAATAATTGAAGAGAGAAAGGCTCAGTATCTCCCCTGGCTCGGTCACGTAGAACGGATGGAGGAGGATTGGAATGTGAAGAAAGCATACTTGGGGCGACCAGTCAGTATCACTAGAAAGATAAGAGTGGATTACCTAAACGAACTTCACAACTGAGAAGACTAGACTAGACTTAAGCATATATTTGTATATGATGACATTCTTTTTATTGATAAAAAAACGTTAATAAATATTACATCTTTCATTCTTTCAAAATAGATCAAAAATATTATGTTTACGCCAGTGATATTATGATCTAGAATGTTGTCGTAGCTACGTCTCACAACACGACTCGCTTTAGCTCTATAGGCTCTTGATTGGGCTATAGTGAGAGTTGTCGGCTCAATTTCTATTACGTGTCGCTGCTGAGCTAAAGGAGTAGTACAGTTCCTTAGAGCGAATGACTTATATCCCTCTTTACTTTTTAATCAGCCGTTTTGCAGAAATTAGCCGTTTTGTTAGCGGACGTGGGACGTGGGTCCGCTACTTCGGAGACTTCTGCATCTCATCCTTGCGATGGTAAATCTTAATATGGTTTCATATTCCAAAATCGCCTTCCTTTAGATTTTATTATGGGAGATTCCATCTACCTGTTGTTAGTCATAAGACACCTATGCCTAGAATCATCCTTAAAATTTACAAATATCTGACAGGATTAATTATCGATTATTCGATACTGAAATGGGTTCTACATTATGCAGTATTTACATGGTCGATAATAAACTCATTGTACCTGCCATAGACTGCAGCTCGTTGCTTAGCATTATTTTGTTATTAATGACATTATCAAAAAAACTCAAATGAAAACCATTTTTATTTAATCGAATATAATATTATTTAATATTTCTAAATAAACATGCATATTCAAATTAAGTGCCGACTTTCGTCATATTTGCAACTTATTTAACTTCTGGGATAGTTTTCTGTTTGTTTTACTAAGTGAATTATTATTAACGATGTATAATATGTAGTTTTGGACTTTGGCGAATCTATTAAGGAAAACTGCTTTTGGATATCGAAGTTACTGATTTATATTATGTGACCTGTGAATCTGTTTAATTCGACCGACCAAACACACTATTGGATTTTTATATCAACACAAAACTTGATGTGCAGTGATATGTATTAATGAAAATTATATACAATTTATAAATAATATGAAATTTTATTTTAAATACAGTTGGAATTCATGGTGGAAGAAATCTCCATACCTAAGCATACAATATATAGAATATCGGTCTTATTCATAGACAGTGTAAGTTTGAACGCTTCTTTAGGCACCATAAGCGTTCAAACTTACTCTCTCTATGAATAAGATAAAGTGTATACACAAACTCGCTATACGTACACATACACACATATACACATGAACACCCACACACACATGCATATATTAGGTACGTTCATATACGAGTTAGCGCCATTGATACTCGCTAGATGTGCTAGTAGTACGATTCTCCCGACTGAAGTCTCTATCTCCATATATTCAATGTACTCTGTGGGCGTTATGATAAATTCCATACATTGGGACCGGCAGGCGGGATTTTTGCAGTCATTTTTAATAAAATAATTAATTACTTCCAAATTAAGTTAAGTAACCCAATAAAAGATCTATAATTGAATTTGTTATAATATAATATGTTACTGTTATTTATTTTAGCGATGTACGATTAACAGTAATAACAATAACCAAGATTGAATAACTCGTTTAGAGGTTACTTTGCAATTATTTTCTATCGAGAAAATTTATCGTAAATGCGTTCTGAGTACAAAGTTTACGTCAGAAATATGATCAAGATTGACATATATTTTTTTCACCGCAATAAAGTGTGTATAACTACTGTAAAAATGGTTGAGAAAATGATCTAAAAACGCATTCTGTCTGATATCACCTTGTGTAGGTCTGTAACTATGTTTGAGAAGTGTTTAATTTGTCAGGGTGCAGTTAGTAATGACTTTTGTAAAGTTGGAGAAAAAGGAATAGTTGGGTTAGTGAGTATAGTTATTAACAAAGAAAATTTTTTGGTAATCTTTCTGCCATTTATTAACTCACCAACTACCAAATGAATAGGACACTATACACACTGCATTACAGTATGGTTTCAAAAATAGTCAGAAGCCAGGCTTTGTTTCGTAAGAATAAAGTTTGAGACCATTGTATTGCGACTTGGTGGGTTTCACACTCAATTTCAGCTGCTGCATATATTGAAAGTGTAGCTCAGCTGGCTGCTAAAAAGCTGAGTAAACTTTCAAACGTGAGATGATACTTCACTGCAGAGCCACTGTTCAATCTTTACTGTGCTCAAGTAAGATCTAGCATGGAGTACTGTTCTCACCTTTGGGACGGCTCTGCCAAATACCAGCTTGAAGCGCTAGAGTCAATTGAGAGAAGAGCCAAGAGTTTGATTGGTAGCGACCAGCTTGTTAATACAAGGCTTCAAAGCCTATAGAGCATCGGCGCTGGGTTCCTAGTCCACCGGTTTTTACAGGATTCCTTCTGGAGAGTGTGCGGCACTGTTCGTTCTGATTTCCCTTACACCATTCCATCTTCGGACCACAAGGGCTCTGGTCTACGCCATCGTTTCACGGTGGAAACGCTGCCAGTGCGTACCGTATCGTATCGCGTATCGTTTTGTGCTGTTCATCAAAGACCACTATAAGCTATGTACTGATGGCAAGTTGATGATATATTGGAGGATGCTTTCCACTTTATGCGATGGAGAAGAAAACAAATATCCACCACATTAGCGTTTTTGGTGTGATTAAGAGTACTGCGCTCATAAAGCAGTGGTACGGCCATGCTCCTTAAGGGTTTCCAATTGTTTCTAGATTTCGTCAAATTTCCACAGAACCACAAAGACACCGCAGAACCATCCGCATCAATTTTGTCTGGAGTAATATCTTCTGTTTGTCAGTAAAGTCAAAATGTCTCTCTTGTTTTCGTCTGAGACATCGGCTCGTTCCAGAACAACGCGCCCTGAAAACAGTTTGAACGTGATAACTTGACTGTAGGCGTGTCCTGTTAATATCCTGTCAACTGAATTAGCAGCAACAACATGGCATAATACATCTTTCAGTCCAGATCCATCCATCATATTGCAAGTGTACCCCATTACATTACGGTGTGTTTTTTATATTAAATAGGTTTGCGTTTGACCACAATCACGATGATATGGTCTATGATGGAGCACGTTTACCCCGATAGTACCTATTCACACGAGACTTGAAGATACCCTTGGATTGTACTTTTCGGGAATCACGGACTCTGGTAGCACATTCCACAATTCTGCCGTACGTAGAAGGAATGTGGAGGCGAAACGTTTAGTACGCACTGGCAGCGTTTCCACCGTGAAACGATGGCGTAGACCAGAGCCCTTGTGGTCCGAAGATGGAATGGTGTAGGGGGAATCAGGAGGAACAGTGCCGCACGCTCTCCGGAAGGAATCCTGTAAAAACCGGTGGACTAGGAACCCAGCGCCGATGCTCTATAGGCTTTGAAGCCTTGTATTAACAAGCTGGTCGCTACCAATCAAACTCTTGGCTCTTCTCTCAATTGACTCTAGCGCTTCAAGCTGGTATTTGGCAGAGCCGTCCCAAAGGTGAGAACAGTACTCCATGCTAGATCTTACTTGAGCACAGTAAAGATTGAACAGTGGCTCTGCAGTGAAGTATCATCTCACGTTTGAAAGTTTACTCAGCTTTTTAGCAGCCAGCTGAGCTACACTTTCAATATATGCAGCAGCCGAAATTGAGTGTGAAACCCACCAAGTCGCAATACAATGGTCTCAAACTTTATTCTTACGAAACAAAGCCTGGCTTCTGACTATTTTTGAACCATACTGTAATGCAGTGTGTATAGTGTCCTATTCATTTGGTAGTTGGTGAGTTAATAAATGGCAGAAAGATTACCAAAATTTTTTCTTTGTTAATAACTATACTCACTAACCCAACTATTCCTTTTTCTCCAATTTTACAAAAATCATTACTAACTGCACCCTGACAAATTAAAAACTTCTCAAACATAGTTACAGACTTACACATTAAAAATTAAGTAACTAATTCACGAATCGGTGCTGGTGCAGCAGTGGTTTACATCAATCTGCTAAGCGCATTCGCGTCTCGCAATACCACCCCGCGCCGGTGCCGTCTCGAGTCTTCAGTCTCCTTCTCTTCTGCTTCCTTCCTCCTCTATACATGACCGATTAGACTTGCATCCTTTAAATTCACTAATACGTAGTTTGAATATAGTTCATTCATAATTGAAACTTGATTTTTAACAGTAAAATTCGATTTTTTTAAATTGCCCCTATTTCCCCCCCCCCTCCATATCTCCTTAGGTATTGATCTCAATGAAAACTTTATATGATGTTAATTGTAGAGAATTTTATGTATGTAGATTAATTTAGTCATAGGATACTTTTTGCTGTCGATTATAGTTTTTGAGTTATTTGCAAAAACCTGAAAAAGGGACCTTTATGGGCCACCCCCTCCCTTAGCTCCACCCCTACCCATCAGTACTTTTAGTATGTTGTTCAGGACGCCTTCCTCTACGACTGTGCCAAAATTCGCTTCCACACGAATTATTTCCTCTATTTTTGCTTCATTGACTGGGGGTAATATATAAAAAACCCTAGATACACATTGTCGAATAAAAGTAACGCTCGGAAGTGTCCCAAGCACTCACCAATTATACCTATGTAGTTATAGTTATGCTGAAGCATATATTTTTTCAAATTCAACCTTACGCAAATTGTATAAAGTTGTTTTTACAACGCAGTGTTCGAAAAGCATTACGACCAACGGTTCTCGATGGACAAGGATGACTGGAGACGAACTTTTATATAATTATATATTAATTATATTTTTTTCTTGTGACATTTTTTTTAGTATTTTAAGTGTTTGTTAAATTGTGTTCTAAACATATAATTATACTTTTATTTGAGCGTAAATATTTTTTTGGATAGGACATGTATATATCAATACACCAAATATTAACTGTAATAATCATTTATTTATATTAAAGGTATTTATTGTTAAAAAATGTGACGTTCACCCCTGATCCAAAGGTCAAGGGATGACATACTCAAGCCGAAGCATTGAGTGGGATATGAAATAAAAGAAGTTATGTATTGGAAATATATAAGTAATATAATTTTTTTTCCTTAAGTTGTTAATGACTTTTTCCTTGCTAATTAACCTTTTGCGGCATTTGTGAAGTGCGCTTTTTATATGAACTTTTTGAGGTGTATCCAAAATTGACCCTATGCTTAAAGAAGTAGTAGGAGATTCGAATTTCTTTTCATTTTCTAAATCTAACATTGAATTTATACCACAGACTTCAATATCACCGCCATCATCTGGTATTTCAATCTGTAAGCAAAATCAAAATGATAAGTATCTGCTAGCACACAAAATAATATTTTAAAATACAGCGGCACTAAGGTTCCGTTCGTTCTTCATCGCAGTTACTTACAATCTTGAGTTCCTGTGGGGACATATCCTGAAAAAATAATTATAATTACAAAAAAATAATTGAATGAAGGTACGATACTACGATACTACTACGATATTTGACAAATTTATTTTTCTGGTTAACGAGTTACTTACCACTACGCGAGGAACAGCCGTTTTACGAATACGGTTTATGCCCTTTGCAGTGACATACACATCTTCGTCCAAAAAATGTTCTGAACAAACGACGCTTGAATTATTCGGCTTAAAAAATTCTTCACGCCTTTGTCGACTAACAAGTAATCTCCATTCTTCACATCGTATAGAATCACGAGGAAAACTAAAATATAAAAAATACGCTTTTAAGTTTTCAAGAAGTTTTTAATGTGACATGTTGCGCCAAAGCGACACTCACTGACTACGCGACACTTCTGACATTAGCATGCCGCATGTCGCGAACCCATAAGTTGTCCCATTATTAATCCATATACATTATAATATTTACGAACATTAAAAAAATCGTCAACTTGACTACCTTTTCTCCTATATCAAATTATATAACGTAACCATATTTGTCAAAAACTAAATACAAAAAGTTCAAAAGTACATAAACTTATTAATTAAAAAAATAAACACAACAATAAAAATCGAGTCCATTGACAAGAACAGAGTGATTTTTATTATGCGACCTTGAGTAAAGTTTTTAGACAAATTAAATCAAAATCACATATTGCTTCCTTTATTCAGACATAAAAACAACAAAAACTAATCAATAAACTCTTTTACTTACCGAAAATATGATACCCCATACTTTTAAATAAATAAAATTACGTAAAAACTAACAACACTTCCAAAACACTTCCTTTTAGGGAGTTTTTTGGCGGGAACTGAAAGGAGATGTTGTGTTGTGCAGTTTTATTTTCTAAAAATGTGTAAAATTACTCTAAAATGAACAATAGTTGTAGGATATAGATAGTTTTTGAGTAGTAATTATGTGTTTTGCGAGAAATGTGAACTGTATAGTCAAATATGGCCTTTTGAGTTGTCACAAGAAGTCCGTTGAATGGCACTAGCTGATTACCTACAGTTCAGCTGTGCTACACATAGGCTTAAGAAAATTAAGAAACTTTAATGTAAACTAAGATCTGGTTTAACCTCCTAGCGCCTATGGTCCTTAAAACAGTACTTCTATGAAATAGTGATTATAGCCCAACACCAAATCCAATTTCATCAAATGAATGCCCAGGGTACTATTCTAAATACCCCTACTTTAACCATTGTTACTAATTTTAAGTTACCCCTTTTTAAAATATGACGTCTCCGAGCGTATGTTCGAGGCTTTTGCTTGTGTATGACCAAGCACCAGTGCCAAACACAAAAGAAATTTGTCTTTCTTGACTTAAAATGGAACAAGATCATCGAATGTGAAAATTAATCTTAATTTATTAATGAAATCTCTACGATTTGTGTTCATATGCTTATCAAAAATAGTTGCTTATGTACTATATTTGCTGTTTACATCAAAACTTTATATGGATCTGAGATATAGTGAAAATGATCATAATTCAAACTTTAAGATCTTCTAATAGACCTTTGGTTAAATAAGGACTATCATGATTGTTTCGACTGTTTTAAATAAATAATAATAAAATAAATGTTTCTCTTAATTTTAAAGGATTATTTGTTTTTAAATTGATTTTTAAAGTTAAATTTTATTTTTAATATTTTTGAAGGTAGTTGAAAAAAAAATTATGTGGTAAAGTTTCTTGTTTGTAGTCTAGTGCTTTTGACCCAAAGGCCTACCAAAAGGTAATCTATTTTTATTTATTTTTGCTTCTCCTCATTCACCTGATGCAAGGAACAAAATATCATACTTGAGCGATTACTGTAAGATAAAAATTTTAAAGTTCAAAGTCTTGGGTTTTCCCTTTTTTTTTAAGGACTTTGGGCGTTTACTTTAGCGTTGAACAACCCGGGCGTCAGGAGGATAAAGGCCTAGCTGCCAAGCCATAAACCTAAATAAATAAAAATAAAAAAACTTCCTTTTAGGCAGTGTTGCCAGATGGGGGTATTTCCTGAAAATTCGGGGTTTTTTGACGTTTGGGGGGAGATTTGGGGATACTTTAGGGGATAATATTTTGTTTTGAGAAATTTTGGAGAGATATTTTAAGTATCAATAATTCATCTACAAACACAGGGTAGTGTATTAGGACCGGTCTTGTACCTAATATACACGAGTGATATCCCAGAACTAGAAAATAAAACCATAGCTACTTTTGCGGATGACACAGCCATCATGGCTACAGGAGTAACCCACGAAGAAGCTGTAGAAAAAGTTCAAAAGGCAGTTAATACCATCCATAACGTATTAAGCTAAATGAAGCCAAGTCAATCCACATTGACTTCACTAACAAAATGCCTAATTATCATCCGGTATACATGAACAACACCGTAGTACCGTATGAAAATACCGCAAAGTAACTAGGTATGACTCTAGATGCCAAACTACGCTGGAAGGCTCACGTTAAGAAGAAACGCGATGAACTGGAAGCGCGTTATAGAAATATGTACTGGCTACTTGGAAAATATTCCAAGTTGTCAGTACCTAACAAACTGCTACTCTATAAACAAGTCCTGATGCCGGTATGGACCTACGGCGTACAGTTGTGGGGCTGTACCAAACCAAACAATATAGATATAATACAACGATTCCAAAACAAAGTACTAAAAGGCATTGTAAACGCGCCATGGTACATTAGATCGAGCGACCTCCACCGGGATCTGAAAGTGGAGTTTGTTAGGAGTATTATCAGAAAGTACGCGGAAGCCCACGAGCATCGGCTTCACCATCACGTGAATGTTGAGGCGATCCAGCTCCTCGACAACACGGATATAACGAGAAGGCTTTATTAAAAAAATCCCTTACCCGACAATAGAGCCGAGCGAGCGAAGCGAGCGTGCCGCGGCTGCGGCCGGGGAGTGCCAGAACCGACTGGTAACCATTTACTATTTATTTATACACAAACAGTTGGTTATGTTAGGTGATATTCAGAACCGACTGGTAACCATTTACTATTAATTTTATACACAAACAGTCTGTTATGTTAGGTGATATTCAGACCAAAGCGCACGAGCCGAGCGAGCGAAGCGAGCGTGCCGCGGCAGCGGCCGGCGAGTGCCAGAACCGACTGTAACCATTTACTATTTTTTGGTACATACAGACAGTTACGACACCTTGAAAGTCTCATATGAAACATTTGTTTTATTTATCAATTTAGTGGACGATTAGCAAGTTGGCTTTTAATATGACAATGAATCAATATATTAATGATATCAATTTCATTTCAATTTCAATACACTGCTGTTTTTTTTTATTGGTTAAATATAACTTAATGCGATTACGTAAAAAAAATCGTCTTTATTGGTCGCCATTTTGAATGGTTACTCTTGTATTGTATACAAATGTGCTCTATTGTGTTTTTTCTTCATTTTTCTCGAATTAAGCTGGTTTTTGGGTTATTTTGGCTGTTTTTATGTTGATAACTGGCTTTTTTGGAACTTTGAAAGGATTTTTCGATTTCGGACCTATGATAGAAGTGCAACATTAGCGAAAAAATCAGTGAAAATAAGTGAGGTTATGTTTATTAAAAAAAGTTTATTTCAAGATCGCCGGACCTTAAAGGTTGAAGTAAAGGTAAGTATGCCTCTCCCCCTCCCCATTTCACCACCCCGCTACTTAAAATTCGTATACCGGAAAGCTATACATTTACCTTGTAATATTAATGTGGTATTTATAAATACAACATTTAAGAAGAAAAAAATCTACAAACACAATTCTCATCACTACAATTATTATATCTAAGTCACAATATGGTATTATTACTTTATCTTAGAATTATACTCTACTAGTGAATCATACTTCAATTCAATAGTTCATTTTAATAATCCAATTCATTCGTTCGTTCATTTACGTTATTTATTTATTATGCCGTCTCTACTCGTATGCGTCGTATCCCATAGGCTACTTTCCGTTAGAGACTGACAATGATCACGTTCACAACTGCGGTTTTTCCCGTTTCACTTATTTGCTGGCGTCACAATCGGAAACTCAAGTGGAATGGTTATTTAACGCACCTATTGACACGGGTCGTTGTGAGCGCCCCGTGAGGGACAATGATGACGTCATTAGTGACGTTTTCGCTACGACGGTGGTTTTGCTTTTTTCTATCTCCTTTAAAATAAGTAAAAACTATTTTGGGGATTTTTCTCAAAAAGGCTATTATTGGGAATTTTTGAAAAAAATTTGGGGGTTAATTGTCATGGTCATCTGGCAACGCTGCTTTTAGGTTATGTTTTTATTTATTATATACTACATACTTTAAACTTTTAAAACAACAAACCTACTGGATTTATTCCATAGGTTAGCCCTTACCTTACTCTCTTAATATATCATCTATAGGTTAACCAAAAGAGTGCCTCCCGTTTTAACCAATTTCAAAAACGTTAGAAATTATTTTGATAATCTTAGTAATTGAAAATGAATCCCAAGAGCCCTGAAGCTAGAAACAGAGATGATAAGCCATTTGAAGGTATGAGTATAGCTGACACTGATATACTTGAAAAATTAACTACTCGAAGCCCTTGTCCCCGTTGTGGCAAATCACGCATGTATTTCTGCTATACGTGCTTTGTCCCCGTGTCCATACTAGAAAATAAAATTCCTCATATTTCTGTAAGTATACAGTACATTACATTTAAAATAATGAATATGAACTTGTATATATTGAAATCATGAATAATAGTTTTTTATAGCTACCAGTTCTGGTGGACATAATCAAACACAAAAGAGAGATAGATGGCAAGAGTACATCAGCGCATGCAGCTGTCTTAGCCCCAGAATTTGTGAATGTATATACATATCCAAATATGCCAGAATATGATGCTGATGGACGAACAGTGTTATTATACCCAGGAGCAGAAGCCAAAACAGTACGAGAACTATTTACTGGAAAACAATGTTACCCAAGCTATTCTGAACGGCTCCTAGCAGAGTTGCCCTCTGGATATAATGTTGGGACATTGATGACTAAAGTTTTTGATAACTGGAAAGATAATGATTTATATCATGTGGACAAACTTCCCATTGAAAGGGTGGTTTTAATAGACAGCACATGGAACCAGAGCAGAGGAATTTATAGTGATAAAAGACTGCAAAAATTACCAAAAATTGTATTGCAAAATAGAGCTTCACAGTTCTGGAGGCATCAGCGTGGCAGTCCTCGTTGGTATCTTTCAACTATAGAAGCCTTGCATCAGCTTATGTTAGAATTGCATCTGTGTGCTTGGGGTCGCAATGAACTATATAAATCACACCTTACTTTCCATTATCCAACACATGCCTCAGAGGAACTACACCCCCAATGTACACCTTATAATGGACAATATGATAATTTATTATTCTTCTTTAAATACATGTATGAAAAATTACATTCATTATACAAACATGAAGACTTGCTAGCGTATAAAAGACCTATGACATAATTATATTGTACCTTATTTTAAATAAAAGACTAAATTACATTATTATATACTTGTCCTTTAATTATTAAACACTTTAATATTTCTATTTCAGTGGAGAGTAATATACTTTACATAAGTGCAGTGTCCAACATACAATGCTTTCTACCCAATATAATGAATTTAGCCTCATTTTATTTTATGCATCAACATCGTAGAGCCAATTGCATATTACTACAGAGTTATGTGGTGACATCATAAAAAAATACCTACATTGATTGTGGAGAATCAGTAGAACAATTTCGAAAAAATATAAAATTATAACTTTTCTTATTAGGTTGATATCAGTGGAGAACTATTGGCTCCGTAAGGCATGAAAATTGTGTCCTCTCTTAATAAATAATTAAAGTACGTAACAATTGGAAGTTTTCTTTTATAATAATCTGGAAATTTCAAAGATAATCAAATCGATCGGTTTGTATATAATATTGTGTCAAGTACCGTCTAAGGCAATCTCCATATATTCAATATACTCTTTGAAGGCAATGATCTTAGTATATGGAAGCTCACTGTTTCAAGGAATGTGTTATATCTCCATATATTCAATGTAGTATATGGTGTTATACTTTGAATCTGAATACTTTTTATGGATTCATAGACAAATTTATTTAATCTAGAAGTACTCACCAAGTAAAGAATTATTATTTCAAAGACATGTATTATCTATAGTCTATAGTTTGATTTGTGGAAAGTAATACTGAAAATGCTAACGACTGCTTGGTACTTATGAAGTACGGGAGGGTTCAAAGAAAAAGAAGTGTTATTTATTATACTAGAGTGGCAGGTTGATTTTTACGCGTGTGTCGTTTTTCAACACATTTACGAGAGAAAAGTACATATGAAACAGACATCAAGCTGTTTAAGATAATATATTGTGGCGAATGATGGTGGAACCATCTAGTTAGTTTGAGAACTTTTGGAAAAGTCTAGAAAAATCTAGAACAAAAAGACAAGGACGGATATATTTAGAATAGGATAGAAGATAAATGAAAGAAAGAGATAAATAGACGTTAGAGAGAGATAGACGACGAAAGAAGGAAAGAGATAGATAGATGTTAGAAAAAGATAGATGTATAAACGAAAGTTCCCGAACAGAATGTTCGGGAAAGAAAAGACAGAGATAGATAGATGGGTTCTAGAATTTTTTTCCAGGTATATAAACAGCGTAAGGCGCACCTACCGGGCAGTTTAGAGTTGAAAGTTTAAGAGTTAAAAGTTGAGTCAGTCTAAGACGGTGAAGCAACAAGTGCGATACTAAAGAGTTGTTAGAGAAGATTAATAGAGTACAGAGACGAATCAAGTGGTGAATTTAGTGGCAAGTTTGGTGGATAGATACGTGAAGGAAGTGTGTAGCGTAGTTCGAGAGAGGAACCAGAGGCGAGCTACACGCAATAATATCGGAGGTGGTCTACGCAATATCGGCGACGGTATTGAGGGTGTGACAACTTATCGTCGGAATTGTGCATCGTTGGTCGTGTGTTTAAGGACAGCAACTCTACAGGGAGGTACTGTGCGCGGCTTTGTAAGTCAATAAAAGCTTTTAAATTAAAAACTGGTGTTTTCTTCCAATCCACAAGTGCGTACCCCCCCTCGAACGTAACAATATTAAAAAAGATATTATAATTAAAAATAGCTTTATAAATAAGTTATTTTGTACTTTTTAGTTTTTGAAGTCGGTTTTTTTAATTAAGTTTTTTATTGGTTACTTTTTAATGTCTAGCTATGGGTAGGCCTACGAAAGGTGCCGCGCGACTTAAGAAATATAAGTCACTAGAAACGGGAATGGGAAAAAAATACATAAAAAATGTTCATAAAATGAAAACTACTTAGCCAAACTATGTTAAATTTTTAGGGGACTAAATGGCAACTAGTCCGCATCAAAGTAAAGAAGAATCACGAAAATCGGATCATAAATCTCAGTGTAATCGATGTACATATGGAACGGAATGGAAAAAAAATCATAAAATGAAACTACTGGGCCATAGTCTCTTGAATTTTTAGGGGAACTTATGGCAACTGTTCCGCATTGAATTTAAAAAAAATCACGTAAATCGGATCATAAATCTCAGAGTAACCGGTGTACATACATAAAAAAAACAAAAATATCGATCAAGTTGAGAACCTCCTCCTTTAGAACCTCCTCCTTTACCTTCCTCCTTTTAGAAGTCGGTTAACAAACAACACACTTTTGCGCTCACTTGTACTTAGACTTAGACGCGTGTGTGTGTGTACGGACGTGCTCAATACTACAGGGTGGCGCAATAGAACGTGCATATTGCATCATCTTTTTTCGCGGGGTAGAAAGTGCGCGGGCGGGGGGAGCCTGCATTATTGGGTAGGCGGGCTCATGGAGTTTTAGTCACTATGAGTCACTTCGACGGGAAGCGTGGCGCATTTTGCGTGCGCGCATTTTACGAGAACTCTCGTTCATACATCGTTACTAGGCGTTTATATTGTTCTGAATATAGACTACGGCAAATTAGTGAAGCTCCGAGTGCTAATTTAATTAAAATATGGGTACAGCGTTTTGAAGAGACTGGTTCAACGTTTAAACCACAAGCAAAAGGTCGTCCAAGAACATCTAGGACCGACGACAATATTGAGAGAGTTATGCAGTCTGTACGAGGAGATCCACAAATGTCTACTCGCAAGAGATCGTCTGTCTTACACTTATCGCGACGAAGTTTGCAACGAATTTTAAACTTGGATCTTAAACTGCATCCTTACAAGCTGCAGTTAACACAAGAATTGAAAGAGTCTGACTTCGGAGCAAGGCTCGCATTTGCTAATGAAATGCTTAATCGATTTTCCAATTTTGACAATATCCTTTTCTCAGATGAGGCCCACTTCCATATCAATGGGTTCGTAAACCGTCAAAATTGTCGTTACTGGAACAGTGAGAACCCCAAACTCAAGCACCAGAAACCACTGCATAGTCCTAAAGTGACAGTATGGGCAGCAATCTCTGGTAGAGGAATAATTGGACCGTTTTTCTTTGAAAATGCGCGGGGGCAAAACGTCACTGTTAATACCGAACGCTATGTTGCGATGTTGGAAGGTTTTTTGGCTCCAGAGCTTGAAAATTCAAGAATAGTGAATTCTAGGACTTGGTTTCAACAAGACGGAGCTACCTGTCACACATCAAATGACTCCATGGCGGTTGTGAAACAGATGTTCCCTGGCAGACTGATTTCGAAAAGAGGTGATATCCCATGGCCCCCACGTAGTCCAGACGTGACGCCTCCTGACTTTTTTTTGTGGGGATACCTCAAGAACAAAGTTTACAGCAATAATCCGAAAAACATCGATCAGCTCAAGGAGAATATCCGTGGTGAAATGGCAGCAATTACACCAGCATTACTGAAGAAAGTTTTCAATAACTTCCGTTTGCGATTAGAGGAGTGTCGTCGTAGAGAGGGTCATCATTTAGACGATGTTATTTTTAAAAAATAAACTTCAGTTATTTCTTAATAATACCTCAGTTTTATTTTAACTATACCTTTTGTATTTATTTTTTAATCAATATTTTAAATATGCACGTTCTATTGCGCCACCCTGTAGTATAGCTTCGCCGTTATGACTGTCCATATATTCAATGTACTCTGTGGTTATGACTGCAGGGCTGTCCGTGTGCGCTTGCTAAATGAGTTGGAAAAAAGAGCTAGGTTCTGATACATGATCGAAATTACAAAAAAATACGTACGTACCACGTAAAATGAAGTATTTCGTAGAAGCAAAGAACAAACAATTTTTTATAGTTTGACTACGAAACCCTAAAATTGTAGTAGGTTGGAGAATCCTCAAAAAATGAATTTATATTGTAGTGATGCTAATGAGATTTTAATCAACTGCTATGACATGATAAATACTACCTTTGGCATATTTAAATTTAATTTACATTAAATAACGTAAAAATGAACTAGATATTTGCATATCGTAAAAAATGCAAGATTTCGCGCTGGAAGTTGTACGGTCAAAATAAAAACTTCGTTTAAAAAAACCGACTTCAAAAACTAAAATGTATAAAATAACTTATTTCTAAAGCTATTATTATTAATATATATTATCTAAAACACACAGCATCTAAAGTGTATGCGAAAATTGTTGAAAGGAGAATGAGAGTGGTATCCGATGGATTACTGTGGGATGCACAAGGAGGCTTCAGAAATGGAAGGGGATGTATGGATCAAGTTTTCTCGCTCCGCAATATCGTGGAGAAGCAGCTGGCTATGGGCCGGAAGGTTTTCTGCGGTTTTGTGGATGCGTGATCTAGTTGTTAGCAGCTTGCTTTATGCGGATGATGCCGTGCTTTTAGCCGAATCGCCATCAGAACTGCAAACACTAGTCACAATGATGAAAGATGACTGTCAGGCGAGAGGCTTACGTTTGAATGCGAAGAAAACAAAGGTGATGGTGTTTGAAAGAGAAACAACCAGAACGAATGCAAGGATAATGGTCGATGATGTTATGCTGGAACAAGTGAATGAGTTTGTATATCTCGGATGTGCTTTTAGCAGGGATGGAAGGTACACCGCTGATATAGAAAGAAGAGTGAATTTGGGGAATAGTGTGAATGGAGCGTTAGGTAAACTTCTAGGCGCTAAGAACCTCAGCCAGAAGGCCCAGCTTGCTATACACAACGCGGTGCTGGTACCTACGCTCACGTATGGAAGCGAGAGTTGGGTATGGAATAGAGAGCACGAAAGTAGAGTAAACGCGGTCGAGATGCGAGCACTGCGCAAAATCTGCGGAGTGACGCTCGGGGACCGCGTTCGTAATACCGAAGTAAGAAAGAGAGTTGGTCTGAAAGAGAGTGTCGGGGTGAAGGTAAGAAAAGGAATGCTCCGGTGGTTCGGGCATGTGGAAAGAATGTATGATGAAAGAATGACTAAACAGATATACAATGCAAAAGTGGATGGATGCAGAAGTCGCGGAAGGCCACGACACACCTTCCATGATCAAATTGATCGTGTATTAGCAGAAGGTGATGTCAGGAGCCTTAAGAACAGACGAGCGTGCATGACAAGAACTATGAATGTCAAAGAAGCAAGTGAGGTGTGTAGGAATAAGCCTAAATGGCGCTCTGTTGTTCGTGCCTACCCCGCAAGGGACCTGGCGTGAAGTTATGTATGTATGTATGTGTATCTTAAAATCGGTGCTTAGTAATTATCAAAATATAGTAATTTTTATTATGTTTTACTTTGCACCGACTTCAAGATGTTTTAGATAATATATATTAATAATAATAGCTTTAGAAATAAGTTATTTTATACATTTTAGTTTTTGAAGTAGGTTTTTTTTACATGAAGTTTTTATTTTTTATTTATTACTTTTTAGTGTCTAGCTATGTATGGGTGGACTTACGAATGGTGCCGTGCTTCTTAAAAAATATAGGTCCCAAGAAACGAGAACAAAAAAAAAATCGTAAAATGAAAACTACTAGGCCAAACTATGTTAAATTTTTAGGGGACCACATGGCAGCTATTCCACGTCAAACAAAAAAGAATCACGTAAATCGAATCACAAATCTCAGAGTAATCGGTGTACATATGTAACGAAAAGGAAATTTTCTTAATAAAAAATGTTCATAAAATGAAAACTACTGGGCCAAACTATGTAAAATTTTTAGGGGAGCAATTGGAAGCTATTCCGCGTCGAACAAAAAAGAATCACGTAAATCGGATCATAAATCACGGAGTAATCGGCGAACATACATTAAAAAAAAGCAAAAAAAGGATCCCGACGAATTGAGAACCTCCTCCTTTTTTCGAAGTCGGTTAAAAACCGAATATAACGACATCGTTTATAAGGACAGATCGGTCATTACAACCGAATGGCACGGTCCCGGCCTATAACGCCATCGGATACAGCGACATATCACTTAAAACGACGAAACTTTATTGATATTCATCGCCTATAACGACCAACCGTTTACCTATTGCAGCAAAACAAAACATTACGAACAATTTTCACCTTTATACTAATAATTCAGAGGAATATTTTGCTTTAGGCCAATCATTAAGCCTAAGAAGGATTATTACTCTCCTACCTTATCGGAACCTCTTTCCTGCTCTTTACCGTTTCCTTGCATGTTTTACGACTTATTCAGTGCAGTGCGTTAGTTGACCGCGTGAATTACATTACAGGTTGATTTTAAAACTTCTGGTTTAGGTTGTGTGTTCATGCGTCATTGACTATTAATATTACTATGTACTTATGTATATTGCTTGTAATAACTATCGGACATAACGTCCGAAGTTTACGGTCCCTTCAATGTCGTTATATCCGGTTTCGACTGTATAATGAAAATGGGAGCCGAGTTGCCCTAAAAAGCGCTAGCTCCGAAAGCGCAGTGAGTGAGAAAGTGGCAGCCCTGATGAGGCGAGCGCTGTAGAAGTCCCGTAAACGAGGTAGCGAGCGATAGAGTGAGCGAGAATTCCAAGTTCATACCCCGTCCTCCGACGACCTCGTCCCTTTAACTCCTAAAATCGACGTTCTGCGCAACGGAAAGTGCGATGTTCCGAGCCGCCATTAAGTTTGCATCGAACTATACCAACATTAAATTTGTCACCTATTATCTAGTTATCGTTGTGACCAGAATGTCAAGCACTTTTTTCCGTTTTTGTCATTTATTAGGGCGCGTTCTCACTATGTCGCAACGATTAATTTATCGTTGGACGACTGTCGTCTCTAGCTGTTCTCAATATAACGATTGTTTGTAGTCAAAATTTTTTATCGTTTAGCGACTATCGTATCTAGCTGTTCCCATTGGACCGCGACGACATTTTATGGTTTCACGACAGTCGCTTTGTCGTTTACATATCATTAGCGAGAGGGAAGGGAAAACACGTGTAGACGAGACGATATTTTTATCGTGGCTACGATAGATTTGCCGTCACGATGTAGTCGTAACAATTTTTTATCGTTTTACGACTGTCGTGCTAGCCGTTCCCACTGTCATGACAATCTGTCGTTGCTGCACAAAATGTCGTAGACAACAGTAAATCGTATCGTTCTATATGTGAACACCTCCATTTAAACATATAAGCCACGACACTTAAAACTACACGATTATCTGTCGTCTCGACAAAGTGGGACGCGCGGTGAACTGCCTGGACACTGGGACACTGCTAGGTTTAGTGGGTATACGGCGGCATCTCACAACTTCTTCCTTCGTAAAGGGATGTGCAGGACCGTCTGCCAGGAGCCTCGCATACCCCAAGCTACATAAAAAAGGGGGTTTTCAAATAATTAAACGGTTTCTGTACACTTGCCGGCACCCAGGTAGGCAACTAGCACTTTGTCTGTTTCCGTTTCCGCGTGACTACACGTTCACGGCAGTATAATATTCAACTACCTGAAATGTAATTTTTTAATATTATAATAAAAACAAAAATCATTATGTCCACAGCATATTTTATTATTAGTAATAAATATTAATAATGTAACAAAACTAATATGCACCCTCTAGTAAAATATGCAAAATGAAAATCTATAATTTGGGAAGGTGACTTATTTTATTGCAATTTCTTAATTAAAGTACCTAGATAGGAAATTGATAAATATAACTAACATCTTACTATCCTATGTAAAAAATATACTGACAAAAAACAATAACATGATCTAGAAGATAGACTAAGAAGGCTCATGTTCACAAACACTGAAAATACAGTCAAATGTATGATGTGGTTATAGTAGCGCCCCACACACAATAATCTGGTTCAATGTTATGATTGCTGTCCTAGAATAAATGATAACAGTTAAGGATTTGATTTTGCAAGAGTTTTTAAGTGATTTTTCCTTTTATACAGTACTATGTCAATGTTATGTGCATTATCAAAATGGTGTAACCTAGTTACATTGTATGGTTTAAAAAGGTGGTTTACAAAACTAGGTCTTATGAGATAAGTAATTTCTTATAATTAATGGCTTTATACTACAATTTAAACTGGGTTTCTATATCTATATATATTATTTTACCATACTATTGGTAGAAAATTTACATTACTTGTATAGTTTATGTGAAATTTTAACCATTAGTTAGGTATATGAATAATAAGATATAGTAACCCAATCGATTAATTTACTCATAATTAGGCACAAACTACGTGTAGTTACAAAAAACATTTATGTAATTAATTAACATTATTTATTGCATCAGAACAAACTATTTATTTAAATTAGTGCTTTTCAATCTTTTTGAATACGCGACCCCTTTTTAGGTTGAAAAATTTTGGCGACCCCCTTGGGATATAGATAGACAAAATGTTAGTAATTTAAAAGACTACGTTTATGTTTTTCTCTATTTTGTCACCTATATTCATTATTAGAATCTATACTCTACAAAAAGCTGCTGAGCGTAGAAAGTACCTAAGTACGAGGTATAAATTTAAATTGCCTTTTCCCTTTTGCCGGCGACCCCCCAAGCAAGGCTCTGTGACCCCCTGGGGGTCGCGACCCACAGCTTGAAAAACACTGTAAATGATATTTTAGTTTATAAATAAAACTGTTTATTAAAATAATTTAAAACTTAGTCTAAATTGAAATTATTTATCAAGCCAATATTATACAGATCACTTCACTCAGAACAGCCTTTTAATTTGGATGAATCAACTAAAGCGATCCATATTGAGGGCTTCATAACATATGGACAAGATTGTGAATAAAACAATACTAGTTGATTGTATAAGGCTGAAATTTGGAATACCTTTCTTTTTAGGTACATTTGAATACTGGTAACATATGTAAAAAATTGTAACATGCGTAGTTTTTAGTAAACAACAAAAAAATGGTATTTTTGCATATACTCCTATAGGTTATGAAGCCCTCGATATAAACATATACTTGAATCATTCAATGTAACTGTATACTATGATGACTGACTATTTAGTATTGTGCCATTCAACCAAACTGATTCAATTTTGTTGATCCATCTAATATCAGCAATATGCAGAAAAATTAAGAGATTAAAATTTGTATACCTTAATATTTTTCTAAAACTACAATGCATAATATATTTTTGTCATTTTCCATTGAGATACAATTGTTACAAGCCTGACCTAAACTCGCTCATGAGTCACCTATGTCACCAACACACAACACATATAATATACATCTCCTATAATGATACTGTATATAAAACATTTTTTTAACAATATTGTTCATTTCCTGTTTTTATATAATAAACATTGTCCGGCACTCACTTATAGTGTCAGCACATATCACTTGTATGCACTCTAATCTATCTCAATAATGTTCTGTTATAGCTTGCGAAGGTCTAAAACAAATACACTGCCGTCACTAGCGCTCGCACCAACTTTGGTGCCACGTGAATTCCAGCACACTTCGAAAATACCACCTGTACCTTTATAGGAGTGTACTAGACCACCTGTCTGCGTAGACCAAATGTGCACACACTTATCGAATGATCCACTAGCAAGGAATTTACCATCTGGCGAAAATGCAACACTGTAAACAGGTTCAGTGTGTTTTGTCAATGTGTGGATACACACACCTCTCTCTACATCCCAGAGACGCACAGTTGAATCGAACGATGCACTCGCCAGGATGAGGTTCATGTTAGGATTCTGTGTCCCTGGTCCCGTTGGAGACCACTTGATAGTGTAGATCTCTTTTGAGTGTGCTTGCAAGTCATGAACACAGGTATCTTGCTTCATTGACCAAATCTTTAATGTCATATCATCTGAACAGGAGGCTAGCAGCTGACCTTGTGGATCCCATTTAATGGCATTCACTTCATTCTATAACATGTCAAATAAGAATTTTTCTTTGAACAAATCCACTTTAAAGCGGAACCATACACTATAGAAACCTTACTTGTAAAATTAATTAAAAAGGCTTAATTAGCTATCCTACCTTTCAGTTTTGTGTCTACTGTGACATTGGAAAAATTAATACTAAGGGTGTTGGAGGCAGTAACAAAAAATATAATAGAAGAGTATCTATCTATCTATCCTTTCTATACTATAATAAATCTGTAAATGGTTCAAGTTTGTACAATGCGTTTAAAAATTTCAAAACAATCAGGGTCTAATTTGAAGCAACAGATTCCGAAAATACAGTTTTTACATTTTTGATTGGCTAACATTTAGGCTAACATTGAGGGTCACATGAAAACTATTGAATGGATTGAAATGAAACTACTTAGAGCTAGCTTATATCCTGGGGCGTAAGTTAGGATACTTTTTATCCTGATAAACGATGTTTCTATAGGGTAGATGAAAATAGCGCAAAATATGGCACTACAATCGCTTATTTTTTTGGAAACTACTGAACATGTATATGAGTGAAACTCGACATAGTGCTGGCTTATAACTGGAATTAACACTTAGGATACACTTACTACGATAAATGACGTCGTTAACATAAAATGGACGGATTAACAAAACAGATGGCGTAGCAAACGCGATTTTCAATTCACTAACAAATATGTATGTTGTCATAAACAACATATTATTCACTGTATTACTTTAAGTCTATATGGTCAGTTCGTTTCTTTGTTATTATTATATGAAGAAGACTCCAGAGAAAAAGACGAATTTGTTAGTTTTTTTTCACTAATCTTTAAATGCGATTTTGTAGGGAATTTCCAGTACTATACAATAGACGACAATAGTAAACTGACAGGTAAAACAGGAATTAGTCTTAGAATGTTTGACATTTAAAAAATCGCATACACGGAAAAGGTAGCATAGCATACCTGAAAAGTCCAGGGAAAAAACAGATTTCTCAGATGCATAATGTCACTTCATTATGTATCTGAGAAACCGGTTTTTACTCTTTTAAATCTGAATTAGATAGTTTCTAATGTTTTTTTATGCTTGAAAACTTTTTGATTTTTAAGTGTAATCTCATTTCCTGAACAATAAAAAATTTGATTCAACTTATATTTTTTTATTGTGAAACTTGTGAGTTTCCGAAACACAAGGTATGTGCAACTTTAAAAATATGATATCTCAAAATCAATATTGCTTTTAACAGCTCAAGACAGACAAGCTCGTCTTTTTCCTTTCCTTAGGGCCTTTTTATGTAAAAAACCAAATTAAGTTTTTAGGTTATTAAAATAAAGCTACCAATCAGGATACGACACGCGGCGTACCCGCGGGGCAACCTCGAGCATTTGTCATATATATATGTAACTACTATTTACTACAGTACTTACAGTATGTCCTTGAAAACTTTTTATTGGTTTATCTGCATTCAGTTTACACACATGGATACACTGATCGGTAGAACAGGATGCAAATGATGTGTTAGTCTGCCAATCAACATCAAGAGCTGGTGCTAAGTGGAAAGAAAACTGCTGTGTACATTGACCTGTTGATGCATCCCATATAATTGTTGTTTTGTCAACCTGTAATCAGTTGAAAGTATTTCTATAGGTTCAAGTAGTTCCAACATATAAAATGTAATAATTAGTAGCAAATTTCCAAAATGGACACAACTGTCAATAATGTGTGCTATAAGATTCATGTTAATAGCCTCGCTCCTACCGTACTCAACCCACATTTTGTGCCGCCGGATACTATGATATGAATCATAGCAGTGTAATGGTATTTCACTGGCGCATTTTCTTACTTAACACTATTGTTATATTATCTTGTATTAAAATAAATAGAACATTTTATTCAAAAAAAGCCTTTCTCAAGGTTTGCAGTATGACATTCCTTCACAGAAATTGATCCTGATAAGCTACAATACGATTTTGCGATGATAATACAGGTGTGTATATATTATTTAATTTTATTCGTATTTTTCTCAAAAATCTAATGATAGCATTTTAGTTTTGGTCAAAACAGGCCTCGCGATGCCTTTGAATGTTTTTCGCTATTTAGTATTGTTTAAGATTTGGCCCTGAAGGCCCACCTGAAAAATTCTCCTGTATAATTACATAGTAAAATTGGTCATACCCCTGCACTCAAAATATAATTGCCCCGTTTATTCCATTTTAAGGCAAATATGGGGCCCTTGTGCTGGCCTAGTGTGGATGCCAAAGTGCCATCTGTGGTCCAAATCCGAGCATATCCATCATATGATCCTGTCGCCAATAGATTGCCATCACACTGAAAAAAGTATAAAAATTGTGATCTCTCCTCTGTCGATGATTTTTATAATATCTACGATTTAGAAACAAAACCAAGTGTTGTAACAAGCCATCATAATAAATTGAAATTTATATGAGCCACTGTATTAGTAACAAAAAATCTTTAAATATTAATGTAGTTTCAGCATGAGTGATAAAAGATTAAGTAAAGCCCCCTAACATAACGATCGCCTTTAAATAAAATTAGTTAACTATATTAAACTGTCTAAATATGTTTTACTCAAAACATATTGACAGTTCTTTAAACATATTTAACAGGAAACTGTGCATTGTGCAAGACGCTAATTGTATTTAAGGGTGTTAAGTTATATAATATGTTTTGTGTTTCTTAAATAAATTTAAGCAACCTTATGGAAGCGGCCCTAAATTAATTTTAATCAAATTTTTGACATATAATTATCATACATACATTCCAATCCAAAGAAGTGACATCTTTGTTGCTTGGTACTTCAGCTCCACCTTTTTGGATGCAGTGTCTCAATACCAGCTGGTTGGGTGTTGTTGCAGGATTGTCTGACATGTCCCATATTCTGAAATAGTATGAAATTCTAATAAACAATCAAATTAAAAAGGAACTAAGAATTATATTAAGGTTTCAGAATGTCTACAAAAAGTTTCAATTTATAGGATTAATATTTAAATTACATTTAATTTGTATATAATTGTGATTAGGAAAGATATCATAATCCACCATTTATACAAATCAATTTTCATGCTTATAACATACATAAGTATCAACATGCAATTCCAACATGTCATGAAACGTAGGGCACTTCCTATTTTTAAAGTTTGTTTCCGATGTGGTATAGATATGAGGCACTTTTATTTATTATTCAAGATATAAAGTGAGTTTTGGGTTGTTATAAAAAAGATAACCAAAGGTTTGGTTATTTTTAGTCTTCTAACCTATATTAAAAAAGTTTGGATCCATTCATAATCAATTGCCTTATAACTATACCCCACCCATTCTTCAAAATACTCCCATTTATAATGAATCAGCTTTATCGAGTTAGTTACCTTGCAGTACTATCACCGGAACCACTGGCCAAAAGGTCTGTGCTAGGGTTCCACGCACAAATAAACACCTCGGATTCATGTCCTCTTAGGACAGTAGCCTTACTGGCCGGTATTTCTATAGACTGATCCACATCCATAGTTTCGGGAGCACTAGGGGTTGCAGCACCACCTGTCGCGGCTGCTGCATTGCAAGTTGTGCCCTGAATATCAAAAAATGCAGTATAATATTATAAATGGCAAGCAAACACAGTCTTATTCACAAGAAATTGCTAACGCAAGTTTTAATCATTCATTACATAAAATGCATTTTAAGCTTAAAATTCTTTTATAATTCATAATCGTGTTCATGAACCTCAGATGTTGAATGTTGCAATTTCATTTAACAAAAGTTTTGTCTATGAATAAAAGGAAATAACAAAAAAACATGTTAAGTAATTAATAGTTTATACATCACAATAGCAGTCAAAAGTACTGAACCTATATCACATCCTATCTCATATTATTATATCTCAGAGACAACATTTTGATTCCCATCTAAAAGTAACAAAAAATATTTCCATCTGGGACCCAGCAGTCCAATAGCTATAGCAGACAGCTATTCAAACTGCCCGACAGCCAGAAAAAAAATATTACAAGAACATTCAACAAAAATTGACCATGTTTTCTTAACTAGGTAAGGTATTTTTCTTCTGTTTTTCTTGGTGAGGGAAATAGACAGCGTGAGTATGCCAGTTTGGCATAATTAGTACATGGAGCCTCTATGGTCTATGGATACTCTTGTCCCACAAATAAACTTAAATATTGTTACATGCCGTCAAAGAGATGCGCACACCTGCCTGTCATAAAACGCAGATTATCACTTTTCCTGCAGATTATCTTTTGTTTACTTCGTGTTTAAAATTTGCAATTAAGAAAATATCCTATTGTTATCGTACTTATTTTATGGCCGTCATTAGTGTCGAACTAATCTTTGTTGTAATTGCATTCGGGTGTGGTTTACATATCTGTCCCCTTAATCATAAGTAATGGGAGAAAACTTACCCCTTCTGCAACTCCTATATGGCGGAAATGTATAGTTCCTGAGTTATTAATGTTTTTGTCAATCTAACCTCACTTCTGTTTTTCACTAATATATAAGATAAATAGTGAATGGTTACAGTCGGTTCTGCTCTACACAAAACCTAACCTAACCGACTGTTTAAAACTCCACATATTAAAATTTTCGGATACATAGTCTCCTATTTAAATAAATCCCGTCAAAAAACGTAAAAAAACGTCTCGGCGACAAAATTACCAGATCATTGTCGTGAATTTCAAACTTCGATAATTAATTGAATATATTTTTTCCAGTCAAAACCAATTTCAGTTGTTATAAATAGGTCTTAAATATATTCCTAAACACATTAACCATTAAAATCATCCAGGAAATCATCTGGGGATATATATGTAAACCCAACCCTTGCATTCCGTCGAAGCTTGCCAGGTGTGCGGATTAGCTCAGTGAACGTAGTCCTTTTGTTGTAATGTACAGTTTAGTATAAAACAATGCCCGAACGGAGGGGTGGAGCAGTCAAGCGACGACTACTATACGAGTAAGACGTATATTCGATGAGCGATATAGTGACAGACTTTGCGCGTGTTATTGAATCATGCAGTTTGTACTGGCTGTATCAAATCATATTGTGCCTATTTTATACAGTTCTAATAAACTCTATAGTCCTATGTAGCTCGTAACAATGTTAACGAAAGGTTTGCACTGGCTGGATACACTAATAGAGAAGCAGGATACAATCTGACAAGACAAATAATAATCGCCTGATTGAACTCCACCATTTTTTACGTTTAAAAAGGTGTTAAAACAGGGTTCTAACTATTTTAAATTTGTGAGGATTTTAAGAGTGTTTTAGTACTAATAGGCGATTATTTAACACTTTATTATGCTTTAATTAACAATCATTATTGTAAAGTGTTTTAATGCTAATTTGTGTTTATGAATAATAAATTTTGATGATTTATCTTAAATAAGCCTTCAAACATATTGTAACTCTCTATGAATAAGGTCATCATAATATATTCCTAAGCAAGATAGACTTCCATTATGGATACTATACAGAGGATAACTCTAGGACAACTATTAAATTTAAATAAATAATACTAATTTATCCTGCTGAAAATCAAAGCAAGGTCTAGCAATGAAAACTAGCAACTTCTAGTTTTCAGTGAACTACGCAAACCAAAATCACACAGGCAGGCATACTTATTTTAGTACATAACATAATAATAAAGAATAATTATTTTAAATATTCTATAATATAACAAATTTTCATTATTTATATGATCTCTAATATACTAGGATCGAAAGAAACATAGTAATCCTGTATATAAATTCAATACTACAAATGAAAAAGTCTAAAAATTATTAATCAATCAACAACACTGATCATAGTATTTCAAAAATAGGAACAAGAAATTATAAAAACTTTACTGCTAAAGTTGTTTCAATGTGGGTTTCCCAATATGTGCCTGGTCAACATACAACCTTTTTATGACTTCTATTCATTTCATAACATATAAACTTTAAATATGCTCTCCTACTACAGTTCTCTGAGAGTAATTGTCAACGTTTTGAGCTAAGGCTAGGTAAAACCACTTCTCAACTGTCTCACAGAAAAAAGTTTAAAGGGTTTAAAATTGGAGTTATAAGGACTCTACCTAACCCTACGGCTAACAAGCATAACAACATATTGCAAAATTTTAGTAAAAATTAATGAATACATACATCAACCCCATTCTGTTCACTGCCAGATCCTGGTTCTGTTTTTGTGGCTTGTTTTTGAGCATTGTGAGCATTTTGACGTGCAGCCACAATATCAGGTGTGACTGCATCTATTAAACTCAAGCTCTCAGTGAGACGAGTTTCAGTACCTGAAATGTTAAGTTTTCATGATTTCTGTCCGATATGGAGACGAAAAATGATAACAACTAGATAGAAAACTGTTACTTTAACTCTATGTGCGAGTGTGATTTTACTCAAAATTCCACACATGATCTATATCAAATCAGTTGCATATGATACATACAAGAAAGAGCTCTTATTGTTAAAATTGATATTGTGTTTTTTATGTTACCATCTTGAACATGAAGGAATCTTTTTAAATTTGGTGTATAATTATCAGAGGTTGGTTAAGTTGAAAATTTGAAGTTCAAAAATTTACAAACAAATAATAAATAATATCAAATGCAGGTGCCTTAGCACATCAAATAAGCTAGAAAAGCTACTAAAAAGACACTATTCTATAACATAAGAATTTAAACAACCCTTAAAAGCATTAATAAACAGAAATAAAAAGACTGATATCTGAACAATGTGTAGCTTATAGAAAATAATAACAAAAATATTACCATCTTCTCCAAGTGTTATTTCTGCTTCAGTGTATTGAAGTCCTTTTTGGAGTATATTAAGTAAAGCTGCAGGTGGCACTAAGGCTCCATTTATATTACTCTGCGATATGTGTGATTCAATCCCAAATGAATAAGCAGAATGGTGGAAACCTACAAAATACTTAGAATTTAATATATAATGTTACAGATATTTAGTAGTACAGTTGTTCTTGTCATCTTTCTTTTTAAAGTTAATAATTAATTTTGTTATGTACCCTCTTATTTCTAAGGGATGCAATTGGCCATTTCCTGTGATTAGCACCTGTTTTGTATAGAGTAAGTAGTTTTTGTTTATGTTTTCCTCATTGTCATCTGCAATGGGCTGGAGAACCATAATCAGATACGTTCGGTGTGTCACTTTGTTGGTCTATACTCCTGTGAGTACTTAACCATTCCAAAAAATCAGCCGGTTTATAGCCTTAGGTATAGGTTTAATATATGCCATCTCTTTAGTCGAAGGATTTCTTTGTTTCTGTCGAACAGTACTCTGACCAAGCTATTGCTGTGATATTGTAAGTGGCATTTATATGCTTTGCTGTAGTATTTTACTTCTTCCTTTACAGTAGGTATATTTAAATGTTCATGCACTTCAAAAACAGGATTTCAAGATTCGAGTTACAAGCTGATCCCCACAGCTGTATTCCATAGGACCATATTGGTTTGGTTAGAGTAAGTAGTTCTCTATAATTTTATGTACAATAATATTTATCTCTAATATGTGGTAATTGCATACAGATAATCTTTCAATTGTTTATAGACATGTTTAGTTTATTTTATTACATGTGAAACTTTAAGTATAATATTTTAGATAAAATATTAACTAAAATTTCCAAATAATTGTGTAAATAATTCGACCCTATACAGTGTCATAACAGTCAGTACAATTATTTTTTCTTAGAGATTTTTTGCGTTCTATTAGTAGGTACGTATTGCAGTAGATGTCACTCTCACTGTTCTCAAATTAAACACCAAATGAAAGAAAATAATATGTTTCGTTATACGCAGTTGTTTTAATACTTGTTTAAGAAATATTTGATATGTTATTATGTTTTTGCAAGCCATGTCAGCTAATAAATATATTTTAAAGTATGTAAATTCTTTTCCTCACCTTTTTCAAATTATAAAGCTCTTTTTAACTTAATTACTGGATTTTTGATGAATTGTCGATTTACCAAAAACTTATTTCAAAGATGTCAATTATGTCAAAACCAAAACGACATTCCGATCGATATGAGTCACACTCGTGAACGTATGTACAATCAAACAAATTGAAACATGACCCACCATAAGGTTATTTTCTTACAGTCGTGAAATACAATTAGGTTGAAATTCGCCTGAACATACATTTCCTTGGTAACGAACTTGTTATCATGTTATTAGACATTGACAGTTACCGACTACGTTGTATTAAACAGATCGGAGAGACTAGTCTATACTTGTGTAACATCTTACAAATACTATTACGTGCTATTACTATGTACGTCATTAAGTATGTTGGATTAAGTGCCGTTTCCTATATCTTACCGACCGTTTATTTGCTTTACTAACGATTAAAATTTGAAGTAATCTCTATACAAGCAATGTCAAAATTCAACCTACGGTAAAGCAGGGGAAGTGGAGTGGAGTGAATAGTGAGATATCGGAACCGGTCATAAATCGACAAGCCAAAGGTGACACTGGCCAAACCTTTTGTATATACAACATTAGATATTAGGGTTATCGTTATACGTTAGGTAGCAGAAATACACAAGAAAATAAAACATTAACAACATTAATGTGGAAGAAAAATTTTTTTTTTTTAATTTTATTAATTGGTTGTATTTCGAAGTTAGAAATGGCACTCATTTTACTTTACTTAAACCTAAAACCGGGTATAAGCACCATTGTTTTCAATGACGTCTAATAGTCGATTACGCATCGACCCGATTAGACGATTGCAGATGTCGGTTCCCCTCATGTAATTCCAAATTTCATTACAGTGCTGCTCACAGAGTACATTGAATATATGGAGATAGAGACTTCAGTCGGGAGAATCGTACTACTAGCACATCTAGCGAGTATCAATGGCGCTAACTCGTATATGAACGTACCTAATATATGCATGTGTGTGTGTGTGTGTGTTCATGTGTATATGTGTACGTATAGCGAGTTTGTGTATACACTTTGTCTTATTCATAGAGAGAGTAAGTTTGAACGCTTCTGGTGCCTAAAGAAGCGTTCAAACTTACTCTGTCTATGAATAAGACCGATATTCTATATATTGTATGCTTAGGTATGGAGATTTCTTCCACCATGAATTCCAACTGTATTTAAAATAAAATTTCATATTATTTATAAATTGTATATATTTTTCATTAATACATATCACTGCACATCAAGTTTTGTGTTGATATAAAAATCCAATAGTGTGTTTGGTCGGTCGAATTAAACAGATTCACAGGTCACATAATATAAATCAGTAACTTCGATATCCAAAAGCAGTTTTCCTTAATAGATTCGCCAGAGTCCAAAACTACATATAGATCGTTAATAATAATTCACTTAGTAAAACAAACAGAAAACTATCCCAGAAGTTAAATAAGTTGCAAATATGACGAAAGTCGGCACTTGATTTGAATATGCATGTTTATTTAGAAATATTAAATAATATTATATTCGATTAAATAAAAATGGTTTTCATTTGAGTTTCTTTGATAATGTCATTAATAACAAAATAATGCTAAGCAACGAGCTGCAGTCTATGGCAGGTACAATGAGTTTATTATCGACCATGTAAATACTGCATAATGTAGAACCCATTTCAGTATCGAATAATCGATAATTAATCCTGTCAGATATTTGTAAATTTTAAGGATGATTCTAGGCATAGGTGTCTTATGACTAACAACAGGTAGATGGAATCTCCCATAATAAAATCTAAAGGAAGGCGATTTTGGAATATGAAACCATATTAAGATTTACCATCGCAAGGATGAGATGCAGAAGTCTCCGAAGTAGCGGACCCACGTCCCACGTCCGCTAACAAAACGGCTAATTTCTGCAAAACGGCTGATTAAAAAGTAAAGAGGGATATAGGTCATTCGCTCTAAGGAACTGTACTACTCCTTTAGCTCAGCAGCGACACGTAATAGAAATTGAGCCGACAACTCTCACTATAGCCCAATCAAGAGCCTATAGAGCTAAAGCGAGTCGTGTTGTGAGACGTAGCTACGACAACATTCTAGATCATAATATCACTGGCGTATTTTATGTTCTATTAACTTTTTTTTATCAATAAAAAGAATGTCATCATATACAAATATATGCTTAAGTCTAGTCTAGTCTTCTCAGTTGTGAAGTTCGTTTAAGTAATCCACTCTTATCTTTCTAGTGATACTGACTGGTCGCCCCAAGTATGCTTTCTTCACATTCTAATCCTCCTCCATCCGTTCTACGTGACCGAGCCAGCGGAGATACTGAGCCTTTCTCTCTTCAATTATTCTAGGCTCGGCCACGAGGTTTTCTATGTCGGAGTTGGTTTGGACCCTTCAACTACTATCTCCTCTGTTTGTTGGACCCAAACAGTAAACTTGCCAATAACTTATTGTCTTAAATTATGTTTTGATATTTGATTAAGTTTTTAGATTTTCTGAGTAATAATTAAAACTACAGTACAGTTTAAAAAAAGTTGCACAGCTCTTAATGTTTAAATTGGTAAGAATATTTGTGCATTGTGATTTGTTGTTGTTGTTAAAAAAATCTAATTTATGTCTTAATATAACAAATAGATTATTTTATTAATACATCTTAGTCCGTAAAATATAGCACATAAATATGTAATAACGTTGAAATAGTTTATATTGGGAACATTTGTTACCCATGCAGACGCAACCAATGTGTATACTACATAAGTTAACGCACATATCATTGTAAAGAATGCTTGACTCCATTTAACAATTTTATTTACGTAGGGTTTGTCGATACATTAATCGCGAAGGTATCGATTAACTCAATTTAATAAGATCATAATAAGCCATCCCTAACTACATTAATAAGTATTGACACTGTCGTAATTTGGCACTTATTTTTTCAATGACTCCATTTACTTTGGTTAGTTATAAAGAGTCTTAATTAAATGTATTCAAAAATATATTAAACATATATTAAAAAATATTTATTTATTATAAATATTTATGTTTTTATAAATATTTACATATATATAAATAACTTAGAAAACAAATATATGTGAAGCAAAAACTTAAGGCTGCTAGCAGTGCTATCTGTCATGTAATGTTTTAATCATTCTACGAATAACATGACTAAATTAAAAGGACCGAAAGATCTAAGCACTAACAGCAAATTGAAAACATTCATAAATCTATAAGTTAATAGCGATTTTTTTTAATTTTTTTTCACACTCATTTGTTTTAAGTTTATACCGCATGGTGCTGCTCAATTGCTTCCTTTGTCCTCTCGTTTCTGTTATCCCACATTTGAACCATCAAACCCCATAAATTTTCTATTGGGTTGAGGTCTGGTGACCTAGATGGCCATGGAATTAGAGTAATTTCATCTTCATGCTGGGTAAGCCAGTTCCGAGACAATTCTGGCGGTATGTACTCGACAATTGTCGTGAACGTAGGAGAATACAGGGACTTCTTCAAGTGGGTACACTATTCGCACTGTCGGTAATATTGATTCTTCCAACAAAGCGACATAGTTTAATGAGTTTTGACGAGGAGCAATTTGGAAAAGTTCACCTATACCCCCGGTACCCATCCAGGCCCAAATGTTAGCTGAAATTCGACCAGATAATTGATTGGGTACTACGTGATCCTCTGTGTATCGCGTATTGTTATAACGCCACAAAGTTAAGCGACCATGTTGAGAAGATCTAAATGATTTTTCATCTGAAAATATGGTATTAGTCCAGTCAAAGTCTAAATAATTACGTGCAAAATTTAATCTTGCAGTTTTGTGTGCATTCGTTAAGTGTACTTTCTTAGCATAATGCAGTCCAATACGGTGTAAATGATTTCTTATGGTCTGTAAACAAACGTCGTAACCTGCCGCGAAATATTGGGTACGAGAAAAAGGATGTTCTTCATAATGGTGCTGCATATCTGTACTTTGTTGGTTTGTTATTCGACGAACGCCATGATTATGTTTTCGTCTATCTTCAAGAATGCCCTCTTCAGCGTGCCGTCTGATCCGTGTCCTCACTGTGTTCCGACTTATATTTAACACTCGTGATATTTCTCGAATGCCATAGCCTTCCTCACTGAGCACTACAATCCGAGCTCTTTGTTCTGCGAGACTACCCATTATACAATAAATATTTAATTCTTTTATATTGAGTTCTTTTTCTCATTGACTTTACTTGACTTCTGATATACTTTCAGAATGACATTTTATTTTTTAAATTATAATACTATTTCTATAATGAAAAGAGTTAGAATTATAAGGCAGATTTCAGTTCCAGATTCAAATTATTTCAAATCATTACTGTTTTATCTAAAACATATCTAGTACAATGATAACAAAGTTTAAAATTGCGTAGTTCTGAGGCTAGTGACGCATTTTTATTAATGTTTATAACGTCCTAAGTTCAACACACACAATAAACCTTACTATTTTGACGGTTTTAAAGGAATTATTAGGAAAGTGGGTCATAAATCAGTTGTGCCGATCGTACTTTGTTTGTGTTTTGATTACTTTTCGACAACTTTGTTTGATTCCTGGAATCCTAAGACTTCGCTTATCACGTTTACTAGTGTTCTGTGATCACGTTGAACATACGCATGTACCCTGAACACCGATTTGCCTAACGATTTGTTCTCTGGTGACTTGGATTATGGCTTCTTCTGAAAGAGGTTGTTGTGTGCCCAGATGCGGTAAAACTTGTGAGTAAATCATCGTAACGGCACCAGATTAGATGTAGATACAAATGATGTTATGAAAATGTATGCCTTTGAATATTTAAATAAAAGGAAACATAATAAATCACGCTAACGCTAAATTGTTGTTTTATTTACTAACAAATAAACATTTTTTGATAAGGCTTTTGGGAATTGCAGGAGTTAAATTATTAACTCCCGCAATTTCCAAAAGTCTGATATAAAAATCAAAATAATACTAGACGCCCTGGACGGTTTTCGCCGTTGAATAGTGTCGTATACCGATAGAGTGCGTTAGTATATATATTATGACTGTTGACTTTATACCAGTATATATAAAGTACTCTGTGACCCTATAGCAGTCGGTACTACATACCGCCGCCTTGCCGCCAAGATATGCTGTCGGGAGATAACGGATTTGGGCTCTTCCTATTTTGCAACACGCCAATTAGGCTTTGGCATAAAGGGCGGCTGCGAGGCGGCGGTACATTCACTTCGAACCTTTGCGTCCAGAGACTGTTGCGAAGCTCTTCTGAAGGTGGATGTAAAGAACGCTTTTAATTCGGTCAACAGGACCACCTTGCTGGCTCAAGTGCGCGATAAGTCTCCAAGAATTTTCAATTTTATTCACCAATGCTACTCTGATAAATCAATTTTAATGTACCAAAATCACAAAGTTTTTTCAGAAACCGGTTGCCAGCAGGGGGACCCCCTTGGGCCGGCCATATTTTCACTCGCCATTCATCCCATTATAGAAAAATTAAATTCTAAATTCAACGTATGGTACCTCGACGACGGCACACTTGGAGGAGACATTGATACTCTTAAAAAAGATATACAAAATTTAATTTACGAGTTTGATAAAATTGGTTTAGAGCTAAATTATTCAAAATGTGAGATATATTTCAGTGACAAGGTGCCAAATATCTCTAAAATTGTATCAGATTTTCATAGTTTGGGACTAAATTTAAAATTGTTGACAAAAATAGCCTCAGCCTCCTTGGGTGCCCCGTTTTTGAGGAGTCTTTTCCTACTTTCGTTAGTAACAAAATTCAAAAGTTTCAGTCAAAGATAGAAAACTTAAAAAGCATAAGTTTACATAGCGCATATTATATTATTCGACACTGTGTTTTTACGCCAAATTTTATATATCGCGGGCTTCAAGCCAGAGGGGCGTATAAAAAAATACGTTTTTTTTAAATTCGTCTATCATTTCTATTTTTATCAATACACCACCTCTGTTTTTTTCTTAATAGTAGGTTAATACTAGTAGAAGTACTTTCATAGACAGACATTGAATACATTGAAAAGAACTTATTAAGTTTTTTGTATCTCCTGAAAAGTTGGTTTTTGCTTATACGCCCCTCTGGCTTGAAGCCCGCAATATATTTTGAGATGCTGTCCTATATGGCAACACCAAAATATTTTAAAAACGTTGGATAATGTTATTCGGTACTCGCTCTCATCAATTTTCAACATTCCCTTTGATGACCGTACATGGACCCAAGCCTCCCTACCAATAAGGTATGGAGGTTTGGGTATATGCAAAATTTCTGCAGTTTCTTTACCCGCCTTTCTGTCCTCAGTGGTGGTCCTCAGTACAAAGGACCTCATTGGTGAAATATTAAATCCGTCAATTGGTGACTTTGAGGTCCTGTATTTAACTGAGGCCAGAAATGCTTGGTCTGTGGCCTGCCCATATCAAAATTTACCCATAAACCTAAAGTCACAAAAGCTATGGGACGGCCCACTTTGCTCATTGGTGCATAAAAATCTTTTGGATACGTGTGCCAACGAGGCAGAGCGTGCTCGTCTCCTGGCTGTCTCACGTTGGGAGTCTGGCTTGTGGCTACAGGCACTCCTCTCGGCGAATTTAGGCACTTTTCTAGACAATAATGTTTAGAATAAGCGCTTGCATTCGCCTAGGGGCGGCCTGCGTTGTCCCACACCGCTGTCAGTGCGGAGATAAAGTCGAGCGCCTCAGTCACCATGGGTTATTGTGCATCAGGAGTGCCGGTAGAATTTCACGTCATGCAACACTTAATGACATAATCCGTCGGGCCCTTGTCACCGCCGGGGTACCTGCCGTCCTAGAACCGAACGGCCTGTGCCGCGACGATGGCAAGAGACCCGATGGTATGTCATTGGTGCCCTGGAAGATGGGTCGCCCCTTAGTATGGGACGCTTCTTGCGTTGATACTTTGGCAGCATCCCATCTTCCAGCTACTAGCATGTCTGCCGGTACAGCTGCTGCACAACAGGAGGCCCTAAAACGCCGCAAATACACAGCCATCGGAAATGGATACATATTTGCGGCTTTTGGGGTCGAGACCCATGGGGGTCTGAGGCGTACAGACTTTATCGAGACATAGCCAAACGTCTGGTGGATGTCTCACGTGACCAAAAGACTGGTTAATACCATGGACAACGCATCAGCATTGCCATTCAGCGAGGCAATGTGGCCAGTCTTTTGGGCACATTTCCGACTGACAGCGGTCTGGAACTAGATTTTATGGTTTAATTTTAGTTTGTATATATAGTATATTTTTCGTTTAATTAATTTATAATTTAGTTTATTTTTAATTAAGTGTTTGAAATGTTTTTTAGTTTTCAAATCATTTATAATATATAATATTTAAATGTGTTAAATTATTTTCATTCATAAGCCTTTAATTACACATTTTATCATGACTTCAATCTGCTATCAGTTGTGCCAATTTGCTAAGTTTCTTACACTGTAAAATTGTTGGAGGGATGCCGAGCATATGTAACAATAACATAACAACTTAAGATTAAGGTCAATGGGTAATATATTACCAATAATAGCTCAATGTGATGAAATAGCTGTTATGAATAGAGATTGTGTTGAGATACATGTGTTCTGTACACCAACATTAATAGAAAATGTAATCTAAGTGGTCTCAATCTTACTGGTGCAAAAGAAAACAAATTCCCTGTGGGTCAGTCGTTATTGGTCATTCAAATATAAATCATATCACACATGGTCGAACACACTCGCGCACACAGTTAAAGATGTGTAACTCAGGAGTGATTGATTTAAAAGATGTATATTCTTTCAAAACTTTTCACTCTTTAAATCTTTGGTTTGGAAAATACATCTTTAACTCACTACGTTAAGATTGATTTTAGTCACATGGAATGATGAAAACTAACAAATCAGATACTTAGATGTAGTATGAGTCAATAGATACAGGATATTGTGAATTGAAAAGAGATAACATGCTCACTCTAAGAAATACAATGATGATACACAGTAAATTAAACTCTCTGGCGTTATTGTAAAGCTTACAACCGGTCAACTGAATAAATTATATCATTCGAAACCAAAGATTTAAGAGTTAAAGATTTAAAAGAGTGATTTACATCTTTTAAGGAAAAAGATTTATAAATCACTGATCTCATTGGTGATTTAGTTTAGACACACAGTCCTACACACGCGCGCACAAACAAAGACACATATGCACATTCAAACACATACACAACAAAATATTTGAATTGGTAATATTATATATTGATAATACTATGTCGGTTCCCAGTTCCCCGCAATACAGGCTAGTCCTAGTCCCGCACTAACTAACCAACGTTTCTGCCATCGTATAAATGTAAACTCTGGAAATATAGACACCTGGAATGGTATGGGTAAGTTTCTTTTTGGGCTCCTTTACATATTACAATTCGCATACCACTATAGAATCACGAAGTTGATTGAAATCAAAGGTTACCTGTTATTTCTTATATATATTAAATTTTGTGCATTTACTTTATTCATTTGTGTGATAGAGTTGATTCGAACCGATAGCGTCTATACACTCAGTGTAAAACATACCTGATTCCTGGAGATATCGGTACACAAGGAAGTTAACTTCATCACTTGTGAAACTCATTTTTAATACAACTAAGGATTAAGGAACAAACATGGGAAATCACGAAACAAAATAAATGTTTATCTTGATTAACTTTTTTGCTTAATCGCTTTTGCGAACACGGTCCATATATTCAATATACTCTATGACACGGTCAGATTCAGAGTGTGACCAGTCTCCATATATTCAATTTTTTTTATTTATTATTTATTCATGACCATAGAATCAAAGTCTTTCAGTCGGAAACATCGTAATTAATAGGTCTTCGTATAGTAGCGCAGTTGTATTGCAGGCTACAACCGACGCCATTCAATGGAGTTCTTGTGAAAACTCGAAAGATCACATCTGACTATACAATATCCTGCAACTATTGTTCATTTTAGAGTAATTATACACATTTTTAGAAAATAAAACTGCACAGCACAACGTCTCCTTTCAGTTCCCGCCAAAAACTCCCCCATATATTCAATGTACTCTGTGGTGACCAGATACAAATTGGGTGAGCTTCCTAGTAATTTCTACTTTTGTCTGTCTACGTTCTACTAGCTGCTTAATATTTTTATTTATTTATCCTAAATTATGTTACAAGTATAATTAAATATAAAAATATTTATTGTACTTTATTTGTATATACGGTTAGGACAGATATATAGGAAACATTCTTATTTTTCCGTTTTCCGACACTTCGTCAAGAATATTGAGACAAAAGGAGGTCAACACTGTCGTTCACTATCAGCGCGTTCCAGTTGTAGCTCACAACGCCCAAAATGCTCTGGTTACTGTTTCACAAGGTGACCGCAGTTGTTGTAGTCACGGCGAAAACGTTAGTAATGACATCATCATTATCTATTACACAACGCTCACAACGACCCATGTCAAGAGGTGGGTCCAATAACTGTTCCATTTGGGTCTACGATTGTAACGCCGGCAATGAACTTTATTGCCGGCGTTACATCAATGAAGTGGAACGGGAAAAATCGTCGCGGACGTAGTCGTTGTGAGTCTCCTATGGAACGTAGCCCTATGCATAGATAAGGTGGAACGGGAAAAATCGTCGCGGACGTAGTCGTTGTGAGTCTCCTATGGAACGTTGCCCTATGCATAGATAATTAACCCTCTATGTTTGACATTAGTGTTTGTGTCCTTCGTCTTCGAGTTTAGGGAAAAAACGAAAAAATTAAAAAACCTATTTTCGTTCTTACGTTACGTCAAAAAGTGTTAGTGGATTAAATTTTGTGATTTAGTTCGTGAGTTTTCTGTTTTGGACATATGTTAAGAATAAAGGTAGCAATATCAATTACTTATTTATTTATTAGTGATATTTTTATATAATGGTTTAAAAACTTTTGTACATTGTCTTGTTTAGGAAAATGACGCCATTTTGTAGCGCCGGCTGATCATATGAATTATTATTTTGAATGTCTTCTGTGAATAAGATGAAATACGTAATTATTTAGACTATGAACAATTTTGCGTAGTTTGTTCAATATTTGCTTGAAGTTATTTGAAACAATATAATTACATAAGTTATAAAACATTACTATGAAAATTGATTGATTTGTTTAATATCTCACTTTGATAAGAATAGAATTACAAGTATTTTATAATATTGTTTATGAACTGGAAATACGAGAGTTATTTAAGCCTGTAATATTATTCTCTAATACATACCCTTTATAAATACTGCAGCAGTAAAAAATCACCCAAAGTATGCTTACACTTGTCTTGTACCAACATGCTATGGGGTATATAATAACGTTTTTCTTTATTCGTTTTAAAATTATTATAATATCACAAAATTGATACTATTTAAAAACAAAGACTTAATAGTTACACTGTTTTTGTATTGTTCATTGTTAAAAAATAATCAGTCCCATAATGCATTTTTTGAAAAATTGACAACCAATATAGTTGAAAAGGAATGTATTAATTTAGATATAAATTAGAAATGCGTGAGATATGCCTATTAATTATCAGTCATATTGTATAATAAATTTGTTAGGTTATAATGACTGGCTATTCAGAGGTTGAATGAGCATAAACCTAGGAATAGCTATTGCATGCATATTTTGTTTTTCAAAAATAGCATCATATGATTCATCTATAATCATAAATAGTATACGATTTTCTAACTTATATTTGTTTTTAAATCTGATTTGTTTATTTTATATTAGAAATTTATTCCATATCTACAAACACATTCAAAATGTCAATGGGGTTAGACAGAGATGTTCAATTTCCAACTTCACACTTGTTTGAGTTATAAAGAGTCCAGTTCCTTTTTTTTTCCACCGAAATTCTGAAAATGTTTGTGTCTATAAAATATATATCTTTAAAATCTATACTGCTGCAACAATGTATAATGTTAGTTCATATTATTTTGTTCAAATCCATAAGTTTCAATTATAATTTCATTTAATAATTTTTCTTACCTACTTGATATAGTTTCAATACTTTAAAGCCATACCATGTTTCTAAATATATTTATTATTTATTGCATAAACTTTAAAACATGTAAATTCTTCAAGAAACATTTTTCAGTATGTTATAATGCAAACTAATCTCTGAATGAGTGATATAGAATCAAACCCAGCATTCTCACATTATTATGTAAATAGACTTATAGGTTATAATATATCAACATAATTTATACTTATTTAATAACCTTTTTCTATCTTTTAATCTCCTAATTATGTGTTTAAAAAATAGCAGTATGTGAGTCTCAGGTCAATCACAAACTTCCACTTTATTTCATGGCTAATATTTTCTGCACACAACCCATAGACCTTATTGTGATATATGTGTACATTTTCTTAATTTATTATAAAAATAACTCTAATAAAAATTTGGAGGTAAAAAACTGAACAGCATATTAACCCCATACTTAAATAATACATAATTCACATGAACAAATTATAGCATGTATTTTGATATGAAATGTCAAGATTTATAATTTATGTAATTATAAAAAATATAGCTTTTATGACATCATCAAAAATGATACTGACATCATGCTCTTTTATGTTGGGTATAAGGAATTTAACATATTTAGTTTTGGTAAGATTTGGCATTATATTATTTACAGCAAACCACTTTGCTATTTAAGATAAAGCTTTGTTTACATCATAAAATTATGTTTATTTCTGTCAACTCTTAATATGTAGTGGCCAGTCTATATATATTAAATAAATACTTCCTAATTACTGTATCAGAGATGGTGCTGCATAGAGGTTTATTTATTAGCTTATTTAATATTAGCTACTGCCCGTGACTTTGTCCTTGTGGAAAGTTTTCATAACTATCTGACGGGAACTCTTTAATTTTTGGGGATCTAAATTATCCTATATGTTGACCAGGCATATAAGCTACAACCATACAAAATTTCATTTAAATTGGTCCAGTCATTTCGGAGATTACCCCATTCAAACAGAGAAACAAAAAAATTGAAAAAAACTAAATTAGTTCTATTTCACTTCTTGTTCCTGTCTCAGTTTTTAGCATTTTTTTTCATTGTACAGAAATTTGACCTCTACAGTTTTATAATATGTATAAATACTTAGACATAAATCCCAAAAGTCAGCTGTATTTGACGACATTTAATACTTCTATAGCTCCGTGCCTAGGCTACACCCATCTCATTCAAAATTACTTGTGTTATTAGTACTGGCAAATCATGCACCACTTGCAAACACATTTTGTGACCAACTTTGCAGATTTTTATAATTATTGGGTGCTGTTTTGAAGTAAAGCATGATGAGGATATCAGCACTCTGAGATAATTGATATATGATAGGATGTGTGTCCCTATTTAAGAATGAGATACTGCTACCTCAGCTTTTACTAAGTACTCTGTTTTGTTATTTGTTGGGTTTTTTTCATGTTAGCAGCTTCAATTATAACACTTATCATTTCTATGTGTTTCATATAGTTCTTTGGATATATATTTTTATATACATTTAATGTACAGATACAATCCTTATGAGGTATAAATTATTTTATACCTGTAGAAAAAACTAAGACTTCTGACAGTGTGTGGCAGTCACAGCTATAAAACATGAAAAAGTTATATTGAGATGCTTTTATGCTGTGTGTAAGCAAATACGCACATATGTAAAATTTTCTAGAAAATTCTAGGTGATAATTTTTTTGGTAATCCTAGATAATTATTTTTCTTACATTTATACTGTTAAACCATAAATAAAGTTGTATAATTCTTATTTAAGTTATATATATTTTTATATAATTCATATCTCCATACATATATATGACTATTAGGTTTAATGTTTGTAGAAAAATTCACACTATAATGAAAGTTAATTTCATATTTAATAGTTTATTTTATTGTCAGTTATTGAATAAAATATTATTTTGATAACTTTTTTCAGAGGGGGAAATGTATGAGTTGTTGTTAAAATAATGACTATATCAATGAAGGAACAAGAACAAATTCCAGGGGAGGTGAGAAATTACTTTGTTACTTTATATAGCTGGCATATGATATAAAATTTAAGTTGCTTATCAAAATAAAATTGGGCATAAGTTGTTACTTATACAAAAACATTGCATTTATTATGAAAATACACAATATCCTAATACTAAGATTCATCATAAAAGTTTTTTTACCCAACAATATTTATTTGTTTTATATTATTAAGGTCTCACAATTTAATTTAATAACAAAAATGAGTACTGATATTCACTTTAATATAAAAAAACGAATTGTTATATTTTCAATGAATTTTACAATTTACACAAAAACATTATGGCTTATCCCTATTAATATTATAAATGCGAAAGTAACTCTGTCTGTCTGTCTGTTCCATTTTCACGTAAAAACTACTGGACCGATTTGGCTGAAACTCAATATATATATATTTTCGATACCGAGGATGAACATAGGATACTTTTTATCCCGAAAAATGGGATAGTTTCCGGGATAAAATGATATTTGTCTGTTTGTTTGTTATGCTTTTACGGAAAAACGACTGGACCGATTTGGATGAAATTCGGTATGTATGTAAATTAAATACTGAGGATGAACAAGGGATAATTTTCATTTTGGCCTTTTTGGTAATGGTCATTTTGGCCTTTTTGATCTTTTCCTTTTTGGTCATTTTGGCCTTTTTGGTCATTTTGGCCTTTTTGGTCATTTTGGCCTATTTGGTCATTTTGGCCTATTTGGTCATTTGGCCTATTTGGTCATTTTGGCCTTTTTGGTCCTTTTGCCTATTTGGTAATTTTGGCCTTTTTGGTAATTTTGGCCTTTTTGGTAATTTTGGCCTTTTTGGTAATTTTGGCCTTTTTGGTAATTTTGGCTTATTTGGTCATTTTGGCCTATTTGGTCATTTTGGCCTATTTGGTCATTTTGGCCTTTATGATCATTTTGACTTTTTTGGTCATTTTGGCCTATTTGGTCATTTTGGCCTATTTGGTCATTTTGGCCTATTTGGTCATTTTGGCCTTTTTGGTCCTTTTGCCTATTCGGTAATTTTGGCCTATTCGGTCATTTTGGCCTTTATGGTAATTTTGACCTTTTTGGTCATTGTGGCCTATTTGGTCATTTTGGCCTATTTGGTCATTTTGGCCTTTTTGGTCGTTTTGGCCTCTTTGGTCATTTTGACCATTTTGATTATTTTGGCCTTTTTGGTCGTTTTTTGCCTATTCCGTCATTTTGGCCATGTCGGTCACTGTGGTCTTTTGGTCATTTAGACCATTTTGGCCTTTTTGGTCAAGTTTTGTAATTTATTTATATATATTTTTTTTTTGTTGACAGATAGACGGGGGATGGTATAATTAGCGATATAAAATGAAGTGAATCTTCCGTGGGCAAATACATAAAAAATGTAATATAATATAACCTTTAGCACTTGCTCTATAAACAAGAGACACGCACTAGAGGTTAACCCGCGGCCCAGCCGCGGGGTAAACTCTAGTCTATAATAACTAAAATAAATAAATATTATTATTATATTATTACTCCAGAAGTCTGCAAAAGCAGGTTTTATATGAAAAAGTGTCTATTGCTAAGAATAACCATTAAGTTTGATAAAAACTATACTTTATTCATATATTGTTAGGTAACTTTATTAAATCTGTGCTTTCTGTATTTTTTATATACCTGTTAATATTATATGTTAGCAGTCAGTTAAAACTTACTTAGTTTAAAACTTACTAAGATTAAGAATAAGGAAAAATAACATGCACTTACAAAACACTAAATGTACATTATAAATTTTGTATATTATTATTAATTAAAAACTAAAAGTACTATATTATAGATGGAATATTAAGTTATTATTATTACACTCCTCAAAGACTTAATTATGCTCTATTTTTGGGATATTTTCTTATATACCAGAAAAGTTTCATCAAAGTTTTTACTAGTTTGATTAAAAGCCTGTTTAACATTTGTATAAGTTAAGAAGCAAGTTAACTTACGTAATTGGCGAGTTAAGCTCATATAATTATTTCATCAGACATCTAAATAATCAACAACAAATTACTCTTTGGTAAAAACCTGTTCAAGGCGTTATCACCAATTTCGCAAATTAACTCCCTACTTTATTAATGTAAATCAGACTAACCAACTGTTGGTTGGGGCAAGACTAATTAATGCCCTTAAGACCATTGGATGTGTCTCTGGTTGCTGAGGTCTTGACCATATGGCATGAGATGTAACACAGGGGTGGTTAGTTGTTAGGTCTGAGTATGCCTTGGGGAGTGGTGGTGGGAGGGGTGTCCATGATGGATTACACGTCGAAAAAAAAGGAATATTAATTAATACACAAAAGGGTAATAATAATAACTTATATTACATAATATTGTTGAGGTTTGTGTAATACAAATTTGTCCTAAGTAAATTGTATCAATTTATATGGTTCTTGGGTTTGTATGTATATGAACATGTGTGTATGTGTATCATATGTATATTTATAGGTAATATGTGAGCGAGATACTGAACTCCATTAAGGTATTTTTTAATACTGATATAAATTAAGATTTTTTTACTATTTTCAGATGGCATTCCCCGAGGCCAAGTTAAAAGCATTGGAAGAGAAAATATCACATCCCCGTTGGGTAGTCCCTGTTTTACCTGAACAAGAATTGGAAGCACTACTCTTAGCTGCCACAGAACTTGCAGCAAAAGGTTTGTTCAGAAATTGTTTATTTATAAACTCACCAATAAAATTTACAACAACTGGAATAGTTTATATAAAGGATTGAGAATTATATATAACTATTTAATGTAATTATTCTATAATTATTACTAATATTTAATTTTTTTAAATATATAATTATATATATAACTATTTTTTTATAATTCTTATCTGTTTATCTCTTTGTCCAAGTTAAAACTACTGGGCCGATTTCGATGCGGTTTTCACTGATCGACAGCTAATTTTTAGACTTAAAATCTGCACTATTTTATCCTGGGATCACGCAGAAATTTATCTGGCAATTATTTAAAATGGCCAGATATAAAAGTTTGAATTTTAGTGCGTTTTTTTTTACAGGTCGCAATAGCAAATTTTTTGTAATAAAATGTGTGATACTTTATATTCCGGGAATCCCGCGGAATATTTCCCAGAAGCGCTTTCAAGTTGTCCAGGTTCATAAATATTAGCTTAGTCTGACCCAGTTTTCACTAAAACGGTACTTTTTGCATGGGAATCCTGCGGAGGTTCAAGTCGAGTGTGGATCAATTATTCGCTGGCATATCCTAGCACTAGTATAAAAATATGAAAGTGACTTATTTGGATCTACTATTTTATGTTTTTTATTCCTTTTTCATAAAACTTGGTTTCAATGTAAGGCACATGAATAGTAGTTTCAGTGCTATATTAATTCGGAAGTTACGAGCGAAGTCGCGATAAAAGCTCTAGTTATCAAATACATAACCTTAATTTTACTGATTACTATAAAAAAACATTTGTATAGGTGACGATATAAATCATGCGCTGTGTCAGCGATTTTACAACGACGCGCTCACAGTCTCTTTCACAAAAATACTAACGGATGATGCAGTATCATCATGGAAGAACAACATACAGCAATGTGTGCGGGCAAATTGTGAGAAACTGGTCAAACTGTGTGCTATGAAATTGGATGACCCAAGATTCTTGCACTTGCTGTCCATGGTGTTCAATCCTAACAACAAGTAAGGAACTTTTAAGAATTTGGAATATACGAGGAGGGATCAAAAAGTAGTGAGAATTAGATAGAATATAATGACTATTGATAACTTAATAATTTATTTTCTACATAGTCTCCGAGTCTCTCTACACACCGAGTCCAGCGATTTTCCAAGGCTTCGATCCCTTTAAAAAAAAAAGGTTTTGTCTTGGTCCTGCAAAAAGCTCTCCACGGCATCCATCACCTCGTTATCATCTTCGTACCTGTTTCCCCTTAAGTATTCTTTCAATTTGGGGAACAGATAAAAATCGCTAGGCGCCAGATCTGGTGAATAAGGGAGGTGGTCAACCAATTCAAAGCCAGCTTGCTGAATGGCAGCCATCGCAGCTGCCGACCTGTGCGCGGGTTTTGCGTTGTCGTGATGAAACAGCACGCCCCTTCGAAGTTTCCCTCTCCTTTTCTCTTTGATGGCATTCCTCAACTTGGGAATTTAAGCTGCATAATATTGGCCTGTAATAGTGGTTCCACTCTCCAGGTAATCAATCAACAATATCCCTTCTGAGTCCCAAAATATTGAGGCCATAACCTTGCCAGCCGATGCCACGGCACGAAACTTCTTCGGGGTCGGTGCTGATGGCCGTTTCCATTGCGAAGATTGTTGTTTTGTCTCGGGATCAAAATGATGGACCCATGTTTCGTCCATTGTTACGAAACGAGACAAAAAGTTTTCAGAATCTTCTTGAAACTTGTCCAACAATATCTTCGAAATGTCAAGTCGATTTTGTTACTGACTGTCGGTTAACATTCTCGTCACCCATCTTGCGGAGACTTTTCTCATTCAAAGATTGTGTCAATATGGATTGAATACTTCCATATGAAATGCCCGTTTTTTGAATTAAGTATCGAATGGTAACTCTTCGATCGCTCAATCCAATTTTCTCGACTTTCGCAACATTTTCTTGGGTGACTGACGTCGATGGACGGCCACAACGATGTTCATCTTTGTGCTCGTTCTCATACTCGAAATTGAGAAGCCCATCTTGCGACAGTGGAATACGGCGGAGCAGACTCTCTTAATGTTGCCTCCAAATCGCAATGAATCTCTTGCGTCGTTAACTTTATTAAGCAGAGGTATTTAATAACGGCTCGCACTTCGTTTTTCTCCATTTTCGAGAACACGTTCCGACACGAAGCAAACAAATGAGTACAGTAAAAAAAAAAAAAAAAACGAAGATTTTTTTCTTTATTGATATTACAAATAAAATATGTATCAGAGCTATGCCTGCCAGTATATTTTTTTTCTTACCAAGGAGTTTGTCGTTCTCACTACTTTTTGATGCCTCCTTGTATAATGCATTGTAATGTAATTGAAAGCTTAGGATATTTCCTTCACCTTCGTCCTTCCTTTAAGAGTTTGGGATCTTACTTTTATTCCTACTTTTTCAAGTAGGAATAAAAGTTGGATCCCAAATTCTTAAACAGATGTTTCTAGTGGAAGTAGAGTTTATCAGTAGGATGAAAATTGTGATTACATGTGGTTGGAATGCTACATTTGTTTTTAACACACACTTCTCACAAAAAATCGAAACGCCTCTGAAGTTTGATTTTGAATGAGGTTTATGTATTTTTTTTTACATTAGACCAAAATAATGCCAATTAATTTTAGATATTATAACTATCCTTGAATGAGTGTTCAATTATAATATTGTTTAAATTAAAATTAAATTTCTTTAGGTACGTTTCAACAGGTATGTTTTTACCTTTTAAGAAGAATTTGTATAATGTTAGATACAAAGACATAAAGTGGTAAAAAAATATTCAGTATCTCGTATTTCCTCCCTGGGCTTTAACAACTGCATCTTCGGAGCTGGATCTTTCGCTCTGACTTCTTCAACTCATCACATAGGTGTTCTGGCATCCGGGCATCTTGCTTGCCATCCCATAACCGTAATACTGACTTTGCTCTGGTATTCATTTATAATGCCTGCGGTATGAGCCCTGGCTTTGTCCTTCATAAACATGGACTCTTCGCCAGTAAAATGTATGCAGGGAATATGACACATGTGGCTCCAGACACTCTTAATGATGGTAAGCGAAATGCAGATACAAAAGCAAATTCCGTTATTTCATTGGCGCTTATACTTCCCCAAACCATCCATGAATCGCCACTGTAACTGACTCTAATGCACTGTTCATGTCACTATCCCTCTCTGCGACATATTTACTCTCGTCAGAAAAATGAATTTGGTCTATTGAAGCTATGACCAGCAAGTGCTCACGTGTAAAGTTAAGGCACGCTCTTCGGTGGTGTACCGTCAGTTTTGGGCCAATCTTCTTCTAATGGCAGAATCGCTCACCGTCAATTTTGAACCTCACGGAGCCGCTGCTGCTGTAGTTAACCAATAAAAACGATATTTAAAAAAAATTTGATTAAATGCCGACACACACACACACACACACACACACACACACACACACACACACACACACACACTACTTTAATAGATGAAAATTCAAAAAGATAAATTCGAATTTGGAATTGTGATAAATACCATTGTGTGGAACTATGGATTAAACTGCCAGATATTTATTGTCGTATTTTTTAAATGTTATCAATCCTCTTTTTAATTTAAATGCCGCCTGAATAGTACTTGCAGTACTGTTTCGATTTTTTGATGATGATATGTGTATATTGTTATTATGTTACAGGTATAATGTGTATTATAGTGTGTATTATTATTATGTTACAGACATAATGTATGAAACAAATTTTAAATTAATCTTTCTTTTCAGATTCCACACTTTTAACGCTTCTAGAACTAGTGAAGGTTTATCAGGGAATTCTATATCATCGTCTACCAGCCAAGGATCCACGCAAGAAATCGAAGTTTTTGCTAAATCACATGACCATCGCACGCCTAGAGGATGGCTGGTCCATCTTATCAATGTGTGAGTTGTCTAAATCAATGTATCTGACTGTTAATCCTTAGAGGTATTGTCTTCGATTCCCAGCAGTATACATTTCGAAAGCGGAACTTTCCATTATTTTCTTTGATCAAAGTGTTATAGGATCAGCTTGCAGAAAATTACCTGATGTATCTTACGCTTATGCATAACAGCAGTTAAATTGTTTATTTAGGAATATACACAATTTTTTGTCAGTCGAAATTTATTCTAGCAACATTATTTAAGAAACTATAATAGAAATAGGATGAACTACCTTTCCTTGTTAAAGTTAAAATAGATGAAACGTTTTTAGGTTCGGTCAAGCTGGTGGTTTCATAAAGCTGAGGGAACAATTTGAATCAATTATAGGATTCCTAAAGCCAGATTTGACTGCATCTATTAATTCAGAAGAGAAAATTAATACCGAAATAACGGAAAAGGAACTAGAAGAGAATAAAACCGATAAAGTTGATAGCATTGAAACTGTATCAGTTATGGCGGAGTCCAGTGAGGTCAGTATTTATTTATTAGAACTTTTTGGGAGATTTGTACATTCATATTAGTGAATGAGTAATATGCTGTTTTTTTGTATATTTAATTAATTAGCTGTAATTAATTACACAATAGAATATATTCCATGATAATCTAGTTTACGTCGTCAACGCGGAGTGAGCAGCCTTCGTCATTGGAGCAGTCGATGACTGGCGAGACGCGCGTCGCTGCCGTCTGGCAGCTGCTGCGCCCACTCGGCCTGTGCCACGACCTGCTGACGACGCACACTGTTACGACTTACTTGTTACCTGTACTAGTATGTATAAAAATTTGGTGTACTTAAAATGGTTAAAGATTATTTTTCAATCAATTATAGGTTCATATGAGTGATAAATATCTTCACTACAAATGCATCAGGCGGTCAGTTCGCGGCGACCAATCTTGGACGCTGGCCGCTTGTCGCAACTTGCGTGCAGTATTTACACTTTATACACAATATATAGGGGAAACTTTACATTTTTGGCACCTTGTCCATACAAGATATTAAGAAATTTATATAATACTAGCGGTCCCGGCAGACTTCGTCCTGCCCGGAAAAGCTTCAATCGATATGCCGACAGCATTAAAGTTTCTAATTAACAAATAAAAAATAGGGGTTTATCGTAGAGGGTTGAAAATTTTGGGTTGTATGTATTTTTAATGCTGTATCATAAAAAAATAAAAATTTATCTAAAAATTAAAAAAAGTTAGGGGTGGACTATACTTAACATAGGGGGATGAAAAATAGATGTTGACCGATTTTCAGACCTACCCAATATGCACACAAATTTTCATGAGAATAGGTCAAGCCGTTTCGGAGGAGTTTAACTACAAACACCTCGACACGAGAATTTTAAACATAAGATGTTTTATTTTGTAGCCATATGTAATATTTTATATCATTAGGAAATAAATAAAATATTGTGCTTGGATACGTTACTTGGCCGACGGAAAAAAAATTAAAAATACACTATTTTAATTCATTGATTAATAAAATAAATTACTATTACTTGATATTCAATACGTTTAGTTCTCCGTGATGGGTTTTCAAAAGACAACCCTGACACTTCGTGAAGACCCTTTACGGGTTTTCGCGACGTTTCGACATCATGTGATTTTCTTGGAATTTTGTTGAGTCGTATCGTGTGAACCAAACGAAGAAAGTTAAGGGTTCGTCCACACGTAACAGATTTCTCAATATTTAGATTAAATTAATATATATAATAGCTATAATTTACCTTGGCTTTCTATTTCATGGGACGCGTAGTGGGTTTATACTCTTGGCCAGCTTTGCGGTATATTTAATTTTATCGTACAATGGTAGATATTATAAAGAACTTAAGAAAATATTTACTAGACAGAGTCATGTAACAGGCTTAAAATTAAAAAAGCTTAAGATAAAATACTAAACTGTAGTTAATTATTTTCTTTCAGGAATGCATACCCACTTTATTAGAAAGTTTAACAGATGAAGAATTGAAGAAAGAGGCGCGAGGTAGTGAAAATAAGACTGACACGGTTTCATGTTTGATAAGGGCGTGTAAATATGTCTCGGCGAAGACGCCACATCATCACAGTTTACTTAAATGTAAGTAATGTTTGCTACTGTACTGAATATTAATTAGCTAAACATATTAATGTTGATGTCTGTCACATAGATTGATTGAAATGTATATGTTCAGATGTGTCTTATTTTAATTACAATATTTTAGTTTTTTAAATATTTTTTGTAAATTCAGCACAAATCTTGTAATTTGATAAGGTTTTCCATATGTAGATGAACACACACCTAGATACGTCGATGTTATCATAGGTCCCAAATGTTATAGAAATACAAATCGTGCTGCACATATCTACATACTGTATATCCGCATTGCATTATGTATAAAGTATAAATTCAATAATTAGAAATTGAATACTATTAAAATAAAATTATGTTGCGTATAGGTGTGTGTTCACCTCTTAAATCCTCTCCCTGAAGTTACTCTTAGTATTTATTATTTATATATTTAAAGATATAAGAACCTCTATGGTCTCAATTTGATTCTGCCTATCTATCTCTCTACATAACATAGCTGGTCTACTTAGGCTAGACGGATATTAGATATGTGAAATTTATCATACATGGAAGTTTCGTGTGACTACAAATTTGTAGTTAAAAATGCGCAAAAATATGTTTTTAATTATCCAAATCCGGGCCTAAAAGAGAAAATTTACATGTAAAACTCTAAGTAATATCATCGAGTGATTTACCAAATATAAAGACAGTATTAGCACATTTTATAAATTTATTTACAAAAAATTTGAGAAATATTAGGAAATATATTTAAAAAAAAAAATGTGTCTGTGTACATATGTACACGCGTTAGAAGTTATACTTCTTTGGCGTATCAAGATAAAAATCTTTTCAAAAATTTTATCCTTTGCCTTATTCTACGTTTCTAGAAAAAACGACACTAACAATAGAAAAACTAAAATGTTGACTATAGCTAACGTCAGGGTGTCGGTTTTTCGTGACAGTGTGCGCGCATCGTAAAAGTATAACTTCAAAACTAAAATCTTGACTATAGCTAACTTCAGGGTGTCCGTTGACTATAGCTAACTTCATGGTGTAGGTTTTTCGTTTGACGATGTGCGCGCGCATCGTAAAAATTTACTCTCATAGTTTTTCCCTAACGCGCCTAAAGAAGTATAACTTTAAAAATTATTGTATTGTATTGCATGAACAGAAACAGCCCCGTTATGTGGAGGAACTTTTATTTTTATGCCATGTGAATGTAAATTGGTATTCTTTGTTAATTTTTTTTAATTATGGTAGAGTTCATAATTAAAAAAAATATAACGTTCGGGTTGTACTATGTAATTGACTTATCCAATTCTATTTATGAGGAACCCTACATGCGCGAGTCCTACTCGCGCACGGCCATTAGTGTTAAATGTTGCTTCTGTAAATCACCAGTTGAGTTGGGCAGTTTATGTGAAGTTGGACCATGGGGTCGGGAGCATACCCTGTAGCTGCTAAGGGGCGCAGTGCTCATCCGCTCCTTGGCTGTTACAATGTATGTTAACGAACTCAAAACATCACTTCAAGCACACATGTGGACGTTTATTGTATTCATTTTATGCATGACAGTGTACTATAATGTTGTCTATCTTATGTTTGTAAAAGCGAGGACGTTATTATCGCTGTATCAGCCTTATCAATGACACAGGATGTGCACCCGACGTGTGTATGCCAAAAATTAGTTAAATCAAATCAAAAGCTTTAAATTCTTATTGTTGAGACGCCTATGGTGTCTTTAGAAATAGAAAAATCTAAACAACTAAAATTGTCTTCAGTTTTAATAAGTTTGACATACAAAATACAATAAAATTGTTTATTATTAGGTATCCACTACGAGTATATATAAGTAATAGTTTCGTATACTAATAGATTCTTCTAGATTTTTCTTGAGAATAGTAGTTCGGACAGGTTCCCCCTCTACTCCCCATAGAGCTTATCTATAACTGGCTTGGCCTCGGTATAAAAACTGTTATTTCAAGAGTATTTATGGAATATACGAGTATTTTTTCCAAAGGACGAAAACAGACTTGCGTATGGTTATTAAACTCGAAAAGTAATCAATCAAGTTTGTTAAGACTCGTTATATTTGATGGTTATATTATTTAATTTTAATTGAAATTTTGACATAATTATGATAACATTATAAATAATGTGAATTGTACGAGCTAAATCTCCACGCCAATCGGGCAAAAACATGTGTAACCAAATATAATTATTGTAACACCTTTTAAACCATGTTTTTTGCAGCAAATAAATTTGAATTTGAATATGGAAATGCTGAATTTGCTATTAATGATCTCGGAAAATCCTCCTTATAATATATTATATGTTTTCTATAAATAATGTTAGGTTTTAAATGTCTGTGTAAATAGATCTGAGAAAATGTTTAACTCTTTCTAGCTCTTGAAATGTTTCGCCTCAAAATGATACTGCGACTACTTCAAATGTCTTCGTTTAATGGTAAAATGTCGGCTCTCAATGAAATTAATCAACTTATTAGTACATTCTCACAGCAACCAAAACCTGAATGGTTAACACCTGCAGTTATCACGGTAAGGAACTTGTATAAATCTGTATTGATCTTTATACATGCAGAAGTATTGTGCCAAAGCAATTAAACATTTATACTTATCCTTTAGCGCATTATATTAAGTTTGTGTCAATAACAATAAATGTTTTTCAGAAAAAACCTTTTTTACTTAAATCTAAAAATAACTGTTATAATATGAAAACCAAATATGTTTCATTACAATACATATTTAATTAGACGCATTTATAACGAAAATCGATTGTGGCGATCCTTATGTTTGTATATAAAGTACCTACTTATTACAAAAAATGTAATAATTAATAATAAAAAAAATTAAAAAACCAAACGTTCAACAAAATAATATTCTATATATTTTTAATTGACCTTTTCTTTTAGAATTGGATCCGTGAAAATAATGTAGTAGATATAGTATTACGAGACTCACTACATCAGCCGCAGTATGTCGATAGGTTAGAGAAAATGCTTAGGTTTATGATAAAAGAGAACTCATTGACCAGAGATGACTTGGATGCAATATGGAAAGCACAACATGGGAAACACGAGGCGATTGTAAAAAACTTACACGACCTATTGGCGAAACTGGCCTGGGACTTCACACCTGATCAGCTAGACCATCTCTTTGACTGTTTTAAGGTAACAATAGGTTTGTTCCAAGACGAGTCCAAATAGTCGAAAATTTATCAAACACACTTTCGGTCTCGTGTTAGTACAAATCTCCTACGGTATCTAAAGCCTTATTGGCTCGATAATATATTATGACTTTTCAAATAACAGTAGTGCGCTGTAAATATATTTTACAAAAATATATTTTATGCTTCAGATACTGATTGGTTTGTAAAATTCAACAAGTTCTGTATGTTCTTTTTTAGACATTTAACAGGGGTTTGATAATAATTATATGTTTTAACTTCATAGTACTCACATTCTAATTAATTAAATGTCTGGATTTCAATTTGATTAGGTACATTTACAGTACTTCTATTGAAATTATCTAAAATTGAACTAAAGATTTAGAATAGAGACCAATACTAATAATCTATCTATACTATAATAAACCTGTAAATGGTTCGAGTTTATAATAAAAATGTGAGAAAAATCAGGAGGGATAATTCGGACCAGAAGATTCCAAAGAATTTTGTTTGTCTGTTAGCAGTGCTTTTCAAACTTTTTGAATATGCGACCCCTTTACAGGTTGAAAAATTTTGGCGACCCCCTTGGGCCATAGAAACAAAAAGTTAGTAATTTAAATGACTACGTTTATAGTTCATTGAAATCTTACAATTCAAGGACCGAATATTGCATTTGTTAGAGGACGCAATTTTATTTTTGGGACATGTGTGGGCTTAACCTCAAGTTTGTGGGGTCGCCACCATTGTCCCCCGGCCGCCATCTTGGAAAAAGTGGTGAAAACACTTTTTTCGCGATATCTCGGAAACTATGCTTCTTACAAAAAATTTGTAAAGTCATAATTTATAGCAAACTGTTTTGCCTACAAATATGTTTATATAACTTTTTGCCCTAAATTAAAAAATAAAGAAGTTATAAGCAAAAAGTGAGAGAAATTTTTTATTCATTCCTAATTCTTTTCTTTACTATAGAACTTACCAAATTTAACTTATCGAATGTTAAGCAGGTAGAAAAGGTCCCCCATTTTCCCCGCCACCTATGAGGTAGAGTCCGTAGACGCGTTTTTTTTCTGTATATTTGCATTTGAAGATGAACTTCCAACTATGACTCCAATTTTAACTCCTGTTATTCCTCAAACTTTCACATTTGACGTTGATTTAGATTCTGAGCCAAAGCCTGGACCATCGAAGAAAAGTCGATTAGAGTAGCTAGCTAATAAGTGATTAAAAATATTATGATGTCGAGGATTACCTTAGTTATAAGCAAGACGTCCGTGGCTACTCCACGGAGCCTACTGGGGATACCACGTAAAAAAAAGCGCGCCTACGGACTCTATCTCATAGATGGCGGGGAAAACGGGGGACCTTTTCTACCTGCTTAACATTCGATAAGTTAAATTTGGTAAGTTCTATGGTAAAGAAAAGAGTTATGAATGAATAAAAAATTTGACACTTTTTTGCTTATAACTTCTTTAATTTTCAATTTAGGGCAAAAAGTTATATGAACATATTTGTAGGCAAAACAGTTTGCTACAAATTATGACTAGAAATTTTTTGTAAGACGCATAGTTTTCCAGATATCGCGAAAAAAGTGTTTTCACCACTTTTTCCAAGATGGCGGCCAGGGGACAAGGGTGGGCGACCCCACAAACTTGAAGTTAAGCTTCTATTGACCACCCACACATGTCCCAAAAATAAAATTGCGTCCTCTAACAAATACAAAGCTCATGTAACATTTCAATGAACTATTATGTCTCCCTATTTTGTTACCTATATTCATTATTACGGCCTGTACTCTGCAAAAAGCTGCTGAGCTTAGAAAGTACTTAAGTATGAGGTACTTAAATTGCCTTTTCCCTTTTGCCGGCGACCCCCCTTTTTTTTTTTTTATAACGCAGGGGGAATGTCTTTGGACACCATCCTCGGGTCCTTCGGGGGAAGGGCCAAAATGCAGGCATAAGGCCTGCATCGAGGGTGTGTGGGACTCTCAGCGACCGGTTCTCCACGCTCGCTTCTAGAACGAAGCTGTCGCGAGAAACGGCCACCAAACTACCCACTAAACCTAAACCTGCGCCCCATTTATAGCGCTTTTACGGGGCGTCACGGGATCTCGTACAGAGTAACTGCACCATGACGCCCCTACGCTCTGTAATTGGGTCACCCCGGGGAGCAGGGCGACCCACTTCGTACAGCAGGGGGGGAAGTCCACTGTCACCCCCGTAACAGCGGCCCCTGTGACGGTATCTATGGGAGGAGATTATGCGCGTAGCGGCGCCTGCGACCGCCGGCCCGCCTCCTGCGGGCGGGGTCCGCGTACGCGTCCTCCTCCCTCGCTCTTTCAGCAGCCTCCTTCTGCGACATGACGGATTCGCAGAAGGAGGAAACCGCAAGCCAAGAATGTTGACCCTGGAGCATCGCTTCGACCATGCTATGAAGTGAGCTCACAGGGCCAACAACGTTTTCTAGGAGGGCCCTCTGGGGCCCCCAAGCGGCGCACTCCACGAGCGTGTGAAACGCCGTGTCTTGGAGTGCGCCGCACTCGTGGCAAGACGGGGAAGGTTCCCGCCCCACTATTTGGTGTAGATACTTACCAAAGCAGTTGCCGGCGACCCCCTGAGCAAGGCTCTGCAACCCCCCTAGGGGTCGCGACCTACAGGTTGAAAAACACTGTGTTAGAGCATGATGAAAACTGCTGAACGGAGAGAGATAGAGCTAGCTTATATCCCTGGACGTAACTTAGGATAATTTTTATCCCGATAAATAACGTAGTTTTTTGGGATAGACGAAAATAACTAGAAAAATGGTGCTACGATCGCATTTTTTTTGGAAACTAATGACCGAATATGAATGAAACTGTTGAGTTTCATTCATAGTTATTCATTTATAATACGTTTTATCCCTATAAAATAAGTCGCTTTCTTGGAATAGACGGATTAACAAAATAGATGGCGCTGCAATGGCGTTTTTTCAATTCACTAACAAATACCTACGTTGTCATAAACAACATCTTATTCATTGTATTACTTCACATCAGGTTGACTCGTCTCTATTTTGCTGCGCAGTTGAGTAGACTATATGACATTAGTTTCTTTGTTATTGTAGTGCACTTAATAACAAGAAACAGTAAAGTTTTAGGTAAAACACCTAATTAAATTTGTTTATATGTAACTAACTTGGAGCTTACTACCTAGGGTTTTTCATGCGGCGTAGCTGCGGAGAAAGCTCTAGTAAAAAGTAATAAATTAATACACTCACCTTCGACTGCGACATCCTTAAATTATTAATTATTCTAATACTTGTTGCAGGCAAGTTGGGCAACATCAAGTAAAAAACAGAGTGATAAATTACTTGAAGTAATAAGAAGATTGGCCGAAGATGACAAAGACGGCGTAATGGCGAATAAGGTAAAAAAGATTATGCTGTTTTTACAGGGATTTGATGAATATCAAAAAATTAATACACGTACTGTAATAAAACGACGTGTTACTTTGTAGGTATTAGTACTTTTTTGGAATTTAGCCCATTCAGACGAAGTTTGCACCGAAATTATGGACGTAGCTTTAGCCAACCTCATCAAGATCTTAGACTATAGTTGCAGCCAAGACCGAGACGCTCAGAAGACATTGTGGCTTGACAAGTAAGAATCCGAACTAGCATTATTTTAGTTAGTTTGCTATATATTATGTCATCTTACTTTCTCAAATGAGTATGAGTATGTGAATTTGGATGTAACATTTTGAAAATGTCAGTAAGTAAAGTATAAAATGAACTGGTCTATACAAAATGGCGTGTTGACGTAAAATAGTAAAAAAAAAGACTGTGCGTCTCGGAACGCCCGACAGAAGTGATAGCTTAAACTAATCTAACGTGAGAGAAAGGGAAGCCAGACAGACTGGCGCCGTAACGCGTTACGTAACGAAGCGGTTTACCCTCCCGTAAGAAGTTATCACTTCAAAAACTTGATAAAGTAAAACGATGATATTAAACTGATCGAAGTTGCCACTTGTGTAACATATTGTTTGTTTAGGTGTGTAGAAGAATTAAAAACTAACGAGAAATGGGTTTTACCGGCGCTTAAGATGATGCGGGAAATTTGCTGTCTGTATGAGTCTGGTGGAGGAACTACAGTGCGGCCGCACGTCACCAGGCAAGAGTTGATAGATCGCTTGCAGACGCAACATTCGCTGGTCATACTAGTCACGAATTCTCTCACGCATTACATGAACGGTGTACGAAGTAAACTTGGTGGTGAGTAAAATTCAATCACCAGTTTTAAGCTATATTTGATACTTAGACGCTAGTATAGTTGACGACGGGTCGACATGGCAATTTTAAAACGATGTGACATTTAATCCCTATCCCTATTAATATTATAAACGTGACAGTAACTCTGTCTGTCTGTTACGCTATCACTGAAAAACGATTGGACTGGTTTAGCTGAAATTCGGTGTTATGACATCCCAGCAACATTTCCTCTTCCACCTTCATTCGGCCGGGTCTAAGCCTGAGGGCGCCGCGCACACACATGCGTGTTATTGGCCGAGCCGATTCTGGAAGGGCTGTTTAAATAACGCCGCGACGCCACGCTCACCGAAAAAACCGTTCCATGAAGTGCCAACTGTATCCCAGACATCTGGTATAGTACATACATACATAACTTCACGCCAGGTCCCTTGCGGGGTAGGCAGGAAAAACAGAGCGCCATTTAGGCTTATTCTTACACACCTCACTTGCTTCTTTGACATTCATAGCTCTTGTCATGCACGCTCGTCTGTTCTTAAGGCTCCTGACATCTGGTACAGTGTTTGTGCAAAACCAAGATTTGCCCTAACATCAAAATTGAAATACAATATAACCTGTATTAATGATTGCTCTTTAAACAAAAGGCACGCACTGTAGAAAACTAGTACTGAATAATTGATAAGTTTTTTGATAGACCATAAAATAGAGTAAATGTACCATGTTTTTATTTCAAGAAATGTTTTCAATCAAACACAGCCCTTCAAACAAGACTAATGTTTGGTTGATAGTGTTTTTCAGTCAAATGTAACAACTATAGTAGAATTATTTTCTCCGTGCAGTAATATCGATAAATAAATATAAATAATCGGAGCGGTGAAGCGATTATTTCGCTCTCTCTTCCACTTACGGGCCTTATGGGCAGGCACAGTGATAAGCATTATTGTTGTCGATAAGCGTTATTGATAGTGTATTTAGTTTTGTCATTTTGTGGGTTAGTGATATAAATGAAAGAAAAAAAAATAGATAAAACAACGTATTTATTAAAATAAGAATAATAATGATTTAAAATAAATTCTTAATTAGGTATCTATGTATTAAAAAACTATAAGTACAAAAGCTTAGAATGTAACAAGTTATATTAAAAATAAATATAAATACTTATATCTATGTTTAAAATTAACAGCAAAAAAGATAATAATGATTTTTATAAGAATGATAATCTTTCTTTGATAAGAATGAGTTTTTATCGATAATGGCGTTGCGCCCGCGCAATATGGTCACCGCCTTAGCCGGGCTGAGGCCGAGTTTGATTTATGACCCAAACTGCACGGAGAAAATAATTGTACTATAGTCCTCGTGCTTGTGAAAGAATGATTGGTTTTTCTATTTTGACACGTGACGAAGACTTAACTGAACTCATGTTCAATGAACGACTATTATTTAAGCAACAGCGTGAGTGAGATCGAAATCCATAAACACATCGACACGGACTCGTGCATCACTATGACTAAAACGATACGTGGGATATTTGCCCCCCCCCCCACGACTCACCTCATTCCCTGATTGCCATGTCAATTTTAGATAAGCTTGAATAAACCGATTATCATGAAATTCGGTATATGTGAACTTTCACTGATGTGAATGAACATGGAATAGAGGTAAATTAACTTCGAGAAGTTTTGGCGTTCGTAGTAGTATTTACAGGAATTTTTAAACTTAACATTTTAAATTCCTTATACAATCAGCAAAAAGAATTCGTTACATTTTGAAGAAGGAAATATATTTACGATCAAAAGCCAATGTTGAAAGTCAAATAAATAATAATAATTATTTACATTCCTAATTGTTGTCTGACTATTTAGTTTTAGCTTGATAATTAATGAATTAATTGATTTTATTTGTTACTGATTGTTGTTATTAGATATTAAAGTTGTTAATTGAAAATGGTTCCAACATTGAAATGTGGTCGAGGTAAGCCTTTGACTTCCCAGACTAAAGAAGTTTTGTATAATTTGTACAAATGTGTCGTAAATGAGTGCAATAGCAATCCGAGCAGGTGTGACTCCCGCTCAAATAGTTGCGAAATAAACCGGAATTCCTTTGACTGCCATCAGCAAGGTGCTTTAAAATATCATTTATTATTTTAATATCGCGTAATATCATTAGTTTCATATTAAGTATCTGCCTATAAAAATCTATAAAAGTATTGTTACGTGCGAGCGGGGGTACGCACTTATGGATTGGAAGAAAACACCAGTTTTTGACTAAGAACTTTTATTGACTTACACAGCCGCACGTAGTACCTCTCTGCAGGGTTGCCCCCTATACGCACGACCAACGATGCACAGTCCCGACGATAAGTTGTCACACCCTCAATACCGTCGCCGATATTGCGTAGACCACCTCCGATATTATCGCGTGTAGCTTCTGGTTCCTCTCTCGAACTACGCTACACACCTCCTTCATGTATCTGTCCACCAAACTTGTCACTAAATTCACCACTTAATTCGTCTCTGTCTTCTATTAACCTTCTCTTCCAACTCTTTAGTATTACACTCATAGCACTTGTCGCTTCACCGTCTTGGACTGAACTCAACTCTAAACTGCCCGGTAGGCGCGCCTTACGCTGTTTATATACCCGGAAGAATTTTCTAGAACCCATCTATCTATCTCTGTCTCTTCTTTCCCGAACCTTCTGTTCGGGAACTTTCGTTTATACATCTATCCCTTTCTAACATTTATCTATCTCTTTCTTTCGTTCATCGTCTATCCCTTTCTAACATCTATCTATCTTTGTCTTTCGTTCATCGTTTATCCCTTTCTAAATATATCCGTCCTTATCTTTTCCCTCTAGAATGTTCTAGTTTTTTCTAAAAGTTCTAAAACTAACTAGATGGTTCCACCATCATTCCCCACAGTATTAATTTAGTTTTATTATGTGCTGACCGTACACTACTACAAACGTAAAACGTCTCCAAGCAAATTTACATGTACTTCTTATTCTGATAAATAAAGATGCCTTCTTCGTGAGTTTTAAAGTTACGTAAAAAAATCTTAGTTATATAGATATAGAAAACTAATTTATAGTTCCATATTCTATGTTCTAAATTCTCTACAGATGATGGCGACATCGATTGGGATAATTGGCTCCCAGATGGTAGATATCCACATGCAGCACAGGTGCATGAGCGTTTGAGTTTTCTTCGATTCTTACTGAAAGATGGACAGCTCTGGTTATGTGCGGAACAGGTATGAAATGGATATGATAAAATAAACTTCCGACTTTAGTACATTTAAACAATAGTTCTTAAGAACAAATTTAATTAATTTACAGGCAAAACAAATTTGGGTATGTTTAGCGGAAGGACCGGCGCATCTGGGCGACCGAGAGGCTTGTTTTCGATGGTTCAGTAAACTCATGGGCGAGGAGCCCGATTTAGATCCGAATATTAATTTGCATTTTTTTCGACGCAATATTATGACATTACCTCCAAATTTATTGACTCACGCAGGCATCAAATGCTTTGAAAGGTATAATTTCTTATATATTAATAGAATATTTGAATACATAAATCTTCGGATTATATTTAATTCCAATTTTATTTTTTAGATTTTTTAAAGCGGTGAACTCAAAAGAAGGCAAATTAAAAGTGAAACGGCGGAGTTTTTTACTTAATGATCCAGATCTCATAGGATTAGATTATTTATGGCGGGTTAGTTTATTATTTAATGTAAATTATTTTCTTAATGGCGGTAAAAGTACGAGATTACATCAAACAACTTAACCCCTTAAGTTGTTTCATGCAATCTCGTAGTTTTCGGTATCAGAATGAGTGAAATTACAACTCGAGGATCGAGTATGGTTTCTTCTCCCACGAAATAAGTTTCGGATACTGGGGGTGCAATATTAAAACATGGGCTCAAGGCCGATGTGATCTTAGTTAAGACACTACTTATAAATTTTATTATGTAGCTTCCCAGTATTTATTCCAAATTTGTACAGGGAATTGGATGACATGATATAATAAATTCTAGAACAATGTTATAAAGAGATAGGTGTTAAAATACCATATTATCATCGTACTTTTAAAATATAATAATCCAAATAATTTTAATTAATGTTTGAACAATACCACAGGTACACAAAAATAGTTGTGTGTGCCAGAGATTTTCTAGCGTATTTTTTCTCGTTGAACACAAATCTAAAGTGAGAATTGGGGGTCTTTGACTCGTTAAAGATATAACGTCATAACTCCCTACGCTCGTACAAAATCTAGGCGACTTCGGAGTTTTGTAAAATAATAAAAAGTATCTGAGTTGAATTGGCTGTCAAGTACCCTGTTTTGAATATGGTATTGATAGGGCATTTACGTTAGGTGATAACGGAGTGCGATGACGAGATCTCGCTCCGAGGCACGGAGCTGTTGCGCGAGGTGAGCACGTGCGTGGGCCCGGGGCTGGCGGCGGCTGCGCACCACGAGGCCTTCCTCACGCAGTGCTGCGCGCGCACGCAACGCTTGCATCGCGACATGGAGGCCGACCACACGTCGCCGGGTAAGCTTCAACCTCGCTCTTGTCTTTCACGTTCTCCCAATAATTTGGGGTCGGCACAATATGTCTTTTTCTTTCATACTCCTCTATTTTGACTTACGTGCTCTGTCACCCACAATCATCATCCTTCACACAATCCATTCATCTCTTTTTTGGTCTATCTTTGCGTTTATATCCATAAATCTTGCAGTTTAACATTCTTTTTGTCATGTGACTTTCATCTCTCCTCCTCATTACATGCCCATACTACCTCAGACTTCATCCTCTTAATTTTTTAGTAATGGGTACAACTTTCAAAGATCCCCTTATGTACTCATTTCTCACCTTATATAACATAGAAACAATAATACATAGTATCTACTACAATGCACTATTATATATACGTACACACACACACACACACACACACACACACACACACACACACACACACACACACACACACACACACACACACATATATATATATATATATATATATATTTATATTTGTACATTCATCCATGTATACATGGTATTTACTTTTTCTAGTTAGTGTCGTCATCTGACCGCATCACGACTTCCTTTTTGTCATTAATAAGTACAAGATCTTTCATAAACATATAGCTAGGTATATGTGTTAATTGTACAGGTTACAGAAATAACAATACTGAATTTTTTACTTTTATACTGTTTACAAAGATTTATGTACGAGTTGCATTAATAAATAATCGATTTCGATTATAATCTATCTATATACTATAATGAATCTGTAAATGGTTGTAAAGTTTGTACAATGCGTTTATAATATGAAAACGATCAGGGGGGATAATTCGGACCAGGAGATTCAGAAAATGCAATTATTAAATTTTTTGTCTGTCTGTCTGTTAGAGCATTACGTGAAACCTACTGAACACATTTAAATGAAACTCAATATAGAGCTAGCTTACATCCCTGAGCGTAACTTAGGATACATTTTATCTCGGTAAATAATGTCATTTTCGTGGGATATATAAAAACCAGCTGACCCGGCAAACGTTGTTTTGCCATATAAACGATAGCTTCTGCCCGCGACTTCGCCGCGTGGTGCAGTTTTTTTAACTATCCCATGGGAACTCTTTAATTTTTCGGGATCAAAAGTATCCTATATGTTGACCAGGGATATAAGCTACCACCATACAAAATTTCATGTAAATCGGTCCAGTAGTTTCGGAGATTAGCCGGTACAAACAGAGAAACAAAAAATTTGAAAAAATCTAAATTAGTTTTATTCCACTTCTTACATCCCCCTGACTCGGTTATTAGCATTTTTTTTCATTGTACAGAAATTTTACCTCTACAATTTTATTATATGTATAGATATCGAAAAAAATGGCGCTGCGATCTCATGTTTTTTGTAAACTACTTAATGTATATAAATGAAACTCGACATATTGCTGCTGGCTTATAACCCGAGTTAACACTTAGAATACATTTTATCCCTATAAATTGAATCGTTTCCTTAGAATAGACGGTTTTTTATTTAAATTAGTAACATAGATAACGCTGCAATTGCGTTTTTATAATTCACTAACAAATACCTACATTCTCATAAACATCTTAGTCATCGTATTACTTCAAATCAGTCCAGTTGTTCTAGACTTTAGGACTTAGTTTGTTTGTTATTATTATATGTAAAAAACCGATTTAAGTTTTTGAGTAAGTAAAATAAAGCTACTGCCATAAACTCTAGTTATAATTATAAAATTATATTTATCAAAAGTATTAATTACAGTATGTTTTGTTGTCCCATTATAGATGCGTCGGAATTTTGCATAAGAATGTGTAGAGTGATACGTGCCATACAGGAGTACATAAATGAATGTGATAAAAGGTTTTCGGCCGAGCGTCAGATATTGCCGATCTATAGATCGGGCCGGGGCAGACAGTGTACTATTATAGTGAGATTTAATTTTCAAACTGGCCAAAGACAAATAGAGGATGTTGAAATTTTTTCACACTCCAATGAGACGTTGCATTCCTTACGCGCTTCAATCCAAAGAAGGTAACATTTGCAATGTGACGAATATTTATTATTATTTTTATAAAAAAAAATTTAAAATTTTGATGTACTTTTTTTGGTTTCAGATTAAAATGTACGTCAGATAGTAATATAAAATTAGAACTTTACGTAAATAAATTAGAGCTTTATGTGAATGGAGAATTGTTAGATTCTAGTCACGATAGAAAAATCCTCGCGCAAATACCTCTGCGGGATAAAACTCTTCTTATTGCTAAAGTAAGTAAATTAGTTAAAGTAATAAATAAATAGTTCAAAATTCTGATAATCGTCATACGTCATTAATCATTGTATTATAGCTTTTCAACTTACAAATCAAATTTGCTGAGACTCGAAGCTAACTTAGCATCAGGTCTTTCTTCAAATTGAATTGTTAGTAAGATTTGAGACCATTATAACACTTTTAACGAGAATTTGATACAGATTATGTGATTTGAATGGATAATATCGTGTACGTGTTTGTTCAGGTTTATGATGGACAAGTATGTGGAAGTGGCGGTTGTGGTTCTTCAAATGAATCTAGTAGTGATTCTAGCACATCATCACCACCTTTGTCTCCAACTCCTGAACATGCGTTGCCGGGAGTGGTAAGGATATTTTAACTGTTATTAACTCTTTGAGTGTAACCTGACGCTCGTTGCCATGCCTTATCTATTGATAATAACACAAAACTGCATTCCACAGCTTTTTGCACAAGGATCGTGGTATTTGCCTTTTATACTGGAGTTGGAACATAACGGGATAACAAAAGGGCATGGGCCATTGACGGAAGCCGCGCATCTACTATCGCAAATTTGTCCGGCGCACAAACAAACGGTATGACCACTTCTTGGTTGTATAAGATTATATATAGTGCCATTTGATTAATATAATTTACTTGAGAGGAAAGTCGCTTCAGGTGTTGAAATTGAGCATTCTATTTTTTTGACAGGTGGAGAAATTAACAGAAGCGTTATTGTGCAGAGAAGATACAAAGTTGAGGGATATGCTCTATGGACCCACGCCACCCACCGTGGCGTATAATGTTGAGGTACATTGTTTTTATGGATTCTTTACTGTTATTTTTAGTTATAATCAATTTTTTCCCAATGACCATCATCAGGTTGTTTTAATAATAAAGCAAGGCTAGAAGTTTTGTAGGTTTGTTTGGAACCGTCAAGGGAATCTCTAGCAACAGCAGCATTAAAAGTATCTCTTAATAATTTTCTGTATCTAAAGAACTTAAGTAGACCAAGTATTTTGTTAAGATAACATCTTTTCAAGGGCTTCAAAAAGGAAGAAAAATGTATAAAAACTGTTTTGATTCGTCTTTAAACAATAATATACTAAAATGGATCACGGAGAATACATTTTTTGAATAATGTAAATTCAAATTCAAAAGTTTTTACCAAAATAAGTTGCACTAGATGCATTTTTAGGTCATATATTATCAAATTGAAATTTACTTCCTATTCTAATATATATACACCGCTTCACAACGTGTTATCACTGTTTAAGGAGAAGAAGAGGCACGAAACTTTCGTCAACATACATATTTGAATCACATGCATATTCCCTATCACTTTTCAAAGAATTCATGGAGCTGTGACAAACGGTGTATATTCAATAAGACAAAGACATAATAAGAGAGTAAGAAATTATTATTGCCGTCATATACAGTATGGCATTACAGTATTTTGGTATTTTTAGGTACTTTATAGTATGGTAATGCCTTCATCGGACACGAGATTGGAACGCAGCCGCAGTTTTCAACTAGCTTGCGTTAAGAAGGCTCCTCTTTTGGTACAATGTTTGTCTGATCCTGATTTCTTACACGGTGCCGCGCCACACACAAGGCGGTAAGTTTTTATGTTTTGTCAGTAAAATGCACACTCCTTTTTTAAAAACTGTTACACAATGATATATACTACTACTAGGATATGCCCGCGACTTCGTCCACGTTTGACTTAAAACTCCCGCGGGATTCCGAGAACACGAAGTATCGCAGAGTTTAACAAACAATGTAAGGTATCGTTTGAGTGGAAACTGTATCGGAATAATTATATTTTATGCATCCGAAAAACTTCAAACCGCTCCCGGGCAAATTCCCGGCCCAAAAGATATCACACATTTTATTAAATAAAATTTGCTATCGATCAGTAATAAATCACATTGGAGTTCGTTTTTTTTTATCTGGCCATTTTAAATTATTCCCAGAAAAATTCCCCCGAGATTTCTAGAATAAAAAGTAGCGCAGATTTTAAGTCTAGGGATTTACTGTGTATCAACGAAAACCGCAGCGCCCAATAGTTTTTACGTGAATTCCGAATAAACAGTCAAATAAAAAAAAATGCATTGTGTTCTCCATCGTTTATATAGCGTATTCCAGTTTTTTTTAATAGCTTCAATGTACAGACATGGCATGTTTAGAATTTTATAATATTGTATATAAAATGAATACTTTAATGTTATAGGTTCAATACTGTGTTTCATTGACTTACTTCTTTGAGTTTATGCTTTTATGAATAAGAATGAATATCTAAATATTTCACATATTTTGTATCAGCGCCATACAGGGCAGACAAACAGTGCTGGACAGACACTATGTCTAGTTTATTTTGTTTACCCATAAGAGTAACAACCATGAGTAATTCAGATCTGGAGCAAATTTATATTTCTGAATATTATATAGCTTTCTGATTGTTTTTAGGGTCGGGTATTTAGCTTTAGTGAGACTGGCAAAATTGATGTTATATACACTGGGGCATCTCTTCCAAATATTAGCACCCGATGGCTCAGATACATCAGTTGACAAAGAATTCAGGTATGCTCGTTATGTTACCTAGTTTTAGCTCAAATTAGAATAACAGAAGATCAAACTTATGTGTAAAGAATTTGTTAACATTACAAGTACAAAACATACATTACACAACTATTTCAGTGGGTTGAATTTTATGTTTAGTATGATTTTTAAACTTCATACATAGTTCCTAGAAAATTTATCTTAAAATCAGAGTAATTATGTTGCACAGTAATACTTGCAAACATTAAAATATAGTTTCAATGTCCACTATAATGTACAACCCTTCATTCATTATATATGTGAGTTCTTATAATAAAAATGTTCATATTTATTTACAGGATGGATGTTACGATATTACGTGAAGCTTTACAAACGATTCCGGCGCATAGTTGTGAATTAATCGTCAAAGCAATATCAGAAAAGCTAGCGGCCACGTTAGGCAAACAAGTGAGTTGTTTGGTTACTATGTCACACTATCTAAATATAATATACCAACATGTCTATTTGATCTTCTAATAAAAAAAAAGTATTTAAATAAAGCCTTTAGCAGATAATGTAACTATTATAAGAATATTTTTTTAAATAATATAACTGCTTAACATTTTTATTGGCGTTTGGGCTAAAGAATGACTTGTCACGCCCTCTGGTCATCAAATAAAAATGTGCAATTTAGTTTTTTACTATATGATTGTCATCCCTAGTATAGTTTTACACAACTAATAATTCCTCTCCATGTACCAATAGTAGTATTAGTATACCGATTTTAGTAGTGTGTGACTGTGTACAAATCGTGAACAGAGCGAAGATTGCATAGCAATTTACACTGCCATTTCCTCTTGCGAGTAAAGTTCAAGATTATTTACATGTCAGGTCTGGTATTGTTCTGTGCAAATTAATTTGCCAATCGGAATTAAATGAGTTATCTAAAATTTTACTCTTCTGTATGTATAACTATTTTTGCATGGTATAACAGTGCTATATTGAACGATTCCTCTGTGACGTTGACACAGGTGGTAATAAGTGGCGATGAGACGGATTCTGTGTCTTCATTGGTGTGGTGGCGGGTTCCCACCGCGGCCACGGTGCGCGCGCTCTACGCGCTCGCCTACTCCGTTGCGCAACCGGCCGAATTGAGCGGGATGGTGCATCCTGACGATGTTACATGTAAGTACCCTTACGGCCGGGCGGCGTGTCGAAAAGGCGACAAAACTATCCACAGCCAAGTGGTAATGGTTTGGATGGCTACCACTCCTGGTCTAGAGTATGCCGCCATATCAACCTTGAGTTGTGTTCAGACATTAATGGTCAGGTTTCAGTGTCCATTTAGATATCGGCAGCACATTGTTAGCACTTTCTGTGTTACAAATATCCATAGGCGATGGTAAGTGCTTTCCATCAGGTCGACCGTCCGCCCGTTTACTGAATTCAAACAATAAAAATGTACATATTATTATCACGCCTATTTTCCGTAGGTTAGGTGGCGACAATAAATCTCCACCAGCTACAATCCGGACAAACCTATTTCGCTTCATTTGCTTTAGTAAATGTTTTTTTACATGTGTGCTATAAAGGTGAATTTATCAAGTAGATCTCCATAACAACATCCAAAACTATAAAATATACAAAAAGAACTCGAGAGTCTCGGAGCCAAGTTTGCAAATGGAAACTAAAGGGGTATTATTATATTTTTGAAAAACAATTACTCAAGTGAGGTATCAAATCAACTGATTAAAAAAAAGAAACAATTATTATACCAAACCATAGTTAGTAGCTTGTAACGATCAGTTTCTATGAAGGAATTTCCAACGATAAACTTAGGGCAAGACACAACATAGCAGTATTTTGACTTTTCATTACCTTTTCGTTATCGTTAAATTTATTCACAAACACTATGTTCAATTAAATGTACCATTCATTGTTCTAGTGGTCCGCGAGTGCATGGAAGTGGTAATCATTTGCATGGCTCTCGGCGGGGGCCGGTTGGAGACATTGCTTCATGAACCCTGGTGGCAGGAAACTGCTCTGTACTTGATGATCGACTGTCCCAACCCACAGGTGTGTGTATACATATGCATATGTATATGTGTAGCCGTAACTGGTCTACCTTAGTAATCTTTATAGTAGTTAATTTTTTTTTAACCTTGAATGTATTCAAGAATGCCACATTTCATTAATGTCCTGACGTATCAGTTTATAGCGACCTTGGTATTTCTGGTATGGGCACGGGAATGACTTGCAAAACTTAACTTATTATTAAAAGCTCTGCTGTAAGGGAAGCAGTATAACTCTCGAACCCCAAAGAAAGACTGTCTCTTTGTATTCTATCGCCTATACTACGGGGGCTGTTCCGAGGAATTGTTGGATCTGGTGCTAACGCCTCAATTTAACAACCGCTCCGCTCGCCGTCGAGGGAATATTCGATTTCCTTGAGCACACTCCTACACTCAACTACTCATTGGTTCTCTAGAACGTTTATTCCGTGTACGACAATGATTTAAAAAGAACTTCCCGTCGAGGTATTCCCTCTGCGCTATGAGAGGAAGGGAATTATAGAATTTCTTAGAGGCGGGTAACGCATTGGCAACGATTCTGGTGTTGAAAACGTCCATAGGTAGATATGACGATAACACCTCCCATCAAGTCTCTGCTTGCCCGTTACAGGCATTAAAAAAAAGTTTATTTTCTTTGAATTTAAGATGAAACTGTTAGCAAGTCAAATTGTCGAAAACTCTTTAACTTTCGTACATTAGCGCTTGACGTCCGAGCTGATTGTTGCGCTATGTTGGTGTAGATTCGGGTGTCGTGTGCCGAGCAATTGTTAGCAATGAGTGCGTGGGGCGGCGGCGGCGGCGCGAGGGCGGCGCTGACGGCGCTGGGCGGCGCGGGGGGCGGCGCCGCCGCGGCCAGGCTCGGCAGGCACGCGCGCCACGCGCAGCAGTTCTTGCAGCTTCTCTGTCGCCTCGTCTCCTTGGCTGGCCCCACCCCAAGGACCCTCGAGGATCTTGCCGCCGAGGTAAGATTGTTTAACGCATAAGTTTCTAGAATAGTATATAGTATTCTTTATTTCAAACAAGCAAGCGGTATACAACTGAATTACAATATATTAACTAGTATAATGGCGGTTTTATCTCTAGTAGTGATGTCTTCCAGACAACTTTCTGGATATAATTTTGCATATATGATAGAGGATCGGAATCCAGTGCACCTAGTGTAAAATATACTCAATAAATATGTATCTCAATAGTAAATATAAATACACATAAAACGTACTAAGTTTGTAGTTAATTAAAAAAAATTAACTTTAAAATAATTAAACATTCCAATTTGGTTCAAAATTAACGCGTCTATAATAAAATTATTATTACTAATTTAGTCTGTCTATCCATACTTTTTTATGTTGTAGCTGTTTCAATATCTTAAAATTTGATCTATATCTACATTCCATAATGGGAATGACATTATATGGGGATATACAGAATGGGGATCCTGGAAAACGAATTTTGAAAATTCCTATGCGGGAAACTGAGTTTGAATTTTTTTGGCATTAAATTTAATATATATGTACATAATATGCTTATTTTTATGATTGTGAACATAAACATAGTAATTTTGATTTCGAAAAATAGTACAGTTTCGTTAGTTAGTTCGAAATTTACACGAATCATATGGCATGAGATGATTCTAATATCTAAAATAACAATATTTAGTCATTTATATTTGTTTTTAGGTTGCCTGGCTGCGTACTGTTCGCGCGAATCCAGAATTGCTAGACGATACATTATTTGAGGGACATCTTAATCTAACGAAGGAACTTTTCAACCATGTTTCGCCCCAAGTCAAATATCAGTACGGAGCACACCCGGACCATCCGGATACTGGATTAATAAAAGTTAGTTTCTACAACTACAATATTCCAGTTTCCAGGAATAAATATAATCACTTTTTAATTTTACCAAAAATTGGAATTGCTTGTTATATTGACTGTATGTCATTTTAATTATCATGATTTTAGTGGAATTTTATTTACGTATTATAATCAAGTTCTAAATCAAAAGAGGAAGAAATAAATATATTTATAATATTATAAAATTCTAAACATACCATGTTTGTACATTGAAGCTAATTGAAAAAACAACTGGAATAGACTATACAAACGATGGAGAACATGATGCAATTTTTTTAGGTTGCTGTATTTGTCGGTTTGTTGATTTCGATGCGGTTTTCGCTGATCAATAGCAAATTCTAAAACTTAAAGTCGGCACTACTATTTATTCTGGGAGTTTCGCGGGAATTTTCCCGAGATGCATAAAAATTAGCTTATTCCGACATAGTTTCCACTAAAACAATAACTTATATTCTTTTTATAATGCTGCGTTCTTTGTGTCCCGGGAAGCCCCGCGGGAATATCAAATCAAGCGTGGACAAAGTCGCGGGCAAATCCCAGTATAATAATAAAAAACTCATCTTGCCTTGTTCTTATTATTTTCTACTAGTAAAAGCTTAGGCAGACTTTTATTTTGACAATAGCAAAGCTTTTGACTCGAACAGCTTGAAATTAAAAAAAATAATATAAACTAAGATTTCGTACATTTGATACTAATACATCCATGTTGTAATCATGACATGATATCATACAGGAAGTCGCTACAGAATACCTGTGGCCGTATTCATGGGCTTGGAGTTGCATGGGGGGTAGCGCGGGAGGCGAGGGTCTGGTGGAGCCAACGCCGCCGCTTTGCCGGACCCCGGGGGCCGCCGCTGCAGCTGCCGACTTATTACTGGCGCTTGTGCATGCCTGTGTTCCCAACATGGCTGCATTGGCAGAGTTGATGGACAGAATGTTCTACACCGGTGAGTAGTAGTTTGGTAGATATAAAAGAACGAAGCCTGAGGTTTTTGCTGTCTGTGGGAAACCTTTCTCTGAAATCATTTAGTGGTATATACCTCCAATGAGCTAAGAATTTGTTGGTTCATCAACATGGTATTCGTTTTATATTATTAGTCATAAAATTATTTTCAACTATAGTATACTCATCTTAGCATGAGACAAAGTGTAAACAAAGCAAGCAATGTTTCACAAGCTTTATGCTTGTTTAATTAAATGTAGGGTGCCTCCTTATATCCCATTTATTTGCTACTGGAGTTACGCCGCGGGTAAGAAAGACCCTATTGCGTGCCTCTTATTTAATGAGCAAACATTAATACAGGTTATCAGTATCCTAATAGATTTTCTATGAAAGCTTAACAAATAGGCAGATGGAATTACTATCGCGTTTTCTATAGATGTTAAATTTTTATATCTATAACATTGAGAAATGATTGGTCTCCCATACAAACTTTCATCCCCTATTTCAACCCACTCTAGTTTAATTTTTTCGATAAAAAGTAGAAGTAGCCTGTGTCAAGTCTTGGCTATCATCTGTAAACTACAAAAATGACGAGAGTTACCAAAATGACCAGTTTTTAGTTTTCCCAAACTATTAATTACATTTAACCAATTTTATTGTAATAGAACTTCATAGCACCTTCTTTTATCGTTGTAACCATGTTCTAGTACATAATAAACTATTTTATTATTATTTTTTACTTTTTAGTTAAAAGTCAGATTTTTTTCTTTTGTATGTAAATAATGTTAAAATTTCGTACCATGGGTCAACATCTCTAATATCATATTAATGAGTAATTATGATAATATGTCGTGTACAGAAAGGAGCGTCCAGCTATCCGAGTGGGAGTACATGCCGTGCGTGGGCCCGCGGCCGCCGGCCGGCCTCGTGGGCCTCAAGAACGCCGGCGCCACCTGCTACATGAACTCAGTGCTGCAGCAGTTATACTGCGTGAGAGCAGTCAGGGACTCCCTGCTCGCCGTGCAAGGTGACACTTTATTTCGCGAAGCTATACATTTTTTTGCGCTTACTACTAATCAATTTGTGTTACATGATGTTGCTTCTTAGATTAAAAATAGTTAAGGTGATTAATGCACAATTTCTCTATATCGGACAGCTCACGCGCAGCAATTGTATTGACTTCATACTTTGTTTCGTATTAGTAGATGCAGTGTAGGACGCTCTCGGCATACGACGACCGACTGACGATTTGTCCAAGTCAACTAGGTCTAGAATGTGGATGAGGAAGACAAAGGACCGGGTTAAGTGAAGCAAATTCAGGGAGGCTTACGACTGACAGCGAGTTTGTCTCGTGTCAGTGTCGAAAAACCTCGACGTTTCGAATATTTAGTATTGAGACTACAATTTACAAATTGACTGTACTTACTACGCTACTTGTTCGAAGCATTTCGCTTTATTTTTATCAGAATAAAAAATCAGCAGCCCATAAACATCCCACTGCTGGACGCGTCTTTTCTCATTTTAATGGAATATATGGTACACTGACCACCACACATAATTGCCAGGCTTTAAACATCAGTGGTGTTGATGTGTATTTTTCTTCACAATGTTATTCAATTGCGATCAGCACATGGAAATTGAATAAATACGCTAATTGGGCTAAAAAAACTGTGCAACTGGTATATTCCTTAGATAACGATTTGAACCCACAGTACATACTTTGGGTAACACACTGAACAACAAAGATGTTTTAATCGAAAGTGTCTAACTATTGTAAACCTACATACACATATAAGTAAAATTAATTGTAGGTGCGGCTACAGACCCAAATGAAGACTTTTCTGGTGAAAGTCATCATCATAGTATACTGGAAAACAACATTGAGGTAATTACTCATTCATAAATTAACTTAGTGCTTTCTACATGACTTCACTTGCGTAATCTGCTCATTTGAATTACACGGAAATTATTACTTTTCCGGTATAAAAGTGTCCTATGTTTTTCTTGCTATAGAAAATATATATAGCTTTAATTCAACTCATGATATTGCCATGCATTCCAAAGACTAAAGAAGAGAAGCATTCAAACTTACATAAATAATCACTTTTACGTTTATAGAGAGGGGTGAAAGGCTAGTTGTTTCAAGAGGCATTTCTAAAAGGTTTCAGGAGTTTAAAATTTCAAATAACCCAAAAAATGTGTTCTATAAATTTCATTAGGATAAAAAAATCCATTATGGTAAATTTCTCACAAAATGTCGCTTGAAACAAATGCCTTTCACCCATCGATAATTAAATTATGAAACAAGCTAAGTCGTTGCTAATATTTAAGTCTTATCTACGTTCTCTAGTTTTTGGTGGAATATAATAAAGTCTTACTCTTATTATTTCTGTAATTAATTATATATAGTCGTATTTTTAATTAGACGAAGCCAACTGACAGTAACTAATGTCACTTTGTAAAATAATGTTGCCATATTTAAAGTAATAGTGATGCATTCAGTTCTTGTTCAATCAGATGAATGAACAATTAGTGTGAATAGTTAATCATTTCAAACTATAAAAGAATATTATTTCTATTTTACAATAAAATTGTAAAAAAGTGCTCTGATATAAGTTACTAGTAGTATGTATCAGTTTTTTGACGGCTTATTACAAAGCGCGGCGCGGCGACTAGTGCCAACACCGATCATCGCCGCGCGCGTCGGTCGCCATTTTATTTGTAATTCGGCTTCTAACCTCTGGTCTGATAGCACGAATGTTTTTTCTGCGCTCACGTTGTTTAGTTATTGTTTTTGTTAAGTTTTAAGTTACGTTGTGTTTGTTGTAATTGTTGTGTTTATTTGTTGCTATATTGTTTCGTACAAACGATATGGATCCTAAACCAAGCACGTCAAGCCAAAGCTTGTCTCCAAGAAAGAAGAGACCACGGATTGCTTTAAGCGTTACCGAAAAACTTATGATAAAAAACGTCTACAAACACGTATTTGAGGAGAAAGCTGCTTCACTATTACCTATTGAGGCTCCCGAAAAAAAAGAATGTGTTTCGAAAACAGCTGACATTTTGGGAATTGGTGTGACCTCAGTTTACAGTGTGTTAAAAGAATACAAAGAAAATGAACAATTTAAGTCTCCCGAGAAACGTGGACCGAAACACAGTTTTAAAGATAAATTAGACGATTTTACTTTTGCCCCTATAAGGCGAAAAGTACATCATTTTTTTATGCAAATGAGTCACCCACCATTATAAAGGTAACTTAAACTTTATTCATTCTACTGCATTATATTCTGTGTCCACCATAATGTTCTTTGTAAAACCAAAGTATTAGATTGCATAGACTTCCTTACTCAAAAACTTTTTTTATTACTTTACAGATTCTTAAGGTTGTCAATGAAGACCCAGACTTACCCAATTTTTCTTGGAGTACATTAAGAAATGTTATGAAACATTTAAATTTCAAATATGTCACAAAATCAAGACAAAGCATTTTAATTGACAGACAGGACATTATTTTATGGCGCCAGCGTTACCTTCGAAAAATTAAAGAGTATCGAATGGAAGGAAGGTATATTTATTACCAAGATGAAACCTGGATCAACGAAGGTAATAAAAATTTTCTTTTTTCTTTACATTAATTTACTTTCAATAATTAATTGATATTTTTCACTATCTTGAAGGTCATGCACCAAAGAAGGCATGGATTGACCAGACAGTGTTATCGTCCCGCCAGGCCTTCCTAGATGGCTTGACCACTGGCTTAAAACAGCCTTCAGGAAAGGGCAAACGATTAATTATCGGCCATATAGGCAGGGAAGAAGGATTTGTAGAAGACAGCTTATTAATATTTGAAGCCAAAAAAAATAAAGAAGATTATCATCAAGAGATGAATGCCGATTCCTTTGAGAAGTGGTTTAGGGGGGTCTTGCCAAAACTAAAACCAAATTCCGTAGTAGTGATGGATAATGCCCCCTACCATTCCAGGAAACTAGAATCGCTGCCTAAAATGTCTTGGACTAAACCTAGAATACAAGAGTGGCTAACGAACAAAAATATTTTATTCGAAGCAACAATGGTTAAAGCTACTCTTATAGACATTGTACGGCAGCACAAACAAGAACATTGCGATAAGTATGTTGTGGACGAGATGGCAGCGCAGCATGGGATAATTGTTTTACGTCTACCCCCATACCACTGTGAGCTCAATCCCATTGAGTTGGTATGGGCGCAAGCTAAAGGATATGTTGCAAGAAATAACAAAACCTTCAAAATGACAGAAGTAAAAAAACTTTTTGAAGAAGGACTTCAACATATCACACCTGAAAAATGGAGTAGCTGCGTGTCTCATATAATTAAAGAAGAAGACAAAATGTATGGTCTCGACCACATGATCGACAATGTTTCAGACAGATTTATAATTAATGTCACCGAAAGCGATAGTGATGATTTTTTATCTGATGATGAATAAAAATAAATTATGTAATATGCTATGTTTTTTATTTTCATTACCTACCTATAATTGTTATATTTTATACATCTATAGTTTCAACTATATGATCTATTGAAAATAGGACAGTCTTACAAGTTTCCTCGCAATGTTTTCCTTAATGTTTAAAACACTCGGTATTTAGTATAGGTAGATATTATAGGAACATAGTCGTCGAAAACTCGTTGGTATGTACAAAACACGACTATAATTCGAACCCCGTACCCGATATCGTCAGTTCGGCACATTAACTATTCACTGGACAATCGAGGCAATTTCATTCATTCAAGAGTTTTTTCAATCATTCACTTTGCTACAACACTAATGAACACTATTTTTATTTCATCAAAAACTGACAACACATTAAACGTCAGTTGATGTCGTCTAATCAAAAATACGACTATAGTTGTATTCTAGAGCGTAATATTAATTTATACTAAAAATACAATCTTATAATGTTGTTATGCAATATTGATTGCTATGTACCAATTGAACCATAATCCAAAATTGTATATTTCTATCCAGCCTTTGTTGAGCAGATTTCTCTTTAAAGATAAGACTATGGAAGAAGACTGGGACTCACAGTTGCCGACTAGACATGACACTCTGGAAAAGATTAGAAATCATACATGAATACAGAACACCACAGAAAATTCTCTTTCTTTTTTCATTAAATTACACTGGCACTTTGAATTAATATTTGATTTATAACTGAATAATTCGAAAGACTTAATAAGTTTCGTATTTAAATAGACTTTCGAAACTAAATCAGTGATCCCCACAGATGTAACGTAAGTAAAATTTTAATCATACTACTGACAACTAGTGAGCATATTGGAACTAACCATCAAGGCAACACATTCAAGTACAAGTATAGTGTCTCCTAGTATTCTTCTTCCATAGTCATTAATTCTATCTATATGACAGTTAGTAAAATATAATTATAATAATATTATAACGCGTTTTGTATCTTTTCAGAAGAATTGTGATTATAATATAACAATTTTAAAACAAGTGCAGGCGATTTTCGCGCATCTACACTATAGTAAACTTCAATACTATATTCCTAGAGGACTATGGGCGCATTTCAGGTAACTGTAATCCATAACTCCTTGGGTTAACTTTTGGTTTCATTATGTGTATTTTGTATCGGTCGAATTTGGATATTCCAGACTTCAAGGAGAACCTGTGAATTTACGGGAACAACAGGATGCCGTTGAGTTTTTTATGTCACTGGTGGAGTCGTTAGACGAGGCTCTGAAATCATTGGGACAAGAACAATTGATGGCGAAAACTATGGGTGGAACATATTCGGATCAAAAAATTTGTAAAGGTTGTCCACACAGGTACTGACTTACCATACTCACAAATCTTTTTTAACCATGTGTACCTATGTGATTTTTCATCATTGTTTTTGTTAAGGACGTTCATTACTAACTTCAGGTTTCGCAATAATAACATGTTTAACATTCATTATTTTTCATAGGTATTGTAAAGAAGAACCTTTCAGTGTAGTGTCATTAGATATCAGAAATATGTCTCGGTTACAAGAATCACTGGAAGCTTATGTACGGGGAGAGTTATTGGAAGGTGCTGATGCTTATCACTGTGATAAGTGTAATAAAAAGGTAATAACAAACTAAGCACAATTCACGAATGATTATTATTATTGGGTTTGTTGATTTTTGCCAAAAACATATTGTTGTCTTGTTTTAGTAACCAACTTTTTTTCCAAAATGTTTAAACATTTATTAAAAATTAATAGTAGTTGTAGAATGTTAATTGTTTTTGTACAAGAATTTGTATTTCTGTACGAAATGTCAATCACTTTTTGAATTCTAACAAGAAGTCTGTTGTTTAACATTAATTTTAATATTTGGACTGTCTTTCATTTGGTGCTTATTTGCTTGAAGATTATTCTTAAACTTAATATTCATGTATACTTGAGACTATCTTTATATACAAACAATATAGTCGCCAGATTTTTATTTGGTGTATAAATTGTTTAAATGAATTATTTTTTTCTTTAAGGTGGTCACAGTAAAGCGATTATGTCTCAACAAATTACCGCCAGTATTGGTGATACAACTGAAAAGATTTGAATATGATTTTGAAAAAGTTTGTGCAATTAAATTTAATGATTATTTCGAGTTCCCGCGGGAATTGGACGTGGAACCTTATACAGGTAGGTATGTGGCAAATGTAAGCTATTTCAAGTTCATATATAATCTTACGAGTATAAGTAACTATATTTTACAAAAAAAAAATAACTCCAGAACAAATTCTAACCTATGCATCTTGATAATTGCATGGAAGAAAAATATTAAGAACAACAAGAATCCCGGTACACCAACATGAGGCCTTGTTGGTTAGTTTCATTTGTTCCTTACATGTCACATGTACTGTTCATGGTAGTTTTCCATACCTAAGGAACATCTGCACTTAATTTAGTTTTGATACTCTGTTGGAATGTGAATTTGAATAGAAACCTGTTCACTTTTTATTTTTGATTGATATGGTTGTCAAAATATGTGTTAAATAATAAAACGTGGGTTGAAATATTTCATTGAACATTTAAATGTTAGCGCCCTTTGGTTGACAATAGAAATGTAGGATTAGGAGGGTAGTTCAAGTATTATTATCACTAAGTATTCTTTTTCCATTATATCTGCTAAATAATGTTAGATTTTAGGGATGTTGTTCAACTAGATATGAAAAAAAATGGATAATATTTTAAGTTTATGTCGTCGTAATTCTCTTGAGTATGATGTATAGTCCAATAAGAGCAGAATGTATACTCGTTTGAAGCGTGGGGTTTGGCCCGAGCTGAAGGTGAGTCGTCTCTGTGGGAGCAAGGCGCGCGTCGCTCCGAGGACACACACTACCAGCTCAGTGGCATCGTCGTACATTCGGGCCAGGCCTCGGGGGGACACTACTACTCCTACGTCTTGCTCAGGTAACAAATACTTAGATAATAAACATCTGCCAAGTTTGTTGTATATGCAGCTTCAGCATATTTCCTTCATGTAAAATTAAGACAACTGTATGGTTGAAACACTCGGCAAATGTTGATATTATTCGCCTGGTATTAGCAAATGTCAAGGGGTTCACAGTCGATCAGTTTCATCACAGAATTCCGTGATTAATAAGCATCATTGATCTTTTCAATATTTTATTGAAGCATTATGATTATTTTTATAGGATTGTTAAAATTGAAGCCTATTGGAAAGTGTCATTGACCCAAAAAATTAAGGCTTGAAAATGGAACTCTCCAGGCACTTTATCCAGTTCTTATTTCAAATTCATAATAATACGGTACATGACAGTATGAAAAATATAGGCTGATTTTAATATATATCGTAGATTACGATCTAAATATGTCAAAAATAAATTGTTTTAACTAAAATATTAAATATTAATTGATATTTTTGAGAAATAAAATTGTTATATTGCAGCCATTAGCCACGTGACAATGAACGCCGATCAGAGCGCGTGACGTCATAGTGCAAAACACAACAAGTTATCAATGACTTCTCAGATAACACTTCAACGAAACAGATGTTTGTTTTGCACGCTGTGACGTTATGCGAGACGCCATGACAGCTTGACGCGTTTTTGTGACGAAATGTCAAAATATTTATAAAATTGCTAAATTAAATATGTTAATGTTGTTTTTTTTGCTGAAATATTAATATTTTGGCTAAAATAGACCATAAAGCTCAAAATAAACCTGTTTCTCAAAAATTGTCAACTACCGAATTGCTAAGATTGACATGGTAATTTATGTCACATTAATCTATATGAAATTGCAGTTGTCTTATGACTAATAATATAAATTACCTTGTATGCATTTGATCATCTCCGGGTTTTATAAAGGTTCGTTAGGCCAATTACCCATGTAAGGTGTGTTGCTCCCAAAGGGACAATGGCAGCGAGACAGGGCGGTGGTTAAAGTTGGACGACGGCGATGTATCCGAGTGCGGGATGCACGACGACGAGGAGATGAAAGCGCAGTGCTTCGGCGGCGAGTATATGGGTGAGGTGAGTACATCGTATCTAAGAGCGTAAACATTGTAATACACACCACACAACATGACAGACTTTGTTTTAACTGACACAGGGTGCCGAAGCGGCGCACAAGATAAACTTAGAAAGAAGTACCATGACTCATTGAAGACTAGTTGATAACATGAAATATATTAGATAAACAACCCTCTCATTCATAAATGAATTCATTATTACCAAATAAGACAGCGTGATAGATATCGAGGGCTTCATAACAAACAGGTGTACAGACAAAATTACAGTTTTACACAAGGGACAAAATTGTGAATAAAACAAAACTAGTCAATTGTATAAGGATGAAATTTGGAATACCCTTCTATTTAGGTACACTTGCATACTGGTAAGACTTTCTGAATTGTAAAATTTCATAGATTTTAGTAAATAACAAATAAATGGCATATTTGCTTATAGACCCATTTGTTATGAAGCCCTCGATTTATTCCGGTGCAATATATCGACACCAGCAATTTATACTATGCTAACTCATAAAAGTGTACTTTACAGTAGAGGCTTATAAAGGGAAAAACGTGATAACTTTTATATTAATTAAGATACTTATTTGAAATTTGGTAACGTTAATACTTAATTTATTCATTGTAATTTGCCATACTTATTTTTCTTTAATTATTTATATTTTTTGATTTAGTGCAAGTTAGCCGTATATGCACTTAATTCCTCAATAAAAATTTACAGACTACACTCGTCTAACTAATGTAAGCGTAGTGTATTACGGGAGATCAGTGTTATTTTTGTTGGATTGCAATAATATTTTTAAATTTGATTATGCATTAATATTATGCCTTAGGTTTTTATAAATAGTCATAAGATATATTATTTATCAACAGTCCTCAATGAATATTTCGCTTTTTTGATTAATTTCACTAAATATTTAGCTCGTTTTCGTAATAACAAAATATCACAAACAATATTTTAAATAAATTGTAAAAATAACGCTGTCAATTATGATTTACTGATAAAGTTAGCCGTGATTGCGCGGTTTTAAAAACCGCGCAATCACGTCTAATACACCGACAAGTGTCGTTAGACTAATGTAAACGAACAAGCGGTGCGTTCCCTCCCCGCTTACACGCCGGTAATAACACTTAGCGTAATTTAGATCGAGTGATTTCTAAAACTACATTTACTTAGCGTAGTATAGGATTTATAACTTCGTTATTTTTGTATATTTTTGTGCGATTTTTTTGTTACATATAAAAAACCATATTTTAAGTAACTTGGCATAAAAATCGAATTTACCTAAAATTCGAGTTAGCATAGTATAAATTGTTGGTGTCGATATATTAGACTATGTTAGGAATAACCCGTATTCTCGACAGTTTTGTTCTAATACATAAAAGACAAACTGCAAGAGAATCACTAAATATTAATTTTTATATCAGTTACATTACGCTATTTATAAGTGTAAATAATTTAATTGAAATTAAATGAAATCATATAAATCGTTTAATAACATAATAACAATTTCATCTGCCTAGCCTTATTACTTACCTTTGTGTTTTGTGTTTGATTTTATGTATGATAATAGGAAGTAATTATTGTACACTTTTTTGAAGGTCTGAATCGATAATGGAATTGTTTTGAATCCCTAGTGAAATGATTTATCCGTGCAGCAGGAACGGAGAAAGAATACAATTTCCTGCGGTCGGGCGACCTGTCGTTAGAAGCGACAAAATAACCCACAGCCAGGTGGTGGGCATTTTTTCCCGATTGGATGGCTACCAACGCTGGTCTAAAGTATACCGCAATAACAACCTCGAGTTGTGTTCTGGCATTAGTGACCAGGTTCCAGTCTCCCTTAAGAGAGCAGCAGCGCATTTGTAGCACCTTCGGTGTTCCAAATGTCTATAGGCGATGGTAACCGCTTTCCATCAAGAGGGCCGTCTCCTGCAACAAAATAAAAATTATGATCTGGCGTGGATCTTACAATTTTAATTTTCTTCTCAAATGGATTGATGAATTCATTTATAAGAGTTTCTTATTCAATTGCAAAATCATCTTTATACTATCAAAAATAATCGTAATTATGTCGTATTTCATTTTCGCAATTATGCAAAATCTAACAACAGAACTCAATAAACCTACTAAATACTAATCTGTTAAAGTAATAACAATTGTCTATACCTCAAAGCGGCAGATAAAGTTATGCCTCAGCAGGTCCGGTGTTCGTCGTATAAAGCTTATCTGTCGAATAAACTGTCTGATTGTTTATACGATGATTAAAAAATAGGCTATAAGATGAGAATGTTGTACCTTGAATAACTTTTTTTACACAATAATGTTTAATAATGGTCTAGGTATTCGATCCAACGTTAAAGAGGGTATCATACAAGCGACAGAAAAGATGGTGGAATGCCTACATGCTTTTCTACACAAGAAAAGATACCATAGAAATGTCTAGTCTTGAACAAAGCGTGCGAAGTATGACGCTCAAGTAAGTAACACCATCTTTTATTAACACTCTCCTATCATAAGTTAAAGAAAGAAATAGTTCGCGACAGGTAGAGACGATATTTCTTTAGTGATGTTATGTATGTCCCATACCACGTGATATTTTGGGTACCCCATCAGATTAATTTTCAAATACACAACTGTTTACAAGGAAACGTATACGAGATCGATATCGTAAGCGTGATCATACGGATTCGTTCAGTACCAAGACAAGACGCCGCGGGCGTTGCGCAGCTGTGTAGAGCATCTCTACCGCGACGACTTGCCTTATACTCCAATTGCATCGTCGCGAATCATATACATCGTAGAAGCTGATTTATATTGATATTGTTACTAACTTCAAATTCAAAAGGCAGCCAGTACTGACTTGGTACTGGCATCGTGTAAATTGATTTGAAGTCAGTTAGAGCACTGACTAGAAGTCAGCACTGACTAGGTCAGTGCTGACTTCGATATTCCAGTTTGAATATTTTGAAGTCAGTCCACTCCCCAAGTCAGTAGCTGGATCAGTGTAAATCATCTTTAACAAGTGTTGTCGTTTGATATATTGTTTGGTCCGATTTAATAATCAGGTTTCAAAATGTTTGTAGGGAAAGTGCCATCCCTAGGCCAATTTGGTTATCAGTGCGACGAGGTAATATTGCATTTTCGCACAACCAGGACCAATTCAGTCTGGAGCATTTTAATTTTATGAAGAAATTGTGTTGTATGCGACTTCAGTTATTGCCAGGTTCTCAGAATGCTATTTGGGTAAGATTTTTTACAAATTTAATACTTGTAATTATGAAGTTTATTATTACGTTGTAATATGTTGGTCTGTTTTTAGACTCAGGAACATGAAGAAATGTCAATGTTAGCAGTGCAGTTGGCTACGAAATTTTTATTCCAAGTCGGCTTTCGCACTAAGAAGACGTTACGCGGTCCTGCTGGTGATTGGTAATTGTTTAAGAATATGTTAACAACATCCAATTATGTGTCTTGATAATGCAGGTTATATTCTGTATTTTGTTGTTATAGGCATGAAATATTACGTCAGCATTTAAGATGTTCTCAAACTGTAAGAGCATGGTTTGCAACGGATCTTTTCAAGCATCCGCACAGGTATACATTAGTTATTTGAATATTAGTTTACTATTTAATTGATCTTAATTTTTTATAATATTGTTTGTATAATGATGTACATTTTTGCAGGTTGTGCGATTACCTTTTGTCCTGTCCCACTGCCGAGGTTAGGGTAGTTTTTATGAAAATAATCGTATTCCTAGCTCACTTCTCGATGCAAGACCCTCCTGGTAAGTTAGAAAACTGTTTGTGTATTGCCCAATTTTTTAATAAGATTATAGTAGTATATTATTGCTGAATAATTTGTAATAGCCCAACAGGTAGATGTTTTTTTTACTAACAAAAACCATACCTATTGAATATCGGCAGTTGTAGAAATATCCTCTAATTTTGCAATTGAATAAATGAAAAGAATTTCACAGAAACTTGACAAAAACAATCTGACCAATCCAAATCTGAATCCAGTCTCCCTTAAGAGAGCAGCAGCGCATTTCTAGCACCTTTGGTGTTGCAAATGTCGATAGGGGATGGTAACCGCTTTCCATCAAGTGGGTCGTCTGCCTGTCTGTTGAACTCCTGCAATAAAAATAAAAATTAAAAGACAATAGGTCTTTTTTAAATACTTGAGATTAAAAGCTGAAAATATGGGTGAATATTTTTTATTTGTTTTAAAAACGATCCCCATAGTAAAAGTAAAAAACGCCGCGGGGTCAGTTTTTACTTAGAAACCTGACTGTATGTTTTTGACCTTTAATTGATAAAAAAATATTTTTCAAGAATGTTGCCAAGTTATTAAAAAGGTTAGTTAACTATTGAATGGTATGTTTTTCAACTTTTGAATGTGTATTTTTTTATTCCCGTAAGCTGTAAAACAGGCATACAGCCCAAAGATGCAAAGTGGTCACCGCCTTTTGTGGACGTTTGCAATACCAGGGATCCTGCGAACGCGAAGTCGGCCCCAAAGAAATGTTATTACGCTCTTCTTAAATGACCCCATGTCGTAGCGCAGAGGGCAAACCGCGGACGGAAATTCCTTCTAAAGCTTTATTGTACGCGGAATAAACACTCTAGAGAACTGTTGCGTAGTTGAGCGTGGTAGCTCAAGGAAATGAGAGTGAATATCCCGTCGTTCCTGCGGTGTTTACAACTTTTGAATTATGTGTGTACCAACGCTTGGAAACCAGTTCAGCTTAAACCAGTGCAACTATAGTTGCAGTATCAAAAAGTTCGTCACCTTAAAGTCGACGTTTGCTTGCTCGATTACAAGAAACGTTTATAAAATTTAGATACTTGAAAGAAGTAAATTGCGATGTTGACAATGATAGACACTGAGATTAACAATAGACTTCACCATCAGAGAAAAGAGGATATAATCACTACGCTTATCATAAATATTAAAACCAATAAAAAGGTTTTACATCTCTAAATAATCTTTTTAGACGAGATAGAAACTCAAACAACTTTGATCTAGCTAATTTTACACGTTATTGTGAAACGTTACAAGAATCAATTTTAAAACCGACGAACCTTTTCATACTGTGACTGTACATAGGAACTTTTCAGTTTATTTCTCACTTGTAGCCCAAACGGTTTGTGTGAACAAAATTTCCATAAATAGGTTTTGTTGAATAAACTGGTTTCGAGCTATTTCGAACGGTTCTTGCCGCACAAGTTTGCCATCGCCAAAGCGCACTTATGCGGTACAGCAAGTTTTCAATCGCACATAAAAACATTTTGAGAGAGATCGAATAATATTTCGCCATCTCACAGAATTAATTGTTTAATTCAAGTTTACATAACACTCTTTAAGGTTTAATCTGCGAACGAAACAGGACTATAACCGGTTATAACCAATTCAAACCGATTCCAAGCCTTTGTATGGACAACTGACTGTTGAACGATATATGTTTGTTTGCTCTGTTAGTGAGCAACGGTTTCGGGTCGTGGTGCGGGCGGGACGAGGCAACCTCGCTCTCCGACCAAGTGGTGTGCTGCGCGCGCGCGCTGGCCTCGCCCGCGGCCAGCGACGCGCACGCGCACCGTCACCTGCCCCTGCTGTTCAATCTGTTCCACACGTACGCCTCTCTAGGCCTCAACGAAAGGCATCAGCTATTAAGGGTAACATTGATTGTACTTTTAAGGCCAATTTCTCATTTATCAAGTCAAAGTTACCAATCTACTAAACCATAAACGTGAAATCACGCGGCTCACTTCTGTCTTTCGATTTGAATGAAGCAACCAAAGTGATTCATGTAAATATAAATTTGAATCATTCTGTGTCAACGAATGACGTCCTTTCCTTTAATTTATACCTCTTGCAACAAAATTGATTCAATTTGGTTTAAGTATGTAATTTAACATTGAATACAAAAATGAAACAAATGAACTAATTAATAATTAAACCACTGGCATTATTAAATGTTTAAAACTTTATGTTAATTTTTTCTTTGAATAGATTTTATCTTGTGATTGAAAAAACAATCCTTAATATTTCCTTAATAGACAATATATATTATAAATTAATACAAAGTTGTACAGTAATAAGTTTATCATTCGAGTGTATCTGTTGATATTTCATGTTCATCTATCAGCTTGACATATTATAACACTCAAGTAAAGTTTATTTAATATTTGAGTTTTATTAAAGCACACTAGCCACATACTAGAAACGTTGTAATCGTGATTTGCGTTATCATGTAAGGTTTGGTAGGGTTTAGACTTCCATTTTAAGTTGGATATTTTATTGTATTTTAGCTAAAAATCTTGGACATCGTACTCACAGTGTGTATGGATGATTCAACATCACTCGGAAAATATCAATATCCTGAATCTGCCAAAATCCATCAGGTAATTATTTTCAAGTTTATAATTCTCAAGTAATGTTTTCTAAAGTTTTGTACACCAAATATCTATTTCATTTATTTTATTTATTACGTGTATGTAGTAGAATTTAAATAATTTATTAACATTATCCAGGTAATGTTGAGTATTTTTTTAATAAATATTAAATTCTAGTTATCCACCCAACTTACATCTTATAAGTAACTTAAGTAACCCTTGGCTTACCATTGAAAAATAATATATATAGGGATCGTAAAAAAGACTTGCCACTTGTCTAGATCATCGTTTCTAAATCAGGGGGTCACGTTTGTTATTAAATGGAGTTGCAGTCTGGTAAAAAAAATGGCCTATACACAAAACAAATGTATAAATAAACTTAATTAAAATATTATCATAATTCTGTAGTCAAGGAGACGCAAGATTGACTTTTTATTTTTTCGTTTGTCGGGACATAAAAATCTTTGAGAAAATAGTCTAGATAAATAAACCGGTAGGTCGAAGACATGACAAAGTTCCACCTTATTTTGGCAGTTGCCAAATTTGACATGTTATGACTATGTGAAAGTGGCTATTTTAACTCCTGTAAAAATGAAAATGTTCGAAATGCAGGTGGTTTGCGTATTGGTGCGGTGTTGCGACGTGAGTGCGCGATGTGCGTCGGCGAATGCGCCGGAGGGAGCCCCACCTCTGCCCAACCCGTACGCAGACCCCCCCGACACCCTGCCCCCCTTACCCGCCAAAGGTACCGCCGGTGCGGCAATCGACGCTCAAGCAGCCGCCGCGAGCACTTCGGCCACTGCGAGTGCGAGTATCGTACGCCCAACACTGTCGCCGATTGCGGTCGATATTCTTTATAACAGGACTAGGTATGTCACGTTTATTTAACACTAGCCGTATTGCCTACACGAAACGAGGACGGATCTGCTTTCATACATTCTTGGGCCCAGATTCTAAAAAGATAGGCGTGATATCCAGATTTGTCTTTATTATGTAGATAATATCCACATTTGTCGTTTTTATGTAGAAATTTTCTCACAATACGGTACATGACAGTATGAAAAATATTGGCTGATTTTAATTTATATCTAAGATTACGATCTAAACATGACAAAAATAAATCGTTTTAATTAAATTAACTTGTATTCGTTTATATTTTTGAGAAATAAAATTGTTATATTGCAGCCATTAGCCACGTGACAATGAACGCCGATTAGAGCGCGTGACGTCATAGCGTGCAAAACACGAGATGTTATCAATGACTTCTCAGATAACACTTCAACGAAACAGATGTTTGTTTTGCACCCTGTGACGTCATGCGAGACGCCATGACAGCTTGACGCGTTTTTGTGACAAAATGTCAAAATGTTTATAAAATTACTAAATTAAATATGTTCATGTTGTTTTTTTACTGAAATATTAATATTTTGGCTAAAATAGTCCATAAGGGTCAAAATAAACCTGTTTCTCAAAATTTGTCAAGTACCGTATTGTAATGGATTTAGTTATTTTGAATGAATTATCGTGTGGTGTTAGTGTTTTCATATTATTAATTGTTTAAATTCATTCACATCAATCGATTATGGGATTTGTTAAATTATTTTATTAGTGGCATTATTTTTAAGTTTTCTCGTTTTTCAGATATAATTAAGGGTTGATGTTTTCCATTTAGTAATAGAAAAATATAATGTTCTTTTTAAACCATATTTCAACTTATTACATTTTTTTGGCCCAAAAGTCCCGTCTTCAAGGTACAAGTTTGTTTTAATCTTTTAAGCAACATCACTTAATAACTAACATTTCGTGTATTATTGATAATTTCCCGGTTCATTATGACAGAGTAGTACATTTCTAAACAGTCTTCTTAGACAAGATAGAACAAAAAACTATGATCTAAGTACTTTTAAACTTTATTGTCCAATAGTTAAACATATTCTGTGGAACAGTATATTCTGTGAGTTAGTTTGAAAAGGTAACATGTGGTCGTAGAACATTAAATGAGTCAATTTGAAAATTGTACCTCTATTTTCTGTAACTATTTTTTTAAACCTTTTAGCCTATGGTTAACCATAAAATATTTATTTCCTATATTTGTTAATTCAGCACGTACATGAAGAAACTAACAGAGGAATGTTGTGGCTGCGAGGATGGAATTCGATTGCTCCAGTTCCTTTGCTGGGAGCACGGGGGCTGGTCGCGCGTGGCGCTGGCGGAGCTGCTCTGGCAAATGGCGTACGCGTACTGCCACGAGCTGCGGCGACACGCTGATGCGCTAACGGCCATTTTGATCATGGAGGACAGTTGGCAGCATCATCGAATTCACAATGTTATCAAGGTGATTCAAGTAGCAGATTATCTTACTCCTTCTACGTCGTTCCCTTACTGCTGAGCATTGTGACTTTGATGGCAGTGAACAATTGCTCTCGACCACCGAGACTTGGTTCTGAGGCCTTACACCGAAACATCTTTCTTCGTTCGTTTATGTCTGATCAGTCCGAAAGAGTATGAAATTTTATATACAAAAGAAGAACAAAGATTTCTTTAAAACTACAATAAAAAATCTATTAATCACACAAATAAATGGAACTTACAGTGAAAAATACAATTATATATATAAAAAAAGAAGTACAAGAAGTTGTGTGAAGTGACGTTGGTAGTAGAGATAACCAATTATAGATTTTTGTGAATTATTTTGGTGTGGTAGAGCTATGATGGAGTCAATATCTTGTTTACAGCTTGTAGTGCCGACTCGATTGATGTGTTACCGTTTTTTCATACAATGTTAGTGTGAAACTGTTAGCTTTGAGCTGATCATGTTTCGTATGATAAGTGAGAATCTTCACTCCTTTTTATCCCATCTTAAAACAGGCGACGATAACCACTTTCCATGAGCCGGGCCGTGCGCATCTTTGCCACTTTCATTATTTAAAAAATATGTATTGATTCAGTAACATAACATATATTATACAGCGCAGCACTGTGAAACTAATTCTTGAAGAATTTGAGGGCTTAGACACCAGTCACCACTTGGCTCCATGGCTTTGTACGTTTTATTGTACTTGATTGTGAACATGTGTGTAATGTCAATTGCGATGTGGTTCGAGGGCGTGTCCGAGGAGCGGCCCGGCCTGCTGGAGACGGCGTCGCGCGCGCGCAGCCACTACCAGAAGCGCGCGTACGCGTGCGTGAAGCTGGCGGTGGGCGTGATGGCGCGCGCGCCGCTCGCCGTGCGCGCGGTGCACTCGCAGCCGGACGCGCGACGCCGCTGGCGGCAGCTGCTCGCCTGGCTGCAGGACGAGCTCGATCGTGTAATTATCACACAATTATTACTATGCTACTGCTTCATCTATACTATTATAATATGATCTGTACAAAACGTGAAAAAAACAGGGGATTCAGGCCAGCAAATTCCCAAAATGCAATTTTTATAATTATTATATATTATATTATCCTTGAAAGTGTAACAGAAAGACAGTTGCTTTCGCATTTATTATATTAATAGAGATTTATTTTAATTACCAGTTACTAGTTAAACAATAATTAATACGCTCTTTGACTAAACGACTGACGTTAAAGATACGACATCGTAATTTGCTATGCGTACAAAATTTCAACGCCTTCGGCGTTTTATAAGGTACGTCTGGCTGCCGGAAAGAATAATGAACTATGTAAAACATTTCTATACGCACTCTGCGGTATGTAATGTAAAAGATGTAAAGAAGTATGACGATAATGTACACACAGCCAGTGCAATCCAAAGTAATCAATTGCCCTTGTTCCAGAAGTATGGACCTGGAGGATACGGATCATATGGTACTTGGTCCCCACCAGGCACGTCAAACGAAACCTCCAGTGGATACTTCTTAGAGCGTAGCAACTCTGCAAGGGAGACTTTAGAAAAGTAAGTATGGTTTGTTATATATTAATACGTGAAGCAAAAAGTTTGTACCCCTTTTTACTAAAGTTGCGCGGACGGAGGAGTATGAAATTTCGCACACTTATATTTTATATAAGGAGTGCAGAATGTTATTTTTTTTACTATGCATAAGAAATACATTTAACTCAATAAAAAGAACATTACACACACTACCATGTATTTGACACACCACACATATATACTAGTTTGTTTATTGTTAAAGTTAAATAAACAGTGTGGCCTTGGCGAAATCTATGATTATAGAAGATATCTGTGTCTTTGACATTAATTATTATGGTCGAATTTCGACCACGGGCGACCACTAGTACAGTGAAATAGATCATTCATAATAATCATATTATTTCATATTATCAATATTGCATACTACTTATATTATTTATACTAAGTTAATATGAATGTATTGTCTTGGTGGTTTTGTTTATACCTAGTTTGACTTGTAATAAACTAATTCATAATTTCATCTGTAGTATTGATGCTCAGGACGAGCATAACTAAGAGTGAGATAGTGTTACGACCTGAATGCCAACAAAAGACAAATTCACACCTGCGTACCTGTAGACATTTTATTACCTTTTCTTTGTTTGGACTTCTTTTGTTTACTTTGTGTTTAAAATGTATAATTAGAAAAACAGCCCATTGTGTATTGTAATCTTTTATGGTAGTCATTAGCCAGGTGTGATTCTAAGAAATTCAGTCTACGCGGCTGACAGACATATTGTATTTATGCAGTATAAAGCAATGCCCCAATGGAGAGATTAACAGTCGAGCGATAAACACAAGCGAAGCAAGACGTGTGTAGTACATTCGGTAATCTATTTAGTGCGCGTGTTATTATATTTGTACCTGTGTTATACGTGTTTGTATAGTTCTAATTAATTCTATAGTAGTTCTAACAGCATTTTAATTCGAGTCCTGCAACTCGTAACAATATTATAAAATTCTAAAAATGCCGTATCTGAACAATGCAGCTATTAAAAAAACCCACCTGGAATAGAGTATACTATACTATAGACGATGGAACATGATGCGATTTTTATTAGATTTCTTGTATGTTTGTTCAGCATTCGCGTAAAAACTATTGGGCCGATTTTGATGCGGTTTTCGCTAATAATAATAAAAATAATACTACTATCCAGAGCATACCAGTTATGCCCCGAAGAAGAAGACGACGAGGAAGAAGAAGGGCGAGAAGGTGGCGAGGGATCTGGTTCGGGGGAGGCGGGAGAGGAGAGCGGCGAGGAGGAGGAGCCGCCCGAAGAGCCCCCGCGGCGGCTGCAGCTGGCGCCGGCCGCGCCGCCCGTGGCGCCCACGCCCACCGCCGCTCCGTCGCCCGCGCCCGCGCCCCGCGACCCCCTGCCGGGCCTGTGAGAGTGAGGCCGCGCGATGAGTTGGCCGGATTGGGTGCCACCCGGGCGGCGCGTGCACCCCTCCCCTCTCCGCGGCGCGTGCACCCCCGACGCAGCCCCCTCTAGTCCGCTCGCCCGATCTGTGCTTAGTCGTAGTTTTGCTCTGTGATGGTGCGGACACGCGAACTCCGCCCCCGCGGTGGATGTACTCTGTCCGAGGACGACCGCGTATTTAAAGAATATTATTTATGTAACTTAATGTTCCGCTTTAAAAGTACCATAGTATTTATTTTTTGTGATTAAGATTTATTCATATTATTCGATTTAAGCATTATTTTTGATGTCTGCGCTTATCATATATATTTTAAAGTATCGACGCAGTGACCTGTTTAATTTAGGGACCCGTGTTGAATGAGTCAGATTTTTGAAAACTTCTAACGTTAGCTTTTTAATTTGGATGCTAACACTCTTTATTTATCGAATTTATGCGTAAATAGGATTCGGAAATTATAGTCGATAACTGCATGATATTGAAACGGGGTTTATCAGTTTATTGATTCATTCATCTATTGACTATGTTGACAAATTATTTATTTATATCAAATTTATGAAAAACCGTCATTTTTTTCTATTACAAGGCAATGAAAATGAAGGGTTTAAAATTTCTATATCATATAACGAACAGGAGACATTTTTTTAAATACACAAAGTTAAATACTCATTTTGTAATTGTCATAAGTAATACTTAAAATTCTTTGTAAATTACAAATACAAATATTAAAGTGGTCCATAATTCAATTGCATTTATCGTAACAATAGATTTTTAGTAAATTAAAATTTTGGGTCTTTGTATGACTTTTATAATTTTATTTTATAAAGGTTCGAAGGGAACCTAAACATCTCTTATCTTTGGCAAATATTTAAACAAAAGAATTGTACACCACTTAAAACTGGACATTAGGAACCATGCACAACCACAGCAGTGAGACTTCAACAATTCCTTATATAAAGTTCGCATAAGAAATTAAGCTTATGTATATAATATTTAAAATTTAATAAGGCCAGAGTACATAGTTTTGGCCTAATTCTGTCAAATTTTCAAATTTCATTTATTATTTGCTAGATGTATTATTATAAACTATAGTTTTTAATTCGGTAAAAATGTAGATATAGGTATTAACGACTAGTCTAACAGGAAAATGTTGCCACTATGTCAATGTTCTGCTTTGTAATATATCATGTTATTTATTTTTATATTTCAGGGTTGTAAAATATTTTCCTTTTTTGTAGTGGTAAATTGTTCACAATCAGGCTATCAGGCGACCCTTAATCACTTAAAAACTCTCATTCGAAAATTAATTTTATTTGAATGTATACTCATGTCGTATTAATAAAATTGCCATCTAAATTTAAAGATAACTTTAGTGATGAACTCATTATAAACCACCGTGATAATGTATATTTCGTGATGTTATCCTTTTAGTTACACTAATAGGGGTTGTTCGTAACGTTTTGGTCGGTTCGACCATGTGCCTTATTTTAAATTAATTTGCTCAATGCTTGCACCTGATAGTCTGCACTGTACGTCGATGAAACATTTTGCGTGTTATTATTTTCATCAATAGAATTAGTTTCGTCCCATCCCAATGTGCTAACATTATACTCGGCGATATCGCGGTTTTACAATTTACATTAGGGTAAATATACGCTTACGAGAATTTTGTTTTGGCTTTAAAAGTTTAAGATACTGCTTTATCACAAAGTTTTAAATACTTATATACAACCATGAAAGAAAAATACTAGGATTGATAATCTCACAATAAAAAATGTAATTCTAAAATAGCTCCTATATGCAGAATTCCTACTAGACTTGTGCTTATTTGGTGATCTAAGTGAGCGCGCTATTTTAGTACAATTCGATCACTGAACAAGTTCACCTTAATAGTACAATTACTACTATTCGGTTATTAGAACTTTTCGATCTTTGTTAGTAAGCGAATCTTGGTCCCTGATACTTCATCATTCATGAGCTACACTAGTTTCCACAACTATTATTAAATTAAGCAGAAAATATACATACTTATTAAAACTTGATATCCACTGAGATATTATAAAATTATGTTTTATTGCTACATCAAGATGCAAAAATAGATTGTCTTGTATCGCCCTCTAGAAATGAAGGGTTTAGAGGCTTTTTCAGAGTTATATTTTTTCACTAAACGGTTACCATTCCTACTATTCTTCTTCCGTGTTATAACGATAATCACAAGTCGTGATTTTTAGAGTACACGTACATAATGATATAGTATTGTGAATAATTAGGAACCCGGTTTATTAACTGCTGATTGTTGTTAATGTTATTACCAAAGATGGAGTTATAGATAAGGGAGATTTGTGGCCCTACTCTTAAATAGCTTAAATAATTAAAATGTTTTGTATATCTTTTATAAAAATGCAAAGTTAAAATGATATGTTAAGTTGAACGGAAGTTGATATGTGATTGATCTTAGGATAGATTATAAAATGGTGGTATTCGAGTGATCACCGATCTTTAACCAATCGCAAAAACATTGTATGATTTTATACATTACTCGGCGCGATACTGGACGCCGAAACATTTCTGAGACATAAATGTAGCTGTTTTATTTGATCTATTTGGGTATAATAATGTCGACCAGTGATTATACTACGTTTTAGACCATAGGTTACCAAAAACAACAACAGCTCCCTCAGATTTATTACAGCATAATGCCCATAGAAGACCCATACGAACCAAATTACTAATTACTTATAAAATTCTTTATAAATTTTGTTCTAAGGTATATTAACATGATGGGGTTAGTTGAATTGAGATTGGTGCAAGCCATGGAAATCTATGGTTTAAATGAAGCTATAGGCGAACTCCCAATGCTTTATTCCTCACCGGTCATGATTTTCAACATGATTATGTTGATAATAATAGAAATATGTAGTGCATTTAACAGTATTCGTCAATTTAAAAACAGTTGCAACTTGTCTGAACAGTGTAAAAATGTCTAATTAATAGATTTATTTTAAGACGATCAGTTGAGTTTTATATAACATTTCTATGGTAAATAATATAACGAAATGGCATTTGACATTATACAAGAATGCTTAAAACTAGCATTCAAACAGATATTATAATATTAAAATCAAGAAATAAATGCAAAAAAAGATATTTCGGTGTTTTACTTATTAAAAAAAACTTACGTAATATCCCTTAGCTAATCCATGACATACATACCATGACCATATTTCTGAATGGTTTCCCTATAAAATCGTAACAGCAACAAATCATTTCGAATCGAATTGCGTAAAAAGCCCAATATGATTAGTTAAAAGAAAAGAAAGTGCAATATCCGATTTTATATTCTCCTATTATATTAACGTACTCTGTGTTTTCTCTATTGTGCAGCTACCTCTTGTTATTTACGAGAGGCCACAGTTTGGCTCGTCGGTTATATAATAAGAAAAATAATATATCAAACCATCTAGACAATATCTGGCTAAGAGCATGCTAACATGGATTAATAGGCCGATAAAATATTGACTTGTTTTCTGACCTATGAACCTCTTCTTATATTTATATATACGATATACATGTCTTATCTATCATTAACTTGTTAAGCTTCACGAAATCGGATCTTTAAATAAATTCTATTGCGATAAAATGGAAAATTATATATGCATTAGTGAATTAGAAGAAGCAGCAATTAACCATTTACCAAAAAATGCAAGAGATTATTATAAAAGTGGTGCCACAGAAGAGCAAACGTTATTGGAGAACAAGAAAGCTTTTCAAAGGTAATTTCTCACTAATCACAAACGATAAATTCATGTCGGGATAACTTACTAGCGATTTATTCCTCTTCTCTTTTATTTTAAAAAACCGTCCTTTTTTCTATGGCATCTTAAAATAAATAGTCAAGTGACTTGGGTTGTTTGGTATTATTTAATGTACAGTCAAGTTCATTAATATATATGCATTGACAAGGATTCAAAATATTGTATGCAATAGAATGTTAAAAAATATCTTTACAGTCTGTAGTTCATTAATATATCATCACGTAATTGGTTCAATAATATATGCCTGGACACTTTACAATAATATGTGACCAGCCATATGATCAAATATAACTCAATAGCATAGGATTCAAAAATATCTGACTAGACAAATAGTCATAAATATCTTATAGATACGAGAATTTCGCTCTAATTGTCTTTTTCCTAGAATTCATTTTGCAGTACCTTATATGCAAGTAATAATGCATCGTTGCCAATACGTGCAACTGCCCATTGGGCAACGTCGCGTAACTAGCTAGCGTTTTTAGGATTCTGATTAACAATGATCTGTATAATATAAGCTCATTGCTGATTAATATCAAAATCAATGTATTACTTAACTCGGTACTTGTAGAATAGAGTATAGGAATTAAAAAAATAAGATTTTGGAAAACTTATTTATTTTTCTGTAACTACGAAACTAAAAAAGAACTAACTTCTTTTAAAATTATTAACCAAAAATTGAAAGGAACATCAACAAAATAAAAACATTTCAACGAACTTTAATACATTTTTATATATAAAAATAGCTTCTTCTTTCAAGTTGTTCCTTCATTGCCGAGGATTATGACTTTGATAGCAGTGAGAACATTAACTCTGTTCCACGGAGACCGGTACTATACATAGTGCCTGGCCAAGTTTATTGAAATGTTTATGGCACAATCTAGTCAAGCCACCTATTTGGAGATCAACCACAATGTCTCTTGCTTTCAACTTTTCCAGTGACCACAAGTCTCTGCATGTTGCCTGGGTTCCTTCGCGGTATGTGGTCAAAGTACTTCAGTAGTACGTTGTCGGCACACTGCTGATAACATCTGGTGAACTCGGATCTCAAGCTCTTCCAGTATAGAAACATTTGTTCTGTGAGCTGTCCACAGAATTCTGACAATCCGACTCCAGCACTACAATTCAAAGGCGTCGATTTTATGTCTGTTAGATACCTTTATAGTCTAGGTACATAAATATGAAAAGACAAGTGGCTGCACTAAGCGCTTTTTTGTCCGCTTTAAAATATGGCTTAGCCAGCGAGTATTAATTTTAAATCTTGTGTACGCTCCATTTACGTCAATTACATTTTGCAAGCGAGTCCTCATTGATTTAATCCCGATTTCTAAAACTATCCCAGATGGAATGAACGTGAGCCTTAAAATTTTCTTGTGTACGAGTTTCACTATTATCCCAATTTTGGATCATTAACCCCCATAGATTCACTATGGAGTTAAGATCTAGGCTACGTGGTGGGATTTTTCCACCAATTGCATATCCTTTTCATAAGTTGTTTTTCTGGGTCGACCATACGACACATGTCTTTTTACATCACCTTCTTCCAGCCACCTTCTACACCATAAAGAAATAGTATTTCTTGATATTCCCAATTACCCAAATACCTTCCTCACACATACATACATACATCAATTCTATACATTTTTAATAATAAATAAAGAAGATGAAATTTTAATTTATCGTTTAAAAATATTAGGTAAATGTCAAACACTTGATCTTTGAAAAAAAACAAATGTATCTTTTCGACCAGTAACTATAATGTTACCAATCGCAAACTTTGACTAAAGAGTTTGAAAGGTTTCATAAAATCTAATGTTTGACAAGTTTAAACGTAAACCGTATTCAAAATATTTATGAATCCATCACTGCATTATGATCGTAATGCATACATATTGTTGAACGGAGTCTGTCACATATAAATGAATCTAAAAGTTGATCACAAATTATTATTATTTGATTGTAAAGATATTTTTTTACATTCTACTGCATACAATATTTTGAATCCTTGTCAATGCATATATATTAATGAACTTGACTGTACTCTGTGTTTGGTATTTATATGTTCTTCGTGGCCGTGGGAATAAATCGGTTGTCATAAAATTTGACCTATTGATAATTGCAATACACATTAAAATGGGATTATTTACGCGGAATTACATATTTGAAGTTTACTGCGTAGAGAGCCCTAATTTCCAATTGAGTAGTAAATTGACACACATAATCACATCACTCACTAGATATACTATCATTTACATTTATAAACCCACGCTTCGATTTATTGATCATAAGTCCTAATTACTACAGGTTACGGATTCGTCCTAAATGTCTAATTGGTGTTAGTCATGTTGACCTTAGAACTAAAGTTCTTGGATATGAAGTATCCATGCCGATCGGTATATCACCAACCGCAATGCAACGAATGGCTCATCCCGAAGGCGAGGTGGCTAATGTTAAAGGTAATAATATTATATTTAAGAAGTTTGTCTGTAGTCCATTGAAATTTTACACGAGCTTTGCATTTCTTAGAGGACGCAATTTTATTTTGAGACATGTGTGGGGGGTCAATAGAAGCTTAACCTCAAGTTTGTGGGGTCGCCACCCTTGTCCCCCGGCCGCCATCTAGAATAAAGGGGTGAAAACACTTTTCGCGATATCTCGGAAACTATGCGTCTTACAAAAAATTTGTTGAGTCATAATTTGTAGCAAATTGTTTTGCCTGCAAATATGTTTATATAACTTTTTGCCCTAAATTAAAAAAGTTATAAGCTAAAAAGTGAGATTTTTTTTATTAATTCCTAACTCTTTTCTTAACATAGAACTTACCAAATTTAACTTATCGAATGTTAAGCAGGTAGAAAAGGTCCCCCGTTTTCCCCGCCACCTATGAGGTAGAGTCCGTAGGCGCGTTTTTTTTACGTGGTATCCCCAGTAGGCCTACTCCATTGAACATCTTGCTTATAAGGTAATCCTCGAAAATGAATTTAAAGATGAACTTCCAACTATGACTCCAATTTTAACTCCTGTCATTCCTCAAACTTGTCCTCAAACACATGTCCCAAAAATAAAAATGCGTCCTCTAAAAAATGCAATATTCTGTCCTTAAATTGTAAGATTTCAATGGATTACTGTATAACCATGGAAAAGTATTCTTCTTCCATGATGTAACATGTTTGTCAAATGTCATGGTTTATAATTATCATACTTTATTTATGTAGCTGCACAGGAAGCAGGAACAATATTTACTCTTAGCACGATTGCTACGAGTTCAATAGAAGAAATAGCAAAAGCCGCACCTAATGCCGTTAAATGGTTTCAACTGTACATTTATAATGATCGGTGCGTACCTACTTATAAGAACTATTTAGAATTAAATTTCGTTTCTGCGACCGTGTATTTAATGCTCATACGATGTATTTAATTTCAGGGAAGTAACAAAAAATTTGGTGATGAGAGCAGAGAAGGCTGGTTTTAAAGCAATAGCTCTTACCGTTGATACTCCACTTTTTGGTATTCGTCGAGCGGATATGCGTAATAAGTTCACGTTACCGCAGCATTTGAGGTATAATACAAAATTATGTTGCAATAGTTAAACCTTATCAATACATTTTAAATTTTATAGTCCCAAAAAGGAGAGACGACGGTAGCTGGAGAGTCCAACGTTGAAATTGAAAATCTCGTGGCAAAGCCTAACATAATAGGAGAGTTAAATCTACCGCCTACGTGGGCTCGGTCACGCGGAATTGATTGGAGAAGATCGAAGCGCGAAGAGGGCAGATTTAGGACAATACGATGGGCGATGTTCGATCGGTTGCCCCAAGTACCGGTGTGGTGGAGGGATAGAGTGGATGCTAACCTGTGTGATCTTCAAACCCATTACTGACAAGAAATCGCACAGAACAGAAATGGATGAATGGATGGCGTGTTCTCGTTTCGGAGGCCAAGACACATTTTGGCTCGCCGAGCCAATGGAATTAGTTAGTGCGTTGTTACTATATTCTTGATTTTTTTTTTTCAGTTTAGCGAATTTTGATGGTTATTTAGCAAATAAAATTCATACAACCAGTAATGGCAGCGGCTTGAATGAATATGTGCAGAATTTGTTTGATAAATCTTTAACATGGGAAGATGTAAGGTGGTTAAAAAGGTAATTAAATATATTTGCCGATTTGGAATTACTACTGATATTTTTTGTTAATAACTGTTTGTTTTCAGTTTGACCCATTTACCTATTGTGGCCAAGGGAATTCTTCGCGCAGATGATGCGATCAAAGCTGTTGAAGCTGGGTGTTCAGGCATTTTGGTCTCTAACCACGGAGCGAGGCAACTTGATGGCGTTCCGGCAACGGTAATTCACTTTAGTTTTAGAAAGTATTATCATGGGATATATGCGCCTATCTATAATTTCAATCCCTACTGATTGCAAATGGATTGCTATTAATATTGTATGTATTTCCTACTAGAACCAAAGGTACTTCATATTTTGTTTCTGTTTAACAGATTGAAGCTTTGCCAGAAATTGTCGAAGCTGTAAAAAACTACAATGTCGAAGTATATCTAGACGGCGGCGTCACAACCGGTACCGATGTATTCAAAGCGTTAGCTTTAGGAGCAAAAATGGTACATTTTACTAAACAAATAAGTACCTATACCTAAGTATATGTAACAAAAAGCATAATTATTTATAAAGATGCTAATGTTCCACAGGTGTTTGTCGGTAGACCGGCCCTTTGGGGATTGACGCTTGGTGGAGAAGCCGGTGTAAAACGGATGTTGGATTTATTAAGGGTCGAACTGAAATATACATTGGAAATTGCAGGTATGATACATTTAGTTTTGAACATTACATAAAGTCCTCTTGTTTTCATATAGATACAAATGAATAGTCACAATTAGAAAACAAATCGAGCTCAGTCGCATGCAGTGCTATATCAGAAACACACATAATAATACACATTATTTCATTTCAGGTACACCTAAAGTGGTGGATATTACTAAAGATATGGTTCGACATCAATCGGAGTATTGTAAATTATGAAAGAAGCTTATATTTTCAATCTAACGCTCTTTTATTATAAAATCGTCAACTAAACAGATGTTTAAAACATTTTAGTTTTATTTTATTAACAATTTCCTGTAAAGGTTGTATAGGATAACCGGTGTCATGTAGGTGTCTTTAGGCCAAAACGTTCTTGAAATTTTCTGAAAGAAAACGAGACAAGTACAAATCAAACCATGCAACTTACTGGTATAAATAACAGCAAACAATTTGATTATCCTTGGAGATATTAGGTATGATTGGAAGGCTAGCGTGATCTTTGTTCAAGTTGTTTGCCGTTGTCTATAAGATTATTTTTTGGTACCTTGAAATCACAGCCAAACAAATTAATTCCCATTTTCAGTTTTTTCACTGTTTGTTTTAAATATTCATCATTTGCAAGTTTCTTTTTCAATTGCATTGTATCATTGCAGGTTCTACATGTATCGTTTTTATGACTGAAATTATCGAATGTAGTCTCATGTGTGGCATTTGATTCTTTTTGATGTTTTGCAAAGTCGTCTCTTGTGCGCATATAGTTAGTGAAGCTGAAAGAACAATCTGGATATTCGTTGTTTATTATATTTGATTCGCAATTACTTTCTTTAGCTTTGAAAATACTTTTTACTGTATTAAATATAGTAGCACATGAATCATTAATAGCACCGAAAAATCTTGAGCTAACGGATTTTTGTGTTAATTCATGACTCTTTTGAAATGGCTTTTGTTTATTTGCTACTTTCAAACGTTTTCTTATAGTTTTACGAGAGTGGTAACTTAATCTCTTACTATGAAAATGTTGTTTTGAATTTTTTACCACATTACTGCTATTTGGTGTCGATGAATGAATAGGTTGAAAGTTTTCTAAGGTTATACCATTATCTATAGTCTCGTTTGATTGGACACATTTCGTATGCGACACATGCGGTGAATAAACAAAACTATTCCTCTCTTCTAACTTTTTAACATTTTTATTGGTATCTTTTGTGCATTGTGGATTTACAACATTGATATTTTTACTACATGTTTTTCTTGTTTTGCATACATTATAGGAAGAACATTCTCCAGTATATCCTAATCTTCTGGTACTTTGATTATTTCGTTCTATTATACTTTCCAAAGGATTTTCCAACTGAATCTTTTTATCTTCGGCTGTGCAACGTGATAGAAGATTTTGATTTTTTAAAGATTCAATAATTCTTGAAAATTCTCTAAATTCACACTGTGGTATATATTTTTTCGGGTCCAATTGACCAATTTCTCGAAAAATATTAGTAAAAATGGTCGTTGTATCGTCTAGTTCTAATTCATCTACTACGCGAGTATTATTTTCCAAAATATTTGTGTTGAACTTATCAAAGGGAAATGTTTTTACTCTTTGTATAACGTCTTGCTTTTCTTCAAAGTCTAATAGACAAATAATAATTAATTTTATTTCACATATGAAAAGGTAAGTCTAAAAAGTAACTAACGTTAAATAATTAAGAATCTTAAAACTATTTCAATATCTACTTAACAGGACAACTACTATCATGGCTTGAATTATTCTAAAGAGAAAATATTACCTTCAAGATACGGCGAAGCGTGATGCAATATAATAACGGTCCATTGGCCTACCTGTAAAATATAGTAAAAGCATGAACGAACTATTAGCTTCACTCATAAATTAAATGAATTCTGTGTCTGATACCTGTGAATCAGGCCCGTATAAATCTAATATGTCTCTTAAACATTTTACTATGTTAGACTTTTCAACAATAAGTTTCGCTGATATAGGGTTTCTTATCACTGTATTAAGGAGTTGCATACAGGCTGTATTCAATAGGGAAACACTGTAAATAGAAGAAAGTCGATAAATTATATTATATTTATTATAATTGAAGACATGAGTGGATGAAGGTGATAAGTCGCATAATTCCAATTCTGAGTAAATCAAGATGAAAGTGTTACTTTTATTTGAAACTGAACTGAACTTAACACCTTTAGCAACGTTTTATTTCTTAAATATGCCTTATATCTATGGTCTAAGGTCTGTAGTCATTTGGAATCGACTTATAACATTCATCTACGCAAAAAAAAGCAAAAAACCGAATATGCGACATATCACCTTCATCCACTCACGTCTTCAATTATACGATATTTGAAAAGCTAAAGACGAGTAAGGGAAGATTGAGGACATTGAAGAAGTGGTATTTTTAACTGAGTAGGGAGGTAGGTTTCTAAACATTTCATGAAATTGTAGACTTACAAAAATATTACTTAATTAATGTAGGTTATACATTAGTGTTTAGGGGAATAAACATAAGTACTACATTTTTACTGCTTTCCAATCCGATAGAATTTGCATTATTTTTTAAGAAACAAGTCGGAGTAGCGTAATGGTCAGCGCACGCGCCCCTAAATCGAAGGGCGCGGGTTCGATCCTGACCGGAACGGATGCACCTCTTAGTCAGTTTTCTGTTCTAATGTGGATATTGTTACAATAACCACGCGCTAAAAACGGTGAAGGAAAACAACGTGATGCAACCTGCACATCGAGATAACCGATGTGTCAAACCTGCCAAGCCGCCTTGGACAAGCGTGGAGGGTATACTGTCCGTTCCCCCTATAATGGGAGGCCCGAGCCCAGCAGTGGGACATTATGGGCTGACATTATATTTATTTAAGAAACCGACTCTGTCTAAATGCGTTATCATTCAAAACGTACTTACTTGGTAAATAAAGACAGGCCATTACAGTCCAAAAACCTTTTTATATTTCGTTCGTGATTTTTTAGCAAGCACTCTAAAACTGATAAAGATTCAGAATCTCCGTAGAAGCATTTTGATACGCACTTAAAATAAGAACAATACACATATATTATTGAAGTGAATTTTATCATAAATTTTTAAACGACTCTCATCTTGAGCTAGAAAGCAAGATCCTATATTGAAATTAAAACCCCCTTTTCGGGTCTCTAATTCAAGGCCTTGCTATTGTTACGTACGAGCGGGGGTACGCACTTATGGATTGGAAGAAAACACCAGTTGTAAATTTAAAAGCTTTTATTGACTTACACAGCCGCACGTAGTACTTCTCTGCAGGGTTGCTCCTATACGCACGACCAACGATGCACAGTCCCGACGATAAGTTGTCACACCCTCAATACCGTCGCCGATATTGCGCGGACCACCTCCAATATTATCGCGCGTAGCTCGCTTCTGGTTTCCCTCCTTCGCGTATGTGTCTACCAAACTTCTCACTAAATTCACCACTTAGTTCGTCTCTGTCCTCTATTAACGTTCTCTAATATCGCACTTGTCGTTTCACCGTCTTGGACTGAACTCAACTTTAAACTGCAACTTTCAACTCTAAAACTGCCCGGTAGGCGCGCCTTACGCTGTTTATATACCCGGAAGAATTTTCTAGAACCCGTCTATCTATCTCTCGTCTTTTCTTTCCCGAACCTTCTGTTCGGGAACTTTCGTTTATACATCTATCCCTTTCTAACATCTATCTATCTCTTTCTCTCTTTTGTCGTCTATCTCTTTCTAACATCTATCTATCTCTTTCTTTCATTTATCGTCTATCTTTTTCTAAATATATCCGTCCTTGTCTTTTTGTTCTAGATTTTTCTAGATTATTCCAAAAGTTCGAAAACTAACTAGATGGTTCCACCATCGTTCGCCACACTATTATAATTCAATCCCATATTAAACCCTATGTAGCTATTACTCGTTCTAAATAGGCGCCAAGCAAGTGGGTCTCGTCTTGGTAAGAAATATATTAGAGAATAACTATCAATGTTGGAAAAATCACTATAAAAATATGTTGTTTCTAACTCAGTATATTTTATTATAAGTTTAAATAAGCTCAAAAGAAATATTTCCATATATCTTTAAGAATATTCTTATAATCTGTTCAGAAGCTGTGTTCAGAAATAGTAGTTATTTATGTATAACATGTGTTAAAATAAAATATATATTTACCGTAGGAATTAGATAAGTACAGTAACTTTGGTTTTCTTCCGAATCCCTGCACGATTCGGCTAAACACTGGCAAAGCGCGATCCAAGCTCCATGAAACTAAAATAAGGATGTTTAGAAAAAAATCTTATATAATAGGTATCTAATATATGACATTGAAGATATTTATAAAAACCACTGGGAATCATAATTATACGTAAAAGAGTCGCAGAAGAGCAACCACCCAGCCGATATATGAATTTTAAGATGCATGTCCGGCATCAGGCTCGTAACGTAATATTATTGTAGACTAAAATTAGATATGGCGGGTGTGAACCATACTGGTTAATGGATTATGTCCGGCTCGAAAGACCGTGTAGAAAGTTGCGTGGCTGACTTATGCGTGGGTCCAAATAACGAACACTTGCTACATCACTTGAACATTTCTAAGTACATAACTACCTAAATTAACGTACTCTTGTACTGGTACCTACCTAGGTACATTGCGCAACACAATGTGTCCATGGCCGTTTAAACGAAAAGTACGTACTTATTATTTCAAAATCATGTACCTTTAATGGTTTCTAAATCTTACTGATCATTCATTTGCCTTACTATTGGCATTGAAAAAGATATTATACTTCTTTCATACTAAAATTAAAATTTGACGTAAGCTCCATTACAAGCACCGTAGTGTTAAATTCTGTTTGCATACAAGTAATGTCAAAATTCAACCGATGATAGGGAAAGTAAATGAATAGTAAGGTAAATGAATAGTAAGATATGGAAACCGGCCACTATACATTCAAACGAATAACTGCCGAATATATGACACATCTCTGATTTTAACATACCTACGATATACATAATATATATAGCTTACCATTTAGAAATTAAAACGGAAACTGACTAAGGTTAGTGATGTAATGCTTATGCTTTCTTGAAATAATTTAATAATTAATGACTTTAATTAATTTATGAATAATTTCCATTTTATTAAATTAAGGTGGCCTTCAAGAGTCCATAAATGTCAGGACAACTAGTAAAAGTGCGTATAGGCACACATTCAAATGTACTCACCGACATCCCATTAGCAAATATATTAGCTACACATAATAGACATCCACTCGTCCGTATCATACTTTGGGCATGTAATATTAAAGTTTTCCTATTAAACGAGTCTGTATTTTCCCAATAAAATAATGTTGTCAAGAAGTTAAGCAGCACTAAGGTATTTCTCTGCCGATTCAAGGTTAGAATGTGCTGCACTTTAGCATATATTCGATTATTTAAAATAATAGGCTCTCTATAAATTTCCTGTAATAAACATGTAAACATTGTAGTTACCACAAGAAAGTGACTAACTAATTATTTACACAGTACAATACACCTTCATACATAGGTATAAAGCATGTATCTGTAATTTAACGTAGTGATTACTTGCGTTATGTCTATAATAATCTAACTAAAAGAAGCTATTGATTGGGCATGTACCTACTAAATAAATTTTAATTAATTTGGAAACAGTATATAGTAAAAAAGAAATGTATTTATTATTCCAAATTTTTTTCAAACTTACATCCTTCATCATACAAGTAGTTAATACACAGAATAGTTTTATTTGTAGGTTTATATCTTGAGTTGTGGTTAATATTTCGAGCAATCTTTTGATATTTACTTTTTTATTACAATCAAAAGATGATGCGATCTCCTGAAATATAAAAAAAGCAAACTAATGCAGATATCAATAACATGTGGACAAAATATTTGTATTGTATCATGCAAGAATTTACTTACTGTTAGATTCATAAGACGTTGATGATTATTACTATTACACTTTAAGTTATCGCCGTATTTATTTAAACATTTACACCGAGCCATAATTTTAATGGGAAATTTATCATTTGAGAAAGTCGTGGAATATCAGTACCGAACCGAATCACCGTAGTTTATCACCCAAAGTACATTAATTTAAGTTTACCGCCAAGGTAGGTAACCATAAATTTATTAAGCGTTTAACAGTATTCGCTGCCAGGCAAAGGTGCTTAGGCTATATAGCCTCGTCCAAGGTAAAGCTTGTAGTAATCACACAGCTCAACCAAATTGTAAGCCGGGTTGCTCATATAATTGTTCATTATAAAGTCAATAATAGTTTCCTTAGACTATTATGCATTATATTTTTTGAAACAAAAACTGCTTAGCACGACCTCATCCTTCACGTTGATCCGATTCTAAACCAAGTATCACGCGAGCAGTGATTTTTAAAGTTTACTACTAATAAATGTCTGGTGGAATTTCAATCAAAAATCTTTTCGTTATAATTCTATGATAGCCAAAGAACAGCCAACATGATAGGTGTTTAACGGTATAAAGCGCTCAAGAAAGTTATCAAACAGTTCATTACATCGCAATAGGGCGCCCCTATGGCAGCAATATTCCCGTTTCCCGCTTGTCATAGCTTTGTAAGTGTGACCAATAAAAACAATTACACGTACAAATTTCTTTTGTGGTATACAGTCCCAACTATAGACAATACTATATAAATCCCAAAACCGTAGACAGAGAATCCTCTGTCTAGGTTTAACTCACTGCATTGTCCTGGCTTAAAGGCCTAGTTGCCAAGCCATAAATGCATTATAAAAAAAACTACATTGTCAAATTATCTCTCTTTCTGAAAAAAAGGCGGGAACTGCTAATTTGTGAAGGCGCTTTTTTTTCAAAACTTAATTATTAATTAATTTTTCGTATCTTTTTACCTTAACTTACAAATAAAAAGTTCGTTATTACTTTAGGGCATAATGCCCAAAAAGAAAAAACGTCCCTTAACTGGGAATTCCAATGATTGGCCGGACGAGGTTTCAGATAGTAGCAGCGTATCTGAAGAAATTGAAATTTCGGAAAAGGATAAGTTTAAACCCTACTATGTTACTGACTACACGCGACGGTACCCCGAGGATTCACCTCTGATTGATTTTGTTGTTTTCCTGGAGTCTGCAGATCAGGGTAAACCTATCGGAACTAGAGACATGATTTCTTTAGCTAGCCACCTAAAGCGATTCATTAAGGGTATTAAATACCTCCAATCAATGAACAAATACAAGATTGGAATTCATTTTGAAAAATCTAATTTAGCAAATGCATTTCTAAACAACAAGACTTTTCTTATGGATTATAAATTTAAAGCTAGTATCCCAGCAGTCAGCACAGAAGTCTCAGGTGTTATTAGAAATGTTCCCTTGAATTTATCCAATTTAAAAATCTTTACTCTGTTGTCCAGCCACAGGAAGATCATATGTGTACGCCGAATTATGAGAAAAATTACTACGGACTCAGGATTTTCTCTGGAGCCTACAGGTACTGTAGTAATTACCTTTGCATCATCTGTATTACCAGAATTTGTGGATATTCACGGTTGGCGTTTTTCATTGTTTACTTATATACCTCCAGTCAAACAATGCTTTCAATGTTTAAGATATGGTCATATGGCTAAGTTTTGCAAGAACGCCATCAGGTGCTCGATTTGCTCTGGACCACACACTTACAAAGAGTGCTCAATTTCCACTGATAAAGCAGTATGTGTACACTGTAAGGGACCACATGTTAGTGTGTCTGGTAGTTGCCCAATCAAAAAGAAAATGATTGTAGAAAATAAAGAGCAGGCTGAGAAAAGAAAGTTTAATGACCTCTTCAATGAGAAATCTTTTCCCTCATTACCCACTAAATCCAAATCTGAACAGTTTCTTTCGTTAATTAATTCTGTAGATGTAATGGACCTCATGACAAAGTCAATAGTCAAAATAATAACGGAAAATAAAACTAGTAACAAATCAATCTCATCTCAGTTTATTAAAGATGTTCTCATGGATATTTTTAAAAATACTAAATAAATATCTTTATGGATTGTTTAAAAATCATACAATGGAATGCACAGAGTTTAATTAGTAATCGCTACTTGTTTACACAGCTTTTATATGAGAATCAAATACATGTTGCTCTTATTTGTGAGACTTGGTTACTATCTCATCATAACTTTTCTATCCGTGGTTACAATATTGTCCGCCTGGATTCTGGTAATAGTCATAATGGTGTTGCTATTTTAATTCATGATTCTTTAATTTTTAAAAAACTTGACACTTTTTACGATGATTCTTTACAAAATATTGCCATACAGTTAAGTTTTTGCAATAAACTTATTACTTTAGTTACTTTTTATAGTCCTAAGCAATGCTCCCCTTCCTTTAGTAAAGTAAAATTAGATAATTTATTTAACAGTCTCCCTGAACCAATGATCGTTGCTGGTGACTTTAATGCATTAAATACTGCGTGGGGTTGTGATTATACAGACGCAAGAGGAATTGATGTTTTGCAAAGTGTTGATGATTTTGGCCTTGTTATTCTTAATAATGGAGATAAAACAACTGTAGGTTCTCATAGATGGCGTCAAAATGCTCTTGATTTAACTATAGTTTCACCATCTTTATCTCTTTCCTCAGAATGGTATGTTGGTGATGACCCCTCAGGGAGCTACCACTTCCCTGTATTTTCCAATTTTTTCTTTAACAGTGTAAGATTTAATAACTCTAATACCAGTCCAAAATTTTCCTCAAACAGTCCTCTGATTAATTGGTCTGATTATTCTAAACATGCCCACAAACTATTACATGATTGCAATTTTGATAATAGTGATCCCCAAAATACTTATAACACTCTTACACAACTATTTAAAGTGGCTATTCAGCAGTCTATGCCCTTACAACAACATTCCTGCAATTCTTCCAAGTCTAACAAAAAACATAGGAAACTTACTCTTCCCTGGTGGAATCACAAATGCTCTGAAGCAGTATTAAACTCAAAGTCTGCTTATGTTAAATTCAAAAATGACCCTACTGAATCTAATTATATAAATTTCAAAAGGTTACAGGCTTTTAAGAAATTAGTACTAAAAACAGAGAGAACTCTAAGCTGGAGAACTTTTTGTGAATCCATAAACAGACAGACTCCACTGACTTTCATTTGGAATAAAATTAGGAAATTTAATAAAACTTACATTCCCCGTGTGAACTCTTCTTGTACTGATCTCAACTGGGCTTATGAAATTTTAAATAAGTATACTGCAGATACAGTTGAATTACCTCTGACAACATCTTCCACAGCTTATGTTGCAGACCTAGACTATCTCATTAAACCTTTTTCTATAAATGAATTCAATGCTGCTTGTGACTCAAGGAAAGATACTACTTGTGGATTTGATGGTCTTTCTTATAAAGTTTTGAAAAAGCTCAAACTTTGCTGCAGGAATGTTGTTTTAAGCATCTTAAATTTATTATGGGACAAATCCCTTATTCCAAGTGACTGGAAGATTGACATTATTATTCCTGTTCTAAAACCTGGGAAAGAATCTGGGTTTCCAGATTCTTACAGGCCTATTACACTCACTTCATGTTTGGGTAAGATTTTTGAACAGCTTTTAAAATCACGTCTAGAATTTTATATAGAGAGTAATAACTTATTGCCTTCCAATCAATTCGGATTTAGACGTGGGAAATCAGCACAAGAAAGTATTACGCATCTGCATCTAGATATTTACAATGCTTTTAGAAATAAGGAAGTTTTAATTGGCATATTTTTTGATATTGTCGGAGCTTTTAACAATGTTAACCATCATATTCTTGCATCAGAGTTAGGTTCTATTGGTATACCTATAAAATTAATAAATTGGATTTTTAATTTCTTACATCAAAGACAAGTTTTTGTTAAAATAAATCAGAGTGGTGAGTTAATTGGGCCTAGATTGTCTCACAAGGGTGTCTGTCAGGGTGGGATTCTTAGTCCTTTGATTTTTATTTTGTATATTTATAAGCTTAATTCAATATTGAGTCCATCTGTCTCCAATCTACAGTATGCTGATGACTTAGTTATTTACATTTCGGGGGAAAATGTTAACTCTCTAGTTGTTACTCTTAATAACTGTTTAGTTAAGCTTCATTCTTATTTTTCTTACTTAAATCTTGATATTAGCATAGATAAGAGCAAGGTTGTAATTTTTAATAAACATAGACCGTTTAATGTAAAATTATATTATAACCAAAATCGCTTGCCTATAGATAGTAATGTTAAATTTCTTGGTGTTATTTTTTCTAATAATCTTTCTTGGACAAATTATGTGGATTCCATTGTTTGCAAAGCATCCAAAGCTTTTAATATTTTAAAAGCTATAGCTAGGACATACTGGGGTGCTGATCCAAAAATATTACTCATGCTGTATAAATCTCTTGTTCGTAGTCATTTTGAATATGCATTTTTGTGTTTTGGATCCAACAAAAGACTATGTAATAAACTTGAAGTCTTACAGAATAATAATTTGAGACTTATCACTGGTGCCATGAGAACATCTCCTATTATTTCATTGCAAGCAGAATGCAATATTCTTCCTTTATCTCTAAGATTTAAATATCTTAAGTATCGTTTTATAATCAAGATATTTTCTTTAATGGGCCATCCTTTGTTTAAAAAAATTCTTCATTTTTATAATAGCTTCTCTCCTTTGAATGATTCTAGTCCCTTTATACTTCAAGATTTCTCTGAAATAATACAGTTTGGTCAGAATTATAATATACATAGAGCAAATACTAACTGGCCTTGCTATAGAGGCTCATTTGAAAGTAAACTTTCCAAAATAAATGTCGTAATTCAGAATCATCTAAAATGTAAAGAAGAAGTTCTTGAACAGATTAATCAATATAGCAATTATACTTCCATATATACGGATGGTTCGAAGAAAGGAAACAATGTATCTTGTGCTTTTTACATACCTCATATAAAAATTGGACATGGAATTAAGCTACCAGCGGCCATTTCAATTTTTACAGCCGAATGTTTAGCAGTTCTATTTGCACTCCAGTATGTACAACAACATAAAGAAATTTCTTCACATTGGTTGATTATCTCGGACTCCATGAGCGTTTTATCGGCGATTAATAACTGTAAATTGAGCACTAGTGTTAATTATATTATTTATGAAATCAAAAGAACATGGTTGAACCTTTTAGAAAATAACATTAAAACTATATTTATGTGGACTCCTTCTCACATTGGTGTACAAGGAAATGAGCACGCGGATTTCTTAGCCAGGGCCATTGTAAACAGTAATACAGATGTCATTGCTAATGCTAACAGTGACAACAAGAACGTTTCTGATGGTATTGCCATCCCTTATACAGATTTTTATAACATTTTGAAGACCAAAATTAATGAAAATTGGGAAAGCGTTAAAATGGATCAAATCAATAATGGAAAAGGATTGTGGCATTCCTACATTATTAATTCTACTAAGCCAATTACTCCGTGGTTTTCGAAGTCTAATGTATACTTGGGACGAAAGTTTTATACAACTGTCTGCAGGCTAAGAATTGGACACTGTAAAGTCAATGCATTTTTGGCTAGAATGAAAATTGTTTCATCACCCACATGTAATTATTGCAATGCAGAAGATCAGACAATTGATCATATCTTCTTTAATTGTATTCATTTCTCAATGGCTAGACTTGTGATGACCGATTCACTCCTCAAGATTTATAACGACCCTGGAGAGATCCCGCGCTCCTCCCAGGACTTATTAAGAAACCAGGATACTTATAAAATTATTTATAAATTTTTGACTATGACTGGATTGGACTTGTAAAAATGGAAATGGACACAGAGTACAATACATTATAGATATATTGGATAAAATTACATTTGACTTGGCTTAGGCCTTTTATAATAACCATGACTTCTTTATAATGAATACAACTGACAAGGCTGTATGGACTACGTCCTTTGCCTGCCTTTGTGGCAAATTTGAAAAACAACATATCTCTCTTTCTCTTACAAGATAATAACCTGCAAATGGTAAAAAGTAAACAATTTCTATTTATATTAAGAACGATTAGAATTAAAGTGTGTCATGAATCTGATCTAGCTTACAATAAAGTATAAAGTAAAATTCATTGCGATGGACGTTAACGAATTACTATCATTTAAGGTGAGTGTAGAAATATTAATAACACAAAAACATTAAAAACATTTCCCTGATCTATTATCATAAAACGTTCTTAAATTATTCTATAACGTTTAGCCAACTCCGACGCCGAAAAGGCCAAATGAAGAAGATAGTGGAGATTCAGATGATGACCAAAATCGGGCAGCTAAAGTGCGCCGATTAGTGCAACCCAGAACCGAGCATATTATTCAACAATACAGCAGAATTTTACCTAAGGAGCCTACTATCACAGACAAAGAGAGAGAAGATATTCTTAGATTTGTTGAAACTGAAGCTACAGAGGTTGTATTCAGCTATTTTGTTATATTTATAGATTCAGTTCATACATTTTATGGTTGAACAATAATGTCATTCCCTGTTGGCTCACTCCTTGTGTAATGTTTCTTGCTTTTGTAAATAATGAAAGGGGCCTTTTACTATCACAACAGCAAAACAGCCAATAGTCAGTCCCAAGTGATTGCTTTGTTAGATTTGTTTAGTCCCCTTATATTTTTTCAATTTCCTATGAATTTTGATATAATTATTAATTGCTCGTACATGTTTACAGGGTGAAATACTTGATGACACAGCAGTGAAAAAGCTAGTTTTGAACTTTGAGAAAAAGGCACTGAAAAACAGGGAAATGAGAATTAAGTTTCCAGACCAGCCAGAGAAGTTCATGGACAGTGAAATTGATTTACATGAAGCACTGCAAGTAAGAAACAAAGTTTTTTTTAATTAAAGTGCTTAATAATTGTGAAACTATTGGTAACATTGTTTAACTAGATTATTTTAAGATTTCTACTCCTGTTTTCTACGTATTACTTTTCATATTGAGATAATCTAAAAGTACATCGGTTACACATTGATGTTAAAATATTTATAGGAAATAGTAATCAGTTTACAATTGGTCAAGCTTGTTAACTAAATTTGAATGAAGGCCCTTTTTAATTTGACAAATTTTTTTGTGTTGTATTATAGGAACTAAGTGCAGTAGCAACTGTGCCTGACCAATATCCATTGTTGGTCGAGTTGAAGTGTATAAATTCCCTATTGGAACTGCTCTCGCATGACAATACTGATATATCTACAAAAGTTGTAAATCTTTTACAAGTAAGTATTTTGTTGTCAGCTGGTCATTGTCTAGTGCTATAGGTCTGCCCAAATATGTGCCAAATATCCAGTTCACTTTCTTCTTTATCTAGCCCCAAAGAGCAACCTTGCACAAGTTATTAGTGTATGGATATATATATGTGTATATTTGGGCTCAACTTTACAATAATGGACACTGAATTTTACGAAAATCAAGTTTAGGGGTATACATACGCCTTATATATAGACACTAGACCTCTTATTTGGGCTAGGAAACAAGTTTTTAGGGTCCTCCAACAACTTTTGAATGAATAATGGGAAAAACAAAAATATGTTTGATAAACAAGGTTGTGTCACTTTTGTTGAAAAAAACTTTGATTTGTCTTTAGGAATACACTTACACATGATATATAAACACTAAAACCGTTTTTTAGTTTAGTAAACAAGTTTTGAATTAGTTATTATAATTTTAAAGTACATAATAATAAATCACAGTATTGTCACTTTTTTTTCACTTTACGACGATAAATAAATGTTACCAAATCAGTATGTCAATAATATCGATTTTTTAATTCGAATATCATTCGATATTCCAATAATATCCATTTTGAAATACGAAAATTATTGTTCTTGCTTATAATTACGAGTTTGAATGAGTAGTATTTGTAATCGATTTATTTTTATTACAAACATCGATGCATTAGGTGGCACTATGAATATTTTCCCGCCGTTTTATTTTTTAATAATGAGCGACTACGAAGTGGTGCAAGGACAGTGTTTCTCGCGACCAGTGACTTAAACGGTGAGTTGGTTGGGTTGGGTTAGTGTTTAGACCAAAGCGACTGGTCACCATTTATTTATTGGTAACTATTTAAATGGTGGTTACAAATCGGTTGTGACATTTGTTGACCGCTGTCATGGCACACTTGCTTTGCTCGCTAGGCTTGTGGGCTTTAGTCCGCGTTTTTAGACTGTATTAAATGTTTTTTACATTGACCACTAACTTTTCTTCTGCATTTCTCGTATTTAGACACAAGAAATAAGTACACCATTTTGAAAAAAATTAGTAAAGTTATGTTTACAAAAAAAAACATATCTCAAAAACTACATGTCTCCTAGACATGGGGTTGCAGGAGGGAGAAGTACTCTTCCCTCCCTTCCCCCGCCCCGCCTCCACTACTTAAAATTCAGTGTCCATTATTGTAAAGTTGAACCTATATTTGTTATGAAGCCCTCGATATGTATATATACTTTGCTAGTGTTAATCTTCATATTAAAATAATAAAATTAACAACTAGACATCGTATGTTAACAACATATATACAAAGATGGACCTAAGTCACCCAAGCTATTCATTAATGCTTGATATTGAAGCAACTTGCAATAACATTGCTTTCAGGAGCTCACAGATGTTGATATTCTAAACGAAAGTGAGGAGGGTGCAGAAGAATTAATAAATGCATTGACAGAGGCAGAGGCACCTGCCCTCTTACTGCACAACCTTGCACGCCTTGATGAGCAAGTGCCTGATGAAAGAGATGCTGTCCATAACACATTAGGTTAGATGTTATTTTTCACAACAAGTAATTCATGTGTAATGTAAAAAGTAACATATTTTGTTAGGTGCAACAGAAGATTAATTATTAAACAACTTTTCTTTTTTAGGAATAATTGAAAATATCACAGAATTCAGACCTGAGTTATGCATTGAAGTAGCCAAACAAGGTTTTCTGCAATGGATATTGAAAAGGTTAAAGGTTTGTGGGTTTTAACAATAAAATTAGTGCAAATTGTTTGTTTGTATTGATATTGAAAACCTATTATTTATTTGCAGCTGAAAATACCTTTTGATGGAAACAAACTGTATGCAACAGAAATCTTGTCTATACTTCTTCAGAATACACCTGAGAACAGAAAGCTGTTAGGGGAGCTGGATGGAATTGATGTACTCTTACAACAATTGGCTGTAAGTTAATCTTAATTTGAAAAAAAAATAAAAAAATAGATTTGTTTTTATCATAGACCACTACCCTTTACTCACTTATAAATTGGTTCTATGATTATAAATTTTTAATTTTTAATCCCTTTTCAGTCTAGAATTCATATCCTTTTACTTTTTATGAAATCTCTTCATGTTTATAGAGATCAGAATTAACAACTAGGTAAATAGAAGATACCTCATAACATGCAAAATACAAGAAGTTTCTTGAGTTACAGAACCAACATATTTTCAGATGAGAAATGTATCATCAGTTAGCCTGCTATTGTCAGACTTTGCTACTTGTTACTCTATATTCCTTAATTTGTTTATATTATGTGTACAATTTATAATCATGTATCTACAAGTAAGTATTAATATTAAGCTATATCCACTTTTCCTCTCATACCCTAAAATGTTAGTTGCAACTTTCTACTGTATAGAACTGATAAAATCAATATGTTGCTCTTCTCTTGATGCCTCGTCTATCTGAATATGAAAGAAAGAAAGAAAATATTTATTTCTCAAATGTAAATCTCATTTATTTCTCAAAGGCACTTAATAAAAATTAGTAATAATTATATTGTGTGCCCCAATTTGCGGAATGAGGTTGGCACTCAGTATTTTGCTATGCCGAAACATAGTCCGACACAGAACTGATTTTCAGTGCCCATCTCCTAAAACACTAATTTCATGCAACCCACAAATAAGACAAGCAAAAATTAAAATACTTTTTAATTGAGATTTACTATATATAGTATCAAGTGTTGCTTTGCCCAAGAGTAGTGTTCTAGTATGAAGCTAGACCAAAACAGTGTCGATTCTTTCATCTTCATTAATTGTTGACTATAGCCACTTTTCATCTGGTGGTCTATTTATTTTTATGTAAACTTTCCTGCAATAATAACAAAACATTAAACATAAGCACAATAAAATTACCTTCTGTTTCAGTTCTACAAAAGACACGATCCAAGTGGTGCAGAGGAGCAGGAGGCAATGGAAAACATGTTTGACGCTTTGTGTTGTGCGCTAATGGAACCCGCCAACCGCGACCGCTTCTTGAGAGGCGAAGGTCTGCAACTGATGAACTTGATGTTGCGGTATGTATAAGAAAATCACTAATTAAATCTGTCCGTTATTTATAAAATAATTTTTTCTAACTTCCCTGAAATACATATCACTGGCATTGCAGTGAATTTCATATGAGTAAAGATGCGCGATATTTCCTAGAAATTTCCTGCGAAATTCGCCGACATAAATAGTAACTTGTATTCATAATCATCATGCCACCCATCAATTTCAGCTATGGAACTATATGGGCTCTTATTATATTTATCATCATGGCAATTGGGCTCTACTGGGTGGTATTCACAGCCCTCGCACTTCCCGTAAGCAGATATAAAATAAATTTCACATGATATGGATTCGATTGTAATTCAAATTACTTATTGATATTTTTGGACAGATCATAGTCACACACTCATACTTAATTTAGTACTTAAAACAAAAATATGGATTATTATTAATTTTAGAGAAAAGAAAATGTCCCGCAACGGTTCTTTGAAAGTGCTTGATCACGCGCTTGCAGGACAAGAGGGACGCGACAACTGCAATAAGTTCGTAGATATATTGGGATTGCGAACAGTCTTCCCTTTGTTCATGAAAACACCTAAACGAAAACGGCTCTTGACAGTGGATCAGCATGAAGGTAAAGTAACTTAAACTTTCTAATTTATAGAAATAGTTGAATGTCGTTAAACTTATTTTAATGAAGTTATGTTGTGTAACAAATTTCATTTTTACAGAACACGTAGTGTCGATAATAGCGTCAATGCTACGGAACTGCCAAGGCAGCCAGAGGCAGAGGCTTTTGGCAAAATTCACTGAAAATGATTTAGAAAAGGTGGATAGACTTCTTGAGTTACACTTCAAATATATGGACAAAGTGGATCGCACTGAAAAACAAATGGAGGTATTATTATTATTTTTAAGTACTTTTTTTATATAAAAAATATACACAATTTTGTCCATTATGGATAATGATAATAATAATTCATATGCCAATTCATTTCTTGTTTAATATAATGAACACATTACTAAAATTATTCCTTTTCAATAATCAATATTAAGTAATTTATCAGAAAGACTAATTTAAAAAATATTTGTTTACAGGAAGAAAACGAAGATTTCAATGACGACGCTCAATACTTAAGAAGACTGTCAGGCGGACTATTTACCCTGCAACTTATTGATAGGATCATCTTAGAGGTACTTTATTACGTTTATTGCATGGAATATGTCTCAAATTATATAACACTAGAGTTGGACAATCCCTAGGAAATATTTTCTGTATATACTATAGGATATACTTGCGAATTAGTCCTAGTCCACGCTTGAATTGAAATTCCTGCGGGATTCCCGGGGCACAAAGTACCGCAGCATTTAAAGAACGTAATTATAAGAATTATAAAATTAAATAAGAATTAATGAATTATTATATATATTGTTTTAGAATTAGAATGTAAGTAGTTTTAGTGAAAATTATGTCGGAATAAACTAATTTTTATCCACCCGAACAACTTCAAATCGCCCCGAGCAAATTCCCGTGGGATAAAAAATATCTCACAGTTATTACTTATATAAAACTTGCTATCGATCAGTAAAAGCATCAATCGCATTGGATTTTTTTAATCTGGCCATTTTTAATAATTCCTAGAAAAAATTCCGCGGAATTCCCAGGATAAAAAGTAGCGCAGATTTGAATTCTAAGAATTTGCTATCGATCAGCGAAAATCGCATAGAAATCGGCCCAGTAAAGGCTTCAGGATTCAAGTAAAAACTATTTTACGTGAATCCTGAACAAACCGATAAATAGACAAGAAATCTCAAAAAATAGCTTCAATGTACAGATAAGGCATGTTTAGGATTTTATAATATTATAGATAGATAAACCTTCAGTGAAACATTATCTAACTGATGGTGAAACACTGTTTAAATCCTTTGCGTGGCTTAAGAGGAGTTAGCGGATATACAGACAGACACAAAAAAACGATTTTGTTTTATTCTATACCTATAAAGATACTGTTACAATATACTGGCCAATTATTTATTCATTTCACGTATACAAAATTTACTTAAATAATCATTCTTTTTTTAAGTAAAATATTAATCCAAAGATACTCTAAAAACTGTTTCAAATATTACTGAAATATTTAACTTGGATTAAAAAAGTATTTTTTTTTATGGCCAGGTGTGCACCGCAGGCCCGGCTGCGATAAAGCAGCGTGTACAGCGCGTGTTGTCTTTGCGTGGCGGCTCTTTAAAAATCATACGCCACGTCATGAGAGGTAAGTTTTAGTTTTTTATTTTTTGAACCGGTAACGTAACATTGACATGACCCGTCCCCTAGGGCTTAAGAGAATTGGCTTCTGCACTATTAACAGACACGTAAATAATTTGATAACCACATGAAATTTTTGTTGCTAATTAGCATGGAAAAGAATACTGAGACTAAAAATTGCCTAGTAGAAAGGTCAACTCTAATAAGCTTCTAACTCCTACAAGATTATATGGTGACACATTCCATAAATACCTTTCTATGAGGTCGTCGTGGTACATGTGGATAATGGTGGGTTGGTAAAAAGCTATAGTTAAGTTTTTTTTTTGTTCTTTAGCCCGGGCGAACAGGATTGCCAGAGTTAAAGAATCCCCCGGAAATTGCAGTTATTCTGGATATATATTTCCTAGTGTAAACAACTTGTTAGATATTTGTAGGCGACACATATTAATATACTAAATTAAGCATTATTTCTTATTTATAATTGCAGAATACGCAGGCAACCTGGGCGATGCAGGCACCGAAGAGTGGCGACAACAGGAGCAACAGCATATTTTACAACTTGTAGATAAATTCTAAATAAACTTGAGTAATATTATAAAATAGTAGAAGTGCCGTTTTATTTCAAATTATATATAAATGTATTTACATTACTATCCCAAACTCGAGCACGGGTTCGAATCCTGGCCGGAACACATGCATTACGTAGGCACTTTGTGTTCATATTGTTTGTTACAATTACAACAATCATAACGTCGTGTTAAAGACTTGCACATCGAGATAACCGATCTGTCACACCTGCCAAGCTGCCTTGGACAAGCGTAGCGGGTATACTGTCCTGTAGTTTGAGGCCCGAGTCCAGGAGTGGGACGTTAATGGGCTGTTATTATTTGTATTTATTATACATATTCTTGTCTCCTTGCCACCTCTTTTAGAAAAAGCTTTAAATATCCTATCTGATATAGAAGACACAAGTCATTTAATAGAATAAAATAAGACAAATTCATCAAATATATATTTTATTGTAATAAAAACTAACTGTGGTAAAATAGAAAATGTTACACAAACCTACATATTATAAATTACATAACCATAACGTAATTATGCTTTGCACATCTTATAAAATAACAAACATCAAATATTGTGCACGACATCGCGTGGAATGCAAAGGGCAACTGTTATAAACATTCACCAGTGTTGCTCCAGCACGAGTCCAAACTAAGAAACTAATAAAACTGGTGAGTTCAGTATAATTTTAGAACAAAAAACTCATGTGGAGGTAATCTTATACTGGTTTGAATAAAAAATAAGTAGACAATGCCCATAAGTTCATAGTAACATAAAGATAAAAATGACACGACACAATCATAAACGCTAATCATAAAAAAGTGAGCACCATTGCATATTAATGATTAATTTTATCCGTTACTGTAGTTTCAAATAATCTTTACGTCAATAGGCTGTCAATGGAATTATAGGTCTATTTATATTATAGCATTTCAAGTTTTTAAGATTCCAAGACAAAAGTAATAAGGTAATCACAGCATTATATCATGAGTTATTTTAAGTACATGTAATTTTTTTTATTCTGGGTAGTTATAAGATAAACTAAAGTAATGGCGGCCTCTGTTGTTGAGCGGGCTAAGCCTTTGGCGGCTTACCTCCACTGCAATGCAGAGGTTCCGGGTTCGACTCCTGGTATGGTAAATTTCAGAAACGAATTTTCGCTGTTATTGACTATGGCCTGGGATCGACCCCAGAGTAATCTGTTGTATATTACCCATAACACAAGCGTAACTGGCTCAATTTGGGGATATACAATGTTTGTGTTCGTCTGGGGATAATTATTATAAAATTTATTTTACACAAATAACGTAAAGTACACTTCTTACCTTCTTACCACTTGAAACATTAAAAGTAAATATATAATTATTTTTCAAGTATAAATTTTGAGAAAATTGCTAGTGTTTATAGCGCTCGATGTGAACCTACAGTTGTTAATGACGTATAATATTTTACAATATATTATATTGATTAGATGTCTCTTCCAATCATCCCATTCATTCCCTTCTTAAGTACCATTTCACATTATAGAGTGTCATTGTTTATGGAATGTCGATAAAAATTATAAAATCAAAACGTAGGGTTAATAGCTACCCCTGCGCTAATCGTATGACGGAAAATTTTATAAATTCATAACACTTTTCTGCGTACTCAGAGTTAGATCTAACCGTTAACTTTAAATATAGACATTCGCGTTTCAGTATGTTTTTTACATTTTTATGTAAATCAGCAAAAAATACAACATTGTTATCATGACTTATAATTGTTCTTTAATATGAGCTTTTTTTTATTGGTCTACAAAATTGAATAAAACTTTCTTTAAACACAAGTGCCTATACGTTATTCCAATTACGAAGTCCCTTTTGACACTTCCTTAGAAGGTAACTCTTCACGTTTCGCATAATTTGAAATAATAATCAATTTTTCTTCATGGTCGTAAATCATCATTTATAAAATACACAATCAACCTAAATCATTACACAATTAATTTACTCACACAATCAACATATTGTTTTTAGACATCGTGCTCAAAATAATTAAAACTTAAAAAAAAAATATTTTACTACGGTTTTGCGTTTACGTTCTATAGTTTTATTTTTACTTTTTTACATAGTGATGTGATTAAAAGAATCGTATTGTAATGTAATTGTAATCGTAAGCTTGTGATAGTGTTACTGCCGCGAATTGGGAAAGTGTGGTTTTACGAACCAAAAATTTGATTTTCTCTGATTGGGACAGAGACATACATATCGATGCCGTCATAGGAAACCAAATTATAATAAATACAGGGGATTCTACAGACGATGACGAGGGTGATGACGACGATGCCGACCATGAAATATCGATTTCGGCTAGTGATGATGAATAAGTTCCATCTTCATAAAAATATCATGTAATATTATCTAATTAAATTTAATAAACAAAGTTTTATAAATTTTAATTTGATGCTAATCCTTGTATGTCAATACGATTTCAATTTGCTCGTTATAGTAATCGAAGATCAATATCGTCGAGTATCGACTATAGCGGTACTTTACTAGTATTTGATTATTGACATCTGTCAAAAGGGACTTCGTAATTGGAATAACGTATAATCAATAACTATACAAATATATTAATTTATTATATCTTATTTGTGACACGCATTACCAGACCATGTTCTTTTCTCTATCTAAGTCTAATTTTTCAATCACAACCATTCTGTTATTAACACAATGTCCCCTTACATTTTCAAATCGTATCTTTAAAGTTAACTTCCATAAACCCGTATTTAAACAAATGGTTTATTGGAATATAATAAATTCAAATTATTGCCTGAAATATCTTAATCAAAATTGTAGTCAATCAGCAAACGATTGCTGCTTACACGGGTTGTCATACAAAGTCACGTATTGCATAGCCTTCTGAGTCTAATTTGGAAACGCCACAAAAGCTTGACACAGATTATATTTGAAATTTGTATTGTAGTTGAATGTTCAAATGAAAAACCCGTTTGTTAAATTCACGGGTGTGGATAGAATCATGTTATTATTATAAATCTCATTCAACACTATTTGTACAATTTTCAAATTCCTTTAACTTGTGACTTAAATATATATAAAAATACTATGTAGATATTTATGTTGTTTGATGGCTATAAATTGACCTATTGGAAATACAATATTATTAACATTGTTTCTAACATATAACTTCTGTTTGTATAATGTAATTTTATTGCATGAATATAAATATTAAAAGATGTTTTAATTTTTGCTGGCATGGTTACGAATGAAGGATAGAGACTATAATAATCATAAGTAGTAGTAATTTATTATTATCCTACAAATGGTAAATACTTGTAGGAAATTAGGTAAGGTAAGGTAACTCTTTATTGTACACCAAAAGCATAGACAAACAGAAGTAGAAATATACAAAAACTAAAAATAGGTTGGGGAAAAAGTCTTTTCGCATATAGTATGTATGAACTTGTAATAAGATCTCTTTGGCTATACCATTTGTATCTGGCTGGTTTTGGTATCATTAAAAAGTTTTAATTTTAAAGAAGACAATTCCAAATTCAAATTAGGAAAATGTGTGATTTTCATTTGTTTTTCTTATTGTTAAAATGACTGAATCTAATGAAAAAATTCGATACATTTTAAAATTTTACTACAAAAAGGTAAAAATGCAACACAAGCCGCGAAAAAAAATTGTGATGTTTATGGACCTAATGCAGTATAGTGACAGTAGCGCAAATTCAGTTTAAGCGTTTTCAATCCGGAAATGTTGATATCAAAGATGCACGTCGCTCTGGTCGCCCTGTTACGGACAAAATTGATGCCATTTTTGAAAAAGTGGAGCAAGATCGGCATATTAGTAGTTACGATGTAGCTGGAGAATTGGGAATTGACCACAAAACTGTTTTGGTGCATTTGAAAAAAGCTGGGTAAAAAGCTCGATATTTGGGTGCCTCATGAGCGAAAGAAACCTAATGAACCGTGTACTCATTTGTGATTCTTTATTACGACGTAATTAAACCGAACCATTTTTGAAGAAGCTGAGAGCTGGTGATGAAAAGTGGATCACGTACGACAAGAACGTGCGAAAAAGATCGTGGTCGAAGGCCGGTCAGGGTTCTCAGACTGGCGAAACCCGGGTTAACTCGCAACAAGGTGATGCTGTGTGTACTGTGGGATTGAAAGGGCATTATTCATTATGAACTGTTACCTTCAGGCAGGACCATCGATTCTGAACTGTACTGCGAACAACTAATGAGATTAAAGCAAAAAGTTGCGGCCGGAATTAATCAACAGAAGGGGTGTGGGTTTTCACCATGATAACGCTAGACCTCACACATCTTTAGCCACTCAGCAAAAATTACGAGAGTTTGGCTGGGAGGTGTTAATGCATCCGCCGTATTGTCCTGACCTTGCACCTTCAGATTTTCACCTGTTTCGGTCTCTACAGAATTCCTTAGGCAGTGTCAGGTTAACATCACGAGAGGACTGCCAAAACCACTTGTCGCAGTTTTTTGATCAGAAGCCCCAACATTTTTATAGCAATGGGATCACGTCCCTACTTACAAGATGGCAAAAAGTTATCCAACAAAATGGCACCTACATACTTTAGTCAATGTAAATAAACTTTCTAGAAAGAAAGAAAGAAAGAAAGAAAATATTTTATTTAGAACAAAAAAATAAACTAAGTTTATTAAATTAAACTTTAAATAGAGAAAGAAACAAAAAAATAAGTCCTAAATTGGACCCAGCCTCAGCATAATGCTAGCCAACAAGGACTAGCGCTGTTCTTCCGTCTGGGACCATAAAGTGAAGTTACGGTGAACAATACAACACATAACAACAACAAAATATATAGTGTAATGCAGTTTCTTTAAGTTTAATAAAATTCACACTAAAAAATAAAAAACTTTTGAATTTTTATATAAAATGCGAAGAAACTTTTTCCCCAACCTAATATATTAATAAAGAAAATTATAATAAGTAGTAAACTAAAATATAATAGATTAATTACATATAAAAAAACAAATCAGATATAGCAAGGCATACAAGGCATTTTCAGTTTTATAAAATAATAACTTAAACGATTATATTTAATTTAACATGAAACGATTTAAACAATACTAATACTACTAAATGCTAAGTGCTATAATATAATGTGTGCAATATTAAAAATAATGCAACCAGTATATTTATACCTCAATATTTCTTATCAATGTGTGAAATTGTATAAATCTTTAGAATTTTGTTTTAAGAATTAATGAAAACTTGTTAATCATTAATTAAAATCTTCCAATTAGGTTAAACAAAAGGTGACCTTCACGCTTAAAGTAGTATCTTCCAGGCAACCCCATTTATTAACCCCATATATTAAAGATAAAATAGGATAATACAGTACTGATGTAATTTATATACGATATATAAATATACACTATCTATATATTCAGGGCAGGACAACGTCTGCCGGCACCGTTAGTATAAACATATAACTTAGACATAGAGTTGAAATTCTCACGGGATTCCTGGGACACAAAGTATTGCAGTATTTGAAAAAGAATGAGAGCTATAGTTTTAGTAGAAACTATGTCGGAATAAGCTAGTTTTTATAAATTCGAACAACTTCAAACCGCTCCCGAGAAAAAAAACCGCGGAATTCTTGGGATAAAAAATTCGATATTTTTTATTACATAAAGTTTGCTATCGATCATTGAAAAATTCGATTCATTCGATTTTTTTTAATCTGGCCATTTTAAATCATTACCAGAAAAAATCCCACTGGTATCTCAGAATAAAAATTAGCGCAGATTTTAAGTCCACGAATTTGCTGTCGATCAGCGAAAACCGCAGCGAAATCGGCCCTGTAATTTTCAAAATAATTGCTCCCTGTTCTTCATCTCCAGTTTTTTTTAATACTTTCAATGTACAGACACGACATGTTTAGATTTTTTTAATATTATAGATATTAATATATACAGATAAAACAGCACTATTAATAAGATCTGGGATACTGTTAGGACGCATAACTTTCGGTTACCATTCATTTAAACTATTTATCTCACCTGATGTTAGCGTTAATGAGTTCCATAAACGAGTTCCTGTCAACGAAGGAATAAGTGTGTACAAGTGTTATTAACGACCGGTGTCGAGAGCACAAATAACAAGAATGAGAGAGAAAGAGAGATGCAAGATGCTCGTTTAGGCAGTATAACAGATATATCACTATAACAGATAAAACATTTATGATTTTTTTTGCCTCTTTTAGTAAACAAAGCAACTGATGTAAGAAACATTTTTTTGGACGCAAGAAATTAAATTTTTAGGAATGTTGGAAAATAGAATCGCATAGTAGCGAGGTTTTATTTCACTCTCTTTGCTTTCACCATATCCCAATTGCTTGGGGTCGGCATAATATGTCTTTTCCTTCCACACTCCTCTATTTTGACATACATCTTCTGTCGCACCACATATCATCATATCATCCTTCACACAATCCATCCATCTTTTTTGAAGTTATACTTCTTTAGGCGCGTTAGGGAAAAATGATGAGTAAATTTTTACGATGCGCGCGCACACAGTCACACGAAAAACCTACACCATGAAGTTAGCTATAGTCAACCGACACCCTGAAGTTAGCTATAGTCAACATTTTAGTTTTGAAGTTATACTATTACGATGCGCGCGCACACTGTCACGAAAAACCGACACCCTGAAGTTAGCTATAGTCAACCGACACCTTGAAGTTAACTATAGTCAACATTTTAGTTTTTCTATTGTTTGTGTCTTTTTTTTCTACAAACGTAAAAAAAGGCAAAAGATAAACATTTTGACAAGATTTTTATCTTGATGCGCCAAAGTACAACTTCCAACGCGTGTACGTAAGTACACACACACACACACACACACACAATTTTTTTTGGTCTACCTTTTACATTTGTACCCATCTATCTTGTAGTTTAACATTCTTTTTGTCACGTGAGTTTCATCTCTCCTCATTATATGCCCATATCAACTTAATCTTTTTCCTCTCAATTTTTCAGTCACGGGGACAACTTGCAAAGATCACCTTATGTACTCATTTCTCACTTTATCCGTTCTTGTAACACGACACATCTATCTTCTCATCTCAGCTGAGTGGAGACGTGTTATTATGAAGGTGAATATGTTTATACGAGGAATCAAATGGATTATCATGAGATTTAGTATATACATATATAGGTACGTTATCTCAATGGAGAATATGAACATAATACATACTTTTTATTTCAGAAAATGCAATAGATTTTACCAGGATCAAATATTTACGCGGGGGAACTCGCGTAAGCACTAATATAGTTACTATGCATAAAGAATAATTATTTCTTACTAGTCTCTGGTCATTGTTGAATAGATTTATCAGACCGAAGTATTCGTCTTTCGAACAACTTAGATGTTGGACACTATTTTATTATTGGCAAAAATAATGTTTGAGAAAACACAATAACAAAAAATACTATTTTTGACTGCTTTAGTCTCACCCGTGAGTTTTGTTTGCGTAACTGAAAGGCTAAGCGCACGCACTTAGCAATATCGAACTCAGATGTGAGAGGATGAGCGAGCAAAACATATAGGTGTAAATACCAGGCTAAAACATAAATTTTAAATGCTTATTAAAATGTTGGTTGAATATCTAGTGGTGTTCTTCAACATAAAAATAAGAACAATGAAGAGTTGTCTCTGGAAATGTACGATAAAGAGAATTATTGAGGCTTTCTTCAATTACATTTATTACCGGGCGATTTTCATACGTACGAGCAAAACTAAAATGCGTCCTTGAAGTTCGTACACGTCGTTGCGCAGGAGACAATAAAAAAATCACAGACTACGCAAGGTGTAATAAACGTTAACATTTGACAGGACCTGCGCAAACTCACGGAACTAACTTCACTTGAAACGCATTGAAGTTGTGAGTAATGTATTCTTGTTCCGTGCGAAGGCTACAATAACAAATATTATTAGGCTGAAACGAACTCGCCTGCAGGACTGAAGGCACTACGCTGGCGGGAGGATTCCGCCGTCGCGGCTAGGGGCAGTCCTTGCTCATCATCTTCGTGAACGCTTTAGGAATGTCTTCGTTGGTCTTGGATACGTTGCTGCCGCCGAGCAAAGTGGGCGCTGGAATGGTGCCCGATTGTACACCGTACGCCGTTTTCAGTAAGTCGTAGTTTATCTTCTCTGTGACGACTGAATCCTTGCTGTATAGAAAAATGACAGTCAAATTAGCTGAGATAGTTGTTATCATCTTACAAAACTGTACTGTTCTGTGTACGAGAGTAGCGAGTTATTACGTCATACCTTTAATGAGTCAAATAAAATTTTGAAGTGAAACTTCTAGACGGGGTCTTACGATTTTATCGCTCACGAAAATGCGTCACGGTCACGTGGTCTAATTCATACATTTTTAAACTCGTGATATCTTTCGAATGGAATGTCCGAATTGAATAATTCAAAAAGTTATATAAAGGTATTGAAGCAGTCTTGAATATGAAGTAATTTATTTTGATAAGGATTAATACCAAGATACAAATAAAGAGCCTTCTCTAGCGGCGGCATTTTAATCAAAATTTTAAAATAAAAGAACGCTTATTGTGGCATAATTATAATAGTTAGATATATAGTGTCGCGACACTTTTTGTAAATAATGATGTGTTCTGCAAAGTCGTTGTACATTATTTTATTCTATCATCAATAGTTTTCGCAGCGCACGCGATTTTAGGTATTTTTTACACCTTGTGTTACATTATTGGAGTTTTAGTAAGGACCCCTAATTTATTTGTAAATATAATATACCCTATATCACCCGGGAATAGTGTAGCTTGCCCACAGTGCAAGAATTTTTCAAATCGGTTCAGTAGTTTCGGAGCCTCTTCATCAAAACATGAGCAAACGAAATTTTATTGAGTTATTTTTTTTTTAAATATTTTTCTGTTAACATAATATGATGTCCGAATGAAGTTGATGACGAAAGATGCGCATTTGTTAATGTTCCGTTGTATGTGTAAATTTTAGAGTAGACTATGAATGTTTTTTTGGTTCCGGATCGAATTCAGTTATTTGTTTGATAAAATAAAATATGTTTAAATAAAAAATGCATTCATTAAAATGTACCTAACCTAACCAAATCATAATTTGCAGTAAACCTGCGAAAAATCGAAATGTGTACTGGGACACATATTAGAAGTGAAATTTCAACAGACAAGTTGAAAAACGAATCGCAACGGAGAAGTGGAAAAACGAATGGCAATGGATACGTGGAAAAATGAATCGCAACGTACAAGTGGAAAAACTTCAACTGACAAGTGACAAAATGAATCGCAACAAAATTTTAACTAGAAGTTTTACGGGCAGGTTTTCAAATTCACATTAAGAATCTATCCGTAAAACTTGAAGTTAAAATTTTGTTGCGATTCATTTTGTCACTTGTCAGTTGAAGTTTTTCCACTTGTACGTTGCGATTCGTTTTTCCCCTAGTCCGTTGCGATTCATTTTTCCACTTATCCGTTGCCATTCCTTTTCCACTTGTCCGTTGCGATGCGTTTTTCAACTTGTCCGTTTTTATTTCTGTTTAAACAGTAATTAAAAATCTAAAGGTCAGTGATATTTATTCTAAGGAATAGATGATTTGATGATAATATAATATTTCAAGTGCCCACTCACATTTAAATGAAAAATGTTTAGAATTTATTGTAACCTGTGTCACCTACTCAAGTGCTACTCTATAAGTAAAAACGGAACTTTATCTGTATGACTATATTATTGCGCTATTTTGTCATAAATCAAATGTCAAACCACTAAAATGTTATTAAATAATATATTTTTAACAAAATTTGTTATATGGCTACAGCACTTGCATCTCATTCAAAGCTTCGAATCCTGACCAAAAATTATGCGCCGCTTGAGCAGTTTTTCTGAGCAAATTTTAGCACATTGTTTCAACAAATGCCGATGGTGAATGAAAATATCATGAGAAAACATGAACATCAATATTACGCATATTTCAAGTCCGGAATCAAGGAATAGTTTATTTGAAGAACTAGCGACGTACGTTATATTGCTTACTTATTTCTTAAAACATAAAATCGTATTTTGATAATTTGTATGGCACATGTTCAACAAGCAAGATTTGCACTCAACTTATTGCCGTCTTACATCATCTGTCCTTCTAAAAAATAGAGATCCGAACAAAGCTGTGGGTTGTTTAAAAAACCTACCCATATTGTGGGTGGTTTGTGACGAAGTTCCTCATCCACGCGGCCATTGTGGATATCTCCCCTGAGGCCCGCCTCTGGATGAGTTTTAAGTACTGCTGCACTGAGCAGTGCGTGTCCGCATCCACGTCCATGCCGGACAAATACGATTCGATTAACGGAATCAGACCAGGAAAAACTCCATCCTGAAATTCATTATCGTAAATAAGTTGCGAATTACGTGACATAAATGCACGATTAACAAGAGATAGTGGGTACTGTAAAGAATTATATGATGATTTTTTTTTATTGCCTGAAGCAGTTACCGTCGCTAATGGATATTTGTAACACCAGGGTTGGCGCTTACGAGTTGCGAACCTATAAGAAATTTTATAACGCCCTATTAATACGCAGAACCCCATATAATAACTTAGAGGAAAAACTGCGGAGGGAAGTTCCCTCCCAATCATTGTTGTACGCGGAATAAATATTCTAGAGCCGTAGTTGACCGTGGGAACTCAATAAAATGGGGTTGAATAATATATTAACGGCGAAATTTGTGGTATGACAGAGGACGTATGCCAGAACAAAGGAGTATGGAAGGAAAAGAAAAGATATATAAGAAAAGAATAAGAAAAATGTGTGTCAGCTCCAACACACGACTCAAGTTTACTCAAAGGAAATGTGCGGAAGGTACGTTGCGTAGGAAAACGTAACGCTTATATTAATTTCACTCCTCATATAAAATTTCACATAAAGCCGGTGGCTTTATATAAAAATCGATTGTTAAAGAGTAAACTCGAATATTAATGCAAATGCTCACCCTCCCGTTGACGATGTCGTTGACAGTCATCTCGGCGCAGAGCTCGGCGCCGTCCGGCGACTGCGGCGCGACGTCGCGCGGCGCGCCCACGTCCCGCCGCCACCAGAACCTCTCGTTCAGGCAAGCGCCCCGTCTTTGGGCGCGTTGCATATTTTCATCAACCTATCACGCACAATAATTTAGGCAGTTATTGTACAATCAATCAGAGTAACTTAAGCTTTCCGTTTAACATTAGCCCACTTACTCACTTTTTACATATCTATTCTAATTATAATGAATAAAGACTGATTTGTAATAATAAATAGAAGATAAATAAGTTCCTATAAATAAAGGTCCTTTTCAAACACACTTATATTGAATTTTACTGGCAACCCTAAATTTAAAGCTTATTTTTTTGGTAAACAGCTGTCATAAGATGGCGACCTAATTTATTTATTTATAAAAGAAGAGCCAATGTTATCATAAGGCTTGAAATGTAAAAATACATCAAAATTGTATTGCCAGTTCTTATACTGGCAAAGTTACCCCACTCTTAATGTAACATTGGCCCACAATTTTTTTGTCAATATTGTGATATTTGCATTCTATGCTCATGCAAAACCATTTAAATTTTAATTGTAAACGTTTATAACCCACAGAAAATCCATATTTTTTATTAATATCCAGTAAAACTGAGACAATATGTACAAAATTGTTCGCATGGCGCGACAAAGTTACCCTGGTTGACTGTATTAGATTAAAGTATTACTATTAATGTTATCTATAACATACCGTGTCAGTACATTGAAGCTATTTAAAAAAACAACTGGAATAGACTATATGAACGATTGAAAATACGATGCATTTTTTTAGATTTGTCTCTTTGTTCGGGATTCTCGTAAAAACTACTGGGCCGATTTCAATGCGGTTATCGCTTATCGTCAACAAAATCTTAGACTTAAAACCTGCGCTAATTTTTATCCTGGGAGTCCCGCGGAACCTTTTCTAGGAATTATTTAAAATGGCCAGATTAAAAAAATCGATTTCCCATGTGACTATTTCACTGATCGATAACAAATTTTATGTAATAAAATATGTGATATTTTTATCCCGGGAATCCCGCGAGAATTTAAGTCAAACGTGGAAGAAGTCGCGGGCGTATCTTAGTATAAAATATTTTTACCTTACTAATGGGCATGACGAAGTTCAAGTTGTAAGATAGAATGACTCTGGTGAGCAGTACGACGAAGCAGACGTAGGCGGCGTTCTCGAAGTCGGTGAGTTGAGCCTCGCAGGGGCGGAACTCGACGCGCCAGCCGATGGGCGAGTTCGGGGGCGGAGGCTTGAAGCGCATCGTCTGCCAATTCGTCGACTGGATATTCTACACCAAGACATAGCAGACATTCACAAGTGTGGTTCACTTCTTAAAGGACCAACATTTTATTAGAAACTACCACAAGATATAGAGATAACGTTTGCAACGACACAAGACAATCCATAATTCAAATACATTAAACGTGAAAAAAGTGATACACGTAAATGAAGAAGTTATGATCCATTTTTGGGTCTGCAAAAACACTTTCGAAACGGGATCTTGCTAGGAATCGATTTTGTTATTTATCGGTGATATTTGTCTATAGCTAGTTATTATAAATTTATTTATGGTTATCTTTAGCTGCAATTCTATCAGGTGTAAATTATTATTTTTTCACACTTTACAAGAAATTGTTTATTTGTTTATAATGAATTTCCTGTGATCATAGTTAGTTAAAAATGCTCTCCCAAAAAGATAAACTCACCTCAAAATGGTCTGTATCGTTATTATCGTCTTGATGAACTCTTTCGGAGAACAACGACACCGTGTCCCTGATGAAGAGGTGGGCCACGTGCATCGCGAGGGGGTTGTCGATGCCCCCCTCGCGCAGCCTGCGGTATATCGCGGGGTCGTGCACTATTGGAATGTCATTGTATCTGCAAATTACAAAACAATTGTAGCAGTGGGTTTATCCTCCTTAATGTGAAGAACTAATAATGACCACCATAGGGCAGGTATTTCTAAACTTTTAGCGTAAGGGAATATAAAAGGGATTCAACATTTACATAACAATTATTTTATGGAACCCTATATGAATTTATTACAAATAGGTATTTAATATTAGTTCTATAATTCACATTAATATTTAACAACTAGGATATGCCCACGACTTCGTACACGCTCGTCTTGAAATTTCGGCTGAATTCCCGGGTCACAAAGTACCGCAGCAATTAACAAAGATGTAAGCAATCGTTTTACTGAAAATTGTGTTGGAATAAGCTAATTTGTATGCAGCCAAACAAGTACAACCCACTTCCGGGAAAATTCTCGCGGGATTCCCGAGATAAAAAATATGACACATGTTAAGCCATTCAATTTGCTATTCATCAGTAAAAAAGTCACATTGTAATTCGGCTTTTTTTTAATCTGGCCATTTTAAATCATTCCCAGAACAATCCCGGGATAAAAAGTAGATTACATTTTAAGAATTTGCTATCGGCGAAAGCATCGAAAGCGGCCCAGTACTACACGTGAATCCCGAACAAACAGACAAGAAATTAAAAAAAAATCGTGATCTTTCGAACAATTATAAATAAATCAAAAACAATATGAAGTGAATTGCTTACTTTTCATTTTGTGGCGATAGATACGAATCTATGGAATCGTATCGGGATTTATGTATGCGGAATTTGTTGTTCTTGAGAGCCTCGAGGCCACGCTCTTCTCGAGTTCGGCAGTCGACTGATGCCGAAATCACGTTCCAACGACAGTCCACGTCCGTAAGGAATCCGCGATAGATCGGCGAAGCTGCCGATAACGCTAGCTGAACAAAACGATCAGTCGAGATTATCATACAAACTAGTTATTTGTGACATTAGTGCGATAAGTTGGTTTTTACAAACGAGTAGACGAATGTAAGCCGGAGACAAAGTCGAAGGGTTGCCATAGTGACGACTTTGTAAAAACCAATAACCGCACGTGTCATGTAACGTTTTTGAACACATTTGCGAGAAAACAGTACAAATAGGTAATGAAACAAAGATAAATATTAGTCGGAAAGTCGCAACAATCTTTGACGTTTCTATGAAAATGGCGCGCATTTGCAAATGGCGCCACGTACGCGAGGTGAAAATTACAACTATATCTTTCTTCTCAATTTCTCTATAGTATTAAAGTGAGACAAATGTATTCATCAAAATCGCTTCCAAGGAGGTTCGGTTATTTAACTCATTTATTTTCGTAATGTGCGATTCCTCGGTGAGAGTACTTATTTTACCGAACGTTCCATTGTGTGGTACGTAATTTTTAACTTTCGATCAATGCATACAGGCTTCTTAATTGCAATTTTTGATCTTATGTCTTGAAAAAGTATTAACTTTATTCGACCCTGCATACAACGTGTGCCTGTACTAAGAGAAAAACATCAAGGCGACTTGTCGACCTCTTATATAGTTTTTCATGATTGCAGACTGGCTGACGGTTACCTAATGGTAAGGCGATAACGTCGCCCATGAATACAACACTAAGAGAACTGAATGAATGTCCATTCATTATAAGACAGCGATTCGTGATTAAGCTCCAAAATCTGCTTCATACCGTTGTTTATGTAATGAACTAGTTACCGGGCTAAGTATCATACAAGATCTATTTGTAAAATGAAACACTGAATAACAAAAAAAAGTGGTTTGTACTTTTGAACCTACTCATCTATTCTTACGTTGATGTATTAGAGTGTATGGACCAAACAGACCCGAGATTCAGATTCAGTTTGTTCAAAAGTACAGTCCAATTTTTTTTGTAGGCCGGAGTAATTGGTCAAAATTCGTGTCAAATAATTAAGAGAATATAGATAGTTAAACATACATAAACTATAAAGAATGTTAATGTCTGGAAAATAGTGACTTACCATAATAGGACACAGCGGGGCCAACTGGTCATACAAAGTGCGAGCCTCCGTGATGCAACACGCTTGGAATGTAAGCTGCAGACAACAACAACCCATGCCGAAGCCCATGGCGTCCATGTACACGCAGTCGGGTTTCGCCGCTTCGGGCTCCAACTCATGAGAGTTGTCAATGGGTATCTTAGTGTTGACATCTCGAAATACTAAAAAACCGTAGACCGATTTTTATAATTGTTTTTTATTCTAAAACAATGTTTTTTTCTAAAAGATCAAAAGACCTTGTCTATCAATTTAATTATAAGATACTGATAAAATATTATATTCTGGTTTAAGAACAACTAATTCTAAAATCTATTTGATTTTTTATATAAAATTAAAATAGTTTAAGAAATGACGTTATAACTTGTTATATTCGAACAAAATCGAGAAGGCTCCACTGTTCCGTAAGGTATTATAAAAATCTATTGATTTGATGGTCAACGCCCTTATTCGCAACCCTATTCGCGCTAAATTTAACAGCCTCTCCTTAGAGGCGTTTTTTAAAAACAATTTCTTCTGGGGCCAGAAGCGGCCGCTTTCGCAGATTCGTATTACGAATAAGTTATCCATGTACGAATATGAGAAGCATCAAAACAAAATAAAACTTTATGCTGTCTTAAACCTATAAGTATAATTAGACACGTATCCATTTCACTAAACGATTTTCCAAAAGCAACGTTTTTATTTTCCTCTTATAGCTGCTGAAGGCAATAACAAATTTCGTATAACAGTGCATCTAATATAGACTTATACTATATATTTTATATTTCCAAATCTTCGCCGTGTTTAATTACTAAAAATCTATGTAGCACCATGGAAGAAGAATACTAGTAGTAATATTTTTAGTAAATAGATGTCTGTCACATCGCACAAACATGCGTCAACTAAATCTACGCTTCCTACTAAAATGTCCTACTTAAAAATCGGTATTTTTTAAATTTAAACTGAATTCCGAATTCTAGAAAGGTTTCATTCATTGTATTGACAAAATTACAATAATTTGGATACCCGTGCATTAGAATACTTTTTTAGTTAAACGGATTATAATCCCCGACACATCATATGAAAAGTTTTGTTTGCTTGCCGCACAGGCAAGATATATTTATAGATAATATTATATAATAGATAATATTAATAAATACATACACGGATTTAATTGTACAAACTTACTTGGCAAATTAATAGCGACCTTTTCACCTCTCCTTTCTCTAATATTTGCCGTCAACGTTTTAAATCTAGGATGTCCAGGAAATATACCTTCGTCCGGGAAAAAATGTGACTTGGTGACACCGTCTTTGCTGTGTGGAGTAGGTGGGTACGGTGGGCTGGTGAAGTTAGGACATCCTAATCTGCAAGAAAAGAATTACTAACATTTTCATTATAGATTTTTATGTAAAGTATTTGAGTAATAAGTATTAAAAACATCCAGATTATTTGCCGCGTAATCACCGGTGTCGTGTGTCATCGGAGCCGTTATATTTTCTTAGGTAAACCACTTCATGTAATTTAATCTTTTGCAAATTTATAAGGTGGTAGAGCCATGTTCGAATCATTATCATGACTACAGCTTAGAGTTGGCACGATCGGTGAAATACCATGACAACCCAGGGGTCGTCATGTTATGGTATGGCTTAGCCCGCTTAACCACAGGTGGTTATGCAGGCTAAGCCTTTGCCGGCTTACCACACTACAACGCAGAGATTCCAGGTTCGATTCTTGGGTGATAAATTTGGGAAACGAATTTTCTCTGTTGTTTACTATGGTTTGGGTATCTGGGATAGGCCCCAGAGATGTCCGTTGTATATTTTACCCGTAACACAGACGTAACTTGCTTAATTTGGGGGTAAATAATATGTTTGTCTGCCGATGATAATAATGACCATGCTCTCACAAAATATCGTCGTGAACGGGTAGCCTTGAGCTGATCGTATTTCGTACGATGAGTGACTTTTAATAGCCCACTTCTCCCTACCCTCTATTCCGTGTCTCCGCCTGTCCAATCTCTATCCCATCCCTTTATCCCATACCTCCTATCCCATTACCCTGTGTCATTCCTCCTATCCCATCCTAGTCTGGAAAGGCGTTGGCTTCGCCCCTGGTGTTCCTAACGTCGATAGGCTACGGTAACCAGATTTAGTTTGTGTGCAGTTCACACGCAGTAGAATAGAAACAACGTGTGACAAGGGGTGGGAGAGATTCTAAATTTCCTGAGTTCACATTTAATTTATTATATCGTTATAATATATTTAAGTTAAAACACGAAATTTGAAGTATTAACGAAAACTTCAAAACATTTCCAACTCTATCTGTATAAGTATAGTGTTTAAATTCTTAAATACAATGTATTCTATCTCATTCTCTCGCAGCCTTAGTCTTATTGAATTGTGTTTATCTCTTTTTAGTGTCACTATTTCATTTCATCGAAGTTTCGAATCACAACGATTCTAAAGATGTTTCACTTAAAAAATACCAATTTTTGGAAAAATCACAATTTATTCATATCATTTAATCAAACTTATTTGATCTCGCTCTTTAGAATATAAGTATTTTAAAATAGACACCTACCTAGGAAAGTTTGTGATGCTCATAATGACCTCCCCGTCTTTCAAGAGGGCAGTCGCCTCCGATCTACGATACTGCATGTTCGCTTCTACTATGTTAAAATGTGCTAAAAGACCCCCATAAGGCTTTCCTGGAGTGCCTTCTACCATGTAAGCTCCATACTCTGGTCGCCAAAGTGACTTGACACCTGGAGTAAAAATTTTCATTTAGTCACAAATAAATGTCTAAAAGGTTTCTGTAATGTAATATATATAGCACAGAATATCCAGTCAAATTATATCGAAAACTTGTGCCTTGTATTAGAATTTGGACTAATTTTTATTTAATATATATAATAATATGTACCCGTGAAACGTCGTTCGTCGCGCCATGTTATTTTTTTGTGAATTACAATGGCGGCATCAAAAAATCGGGACCGCAGCATCACCTTTTTCGTTATATTCGTCCATCCCACGGAAACGACGGCAGTTACCGAATGAAAAGTAAGTTCTGACCTGGGATGTAAACTATCTGTTTCGAGCTTCATTTAAATTCGTTCAGTAGTTTTCATAATGCTTGAACAAACGGACAGACAAAAATTCTAAAGTTCATGTTCGGAATCTGTTGGTCCTATTTAGCCGCCATGATTTTTTTCATTACTAAATACACTGTACAAACTCGAACTCTATAGATTTATTGAAGTCATAACTTCTTATGGGAGGGTAAACCGCTTCGTTACGTAACGCGTTACGGCGCCAGTCTGTCTGGCTTCCCTTTCTCTCACGGAAGTTGTCACTTCTGTCGGGCGTCTCGGGACGCACACGTTCTTTTATATTATAAAAAACAATATCAAATCATCATAATAATATTTATGTATTATTTTTTTCTTTTCAACTCAACCTGTAATTACTTCGAGGCTTTGATAACTTCAAGGGTAATAAATTGAGATCGATAATAGTCAGCCCTGACTATATACATCCACATAACAAAATAACGCTGTTAATTTATTAAGCAGTAACAACTAACAATAGATATTTATCTATTGAATGTCAGAGAAACTACAAATCCAATGTCAAAACAAATTGATATTTCGTTATACTTAATTAACTCGTATATTAGCAATGCCATTATACTTTTAATACTTTCTGCGGTTTGACGATGTCAATTAAAGATAAAATATATAATGAGACGTTGTTCCGTATGAATTAAGTTTTACTCAGTAGTATTATTAGTGTTATTGATTTTAAGATAAGTATATCACCAATATGTGTATTCACGAACTTCAGGAGAATAAATAGTTTCGTTAGACGTCATTAAAAGTTTAATTAATGCAATCATAACTAACGAGTTTTAAGATTTTTACATTTATTTCCTACTAGCGGTCCCGGCAGACGTTGTCCTGCCCTGAAAAAATAAAAATCTAGGACTCTCTTCTAGTGCTTCCTACAGGATTAAATTGTGAATCTAAAATCTAAACCATCCGGTGAACCACTCAAACACCAAAAGAGGTCTAGTACATTAGGAGGATCCTAGAAGTAAAGTATATAAGGTAAAGTCGTTCTCAAGTTATACGCTACATTTGCAAAAAAATGCAATTATTTTTAACGATCTCTAGCTATTTGACAAGGACAGAACCCTTGTGAATTCATCATGAACTTGTCTTTTTGTGCATGACACAGTGCTTCTCTTATAGATAAATTTAGGAATAAGAATCCGTAAGAGAGCCAAAGTAACCGACACAGCTCGCAAAATTAGCAAGTTGAAGTAGCAGTGGGCCGGTCACGTCAGCCGCAGGATCGATGGCCGATGGAGCAGACGAGTCCTAGAGCGGAGACCGCGTCTCGGTAAACATAGTGTCGGATGCCCTCCAGCCCGATAAACTGCTGACCTATGCAATGTCGCCGGTAGGCGCTGGATGAGTAAGTGAGTGGACAGGGATGAGTGGCGTCGTCTTGGGGAGGTCTGCGTCCAGCAGTAGCCTGCGAATGGCTGACGACGATGACGAGTCTGATCGTGAAAATCCTTATGTACTTTATCACTTTTTTATTGAAGTCAATCGACTGGCGCCCCTTAGGTACCTGCGCCCGGGTCTCGCGCACCAGCACTCCTTGCACTCCCGGGCAAAGATGGTCCTCTTAATACTCTTAGCGACTACTAACGTAATAAAGAGTAACACAGTCCATTACTTGTTTTCTATAAACTAAATAATATAAATTAATAATAAGGAGCGATTTCTTTAAATCGATCTTCATGCGAAAACTGAGAAACGGTAGTCGTAGTAAATAATCTTGTGAAATTACTAACACAATCTTTTTTTTCATTAGTAGATACTAAATTGGTCTTATCAAAACAATTACACGGCAGTAAATATTACTATGACATTGGGAAAACCTGTGTCGGTCACACAATCTATAATCATACCATACTTATCTTGGATACAAATTGTTTAATTTCCTCACTGTAAAAATATCTGACACATATACTATGAGTAACATAGTAATAAAGAATATTTTTTTTAATATTATTGTTAAACTAGCTGTTTGTGTTAATTTCGTCTGCTTCCAAATTCCGCCACTTTAAACAACCTTTATTAAATCATTATTCCAATATCATGATTGTGTCTAAAAAAATCAGTGAACAAACTTATAGTTCTCATCCAAAAATAGTTTCACGTTTTAGCTAAACAGGTTGAATTTCCAAAAGTTCTTTACCCTTAGTTGTTTAATATTACAAAATATGTACTTATATCTAGTATAATCATAGGTATGCATTAATCTTTCTTTCAGCAAACTTGGTTTGCTGAAAAAGCAGCGTACAAATTTACAAAACTTGATATTTTTACAAGCTTTTATTTAACTTACAATGGATGTACCTATGTATGTATGTAAGTATGTATGTATGTACTAAACAAGAGACCCGTCGTGTTTGGGCTCGTTTTACTTGTCTTGGCTAGCTAGCACTCTGCTGCTACATGATATCCAGCATCTCAAAAGCTTCTAGTTTAAAATCCTTTTATACACAATTGTATGTGATATGTACTTGATATATTGTGATCTAAGACGAATTTACTGCGTATTGCTTTTAGTTTTGTGATTATGTTTATGGTAATTTATTAGTGTGGTTTCAAGAAAATTGTATTCTTGTGTGAGAACATTATCTTCTCTTATATACAAATGAATGTTTGTCTGTATGTCCTTTATAGAATCGTAAACTTTACATTTGATCATGTGATGATCTTCAGCAAAATTGTTTTGCATGAGCCAAAGAAGGTTTCTGAGTTGGTTCACAATTGGACCCGGTAGGTGGCACTGCTGTCGGCATATCGATTGAAGCTTTTCCGGGCAGAACGACGTCTGCCGGGACAGCTAGTTATTTATAAAATAATGATAGGAATGAAATGAAAAAATTGCTTTACTGGGTGTACTTTTAATGTTGTTAAATAGTTTGGCACAATAGAATATCTATAAGATGGTTTTTTAACTTTTTCCATTTATTTATTAAATTTAGTTTAAAATTGAAAACATACTGAGAAGGATTCATGACGTCATCAAAAGCCCGCGAAAATAGTGGCGTTTAAATAGCTCAAATTTATTGGAGACTTTTAATATTATTTTAAAAATTAATTTCTACATTTCCAACAGTATTCCTATTTTTACTATGATAAGACGATGGTAAACAATTATTTGAAAATACAATAAAAACATACTATTCCCCATTAGGCAGGCTTAATGACGAAAATCATTATATGTTAGAAACTGTTAATTAAAAATGATAGATTATATTATTTAAACATCTCTCATATTTAATTAAGGAATTTTTGTACATTCAAAAGATGTTATTTACATACCACAATCATTAGTACTGGTTCAAAATATACTTCCTATTGATCCAGTGATACAATAATTGATATCGTGGCATTGTTGTAGTACATGCTACAGTCAAGGCTATATTACTAAAATGACTTTAAACACTTCCTAGTTTTACCAATCATCATTATGATCTAAAGCTATTTTATAACAGCAAGATTAGCGCCATTTCAGTATAGTTCAGTATATATAATAGAATACTTTCCAATTATATCTGTAAATATGATCATTATTGATGCGGTACTTCTTCCTGATTACAAAAATAATAATAACTATAACTATTAACTGTAACAATAGTCATATTGAATGGCCTATAGAGGTATAAAAGTAAATTATTTGCACAGGAAAGGTATTTTTGTATGAGTTATTTATGAATGAATAGTGATTTACTTTATTTGCTGTTCATTACTAGAAAATCCAGGTTGAGTCAGACAAAGGTAGTTAGGCAGGAAAAAGTTATCATGCTGGAAAACATTATTATTGACATCATAGTTTTTTTTTTTGCTAACAGCAATGATAAATGTTTCTTAATTTTTTTATTGAACAATTTACTTGTCCTTATTGTGTTTATGTTTTTATAAGAAGTCACATTGGCAGAAAATTGTAGTTTACCTTCGTGCTGTATTTGCAAAAAAATAATTGTATGTCAGTGAATAAAAAAATAGATGTTTGTAATAAGTTAATATTCAGTCTAGACAAATAAAAACCAATTGTTTTTTTTTACATGGTGTTGGATATGCTTTCTGAAGTACTACACTCCAGCAGTGAGGTAGTGTGAAACTCATTACTATGTTGAATATGAAAAAAAACTGCTCTATAGTCCCATTATCTCTTAAACCAGCATTGTAGCTCAATAGCTTTACCAACACTGCAACCCTGGCAGGTATTGGGCCACACATATACTGGCAGGCCAATCAGCCTAGGTGGCAAAGGGTGGTTCCCACTAAGTGGGTAAGTAGTATTCAGCTCAGCCACAGCCAAGCAGCTCCATAGCAACAGCCCAGATAGAGTCCAGACTTAATAAGAACAAAGTCAATCCCTAATTAATGACTTTTTCAGCAGAGTTAAGACACAACAAAACAACAATGTAAAGAGTGCACATGTGTATCATAGGCTCCTTCAGCATTCATGGTGTAAGTGGTAGAAGGCTGAAAGTCTGTCACCCACCTCTGGAGAAGACAGACTGAATCAAAGGTGATAGGCCACCTACACATACAATATTTCTCTATCTCGTCTAAAAGCCGAAACCATATGTTGCTGAGCAAAACACACACTATAGGACCCTAGCTCACTCTTAGCATACAATAACTCTGGAAATCAGGTTTCAAAATTATTATGCCAACTTTTCTAACCAATTTACTCCTGAAATTCATTTGAATGTAAATGTAAAAATGAGTTTTATTAAATGTTTGTATATTTGCATATATTTTATTCATACTTCACTCCTCTGAAAATGACCTGATTATTATTAATCTTAATGCATGTTTACTTTTAATAAATAATTATATATTTTATCTCAGAATACAGAATTATTTCTACAGGATAGTTTTGAAAGTCAAATGTGCAAAGCATACATGCAAATGATATGTACTGCAACACTGACATTTATTATAATAGAAGCTCCTATGGTATGGCTCCTAATGGTTATTTAAATAAATATTCTTAATACTCACTCTGTGGATTTTCCTTTTCTTTTTCTTGGAGTTGAGGCAATAATTCATCAGCTCTGAGGCTTACTGTGGCTCTTTGGTTCTTATCATCAAATTTAACTATTATATACTCTACCTGAAAGTTAAAATCTAATAATGGTAATAATTTTAAACTTTTATTTATACAAATATAAATTTGATAAAGATAAAGATGTTTGATTATTACAATACATTGAAAAAGGAAGCATGAAAAATATATTGATTATGTTTAGCATAAAAAATATTTGATTTCTGTAAACAAAATACTTGGCTATAGTTATGGGACACTTTTTATTTATTATGAACAGATCCGAACTTTTTTAATATAGGCTAGAAGGCTAAAATAACCACAAAGGCTAAGCAGGGAGCTCAGCTTCACTTCGCTCCTGCCCTAGCCTTGAGATTATTATTATTTTTATAACCACCCATAATTCACTTTATATCTCAAATAATAAATAAAAGTGCCTCATAAATTTATTTATTTAACCCATATTTTAAAAATTGGCATTGTTGTGCAATGTATTTAAAACTTGTTATAATTAATATTTAATATATTAATCTTGTTGCTCATATTGTACTCTGATATTAGCAAAATCGATGCCTAGTGCGTTGGAGCCATAAACCAAAAAAGTGAAGTGAAGTAATATATTAATTCATTGACATATTAAAAAAGAATCTTGCTTGTCTTCTACTAAAGTGATAAATAAAACAAATGTTTCATACAGACAATACGGTACATGACAGTATGAAAAATATAGGCTGATTTTAATATATATCGTAGATTACGATCTAAATATGACAAAAATAAATTGTTTTTACTAAAATATTAAATATTAGTTGATATTTTTGAGAAATAAAATTGTTATATTGCAGCCATTAGCCACGTGACAATAAACGCCGATCAGAGCGCGTGACGTCATAGGGTGCAAAACACAACAAGTTATCAATGACTTCTCAGATAACACTTCAATGAAACAGATGTTTGTTTTCCACGCTGTGACGTCATGCGAGACGCCATGACAGCTTGACGCGTTTTTGTGACGAAATGTCAAAATATTTATAAAATTGCTAAATTAATATGTTAATGTTGTTTTTTTGCTTAAATATTAATATTTTGGCTAAAATAGACTATAAGGCTCAAAATAAACCTGTTTCTCAAAAATTGTCAACTACCGTATTGAGTTTTTTTAACTGTTTGTGTATATAAAATAAATATCAAATAGTTACAGTCTATTCTGGGAATCACCGACTGTTGCTGCAGCAAGCTCACTTGGCTCAAGAAAGCCTAACTGACTGTTCATGTATATAAAATAAATACTAAATGGTTAACAGTCAATTCTGGCACTCGCCAGCTACTACCGCGACAAGTACACCTCATGCACTTTGCCCTGAAGCTAACCTAAATCACTGTTCTAGTCACTGGTTATGACCTTTCATCACCCATCACAATAGGTTAAACTTTAGCTTAATCGTCACTGAATTTTAAATAGTGGGTGGTGGAGGGGATTGTGGTGTACGAGTACTTCTCCCTTCCGCAACCGCTATGTTCTTGAGATTTTTTTCATTTCCTTGCATTATATTGCGATGATGGCGACCAGTCTGTTCCCACCGGTTTAAAGTTCAAATCCAAAGACCAGTCAGTTTAAAGTGTAACCTAACCTAACACAACTCACTATTCTAGTCATTGGTTGTGACTTTCAATAAAAGCCCACAAGCCAAGCAAGAGTGCTATGGCAGCAGTCAGTGTGTGTCACAATGAATTTGTAACCATTGTCAATAGAGTTTCCCCTTACCCATGCCACCCACCACTACTTAAAATTCATGTATCGCATATCTGAGTAGCAGCAAAATTTTATATACCGTGCACAAAGTGCATAAAGTTGGAGAAGTTGCCAAACTTCTATGGTGAATAAGAATAAAAGGGTTCGAGAGAGAGAGAGAGAGAGTAAAGCGTTAGAAACATACCTCATCACCCCATTTAAGTACATCGCCGGTACGGTCTTGAAGTTTACGGTATAAGTTAATGAATTGTTCGACGCCGTGTTGTCGAACATGCTCCGCCAAGGCCTTAGTTTCTTCCCAAGTCAGAGGGCTACCTTCCGACAGCAGACCCATTCTCGCACGATGTATTCGAAAGATATGGGGTCTCCACACACTAATAAATTCGCTTTTAATGTATACACTTACTTTCAATAAATTTATCATAAATTTTTAATTTTACGAATATACTTCAGCTACTTGTGTTGGAATAAATAATTACAGTATTGAATTAATGTAAGTAAACAAAAAGATAATTATATATTACAAAGACAAGGTAATGAATAAATAAGAATTGAGTTGAGGACACCGTCAGTCAACTAGTACAAGATTTTATCTAAAATAACTTTAATAAAACCAAGGCTTTTTAAAACCAAAATATCAATTTGAATTGACACTAGATTTGTTGACACTTTTGATTTGCTGACTTGACAGCTGATTAATTACAATGTCTACGTTCTACGTGAGACTCACAATGACCACGCTCATGACCGCGGTTTATCCTGTTCCACCTGCTTACGGGCGCTACACTCATAAACCCAAGTGGAACGGTTATTGGACCCAGCTCTTGTCATGGGTCGTTGTGAGCGTTGTGTGATCGAAAATGATGACGTCATTAGTGGCGTTTTCGCCAGGCTGAGTCTATTAATACGGGTACTGTACGAACAATAGAGGATATTAAAAAAAAAACCTAACCTAACCTAATTAAAGATTGAAAATAAGTATTTTACGAAGTTCTTCCAATCCATACAAGACCTTGTTACGTAATGTACAGCGCCAGTACACATAGGAACTAATCGTGTATGTGTCGGAAAATTATTTTTGGGTGGTTATAAAAAAAATAACCACGAAGGCTAAGGCGAGTACCCCGCTTCGCTTCGCACCCGCCTTAGCCTTCTAACCTATATTAAAAATGTTCCGATTTGTTCATAATAAATAAATGTGCCGTGTATCTATACCCCACCCTCATTTTAGAATTTATTTATTTATTTTTATTTTCATGTTTTCAATAATTCTTTAAAACATGTCTTAAAAAAAAACTAACCTAACCTAATTAAAAAACAAGCTAATCATCCAATTCATTCTTAATTTTTTTTTTTTAATTGAAAATCTGTACGAATAAATATGATTTATTCGTCCAGTACCCGTACAAATAGTCACATCGTTTTCGCCACGACTAACGCTAACGAATTTTGGGCGTTGTGACTTTACTGTTGCAACGCGCTGAACTGATAGTAGTCTGTGATCATAGACAATACTATATTTAATCTGTGATGTCTAACTAGTCTGTAGTCAGTGGTCAGATCAGAATCAGATAAAAATTTATTTCTGTTTATAGAAGAAAGAGTATGAAAGATTCATACCATATATTCAATGTACTCTTTGATACGTAGTGTTTATAATAGTAGTCTGTGTTCTGTTCGTGTGATTTTTAAGATTTAAGGAAAAGTATTTTACAGAAATATAGTTAAAAACGATCATAATTTCAGTTTAATAAACAAAAAAAATGTCACTAACATCGACTAATTTTTAGTTTACAATTTATAAGGTATCAGGAAACTTCAAGAAATCATGGTGCCTGTCGCTATAGAAGGATGCACCCAAGGCACCGAAGGTGGTGGAGCCCGGGGTGGTTCCATTTCTCTTGCACTTCTTATCGATTTCATAGTGCAAAGAACTTATGATGAACTCACAGTTTTGGCAGAGCTGTATGTGTTAACAGATTTGTATTGTTATTATGAAAAATCAAACTATCACTCATGGATGATCTATTATTCGCAGGCTGCCGAGAAAGACCGATATGGAGCGTAAGATTGAAATTTATAAATTCAGTGCTCGTACCAGGCAACTGTTTGTGAGGTTGTTGGCTCTAGTAAAATGGGCTAGCAGTGCCACTAAAGTTGACCGCTCTGCTCAGATTATGGCATTTCTAGACAAACAAGCACTATTATTCGTGGAAACAGCTGATGTACTGGCTAGGGTTGCAAGAGAAACATTGGTACATGCAAGGTATAAAGTGAACTTTTAATCTATTCCACCATAGCATGTATATAACACATTTAAAAACTAAAGATTTAAAAATATGAAATGTCTAAAAAATGTGGGGTTAAACTTTAGAGTTAAGTCTCCTGAGTTGGAGTAAGGAGGAAGGGTAGGTGTATGAGAACCTTCTCCTATCATATCTGACAGCAGGAGATATCTATGCTTTTAATATAATAAAAATATAGCTCCATAGACGGACAGCTCATTGTTGGGAAGCAAGCAATCTATAATTAATATTAATTTAATATTTTCTTAAGTTTTCGCGACATGTATACATAACAAAACTATGTTTTAAGAGCAGTAATTTATTTGTCAACAAGTATAAAGTTTTATTTAGCCTAGCTAGCCGAAATGTCGCAATAACCAAAATCAAATCAATTACCACACTTAAAACTGTTAAAACATAGTTTTATCAAATATTAATTAATTAATTAATAAAATAACCACTAAAACTTTTTAATCCACATAATACAATTCAGATCTACTTGGATAGTGTAAGTAAACAATCTCTAAATAATTTAAGTAAATAGAATCTGAATGCTAATTATAATAATGATAGTATCCTTGGTTGTTGGTTGGGTTTGCCAAACTGAGTGGTGTCTTTTATATAAAAGTAATAAAAAAAATAATGTAATTGTTAAATCATTAACATTTTTAGTTTCATGAGGAAAATAAACATTACAATAACATATTTTTTTTATAATCTAGACTACCAACCTTCCACATGGCAGCAGCAGTAGAAGTTTTAACTCTTGGGACATACTCCCGATTACCAGCAGTGATACGTGAAAGGCTTGTACCTCCACCATCCCTCACTGTAGCAGAGCGTCATTCAACATTGCGGGCACTTGCTCATGTTGTCCGGCAACGGCTCACAACAGCTTCTTTACCAAGTGATGTTAGAAATTTGAAGGTAAACACTTTTTCAGTGTTGTAATATGTAGAAGGTCAACAAATTTTGTATATTATACTCATGGTAGTCTTTTTGGAACGACATGTCTATCTCCTGACCTCGAAGCTTCAGCAGATTTGGTTTGTAATGTTAGTGGGAAACTAGTACCGCAGCTCTCTTACCCACGGCTTTGACGGCCATGTGCCACTTGCCTAGCCACATCGGGAGTTTGTTCATTACTAGATGCATTTGTAGTTGCCACATCTACATTACGTGAGGTCATGAAGAAGGTGCTGTCATCTGCACATAGTGCATGCATCCTTCCTCACATCACAATATCAATCCTTCTCCCAGGGGTGTAAAGAGCCTACTAGAGTCGGGATAACATTGATGTATAGTTCATTTGGTGCTGACCATAGACAGCTGACTTATGGTACGCCAGCAGAGGAAGGAAGCCTCATTCCCCTTCTCGAATGAGGCTTCCTTCACCGAAACATAGGAGCTCTGACCGTATTTTCCATATGGGTTGGTGCATCATACTGATAAAAATGCAATATATTTTACTGGAACTCTTTCCTAGGCAAGGTATTGTCTTATTGATATACTGTGTATTTCATATATATATATATATATATATATATATATATATATATATATATATATATATATATAAGCAATTTACCACTGACTCACTCATCAAAAAATCTCTGAAACTATCCATCCGATTAACTTCAAATTTTGCATAGTTACTTCTTTCGTGACATAGATTTTCACTTTTGGCAAAGTTGTTGTAGAAAGAAGAAGAAGAAAGTTTTATTTTATATGCAGTGTGATTAAATAATTCAAACTCATTTCAGGTAGAAAATGGCCGTGCAACTTTTACAGTTGGTCAAGAGTTCAGTGTGTCTGTGACTGTAATGGGTGATGCACCAAATGTGCCATGGAGGCTTCTGGACATAGCTATACTTATTCAAGATAATGAGACTGGAGGTAATTTTAATATTGGTGGAACTATTTGGACAGTATTATTAGAAATTCAATATGTGTATAATATATATCTTTTTTACAGAGGGAAAACCTCTTGTACACAGTTCTCAGTTAGCTTGGTTGCGAGGTGTCGCTCAAGCGCGTCTCGCTGCAGCAGGCCTCAGCGGGGCATTGACAGCCCTTCGGTACTTCTGCAGATCTCTCTCGTTGGAGCTTTTGTATACACAAACATTGAGATTATGTCGGGATCGATTGTCACGTCATTTGCAGGTTGATAGATATACACCTGGACAGAAATTACAAGTGTCTTATTGGAGGTAATATATATATATATAAGTATTACAGAAAAAATTGAAAGAAGGAATTTTGAGGATCATGTTTATAATATCAATTCTTGTTATGAATGTATAGGGATTAAGTAGGAAAATATTGTTACATACCGACAAAGAAATGTGCGCCTGGTTTATTACGATTTCTTCATCTGGACTTCTTTTGTTTAAAATTTGCAATTAGACAAACTAAAATTCATCATCCAAAATTCTCGGAAACTTCAGTCAACGCGGTCCTTTGTTGTATTGTACAGTTTAGTATAAGAGTTTAGAAGAGTTTTTTATAACCACATTCAGAATGTGATTATGAAAAATACTTTTTTACCCAGCCTATGTATCTTATGTAACTATTTTAAATCAGGGGTTTAAATACACTTATTAATATGATAATCTGTCCAAATAAAATGCAAAACCTTAATCTGAACAATTTTATCATTTTAAAACATTGTCTTGAGCTTGTGTAAATTTCTAAAATTCAGGCTTTGGATTGTTTCTAACATAAGTTTAATTATTTTAGGGAATTAGGTTGTGAACTCGGCTACCGTTTGATAATTGGCGCAGAAGGGGAATCTCTGTGCGTGTGGCACGTGCCAGCGTTGGCCGGCGGAGAGCGGGTGGCGGCAGCACTCACGCCACATGCACCTTCCATGGAAAGGCTCCTCGCGCACACTGTACATGTCAGGTCTAGGCAGCGCTTAAACGATTTGAAAGTCATTTTGAATGACCTTGGGGTGAGTGTATTTTCTAATCCATATATGTGTGCTAAATATTTTTTTCTCGCATTGCTCTCCCCATTTGAAAATAATCGTTTTTAATATTATATATCTGAGATTTTAAGCAATCAAATGCCGTTTTTAGCTGGGTTTCTTTGTGCCACTGAATTTTATTAAGTCTCTGGGTGAAACTAAACCCCGAGAAGCATGTTATTGCAATGAACAGGATTAGTATATTTGTGAATTAAATGATTAATTTTGGTTGTATACTACACACACGTTATCTTATATTTTCCATAAATAAAAAATATCTCACAACTAAATTTTACGAAAATTTGTAGATACATAATTAAGTATATAAAATTATAGTGAAGTGTTACATATTCAAATAAGGCAAGCTGACTTATTTTTTAGCTTTAAGTCTTACTTAGGTTGATGTTAGCCATAATAAGTAGATTTGAATAGCTACTCCAAAAGCTAATTTTTAAATACCGTAAAATGGGGTGGATAGACACAATTTTCAACTTCTACATAGATTTTCTCAGATATTTTGTATGCAAGTCATTATTAAAGCATTGTGATATCAGGAGTCATGTTGTAATTAACTAAATATTTATGCTAAAAATGAATAAAAATATGCCTATTATTTATAAATTAAGAAAATGTTAACGTTTTCTATTTACCTGGAAACAGGGGTCAAAAGATACGAGAGGGGGGTGAATAAAGAAAAAACGCTAGGGCTGCCTAAATCAACTTATATTTTTAATAAAACCATCGTAGGTATATTTTTCATACAATCAACTTATATTCTTAATTATATCAACTTAATTTTTTAATAAAATAAACGTATATTTTTAATAGATTCAACATATTATTATATTTTTAATACAATCTTTTTAAATTACACTTATGGTTATTTAAAGTGGAAAACTTCTGGCAAAATCCAGTCCAGGCATGTTGTCTTTAAACCTTTTTTCTGTAATGCCTAATTTGTCCAAATAATTTTTCACTAATAGCCTTAAGTCATACTGTTCAAGTGGATAACCCCATTCAGCACATACGTTTATGTATTTAATAAATTCTAATTCCGTCTCTTTAGATAGGACTGTCTGGCCACCTTGTGTTTTCACATTTTTTATACTATGCCTGTAAAGCACAGATTTGTCTATTTCAAATTTTTTGGCGATGAAGCTCAAGGAATCGTTACTGTCCTTGTATTCCCTAACAGCCTGCTCTATGAGTTCTTTGGGATATCTTTTATACCTCCTGCCACGAGGATCTGGCTTGTAAACTCTCGGCATGGTGAGCACTTCGCAATGTGGCGTACCTGTTCAAAATAATTATTAAGTATTCACAAAAAATATACAAATAATTATATTATAGCCTTGGTAATGTTTGGTTTATGTGAAATATACAAATTATTACCTAAATTGACCATTGAACACCAATGAACATTTTTTGTCTTAATGGCTTACGTAAGACAAAAACAAAATAATATATGCCATTTACAACAGAACAACACTTTCAATGGTTACCTAATAGTTGCCTGGTATTGTTTTTAAATATACAAGTAGGTACCTATGACGAACCATACCTCGATTGACAACCCTAAAAACCAAGTTTCTATTAACCGCATAACTACGCGTATCTATTAACCTCTCACCCGTATCTATTCACCTCCAATGGCGTATCTATTGACCCTAATGGCGTATCTATTAACCCCCCACCCGTATCTATTCACCTCGAATTCGAGAAAAAGTGCTAGGACCTTGATTTTGCATGAAATAAGAATCTAATAAAAACGAATATGGACACTTACCTTTGATTTTCTTAAAATTGAGAAAATGATGTACCGAATTATACACATTCGCCGGGAACTCACAACGAAAAACCTGATGTTTATCGAAAAGTTTTACACAGCAAAATTTACTTGAATACACACCTCCACTTTAACCGCTTTTTTCTTATGTCATTTCAACTTGACGTAAATTTGTGGGTGCCCAGCCTATAGAAAAAATGTTTCTGTGTAATAAATCATAGAGAAAAACATTCGATAAAAGGCTACAAACAAACTAGAGTTAACATTTTCAAACTCCCGGTTTTTTTTCTATTCGCCCCACGATTTCTATTCACCCCATTTTACGGTAGGGTCAATTCGAACAAATGAATGAATACAATTTCGAACTTTAATGCAATTTAATAACGTCTAAAATAATATCCATTAGTGAAGATATGGTGTTTTAAAATTAGAAGATCTTGTAACCGCCTTTGTTTGGCTGCAGCATTGCATATTCAAAGATGATTGTATTAAGGAATGAACTCCACGTCACCAATATCTCACAAAGGTGGGCAAGCGTTCGTCAAACAAAGATATCAACACCTGATGTTTTATACTGCTACCGTTTTGACGCGTGTTCTTTTTAAACCTCTCGTTAGAGAGTACTAGTGTTCTGTGTTTCAAACATCCTAAAGACAAATGGACCTGGAGTTGTTGTTACCCTACTATGACGTCACAACGCCGGAATGCGCGGTCCGTTGCACAACACAAACTACTTATAATAACAATCTCTTCCAGACAACCTGTTATTATGGAATTCCTCTTGTCTAAACCCTCTATTCCATTTTAGGAATATCCCCTCCGTTTTATACTACCCGTCTTAATCCATCCACTCGGTCCCTGGGGCCCAGTTCTACTGTTTTAATATCTTGGCGTTGTAAAGATATTAAAAGTGCGATTCCATTGTGATAGTGTCAGAATTCGTATTCTACTAAATATTTTCTTGATATTGTCGCGGCAGAATAATAATAGAAAAAGGTGGTATTTTTATTAGCAGAAATGGCAGTAGCCGAAATGGATATTGAAAAGTAAAAAAAACCGATTGTGTGGTTTTATGAAACCACGGTAAAAGTGAAACTTTTTTTCACATTACTACACGGTCAGTTGCTGCGAACTATAGGAGCCGCCATATTGGCCTTGGCCGCGGCCGACTGTCACGCGACATGCAACACACAGACCAAAAAGTTTGAGATGATGTAATAAAAAGTTTCACTTTAAAAATTTAACATTTATTTCACAAGTTTTCGCTTTCAAATTTTTACAAAGATAGGGTGGCGTACCACGGGCATGCAATTGGAATCATTAGGATACTGAAATAAGGCAAATCTAGATTGAGACGATAATGTCCTGCGATTTTGACGAGATAGTAATAGCAGAATTAGGCTCCTGGTGTTGCAAATGTCTATAGGTGACGTTAACCACTAGCCGTTAGGTAGGCCGGCGGCCTATTTGGCAGTTTCGCAATAAAAAAAGCCAAAAATTTGCAAATGACTAAATAAGTTAATGGTAATGTAAAACTAAAAAAGAAATGTATAATTTAAATATTAACAGTCGATGAATTCATTCATATTGGCTTAGAGTAAGTTTGAAAGCTTCTTGACGGTTATTAAAGAATATTTCAAACTTACTCCTAATCAAAATGAACAAGACCGTAAAAGTATGTATGTGTGAATTTGTTTGGTGTAGGTAGAGTGCAGCGTGGGCGGTTGGCCGTGCGTGCTGGCGTGCTCGGTGGTGAGCCCGTGCCTGCGCGCCGAGCAGCTGCTGGTGTCGGTGGGCGCGCACGGCGGCCGGCTGCGCGCGCGCGTGCCCGCCTACCCCGCCACGCCCGCCATGCCCGACTTGGCCCACGCGCTGGCACTCGCCGCGCCCAACCGGATCAAACCACTACTCACGCAACTCAGGTGGGTCTCTGAACCTGTCAGGGCTGGGCATGTACCCGTGGCCCATGGAATAAGGGAGTAGGATGGAACCCCTGTGGGCTTTAGTGGGTATCGCCGACTCGGGTGGTACCCCTTCGTGTTTACCCTGCGGTAGATAGTCCTCAAACGGATTGCTGCTCCTCATAAAAAAATCTAGGTCTCAGAAACAAGACATGAGAAACTCTTTATCAACATAGAACAAATATAAGCAAACTTTATAAATATTAAGTGAATATATATTTTGTTATTAGTTAGATCATTTTTTAAAGCGTTGGAATGGAATCAATTGATTTGCATTAATTTCGGTATATAAATACTTTAGATAACAGAGATCAACACAGGATGGTTTTCAAGTTCATAACTAAAAGATAGATTGAGTAATATGTATACTACTATCAATAACTTATCAGGAAGATTCTATTTTAATATAAAATATTCTGACTCATAAATACGTAAAAAGGATAAATTAAGATATTTTTGTTAGGTAACAATAAAGTCTTATCTGTTTATTGAATATTGTTCGTAGGTTTTGGTTAGTAGCTCGTCGTTGTGAGAAGACATTGCAACATTTACCAGCGAGCGTGTGTGAACACCTTCCATTCTTGCATGGTCCAGATCACCCATTAAGCAAATTGTCTCCAGATCGTCTTTATGTGACACTGCATCGCCACACAGACCATATATTGGTTAGTTCTTAATTTTTATACTCATTTAATAATTGCTGTCAAAAGCTAACTGAAACTTGTATAATAAGAAAAAAAATTACAGCCACCATCAACCTGCTCGCCATTATGCTGCTTAGAAACTCGAGATTTTATATAATTCTTAATCATAACCAAAGTGAACACAAGCAGAATAAAGGTTCCATTTTCGCCAAAATGTGGCAAATGCGATCGACAAAGTATAGAGTTTCCATATAAATACCAAACGTAATCAAACACCTAATGCTTTCGTCATTTAATTACATAAACGTAAAAAAGATTGGATCGAAAATACCCATATTGCGAAAAATCAAAATATGAACGACGACACTAAACACAACAAAAACTTTAACCCCTACTTGTATGTATTTGCGTCCAGTCCTCATTTTTAATTGTTTCTTTGTTTTACTACACCATTATTTTGCCCCATACACCTTTATATCGAATTACATCCATATAAATAGTGTAGTAACTAGGGTTGTCTTGAAGAAATTGTTGAAAAACGATAAGACCTCCCATTATTCCGACCTTTACCTGAAAGTACTGTAACTCACTTATGTGTATGTGGTAATAATAAAGAGTTTATCTGTTTATCTAAAGGTATATGGACGGACGTGACAGCAACATTTTTGCCAAATCGGCTACAGAACAAAAAAAAAATTGTTCTAGAAATGGCCTTATCGCTAAAAGCCATTTCCGCCAAGCATTGCCTTGAATTATGAAATTTTTGAAATCGAATTAACACAGATGTACTCCAATTTTCTAATTAATCAGATAGTTGAGATGAAAGAAGTGGCAGCGGGTGGTACGGCTACGACGAGTAACACCAGCAACACGGGCAGTGCCTGCTCGGTGGCTCTCTCCTTTCACCTCGCTGGTGCCAAGAGGTGTACACCTGAAGAGTGCGAAGATGAAGTAAGATTAATAGCTTAGCTTATTAATAACAATTATCCACTATATTTATTTTTTTCTACATTTTTTCTATGGATATGACAAAAAACCACTAACTTCATGAATATTTTAAATTTTTCATTGAGAATGTTTTATTTATATTTTTGTGTTACGAATTAACAAAGAATAAAATTAACATTAAAAGGTAACAGAAATAATGTCGCTAAGACAAAATACTTCAAAATAAAGAATTATTTTTTGTTGATGCGTTCATTTTGTTACTTGAAAATTTGTAGATTACGCGATAATGCATAATTTTATATGCTGTATTAAAAAAAATATCTACCATTTCGAGAAAATTCCGTTTTAGTTTTACAAAAAACCTCTTAAAAATATCAAGTATTTGTATAGCTATTAATCCTACAACAATGTGCAATTATTGTAAATAGGGTTCGTCTGGCTCGACGGCAGCCCCCGCGGGTGCCGCGCGCGCTTACTTCAAGCTACACTCGCTCGTGGAGTTGGACACGTTCACTCTCACGCATGGCCCCTTCACGCCTTTGGACACGCCAGGTAAGATTATTCAATTACCTAAATATGCTTGGGAGTTACATTTGGGTAAAGTAAAGCTTCTAAAAATAGATGTAATGAATACTTAAATTATTTAATATTTCTCTTTTATATCCTTTTTTTCAATCTATCATCAACTGGAAGATATTATCGTATAGTTAGTGTTTCTGTTAGTGACGTTTGGAAATTGAAACATTCTGCCTATACTATGTTATTTGATGTACCAAAGGATTTGTATGGCGTGCACGCGTTTATTTGTATGCACCGAAGGATATTTCTATTTTGTCTTTCTCGGTAGATATTCTATTTTTAAGTTAACAAAATAATTCTAATTAATCTACAATCACGTGACTCTGGCTTAAATCATGTACCCTGTTTAGGGCTGCTCTATGTCGTTATTGTAAGATTTAGTTAAGATTTAATGTTTAACTTTTTGTTTTTCTCTTAGATATTCAAAGATGAATGTATTTGTGAATGTGTTTGTAGTATCCAAAATGCCTTAAGTTTTTAAAGTGTTATCAATGTATACTTAGGAATGCAACCCGGGAAACGCAAGTTGTCGTTGGCGAACGCCCGCGCGGTACGCGTCCGCCAGCCGGCGTACTTCCTGCCCGAGCTGGCGCACGTTGTAGCGGCCGCAGATGAGAGGATACCCTTCGTCAATCTCGCCCAAGAGGTACAATTTCCAGGATTAGAATATTAATTTGTAAGACACATTATGGTATGTCATAATTTCTTTTTTGCTAACACTAATCCACCAAATTGTGCATTAATTTTCAGATCTATAATTTTTAGTTAAATTATACTTGTAAGTTAGTGATACTTTGGTATGGTATAGCGACACTGTACAGTTTGTACACTTGCTCTTGCTTCTGGTGGTGGATGCTAACAGTATTTGGTGGAGCGCTGGTGCTTATTACGTACGATATATTCTCGTAGTAGTTGAGCTTGGATACTGACCCTAGGGTTCAACTTAGTAGATAAATTGCGACATTGTTAATGATGATAAATTCTCTAACGTGGCTATGCATTAACGAAGTTAAGACTCATATGGCCAAATCCTAAACCTTTAACACTAAACAGACAGATGAAGTCCCAGCGTAAGAAGGACAAATGTCTGTTGATTTGACTTGTGAGCATTTGATTGTCAGTTGGCGGCGCGCGGCGTGACCCACGGCGGCGTGCAGCCCGAGTGGAGTGGGTCGGCGCTCGGCATGCGCGTCGTGTCCCTGCCGAGGCCGGAGGGCGCGAGCGAGGCGGCCGTGGCGGCGCTCGGCCGCCGCCTGCTGGCCGCCACCATCCGCCTCACCACCAAGAACCAGGCCAGGGTCTGGACCGCTGAAATCGTGTTCCACGGTTCGCCGGTGCGGACGCCCAACCCGAAAGAACAAGGTACGTACAGGTACATATATCTTTAACAATCATCAACGTATTGTTACGAATTGCGAGACCCGAATTAATATAACCGAACACAATAAGTCTAAACGTTATGCAGAAGGTCGTAATTCAATCAAACGCGCAAAGTCCGTCACTAATAGATTCCCGTAGTACACACGTCTCGCTTTGATCGTGGTTCTCACTCGACTGCCCTTCCTCCCTCAATCAGGCCATCGCTTTATACTGCACAAATGCAATGTAATCCGCAACTAATGATGCTAATGAGCGAATACAATAGGAAAATAGGCTATTCTCTAGAAACGTATGCCAATAAATAAGTAAACAAAAAATACGATCATAAAAGAATTACAATTGTTTCAATATTATTAGTTATTAGTTCAAATGCCGACGGATAATAAATAAATGTGCTTCTACAAATCTGTACGTGGAATTTGACTTTGTCGGCGCCTAGATTGTAACAGTATTATCATCTTCGCATCAAGTTCTTTTTAAGTAGAAACAATTCTTTCCCTTACTTTTTTAATACGGTTTTGCACTGTCAAATATAAATTGGTTTTCAACTTAGAATAAAGGCATTATAAAATAGTTTAGTGGGTAAGGCCTTTCATTTCAATGATGTGGGAATTGCTCCTGGACAGGGTAGCAAACTCTGACTTCATAGATTTTCTAATTTCATGTGCGTATTGTTACAATTACCATGAGCTAACCTACCAATCTACCTTGGATAAGCATGTTGTGTTTGTTACCTCAAATGTTCGAGTCTAACAGGAGAAATTTTATGAAATTTTTTTTTTTAGCATTTCTGATCTAATAAAAAGTGGTTTGTGTATTTATTTGTTTTCCAGGCGAAAGACGTTGCGTTTACTTGCAATATGAATTGGGCACGGACGCGGGCCGCACCGCGGAAGCGTTCTTAGCCGACTGGGCGGCCATCGTTCATCTCTATACGTTACTGCACGACTTCATGCTCCGACCCGCTCAGGGTAAGCTGTCTATAACTTGTTTTTTCTCATGAGATAAATGTTTGGATTAAATTCTAGTTAAGTGTGGTATTTAAATAACGCTATGCACTTCTGTATGTAATTTTATAGGTTTCTTATGTTGACCAGACGTTTAAATTGTGTAATTGAGAGCAGCAACCCATAAAACATTATATAAATTACTGTATTTTGCGAATCTGTTGTTGTTTTACTTGGCACCAACTTCATACTTCATGTTGTAGAAAATATTTTTATTATATTTTCTTCTTTTTTTAATAATCACGAAATAAAAAGCCTCATTTGACAGTTCTCATGACAACATATTTAGGGATTGAAACCTCCAAATCGTTAACTAAGTTAATCGATTATCGCGAGAAATCTATTTGAAATTATACCACTTTGTAATCTTCGAGTTGAATCATTGAATTAAATGCAAAAAGAATAATCAAATTCGTATAGAAAATAGAACATTTTGTTCAATAAAAAATAAAAATTTCGTTTAAAAAAACCGACTTCAAAAACTAAAAAACTAAAATGTATAAAATAACTTATTAATATATATTATCTAAAACATTTTGAAGTCAGTGCTTAGTAATTTTCAAAATATAGAAAATTTATGTTTTACTTTGCACCGACTTCAAGATGTTTTAGATAATATATATTAATAAGTTATTTTATACATTTTAGTTTTTTAGTTTTTGAAGTCGGTTTTTTTAAACGAAGTTTTTATTTGTTACTTTTTAGTGTCTAGCTATGAATGGGTGGACTTACGAATGGTGCCGCGCTTCTTAAAAAATATAGGTCCCAAGAAACGAGAACAAAAAAATGTTCGTAAAATGAAAACTACTGGGCCAAACTATGTCAAATTTTTAGGGGATCACATGGCAGCTATTCCGCGTCGAACAAAAAAAGAATCACGTAAATCGAATCATAAATCTCAGAGTAATCGGTGTACATATGGAACGAAAAGGAAATTTTCTTCATATAAAATGTTCATAAAATGAAAACTACTGGGCCAAACTATGTAAAATTTTTAGGGGACCAATTGGAAGCTATTCCGCGTCGAACAAAAAAAGAATCACGTAAATCGGATCATAAATGGCGGAGTAATCGGCGAACATACATAAAAAAAAAAAACAAAAAAAAAAGATCCGGACGAATTGAGAACCTCCTCCTTTTTTCGAAGTCGGTTAAAAACAACCCTTTGCCTTGTTTTCCTGTTTGTAATTCCTTTATAGAAATTGATGTTTACACAACAAATCCAAACGTAATGCAGAAGGTCGTAATTCAATAAAACGCGCAAAGTCCGTCACTATTAGATTCCCGAATGTACACACGTCACGTCCGTATCGTAATCGTCGCTCAACTGCCCCCTCTCTCAATCAGGCCGTCGTTTTTCCTTCACAAATGCAAAAGAATTCGCAACATCTGGCCAATGATGCTAATGAGCGAGTACTATGGGACAATAGGCTATTCTCCACAATAATTAGAGACCTATGCCAATAAATAAGTGAACAAAAGAAGACGATCATAAAAGGATCAATTAGTTCAAATGCTGACGGGTAATAAAATGTGCTTCTATAAGTCTGTACGTGGAATTTGTCTTTGTCGGAGTCTAGGCTGTAATAGTATTAATAGGGAGTTTGTGTGATGTTTCGGTGAGCAACAATGTGTGATTTGTGCATGTGGCAGAGCGCGAGTCGTTGTGGCAGGGCGTGTGCGTGCGCTCGTACACGTACCGGTCGCTGGTGGTGGGGTTCGGGGGCGGCGGGCGCGCCACGTGCACCGTGCACTGGGCGCCCGCCACGCGCCGCTACGCGCTCGCCACGCCCGCGCACCAGCCCGCCAACAACGCGCACCACCTGCTGCACCACCACCTCGACCACTACCTCAACTGGTGAGCCGCGCTTCACGCTCGTCGCTTCCTTCGCTTGCTTATCCACCATATCTACATCGCCTAACATCTAAATTATCTTACCTTATCATTGATAAAAAAATAAAATTATCCAAGAGTAACTTATGATGATAATGACTGATGATGAAATGAAGATACAGAATAAGTATTATTAATGCACTGCACTGGCAAGCCGAGAGATCTGCGGACATAGTTCTTGGTGTTAATTTTAAAGACAATAAGTGGGTAGATGATATTTTATTTTAAAGTCATAAAAACTATGCATATTTAACACTTTAACCACAAACTGGATTTGACCGATTCAGTATGGTCTAGCTTTGAAAACACTTTTTAGGCGCAAGTGTTTTTGAACAAGGCCCATTGAGAGTGTTTTGTAAATATCAAGTATTTTGAATCGTTTCGGGATCCACAACACCCTTGGTGTGACAGACGTCCATTGGCGACCATAATAACTTTCCATCGAGTTAACCGTCCACCTACATGCCTGCTCCAGTCATAAAAATAATATAGTAGCCAAATAACGCTCTTAATTCTGTATCGACTATAACGCAATTGGCTAATTTTTATATACGAAACCACGCGTTACATCCCGGTTGCGTTTGGAGTGCTCGGTCAGACGCCTGGGGTCCGCGTTCCTAATTTTTCATATACGAAACCATTAGAAATTAATTTTGTGAACTAGTTATCAATCCTATAGACTGTTGTAAGACTAACGAGTAACTGTATATTGTCAGTCGTCTGTCTGTCTCTGTAGTAAATTCGTCATACTTTAGAGAAAATACTGGAATTTTTTACTTGTGTCATATTTATTTACAGCCACAAAGATCTCATGTCGCTGGGCATTGTGTTGAGGGAAACTTATGCACCTCTCCTAGCCTTGAGCCGATTGCCCACGCTCCCTCAGCTGGGGCTGCATCACATACGAACGCAGATGCCCACGCCCACTTTTACGTTGCTGGCACATTCGTGGCGAAAGGTAAATTCGATTTAATATTAAAAAAGTGTACATACATTTTTTCCTGGCTTAGCAATTTATTATTAATATATTTGAATAACTATACTTACTTTATTGAATTGTAGATTTGATATATAAGTTTATACATAAATAAGTTAGTGTTGATGAATATAATTAAGATTATTCTTATCAGATTCGTATTATATACGCTGGTGCGTACTCTCTGGAGATCGGTATTCGTGGAGGAGGCGTCATCACCATTCGCGATGGTTCCTATTCGAAATTCGACAGGAGTTCTGTTGTTGATGAATTTGCACCAGCGCAAGGGCTCAAGGTGAGTCAACAAAATTTTTCGATTTGATTGAAAAGGTTTTGTATATTTTCTGCAGTTTGCCACATATATAACGCATGTATATCTCACATGTACTCTTATAACCCTTGACAATTTATGGTGTTATGCAAGTCACCTAAAAATAGGATAGTATTTATGAACAAATTCAGTCGACAAGTTCTGCCACATGTCATATTTGAAAAACGTTTTGATGAAATAATTTCAATCATTAGATTGAATGTCGATTTTTAATATTATAATTCCTTGATAGTTACTTTGATTTGCATAATTCATACTTAATAATGTAAATGACTGGCCATCTGTTATGCTCTTACGGACCGTTTTTGTTCGAAATAGCTCTTATATTTATCACTTTTTACTTATGGTTTTGCAAACTATACAAAGGATTTATATTTTGAAATAAAACTCGTAACACAGCTGTGACAGAACAAAGTCTATTATATAGAACTGTCATGTCGGTAGGATGAAATTTTAAATGTATGAGAATAAATTGATTTATGCTGATTTCAAAACGTGTAACGCCATCTAGTTACTTTTCACCACAACTATTCAGTAGCATGTATTCAAATTTATAGCTTTGAGATCTAAATCAGATTATGTGATTGAACACGTATTTTATAAGTAAAATTTTGTATTAAAATTTGAAAAAGTCTGGATATACAAAAAAGCTCGTTTTTGGATGCCACACGATCACACTAAAAGAAACCTAATAAGTTGTGTACTCATTTTTCTATTTTGACATGTATTACCTAAACGTTTTGAAAAGATTGATCACTGGTGGTGAAAAATAGATTACATATGACTAGAACGTGCGAAAAAGATAATGTATAAATGGCAGTCAAGCTCCACAAACTATAGCGAATCCCGGATTAACTTGTAATAACGTTTTGCTAAGTGTATTGTAGAATCGGAAGTTCATCAGTGATTATGAGCTTTTACCGTAGGGCACAACAATCGATTCGGATTTCTACTGCAAACAGCTGATGAGACTTGAACAAGAAGTAGAGAAAAACTAATCGATCAACAGAAAGGATGTGGTTTTTCGTCATAATAATGCCAGACCACATACATAGTTAGCCACTCGGCAAATATTGAGAGAGCTTGATTGCAAAGTGTTAATGCATCCATCCATCAATAGCACCTTATACACTCAGTTTTTAGATAGTGTTAACACCAAAAGAGGACTCTCAAATTATGTCACTATCTACAAAATAGCAGCTCCATAAATTACTGAATTTATGGAGCAAAATGGCACATGTGTATTATAATCAAATGTAAATAAAGTATGAAAAAAAGCTACTTTCTGTTTTTAAAAAGAAAAAACTTTTTCCACAACCTATTATTTATGTAGTTGACTATTGATATTCTTAAATAATGGTTTTTCCGATTCAATATATCTTATACTTTCAGGCTTTTCTATCGAGATATGTTGAAGACAGCATGAGCGCACGTCTCCTTGCAGAAGATGACAACCCGCCTTCACCCATGTCTCCGATGCCGCCAGGTAAATTCATTACTACGTCATTACCACGCTCTTGTAAAGTAATTAGTAGTATAAGTGTAAAATATCTCAAAAAATGTTATATGCAATTCCATTATCATCTTTACTTCCTTTTAGAAATAGACTAAGATACTATGTATTCCGTCTGGAAATTAATTTCGATTATATATACTCGCTCAATTCTTGCACTTTGAACAACCTGCTACATTTTCTATAAATTATTATATAATGAGGAAATTACTTCCCTTATAACATTTGCTTTTGCTCTTGCATTACCTTGTCAATACTTCAGTTTAATTATGCTTTGTCAACATTTGAATTGCAAATTATCTAATATTTATATAAACATGACATTTGTCAGTGTTTTTTGATAACAAAATTAATTTATGTGGCATTCCGCTACATTAAATAATATTTATTTAAGAAGCGCGAGCGCAGCCCGCCTCGGGTGCGCCCGCGCAATGCGACGGGTATCGCCCGTGGACACGCACACATTTCATTCGATCGGCAGTGCGGCTTATGACCTTGTCCGGTGTCACGCGCGCATACCGTCCCACGAATTGTAATAATTGTATTTTTTGTCGTGTGTTTGATATAATTTAACATTTTACATTATATAGTAAATTTGGACCTGATATCCAGTAATAACATTATTTTCTCCTTCTGTTTTTGTGAGTGTGATTTGGTGTTGAACTTTGGGAGGCAACGCCGTACCAACCTATAACCAACACCACCACCACCCCTACATTTACATAAGTAAATTACTATTATACATGTGGTTTGATTACTCAGGGGGCCTCCGCTTCCCGGCGCCGATGACGCCCCCGCAGCCCCACACGCCACACTCAGCGCCCGTCACTCCACACCCAGCCTCACCGGCACATCAGGTAATATATTTAATTAATGTGGTGGTGAAATTATATCATCTCAGTTCGATAAGAAAATCTTTAATCTTCTTAAAATATCTTACATCTTCAAAAAAACATTTCTTACTTATTAATTACCATTGGCTAGCCTTTTTCACAACTCAAGCTCTCAACCCATGCTACCATTCAATTGTCTCTTGTCTATGACATAAATGAAAAAAAAAGATAAACAATACACAATGGCATAATTCGTTGTCTATTGTTTATCTTTTTTTTCATTCACCGTCCATCCTTCTCACACACATATAGTTCGGATACACACAACTATATATACAATATAACCTCTCATGTGTTTTCGGAAACATTCATAATCCTACATTAATATTAAAAATCTGAACTATTTTTGATATTTATTAGTAGGAGTAAATGTTTAATTTAATTGTGTCACTATTATGTATATAGTTACATTCATGTCATTTAAATAAAAGCTTGTCAAGAGCAAAGTAAAATGTAGCTTATAATATACATTCGAAAAAAAATGTTTTTTTTTTAAAAATTTTTAGATGAGCGGTGGTTCGTTCAACCTGACGTCACCGCCGGGTGGCGGAGGTGGCGGTGGCGGCGTGGGTGCCTCCCCGGCCTCCCCGCTAGCGCCGTCCCCGCACGCGGCGCCCGCAGCCTCCCCGCACCCGCCCCCCACCTCGCCCTTCACTGCCTGGCCGGCCTCCCCGTCCTTGCCGCGACCCTCCCCCGGCCACCACCCTTCGCCCAGGCACCATCTCGAGCATAAAGGTGGGTTGGATTGCTGTAAGTGTCACTCTGCTGATCTGCTCCAGTAAAAGTAAGGCCGTTTTCTGATTTGTCGGTGCAGTAGCGGTGCGGAGTCGGTACATGTGGTACCGAAAGCTTAACGAATATCTACATTTCTATGAGCGTTTCCCGATTGGATCTGTATGTGCGGGAGCGAAGAGTTATGGATTGGGTTTAACGCATTTCGGGACACGTGATCAAAGCCCACTCAGTACACGATCGCTTTTTTAAAATAAACATTCGCCTACTGCAGAATTTTTTATCGATAATATACCAAATGCTACACCACTACTGCCTCCGCATCAGAAAGCGGCCTAAGTAAGACGCATGAAATGTAAAACATAAACATTTCAATTATTTCAATACACAAACACTTACTTATTCATAATACTCAAATAATGCATATTCCATATGTATTGAGGCAAAAAATGACGAGACCATAATGATATGTTAATGGTCAGTAATATTTTTGAGAAATCTGAGCTTGCTCTTCTGATTTCAGTGGAAAGTGTCTCTCTCGTTGCTTATAGTTCATCGGAGTAATTCTTCCCCTCAGGGCCACAAGCGAGCTCTACGACGAGTGGGTCCCGCTTATTGGCTGGGGGGCGTGCGTGGGCGGGGGCCACGGCCACGCCCCTCCCGGTGGCCAAGCTGGAAGCGCTGTGCTCCCCCTGCGAGTCCCCGCCGGGCGCCCCTCCGGGCCCCTCCCTAGCGCCCCTGCAACGGTTCCTCGCCTGCGTCTACATGAAACGTACCCTGCAACGTTTCATACAGCAGGAAGATTATGTAAGTTCACCGATATTGATCGATTGTTTTATGCATACTGATGGACTCCACTGACTTTAGGAGAGTGGACGATTTACTCGTCATACTGGTCCAATATGAAAAATTATAAAAATCCATCCATGAAAGGTTCCCTAACTGATGGTGAAAACTGGTTTAAAATCCAATGCGTGATTTAGGAGGAGTTAATGGGTATAAAGATAGACTAGACAATCAGACGCGGAAAGCAACTTACTTACTGTCTTATACTATTGTAGAGATAAGACTATGTAGACTCCTCCTTTTTTTTAATTATTAACAGAAAAGATTATTCAATAATCTCGAACAAGTTAAAACTAAATAAATTAGAGTTGTAATTACATATTGGTTGAAGTTGACATTGGTGTCGGGGGAGGCGACCGGGCTGACGTTCCGCTGCGACAACGCGGGGCTGGCGGCGCGCGTGGCGCTCCACCCGCAGCACATGCAGTCGCTGCAGCTGCAGCTCACGCCGCTGCCCGACCACAAGGAGAACTGGTCCACTGACGACTTGCAGGTGACAGTGACACATAGCTCTGTTAGTGCCATCGTAGATAGATAGATAACTAACTCTTTATTGTACACCTTTAAAAAGAACTTACAATATATTATTTAAAAATCATGTTCACGTTCATTTTGATGATGATTCATATCAATGGTTATCCAACTATTTTGTATATTTTTTTGTGTATGTTGTTTAACTTTTTTGTTACTTAATTGATTTTAACAATTATTTTTGCGTTGGATTCAGTATATTTCTAGTTGGTCCCATACAAATTGCAAACACGTAGTATTATATTTTATTATTCTATTTATAGAAAGTTATAGTACATTATGGTACTAGTGTGTAACATTGGTGATTACCGCCGAGGCGCCATTGAGACTCGAGCCGTAGGCGAGGGTCTTAAGAGAGCCGAGGACGGTAATCATCAATACACACGTGTATCATACGACGTTTTTCAACACACTTGTGAATAAAATAACAACAAAACTCATTTTATTTAGTAGATAACAGTTTTCCTATGCGCGCGCATTGCGATCGGCCACAGACTAAAGGGATGAGGTTTTTTATTTTATTTTCCGCGCATAGGGTTTGCGCCTATTCTGCCACGTACAAAATGGGGAATTTAAAGTTCTCTTTTATTACAGAGAAAAAAAAGTTATATATGAGTGAAAGTTTTATTTATTAAACACGTACGAGTTAAAATTATCTATTTAAATAAGAAGTTGCATGAAATGAGCAAGCAATAGGAACATTAATTTATTTGTTCTATAGAACACGATCTTTTTTTTTTTTGAATAAAAACCTTTTTTAGAACAAAGCAATTCAACCAATAAAATTTAAAAAAAATTCTATAACTCACTAGTGAGTTATAATTTTTTTTGTCACAGTTTGATTATGGGTTTCATTCTGTGCCTAATTGCGGTGACCATAGAGCCACTTTATGAGCAAGTGTGTTGAAAAAAACTTTATCACACTTTGTTTAAATGGAATCCACTATTGTGGACCTCTATTTGCAGCTCACGGGCCCCAAATTTTATTGTCACTGACGTGACCCCTTGAAATTCCATATGAACCCAGGGGTCCATATGGACCACTTTGGGGAACTATGATCTGTATTTTACACTTCAGCGAGTGTGCCGCGGAATCACACGAATTAATTCAACCCTCACCTTTTTATCACCTGACAATCAAATCTATGAGAGCTCAAGCAACCGATATGTGGTGAAAATGCCAACCAATCGGATGAACTCTCTTGATTCCACTTAAATATGTACACCGCTAAGGAGTGGAACTCTTTAACGTCGTCTTTTGCCTGAAACATACAATTTAGGTATCTTCAAGTCTCACGTGAACAGATATCTGTTAGGGAAATACGCTCCATCTTAGATTGCGTTTCCACCTGACATCAAGTGCAATCACGAACCTGTAAGATATAAAAGAGAAGTGATAAATGTATCGTATGTACCGCAGGTGATGGAGAAGTTCTTCGAGCAGCGCGTGGCGATCCCGCCGTACCGGGCGTCGGCGCTGCACGGGTGGGGGCGCGTGTGGGGCGCGCCGGGCGCCGCGCTGCCCTCGCTGGTGGCGCTGATGCGCGCGGACCTGGCGCCCGGCGCCCTGGCGCCCGCGCTCTGGCAGCTGCAGTGGGCGCTGCGCATCCCCCCCGCGGCGCCGCCCATCGTGCCCGCGGGACAACCGGCCGTGCTGCTCGCCAAACACAAAATACTATTTTTCGTGAGTAATGTTTATATAGGTACAGTCTATTTCATAGTTATGAGAGAAATTATATGTAGATAGAGAAATAAACATTGTGATACTAAGTAAATTATTAAATAATAGTAATATTTATTTCATAGGAAAGTTTATGTTACAAGTTACGTTTTATGGATGTATTAACCATACCGATTAGAGTCTATTTGAAATAAACTTTCATTACTAGCTGACCCGGCAGACATAGTCTTGCCCTGGAAAAATAAAAATCTATGACCGTGAATATAATTTATTCATCCCAAGGCCAACACAAACACACACAAAAAAGTACTTTCTAAGTTTTCGTTTCACAAACGTCTTCGTATAAACAGGCCGAAACGTCGGAACAATAAAAATGCAGTTTTATTACACACATAAATTTTAATTAAAGTCGGTACTGCTATTTAGGTGGAGTTCAGTGACATTGCGGTCGATTATTAGTTCTAGAATATTTATAGTTCTGAATAACGTTTCTCTTGTGCACTGTAGGGATTTGAAATGAGGTCCCAGCTGAGGTTTTCCTACAACATTAAGACCTTACCTTACCAAGAAAGGAGTTACAGAGTTCCTTAGAGGCGACGTTTTGAACACCTCTGGCGTAGCAAATGTCTACGGACAGTCTATAGAAGAACCAGTTTGCACAAGGTTTTAGGTTCCACTCTCTATCAGCCTGTCTTCTGTGTAGTCCGGCTATAAAAGCGCCATGTTTCAGATTTGCCTGACCCGAGCCGACACGCAGCTGGTGCTGCCGCTCGTATACGACATGCAACTAAACGTGACGCAGCTCGCCGACAAACAAAACGCGCAGCCGCATCTCATCGCGGTCAGCTTGCACCTAAAACGGCAAGTGACACAAACTTATAATTAACATTTTCAACACACTTGCTCATAAAGTGGCTCTATGGTCACCGCAATTAGGCACATAATGACACCCATAATCAAACTGTGACTAAAAAAAATTATAACTCACTAGTGAGTTGTAGATTTTTTTTTAATTTTATTGGTTGAGTTGCTTTGTTCTTAAAAAAGTTTTTATTAAAAAAAAAGATCGTGTTCTATAGAACAAATAAATTAATATTCCTATTGCTTGCTCATTTCATGCAACTTCTTATTTAAATAGATAAATTTAACTTGTACGTGTTTAATAAATAAAACTTTCACTCATATATAACTTTTTTTTTCTCTGTAATAAAAGAGAACTTTAAATTCCCCATTTTGTACGTGGCAGAATAGGCGCAAACCCTATGCGCGGAAAATAAAAAAAAACCTCATCCCTTTAATCTGTGGCCGATCGCAATGCGCGCGCATAGGAAAACTGTTATCTACTAAATAAAAAGTTTTTGTTGCTATTTTATTCACAAGTGTGTTGAAAAACGTCGTATGATACACGTGTGTATTGATGATTACCGTCCTCGGCTCTCTTAAGACTCTCGCCTACGGCTCGAGTCTCAATGGCGCCTCGGCGGTAATCACCAATGTTACACACTAGTACCATAATGTACTATTACAGTTCTAAAAATAAATTTTATAATTACTTCGTATTTGTTTTGATATGTTGAAACTAATGCAGAAATCGCCGTACATAGAACAATTTATAGTAAGATAATCTAAAGCAATTTAAAGAAGTCTCGAAGAATATCTGCTTGTCTGCTGAACTATAATTTAAAAAAAAAATTTTTTTTTTAATTTACTATTTAATGTTTTCAACATTATGTTTGTACTTTTATCATATCTCATACGATCTGATATTCATGTAATTTGGTAAATTAGTACTTAGAAACAAGAGAAAACGATAGCCTTCTGTAGTATAACGTTTTAAATATGCTTGGCGTTCGTAATATTCCACGTCTTTGCGTACCGATTATACAATGGGGAGTATATCGGGGGCCTGTTTAAATGGTTCTTCTTCTTTCTACCACCGCACCGCTCTCTATCGGCTGGGCGTTCATGCTCACTTCCTTGAGCCACTTCACTCACGTACGCAGCGTTTCTCTTGCGCGTGGTGGCATTTGTAATGGGTTCCCAGCCGAGTTTTTGCCACAGCGATACGATACGGGGTTTTTAAAAAGGCTGTCTAAAATAGCTTTGAAGTCAGCAGAATGTTGGTGACATCTCTGACTGTTGTAGTGTCGGAATTTTATTTTTCCTTATATTGTAATCTTTCTGATTTGTATCATCTATTTTTCTTAGACACCAGAGTGTCTATTGCAAACTTCCGCTTTCTGTGAGGGGAGCGTCATGTCTCTCCAGTCCAACTTTAAAAAAAGATGATTTCAGGTTCATCGAGTTCAACCAGGCGCACTCGGAGTGCACGCTGTGGCCGGCGGTGCGCGACCTCATCACCAACTTCACGCTGCCGCAGGAGGCGCCGCAAGCGCCGCCGCCGGCCCCGCCCTAGCGAATGCCGAACTCCCCGCACCACTCTACATTTTTATACAATTAGGCGAAACTCATTTCGAAATTAAGTTTCTTTATGTAAATTACAATTTTCCGGCACCAAATAAGTGTTATTCATTACAAGTAACAGTGAGATTAATTTTCTAGAATAAGGCAGTTGTATTATTTCACTATAACATTCATTTAGGTTCAAGTTTACTAGTTGAATAACTTTTATCCGGTGATTGAAAATCAGCACTAACTACTAGCTGTCATTGAGTTCTGATATAAATCTTGTTTGCTATTAAAGAAGAACAAGTTCTTTGATTTTTCACAATACAATCAATTGCTTGGAAGTCGTCTGTTGCACAAGATTTTTGAGTTTTTTTCAGGCAATAATATTTTGATCGGTATCGTTTTGTTCAATAATAATATATAAATTATAACACCAGCCCCATACACAGGCCCGCTATAAGCGGACGCACATTGCGAGCACCGCACGATAATGTTCAGTCATTGCAAGCTCCTATTCAAATTTAAAAATTATATGTGTAAGTATTTAAATTTCTTTTCTTTTTCTCAACATTATGTGGTATTTAATTCTAATAAGATCAGTATAGATAGACGGAGTTAAGAGGGCAGCATAATCGATGATGTACGCCGGCGTATAAATAGCTAGCGGCGGGCCTAGCCTTAAATGTCTCGCTTCCGGGATAAGGTCTCCCTACTTCCAAGAAACGGACGATACCCGACAAGATTGTCCCCGAGGGATTGTCAAATTACGCACATCGGTAATCTCGATATACACATTATCTTTAACCGTCAGCCTATGACAATAGCATACAATAGAGACCGTTAACGTGAATGTAAAATCAGGCTAAAAAAAACTATTTGTATCTGAGCGCGACGGTCTCGCAGTCCAGTGCTTTTTCACCATCCGAAAAGTGTCTAACGTGCCTAATGAAATTTTGACAAAATATAGCAATTGCCTAAACTATTCTATAATTAAAGCAACTGTGGCGCTACCGTAGTGGAAATTAATTAATTTGTATCCAGCTCTATAAAAAAAAACTTTCTACTACGTGACTAGTACTGTAATGTTACTTTATGTGAATATTTTTTCTTAATGTAATTAAGTGATCGAATATCTCGTTATAATTTATAAAAAACTTATTAAGCAGTTATTAAATTATGTTTTATGTTAAATTAAATTTGTGTACGGATTGTAATATGAAGAGATTTACATAAAAATACATCTAATTAAAAAAATGTAATTCGAGGCAACATGGGGCCAGATCATTTGTAAAACAAAACTCTTATCATTACATTAAAAATTACCAATTTTTTTATCGTTTTATTTTTCACTTTGCTCGCTATTTCATAAATTTAAATTCAGTAAAAAAAATTAAGAGCCAAATGAAAGACAAGGTAAAAGAAAATACTTTTATGTGGAAATTACAAACCATATATTTTTTTAGGTTTGTCTCAAGAAATAAGATTTAAAACCATCGGCCAACTATCGGGCGCTTGCATAGTCCTGTTTTTGAACGGCATACGTCTGATTGTTCGGCGTGATTTTAACTTAAAAAAATAAGCAAAATTAATTGTTGTTCTGTAGTTGTGTGCTTTAAACTTAAAGCTGCCATGTAAATAACGTCTGGACACGTATGCCTTTCCCACATCGTATAATTCCATAAGTGAAAATATTAGAATTTAGCATAGGTTTTATAAGATGTATTATTATCCTAAGGATTCTAAACAGTGTTGGCACAGACCTAAAATCTTTTTGTAAAACCAACATTGGACTTCTTGCTCCATATAAGAGTTTTATATCACCTGTCAATAATTATACCCAGATCACAATATGTTGTCAATTGTAACATTTACAAGTCACAATCACAGAGTACATCATAGAGTATATTGAATATATGGAGATAGAGTCTTCAGTCGGGAGAATCGTACTACTAGCACATCTAGCGAGTATCAATGGCGCTAACTCGTATATGAACGTACCTAATATATGCATGTGTGTGTGTGTTCATGTGTATGTGTACGTATAGCGAGTTTGTGTATACATTTTGTCTTATTCATAGAGAGTAAGTTTGAACGCTTATGGTTCCTAAAGAAGCGTTCAAACTTACTCTGTCTATGAATAAGACCGATATTCTATATATTGTATGCTTAGGTATGGAGATTTCTTCCACCATGAATTCCAACTGTATTTAAAATAAAATTTCATGTTATTTATAAATTGTATATAATTTTCATTAATACATATCACTGCACATCAAGTTTTGTGTTGATATAAAAATCCAATAGTGTATTTGGTCGGTCCAATTAAACAGATTCACAGGTCACATAATATAAATCAGTAACTTCGATATCCAAAAGCAGTTTTCCTTAATAGATTCGCCAGAGTCCAAAACTACATATAGATCGTTAATAATAATCCACTTAATAAAACAAACAGAAAACTATCCCAGAAGTTAAATAAGTTGCAAATATGACGAAAGTCGGCACTTGATTTGAATACCTATGCATGTTTATTTAGAAATATTAAATATTATTATATTTGATTAAATAAAAATGGTTTTCATTTGAGTTTTTTTTGATAATGTCATTAATAACAAAATAATGCTAAGCAACGAGCTGCAGTCTATGGCAGGTACAATGAGTTTATTATCGACCATGTAAATACTGCATAATATAGAACCCATTTCAGTATCGAATAATCGATAAATAAATTTTGTCAGATATTTGTAAATTTTAAGGATAATTCTAGGCATAGGTATCTTATGACTAACAACAGATAGACGGAATCTACCATAATAAAATCTAAAGGAAGGCGATTTTGGAATATGAAACCATATTAAGATTTACCATCACAAGGATGAGATGCAGAAGTCTCCGAAGTAGCGGACCCACGTCCCACGTCTGCTACTTTCTACAAAACGGCTAATTTCTGCAAAACGGCTGATTAAAAAGTAAAGAGGGATATAGGTCATTCGCTCTAAGGAACTGTACTACTCCTTTAGCTCAGCAGCGACACGTAATAGAAATTGAGCCGACAACTCTCACTATAGCCCAATCAAGAGCCTCTTTCTGTGAGGCAGTAATGTCTCTCAAAGAGGCCGCAGAAAGGGACAGGGAGCGAAGTCCTGCAGCGCGTGCTAATGTCTCCACCCGAGGTCGCCGGCCTTCAGCTGGCACCCGGAGAGGCAGGTACGCGCATTACTTCCCTCCCTGAGTTAGGTTCCGGTACGAGGGGCCCCTTGCTACTAGGCAACGCAAGGGATACCATCTGCCCCCGTTTCGAAGTGGGGTGTGTTCTCCCAGGGCACACTCCAGGCACTTTTTTGCGCTGGATCGACTGTTGCGTAACTATGTTCTATATCTCAGTCTTTCCTTCACAACAAAAGCGCAGGGTCGACGGGAGGAGGGGGTTTTTAGTGGGTATTGAGGTTGCTCGCCCGTGCGGCATCGCTCTGAGTCTTCCACACTCCTCAGTGTCAAGCCATCGCGGACGAAGCGCAAACAAAGCATACTATTGCTAGCGTTATCGCCCCCAGTGGATGCGCGCCGTTTCCTAGTGACGGCCCTGAGAGTGCGTAAATCGGTTAGCATTTTCCCTCGCCTCAAAAAAAAAAAAAAAGCCCAATCAAGAGCCTATAGAGCTAAAGCGAGTCGTGTTGTGAGACGTAGCTACGACAACATTCTAGATCATAATATCACTGGCGTAAACATAATATTTTTGATCTATTTTGAAAGAATGAAAGATGTAATATTTATTAACGTTTTTTATCAATAAAAAGAATGCCATCATATACAAATATATGCTTAAGTCTAGTCTAGTCTTCTCAGTTGTGAAGTTCGTTTAGGTGATCCACTCTTATCTTTCTAATGATACTGACTGGTCGCCCCAAGTATGCTTTCTTCACATTCCAATCCTCCTCCATCCGTTCTACGTGACCAAGCCAGCGGAGATAATGAGCCTTTCTCTCTTCAATTATTCTAGGCTCGGCCACGAGGTTTTCTATGTCGGAGTTGGTTTGGACCCTTCAACTACTATCTCCTCTGTTTGTTGGACCCAAACAGTAAACTTGCCAATAACTTATTGTTTTAAATTATGTTTTGATATTTGATTAAGTTCAAAATCTATTTGTAAGTAATAATTAAAACTACAGTACAATTTAAAAAAGTTGCACAGCTTTCAATGTTTAAATTGGTAAGAATATTTGTGCATTATGATTTGTTGTTGTTGTTAAAAAAAATCCATTATACAATGTTGTATGTCTTAATATAACAAATAGATTGTTTTTTTAATACATCTTAGTCCGTAAAATATAGCACATAAATATGTAATAACGTTGAAATAGTTTGCATTGGGAACAGTTGTTACCCGTGCAGACGCAACCAATGTGTATACTACATAAGTTAGCGCACATATCATTGTAAAGAATGCTTTACTCCATTTAACAATTTTATTTACGTAGGGTTTGTCGATACATTAATCGTCAAGGTATCGATTAACTCAATTTAATAAGATCTTATTAAGCATCCCTAACTACATTAATAAGTATTGACACTGTCGTAATTTGGCACTTATTTTTTCAATGACTCCATTTACTTTGGTTAGTTATAAAGAGTCTTAATTAAATGTATTCAAAAATATATTAAATATATATTAAAAATATTTATTTATTATAAATATTTATGTTTTTATAAATATTTACTTATATATAAATAACTTAGAAAACAAATATATGGGAAGCAAAAACTTAAGGATGCTAGCAGTGCTATCTGTCATGTAAAAGTTTTGATCATTCTACGAATAACCTGACTAAATTAAAAGGACCGAAAGATCTAAGCACTAACAGGAAATTGAAAACATTCATAAATCTATAAGTTAATAGCGATTTTTTTTTTAATTTTTTTCACACTCATTGTTTTAAGTTTATACCGCATGGAGTACATTAATATAATAGGAGAGTTTATATTCTAACCTGTTTATATTTTTATTTATTTTTCAAAATTACTATTATGGCGTCCAGCCCACATCGGACCAACCAGTCTATGGAAACGATACTCACTTTTGAAAATAGAGACGCAGTATGTATGTTTTTTTGTTTTTGCCTGTGAAACATGTACTCTGTGTTATGTAAGTACATAACTAATTTCAATAAAAAGCCGTGGTATATTAATGGATAAGGTTCACCATATAATTACTAAGTAGTTTCAAATCCAGGGAGGGCGAGGAGATGGTATCGCTTAAAGCAGCTATACTCAACCTTTTTTTATAAGGGTTACATAGATGAAGTGTCTTGGGCTTCAAACGGGATAGCGGTAAATCTGATGAAAAGTGGTGACCGTCGTCTATGGGTATATAAATAGAATACGACGGTTTGCGTCTATTATTATGCCAGGCGAGCTACTTACACAAGCTTGCTGAGCCGCATATGAGTACTAAAGCCAAAAATGGTTGTGTGTCTGAGCCTAGTAGTGGGATTTGTATGAGCTGATATTATTATTATAACTGTATAAAAAGGGAATAACAAGAGTAAAAAATTAAATGTTTCCACTACTGTTTATAGAAGTATTCTTTTTTAATTCTTTGTCTGATTTCCTACTTGGCTATATTTATGTAAGCTTAGTTGAACAATTTTAGAAATGGAAATTCTAAATATTGTGATCATGTAGCAAAGTCAATGGTCAGTGGTATGGTCGACGTCGCACGTACCTGGCATGGACAACGCCACCGGCGGTGGACCCGGACGGAGGCTTGCTGGCCGCCGAAAGTTGCGCATCAGATCCTTAGCACTCGGAGCTCTCTTGACCATGCACTGTCGAGTACCAGCTTCAGCTATGACTGGAGGCGTTTGTTAGTTACTCCTTTATTGTAAATTACATTACTTACAGCCAGGGCATTCTTAAACATATTGGGCGCTGAGGTGCGAAAATGAGATTGCGTCCCATTTAGCAATATAATAAAAAAATAAAACCAGCATTTGTGCCTCATTATTTAAAATTAAATAAATGTAATAAAAATTAAAAAAAAAAAAAAAACTAGCTTGCGCCCCCTGGGTCTGCGGGCGTGAGTGCCACGCACCTCATGCGTCTCCGAGAAAAGACTGCTCTGCAGAGAGTAGATAACGGATTTAACTTTTAGGTCACAAGTATTCATATTTTATGACTTTCAAAAACTTATCTTTAGCAGATCTTACTTTGTTTTTTTTATTTTCGATTTACATAAAGAAATATTATCAAGTATAGATGGACTTTTGCTACATTAATATAACACATAACCTTATTGTTTTAAAGGTATAGTGAATAAATCCATATAGGAAAGCAACGAAGTTAACTTGAATCTTAAATATGCAGAAAGAATATCGATCCATTGGTTTATTTGTTTAATTTGCTTATTTTAGTTGTCTTCATGCTTTTTCTGATATTGGCCGTGGTGATTCTCGCAAACCCAATGCGTCATTTTGAAGTGTACCTTGGCCAGTGGAGTATTAGCGGCCCCGGAAGAGCCTTTCGCATCATTCCAATGCTTGATGGTAATGACATACCTACAGTAAAAATAAACTAAACAAAAAAACATACAACTCATGGTTTGAGTACTAAATCCCGGTTGAATTAAAAAAAGGACTGCTTTTTTTACTTTGTCTTATTAATAATCAATGGTATAATGGTTTAAAAGAATCCTGAAAATCGACTTGAAACAAAAAAATATTTGGTTAAATATACATAAAAAATGTTTACATGAATTGAACATCCTCCTATTTTAAAGTTGGTAAAAATAGTAGATACATAATAATTAGCCCCAATCAATCTCAAGTTGACTGTATTATCCCCGCAAATTGGTAATGCGCCTGGCCGCCATTTTGGTGACGTAACCGTAGCCGAACACTAAGTACCGTTAGCATCACTGGCCGGCGAGTACGTGTACATATCGAGTTGCGGATGACGTCACGTGAATATTAATTTGACAAGGTTCCAGCGCATTAGCAATTTGCGGGGATAATACCTGCGCACGCCTTTGCTTGCGGCTAATATCGTAGCCGCAACAAAGTTTGCATCGAACTATATGCTTGTAATGGTAATCAATTCAAAGGAACAACAACACAACCTATAAATCAAATTTTACTTTCCATATGAAATATGTTCCCTATATAAGGGATAAATTTGCAGTGTATTTTGTGTTTAAGGAACAGAGATATTTATCTGTATCTGTAATCGTATAAAAATTTGCACTTACAGGGAAAAAACAAAAAGCGCCTTCATATATCCTGTTCTATACTTACCTGATTATTATTTAGGATAATTATTAGGCGCGTGATCATTTCATTTTGAAAATTATAATTTAGCCTAGGTACTTACGTCAGATACGATAAATATGATACAGTGGGTAAATATGTACTTGTTATGTATTTTTAGGTATCGGAATCGCAATATGTATAAACGCAATAGTGCGTGCCATCAATTGCTGCACAATAGCTGCCATAGCTGCTATCTACGTCACACATTCGGTAGCTGATGCCAAATTACCTTTTACTTATTGTAGGTAAGGTAATAATTTTGGTTACTAATTTGTATAAATCGTTAATTTCATTGTTTATGCTACTGTTTCTGTCCTACCGGACAGTATTGATGGTAGCCACGTTCTTAGTGTGCATCGCGGAGACAAATAAGACGTAGCGACGGGTGTTGCGATGAGCGACAGGAAATATTTCGGCGTAGGGCGCGACGAGTCGTTGCATGCTTCATACATCTTAATAATTAATATTTTTTTTAGTCGCTCTTCGCGTCGCGTTTAGCTATTGCTCACAGTAATACATAGGTCGTAGACACAGGTCGTAGTCAGACCCAGGGCCATAAATGCTGTCAGATAACACTGTAATACACCCAGAGTAACTGTGTGCAGGCTATGGTCAAGAGTCGTCTCCTTTGCGAGTCGTGGTTTCGGCTAAGTGGTTGCTACACTACTATTGTAGTTATATGGAAGAATTCTTCCATGGTTTAGGGCTTAGGATGATGGAAGGAACACAGTTGTGGTTGTACTGGTATCCGTCAGTCGCAAGTATTTTCAGGTTGTTTCAAGAAGAAATAGTGCTGCGTCGTCGTCACAGTAAGATCTTGTTTCTATTCGAAACTTATATATATAATTTAAAAAAAAATAAGAATAAAAGAAACCAATTGCAAAATTAAATTAAATACCAATTAAGCAAAAAATAAATAATTTATGCAATATCTTAAACTCGGTACCGTGTAACATATTATGCTTAATTTCTTTTTGTTTGCAGCAATGCACACAGTAATTATCATTGTGAGTGTTTGGTTGATCGGTAGGGGGGGGGGGGGCACTGATTTTAAGATGTTGTAGAAAATATTTATTTTGTTTTTTAGTTAACATCTATTAAATTTATGGAGGAATCCAGTTTCTTTGTTTTCTAAAAAAATAATGGTATAAGTATACAACACAAGTTTACAGAATTAAATACATTTATACTTTATTTTAGAGACTTCGATCTAAAGTCATATGATCCCATACTGAAGGACTTTACAGCATTGAGATTGCAAGAGGTAGGTTAAGTGAAATCTAAATACTAAAAAATATATGTTAACATAACGTTTCTATAAAAATCAAGTAAATAAAATATTTCTTTGCTAGGCTAGATTTTCCTTAGAAAGCGTCGGTTTATCTGACGACGATGATGAATATAATTTTAAGACACCAAGAGTAACTGTAGGATTGAATGATAATGCCTGGAGAAATATAACTCAAGTAAAGTAAGTAGGTACCATATACTCGTAAGTACATACAAATAAAAGTAAATAATATCAAACCACGATATTTAAACTGCTATACCCCGGGAGTCTAAGCTGTACCGGGCTGTACCCATCACGCTTGTCCAAGATCGATTGGCGGGTTTTTACACACTGGTAATCTCGATGAGTAGGTTTTCCCACAATGTTTATTGTTTACCATTAGCTGATGGTAATATTGTACAATATGTATAATTTTATACATTAGGTAAATTGGAATGACTTGTGGGTGCGTTAGGCACTAATCTATCACGACATGTCCAAGTTACTTGCTTCTAAATATAATCATGGAAAAAATACTATCTTTTTCCTTGGTCTAGCATAGAAGTTTAACGTGTTGCTGCGAAATTGCTAATATCATAGTAGCTAAAGTGTCTCATTTCAATGACGTTGATTCCAACCTGCCCAAAGAAATTGCACTTCTTCGGGAGATTTTCAGACGTGAGATGTACGTAGCATATTGTTACAATTAACATTGGCAAATAGCGACGGAAAACATTGTAAGGAAACTACCACATCCAGATTACTGGTGTCGAAACTCGCGAACTGGTCAAGTGTGGTGGGCGTACTATCTGCCCCCTAAAACAGGAGTTCGACACAAGTAAGGCAACATTTTTGGGCATATGATAATCTTATTATAATTTTAATATTTTTAAGTGAATATTGTTATAGAGTAATACAACTTTCAGGGAGAGAGATTTTTTTGGCAAAAATAATGTTTTATTCAAGCGTACACGTCACCATATATCTGTTTGCAATGAAACCTATACAGGCTCCTATCCAGCTCTTTTTAGAACGCCTGCTTATAATTTTTTTTAGTAAGTATTGGTTTTCTTTATTATAACTGTAAAACTTGTCAGAATTCCTGCCATTTCACAATTTAGTAAACTAGTATTACCTACTTATTAAAATAATTCACAGATTAGGTACTATGTATATCTATTTAGGTATTACATTTCAAAATTTCAATACGAGCGTATAAACTGTGCAACTATTACTTTAGCATTTTTATGGTTGTTACATTTACAACTATGTTACGATAAATAAAAATAGTGTATTTAGAGCCATTCTATCGTAGCGTTGTAGCTACGGTGCTGTCATTGAGACCAGTATTACACTACACTTAATTATTGATCCGGGACAAAGAGTATGAGCGTAGCTTAAGATTCCGACTCTCTTTTTTTTATTGCACTACTCTGATTTATAGAAAGGGTTCGAAAAGTGTAGAATCGCCCCGTGCCAAGTTATAGCTACTTATTTAAAAAAAGAGCCAGAGATAGATAGAAAAAGAAGTTTTAGCTTTACGTGTTGCTTCGAAGTTTCTTGCCGCGCGTGTTGTGGAGCAGTATTATTATATGTTGTGTGTGTATGTGTGAGCTTCAAAAATGTTTTCCACTGGACTTACTTTGAATAAAACTTTTAAATTATTTCTCTTTTTAGAATAGGTCGTGATTGACGCAATCTTTATATAACTTATTCTGATTGTTGAATTTAGCTTCTGATCATTTGCGTATTTTACAGTGTAGAAGTGGTGCAATTACGTTCCGACTACAGCCTGGGACATTTTAATGTCTATCTTATATTGAGCCTCGTCATAGTCTGGATTATTATGTGGATATTCATAGTCGTCGAAAAAATCTTGTACGGGAAAGTAAGTTAAATGTTTACCTTATGCATTGTGAATAGTAGTTATGTTTGATGATCACGAAGCAAATATTTGTTATTTTAGTTGGTCTGGAACAATATGAAATCTATGTTTGTGGTTATCCCATGGCTATGGTCTGCTTTGTTGATCATCATCGGTATCACGAACATTACTACTGTGCAGAAATCTTTACGAAAAGTGGTTCGCGTTGGAGCTAAAGAAATATTGGCAGTATGTTTTTGTGATTACTTCATTTTTTAATACTTCTAAGTACTTTTCTTTTCGCCTAAAGCTTTACTCAAACTCATACGGTAAAAGAATAACTACTCGTGCGCAGAGTGCTTGAGATCGTAGCTAAAGAAGGACGCAAGGTCAATGAGGTTCGTACATGAGAATTAAAAAAATCAGGTGTGCTAATTCGGACCACCGGAATCTGAAAATGCCATTTTTAGAATTTTTGTTTGTCTGTTAGAGCATGACGTGAGAACTACGTAAGTGAATTTCGACACAGCTATATTGCGCTTATATCGCGGATCAACACTAAGAAACTTTTTATCTCGAATAACTATACCCCTCATTTCCGTGATATAGTCGAATATACTGAAATATATATGAAAGAAAGCAAGAATTTATTTATTTCCAAATATGACACAAACAAGACATTCAAATTAAAATGTAAACGTATACAGAAATTCTAATCCGCAGATTCAGATTCAGAAATGAGGAGAAAACAGAAATAAAAATTAGAATTAAATAAATAGATTATAAGCCATAATTGTTAACTATATATAAATACTAGCTGTACCTGGCAGACATTGCCCTGCCTTTAAAAAATAAAAATCTAGAACCCGATTCCAGCGTCATCTACCGAGACCAAATGTTAATCTAAACTATTCTCAAATCCACTTGAACAAACAAAAAATTTCATCAAAATCAGGCCTAGCCTTTAGGAGGAGTATCGCGGCGCCACCTACTGGGTCCAATCGTTTATTTAAAGTTTTAAACCATTCCGGGACAAACTTCAACAGATACAACAACAAAAAGAACACCTAAATTCTGGCACCCGATTGCAGCGCCATCTACCTGGTTCAAATTAAAATCTAAATCATCCCAGTAGAAAATTATAAAAATACTAATAACGCTATTAAAAAATAGGGGTTGATCGTAGAGGGTTGAAAATTTAGGGTTGTATGTATTTTTTAATGCTGTATCCTAAAATATAAAAACAAAAATTGTCTCTAAAAATTAAAAAAAAATAATTTAGGGGTGGACTACCCTTAACATTTAGGGGGATGAAAAATAGATGTTGTCCGATTCTCAGACCTACCCAATATGCACACAAAATTTCATGAGAAGCGGTCAAGCCGTTTCGGAGGAGTATGGTAACTAACACGGTGACACGAGAATTTTATATATAAGATAAATGTATATATATATATATGTATATATATATATATATATATAAATATATATATATATATATATAAATATATATATATATATATATATATATATATATAGAGTAATAAATAGATCGTACTAATTCATATCTGTCTAGTTTAAGAGCAAAATTGTATATACGAAAATAGTAATAAGAACATTGTAAAACTAGATATATATATAAAAATGTAATAGATTTAAGATTTTTGAATAGTAGTAAAGTTAGTATATTAAATGAGACAGAAACAGTGACAATGACTCTGTCTTGCATAATGCCGGAGGAGACGGCGATTTAAAAAAAACATAGAGATGAGTCGAAGCCAACCTGAATTGACATTAGGTCCGGTCGACTCGCTCTGCGACCTGGTTAAGGCCATGTTGCAGAGCAGCGACAACTGGGGGGCTGCGGCTACTTTTTGCGAGGCAGTAATGTCTCTCAAGGAGGCCGCAGAACGCGACAGGGAGAGAAGTCCTGCAGCGCGTGGTAATGCGTCTACTCGAGGTCGCCGGTCTTCAGCTGGCACCCGGAGAGGCAGGTACGCGCACTACTTCCCGCCCTGAGTTAGGTTCCGTTACGGGGGGTCCTTAGCTAGCTAGGAAAGCAAGGGACCATCGACCCCCGTCTAACGAAGTGGGGTGTGTTCTCCCAGGGCACTCTCCAGGCACTTTGTTGCGCTGGATCGGTTGGGCGTAACTACGTTCTAAGTCTCAGCCTTTCCTTCACAAACTAAAGCGCAGGGTCGACAGGGAGGAGGGGGTTTTTAGTGGGTATTGGGGTTGCTCGCTCGCGTAGCAACGCTCGGAGTCTCCACACTATTCTGTGACGTCGATCGCGGACGGAGCACTGTCAAGAGCATACTATTGCTGCAGTGTTATCACCCCCGACCGACACGTGTCGTTCCCTAGCAACGACCCAGTTTGTGCGTAAATCGGTTAAGCATTTTCCCTCGCCTCAAAACCAAAAAAAAAACGTGATTGCAGCGCCAGCGCGATATAAGCTAGCTTTACGTCGAATTTTATTTAAATCAGTTTAGTATTTTTCTTGCGATATTTTAACAGAGAGGAATTTGCTGGTCCGAATTAGTCCCCCAGGTTTTTTTATAGCTTTAACCTCACAAATTCGAACCATTTAGATTTATTACAGTATAGATGATAACTTTATCCTGCAGGGGATTGCGGATGCTTTAGAAGTGGCTCTTTATATTCACTCAGCTAGCGTTGGAACTGAACTTATTTTTGGAAAAGGATTGAATCATTACGGTAATATCGTTTACAAAGAATTAATCCATTTTCTTCTGTGGAACTTTTACTTGTTATAAAAGTGTGTAATGTTTCTGTAGCGTCTGGCCACATAGACCCGCATTTGAACGGCGAAAATGTGTTGCATTCGGGATTATTGTTGCTTTTGACTGCTTTACATTCGGCAGGGGCAGCTCTTTGTGCCCTGGTAGATAATATTCAGCCTAGTTCTGGAGAAAAATTTAATATGCGTGAAAGTAAGTCCTTCCAAGATTTTAGCCCGTATTCAAGAATAATAATTTTTATTTTTTTATTGCTGGAGTTCAGCAGACGGGCAGACGGCCCACTTGATGGAAAGCGGTTACCATCGCCTATGGACATTTGCAACACCAAAGGTGCTACAAATGCGCTGCTGCTCTCTTAAGGGAGACTGGAGCCTGGTCACTAATGCCGGAACACAACTCAAGGTTGTTGGCGACATGCTTTAGACTAGGGGTGGTAGCCATCCAGTCGAGCAAATACCCAGCCACCTGGCTGTGGGTTGTTTTGTCGCCTCTTACGATAGCCCGCCCGGCCGCAGGAATTGTATAAAAAAGACTTTTAATTCTTACTTTTTATAGTACGTATTGTTTCTTAGTATATTAATTGGTTAGTAAATTTAAATTAATTGTTAGCTTTGTTAGTTGACTTATTTTTTGTAAGAATCCTAGATTGGGTAACGGCCTCCTCCAAAGAAGCCATCTATCTCTGTCCTGTGCTATTTGATACCAGTTGGGCCGGCTATTTTTTTCTGTCCTCTTCCCAAGGCATCAATGGTCTCCCTCTTTCTCTCTTGCCTTGTGGTCCTGTCCTCTGCCCATTGAAGAACAATATTCAACTGCAAATTGAGATGATAATTAATCTAATAAATAAAAGCGACGTTCCGTTTGCGGCATATGCTGTGAAAGTTTGGTTCTGACAACCGGCTGGTCCACAAATTTTAGGTTCCTCTGCGACCTATGAAGCGGGCTATTTTAATCTTGTCTATTGAAATGAATCAGAAATTAGGATTACAGTTACAGAACCGAGGAAATGAACCTTACCTCGCAGTATTAGTGAGTCATAGTAACAATAGCCTGGACAAATCTATCGCAGTAAGAAAGGGGCATGCGAGACCTGGATTAGGGACCGTCTCTTAGCACAAAGCTACACGATGACCTCCGCTTCATTGGGTAAACGCGCACAATCGACACTTCAACAGTAGGAGCTGGATGTCGAAAGAGGAGGATTAGGATATATGGCGAAAACTTGAGAATACTATGTCCAGCAATCGATATTCATTGGCTGATGACAATCATAAACAAAATTCTACTTTCTGATGTCTCTTGCATTTACAAATAAGTAGAATTTAATTTAGATTTAGCGTCATTAATATTTCAAGCGTTTATGCGCATGAGTATGTTCGAGAATAAATACAACCTTTTTGCAGGTAGTTTGTGGATAATACCCATGTATTCGAAATGTACTTCCACTGGCAGCTATACTCATTTAACGTAAGGCTTTGGAATTTGATTTTATTCTACATGGATGTATTATGGAAATTTTTTATAGGATATGATTTATTTGCAGGTCTACTCTAATATTTGGTGGTATAATGTTTTCGTATATGGCAGTTGCTTTTATGTTACTTAAAACATCACTGCACACGATTTTCGAGTATAAAGTAAAATTAGTGTGAGTATTGTCTTAAGTAATCAAGATTTCATAAAGATAAGACGGCATCCCATCAAAATTGTAGGTACGTGCTCTTCTTTACAAGCCTAGGTATACTATTAACGCGCTCAAATTATTGTCCTAATTATATAGATATGTAATGTCTATGTAAAACTGCATAAAACTAAATAATATTTAAAACTAAAGTAACTAAAAAATAAACAATAAAACTCAATTACAGTGGTAAGGTAAATGTTGAAAATCGTTTATACAGCATTATCTTAAAATATATCCATTAGTGTAAACGACAACAACAAAGCAATATAAATCGGAAAATATGAACAAATAAATATGCTGTTGGCAATGGCAATCAAATCCTACACGTTGCGACAACGCAAGCAGACTAGCCTAGCCATAACGATAACATTCAATCTAATATACAAAACTCGTGTTGTTTACAGATTTGTAGAACAGTTCGTAGCAGGGGGACTGATATTATCCTGCATGGGGCTAAGCCTTATTTTCGCTACTCATGTAAGTATTTTGTCATTAGCATGGCCTGAGTTTATTCCTTACGAAACAAAGTTAAAGGAATTTACATTAAAGACACATGTCACAAAAAAGTATAACTTAATCTAGAATATTGATTGATATAAAAATAGGGTAAGCAGAAAAAGATTGTGAACTATGACAGAATTTGTGGTATTATTGATGGCGTACGCATTTTTTCAGAATAGAGTGTAAGGAGTAGACTACGCGCCATTTCAGATTATTGGATCACAAGCATTGACTACTGTAGCCGACCTAGACTAGTTGCAGATTGCAGAAAGCTATATATAGTAATTGATAATACAATCCATTGCGTAGCCGTGTGTGGGCTGGCTTAATAGAACTATTAAGTGTGATAAGTTCTCATGGGATCTAAAAAACTTAAATTTATTGTTCAAAATATTTTTCAAATGAAACTTTTTTAGCCACGGTTCGGAACTGCTCATACAGATAGAATTGGAAATGTTTTGAAGTTCATAAATCAAATTGAAACTAGAGCATTTGTTTTCTATTTTAGTTATTAAAGGCCTCTCGTGTCATTTGTTCTTAAATATGTAATATATAAAATACAATATCTTTGAGCTTGGTAAAAATATTATAAAAATATAATAACCTTATTAATCATTATTCTAATACTCCTGATACAGTGATACTCTATATTTGTCTAATTCTCTCGTAAGCTACATTTTGAAGTTTCACTTCTGCCGTTTGTGAATTGCACACATGCAAACTTTTTATTGTTTTATTACACGAGTACGGCAGACGGCTCACTATTATGGACACTTGCAACACCAAAGGTGCTACAAATGCGCTGCTGTTTATGTGTGCGCAAAGTTCCAATCCAATCTCTCTTTAGAGAGTTAAAGAGAGATTGGATTGGAACTTTGGCACTAATGCCGAAACACAACTCAAGGTTGTTATGGCGACATTCCCATGACCAGGCGTGATAGCCATCCACCCAGACAAACCAAGACCCTACCACCTGGCTACGGGCTATTTTGTCGCCTTTTACGACAGGCCGCCTGACTGCAGGAAAATGTATTCTTTCTCCGTTCCTGCACGAATACAGCTTTAAGTCATTCGTTTGGGCATCGAAGATACCATAAATATCATAAGTAGCAACTTATGATATTTATGGTAGCAAATAATAAAGCATTATTTCGTGTACCGAGATCTCTGTTTTAGGGTGGAATAGCACTCCTTGAAAGTGTTGATGCGATAATGACTGGCGTCGCAATGCCCTTGGTATGCTTGTTTGAGCTTGTCTGCATGCTCTATGTGTACCGCAGCCATGACTTTATATCGGACATGAATATTGCCACTGAAGAGAACGCATGCTCGTCTCGTATAAGCACGCAATGGCAAATTATACCTTTGGTCACTCTTGTAAGTTGTGTTATTTTTATTCTTAGAATACATACATACATAACTTCACGCCAGGTCCCTTGCGGGGTAGGCACGAACAACAGAGTGCCATTCAGGCTTATTCTTACACACCTCACTTGCTTCTTTGACATTCATAGCTCTTGTCATGCACGCTCGTCTGTTCTTAAGACTCCTGACATCACCTTCTGCTAATACACGATCAATTTGATCATGGAAGGTGTGTCGTGGCCTTCCGCGACTTCTGCATCCATCCACTTTTGCACTTTCTTAGAATAAGTTTGATAATTATGTGAAAGTAACAATATTACAAAGTAATTCGGCAGAGTTTGAAGAAATGTAAAGTATCCTTGTAGATGGTTGTGTAGTTACTATATTTAATTTAAAATTATTGTTGGTTTACTATCAAACGAATATATTTCGTGATAATTTTGATTTAGAATAAATAATAAATAAATATTTTTAAAAAGGGCGATGCCGTTTAAGTTAAATACATCGCTGAATATATATTTTTTTTAGTATTTGAAGCAGCCAGTAGGTAGGTTAGGTATAATAAAAAACAGTTCCTCATTATACAGTATTCAAACAACACGCGAACTACTATGTAGAAAATACAGTCGTTTATTTTTCAGTATTTTGTTTGAAAATGAATGATTGGATTACAAACTAGGTCCTTTTTTCGATTTTAGTTCTTAAAGCGACGTCTTCCACTTTTGTTAGTGCTGTATCACCAATTTGATTTTAGGTCACCGTTATAATCAAGATAACCGTCCTTGTGAGCGCCGAACTGCCCACTTGGTTCATGTACATGGCCGTCGTGCCACTGATCGGCGTAGTGCTGGCCGTGCCGATGCGCGCTTGCCACAACGCGTACGTTTTTCTGCGGCCTACGCCGCGCCGTGGCACGTAGTCTACCACCATTTGTTGCACAAAGTTACTAATATATTTAGGTGTGCAATTTAAAACTTAGCAAGCGATGTCCAAATGAATAAAAAATTTAAAGACTTGCTATTTTAAAACTATTTATTTAAATTGTTGACAATGATACTATATTTTGATTCAGTTTTGATAAAACTGGCCAAAAATCATACAAGACAAAAATTAATTTGCTATTATTTGAAATTGTACCGAAGGTTTATTGTGAACCATTTATTTATAATTCGCCATAAAATTAATGCCTTCTGTAGTTAAAAAAGTTTGTGTATTGTCATGGAAAAAGTACAATTCTTTCATGACCGTGTCTGGATTATTTCATAGTAAGCAAACCTTTTATATGGCAATAAATTTTCCGTGGACTTCAAAAACCTATTTCTTTAATAATTTTTGAAAATGTATAAACCTCCATAAAAGTAAATTTTCTATCAGTAGTAAGGAAAAGCAATGAAAAAATAATTAAGCTCCGTTTTAGCCAGGCTTTTTGGAATAAAATGGAAACTTTAAGTATATTGTTTTTTTATTTTTTATTAAGACTACAAAATTGTATATTGTAGAAATGTTTAAAATGTATATTCATAAACTTCCCTATGATATATGAAAGGGTCAGAGGATAATGTAACGAAAACACCACTGATTGAAAATAAATGTTTATTTATATCAATCATTTAAAATATTCATAAATATCTTTGTACAATGCATAGACCTGCGTACACTTGATTGCTGATACATTATAGCCATAGTGAGGATTAAACTTAATGCAATTAAAGCCACGTTTCTATGTCTTACTATCCAGTTCCTTTACCTTACCATTGGTACAAAATCGACATTACTTGTATAGAGTTTATGTCGATAGCCAGTAGTAAGGCAAATGGATGTTCCATTGATCATATTAAGTAAGATATAGAAATGGGCTGTAGATTGCGTTGGGGGCTCACTACACGGAGGCTTGAGCCCCGAAGTGCGTGGAACAGTAACAGGCTACGCACACTACACTAGTAACCACCGGAATCGAATCGCGACCGAGGCATTGGAGCACTCGAGGGGCCGACACACAACATAGGAACGCTTCGTATCATTAGCAGACGGAAATCGTGGGTATCAATACTATATATAAACCTACATTGCTTATTTCATGATTAAATTAAAATATCACAATATGTACATCAAATCCCAAGAGTAAATCTCAGTAATATCCATTTAAATTCCTCTGTGACACATTTGTGTATAATATCTTGTTAATATGCCAGAAAACATTCCAATGATCCCCAATCTGGCTTCAGCGACCCATCGACATATTAGAACTGACATACGACAAGGCCCTACTAGTAAATTTCATAAAACTACAAAACATTTATTTGAATGTTGTTATTTATACACTGAACAATTATAATAAACGCGGCGTTTTGCAGCTTTATAAAATTATTAATATGATTTTATCACGACATCTAATTACACTCTTTAAATAACTATTCAAATATTTAGTATTCGATTTCAATTGGCCGTCGATTGTAACATATAATAATACTATCATTCATATTAATTAACAATCCATTGTATTTATACTCGTTTCCAATTTTGACACTACACAAAGGCACTCTTAGCACTCGTTACATCTTACAAAGCGGCCTGGCCCGACACATTAACTCCTAAGCGTATAACAATTGCCACATTCCCTTAGGAAACATAATTCTAATTAGCACTGGATATCGGCGAAAGTTATCAACCGAACGGGTTATAATAAAACGAGTTAAATATGCACTTCACTTTGTGACCGAGTCATCGGAGGCGTCACCATTACCCACTGTTTTTACTCGCTTCACCACCGTTAGTTCGAGTCAGTAGTAGCGGTGGTCTTCCGTCGAACTGCGCACTGACCTCTATTATTGCCACTGAACCGCCTGTTGCACATACATGACAAGTTTGTTATTTTTGTGTCAAATTTATGCGCAACTTGTAGCAATCTCAGGCACTAATGTACTGTGTCTCAATCTCTCATCACAATCAAACATCTCAAAAACGACAGTATGGCTGACTCATCCCATAGAACGTAACTTATATATATTTAATACTTGACCTATGAATTAGCTACAAACTTTAAACATATAAAAATCAATTCATATTTTTTACTGTTTAAAATGAAATTATAATTAAATTCACGGTGTTCTCTTTATTTACGAGTTTTTATTATTTACCTGACGTTATAAAATTACTTACTAAGGACATTGAGAGTAGAGAAAAGTGTGCCTTTAGCACGTACATAAAACCATACCGTCGTCTTTGAGTGGACAGTAACAACTCTTTAGTTCATCGCTACTGTCGCACTCAGCGTCCAAATAGCTGCCATCGAACAGGCATAAAAATGTCAGTAGCCTAACCAGTGGTAATAATAGAGGTAATAAAAGAAGAGGGGGTCTAAAGGCGTCGTCAGGCGCGGCGCGAGGTGCGGTGTCAGAAGCGGCGCAGCGCGTTGGCGGCCCCCGCCGTGGCCTTGCGCGTCGGTTGCACCGACAGCGGCGCCACCAGCACCTCGCTGCCGCCCTCCCCGCCGCTGCTGGTGCCCATTTCCTGTTTTGTAAAATATCATCCTCAGCTAATACCATTTGAGGACATGTGTTTGAAATTATGTACATGGAAACTATCGAAGAGATATATAAAAAAACTCAAGTCTTTTTAATTTTAGGCCATGTAGCTTTCCAGTTTTAACCTACAAGGTTTCCATTCTTAAAAGTTAATCATATCGATGAATAACAATACTCTAATACTAATTAGTTAAAATTATGTTTATTCAAGACATGTGAATAATGACCTGATATATGAAAAGATATCAACCCAATATTTTCAGAAACTCATTAAAAATGTAATACATACATATAAGGAATGTTATAAAATTGAGAATAATTTAAAAAAGAATCGGCTGCATTTCACGATGTTTTATCAGAAATATAGGTATAATACACATCGACGCCTGGGAGTGTGTTCAACGGGGATTCCCCGAACGGATTTCTCGCCGTAAAAAGATGTTGTATTACGAATACTTACGTTGATATTATTGCAACTGGCGAGACGCATTTGCGCGAGCTGCGAGGCGGGTAAATTGGATGTAGATCCAAACGGCGAGATCATCGACGACATGGCCCGCTTTAACTTGGATGGCGTTTTATTAAATGAAAAAGCCCGACCCACCTGTAACCATAGCATCACAAACTAACATTTTCGTGGATACATAAAAACAAAACTATTTTAATGGAGTATAATATGATTTTGAAACGCAAACCATGAACCCATGGCAATATGAAAACGATGCATTTACATGCTGTTTTATGTTTGATTTTGTAGGAAAACGATGATAATTATAAAATAATAATTTCCAAAACCCATATTTCAACACTTACGTATATATTATGTATATGTGGAGTTATTCAAATAATTTAAAAAATCCAGATTAAGAGCAGCAAATTTTCAGTTGGCAAAAATTAGGAATTAAATTTAAAAAAGAAAACATTCCCAATAGGTAAAACAAAAAAAAACCAAAACGATAAGTTGCCGCTCCGTTTGTAAATCTCAAAATGTCAACAACCAAATAATGAACGAGTTTCGTACACAATGTTAACGGCACAGATGAATAATTGGTTTTGTATTATAGCACGAAAGCGGGCGCAGTCGTAGTGAAGCCACGCTCACGAGAAGTTAATCACAGGTGAAACGAAGCGAAGCATTAATCGGGACATCCACTCCTGCGACTCTCGCTCTGGACGGTCGACCTCGATCGAACCGGATGCGCCATCGTCCACACACAAGCAACTTTACAATGACGCCTTATCACAATTATTAAGAGAAGCTCGCGGTGAGTCGTCGAGAAAGCTGTGACCTATCCGATTGTAGAGTGAAGGGGCCGCTTCCTGCGCGCGCACACCCGCCACGGGCAGGAAGCGGCCGGGAGTGATCGGTGAATTAGTACAGCGAGAGGACTGGAGTGCGCGGAGGCTGTCAGACCTGTGCGAGATAGTGAGCGCGCAATACCCATGTGTCTAGCAGCCCGACGCCGGGGTCTGCGCGCAGCCACCCGCCCAGCCCCGCCAGCGCCTCCAGCTACAACACAACAACCGCCTACAGCCAAAGTCACCGCCACACTCATCTCGCAATGCCACTTGCACCTATCTCTTGCCTAAACCTATCGGTCTTCAGTGCTAGCGCGTCTAATTATTTCAGCTAGCGATTGAAGTACTCTTTTTTAGCCTCAACAATGCTTAGTAAGGTTTTTGCCCTGATTTATTTAAACTTTATATTAATAACATTTTTACAAATTGATTATGTATGTATGACTTGTAAATTTATTAACTAAATTGCAAAAAAAGTAATGCAAAACGTATCACGTATACATATACATGCCTTAGTTACTTATGTGGAACATGTTGTGATAATTTTTAAAATTGCAACGAACCGATTGCTTTGCCATAAAATATGAAGAAAACACTGTTATGCTTTTGTTATTTCCATAAAATGAAGCTAAGCTAATATATTCCGATCCATCTATAACATGCTCTATAATTTTGAAATGCATGATTTTAATTTACAGCCAAATAATAATATATCGCGGTCCATAAACATTGCTCACTACTACTCCAATTATAGAATGCTTATTGCTAAGTACATTGCATTAAGCTACTTTGTGGCGTATCGCCGCTTTTCGTCTTTCACTTATTTATCTGTACTCTATTACAGTTTTACACAACTAATAATTCATCCCAATGTACCTGCGCAATAGATCACTTCTGGTAGCACGGAACAGTGTACGAATCGTGTAAGCGGAACATAGCTAAGGATGCATAGCAAGCAACACTGACATTCCCGCTTGCGAATAAAGTTCAATATAGATTATTTACATATCGGAAACTGGTTTGCATTTCTGCGCAAACGAAAACTGCCGATCGGAATTTTTAAGTTGTGTAAAACTAACTACTACTATACTAGAGTTAAGCAAAAACGTTTATGGAACGCGATTACACGAGAATTCATATTTATGCTACTGTTATATTTAAAATCAACTTTAATAAATATGTATTCCCCTTAAGACATGTATATCTTACGTATAAATGGATAATTCGTTTTTTTTGTAATTAAATGCACACATTACCTTGATTCTGGTGCGGGCAGCGAACTTTGACACTTTGGAAAGCGTGCTGAGCGCGAGATCGCTCGTATCGATTTCAAGCTGGTGCGATTCGAAGCACGCCAAAAATTTATCCTTTAAAATTATTAAAAATTGTTATTTTAAAATGTATAGAATTTTTAAGGATTAATTTTTGATTTCATTTCTATTATTAATTAAATTACATGCACGTAAATGCATCTCGAATAGATCAACCGTCTAAATTAGATATTGGGGGTTAATATAGCTAACCTTCAAACTAGCCGTATATTAATTTCCATTGAAATGTGTTCAGTATTTTTCACGTGGTGAACACACAGACAGTTACAAAAATTATAAAACTTATATTTTTGGAGTCCAATGGAGTTCCTTTGATTTCATTTCCTCTTACAATTCAGTCTATATCTTAAAGATATTATGAATGATAAAAGATGGGTCGGTGGATTATGGAAGATGGAGGGTCATACCGCGTCGGCCTTGCAGACGGTGTTGGCCATCTGCCGGCACAGCTGCCGTAGGAAGTGCGACTTGTCCACTGTTTCGTCCGTGATCATGAAAGAGTATAATTTCTCTTTGAGCTCTTGATTATTGCGACACATTAACGCGAACACGTTGTGACAATCTGGGAATCAATCGAATATATTTGTAACCATTACCATTCAAAAGTTAAAGAAAAGTTTAGTAAAAAATCTTTAATAGTTTATATTGAGTTGACGGATTAATAGTAAATTGTTACACGTAATGTCAAAGTGACCTACTTAGGCATACGATGGTTTGGCGTACGAGCATAGCGAGGACGCAAATAGTTCGAGTGCCTAAATAGGCTTTTCACCCGAGTTTAAAAATTTGCTTTTTATTTGCGAATATGAGGAAAGTAAATAAAAACTGATTAGACAAACAACTAATTTTCTAATAAAATCAGGCGTTAAATCCCTATCTACTACTCTGTCAAAAAAGTACCGGGAAAAGATCAATAATACACAAAATGTTAGTTATTCATTCAAATTTATTTTATCACCTACAAAGCATGCTCCTTCAGAAATGACACGCACCTACGCCAACGAATAATCCAATCATCAAAACATTTTTTAAGCTCTTTTTCTGGAATTGTGTTTAGTTCTCATCACGAATTCTACATTATGTCTTCTACCGAATGAAAATGGATGCCACAATGTGGTAATTTCAGTTTAGGAAAAAGAAAGAAGTCGGCTGGAGCCATATCTGGTGAACAAGGTGTGTTTGCTCGATGGTATTTGTTGAGTTTATGGTCAAAAATTCGCTCACAATAGTGGCCTTGGGCGAAGACGCATTATCGTGAAGCAAAATCCAAGAATTTTCTTTCCACAAATCTAGCCTTTTCGTCGAATTTGCTGTCTTAAATGTCGCATAACGCTCAAATAATATACTTTATTTATCGTTTGACCTTCCGGTAAGAGTTCCGAGTGCACAACACCGAGATAATCAAAGAAAACAGTCGAATTTGACTTTTGATCGACTTTGGCGTGGATTTATTGTTTTCGGTTGAGTTGGAAAGCGCAACTCCGAAGCTTCAACAAGCTTACTAGTTTGTATGTCAAACTCTTAAACCCACTTATTGTCACCAGTAACAATGCGTTTCATAAATGTTGGGCCAGAACTGACTCCTTCTAACATGTCCTCAGCGACTCTTATGCGATTGAGTTTTTGGAGAAAATCAGGTCTTTAGGGACTAACCGAGCGGCAACATATTTCATGCCCAAGTGATATTTAAAATGATACGGATCGACTTGAGAGACACAGAAAGTTCAGCGGCTATTTCTCTCAAACTTGAATGAGGATTTTCAGTCACTATTTCCTTCACTTTTGCGATGTTAACTTCAGTTGAAGACGTTGATCGCCTATCAGGACTATGCAAATCTTAAAGCAAATCTCAACCGCTTTTGAACGCTTTGTACCACTCATAAGCACGTGTTTTTAATAATCTCGATTCGCCGTAAGCCTTCTGTAATATTTTCAGTGGCTCCTGAACACGAAATTCATTGGCGATACAAAATTTAAGACAAACTCTGTTCGATGTTTTTGTCCATTATGAAATGTGCAATACACACTAGATATGGACTAACTAAGGGCGGCTTGCATGACGCTCCTTAATTTTATTTAAGAAACACTAAACGCATTTACCGCCCTTAAATACGATAATCGTCTTGCACAACGCTAAATTTACTGGTAAATACGTTTACAGGACTGTCAAAGTTAATCATCCAAAAATGGCTATTTAACTCCTTAAACGCGTTTAAACATTGTCACTCGTATGTCTTTATGAAATTGTCACTTATAAAAAGTCAATTACAGATTGTCAATCGTATATTATTTGCTTTAATTATTTATCTCAATTCTAAATACCCATTATTCGTCCAAACTAACATGGTAGCAGAGTAATAAAGTTAAGGAATTGGATCCAGTAAAGATATTTTAACTAGAAAAGAATAAATACAATATTCTAGCATTGTATTCGACCTGACGCTCACAATGGATAAGGCGATCGCAGAGGCTTCAAGGTAAAAATAATGCACCTAGAATGACCTAGATGGTAAAAATTATAAGCCTTGGCGGTATCGTATTGAGACAGTGTGCAGGGCAATACCCGGCGCTGAAGAAATTTTGCAAAGAAAACTTCAAAAGCCCGATGAGCCTGCAGTATCTGATGGTGCAGATACTAAATAAAGCCAAATATGAAATAAATTTACAACAATTTCTAAAAATTGACTGTGCCGTTTCAACTCTTATGACGACAAACATGACGGATGATATTCTACAACAAGTTATGCGATATAAAAGCGCTAAAGAAGTATGGGATGAGCTAGAACGCCTAGGTATATAATGGAAGCAGCGAGAAACTTATGATCTTTGTCTACAATTCTTGATTATAAAAAGGACCCTGAACGTGAGATGGGAAAGCATATATCTTCTGCATTAAAGAACATTTCAACAAATGTTTTCATAAATTAATATTTTGGCAAAATCAATGCTAAGTGCGTTGGAGCCACAAGCTTTAAAAAGAAGAAATTAATATTTATTATTCTTTATGAAATTGTAAGTTATTAAAAAGTCAATTACAGATCGTCATTCGTATTTTATTTGCTTTATTTATCTCAATGCTAAATACCCATAAAATCGAAAATAAAACCGCACAGCAAAAGATCATTCTTCATGTTGCCGCCAAAAATTCCGAAGTAAACTTAACCAAACGAACAAAATTTCAAATGTCAATTTGAGATTGGCAAACTAAAATCCTTTTTACGCAGAAAATAACTAACATTAAAGCTAAATTTCGTGTTTGTTCGATAAAATATGACGTGAACGTGAAACGAATCACACCTGGCTGTTTTACCGATGGCATAAATACATTTTACTAAATGAACATGGGAGAGTGCCTCATGCAAGACAACATAAATGCATTTACTGTTAAACGCGTTTAGAGAGTTAAATAAAATTAACTAATTTTATTTAAAGACGATCGTTGTGCAAGCGGGCCTAAAAACAGCACTGTATTTAATCTGAATGACCGATGCGACTCAAACACCGCGCCAAAATGAAAAACAGTTGTGCCAATCTAACAATAAAAAAAATTGAATTTGGATACATAAACAAATCATCCATTCCCAATACTTTTCTGACAGAATATAAATCCGATGAAACATCATCACATACGTCACATATGAAACGTCAAGTAAATTTTTTTTTTGTGGCATTCTACCAGCTACTATTTTTTTATTATTGATGATGATAAATGTTTAACTTTTTATGTACATTAAATAATATTTTAGTGAAGAGTAATTTATAAGTATAAAACGATGTTACAAAATTGTTGATATTTTTTTATTACAAATTATGACGGGATTTAACAGTGTCTGTAAAAAGAAGTTGGGACATGAGTCCCATGTACTATCTATGGTTCACATACTTTTTAAATTTGACAGCAGAGAGAATCGTTTCCCAGGGACGAAAAGTGCTGTTTTCATCCATGTGATTAGGCAATTCCAAGCTGACTTTCAGAATAGAGAAATGAAAAATCATTTTTAATATTTGGTAGATGGATGGATCTTCCGAACATTGTTCATTTTAAAACCCAATTATGTGCCTTGTTGATGACAATAATAAGGATTAATTAGTGATATTGTAGCCAAAAATTAATCTAGCACGAGTTTTAAAAACCGTGGTAGCGGATGATGATGTACTCAGGAGGATCGCTCTGATGACAATGTTGCAATAACTTCTAAAATTATTTTCATATATCATTGGGCGCCAAAATAACATACATTATTTTACTTTCAAAATAGCATAATAAAATCATTATAATGTTAAAATAACAATTAGTACACTATGACCTGTTTATGTTATCCCGTTTTAACTTGGTATACTCTTACTAAATCCCCCTAGATTTTGTAAGAGCATTGGCGTTTTATAAGATGACAAAAAGTGTCTCAATTGACTGTCAACTACTCTATTCTAATTCTTTGATTTTCACTAATAGAGAAAGCCTAAATATAATAATAATATAGGCATATCATCTGATGAGTAAAAAAACTATTCATACCTTCTGCTTCCCGTATATCCACAACTCGTTTGACTGTACTCAGTGGCATTAACGATATGTGCCTGTATGGTTTGCTTGATCCTATCCGCATTGTTCCCGTGCCATTTGGACTTTTGCTATTGAAAGCCTGGAAAATGTATAATATTTTAGTAATCAAAGTTTTTTTTAATTTATTGGTCATCACTTGCATGTATATATGTATACTCAATAATAATCCGAAAGGAAAATCTTTTAGAAAGTGCAAATATAGATTAATTTATCTACTTACTTTAGATCTTTTCTTGCATACTTCCATTGTATCAGTGAACAGGAATAGCACAAGGTGGTCTCCCCTCCCAGAGAGTTCTTTGGATAGTTCTACAACTTCGCATCTCGACACGAATGACCGATGTGATGAGACTAGGTGAGCCTATAATAACAAAAATATAGCATAGTTTAATTTTACTCTTAGGGCGCATTCACACATATGTACCATGTCCATCGTCACCGACGATTCATCATTAATAATGAACCGTTAGACAGAAATACACATTCACATCAATAATTGAATAGTGTAGTTAACTAAATTCAGCAAAATAAATTGAGATAAATAGTTATTCTTTAAAGATTATTAGATGTATGTTCACATCCTTAAACCAAATTATGCTATACCTTTAAGAGTACATCTGAGAGACGAATCACAAAATCACGTTTCAAATGGAAGCAAAACTTTTCATCATTATTACCGTTTCGTTCTTAATGCATTCTTGATCTTTCATGATAGTTGAGCATTTCAGTACAGTCATATAATATTATGCCATTTTAAAAATAGAAACAACCACTGATTTATACTATGCCGGAAACATCTAACGAAGGGCGCGTTCCTTTTGGTGCTCACAACTTTTAAAGACTCCTTCAGCCGTTTCACATAGCGATCACGGCCGTTACAGTTGCCGCAAAAATGTCACTAATGACGTCAAAATTTTCGATCTTGCAGCGCTTACAACGACCCATGTCAAGAGATGGTTCGAATAATCCGTTCCACTTTCGTACGTTTGTAATGCCCGCAAGCGCGTAGAACGGGAAAATCGCGGTCGCGTAGTTGTTGTGAGGCTCTTGTGGAACGTAGCCTAATTGTAAACGAGCCTTTACATAACTTAACTATATATTTGAAGCTGCTAAAGCCGGTAATCGACATACCGTGGTTTAGGGCTCATGAGTAAAGCTCGTTTGCATATCAGTGCAATATCGCGGTTATATATACTGACCAGCTTGACTCGTCGCTCGTCAGTATTTGGGTCGCTTGTTGGTCGCCGTCAACTAGACGCGATTAAAATCGTTATTCTTAATAATGCGATCTTTGGCTTGTACGACGATCACACACATAAATATAAACCTTATAGAAAGCAGGAGGGGGATGAGATCAGAAGGCGAGTAAGCGTAGGGTGTCATGCGAGCAATGCTAGCGGTAAGTCTGTGCAGCCACCCGAGCTGTGGCCACTATGTGAGCACAAAACAAAGGTGTTATGTAGAGTTTGATGAGATAGAACAATGCTAGAAATACTATTTTGATTACAGCTCCCAGGATCGGTGTGATACTACGCTCTCATAGAATATCGACGTAAAACGGTTAACCTTGAGCTAATCGCGTTTCGTGAGATGAGCTAGTACCGATCACCCACTTTCCCTCCCCCTATCCCATCTTGCTATTCCGATCCCATATCCCATCCCTTCTACCTAATTCCTCCTGTCTGATCTCTCCATCTCCTCCTGAAGGCTGGCGTCGCGTTAGTTTCGCCATTGGTGTTGTAAATGCCTATAAGCGACGATAACCACTTTCCAAGAGCTGGGCTAAATACCTGTTTCATAGATCTAAAATTAAAAATATGTTCTCACCGGACACTGGTCAATGTCGTTGTATATGTCGAACATTTGCAGCTGGCCCTCGGTCTTGCGCTTGTCCTCGTTGATGTGCGACATCACCTCCCGGAGCCCGCCCAGCGCCTGCACCAACGCCGCGTGGTCCGGGTTGCTCTTCTGCGTGTGCTTCAATATGTCTAACACCAATAAACACATCTTGTTTAATGTATTTAATTGTCAGTGCTGCCTCATACATTTTTAAATATTGACAAGACATTTGTACTGAAAGCCTACAGCGAACGACTTTGGCGAATATAATATGTCATGAATTAAGCAGTGCCTTCCTGTAGTATCTCACAACGACCAAAATGCTCCGTTAGCCGTTCCACAAGGCGATCGCAGTCGTCAAGGTTTTGGCGAAACCGTCAGTAATGACGTCATCATTTTCGATCACACAACGCTCATAACGACCCATTTCTAGAGGCGGGTCGAATAACTGTTTCACTTCAGTTTACAATTGAACGTCGGCAAGCAAATAGAACGAGAAAAATCGCGGTTGTTGTGTCTCTGATGGAACGAAGCCTAGATATACTAGTAGTTGTACGACAGAGCATAAAATTTCATTTTATCTTAATATTTGTCTTTTTCTTCACACCAATCAACGAAAATGACCTCTTAAAGCCCTTAAGATCACACTCAATAATTAGTTATAAATAATGAAGTTTTTCTATGATACTTTAACACGGAATTATATCCTCTTTTTCTTTTTTTAAAATATGGTTTCACACGGTTTTTGGATCTAGCTAATGCCTTCAAGCTCCACATTATTTAGACACATTCTCAAATTCTATATTATTATTAATATAATATTAAGATGCTCTCGATACTTTATATTTTATTACCTACATTGTTTTCATTTTTAGTTTTTTTTTAAATTCTAGCTATAAAGCCCTTAAAATAGTTGTAACAATTTAATTCGGATATATTATTTTGATTTGCAATTGCTAAGGACTACTTTACTTTTAACTTGACATATGATGTAACAACAAGTGTAAGAACAAGTAAGAAAACCTATGCAATTAGTTATTTTGACCAGACTTTGGCTGTGTTGAAGTTAATAAAATAATTGAGGAAAACAGAACTCACCATCAAGTAATAAACTAATACTAGGTAACCGCTGCACTGGTCTTATTAAAAGTTCCTGTAAACTCTGTCTGCCACACTCTGGTTTTGTTTGGCAAATTTTCAGGAATGCATGAAATCTGAAAGAGTATTGAAAAATATTTCATAAAAAGGTCACTATTTATTTTACCATTTGAAACGCATTATAAAAACTAGCACCAATGGGGATTGTTCACAAAAACTTACCCTCTGATTTTATATTTTTATTACGTAAAATAGGGTATTTTAAGATACTAATTTGAATATTTTTGTATTTTAAGCGTTAGTTTTTTTATAAATCGATTTTAAAGTTATTTCTCCGATGACGTCATAAGGCACAAGTTTACATTGATTTCTTTGCCTAGAAAACAAAAATAATAAAAGCAAGTTTTATCTATACCTAATCATAGTAATCTGTGCTACTTATTTAAATATCACTGTCATTACTCATTACGTATCGTGATCATTTTAGTGTATTTTGTCGCTAGGCTTATAATTTTTCGTGTTCAACCATTATTATTTTCTATAGTTATCGTTAAATTTTTTAAAGTGGTCTTTAAGTAAAATCCATGTTACATAACTTAAATCAAATAATGTACAGCTAGATTTTTTTTACACCTGAAGCAGGCAAACGGCCCACTTGATTGGATTTAGTAAGGTCAAATAAAGGTCAAACGCATTTCTTACAAAATACAAGAAGATCGTAACGTTTTTTGGAATTTTAACTAGACAGAAATGATTAGGGACACTATTCCTCGAAATGGTTTTTCAAATAGCCAGATTGAAAAAAAGTGAACAATCCCCATTACAGATTTAATTTAACTTAATTACTATAATTTAAAGTTTATGCAAATGAAGTTGTTGTTGGGTAGATAAAATGATCTTCATATTAGAAATACAACTTATGACAAACTACGTTTTAACAGTTTTACGAGTCGTATTTTCTTTTATTTTTATTCCAAAGCTTTGGCCACTTTTCAGTAGTGATCTTGAAAAATAGGACAGAAGACGGATTAAAAAAAACACAAAAAAACGCCCAGCCTAAAGCGGTTAAAGCATAGTTTTATTATGTATACTAGTCGCGAAAATTTAAGAAAATATTTATACATAGTTTTTAAATAAATAATTCGAAAAATCTGTTACAAATATGATTTATATGATAAAAACAACATAGAAGATATATTATGATGTCCTTGAAGACTAAAAGGTAGAAAGCATAACTAGGACTTCGAGCAGAAGCTAAGGATGGAACCAATATTTAACGATAGATAGATTGTTTAAAGTCGATCAGCAGACTGTGAAGCAAGCTAATAATACGCTTTTATTAGCTTCATACGTTAGTATGTAACAGAATCTTTGAACATGATTTTCACCCCCTTCAAAACGTCGGATTAACTCGAAATTTGGCATACTTATTAAGGACCGATGACAATTCAATATTTTAAACAGTCTGATCCGTTATCCTTACTAGGATAATCAGGATTAGCCATTTTTTGTTTTCCTGAGACCCGGAGTGTCTGCGTCAAGACCAAGAAGGGAAACTACAAAGCGCGCCGATCACCCATTTCTCGGATAAATTACCGATAGAAAATTCAACTAAAAAATGAAAAATAAATAAGTAAAAAAAAAACTAAACTAATATGCTTTTCAGGATATTATCAAAATAACCCTTCTACTCATATCTGTTCATAAAATATTTATAACTATTGATACCATGCAGCCCACGTTTTTTTTACAATAAAATCATTTTTTCTTACACTATTTTTAATTCAAATTTGTTTTTAATTATTTTTTATTTTTTAGTTGGATTTTCTATAAAAGCGTATTTTTTTAGTTTTTTTTAACTATTATTTTTTGGTTTTCTTTAAAACCAAAGTAACCGACATAGCTGGCAAAATGAGCAAACTGAAATGGTAGTGAGCTGGCCACATATATCATAGAACCGATAGCCGACGGATCTGGAAACTACGACTCGCAACACGTAGTGTGATAAGTAAATGTTGTACCTTGGGTTCTCACGGTCGCACTGTTGCAGCATCTCCTTGGTGTTCTCGAAGAAGTTGACGAAGGGCGGGTACGCCTTGACCATGTCGGGCGTGTAGCGCAGCACCAGCCGCCCTATGCTCGTCTCCTCGCTCCAGTGCGCCTGCGTGTACCGCAACTCCTCCAGCATACGTCTGATCACAAAAATCATCAATATTATATTTATTCATCAAAAATATATTATATTTATCCATCAAAAAAATATTATAGTTTAAAATGAGACTGAATTTTATTGGATAATTTGCTGAAAAAAAATTTTTTGCTAAATTGTTGAAGTAATTTTACAGAAATATATACTGTTACGAGTTAGCGGGACTCGAATTAAAATGCCGTTAGAATTATTACAGTTTATTAGAACTATACAAACACGTATAACACAGGTACAAATATAACCGAACACAACAAATCCAAACGTAATGCAGAAGGTCGTAATTCAATAAAACGCGCAAAGTGCGTCACTATTGATTCCTGAATACGTCACGTTTTATGCTCCACAAATGCAAATGTGCCCGCGCGGCAACGTCGCCACATTTTCCTAGAATTAGCTTGTAACACCTAGCTAATGATGCCTCCACTAGAAACGTTTGCCAATAATCCAATAAATAAGTAAACAAAAAAAGACGACCATAAAAGGATAACAATTAGTTCAAATACCGACAGGTAATAAAGTGTGCTTCTACAGATCTGTACGTGGAATTTTTCTTTGTCTGGCCTAGGTTGTAACAATATAATTACATATGCATATGTAAATATTATACAGGTCCTAAATGACTTTGTTTGGCTGTTTGTTTGTTCTTTTATCATCATCTTGAATAAACAAGGAATACTATTATCTCAGAATATGGGATAGTTTCTGTAGGATATGGATCAGAAAATTATGCAAATAAATTCCCGAGAAAATCACCGTCATATTTATTCAAATTAGCAAAAATTTATTAAAAATATGACAAAAAGTAAAAATGTTAATACTTACTGATGCAATTCATATATAGGGGGAAGATTTCCAAAAATAATCTTTAGTTCAGTATTATTGAGCAGTGCCTGATTCTTGCCATTAATGTTGTCTTCTTCGGCCATCTCTTCTAACGGTTGTTTAAACATCTGAAATAAAAATAAAACAATAAATTAATGTGACCACTGAACTCATCAAACACAGTAAATAAGAAACAAAACTTACCATAACTATAGTATGTAAAATTCCTACATAATTCGATTCTGTCTGCAAAAGCTCCATGAATACTTGTTGCCTAGGGGACATCAACTTTCTGACCACATTGTCTGGAACCTCGGATTCTAAAATACGATTAATTAGATCAGGAAAGAAAACCATTATAGCAAAGAAAGTGAAATAAAGTTGGAATTTAACAAATAAACATGTTCCATAAACATGATACTCTCATGACGTTTAGTCCGTATAAAGCAAATTATCAAGGGCTTTGAAATGGAGCACACCTTCGAGAAGCTGCTTGCCATCGGGCGAGGGAGTACAGTCGAGGAGGTTTCCCGAGAGGCTGAGCAGCACTGCGTCGCTAACGGAGGAACGCCGCTTGTGCAGCGCAGCCTCGCAGCCGCGCAGTTTGCGTTTGCGCAGTCGCTGGAGCTGCGAAGGCGTGCCGCTCGCGGCCCCGGCGCCCGCCGCCCCCTCGTCGGGGGTCGCGACCGCCGCCGCACCCCCCAGCGAGGACCGCCGCGACACTTCCTCCAAGTACTACGCCAAAACAGAGTGTTGAACAACAATAACAGGGACAACCAATATAATTATGCACAATATGCCCATCAGACACTTTATGTCGTCACTAATAATTGTTTCTGTACGAGTATTTACATGTATGTATGTATATGCATATGACTAAACTTGTTTGTCTTTTTGTATTTTAACACTAAGCTGTGTTTGTTTGCAATATAGGCTACACACTAGTTTCGAGATTATACTTTTCAATTGCCTATTTTAATGTTCTGGTGGTACATTTACTAAAATGTAAACGAACCAAATTAATAAATAAATAATTGAGTTGCTTGTTTCTACTTCCATATTTTAAGTCTTTAATTTAATAAATCAAAAAGCAACATCTGATCAAAAAATATTTCAAATCTTAAAAGCAAATTTATATATGTACGAGGCTTCAACTTATTACTTACGTCTTTGAACAAGTAGTCCCTCTCATCTTGAGCCTCTTCATTCTGCACGGACGCCCAGAACCATTCTGCCTTTACCACGTGAACGCGCGGTGAACACTCCGGCGCAACCACGGTGTTGTGCTCATCAACCACCTGAACCGCAAACACATAATTAGATGCTACTTAATGGGATTAAACTATCAATAAAATCTCACCCATACATACATGATTTTGATTTAAATTCATCATCTGTATATGGGCGAAAATTATATTTCTTTATTTATTAAATCTAGTGTTTATTTGGTCGTGCCCAAAAGAGATGGTACACGCTATAATACAGAGTGACGTATTATTTAATACACACTTACACATGCAAAACTAAAGGTGATCGGCAATCAGTTCATTGATGTATTTGCTTTTGTTGTATAATATCGTAACAAGCTATTATATTATTTTTAGTAAGTAGTACTGAATAAAATGGCGTTAGTACCGGCAGCGATATTCCATGGCATTGCGTAATGGCGCGGGCGTCGCGGGTGGGAGGCGACGAGGCGGGCGAAGTCTGGTCGCGGCCGGAGGGCGCGAGCGGGAAGCAGGGTAAGGGGAGGCGACGCCGCGGGGAGGGAGGGGGACCACCTGATGGCAGCGGTAGGCTGCAGCTGCTGCTGCGCACATCCAGGCCGCCGCAGATGGAGTGGCGGTAGGACCTCAACCAGACACTTTGTGGCGTCTTAAATATGTTGGAGTCATCTAACTCGTCCACGTCCCTGTCTCTGATAGGGGTAACAGGCTCCGTGCTATCTACTGTATCCACTTGCAGAGGGGATATGTCGAAGTGCATATCGTCGATTTCCCTCTTTGGCGTCGACACATTCTGTATATTACAGGGTAAGTGTGATGCGTCCACTTCAACAGTATTACGTTCCGCCCTCTTTTCGTATTTCTTTTTCCTTTCGCTTCGAAACGAAGCTGTAAAAGATTTGACACTGCGACGTAACTTTGACGCGGACTTGACAGTTTTAGAAGCAAATGATGTGTCAAAAAATCCCAACTGCTTACTCGTGTTGACCGAGCAAATAGATGCGTTATCATCTTCGCGTACTGGAGAAGAAGTTGAAGCTACTAATTCTCCGGCGGGGTCTGTTGGCTTAACACTATCAGGACTTACAGGCTCCACAACAACATCGCCGGCTGGTTTTAATACCGACTCTTTTTTGGTTCTCTTAAATATAGCAGGTCTATTCTTAAACTTAAAAGAATCTTTGATTTTCAGCCTTTTGATAGATTTCCAGTTACTTTCCTCGCTTTTGTCAGGTGATAGATTGACGTCAATAACACTAACTCGAAAATTAGAGTCGGTAGAGTTTCGACTTCTCTTTTTACCTGACGATATCGTGGTTGTCGATTGATGAAGTTCTTTATTCCTTGCCGTTTGTGGTAACAGGTACGCTGGTTCATCTTTGGAATCTAAATCACACAAACTCTTCGTAAGGGATGAATGTAGGGAACCTGCCTCAGTAAGACAATCTACTAGATTAAATACATTCATGGATTTATTTCTAAAAACTTCTCGTTTATCTTTACCATTAACTCTGGTACCGCCATGGATCAATCTCGATGTGTCTTTGTTCTCCTTATTGCTAACATTATATTTCCTAAGTTCAACGTATGGAGAACTTTTGGTCGTATCATTATTTGGACTTAGATCGTAGGCAAAGGAGATCCCTAGGGCACTATTAGAAAAATCATCAGAGTGATCTTTGGACGCTCGGTGTTTATCCCTTAAACTCTTTCGCGCCAGATGCATGCGCATTTCTCTATCGTCTTGCGCGTGTTCGACGTCAATGTCAGCGCTGGGTTTGCAAAGACTAGAGTGGCGGCCTGACAGCCTCGCAGACAGTCTACGGTAAAGGGAGGTTTTGGGGGTGGACTGGGAGCGATTGGGCGTCGCGCGGGAAGGCTTGGCGGGCGTGTCAGGTGTACTCGGGTGAGGTGAAAGGATAAGCGAACGACCGAAAGTCTCCCCATTGGCCATTACCTGAAACATGTGTGAAACACACCACGCAATGATGTAATGAAGCCATTCCAATACAAACATGCACGACGATAATCATTACAACTATCGTGATAGATAGAAATTGACACAGAGAAGCCAGCTTTTATATTTTTTCGCGTTTTTTTTTTTATTGTAAGTAACTTTTTTATTCTGTTTAATGAATATGTAGCAAAGTGATTTCTTTTTTAAGCTGCTACATATTTTTCACAACACTAAAGGTGCTTTAAGAAATTCTACCAGAGCGTGATTTATACTAAGCACATTGAAACTTTACATGGCACTAGTGACAACAACGGATGAAGAAAGAAAGCAAGTCAGTGCAACTGTATAAGTGTACAAATACAATATATATTGTGATATTTACGAATGAAAAACATGTGCGAATATTATTGGTGAATATAAGAAAATTGTAGTACAAAAGATGAAACCGCCTTTGTGAATGAAGATAATTTATATGAGCGAAAGGAAAATGTCACAATAGAAGTGAGAGAAAATAGCTGTGATTACAATGGGTCGACTTTGCGTCGTGCGGTTGGGGATAGCGAGGCTTGGTGCTAACGGCGAGGGCTATGTTCATACAGAGGCCGAATTGGAAGAGGCTAAGAAAACAATGTATGGAACACTAGTTACACTACGCAATAACAACAAGCAAACCGTAATATTTTCAAACATGTGCGAGAGAAAAATATCATCATATTTGATTCTGTTTAATGTAAAAATTAAACGATCATGGTTACTAAAAATCGATTCACTACACTACTACAGTAATTGTTTGCACACGTAAAAGATCATAAACAGTACAACGCAAATAAAATATCTGAAAAATGTGTCAAACTAATAGTTTAATATAAAGAAACAAGGATAGGTATTATACGAAATATTGTCGCAATACAATACTAATGCCTTATACACCTCTAGCTAATAGCTAATGTTTACGATCTAAACAAATATAACATATGTGATACCAGAACTACTAGTGTGCATGCTGACTTCACAGTGGTGAAATTAGTAACTTTATATATAATTATATAATATATCTGTAGTATTAAATTGAAAAATCAACATCAAACTATGCAGAAGTAAACAGATGGTAATAAAGATATGTAGAGTATTATGATATTGGCCACCTGATTATTCATTTACTTATCAGATGTATAACAGTTGATTGTGCTGTGTGAGACTGGGAGATGATTTCATTACAATAAATTATTTATTGATATTTTAAATGTAGTAATGGTAAATGTGGGTACTCACCACGTGTGTGCAGTCTGGGTCGTCGAGCGGGCAGGTGGCGCCGCCGTTGCCTGCCAGCACTTCGGCCATGTGCTGCGTCTCATCTTCGGGAAAGCCCACGAAGCACACGCGTGCGCCCGCGAACACCTTCAACTTGTGCTCCTTCTGCATATCACAAGTTATGTATGTAATTAGCATAATCCATAGGCTACTCCCGCAAATACGCTCGCGTAAAGGTCAGTGCCGTATTTCACATAGTCTCTCGTATTTTTCCAAATAAAATAAATCCTGTTTTCTGATTGTGATTTTTAAAAAATATATTTAGCTATTGCTTAAATTGAATTTCATTTTTCACATAAAGTGAACTTGAACACCAGTCATTAAAAAGTAAGAAAAATTAAAAATATTGAGAAAAGCTACCAAATTACATGTTAAATATTGTAACACCGATTAGATTAGCAAATATTTACTTTTAGTTATGGAGAAAATAAACATTTGTTGTCTGATGTTGAAATTTGTATCTACACCCACGACTATTTGAAACTAAGATTATTTTTAATTTTATAGCTTCGAATTCTAGAGATTTTCTTAGAATGTTGTTGTGTAATTTTAATTACATTTTACTATTTGGCATTCTCATAGATGTACGCCGTTGGATACATTATTTACAGTGATCTAATTTTCTAAAATATTAACAATTAAGTGTACCGCCACATTATTCGAAACAAATTTAATTTGTTCTGGACGCTGCAAGATATCAATATGGAAAATACGCGAAGTTTAAGATATATTATAATACCTACAATTTTGAATAAAATCTCCTGAACAATTTCTGAGCCTAAAAATCAATACCAACTTTAAGCTTTACATTATTCTTTAAACAGTAATTAAAATTATTGTTTTCCGAATTTTTGAAAGATACAGAAACACACATAAGAAGATGATATAAATCACTGTAATTTTATGTAATTTATTGGAAAAATGTGTTTTTTCTGAAACCGTGGGACAAGCCCTGAAATGTACCTTTTTTTATTTATCCAGAACGCTTTCTTTCTCACAGGTTACATTGCATTTAAAATGTTATCTCTATGTCTAAATGTTTCTAGTTACATAAAATCTTTACTTTTATAGATACAATAAGCTTTCAGTGAAAAATTATCTAACTAATAGTAAAAAAACCACTCAAAAATCAGTTGTGTGATTTAGGAGTTAGTGTATACAGACAAACGGGGAAAGCGATTTTGTTTTATACTATGTGAAGAAAAGATGTGTCAAATATTCAATTGAGATACACTCACAATGATAGCCTCGTCAGTGGCAAGGCAGTGAGGGTCGTCGCGACGCTCCCAGCAGGCATCGACCCACGAGCGCGCGAGTACGGGCAGCCCGAAGCCGGACGCGTACCGGTACTTGTCGCCAGTGGCCGCCGCGGCGATCAGGTGCGTCACCTTGCTTGACATATCCTTACGGATCGAACCGCCCATATAGTGTATCAGAGTTATCAGGTACGTCTGCAAACAATAATGCGTCAGAATACAATTTAATACAGAAGTCTCATCTTTCACAGCCTTTTTTTTCAGGCGGGGGAAATTCTGTTTACGCACAATACTGGGTCCTGGCAAAGGATCAGACCAACATCAATCGCGAACGAGGCATGCTATGTAACCCACTCGCGATCGACTCAGCATGTGTGGAGACTCAAGGATACGCTGCACGGGTAGCGCCTAATACCCACTAAAACCACCCTCCTCCCATGTGCCCCGCGGTGTAGGAATGGCTGAGACTTAGAACAGAGTCACGCCCAGTCCGATCTTTCACAGCCTAATTCATCAGCTGTTAAGCACATAGTCATTATAAGAATGAGTTATTACAAATACTTTACTGTTTTAGTAGTATTCTATTGATATTTCTGTTTATTGCACGTCCAAAATAATAAATTATTAAATATTTGACAATTCATTCCACACATAAAAGATGTCTACTAATTTACCATTTTACACATCTCTAGCCATAGTAGTTTTAAAAAGAGTTGTGACAGGCAGACAGACACCAGAATGCGATAATGTGGATTTCTTTCCACCTTTATGTATTGGAACTATGCAATGATTGGAACCATAAAAATCTTAAAGCTAGAAATAATAGTAATTGATAAATTTATTCGTTAGTCCAACTCAGAATTGCTACACACAGTTTCGAAAATATGCTTTTACAGATTAGGCGCATACATGACATTTTTCTGAAAAGTATATACTTACAAGTTCATCTTTTTTTCGGAATCCGGAGAAGCATATAACGGCGCCACGCATCGCCAGTGAGTAGAGAGGACGCGCGTTTGCAGGTGGGGGCTCATCTCGGTCTGCTAACTGGAGCACTGCCGTAGGACCCAGCACCCTGGTCACACAAAGAAATTGAAGATTACCCATTAAGATTGAATCGATATTACGAAGGTTTATTATCGTTGTTTTATTAAGAAACCGGCTGATTTATCGTGATTATGAATATAATGTAAGTTACGTAGTATTTGTGCCATTTTCCATAATTAACAGATTTTTCTTAGGTATTATTTCAATTATAAAGGAATAATTATGGATATGTAAATTATGTTTTGCTCCAAAAAACGAAATTCTTGAAACATCATTGGGTATATACGTTTTCTATTAGGCATCGTCGTCGATACGGATTCAGTCGTAATAGATTGACCATGTATACAATTGAGCCATATATACCCAATAATGAATGTGACATTGATACAAGATTCGTCTGCGAACATATCTACATTATGTTGTATTTAATTTCCTTATACTTATTTAACTGTGCACATAAATTTCTTATTTCCCGCAGGTACATTTAATACATAAATTCTATGCTTTTGACAAGTCTACCAGTAAATACATCTAATAAATCATTTAACTCATAACCACGAGAGGTCGGCTGCGCAATGTACGTAAAACGTCTGTTCGTACGTCGCTAATTCAATACGAGCTCGTTCAGCTTTGACGCCTTGTAAATAAAAATAATATATGAGGCATGGAATATACAAACGATCGATTGATTAATAGTTACAATAAAATTTAATAAGGTGAAAAAAGTTCTAATCTAAAATTGATTTAAGTTTTAACAAAAAAGTTAATCCTTGTATTCGCATTGTCATCTTCGGCGATTACGTGTTTTGTAAGACTACAGTTTACAAACATACAATTTAGAAAACTCACATAAAACGAGCATTTTATTAATTAAAATTACCATAATTCTAATTTAGAAATTGTGTCAGAAAATGTCATTAAACTGATTTGTTATTGTAGTTATTTTAGAGCACCGATTGTTGGAATTGTATAGAAATAATTATGAAATGAGTTCATTTCTTGAATCAAGGATACTGGAAGAAATATTTAGCATCATAAATTTATTAATAGGACACGTATTTATTTATGGAGACATGAATTAAAATGCCGATGAATGTGGCGGGCTGTGGGCGGCGGATGGTGCGGCACCCGCGCTCTGTGCGAGTTCTGTGACGCGCTGCGCAGTCCCCGCCGGGCGACGATGACCGCGGCCCCAGCGTGCGTTTGGTGCGATGCGACGTGACCCATACCAAAAGAAAGCAACCCACTTGCGGCACAATCTGAACGGCACACGCGTGACGTCACAGGATGCCACAACACGCATAACACTGCGGCACAATACCAACATACGGTACCGACGCAGCGACGTTACGTGTCGCTATAGAAATAGTTGATGAGTTACATTAGAATTCCGAGAATTTATAAACAATCCTAAACATCGAACGAAATAAGAGAATAAGGTTATTTTAATTTTTTCTTAAATGTTGCAATTAAATGCTCAAAGTTAACTATTCTTCGTATGGCTCATTTACCACACGGCAGTAAGCAGGAAAGTTGCGTGGGAAGTGGGCAGCGCCACTATCAACAAAGGTAAACTAGGGGTCATCATCATAAAAGGAAATTAGATGCTCTTATATTTCCTTAAAACTAATACAACGGTTTAGTAAATATTCACGTTAATTATGAGTTATTAAGACGCATAATCAGATTTAATCAAATATTTACTAATGAATAGTGTGTGACATAAAGTTTTGTATAAAATGAAAGTTGAAATTGCAATTCGGATTCTCGTTACAGCTAGTTTTTATTTTTGTCGGTAAACAGTAACAAGTAACAGTGTAGTCGGGCATTACAGCACTGCCTACACGGCATAACAATAAAACAAGAATTTCCTACGTTATAAAATTAAATTTTTATCAATTCTGTGTTAAAAATTATGTGAAACTGATACGTTAAATTTAAACAAAATTGTTAATACTGCTTTCCGTCTTAAGAGTTTCTAACAGATATTAGACACTTCTTTTTAGGAATCCGACACCTAAAGGTAAGAACAATATGGCCTCACTTCCATGTCTGTTTCCTTGCTTAGCTTATTATCTAATAGCCCAAAGGCAGTTTGAGACATTTTTGCTTAACAACTTAAGGCATCGTGAAAACTTGTACAATACTTCTTTTATGGTATCTGAATACAAACAACGTAACCTGGCTGAAGTTGAAGCGAAAAGCGAAAACGCGCGTACGGACTCTACCTCATAGGTGGCGGGGAAAACGGGGGATCTTTTCTACCTGCTTAACATTCGATAAGTTCTATGGTAAAGAAAAGAGTTAGGAATGAATAAAAAAATTCTCACTTTTTTGCTTATAACTTCTTTAATTTTTAATTTAGGGCAAAAGTTATATAAACATATTTGTAGGCATTATAATTTGCTACAAATTATGACTTTGCAAATTTTTTGTAAGACGCATAGTTTCCGAGATATCGCGAAAAAAGTGTTTTCACCCCTTTTTCCAAGATGGCGGCCGGGGGACAAGGGTGGCGACCCCACAAACTTGAGGTTAAGCTTCTATTGACCCCCCACACATGTCCCAAAAATAAATATGCGTCCTCTAAAAAATGCAATATTCGGTCCTTAAATTGTAAGATTTCAATAAACTAAAGATAATAAATTGTGAATCGAGCAGTTTATCAATTAATTTATTTACGTATTGATAAGACATTTGACATAACTATGGCACTTTTATTTATAAAACAGATTTTTGGCTTATTTCTAATTAGATAATGCAAAAAGCAAAACTAAAATACTATTTATAAAACCACGTATGAAAAATAAAAAGAAAATTGTAAAAATAACCTTAACGGTGGTCGCAAGAGCAGAACCTTATCCGGTATAATGTCATTGAAGAACATTCTCCGAAATGAACCACGAGTTAGTTACATTTTGTTGAATATCCTGAGTATTTTAAAGGAAGCGATATGTTTTAGATTCGTATGTATGTACGTAGTTTAATAAACCACTTGACTGATGACTTGTAGTGCAAGAAGTATCTATGTCGCAATAGTTTTACTGTATTTTGCACGAAAAGCGTTTTATGCACGTATGTTTGTTTAAATAAGAATCACATTTCTAGTTGTTGTTAAGGTCATGTTCTAGCTACAAGTGGGCTGGTTACAAAATGCGAAGTAGTACTTTGAAACGAATAAACCGATTTTGTTATTTTAATTATTACACATATCTTTAATGGTGTCTTTACAAAGATTTGCTTTAAAATAATTCACTGTAGAATCATTAAAAAAGCAGCTAGGTTCAGGCTTTCTCATTTTTAGCCCAACTGACAGGACTGGATCTGACAAGTTCAAGTTTCAGATGCATGCTCTGCGTGCAAGTTCGCATCCAAAAGGCTGGTTAATACAATATTTTATTAAATTGATAACATTTTAGTTCTTTACATAAATGTAAATTACATTGTTCATGAGGTGTGTAAGAATAAGCCTGAATGGCGCTCTGTTGTTCGTGCCTACCCCGCAAGGGACCTGGCGTGAAGTTATGTATGTATGTACATTGTTCATTTTGCATAAAATTGGAATTATGGCATACATAGTAAATATACAAATAATAATTGTACTTTCATTGATGAGGATGGACACAATGTTTTTTTATCCCAGAAAAGGGGTTATTTTCCATCATAGGATGATAAGATGTACGGAGAAATTTAAACGTGCGAAACGATAACGAAGGCACGGATACAAAGTATATGAGAAAAGGATCAGGTGGAAAGCTTTTGTAAAAAATTGGCCAAGTGCGTATCATTTTATTTTAATTCCACAAAACTATTTATTATGCCGGTAGCATAAAGACTCCACTTTTTGCCTTTTATCCATATAAACCCAGGCATGACATAGATAGACGGACGTCCATGTCGGTTGTGTAAGGGTTCCGTCTCCGTCAAATTGTCTACGTAATACGTACGTAGTCTTACATATATCACAATAGCGAACATAATAAAGTAATACACTTAAACTTTCGTACAATTATTATTCATCGCTTAAATTTTGATTTAGTACCAGGTACGAACTCTATCAAATAGTATAAAAGTATTTTTCTTTTTTTTATGTTTGCTAGTAGGCAAACTGACCACCTGGTGATAGGTGGCTACCGTCGCCCATGGACATTTGCAACTCAAGGGGAGCCGATGCGTTGCCGTTGAGACTTTAGGTATCTGTTCACGCCCTTTTTGAAGAGCCCCATATTGTAGCCGTAAACCGCGGGAGGGAGCTCATTCCATAATCCGGACACATATGGCATGAAGGAGCGTCCGCCACGTACCGTGGAGGACTTCCAAGTGTCCAGGAAGTGTGGGTGAACTCCCAATCGCCGGCGAGCGGTGCGATGGTAGAAAGGCGACGTAGGCACCAAATCAAACAGCTCATCAGAGCACTCCCCGTTGTACAGACGGTAGAACACGCTTAGAGCGCCAACGTCTCTTCTGTGGCTAAGAGACTCTAAGCCGTCTGTAATTTTGGGATCGTCGACAATCCGAACCGCTCGGCGCTGCAAGGAGTCAAGTGGGAGCAGCTGGTACTGGGGTGCACCAACCCAAAGATGGGAGCAGTACTCCATATGGGGACGGACTTGAGCTTTATATAGTAAAAGCCTATGTCCCGGTGTGAAGTACCGCTTAGCCCTGTTGAGCACCCCGAGTTTTTTTGAAGCGATTTTCGCTTTGCTCTCCAAGTGACCCCTAAATTGCACCTCGCTCGAAATGTCGACGCCCAGGATCCCTATGGTGTCCGAGATCTTAAGGGGAGTGCCCTGAAACTGCGGCGCTAACAAAAATGGGGCTTTCTTAGCGGTAAACGCGCAGACTTGCGTCTTCTTGGGATTAAAAATGACAAGATTTCGTCTTCCCCATTCCGAAACCTGCTCCAGGGAGGTCTCGATTTCAGACACAAGTCGTATTCTGTTTTCCTCAACTTCTGCACGAGGGATGTTTGCGCGGCCAGTATAAAACGTATCACCCGTGCTGTCATCTGCATAACAATGAATGTTACCAGTTTGCAACATATCATTGATGTGCAGAATAAACAGTGTGGGCGACAATACTGAGCCTTGGGGTACGCCGCAGTTAGATTTATTTGTATACCTAACAAGAAAATTAGGAGGTGGAAAGGGGTCGGTCTAAAGGGGCCTTTTGCTTTTACTTTTTAAAGGTCTCTTTTGCAAGTTGTTGCTCTACTGTAAGAACAAGAACCTTAGATCATTAATTATGTTCTAAGACGAGAACTTAGGCATTCGATTATTCTGATAATGATAATTCTATCTAGTTTAAGGAAAAAGTTAAAATAACTTTGTCTAGCATGTTTAAAATATTTCAGTGACTCAATCTTGAATTCTCAGACATTTTTGTTACATTTCAAGAACTAAATGTGCTTTAATTTTACTGAATAAATCATCAAAAATGAGTCAAAGAACGTACTTATATACGTACAGCGAATATTATTAAATCCCTTGTAGGGGAGACGAGAACATTGTGTACTAATTTTATAAGTAGGCAGATACTATTTTGGATATAGAGCAAACACAGTATATAGCGTTCATACATATCACATTTTTGCTGGTCGGGATCTGACGATTTTGACTCCATTGTTATGGATTCTTGAGGTTCCTCCTCCTCTGGCGTAAACGACAACCGCGTGGGACCCATCACAATAAAATCACCACTTCTATACACTAGTCTTGCCTGTAGTTATTACGATATTATCACCTCCGACCCACTCACTGACACTTTTTAATATAATTGTGAACATTGCTACTGCTAACATAACAACCGCCCTACCATCTCTAGATTCGTTTTATTTCGGATTTGCTAAGATCGTACGTTCGTAATTAATTTTAATTCAGTAATGTATACGATTCGTGATTTTCGCGTCTATCGCGGAAACAAAGGCGCAGACGGCATGCGCGTTATGCGTTTCACGTTAGATTGAAAAACAGTCGTAAGGAATGTGATGCCGAAAATAGCATGGAGCGTCGGCCACAAGGGCGAACCTCGCGCTACACCGACAAGCGCCTCGTACCGTCCTATAGTCAGACGCCGTACACGCACCTTTATTTACTTCCATCTAACCATTCCTTTCTTCTATGAAATACAGTCAGTGAACACACGATTTTTACGAGTGGAAGTTTCATGTAACTGAACGAACGTACGAAAATACGTTTTAGGGGTGCTTGTCAGCATTGATTACATCGGGAACGACACGGGTGTGAATGCGTCTGTTTTCATAATACATACATATCCAATGTTACGTAGTTACGTTGTATTACTACTCGCGCGCAAGAATGAATAACATTTCAAATACAGAATGCCGTTTCTTCCATTAAGTACATTGTGTTCGCTGCTAGTAGCAAACACCTCTTCAAAACAGACTACATCATGTTTAAGCTAAGCACTACGTAGATCTAATGACCTAGTAATTTTATCAATTAAAAGCTTCCGCTGTGGTATTTGTATGGTAATAGCAAATACTGACTTCTATTTTCAAAATAAGCAATGAGTCAGAGAGCTTTAGAGATTGATAACATACGCAATTTTCGCAGAGAAAACAAACGCCTCGGTTGCAAGGTGTGAAACAATAAACAATTAATTTTCATCGCCAGTTAGCAATTTAATGCACCGAGTGTACCACTTCAAACGGAATGCTACAAATACCAAATCCATGTCTGCTATGGAAAATACATCACAAGCAAATTGCGATGTATATTTGTATTTGATATAGTACAACGTACGTTGTGCACATTGTTTATAGGAACATACAATACATTTAACAAACTCAAACTTTCTTTTGCCTGACCACTTCGTAATTATTTGGGATAGAGAAATAAAATGATCTCTTTACCCTTCAAAGCATACTATTTGTGGCAAACTCATTTGTCAACTCACAATATATAATTTCTAGTGTAAATAGTCTGCTAATGGTGCGGGTTCATCTGGGATAAAGTTAAATGTATAGGCCGTTTCACACAGATGACCTTAGGTGTAATGCGTAATTTGAGATGTAACTATGTCAATGAAGTTAAATATTGTCAGATAACGAATGTGTATGTACACTAATGTGGCTAGGCGTTAACCACATTATTTTTAACGCTTTAAATAAGTCGCATTCCGCCACATCCTAAATCTTTAACACCAACGCAAATGAAGCCTCAGCATAAAACATAAAAGCACATTAAATTTCATAAATCGTATGAAAACAAAAACTTAGTCTGAGCTGAAAACGTATGAATTCTGAAACAAAGGCAGAGTAAAAGCGACCGGTTATTGAACTTGAAAATCGAAATAGATTCGAGATGATAACATTACACGTAACTTACTAGCTAGGGGAAAAAGTTCGACACAGAAAGAATCCCCTCAGACGACTAATGCGAACAGCATTTGTAATACCAAATCCAAGAATTTTAAGGTATATGTCTATGGCCTCAGCTTTTATTTAGAGTTGAGAGTGTGAGTGAGCTGAATTTCACTGAAGTGAAATTCTCCAAAAAACATTTAAAACGGATAGTTCTTAAGAAAACATTAACCTAAAAATAAAATTTATAAACATATATCTTAAGTTGTTACATACAATAGAAATCGCAGCAGTATGACGGCCTGATATTTTTGATGCATTTTTAAATATAGCAAACAAAATATTTTTTTGTGCAAGTCAATAATAAGATATGCAGAGGCCGATTTTTGTGTAATCATGATTATTTACACGTTTCGGAATAACAGTTAGTGGTGCGGATGAAGATAACAAAATTGTTTATAGAGCCAATAAATCGACTGAAAGCCGGGCATCAGACGAAGCAAGTCGCATTAGGCATTACCGACAACCAGAGGGGCGCACATCTCGCAATGCTTCATGAAACTGAACGTCTGCTTTTTACGAAGCACAACTGACTCATTGTCGGTGCAATGAATTGTTTATCCATCTTAAATATCCTGATTGAGTGTCAATTTTGACTCATTAATATTAACAATAACGAATAACAAAATAATATGAGAAATTCGAAATTATTTACGATTAATCAATTTGGAATATCTCTCTAATTGATTGTAGTTCCTATATCTTACCGAACCTTCATTTGCCTCACTATCGGTTAAAATTTGAGATAAACTCTATACAACTAATGTCAAAACTTACCATCCTTACCATCTTCGGTTGAATTTTGAATGAATAGTAAGATATAACAACCAGCCGTTGGAGATTTTGCTTTATCCGCCAGGACAGAGTACGGTACGTAATTACTGGACACAACGCGATATTTATCAGATTTGTTAATCTTAATGAGTGGTTACTATTGTGGCGACCGAGAGTGGAACTGCCCAGCAGCGTAAATCAGTTTTAGAACTTTTAGAAAATACTAGACATTTCTGGAAGGAAAAGACAAGGACGGATAGATGTTAGAAAAAGATAGACGATAAACGAAAGAAAGAGATAGATAGATGTTAGAAAGAGATAGACGACAAAAGAGAGAAAGAGATAGATAGATGTTAGAAAGGGATAGATGTATAAACGAAAGTTCCCGAACAGAATGTTCGGGAAAGAAAAGACAGAGATAGATAGATGGGTTCTAGAAAATTCTTCCAGGTATATAAACTGCGTAAGGCGCACCTACCAGGCAGTTTAGAGTTGAAAGTTTAAGAGTTAAAAGTTGAGTCAGTCCAAGACGGTGAAGCAACAACTGCGATACTAAAGAGTTCTTAGAGTACAGAGACGAATCAAGTGGTGAATTTAGTGGCAAGTTTGGTGGATAGATACGTGAAGGAAGTGTGTAGCGTAGTTCGAGAGAGGAACCAGAGGCGAGCTACACGCGATAATATCGGAGGTGGTCTACGCAATATCGGCGACGGTATTGAGGGTGTGACAACTTATCGTCGGAATTGTGCATCGTTGATCGTGTGTTTAAGGACAGCAACTCTACAGGGAGGTACTGTGCGCGGCTTTGTAAGTCAATAAAAGCTTTTAAATTAAAAACTGGTGTTTTCTTCCAATCCACAAGTGCGTACCCCCGCTCGTACGTAACACTATTTTGGAACAATTCAACGTCACCGGATACCATACCTAGGATGTAATAGCGTAGGTGAAGGCAAGACAAAAAGGCGTCAACGTAAACGGGCAACAAAGCATCTGTCTCGTTTGTTAGAAGTGCAGAGTGACCGCGTACGTTGCCAAAATAAATGTCAATAACGTCTCGTTAACAATTTTGAAGACGTCTTCGCGTTTTCATTTAAAGTTTGTTTCTTATTGACGGTATTCGAATCGCGTCACATCCTGCCGCGCTTTAACTATCGCAAATAAGTAAATGTAGTATTATTTTATTTTTGCTGACTTTACTCCAGTAATATATAACGTGAATTCATTGATATAATGTTCTGAATCATAAATATAAATCTTGTATCAATTCTTTCAAACACATAAAATGTACTTTACTATTTCAGGTGTCTACTTAATATATTAAATATACACTTTATACTAAGTTCATTTTCACAATATAATCCCTACTCAAACTCATGTAATCTTAAGACGTTACTGCCAGCTTATGAACCAAACTTCTCATAAATAAGGAACGCATTTTTTTTAGTTTTTTTTATTGCGTGACTTCATCAAACAAGCAGACGGCCCACCTGATGGAAAGCGGTTACCATCGCCTATAGACATTTTCAACACCAAAGATGCTACAAAAGCGGTGCTGCTCTCTAAAGGGAGACTGGAGCCTGGCCACTAATGCCGTAACACCTCTCAAGTTTGTTATGGCGGCATATTCCAGACCACCCCTGGTCTGGAATATGCCGCCATGTAGCCATCCAGACGGGCAAACACCCTACCACCTGACTATGGGTTGTTTTGTCTCCACTTACGACAGTCCGCCCGGTTGCAGGATATTGTATTCTTAATCCGTTCCTGCTTGGATAAAATTAATTCCTTCGCCATGTTAAGACGAAACAAGATAAAAGTAGATGTTACGTTTAACTTACAAGGACTTGAAGAAGGAAATCAAGGTATTCATTTTTGTATGTTGGTCTTATTTAAATAGGTACATAGGTATAGAAGGTGTCTTATATTTGTCCTATTTTTACCAAAATATATCTTAATAATATATTTTTTTTTAACATTACGTACCTATTTTACAAAAAGCGATTCATAGCCAAAACCGTGAAGAAAGCATTACAAATCCAACCCAACACACTCATATTTATATGGATGTAGATACGTCTGTGAACTATAAATCTCGTTTTTACCCTTACCTATATTTGGCTCTATGTGCTGCGTCAAAAAGCTCGCCTTCGAATGGAGTTGTGATAAGATAGGAGCACGGCGCCGGGGGCTGGTGAGGCGGCGGAAGCGCTTCGGGACTGGGAGCTGTCGCCACCGCGCCCAAGCGCTCGCATGCCGCACGCACCCTCTCGCACTCCAAGCACGACTCATTCACGTAAACTATCGGATTCGGCGAGCCTGTTAAACACACAAAAAGTCTCATACATTGCTTCAACTAAATTTTTAATGTTTTCGACATCAATAAACTAAGGTACGACCACTCGATTAGGCATCATACAAAGCGAAATGCCCAAAATAGATCTATATTAAATTGATGAATGAAATGAATTTTATTTCTGACAAGGCATTAATGGTACATCAGCCGCAACTTTGAAGCGTGTATTACAAATGTGGCGCTCGTATCTGAATATCAATTAACTGTATTTTAATGTACAAAGTCAAATGCTAGGCCACGTTGTTTATTGTCTACGACTAGACGCAGCATGTGAACGTATGTTCGGCTGTTGTTACCAAAGAATTAAACCCTTTTATCTTTTTACTAGAAGTCCAAAGACCATTAGTTTTCAGAAGATAAACACGAAAGTATTAATTTACGGAGAAATGGTGATATTGGCCATGAAAGCTGATTAATCAAGAAATATAATCGCCCAGTAAAAAAGGAATCTTCTAAATTCTTAGTTTGACCACAGGATACTTCCCTAGATTTCTGATTACAGAAAAATACCAATCATTTTGGTATTTAAAATAAATTAATTATTTGGAAGTCTTAACAAGTTTCTTTTTAATTTTACATTTAACACAATCAATAAATTTGTACGATGCATTTGTATTAGCGACAGCTAGTGAACAAAGTGGAGCTAACCATTAACATAAAGGACTTCTCATTCTTCGTATTCTTCTTCGATGATATCGGTATGTAAATGTAACTACGTTCGTTTTTAGTTTTACTAAGAATATTGATTTCATATTAATTAGAACTACATTGAATTTCTTTATTTCATAGTATAGATAGTAAATAGATTTTATTACTCGCTCAGGGATAAAGTCATGGGCAGTAGACTGGTAGTTTAGAAACTCATTTTCATGTAACCAATCATTTCGCTTAGTTGATTGTAATTGCACGCATACTGTGCGATTACGTAAAATTGTTTGCTAGCATTAAACATTTAACGTTCCATCTGTTTTATCGCAAACAGATAGTAAGTAGGAAAGATAGAATATGGAATAATGAATCTTAAATTGTGTATTTTTTGCCATTGTTTTCATTGTATATTTCCGATATAATGCTATGGACTGTACGTATGATATAATTCATGAATTTAAAAGAAACTATTCTATTACTGTTGTTGATATTATATTGTGCACAAAACGGTAAAAAGCATGAGTATAATGGTCTTAAACTTGTGGTCATTAAAATGTAAAGTAACAACAAACTTGTTGCGGTTGCGTGAACATCGTATATTTTTGTGATATGGATACGATTGCCAACACGTAATCGAAAAGTAAAAACCAAACATGCAAAAAATACCTTTGTCATTTTTATTTGAGTACTTTATAATAATAATATATAAATAGGTAATCCTCGGTTGTCCTACAATATTACAACACAAGCAAACTAGTGGTGTAAGAAATGAGACTTGTAATACTCATCGTTATTTGCATTGCAAATGAACATGCAGTAGTACAAAACCATCGAAAAGTAACCACTATACATTATTATGCAGCGAATAACTATATATTGTAAAGAAGGGAAAGCAATGTTTCTAATAAATTGAATGCCATTTAAACTTTTTAATTGATTACGACATACTCCCTTGAAAAGAAACAGACTTTTGAATCGGCATTTTCTTTGATCCTCAAGGAATTAACCACAAAGGCAATGCTGCTGTGCAACTTTACGTAAACATCGCACATTGAAGTAATGTTACGAAAATGTCGAACAATATCTCCAGGTAGTTCAACTGTCCTGTTAAAATTTGTTCCTAGCGTAGTTCAGTACGATAAGTAGACGTATTCAATACAAGATTATTTTTAAGAAACGGAGCATGTCTTCAGACGTTAAATGTAGTTGCGTGTGGAGTTTCCTATAAAATAACGAAAGTCTAACCTTTTGGGACGCGTTCTCCCCTCCCACGTTAATTTTTCAGGGCCGCTGAGTCACAATTTCGACACAGGGAACGCCCGGCTGTGTTTGTTGGCTTGGCATGCAACATCATTGTATATACGCGATTCTTCAGTGAACCATCGTCTCTATGACTGCTTACGTATGAAACACGTTGAATCGTAACATGGAGCGTTTCGAAATCAACAATCAATGATATCGATATTTTATCTACAGAGATAATGACATGAAAGATTTCATCACACTGTTACGTAAAAACAAACTTCAAAACCATGCGTAATATTATATAGGGGTGGGATCCTAATGTTATTTCATAGTTTGACAACTCTGGAAAACCCAGTTAAGTTTATTCACTCTGCTAAAAAATATTATATACAAAACTTTTGAAAGCTTCATTTGGTCCCGACATAAAAACATAGGAAAAACACATTAACTCTTTAGTTAGCAGTGAAAAATATGGTTTGGTACACTGGTGTTCGCGACGATGGAGCAACACTTTTATAGCCACAAATACATGCGAACTTACATCCTCCACTGAGGTAAGATCGCAGTTGTTCTACCAACGCTAGCATGGTTGGCATGCGTGCCGCAAACCACGCTTTACGCCATCTGCAAAGGCAGGTCTTCTTGAAACTGTATGTGCACGAACACAACAATCACCGTCATGTCGGTTGCAGTTTTCGAAAATTTCGTTCCAAATTTTAATGTTATATGGTGCTTTACACATACATTAAAAATATAATCTGCAAGTTAAAAAACTGTGCACATCATGCTTTTAAAAATCGTTGGGTTAATTGTGAAATACATGTAGATACGTACAACATAGATACGTATAACATAGACTTTGAAAGCTCTACATGCAAAATTAAACATTTAGACATATGATCTCTTTTATTTTAACACATAAATATTTTCATTGTAGAATATGTAGATTTCCGTTTGTAACGTCGTACTCAGTTTTATTTTTACTAGAGCGTTCCACGCGGTATCGCTCGCGTAAACTTTCGGTACAAATTTCTAAAACACTGCTATTTTTTAGGATAGGGTCCTATATTCGTCGTTGTAATCGAACATTTAAGTCAAATTTCAAGAAAAACTTTTTAATTTTCATACCATATCTCATATATTCATAACTGGAATCGAAAGTCGTTACATATAAAAAAAACTACTTATGTAATAATCTGCCCGTTCCCAGGGCCATATAAAAGGAACCAACAAAGACATTTTTATATTTATAAATTAAGTATAGGTTAGTTGAAACCCTGAATGTTATAACTTATCAGGTTATGTTACCTCGTTAAACAATTTTCTGGTCCGAGAAGGGTGAAAAAATCAGTTACCAATTTAAGTTGATATCACAGTCAAAATAAAGGTAACTAATTCACATCAAACTTCCTATGAAGTGAAATAGTACCTACCGATACAGTCAGATGCCTCAGAAACTAGTAATGACAAACTCTAATGTGAATCTTATATGTCTACAAAGCCCCAGTCCCAACATTGGGATTATATTAAGATGCTGCTCTAACTTCTTTTTAGTTAAGCTATTATTAGATCACACAGAAGTCTATAATACACCTAACATCTAACAAACCGACATGGTCATTTGGTTTTAGACAACCTTGTAACACAGAAAAGGAATAAGGTCGGCGCCACAAGTGCTTACACCGTGCAACCTTCGAGTGATAGCTCACTGTAATCATGCAATATGTATAAAAAATATGTACATATTCCAAGTTCATAAAATACTTAATTGATTTTTGTATGTTAGTCAAATGGTAATAGTTACTTTGTTAATTATTTTATTTCAATTAGAGGCACGCCTTGAGACCAAGGTTTGAACCACATTTGAAAAAATCATATAAAAGATTTTCTGTATCCGTTTATATTTCCTGTATTTGTATTTTAAATAAGGAAGTTTTTAAATTAAAAGTCCTACTTTAGACCAGTGTTAAAGCCTTTGAAAATGGTAAAAAGTGAAAATAATAATAATAGTAGGATGAAACCCATTGGAAAAGGAAGAGAATATAACAAATATGAAAGGAAAACTAATTTACGGGCGACCTGAAGTAGGGAAGTAATAAAAAAAATCAGGGCGGGGGCTACGCGTCCCGGATTTTTTACATTTTTAAACGCATCGTACAAACTGGAATCATTTACAGATTTATTATAGTATAGATAGATAGATTTAAACTTAGCGTGCATTACCACGCGATGAGTTGCGATGCGTTTTGAAATCCGAAACTGAAAAACATCCGTGATTGTCGAGCGAGCGCATTGCAGTGCGATTTCGATGAGCTTGCACGCATTTGTGCCGCAACCTTCGTAAAATACATCTAATACTATAATGAAAATAAGGATGTCAGTCCGTTACACTCACGAAAGAACTATTGGATCGTTTGGGCTCGAATTTGGTTTAATACTATACAACATACAGAACGAACACAGCCTACTTTTTACCTCGGAAAATGGGATAGTTAATTTGGTGTAAATGAAATTTTCCAGGTGAATAGCGCCTAGACAATAAAAATATGCAATATGACCTGTGAGTATGCTTACTCTCTAAATAAACTGGAGCTGTCTACTAGGCACAACGCTAGTAAAGTAATAAATATGAATTACTAAACCAATCTCCGCATTTCCATTCATTAGGATTCTTTCGCCATTTTGTAATCGTCGTATACATCAATTTATCTCTCACTATGTGTCCCATACATTTTGTCTGAAACTTCTGAGACTACATGAATTTGACAGGAAGATGTAGTCTATACTGCACTACAAAGTTATTTAGTGAAATTGCGAAGAAAAGAGTAAGGGTGGTCGTCGCCATAAAAAGGGTAAAAAAAAGATTTATTACAATATTCGATTTATACATAGTCGTGTCGGGTATCGTAACTTTGAAATAACATGAGTTATTTAACGAAGTCAATAGATGGAAAGATATTAAGGTCCCAAGATCGTAAAAATTGTGTCTCCCATACCCCACTCCAAATTATGAGGTAGAAAATTCTAAATAAAAACATGATGGTATCTAAAGGTGCGGCTTCATCTGCGAGATAGTGATACAGATACAGGCCGTTTCACGCAAATTTGGCAATGGGTTTATTAACGCTTTATTTGAGATCCGACATAGTTAATGATGAAATATTGTCAGATAACATACATATGTACAGACATACATTTATATGTCTATGCGTTAATGGCGTTATTATTAACGGTTTAAATAAGACGCATTCGGCCACATTCTACATCTTTCACACTAATACAGATGAATCTCCAGCATAACGAAGTCAATACATGGTAAGGTAATAAATAGCTGCCAAAGTCGTGAAAATTGTGTCACCCACCACTCTAAGTTACAGAGTAAAAAATTTGAATAAAATCAGGATGATACGGTAAATGTTACCTAGAAGAGATTGGAAGATGATAGGATCCAAAAACTTGTGCAGGGAACATACCACATCACATCTGTCGCAATATACAGTATTTAAATCTTGTATGAAATTACTTTCGCGGTGGACATGGTTCTATAGCATTTAATAAACTACAGCTTTTGCAGAAATAATATGCCACAGAATATTTGTAGTGCGTGCGCCGCCTTAAAATACTCTGTGTGTTTGCACATTGTTTGTAAATTTATCTACCTAATTAACCCACCACTGAATCTCGACCCATAGTCTGGGAAAAGCTGCTTTCAAGAATTATCTAAAGCATTTTATTTGATACCAAGAGGAATAAGAACTGGACTAAATCCATAGGTAAAATAATTAACGGCTTGTGTTTAAACGCCTACCAGAAATGCACCTGTTTTACTACCAATAAATTCGAAATACCTACCAGAATGGATAAATGCTCACCAATTTGTGTTTCCAGAAGTATTGTAGAAATGAAGCTATTTTCCTTTTTATGCTATGCCATAAAAATATATAAACGCCTTTAAAGCTAATTTCAGACCAAATATTTTACATTATCCTTAAACAGATATTACCAATATTTTGTTTCTCCACTTCTAATTTAGTAATTTTTGCTGAGGCAAAAAAGCAAACGTTCCAACATACAATAGTTTTAATACCAAATATAATATTTCGTATTCCAAACATGATAATATAGCCAAATAAATACTTCACTCTCAATATTACTGCAACACAAATGATTGAAGTAGGTAAAAAATGAATCACTAGTAGAAAAAAAAACAAAAGTAAGTATATAAGGAAGTTATGTTTCATTATATTTATAGGTACTTATAAGATTTATTTGTACTTAAGATTTATCAATGGCACTTTAAAGAACACAATAGTTAAAAGCAGTCAATCACATAAACTTTTTAAAAAACTAACATAAGAAAATAATTATTGAAACAACAGAGGTTTTTTAGATTTAGCTGGGCGCACTCTCTTTCTCTTCTCACCAATAGGGATATTCCTAGCTTCAAGAGGTGATTCCACATACTTCAACGTGACAATGTGTGACGCTTGCGTGACGGGATTGCGTCCTGCGGTCTGTGCCTCACATGCCGGTGGCGGCTGTGCTGGTTGCAGGGTAAATAAGTAAAGGGAAACGACTGTAATCTTAGTTTAACAATAATATATTCTGGATTCAGGTTGGATAATTTGATTACACTTAAACTATTTAGAACTGTAATTTTCGGTTTGAATGTTAGTGTTTTAGTAAAACAATATTTGGTGGACATTTATCCATTTTGGTAAGCAAAAAGAATTTAAATACAAAACGTACAATTATTCTGATGAGTGTATATTTATTTTGGAAAGTAAAGCGTTGTTTTTTAGGCACCTCGGTATAGAGTGGATTAAATTTATATGAAGTAATATATTTTATTTGGTGCTTAATCTAAGGGACAAAAAATTTTTTTGGTGAGCATTTCAATTGTACCCATAATTAACTATCAAGTAGCAAGGTCCATGAGGTTATCAATTGTCATTAAAAAGTTACCCAGGGTTAATGCTCATAAATTAATGATGGTTATGTGCTGAGATATTTGCAATAACATTTTATTATAGTCACATTATCCTAAGATGATATAATTTTGTTTGCTAATGAATGACATTCTTAATGTTTTTTTATAGCTCTTATTATGATCACACTTTGATTTGCACTCATTTATCTATGTAGATGAATAAACATTATGTAACTAACAATAAGATATACTCAAGCGGGCGCGCGTAGTCGAATCGACCGCGCTTAGTACATTTTCGCTCATATTACTATCATTACCCATTACATTTATTTGTCACTTCTAGTAGCCTGTCGCTATGTCATTGGGAGTAACACAAAGAATAAACCGTCATTTGGGGCGTTCTCCCCACTTCACAGATCGCAATTTTTTTAGTCCCGGTACAGTCATCTAAAAGACTACACGCGCCTGTAGTCGAAAAGGTTACGCGCGACGCTCAACGCGACATACCCGCGTTCACGCTCATAGTAGTTCTTCGGCCATCATTCAGTATTATCGAATTAAGCTTGGATTTTTTTAAATAAAATGAGTTGTTGACGGTTATCACAAAGTGTAATACTCGAGGAATTACTAAAAGAAGACGAAGAAGAGAGTGAATCGGATCTTAGCGACAAAGGCTCTGAAACTTCCTACCACATCGTTGCAGAGGAACCGCTATCTGCTGAACAAAGGGGGGTGTCGATGAAGTCGATAAAAAAGTAAAAATGTATTCGGTTTCAAGGAAGAATAATAGATGGCCATTGACAATATTCTTTCGTCTTCTGGATATTGCAGGAATAAATAGTATGGTGATATTGAGAGCAAATAATATGACTACGGAAAAGGCGTATGTATTTACGGGCATTAGGCACTGAATTGACAAAAGAGTACATCCAAAGAAGATCAACGATGGCAGGCGATACCAAGAAAACTAAAAAGAAACATAAGGGAGCGTTTGAATATGGAGGTTGGTGCTGCTGACACAGAAGCAGTTAGTTCTGACACATGTAGAGGAACCTGTAAAATATGTCCAACCAAAAAGAGGAGGCCATCAAAAACGCAATGTAATTATGTATGAAAAATATTTGCAGAAGTCATACAACATTTATTTGCAATTAATATTATATGGACAAAGAAACTGATTCTGATGAAATCTAAACCAAAGTTAATTCATTTTTATTCTTATTTTGTATTTTTTATAATTAGACTAGGTATATATACTAGTCTGAGATATGTAAAAGGGTTTTGCGTTCCTAATTTTTTTTTTCATCCAAAGAATATTTGAGTTATGTTAATTAATTTAATATTTGTTTCTTTTTCATAATTTTAATTACTTTTTTTGACAAATTAGACTTTAAAAACAATGATAATATATCTGAGTACAAATAAATAAATAATTAGTGCTTTATTTCTTTTATTCATCCCATGCGTCTTTTCGGTTACGCGCGCCCGCTCCCGTTACAAATGACCGCGCGCCCGCTTGAAGGTTAATAGTACTAGAGAATACTCTGCAGGTGCGCTGTGGGTCAAATCCTATTGCGTGTCTCTAGTTTGAGGAGCAAGCATTAATATAGGTTTACGTTGTATTAACTTCTTATGATAATGCTATTTGCCCCCAGAAGATTTACATCATTTTATATCGCAAACTATATAATCTCCCGGGATGAAAAGTATCCATTAAAACTACATAAGTACAAAATTACAGCAAAACCGATCCAGTACTTTTTACATGAAAGCTTAGCAGATAGACAGGCCGGGTTGAATTTTTATATCTATAATCGAAAATGACCAAAGTGACAAGAACAAGAAAAATGACAAAATGACCAAAATAATGAAAATGACATCACAAAAAACCAAAGTATCCTATTTTCTAGGATAACCTTTACATAAGTCTGGTCCTTTTTCAGGATGAAAAGTATCCTACGTATATCCCAGATATTGAAATTAGATACATACTGAGTTTCAGCCAAATTGGTCCAGTCGTATTTTTGTGAAAGTGTAACAGACAGACAGAGTTGTTTTCGCATTTATAATATTAATAAGGATATACATTAATTACATGACATTCATTTTGCATACAAAATTCAGTTCTCGCTCTTGCTGCTTGCCCTCACATTAACCAAATAAAACTTCTGTTTTGTAAATAACATGATAGAGTGAGATCTAAGTCACCCCAGACTTACATGATTTTAGGAAAGATAACATTTTTAGGATCAGTGGTTTAACATAAACTTAGAAAGGATGGATACTCACTAAGCTGAAAGTGGGCTGTTTTTCAGATAGCGGGTATCAAAGGTGGAAAAAATCGTGCTAACTTACGTCAAAGTAGCAAGGCTACATTTTACATAATTATGTCATATATGATATTGGTATAAACAAAATTCACAATGGATGTTTTTAGTTTGAAGTGAAGTTATATTTTCAATTAACAATTTAGTATGCCATGGTTCGGCATTATGGTGTGAATGCTAGAGATTTATTATATTATGTTTTTACTTGTTAATTTGTTGTTGTTCATGAAATTCACTTAGTTATTTATTCATTGTAGTGAGTTGTATTTAGGTACCAAAATGGTTTTAATTCATCTGGAATGCTGCTCCACTGAATACTTGCTTAACAAGGTGATATCAGACAGAATGCGTTTTTAGATCATTTTCTCAACCATTTTTACAGTAGTTATACACACTTTATTGCGGTGAAAAAAATATATGTCAATCTTGATCATATTTCTGACGTAAACTTTGTACTCAGAACGCATTTACGATAAATTTTCTCGATAGAAAATAATTGCAAAGTAACCTCTAAACGAGTTATTCAATCTTGGTTATTGTTATTACTGTTAATCGTACATCGCTAAAATAAATAACAGTAACATATTATATTATAACAAATTCAATTATAGATCTTTTATTGGGTTACTTAACTTAATTTGGAAGTAATTAATTATTTTATTAAAAATGACTGCAAAAATCCCGCCTGCCGGTCCCAATGTATGGAATTTATCATAACGCCCGAGGCTTTCGTCTAAACTGCACGCGCTGCTCTGCTCCGCGACCGCCATTGAAAAATAATTTTAAATAAACGAAGGTGCAATAATAACAAGAATTTTGAAACGGTCGCGCTATACTTGTTTGGCGTATACGGTAGAGGTCTGGTCTAAATCACTAGCTGTGTGGGTTCGAACCCTACTAGTTTCACTTGATCTAGAAGATTTTTTTATTTTGATATGAAAGTTGATAAAATGCTCTTTTTCTCTTCCTAAATAATTTTATAAAATGCAATAAAAATACTTTTCTAAATTTTTATATTTCATTTCATCTGGACTTTTATACTATTGACAATAAAACGTATTTAAATCAATCTTACCGGTAACATTAAAATTCGAAAGCGCCATCTATGATTCTTCATAGAAAATTACGTTGACACGTGGATAAGTAGAGTTATAAATATTACAAAACTTTCAATACTTTCTCCAATGTTATTGTGGTAGAGTGAGTTGATACTAGTACACGTACGATTAGAGTTCATGGTTCGAGTGCTCATTTCATTTTTCTGTCTAATTTTTTTATGTTTTATCTTTTATCTATTATAATTTATTTTAAAGTTCTTATCTATACAGATAAACAAATGGTTTGTTTGTAATGTCAAAATAAAAACTAAAAAATTGGACCAGGAGATTCCAAAAACGCAAAGTGAAGTGCCTGTTTGAAATCTCAAAATAAATTAAAAAAAAATCGGACCAGGAGATTCCGAAAATGCTATTTATAGAATTTTTGTCAGTCTGTCTGTGTGTCTGGATGTTCCGGATAATCTCGGACACAGCTGGATCGATTTTGACGTAATTTTAAATGGCAGATAGCTGATGTTATAAGAAGTACCTTAGGCTACGTTTTTAGGGTTCCGCGAAAAAAAAATCCAAAAGCATATTTGTCTTTCTGTTTGTTATCCTTTTATGGACAGACTATTGAACCGATTTGGATGAAACTGGGTACATAATTATGTTATTTTAATATCGAGGGTGGCCAAGAACTACTTTTCATCCCGAAAAATGAGATAGTTTCCAATATGAAAATATATTTGGCCGAACGGGCCTAAATGATCAAACGGCTGAATGACACAAATGGTCGAATTGACCGAAACGACTGAAATGGCTGAAATGGCCGAAATGGCTGAAATGACTGAAATGGCTGAAATGGCCCTAATGACCGAAATGGCTGAAATGAATGAAATGGCTGAAATTGCCCAAATGGCCGAAATAGCTGAATCGACTGAAATGGCCGAAATGGTTTAAATGGCCCAAATGACCGAAATGGCCGAAATGACTAAAATGGCCGAAATGGCCTAAAAGGCCCAAATGGCCGAAATGACCGAAATGGCCTAAATGGCCAAAATGACGGAAATGGCCCAAATGGCTGAAATAGCTGAAATGGCTGAAATGGCCGAAATGACCAAAATGGCCGAAATGACCAAAATGGCCGAAATGGCTGAAATGCCCTAAATGGTTGAAATGACTGAAATGGCTGAAATGGCCGAAATTACCGAAATGGCTTAAATGGCCAAAATGACTAAAATGGCCCAAATGGCTGAAATGACCGAAATGGCTGAAATGACCGAAATGGCTGAAATGACTAAAATGGCCGAAATGGCCTAAAAGGCCCAAATGGCCGAAATGACCGAAATGGCCTAAATGGCCAAAATGACTGAAATGGCTGAAATGACCGAAGTGGCTGAAATGGCCCAAATGGCCGAAATGACCAAAATGGCCGAAATGGCTGAAATGTCCCAAATGGTTGAAATGACTGAAATGGCTGAAATGGCCTAAATGGCCAAAATTACTGCAATGGCCTAAATGGCCAAAATGACTGAAATGGCCCAAATGGTTGAAATGACCGAAATGGCCCAAATGACCGAAATGGCTGATATGGCCCAAATGGCCGAAATGACTGAAATAACTGAAATGGCCCAAATGGGTGAAATTACTGAAATGGCCCAAATGGGCGAAATGACTGAAATAGCTGAAATGGCTGAAATGACCAAAATGGCCGAAATGACCAAAATGGCCGAAATGGCCTAAATGGCTGAAATGGCCCAAATGGTTGAAATGACTGAAATGGCTGAAATGGCCGAAATTACCGAAATGGCCTAAATGGCCAAAATGACTGAAAAGGCCCAAATGGCTGAAATGACCGAAATGGCTGAAATGGCCCAAATGGCCGAAATGACTAAAATGGCCTAAATGGCCTAAAAGGCCCAAATGGCCGAAATGACCGAAATGGCCTAAATGGCTGAACTGACCGAAATGGCCCAAATGGCCGAAATGGCCTAAATGGCCAAAATGACTGAAATGGCCCAAATGGCTGAAATGACCGAAATGGCTGAAATGGCCCAAATGGCCCAAATGACCAAAATGGCCCAAATGACCGAAATGGACGAAATGACTGAAATGGCCCTAATGACCGAAATGGCTGAAATGAATGAAATGGTTGAAACTGCCCAAATGGCCGATATAGCTGAATTGACTGAAATGGCTAAAATGGCCGAAATGGTTCAAATGGCCCAAATGACCGAAATGGCCCAAATGGGTGAAATTACTGAAATGGCCCAAATGGCCAAAATGACTGAAATGCCCCAAATGGCCGAAATGGCTGAAATGACCAAAATGGCCGAAATGGCTGAAATGGCCGAAATGACCAAAATGGCCGAAATGGCCAAAATGACTGAAATGACTGAAATGGCTGAAATGGCCCAAATGGCCGAAATGACCAAAATGGCCGAAATGGCCTAAATGGCCAAAATGACTGAAATGGCCCAAATGGCTGAAATGGCCGAAATGGCTGAAATGGCCCTAATGGCCGAAATGACCAAAATGGCCCAAATGGCTGAAATGGCCCAAATGGTTGAAATGACTGAAATGGCCTAAATGGCTGAAATGACCGAAATGGCTGAAATGGCCGAAATGACCAAAATGGCCCAAATGACCGAAATGACTGAAATGGCCCAAATCGCTCAAATGACCGAAATGGCTAAATGACTGAAATGGCCCAAACGGTTGAAATGACTGAAATGGCTGCAATGACCAAAATGGAAAAACACAAAAAACCTACCCCATTTTTTGGGATAACCCATAATATTGATTACATAAATCAATTATACCGAATTTTAACTAAATCTGTTCGGTAGTTTTTCCGTAAAAGGATAACAAACAAAAAAAGACAAATATATTTTTATCCCGGAAACTATTCCATATTTCGGGATAAAAGCATCCTATGTTCATTCTCAGCATCGAAAATATATATCAAATGAATTTCAGCCAAATCGGTCCAGTAGTTTTTCCGTGAAAACGGAACAAACAGACAGACTTTCGCATTTATAATATCAATAGGGATAATATGAATTCATTGTTGTTCCATAATACAATGAAATGATTTTTATAACATTTACATCTAAAAACTAATATCATTAGAATAAAGTTTAACGTATCAAAATTAGTTACAAAAAGAGAAAAAAAAAACCACCTGTGTGCGGGATCGAGTCTTCAACCTCCTCACTACCTTAGTATTAGAAAACCACTAGGCCAAACGTGTTTAGTACCTCGTGTCGAATTTTCAATACCTATTATCCACGTGAACTTCTCTCACTTTATCATGTTTTGTCTCGCTTCCTCTTGTTCTCAGCCGCATGAATAGTGTGATATCGGTGCCGTGCAATGTTCGTTAGCTACGTATACACCTATTTATGTTATGTAGCGTATGTTCGGTGATATACAATATTTTACCACACGCACGCACGCCTTAAATTGGCGCTGTCCCATCGAAGTAAACATTGGTTGCGCGGGGGTAAACTATGTGAAACACCGATTTGAATTAGTAGTATACAGGCTCTTAATGGAGAAATTTATTTTCCAAACTTAGTTTTGATAACAAAAAATATGTCAATATCTTAGGCTGTGATCTACCAAATATGATCATTAATTACAATAGGCAAAATGGCTTTTTCAAATATTGTCAGACATCTTTGTACATTAATTATACAAGGATGACAGGTAATTGCAAACTGAATATTTTTTTGTTTTTCATTCAGTTGTGTGGTGAGTTCCTCTGATGAGGTGGATTTTGTGTACATTTAAGAAGTACATCAAATTCTGTGCTTTCTTGTATGCTGATTGTGGGGCCTTAATTTCTACAATACTGATGTAGACAGCGCTTGCATTATATGGTATGTTTAATATAAGTATTATCTATGATTTTCATGTTTCTTGTTTTTCCTATAGCTACATGAATTGCTTGTGGTTTATATAATTTTAAAACAATTTTGTGCTGATTTTGGACTATTTGAATCTTTTTATGTTAACTCTTGGATTTTGATTTTTGGACCTGATAACAATGCAATATTAGTGAAAAACATAAGTGAGGTTATATTTAAAAAAACAAACAAACATCTCCAAAACTATAATTTTTTTGACATTGAGTGTGTCAAAGGGGTAAATATTGTTCCCTCCCCTCCCCCTCCATCCCTTCATTACTTATAGTAGACCGGACATACATATTGCCCAACTCATTTTTAGTTTTAGTTCACATTGCTTAACTTTCATGTATGCATGTAAGAGTTGGTGTGTCATTTTTTCTTTAAGTTATTGTGCAGTATTTATACTTAATATAAGATCAATAAAACATTTTACTTTTGAAGTGAAATTTCTTTACAATCATTGTGATTTGAATCTCAAATAAACAAAAAAAAGGGCCACTAAAAAGAGATAAACACACAAGTCTGTAGGTCTAAGCCTGCGAGAGAATGAGATATGAGTTTTACATTGTGCAGCACAGTACCTACTTATGAAGTTTATTTTAAATTATATTGGTGGATGTAGGTTAAAATAATCATATCGAGGGGTGAAAGGCTATTTGGTTTAAGCGACATCTAGGGCGATATTGAGTTATATACATATTCGGAATCAGGGAATTTTTCTCCGTCGAATGATGCCGGATTCATTAAAATCAGAGCATTTTTTTGGCGTTTGAAACAATACTATTTTTCTGTTGTTTCCAAAGTAGCAGTGTATTATACGACGTGGATTTTGCATTTTTTTTTTTGTAATATACTTGAACCATACAATTATATAAAGAACCGAGACATGAACCAATTACCCTTCCTCAGATAAATAATTCAATAAGAGTTAAAGCGTTTTTCCTATTTTAAATTTTTATTAAGGTGTAACTTGAATCAATTTGCCTTCCACTAATTACACGGTGTGATGTTACTTAAACCATTTGTCCGTCACCCAAATACGACACGGAGCGTCGCTTAAGCTCTTTCAGCTGCATCTATTTACCACGCAGGGTGCTACTTAAACCAAATAGTCGTTTTGTTTCCACATATTTTGTTTAGTTGTTGAAACATTTTGTTGCTATTATTTTTTTAATTGGATGTCACTTAATACAGGCGATAAAATGAAGTGAAGAAATTTGAAACATTTTTTCAATTTTAACAAAAATACGAGTCGGTCGTTCAATCATTAAATTTTAATATGATACATCTTATTCATGTCACATGATACCATATTTATTTAAATCTGCAACACTGCAATTCTAAAGATGTCCTACTGGATACTGATGTAGAGGATACAGTCGAAGAAAATGATAAATAAATACGTTATTTCCAACTGCGTTATGATTATTATCAAGCATTGACTGTTTTATAGTTACTACAAATTTTCTTTCTTGATTTTTATTTTAAGCAGGGGACATTCTTGCTAACCCACAAGAGGTTTTAGCGCGATGGAGTGAATATTTTAGAGAAATGTATGATAATATCTCGGATGCTGGCACCACGACTGAGTCTGTGACCGACTTCGAGGAGTCAGCATCCGAGATCACTTTGGAAGAGATCGAATGGTCGATAAGAAGTCTGAAAAATGGAAAGGCAGCAGGAATCGATAGTGTGTCTGCTGAGATGATCAAATATGGTGGAACCTGCGTCCGGGACGCTTTCCTGTCCTTATGCAACTTGTGCTGGAGGACGGGAAAGGTTCCCAAGGACTGGAGGCGCGCTGTCATCGTGCCCTTGTATAAAGGCAAGGGGTCACGTATGGAGTGCGCCAGCTACAGGGCCATCAATTTGATCAGCACAGCATCTAAAGTGTATGCGAAGATTATTGAAAGGAGAATGAGAGTGGTATCCGATGGATTACTGTGGGATGCACAAGGGGGCTTCAGAAATGGAAGGGGATGTATGGATCAAGTTTTCTCGCTCCGCAATATCGTGGAGAAGCAGCTGGCTATGGGCCGGAAGGTTTTCTGCGGTTTTGTGGATCTAGAGAAAGCATTTGACAGGGTTGTGCGGAAGGACCTCTGGGACATATTGCCCGGATATGGGATCAATGGCCAATTGCTGCGTGCTGTGCAGTCCACTTACGAGGACTGTATGGCATGCGTGCGGGTGGACGGCAGCCTGTCGCCCTGTTTTGACGTCAATATTGGCGTCCGGCAGGGCTGCGTGCTGTCGGCTTTGCTGTTCATCCTATATCTGGACAACTGTCTCCAGAGATTAAGATTGATGGATGTTGGGGTGCGGATGGGTGATCTAGTTGTTAGCACTTTGCTTTATGCGGATGATGCCGTGCTTTTAGCCGAATCGCCATCAGAACTGCAAACACTAGTCACAATGATGAAAGATGACTGTCAGGCGAGAGGCTTACATTTGAATGCGAAGAAAACAAAGGTTATGGTGTTTGAAAGAGAAGAAACCAGAACGAATGCAAGGATAATGGTCGATGATGTTATGCTGGAACAAGTGAATGAGTTTGGAGTTTGGTTTTATATCTTGGATGTGCTTTTAGCAGGGATGGAAGGTACACCGCTGACATAGAAAGAAGAGTAAATTTGGGGAATAGTGTGAATGGAGCGTTAGGTAAACTTCTAGGCGCTAAGAACCTCAGCCAGAAAGCCCAGCTTGCCATACACAACGCGGTGCTGGTACCTACGCTCACGTATGGAAGCGAGAGTTGGGTATGGAACAGAGAGCATGAAAGTAGAGTAAACGCTTTCGAGATGCGTGCACTGCGCAAAATCTGCGGAGTGACGCTCGCGGACCGCGTTCGTAATACCGAAGTAAGAAAGAGAGTTGGTCTGAAAGAGAGTGTCGGGGTGAAGGTAAGGAAAGGAATGCTCCGGTGGTTCGGGCATGTGGAAAGAATGTATGATGAAAGAATGACTAAACAGATATACAATGCAAAAGTGGATGGATGTAGAAGTCGCGGAAGGCCACGACACACCTTCCATGATCAAATTGATCGTGTATTAGCAGAAGGTGATGTCAGGAGCCTTAAGAACAGACGAGCGTGCATGACAAGAGCTATGAATGTCAAAGAAGCAAGTGAGGTGTGTAAGAATAAGCCTATATGGCGCTCTGTTGTTCGTGCCTACCCCGCAAGAGACCTGGCGTGAAGTTATGTATGTATGTATGTATGAGATTTTTATTTTGTTTTTATTAGTTTGAAGTTTAACAATTATTGGTTGTAATTAATTATAGTTTTAGTAAGTTTTATGACAGCTAATCTTAAGTGATACTGAATAAATAATACCTAATTATATTTGATGTTCCCACATCGAGACTGTTCTACTTAATTATTATTCTACATAAATACTTTTACTGATGTATGTATTCCTTTATTTATTCAATACTAGCGGCCCGGCGCGGTTTCCGTGGTTATATAGTGTCATGTTGTATAGCCTATAACGATATATCCAGGTTGTTTTAAGAGCCTTTGATAGTATAAGACGTAAAAAAATGTAATATCAAACGTTACATTTTCAGTACTATAAAGTCACATAAGTAAATTAGGCTTCCAGTCATTTTAATCTAAATCGGTAATTGAGATAAATAGCTTGCTACTATTATTTTTGGGCTACGTCACTTCATACTTTTTGGCTTACTCTGAAAATATACTGCAGTGTCGCTTAATTCTTTTTCCCTGTATTCAATTGTAGTTATGAAGTCACTTAAATCTTTTTTCCATACTCTGAAAAATAAGGGCTTAAGGCAAATTGTATAAAGCGACATTTATCTTTGTAATTAAATATCCGTTTTATTTGGTATGAGCATCACCAACACGATGCTTTTAATTGAATTTAAATAAAGTTTACTCCATTCAAATAGCTGAAGAAGTTTTTTTGTTATGTTTTTTTTTCCAAAATTTTAAACTTTAAATGGCTCTCCTGTAAAGTTGCAAAAATGTCGCTTAAACCAAATAGCCTTTCACCCCTCGATATTTACATTTATAAAAGTCAAAGAAGAATTATTTATGAGTACATTCTCACTCTCTTCTCACTCTGCATGTGAACTGCACACAAACAAACAATATTTTTTTTTATAAAATAACTTTAATTTGCACTAAGTATCAGTCATTACATAACAAAAATAATATAGTTAAAAATATATCCATACCATACATTTCAAAGTTATCTATAAACTATAGATAAATTTTAAATGTATGGTATGATCATGCCCAAGTGAAAAATCTTTTATATAGTGACCACTTCTTATTAAATACAAACAACTTGCAGAGTTATTTAAGAAATTAATTGCAATTAAAGCCCAAACACTACAAACTTTAATTTTATGATTATATATAAAGAAATAAAACAATAACAAAAAACATTATTAAATACATAGTCTCTATGTTTTTCAGAAACATGCTAAGGTGAATACTAAATATTTGACCGTGGAAAAAAATAATATACCCTTATAACAGTCAAATACTTTTCTCAAGAAACTTGTTTACAACTACTGTTTCGTAACAGTGATGGGGACCATAAACATTAACATTAAAGTTGACAAGATTGCATAAACGAATAACTGGATTTGAAAATGTGGATTATTTACATACCAGCGCTTTCTTGAATTTTGTCAGTTGTAGCGGTGCTTCCTGTTTGTGTCATGCCCTTAGACAGTTCGTCCATCTTGCTGTACACTGGTTCGTTACATCAAACATTAAATCACAACACAAATTACATTAACAGCAAATAACCATGTCATATCACTAGTCACTGTAATACTGCGGAGTCTAATAACTTCATTAATCATTTTTAATAATTTCACGCATTTCTAAAAACACCAGCAACAGCGTACGAACAAATTTGAAGTTGATCTGACAGTGGCCGGGTTGCCATACTCATAAAATATCATTTGTAATTTTCCATTAATCCTGTTAAAAAGAATAAGGATTTGGACGGAAGGGAAGGATTGTCCTGCCTAAAGTTTACCTATCTAATAAAGATGTGAACTAACTCAGGAGTGATTGATTTAAAAGATGTATAATCTTTCAAAATTCGAAATCACTCTTTAAATCTTTGGTTTGGAAAATACATCTTTAACTCACTACGTTAAGATTGATTTTAGCACAGAACACTAGTACTCTCTAACGAGAGATGAAAACTAACAAATCAGATACTTAGATGTAGTATGGGACAATAGATACAGGATATTGTGAATTGAAAAGAGATAACATGCGCACTCTAAGAAATACAATGATGATACACAGTAAATTAAACTCTCTGGCGTTATTGTAAAGCTTAAAACCGGTCAACTGAATAAATTATATCAATCGAAAGCAAAGATTTAAAAGAGTTAAAGATTTAAAAGAGTGATTTACATCTTTTAAGGAAAAAGATTTATAAATCACTGATCTCATTGGTGATTTAGTTTGCGCATCGCTACTATCTAACCTTTTTTTGACGTGACAACGGCTTATAATTCGATGGAGCCGGCTGCACGGACGAAAAAACATGACTCTGCGGCGTTACCTCGCTCTGAGGTGTTCCATTTAAGGCTTGAAGTGCAAGCGAGAGCGCGGAACGAGCGACAAAGAGGCACAATCGGCCTCCGCGTTCGGCAGCGTTCGACATCTGTCTCTCTCCTACTTGTGTGTTGAACGTTGTCACGTTCAACTATCGCCAGTAAACCGACTTTACAGACAACCGATTTTTTTTAACGTTTTGTTCGACGTTCTCTTTTTTATATTTTAACTGAAATAAATAAATATTGTGGACTTCTCCCAAAAAATATTGCAAATGTACGTAGTTGTTTTATGGCTTATTCTACATTTGATTGGTTGTTTCTAATCCCGTATATTGACTTTCGCATAATATAATTATATAGTATTTCATTAAAAAATTACATATTGTAATATAATAAATCAGTAAAATGGTTGTTGTTTGGTCGATAATAAGTTCAGTCTTATAAAAAAAATATTTAGGCCTACATAAAAGCAATATTTTCTAAAATATTCGTAACTCTAATAGTAGTATCTGATACAGTCAGTTGTGATGCACAGTCAAACAGACATTGTAATGAAGACATAAGGTTGCCTACTAGTATTGAAACCATAAAAATGAATTAACAGAAAAGTCTACATAATGGTCAGGATATTTTTTGAAGCAATTAAATTATAATGTTATATCAATTTATCAAAAAAAAAACAGGTGATTCGGTCTGTCTGTCGAAAAGTGGATTTAGACAAACTCACAATAATTGATAACAAACTTCTCTCAAAATTCTAAACTGATTTTCAATTTTTTTTCTTTACTTGTAAGTTTATACTCCCGATGTGGATTCATAGTCACCAAATCAGGATCTAGTGAGTGGATTGTAGAGAAAAAAAACTCGTGTACGCGTGCTAGTATTACACTTCGTACAGGTGCTTAATTTTTTTGTAGGTATGTTACGCGGTTACTCTGTCAATTGTGGACCGAAGTTCATTTTTTTTAACTCACGATATAGTTCGATAGTAACCAAGTTATGATCTGATTTATGGATCGCAAGGAAATTACAACCATAAATCAGATCATAACTTTTGAGCAACCTTTGTTGTAGAGCATATATACCGAAGATTGAGACGCTAAAATTGTACACGCATGCCAGTTGTACAATTTCTACTGATGCTTAATATATTACTTCTAAAGCTATCGAAGTATTTTAACAATTTAAAAGTACAAAATATTTTTTTAACATAAACAATACCAACTCCACACTACAAAACAAAAACTGAATGTTTACCGACTTCTGGCTGTTGTATAAAGAAGTCGGTTGATAAATTTAATTTTCATTTTTTCTTAGTAATAAATCTTTTACATTTAAATTCAATTTGTATAAAAACTTGCTTGTCTGTCTAATTATTTTATTTATTTCAAATTATAAAAACATTGGTATTCTTCAACATATGGCAATCTTTCAAACTAATTAGTAACTATAGAGAATCCATTATCTTTTTTTTAAATTTAGGTCACCATGGTTTGTATATTTAGTTAGTGTGTTATATAAGAATGTCATTCCAACAAACAAATATTGTCTATTGCAAGAAAATACGTTCAGAAATGTTTGACATTTTCTTTGAAACGCCATATTTGTTTACGTTTTTGGACTTTGAGTTTAAGAAGGATATAAATACGAATTTCTAAATAATTAAATTTTCGTCTCATAAGAGATAAGTAAATTCATTTGATAAGATAAAATTGTTAGGAAGCTTTATTTGCATTCTGATAACTAGAAAACATAATGGGCTAAAAAGCCAATAGTAAATTTTACCCAGATGTGGTTTTGCGTCTTGCATTAAGTTTTTGGAAGTAACAGAATGGAACTTTTTCGACTGTCGCACATATTATTCGAACCAAATAATTATGTCCCGGATACTTTAGACTTACTGGCAGACGAAGAAGCACGAGAATATTGGTTGAATACATGTGAAAAGCTCGTAGAGAAATATGTCAATTTTGCGCTTACAAACAATGAAGATCCGACTGTGGAAATTCGAGCATTAAAGTTTAAAACTTGTTATGTAGAAGCTCTAAAAGAGTTGAGAGTAAATCCTCTGTAAGTAATAAAAATCATGCTATGTTGAATAACTCATCTTTAATGTTTTTTGTTATTTTTGCATTCATCTTTATCTAAACGCGACTAGCTTGTTTATTTAGGTATCTTTTTATATAGTGTCTAATATCATTTTGTTTGTTTTGTTGATTTTATATCTTGCTAAATTGATATAAGTATTAATGAATTCAGGGCTCATGGGCAATTGACAATAAGATTACTACTAGATGTCAATGAAACATGCCTTAGATCTCAAGGATTTTTTGACCTGTGGAAACAGCAGAAGAAGTATGAAAATGAGGGTGCCTTGGCTGCTCTTAGTGCCCGTTTGGCTGAAATTGATGAAATGCTAGACAACCGTACCAGGTGGACTGAACTATGCAGAGGAATCTTAGCTGGTACCTACTAATTTTGATTACCATAACTCAAAACTTTTATTCTGATATAACATTTATTAAAAGTAAAATCTAACAACTTAATATCATGTTTATTCTGACAAAGGAAATTAGACACCAGAAGAGATATTCATTTTTAGGTTTGTGTGGCTTTGTCCGTGTTTTGATATAACAAAAAGATGAACAGAAAAAGTTAAAATGCTAAAAACATAATATTCATTATTTCAATTTTCCTTTATTTTATTTCAATGAGCATTTTTAATATGTTGTTGTATCATCATTATACTCTATTCATTACTACTTTAGTGTTCTTTTGCTTTGTATTATATATCCTACCTTGGTTTTAAGTGTGGTGTATATGGGTTTCTTCTAATGTTGTTATGTGGCACTCAACTTACCACCATTCCATCTTATTGTAGCCAGTTCTTAGTTTCGTTAAATAGCTGTCTGTCACAAATAAAGTCAATTTTAGTTTAGTGCTCATAACCCCTGGTAGGTTTTTCTCATAGTCCAGTTGGTGGCTTTAGTGGACCTCATAACCAGCTACCACATGCCAGGTGCTACTTGGGCTAGATTGACGCTAATCACAACATAGATATGTGTAATAATGTGTATGTATATATATAATAAAAATTAAATATTTATGTGCCACAGGTAACATGTTTGATTGGGGGGCCCAAGCTGTTACTGATATATTAGATTGTGGCTTGAATGAAGCACTTGTAAAAATTCAAAAAAGACCTTGGCTTTTTGATGGTTTGGAAAAATGGCTTGAAAAGTTAGAAGTAAGTATTCAGTTTACTATACTATCTGTTAAATTTACATTTATAATGTTTTATGTACTTTATTATCTATTTTAGCAAACAGTGCATCATTGTGCAGCAATATTTGTTGATAACAGTGGTGTTGATGTAATACTTGGTGTCTTGCCATTTGTTAGAGCATTATTGGTTCGAGGCACTTCAGTAATACTCTGTGCTAATGAATGGCCTGCTCTCAATGATGTAACTAATATTGAATTAGAAGACATATTGCAACATGCTTCACATATTTGTCCTATAATAGCATCAGCTTGGTCTACAGGAGATTTAGTAGTAAGGTCTAGCGGTCAAAGAGGGCCATGTCTGGACTTCAGGACAATAAGTGTAGGTGAGTTATCAGATTGACATTTGTCAGTTATACCATGGAATCTATATATCATAATTCTTCCATGTTATACTATAACTTTAAAGTGTTTAAAATTCAATTTTATTTTCAGACCTTAGCACTGAAATGAAAACACGTGGAGTAGACCTTATCATATTAGAAGGCATGGGAAGAGCCCTACATACAAACCTGAATGCAAGATTTGCAGTAGATTCTCTTAAGTTAGCTGTAGTGAAGAATGCATGGTTGGCACAGCGACTTGGTGGGCCACTGTTCTCTGTCATCTTCATTTATGAAGATAAGCCTAGTCATACATAATAGAACTATTATAAATATCTATGTATTTTTATGGACTGCTACTTTGATATCTGGTACATGAATTTTAAATAGTTTATGAGGAAGGTGTACTTGCCCTTTCTGCACCCCCTATAGTCCGGAGTTCTTGTAATATTAATTTTTGGTAAACATAACCTCACCTATTTTTTCACTAATATCATTGTGATGGGTGTTGAAAGATCGCGACCAGTGACTAGAACAGTGATTTAAGTTAAGTTATCTTCAGACCAAAGCGCACTAGCCAAGTGAGCGACGCGAGCATGCCGCAGTAGCGGCCGGCGAGTGCCGGAACCGACTGTAACCATTTACTATTTATTTTCTGTACACGAACAATTACGACGCCTTAACTTCTCGTACGAAACATTGATTTTATTTATCAGTTAAGTGGACGACTAGCAAGATGCTTTTTTTAATATGTCATTGAATCAATATATTAATGATAACAATGATTAAATACATTGCAGAAAAAGGGGTTTGCCCTTTTTATATATGGGTTTAAAGTAAATAAATGTGATTATGTAAAAAAACAATTTATAAATTCGTCTTTATTGGCCACCATTTTGTATATTTTCATGGTTACTCTTGTAGTGTATGTATATGTGCTCTTTTGTGTTTTTTCTTAATTTTTTGACGACTTACGCTGTTTTGTGGTTCTTTTTCTGTTGATTACCGGCTTTCTTTTGGATTTTGAAAGGATTGTTCAACTTTGGACATATAAGTTTAATATTATCGAAAAATTAAGTGAGGTTACGTTATTTAAAAAACCATAGGAGTTGTATTTAGTATGTAACCATAGGGGTTGTATTTAGTATGTAACTATAGGGGTTGTATGCCTCTCCCCTCCGCACTCCACCACCCCGCTACTTAAAATTCGTGTATCAAACATCTATAGATTTACCTTTTTTATGTGATTACAGTGTGTGAAATGGGAGCATTAAGGGCTGAACATGAAATGTCCAACAGACATGTATCATATTGTTAGACATAGACATAGTCACACTAAATCGGACTTGGTCGATCAAAATTAATTCAGTATTGAATCGAGATGTCTTACAGACTACTAAAACTGTCAAAAGTTACAGTTTCAATTCAATTTAATTGCTAATTGGAGTTAAATATTCACAGGGCCCTGATGATATGTCTTTACTTTTGCTCCATGTACTATAAATAAACATGTTTTCAGTCATGGTAGAGAATAAACTCCAATCAGTGGGCTTTATAATTCCTTGGCTGGTGGTCTATAAAGTGTCATACAGCAAAAACTAATATTATTTTAACATAATGCTTATATGCATTAATTATTCTTACATCAAATCATAAATAAGATATAACAACTCGATCTAATATAACATATCAAACTTTAAAATTGCAGCGCCCTAATGTCGTAACTTTGAATATGTTCACCCCAGCCACAGAATTATTCTCGTTTCATTCATACTTGACATATTTCGATTAAGATTGGCAAGTGGATTATTAACACTTGCAGCTCTACAGGCAGATGTTTCCTAAAGGGCATCATACACGGCGAAGATGCTATAATATTTCATCTTAAGATAGAATATCGCTCACTATACAATTTGTATGAACTATTACACACGGTTAAGATGATATATATTTTCATATTAAGTATCTTAAGATGCCGAGATATGCGAAATATTGTCTTAATATTTTGCTTGCTATATATTTTGTATCTTAACATAGAAAATATATAGCAAGCTCTTTTATACAGCGTGTGCACTTAATATGCAACGCAAAATGGAGTGAAATATATTTTATTTATTCAACTACCTTTTCTCTCGAGTTTTTGTTATTACTCGATGTACTTTTGAAGTGAAACTTCTATATAGATGGGGGTCTTACGATTTTTCGCTCACGAAAAAGTGTCACAGTCACGTGGTCTAATACTTACATTTTTAAACTCGTGATATCTTTCGAATGGAATGTCCGAATTGAATAATTCGAAAAGTTATATAAAGGTATTGAAGCAGTCTTGAATATAAAGTAATTTATTTTGATAAGGATTAATACCAAAATACAAATAAAGAGCCTTTTCTAGCGGCGGCATTTTAATTAAATTTTAAAATAAAAGAACACTTATTGTGGCATAACTATAATAGTTAGACATATACTGTCGCGACACTTTTTGTAGATAATTATGTGTTCTGCAAAGTCGTAGTACATTATTTTATTTTATCATAAATAGTTTTCGCAGTGCACGAGATTTTAGGTATTTTTTACACCTTGCGTTACATTATTGGAGTTTTAATAAGGATCCCTAATTTTTTTGTAAATTTAATATAGCCTTTGTCACCCGGGGATAGTGTAGCTTGCCAAAGTGAAAGAATTTTTTAAATCGGTTCAGTAGTTTCAGAGCTTCTTCAATGCAAACAAACAATCTAATCTTTCCTCTTAATAATATTAGTCCAGATATTCATGTATTTACTTTAAAATTAATTCGATATGTGCATATTACAAAAAGCGTAAGAATTTGAGCTAGAAGTTGTTTAATAGAATTGGGAGCTGGGTTGCCCTAAAAAGCGCTTTATCTATCTCCGAAAGCGCTATTGAAGCCCCAGTGAGCCGAGCGCTGGGGAAATCCCGCGAGAAAGCGAGCCAGAGAGCGAGCGAGGATATACCTCGTCCCTATAATACCTAAAATCGCGTTCAGCGCATCGGCATGTGCGATGTTCCGAGCCGACATTAATGGAGGCAAACTTAAGTTTGCATCGAACTACAGAGGTATAGGTTTGCAAATTGGATAAGTACATTAACAATCTGCCCGTAACACTTCAAGTTGAAATTTTGTTGCGATTCATTTTGTCACTTATCAGTTGAAGATTTTCCACTTGTCCGTTGCGATTCATTTTTCCACTTGTCCGTTGCGATTCGTTTTCCCACTTATCCGTTGCCATTCGTTTTTCCACTTGTCCGTTGCGATTCGTTTTCCCACTTATCCGTTGCCATTCATTTTTCCACTTGTCCGTTGCGATTCGTTTTCCCACTTATCCGTTGCCATTCGTTTTTCCACTTGTCCGTTGCGATTCGTTTTTCCACTTGTCCGTTGAAGTTTCACTTCTAATATGTGTCCCAGCACACATTTCGATTTTTGCTAATATTATGTTGATATAATGACTTTTTAAAATATATTTGAAAAATTTTTGGTGAAAGGTCTTCGTAAAGATTAAATTCACCGCGGTTTTTCCTAAATTTTATATGATTTTCTACCCAGATTTATCGACACTTAGAATGTGCGGCAGAAATTTCTAAGTCGTATTCGAAGTCAGAATTATCATCTGATGAGCTATCTAATAAATCTAATAATAAGGCTGTGTTATTCATATTATATCATCCTGTAAATAAACCTTTGATGGAATTACTCGAACGGATATATTATAGCATCTTAACCGTGTGTGATACCTTAAGATGCTATAATATTTTATATCCAGGCATCTTAACATGAAATATTATAGCATCTTCGCCGTGTGTGACGCCCTTAAGTGTCGGAGTAATGTAATTATAAATCTATACACTTTCTCATCATTAACCATAAGACATAGATTTTGTATGTTGATGATCTACACTCTAATTTATCACTTCCTTTATTGCATTCAAATTTTAGAATGCCGCGACTTGTGTTAATATTCATATTGTGTTTTTCGGAATATTATATTGAGTGTTATCTTGTCTTTTATTGTCTGCTTTTAAGTAAATATGGAACTATTTTAAAAATCAGGTGTTTGTTGTTCATCAAAGTTTACGGTAATCTGATTAGACCGGCTCCTATTTTAACAAATTTTGGTTTAATAAGGTTTCAGACTACATGAAAGTGAACACGACTCTTGATGATCTTACAAATAAACGAAATTTCATGAGATTCGGTAATAGGATTCTTTATCCTTTTTAACCGACTTCCAAAAGAAGAAGGTTCCCAATGCGTCTGTATGTTTTATTTGTTAGGTACTAGATTTCTCCGTTAATTGTAACCCGATTTTCCATATTTTTTTTATGAAAAAGCGTATATATACTCCCGAGGTGGTCCCATTGTAACCAAGTCTGGATCTGATGAGTGGATCGCAGAGAAATGGAGAGCACCCCTTGTTGAAGAGCGTCTACACCGAAGAGTAATATGTCAAACTTGTATACGTATGCCATTATTACAATTTCTACAGGCGCTTAATATATTATTTATAAAACTGTTCAAGTATTTGCGCAACTAAATAGTAAAAATATTTTTTTGACAAAAACAAAACCGATTCCGAAGATATAGAAAGAAGTCTGTTAAATATGTTTTTTTTTTTTTGTTAAAAAAATGTACTGAATAGTTTCTAAATGCTTCATCTGTAGCTGTCTCACTTTAATTTGACATTGAACATGTCTAATATTTATAAAAATTTAAAGATACCGTGTCTGTACATTAAAGCTATTTAAAAAAAACACCTGGAATAAACTATATAAATGATGGGGAATAAGGGCCTGTCCGCACAGCGATATTTCACAGCACGATTTTTATTCGCGCTTATTAAATTCGCGACCGGAATTACACCTAGTACGCACTGCGAATAAAATTTCGTACTATTTTTTTCAGTTTAATTCAGTTCTTGGCTGAGATGCACGTGTAAAATAGACATCCGAACTAAAATTTTAATTTATCTAATGCTAAAGGCGGCGAAACAGACGTATCAAAAGATGTCATGAACATTGGATTCACCCACTTACGGCATTGAGACCCATGAAAGGATGTTTACATAAAATATCAAGTTTCGAAAATACAGCAAAAAGTTTTTTGGCTATTACAGAATGACAAAAAAATCATTCGATAATGTACTACAACTTTCAATAGCGACGTTGCACGACTGAGCGAATCGCGCGAATTTTATTCCACAGTGCGAACATAGCCACACTTACTCTATACGGTACAAAATATTCGCGCGAAAATAAATCGCACCGCTTCGCGATCAATTTGCATCAAGTCACAGATTTTTTTATCGCCAGTGCGGCTACTCCTATAATATTCAATATGTTACAGAATTACGGGAAAAAAATCGTGCTGTGAAATATCGCTGTGCGGACAGGCTCTAAGATGCAATTTTTTTGTGTCCCGGGAATCCCGCAAGAATTTTAAGTCAAGGCATAGATCTTTTTTCTTATTACTTTTAGCATTGGTATAACTTGGCCTCTACCGGCATCTGGTTGTCGTCAAGTTTCGGGACACCTGTACATATACCTATTAAGATAAAATCAGAGGCTATAAAATAAATTACACTATTATTTTATAGGTATTCATAATTTTTTTTAAATTCATTTCCATGCAAAATCAATTTACAGATTACGAAAAAGATACTATTGTAGACAAAAGAATTGAAGACGTGAGTGGATGAAGGTGATATGTCGCATATTGGGTTTTTTGCGTAGATGAATGTTATAAGTCGATACCAAATGACTACAGACCTTAGACTTAGACCACAGATATGGCATATTTAAAAAATAAAAAGTTGCTAAAGGTGTTAAGTTCAGTTCAGTTTAAATTAAAAGTAAAACTTTTATCTCGATTTACTCAGAATTGGAATTATGCGACTTATCACCTTCATCCACTCATGTCTTCAATTATATACTTGATTAAATAAGGCAAAGTAATACTTTCTATCATTTATTCAAATAAAAAAAGGACCGTTGCATACATTGTCTACATGCTAACAAAGACTAACTTCTCAATTCATTTAAAGTAGAAAGTTATACATATTGAAAAAGAGGGTTCACTGTACAATAGGGAAAAATGTACATACACTGTATAAAAAAAAATTGCCTAATTTCTAAGATGACTTTCTAAAACTATAACACTGCCACATTTACTACTCTGGGCGTGATATTCTTTTCCATGCCATCCATAAAATGGATATTGATCAACAAATTTCATGAAGTCAACAATAAATTACATACTTCATCTTATATTTTAATGAATTTGTTAACGTTTGAAATTAGGATCTATTTAACCAAGCAATAACTTTAAACAACAAATAGGCAATGCCAATAGCATAAGCTATTTTCTCCTTCTGTTGTCGTTGCAACTGTTCTGCCTCAATAGCTAGCACCCGGCGATTTATTTTTACGATTTGACGCCGTAAGTGCACCATTTCTTCTGAAGTGGACAGTCCTTCACCAATAGCCATGGGTGGAGTTGGGTCTCTATAACATTATTAATGACATAATATTATAAATAATCCTATAAATATAGGAACTGGTAAAAATCAAATGTGGCTATCTTCAACAACATTATCCATGCAAGAATGGAAATGAATACTTATTCCTGCGGCCGAGCGGCTTTTCGTAAGAGGCCACAAAACAACCTACAGCCAGATGGTAGGGTATTTGCCCGTCTGGATAGCTACTAACCCTGGTCTAGAGTATGCCGCCAAAACAACTATGAGTTGTGGTCCGGTGTTAATGACCAGGTTCCAGTTTCCCTCGAGGCCAGTAGCACCTCTGGTGTTGCTAATGTCTATAGGCGATGGTAATCACTTTTCATTTCATGGCCGTCAGCCATTCTACTGTGCTTCAGCTATAAAAACAAATCATATTTCTGGGTTTTGATTAACCAAAAAACAATAATTTACTCAACTATTAATATAGTAATATTGTTAATTGAATAAAGAAACTACCCCTAAAATTAGGGAACAGAAGTTGAAAATTAAAGTTATCAAACAGAAATAAAAGCAGTAGAAAGTGTAGACAACTGTGACAAATCATAAGCTGCCATCTCACACATACATACATAACTTCACGCCAGGTCCCTTGCGGGGTAGGCACGAACAACAGAGCGCCATACAGGCTTATTCTTACACACCTCACTTGCTTCTTTGACATTCATAGCTCTTGTCATGCACGCTCGTCTGTTATTAAGGCTCCTGACATCACCTGCTAATTAATACACGATCAATTTGATCATGGAAGGTGTGTCGTGGCCTTCCGCGACTTCTGCATCCATCCACTTTTGCATTGTATATCTGTTTAGTCATTCTTTCATCATACATTCGTTCCACATGCCCGAACCACCGGAGCATTCTTTTCCTTACCTTCACCCCGACACTCTCTTTCAGACCAACTCTCTTTCTTACTTTGGTATTACGAACGCGGTCCGCGAGCGTCACCCGCAGATTTTGCATCTCGACCGCGTTTACTCTACTTTCAGGCTCTCCATTCCATACCCAACTCTCGCTTCCATACGTGAGCGTAGGTACCAGCACCGCGTTGTGTATGGCAATGGGCCTTCTGGCTGAGGTTCTTAGCACCTAGAAGTTTACCTAACGCTCCATTCACACTATTCCCCCAATTCACTCTTCTTTCTATGTCAGCGGTGTACTTTCCATCCCTGCTAAAAGCACATCCAAGATATGCAAACTCATTCACTTGTTCCAGCATAACATCATCTACCATTATCCTTGCATTCATTCTGGTTTCTTCTCTTTCAAACACCATAACCTTTGTTTTCTTCGCATTCAAATGTAAGCCCCTCGCCTGACAGTCATCTTTCATCATTGTGACTAGTGTTTGCAGTTCTTATGGCGATTCGTCTAAAAGCACGGCATCATCCGCATAAAGCAAGGTGCTAACAACTAAATCACCCATCCGCACCTCAACATCCATCAATCTTAATCTCTGGAGACAATTGTCCAGATATAGGATGAACAGCAAAGCCGACAGCACGCAGCCCTGCCGAACGCCAATAATGACGTCAAACCAGGGCGACAGGCTGCCGTCCACCCGCACGCATGCCATACAGTCCTCGTAAGTGGACTGCACAGCACGCAGCAATTGGCCATTAATCCCATATCCGGGCAATATGTCCCAGAGGTCCTTCCGCACAACCTTGTCAAATGCTTTCTCTAGATCCGCAGAAACCGCAGAAAACCTTCCGGCCCATAGCCAGCTGCTTCTCCATGATATTGCGGAGCGAGAAAACTTGATCCATACATCCCCTTCCATTTCTGAAGCCCCCTTGTGCATCCCACAGTAATCCATCGGATACCACTCTCATTCTCTTTTCAATAATCTTCGCATACACTTTAGATGCTGTGCTGATCAAACTGATGGCCCTGTAGCTGGCGCACTCCATACGTGACCCCTTGCCTTTATACAAGGGCACGATGACAGCGTGCCTCCAGTCTTTGGGAACCTTTCCCGTCCTCCAGCACAAGTTGCATAAGGACAGGAAAGCGTCACGAACACAGGTTCCACCATATTTGATCATCTCAGCAGACACACTATCGATTCCTGCTGCCTTTTCATTTCATTCTTAGCGACCATTCGATCTCTTTCAAAGTGATCTCGGATGCTGACTCTTCGGAGTCGGTCACAGACTCAGTCGTGGTGCCAGCATGCGGGATATTATCATACATTTCTCCAAAATATTCACTTCATCGCGCTAACACCTCTTGTGGGTTAGCAAGAATGTCCCCTGCTTTAGATTTTATCCTTTCCATTCTGGAAGCTGAGGAACACCCCACATATCACATCTCACACATATTTTCTTATTTATGTGTATTCCTATAACAGCTATGAGTACTTATATTTTGTAAAGATTTATGTTATGTGGCATACTTGCTATTACAATTGTCTTATCTAAATAGTATATATATATATATAGTATAGTAATTTGTCATTTTAATTGATAAATAACATCCATGATAAATTATTAATTACTAACATAATTAAACAGAAACAGATGGATCTTTGAGTAAAAGTGCTTTAGCTTGACCCATTGAATTTATAAGTACAGATTTCATAGTTTTCCTTTCATTAAATCTACCAAGTATGTTAGACAGATTTCATCCTTGTGATTGACCCTAAGATCGATGCAATAAAATTACAGAATGATATTATTACAGATTTTGTAAAATTACAGGGTGATATTTTTACAGATTTTGGTCGGTTTGATTCCCAGGTGAAGCCAGAGAATTTTGCGAATATCTTTGAATGCAGTTTTATTTCTTTTCAAAAATAAAGAAATGTTTCCTTGGAGAGTAAAATTTGCTATCTCTATTAATTAGAGTACTTTTCCTCCAGGTGGCATTAAAAAATTCCAGCTGTATAATACTCCAGTAAAAAAATATGTATACTATTATCAATGAATAAATTAATTGTCATAGACTTTCAGTTTTGTAGACTGTATGCAAAGTTACGCTCTCTTGACATTCTAAAGTGTCAAATCAGGCTTTTTATTTCGTAATTACTATAAGAACACCCACATGCTAAAATTTATAAACCAACATTTAATGTCACAATAATAATCTGATTAATTGAAATGTTTACCTTATTACCAAACGTGATTCAGTCATAGTTGATTCATTGAAGTTATCTGGACGAGGTGTACTTGAGCGAGCCCCATCACCTTGTGATCTAAAAGGTCTGATGTTCTTTGGGGGTGAATTGGGGATTCGTGATGGAAAATCATCAGCAGATGGAAAATAGTGTTGATCAAGAGTAATTACACGTGGAGGAGTGCTTACACGGATCATACCAGGATCTGTGGGCAATACTGCATTGTCTAGTTGGATTTCTCTAGGTGGAGCTTTGGTACCTAAAAATAACGTATACACATTTTTTTTATATTGCAAGCTTGGATCGACTTACCACTGAATTGAATCCTACAGAATTTCCATAGAAATTCATGAGTGATGAGTTAAATGTAAGGATTTAACTCATGAGTTGTTGCTTCAACTCACACAACTCAATTATTAATAAAAAAAAGGTTGACCTCACCTGTCATTTTAATACTGGTAATTAAAATCCAGAGTATAGTGTACAAAAAGATATTAGTCTTATTTCAAATAAAATGGTATAGGAGAAATTTGGTAAATAGAGAAATAAACATTGTCATTCTAAGTATAAGATTATTATTAATTATATTTTTATATAATTAAAATAAATATTTATATCATAGGTAAGTTTATAAATAACACATCAACTTAAGTTTTATGGATGGTTGAAATAAACATAAGTTATGAAACATTGACTTGAGAGCTGCAAAGTAACAAATTTTGAAACTCATATGAAATAACTATTTCATATTTTACTGTTTATAACCATAAGATTTATTTTTAAATATCTTCTAAAATATTATAATATTGTTATGGTTTATCATGAGCCACTTTAAAGTAATTAGAATATTAATTGATAAAATTGAATTTAATCACCAATGTGCTGATCTTGGCCAACAACAAGTATCCTCTCTGGAACTTTCATATCAAACTTCTCATTAGCATAATCCCAGCCAGTCACTAGTCCATTAGGGGCACTATCATCATCAACTATGTCTCCCGTAGCCTGTAAATTTCATATAGGTTGTGTGATGTTTCTATGTGTGCCAATTATTCTATAGAGTTGGTACTTTTGTACTGTTCTACATTAAATAATTAATGCTTTGTAATTCAAGCAAATAAAGATAAATTATAACAAACCTTGATCCTTTGTGGAACAGTCATATTGTGACTTATAAGGCGTGCATAAGCTTCATCTGATGTGTACTGCATCTTGTGTGATCCTTAAAAATGTTTTGGTTTAGAAATATATTCAATCTTTATGTGCAACGACCAGATAAGATTAAAGATCTAAAAAAGTGGATTGTGCCGAGTACGAATTAATAGATTTCTCTTTATGTAGGGTACGTCATAGAAAAAGATTCGCTAACTTAGTCAACTCTCAAACTTGCTTCATGTATTACTTCAGACATGAGGCAAATACGCATATACTTACTGGCTAAATAATTAAATAGTTCTTTTTAAATTTATTTCATTTGGACAAACTGCGAAAATTAAAACGAAGGAAGAATTAAGAATATCAGATTGTTTTGACATTGACGTTTTATGAATGTCATTATTTTTACTTTTTTAATCGTCTAAATTTGTATTCTGAGTTTTTCTTTTTAGCCCCAGCCCTTTTGCTGCAGTTCGCAGTGTGAACGTAGGCGATTCATCACCATTTAGGCACTTAAAGAGCGAGAATTAAATTTGAAAGACGACTCATTGCTTTTAGCTTAGTAAGAGAAAGCCATTTAAATTAATTAAACTACAAAAAACCTTTTAATAAGAATTAAATTCACCATGATGCTATTGTGACGCCGCCCCAATTTAATTCATTTCGATGGACACTTCTTCGGGTACGTTCCACTAGGGACTCACATCGACCAAAGGGTACATTGTGTACATACATACATAACCTCACGCCAGGTCCCTTGCGGGGTAGGCACGAACGAACACGAACAACAACATTTATATACATTGTGTATATAAATTTTAATCTATAATTTATGATGATTTCCTATCCCATGCATTAATATCAAATTAAAAGATTCACTTTAGTGATCAGCTTATATCATCCCAGTGAATCGCCCCTACATAATTTATGAACAAAAAAATGTATGTAATGTAGCGTCATTAAGAGGGCAAGATAAATTAAAACTTATTATGTAGTTTACTTAGTGCACTTAAATATACTTAAGATGACGCTTTAAAATATCTTTTAATAATTAATAACATCACGCTGACGAGATCTTAAGAGCATAAATCAAACCAGAAGTAATGAGTTGACGTAAGTTTTGTGTTTTTTAAACTTCAACTTTATTGTTATTCTCTTTTTTTTCAATTTAGAACAAGTATAACTTGCACGTACCGGCTACGTTCCATAAGGGACCCATAATGCCTACGATCACGGCCGCTACCCGTTCCACTTGCTTGCCGGTGTTACAATCGTAAACTCAAGTGGAACGGCTATTCGATCTACCTCTTGACATGGATCGTGGTGAGCGTTGTGTGATCGAAAATAATGAGGTCATTAGTGACCATTTTGCCACGACCACAACGACCGCGGTCGCCTTGTGGAACGGCTAACAGCACTATGGGCGTTGTGAGCTACTTCAGTGGAACATCTTGTTCATTTACGGATATGGTTCTCCTTTCCTCTACTAATCTACTTTCTATAAATGTATTCATGCCAGATGCACTCACATGATTGGTTAAGATGAGCTTTATTCGGAAAAAGCCAATAGAAGCGGAGATCTTTGCTTAATTTTTATAGTATGTCAGCAACAACTGTCAATTTTGTCGTGTTATGCTGTCATTGGTAGTTGTTTTGTCATGAATTAGATGACTTTTTATTTAGGGAGTTTATGGCTTTATTCGTAATTTTATTATAAAACAATATTCAAAAGCATGACAAAACTTATAACGTGTTTTGTAAATGTGGCACTTCTTGATACTTAAGAAATTAAGTCAATATATTTAATACGTTATTTAGTATTACAATATGCAAACCACCGGTATAAAACTTCTTGTTTTATTAGCTTATTTTTCTTTAACGCTGGCTTCCGAATCTGAGTCTTTAAAAAGAGAAGACAAGAAGTCGAAATCAGTAACAACTTTTGTAAGTGCAAAATGGGAGACAACACCTATTGTATTGGAACTCGCAGAATATCTTTCTGGAGAGAGTTCAGACCTTTTTTGGTCTTTTGTGGATGGTATTAATTCCTTGAAATCTAGTCTTGACACACTGGGTAAGTATTACATGCGTTAACCAAGTACAACTATTAGTAGCAGTTTTGTTGTACATACACATGAATTTTACATGGTCTCTATTTTAATTGATATTAATTTGCTTTTAAACAGAGTCCGACAAACAGATTTATGATGCTTGCATTGGTGTTGCAAGCACTCTTTTAGCTCCAGCCCAGTTACGAATGGCCAAACTGGCGTTATCGATGCATACAATGTCCCCAACTGTTCATATGTTTGATCAAATAGCAATACAGAACGGTGCAAAGGACATACAATGTGATTCTTTTATCTTAATTGCTTCAAGAAAAGTATGTGATAATGATGTACTGAAAAATATATTGAAGACTTATGATCAGTATGATGTGGTGAGTGATTAACATAAACCTTATATCAGTTATATTTTCATTAAAGCCAAAGTTTCAAGTGTTTTGTAGGATTGAAACCTATCTTTGAGATTCATAAGTATATAATTACTAGATTATACCCCCAACTGCACCCATGCTTGAAACTCTAATGTGTAGCTCTTGTTAACAGAACAGGCATTTTTACAGGTTACATTGTATTACATTGTGATGCTCTTGCCCGTGGAAGATTCGCTTCATTTTATATCGCAAACTATCACATTTTATATGATGATGATGATGAGATGATGATTTTTTATATTTATAAACTTGAAAAGTGATTAGTCTCCCATACAACCTTTCATCCTCATTTCAACCCATTCTAGTGTTATTTATCTATTCCCGATTATCTATTTGTAAACTACATAAACTATACAAATTACAAAAATGACAAAATGACCACAACAAAAATGGCAAATCACAAAATAACCAAAAGCTATCCCAGCTATCTAGATACTTTTTGGGACAACCTTTACATAAATATTTCCCTCTCTCCGGGAAGAAGAGTATCCTCTCTCCACCTGTGGTAGGTATTAAAATTACATATTTACCGAATTTAAGCCAAATTGGTTCAATAGATTTTCCATACAAGCATAACAAATAGAGAAACAAATATATTTGTATCCCGGAAACTATCCCATTTTTCACTATTAAAATTATCCTATGTTCATCCTCGGCATCTAAAATATATCTGAGATTCAGCCAAATCGGTTCTGTAGTTTTTCAGTGAATATGGAACAGTCAGGCAGAATTACTTTAGCATTTATTTATTTATATCTCGAATAATAAATAAAAGTGTTTCATATATATACTACATTAATTCTTATATCTTTTTGTGTAGCATAGTGTGAGTTAATCTATACTACTTCCTACTATAATATTATAAATCTGAATTAAACGCCTAGTTGCCAAGACATAAATATAAATAAAAAGAAACATATTATAAATATGAAAGTTTGTAAGAATGGATGTATCGACGGGTGCAAAGTAAAAAGAGATATCTGCAAAATAGCTACTTTACAGGAGAGCGAAAAGATGGTCGTATTACCTTCGTCGTATTGGAAAGAACATACGTAGCTGGCTTTTTTTACGTACGAAAATTTATTGAAATAATGTGATATATGCAAAACAAATAATGTCATATTGTAAAGAATTGTTTTATTAAAACGATTGTACAATAAACTAAAAATCATCATTTTGTAGATAACTTTATTTACTTTGCACCCGTCGGTATGTTTGTTACTCTTTCATGCAAAAACTACTGAATAGATTTTGTTGAAATTTTACAATAATGTAGCTTACACATTCGAATAACACATGCTATAATTTATAAAGATTATGTGAACTATTGTGTATTATCCAAAATATAATGATTTTCCATCACCACATGGAACCGTGAGGCACAGCTAGTACCATAATAAATCTGTATATGGTTCGAGTTTGTACATTGCATTTAAAAATGTGAAAAAGATGATGGGGGATAATTTAGACCAGGAGATTCAGAAAATGCAACTTTAATAACTTTTGCCTGTGTGTCTGTCTGTTATAGTATCATGTAAAAACTACTGAATGGATTAGCTTATATCATGGGGTTATCTTAGGATACTTTTTATGCCGATAAATGACTTAGTTTCCATGGGATAGAGGAAAATAGTGAAAAAGTTGGCACTGCGATCACATCTTTTTTTGGAAACTAATGAAAACTAGTCATCTATATATTTTTAGCTATATTAAAATATCTCTAATATTGTGATGTTTGTTGTTTTTATATCTGTCAGAGTATGAAGTTTTATTAACCTTTTTATTGAATTTGATTTCAGGAAGAACACAAACTCGAGACATATCTTCTGGATCACTCATACCCTAGCAGTGATAATAAGAGTTTAACTGCTATATTGTATGGTGAACTTGGTATGACAGATTTTACAGCAAAACATAAAATACTGTCTGGATATGCTGACTTAGGAGTCATTAATTATGTTGTTAGGTGGAATGTGAAGGTGATTTTCTTTTGTTATGCTATCCCAGTTTATGAGGGATGAATGGGAAAGTTTTGTTATAATAGCATTCCTCATCCATCATATCTATAAAATTGTATTAATAAGAGCATTAGAAACTTTATCTGAATTTAGTACTTGTTGTCTCAATCTTGAAGAGACCTTAGAGTATACAGAAGTATAAACAGCAACTAAGGGTAACACTAGCAATACTTATAAATTACTAGTTTTTGCCCATGGCGTCATTTGCATTGATTGATATTATCCCATGGAAGCCATACATTTTTCCAGAATAAAAAGTAGCCTATGTAGAATTTCAGAGTACAATCTTTCTCTATGCCAAATTTCAGCCCGATGTGTTTAGCCATTTTGGTGTAATTGAGCAACAAATATTAATTCAAATGTTGGCATTTAAAATATAGTGATCATCATCATAATATTTTGGAGTGTAACTCTTGTCAGTGGATCCTCCTCCAATTGTCTCTACTCTGAGCCAGCTGTTTCACTTCTTTATACAACATGACACCTATATTTAAATCAAAATTGTAGGATATATGTTTTACTACTTTTAATTCTTGCCACGTAGCCTCGAGGCAAGCCTAAGCTGAGGCTTTCAGGATATGGAGTAGAATTGCAATTAAAGAGCACTGAATACAAAAGCCAGGATGACTCTAGACCTAAGGATTCAGAAGGTGAAGAAACTTCTACTATGTCTGAAGAAGAGGATGAGAATGACCCACAGAATCAAATTGATGGATTTAATTTTGGTAGACTAAAGTAAGTCAAATATAAGTGATATATTTTCCATTTAGTAATGGAGTAATGAAAATGATATTAGGAACTTAATTTTCTGGAAAGTGGACAATAACATTGTAACCAATAACATTATTTACAAACAAAAAACCAAACAACTCTAAATGATAAGCCCGCCTAATGCTCTGCCTAAAAATACTGTAATTTATTATGTTTGTTATTTTGGTCAGCAATAAAGTGTTATATCTATCTATCTGGTGTTAAATAGATGTTCTTTAACATCTTAACTTTAAAATATCATGATATAAACGTATGCCCCCTGTGTGTGAAAAAAAAGGTAAGTGTTTCATTTGATTTGATTGTTCATTGCCCGCCCGATTATATGGGGAAAATAAAGGGACACAAAGATATTTTGCTATTCTTAGATAAAAACAAAGCTCATGATATCTCATAGGAATTATTTATTTTGAATCCTGGCAGTAAGCATGCACTGCCTAAATAATTCTTCCTCGATTATAATTATGTTTGTATAGTAAAAAACTTGTAAAAAACAATGACAAGTACATGAAGGTTTCAAATTAGATTTGTGCAAAAATGGTATATTCATTGTCTTTCCTCATAAATTGAGAGTAAAAGGCGAGTAGAAGATAACTAAGCTCTTATTAATTAAGTAAATCTTCAAATTTATTGTCATAGTATCATACAATACATTTCATAACAGGGTATTTATTCATAGACAAAACAAAACCTTACTAATATTAATATTATTTGTAAGGTTTTATGATTTTTATTGGTATTAAGACTTAAGCCAAATTAGGCTGTTTACAATTTTTCGTCAGCCTTATTTCTTATTAAACTAATTGGATTGTTCGACCGTTATGTTGTATATAAGTGATGTGACTTTGTGTTACTATGGAATTATTTGCCAGTATAATTTTGCACCTTCTGACATTGGAATAGATTAATATTTTATATTTAATAATAATAAAAATAGATATATTAAGATAATTAATAACCAAAGTCCATACTAATTTATAAATATAAAATGATATTTTGTTGTATATTTTATTTTTTTCATGGTCTTAGGACAGTTAGATACTGAACTGACTAGTATGAATATATAATCATTTTTGTAATGGAAAACGGGCCAACTATCGTGTGATTCATAGTGTAGCTGTATAGAAACTACTAGACGATTATATAGAATATAAGAAATATCACTTACATTTTACCTATTCTAGTTATAAAAATGGAAATAAACTGTTATTTAATTACAATAATTTAAAAGTACTGCATGAAAATAAACAATTAACCCTTACATTGTCTTAGTCAATCTATATTCTGTACCAATTCATATGTGATGGTGAGTTTGAGCGTCAACTAATAATTAATAATGCTGGTAAAAATAGAATTTTTGTCCCAGAAAATGGAAGTTTCCTGATACATATTTGAAGTTTAAACCTGTAAATTGCTGTGGACAATTCTACTTAACAATAACTATTTTGATGCTTCAGAAACTTGTTCCCTGCGCTACGGTCGCCATTAGAACGTTTCCGCCAACATCTGTCAGAGTCAAGAGAAGAATTGGCGCCCCTAAAAGTGTGGCAGATGCAAGCCTTAAGCATGCAGGCGGCTGCTGCTGTGGTTGACGCCCACGACGCCGGCGGAGATGAAGCACTACGTGTACTCACTTCCATAGCTCAAAACTTTCCTATGCAAGTAGGTCCTAGATTAAATTTGTGTTTGAACTCTTTAAAAAGGACTTGAATGTTGTAATTACGTGACTAATAACGCTCAGGTACTTATAAATATTTATAAGTGAACTCTTTTATTCTCATTTAATTTCTCCTAATGGTATTTCGTTAGCCATTTATTTAATTTAGTTTGTATATTTCATTACATAATGCATATATTGCACTAGTAGGTTCTTGCACAGTTTTCCACTATTTTCTTAAAATTAAATCATCAATATTGTTTAATGATACAGTACACAACAATCTATAATTTAAGAAGAAAGTTTTGTTAGTTTTCATTGTGTGCTTCTTTCTAAAAATTAATTGATAACCCTTTTTTAAAAAGGAAAATATTTTTTTTAGTCGTAGGCAATATGATAACAGGCCTTACCACTTAAGCGGTCTTTTCCTGACATTCTATGTCAATGGAATTTCTTAGCTAATCTGGATATGTAGATGCTACAGAGAAAATAATAATATATTGTCTTAAATGTATTTAACAACCGCGGACTCGTTAATAGTAAGTATTTTAGAATCACAATAAAAACAGGAAATATTGTTTTAGACAAAGTCCCTGATTCACGTGAATGTGCCACGGTCGTTCCGCGATGAGGTGTTGTACAATCAGGATATTTGGTCGTCCACATTGGGCTTGCGTCCGGCGGAACCACTGTTGCTTGTATCAGGTGCACAATACGACGCCGAGGAGGTTGACGTGCTGGCCCTGCTCGCCGCCTTGAGGGAGGATATTGGACCCATGAACACCCTTTATGCTCTTGGTAAGTGGAGGCATCTAGAAGTTTTACCAATTCATAAAAGAAATTAGTAACATTTCGAAATTTGCCGCCTTATACATATTATAACTACTATCTCCAACTATTATAACTGATGTCGGGAATTAAGAGTCCTTTCATGACCAACCATAAATCAGTGCTGTGCCAATTTTTTAATTACAGAAATAATAAAAAATTTGGCAAAACACTAATCTCTATTGTTTCAATTGTGTTTAATATACAAAAATTATAGCGAGTCCCTACAAAATGTATGAAAAAGCTGGTTAACTGCTTGTTGACCCGTTTGCGCCCAGCCTTAGTAAACAAAGTGACAATAGCCATAAACATTAAAATATTTGATATTTTCATTCCTAGGATTATCCTTTCATGTTATTGAAATTTCTTTTTGAAGTGAAACTTCTTTGTCGGCGTTGGAAAAAAAATATACCGTCACATTTTTCGGTTACGCGTCACATTGTTCCGTTACGCGCCATCTTTTTCTTGCCCCTACCACGGTCGATTCGAACGAAGAGTACTTTTTCCAGCGGAGTAGGGATAGCATGTCGTTTAAGCGGACTTACTCCCACCACCAGACTTGTTTGTATTCACGTCTATGATAATAAAAGCCTTTTGTTTAAATTTTACGTAATTTGACTTTATTTAACCAATTTCTGTAAAGTTGCATATAGTAGATCATTTTTCGAAAAATAAGGTCATAAAGAAGTTTCACTTCTTACGTGTGTACACTAGTACACGCACTTTTATTTATCCTCTATTTATGTTCAAGTTCGCTAGCATATAGGTACTTTGGCAATCATGAGAAAATATGTCAGAAATTGATTCTTGGACAATAAACACCAGTCTGTTTTTGTTATTAATCTTTTAGGATTATCAAAAAAGTTGATAAACACACTTATTTCACTGGAACTTGGCGAATCTTATACCTGGGAGGAGTACGGTTTGGACATCAGAGATACGTCGATCACGTGGCTTAATGACCTTGAAACCGACGAGAGATACCGACGGTGGCCGGCATCGTATATGGAGCTCCTAAGGCCTACATACCCGGGCATGCTGAGGAATCTAAGAAGGAATATCTATAACTATGTAAGAGTTCGTTTATTCATGTTTTCATTTCACTATAGTGTAAAACACTGCAAATAGTACTGGGGGAGAAAGAATACAATTTCATGCGGCCGGGCGGCCTGTCGTAAGAGGCGACAAAACAACCCACAGCCAGGTGGTAGGGCATTTGCCCGACTGGATGGCTACCACCCCTGGTCTAAAGTATGTCGCCATAACAACCTTGAGTTGTGTTCCGGCATTGGTGACCAGGTTCCAGTCTCCCTTAAGAGAGCAGCAGTGCATTTTTAGCACCTTTGGTGTTGCAAATGTCCATACGCGATGGTAACCGCTTTCCATCAAGTGGAATGTCTGCCTGTCTGCTGAACTACTGCAATAAAAAATAAAAATAAAATATTTATCACAAATTTCTTCAAATGAAAAATGATTAAGATGTAAAGATGTCAACAGAACAAATTGTAGCCACGCATGTTGCTAAAAAGTACTTTGTTGCATAATCTTTCCTTAAACCAGGTATAACACGTCGAAAAATATACACTAAATGTAAATTAGGAGAAGTATTTGTAAGTAATAATAAAAACATCATAAATATTTTTCTTACTTATGGTGTACTGTTAATGAAAACCTGAAAGATTTTTGACGAATAAATAATTTTCGTACAAGAATATATTTATTTGAAGCTTAATTTGTACAAAATTATATTTTAATTTTCAAAGGTAATATTAGTGGATCCAACATCAACCACGTCTGGGCCGCCATTGAAACTCGGCGAGACATTATTAAAACATGCAACACCAGTTCGTGTCGGCTTGGTTATTGCGCCTACCGGTAAGAATAAAGCGCTTGAAGCCGCTGTAAGGTCGGCTTTTAACTATGTAGCGCAAGAGAGGAATTCCAATAAGGAGGCATACTACTTTTTGACACAGGTAAGTTTATTTACAATAGGAGAGCGGCCACTGAAATCAATGGCGATATATTTTTATCATTTTACAAAATGTCGCAGCCTCATAGATTATGTACGAGCGTACGTAGTTATTACGTTATATTTGTTATTAGTAACAAAAGTCACAAGTAAAAGTATAAGGAGTCAAATAATGCATTGTTTGAGAAGTAATTACAATTAAATCTATCATGATATTTTAATAGTTAGATGATATTTTAAAATCTGTTCTTTTGTTTATAAAAGTATTAGAATTTATTGTAACATATGTTCTTTTTCCTATTGACTGATACTGACGACTATAGTGTCACACACTCGAACAACGGGCAAAGAAAAAATCGAAAAGCAAACTTAAAAAAGAGCCCATTTTACTAGTATTTTTATATAAATAAGAAACTGTTATTATGTCAGGGTTACCAGTATATAAGGTATGATAAAGAGAAAACGAAGTAGTGGGTGATAAGAGCGAGAAGGTATAGCTCCTTCTAACGGTTGTAGTAGGAGTTTTTTTGTTCTGGTTTAATCATAGTAATTTACTTGCGCAATGATTAAATATTTCATGGCTGATTATATCTTAGGTCTGAAGGCAACAGAATATAATAATAGATCGTCAAGTGCGTAGACCTGTAATTTATTTTCATGTTGTTATTGCCTTATTACAATAACCTTCCCTTGGAACTTGTTTGATGGTTTTAAAATTAACTAACATTGTATAAGTTATATTTTCTGAAAGTTGCGCTAGCAACCTAAATGATTGAAACTAGCTTGAAAAAAACAACCCACAGCCAGGTGGTAAGGCATTTGCCCGCCTGGATGGCTGCCACCCCTGGTCTAAAATATGTCGCCATAACAACCTTGAGTTGTGTTCCGGCATTAGTGACCAGGTTCCATTCTCCCTTAAGAGAGCAGCAGCGCATTTGTAGCACCTTTGGTGTTCCAAATGTCCATAGGCGACGGTAACCGCTTTCCATCAAGTGGGCCGTCTGCCTATCTGCTGAACTTTATATGTCTTATATTTACTTGTGATCTTATAATTGACACATTTTGTATGATGTTGCTTTTGTGTAATGTTTTAAATTGAAATAAATCGTTCATTTTTAGCTTCTAAACCCTCCTGATGATGCAAAGTTGAATATAGAGTTTGTCAAGAAACAACTTCAGAAATTCGTGAGTTCTGGATCCACTGTTGACGATATTGTGGCTGAGGACTCGGAGTATAACTTTGGGAGGCAATTAGCCGAAGAGTTTGTTTCAAAGATCGGCAGCAATAATTACCCTCAGGTGAGATATTAACCACGATCAATGATGAAAAATAGAAATAACAATGACTCAGTAAACAATGGAACTAAAATGCCGGGAAATATTAAAAATAACTTAAATGCACCACTTAGGCTTAATGTACATATATATTGTCGCATTTACCACATGCTGGCAGTGGTAGAAGTTGGAAGGTTGGAAGGTAAACTTGTGTGTTAATATAACTGATATGTCAAACTTACTTGTCTTGAACAAACGTGATGAGTATACTGTCCGTTCCCCTAGAAATAGGAAGGCCTAAGAATAGCAGTGGGATGTTTATGGGCTGTCTTCCACTTCAGCAAGTTGAAATTATGCTGGTAAAAGTTTGCTATTACAATATAGTCGATCATTGGCGTCCAATTGTTGTATGAAAAATCTTTAAGAAGAAGCACTATGTTTATGGAGAGTTTTTTTTCGTGGGAACTGAAAGAGGACATTCTACTCTGCAGTTTTATTTTATAAAAATGCGTAAGATTATGCTGAAATTAACCATAGTTGAAAGATATTAATACTTTTTGAGTAGTAGTTGTGTGTGTTTGTAAGAAATGCGAACTGTGTAGTTAATGTGGACGTGGTGGGTGGTGTGGTTTCGAATTGTCACAAGAACTCTGTTTTGATTGGCTGCCTTACTATGACTTATATTTAGAATAGGCTGTATGGACTAAGACTGCCTGCTATTATGGCGAATACAACTACCGTTTAGAGACTGATATTATTATTACTGTATTTGAGTTAGAATATTGTTGTGTAGGTGTTGATCAATGGCGTGCCCCTGAGTGACGACGGGGCGACTCCGGTGACGTCATCGGTGGAGCTGTTGGAGGAGGCGCTCGTGACGGCGCTGTCGCGCCACACGGGCCGGCTGCAGCGGGCCGTGTTCCGCGGCGAGCTCTCCGACAACGACGACGCGGTGGACTACATCATGAAACAACCGCACGTTATGCCACGGTGAGTGCTCTTATGAAAGAACTAGCTGCGCCCTGCGGTCTCTCCCGCGTGGTGATTGAAAATCGTCATTATTCCAAAATAAAAGTAGCCTAAGTTACTCCTTATTACATCAGCTACCTGCCAATTAAAGTCCCGTCAAAATCGGTCCAGCCATTTCAGAGATTAGCCGGAACAAACAGACAGACAGACAAAAATGGTAAAAAATGTTATTTTGGTGTATGTACCGTATATATATTCATATGCATGTAGTAAAAAGTAGTTATTTCAATATTACAGACACTTCAATTTTATTTATATGTATAGACTAGAATATGCCCGCGACTTCGTCCACGCTTAACTTGAAATTCCCAGCATAGAAAGTACCACAGATTTTAAGTCGAAGAAGATTTGCTGTCGATCGGCGAAAAACGTTTTGAAATCGGCCCAACAGGTTTTTATGTGAATCCCGAACGAACAAACACAAAGACAATAAATAAAAACAGTTGATTTTTTTAAATGGCTTAAATGTACGACGGATACGACATTTTTAGAATCTTGTAATTTTTGAATTACTCTTATTTCGCGCGGGCTTTTGATTTTATATTTGTACCTTATGAATCCTGTACGAAATGATAATGAAACAACCACGAAAATTAAGATAAGATTACTCTTTTCTGTAACACATTAACACGGGTGAAACCGCAGCACATAGAGAAATTTTGGGTTAAAAACTGAGGCATTATTTGTGATACAATTCTAATTGTGCGGCTTCAACTGCGAAAGTGTTAAAGATTATTGTCTCATTCATATTGAGTTAGAGTAAGTCTTTAAGGCTTCTTTAAGAACTTTAACGAAAACTTACTCTAATTCAATACGAATAAAGACCGCTAGCCCGTGGTCTAATGCGTCTTAAATAAAGCGTTAAAAAATAACGCAGTTATCAATAGCCACATTAATGTATATATGTTACATACATACATACGATATATACTTTATCTGTCAATAATTTAAGTCATTAACAATGTCGCATCTCTAGTAACGCATTAAATAAACCTATCGCCATGTCTGCGTGAAAAGATCTATTACAGATTTATACAGACGGCTTCATCTGCAATAATGTCGCATAATGAAAGGCCTATCCTTTCATTATGCGACATTATTGCAGATGAAGCCGCACCATAAGCAGAATAATTTTTATTCTTTTGTATTTTATTATCTGCTTACATATTCGTAAAAATATTTTATCAAATATGCTGCTGTTTATTTAATTCACAGTTATAATACCTTTGTTTTAGTCTCAATCGACGTGTGCTGGGCTCGGAATCGACCCAGTATTTAGATTTGTCCGGCCTGGCGTCTTCTGCCAATCTATTCACTGAGGAAAATGTACATCGTCTAATGCATTTAACTGGTAAAATATATTGTGTTTCCTATATCTTTCTTTCCATTCTTTTGACTTTTGCTTTTGCTAGTTTAAATTTGAAATAAACTCCATAGAAATAATATTTTTTTTTACCAGTAGCTCAGAGTTAGCTAAGTTTGTAGATATACCGCCAAAAGAAAGAGTCGCATTTGGTTGTTCATTAAGGTATAAAACAATTCATATTATAAAATTCTTGTATAGGAAGTAGTAATGCATTAAGTCTATAAGTACTTTCTATACGCACGATTCTTTATAGTAGTTACATTTAAAACGTTTTTAACAAAACGAAGTTGGATAAGAAAAAAGTTTGGCTTATCATATTCAGGGCTTTTGTAGTATAGTTCTTGCAAATCATGAATGCGGACGGGCTTTACTGCGGTAAATAGGTATAAAACGTAGTAAACACGTGTGCGTGAGGACAAAATCGGGTATGGTTGCACACATACGCTTTCAACTTATCTTTCCATCAAATGGGTAGACAAACATACAATGTGTATGTTTGTCTACTGAATAATGATTATATATCTTCATGAAATTATTTTAGGTCGAGATGCTTTGGCCACCGCTTTGCCAGTTTTGAAATACTTCACAAAGTCGAGCAAACAGGAGAAAATCTCGCAAACTGTATGGATCGCAGGAGATCTTAATAATAAGGAATCCAGGATGTTATTGCGCGATGCATTGACGTTTATGGTAACTATTGCTTCTTTTTCGTAGATATATGTAACTTTGGGTATATAGTATGTTTTATATTTTATAATGTTGAATAATAATAATAATAAAAAAAGAATTTTTATTGACACCAGAAATATAACAAAATTTGCCTTAGAATTAGGACTGGATACTAACACCTAGACTAGGCCAAGCCTGTATCCTAGGTGTTAGTTGCTCCCAGTGACATAATAACTAAACTTATTTAACAAATTAATTCTATGTTACAAATAAAAATTACTACAAAAATTGGAGGTAGTTCCAAAATTCCAATGTAGCAATGAGCTTGTTAAACACGAACTTGAATCGTCTACAGAACGGGAATGTTATGTTATGTTATGTATTATGGGGACTTAGGAACATTTTTTCTTCTGAGTAACAAATTTTATTATTTATATACTACTTATATTATTTATATACTTATGAACAATATTTATGATTACTTTACATATTTAAGAATTTATATATAGTAGACTAAGTATATATGTATATATATATATATATATATATATATATATATAATATATATACAATATACACACACACACATATATATATATGTATATATACAAACATGTATACATTTACATACATTTCAAATTGATTATTATTTAAATGAGAATTTCAAATAGTTTTTCAGTTTCGTCGTAAGTTTTTGTTTTTAGCCAATTTATTAATATTATTTTACATCTGTTTATGTTAAGTGGATATATGTGTAGAAGTTTATTGAGTTTATTGTATAGGTAAGGACCAAGATAAATAAGAAACTTGTTATTAAAAGAAGTTTTGGAAATGATAGTTTGACAGACATTATATGTACGCCGAGCGTTTGTCGAGTCGCTGAAAGTGATTTTTTTATGTTGGCACAATACAGCATTTAGTACAAATAACTGTCTAACTGTCAATATATCACATTCTCGATAAAGGTCGGAAGTCGGGTACCTAAACGGTTTATTTTTAATAACTTTTAATAAAGCCCGCTGTGCTCTTTCAAGTTTAATTAAATGACTTTTACGGGCACCGCCCCATGACGTAATACAATAGGATAGGATAGACTGAGCTAAGGCAAAATACACGGTTTTAAGCAATTTCCAATCAGCGACGCTGCGCAATCTTGTCTTGAATGTCTTTAAACTTTTTGTTTAAAAGTTTCCATTTGTTAATTGTCTCAACACAGAGAGAATCTGGTGGCGTGCGTGTCGCCTTTATACCCAACGTAGATGGGACATCTGACCAATCTTTAAACAAGGTGGCACTGGCAGCGTTGGCCACTTTGGATTCCGCCGAAGCCACCAAGTACGTGGTGCGGTTGTTGGAGGATGAGGGATGCCATGAAAGACAGGACTGTGATATCTTGGTAAGTGTAAGAAAAGAAGTGTTACACACTCTGGATTGTGCTTTTTCAAAATTGCTTGAAAATATTTTTGAAATGAAAACTTCTTTAGCCGCGTTGGGCACTTTTTGGTAGGGGAAAATCTTATGGGTTACGTCACCGACATAATTGGCGCATGCGCAGCGGCCGTGTACTGTGCGCGTTACATGCTTTTTGGATGGGTGAAATCTCGTGCGTTCGCGTCACCGACATGCTTATAGTATAGTATAGTATTGTACAACATTAATACTGTGTATATCTTATAAGTGAAATTGAATGAATTTAGTTACAAGTTCAATATGTATATACTGTGCATTGTTGAAATAGTGTTTTAATTCAAACATTATGAAATTTCAAATTTTAATACTAAGGCCCGCTTGCACAACGATCGCCTTTAAATGAAATTAGTTAATTTTATTTTACTCTCTAAACGCGTTTAATAGTAAATGCATTTATGTTGTCTTGCACGACGCACTCTCCCATGTCATTTAGTAAAATGTATTTACGCCATCGGTAAAACAGCCAGATGTGATTCTTTTCACGTGGCGGTACATTTTATCGAACAAACACACAAAATTTAGCTTTACTGTTAGTTATTTCCTGCGTAAAAAGGATTTTAGTTGGCCTATCTCAAATTGACATTTCAAATTTTGTTCGTTTGGTTAAGTTTACTTCGGAATTTTTGGCGGCCACCTGAAGAATGATCTTTTGCTGTGCAATTTTATTTTCGATTTTATGGGTATTTAGCATTGAGATAAATAAAGCAAATAAAACACGAGTGATGATCTGTAATTGACTTTTTAATAACACAATTTCATAAAGAATAATAAATATTAATTTACGAAAAGATTTATTGAAATGTTCTTTAATGCAGAAGATATATGCTTTCCCATCTCACGTTCAGGGTCCTTTTTATAATCAAAGAATTGTAGACAAAGATCATAAGTTTGTCTTCGCTGCTTCCATTATATAGGCGTTCTAGCTCATCCCATACTTCTTTAGCGCTTTTATATCGCATAACTTGTTTTAGAATCTCATCCGTCATGTTTGTCGTCATAAGAGTTGAAACGGCACAGTCAATTTTTAGAAATTGTTGTAAATTTATGTCATATTTGGCTTTAGCATCTGCACCATCAGATGCTGCAGGTTCATCGGGCTTTTGAAGTTTTCCTTGCAAAATTTCTTCAGCGGCCGGGTATTGCCCTGCACGCTGTCTCAATACGATACGATATAATTTTTACCATCTCAGGTTATTTTATTATTTTTACCTTGAAGCCTCTGCGATCGCCTTATTCATTGTGAACATCAGGTCGAGTACAATGCTAGATTATTGTATTTATTCTTTCCTAGTTAAAATACCTTTACTGGATCCAATTCCTTAACTTTATTACTCTGCTACCATGTTAGTTTGGACGAATAATGGGTATTTAGAATTGACATAAATAATTAAAGCAAATAATGTACGATTGACAATCTGTAATTGACTTTTTATAAGTGACAATTTCATAAAGACATACGAGTGACAATGTTTAAACGCGTTTAAGGAGTTAAATAGGCATTTTTGGATGATTAACTTTGACAGTTCTGTAAACGTATTTACCAGTAAATTTAGCGTTGTGGAAGACGCTTATCGTATTTAAGGGCGGTAAATGCGTTTAGTGATTCTTAAATAAAATTAAGGAACGTCATGCAAGCCGCCCTAAAAGTTCTAAGTTTTCACTTTTATGAGCAGTCTCTATAATTACTAATTCTCTTTTTTTTTAAGTCAAGTCTAATCCGATTTTTTTTTTATATTTCATGTACAAACACGGCAATGTTATCTTACAAAAGGTCGTGACCTCATGGAGTTTGTACGAGTATACAAAGTTATGACGTCATACTTTTGTAAAGATATCAATAGTTAAATAACACTTTTAATTTATTATTTAAACGGTAATTAAAATTAATTCTATGATATTTTAACATCTGTTTTTTATTAGGTAAATAATGTTATTATTTATTGTAACATGTGTCATTTAACCAGTTCAACAATTTTATAATATAGACTTGTTTGAATATAGCCTGAACTCATACCGGCGTTGAATAAATACGAGTGGGTACTGAAGGCGTCGCGAGTGTTGTGCGCACGTAGCTTCAAGTTGCGAGTGAGCGAGAGGGCGGTAGTTCACAATGCAAGGCTCATAGGACCCCTCATTGGGGACGAACATTTCACTATTGATGATTTCATGCTATTGGAGAGGTATTGTATTCATTTTTACCTATTACTTATAAAGCCTTAGTAAATGGCGAGCTATAACAGCAACTTCGATGCTTTTATCAAATGACTGCCATGTATGCGCTTGTCAGTGTAGGGCGTGTAAGCGGGATAACAATAATAATAATCGGCAGATTGCTTTGAATTCTGAAGGATGCTTCCTATTCTATTATTTTGGCATGCTTACTGTGAGGCTTTCATGTCGTGTGTCATATCATCAAAGGGTCCCCCGAACTCTATAAATCTTGGATTTATTATTAACCGTCATAAATCTTCGACAATTTTTCATAGGAAGCATTACTGAAAGTTGTAATTTAGGAAAGTAACCATGGCTGCCACTTTTTTTTATAGAGTGATAGGAAGTGGTATAATCAGTTTGTCACAAAATGTTCTCATAACAGAACATTTTGTGACAAACTGAAAAATGAAATATAGGAACATGTGAATTGTGATCGGTTCCTATATTTTCGGTATATTTCGGTCACTATTCATTCACTTGCCTTACCAGCGGTAGATTTTTGACATTACTTGTGTGAAGCTATGTCAAAATTTAACTGATAGTAAGTAAGGCAAATAACATGAAAGTGTCGTTAAGATATAGGAATTAATTTTTTAAACATTTTGGGGTAAACATAAACAAAGTCTATGTTACTCAAGAATAATGCTTGCCAACAGTAAAAGAATTTTTCAAATCGGATCAGCTGTTTCGGAGCCTATTCAATGCAAACAAACAATCAAATCTTTCCTCTTTGTAATATTAGTATACATTACGAACTACGCATTTTTATTGAGTGGGTTATGATTGCAATTTTTGCTACAACAAGCGTCCTTTCCTATATCATCTCCATACTACAAGGAGCACCTGTTGTACCGAGTTTAACAATTATTTATATTAATAATATGTATCCATTATGAAAACTTAAACTGATCTACAGATTCCTATTAAAATTTTATGTGCAGATTTAGCAACCAAATGTATGGAGATAAAATAGCAGAGGTTCTGAACAAGAAAAAGAAGATCATTACCAATGAAATTTTCGATGACGATGATGAAGGTGAGTCTGAGTCCCTTCTAATTGTGCAAACTGTGTCTTCAAGTGAAGCCTAATAAAACTATGCACTTATTGCTATTCTTTCTTATTATAGGGACTTTTAAAACATTTAATTTTTTGATGTTGTCTTATCGTATGTAATAATGTCATAAAGAAGAACAAGTCATAACTAATTGGAAAATTATTTAAAACATTAGTAATCCTAGTGTCTTATTTATCATCACTCAGGATAAGAGGAAGGTTGTATATAATGCGGAAAGATGTCTTTAGACAGAGTTAGAGGTAGTTGGAAAATGAAAATCAATGTGTTAAAAAAATGTTAAAATCCATAATTAAAGAAAAAAATAAATTTAGATTTGGATGTAAAACCTATAATATTATAAAAATGTTGAAGCTATTTCAAAAAACCCGACCGGAATAGGCTATATAAACGATGGAGACCACAATGGTATTTTTTCAAATTTCTTGTCAGTTTTTCTGTTCTGGATTCACGTAAAACCTACTGGGTCGATTTCGATGTGGTTTTCGCTGATCGACAGTAAATTCTTAGACTTAATATCTGCGCTACTTTTTACCCCGGAAATCCCTCGGGAATTTTCCCGGGAGCGGTTTGTAGTTGTTCGGATGCATAAAAATTAGCTTATTCTCACACAGTTTCCACTGAAACGATATCTTACATTATTTTTTAAAATTGCAATATCCCTTTGTATCCCGGGACGGGAATCCGGAATTTCAAGTCGAGCGTGGATGAAGTCGCGAGCATATCCTAGTTAATAACAAAGGCAAAGAAACAATTTTTCGTTGTAGCCGTAATAAACAATATTAAATAATTACAGATGATGAAATAGCAGAGCTGTCAGTGGATCATCGCTTAAAGATAATGGCAGTGTTAGCTTCACGCAGCCCGCGCGTGCGCACGCCGCTACCCGCGGGCTTACACACCGAACACTCCCTAGTTGAATTCCAGCCGCTCATTGACAATGAAGCCGCTATAGAGGTAAGTGTTCGAGGTGCACATAATGCTGGCCTCACACACGCCACGCGAAACAACCACAAAATGTCACCACCTAAAGCTGACAGTGTTTACTTTGTACTGGAAGCACACTATAGCCAATATATTGTTAGTGGCTATCAGAAGTAGGCGTAGTATCAGGCGGCTTATTTTTTAATCAATCACTTACACTAATGGAGTGTAACATAGAAATTTTGATTGCACTGCTGCCGATACACTGACTTGTTGAAGACTAGAAACGAAGAAAATAATCTTTATTTAGAGTTATTTAAAGTGAAAGTTTGGAAAAAGCCAAAGGTTCACTACATCTAAACAAGCCCTAACTCATCAAATGCTGGTTGAAAACAACCAATACTGGTCGTCCGTTTGTGCCATAAAACATAGACTTTATTGAATACACACAACTTTTGAGATTGTCTGTTTTTGTGTCTCTCAGTTGTTGGAAACAGACGTGACCTTTTGTGCTGTCTTGTGACCACAGGCTACAGGGTCACTCCATGCGGCGAGTTCATATAAAGTATAAGAAAAATGCAGTCCGCAGCTTTGTGACGATGTTTTGTGGCTGTAGCGCGTGGCCCGTATGTAGCAAGCCTTAAATATACGATAATGAATGTACCGAATTATTTGGCCTGATTAGATTGGCGACATTAATATCTTTAACAATATTAAATAATATTTTTTCTTTCCCAATCGACTCTCGGACTATTATTTCGTATCCCGCAAGTTCATACCGATGAAAGATAATTAAATCATAATTTCTACACTGTTGGTAGAAATATATTTAATAAAATGCCATAACAATGCTTTCTAATTAGATGTTTCAATGAAACATGAACACTAAAAACTTTTATTAAGAAGTAATAAACTCTTTTTGTATTTTATAGATTGTTGCTGTGTTAGATCCCGCATCAACCGCAGCGCAAAGACTTGCTCCTCTGTTGCTAGTTTTGCGCAAAGTTATCAACTGTCACATCAAACTGTTCGTTAATCCACAAGACAAGAACTCTGACATGCCACTGAAAAGGTTAGAAATACTTTTTTAGGGTTTATAATTTCAAAATTTTATTTAAATCAAGTCACTATATCGATGAAATTTGGCAGAAAGATGTATGTATAGTTGTAAAACAATGTTATAATAAAATCGCTAAGAATTCAGTCATAGGGGGTTAGGTATGTGTTTGAAACCCCTAAAAAGTGCTGCCACTCTTTGAACATTTTGCAATCTGTTTAACCAACCATTAAAGATGATTTGTGTTTTTTTTTATTGATACAGAGTGAAAACTTTCAGGGAGGCAGTAAGGAAGTACCTTAACCATTGCAGCTACGCGAAAGTGGTCTTAGGACTATAGCATAGACATAGTTTTTCGCGAAATTTTAATTTGCATATTCAGATTTAAGAAAAATGTAATGTGAGAAAGAAAATTACCATTTTACATAAAAAGAATTTGATGACAATTGATCCTGTTTTTAATACTGATCAAAAACTTATAAGAGACCAAACCAGGTTAGAGTACTAAACAAGTCAGAAATTGCGAAAAGCTTTTAAATTTAAAAAAAGATGTGTGTGCCGAATGTCCATTTTCTTGCTAACTGTATTTTTTTTTAAATCTGTGAATGGATCTCAACATTTCACGAAAAATTATTGATAAGCATCGAAGTCTTATTGCCCCGCCGAAAGATTTCGTCTACTTATTAGCGTGTAAACAGAAATCGCCAGTTCATAAACTGTAGCTGAGCCTTAATAATTTGGTATTTATTATTATAATAGTGAAATGTTTTCTGTACATAGAACAGTATTATATAGGTATTATATTATACATCTGGAAGAATTATTAGTGGTGGAGATCTGTAGGACCCTCTAGAAAACTAAGATTTACGGTTTTTTTGAGTTACTTTTTATGGGGCCTTTGTCATACCTAGTATTCTTACATGTTCCTATTGTTGCGGACAGAATCATCCCCCTGACCTCTCCCCCGGAAATCCCATACCTCCACGCCCCGCTTACCGCAAATATATAGCTTGCTCCGCTTAGCTGCTAAACGTCTGCATTTTGGTAGTAGTTTAGTAAGCACAGGGCGAGCCTCCGGCATCTCACGTCGTGTACATACACACAAGGAAGGCTAAGAAGACCAGGAAGATCAAGGAGCATTCGGTGACTCTACAGCCAGCAAACTCTCAGCATGACTACTTGGATCTTGTGAACTTACCAATTTATTGTGATTAGTGCCACTCATATTGATCAGTGTAATCGATACAATCAGTGCCATCTGTGTTCATTGTAATCCGGGTTTTAGTGCTAAGTTGTGTTTGTTAACCTCGAACATGCCGTTTAATACAGTAGTGCTGTTGCACCTGTTGCCGTTGTAGCGCCTATAAATAAATACAGTCCAACTTGCTAAGGGGTGTTTCATTTAGGGCGATCCCACACCCAACATCTATTCTATAAGTGATCATCGAGCATCGATGATGTTGTTTAATTTATTTGTTAGTTTCTACCGGTACGTGCTCGAGCCGGAGTTGCAGTTCAGTGCCGCCGGGTCGCTGTCGGGCGGCGCGCTGGCGCGCTTCTCGCGGCTGCCGCACGCGCCGCTGCTCTCGATGGAGCTGCGCACGCCGGCCAACTGGCTCGTCGAGTGCGTCAAATCCGTATACGATTTGGATAATATACGACTCGCCGATGTCGAAACCGTCGTACACAGGTGAGGATACAGTATGAATGATTGAATAGTATTGAAGACGACCTTTTTAAGTTACTTTATGTTATTCTTTTAAAATACTTTCTAACATTTATAAAAATAACTAAATTAAATAAATCTGGTTGCTAGGTTGCGCTCAACGACAAGGGAAAAATAATATCTCTAGTAAAACCATTATTTTTCTTCCACTTTGTTCATTTGTTGTTCATTCAATGAATTGATTAAAATTTGACGTAAGCTCCATACAAGTAATGTCAAAATTCGACTGATTGGCAAGTGAATGAATAGTAAGATATAGGAACTGGCCATCAGCCATATTCATTGGGAATCAAATATCTTTGTTGTCTACCATAAACTAAAACATACACATAACTAAATACTGTCGAACAACAGGCGGCTCTTTCCTTCCTCGGCAACTCCGTGCTCTCTTGATCTTGACATATAAATCTCTGTCTGACATTTAGTATATTATTATAAGGTTTTATAGAGGAGTGCGGAAGCTAATTCTTTTAAAGCGAAACATAATTATTTAATTTAAATTGTCACATTTTCTTGCAACGTTCTATCGTCACGGCTGCAAGAGTATAGTTTAGTATGATTGCTAAAAGAGGGTTGAAATATTTATGATACTATACTTTTTGAATAATTAATAAAGTCAACCAAGAGCGTGAGTCCACGACGTATGAAAAGAAGAATGCATTTTTTTTTAAAGAGTCGCGGGTGGTTCCGTCATTCTTGAGAATCACTAATTTAGAGAAATGCGAATTACTGGCTTTATCTTTACGATTATGTTATTTAAAAATATTTATTTTTCTAGTGAATTCGAACTGGAATACTTGTTGCTAGAAGGCCACGCGTGGGACACGACCCTAGGTACACCGCCACGCGGGTTACAATTAGTGTTGGGCACTCGGGAGAAGCCCGAACTGATGGACACGATAGTAATGGCTAATCTTGGCTACTTCCAACTTAAGGCGAACCCGGGCGCATGGATATTGAGGCTCAGGCCTGGCCGCTCAGAGGATATCTACGAAATTGTTGGGTAAGTATATTAAGCATAGTTAGTGTATAATGTGATCGGTATCGCGATAAAATTTACTTAACAAAGAATGTTTATAATTTATATAACGCAATAGGTTCCATGGAACAATTATTTTCAGAACGAAGTTGCTCATCGCTTGTTATTCGGCAGATGGCAGCTAGATAAAAAAAAACGTGTAACAGAAACGATAAATGCTGGTCACTGTTTTCTATTATACAATTACAAACTTTAAATCCCTGCGACACAAAGTATCGCAGCATTTTAGTGAAAACAGTGTCGGAATAAGGAAAAAATTTATGCATCCGATCAACTTCAAACCGCTCCGCGGAAAATTCCCGCTGGATTCCCAGGATAAAAAGTAGCACAGAGTTTATGTCTGAGAATTAAAAACTGCATCGAAATCGGCTCTGTAGTTTTTATATGAATCCCGAACAGACAAAACGACAAACAGACAAGAAATCTAAAAGAAATTGCATCGTGTATCGTTTATGTAGTCTATATCAGTTGTTTTTTTTTTCAAATAGCTTCAATGTACAGACATGGCATATTTTATATTAATTATAATATTATAGATTATGGGAATAGTATAATAATTCGTAATTTGTGCAATAGCCACGAGAACACAGACACGCCGGCCGGGAGCGAAGATATCCAAGTGCTGATGAGCTCGTTCCGCAGCCACGTGATCAAGTTGCGCGTCAACAAGAAACCCAACAAGCAACACCTCGACTTGCTGGTGGAGAACGAAGACAAGAACTCCGGTGGTATTTGGAACTCTATTGCTAGGTGAGCAAAGATGATTTTACTGTTATTGTTAAAAAGAGAAATAGATCAGTTCATTTGGAAAATAGTGAAAAGAGGACCAACAAACATTGTTACATATTAAATATCGTATCAAAAGTAGTAACTAATGATGAATTTGCAAATGCGTAGAAAGTAAAATCATGTATAACTAGCGGCCCGGCGCGGTTTCACCCGCGCTCTGTTCCGCTCCCGTGGTATATAGCGCCATGTTATATAGCCTATGACACTACCTGTTAATGTAGCTTTCCAAGAGTAAAAGAATTTTTGAAATCGGTTTAGTGGATCCAGAGATTACCCTCTACAACGTCACAAACTGTAAAGTTTTATAATATTATTATAAAAGATTACAGACTAGGGCTTCTGCGAGCGATCTTTTTTTTCAAATATCTCTATGACAATTGCCCTTCACCCTATGGAAAACAGTTTTTTTTTCAAAAACTATCATTTCCCTTAGCTTGTTGTTTGACATTCCTTATCAGAAATCAATCCGGACAAGCTACACTACAATTTGGCAATAATACAGGTGTGGTAAATAGTTTACCGATAGACAGATGCGGAATAGCAGAATATATATAAAACTAGAACGGGTTGAAATAGAGGATAAATATTTGTGTGGTTATCCAATCATTTCTCAAGTTTATACATATATACAATTATGTATGCTATACCAAATCTGTAAATGGTTCAAGTTTGTTCATTCCATCGCTCTGTAATCGCATTTTTTCAATTCACTCACAAATTAATACCGAATGAATGAATAACTGACACTACATTGTCATAAATGACATCTCATTCATTGTATTACTTCAAATCAGGTTGGTTGCGACTCGCATTTATGTTTCGCTGCGCAGTTGAGTAGACTATATCGACTTAGTTTCTTTGTTATTGTAGTGAATTTAGTAACAAGAAACAAAAGTTTTAGGCAAAATACCTAATTAAATTTGTATATATGTAACATAGAGCTACTACTACCCAGGGTTTTTCACGCGGCGGAGCCGCGGGGAAACTGATCATCTATAAAAAAATGCGATACTTACTCATTTTGTCAGTCTATTAACCTTCACGAAAAAATAAGTAGGAATACTGCATCGGGCTTACTGTAATTTTGTTTAAATGTAGTTAGTGTAGTACTGAAAATGGACATAAATAGTACAGTTTGCGATATAGAATGAAGTAAATTTTTCGGGGGCAATTATCACTAAACTTAAAAAATTTATACAAGTAACCTATATTACCGCCTGCTCCTTAAAAAAGAGGTACGCACCAGAGTTTGTCGCAGGGTAAACTCTCTAAATAAAATAAATATAAAAAATGTTGTTCTTAGTTCATTTGGCGGTGGCGAGGATCAAGACAGTCAAGATGAGACTATAAACGTGTTCTCGGTGGCGTCCGGCCATTTGTACGAGAGATTCCTGCGTATTATGATGTTGTCAGTACTCAAGCACACTAAGTCACCAGTCAAGTTTTGGTTTTTGAAGAATTACCTTAGTCCCTCTCTTAAGGTAACAAAAATTAGTTGTATTCAATTCTAGTTTCTCTATAAAGAACAAAATATCTTTGACATTAGTTATTGAAACTTGATGTGTCATTCTGTATGCACAGCTACTGAAATGGCGGGAAACCTTTGTTTAATCTATACACATAATAAAATTGTAGAGGTCAAATTTCTGTACAATGAAAAAAATGCTAAAAATCGAGTTGGGGGGATGTAAGAAGTGAAATAGAACTAATTTAGATTTTTTTCAAATTTTTTGTTTCTCTGTTTGTACCGGTTAATCTCCGAAACGACTGGACCGACTTAAATGAAATTTTGTATGGTGGTAGCTTATATCCCTGGTCAACATCTAGGATACTTTTGATCCCGAAAATTAAATAGTTCCCGTGGAATAGTTAAAAAAACCGCACCACGCGGGCTAAGTCGCGGGCATCAGCTAGTTGAAAAATAAAATAAAATAACGCATTATATGATAGTTAAAAAGTTAAATGTCTGTTGAAACAAATTCCTAATGTATGTATGATCTATGTCTATGAACTGTTTTCTAGTGGTACACATGAATAAATATTGGTAGTTTTCTTTAATTTTCTTTAGATAAGGCTTCAATCAATTAAATAAGTTTAATAAACATAAGTTAGTACTAGAAGTGCATATATAAGTTTGTACATCATCATTATCGTGTCTCATACACACAAACAGACAAGAAATCGAAATACTTAAACTACTCGACCGATTTTGATGCGGTTTTCACATTTCAGATTTTAGAGTCAAGCGTGACCGAAGTCGCGGTCATATCCTAGTTATAGATAATACATATTCGCTGACTCTGCTCTCTTTTAAGAATATACTTAAGGCCTTGTCTAAATTCTAACTTTGTAACAACTATTATCACTAAGCCCATTAGCATATAGTAAGATAAAACCTCATCCACGCTGTGTTTGCTTATATAGAATATAGTGTTATAGTTACTATGTAATAAAATTATGTTAAAATCTATATTCAATTTTGCAGACCATCCCTACTAATATTATAAATGTGAATGTAAGTTTGTTTGTTACGCTTTCACGCGAAAACTACTCAACCGATCATCATGAAACTTTGTACACATATTCTTGGAGGTATTAGAAATAACATAGGATACTTGTTATGAAAAAAAATCCACGCGGACGAAGTCGCGGGCAGAAGCTAGTATTTTTATAAATATAAGGGCCATAATACAGGCTATTTATGTAGTTTTTAATTTTGACAGGACATCCTCCCATACATGGCTCAAGAGTATGGTTTTGAATACGAGCTGGTGCAGTACCAGTGGCCGCGCTGGCTGCAGCGGCAACGCGACCGCCAGCGTACCATCTGGGGGTACAAGATTCTCTTCCTCGACGTTCTCTTCCCCTTGCATGTCAAGAAGATTATATTTGTTGACGCCGATCAGGTATATAGAAATGTCATTTTACGAGACTATTTTTGCTGTAATTTATTATTTAATTTAACTATTAACGCTATGAGTATCTTGAAACTTTCTATAATTAGATATAAGTAGGTATAGTACAGATAATATTGGAATGTCTTCAGCTAAGAACATGCCAAGTGCGCTCCAATCTAAGTATTGTAGTATTGCATTCTTTGTGAAAGTCATTACCGGTAGGACTTTTCAGCTTAACGAATTGACCGATGGCAAGAGAAGGTCAGAACTGTGGTAGGTTTTAAATATCTTGGTTTGTTAACTGAATGCAAATTAGTTTTCAATAAATAATTGATAAACTTAATATCTTTGGTATATATTTTTTTAAATAACTTTAAATTTATGTATGTTGCACATCCATTGTATTTGTATTACATTTATTTTCATATACCGGATATATCATTAAAAAAAATGTAACCCTTAATATAAAACTTTATTTTATTTTATTTAAGGTTTAAAACCTTAAATAAAAAAGTGGGTGTTGAGATTATAAAGATTAGGAAAAAACAAATTAACTGAAATAATACGATCACCTATTCTTGATGTATTTGTTTTATACTTATATGGCATTTGCAATATATTCCAATTGTTCTCATTAGCAAATACTAAAAGTTAAGAAAAATATATCATTTGAATTAAATTCAAATAACGTTTTTGTTCCAGATTGTACGTGCTGATCTCAAGGAATTGGTTGATTTGGATATGGGAGGCGCTCCTTACGCATACACTCCGTTCTGCGACAGTAGAAAGGAAATGGAAGGATTTAGGTAAGCTTTCGTCTATGTTTGGTTTTAGGAATTGATTTTCGAAGAATATGTATGTATGAAGTACCTAGTTAACATGACTGGAATGAGTAAGTGACAAGTAAAATAGAGTGAATTATATCAGTTTTGGCACCCCACCCAATAATTGACACCTGGTCAAATTATTCAAGATATTAAAATATATATATATGTATTTCCTGGAATTTGTAACCATATTGTTACGAGTTTAGCGGGACTCGAATTAAAATTCCGTTAGAATTAATATAGAGTTTATTAGAACTATGCAAACACGTATAACACAGGTACAAATATAACCGAACACACTAAATCCAAACGTAATGCAGAAGGTCGTAATTCAATAAAACGCACAAAGTCCGTCACTAATAGATTACCGACCGACACGTCGCGCCTTGATCGCGGTTCCCGTTCTACTGCCCCCTGCTTTTTTTGCTTTTATACTGCACAAACGCAATGTGCCTGTATCGTAGTCGACGTAATCCGAAACACCTGGCTAATGAGTCGACCGCAAGCGGCCATAAATGAGTACAATGAAGCAATGGGCTGTTATCTAGAAACATATGCCAATAAATAAGTAAACAAAAGAAGACGATCATAAAACAATTACAATTCGTTCAAATGCAGACAGGTAATAAAATGTGTTTTTTTTTCAGATATGCAGGTGGATTTTGTTATTGCCGGGACCTGAGTTGTAACAATATAATAATATTATTATATTGGATGGCTACAAAATAAAAATATAATACAATTTATTAAAAGTTAGGGAGCCAATCATTGTACTGGGATGTCAAAAATGCTCTAGTTTCCCCGATAACCTATTTTATCAATTATCTAATTTGGTTATAGATTTTGGAAACAAGGCTATTGGCGCAACCACCTGCAGGGACGCAGCTACCACATCAGCGCCTTGTATGTAGTAGACCTGAAGAGGTTCCGCCGCATCGCGGCCGGAGATCGCCTTCGAGGCCAGTATCAAGCCCTCAGCCAGGATCCTAATAGTTTGTCTAACTTAGGTAAGTCTTAGACTTTTTCAATTGTTATTATTAGTATCGGTATGGTAAAAATGCTGGTTCATAAAGGAACTTTGTTTACTAGGGTATGTGGGTATGTGTAGGTATGTGGGATCTGCCCCAGGGCTGTCCAATGTCCATTGTCGGCACTCGACCCTCAATAATCACTGAGTAACTTATTACATTTCTGTTATTTTGTAGCCATACAATGATAATCTTAATACTATTGTATGACTGTAAACAAAAAAATATCAAGATTTCTTAATTTCTTGAGTGTATAGAATGGGTGCCAACTTACCCTATATATAACAATGTTTATGTTGAATGCTGATTATATAAAAAAATACGAGTGAAATTGCTAAGGTCTGGAAATAATATTCATAGCTTTTTAGTGATAAGGCCGCCGGTCGTACTATCTCTTGTATTATTCTATTTCTGTTTATCTATATTTTGGTGTACAATAAAGTGTTGTCTATCTATATCACAGTTAATGTATGTATGCAATATTGTCGAAATAATGTTTTTGCTTGTTAACATAATAATAGAGATAAAATCTAACCGCCTCCGTTGGCTCGGTCACGTGGAAAGGATGGGAGAGGATCGAAGCGCGAAGAGGGCCTATTTGGGACGATCGGATGGGCGACGTCCGGTCGGTCGCCCCAAGTACCGGTGGAGCGACAGAGTGCAGGCTGACCTGTGTGAGCTTCAAGCCCATAACTGGCAAGAAATCGCACAGGACAGAAATAGATGGCGTGTTCTCGTTTCTGAGACCACGACACATTTTGGGTCGCTTAGCCAACGGAGTTAGTTAGTAATTTTTTTTGCTACTTACATAATTAGGTGTTGAATATCCTTTCTATTTCAGATCAAGACTTGCCCAACAACATGATACATCAAGTTGCGATAAAATCATTGCCACAGGAGTGGTTGTGGTGCGAGACTTGGTGCGATGATAATTCCAAGGAATACGCGAAAACTATCGACTTGGTAAGTTAATTGTATTTAACAGAATAGAAACTGATATCATAACATTTCTAGTTTTTTTCTCCTTAGTAATCGTACTTATTATTCCAAGGGTTTCGTTTTTCGATTCTATATTCAACATCTGACAGGATCCTCGATGTCCTCTGTTGTGAATACGTTAGCTTTTATATAGGCTCAGAGATAGCCATATTGAGGCATTTTTACTAGAACACAGTAAATGTCCTTTTTTCTAAAAGGTTCCAAAATTTGTATCTAACTCGTGGAGGGGATTTATTTTATTTTTATTATATTCTGTTTATTAGGTCGATCATAATCAATAGCCGAATTAATTTTAGTATATTTTATAAGTATAAATCATGCAAAAAAAGCCATAAGCAGAGGCAATTGTTTACCTACTGGCGACACTGAATGTTAATGTTCCTTTTGTCACTGTCATTTTTGTTTCTACTAAGGTGGATATTCATTTAATTTTATATTCAAAGCATGGATTTTTATTAATGTTTACTAGATTTTTTCTTTTTAAAACTTCTTGTATTCTTTGTATAAGAGGGGTATTTTAACATTATTTGGCAATGTTCTTGGTGTTGCAAACCTCCGTAAGCTACGGCTACTATTTTCAAAATCAGCCCCTAGATAATTGTATAGTGTAACCAAACCACATTAGAGACGTATATTGTTCAATGAAATATTTGCAGTGTAACAACCCGATGACGAAAGAGGCGAAACTGTCAGCGGCGATGCGCATCGTCCCCGAGTGGAGCGATTACGACGGCGAGATCAAGGCGCTGCAGGCGCGCGTGCGCAGGGGCCTCTACCAGGCCTCTGATCATGAACAGGTACAAAATATAAATATTCAACTTGGTACACTGGCACTCTATTTTGTAATATTTAATTAATACTATAAGTAAACGGAAATACTTGTGTAAGTTCAAGTTTTTTGATTCAAACTAATTTCTACTAGAGAAAATTTTTGAAGGTCGTACATATAAGTTAAACACACTCTCGGACACATTTATCGGCCCACCTAGCGTTTTGAGTTTTGACTGCCTGTAATCAATGTTAGGTTGAGCGAAAAGATTTTATACGTTTATGAAACTAGCACATTGGCCATCTTTTTCAAATAATTTTATCAAATTTAGAATTTCCAATTTAAAACGATTATTTGCGTCGGTTTATTGTTAAAATAAAAGTTAAATAAATGGTTTAATTCTTGGAAGTTGAGTTTTTTAATGTTTTTGATTGTTGAGTTTAAAAAAAGGTTTAATCCTTAACTATGAGTTAGTTTTGACTAAAAATTATAGATACTCGGCCTGGAATAGCCGCTCAAGGTGTAATACTTCTGCAGACCGGCCATAGCCAAAGAATTGATAGTGCACAACTTAATTTAAACCGTACTACTGTTAGAAGACTTTGTCATAGATACTTGGAGATTGGCTTCATTCGTCTTCAAGGGACACCACAATCTCGAGTGGCAACTGAAAGATAAAACTGATTAATCTTTGCGACCAGCTTGAGAGACCGTCACCTGACCTCAGTTCAGATCCAAAACCAACTTCACGACTTCCTCGGGATATCCGTTTCGCTCGAACTGTTCGAAGAAAACTGAAAAACTTGATATGGTACCACACAAGCCAACCAATGGCCCCAAATTGACACGAACAGAGCGCCTGCAGTTTGCGCGTATTTATTTGTAATGGACTCTGTAACATTGGAGCCATGTTCTCTTTACCGATGAATCGAAAATTACACTATATGGTAATCAAGGAAGGAATAAGGTATATCGAAGGCGTTTTGCTCAGTGCTTTATAGAAGAGAAGGTTGGTCTTGGTCAGTCTGGGGAGGAACTTTTGCAAACGGCTATAACTCTTTTTTTAATATTCGGAATTATAAATAGAAAAAAAAACATACGAAAAACTTTTTGCTGAAGATAACATTTATTCAATGTTTTAAACGCGGTAATTTATTTAAACCTATAAAGCCGTTAAAACGTAGTTTTATTATGTATACTAGTCGCTAAAACTGAACACTAACATTTATTTTTAAATATAGGAAGTGAAAACTTAAAACACTAGGTCAGCTGATAGATGTGTCCGAGAGTGTTTTATCTGCTACCTATTCTCTGTAAACCGCTTCGCAATGTGTAGTAACACGTCTAGCAAAAAATACTACTTTTACTTTACTATATGATTTACATTTGTATAATAGTTGACTATATAGCTGTTTAATTAGGCCGCAGTGGTTTTTCTATAAAATGTCAGCATATCAGATGTCACAAATGTAGCATGACGCAGCCGGATGACGGTTATATATTATTACTTCGTAGTTTGCGAGGGTGGATAAATGTTTGTTCCTCATAGCTTTTGAATATCAAACTAATAACCTTATGCAGTACCTAAAGTTTACCAGTGTGTCCCATCACATGTCCAATAATACGATTCTCTAAAATAGTAATATTAAAGCCACAGGCCCACAGCGTTACTACACATTTTAATATTGCCTTCTTAAAGAATGCTATCAGACTTTATAATACGTGTGTTGTAGGAAATCGAAGCTAATCTGGACGAGGTGACGGCGCAGCCCCAAGCAGGTTAGTGTCATTATATTTCAACTGCAATATCTTGAACAAATTGAATAATAATTGTAACCCTAAAAATATTTCTACATAAAGGTTTCTGTCCACTACACCGTATCATACCATGACCGTACTAGGAACGTATCCGGCAAAATATATTGTTTATATTGAGAAGTGAAAGTTGAAAAGTGAAAGAAAAAAGAGACTGCCCACTAAAACGTTCCGTCACCGACCAACAGCGTCACGAATTGTCGGCTACAATATTTTGTTAGTTTCGCTACGTTTCATGCATGGCACGCGACGTTGACAAATCGGTATGAAACGGGGAGCATATTGAAGGCATCATAACAAATGGACGTACAGACAGTTGCAGTTTTACAAAAGCGACAAAATTGTGAATAAAACAAAACTAGTTGATTGTATAAGGCTGAAATTCCCTAAAACCCTTCTATTTAGGTACACTTGCATACTGGTAAGACTTTCTAAATTGTATCATGCAAAGATTAAAGTAAACAACAAAAAAATGGCATTTTTGCGTATACGCCCATTTGTTATGAAGCCCTCGATGTGGGTATTAACTGCGTATGATGACCGTTTTAAGCCCGTTTAAACCTGTTGCGCTTGTGTTGTCACTTTGTTACCGCACCAAAAGCGTTACAAATGCGCTGCTGCTCTCTTAGGGAGACTGAAACCTGGCCACTAATGCCGGAACATAACTCAAGGTTCTTATGGTGGCATACTCTAGACGAGTGATAGCCATCCAGACGGGTAAATGCTCTACCGTCTGGCTGTTGTGGTTGTTTTATCGCCTTTTACGGCAGGACGCACGCCCGCAGGAAATTGTATCATTTCTCCGTTCCTGCACGGAAAGCACTGCACTTGTGTTCTATGTTAAAATGGATGTCGAATAACTAATTGAAATTGTCCGCAAATACGAAAATCTTAGAAGCGTACCTGACTAGATATAAATGTCTACCGTTTAGTCTATAGTCGTATTTTTAATTAGACGAAGCCAACTGACAGTAACTAATGTCACTTTGTAAAATAATGTTGCCATATTTAAAGTAATAGTGATGCGTTCAGTTCTTGTTCAATCAGATGAATGAACAATGAGTGTGAATAGTTAATCATTTCAAACTATAAAAGAATATTATTTATATTTTACAATACAATTGTAAAAAAGTGCTCTGATATAAGTTACTAGTAGTATGTATCAGTTTTTTGATGGCTTATTATCTGATGATGAATAAAAATAAATTATGTAATAAGCTATGTTTTTTATTTTCATTAACTACCTATAATTGTTATATTTTATACATCTATAGTTTCAACTACATGATCTATTGAAAATAGGACAGTCTTACAAGTTTCCTCGCAATGTTTTCCTTAATGTTTAAAACACTCGGTATTTAGTATAGGTAGATATTATAGGAACATAGTCGTCGAAAACTCGTTGGTATGTACAAAACACGACTATAATTCGAACCCCGTACCCGATATCGTCAGTTCGGCACATTAACTATTCACTAGACAATCGAGGCAATTTCATTCATTCAAGAGTTTTTTCAATCATTCACTTTGCTACAACACTATTTTTATTTCATCAAAAACTGACAACACAGTAAACGTCAGTTGATGTCGTCTATTTAAAAATACGACTATAGTGAAAACATTTCTAAATTGGCGACAGTGGTCAGACCTTATACACTGTTTATCCTTAGAAGATCATTTCCGTACATTACAAATAGGATTTCTGCAATGAATTACACTATTTAATGATGTTTAAAATATCTTAGACAACTTAAGCGACATCTAAAGTTTGATATTACAGTAGAAAATGTCTTGTATTAATCAACTAAATACCCAATTTAATTAAAACTTTACACAAAAATGTATCTTCTAAGATAAGACAATCTGTGAACTCACATATTTGTACCTAAATAATCACGTAACGTTTTTTATTTTCAGAGGAACACCATGAAAAGCACACAGAGTTATGATGAACTAAATTAACATGATTATTAGCATATTCCAGTTGAATTGATTGTGTGATTGAGATGTAATGGGAATGATTGTGTAAGCTATTTCGATTGCAGTGAATGTATTGTAAAGATTCCTCACTGTTTTGTTTATACAATGTGTAACAGAAGCCCCTTTTTTATAAAGAGGACATTTTTGTATTTCATGATGAATTGTTCATATATGCCCTTAGTCAATATAAATTTAATTGACAAGAAAAGGTAACAGGTTAAAAATGAATGACCAGTGATAGCCTTAAACAATTGACATTTCACATTTCACTTTACGACATGTATTCCACACAGGGCGTGCATTTTTTACACTAGAATGTTGCGTAACCACTAAAGGGAGAATTAATAAAAATAATTATTTAGAACTGACTTTATAATAATAATGATTATTATTCTTCTTAAAAAGTTGTTTCTGAACGTTTTTTTTATTTTATGTGAAAAATCCAATTTTGACGCATAACGTAGTAAAAATGGGGTTTTTGTTACTAAGTGTATTATTTAGTAGTTTTCGTAGTGGCTAATGCTCAGTCTAGATTCAGTGATAATAATCAAACAACAGTGTAATTTTTCTTTAGTACATTTTTTTTAAATTGTGTATTGTCATTGCCCTGGGCTATGAATGCATAAGCTGCTCCATGCTTATGCAATATTTTTATATTATATACCAATTTGAAATCATTCGTAAATCTTTTTCGAATTGTAATAAGCTTACCTTCAAAAACGTTCCTTAGAAATTGTTTTCCTTTTATATTTTAAATATATACAATGTTTTGTCTATGGGACACTTGATTTGTGTATAAATATTCTAATCGAGACGAATAGTATGAATTCTAAAATGTCAATACCGTTCATTTCTCTTTTTCAATTTTGATTTTGAAATGGGGCAAATAAAATCCAAAACTTAATAAACGAACTTAATATTTTCATTTTTTCTGATAAGTGACTTTATTCACACCTTAAAAGTATAATGTTGTTTTTATTAATTGCTTAAATAAATCATTATAAAAGTCACTTATGAAAAATATTGTATCAATCAATTAATTTGTTTAATTTTCTTGATATTATTTGTTTCATTTCTATCAAAATTCAAAGACCCAAAGTGAACCCGTGTTATTTCGGTTTATAGCGATTGAACCGCTTAAGCCGCGTCCACACGATTTGAATACGCTCGCAGAGTGCACTCGGTTAGCTACTTGTATCGTAACAACTGCTAATTTGAGCGTAATTGGAATACGGCGTCTGATACGAGTATACTGGAAGCGTGCACAACTTTTACAAGACTTCTTAGATGAAAAATAAATTGTTTTGACACTTTTATCCTTGAAAATCTGCTGTTTTGATAAGAGGTGGTTTGAATGTAAACTGCTATCCGTGTATAATGTTATGACGTAAAAAGTACGTTTTAACGTATGTTCAAAATTATATTTTTATTCAAATAAACAACTTGAATGTAGGGTAAATCTTATATATAAAATTCTCGTGTCACAGTGTTAGTTACCATACTCCTCCTAAACGGCTGGACCGATTCTCATGAAATTTTGTGTGCATATTAGGAAGGTCTGAGGATCGGACAACATCTATTTTTCATCCCCCTAAATGCTAAGGGTAGTCCACCCTTATTTATTTTTTAATTTTTATTTTTTTTTACATTTTTTTATGATACAGCATTACAAAACACATACAACCCTAAATTTTCAACCCTCTACGATCAACCCCTATTTTTTATTTGTTAAATATCGATTGAAGCTTTTCCGGGCAGGACGACGTCTGCCGGGACAGCTAGTATATATCGTCATCTCTGAAAAGCGACCGAAACGTCGAAATAAAAAAATCAAAGGTTGCGCTTAAAACCTTTAAAAGTAGTTTTAATTATGTGTACCAGTCGCGAAAACTTAAGAAAACACTATCTTATGTGTGAAGTTATTCCCATCGCCTAGGTGCACTAGCTCCGAGTATACTCGTACTTCGGTCGTGTCCACGCGGCTTTACATTTTATCTCTCTTAGAACATAAACATTTTTTATATGAATAATATGAAATATATTATCAATCCTACTAATTTTTGGTTGCGTTTAGAGTTTTACTGATCCTAAGTACGATTTCCGTATATACAAGTGTGAAAGTGTCTTGTACATACATACACAGTGTTTGTTCATAAAACAATACTCCTAAAAAAATGTAGAAATTTCACTTTAGCACGGGCAGTTGAAGTAAACGCCACTATTTTCGAAAGGTTTCAAACCAGTTATCTTAATTCACCGCTTTTCTATTAATTGTAATTTTGATACGCATTAATAATACTATTATGTAATGGCGCCCACCATTTTTGGTATAGTGCGAGAAAGGACATGAGAACCCGTTTCATTCTTGGTTCTTGCTCTTTTCTGACGTTCCGACTAGAATGTGGCACTTCACATTGTGACTATTTTATTATTCAAATGTGATAGTATTTTAACGAATAAGTAAATTTATTTAATGTTTTTTTTGATTATATTAAAATAAGTTTCTAAAATTATTTATCTAAACATCCCTGAGACAAGATAATGTTTTGGAGAAATTCAAAAATAGATGGAATGTATTTACTTTTTTTTTGTAATCACTTTGCGTGTGGCACTTCTTCTCGGGCATTGAATATATTTAGCTTTTTTATTACCTTTGATTTTTATTGTTGATTTGTTTGACCACCTTTTAAAATATAAGGAAAAATGATGTGATTTTTTAAGTTTTTTTTATTGTAAGAAAATGCGTTTTGAGTCTAGATAAATATTGATTCGATATTAAATAAGTAATTGTGAATTTGCTAGTTTTGTTGTTCTTTTAATAATGTGTGTATACAATAACAGGGTTATATATGGACATTTTGTGAACAAACTAATAGTATGATCTATGTTATTTATGCTCAATGTTCAATTGAATGGTGAATCTGACCTATTATTTCTATTCTATAATATTTACTACAAAAGTCGTGATAGTTCGGTGGCGAAGGAACCCGCTTTATGTTTCAATGACGTATGGTGGAATCCTGTTCACGCAGCTTACATAGCTAAAATAGTTTTTGTAAATTACATGCTGGCGGTAAAGGAAAACGACGTAAGGAAATTAGACTCATCGTAGACGAGCAAGACGAGTTAGTCTGTTTTCCTTAAATGGAAGAGATCCGAGTTGAACGGAGGGCTAGGGTGATATTATTACAACATTTATTTTGATAAAATGCTCTTTATGCTAATATGCACTACTAAAATGAAGCTCAAACCTATTTTAAGTATATTATAGAAAATAATATTTTTAACGTAAAAGATTATTTTCTATAATATACCTAATAATAATGTTGTCATTGTAAGTATAATGTGTTTTTTTGCTGTAATAGTGACATTTAGTTTTGATTCTATTTCGATATTATGGTTTCAAATAATTATGTTACTCCGAAAATAAAATTATGATAAAAATATAAGTTGACAATTAATTATTGTATTACTAAACACGTTTGACACATTGAGCTTAGCTGATCAAAAAATAAAAATTTAACACGCTACGTAAATCGTTGTACGTCATTATTATTTTATTTGTTGATTTTTAATTCACATATCGTTTGAGTACAGGTTAATAGAACATCGGTTAAATAGTAATTTGCGCTTAGAATTAAAATTTAACATTAATTACGCTTTCAAGCGACAGGTGTTCACCACCATTTCCTTGAGCTCCCACGCTCAACTACTCAACGGTTCTTTAGACTGTTTATTTCTCGTGCGACAATGATCTAGAGGGAACTTCCCGCCGAACTATTTATTGGCTCTGCGCTACGACATGGGGTTGTTTATGAAAGGGCGTTGTAAAATTTCTAGAGGCCGGCAGCGTCCCTGGTATTGCAAACGTCCATAGGCGACAGTAACCACTCTGCATCAAGTGGGCCGTCGGCCTGCTTCAGGCATAAATCTAGTGATCATAGTTTTAGACAATGGGAAAATAATTAATTATTAGCTAAACATAGAAAAGTATGTAGAAAATATTTCGTGATGAGAAGCAACAAAAGGAGTCGTCGATGTATAACCGTACAATGTATAATGTTAAATTAGTTGTTAAATATATATCAATTTTCTGTTTAATTTGTCCAGTTATCACAGTTGGGTGGCGTAGGGGAGAAATTTTGCTGTAAATAAATTCAATAAGTCAAATTAACGTTGTTTTCCTTTTTAATAATAATACCAACCGTTCATTTGCTGCAGCTCTATACAAGTAATATCAAATTTCATCCCATGATAGAGCAAATGAATGCATAATAAGATACAAAGGCCGGCCAATACCTGATAACATTTAAACTGCATATATGTAGTTCTGTATTAAATGTCAGTTCTACCCGTTCCTGCATAAGTTTGAATTTTACCACACTATGATATGAGAACCCTTTAATATCTCAGTATAAAAGTTGTTTATCTTACTCTCTCTTTTCTTTAACCATGTCCCAATTAACTGCACACAATCCATCCATATTTTTTTTTGGTCTACCTTTACATTTGTACCCATCCATCTTGTAGTTTAACATTCTTTCGTGCATTATCATTAATAGCTATTATTTCGTCAAATTTTACTAAAATCCTTTCGGTGCTTTGTATGTGATTATGGAAGATGAAAATTCTAAAATTTTGATCCAATAATTTCTTACCGCAATCAAATTCTGCATTTATGTACAAAGATTACTACTCTTAAGATTTTGGTAGAACAAAATCGGCCCCGAAATAATTTCAAACTATGAAATGCATGCAAAGTATGATTTTTCCATTCTAAGAACCCTACTGGGCTAAGTGGTTTAATTTAGACATATATTTCAATTAGGTATTAGTTCGAATAAAAATCATTTTCTAAGTACGACTTTTATTTACAGTTATTTTTTTACTTTTCTATTTCTATGGAATAAATACCAAAACACATAACTCTCTATAACTACAACACTAGTTCACAAACTTGAATTTGAGTATTTAATATTAATTTACATTGATACATTTTAAAGATTTTTAATAATTCGGTAACTCTAAGAAGCAATATTTACAAAAAAACAATTAGTTGATGCTGTCCGAAGCCGTGGCATTTTTACAGCTAAGTATTATGAAATGAAAATGCTATATTAACGAGATCTATAGTTATTATAATTATAATTTGTTGATCTAAGTAAAAAAGTATGATTTAACATAATAAACCCAAAACAGTCTGTTTTAAATAAACAGAATACTATTTGGTATCCTAAGTACTTTTTTTCTACCACTACTTCCTTACAATTATTATTTGTTAATAAAAGTTATATATAATTCGCTTCTATTGGAACATTCAAGTGACTAGTCAATATATTGTTTAATTAGAACTCGACACTTGTTTTGATAGTTTAGATATTTCTATTAATAGATTATTTAAAGGACTATGCAACACAGTCAGTATTACCAGTATATATAAAGTACTCTGTGGTCAGTATTTTAAGATCTTTGGTAATGGTACGTTTTAAACAATAATGAACACATAAAATATGACAATATACCTCGTAACAGAATTCGATTTATAAACGAAAGTATTATTTCTTTGGTAAAATAAAGATGTATATCTAATCAATCGTCAAACTTCTACGCGCTGTACTCTATCTTTAACGTTATAGAGAGTAAGGGTAAAGAAGACATTTTGAAGACAATGTTAATTAAAATTGTTTGATAAAAGGGATTAAATTGGAGTCGCTACTGTAACTAGAGTGTAACCAACTCTGTGCACTTCACTCCGTTTCTTAGTGGTTATATATAGAGAAAGTGAACGAAGACCGTCTTCGTATACACTAGCGCCATTCCGGATTGTTTTTGAATTCCTATTTGTGCTCACCACAGGACAGTTTAGTGGTAGGGCAAGACTGAAATATGCCGCCCCCGCTCACCTATATTTTTATTCATCGTCATCATTTCAGCCATCAGACGCCGTCCGTCTGTGGTTTTTAACCTATGCTTAAGCGCCCAGCGAAAAGTAATTATTGTGCTTAAAGTTCTGGAAGTCTCAGTGGTCAGTTGCGTTAATGATGAATTGTGTTTTTGTCAGCGAAGTTTGGATTTGCCGCCCTATGAATATGGCCGCCGGAGGCATGGGAACCGAATTCCTCCCCCCTAAATTGGGCCCTGTAGGTATAAGATTGTACTCCTTACGTCTACCCTCCATAGTATAGGGGAAGTTTTTGGATATATATGCTACAAGCATGATAAATCTTAACATATGTTTAACTCTTACGAAAGGAATGTCATAACTGGGAAAAGTTCGACTCAAAACTCAGTTGCAATAATGTTCTTCGGTGGTGAGCCGACAGAGTTGGCAGTCCACGCGACAGCACCAGTGGTAGCGACAATGGCAGCGCTCCAAGTGGCTGGAGCGGATCGCGCGACGGCCGCGGCCGCAGCACAGCCGGCCGCACCCGCCCGCTGCACCGCCCAGTGTTGCGTTGCATTTCCTATTAATGTATTAAACGAGTTAAGAAACGATTATAAGTAAGGCCCTTACAGTTTGAAGGCTTTTTAATGGTTCTTAAAGAATCCTTAAAACTTACTCGAACTCGATATGAATAAGATCGCAAATGTGTAAATAGATTTTTTAGAAATTATGTACGCTTGAGCTATTTCGCTATCTTCGTTGGTGCGTAAGTCTATGAAAGAATGAATTAATTCTTATTCATTCATTCTTTGGTCTTAATTATTCCCAAAAATAAAATTAATTAATATTCAAAATTAAAATTTAATATTTTATTAATATTACTGGTTGTACTTAATCATAATAATTTATCATGTTAAGTTTATAACTTTAATGAAGCGCTAGTTGGTGTAAAATATTTATGGTTAACCTAATATATATATATATATACAGTGGTGGTCATCTAATTAGAAACACTACCAACGGTCCTTGACATTATGTAAGATACTTCACCGCAATCGTTTTTATTTTCAAATTAAACAATAAATAGGACAACAATATGTTCAACGGTTTATCATTTATTTGAAAAACATTATAAATCCCACTACACATGTGTAGTTTTAATATTACATTACGGAAAAACATTTAAATCAGTTTTAAGGTATGAACAATAATGGTCAAATAATTAGAAACAACAAAAAGTATAAAAAGCAATATTTTTTGAAGTATTAGTAATTAGTATTGTTATTTACGAAATAGCTACTATCCACAGCCTACCAATAGTTGTAATTAATATTTAGTGGCGTATCCCTTATTTTGAATAACAGCACTACAACGACGTGGCATTGATTCAATCAATTTCATACATTTTTCTAGGGGGATTGAATGCCATGCTTCAACAAATGCTTCATATAGTTCGTTATGACTGGTGTTACGTTTGTTTGAGACTTTCTTTTTAACAATACACCAGAGATTTTCTATTGGGTTTAAATCCGGACTATTTGCTGGCCAGTCTAAAACGGATATACGCTGTTCGCTAAGGAAATATTTGAGGCTATTGGCCGTGTGTTTAGGATCATTGTCATGCTGAAAGATCCAGGTTACAGGCAAATGATCTTCCGAGTAGGGAATCATTGTGTGCTCTAAGATATTTTTGTATTGCCATTGATCCATTGTACCTTAAATCTTCCGAACGGGTCTAACTCCACATCCGGAAAAACACCCCCAAACTTTAATGTTACCACCACCGTGCTTGACTATACTCCTTGTGTATTTATAATGAAAAGCACTGTTTACAGGACGTCTAACATAGCGCTTTCCATCGGAATTTACCATATTTATTTTTGTTTCATCTGAAAATAACACTTTCCATTTTTGTACAGTCAAGTTCATTAATATATATGCATTCACAAGGATTCAAAATATTGTATGCACTAGAATGTTAAAAAATATCTTTACAGTCTGTAGTTCATTAATATGTCATCATGTAATTGGTTCAATAATATATGCCTGGACACTTTACAATAATTTGTGACCAGCCATATGATCAAATATAACTCAATAGCATAGGATTCAAAAATATCTGACTAGACAAATATTCATAAATATCTTATAGATATGAGAATTTCACACAAATTATCTTTTTCCTAGAATTCATTTTGCAGTACCTTATATGCAAGTAATAATGCATCGTTGCCAATACGTGCAACTGCCCATTGGGCAACGTCGCGTAACTAGCTAGCGTTTTTAGGATTCTGATTAACAATGATCTTATAACTGATTAATATCAAAATCAATGTGTTCTCGTTGTATTACTTAACTCGGTACTTGTAGAATAAAGTATACGAATTAAAAAAAATAAGATTTTGGAAAACTTATTTATTTTTCTGTAACTACGAAACTAAAAAAGAACTAACTTCTCTTAAAATTATTAACCAGAAATTGAAAGGAACATCAACAAAATAAAAACATTTCAATGAAATTTAATACATTTTTATATATAAAAAATAGCTTCTTCTTTCAAGTTGTTCCTTCATTGCTGACTTTGATAGCAGTGAGAACATTAACTCTGTTCCACGGAGATCGGTACTGTACATAGTGGCTGGCCAAGTTTATTGAAATGTTTATGTCACAATCTAGTCAAGCCACCTATTTGGAGATCTACCACAATGTCTCTTGCTTTCAACTTTTCCAGTGACCACAAGTCTCTGCATGTTGCCTGGGTTCCTTCGCGGTTTGTGGTCAAAGTACTTCAGTAGTACGTTGTCGGCACACTGCTGATAACATCTGGTGAACTCGGATCTCAAGCTCTTCCAGTATAGAAACATTTGTTCTGTGAGCTGTCCACAGAATTCTGACAATCCGACTCCAGCACTACAATTCAAAGGCGTCGATTTTATGTCTGTTAGATACCTTTATAGTCTAGGTACATAAATATGAAAAGACAAGTGGCTGCACAAAGCGCTTTTTTGTCCGCTTTAAAATATGGCTTAGCCAGCAAGTATTAATTATAAATCTTGTGTACGCTCCATTTACGTCAATTACATTTTGCAAGCGAGTCCTCATTGATTTAATCATTTTGTAGCAGTATTTCCCGATTTCTAAAACTATCCCAGATGGAATGAACGTGAGCCTTTAAATTTTCTTGTGTACGAGTTTCACTATTATCCCAATTTTGGATCATTAACCCCCATAGATTCACTATGGAGTTAAGATCTAGGCTACGTGGTGGGATTTTTTCCACCAATTGCATATCTTTTTCGTAAGTTGTTTTTCTGGGTCGACCAAACGACACATGTCTTTTTACATCACCCTCTTCCAGCCACCTTCTACACCATAAAGAAATAGTATTTCTTGATATTCCCAATTACCCAAATACCTTCCTCACACATACATACATACATCAATTCTATACCTTTTTAATAATAAATAAAGAAGATGAAATTTTAATTTATCTTTTAAAAATATTAGGTAAACGTCAAACACTTTATCTTTGAAAAAAACAAATGTATCTTTTCGACCAGTAACTAATGTTACCAATCGCAAACTTTGACTAAAGAATTTGAAAGGTTTCATAAAATCTAATGTTTGACAAGTTTAAACGTAAACCGTATTCAAAATATTAATGAATCCATCACTGCACACATAATTATGATCGTAGTGCATACATATTATTGAACGGAGTCTGTCACATATAAATGAATCTAAAAGTTGACCACAAATTATTGATTTATTTGATTGTAAAGATATTTTTTAACATTCTACTGCATACAATATTTTGAATCCTTGTCAATGCATATATATTAATGAACTTGACTGTACCGTCCAATTAACATATTTTTTAGCGAATAATAATCGCTTCTTTCGGTGTTGCTTGGTAAGAAGCGGTACCTTTCGAGAGATTCTTCCAAACAATTTAGCTTCCACTAATCTTCGGCGTATCAGTCTTGACGAGAATTTTCTCGGGTCATCAGACGAAAAAACTTCATTTTTAATCTGGTTGGAGCCTTTACTTGGGTCTTTTTTTAGCAACACGAACGATTAGCGTATCTTCTCTGGGAGAACTTTTTCTTGGCCGAGCCTTTCTAAGAACTTTCTTAACAGAACAATTTAAATGCTCAGCTATTCTTCTGTACGGCCCACTTATGATTTATATTAACAATTATTTGCCTAGTTGACGCGTCACAACTTTCATTTTTGCCCATTTTGAACAAAATAAAATTCAGTTATTTTTTTTTATTGCCGCCAAAATAATAGAAAAAGCCAAGAAAGAAATGTTATTCTCCAATTTCAAAAAAAGAACGAGCTATGGATGTCTCCATATATTCAATATACAGTTAGGGCGTTCCATTAGGGACTCACAACGACCACGTTCACGACCGCGATTTTTCCCGTTCCACTTGCTTGCGGACGTTATAATCATAAAAGCTAGTGGAACGGGTTATGGAGCGTTGATGTCATTAATGTCATACGCAAATGTCATTGGTTGATATGAAAATCGCGCCTTTTTCAATGTGTAGGTTTGACTAATTTATGTAAAAAGAAATATAGCTAATTACTATATCTAACTATAACTCTACTACTAACTAGATATAATTTTAGTCTTAAGTTCATGTTTGTATTGGTGTACAATAAAGAGTTATCTATCTAATTATACAAAATGTCATTACAATACAATACAAAATGCCCTTACTACTTCATCGCGGTAATAATTCAGAAGAAAGCAAATTCGTCTAGCTCAGATGAAGAGTGGACGTTAAGTTTATAAAACATAATACTAAAAAACGTGATCTCAGGCCACGTATTACACAATATAAAAATATAGTCGATCGTTATTCAGATAAAGATTTTAAAAGCCTTTCAAGAAATACATTGAATTATCTATCTATCTATAATTCTGAATTCTGATTTCTCATTAATTATATAATTATATTCAATTCAACGATAATGAAAACTGATTAGAAATAAATTATGTAAATAATTGCTAATAACAAATAAAGGAAAATGATAGATGGCTGTTCAAAATACATTAAAATAATTTTACAAAATTAATAAAGAAAGATATTTTTCCATTCGCCATCTTTGTTTCAAAATTCGCGCCTTTGTCAACGTATTGACAAGAGAAAATTAATGCTCTGTGGTCAACGCCCACTTCGACCCACGTTTTGACATGGGTTGTTGCGGGCGTTGTGTGATCGAAAATGATGACGTCATTAGTGACGTTTTCGCCACGACCGCAACGCTCGCGGTCGCCTTGTGGAACGGCTAACTGAGCATTTTGGACGTTGTGCGTTACTAGTGGAACGCCCTATCTATGTATGGATGCTTTTTTAAAATGTTTCTAATTAGGCGTCCAAGCGGCCAGTAACAGAAAATAAACTCTTACATGTGTAAAACTCATTTTGTAATGAAAAGTAAGATATTATGTTTTATATTTTATGCATTTAATGAGTTTTTTATTTGAGTGGCATATTATTGCATGATTATTACTTATTGAATGTGTATATTTTTGGGTAGACTGAGGAGTTTTTGTGACACATTTGGTTGGTGGCAACAGGTCGAGTTGGACCTTTGAGAATTTTAAAGAAAGTATTGAAGCTGGAAGTATGAGCGGTGCCCTGAACCCGCTGCTCGGTCTAAACTATGTTAAAATGTGTTTTAAATCTAAATTAAAAGTGTATAAACCGTGGCCATTGTGTTTTATGCTCGCATTTTATCCTGATACGCCCACTAAACCTGCAATAACTAAAGATGTCGTGAGAACGAGGCCTTCTCCGACATATATATATATATATATATATATATACATATATAAAGACTAATTTGGAAGCCAACTCAAATTTAGGCTTGATTTTGACTTTTATGAAATCTGCTCTTGGAAATTAACGCTAAATAAATAGTAATTAAGCTTAAATCTATTCTGCGTTCTCAGATCCTTTTAAATCGCAGAGCTAACACTACTTAGGATTTACGTTTTAAGATATTCACCTGCCATGAGTGCCCAGTGAACCAGCAGCGGAATCGGGCTCGCAGTAGTCGGGGCTTGGAGTGACGTAGCGTAGCCTCGCCTTCGCATGCCTTGCGGCGTGCCGCCGCGGCCGCAAGGGGCCGGCGCGCTGGGCCTCGTCGGCCAAGGTGGCCGCCACGCGCCCCAAGGGCGGCAAAGACCTCCAGCATGTTCGTACTGAACATGAACCCGACACGCCGTGGCAGGTGCACTTCGTTCGCATGCCACTGGATACGGCCTGCGATCGTTTAATCACCATTTTAGTACTTAAGCGATTTAAAGACCTAAAGAAAAAGGCACCTAATGAAATATTATATATTTCATGAAATATTGAAATATTGAAATATTATATATTTCATGAAATATTATCACCTAATGAAATATAAATAAGTTTGTTGATGTACTTTCTTTATGTATTTATTACTATATACAAAAAGAAAAATACATGCAATTATAATCAAATTTGGCCTGTAAAATATATCTGCAAATAAATTGAAATTCTTTTATTTATTTGTAATAAAACATTTTAGCATACGATAGCCATAATTATAATGTCTTGTGTCCGGTCAATTATTGACTTTAGAATTAATATGAAATTTGCTAGTTGTTATAAATATTATCGCAAATGGAAAAAAAACATTTGAAGTCGTAATCATATAATCGTAGACGGCCATTCTGATACAATTCAAATAACAGTCCTAAGGCCCAGTTTACATACACAACTCCTTGAAATCTATATTAGTATTATAAAGAAGTAAAATTTGTGAATTTGGATGTTCGGGGTAATCTCCGGTACTACTGATCCGATTTTGGACGCTCTTTCACCAGTAGAAAGCTACATTATTCCCGAGTAACACAGGCTATATTTGATTGTGATTACTAAATCATAAAAGTAAAAACGTTTTACACTCAGCGAAGTGGGCACAGGAACACCTGTCAAATATATTACAATAACAGTCCACTCAAAAACTGCGCACATCCTCGTAAGAGGCACTGCAAGTGCTTTCTACGTTTATGAATTCATTAAACCTTGATATGCGTGCGTGCGCGTGAATGTGTATTTTTAGTGACGCCCAGCGAAGTGGGCACGGGTCTAGCTGACCCGTGATTAAAGATAAACAGTAGCAAAAACATCAATTTTCTCACCTTTCGTCCAAATCGTCCGTTGATTAAATTTGCAGACGCGATTAGGGGTCTCAAACGTTCTAGACGGGTCTTCAGATCTACTTGTGGGTCGAAACGGGGGTCATCTGCTGCCATGCGGTACTCGATGTTGCGAAATCTTGACCCTCTATCATCGTATTCGTATCTAAAACAAAGACTACTCAGCCGCAGGGTTCAATGAAACTTACATTAGTAAAAGTACAGTATTATCAATACGTCCTAAGACGTACCTGTCTTATAAAAGCCGGAACAGAGCCACAACTTTAGCAATATTGAGTTAAGCACAGAAATTGGTTCCAAATCGCGCTTTTTATATCTTCTAAAAATATTCAAACTAATATTAACTAACTTTAATATTTATTATGTAGCCTACTAAAAAAGGTTTCCTTGCCCGTTCCACACAGATTTTTAGAAAGTTTTCACTATTGAGCATTACAAAATTATCGTACTGCTGGTTGATTCTGGTTTGCGTAACTTATTCCGTTTCAATTTGTGCGGTCCACTTTCTGGTAAAGGAAATTTCGCAAACGACTTTCTGTTATTTAGTTTTTTCTGGTCTGGGATCAACCACCTTGTCTTATCTTGTCATTTTTATGTTAGACAAACAAATCTGTTGCGCTGTTGAAATTCAGTTCGAACTTATGTATATCGAAGCAGCATAGGATGACTCGCTTATATATATATTTAGAGTGCATTACATAAAGCGCTTACTGTAATTAATAATGTAAAATATAAGTTTACCTTGATCTGAATCGTTTTCTAGTCGGTCTGCCTCGCCTCGGTGACCTGGGGAGTCGCTTTCGTCCCCGGCGTCCTTTTTTCTTCGATTTAGGTACTTCAGTTGCGTTTGTCGGAAGAGCCGGCTGATCATCTACTAATATTACTACAGGCGGTAAAGTCGTTGTATCCACCGTAGCCGATGTTGTAGGTAATTCAGTTGTGGACATTTCAATTTCAAATATATCATCGACTTTGCCATCCCGAACGTCTATCTCGTGGGAATCCAAAAATTGTTTTGCAAATCTATAAAAATACAAAAGTATTAAAACCTAAGAAGGCTATACCACATATTTCAATTTCATATAAAGAAAACCGATCACATTTCGATTTGGGCTTTAAATAATGTGCATAAACAATAATAAAATTTGAATAAATATCAGTAGTTAATACAGTGGGGCACCGTACCTTTCCGCCCATTGATAATTATCACCGCAGCCGCCCCATTTAAATCGGGCGTATGGCTCTGCAGGCGTTACTTGAGCTTGGCGCGGCGGCCTAGGAGGAGCTCTCGGTGGAGACGCACAAGAGCACGCTGCTAGCGATCCCGCTGCACAAGCCCTGGCCACAGACCACGCCAATGCTGCAGCTGACATAGCATATACGTACGCTTGCTCACGAGTTCCTAGCAAATAAACAATACATTGGAAACTGTAAAACTACACCTAATGTATATTAATTTATTTACGTAATCTTAATGAAAACCATCTAATCGTGATAAAGCTCGCACGCGCGCACTTCGCCAAGAGAGACAATAGCGTTGGACGAGCATATCGCATTGCGTATCAACAACTTGTATCGCGCGTGAGTGCACAGGCTCCACGGTTATCTCCGAGTAACGCCCCCATGAGCCGCCTTCAACGTCCCACTCTCCGTACGCTTGATTCATGCGTGTAATTAAATCTTTTGTGAGTCCCACTGTACCTCCATTCTCAAAGCCTTGCCGCTGAACGTTTATAAGCTAATCTTCACGTGGCCTGGCTTTTGTAATAAAAACCGATTAAAGATCATGCAACCTTTGACTTTGAGGAAATCCGTCTTATTTATAACGAATTCCATATAGGTAGTTATTGCGGCGTATTCCTAATATTGAATATAATGGCTGTAAAATTATTTCTAAGTTACTAAGTAGGTATATACTAGAGAAACAAAACGTTGAAACTTTGAATTGAAATGTATCGAGTTTCGAGATGTTCGGAGTTTCTCATTATTCGTTTATAGTCAAATAAATATCACGTCAATCAATTAATTTCCCAATTTATTGTTAGAAAAGCCAGACTTTGGACCAAAGTGTCTGCCACTTACAAATGATAAAATAATAAGAATGTGCCGCTGTTTGTCCGGCGTTCGCTGCCAACTAGCCGATGTCGCCAACCATACTAAAACTACAAAAACTTTTCCATTGTTCGTGTACTTTTTCTTTTTTCCTAACTTTCAGATGGTTTTCATTGTCTGTCTTGTAGAAAAAGGATCAAGTAGAGAATCAGGACAAAAGATATTGTATGTGTGATCTAGAAATAAATTAATGAAAATATTTTGTGCTGTACCTAGCACATTTTTTTACCTCGGCAGATATTGAAAGTTAAGTGCGTAGGTACTATAACCCAATTCGATAACTGTACACCAATTAATAAAATTAAGTATGTGACTGTGATTTCAAAATAAATGCCAACATTTTATTATTACTACGTTGCGTAATAACGTAAAAATATAATCGATTTTTTAAATCTTTCTCGATCATAAGACTTTGCCTATTAGACTATTGCCTTAGACTTGTGGTACAATGAAGAAGAGTTTTAAATCATCAAATAGTTTGTGTGTTTCGATTTCAATAACATACAGAAAATTATATATTTCTTTTAGAAGAAATGACCATAACTGTTAGCAAAAAAAATTCCAATGCACCTAGACACCACTGACCATAAGCGGCTTGATGTATTAAAAATAAAATGTTATGTATTGCTACTTAAAATTACCTTACAGTATTTATAAATCAAGAAATATTTGTAATCCCGCTCGAACGAAGTCGCGGCCCGGCTATTGAACAATAAAAACAATAAACAATGGTGAAATTTTAAAATTAATTGCCCGAGAAGTGATAAATACACGTGTCATTCAAATAAAAGCGCTCACGGTGCGGAACGGAGTCCGGGCCACGCGGAACGTCGCGTCCCAGGAAGAAAGGGCGCGGCTGGTGGAACGGCACACAATGCCACTCCGTTGATTTAGAACACTGGACAAACTTGCCTTCTCGTATCTTTCATTACTTGAAAGTTTTAGACGTTCTAGACTGAATACGACAGAGCTTACTAAAAGTTTAATTAATTACTTTAAAGTATTTTTATAGAAACTCACTGAAGCAAATTTTACTTACTTTAAGTATATGTATGTACTAGGTGCATATGTATAGATATTAAAATACATCTTTAAAATTATAAGACAATGATATAAAGAAATTCTACATAACAGCGGATCTTTCTTATTATAAAGTAACACGTCACACAATGTTAAAATGTCATTAACCCAGTATGCTACGGTATGTAAGTCACTCAGATATCATAATAATATATCATTAAAAAATTGATGTCATTAAAAATCAATTTGTAAAAATTATATACCAATCCTAAATATCATAAACAATTTGTGAAACTAATGTTGGCCTCATATTATGATATTACTGTGCTTGCCTTTACTGGGATGTAGGAGTTCGATTACTGGTGGGGTGAATGTCGGAAACTACGTTTTTAATGTTATTCTGGTGTGAGATTAATTGTGATAAAATTTAGTGTTCGTCCTTTGTGTAAGTCCGGAATATATATTACTTAGAACACAAGGGTAACATGATAAGATTTGGAATATACGATGTATGTCTGCTGGATAGAGCTTACACAAATTTTAGTTGGTATAGTAATGACAACAATTATTTGTGAATTCATAATAATTATGCTATTAATTTAATTGCCCTTATTCTAATTCCCTGGCGACGTGGCAAGCCTTTGGTATGGGAGGCACTAATAAGGCTAGACCAGTCGGTTCGGCGGCGGAAACAGCTTCATCACTAAAACGGCATAATTATTTAACCCTCAGTGAGAGTTATATGTGTGTGCCGTTTGCTATTGAAACGCTTGGAGTGTGGGGTCTCCCACGAGCCTCTGTTAAGTATTGTCAAAAGGCTACTAAAACGAATTGACTCTTCAGGAGTTGAGAGGGCTACTTCATACCTCGGACAACGGAGCAGTATGGCAAACCAGCAAGTAATGTAACTAGTCTTCTGGGAACCTACTATATTAATGTGCTCTGTGTAACCTACCCATTGACTTCGATTGCCTGGACTGTCTTCTATATATAGTCTTAAGGAATTACAATGATGTAGGTATAATACAATATAAGTCTTCTTCAATATGTTATTACCTGATTTTGAGATTTTTATTTATAAAATTTTCTTAATTCTACTTCTGTATCCTATTAGTAGGTACATAAATAACATAATATTTATGTGTAAAATAGTATTGACAAATAACTCGTATGTATGAGTATTGAACATTAAACATAATCCTACATTTGGGTATAAATCGCCCCATTTTTCTGAAGAACAGATGGTATATCCGCCACTTTTGTATAAGGCGAAGGGCAAATTACACACGCCGTTTATCCCCATATCCAAGTTTGTTTCTTCAAGATATTTTCCCTAATTATCAAAACGTGTTTCTTATAATAATATGCACAATAAAAAGTATCTCAGTAGTATAAGGCCCTTACCCATGTCATGGGAATGAGAGTGAGACATACATACATTAGCCACTAATCTACTACAATTTACGTACTCATTTTTTATTAGCTAACGCTAATTATACTGGTTATGATCACTATTAGTGATTATAACCAGTTTATTGATTTAAGTGGTTTTAGTGATGTTATCATTTTAATTTACTTTTTTATTAGTTTTAAATAGTCAGAAGGGGAATAAACTACGTTTAAGTACTTCTAAATTATTCATGATAAGGTAACCTAGACCAGGTAATTTTTGACAGTACAAGAAAATCCATACCTCTGAAATCTGTAAGAATATAATTTGTTTACCTGTAAGTAAATCAGGTGTAAACCTTGGAGCAAGTTCGATGGAAGAGCAGTTCCATCTTTCGCCAGCATGTGCGGTGAGACAGGCCGCTCGCGCAAGTCGCGCGGCTACAGCTACGTGTGGCATGGCTGCGGGCTGCCTGCGGCACGCGCGCGCTTGCCCGCCCCATAGCACGCCACTCCGGCGTGCCTCGACGCACTCAGATTCACTCCAATTTCCGACGTTCTCGTGCAACGCTCTGTTATTATAACAAAATAACCAATTATGTATGTACATTTCATCTGTTTGACATGGGAACAGTATAAGTTGTATAAGGTATGCTTACGTAAACTGTGTTTAAAGTAGAGATGTCACGAATAGTGGTTTGGCCGAATACCGAACATTCGGCCACGCGGCCGAAGCGTCGAATATTGGGCTACCGAATGCTCGTCGTAAGATATGTGCAATTCGCGCGTAACATGTTGGTATTGAGGCTATCGTTTATGAAGTATTTTCTTACGTACTCATGAATGATAGGTACACATAATTAAAACTATTTTTTAAAGGTTTTAAGCGTGATTATAACGATTCCTAATATGATTTAACATTTTAGAAACTAGCCGAAACGTAATATTGAAATAAAATATTACTTAAAATCATTTAACACTGTTAAAACGTAGTTTAACTATCAATTTTTGATGAAAACATAAACAATTTTGAGTAATATGTGTGTGTTTTTTTACGATTCAGTATTCGGTATTCGGCCAAATAGTACACAGTATTCGGCCGAATACCGAATAGTTAAAAAAATGGCCAAATACCATCTTATATATACCATACCATTTCGCGGCATCTCTAGTTTAAAGTATGAGTAGAATACATATGCCAAAAAGTATTTTTAGTCACATTAGCTATGTTTCAGTTGCATCCGGAGCATCGAATGTATTCATAATCCAATGGCTTTCCTACTCGTTGTATGAAAACTGTTAAATATTTGGCTATAGATCATTAGCATTATTATTAAGCAGCTAGTTGTCTTTGCAACAGTGTTCGTGCGAGACTTCTGGGTTTTATATTCATATCTTACGAACCCTAAAAGTTATTCATTCACGTGAATATAAATACTCTAATCCCTGTCTCTAAGCCCTAAAACTTTCTAAAGAAATTCGTAGAACCGTTTTAGAGACTATTCGAGACAAACTTTCAGACTGGCACAGACAAAATTCTTAAAATTATCATTTGTATGTAATAAGGCTTTGTATAAACAGTAGTTTTCACTTAAATTGTGTCATTTATTTTAAAGTCACAAACAGTTATTATTGTACTTTATTTTTTATTGGCACGAGATACGAGTAAAGAAGTCATTATAATAAATATGATGTAATTTTTTTTATTACATAGGGAAGCTCCTTTGACAATGAAACCACATTTTTTTATATGTTTCAACGTGTTTCTATATTAAATTTTTAACTAATGTAGAATCCAACAAGTATGTATGGATACAAAAGTGGCAGTGGGACAATACATAGTCATTTTGCAACTTATGTTCATGATTTTTTTATGTCCTTCAATTGTTGGTTAGTTGACGGTTGTTTATCTTGGCGCCGTGCCGAGTTTGGCTGCTGGCCGCGTTGGAACTCTTCACACATTTCGTACAAATAGTTGGGAAGATAGCCAGCAGGCTCCCCTTCTCTGCGACGGAGCACCCGATAAGCATCTCTTAACGTTGGTTTAGGTGTCAAACGGAGTTCCAGCTCCACCGCGGTCGGGAAATGTGCTGCCAGGGAATATACTATCTCTAAATCCGACGGTGGAGGTGTCAAATGCCTGTAATTTGTCACTTTATGCAAAAAATACTCCGACATACTCATTCGTGAACTTTCTTCATCGTATTTACCAAGCTTCAAATCGTATAGAACTGATTTTTGGCGGTCAGGTCCCCAGAATTCCAGCTCGAAAGCGTTATAAAAGCCGTCTACGTCTTTGAACTCGTTCTTGAAACACCGAGCCCACATAAGGGGTACGCCGTCAAGACATGACATTATGAACGCCAATTGTTTCTCTTCAGCCATATTTAATTCAGATAAATAGTACTTGATGTTGTCGATAAAATCCATGGGGTGTGTGTCCCCCCCGTCGTCGAAATGTGGACGCTTGCTTATAGAAGCAACAATCCATTCGCTTAAATTTTCAGTTGACATTTGTATTGTGGGTTTCTCGATACTGTTCGATTTTTCTTCATCTATTTCCACTATTTTTGGTTTAGCTTTGTGTCGCAATGTCGATGGCTTATCATGCTCTTCTTTCTTACCTAAATTAGGTAAAGACATATGGCTGCGAAGTCGGGACGCGGTTATATTTTGGTAAATGTCCTCCTGACTGGGAAAACGGACGCCGAAACCCAAGGTTGTAGGTTTATATATAGAACTAGTGTAAAGCCCGGAATCATCTTTATTCGTCTGTTTATCGAGAGGTTTTTTTACGGAAGTGGAAATTTTATCAACCATGTCCGATAGATTTGTTACTGAAGATTTAATCTGACGTAAGTCTACAAACAAACTCATTTTATATGCTTCCACGTTTATGTTTTAAAGAACATTTTTGTTTGTTAACATTCTCAAAGCGGTGTAGCTGGAACAAAGCAACGTTATTCGTATTAATTAATTAAATTACACTTCGAGCTTTTAATTACTAGCTCTACTATAGAAATAATTAGAGATAAAGACTAGTCGTCTACTTTAGATATTTTTTAATATTGTTCTCAATTAAGTGATTAGAAATAAAACACCGTTATAATTATATAGGACTTAAATCAGAGCTTTTTGACTTGTGCACAACCAATTGATGTAAAGAAAAATGTAGTTGGCTTCGTAGCAGTGCGTGCGTAGCAAGTTCGTAGCAAGCAGGAACTTACGTGCGATGGCGTCGGTCGGGAAATCGGTACTATCCGCGCCCGTCGTACGCCGTGGGCATGCCGCTGCCATGCCAGTACTCCACGATTTTTATATTGTTAGCCGGTTTACGTTACGGTAACTGGGTTATGGGTAAACGGAATATTAAATTCCATTGACGTTTCGACGAGCCTGCCAAGGACACGCGTCGCCGATGCCATCGTTTCTATTATCACGAAACTGTTACTCTTGAATATCTAGGTCGAGAATTATACCTTAGTATAATTCTTAGATATAACATTTTAAGGCCCTTAATTGATATTAAAAACATTGTAATTATGCTAGCATGTTTAACTACTTAAATGAAATGTAACAGCTTGATACATATTTTACAATAACTAACGCGATATTAATAATAACGAAAATATTGTTCATTTTTTATCAATATGCAGGTGCAGTTGACGGTTACCCTTTGTGAATGCGGGTTCATTATTGATGCATTAGTTCCGTGACGCGCAGTCGTCGACGAATATTTTTGCAAGCGAGCGGGCAATAAATATCTGTCCTACGTTAATCGAGCATTCAATCGATTCTTCCTCAATGAGTTTGTAACTGTTTTAATATTCATTTTTAAAGTTTTACTCGGGTCTGGAACTGTAACGATCCAAATCTCGTAGAAAAATTCAAAAATATCGAAAGTACATCGTAATCAGTTTATTTCCAAAGTAGTGAAGGAGGAATGACTAAATATACGCACATCCAAATATCTGTGACATTGTACGTAACTTAAGCGAGTTAGGCTTGTGTTATAGATAATGTATGTATAACAGACTACTTTGCGGCCGATTTCAGATAGCCAGACAATAGTAAAAAACGGAAAATTCGTTTACGAATTTTACCATACATATGAATGAATGAATGAATGAAAACACTTTATTGTTCACCAGAATTAAAACTATGTTCTTAAAAACTAGATACAATAAATGCTGAACAAAGGGCGGCCTTATCGCTTAAAGCGATCTCTTCCAGGCAACCCCTTAAACTAAGGAAAATAATTAAAACATAACAGTGGCGGTGTAGACAATACATAATATAAAATATTCAAAAATATATAAAATAAATAAATAAAAATCTTAATTATATACTATATAAACACAGTAAATATCATAATACATACAGAAAAGCAGCACTATTATACCTGAGAGGACCACAAATAGTTAAAAACCATGATTTTAAAAGAGGATACTGACTTAGCTTGTCTGATGTTGAGTGGCAGTGAGTTCCATAAACGGACAGCCTGTACCGTGAAAGAGTTGTCAACGAAGGAAGAAGTGTGTACAGGTGTCATTAAGGAGAGATTATTACTAGAGCGCAAATAACGGGAATGAGAAAGATGTAGGAAGTCAAAACGTTCCTTTAAATAAGGAGGAGTACGAGGATCAAAAAGGATGTTGTACAAAAGAGAGAGCAAGTGAACATTCCGGCGAAGGCGAATAGGTAACCATTTAAGCTTCTTACGATATTCGGAAACGTGGTCATATTTGCGCAACCCAAATATGAACCGAATACAGACATTTTGAAGTCGATCGAGCTTATTTAGTTGTTCTTGGGTTAAGTCGAGATAACTGGCGTCAGCATAATCAAGTATGGGTAGTAACAGAGATTGAGCAAGCATAACTTTTGTAGCAGTAGGCAGGAAATTTTTAAGCCTTCTAAGCGAAGCTGACGACGCAAAGAGTCTTCGGCTAAGATTGGTCAATTGCGGTCTCCAAGACAGTTCTCTGTCAATAACAATCCCAAGATTTTTTACAGTTTCACTAATATCGATTTTTACACCGTCAAATTTAAATTGAGGAAGAGAACACCAATCTATCTTGGACATTTGCCTGGAACTACCAACTATAATAACTTGTGTCTTTTTTGGGTTTACGGATAGACCGTAGGCTTTACTCCATTCAACTATTTTAGTGTAATCTCGGTTACAAGTTTCAATTGCTTTGTGCAGTCCATCTAAATTAGCCTGTGTGTAAATTTGTAGATCATCTGCATAGAGGTGATATGACGAAGAAAGGTTACTGGAGATCGAATTAATGAAAATAGCAAATAAAAGAGGTGATAACACGCCGCCCTGAGGGACACCAGCAGACAAGTCACACCACGATGAGTAAACATCATCGTAGCGAATGCGCTGCCGTCGTCCAAACAGGTAACTACGAAACCAGTCAATTGACGTTGGAGATATGTTAAGAGAGCATAAAATCCCCAGTAGAATGTCGAAATCGACATTATTAAAGGCGCTGCTAAAGTCAAGAAGCGATAATATCGTTAGCAGACCGTTTCCCATACCGTAGCGAATATCATCAGTGATCTTTATCAATGCAGAAGTAGTACTATAACCAGGACGAAAACCGGATTGGAGAGGATTGATTAGGGAGTTTGTGTTAAGGAAGATGCTGAACTGCTGATAAACAAGTCGTTCGAACACCTTGGATAGGAAAGGAAGAATGGAAATAGGACGATATTCGGAAAATGAGATAGGATTTGCTTTTTTAGGTAATGGAATCACTTGGGCTTGTTTCCAGATCTCAGGAAATGTACTTGAAGTTATAGAACAGTTGAAAATGTGTGAGATCACTGGAATGATAACGTCCAATATGGGAACTATCATATTGCGACTGATACTATCGCAACCCACCGCATTGGAACTGATGGATAGAATGCTCTTTCTAACATCACAATCAGAGAATTGACTAAAAACAAATGAAGGATAAACAGGAGTTGATAAATTTGAAAGATTACGTAAAGTGTTTAACTTTAATTGCCTATCAAATCTGGCAGAAGATGAGAAGTGCTGGTTTAACAGTTCGATGTCTAAGTCTTTAGGAAGGGAATTCTTCAAAGGTTTACCAACTCCTAGAGATTTAAGAAACTTCCAGATCTTAGTGGAATCATCAATATCAAGAGATTTATGGATATAACGGCGTTGTGCGTCCCTACACACTCTATTGCAGAGATTACGAATTTTTATGAATTTAGTACGGTTTTCTTCTGTGGGCTTACGTTTGTATTTAGTCCGGGCTGAACATTTCTTTTTTTGCAATGACTTAATGTCCTCGGTAAGCCACGGAGCAGGTAGATGCTTAATCTTTATCGGACGTATAGGTGCATGAGAGTCATACAACTCAATTAGAGCTGCATTAAACACATACACCTTTTCATCGACAGAAACTGCATTGTAGACCTTGGACCAATTGATTTCCTTGGCATCTCTAGTGAGATTTTCCACTACTATCTTACCAAAGTTACGCTGCATGATAACTTTGGCTTTACACTTCGGTGGACGCAATTTATAGGAGATGTAAATCAAGTCATGATAAGAAAAGGCGTCCGCCGAGCATTGTCCGAAAGTCGAAACAAAGGAAGGAGAAGACACTAAAATTAGGTCAAGAAGAGATGGGGTAGAGTTGGGAAAATGATGAGTCGCAGATAGCGGAAGAATTGTAAAATTGCACGAATCAATAATATTTTCAAAATTTAAAGAACGAGAGTCACGTTTTAGTAAACACGTATTGAAATCACCCATAATGATAATGTGCTCGTAAGATAAGGAGAAATTCTCTAACAATAGTTCAAAAGAAGGGAAAAAATTTACTCGAAGGGAAGGACTATAGTATGCACCAAGAAGTATGCGGTTGTGTCCAAGAACGGCTTCTACGAATATATATTCCCCTGAATCAGGCGGACAAGGTTGTGGTGACATTTTTATTACTCTGAAGGGGATCTGGTCACGAATATAAATACCGACACCTCCGCCACTCGTGCAAACTCGGTCATTGCGGACTAGCTGGAAACCCGGAAGGGTGTAAGACGAAGAAGAGAGACAGGGTTTTAGCCAAGTCTCAGAAATACAGATAGCGTGCACATTATCATGATTAAGGGACGCCAGCATATCAGTGAAATGAGCCGGAATGCTCTGCGCGTTGATATGTAAAACATTGAAGTTCTGTGTTTCAGTTGAAAGACGGTTATTTAGCACTGCTTGAAGGGAAGGTTCATCATCAGAGCTAAAGCTGTCTGAACAAGAAAAATATTCCTGTGATTCACTGCTTGAACTATACATAAATACCTGCAAATAGTTATATGTTTATGTATTATATTAATGTACTCTGTAATGCTTATATACGTATATAAATATATATATTAAATATAGAAACAGAAAAAAAAAACTAATAATAATTTTAACCAGCCAGCTGCTTTCACATGCCTGTGTTTTAAAATAAGTATAAAAAATATTTATAACTCAGTTTTACTACCAAAAACAGTAATATTAAATATAATTGAATAATTAATATACCATAATTGAATAACTATACAAACTGAATAAAATATGTACAAAGACAATTTGAGTATAACAATTATTAGATTGAAGTTCGCAAAGGGACATTTTCGAACGTACTTAAATGACAACATGATGCTAACAAGAAAGTTACCATAAAAGTAATACACAAGTATCTGGGTACCGACAAATGATGTTAAATGAAAACTAAGCACAAAACATTAAAAGGTACAAAAGAGAAGTATAAAGTTGATATAAAAAGGATGCGATATAAAAAGTGAAATTAAAATGTAGGTAGAAACAAGTACATAGAACATGAACATAAAATTAAGATCACGCTTATTTCTTCCCGGTGGCACGTCGGGCGGGCGCCTTGGGCAGCTCCTTGGCACTAGGAGCGGGCATCGCGGCCACCTGATGTCGAATTATGCCTTTCATATCATCCAAACAGCTTACAGAATATCTTTTGTCATCAGCACCAAGCACAAAGATGGCACCATCACGTGTCCAACATTTGGAGATACCAAACTCCTGCCTCACGCGCATAAAGAGGTCATGGCGATACTTTGTCAGAAATTCGGACACAGTCACCCCTGTACCTTTCAGTTTAGTTTTTGCCATCCATATTTTAGTACGTATAGAAACGTCAATCACTTTAAATAAAATTGGACGGGGTCTGGACTGCATAGGTGTAGACTTGCCCATTCTGTGGCAGCGGCTGATGTGGTCCACTTGAAAGTCATTAAGTTTAAACTTGGTTTGGACAATGTTCTTAACAACCTCGGCCGTATTCTCCTGCTTTTCCTCTGGAACTCCATGTAGAAGCAGTATTTTGCGCCTGGACCGCATCTCCAAGTTGTCTACTGATTGGGACAGTTTTAACATTTGATCTTGAAGCGACTGTAGACTCTTTAGAAAGAAGGACTTGAAATTTAAGAAGTCCGTTGCCAATGAAGATAGACTATTACATGGGGTGGCATTCTTCAGCTCACCTTCAAAAGCTTCCATACGCTCTGTGAACATCATGCAGAGCTCTGCAAAGGCCTTTTGGTTGGTATCCATAATGAATTTACACAGTGGTTTATTTGTGTCGAAATAATAAGCACAATGAAATTGTGGAAGGAGACAAAACACTCAGGCAAGTGATTGCACTAGCTACTTTCAATATTCATGCGATTTAGGTGAAAAAATTACTTTTAATAATTAAAAACTATTAAAAATTGAAGAGCACTTTTATATACGTGTTATCTTTTTCACGCCTACCCACAGATACATATATTATTTTATACACAGTACGGATACTATCACATATTTTAATAGAGAAAATTCCACAGACTAAACATAGATAGATTATAGTAGATTATAGTCCCGATAATAATATAAGAATAAATCAGATCTGAAAGATTTTCTTCCTTAAAATTGTAATGAACAAAATCCAATAATAGGGTTGTGCTTTTTTCTGTTTGCGTGGATAACTGATACCCGTGTAATTTCATGGGGGTTGAAACGCACGCGACGTCAATTCATGTGTCATGACGTGCGGATGGCGGGTGGAAAGCTGGGGCACGAGGCGCAAAACATCGCGAGAAATCAAGTTTTCAATACAACCTTTGCGCTCCTAACTAGCTACCACTGAGATATTCAATCGCGTAGCAAGAGAGCTGTCAATCTACTAATCACAAACAAAACAATATTATGTTTGCGTTACATTTAAAGTTATTATTCACAACCTTACTGGTTCATCTGGGATAATGTTAGTTATAGACCGTTTCACGCAGATGTAACGATAGGTTAACGCGTAAATTGTGATGCAATATTGTTATTATTTGTTATGACGTTAAATGTTGTCGGATAACGTCCGTATATTCACTTATGTAGCTATTTGTTAACGGCGTTATCTAAACGCTATAAAACTTTTAATCAATCTCGTAAAGTTAATAAACTGTAAATTGAAACAAATAGTATTTTACTCTTTGATATGTAGTGCCTGTGTCGATAATCATAAAAAATAAAATTCAAAGGAAAACCAAAGTTACAAAATCGATACCTATAGTAACTACTAAATATAATGTTTTATTTAAATATAAATTTTCATTTTTATGGAATATTGCTCATAATTGTAGAAGTATATTAAGATAATAGCTTTTCAATTGACGTGTTTGTTATTCTATACTGGATCTATACATATCGTTGTTTATATTACGATACCGCGAATATGCATTTTCCTAACTTTTCAAGAAAAACCAAAAAGAACTAGTTCTTTATTCGGTTATCTTTTTTAGAGATTATACGAATCATAAATTTAAATATTGACTCAATAAAGAAGTAGCTTTTAATTTTTTTTATAAAAGTTGTTTAAGGTTTTCACGAAATTTTGTGTGAAAATCAATTGTGGTAGAAAATGTATATTAGAATTAATTTTTAATGTAGAAATGTGTTGCATATAATGTAAATGGTGTGACCTTGTGGCTAAAATGTTAAGGACCCCTAGCGAAGCGAACAGCAATTGACTTCGGACATCGAGTCACAGTGCTACGGTCACAAAGCTTCCGTGGCTGTGCCATTGTGGTTAATTCATGTGGAATGTAATTGTTCCGTTGTCGGGAATGGTGCCGGGGACATTATCGCGTTCGTCACGCCGCGCACGTGTACGTTTGATCTTATAAAATAATTCCCGTATCAAATTTTACGCGCCTACCTCGATCTAGTAGACAAAGAGGCATGCGGAGGGGCAACTGGATTCGCTTTGTCATAAACTGGTCTCACGCACAAAAGCTTCCAAACCTTTGTACATTTCTTCGTATTGTGAAAGCAGATAAAATGGGCCGTCAACTTTCAATGTAATGTTTTTGATTATTATTTGTAATACAAAGAGGGTTACTGTGTCTTTTTCAAACGCGAATTTATGATAAACACACGGTAGCTTACAGTATTATTAAGGAAGTTAAATTTTAGAGTATGTAAAAACAAATTAACTAAACAACCAAACTAAAGTGCTCATGGGTTCAAAACTGATTTTACCATTACTGTTTAAATAGAACTAACTAATACAATAAAGAAATCAATTAATATCAATAAGTATGTTAGTTCTAAAGAAATATATTATGTAGCAGATCACTACCCGAGGGCAGCGCACCTACTTACGCGATGCTGGTTCGTTGGTTGTAAGTAACATTGTATACTCTATATGAGCTCTTAATACTATAAGTAGAATATTAAGCGTACGTAAACCTCTTAACCCTCTTTCATGTTAAAGTTTTATGTTTAAATTATTATTTTTAAATATCATAAAACCAAAGCAATTAATTAAGGTATAAACCATAATGGAATCCCACCATCTCAATTAGTGGCGTTCTCTATCCTCTTCGAAGTATCCTTTGAATTTGTTGCGAAATATTTTTGTGCAAAAAGTGTGTGTTTGGGGGTAGAACAGCTGACGCGGCTGCACCGAACTGTCGCTGATTCAGCTTTAATGATGATTAAATGCCGTATGATTGTCGTGGCGTGCGTGCTTAGCCCCCTCCATGCTAGCAACGCCGAAACGTAAGGTTTAAACAAAAGTTAACACAACCTAATGCCAGTTTCATTATTACCCTTACTACAATCTTTTAATTTTCTACGCTAAGCTTTAGCTAATTTACTTCTATTAGTTTCCATTATACTTGTTGGTGTATATGTGCGTTCATTTGATGGTCGTATTTAAAACATTTTGCAGTTTCAGTATAATAATCTTTTCAGTTTATCTTATGACTCTTAGTGGGCCGTTAAATATAAATGTGTAGCTAAACAAATCGATAGTTAACTTTCCTCTAAGATGAAATCAATATAGTCTAATTTTAATTAATAATTAAAAATCGTACTCACAAATAAAACCTAAATATATTTTTATTTTTAAATTCATAAAAATTAAAATTAAAATATACTTAATATATTCACAGAACAATTATAAAATTACATATAATCGAATACAATGCAAGAAAATTTAACTTATTTGTATTGTAAATATAAATTAAATACCAAAAAAGTATATATAAAAAATACAATTAATATAGAAAATCCAGTGACAGACCTAGGGATGGGTGTATAAAAATGTCGGCAAAGTACTTCTTTCAATATGCGAGAAACCTACGCGTTATAACTCGATAATGTTCAATCCATAGATATGTGTATAATATATAAAAATGAAGTGAATATTGTTGACGACTTGAAAAGTATTCAACAAGAAAAAAAGATCGGCATACCTAAAGAAATCACAATTTGTTACAATCAGGCACAAGGGGCTAGGGGCATACTTCAATGAGTTTCGGTACGCTTCATTACGCGCGGGACAATGATAGTCTAATTAGGAGCTATTCTCTGCTTCGCTCACATACACTTAATGGGTGTTGTAATCGTGATCAATGATTCTAATTTATCTAATGCCCCGCTAGCTTATCTACCCTTTGACTGGCACTGAAAATAAATTTATACAAAATTCGCCACGCAGAATATTAATATGAGGGTTGCTTTGTATGTAAACCTTATCTTATAAAGGAGTCGTACGTGTGTAGCTATAATTATGGTCATATTCTGAGTAATTTTCAATGCGTATTCTGAGCACGAGTCGTAAACCCACTGTAGATTTTAATGTGGGTAAATGGTGTCAAATAGGAAGCCGGAATAATTGAAACAAATGCAAGGATTACTCAACAAATTGTTCAATACAAGGGCGATTTGTCTACGTTGCTACGACGAAAGGAGCAATTGGTATAAATTTAATATACCAAACTGCCTACTCGTCTTGGAATCAAGCTAATATATTTTAGTTAGTCGTGCGCATTTATATTATTGTTTTATTAACGTAACGCAAAGGTTTTAGTGAAGGACTATTAAAAAAATGTCCTTAGGATATCGTCATTTCCTTATTTTATTGCGAATTTAACAAACCTTTTTTTTGTCCAGGGGAAATCCTATTGAAGACTATAAGCCGCGACAAGGGCTGAACCTTGGGGGGGGGGGGTTTTAGTTCGCGAGCCGTCTGTGGGATTCGCCAGATCGGGGTATTGCCACTCCCCAGTCACAAGTATATGACCTACGCTCTACGCAGTCCTGGCAGAGAGCAGGCTCACCTACTACAACTCCAGAGGAAAATTCAACGCGATGTCAACCTTTAGGACGAGATAGAAGTGTAGAAAATAGTTTTTGATACGTTTTTTTTCCTTTTTTTACATTGTATTGAAATTCTCATTCATTTCGATTGCTTACGCAATTATTACTTGTGTAGTGTTACATTGTAAAATCAAATATTATAAATATTGATTCAGAAAAGAGCCCGTTTTCGTTTCGGCGCACATTCGCCACAAGAGGAACGGGATAGAGGACATAATAGGGGAATGGAATAGAGGGACGCGATAGAAAGATTGGTTTGGAGAATGGAATAGGGGTCGGGATAGAAAATGAGGGATGGGGAGGGAGTAGTAGGCTATCGAAACTGTCATTCATCGTACCAAAAATTAGCTCAAGGCTCTCATACTCGGTTCGCGTCAATATTATGTGAGAGCGTGGTCTCATACTGATCAATCCATGTTATTTCTTTGCAACTGATGCGTCCGAAAGCTCGATAAAGGTATCGATGTTGAATTTTTGTATGTACCTATATTAAATGTATTAAAACTAAACACAGATTGTGTTTGTGCCGTTTGGAGTTAAAACCTTAGGTCCGTGGGGTCCATCTGCAAAGGGATTCTTCAAAGAAATTTATAAGAAACTCTTTGATACCACCCGTGGTCAGAAGGCTGGTACGTATTTCGCGCAACGAAGCAGCTTTGCTATTCAGCGTGGCAATGGAGCCAGCCTTCTCGGCACGCTTCCCTCTGGCAGCGATACTTTATATTAATTTAGTTTATTTTTTAGCTCCTTAACAACTAATAGTATTTAATTTTTAACTTTTTTTTGGAGTGTAGTTTAATTTTTAAGATGGTTTAGTTTATAATTTAGTATTATTAAATACTGACTATAATATAAACACATAATAATTAAACACAGGTTATTTAGAGGTTTTCTTGATAAAGCTTTAAGTTACAAATAAACTTAAATTAAACAGAAATAATTGAGTCGCTCGCCTAAATACTGGCCTATTCCACGAATTTACAATAACAGATTTAAGTAGGTATTTGTTTCTTTATGTGTAGATAAAATCTTTGAAACCGTAATGGCCTTACTTTCAATTGATGCTAAATCAATAGATGACACAAACTTACAGTTTGGTAGATTTACATATCTACACTTAAAAAATACGTACTTTAAATCTGTTACGATATATTTGTCTTATAGACCATTCTTCACATGAGTAACTCAATTTTAAACATTATTTTATTTATATGCTCATTACTATTCTATAATAGACTACAAACAATGATGGGCGTATGAAGATGTCGGTAAAGTAGTTGAATTTTATAACATGAATGGTTGTACATAAGTATAAGTAGGTAGAGCAGATACTATACAATGCTTTTACTTTTCCGCGTTGATATTCATGTACAACATAAATAATATAAATCTATAAACGGTAGACTGTTTTGCCCAGGCCTCTCCTATTTAGGGAAACGTAAGGTTGTATATCTTACACGTTACCAGTATGTAACGTAGATTTGTGAATTTTACATGTAGTCATCTTGATGTTACCTCACGATGGTGTCTTCAACATTATACAGAAAACGTAGGCGGTGCATATTTCATGGAAAGGTATCGAACCCTCCGACGCGGGTGCGTTAGCCACTAAACTGCTATACCAATTACTTAGACTACTATTCCGATGGTAAAGCCTCACGTTTTATATAAATTATTAGTGTAGATTACGAAGATAGATCTAGAGTTGATATAAAAGATCTATATTAATTAATTCAATTTGAACGACGAAAAGGCAGTCGTGGACGTTGAGAATGTTCATGGCTGGCAATAATTGTTTTTTTATAATGGACGCGGGCTGTGGCGCTGGGCGGGCGGGCCGCGGGAAGCCCGCGCGTTCCCCGAGTCAATGTTCGGTGCGGCCTAGACGGCGTGCCGCCCCACCACCCTCCTCTCTTCATTTCTTACAGAGTAATTAATATTAACTTCAACCTATAATGTACCTTTATTGATGAGAATTATTTAAAACAATTATTCAATTGCTTATGTATTTTTGATATGTTACTATCCTGCTTTTATTGCATAACTAACGGTCCGTCCCGGCTTCGCACGGGTGGTTTATGGCGAAAAAAAGTACACCTTGGGTTACATTATTGAAGTTTTAGTAGAGATTCTTAATTTTTTCTAGTAATAAATATAGCCTATGTCACTTAGGGATAATATAAGAATCAAATAGTGACAGAAATTTTAAAATCGATCCGGTAGTTTTTGAGTTTGTTAATTATTTTTTTTTAATTACAAACCTACAAAAGAACAAATCTTTCCTCTTTATATTATTAAGTATAGATGAAGATAAAGATATTGAAAATATTCTGTAATAATAACAAATAAAACTTTAAAGGAAATTGTATCCTAAAAATAAACTTTGTGTACAAATTAATATAAAACTAATACATAATTAGGAACGAAAAAACCTAACAAATATATTATTTTGTAAACTAAAATCGATCTACCCCGATCAAACAGCTGTCATAAGGCAATGTATGTAGGTATGTACATAGAAGTTTGGCAGCATTACTTCGTTGTATACAAGCACTGATTCTTCGAGTGAGGAAAGCTCCAGCCTTTCTATTTTGCTTTTATTAATGTCACAAATCAATAATTAAGATATAAATGAAAATATGAACATGGTAGCTATAACCACGCGTCCGGCGAATTTGACTGACCCACTGTTAGCTAGTACCTAGCACTCTAGCAGTGTTTTGGTATTACTTAAAACGTATCTATGTTCATATTGAATTCAATTCAATTCAATTGAACGTTTTTGAATTTCGTGAAAAATTCAAGTGGCTCCCTATTCGCTTTCGCCGGAATACTCACATTCTCACACTACTTTATAACATATTTACTCCTAGTAGTCCTCCCTACGTTAAGGAACGTTTTGAATTCCTTCGCCTTTCTACTTGCCACAATTTGCGCACTCATACGTATCGTAAACTCACTACACCTGCACACACTTCGTCCTTTTATGATAACTCTTTTACAGCGCAGGCTGTCAACATTTGGAATGCGCTGCCTCTTACTGTCAGAGAGGCCAAAACATCGTCTACATTTAAGAAGGCACTCAGAAAACACTAATTTGCCTTAAATAATTATGCCTAATTCCTATATTATAGACTATTTAATATATATGTATTTAATTTATACAGTAGTTTAAGTATGTGTATTTGATTTATAAATTATGTAGTTTAAGTATGTTTATTTATTATATTATTTATAATAAATAAATAAATAAAAATAAATTTATGATATATTTAATGATCTGCGCCACCTACATCGCCAGATTAGATTAAATTATTCCTTAAGTTAGGTTGCCTGGAAGAGATTGCTTTCAGCGATAAGGCCGCCTTTTGTTTCTACCATGAAAATATTGTAATTGTGTATTTTGAAATTGTATATTTGGTGAGCAATAAAGTGTTATCTATCTATTTATATTGAACATATTTTTTTATTCAAATCAGTTTTCCTTTAATTATTTTCTACTAAACTACAATACCTTAAACTCGTACCTGAAATAAAACCTAAAATAAAATAAATACTAAAAATTAACTATATACTCGTATACAAATTAAAATCTAATATATAAAATCCAGTGTCAAACCGCTATTAGGTGGAAACGCTCCCAACAGGCTGGCCGCATTCCCTTTTTGAATGGCAGCGTATTAGCGTTGCCCGAGGTATTCAAAACAATTAAATTCATAATTTGATTATAATGACTAAGATTTGAATAAAAGTTGATGTATGTTGCACATCAAAGCGTCGATACGGTTGAACACGACACCAAGACCGAGTGACCAAAATAAAAATGTGCTGCAGCGAGGATGTCGGTAATTTATGAATTTGTCAGGACAAAGTAGCATCGTCGTCGGCGTAAATAAAGAGCATCGCGGCGCGGATAAATTTGTGTCAGATCAAATGAATCGTGCGCGAAACGATTTGTTGCACTTATTGCGCGTGTCCCGCCCTCGGCTTCTGCGAGACTGCGACTAAAAACAATCGCACTCAATACTGAGGAATGGACTCGTTTGTTCTTTGGCAAGATAAATAGCCGAAACTTCCTTAAGCAATTAATTTACCACACTCATAGTCTCATAGTACACATGTTTACACCACATAGATTGTTGAATAATGGTCCATTATCTTAATCAAATATCAAAAAAATTAATTAAACGTAAACGTAAATAGTTTACGCGATACTTAATCATAAAATACCAACAGTTTTTAGTATTTTTCTGTGTGAAAATCCGAAAAAGATCAATGGATTTCAATTTAAAATCATAGTGATTAAAAAATATCCGTGCATGTTTTATTTCGAAACCTTGCAACAATTTATACAATATATTGATTGCATAGACCTCCATAAGATGCGAAGAGATAATTTCCAAGTCTCACAAATACGAAATGGCCGGTGTAGCTAATTAGATGGTGGGCCCGGCGCGTTGGGTCTGGCCATCGTTTGCCCGTCCGTCGTGGACTAACATACGAAAGCCAGCCCACAGACCGGACAATAGACGTCAGCAGGAACAACAAGGTGTTTTATGGCCGGTTCCTATATCTTAGTCGAATTTGGACATTACTCATATGACTTTATCATGTAAGACTTTTCCTTGCTTACATGGAGCTTCTATCAGATTTTAACTGATAGTAAGGCAAATGAACGGTTGGTAAGATAGGAACTAGCCAGTGATGGATATGACAGTCCAGCATGCCGCACCGCGGCGCCAACAAGTCCCATAGATTGTGGTCCCCTCGCAGTGCACACTCTATAAACTGGACTTCACTTCGAAAAAATGTGGCAACTGGTTATTAATGAATTTATTTCTTCCTTACTTCAAATAATGAAAATGACAATGTTTTTAATTAGAGACGAATATTGTATGTAATTTAATATGAGGACAGCAGTAAGATAATGTTTTGCGCTTATGGATATCGACTTTCTCGGCTAATACCTATATAATTCGATCTAGATGCTTATACCTACGCTTGTGTTAAACTCTTGAACTCATTTAGTACCAAAAGTTTCAACCCCTTGAAGCCTTTCACATTGCAAGTTAGTTACGAACTCATGTTCTTTGCGGGCTTTCTTGTACCTACTTGATAATAATGCTTATTTTAATTATGTTTACTTATTCTTTATATAATTAATAAGTCCACGACGGTAAATCATGAGTCAGGAAGTCTCTAGTAGAAGAACATAAAAGATCAGCAAAGTGCATGCAATCCACGCCCTAATAAAGGGTTTTGTAGAGGTGACGAACATCTACGAGTACTGTTTGTAACCCGTTTCAAAAAGAAGCCTCATTCTACTCAATTCTTCTGTATGATTTTTTTTACGTTCTTTACTCGATTTCTCCGTTAATTGTAGAGCGATTTTCTTTTTTTTTCTTTAATCGTAATCTAGCAAGGTGGTCCCATGGTTACTTAGGATCTGGTGAGACGAGTCCAGGGAAATCGAGAGTAACCCTTATTAAAGAACGCTGAATGCCTACATTCTTTTGAAAAAAAAAGTTTGTGTACGCGAAGTGGTAGCCTTAGATATCAACAGGCACTTAATTCTTTTGTACACGTGTTACGCGATTTCTCAATCAATTTTAATAAAAACAAAATTGACTTGTCGCTACAAAATTATGGAATGAAAAAGTAGTGTAATCGGGAAAACACTAAAAATTAGGGGTGGAATTTCTTTTCAACAGTAGCGGATTTACCAATAGGCTGAGTAGGCTGGAGCCTAGGGCGGCATATTTTGGAGGAGCGGCAAATTTGAGGCCAATATTTAAATTTTCTTACAGAAATGATGTCTCACTTAAATTCTAAGACTTAATAAGATAGTTCTTATGAAGTCCTCACAAACAATTCAACATGTAATGTTTCAACACTCAGATAAAATTTTCTACAATTTGAGTATCTAGTCGCTTTTGATGGATGGCTACGGCAGAAACCAATCCATCGATCCCCTGCTTCACAATCTACTAATTACGAGAAGATAAGATTGTGTAGTTAAGACGGTAGTGCACAACTAATCATAAAGTTATATTGACAAAAAATCTAATTAAAAGGATTATGAACTAGGGTATCGATGTGTACAGGTCGTTATTGGCGGCAAAATTTGAATAGCCTACAAGCGGCAAATGTCTAAATCCGCCTCAGCTTTTCAATGTAGGTATATGGGTGTATACGATATCGTTAGACGTATATAATAAACCTTGTCAAATTTCATCCTTATGAACCCAATCCTTACTGAAAAAACTACCGTAACATACATATTATATAGGGATTACAACCTTTAGCAAAATAACCATGACACCCTAAGAAAGTTGTACGTACCTACCAATGCCTCCAAATTTCAAAAACTTTCGCCCATGCTTGACTTAAAATCCCACAGGATTCCCGAAGCACAAAGTATCGCAGCATTGGAAAGGAATGTAAGCTATCGTGTTAGTGAAAACTGTGTCGAAATAAGCTAATTTTTAAACAACCGAACAAAATCAAACCACTCCCGGGAATACTCCCGAGGGATGCCTGAGATAAAAAAATCACACATTTTATTACCGATTAGTGAAAAAATAGCATTGGAATTGGCATTTTAAGTCTAAGAATTAGCTTTCGATTAGTGAATGCCACATCAAAATCAGTCCAGAAGTTTTACGTGAATTACGTGAATGCCAAACAATTACAATAGTCTATTCCAGGTTTTTTAATAGCTTTAATGTACAGACACGGCATGTTTAGAATGTTATAATATTATAGATGATTATGTGGGTTTACGAATAATATATCCGCATTTATTATATTTAAATAAATAATTGACGCTGTAAAGAAAAGCATATTCCGTATAATTTAAAATATACTGTCATGTAGAAATAAAATCGTAAAGTCATGTAAAAGTAAAAGCATGCCTTATACCTAGCCAGCACACTACAATAAAATATATCCCGTATAAAGTGGCTCGTATTTCACCTTCGTCCGCAAGCATATCTTGAGCAGAACGACAAATTCAATAAAAATCACAATCGTAAAAACTAAGTCGGCACCCATATAAAAATACCTAAGAAAGCATTAAGAGCCGTCCCCTAATAATAGGTCCCGCCAGATGTAGGGGACGGCCGCCTGGAAAAGTCACAGCGCCAACTCGTGCGGGGGAAATAATTTTTTTCGGTCTGCCACACACGTCTCTTGCCTGCTTACTCAGCGAAGCCCCAGCCAACGCCGTACCTACCTCTCACGGAGGCTACTTATGCGAAGATATTTTATCGTAAATCTTGGGACAAGAAACTTATTAGTTGGACCCTACCTATCTTATTGGGTTACCTATATAATGTAGGCAGTGACTTATACCATTTACCCTGATATATTGTTCTTCGTTCTCATAGCAAAATTCAACGTAGCATGTAAGATACGCGGTATTTAAATTAAGTCAAGCGTACATAGTAATATATTTATTTTATTTGCAGCATTTTGTTTTTCGCAATTAAACATCTTTTATAGAACTTATGATATTTATGATGGAATACTTAATAAATACGGTAATGTCGACATAAATAATCTGAATGGTTTGTATGTTGAGATGTAACATGTTTTCTGGGAGTGGACTCTCTGGAATGCGAAATGTTTGGACTACCAAACGATGATTTGTTATAAACCCTTTCAAGCCAGGCGCCTTTAAATAAATACCTACTATTATAAATATGAAATCCGCAATAATGAAAATATGAAAAGGACTTTGTTTTAAGGATTGTTTCGTGTGTGTTTCGATTGTGTTTGACCTTCGTTTATTTTTCCGGGCATGTCATATCTACGTTCTATGATATACGAATACAATAATATGTCCATTTACTGACATATTTAATAAAATAACTTAAGACATTTTTCACTAACTAACAAATCAATAGCTGAAACAAAGGATCGTGGATATAATTAGGGATAATTCGTACAATAGCCAAAATAACATTAAGTGGGTATAGCTCGCATTTCCCGGATATTGGTGGGTGTAATCTCGCGCGGATAATTGCCGTTTGCAACGGAACAGCGCCGCTCATTAGTGCAATGTTCAATTAGGGAACGCATGTGGATGCGAGGGCGAGTCGGAGCGTCCTACGCCTGCCTTGCATCCTATGGATATCCCATTCGATCCCTCATATACTTAGGTACATACAAAATACAAGTGTACAATAAAAGTAAGTCTATCGTAATAATGAATTGTATAGTACTGTAGAGACATAGTGGTCAGCGAATGCAGCGATTCTAGAATTTTGTTGAAGTGAAACTTCTTTATCGGCGTTGGAAAATAAATTGCCGTCACATTTTTCGGTTACGCGTCACGTCACATTCACGAGTTGTTGATAGATTGATTGTGAGACAAGCATTGTAATATTTCTTTACTTTATTGTGTTTTAATTAATATACGAGTTTGATGATTTATAAATCATTTATTTAGTATCCTATATATATATATATATATATATGCTCACATGATCGCATAAGGTGTTTGCAACCGAATGCCGATTAAAGCCTTTTTTTTAATGGTACAATTACGTGACACGTCACTGTGTAATTGGCAAAATCAACATGCGCGCCATTTAGACCAAAAAATATAATAAAAAATTTTTTTTGCCACTGCCCGTCCCACCCACGGAGTCGCAGCTGACGGTCGCGAGTATTCATGGTATAAATCCCTAATGCATTTCACAAATTTTTGATTGGGAGGGACTTGTTCATGAAAATTTGTCACTGGCTCCTGGGCTAATAGCTTCAGTGTATAGACACGACATTTTTATAATTTTAAAATATTATAGATGTAGGTATGTATTCGCTTCACAATTTTCAATTTGTAATTTTTCAAATTACAGAGCAAACTATTTGCTTACACCCGTGTCTATCTATCTATAGCTGTATGATTTTAGCATTCAATTTTGGTTACTTTCCTTTACTATTAAGTTAAGTTAATAAAGAACATTGGGATTAATAAACTTGGGATAAATAATTCGAGACAAATTTCGTCCAAGGGTACAAATGTGTACCTATCCAAGACCGCGTTTGATTTGTCGGTGCAGCAGCGGTGCGGAATCGATATGTTCGGTACACGGAGCACTGAAAACTTACCGAGCGCTTATAGTTCTATGAGCGTTTCATGATTCGCTCGGTGTGTGCCGCTGCCACAGCGGAAGACATCAGAAATTGACCTAAGAACTATGTAAGTGCGTGTTTAAGTTATAATATTTAGGCATTATATCGAGTTTCAAATCATAGCGATTCTAAAGAAGTTTCACTTCAAAACTATTAAAGTATAATTTCCAACTGATTATGTCCAAAAAATATGTTTTCAATAATAAAAGAGCAAGATTAAAAAAATAACCTCTTGTCACAAAGAAATTTTCACATATATTAATTAACTTTTCAGAGTAATGTTTTTTATTGGACAATTACTATTTTATTTTTTATATAATAATTATGATACGGTGCTCGATGGAATACGACTCAGCTTTGACTCAAAGGCCAGGCCACATTTGGCGGCAGAAAAATAATTGTTATGACTCAGGACAAGCTTAGTAAAAACTATTTTTATGCTTAAAGGCGCGACGGAATATCTCCAAGTAGACACTGCCGATGACTAAATTGATGTCTGAAGTCGTCACTCAGTATTCAACAATTAATATTTATTAAGGAAGAGGCGTTTTCAGTTTTCCTGAACTAAATGTGTTCGTTGCGTAAAACGTTTTGTTAGCAGCTTCTCTCATAAAATATAGAGCTTTGGCCAACTTATTCATGTCTGGTGCTGTGGCCACACCTGCGATAATTTTAAGATATTGACTGGCCCAGTGCGTTTTACTAAAAGCGTTAAAATAATGGCATTAGGGAATTGCCACATTAGTGTATATGTGTACATACGTTATCTGACAATATTTAACGGCATTAATAATGAGGAAGTTTCCAATCTCATAAAAACAAAAAATAATTATATCAATTTAAAGACAATAAAAAAATATTACACCTAAAAGAAAAATTACTTGTATATCTCTAAAAATGACGAACCTGTGATTTTTTTAATATCACCCACACGAAAATAAAAAGCCGCGCGAAGCATTCACCGTCATACGTCAAAGTCTCGTAGGCCGCCCTATGCGGGCGGGACGCACTAGAACGGCGGGTGATCGCAGAGAGATACGTGTTTCATGCTCGCATTACAATACTATCTCAGACGTGGTGTTTGTGTGTGTGGTATTCTGATTCGTGATATTTTGTATTATACCGGTATATAAAAAAGTGGAAGCGAGATGGAGAAGTTACAAAGAAATATATAACACAAATCCAACTGCAAATGTTGTTTTTAACAATTTAGACATTTATAAAATGTCTTCTGAGAAGTTTTTCATTTTGGAAAAAAAGTATATTCAAGAAAGTTTTAATGCTGTAAAATAAAAAAATAATCTGGTTTTGAGTTAAAAATATAGTTTTATTAAAAGGCTCTGCAAGTTTACTAATCCATATGCTATTCATACGATGATATCAAACAAAGGCATCATTTTCACGTTTACACATGTATGTGGTGCAAGCATTTTAAAATCTCGCAATCTTCGTATCGATCTTTCAACATGGATTCGAACTGCGGCAATCCTTTTTGTATCAATAACTTCTGTATTGTCCCTGTGACTCTGTTTGAAAGAGACTGGCAGATTAACAGTGTCTGAAGTTTCTGTAATATCGCAACTAATGTCGTACCTTGCCTTGCGTGCCTTGGAACATTTCATTGCCTGAAGATCTAATATTCTTCTACCTGAATTTTGTTTGACATCCTTTATCCTTTTTTTTCCCATTATATGCCCTTATTTTTTGTTTTTAAATAATCATTGGCTACCATATCCACATCAAAACAGTCCATTGGTACAAAAATACGTTAATTACGTTGAAGTAATATCTTTAATTACTTTATCACCCTGAACACATTCAATACATTTTATGGGTTTTTGGGCAACAGAAGCAGGAACTTCCGTTGAAAGTACTTTTTCATAATACTCTGCTCGACGACGCTTAGCAACAGCAGACCGTTCTTGTGTATCTTACCTTGGTATTTTGGCAAGAAAACTTATGAGGTAAAACGTTTTTCTTCAGAAGTAGTCTGCCACCAACAAATAGATGTTTTACAAAGCTTTGAGTGTCGTTCTCGACCTGTACAATAAAATAAAAACAACATAGCATACTAAACTCTTGCAAGAGCATGCAAGTAAAACTATATTTTTAATCGATTGCTAACGTATCTATCTAGGTGGTACAGAGCTTTCATAATGATAAAGATTTTTCCCAGATATGTATGAGACGGCTAGATGGATTTTACGCGTACATAAACCTATTATTTGACCTAATATTTGATCGAAATCATTCGTCTCGATGAAGACTGATTCTTCGTAGAAGTGATACTAAACTTAAATATAAATACTCTAATGAAGTTTCACATTTACTATGCAAAACGCAGACAGAAAAATTTCAATATTAGTTATTCTAATACTTCACGATAAAGTATCTTTACTTTACAGTATATAATAGAGTATATAAGTACAATACAGTAAACACTATTTCTAGCGTAGTGCAACTGAGCTACGAAATTCTTAGAAGAATTCGTTTTCATTATTATACCTATTCTGCCGAAATATCGACGAGTGGTGCATTAGTATCGTCATGTCAAATAGACATAGAAACTGGTTTAAAGGATATGAAGAGATATGTAGGTAGATAATATAGACACAGATATTTACATCAAAATGATCTTCGAAGCAATACCGTACTGATTTTTCTGATACAGATTCCTTTCTTTTCATAATTTTGCACCACTCATATCGTATATATTTCTGCTTTGGCACTCTTGCAGTTGTGTTTATACAGTTAGACACGATGCAGTATTTATAATGTATTTTAGTTTTAATTTCCATGATAATACCTGATGTTGTGTTGCGCTAAAAAGTACTAACTGCGGCGAACAGTCGCCTAGTCGCTGAGTCGTCCCGAGACGGACGAGACTTGTGACGTCAGCGCTTGGTCGGCCGGCCGCGCGTCTTACGATTTCAAAATGGGAGGGAAAAGCTTCAGAACTTCGTCATTTATGAAGATAATTGAAAACAAAAAACACTAGGATTTATTGCAGACTTAGTGTGATTTTTTAAAAATAAAATTAAAAAAATGGAAACTTCCTCATTAAAACAATATCACATCACAAATGACACGTTATAACCACCGCCCCATCTACGTGAAACGGCTTATGTCTGTAACATTATCCCAGATGCCAATCAATAAAATATTTTTGTTGTTTTACCGCACTCATTTCCTTCAGAAAGTACCTATTTTCGGGGATAAGAAATACATTGTTCCCGCTGTAGAGTTGAAAATAAATATATAATGAATTTAAGTACCTATAAGAATCGGTCCACTTAGATGGTTATGACGAAGAAACAAACAAGCATTGAAACAAACTCACTTTCATATCTAGTACTGAAGCCCTTTTAATAGCCATCCATGCATGAGGATCGATTTTATAGCACTTGAGAAAACAAGGAATAACTTAAAAAATTCAAGCATGCCCAGGGCCCAGGTATGCCTATAAAATTTATGTGAGCGAAGCGATAAAAACGGCCCATGCATAGTAAATGCATGGCACATTAAGTAATATTCTTTTATTTCAAAGAAAATTTAAATTTTCATGATTGAAAAATTATAATTCCAAATATATAATTTCACTGCCAAATTACATTATTACTATTTATTATACACGAAATCTGCAGCTAAATCACTAACATTTTAAATTTATTAGAGGAATAAACTATTTTAACGTAGTTAGTAAAAATACTTACAGCCATCGTATTGCCTTTGTCGATTGTGGTAAAAACACAAAAAATAAAAATAAAAACACATTAAAACAACGCATCACAAATGAATATTGTAGATAAAACTTTTTAAATAATAATCACAACATTTTAAATAAATTAAACATAAATAAAAAGACAGTTAAAATGAGCGGGAAAATGCCGAGTTACGCGAAATATTTGCCGCTTTGAGAGCGAAGAGCGAGCGGGGTAGCGCGCTCAAGGGGAGTCTGAGAGAGAATGCTCGACCCGTCACCCGCTCGAGAGCGCCGTGAATCGCGGCTGCCGGCCAGTGGTCAAGCCGACGCGCCGCCAGCGTGCGGCGGACTCATGTAAAGTACAAACTATAGGCATAAACTATGTCAGCAGATAAGACACCTCATACTTAAATATGAAATATCAATAATTTCTATTAAACATATTAAAAGTACTTAAATAACCAGTTGGTAACACTAAAACAACCTTACAGTGTAGGTAAGATAGATCAATTCCGATAACACAAATTGACTTAATAGGTACTTACTTTATTACAGAATATCTTTATTATTATGAAATAAGTTAGTTTGATTGTAAAGTGTTTTCAAGGTCCTGAAATCTTGCTAGATGAAATATCTATAATATGACATACTTAAGTAGTATGTACCGGTGAAGAATTTTTAATCTATGACATAAGTACAAGAACTGAAATTTAAATATAAATGAATCATAGTGAATCATTTATTTTGGTTGACACTGAAAATTAGCGGTGTCGGGATTTTTGTAAGGGGACGGTTCCCACAATGGATCGAAAATGGGGCGCAAACGAAATAACTTTTCGTTGGTGATTACTGATCAATAATTTACTTAAAAATTTAGCATAAATCTTCACGATATCAAGCACCTCCAATCCAATCCAATCGTTGACATGAAACTGTTTTACCCTACCATTTTTTTATAAAAAAGTACTATTATATTTTATTCTCAATAAAATAATAATGCATTTGAAAAACAACCGCGTCTTTGGAATTCCCGCTATCGCCTGAAAAATGAGTGCGGGGTGGTTGGTCAGCGGTGTTAGATGAACGTATGCCGGATTTTTTAAGCTCAGCATTATAAAATTATCGTAAAATATTATTACAACTAACGTATTCTAAAACTTAACGTATTCTATACCCCTTAAAGGAACACATGTTTAATTAACTAAATCAGCTTTAAATGGCTGTCTTAATTATTTATTGACGTTGTTTGCATTAATATTCTAAGTATTAAAATGTAATATACTATTATAGTATATTGCTAATCACGAATAACATTATAAATTAAAATATATTATAAAAAAATTCTTTCTTTCATCAGTGGGGACACAATTCTTTTGTAAGAGTTCTTCTCTGAGTGCTGAACGAGTTAGGCATTGCAGTTACCCGAAACTTACATCCCCATTGCCTAGGTTGGCGGGCGGGCGTACACAGGCTCCCCACGTAAGCGGCACAACCCACTTATCAATTCAGTCGAGTGGGCATTCATTCATTGTGAAGCATTATACCTATTATGCATGGATTCGGTGCTTATTTACCCGTTCACATGCCACTAGAGTAGCTGTGAACGTAATCGAACACTTGATATGTTAGCTCTTTGCTAATAAATTAAAAAATAACCGGGAATGGCCATTTTCTTATCAGATATCTTTTTTACGGTTCGATATGAACAGTTTTATGATAATTGGTAGAAAGGTTATTTTCAAGAGGTTATACTCTTGTTATCAGTTAATGCGGGCCCGGGCAATGCTCAGCCTCGCTATATTAAAATATAAGTCATTAAGGTCTTATTAGGTAATATTGAATTAGTTAGTTAAGAGTTTGTAAGATTTTTTAAGGTTCTTAAAGAAGCCTACAAACTTACTCTAACTCAATATGAATAAGACCGTTAGTGTTTTCACCGTTTATCAAATATCAACCAATTACTTGAAGCCATAGTAGCCTTAGTGTTTGGCGCACTCGGGGTCTTAGTCTATAATGCCCTCAAAGGGCGCGAATTCGAATCTGGGCCGAAAAGCATGCACATCATATTTATCCGATAGTAGGGTAAATAAACGGTCGGTAAGACTGGAACCGCCCATTAGTTCGTTTTATGAACTAATTTGCGTATTATTACAATAACGACATGCTAACGGTGAAAAAAAAACATCGTAACGAAACCAGCACATAGATATAATCATATAACCGATGTGACACACCCGGCAGGTAATGTTTATGGGCGGTTATTATAACTAAACGATTTGCCGATTACCATTTTTGATATACCTATCTACTTCTAACAGTGCTAGTTTATGCTTCAGATATGTTTATTTATATTAGTTTATGAGAGGGAAACCGTGCGCGGAAAAATGATAATATTAGAGCACAAAAGACTTTTGTTTTCTCGACTAGGTGTCTAATGTAACACGAAAGTTTCTATCGGAAACAAAATATTGGCTGTCTGCTTATTTAAAATGTAAGTAATATAAGTCATGGTAGCGGCTAGCACACGGGTCCGAATCTCAAATAGCGAGGGTTCGAATACTGGCTGGAACGCATACACAACATAGGCAGTTTTCTGAACTAATGTGCATGCATATTGCTACAATTTTACATTTCGAGCGAAATTCAATTTAGGGGTCAGTTGGAGAGCAAGGCGAAAATCGCTTCAATAAAGCTTGGGGTGCTTATCAGGGGTAAGCGGTACTTCACACCGGGGCTTTTATTATATAAAGGCCAAGTCCGTCCATCGCCATGTGAAGTACTGCTCCCAACTTTGGGTTGGTCCAGCTCAGTATCGGCTGCTCCCACTTGACTCTTGACAGCGACGAGAGGACCGGACTATCGACGATCCCGAAATTATAGACGGTTTAGAGTCATTGGGAGTTCATCCACAGTTCCTAGACACTTGGAAGTTCTACATTGCACGTGTCGCACGCTCTTTCATGCCATATGTGTGAAGTTATGGAATTAACTCCCTCTCGCGGTTTTCCAGAACACTACAACATGAGGCTCTACAAAAAGGTCATAGACAGTTACTTACACTCAACGAGGTAGGCAAGTTATCAGCTCCCTTAGTGTTGTAGATGCACTTCAAAAATTACCACCTGTTAACAACGTTGCAGGAAAACATCTTAAAACATGCACATCGAGATAACCGATGTGTCAAACCTGCCAAGCCGCCTTGGACAAGCGTAGCGGGTGTAGGTGCTCTCCGTTCCCCTATAGTGGGAGGCCCGAGCACAGCAGTAGTCGTTTACGGGTTGGTAGTATATAATTTTGGTTAAAAATTAATAATGGTTGTCGGATATTTATTGTTTTTAAACAAAATTGAATGTTTATGGTGGTCATCTCAACTTTTCCGTGAAATATTTCTTTTCAACCTGCCACAAAAACTCCTACGTTTGGAGTCAGTCAAAACCTATAATTTGATTATGGAAAAGTACTATCTTCCATGATTTGGCTGATGGTTTTTTTTATAGGAGGCGGCCTTCGCCTAGTGTTCTTTTACTTGAAGATACTTCTAGGGATTTTAGTGGATATCCCTGGCTAAGTTGGTCACGGCATTTATTCGGGGATGCTAGGACCAACCAAACGTGGCCAAACCCCCAACGCGCTGGATAGTCCTCAATCGAATTTCCCCCGTAAAATATTTTCCCAACGACGACATATCTTAGTTTCTATTCAAAACCATGTGATCTCCAAACTGTTTCCGCTCTGGGTGTACTCGAGTTTGTTATTATGTTAATATCAGTATCACTCCCATTACAACGTTATAATCATAGTATAATGAGCAGTGGCCATGCACAAGTTTGTCTATGAAATGTATTGCGATCTAACTTTGAACATAAATGAAAATTAAAAAGAAAATTATTAGATAAACGAAATCCTGTCAGTTGTTGATAATACTCCGGCGGCCTTTCTGCTTTATGGCTGCATATGGTTCCCAAATGATACTAACCGAGCCATTGCCTTACTAGTGGTTAAATATCTTATAAGCTCCCTACAAGTAATGTTTATTTTTTACCATTGGTAGAGTAAGTGATTGAGTACCAAGATATAGGAACCTTACATGAGTAGTTACTAAAGTTTCTCCAGCAAAATAAAAAAAGTTTATGTTACATTTTTTTATTGACATAGAATTTCTTACTCTGGGAATAAATCATAAATCAATTACATGAAGATACATAATCAAAGGGCTAGTAAACAAATAATGAATAAATACGTTCTGTTGAAATACAGTAACTAACTAGTCTAAAACCTTCCCGGTAAAACTGCTGAAAAATACGATTATACAAATAAATAAAATGTCAAGTTATTCGTCGTTCTATAAAGGGCGCTTTCCTTTAGTATCTCACAACGCTCAAAATGCTTTTGTCGTTCCACTAGGCACCGCGGTCGTTATGGTCGTAGCGAAAACGTCACTAATGACGTCATGATTTTCGCTCACGCAGCGCTCAGAACGACCCAGGTCAAAAGGTGGGTCGAATAAACGTTATACTTGAGTTTACAATTGTGACACAGGCAAGCAAGTGGAACGGCAAAAATCGCGGTAGTGAACGCGGCAGTTTTGAGTCTCTAATGGAACGTAGCCAAAATGTAGTCAAAAAGAATTCAGTAGATAAACGTATAAGGACCACGAAATTTTATTAACATTTGTAACGTACCAATGCCATTTAAATCATTAGAAACTTACGAAACTAAAAAAAATGAAATATTTTTTTAGTTTTCAATTTACATTTAAATATAAAAAAATACTATGAATAAATTTCGATAAAAATGTAATATTAAATATAACTTTTTCATATTGCAATTATATTATCAGCTTGTCAGAAATTTTCATACAATGACCAAAATAAAAAAACTCACCTCCACCAATAAAATAAAAATTACAGGAAAATGTTCATTTCATAGATATGAGACATTCATAATTTTTTAATACATGAAATTCTGCCAAATCTGATTGTGGTTTCAAATAATTTATTTTATTGGTAAATCTTAAGGATTTTATTAAATTTAAATTTTTACGGGTATTTACTAATGATAAACAATAATTGTATAAAATAATACAAGTCTATACTCTGATTTTAATAACCTGGACGAAAGTGACAGCTTGCTGTTGACCTTTTTTGATTCATAAGTGAGTTGTATGAGTTGAATCAACAACTCACTACTGGGAGTTTCTGCAAGTTATAGACCTTTTTGTGTGTTGCAATACAAAAAGGTCGGTCGCAGCTGTCATGTTAGTCCAGGTAATTAAAAATCAGAGTATAAATAGTTCTTTGCTGAATCGACCAGTACAATGAATAGACATTATAACTAAGTTTTCTTTCTAGTATACTGTTTGATAATTGTAACAGAAATGCGAGTCTTACGTTGCGGTTGCGGTTCAAGCGTAGGTTGTGGCTGAGGCTCGGTCTGCGGCTGTGTTTTCGGCTGCAGATGAGTTTCAGACTCTGACTGCGATAAAGACATAGGTTGCAGCTGCAATTTAAATTCACACTGCGATTGCAGTAGAGACATAGATTGTGGCTGCCGATGAGTTTCAGACTGCATTTGGGGCAGAGAGTTCGGCTGCAGTTGCAGCTGAGTTTCAGACTGCGATTGCGGTAGAGACTTAGGTTGTGGCTGCAGATGAGTTTCAGACTGCGATTGCGTTAGAGACTTAGGTTGTGGCTGCAGATGAGTTTCAGACTGCGATTGCGGTAGAGAATTAGGTTGTGGCTGCAGATGAGTTTCAGACTGCGATTGCGGTAGAGAATTAGGTTGTGGCTGCAGATGAGTTTCAGACTGCGATTGCGTTAGAGACTTAGGTTGTGGCTGCAGATGAGTTTCAGACTGCGATTGCGGTAGAGAATTAGGTTGTGGCTGCAGATAAATTTCAGACTGCGATTGCGGTTGAATCTTAGACTGTGGCTGCTGTTGAGTTTCAAGCTGAGACAGCGGTTTAATTTGAGAATGCGGCTGAGGCTGTCAGGCTAGATGCGAAAGATCATCTAATTCAGGCGGCGGCGGTGGACCCCCGCCTCCTCCACGTGCAAATACAGGTTTTGTCACCACTGACACAGGAGCCTGAAATGAGGTCAGAATAGTCTCTTTTAAAGTGTCCTTTACTGCAAAGATAAACAAACAATTTAAATGATGGCATGGCTTCCAGCATCTAAATCACAACTTACAGGACACAACTATATAAAGAACGAAGAATAAGAATCCTTGTTTCAATCTGTACATGTAGATATAGTACATGCGTGTTGGTTTATTTAAATATTTCGACATATGTTTACTTCCTTCCTATTTATGGTGGAAATAATATAAACTGATTTTAATGAAATAATCCACTTTTCTGGTGCTAGACGTTTCATTTCGGAAAATGTATGATATCTAGAGTTATGAAACTGAAGTGTATGCCGATGAAACCATAATAAAAAAACTTGACGAATCTGTATGATTTCAAAATAAATATCAAAATTTAAAACTGCTATTTATGCGATTTCAATTGCGATATCTAAATAAATAAATAACAAAATAGAGGTACAACGAAACATGTCATTTTGATACAGTGAAAATCCCGCACGAACTATGTGGTTGGCACAGCTAATTAGGGCCGTCTAAGCCGTCGTACGTAGCCGTCGTAATACCATGGAAGATCTCATACGCAAATTATCGCCCTTAAAACAATAAAAAAATGCATTTATTTTATGTGGCTGTCTTCAGGTTCACGGTTATGCATGTTGGCAAAAACGGAACCCTTGTACAATCGTCATGTCTGTCCGCCCATCTGTTTTTGTACATCACTGTCATTTTTCTCAAGATGTGGTATATATGGCGCTACACATTGGTGTAGTACATTTAACTGAGACTTGATTTTTTTATGTACATAATATACTAGTCGTTTGGGGTATCGACAGTCAGATTTAAAAAAAAACCGAAATGTGTGCTGGGACACATATTAAAAGTGAAACTTCAACGGACAAGTGGAAAAACGAATGGCAACGGACAAGTGGAAAACGAATTGCAACGGATAAGACGGATAAGTGGGAAAACGAATCGCAACGGACAAGTGGAAAAACGAATCGCAACGGACAAGTGGAAAAACGAATCGCAACGGACAAGTCGAAAATCTTCAACTGAAAAGTGACAAAATGAATCGCAACAAAATTTCAACTTGAAGTGTTACGGGCAGATTGTTAATGTACTTGTCCAATTTAAAAACCTGCCCGTAAAACTTCAAGTTAAAATTTTGTTGCGATTCATTTTGTCACTTTTCAGTTGAAGATTTTCGACTTGTCCGTTGCGATTCGTTTTTCCACTTATCCGTTGCGATTCGTTTTCCCACTTATCCGACTTATCCGTTGCAATTCGTTTTCCACTTGTCCGTTGCGATTCGTTTTCCCACTTATCCGTCTTATCCGTTGCAATTCGTTTTCCACTTGTCCGTTGCGATTCGTTTTTCCACTTGTCCGTTGAAGTTTCACTTCTAATATGTGTCCCAGCACACATTTCGGTTTTTCGCAGGTTTACTGCAAATTATGATTTGGTTAGGTTAGGTACATTTTAATGGTGTAAATGTAATACGCTACACACGCACCAAATATTTTTATACGTCAACAGTTTTGCCGTTCGTTGTCGTTCACTTTTGTTGTGACTTTCGAAAAACTGAACCGTTGGCAAAGTTTTCTTGTTGTTAATTTGGTTCCTTAACAAATTCTCTATTTTTTTTTACATAGACTACAAATAGTGGTAGTGATACCCAGTCGCGTGGAGAGCAGAGGTATAGATAATAAAACTACGTTTTAACGTTTTTAAGCGCGGTAATAACGTAATTTTATTATGTATACGAGTACAAGGCGCAAAAATTAAGAAAATATTAGCAGAGCATAGTTCGATGCAAACTTAAGTTTGTCTCCATTAATGTCGGCTCGGAACATCGCACATTCCGGTGCGCTGAACGCGATTTTAGGTATTAGAGGGACGAGGTATATCCTCGCTCGCTTTACGGGATTTGCCCGGCGCTCGGCTCACTGGGGCTTCAATAGCGCTTTCGGAGATAGATAAAGCGCTTTTTAGGGCAACCCAGCTCCCAGTTCTATTAAACAACTTCTAGCGCAAAATCTTACGCTTTTTGTAATATGCACATATCGAATTAATTTTTAAGTAAATATATGAATATCTGGACTACTATTATTAAGAGGAAAGATTAGATTGTTTGTATGCATTGAAGCTCTGAAACTACTGAACCGATTTTAAAAATTCTTTCACTGTTGGAAAGCTACACTATTCCTGGGTGACAAAGGCTATATCTAAACATTCTTCAACTTCAAGATGTTTTAGATAATATATATTAATAATAATAGCTTTAGAAATAAGTTATTTTATACATTTTAGTTAGTGTTTTAGTTTTTAAAGTCGGTTTTTTAAACGAGTTTTTAAATTTTATTTGTTACTTTTTAGTGTCTAGCTATGTATGGGTGGAGCTACGAATAGTGCCGCGCTTCTTAAAAAATATAGGTCCCAAGAACCGGGAACAAAAAAATGTTCGTAAAATGAAAACTACTGGGCCAAACTATGTAAAATTTTTAGGGGACCAATTGGAAGCTATTCCGCGTCGAACAAAAAAAGAATCAGGTAAATCGGATCATAAATCACGGAGTAATCGGCGAACATACATAAAAAAAGCAAAACAAAAAAAAAGATCCCGACGAATTGAGAACCTCCTCCTTTTTTCGATCGGTTAAGAAGGTTGTAGTTGTACCCCATGTTCCCCTACTTGACAAAATGGCAATGGCGGTATACCAACCTGGCTGACTTGGTTAATGGAGGAGGTGGGCTGCTGCATGCCCACCACCACCACCTTCTGCGGGGGCGGCGCGGCCCCCGCCCCGCCCGCGCCCCCCGACGGCCCGCTCGTCACCACCACCGACTACAACAAGCCAACATGACACATGCCACACACCACTAACCTCAACTATCGACGATAGAACTTAAATCACATAACATCACAGAATAAGGAAGTGCAAGCATAATTATTATAGTAAATTCTAAAATTATTTAAATATAAGTAGAACAAGCGTTAAAATACCATTTAATTATATTATTTAAAAAATGTAATGATAAAAACAATTTTATTACCGTTTAAATAATACTCATAAAAGTCTAGTTATATAAGTAGTGTTTAACTAAGGCTGGTGTGCATAGACATTTAACCAACGGGTAAAATAGAACAATTTCTGTTTAGCCATATAATTTTAGCGATTATTTTAACATTCATCCATTGAAAATAAATAATAAATAAATGCATTATTAACCATCGGTTAAATATCTATACCACACCAGCTTAAAAAACTGCTTGCTTCCTAATCAGTGCTTATCTTTTTTTTTACTTATAACTTAAATTGACTGTTGTTTACCTAAAGGCCGGTTCCAATACCTTACCAATCGTTTATTTGCTTTATTATCAGTTAGAATTTGACATAAGTTCAATACAAGTAAAAATCAATACTCAACCGATGGTAAGGCAAGTAAATGAATAGTAAGATATAGGAACCGTCCACAAAAGGCGTAAAAAAAATCTGAATGGTAAACATGGTTATAACCAAAATAATTGATTAAAGAACAAAAAAAAGGGTAAATATACCTATTGTCAAAACTTCAATTATATTTAGCGATTTTAGCAATTGTCGTTCAGTATTTACAATTTTGGACAAACTGTTAGTGACAATCAGCTGATTAAAAATCCGCCATCTTGCCTATTAGTCACCTAAAAGGTCTAGGGGTTGTTTAATTTTGACACCCATTTCATCATGAATAGAAAACATCATCCATAAGAGGCGTTTTTAAGTAAGTAATTCTGTAAATAATATGTTTAATTTGACTCCTTTTACTTGTACAAAGTTATGATGTCAGAGGTTTGTATATTCGTACAAAATCCATGTGACCGCGATGTTTTGTAAGATAAATGTTGATGACTAACATCTTTGTTTTATTGCAACATATTTTTTTGGACAAATTTATAATATCAAACTGTAATTATATCTTTGACGACATACTCAACATGCTTTAATTCAAGTTTATTGAAATATATTTGTTACACATGCTTAGTAAATTATCATTCGTTTTTATGCAATCTAGTAATTCATGACTAACTACTGTTTAACATTCACATTAAAACTAACAAAAATAGTTTACCTGAACATTTTGACTGCGCACCACCGTCGGTTGCGAACTATGAACAACGATATGGCCCGTTGTACTCGACGGTTGCGCCTATTAAAAAAACTTCAATTCAGCTTAGGCAATCTAGCTACATAGTAAAATACATTCAGTTTATCCATAAGGCGAAAGAGTTTATTTGTTATTTTACCCTCTGTCGGTTTTACTTGCCAAAGTTCGTCGCTCCCGACCGGATGCCCTCCACCCGTGGCCTGGTTTATTGCCAGGCTGAGATGCAGGCGATCAGGACGCGGGAAACCGCGACCATGATCCAAGTCAAGAGGTTTAGGACCTCACCCTTGTGCTCCACACGAAAAAGTCCTATTGTGGCGATGAAGTGCATGGGACCACACAGGTGCAACGTACAGGGCCCGAGTAGAACTTCCGAATCGTCCCCCCCCGGTTCCCCCGTGTTAGGGAGAAGCAAAGCGAGGCGCCTCCGGACCTTACGAGCTCTTTGAACAGCCATTTCCCACCGAGAATAAGTCCCAGATATTTCATCTGGAAACTAAAGCGAATATCCACGCCTTGAACTGTAACGGTCGAGTCCGTAGGGGGATGCCGGAAACGCCTATGGAACATGAAGGCCTCCGCCTTCGCGGGAGAGACTCAAACTCAACCTACTTTAAATTGCGGCATAAATTGTAATATAAAATATCAACAATTTTGTAACATCATCTTACATTTATAAATCTGCCTGTCTCATGAAAAAAATAATAATAAAAGAATACTTTTCACATTTTTTTTTGTTAGTATAACATAAATTTGAGCTAAATATATATAGGTATTTGTTTACTTAGTCAGTTTTAATTTACTTTTCTAATATTCGAAATAAAAAGCAGAATGTTAACCTCGGGTGATAGGCCTATTTAGGCATACGAGCAATTAGCGCCCTCACTACGGTTCTGAGCCAAACCATCTCACGCCTAAATAGGTCACTTTCACTTCTCAAATAAAAATGCTATGTATATAATAAACAAGAGTTTTCCCCGTGGTAAAATTGTACATAAAATCCCTAGGTAGAGTAGCTTTATGATACGTACATAAATTTTTTTTAGGTAATTTATAAATTTAAATGTTAACTTTAGTTTCTTGTTGAATTCACAACAATTACAAAGAAACCAAGTCAATATAGTGTAAAAACTGCACAACAAAACAAAGAAAAGTCACAGCCAACCCGATTTGAAGTACCTAATACATATATGTTGATTTCATTCATATGCCTTCATTACTTTTCAAAAAGGATGCGATCCCAGTGCCATCTTTTTCAATATTGTTATCTATCCCGCGGAAACGATGCTATTTATCGGTATAAAAAGTGTCTTAAGTCACGCCCTAGGATATGAGCTAGCTCTGTGTCCAGTATCATTCGAATCCTTTCAGTAGTTTTCACGTGAGGCTCTAACAGAGAGACAGACAAAAATTGTATTTTCGAAATCTTCTGGTCCGAATTATCCTCCCTGATTTTTTTCACATTTTAAAACGCATTGTACAAACTCACTCTCATTTACAGATTTATTATAGTATAGATTATATTACCTGCGGTGGTTTCTGTTGCGAAGTGACAATGACGAATTTCTGCGGCGGCGGAGTGGAAGGCGCCGGCGACTGCGGCGCTGGGGAAGCGATCACCACGCTACGCGACGTCACCGTTTCTGTAATATCATAAATCTTGTCCCCATCTTTATTAATACCACAAATTGTGAAAGTAACTCTGTCTGTCTCTCTGTACATATTAAGCTTTCACGAAAAAACTACTGGACCGATTTTACTGAAACGCAGTATACACATATATGTTTTCGATGCCGAGGATGAACATAGGATACTTTTATCCCGAAGAATAGAATAGTTTCCGGGATAAAAACATATTTGTCTCTCTTTTTGTTTTGCTTTTACGGAAAAACTATTGAACCGATTAGTCTGAAATTCGGTATATTTGTAATTTTAATACCTAGGATGGACAAGGAATACTTTTCATCCCCGATAATGACATAGACTTATGTATAGGTTATCCCAGAAAGTAGAATGTTATTTTTTGTGATTTGCCATTTTCGTCATTTTTGTCATTTATGTAGTTAATAGTTTACAGATAAATAGACGGGAGATAGATAAATATAACTAGAATGGGTTAAAATAGGGGATGAAAGTTTGTATGGGAAACCAATCATTGCTAAAGTTTATAGATATAAAATTTATCATCTATAAAAAAATACAATAGTAAATCGATGTCTTTTAAACTTACACGGAAAAACTACTAGGAGTACTGGATTGGTATTGCTGTAATTTTTTTTTTATCATGATATAAATAAGTCCAGCGGTGAATATAAATTGGCTGAAGAAGAAATAGAAGAAAAAGATATAAATATTTGACTACTTGTAAAAATTACATAATCGTACACAATCTAAGAGGCTTCGACGTTTTGTGAGACGATAAGAAGTATTTCAGTTGATTTGACTGTTCAGTATTCTAATAAAGTACTTACCGACTGGCTTAGCCGTATGCGATATTATGGACGGCGATGGCGCGGACGGCACGAGCGGCGGCGTGCAGGTGACGACGGCCACCGCACCGCCGCTGCCGCCGCCCGATGGCGACGCGCGTACCTTGCTCACTGCCTGCTGCAAGCTGGGGCCTAGGTAGCCGTAGTCGCGTCTGACATAAGCCAATAAAGCATTTAATATAGGGATGTTCACAATTTTAACACTACACTGGTACTGTTGTCTTGTAGTTGCGAAATTGATGGTATTCGCCTCCTCAATAAGATTCGGAAAATAAAATCAGAAATCACTCAATGCCAAAATGGCGCAATATCAAAAGGGCACAAAAAGAAATAAACACCAGCCAGTCCAATGCTTATAATAGGAGTCATTGACTTACTTGTAATCTTCAGGCATATCGGGTGGTTGACGCAGTTGGCGCACAACTGGGGCCAGCACCTTGAGGAGCTGGTGCTTGAGATTCCCGGCGGCCAATCGGTCCGCGCCGCCCAGTCCACTGAGCGCGCCCTCCACCCGCTCGCCCAACCACCGCACGCGAGGCAGGATGAACACCTTATACAAACATCACCATCAGCATTATATCTAAGGCCACAAGCGTCCAGGAACCCAATTCTGCTATTACGATATCGCCAGAAAGGTAGACCACTAGCGCCATATTGGCTGTTTTTTCATACAAAAATTATCATTATGATGCCAATATTCGACCATTCTCACTCAAAGAGAGCATTTTTGCAGATTCATATGATAAACATGATTAGTATCAATATAAAGTGAAATTTTATATTGTTTTACAACTACCTTTATATCTGGACACATATTAATTTCACTAAAGAATTCTCCAAAGGCAACCACTTTAGGCCCTCAGATCGTTATCAGAGTTTTAGGGTCCCGTAGCCATTTAAGCTAAAACTTAATGCTCATGTTATCGTCATGTCTGTTTTGGTATGTTACTAGTGTCAGAAACTACAGAGTCTATATGGATGAAATTTGGTATGGCTACGTAATTTTATAAGTACACAATTTATAGTTTTCTTTTTAACTAAAAAATGTTTCCTACATGATAATAAATTCACAGGAATAGAGTTTCATGTATGAAATTATGTCTGAATTCTTAATTTTATAATTAAGATTTGTGTAATATGAATTTATCGTAAGTAAATTTTGTACATTTATATCTTCAAAAATATGACAATGGACGAGAGCGAGATAGCATAGTCCATTTAGATAGCTTTTTAATGATACAATTTTTCTATCATTTAATAAAACACATGTAACAAATTTCATTGTTACCTTGACAACCTCGGGCCCCAGTTCTGCCAAACCCTGCACGGCGCCATATAATGATGCCAATGGCGTCTTTTCAGACTCTTTCATTGAGGCCATCGACGGTCCATTGCCAGTCTCATTATTAGTTTGCGATGGACACTGCAGTGCTTTTGCGAATAACCTGTGCATAATACAAGTTTAAAATTTAGCTATTACTTGGCATTGAATTGAAGCCGAAGCCTATAATTTTACTTATTTTAGACTAGTTTCTGCCCGTGGCCTCGCTCGCAATAACATAGATTTTCAAGACAAATGGAGGACCAGCCGTTGGAATCCCACACTCCCGAGCCCGGTGATAGCGGGCACTGGGTGTAAGTGTTCTCCCAACGTTATAAAAAAATATATGTATATTTATGCCCGAAATAGCCTTTTAATACTTTCCTTTTATTTTATTTTTTTATTTAGCCTTTTTAAATCCTTCCCAGAAAAATTCCCGCGCGATACCCAGGTTAAAAAGTAGCGCAGATTTTAATTCTAATAATTTGCTGTTGATCAGCGAAAACCGCATCGAAATCAACCCTGTAATTTTTACGTGAATCCCGAAAAAAGAGACAAAAAGACGAGAAAGCTAAAAAAAAATTGCATCGTGTTTTCCATCCTTTCTTTATATAGTCTACTAGTTGCGCCTCGCGGTCTCACCCGCGTGGTGATGGGAACTCGTTATATTTTAGATAATTCACACTATATCTTTATAAATTATAGCCTATGTGTTATTCTGATTTGTAAGCTATTTTATTGTAGTTTCATCAAAATCCATTAGTAGTTTTTGCGAGAAAGAGTAACAAACATACATCCATACATACTTACAAACTTTCGCGTTTCTAATATTTATAGTTTTATATTAATTACAGTTGTATTTTGTTAAAATATAGCTTAATTTACAGAACAGACACGGCATGTTTAGAATTTTATAGCATTATAGATAGATATAGAAACCTTTTGAACATGACTAACCTCATCTGACAAGGAAAATCACACAAAAACAAAACCATAGACCTATATTACATACTTCAGTGAACAAAACGTATATAACGTAAGTTCCTATAAGTCAAGTTGTCTAGAAGAGATAGCTTTTATTTAGCGATAAGGTCGTCTTTTGTTTTACCAAGAATTCTAACTATGCATTGTGTGTATTTGTTTTCGTGAACAATAATAGTGTTATCTAATTACAAAATGCCGTAGCAGAATACGAGTGTAATAGAAATCAGTCAAATACCAAAGTTCATCAGTTCTTATTCTTTCCCTGTATAATATGTCATGTCCATAGTTATACAATATAGTTGTAATAATTTAAAGTAAATATTTATAATGTACATTAATTGTTTTTTCTTACTTCCATTCAATTTAAACATGCAGTTTACAGCTGTCAAAAAAATTTTTTTTCTTTTGTCTCTTGGTGGAAAAAATTATATTGTAATTTTACTGAGTATTGGTAAATTTACTTGTATACAAGACTGCTGTGTTTGTTGACTCAGCTGTGGACAGAGATGCTATGAAATAAGTGAGAAATAAACTTTACATACCTAGTGACTCTTGTCTGTAAGTTATTGGTAGAAGTATTAAATGTTTTGCATATTTGCGCCATGAGTCTAGCGGCGAAGTCACGGAGAGCCCAGTGGTTATCCATCTCTGGGCGCAGGCATAGCTGCCTAGAGACTATGCACGTCGACACTGATGGTATCAGTTCATGGAGCTAAAGAAAAAAATGTGCTAGTAGTACATATCAAATAAAATACATACAAAAATAGTTTTTTCGTATACCACTACAATTATTTTATGGTGTTTTGGTGAATTTGTAATATTGATATTGAGATTTATTAAATGCGAAAGTTTGGAGTGATGTTAGTTGCTCAATCAGACTTGAATGGCTTAACTGATCTGGATGAAGTTTGACTCAAATATAGAATTAGCACACAGGTTAATTTTTATACCGGAAAAATATACTGATTCCATGGGATACGCACGTATTAACGCAAGCGAGCCACGGCCCAAAATATAGCAAATTTGTATATTTCCATGAGTAATATTTATCGAGAGAAGTAATAGAGTAGACCTAATTGCGAAGCATAATGAGCCAAGAGAGACTATCTGTTATTAGTTCTGTCAATTGAAGCGGAAATAGTCGCTGGAGTTTACTAGGGCAGACCTGATCTTGAAAAAAAATTCAGTAAGGCCAAGAGACGAAAAGTTTGTTGATTGTGATAGTTTATGTACTATCATGAACACTTGATTAGCAATAAAACTCATATGCTCATAAATCAGTCTCAGCCATCGGGTATTTACATTCTATTTCTCGTTATCTTTCTGAGTATTGAAAGAAGCCTCGCAAAGCTAATGTTGCAGATGTCAAAACTGGGTCTAGCGTCTCCAGTTCACCACCTGCTATACAAATTGTTGTTATTTGCTGGAGTTCTATATACAGTAGAAAATGCATAATTTTTATTCATACAATTTTAAGTAAAGCAATTGGATTAACATGCAATTTAAATAATTCTATGTAATTTCTGAATTTTACTTACATATTTCTCCAAATACAGAGATTGGTTGTCAAGCAAGGCCTTTACCATCCTCATAAGGTATATAAGCAGGGCTAAATTGTTTTGCACTACATTCACTTTAACACCTTCAGATATGAATGTGCACATTCTTGGCAACATTTCATGTAAGCCAGGGTCACATGCCAAAGATTGCAATGCTTCCTAAAAGAACAATAAGACCATCTTTTGTACACAATTAAAATAATACTAGTTTTATTTAATGGTGTACATTAAACAGTTATCTATCTATGTAATTATAATATATTTCTCTTTGAAATTCATACTCCTTTATTCTGGCATAGATAATCACACAGTCTATATAATTACAATTTAATGTTTCATTACATGTGATACCATTAATCTACATGTACTAATAGTACATAACGGTGTATAGCAGTGGACTGTAGATACTGTAATTGGCTGCCTACAACATGATCATAGACAGATAAAACTCTACTGCACACTAAAATATACAATAAAAAAAATAAACATATTTCCAATACTTTATAGGCAATACACTATTGTATTGCCCATAAAGTATTGGAAATATGTTTATTTTTTTTATTGTATATTATTATTATTGTATGTTATTATATTATAACCCTATGGTTGTCATTTGTCCATCATCCCGATACATTGGGACATGTCACCGTTATTACCAATGATAGCCCGACGCCCTGACCATCTGCAAAATGTACCGACAATCAAGGCTACAACTCTAACTCAGAACGCACCGAATTGTGATATGGATGAATATGATAACATTTCGCGCAGGGTTTGGAGCTAGTGGCGAGGGAAGAGAGAAGATTTTATATATACGGTGCATTTTTTTACAGAGTACAGAGTAAAGAAGAGTAAAAAATGAACGGAATCATTAGGAATTATTCTTGAACACGGTGACGTTATTCTTCAATGTAAAATTAATATTAACATGAGTTGCGGAAATTTTTATAAATTTGTAAAAAGGTTTGTTGATTGTTAATTATTGTCCCAAGTAAATATCTGAGAAAGAATAACTTTATCCCATGCTCACTAACCAATAATAAAAGTAAATGTTTTCCAAATTGCTTTCAAATAAATTCCACCAAAATGGCCCCGATGGCGTATTGGCAAAATATGGTAACCCTAAGCATGGTGACAATAATGAGTTAACAATTTTGTTCCAGTAAAACTTTATACAACTCTCTGTAAATATCATGTAATTATATAATTACCGCTCTGCGTCCTTCATCACTACCAACACAGGCTTCGGTTATTTCCTTATAATAAAGTTGTTGTTCCACACTAAGTTCATGAGTTGCTAATTGCTTTACATGGACTGATTCTGATGCTTTAAGACGAGCTGCTTTTCCACACATGGGTTTTCCTAAAACAGATATTGTTTTCTTGTGTTATTTTTGGCAAACAGGCGTACAGCCCACCTAATGGAAAGAGGGTTACCATCAGTGATAGAAGTTTGCAACACCAGGCTCAGTGCCAATCCATTCATTTCATTAATTAATCTCTTCAAACATGTTATTTAAAGTGCTTTTCACAAGACCCATCTTCAAAATATCTACAATTTGATCAGTGTGGGTATGGCATAGTCGACCTGCACCAATTGTAGAGTTAGTCGGTGCAGGTTCAGTGTTATCAAGTAATGACATGTTGCTTTCAAGAAAGTGTGGTGACATTAAACAGAAGTTAAGCCAAATTTTTTGTTTTAACTGAACATTCAGCTGTAGTTTATATGGTTCACACACACCTGATTATTAATGACCATTGGAGATTATTACAAATTATAATTAATTCCATACTGCTTAACAAGAATATATTGATAGAAATATTAGTAATAAATAAGCACTTATTAATAAATGGACTTAGTGAAAAGTTAATGAACAAAGAAATATACTAAGTTTAACCAAATGAAACATTGCAATATCCATACCAGCAGCATCCTTGTTGGTAGGCTTGCTTAGTTTTGTGATGGGATCAACAGATTCTAGTTTCTGGACTTCCTTAGAGAGCGGAGGTGGGTTCTCAGGTACAGTCGGTTGGACTCCATCTACACTCAGCCAGTGTGCTCGGACTGACACATCTAATGGTATTTTCGGTGGAGGTGCATATAATATTTCTGACAAATCTATTTCTTTTTCTTCAATAAAGTGAAGTTCTCTACCACCACCTGAGGCAAATCTGAATGGCACAAAATCTGGTTGCACAAATCCGTATTGACACTGAAACAAGTATACAAAAAGCTTTTATTTTTATATAAAATATTTAGAGATGTTCTCTCTGACCCTCAAACATCATCATTAAATATTTATTACTAACCTGTCTACTGCTATATAACATAATGTATACATTACCACCAATTTATTTTATCCTGGAATCTATTACATTTTTCTAATAACTATATAATTTAAATGAAAAGTATATTGTCTTGTCTATAAAAAACTTTGTATGTATACAATTTCAGCAAAATAGGTTCAATACTTTTTTCATCTAAGTATAACACACAGGCACATTTTTTTTCCAAAAAACTATCCTATTTTCTGTGATAAAGAGTATCCTATGTCCATTTTCCATACTGAATTATGATATTAATATGGAATATGGATGGTGTAAAATGTCAATGGAAGATTGTAAGAACAACAAATGTATAATTTAATTAGTGAGATTATAAACAGTTGATGAATTGTAAGCAGATCATAAACTTGACATAATTATTATGCATAAATTTTCATAACTGATTTGTAAATTGCATGCCTGATCATAAAATTATAAGTTATGGGCCTGCAAATTGTAAACCTTCCCTAGTTAGTTGATGTTATAGTAGAATTCTACTTTTAAGTAAAAGAATTGGTTGCAAGGCAAGCAGTAGATTTTGTATTTGAAATTAAGTGTTCAAGCTGTGTTACAGCAACCACAGACAAAGTTTGCCAGGCTATGATTGTATATTCAATAGTAAAAAGTATTTTTATGACCATTCAAAAGCTATCAGTGATTTACAATTTTACTTATTATAAACGGTTTTTAAATATACATGGTGACACTTATAAAATACCTCATTATTCTTTGCTTTCAATGTGTAATCTATATCAGCGATAGAGAGTTTTTGCCTCCTAGAATGATGCATAAATTTTACAGCATCTTGCAAAATAGTTTTCAAACGATAAGTAACATCATCAGCAAGCTCTTTCGCTGCGTCATCTGCAAGGGAAGCTACTCCAACACTTTCTGCTATAACTTTCATAGAATCCACCGATAAAGATGTTCCGTAAGCATATTCTGAATCTCCCATTTTTATTATCAATCGTTCTGCATATATTTGTTACTGTAAAAAAAAATTATTTTTTTATGTGCTACAGCAAGCTGACTAAGCTGTTGTTTGTTGTTAAATTAATAAATAATATTTTAGAATATCACAATCTCTCGTAAGAGAGTAATATATTCCTTGATCACAATAAACACAAATTCATTAGCACGATCGCAAACTACCACACAGACTAGTATTTGTAAACTACTCTCCATATATTCAATATACCTACTCTTTGCAAACTACTTAGGAATTACGGATTGGATACCTGAACCTGAAACTTACTTAACTGAAGAGTACTTTATATATACTGGTACCTGAAACCCTTAGATGGTCTAAGCTGAAACCTGAATACCATGCGGTATAAACTTAAAACAAATGAGTGTGAAAAAAAAATTAAAAAAATCGCTATTAACTTATAGATTTATGAATGTTTTCAATTTCCTGTTAGTGCTTAGATCTTTCGGTCCTTTTAATTTAGTCAGGTTATTCGTAGAATGATTAAAACATTACATGACAGATAGCACTGCTAGCAGCCTTAAGTTTTTGCTTCACATATATTTGTTTTCTAAGTTATTTATATATATGTAAATATTTATAAAAACATAAATATTTATAATAAATAAATATTTTTTAATATATATTTAATATATTTTTGAATACATTTACTTAAGACTCTTTATAACTAACCAAAGTAAATGGAGTCATTAAATAAATAAGTGCCAAATTACGACAGTGTCAATACTTATTAATGTAGTTAGGGATGGCTTATTATGATCTTATTAAATTGAGTTAATCGATACCTTCGCGATTAATGTATCGACAAACCCTACGTAAATAAAATAGTTAAATGGAGTAAAGCATTCTTTACAATGATATGTGCGTTAACTTATGTAGTATACACATTGGTTGCGTCTGCATGGGTAAGAAATGTTCCCAATATAAACTATTTCAACGTTATTACATATTTATGTGCTATATTTTACGGACTAAGATGTATTAATAAAATAATCTATTTGTTATATTAAGACATAAATTAGAATTTTTTTAACAACAACAACAAATCACAATGCACAAATATTCTTACCAATTTAAACATTAAGAGCTGTGCAACTTTTTTTAAACTGTACTGTAGTTTTAATTATTACTCAGAAAATCTAAAAATTTAATCAAATATCAAAACATAATTTAAAACAATAAGTTATTGGCAAGTTTACTGTTTGGGTCCAACAAACACAGGAGATAGTAGTTGAAGGGTCCAAACCAACTCCGACATAGAAAACCTCGTGGCCGAGCCTAGAATAATTGAAGAGAGAAAGGCTCAGTATCTCCGCTGGCTCGGTCACGTAGAACGGATGGAGGAGGATTGGAATGTAAAGAAAGCATACTTGGGGCGACCAGTCAGTATCACTAGAAAGATAAGAGTGGATCACCTAAGCGAACTTCACAACTGAGAAGACTAGACTAGACTTAAGCATATATTTGTATATAATGACATTCTTTTTATTGATAAAAAACGTTAATAAATATTACATCTTTCATTCTTTCAAAATAGATCAAAAATATTATGTTTACGCCAGTGATATTATGATCTAGAATGTTGTCGTAGCTACGTCTCACAACACGACTCGCTTTAGCTCTATAGGCTCTTGATTGGGCTATAGTGAGAGTTGTCGGCTCAATTTCTATTACGTGTCGCTGCTGAGCTAAAGGAGTAGTACAGTTCCTTAGAGCGAATGACATATATCCCTCTTTACTTTTTAATCAGCCGTTTTGCACAAATTAGCCGTTTTGTTAGCGGACGTGGGACGTGGGTCCGCTACTTCGGAGACTTCTGCATCTCATCCTTGCGATGGTAAATCTTAATATGGTTTCATATTCCAAAATCGCCTTCCTTTAGATTTTATTATGGGAGATTCCATCTACCTGTTGTTAGTCATAAGACACCTATGCCTAGAATCATCCTTAAAATTTACAAATATCTGACAGGATTAATTATCGATTATTCGATACTGAAATGGGTTCTACATTATGCAGTATTTACATGGTCGATAATAAACTCATTGTACCTGCCATATACTCTATGCTGAATACCTACCTGTTCACCATAGATTTTTATTTGGATTTAATGGCTTGGTCTCTAGACCTTTAAGTCAAGTCAGTTTTCGATATTCGGCACATCACAGGTTTTTAACAATTTATTGAAAGTTTTTTTAATATATTTGTATAGTGGGTAGAAACACTCATTGTATTTTAATAAATCACACAAGTGGCAATTTAAGTCTAATTCACGTAAGTCAGTTGCAATATTAAACATTGCAGAGAAAACGCAGGACATGAAAATAACAAGTATTAACTTAGACCATTGTTTAATGGTCTAAGCCTGTGCCACATTTTTGCAACTCAAAAACTAAAATACTATATTATGTTCAAAAAGAGGTGGTCACTGGCAACTCTGCGTGTGTCCTACCCACTGTGGGGGAGTTTTTGGCGGGAACTGAAAGGAGACGTTGTGCTGTACCGTTTTATTTTCTAAAAATGTGTATAATACTCTAAAATGAACAATAGTTGCAGGATATTGATAGTTTTTGAGTAGAAATTATGTGTTTTTGTGAGAAATGTGAACTGTATAGTCAGATGTGATCTTTCGAGTTTTCACAAAAACTCCATTGAATGGCGTCGGTTGTAGCCTGCAATACAACTGCGCTACTATACGAAGACTTAATTAACATGTTTCCGACTGAAAGACTTTGATTCTATGGTCATGAATAAATAAAAAAATTATTAAATCCTACCCACTGTTGCCAGATGGGGCGATTCCCTGCAATTCGGGCGTTTTTTTTGACGTCTGGGGGGGATTCGGGGGTAAAGAATCTCTTGGGGCATTTTCGGGGGAAAAATGTTGTTGTGAGAAATTTTGGAAAGATATTTTAAGTACCAATAATTGATCTACAAACACAATTCTCATCACTTCAATTATTAAACTGACGGACTCATAAACTGCATCAAAGTTCAGGATTACTTTGAAATGATTTTTTTAAATAAGTATGCAAACTTTTTAGATTAAATTATATAAATATGGAGAGACTGGCTCTTAATCTCAAAAAAAAGGAAAATTTAAAAATAGAACTGCAGTAAAACAAATGAATATAGCCGGGAAAAGAAAATTTACTCGTAGTATCAGATTTGCGTGTTATTTATAGCAAAGTTTTAAATTGATTCTCATTGATTTTTTATTCTTTTGTCAATTGAATTATTGTTACCAGCAGAATTGTTGGGTTAGTTTTTTAACTCATCGAGGGTTTTTGAACCATAATATGGATACTTCGTCCGAACAAGCGGCTCAAATAGTAGCATATCTACTAGTGAATCATTCTTCAATTCAATAGTTCATTTTAATAATTTAATTCATTCGTTCGTTCATTTACGTTATTTATTTATTATGCCGTCTCTACTCGTATGCGTCGTATCCCTTATGCTACATATGTGTCGTTCGCGAACGAACGAATCAAACGACCCGGGTCTCAAGATCCGCGCGAACGATAGGGTCACTTCGAAAAATATGAGCCGTTCACTAGATCGATTCGTTCAGATTCGTTTAACAAAACCTACGAATCAGGAGTTTTTGGCGGGAACTGAAAGGTGATGTTGTGCTGTGCAGTTTTATTTTCTAAAAATGTGTAAAATTACTCTAAAATGAACAATAGTTGTAGGATATTGATAGTTTTTGAGTAGTGATTATGTGTTTTGTGAGAAATGTGAACTGTATAGTCAAATGTGGCCTTTTGAGTTGTCACAAGAACTCCGTTGAATGGCACTAGCTGATTACCTACAGTTCAGCTGTGCTACACATAGGCTTAAGAAAATGAAGAAACTAAATGTATATTATAAACTAAGATCTGGCTTAAAGGCCTAGTTGCCAAGCCATAAATATAATAAAATAAAAAATAACCTACGAATCAGAAGAAGAGAACCATGCGACAGTGAATCGGGTCATTTCGGATTGCCGCGTCTCGGTTAGTCGTTCGTTGTCCCATGACGTATTTGAATTGTTTTGATTTCAAATAATATAATAATAATTTTAAATAATTATCTTTTAACTTTTCTAGGAACTTTTATTAACACAAGTTTCAACTTTTTTGTGATGTTTTTTTCTATTACCCGCATAATATATATAATAAAAAAAATATCAGACCTTTTTTGTAGAGCGTTCAATTCTCTATAAAGATTGGAACAGCGATTTATCAGTCAACCAGTCGTTTGAACGGTACAAAAATCAGAAGAAGCAAAAAAAATTTTTCCTGTGTTATTCTTACGGGAATTAAAAAAATGCGATGAGGACAATCTTAATATTAATGGCTCATCTTTTCACAGAAATTTTTTTACACCCAAAAGAAACTTTTGAGCCTGTTTGAAAAAAAAATTTTTTTTTTTTGGATCATCCTAATATATATATATATATATATATATATATATATATATATATATATATATATATATATATAAAATACGACCCGCTTGGTTGTATGTACAATTTGGAAGGTTACTCACGAACTTGCTCACGAACCAATGAACCAAGCGGCTTGGTTCGTGAGCTAGTTTGCGTACTGAGACGACAATCGAGTGCCGAATCCTTTAGTGAACCAATCGTTCGATTGAACGGGTCGCAAGATCCCGATCATTTTGTCAACAGGTCAGTATTGACCCGAATCTCTAAAATTGAACGAATGACACATATCTACCTTATGCTACTTTCCGTAAGAGACTGACAATGATCACGTTCACAACCGCGGTTTTTCCCGTTTCACTTATTTGCTGGCGTCACAATCGTAAACTCAAGTGGAATGGTTATTTAACGCACCTACTGACACGGGTCGTGAGCGCCCCGTTAGCGAAAATGATGACGTCATTAGTGATGTTTTCGCAACGAAGGTGGTTTTGCTTTTTTCTTTATCCTTTAAAATAAGTAAAAACTGTTTTGGGAATTTTTTCTCAAAAAGCTTATTATTGGGTTTTTTGAAAAAAATTGGGGATTAATTGACATGGTCATCTGGCAACGCTGGTCCTAGTCCTACCCATCTCTAACGGCCACCATCACGCAATGACGCACGCTTGATGTTTCAGAAAAAAACGCTATCGGGTTAAAAATCTTTGCTGAAAGTCCAACATCTAGTTTAGGCAGTTTGTGATTTGTTTAACAATGTATAAAACCAAAAAAGATGTGGATAAACATGTAGAAAATCTTCTGTGTAAAGTTCCAACTAAAGAGGTAAGCACTTTAAAATTGCGATATGCCGCAAGGACATCTATTGAGGTTTGGTTTGTTAAATATGTCTTGAAATTTGTGTGATTTCAGTTTAAAAACCGAGCCTACTCCATCGCTAATTTGTATTTCAATGTGGGAGACTACACAAGTTGCCAGAAATATGTTGAGCAGTACCTCACGCAAAAAGACAATAATGCGGCGGCTTATAAACTTCTCGGACAAGCTTTACTGAAATTGGGACAAAAAGAGAAAGCCTTCGAACAGTTTAAAACTTCTTTAGATATTGATCCAACCCATACTAGCACTATATTGGACAGTAAGTACTTATACTACCAAAATATGAAAATCTCACAGTTTATAATTAGTTTAGGTTATCTGGCATATTATATTCTACTATGCTCATGCTTACAACCATGATATTCCAAAAAACATATCTAAAACTGAACTGCTATTAAGCCCATGGTTCATTTATGTCTTAATTTGTATGAACCAACCAAAGTGATCCATGTAAACATGAACCATTTAATGGCATTGAATACCATTGTATTTTATTTTTGTGTTGTGTGTGGGTTGAAAAACCAAATTCATTATATATATTTATAATATTGATTGATTGATTGATACATTGTAAAACTATAGTTTATTTTGTTTCAACATGACCAGTGAATAATACTCTCCTGATTCTTTGTAAGTTTGGTGTTGATACTTCAATTTATCACTACTTCGTGTTTTCATGCAGTCAGCTGTCACTGTTGGTTCACAGTTCACTCTGATATAGCACAAATTCATGCTCAAATTTAAAACGAAACAATTTATTGTTAGCTAACTCTGTTTATATAAGTTTTGTAGGAAATAAATAATTCTCTTTTGTCAGTCATTTTAGTTTTGAACCTGAACCTGATATCAGGGCCTCAATAAGAGACAGAGCATATGAGCTTGGGGAATTTTATGGGTTAACCCATCAAATACCCCAAGCTAGAATAAAATAAGTATAGATAATAAGAAAAAGAAGATACTTTTAAAAGTATCTTCTATTTTTTACACTGATGACCCCATCATGATAAAATAGCCTTGCTTATTATTACAAATGTTGCAAAATTACCATTATCTATAATACTGTAATATAGAAAGTTTGTGAGTATTGTCGGACATTTGATAGTCCTTGCAAAAATTACTTAACAAAATGTTTTGAAAGATTAGCAATAATATAGTATTTATAGCAAAAATGTATAAAGATATCTTACAGCGATTAAAAGTTATGAATACAAAGCCCCAAATGAACAAACTGGCAGATACAGCTCATTATTAAAATCTATACTAATATTATAAAGCTGAAGAGTTTGTTTGTTTGTTTGAACGCGTTAATCTCAGGAACCGCGGGTCCAATTTGAAAAATTATTTCAGTGTTGGATAGTACATTTATCGAGGAAGGCTATAGGCTATATATCATTATGCTAAGACCAATAGGAGCGGAGCACCAATGAATAATGTTTCAAAATCAGGGTGTAAAACAATTTTCACACGGATGACGAAGCGGGCACAGCTAGTTATGTATAAATTAGATACGTCTTATTGCTATGTTGTCCTTATGTGGATTTTGATTTGTTTCAGTTTGTCAATTGCTAGTTGAAGATGATATGGATGTTGAACCTGGACGTGCTAAATATTGGAGTGAAAAAGCAGGGGCAACTTTTCCTAGACATCCTATAACATTTCGATTACGTGAGAAATTAGTTGCTATGTCTAATTCAGACCCTGAAGCATTAGTCAGCCTATTAAATGCTGAACTTGCTTTGAGGCCTAAAGATGCAACTCTTCATATCCGTCTCATCAAGCACTATTTGCACACTAATAAATACAAAGAAGCATTTGAACACATCTGCAATATTGAGTTTAGTCCCAATGCTTTTGTCAATAACATCACCTGGTATGAAGCTCTAGCAGATGTTCTAAAGCAAAATTTACATAATACTGATTGGCTTTATCAGCTTATTCTTTTAACAGTTAGAGAGAGGATTTGCTTCATTAGTCTCTCTGAAATCCCTAGCAGTACTTCGAACAGTTTAGTTGAATCTAATGAATTATTACATGAATATGACCAAGCTCTAGATTTAGTCACTAAAGAAGGTGCTCCCTCTGGATTTGGAGAGTTTCACTCAGCATTGCTTCAACATCATAGAGGACAGTTTGCATTTCATACTGCAACCTTTTTGCTGAAAAAAGCGAAAAAGGACCAACTTAATTGGCGTGATGCAACAAAGTCTGCTGCTCCGCTAATGTTAACAGCTTATCATGCAGTGCCAATCAATCCTAAAGTAAATTGGCTAAGACTCGCTCCTGAGAAACAGTCTACTGCTGTCAACCGTTGGTACTCAGAGGCTAGTTACAGATGTTCACAGACAGGGCATTACCTTTTGTCAAATCTTCAAGATAATAGCCAAGCATTTTTAGATCAAATATCACAATTTTGTTCCGGCACACATTGGAGGGATAAGTTATATGAAAAGGTATTCCCAAGCAGGAGTTATTTAGCAAAAATAAAATCATCACATTTTGTTTCAAAGGCTTATAGTACTCCTGTTCTTAGATTACCAAGGAAGACTGAAGTGGAAGAATATGATAATCATGCACAAAAAGTGCATGGAAATTCTCTTCATCATTTTATTTGGACCTTGATTAATTATAAAAATTATGCACATTTTAAATGCACTACTTTTGATATGTTGACTACATCAACTGTCAGTTCTGGTCCAGAATCTTTAAATAAGTTGGATATTCAGGCTTTCCTCTATTGTGCTGCCTTGACAGCACAACAAAAAATCAATACATCCACCTACATAATTACTGATAAGCCATCAGTTCTGCCTGCTAATATTACTAATTTGTTATGTACCTTGCCTCAGATGAAATGGTGGGACTGCGCCTATAAATTTTGTCATAATGAATTAGGCACCGAGTTAACTGATATACGCTCAACTTTAAGTAGAGGTATAGAGGTTGTTCGTTGTGTTGATAACCATGGCCTTGACCCATTGTTACTTTGTTCGCTAGGAGAAATATTTAATGAAAAAACACAACTCACAACAAATATTGATGAAAAATCTCATTTAGAAGAGAGGGCATTCCTGTATTATGCCTCTGCAATATCTCTCCTTGAAAAATTAAAAAGTAAAATGGTTATAAAAATACCTAATAAAAGGATGTTTGACTACACTCATAAAGAGCCCAGCACTGAAGAACTGGCTGCTTTGATTGAACACAGTAAATTGTTTGTTGCAATTAAATATTACCATGAAAATGAAATGGATAAAGTAATTGAGCTTTTGTGTAATATAAAATCAATACAGGCGTATTATTATCTTAGTCAGACATATAAAAAGATTGCTTTGGCTGAGAAAAATTTATCTAAAGATACTACAACAAAAACAGAAGGAAAATGTGTGGCATTACTTTTGAAAGCTAAAGCACTAGCATTCAAAGCTTTAGACAAATTCAAAGAAGTTGGTTCCAGTAAAAGTGACCCTATGTATTTAAAAACTCAAGAACTTCTAGAGGATATTGCCACAGAACTTAATATGATTGAACACCAAATAGATGAACAAAATTTTGAAGATGACACTAATTATGTATCTGATCTTAATAACTCATATGAAAACATGCCAATGAAAACAAAGTCAAATATTTATCAAGACATAAGTTCTACCCCAAAACCAATGATGAAATCGAATACTAGTAAATACCGCACTGCTATTGATACTCAGTTATTGGAATCAACGCGTATGGATCATCAGTATTTGGAGAGAATTGAATGTGAAATGAAAAATCTTCAAAAACGGGATATTAACATCAATGACTTTATGGAGCAAATAAAAATTTGCATTGAGGAAAATAACAAATTAGAACAAAAAGTTATGGGTACTATTAATTGCAATATTCAAAATATGACAGATCAGTTTCAATTACTTAAGATATCGTTAGACCAGGTTAAGGACAAAATAAATGAATGTACAAATGATTGCAAAGATGTTGGTGATCTTAAAAAACAAATTGCAGAACTCAAAAAAGAAGTCAACAAATTGAAAAAATGTTCATCTGAGCAGACAATTGATGAAAATGATTTATATAATTTGGATGAAGAATATAGAACAAATGATACCACATCTAATATGACATCACAACTACCTTTTAACACACCACAAGTGATACCACCTTTCAATCAAAGAATTATGCCCCCTTTTTCTGTGCCACCTAATCCATACCAGTTCTATAATCAAAGCTTGTATAACCTATACAACCATTATTCACAATTTACCCAGCCTACTGCAGTACCAGGAGCACCACCAATATTTGACCCTGCTAGAGCTCAAGTAAATTATCCAGGCATGTATCCGACGCCCGAACAAATGTATTTGGATGTAGCACCCCTTGTCACACCATTGTCAGTTGCGCCGTCAGTCTCTAACGTACAAGCAATGGCAGCTATGGCGCCATTGTCAGTTGTACCGACAATGCCAAATGTACCAATTGTTTCGGTTCCTCCAGTGGTTGCCTCGATTTCAACCTCTAAGACCATTGCATCAGAAGCTAAGGAGGTTTCGCGTTCTCTACCTGTAAATGTTGTGATTACATCTTCGGATCCCATACCTACATGTACATCTACACCGGCACCTGTTCTCAGTGTTACCATTCCTTCCAAGCATATTAAGAATACTCCTCATAATTACCAAATACCAATGCCTTCAACTAATCAAAGCAAAGTTGTATCTCCCCCAGTTTTCAGTTTTCCAATATCTGGGAGTAAAACTAATACAACAACAAATTCCTTGTCTAATTGGAATCAGTTAAGTGTATTCAAATACAATCAAACTAACTCTTCCCAATCAGGCTCATTTAGTGATGGATCATTATTACAAAATGTTTCAAAAGGCGATGGGCTTACATTAAATAGTTCACATACTGTGGTTGATGGACAATTCAATGAATCTTCTATCAATACAAGCCTCAACAAATCCAGGACTTTATCGGAACATAGTAATACTTCTGTGGACAATTACGATCCATGTCCTGATTTTAAGCCAGTTGTGAAATTGCCTGATGAAGTGGAAGTAACTACAGGAGAAGAAGATGAAACCGTCATATTTAGTTCAAGAGCTAAATTGTTTCGCTTTGTTGATAAACAATGGAAGGAAAGAGGTCTGGGTGAAATGAAATTGCTCAAACACAATGTTACTGGGAAAGTGAGAGTTCTTATGAGACGGGAGCAGATACATAAAATATGTGCTAATCATATTATAACTTCAGATATGGAAATAAAACCAATGAAGAATGAAACTAAAGCTTACTTCTGGGTAGCAAATGACTTTGCAGATGAGGTATTGTTATTGGAAAAGTTTTGTATTCGTTTTAAAACAGCTGATATTGCTCATGATTTTTATGAGACATTTGAAAAAGCTCGTCTTGGCATATCTAACACACCAGAAAGTAAAAAAAATACAGAGGTTTTGCAAACAGACAAAAACATCATAGTAGCGACTCCAAAAGAACAAAATAGTCAAATAATTATGTCTCAATCAGGAAAAGCAAACATTGGTGGATTTACATTTAGTAGCATTCCAACATTTAAACCAGCTCAAGAAGATGACAAAACTGAACCAAAGCTTACAGAAGTGCCTACTAGTAAAGTGAATGTTTTTAGTGGCCTCTCCCTTAAAACTATGTCCTCATCTCCATTTAATAATTTATTCAATGCAGCATCTGCTTTGAGTTCTGATAGTTATATGCAGAATCAAGAAGCACAAAGTCAACTAAATTTATCAGAAACACTTGAAGAATTTGAACCAACTGCCGAATTTAAACCAGTTATAAAATTGCCAGCTTTAGTCGAAGTAAAAACTGGCGAAGAAGACGAAATAGTGCTGTTTGAACATAGAGCCAAATTATTAAGATTTGATTCAAGTAGTAAAGAATGGAAGGAACGTGGTTTGGGCAACATCAAATTACTTGTTCATAAAGATAATGTGCAAAAGCTAAGATTATTAATGCGGCGAGAACAGATTATGAAAGTGTGTTGCAATCATGCAGTTACTAAGGAAATGGTTTTCCAAAAAATGCCAAAGTCAGAAAAAGATGTGACATGGTGTGCAAAAGATTTTTCAGATGGAGAATTAGTTTCAGAAACGTTTTGTCTTCGATTTAAGACTGTGCAACTCTGTGATGATTTCCTTGAAAATATTAAAACAGCACAAATCAAAATGAAAGATGATTCCAAAGCAGCAAAAGAAGAAAGAAATGCTGCTAAACAGATAATACTAAGTGGTTTTGGAGATAAATTTAAACCTAAAGTGGGTTCTTGGTGTTGCCAAACTTGTTACACTAATAATCTTGAAAGTTTTACAGAATGTGCATGTTGTGAGCAACCCAAATTACAAGAGCCTGGTAAAAATGTTACAAATGTTTCAAATCATGAAAACAAAACTATTCAACAAAATACTTCAAAATTTATTTTCGGGGTACCTGTACAAACCCGTGGTCAATCTGAAATCAATCCTCCAATAACTACACATGCAGCCACAACTGTGGTAACATCAGGTTGGGGAGACAAATTCAAGATTAAGCAAGGAACTTGGGAATGCAAGAGCTGTTTTGTTAGAAATGAAAGTAACCTAGAAAACTGTTGTGCATGTAACACAAGTAAGTTACCTTTGAAAAAGGTGGGCAATGAGCCAGTTAACTTAGAGTTACCATTTTCTACAAATAATATGCGGAAATTTAATTTTGGAATTCCTGGACAGACATCTACTAGTTCTGAGAATACTATTCAAGAAATATCTACTTCTTCAACAACTGTCTTAACCGGATGGGGTGATAAATTTAAACCTAAGGAAGGAACATGGGAATGCAAAAACTGTTTTGTTAGAAATGAGAGCAGCAGTTTTAACTGCTGCTCATGCAATAATCCTAAAGATGGAACAACTAAATGTTTATTAGAGAATATTCCTTCTGGAAATAAATTTAATTTTGGCATCCAATCAAATATGAGTATTGACCACAACTCTAAACAAGAAACAACTTCAATATTTGATGGTACTGGTACCCATAAATTTAATTTTGGTGTGCCGAATGCATTTAATAAGCTCAAGAGTGGAGAACCTTTTAGTGAAATGAACTCAAATCAAACATTAGTTTTTGGTTCACAGAAAATATTAGATGGAACACAAGGATCTGTTCAATTTGGTTTTAAAAAGACAAATGAAGTTTCTGTATTAGATCCTTCTTTGAAACCAGCTTTGCTACCAACTCCACAGAAGGATAATACAAGTCTCGGAATCTCTGGTAAAGATAATGGCACATTTGACTTTGTTTTTAAACTTAAAACACCACCACCTAAGGGTAAAAGTCCTATTAAATCACCAAAAAGCGAAGCGGCAGACGAAAGTGACGATAGTGTAATTCCAACTGAAGAAGATCAAGTAGGACATTGTTTCACTCCAGTAATATCGCTGCCTGACAAGGTTTGTAAGCTATGTAGTCACAATTATATTATCTTTATACACATTAATTTTAATGCATATTTCTATATTTCCAAGTACACAATTTGCGAATATATATTCATGAAAGTACTGAGTTGGCTCTGGTTTTTTAGAGTGAATACTGATGATGATAATGAGTTCAATGTCATCCCCCTGTCCCACCCAAAATAAAGACTTACAATGCGCTGGCTTCGCCATTGGTGTCGCAGATGTTTTCAGGCTATAGCAAGCATTTTCTGTGAGCTGGGCCATCTGCCTGTTTGCCAGCAAGGCAATAAAAAGCTCCATGTTACCTGATTTATATTTCCTGATAGCCTTGAAAATTTTAGTGTTAAAAAAGAGAGTTTTGCCACCAAGACCTAAGCAATGGTGGAATGGTATCAGGGTACATTGGACCGTTACATGACAGATTACTGCTGGCCTTTGCAAAGAGAACTTTCCCCAGATTATATAATAAAATCTTATAAAAGGCTGTCTTTGAAGTATCAGATAGGTTTTATCAGTTTTTCTCTCTTTTTACATCTATTTGTATAATAATTGACCAAAAATTAATATTTCACTAAATATTACAAATGAAGGTATACAAGGTGAATTTTTCAAGTAGGCTTTCAGGGCCAAATCCTAGACCATGCTCAATAGTGAAGAACACTCAATGGAGTCTCTGGCCTATTTTGATGAAAACTACCATTAGATTTATGAAAATTTAATTACCCTTGTCAGAATTCGAAAAGGCTGTTTTTGAATAGATAAACACTCCTGTATTATACCAAATCGTAGTGTAGCCCGTCAGGATCAATTTCTGTGAAGAAATGTCAAATCGAAAAGATAGATTGAAAAATAAATTCGAATTCCAACACTATTTTTTCACTCAGCAATAGCATATGTAATAAAATGTGTGATACTTTTTATACCTGTAACCCCGCGGGAGATTTTCCGGGAACATATTGAAGTTGTTCGGGAGCATAAAAGTTAGCTTATGCCGACAGCTTTTACTAAATCGAGTAAGTTATATCGTACTATCGTAAGTTATACATCCTTTTTTAAATTCTGCGTTGCTTTGTGTCCCTGGAGTCCCGCGGGAATTTTCCCGGATATGGTACAAATTAGTATTAGGATTGCATAAGTATTAGCTGATTTAGATATGATTTCACTAGGAGTATAGCTTAAATCCTTTTTCAAGTGATACAATACTTTATATTCCGTGAATCCCACGAGTGTTATTAAGTGGGTTTATACATAAAATACAGAGGATTCGGATCTGATTGATACTAAAACAATATAAACCGGAACTTTTATATTCCCCGAGATTTCCTAATGTCAAAACCACCTGATATTAAGACTTGCTTTATTGGATTTTCTATGTTTATTAGACATCTTTAGTAGAAGAGATAATAGGTATAGGATCAGATCATAGTTGCCTTTAGTGACATTACTTTTACCGGGTTTTACGGGAATCTTCAGAATTCATGTATACTTGTCATACTAAAAAGTCCGTTGCCCTGCTGATTTTAAATACTGGCAAAATAGCTCTAATCTACGTTACCCGTTAAACATGTGTCGCGGGCATATTCTAGTTTAATATAAAAAATTAGGTTTTTTCATGAATACATTTTAATCAGTCTAATGCGCCTATATCATTTATTAAGAATACTCTATCGCTTAATAATTATGCTATAAAACCACATGTTTATAAGTAAAAGCCAAATAAGTCAGTTATGAACTTCTTAAATGTAAATAAATGTATTAATTATTAAGTAAATATTCAGAGAAAAACTAATAGTTACCGGGTACCCGTAGCCTTTCAAATACTTGAAGGAAACTCCGGATTTTTCAATTCAAGAGCATTGTAATATATTTTAGGTAAATTTTTAGTATATATTTTTACAAACGTGTTATAGAGCACATTTTTCATAATGTTCCAATCATAAACACCAAAATTTATAAAAAACCCAATGTTTAGGACTTTATCTCTTCAGCAATGGCGAGATAAAGGTTGTATACGAGTTTAACAATATTTTTGTTACATTAAAACAACATTTCAAATCAGTTGAGTTAAGGTATGAATTCAATAATCTGTGCATTAAATGGCTCAAATAATGTTACTATTACGTTCCCTGGACCAATAGTTTACTATCAAGAAATGTGTAACTTAGAGTGCAAATGTTAAAAATATAATAAATGTTTAGAAAATACAATGGTGATCTTTGTACTGATACTGATATGTGTAACTATTGTTATTGTACTGTTATTTAGGTGGAGATAGTCACTGGAGAAGAGGATGAAAATGAATTATATGGACACAGAGCAAAGTTGTACAGATTCAGTTCAGGAGAATGGAAGGAACGAGGAATTGGAACTGTCAAAATTTTAAAACACAAAGTCACTGGAAGACTCAGGTTCAAATTTACTTTTAAAATAGAACTAATTTAGTTTACTTAACTTCTTTTTTAAATCTATAACATTATGTAATTCTAAAAAACCTGTGTCTGTACATTGAAGCTACATCTGTACATTGTTCGGGATTCACGTAAAAACTACTTGGCCGATTAGATACGGTTTTCGCTCATCGACAGCAAATTCTTAAACATAAAATCTGCGCTACTTTTTATCCTAGGAATCTTGTGGGCATTTTTCCAGAAACCGTAAAATGGCTGGAAATAAAAGAAAGTATTATGTCATAAAATGTGTGATATTTTCATCCTTGGAATTTTCCGGGAGCACTTTGTAGTTGTTCAGATGCATAAAAATTAGATTATTCCGAGAGAATTTTCAATAAAACAGTAGCATACATTATTTTTAAATGCTGCGGTACTTTGTATCCTGTGAGAATTTCAAGTCAAGCATGGACAAAGTCGCGGGCAAATCTTAATAATGGTATAAAATATTAGAGTATAACAATATTTTAATTTAAACCATGTATTTTAGGGTAATAATGCGCCGAGAACAAGTACTTAAGATATGCTTAAACCATGCTTTGAAATCGGAGATCACTTATATACCAAAAGATGATAAAACATGGCTGTTTGCTGCTAATGACTTTAGTGAAGGAGAATTTAGCTTGGACCAATTTTGTCTTAGATTTAAAAGTAAAGAAATTGCTTTAGAATTTAAAGAAGCTGTTGATAGAGCCTTAGCAGGAGATAGAGAGAGTACATGTTCAGCTGATTCGAAATCCCAAAAAACAAACTATCCCGATGATGTTATATTTGTGAGTGAGATCCAAGCAACTCTTGAGGAAAAGCAAAGGGCTAATGAGTTGATGTTGCCAGAAAATTTCTATACTTATAAAAACAAAAAACCCTGTGAAGGTTGCATAGGCTGTAAGGGTGATGATGATGAAACCACAGACTCTTCTATAAATATAGCCGCAGATAGTTCATCAGTGCCTGTAAATTTATCTACCCCTGCCAAAACTGAAAAGTCTCTATTTTTGAGTCCATCTAGATCTTTCTATGGAACACCGGGTACTTTGGATAAAACATTGGATACTTCTATATTCCGTACACCATTAGGATCAATAGGATCTGTTGCAAAGAGTGAAACACCTCCATCTAATAAGGACAACACAAGTAGTAATGATGTTAGAAACAAAGAAAATACTTTTGTTCTAAATACAATTAGCAATTTACCAATATCTTCTATTCAAACAACTATACTAGAAAAGTCTGAAGATAAAGATGCAGTTTCAGAAACATCTACTGATCATAAAACTTCCATTTTAGCACCACCTAAGTTAAATGCACTAAACATTTCTACACCAATACAAAACACAGAGCCAAAGTCTACATTAACTATGACTGCAAGCAAATTTGGCGAGAGTAAGCATATATTCGGGACCGTAAATTTGGGGGCAGCAAATAGTAATAACTCTGTATTTGGTTTCTCAGGTCCCCAAACTGATAATCAGCATGAGGTTAGATCAATATTTGGTGGAGATCAAAAACCTGAGAATCTGTTTAGTGCTTCATTTCAGGGTAGCATATTTGGTCCAGGGGCTTTGAACACCAATAAAACAAAAGCTAGCAATGGAATATTTGGATCACAAAACCTAGCTTTAGGAAGTGGGAAATCTATATTTGGCACTACAGCTACCCAAGAATCAAATTCGAAATTGCTTTCTACAGATCAAATACCTTCTGAAGATAAAACACCAGATGTTGCCAATAACAATAAGGCAGATAAATTGAACATAAACAAAGAACAAGAAGCTGCTGAAATAATTAATAATGACTTTGTTACATTTGCGGACTTGTCTTCAAGTGGCCCAAGTTTTACAGGTACTTGTATAATTATTATGCTTATGATTTATTTTGAATATCACATATTAATGTATTATATTTTTTTTGCTAACAGCAAATCCAAATTTCCAATGGGAAGGTGCTGGGCAGCAATTGTTCATAACATCGAGAGACAATGTTGAGAGTGACAAGAATGAAAGCGGGCAGGAGCCGAGCGTTACCGGCGCCGACGAGGAGTACGATCCTCACTACGAGCCCATTGTGCCATTGCCCGACAAAATTGTCGTCGTCACGGGTGAAGAAGATGAGGTAACATCTTTACCTATTTACCTTTATTGCTAAATTGTAAACTTAATTTAAATTGTATTTTTTTTCTACTATGTTGACTATGTTAATTCAATCAGAATGTCTTTTGACACATAGGCCTGATCCAACATTTTCCAGTCACTTCTTGTTCTTGCTGTCACTTGCTCATAATTCTTTATGAGTGACTCTAACCTATCTTAAATCGTAAATACAGATATGAGTGTAGGAACAAGGGGTAATTTTTAACAGTTCCCATATAATTTTTTACTCACACTGGTACCAACCAGTGTTGAACCAGAGAGGGCATTTGGAGAGACTGATATAAGATGTCGTTTATCAGACAGCACTTTCAATACTCTTCGTTTTAAGAAGCTATTTCAATCACTCTTAGATTCTACACTCATTCCTCATTTGCCTGATAGTGTTCTTTTATTTTATTGTTGATATCTAAAAAATACGGGTATATAATTATATTAACGAATAAAGGTTTTTTCTTTCAATTAATATTTTATTTTAATAACCTCATAATTACGATCAAGCACTTTTAATCGCTTTTTAGTCATCTGAATTTAACAATATTTTTTGACAATTATCCGAGACTTCGAATTTGCTATCTCCTGTCTAGATTGCATTGCCTAGTCACATCATTCATAAACTTATTACTACATAGTACAGATATAATTTGACCACCTGTTTATGAATTATTTTAGGAAAAATTGTTTGGTGAACGCTGTAAACTATATCGCTATGATGATAAATCCAGAGAGTGGAAAGAACGGGGAGTTGGAGAACTTAAATTGTTGTATCATCCTGAAAGAAATACGTATAGGTTACTGCTTCGCCGAGAACAGGTACTTTTCTACTTTTTTGATACATTAAGATAAACAGGAATCTTTAAAGTACCATTCTAGTATCTGCCTGTATCATAACCATAGCAGGTGGATCCGAAACATGGCCTATCGCTATAGATGTGAAATATGGTACATTGTAGAGGTACAGTGTAAACTCTATGTGATGTCACTCAATTTAACGACAAACTCCCTTAAGCATACAAATCACTTGGCTTTGGTTGGTTTAGCTTGTCTCCCATACAATGATACACTATATAGCATTACACCCACTCTCAATAACGACAACAATTAAGTAATAAAAAGTAACTTTTATGTTGCCAAAATTAGTAAAAACTGCGCAACTGTGTACGTTTTTTAATCGCTCCATTATCCTAGCCCGTAATAAACTCGACTCTCGGCATCATGCATACCGAAATTTCTAAGTACTTCCTTTAATACCCACATAACTCAATATCGCAAGATATGAATAAAATAAGTAAAAAATACAACAAAATTACTGGTGCAGCAAAAGACGTCAGACAAAAAATAACATACTTCTCTCCATTTAACGACAACTGTCTATAACGCCATAAAAGGCACATTCAATGTCGTTATATGTAGTTTACGCTGTATGTGAAATTAATATTGAGTTAGGTATAAAAGTACTTACTGTTCAGATTCTTTTCATAGATTTGAAGATATGTTTTATTTTGAAATCTAATTTTTAAATATTCACAAGAATATTTTAAAACTAAGCACTACCAATAGTTATGATTACAAATCCCAAATATTAACATTTGATAGTAAGCTTATATATAATAAACCTTCAAAGTATAATGGTGATTTTTTTTGATATTGTTAAATTGCTCCATTTGCAATGTAAATGAGGGTTTTAGAAAAATAAGAGTTTTGTCTTACTTTATGAAATCAGTTACTTCTGTCTTGTCATTATTTCGTAATTAGCAAAATCAGGTTGGAATTTCAATATGAATTCAATATTCAATGTACATTCCTATAGTGCAGGGGTCGGCAACCCGCGGCTCGCGAGCCACATGTGGCTCTTTGGATGTAATTGCGGCTCTTTAGTCATGTACTCAAAAAAAGAAGGCTTTCATTGAATTTCTTTGCCCAAATGTTTGTTATTGAAGCACAAGTTAGTTAATGTTAGTTTTCACTTGAAATAATTGAATAATAAGTAATTATCTAATAATGTCACATAAATATTATCTTTTTGTTGTGAAAAACACTACTTATATATGAATAAATAGATTTGTTTGTTTTTATCAAACCACGCAATTGATGCAAATAATATTTATTGTTGGCAAAAAAAAACAATTTTCTAAGACAAGTTTATTACACGACGGTTCTTACAAGACGAAATTATTTACAATTAAAATTATATTAATACTAATCTAACTTATGCTAATTATTCGCTGACACGATGATTGGTGATTGCGAAGTCAGCAGCTTGATGGGCAATGGTGGGTCCACCGATTGCCTAACTCTCTTTAAAAACTTTTAAGTTTCGTAAATTGTATTTTTTTACTCTTGACTCGAAAGGATGCCGACCCCTGCTATAGTGTGAATAATAAATAATATTGCAATACAGTTATATGTGTTACATCAATAGATATTCTAGTTGCGTTATAGCGGTTCACGGTGGAGTTTTACTTTACACAGGTACACAAGGCAGTGTTGAACATGTTACTGTTCATGGATTTAGAGTTGTTGCCGCTGAAAAATTCAGACCGCGCGTGGACGTGGGCCGGCCGCAACTATGCAGAGACCCCTGCTGGTGAACAGGAAACTTTAGCTGTGCGTTTTAAATCTATTGAGTTGGCCACCACTTTCCACGACAAAGTTGTTGAATGTGTTCGGGTAAGTTATTTAAGCTGAGCTAGCCAGTTTCCGTTAACGAAATATACTTTTTAATTAATTAAAACTTACATTAAAATGAAGGGTACCATGCTTACTGTAACAATGTAAGTACTTGCAATTCCTATTAGAAAGCTGTAATTTATCTATCCACCATTCAAATTATTACAATTACAATAAAAAATAGCCTATTAGTCTCTAATATTATAAAATTCTAAACATGCCGTGTCTGTACATTGAACCTATTAAAAAAAACAGCTGGGATAGACTAAATAAACGATGGAGAACAAGATGCAATTTTATTAGATTTCTTTTCTGTTCGATCAGGATTTACGTAAAAGTTACTGGGCCGATTTCGATGCGGTTTTTGCTGATTGACAGCAAATTCTTAGACTTAAAAACTGCTCACTTTTTATCTTGGGAATCCTGTGGAAATTTTTCTGGAAATCATTTTCAAGGGCCAGATTTAAAAAAATCTAATCCCAATGTGATTGTTTTACTGATCTATGAAATGTGTGATATTTTTTATCCCGGGAATCCGGCGGCGATTTTCCTGGTAGTGGTTGAATTTGTTTGGATGCATAAAAATTTGCCTACACCAGCACAGTGTCCACTATCGTTTTAGTTAGCTTACATTATTTTTTTATATGCTGCGGTACTTTGTATCCCGAGAATTTCAAGTCAAACGTGGACGAAGCCGCGGGCATATCCTATTATTATACATGTGCAGGAACAGTATAACATAATAGCAAATAAATTGCAAAATCTTGTAAGAAAATGCAGTAGTTTTTGTTTATTTCTTTGAACCTTATAAAATTAAATTTGTTTGTAAAACAAATTTTAGAAGTTACAAGCCGCCGCGGCGCAGTCAGTGGAGGAAGAGAAAAAAGTAGAAACACAAAGGTTTGAGGGTGTAACTCCATTGAGGCTGCCGAAACATTTGGATGTGAGTGCTCGAGCAGACGGTACTTTGTCTGCTAAAGTGGAAGAACAGACTAAGTCTGCTTTGGCAGCAGAAAAGAAAGTTGACACTGATACCAAACAAGAGGAGGAAGAGAGTAAGCCTTGTTCCGCCGCTGAACTGTTGAAACAAGTACACTTTGAAGAACAGGATGATGAGGACTATGAAGATGATGATGATGAAGATGATGAAGAAGGTTATTATTATAATGAGGTAACGTTTGGTTTCCTTTTTTAATTTGGTTTAAATATTTTAGATTAATAGAGCATTAAGTTATGCAATATGAGCAAAGTTAGTGCACCCGCATAAGCCCAACTTATTTCATAGTATACTGAACTTTTTTCTGTGCTTTTTACTACATGGATAAGAGTATTAACAATTATGAACCTTAAGTTGTATTTGAATGGTTTTGGAAGAGAGCAAACAAAGAAGGTGTAAACTTCTTGAATCTAGCACCAGATTTACTCAGTGCCTCTTGATAAAACCAATTTCGGTTGAAAGTAACTTTTAATTTTTAACACCTTGAATTTAATTAATTCAAAAGTTAGCTTCATTAACAAATCTCCCGGTTCTTAGTAGCCAATTGTTCTTAAATGTGGTTGTTCTGCATGCTCCCATATATTATAATAACCAAGTCTAAGACTAGCTCGGACAGGCTCTTAATCCTTTAATTTTGTTCCAGTAAACAATAGTTACATTATTAATTTATTTATGCTGTTACGAGAGTTGCAGGACTCGAATTAAAATGCCGTTAGAATTACTATAGAATTTATTAGAACTATAAAAAACGTATAACACACAAGTACAAATATAACTGAATACAATCAGTCCAAACGTAATGCACAATTCAATAAGACGAGCAAAGTAAGTCACTTAATAGATTATCGAATGTACACAAGTCTTGTCTCGCGGTTGGATATCGCTCGACTGCCTCATCTCTCAGTTGGGACATTGCTTTATACTGTACCGATGCAATATATCTGCCCGGCCGTATGGAGAATTTCTTATAATCATCTTGTATTTTAAATACGTGACACTTGGCAGTGATCACGATACAACAATAGGCCTTAAAAGATTACAATACACAATGGGCTGTTTTTAAAAAAAAATAAAAATTTTAATCACATAGTAAACAAAAGAAGTCCAAATGCCCAAAGGTAATAAATTGCAGGTGTGAATTGCTGTTTGTCGGTCGTAACAATTCTATTATTTGTAACCTTTTTAGATAGAGTTATCATGATTTAAATTACAAATCGTAATTATAAGGTAATGGAGATTAATCAGCGGTTGCGTCGTGGGTCAAATTGTAGTACGTGCCTTCCGTTTAAAGGGCAGGCCTTAGCGTTAGTGCTATTTGCCGCTGGAAGATTCACTTCATTTTATATCGTAAACTATCCCATCTTCTGGGATGAAAAGTATCTATATCTATTTATAGTATTAATACTACATTTGAACAAAATTACAACAAAACCGATTCAGTAGTCTTAGTTTTTTTTCCATAAAAGCTTAACAGACAGACCGATCGAGTTACTATCGCATTTTTTATTTTTTTATATCTATAAACTTGAGAAATGATTGGTCTCCTATACAAACTTTTATCCTCTCTTTATTAATATATGCTTATCCCGGACTCCCATTTTTGGGGATAAAAAGTATCCTGTGTTCATCCTCAGCATCGAAAATATGTATGAACTGAGTTTCAGCAAATTGGTCAAGTAGATTTTGTGAGAGTGTAACAGACAGAGTTACTAGACGTTTACCCGCGGCTACGCTGCGTGAAAATCGTGATAGTGGCTCATGTTACGAATATTTAAATTTAATTAGATGATTTACCTAAAATCATACTGTTTCTTATTACTGCTGTTATTTTCCAAGATTTAAAGTAACCTGTGTCCATCCTCATTATCGAAACTGCACTTATTAAATTTCAGCAAAAAGGTCCAATAGTTTTTCCATGAAAGCGTAATAGGTAGATAAATAGAAAGATTATAATCCCGGCACTCCCTCCACCACCCTACACACCTCCTCATTACTTAAAATAAAGGTGCCGTATATCTTCTATACCACACCCAAATATATTATTTTATTTAGTGATGAATATTTATTCAATTTTTTTGTAGTTTGAACTTTTGAAAGACTTCCCATATAATTTCATGGAACAGGTAGGCAGGTATCTTCAATGTACGTAAATTAAATGAATATTAAATTAAGTTCTCACTTGTAAGCCTGCAGATATGCATGAGTCTGAGCCTTGGTTAATACTAACTACCCGTATTTTGAAGCAAGAGCATATATAAGATGATTTGCATATACTTGTGGTCCACGATTGTGGCGTTGTATGTTCCATCTATTGGAGATATTACACCGCACTGCTCGCCATCAGCAGAATCTTCTCCCTCATTTCCTTAAGCTACTATGCTCAATGATGCAATGATTCTCAAGGACGTTTATCCCGCGTACGAAATCGCTTTGGAGGAAACTTCTCGCTGAGGTTTTTGTTCTGGGCTACAACATGGAGTCCTTTATGAAGTATGATATAAAGTTTCTGCGAGGCTGGCAACGCGTTCCCATGATGTTGTAGATGTCCATAGGTGGCGGTGACCACTTACCATCACGTGGGCCGTTTGCCTGTTTGCCATCTTATGGCAATATAAAAAAATACATATACCCAGTTCATAGTATTCTTCTAGGCTTCGTACTTTTGCAGGATGAAGAGGACTCGGGGGTGTGTTTCTCGGGCGAGGGTGAGGCGGTGGTGCGGCAGGGTGGCACCCGCGTGACCACACCGCACGCGCACGTCATGTTGCTCTACGACCAGGAGTTGTATTCGCCCAAGATCATTGTGACGGATTCCGCCACAGGAGAAATACTCGCCGATATGCTCATACACACGGAGACCGAGTTTCAGGCAAGTTCTAATCTTCGTCAGCTACTTCCTACAGATGACTGGCTGACTTGGTAACTCGGTGTGTAATTTCAAAACATTTAATTTCAAATTTAACACTTGATATATATATATATATATATATATATATATATATATATATATATATATATATATATATATATATATATAATACTAGCAACCCGCTCCGGCTTCGCAAGGGTATCTACATTATAAAAAAAAATATATAGCCTTTGTCAGCCGGGGATAGTGTAGCTTGGCAACACTGAAAGAATTTTTCAAATTGTTTCAGTACTTTCGGAGCCTATTCAATGCAAACAAACGATCAAATCTTTCCTCTTTATAATATTAGTGTTGATCTTTACAAGCTACGCTATGATTTGGTATAATAATACAAATGTGTTCATTTTTTCAATATCAGCCCATTAGCAGCATAGTTTAGGTATTGGCCCTGATGGCCCAGTTGAAAAATTTAGCCTGTAAATATGATCGAAGCCATGAGAAAAGCTCTAGTTGTGACATATAAATAATAACAAAATTACTTAATTTTACCTCTAGATGAATGCAGAAACATGTTCATGGTCGGGCACAGACTACACAAGTAACAATCCTGTTGAGAAAACGGTTACAGTGAAATTTTATGACAGTGAAGTTGCCATGCAATTTTATGACAACTGTGAGGTATGTACTGAATTCCATCTAGATATTATGTACTTATTAAAATATATTAATTGTCTTTTATTCTGAAAGAGTGTCTACTCGTCATCACCTATTTCACTCAAATTTATAGCATATGCAGGGCTTGGCTAGAAATGAAAGTACCCGAAGTGAGAACTTCATATGGCCAAGTATCTAGAAAATAGAATTTTTGATGCGGTATTGGGAACATATATATTGTGGCGACCGAGGATAAAAGCTGGCAGCGTAAACCGGCTTTTTCTAAGAAAAAAGTAGAAGATTCTGGAAGGAAAAGACAAGGATATATTATAGGAAGGGAAAGACGATGAACGAATGTTCTAGAATAGAACGTTCGGGAAGAAAAAGAAAGAGATAGATAGATGTCAGAAAGGGATAGATAATAAACGAAAGTTTTGGAATAAAAGGTTCGGAAAGAAAAGACAGAGATAGAAAGATGTTTAGAAAGGGACAGATAGTAAATAAAGTGCTACGAGAGCAGTCTCATTTGTTATCTTACTCGATATTATTGCTCAATTTTTTTTTTTTAATATTGAGTTTCTTTTCGGTATCAGAAATAAATATTTTCACCAATTGAACACCACAATTTGTATTGACACGAGACTATTATAATATCTATCAAAAGAAACGGATACACTTTCATACATTCTTGGGCCCCAGAGCATAAAAATTAAAAATGTCTATTTATTATGTTCTTATTTGATAATAATTTTCGTGGGTTTCATTATTTTGTTATGAATCCATCGTGTGGTATGTTTTCACATTCTTAATTGTCTATTCATTCGCATAAATCGATTATGGTAATTGATAACTTATTTTATTTGTGACCATAATTTTTCCATGTCTTCCAGATATAATTTAGGGCTGATATTTTCCATTTTGTAAACTTAATATTATATCATTCTAAACATGCCGTGTCTGTACATTGAACCTATTAAAAAAAACAAACAGCTGGGATAGACTATATAAACGATGGAGAACACGATGCAATTTTATTCGATTTCTTGTCTGTTCGATTAGGATTCACCGTAAATACTACTGGGCCGATTTCAATTCGGTTTTCGCTGATCGACAGCAAATTGTTAGGCTTAATCTGCGCTACATTATCATGAGAATCCCGCGGGGATTTTTCTGGGAATGAATTTAAATGGCCAAATTGAAAAAAAAAATTGAATTCTAATGTGATTTTTTCACTGATCGATAGCACATTTTATTTAGTAAAATGTGTGATATTTGTTATCTCTGGAAAATACCGCCGGAGTTTCATGTGCATAAAAAATAGTTGAAAATGATAGATTACATTATTTTCTAATGCTACTTTGTATTCCGGGAATTTCCAGTCAAGCGTGGATGAAGTCATGGGCATATTCTAATAGCAAAATAAAACGCTTTTTTAATCTCAACTCCTTTCATATCTATTCTCTTCTACGCTTAATCGGTTGCGTGGCAAATCACTTTGTTTCACAAAAAGACAGATTTCGGAATGAGACAACCATAATATGGGTTCCCTTTTTACAGGGAATCCTAATAATTAAGAAACTATCACAACAAACCGAGCTCGCTTTGAATTTCAATTTCTTTCTTTTACAGACAAGTAAAGCTTCGACATACCCTGCAACGGACCAGGAAGCTTAGGATACTGGATTGATAATTTAAATATGAATATTCTAATCGTAGTCATATTTTAGTTTAAAGTAGCTATTAGCCGTCTTTCTTTTTGACTATTGCGCTTGACTTTCAATTATTATTGTAAACATTGATTATGTCGTTCTAGAAATTATAACAAAAATCAGATCCCGCACGTAAATTAAACCATATTAAATTAAATACAGATAAATTAGCTTCCAAGATGTTTTTGCGTTTGTTGTAAGTATTTGAATATTTACAGGACTTCTAAATTTAAAATTTAAATTTCCTTGAAAGTTAGTATAAAAAATTATGTTTAATATTAATATTTATTATTTAAATATTGGATAATATTATTAGTTCCATATTAAGTACCTGCCTATAAAAAGTATTAGTTTATTTATTTATATTCTGACAGTACACTATCTATCTATCTATCTATCCTTGGTCGGCGATGGCTCCAAGACAGTACACTAGTACAAACGCAAAAACATCTCGACTCTCTCTACCTACCTACCTGTATCTCTACTCTACCTGTATTATGCTAATGTTAGAAATGGGTAAATTCATATTCGTTCAAAGTTTACAAATAATATGCTTTAACAATTATTGCCCATTTAAGATATTATTTTTGTGCTATTATAGAGATATTAATAAAATAAATAGGATTATTGTGAAATTTATTTAGTATGTTAACTTTAATAATGGTCATTTGACGGACTTATTTATATGACATTTGAATTATAGCTTCAAATTGAAATTTGCAGAATTTTCAATAATTTAAATAATTGTTTTTTTTTTCAAAACATGTTTTAATGAATAGATAGTATAAATAAGTCCAAATATTTATATTGTGTATTTAAAATTAAGTATTTATTTATTTACAAGGAGATCTAATCAATGGTTTGTGATTTATAGTTATCTTTGAATACTTTGTGAAACGAAGTTATGATGAATCTATTTTCTTTTTACCAAATGTTCCTAGTTGGTTAGGTCTTTTTGCGTATCATGTCTTGATGGATTTGAGCGTTGACTGATGATGTCTATCTTATAGTTACTAATAGTTGTTTGCTTATTTCACTTAGCAACAGAATATAAATAAAATGTAATATTATTCTTGAATCAAAAAATGTTTTAAACTTAATTAGACGTGGAATTAGTTACGGTCATATTTGGGAAGTTAATTTCTTCTCAAACTTAACTTTAAACAAAATTAATATGAGAAAAAGAATGGTTTTCTATGGGCAATGAATGATAATTTATAAAAGTAGAATTTAAAGATAAGCGTCTGTCCTAGATGACCTAAGCACTAGCACAAGAATCACTGAATAAACTAAATGAAACACTTACTTGTCTTGAACTGGTTTATTGAACTGAACTTCGAAAATACATAAACATCCTTATGATAAAATGTATTGCAAACCATATTGTGTTTAATTAGGAGACAGCGCCATCTAGTTATGCACTAGTGGAACTATAGAACTTAATATGGCGCTGTCTCGGACATACCGCCGACCAAGGACATTTAGTGCAAAAATGTACTTAAAAAGGATATAAACTTGTGATCTTTACATATTAAGTTCAATTTAAAAGAAAATTAAAAAACCCAATTTAAAGCAATACTTTGTGAATACTTGGTCAATGGTTAATTCAAGAGTACTCATATATAACAAAGGCCGTTTATAAGACTTATAAAAGTCATTGTGTCGATGGACATTTTTTATACAAAACATATTTTAATTGGATATATAAAGCGAACTATCAAAATATGAGTATGCAAAATAAATTGTAATTAGTCTTAATTAACATATTGTAATCAATAAAATAAATAACATAAAGTTTTACACATTTAATAGTTTAAAAGTTTAATAGTTCAAGTTAGTACTTACTATTATACGGTATCATACGAGTATATCCATTATTAAAGGGTCTCTTAGTTCTTATTTTTTGAATAACATCACTTCTTTGATCTCTTTTTATAAACATATTATGATTTTGATTTAATTTATGCTCATTGGGTTCAAAATGCTTACTTGGCATATTAGTATTTACTTGTGTGTACATAGCATTGATTTTCACTGTCTCAGAGTCTGGGTCTCTATTTTCCCTGGGAATGTTGTATGTTCTAGTGTTACTTTGGTGTATAGATTGATTAGACGGATGTATCAAGGTATGATGCTTACCATTACATATTCGACAAGATGTATTTTTATTACAGTTATATATAGTGTGATTGCCGCCTAAACAATTTGAACATAATTTATTTTTTAAAACAAATTCCTGGCGATAGGCTAGGCTTTGTTTGGCAAACTGTTTACAAAAACATAATTTATGCATATCTGAACAATATTCACATGGCACTGGACTATTACCAGTGGAGTATACTCTGTTATTATGCTGTTTTGGACTATTAACATCAAAATGTAAATTTTCTGATTCTAAGCATTCAAATGCCCGAAACCTGTTTTCTAGAAACAAAGCAAATTCTTCAAAAGTTGGTATTGTATTAGAATTTTTATTAGAGATACTTAGCTCCCACTGTTTACGTGTCTCATTGTCTAGTTTTGAAGAAATTAAATAAATAATGATTGGGTCCCAATTAGTCACATCTATATCTAAATTTATAAGAGCTTTTAAGCAAGCTGTGGTGGTGTCGAGCATTTTTTTAAGAGCTATTGAAGATTCTAAAGTTATTTTTTCTTGAGATATTAACTTCCTTAAAATACAATTGCTCTGATAGCGTTTATTGTCATAGCGATGTTCTAATTTTGTCCAACAATGAGAATAATTTGTCTCGCATATAGGGATATACCTTATTAACTGTTCTGCTTCCCCTGTTAGATGTGCTTTAAGGTAATGTAACTTTTGAACCTTGTTAAGTGAACTGTTATTGTGAATAAGTGCAAGAAATAAATCGCGGAAAGTTATCCATTCTGAATATTTGCCGGAAAACATAGGAATAATAATTTTAGGGAGTTTAACTAATTTTGTTGAACTATGAACTTTATAGTGACTTTCCTCTGTTGGACTAGTACGCAATGATAGCGTATTTAAAGTTGTCCTTAGCTGACATTTGTAGTTCAAATATATGTCCTCTGTAGAAACATAAATATCTTCAATAACGTAAATGGACTGAGCTAAATCCTCTGGTTTACTAATTTGATACAATTGTGCATTGTTGTTGCGGAACAAATCCCAGTCTTTTTCCAAATTTTCTAACCTAGCACTGACATATTCGCAAGTAAGATTTTCCTTAGGACATTTTATAAAATTAAGTAATCCTCTTTCGATAGATTTCTGAACATGTTTTTGAACATTTATTAATCCTTCCATAATTGCTTAAGTTATAATTTTAAAAAGGTAACTATAATTTTGTTCCAAATATGATATATCTAATTACACTAATTTACAGTTCATAAATGCTTCTAGAACTGGTTTCTTCAAAGAAATACTTCTTTATATAATAATTGTACTTACAGTTTTTTTATTTGCACTTTTATTCGTTCACACATTCACTAATAAACGTTTGATCTATATTTATTGACCTAAAACCGTGGTAGCTTGACCTCTCATCACAAGTACTTTTTGAAAACGCTTTCCACCCTCGTATCTTAGAGTAGGAGGGGAGCGCACCGCAATCCAGAAGCTGTAGGGGGCGCACCGCAATCCAGAAGCTGTGGGGGGCGCACCGCAATCCAGGGGCAGGGGGCGCACCGCAGTCCAGGGGTGGGGGGCGCACCGCGATCCAGGGGGGGCGCACCGCAGTCCAGGGGTGGGGGGCGCACCGCAATCCAACGGGGAGCACTGCAGTCCGAAGGAACACACCACAATCCACCAGGGAGCACTACAATCCGGGGGGGGCGCACTGCAATCCGGGGGGAGAGGAGTACACCGCAATCCAGAGGGGGGAACACCACAATCCGGGGGGGGGCACACCGCAATCCGGGGGGAGGCACACCGCAATCCGGGGGGGAGGCACACCGCAATCCGGGGGGGAGGCACACCGCAATCTTCACACCGCAATCCTTCAGGGCGCACTGCACTGCACTACACTTCACTTCACTTCACTCATATCCGACTCCGTAGGACCAAATTATGTCCTAGATGACCTAAGCACTAGCACAAGAATCACTGAATAAACTAAATGAAACACTTACTTGTCTTGAACTGGTTTATTGAACTGAACTTCGAAAATACATAAACATCCTTATGATAAAATGTATTGCAAACCATATTGTGTTTAATTAGGAGACAGCGCCATCTAGTTATGCACTAGTGGAACTATAGAACTTAATATGGCGCTGTCTCGGACAGCGTCATTATATTACATTGTTCCATGTTGTTCCAAAAATTAATATCTTAATGATTGTAATATTCTTTTTCTCGTATGTTGACATTATATAATCTTTTATTATGTATAACTAGAAATCTGATTTAATAAATACATTGAACTCAATACTTCTTTGGTTTTATTACTTGTGAATCCTTTTTGCTTCGACAATAACTTTAGAAATTACACGTAAATCCAATCCCGTAATTTTAATTATTTTTATTTAATTTACCTAAAAACTAATCGACAGGTGAATTTTTCAACTGGGTCTTCAGGGCTAAAACCTAAACTACTAAGTAGCGACTACCCAAAGGGGCCATCCACAAATCACGTCACCCAAATTGTATGATTTTTTGACCCCTCACCTGTCCTTTTAACAGCTGGTCACATTTGTGGGGGTCCTCCCTCCGTGTCACAACACATATTTTGCAATTTTACATCAAGACATTATTAAATTAAAACACCAGTGCCTTAATTAGCTTAAATATATTAGATTATGAAATGTGAGCTGTCAAAAGTAAACTAAACGCTTGGTGGAAAAGTGTTAACTCGGGTTATAAGTCAGCACTATGTCGAATCCCATTCATCACGTTGTCGTTTCCAAAAAGAATGCGATCCTAACGCCATCCTTTTCGTTATTTTCGTCTATCCCACGGAAATGATATCATTTATCTGGATAAAAAGTTCCTAGATTACGACTCGGGATATAAGCTAGCTTTATATCCTCTACGTTGAGTATCATTTAAATCCGTTCAGTAGTTTTCACGTAATGCCCTAGCAGGCAGACAGGCAAAACTTCTAAAAATTGCATTTTCGTAATCTGCTGGTCCGAATTATACCTGTATACAATTCTATTATCTACTTGCAAAACCCTAGTGGGTTTGTCACGGTTGCTAAGAATAATACGCAATTTTGTTAAACACTTATTTTTCATTTATTAGGTACAACCAATAACATTGCTTTGTTGTAGATAAGGAAGTCGGGAGACTTAAATGACTATGGTAGTTAATAAAGTTAACTACTGTGGCAAATTAGTGGTTTATTATTAAAATTTGTAAAAATATGTGAAGTCCCTGCGAAGTATTATTTCTTTCTCTTATTTATTTAGGTATGTATATGTAACTGTCAATTTGTAAAAACCGTTAGGTTATAGTATATCCGCGAGATTTGTAAACTATCGAAATATTGTGAACCGTAACATACTGCTACACTTAAATGCAATATTTTTCCACATAAAGAAATATTTATTATATAACCATTGATAGAACATTGGATGAAACTACATCGTGGCATAACCATACATAAATATTATAATAGTAATAATGTAATTTGTTATGAACCTAGTCTGGATTAAATAAATATTATTATTATATCCCAGGAATACCGCGAGAAATATCCCAGAAGCGGTTTAAAAGTGGTTAGGATGTAAAAAAATCTCATCTCGATGCAATTTTTCACTGATCGATAGCAAATTACCTGACTTAAATCTGTGATATTTTGTACCTCGGGAATCCGGATTTTTCCCGGAAGCAGTAAAGTATTTAGGCCGCATGAAAATTACCTAATTTTGCCAACATTTTTGAGAAAACTATTATTTTATATATTTTTAAATGCTGCGCTACTCTGTCTTGAGAATATGCAGGAATTTTCCGAGGGGTGGTTAACTTAGACCATTAAAGGTTTAATGGTCTAAGGTGGTTAAGATGCAATAACTGATTCTGATACGATTTCAATAGCACGATAGCTTTATTTCTTTTTCAAATACTGCGTACTACTACATACTACTACTACTTCAAATACTTGTAGGTATTGTATCAACGCACAAAAAGTATGTATACATTACAGGAATTAGCACCTGAATAGTTAACTTGATCTTCAATTTTAACCTGGTAACACTGATTTAGCGGTCAGCTATTTTGGCAACATTATGAACGGTGATTCAAGCACCGCAACTGCGGTAGGTACTAACTTGCTGACGAAAGAGATAAGCGCCATAATTTATTACGATGTTTGGTTTGTTATATTTCGTTCAAGTTTGTGTGTTCCATTTCAACTAGTTCCAACGTTTACATGTAGTTCTTGCAAACCACCAGAAAGACCATGCTAGAACTCTATTGGACAGTGAGTACCTACACTATTTTTTTTTGACAAGGTGCAATCAGCGCAGACATTGCGGTGAGGGTGTCTGAGTCGTTGATATTCGATACCGAGATCCACGCTAGGACTTCGACAAGGACCACTGACTGGACTACTATTTTTTTACTAGGGGAAATCCGTTTTAAGGCAAACCACCGTGGGGGAATCGCGGTAGGGCGCGTGGGATTTACCAAAGAGTACATTGTATATGTAAAGAGGATTCGCCTCGTCGAGGTGGCACTAGCATCCCCGCAGGAATTCGGTTGGGTATACCTACTAAAACCCCCAGCCGGTCCTCATTGCTTCCCATGGCCGGGCTGTGGGCTCGCTTGTGTATTTACCTCCAGCCCGGACGGCCACTGACTGGAATACCCATTAGAACACTCCGATGTTCTATCTGGTAGGTGGAGGCTAAATGGCCTCTTCCAATTCCCGGGAGAACCTGCGGCATCTTCCTTCGTCAACACACGGCGCAGAACAACCTGTGAAGACAGGAGGGCGTATGCAGGCACGGCACTCCCAGGAGCCCAGAGTCCTGGCCCACAGCCATACGCTCATGGACGTTGGAATCGCTCCTGTATGTAGTATAACAAAATATGAACGTTCCTAAGTTCATAACTATTCCGTGTTGTATAAGTTATTTTATGTGGCAATATTATTAATATGGTTACCGGACGGAATGTCACTCGTCCCTTGGAAGATGGGGCGGCCGCTAGTGTGGAATGCGACCTGTGTTGACACACTGGCCCCGTCACATCTTCTAATAACCGAGTCAGGGGCTAGACTAGCAACGCTGCCGCTTCAGCTAAAGACGTCAAACGGCGCAAATATGTAGCCTTAGGAAGGGGTTACATATTTGTGCCGTTTGGGGTTGAACATTAGGCCCGTGGGGTCCGTCGGCAAAGAGTTTGTTTAAAGACATATGTAAGAAACTCTTTGAAACTACCCGTGATCTGATGGCTGGCTCATTTTTGTACAACAAATAAGTATTGCCATACAGCGTGGTAATGCAGCCAGCCTACTGGGCACGCTCCCCGTTGCCAGTGATCTGTTACATAATACATTTTAATTTCAATGTCTTTGTTTATAATAATTATATGGTTATATGTTTGTATACATATTTCTCATAATTTATATACTTACCTTACATTATTTTCCCTATATGATAGTTTTGGTACATCACATACACGATTTTTGCAATAAATTAAATTATTACAATGTTAATGTTACATGTCTTGGCGAATATAAGGAGGAGGAGGAACATTTAAAGTTAGATAGTAATGTATAAAATGTTTTAAGTTAATCGTTTAATCAGACAATTCAACTAAAATTTTATTAAATATTTATCCCGGAAATAGCAAAGTTAATTATAAAATTGGATTTGGATATGTATAACGTAGGAGAGTTCCAAAACTAATAGATCGATCGTTACGAAAAATGTTTTTTTACACGCTTTATAATGGGCTGTGTTTGTAAGTTATATGCTATATAAATACGTCACTAAAATCCGCGGCACCCTTAGCTAGCTTTATTTAAATTTACATCTCATAATTTAAAAGTAGAGGAGGAGGGACGGTATTTTCATGATGTTGGAAGCGAATATCTTACTACTTGCTACCTAGTACCTTTATTAAAAAGTAATTAAGGTCCGTTGTTGTTTTTTTAAGATCTAACTGACGACATCCCACGCGATTATGAGATATTGAAGATTTTTTTTTTTGAGGCGAGGGAAAATGCATTTACGCACTCTCTGGGCCGTCACTAGGAAACGGCACGCATCCATCGGGGGCGATAACGCTAGCAATATTATGCTTTGTTTGCGCTCCGTCCGCGATGGCGTGACACAGAGGAGTGTGGAAGACTCAGAGCGATGCCGCACGGGCGAGCAACCTCAATACCCACTAAAAACCCTCTCCTCCCTGTCGACCCTGCGCTTTGTTTGTGATGGAAAGACTGAGATATAGAACATAGTTACGCAACAGTCGATCCAGCGCAATAAAGTGCCTGGAGTGTGCCCTGGGAGAACACACCCCACTTGGAAAGGGGGGCAGATGAATCCCTAGCGTTGCCTAGTAGCAAGGGCCCCCTACGGGGGGCCCTTGCTACTAACGTAACTCAGGGAGGGAAGTAATGCGCGTACCTGCCTCTCCGGGTGCCAGCTGAAGGCCGGCGACCTCAAGTAGAGACATTAGCACGCGCTGCAGGACTTCGCTCCCTGTCCCTTTCTGCGGCCTCTTTGAGAGACATTACTGCCTCACAGAAAGTAACCGCAGACTCCCAGCGGTCGTTGCTGTGCAACATGGCCGTTACCAAGTCGCCAAGCGATCCGACGGCTCCTACGTGCGTCTCGAGCTCGAAACGCTGATATTGAAGAAGATACTTCAATCCTTGGTGGCCGAAATACATCATGCCTTGTAGTATGGCGGCTCCATTTACTTAGTTTTTATTTTTTCATGACTTGACTAAATAGTTTTGTTTCGCTATACAGACTACATCTTGTTGTCAAATAATATCCATACAGACGCAGTCGTTTCGGAAAAAAATAACGGACAGACATGACGATTTCATTCAAAGAGTACATTGTGGTTTCATTAGGGTTCATGTAGACGCAATCGCGCTGTCATATTCTGTTCTACCCCTATGAAACGTGGCAATAGCGCTAAACGAATCGAATAAAAACTGCCCCTTTAACAGCGAAGGTGCGATAGCGACGTGGTGGCGGTGTCGTGTACATGCAAGCCAAAGATTAAATTATTGACAAAATAGTTACAAAATCTTAAAAAGTGGACTGTAAAGAAATTTCCCTTGGATATAAATGTGAATATCATCTTATGCTGTCAACCCACGCCGAAATATAAGCAACAAACAGCAGTTTTTATATTTCTTGTATAACTATATGAAAATGTCGCTTTCGCGATTATGATAATAATGTAACCGCTATTATCGCCCCGCTGTATAATCAGTGGGATGATAATAGCGTTTTAACAGTCGATACATTTTTAAGCTTATTTCATTGGTTAAAAGTTGAAAATTGCTCAATAGAAATTACTAAATTAGAAATCAATTTTATATATCACTTTTGGTATGTATTTGATAAAGTATTGAATGTTAACGTGTCATTGATCTATTTTGCTAAACGTGTAAACTAACAGAGACCATATTTTGTTTAAATTACAATCTATACTAACGTATTTTATTCGATACTAGTATTGTCCACTGACTTCGTCCACGTTAGATAGCCATAAATGTTGTTAAGACAATAATTAGGTAAAATCCAAAGACATTTCCAGCAGAGCAACTGGTTTTCTAGTATAAAATACATGAATCCCAGGAATTGCTATAATAATCCGGTATAACTAATAATACTAAAAATATACACAACCAAGTTACAATCATCACAGCAAGAAATTCATAAAATCATGTAGCTACTTGAGAGACCGACTCAAAATCGGTCTAGTGGTTTCGAAGTTAGGTAATCTCGGGAAATTTTGAAAGTCCCGGGACAGTCACTTATGAAAAATATCATGTAGTACTAAACTAAATCATGTTACAATATGAGTAGCATGATCAATCTAAATGGTATTTTAGCCGTATTATCGATTCTCAGAAAATAAAAATGTAAAGTAAGGAAAAAGCACCAGAAACAAACGAATATGTATAAGAGATTAATGAAAATAGATACTCATGAAAAGTTGTTTATCAGGATCGTCGCAAGTGGCGATCCATCGTCCTGTCTACGTCAACAAGCCTGATAATATGTACCTATGTATGTATAAAAGTAACGAGATACTTAGAAAGAACGTAAGCTATCATTATAGTGAGAATGGTAACGACATTTATTTGTATGCCCCCAAACTACTACTATACCTTGTACCTAGTACAAGATAATTTCTTTATTAGCTGCGCCCCGCGGTTTCACCCGCGTGTTAATGGAAAATCGTTATATTTTGGATAATCTCTATAAATAGCCTTTATGTTATTCTGATGTGTTAGCTATATTATTATAAAGTTTCATCAAAATCCATTCAGTAGTTTTTGCGTGAAAGAGTAACAAACATACATCCATACATTCTTACAAACTTTCGCGTTTATGATATTAGTAGGGATTTATTATATAGTAGGATATAAAATTTTAGTTATATTGTATATTAAAATGATTAACATAAAACTTTTTCTACGGTAACATCTAACTTTATATGTGGATTAAGTTGTTTAGATATCCAAACATCATTAAATAGTGTAATTCATTGCAAAAATTCGTGATTGAGAAGGGCGCACGCGGAGCACCGTCACGCCTACTACTTAGCGGCTTGGATGCAGTCGTGATACTCCCTATTGTTGCGGCGGGAGATGAGCGTGACTGCTCGCTCTCGTAAAGGCGGCCCAGCCGGGTTGGCCCGCGACCAGCATGAACTAAGGCCGGGAGCGACGAATCTACTCCAACAGATGCGACGAAGGCACGGTGCTCCTCCTCCCAAGCTGGGCACACTTGGAGAGTGTGCAGCGCCGTGTCCTCGAAGGTATCACTCCAGTGGTAGCACTCTGACGATGGCTCACGTCCTATTCGACACAGGTACCTCCCGAAATAGCCGTGTCCGGTGAGGACCTGTGTCAGGTGGAACGTCACGGTGCCGCCTCTAAGAACACCGCATGATAACCCCTTATTACTATGACAACCAGCGCGTACTGCGGCTCACCTAGTAGTCCGGCATTTTTGGCCGTCGGGGACTCCCCCCATGTCGGAGCCCCATGTAGGGCCATTGATCGTACGACCCCGTCAAACAGTTTTGGGAATAGCGCGCCTGCCTCCCCTGGTTGGGCGGGATCCGTGACAGACCGCTGGCTGCTTGAAATGTGCAGACAACAAGTCAAGGACGACTCCGGGATACTTCATCGTCATTCTGACGCCGATAGTGATGCCTCCCACTGTAATGCTCAGACTGGGAGGTGGCTTGTTCCGAGGCCCATGGAACATTACGGCCTCGGATTTGTGCAATGCCTAGCGTAACAAGTTACACTGACGCCGTGGCACACCGCACTGCGCATCGTCCAGTTCTAGGCAATGTTCCACAAGAGCGAGCCCAGCACCGACCCCTGTCGAACACCGCACGTCATCACTCGCCGACTTCAGTTGTCTAACTAACCCAAGTAGACGACGGTCCTCTCTGGGAGGTAATCGGCGCTCCATGGTTATCGGAGTGCTTACTTAATACAGATCCAGGGCAAGGAGTTGAAGGAGTTACCGATATCAAGAGACACTGTCAACAGCACCCCACCCTGGAGCGTCGCTTCTTCCTCGTTGCTCTCCACATGCCGGATGACGTCTATGGTGGAGCGCCCGTGGTGGAAATCAAGCTGATTCTCCTCCAAGTCCGGCCGTACTTTCTCGAGGTGCCGGACGGGGCTATTGGCAATTACACGCTGGCGTAGTTTGCCCAGGCTCCTATAGTGTCTACCTTACTTAATTAATACTAAATGTGTTTACATATTTACTTATAGCTATATGTTGCTTTGATTCTTGACTGATAAAAAAAAAACATTGCCATGCTATTAGGTTTGGTTCAGCTGATAGGTAAGAAACAAATATAATCAACCGTAGGTATATGTAAATGCCAAATTCTGACTCATCCTGACAGATTAATTTAATGTACAAATACTACTAACATATTGTATTTGAATTTATTATTTGTAGGTATGCAAGCTAGTGCTTATCGAACAGGAAATACCACAACAGTTGTTGCCAAATGTATGCTGATTATTTCAGAAAATTTTAATAAGCAAAATTTAAATTTGCGTGTCAAACAGGCAAAACCATTAAACTAATTTACTAGGCCACTCAGAAAGTATAGCGAAAAAAATTTTTGATCTACAAGAGACTGATCAGTTATTTCGAAAATATGATTATTTATAACTAATAAAAGTAAATACTTCGTTTAAAAAAACCGACTTCAAAAACTAAAAAACTAAAATGTATAAAATAACTTATTTCTAAAGCTATTATTATTAATATATATTATCTAAAACATCTTAAAGTCGGTGCTTAGTAATTTTCAAAATATAGTAATTTTTATGTTTTACTTTGCACGGACTTCAAGATGTTTAAGATAATATATATTAATAATAATAGCTTTAGATGACGACATAGACGACACCTCGGACCTGACTCCGGGGGCCAAGGCAAGGCCCCCACCTCCGTGCTTGCCTTAACCAGCCGGCATGGAGTGGAGATCGCTAGAGCTAAGACTTAAGCTCCAGGGGTGGAAGTGATAAATGGCATCACGTCAGAAGTAGCTTCGGTGAACCTGCAGCCCACCTCTCTACACCCCTTAGCCACTCAGACCCATGTTGCCCCTGCCTTCTATGGCATTTTTTGGGGCCCATGCAGGGAGTGGCGAGTCACCGTCTGCCTATTTTTCCTGAACATTGCGACGGGCAGACGCCATAGTCCCCATATTTCCAGACCGCTAGTACCATTAACAGTTCACCCCAATAGCCCGGTACTTCTTGTCCTCATATCCCACAATAGTCCTACACTGGCTGGGGCTTGTCCTTGAGTACATATGGTGGAGACAGGGATAATCGCCGGTCAGTGTCACGCCACATTTCCATTAAACTTGTCAAGGGGCCTCTACGTCTTGGCCTTCTCATGGCTCCACGCAAGCCCTCCAAAAGTCCGGGCCATTTTTATGGCCCGTGGTCGTCAAAGACATACATAGCTTTAGAAATAAGTTATTTTATACATTTTAGTTTTTGAAGTCGGTTTTTTTAAACGAAGTTTTTACTTTTATTTGTCACTTTTTAGTGTCTAGCTATGTATGGGTGGACCTACGAATGGTGCCACGCTTCTTAAAAAATATAGGTCCCAAGAACCGGGAACAAAAAAATGTTCGTAAAATGAAAACTACTGGGCCAAACTATGTCAAATTTTTAGGGGACCACATGGCAGCTATTCCGCGTCGAACAAAAAAAGAATCACGTAAATCGAATCATAAATCTCAGAGTAATCGGTGTACATATGGAACGGAGTGTAAATTATTTTCATGAAAAATGTTCATAAAATGAAAACTACTGGGCCAACCTATGTAAAATTTTTAGGGGACCAATTGGAAGCTATTCCGCGTGGAACAAAAAAAGAATCACGTAAATCGGATCATAAATCACGGAGTAATCGGCGAACATACATAAAAAAAAGCAAAAAAAAAAAAAAGATCCCGACGGATTGAGAACCTCCTCCTTTTTTCGAAGTCGGTTAAAAAATAGTTACGTTTATTATATAAGTTAAAATTACGTACGTTTTAATTTCGAAATTTCCCCCCGCATTGTCTGTGAACTAATATAAATTATCGTGTCTCATTCCAAAATTGATCTGCGCCGGGAACATTTACGCTTATGATTTCAAATATCGCCTGAAACCGGACGAATTGTTCTATAGACTTCAAATGGCATTCATGGATAAAAGGGTTGTCTATTGTTTGCCCGAAAAATATAAGCAATAATACTCATATGCCATAATGTAAAGAGAAGCGTGCCCAGAAGGCTGGCTGCATTGCCACACTACAAGGCAATGTTGATTTGTTGCGCGAAATACGAACCAGCCTTCTGATCACTGGCGGCATCAAAGTTTCTTACGAATTTCTTTGCACAAACTCTTTGCCGATGGACCCCACGGACCTTAATGTTTCAACTCCAAACGGCACAAAAATGTCGACTCATGATGTATCCCACACAAACGGCCTTGCCATGTTACCAGGATTAAATGACATTCCGTTCGGCCTCTTGCTATCATCGCATACCTAGCCATTTGGATCTTGGATAACCAGGATGCCGACGCTGATAAGAACTCGGCGAATGATATCATTTAGCCTAGAAATTAGTTGATTGATTTCCTGATAATTTTTTTAAATAAATAAACATTAAAATAAAATTATGCAAATAAATTGTTTAATACTTGTATAATAATATTATAATTGTCTTATTGCTGTGTTAGCCTGTTAGCTTTATGTTAATTTTGATTTGTTTCAGTTTGCTACTAATTGAATATAAGGTGGATATTGATCCCTGACGTACTAAATATTGGTGAGAAAAAGCAGAGGCAACTTTACCTCAACATTTTATAAGATTTATATTACATGAGAAAACAATTGCTATGTCTAATTCAGACCATGAAGCCAACTTAATCAGCCTATTAAAAAGTGAAATAGCTCTAAGACCTAAAGATACAACTGTGCATATCCGTCTCATCAATCATTACTTATGCACTAATAAATGCGAACTAGCGTTTGAACACATCTGCAATATTGAGTTCCAATCCAAAGCTTTTATCAATAATATCACCTGGTATGAAACTCTAATAGATCTTCTAAAGCAAACTTCACATAATAATGATTGGGTTTACCAGCTAATCCTTTTAACAGTTAAAGAAAGAGTTTGCTATCTTAGTCTTTCTGAAATCCCTAGCGGTACTTCTAAAAGTTTAGTTGAATCTAATAAATTATTACATGAATATGACCAAGCTCTAGAATTAGTCAGCAAAGAAGGTGATTCGTCTGAATATGGAGAGTTTCATACGGCATTGCTCCAACATCATAGAGGCCAGTTTGCATTGCATTCTGCAACCTTTTTACTTAAAAAAGCAAAAAAGAACCAACTGAATTGGAATATTGCAACGAAGTCTGCTGCTCCATTAATGTTGATAGCTTGGCATGCAGAGCCAATAAATCCAAAAGTACACTGGATAAGTCTTGCCCCTGAAATGCAATGTATTGCAGTCAATCGTTGGTACGCAGAGGCTAATTATAGATGTTCACAGTCAGGCCATTACCTTTTGCGAAATTTTCAAAATAAAAGCCAAGTATTTTTAGATGAAATACATCAATGTTGTTCTGGTACCCATTGGAAGGACAATTTGTATGAAAAACTATTTGCAAGCAGAAATTATTTAGCAAAAATAGAAACATCACATTTTGCCTCAAAGGCTTATTATAATAGACCTATCCTTAGACTACCAAGAAAGACTGAAGTGGAAAAATATGATGATCATGCACAAAAAGTGTATGCAAATTCTCTTCACCATTTTATTTGGATTTTGATTAATTATAAAAATTATGCACATTTTAAATGCACTACTTTCGATATGTTGACTTCATCAAGTATTAGTTCTGGTCTAGAGTCTTTAAATAAGATAGATATTCAGGCTTTCCTCTATTGTGCTGCCTTGACAACACAACAAAAACTTAGTACTTCCACCTACATGATAACTGATAAGCCATCAGTTCTACCCGCTAATATTACTGATATATTATGTACCTTGCCTCAGATGAAATGGTGGGAATGTGCCTATAAATTCAGTCAAAATGAATTGGGTACAGATTTAACTGATCTATCCTCAATTCTAAGAAGAGGTATAGAGGTTGTCCGTTGTGTAGATAATCATAACCTCGATCCATTGCTAGTTTGTTCTCTAGGAGAAATATTTAAAGAAAAAGCACAACTCCTAACAAATTCTGAAGATAAAAACCATTTAGAAGAGAGAGCATTCCTGTATTATTCTTCTGCAATACCCCTCCTTGAAAAATTAAACAGAAAAATGGTTATTGAAATGCCTAATAATAGGATGTTTGACTACACTCATAAAGATCCCAGCACCGAAGAACTGACTGCTTTGATTGAACAAAGTAAATTGTTTATTGCAATCAAACATTACCATGAAGATGAACTGGATACAGTAATTGACCTTTTGTGTAACATGAAATCAATACAGACATATTACTACCTTAGTAAGACATATAAAAGAATTGCCTTAGAAAAGAAAAAAATATCTGAAGACTTTACAAGTGAAGCAGAAGAAAAGTGCGTAGCATTTCTTTCCAAAGCTAAAGCACTAGCACTCAAAGCTTTAGACAATTTTAAAGAAGTTAGTTTTAGTGACAGTGATCCTATGTATTTCAAAACTCAAGAACTTCTAAAGGATATTGATACACGACTTTATATGATTAGGCGTCAGACAGATGAAGACAACTTTAATTATTATATATCTGATTTTAATAACTCATATGAAAACATGTCAATGAAAACATCAGTACTTTATCGAGACTTAGGTTCCACTCCAAAACCAAGGGCAAAATCAAATAATACTAAGAATAATAACCGCACTGCTACTGATTCCCAACTACGGGAATCAAAACGAATATATCATCGATATTTGGAAAGTATTGAAAGTGAAAAGAAAAATCTGCAAGAACGGGATATTACTATTAATGACTTTATGGAGCAAATAGAAAATTCCTTTGAGGAAAATAATAAGTTTAAACATAAAATGATGAATACTGTTAATCACAGTATAAAAAAGATAACAGATCAGTGTAAACAATTAAGGATACCACTTGATCAAGTTAAAAACCAAATACAAATATCTACAAATAATTGTAAAGATGTTGGATATTTGAAACAACACATAGCAGAACTCAAAAAAGAAGTCGACAAGTTTAAAAAATCTTCATCTAAGCAAATGATTGATGAAAACGATTTGTATAATTTAACTGAGGACTATAGAACAAATAATACTGTATCTGGTCTGGCATCACAATTATCTTCAAACATACGACAAGATATACCACCTATCAATCAAGGTACTGTACCATCTAATCCATACCAGTTCTATAATCATAGTACAAACACCCTCCCTAAATATTATTCAAAATTTACCCAGCCTTCTACAGTACCAGAACCGCCACAAAAATTTAACCCTGCTATGACTCAAATAAATTATCAAGACACATATTCACCACGCGAACGAACGAATTTGAATGTGTCACCCATTGTTAATCCTTTGCCAATTAGGCCACAGGTCTCTGATATAAAAGCAATGCCATTTGTACCGCCATTTTCATTAATTACAACAACGCCAAATGTACCAAATATATGCAAGGTTGCGGTTAGTTCATTTTCAACATGTAAGACTATTGCACCCATAGAGGTTCCGCAGTCTCAACCTATAAACACTGTCATTACGTCTTCAGACCCAACTTCTATGTTTACATTTACACCGACACCTGTATATTCCATAATTACACACCATAAAAAATATGAGACTTTATCAGAAAGTTCTTCTGTGGAGAATTATGATCAGTTTCCTGATTTTAAGCAAATTGTGCCACATCCTGCAGAAATAAAAGTAACTACAGGAGAAGAAGATGAAACAGTCATATTTAAGTCCAGAGCCAAATTGTTTCGCTTTGTTCACAACCAGTGGAGAGAGAGAGGTCTAGGTGACATGAAATTGCTCAAACACAATGTTACTGGGAGAGTGAGAGTTCTTATGAGACGAGAGCAGGTATATAAAATATGTGCTAATCATATTATTACTTTGGACATGGAAATAAAACCGATGAAGAATGAAACTAACGCCTACTTCTGGGTAGCAAATGACTTTGCCGATGAGGTTTTATTATTACAGATGTTTTGTATTCGTTTTAAAACAGCTGATATAGCTCATAATTTTTATGACACATTTGAAAAAGCTCGTCTTGGAGTACCTAATTCAACCGAAAGTACACAAAATAAAAGTGCCTTGGCAACAGATAAGAATATTACGGAAGCACCTTTAAAAGAACATAGTAATGAAATAATGATATCACATTTAGGAAAAGCTGCATCTGATGGATTTGCCTTAAGTAGCACTCCAACATTTAAAGCAGTTCAAGAAGATAAAATTTCCATTAATGATTTTCTGAACGAATCCAACGTTTTGTCAGATATTAGTAATTCTTCTGTAGACAAATACGATCAATGTCTTGATTTTAAGCCAATTATGTCATTACATGCAGAAGTGAAAGTAACTACAGGAGAAGAAGATGAAACAGTCATATTTAGTTCAAGAGCCAAATTATTTCGCTTTGCTGATAAGCGATGGAAGGAAAGAGGTGTGGGTGTAATGAAATTGCTTAAACACAATATTACTGGCAAAGTGAGAGTTCTTATGAGACGAGAGCAGGTACATAAAATATGTGCTAATCATTATATAACTTCGGATATGGAAATAAAACCGATGAAGAATGAATCCAACGCCTATTTCTGGGCAGCAGAAGACTTTGCAAATGAGGTATTGGTATTGGAGATGTTTTGTATTTGTTTCAAAACAGCTGATATAGCTCATAATTTTTATGACACATTTGAAAAAGCTCGTCTTGAAGTACCTAATCCAACTGAAAGTACACAAAATAAAAGTGTCTTGGCAATAGATAAGAATATTATGGAAGCACCTTTAAAAGAACATAGTAATGAAATAATGATATCACATTTAGGAAAAGCTGCATCTGATGGATTTGCCTTAAGTAGCACTCCAACATTTAAAGCAGTTCAAGAAGATGAAATTTCCATTAATGATTTTCTGAACGAATCCAACGTTTTGTCAGATCTTAGTAATTCTTCTGTAGACAAATACGATCAATGTCTTGATTTTAAGCCAATTATGTCATTACATGCAGAAGTGAAACTAACTACAGGAGAAGAAGATGAAACAGTCATATTTAGTTCAAGAGCCAAATTATTTCGCTTTGCTGATAAACGATGGAAGGAAAGAGGTGTGGGTGTAATGAAATTGCTTAAACACAATATTACTGGCAAAGTGAGAGTTCTTATGAGACGAGAGCAGGTACATAAAATATGTGCTAATCATTATATAACTTCGGATATGGAAATAAAACCGATGAAGAATGAATCCAACGCCTATTTCTGGGCAGCAGAAGACTTTGCAAATGACGTATTGGTATTGGAGATGTTTTGTATTTGTTTCAAAACAGCTGATATAGCTCATAATTTTTATGTCACTTTTGAAAAAGCTCGTGTTGGAGTACTTAACGAATCCAACGTTTTGTCAGATATCCGTAATTCTTCTGTAGAAAATAACGATCCATGTCCTGATTTTAAGCCAAGTATGCCATTACCTGCAGAAGTGAAAGTAACTACAGGAGAAGAAGATGAAACAGTCATATTTAGTTCAAGAGCCAAATTATTTCGCTTTGCTGATAAACGATGGAAGGAAAGAGGTGTGGGTGTAATGAAATTGCTTAAACACAATATTACTGGCAAAGTGAGAGTTCTTATGAGACGAGAGCAGGTACATAAAATATGTGCTAATCATTATATAACTTCGGATATGGAAATAAAACCAATGAAGAATGAATCCAACGCCTATTTCTGGGTAGCAGAAGACTTTGCAAATGAGGTATTGGTATTGGAGATGTTTTGTATTGGTTTCAAAACAGCTGATATAGCTCATAATTTTTATGACACTTTTGAAAAATCTCGTGTTGGAGTACCTAATCCAACCGAAAGTACACAAAATAAAAGTGCCTTGGCAATAGATAAGAATATTACGGAAGCAACTCAAGAAAACCTAGGTATTAATTAATAATTAAGATTTTTAGTTTTATTATTTACAACTATTATGTCACATTACATACAGAGAAAATTCGTCACTAAAATGTTTTTACTTTCATCCTTTTAAATCCAATTGTATATTAGATATTACTTCTTTTGGGCTATGTAATTTATGCCTCCTACGACCCGTCATTAGTACTAGTGACCCAGACATGATCAACAAAATTTTGAACATATAAAAATTTGGAATTGTACATTCGTCATTACCCACTACTCAAACTGTTTGGGCTGGAGTTACAAGCCGAGCGATCCCCGGGCGCGGACGTCTGGGAGTGCTTCACCAGGCACCCACAGCCCTCAGCGCCGACTCCATCTTCAGGCGAGGCCATCTGGACTGGAATTACTGCACCATAACATTCACGGCCCGCAGCGGAAAATTTCGATGGGGATTTCAACGATTTTCCGATTGTTCAAAAATAAGGGCGTGCGCATAACGATTTTGCGCATAAGATTTTGCACATCCGTTTTATGTTTAAAAAAATTTTTTTTTAATTGTATTTTATTGTTTTAATAATATTTAATATTAATAGTTAGGGTGTTTGTCTGTATATTTCTTTTTTTTCATTCTCAAGTGTGTAATTTTTGATTTTATCCTGTTTTGTATTTCGGTTGTACAAATAATCCTTCACTATGTCTTCTGTAGAGTAAGTTTAAAACGCGCCTACGGACTCTACCTCATAGGTGGCGGGGAAAACAGTGGACCTTTTCTACCTGCTTAACATTCGATAAGTTAAATTTGGTAAGTTCTATGGTAAAAGAAAAGAGTTAGGAATGAATAAAAAATTTCTCACTTTTTTGCTTATAACTTCTTTAATTTTTAATTTAGGGCAAAAAGTTATATTAACATATTTGTAGGCAAAACAATTTGCTACAAATTATGACTTTACAAATTTTTTGTAAGACGCATAGTTAGTATATCTTTAACTTGACCGTTTCGCGCAAATGCGGTATTGGATGTAATGCGCAATTTGAGATGCGACATTGTTAATGAAGTATACAAGCAATATTATATATCAGATATTTATTTATTTACGAAGTCTGTGTACATTGTTCGACGGTTAAAAATTACGAGCCACACAAGAGTACGTGCGGGTAAAAATATGTACATAGGTGAAAAGAAATATATAAGAATTCCACCAAGGAGATTCACATTACGAAAATGAATAAGTTGTATAATAGAAGCTCCCTGGAAGCGCTTTTGATCAATACATTTGTCTCACTTTCATACTAGACAAAATTAGATAAAAATCTTTAACTTTATAGCCGTTATAGATAAAACCGCACCATAATGAGGGGAAAAGGAGGGCACACATTAGCACAGAGGCAGTTTAGTACACTGAAAAAAATTTACTTTATTACGTAACATTCTTTTACTACCAATATGACCATAGATATCTGTCTCTAATCACAAAGAGTATGCATATTGTATTAATTATATTATACTGCTACGTTGTTTCAACCTGTCTCAACTTAGTCGTGAAATCTTGACCTTGATAATCATATGGCATTTAAAATGTTGAATTCTAATACATTGTCCGCGATGCACGATTGTCAAAGGACAAATTCTTTCTCAAAGGCTTTTTGGATAAATATAATTATGTCGGATCTCATATCCCTCAAAAGGTTCCAAGTGCAAGCGCGATATCGTCTTTTTATGATTATAGTATTACGAATTACGGGACTCGAATTAAAATGCCGTTAGAATTACTATAGAATTTATTAGAACTATACAAACACGTATAACACAGGTACAAATATACCTGGACGCAACCAGTACAAATGTGATGCACGATTCAATAACACGCGCAAAGTCCGTCACTATATAGCTTTTCGAATGTACCCACGTCTTGCTTGTATTGTGATCGTCGCTTGACTGCCTTACCCCTCCGTTCGGGCATTCCTTTTGTCCTGTACAAATACAATATGTCTCGACACAATACTCGACCGCATAACAATAATTTTCTAGAATCACACCTGGTTAATGCCTACCATAAAGGATTACAATACATAATAGGCTGTTTTTCTAATTACAAATTTTAAACACAAAGTAAACAAAAGAAAAAATGCGGGAAGGTAATAAAATGTGTTTCTATAGACGCAGGTGTGAATTTTCTTCCTTTGTCGGCATTTGGGCGTAACAATAGAAAGTATTTAATATTACCTATAAGGTAGGGCCCTAGTAGGGCCAACGAGAAGCGATACCAAATGTAAACAAAACCAATGCAAGGTCATTAGAAAATACAGGGGTGCGTAACTTTTTGAAAGTTGTATTATATATTTTAGTAGACAATTTATTTATTAATATGTTATTCTAAAAAGGTAACAATTAATATAAAGAAATTGAGTTGAAATGAGAATAATAATAATGTTTATGGAAATGAGGATAAAAGTGAAACATTTTTTTAAAGAAATCATTGTTTATTCAGTCTGACGCCGATTGTTCTGAGTCTGTAGAATCAGAATCTGTAACATGTATAATAAATTTATCCATCACGTCATCTACAATAAAATCAAGTTTGAAAAACTTCTCTTCTTCTTTATGAACGTGCTCCACACATTTCTTCCACCGATCAGGCGTGACTTTCGCCATACCCTCACTTAATAGTGCCTTTACTTTTGCAAATTGAAACGTAGTATTGTTTCTAGCTACGTGCCCCTTTATATCAGCCCAAATCAACTCAATTGGGTTTAATTCACAATGATAGGGAGGGAGTCTTAGTACTTCGACGCCATATTTCTTTGCCAATTCGTCTACGACATATAATTGATATTGGTTCTTCACCATTTTTACTCTATTTAATAATTGTATTTTTAGTTCCTTTTCATCGAAACTGATATTTTTGTTACGAAGCCACTGCTGAATGTTAGCCTTCAACCATGTTGAGCTGGGTGTTTTTTCCTGTCGCCTAGAGTGGTAAGGCGCGTTATCCATGACGACAACTGCATTCTCGCCTAACTTGGGCAATATCTTCTCAAACCAGTTTTCAAAATGTGCAGCATCCATTGATTCGTGATAATCACCGGTGCCTTTGGATTCAAAAACCCAGCTACCGTCTTCCACAAAACCATCCTCGTTTCCAATGTGCACTACGATTAGTCGCCGGCCCTTTGAGGTAGGATTCTTCGCACCTGTACTAAGACCTTCTAAAAACGCTCGCCGTTTTGATTTTATTTCGGTGTCAACCCAGGTTTTATTAACAGTGTGACCTGAAAATGACATACAGGATACAATAAATCATAGGCAATACTACAAATAATAATCTTACACAATCTTTCAGGCAGAAATACTTAGTTTTGATTATGCGTTAAAGGATAATACCCCCCCCCCCCTCCCCTACTGAAGATAGAAACCCTGTGCGCTCAAGTGTATTTTTTTTATTAAACTTAAAATTACTAACCTGCGTTCACCCATGTTTCATCCATATAAAAAATACGCCGATTCTCCTCTCTGTACTTCTTTATTTTATGTAAATATTTTCGTCGCCACAATACAATATCATCTCTATCAATCAGTGCATTATTTCTTTGCCTCTTGATATACTTAAACTTTAAATGTTTTAATATTTTTTGGAAAGTAGTCCTTCTGAAATTTGGTAGTGTATCGTCTTCATTAATATCTGAAAGTACTTTTTCCACTGTAGGTAGTTCGCCTTTAATGAAGAAAGCATGTACTTTTTTGCGTATGGCTGATTTAGTAAAATCATCGATTTTGTCACTAAACGTTGGTCTAAGTTTGGTGGTGACAGGAGGAGAAATTTCGCCGTGTTCTTTATAGTCCTTGAGGATTCTATATACTGATGCAACGCCGATACCTAAAATACTAGCTGTTTTCTGCGCCATCTCTTTTTTGTAGGGGTATTTATCCTTAGGCCCAGTTTCTTTAACATATTTATAGGTGTTAATAACCATATTTTTTTCATTTACCGTAAAACTAGTTACCTGAAATTGAAAATTAAATTTAAATTATATACTTTATTCACGTGCATTTTTAATAAATTAAAAAAGTTTTATTATTACAGTTGTTGTTTTTTAAATAACTTTAAAGTATACTGTATTTAATATCTATCAGCTAAAATCCAAATATCAATGCAATGGTAAAATATTTCCTGTACATACCTTTGGGCGTTTCTTTTCTGGAGAACTAAAATCTGTTGATTTATCTCTCGAAGTACTTGGTTGTGGCTCCATCATTAACCACTCTTAATAACAACAAACAATATTCAACAACAACAATCTAACAATAATTAAATAAACAACGAAAAATAACAAAACTTCTACAAATAACAAGAATCACCACGAGCGCGTTCCGAAACGGAATGAACTAAAAACAGTAACTCTTACTATAAAATGGCGCCCGAATGTTGGCGAACCCGTCTTGATCTTACGACAAAGACAGACAAATTACGACAAATACACGAGATGGAAAGAGATAGATAATAGATTCTCATCTCCACAGTAGTTTTTAGGTGAATGACCTTTTGTATCTGGTCTCTTTGGCCCTAGTATACCTAAAATAAATTCCGAGATAATAACAGTTAGCAAGCTGACATACAGCCTTACACAAACGCTAAAGACACAGTTTTCTTGACGTTCCGGCTTCACATGTGATAATGTTATAGTTATTGGCTGTTGACAAATGCATCTTATTTTAGCATTATATGGTACTACTTATATATCTAGAGATAATTTTTAAATTGATAAGATGCCGTGTATAAGCCGTATTCAAATATAACCCTTTATAAGATACAATACGGATATTCCTTAAGTTTTATACAGGCAAATTGAAATTATTTTTTTATATAGTTTGTTTTAGAATAGAATATACTTTATTGTACAAAAATGCTACATAAAATCAAGAACATAATAGTAATAACACACAAGAACATAACATAATAATAAGTACAATCGGCGGTCTAATCGCCATCGATTTCTTCCAGACAACCTTTGGATGGAGTATAGGAAGGACAACAAAAAAAATGTTTTATTGCTAAATAAAACAATTAATCTAATATAATAAAAGAAAACTTAACTTATATATATATTATAATAAATCTGTAAATGGTTCGAGTTTGTACATTGCTTTTAAAGGTGTGAAAAAAAATTTAGAGCTTACTCGGACCAGGATTCCGAAAATGCGATTTTTTGTATTTTTTGTATGTCTGTCTCTCTTTCTGTCTGTTTGAACATCAAGTGAAAACTACTAACAGTGAAATGAATCTCGACATAGAGCTATCTTATATATCCCGGGGTGTAGTTTAGGATACTTTTTATCCCGAGAAATAACGTCAGTTTCGTGGGACAGATAATATCGAAAAACATGGCGTTGTGATCGCATCTTTTTTGGAAACTACTGAATGTATATTAATCTAACTCGATATAGTGCTGACCTGAGCTAACACTTCGGATACATTTTATCCCGTAAAATGATGTCGTTCCCATAAGTAGACAGATTAGTTAAATGAATGGCGATGCGACTACTACTGCGACGACACTACCAAATACGTTTTCAAAGAAAATAAGTCATTATTCATTGTATTTCAGATTAGGTTGGCTTCGACTCATCTCTATGTCTTCCTGAGCAGCTGTTTAGACTATATGGACATGGTTTCTTTATTATTGTAGTGAATTGAACAAGAAACAGTAAAGTTTTAGGTTTAGTACTTATATATAAAAGCTAGCTTTTAAGTGAGTGACATACAGCTACTACCTAGGGGTTTTTCACGGGGCGTTGCTGCGGGGAAAACTTGGTACTTAATAAATACTTAAACTGTTTTAAGCAGTTAAAAAGTTTGACAGTTTTGAAGGCTTGTCAGGTTTGCTATATACACTGTAGAACATGACATGTGCATTATGCAGCCAATAAAAAATCCGAAGAGAGCATTTTCGTCTAACTTTACAAAGTACATTAATATAAGAAGAGAACATTAATATAATAGGACCTAACATTGAGACTACGATATGCTTTGCATGCTCTATGCATGCAGAGAAATATTCGTTTTACCCTTAAGGGCTAACATGAATATAGGTGACATAAACAGTTTTAAGCTCCGTCTGCTCTACCAGTGGATTTAGAGCCCAGTCAAGCCAGACTTACGTCATGGTAGGTATGAAGGTTGACAATCTTTCAGCGCATGCACACCACCGTCCACCAAAGGTAAGAACGATTGGCTAGCATAAAACTCAAAGTTGTAGTGTAGTGGCTTTGGCAGTACCTTCGGCAAATCTGCATGAGACCTGAATGAGAAATTTATACGTTTTTCAAAACTCATACTGAATATCGTGTGTGTCCATTACGGTTAAAAACGAAGAAACAACAAAATTAATTAGATTATAGAGACTGTCTACTATAATATTTTATTTAAAAAAGTAATAGAGCAGTTTACCAAACAATTGTGATTTTGAGCACAATTCATCAACATCGGTAAGTATGCATAAACGCTGTCAATATGAAAACGCATACATTTTCCTTCCGGTCTTATGCACATTTACTAAGTGCTCTTTTAGGATTCCGTAAGCAAATGACAAAATTAAACAATTTACTTTTTTCGTATCTGCGGTACTTTTCAATGTGTGGAAGACTGACAAGCACTTGCCCGATTTTATATCTATATTTCCTCAACGTTCACACCTGCAGTTGACTTTCAGCTATGTCTGGCAATATCCTAGAACTATCGAAACTGTTTGGCTACTTGGGAAACGTCTTTAGATAGTTATCTGAGTAAGGGTCGATTTTTCAATCGTCAGATAAAGGTCGATAAAGTCGAATAAATTATAACCTGAGTGAATTTAAAAGCGATACCATTCTACTGCTCTAAACATGTAAATGACATTTAAAAAATTTCCATAACTTACTACTAAACTAACTTTTACCATTAAGCTTTTACTTCATGAATAATTTTTATTTGGTGATTGAAACATCAGCCCTAATATATACAAATATCAATCACTCTTTGTTTTGCGACATTAACCTTATTTCGTACGTGACTTATCGGATGGCCCACTTGCGCTATCCTGACGTTCAGGCTGACGCAGGTCCTTTAGAGGACCTGCCTTCCTTTAGAGGTGAAGCATTCATGTCCTTAGGGACATGAATGCTTCACCTCTCTCATGGGGCGAGTTATAAACCGCCCACGCCCAGAGAATTTGAAAATAAATAGATAAATAAATCAAGTCCCCCGGCACTGGAAAAAGGCCTTGCGAGGCCCATGCCTGCCAGGGCTGCGCCGAGGCTAGATCTACCCGTAGCCCTAGCATAAGGCGAAGGATGGAACACCCAGAGGTTTTAGTGGGTTTCCCTAACTAAGAAGTGGCAATAGAGCATGCATGGCATGGCACCAGTTCTGACCGGACATGGTAGTGCCACCCCCGATCTGGTGAATCCCACACACGGGTCGCGAACTATACCCCCAAGGATTTGTCTGCCTTTGTCGCGGCTTATGGTCCTCAATAAAATTTCTCCTACTAAAAAAAAAAATTGCACACTTCCACCTCCCCCTATGCTATCGTCTCTATACCATCCAAAAAGCTGGCCTAAATAAACGTCTGAAGGCCGCTTTTCACCACTTTCCATTTGATAAACCGTTTTCCAGCTTGCTAGCTTCGCAATTACATCAGACGTACATAAGTTCAATAACAACCAACTTTGGTAACATCTGGCTAGGGTTTTCTATTATACAAAATGTTTGGCAAGATGTTTTTTGTAATAATATCCTATAAAAATATATAAAATTACGCGTTATACTATCACTACCATTATATGTACTTTTGCACCAATTCAACGCATCTTGTAAGAAACTCTTTGATACCACCCGTGATCAGAAGGCTGGTTCATATTTCGCGCAACGAATCAGCATTGCCATACAGCGTGGCAATGCAGCCAGCCTTCTGGGCACGGTTCCCTCTGGCAGCGATTATCGCTTATTATTTACTAACTATTTACTTATTTATTAAAAACCACTGTTCGGGCTCTTATTCATGCACCTTGTTACCTGCTTCTGTCGAATCTACTATCATCCAAAATTCATAGTAATCAATCATTTTTACCGACGGTCGGCGGTGTGCATAAGGAAAATACATTTTGACAAATCGTAGTGTGGACTTAGCCTTAGAACGTTACGCGAGCATACCTTATAAATGTAAAATCGCCCTTATAATATTCCGTAACTCTGGGTTGACCGAGCTGTAAACTCTACAGCGGATGCAGTTTTTTTATATTTTACACCTATTTTAGGCATTATAATTTTATTATGGCAGCTGTTAACAAGTGATGTAATTAGTAGTAATGATTTTCTAACGGTAGAACAAGGTGAATCGCAAGTGGAAGTACGAGCAGTATATATTAATTGTGAACCCGATGTGAGTATTTTAAAACTTTCTGTACTTCTCATCGTGGCACACTTTCTCGATGCATGATGATGCAAAAGCATGTAGGCATCGAAAACGGGTTGGGTTTACATATATATCCCCGGATGATTTCCTGGATGATTTTAATGGTTAATGTGTTTAGGAATATATTTAAGACTTATTTATAACAACTGAAATTGGTTTTGAGTGGAAAAAATATATATTCAATTAATTATCGAAGTTTAAAATTCACGACAATGATCTGGTAATTTTGTCGCCGAGACGTTTTTTTGTGCACCGGAAAGTGTACATTTTGAAGAGGACGGGATTTATTTAAATAGGAGACTGTATGCATCTCAAAATTTAAATATGTGGAGTTAAACAGTCGGTTAGGTTAGGTTTTGTGTAGACCAAAGCGGTATGGTTGCCAGAACCGACTGGTAACCATTCACTATTTATCATATATATTAGTGAAAAAAGAAGTGAGGTTAGATTGACAAAAACATTAATAACTCAGGAACTATACATTTCCGCCACATGGGAGTTGCAGAAGTGGTAAGTTTTCCTCTCCCCCCCCCCCTCCCCCCTCATTAATTATGATTACGGGGACATATATGTAAATCACACCCTCGAAAACTAAAGTTCTTATGATCAGTGGCGGATTTAGGCTAACTGCCGATCTAGGCCCCATTTGAAATATAGCTCTTTTTTACGGTTCCGTAGACATGGCCCCGCCTCCGTGCTTGCCTTAGCCAGCCGGCACGGAGTGGAGATCGCTAGAGCTAACACTCAAGCTCCAGGGGTGGAAGTAATAAATGGCATCACGTCAGAAAAAGCTTCGGTGAACCTGCAGCCCACCTCTCTACACCCCTTAGCCACTCACACCCATGTCGCCCCTGTCTTCTATGGCATTTTTTGGGTCCCATGCAGGGAGTGGCGAGTCACCGTCTGCCCATTCAAAAAAATCTATAGTAGAATACTACTCAAAATCCAACCAGCATTTGAGATAATACGTAGATCCTATTATGTAACAGATAGTGCTTTAAAATTCTCTACATTTTGCTTAAATATTATTAAGTGTTGGAATATAAATAATTTTTAACCGACCTTGGCATTAGACAGACAGTTGCGGTCAATAGCACAACTTTGCTCGCTAGACCAGTAAGTTGACTAGACAACAATTATACGTTTTATAGCTTATTATATTTTCAGCTAATACTAGATGCTTCTTCAGACTTTGAAACGAAACGATTCCAACGAGAGGAATTGTTTAAACATAGTGCTCTACGCAACTGCAATAGGAAGTTGGCACTCACTGTCAAATTAGCTAGTGATATCAACGTAAGTTATTTTTTACATTCATAACATAAAATCAATTTGGCATTAGCCATTAAATTGAATTTCGATAGTCCATTTACGTGAATTTGACAATTATGATTTTATGCAGGACCGTCTTAAGAATATTGTGCGCCGTTACCAACTATAAAAATACCGTTTAAACGTTTAATTTCATTTTAGTTCCTTAGCCATTTTAGCAAAAACGCAATTCCGTTTCAGTCGTCCTGTCCGCCTGTTTTGTTGTCTCAGTAATTTTTCTCAGAAACGACTACGTTTTTATGGACACTAGCTGTGCCCGCGAGGTCGTCCGCGTGGAATTTGTTTTCATAACCCCGAGTTTGAAATATTCTTCTATGGTGCTCCGCTCCTATTGGTCTTACCATGATGATATATAGCCTTCCTAGATAAATGGGCTATCAACACTGAATTTTTTTTTCAAATCAGACCAGTGGTTCCTGAGATTAGCGCGTTCAATCAAACAAACAAACTCTTCAGCTTTATATATTAGTATAAGATTTGATATGAAATTGTAGTTTAGATGGCGCTACACATTAGTGTAGTACATTAAACTGATATATATATATATTCAATGGAACCGTTATTTAAACAAACCCCTCACTTTCTACAGGGAAGTCACCCACAGAGTTGTGATGTAACATCTCGCGTGAAATGATCATCTCCCTCAGGGATTTAATTATATCACAGTTTTCGTCATCTCTCTATGGCATATACATTATCATGTGAGGTGTAGTTAGACAGGTCTCAAAAACCTATGACGATATATTTTTTGGTTCAAGGTGGTTTTAAAAGTAATATGAAATAATTCTCATAGAATTTCAGCGATGATTATATTCCTATTGAGCACGTATTTGAAGGCAGCAATAAAAAACGAGTTCGTCTCCTTAATCCTTATGTTTTGCGCTTGCGACGAGATCAGCCTTTACAAGCATACAAACTCCGGAAAATCGATGTGAGATTCCTATAACTAGTATTTGGTATTCCATGCTCGCCACATTTTAAATAATGCATTTAAATTAATTCTAGACTGTGAGCGGAATACTTACAAAGCAAGAAAGAATATCTGATGCAAGTGTTTATGAACGGGTACGTCTTATTTACATAAAGATATTATCAAAATATTCAGTATACATAGCGGGACGTCCATTATTACATGAGGCGTTTAAGGGCGGGTGGGGTCGAGTCGAATCGCATTTAATCTTACTTTGGGGGGAGAGGGGTAATCGACGAACATCACGTACATATTGGAACTGAATAAATATTCTTTTATTTAGAACCCTATTTTTTTATTAGGTAGTCTAAGTTACTCCATATAACATCAGCTATCTAGCCAGTAAAAAGTCCGTCAAAATCGGTCCAGCCGTTTCACAGATTATCCGGAACATCCAGATAGACAAAAATAAATATAAATTATTTTTTGAATAACTACCGTATATACTTTAATATTTATTTTGTAAAAAGCTGTTACTTTGACATTATAAACAGAAACTTCAATTTTATTTATCTGTGTACATTATCTCTTTGTGATTCTAATCTTCGTCTTCTGCCATCTAAAAAAAAACTAGTTTAACAAGTTTAAATAAAAATATTAAGATAGATAGATAATACTTTATTGTTCACCAATAAACAATTATAAAAAGTTCGATTACAATATTGTCATCGTAAAAACACTAGGCTACCTATCTATCGCTATCTATATTATCTATCGCTCAAAGCAATCTCTTTCAGGCAACCAGCGCACGAGCGTGTTTGTGTTCCAGTTCTTAAAATAAATAGATTCTTCTTCCAAAATATTAGATAATTGGTCCACCAACACCAAGGTCTTGTGCGTTATTTTATCACCCTGAATGAAATAAAGTAGACCTATACATAGCATTGCTCTAGCTATAATATCTAAAAAACAAGGGCGAAGTTATAGAAGCTCGCATAAGGTTCAGAAAAGACTATTTAAGGCACTGGATATAGATGGTACAGAGCGTTACCTATAATTATAGGACATAAATACATATACCTAAACCATTTTATAAATTTAATAGATATACGTAAACTATATTTGTAATACGTAAACGTATAATCAAATATATTTACTAGCTGACCCGTGTCTACTACGCTGGGCATCAGAAAAAAAATAAAAAAAATCTTATTATTAATTACAATCAAATATACCCTATGTCACTCAGGAAACATGTAGCTTTCCACTGGTGAAAGAATTTTCAAAATCGGTTTAGTATACCCAGAAATTACCCCCTACAACGTCACAAAGTCACAAACTTTACCTCTTTATTTTTTTTTGAGTTTAATTACCTACTAAGCGAATTCAAAATATTTCCCCTCCCGTCCCGTACCCCAGTGACGCCTATATCGCATAAGCCTATCTAGCCGATTAGGGTACGCGGCGAAGTTATAGGGGAAGATAATTTTTACAGTTTTGGGAGCTAAAATCTCGCCACTTATTCATTTAAATAAAAACGGTTTTAAGGAACATTGAGTTTTTTGAATTGACACTTCTTTAGAGCCGTGATTTGAAACTCGATGAAACAAAAAAGTGAAAAGAAAAGCACATAAATTTAGGACTAAGCCTGCGAGAGAATGAGATACGAATTTTGTGCGGCACAGATTAGAGTCTGATTAAACATAAGTCCAAACATGTGAAAAATTTGAAAGTGACTTGATTGATTGAAAGTGATACTTAACTTTATTTTGAATTTGTATATGTAGACGGATGTAGGATAAAGGAATTATATTTATACTAGAGTTTACCCCGCGGATCTGCCGCGGGTCAAACTCTAGTGCGTACCTCTTGTTTAAACAGCCGGCGTTAAAACAGGTTAAATTGTTTTATATTTTTATATAGGTGCTAATTGCCCTGATAAGATTTACTTTTTTATTTATTTATTTATATCGCAAACTTTCCCATCTCCCGGGATGAAAAGTATCTATGTCCATTTTCGGTATTCAGACAGACAGATCGAGTTACTATCGCACTTTTTCTATAGATTATGAATTTTTATATCTATAAACTTGAGAAACGATTAGTCTCTCACTCAAACGTTCATCTATTTTAGTTTTATTTTTGCGATAAAAAGTATGACCAAAAAGGCCAAGAGGAACGACATGGCCAAAACGACCAAAAAGACCACAGTGACCGACATATCCAAAATTACGGAATAGGCAAAAACGACTAAAAAGCCAAAATAGTCAAGAAGGCCAAAATGACCGACATGGCCAAAATGACCGAATTTGTCAAAATGACCGACATGGCCAAACTAGCTAAATGGCCAAAATGACCAAAAAGGCCAAAATTACTGAAACAGCAAAATGACCAAAATGGCCAAAACGATCAAAATGGTCAAAATGACGGAATAGACAAGAACGACCAAAAAGGCCAAAATAATCAAAATGACCAAAAAGGCCAAAAGGAACGACATGGCCAAAACGACCAAAAAGGCCAAAATAATCAAAATGACCAAAAAGGCCAAAAGGAACGACATGGCCAAAACGACCAAAAAGACCACAATGACCGACATGGCCAAAATGACCAAAAAGGCCACAATGACTGACATGGCCAAAATGATGGAATAGGCAAAAACGACCAAAAAGGCCAAATGATCAAAATGACCAAAAAGGCCAAGATGACCAAAAAGGCCACTGTGACCGACGTGGCCAAAATGACGGAATAGGCAAAAACTACCAAAAAGGCCAAAATGGTCAAAATGGCCAAAATGACCGACATGGCCAAAATGACCAAAAGGCCACAGTGACTGGCATGGCCAAAATGACGGAATAGGCAAAAACGACCAAAAAGGCCAAAATGACCAAAAAGGCCAAAATGATCAAAATGGTCAAAATGACCAAGTCGGCCAAAATGACCGACATGGCCAAAATGACCAAAAAGGCCAAAATGACCAAAAAGGCCAAAATGACCAAAAAGGCCAAAATGACCCAAAAGGCCAAAGTGACCGACATGGCCAAAATGAGTAAAAAGGCTAAAATAGCCAAAATGACCAAAAAAGGCCAAAATGAAAAGTATCCCTTGCCCACCCTCGGTATTTAATTTACATACGAACCGAATTTCAGCCAAATCGGCCCATTAGTTCTTCCGTAAAAGCATAACAAACAGAAAGACAAATATATTTTTATCCCGGAAACTATCACATTTACTGAGTTTCAGCCAAATCGGTCTAGTAGTTTTTACGTGAAAACGGAATAGTTAGACAGACAGACAGACAGACAGACAGACAGACAGACAGACAGACAGACAGACAGACAGACAGACAGACAGACAGACAGACAGACAGACAGACAGACAGACAGACAGACAGACAGACAGACAGACAGACAGACAGACAGACAGACAGACAGACAGACAGACAGACAGACAGACAGACAGACAGACAGACAGACAGACAGACAGACAGACAGACAGACAGACAGACAGACAGACAGACAGACAGACAGACAGACAGACAGACAGACAGACAGACAGACAGACAGACAGACAGACAGACAGACAGACAGACAGACAGACAGACAGACAGACAGACAGACAGACAGACAGACAGACAGACAGACAGACAGACAGACAGACAGACAGACAGACAGACAGACAGACAGACAGACAGACGCATTTATAATATTAATAGGGATTTATAAAAGATAGAGAAGAACAATCTGTTACAACACTTATTCTTTCGCGATTTCACTACATAGGCAACTTTATATCACTGTACAGACAACCTTATCTTTTCATCTAAGTAGAACCAGTGTTCTACTACATGAAACACTACTGAGTGTTTGAGATTTTTTTATTTCATGACTTCAGCAGATAAGCAGACGGCCCACCTGATAGAAAGCGGTGACCGTCGCCTGTAGACATTTGTAACACCAAAAGTGCTACCAGTGTACTGCCGCTCTCTAGATGAAGACAGGAAGGAACCTGGCCGCTAGTGCCGGAAAACAACTCAGAGGATGTTTTGTCGCCTCTTACGACAGACCCATCGGGTGCAGAATATTGTATTCATTCTCCGTTCCTGGACTGATAAATTACTGTAAGATATATAGACAGATGCGCAGTCTGACGGATGTGACAATTATTTTACATAAGATTGCCTCTGTGGTTGAGTGAGCTAAGCCTTTGCCGGCCTACCGCACTGCAACGCAGAAATTCCTTCCGGGTTCGATTCTTGGCATGGTAAATATCGTAAAAAGAATTTTCCGTTATTTACTATGGTCTGAGTGACTGGGTTCGGCCCCAGAATAGTCCGTTACGTTACACAACACAAGCGCAAGTTGCTTAATTACAAATATACAGTAATATATAATGTATGTGTTTGTTTGCCGATTATTTATATTAGTTACATATAAGAGTTCCATGTTTTTTTTTTCCAATATATCTGTGGACCCTAACAATAAATATTAGAACATTTTAGCTATACTTTGTTATTTCTTAAAAATCGATTTAGTGCAATAATTAACATTCAGTTAAAACTTAAACAGAGTTATAAGCTGCACTATGGGCTTGTGTATAACTAAGATGGCACATAAATGGATTTCACTATATTACATAATATACAATTGAATTTTTCAAGTGGGCCCTGAAGGTTGACAAAAATTGATTTTTACAAGCTACACTATGATTTACGGGTTTGTTTATTTTTCACAATTAGCTGATTCGATTCCTGACGAGGGTAATTGTTTTTTCAAAAATCTAATGATATTTTCGTCAAAATCGACCTCGAGCCTCCTTTAAGTGTTTTTCGCTATTTCGTATAGTTTCAGATTTGACCATGAAAGCCCATTTAAAAAAATCACTCTGTATATACACAAATACAGAATAAGTAATTAATCCAGCACGTTGAAATAAAAATTAAATGGTGTGTTAATCCCGTTAACTCAATTACTATTTTACTCTGAATTTTATTTGCAGACACATTCTGTAATGTTTGATTCGGAAAAAAATAATTATCATTCAGACCTGGCATTTTTGACCGAAGAAAACGTTGCAAACCACAGGAGCTGTGGTAAGTTTTTACGCAATGTCTAGTCGCTCTCAAAGTATGAAATAGGCTATGAAACGGCTGAATGGATTTCAGTGAAAAATTAATGGAATAAAATAATATTTTTATTTTATACAAGAGTTTACCCGCGACTTTGTCCACGTCGGGTATGTAGCAAAGACCACATTTGTTTTACACAGAGAATTTATGTTAGTGAAAATCATCGGAGTTAGATTTTTTTCCAACTGGCCGCTCCCAAAACAAATCCCGTGGTTTTGCTGGGATCAAAAGTACCGAAGATGTTAAGTCTGGTAATTTGCTGGTGGTCAACGAAAACGCATCGAAATCGGCCAGTAGTTTTTACGTGAATCCCGAGTAAACAGACGAAAAGACAAACAGTAAAACCATTCAAACCAACAAACCGGCAAACAGATAAGAAATTTAAAAAAATGCATCGAGTTCTCCATCGTCTATTCCAGTTGCTTTTTGAAATAGCTTTACAGACACCATGTTTAGACTTTTATTATATTATACATTTTCAGTAATATGTTCCATTTCAATATCTTATACGGTTCAGAAGTCATCAATATAATAATACTGTCTTAATAAAATATTAATTAGGTACAACGCTAAAACAACACGACAAACCCAGTGTTTCTCCTAAATGTCGATGTTCTCTGTTTTTATTTTAGTAATACAACCAGCAGTATCGTTAAGATATTTTTTGTCTTCATCGATATCCTGGGATGTCAGAGTTTCTTCAGCTTCTATGATTACTGAGAATATCTTTTTCTTAACTTGCGTTTGTATCCAAGGCGGCATTTCTCGCGTACTTTTTAGAATGCAATTGAAAAATGACTCCAGTGCATCGGACTCGTAATCTGAGCGGAACGAGATATAATCTCTGGAGCAATCAGTACAGCGGCGTTTGTTTTTCCCTTCTAAATTGTCCGTCTGACCGTTTTCTGCAACTTCAGCAATAGATGCGTCTGAATTGCAACTTCTGATTGCTGGTTCAATTGATGGCTCCGAATCTGATTCTATGTTCTCTGTTATACGGTATTTAGAGTACGGTTCCAGAAACTGCATGGCTTTAGCGTATTTCCAAGTAGTAATTTGAGGGGGCAGCAGTCTATTTTGACCTAACTTGGCTCGACGTAATGCCTCTCGATGATTGTCGCGTAATTTCCGCCACTCACTTCTCGCCACTTTAACTGAAAAAATGAATTTATATACTTTTGTAGATAGATATTATTGCGATGTAATTATAAACTACTTAGAAAGGGAAATACACATGTTATTTATAGATAACGTGGCCACTATATCATAATCAAACGTAAAATTATGATTATACGCAAGCATTACTTGAATGATATAAATAATGCTTGAGTTTTCATATCAAAGATCACAGAGTAGATCTGATCATAAGGTTGAATTTACGAATAAATAGCACATCTAACAACTGTCAACCACATTCGAATTGAATAAGTTAGATTTGCACAAATAATGGAAAGTACTTACTATTCGGTATGGAACTGTTGTTGATCTGTTTAACAACCAGTTGCCAAGCTTGTACTTTAACGTGTATATCTCGATAATCGGGATGCAAAGGATTCCATAAGCATGGATGTTTTCGAACGCTTGCGATAAACTCTTCCATCACAAAATGACCATTAGGCGCTTCAGTATGCAATGGGTGCACCGTTGCGAAGCACACTGAACGGCCTCGCACCGCACGCCACACTTTGCCATCCGTATACAATCAAACCGGTTTACATGCTGCACGACAGCTATCAGACCATACGATTTTAAAACCGGTTCCTCAATGTAGCTCCATGTTTGACTAAACCATTCGACGTTGAACATAAAATAGAAGATGCGTTGTGAAAATACGATGATGTAGAATATTATTATTCGTTTAGAATTAACCTGACTTCATAAGAGTCTCGCATACATTATTATTAAACTACTACCATGTAAAAACTGGAACATCACTAGTCTTCTGCCGCGTACATATTTATTTTGGGATAACACGGCTAATTACGGCTATTCAAACCGAGCAATCTTGTAATTAATGGAATCAGAATTGAAGTAGTGTTCTGTTGCTTTAATTAAGGATATTTTGCAGAAAATCAGTACAGAGAATCTAACGAAGAAACTATTAATTTTAACACCGGAAATTTACTTCAAAATGCTGACAATTATAAAAAGTCAATTCATAATAATGACCTTTATGAGAAGCAAAGTAAATCCAATGAGCACTCAAAATTTCAAAACTGGCAAAATAATATCAATAGATATGATAATAAAAAATTTATACGCAAGAAACACAATAATGATAGTAAAAATATAGAAAATGATGATAAAAAAATTACGGAATTAAATGTGCATGAAAAAGATGAAAGCAGAAAGGACAGCAAATCTAAAATTTTGGCTAGGGACTTGGACACTACAGAAAAAAATTTCAACCTTTACGAAATCGGAAATCCTAATCTCTGGCACCAAGTTCACGTAGAACTGTTTGAGAAAATCAGTACTGCCGATGGTAAAACTGTTTGGAATGACGTGACAAAGGACCCGTTAGCAAGGTATTCTTGTCTTCGAAATTCGCAATAATAGTAAACGTAAACACTGTCACGCATGTTTTATGTAAGAATACGCTGATAGTATTTTATCAGTTCAAAGTAATTTTATTTAGCAAAGGCCAAGTAAAAACTTACAATATTTTACTAATAAATTAAAAATATCTGCAGTGTAAGCTCCATTTCTCCAGAATGGACAGGAAGAGACGTTTTTATAAGGTACCGTCCTACTGAGTGGATTTCAACAGATGAGTTTTCACTGCCTATGAGGAGCTTATATCTTTTAACTCCGGTTCATTGGGATAATGCCGATGCTTATGGTAATACAAGTGCAGATATCCGTGAGTTCATACATTAATATTAACTGAATAACAAAATTAAAACTCATTTAGTATTCAATAAGAAAGTACTTTATTTTCTTTTTAGACAATGAGTATATAGTAGTACCTGTAGAAGATGTTGTAGGTTTAGATGATGATAAACCGCTTGAAAAACGAGGCGATAATAACTTAGTATCATCTACTACTACGCTTTTAGGCGGATACGAACAGGTAACAACATTAATATTTCGTAGATACCTATATAGGTATTTATAATTAGCAACCCAAAGCAAGTAAGCAAGCAGAGTTCAAAATCATTATTTTACTCGCGTATTTAATTGACGGTAGTTTAATTTTCTAAATAGAATTATATTCAAAAATGGAATATGATTCTATTTAGAAAATTAAACTACCATTACCAACATACCAAATACCACTACTCCATGTAACTGTAAAATAAATCAATCTATAAGTAGAGTTAGCAAGAAAATGAATGCAAAATTTACTGTGCTCGTTATTGAAAAATGAATATTTTATACAGGGCCACCGCAAAGTCAAAATTCGTTTATCGAGGGCTTTGCTTAATGGTGTGAGTGATAAGCTACGAATTGAATCTAATGGAAGCGATAGATATCTAACCATACCACATCGGCGGCAACTTCATGCTCAAATAGATCTCGAAGCTCGAGCAGAGCAGAACCAGCTAGTTCTTGACGGGTAAAAATTCAGTAATATATAGCGAAATGTTACATTAAGAACTTAAACCATAAACTGTTCTGCTTGTTAGATCCTCAGGACGAGTGACTACAGTTGTTACTGATAGCACCAGGCAAACTCGAACTGTTCTATCCTTACAAGTTACTAATACGGGTTTGGTCGCATCACGTTTTCGGTTTGTAAATTTTTGTCCAATATAAACAAACGATGTTTACTATGTATATTATTATCAAGACCAATAGATATCCTTTTGTTATAGGACACAAACTCGTAATTGTATACCTGAAATACCTAACTTCATTAAAAGTAATGAAGATAAAAGTGTATGTTTGTCTGCCCTTGTTGTAATACCGCCTATGCATAGCAAACATTTTCAACTTGAACTTCCCATTGAACTTCCGCGTGATCTTATTACTTGTTCCGGTGAGTGGTAAAACTAGAATTGTATTTTATTCATAGTTGTTATTACTATGTTCCAGCATTTAATCTTTTAATTTATGACTGATTTGCTGCAGTTGCTTTACTAAACGATGAAAATGAATCGATCGCTATACGAGACGTAACAATTAAGAAAGGTGACCGTTGCTTCTGTGTCTGGAATTGTGATTGTGTTTGTTTGAGTAAGTAATACTAACATTCAAAAAGAATCATGATCATGGCTAGAAAATATTTATGGCTACTAAGTCTGCATGTTTTGTTGATTTATTCTGTGATAGATTCCCTAAAAGAATGAATTATAAGTTGATAAGTTATCTAATTTTTATTTTTATTTTTCACAATTATGCATAACAAGATTTTTACTAGAGTGAGTGCATAAATTGGATTCGCCATTACTACCAACATAATTTATCTAAATTTCGGAATTTAAGTCCACCAGTTTTACAATGGCACAAATGTGTTTGTGAATATTTTTGTTCATACCCGTACCTGTAATGTCAATTCTGGTTTCCGTTGTTTATTAATGAAAAAGTAATTAATAGGAGTATTTTATAGGCACCTTACTTAGATCATCTATGTACATCTTAGGTGATGATCCGAAGCTCTTATGCCGTAAAATGAGTGATGTGCACCAGGTTGCTGCAGGATTGTTCATACGCAACCAACCACGACGTGCTCGTTCTGTATGCTATAAAGATGCTGTAACTGTAAATTTATTTGTCGTATTTATTGGTGTTCTCGTGGCGCTTTTATTTCTTGGTACGTATTATTTACTTTTATAACACTGAGATACTGGAATATTTAAAAAAACGGTAGTCAAATAACGGTAACCAGTAGACCATACCATAGAATATTTGCTCAGTGAAATTTATTTTCGAGTAATGTTTTATAAAAAACACGTTTTGTTTTTTTTTGTCTATGGACTTGAAATTTTTGCGTGACTTAACCTCTGTATGAACCAGGTAACTTGTTTATTCAGCTATAAAATTTATTTATAAAATTTCGATACAAGCACTTCTCGTTGAGATATTGGTATTTGAATGGAGAAGGATCATTTTACCTTTAATTATCAATATCTCAGAAACCAATAATCGCACAGAAAGTTTAAGGTGAGTTTCAAAAACTTAAATAAATTCTCTACAAGAATTAGTCATTGATTTTCAACCATTACATGAATTTGAAAAAGCAACAAAAAAAAAGAGTTTTTCTTAGTTTTTTTGGAAAACCAAGCGCCTAATCAAAATTATCGAGGAGACCACTAATGTTAACTGTGCCTTTACAATTCCATATACCCATAAAAACCTTACAAGAGTTTCAAATTATTTCAGCCAGCTATTATTTGCCCCACCCGATTGATTTTTTGTAAAAAATAAAAGTAATAAGATTTTTGCTCTCTCAATTTCTGTGCGAAGTTTAGTTTTTATTCTTATTCAGGCTTTGTAAAGGGCGTACTTGGCTTATTTATGCCGTGCATTGCCACTTGGGGCATAGATCGACTCATCCAAACCCCCCGAAAGCTTGACCATTATTATGAAAGTTCACTTAGATCACAGGAAGTTCAGTATGATGATGCTGGTTGGCCTGTTCATCCTGATACAAAGAAAAGGACCGTGCGCTTTATCAGCAGGTAGGTAATTATTGTTTTTTTATTCTTCAAGTAGGTAATCAGAGCACATAATTTATTTATGAAAATATTCTACGATGCGCATATAAAGTTTGAACAGTAAATTTTGAAATTCGACACACTTATTTCAATTAATTGGAAATCACGAAAAATACCAAAAAACTGTAATCTCTATCCACTACACTTGGTAAACTATAATATTATTATTTCAGATCCATGGGATTTATACTTAATTTAATATTTTTTATTTGTGTACCTTGCTTCATAGCGTGCGACGCTTACAAGCAGCTGGTCGCACATTTCAATAAGCTAGATGACTCTAACCAAAAAAAATCTAATAATGACGACGGTAATAACAAGAATTGTTTTAGCTCGCACGATATTCAGGTATTTACTAATTTTGATAGCTATGGTTATGTTATCATAATAAGTATATATAAACAGGCAGGAATTGCACTCATCAAATTTATGTAATCATTTTTATTTAATTAAATTTAAAGACCTTATACAGAAATGTAAAACAGTGCAATACCTGGCTGTTTGTAGAATGTGGATCTCCGGTTGAGACGTCGTCGACGGCGTGATGCATTGCAAAAGTGGATGACGCCGAATGCTGAGGAACTGTCAAAAGACCTATGGCAAAATGGCCTTAATCCAAAACAATTCTTGCGATGCGAGTTTGTAAGAGTTTTTCTTTCTTATTGTCAAGATATTAAATTAAACATTACAAGCAGTAAATATATCAGCCCCTAATCATCCTGCGGAATGTGTCGGGTCTCACCATTTAAAGAACGGTGCACTTGCAACAGGCAAATCGCCTGGTTTTACAATATACAATATTTACAATATTACAATAGTTAAGCTAAAATTTTGCTTAACTATTGCAATTGCAATTACAACTTTCCTCAAAATAGTTTCCCAGGTACATGGTAATTGAAACAAAATGCATAATTATATCGTACTAGAAAAATCGCTTAAGATTTGATCTCTACTTTTGTACAATAAGATATGGTTCCTTTAAACACTGAGGCATCCAAGTTCTAACTTGCAAAATGGACGAGTTAACATCAAATAGTATTATCGTGTTGTAGACGAGGCCGCTTCTTCATGATGATAGACGTCGCGAGGTTGGCGCTTTAAAATCAGAGAAAATTCCAGATTCTTATTTGGACTCTGAACAAGATGACATGGAATACGTTCTGATGCAAATGCAGAAAAGCCAAGAATCGCTTACTGTAAGATTATACATAGCCCTAGATATTTTATTCCATATCATAATCACAATTAAGCATTCAATCTAGACTGTTATCTATTTTATTTTACAGAAAACTCAGAAAAGATTAAGTATCTCAGGATTGTCATCGGTTAAAATTCATAGAGATATTTGATGGTTCATAATCATATTAATGGTACTTTTATAACTAATTTCTAACGTTAGGATTGTTTTATTTATTTATTTTCTATTTGTAAAATTGATTTGAAATATATAAGTTTCTTATATTCCAAACGAATAGTAGTTTTCTTAATAGTTCTCTTCATAAAATAAAATTAATGCCGGACATACACGCTAGGATTTGTACGATGGTTATAACCTTACTAGCTAAACCAACAGGCAAACCCAACGTGTATGTTATAAAACTGTACAGTTATCGGTGCATGTACGTACATGCAACCAGATAAATAACAATAGCTATTTTTGCCGCTCGCTTATGTTGCGCAAACTCGTGAGGTCCGCAGGCGCGCTCTCTCGGCTGCTTCCTAACGTGGGGGGCCCGGGGGGTGCGACTCTGTAACTCTACTCCGGCATCCTTAGGAGTATGGCACTTTACGGTGCACCCGTATGGTCCATTGCACTTCACTGCCACAATAGGACTCTGCTGCACCGCGCGCAGAGGGTCCTGGCCGTGAGGACCATCCGGGGGTACCGTACAGTGTCGTGGACGGCGGCGACCCTTCTGGCAGGCGATCTACCCTGGCCTCGCGGACGTCCTTACAAAGGTGCGTCGGTCCCGACAGGATACCCTAGCTAGAGGCCTGGCCTTCTGCCAGGTCGAAATCGAGACGATCAGGAAGCGGGAAACCGCAGCCATGATCGTCAAATGATCTCAAGAGCTCGAGAACCCTGTGGCCGGCGGCTACACGGTGGATGCAATCAGGCCATAGCTGGAGGAATGGGTCAAACGCACCAGCGGAACCCTGACCTTCAGGATGAAACAGATACTCACCGGACACGGGTGTTTTGATAAGTATCTGTATTGCATTGTGGGCTGCTTGCCTTCCCCGGACTGTCGCTAGTGCGGCGCGCCCGACACGGCGTTTCAAACCTTAGTCGAGTGCGCCGCATGGGCGCCGCAGCGTTTCGAACTCGAGACGTGAGTAGGAGCGGTCGACTCGCTCTGCTATTTGGTGAAAGCCATGTTGCATAGCAGCGACACCTGGGGGGCGGCGGTTACTTTTTGTGAGACTGTCATGTCTCTCAAGAAGGCCGCCGAACGAGACAGGGAGAGAAGTCCTACTGCGCGTACGAATGCGTCTACACGAGGTCGCCGGCCTTCAGCTGGCACCCGGAGACGCAGGTACGCGCATTACTTCCCTCCGTGAAATAATACCGCTGCGGGGGGCCTTTAGCTAGCTAGGGAGCAAAGGATCACGACCCCCGTATGACGAAGTGGGTGCGCCTTTCCCGGGGCACACTCAGGCACTTTTTGCGCTGGATCTGGCTAGTCGTAACTATGTTCTAAGTCTCAGCCTTTCCTACACAACAAAGCGCGGGGCTCATGGGAGGAGGGTGGTTTTAGTGAGTAGTAGGGCGCTGCCCGTGCAGCTTCTCTGAGTCTCCACACAAGCTGAGTCGATCGCGGGTGGATCACTATTGCATGCAGTGATGCCGCCCCCGACCGATGTGAGTCTGATTCCCTTGCCAGGACCCAGTACTGTGCGTAAATAGCATTTCCCCCGCCTGAAAAAAAAAATGCATAACCAACCGTGTGTGGCACCCGTTCGTGTTTGCATGCACAATTCTCAGATTTCTGACTTAGTCTGTGTCCGAAGTCGTCTGTCACTTTGTCGAAACTCAAAATAGCGAGTCGCGAACGCACCGCAATATTGGAGATTTCATTCATATTTACAAATCCGAACCTTGTCTTTGGCGCGTAAAGTGCAAAAATTATCACGACAGGTACAAAACATAAGCGGCTTAGGGCAATTTAGTGATTAAGCTCTAGAAATTGGACTACAGAACACCTTGGCGTAGCACCAACTGTTCTTAACTGAAAGTTTATCAGAAAAAATGCATTTTTCATCTTTTTGAAGTGAAACTTCTATATAGACGGGGTCTTATGATTTTTCACTCACGAAAAAGCGTCACGGCTGCGTGTTCTAATACTTACATTTTTTAAACTCGTGATATCTTTCGAATGGAATGACCGAATTGAATAATTCAAAACGTTATATAAAGGTATTGAAGCAGTCTTGAATATGAAGTAATTTATTTTAATAAGGATGAATACTCAGATACAAATAAAAAGCCTTTTCTAGCGGCGGCATTTTTATTAAATTTTTAAAATAAAAGAACTCTTATTGTGACCTAACTATAATAGTTAGACATATGCTGTCGCGACACTTTTTGTAAATAATGATGTGTTCTGCAAAGTCATTCTACACTCTTTTATTCTATCATCAATAGTTTTCGCAGCGCACTTGATTTTAGGTATTTTTTTACACCTTGGGTTACATTATAGGAGTTTTAGTAAGGATCCCTAATTTTTTTGTAAATATAATATAGCCTATGTCACTCGGGGATAGTGTAGCTTGCCAACAGTGAAAGATTTTTGAAGCGAAACTTCTTTATCAGCGTTGAAAAAAAAATACCGTCACATTTTTCGGTTACGCGTCACATTTTTTCCGTTGCGCGCCATCTTTTTCTTGCCCCTACCACGGTCGATTCAAACGAAGAGTAATTATAAGATAAAGAAGATTTTTTAATCGGTTCAGTAGTTTCGGAGCCTCTTCAATGCAAACAAACAATCTAATCTTTCCTCTATAATATTAGTATAGATGTTCATATATATTTATTATAAAATCAATTAGATATTTTCATATTATAAAAAGCGCAAGATTTTGCGCTGGAAGTTGCTTAAGTTTGCATCGAACTATACCTCTGCTCTCCACGTGGCTGGGCATCACTGCCTCTATTTGTGGTCTTTGTAAAAAACATTAATAAATAAATACATAAATAGAGAGTTTGATAAGGAAACAAATTAACAACAAGAAAACTTTGCTAACGGTTCAGTTTTTCGAAAGTCACAACAAAAGTGAACGACAACGAACGACAAAAGTGTTGACGTAAAAAAATGATCAGTGCGTGTGTAGCGTATTGCACCATTAAAATGTCCCTAACCTAACCAAATCATAATTTGCAGTAAAACTGCGAAAAATCGAAATGTGTGCTGGGACACATATTAAAAGTGAAACTTCAACGGACAAGTGGAAAAACGAATCGCAACGGACAAGTTGAAAAACGAATGGCAACAGATGAGTGAAAAAACGAATCGCAACGGACAAGTGGAAAAACGAATCGGAACGGACAAGTGGAAAAACGAATGGCAACGGATAAGTGGAAAAATGAATCGCAACGGACAAGTGGAAAAACGATTCGCAACGGACAACTGGAAAATCTGCAACTGACAAGTGATAAAATGAATCGCAACAAAATCTTTACTTTAAGTTTTACGGGCAGGTTTTTTATTGCAAGAGTTCAAAAGACAGGCAGACGGCCCACTTGATGGAAGCGGTTACCATCGCCTATGGACATTTGACACATTTGCAACAACAAAGGTGCTACCAATGCACTGCTACTCTTTTAAGGGAGACTGGAACCTGGTCACTATATAATGCCGGAACACAACTCAAGGTTGTTATGGCGACATACTTTAGTAGTAGTAGTACCAGGGTTGGTAGTCATCCAGTCAGGCAAATGCCCTACCACTTGGCTATGGGTTGTTTTGCACCTCTTACGACAGGCCGCCCGGCCGCAGGAAATTGTATTATTTCTCCGTTCCTGCACGAATAAGATGCAAACCCTAACACGTATTTTATGAAACTCGGTCATGCCTATGGGTTATTCGTGTAAGATTATAACCATAATGCAAACCTTAGCCTACCAAATTATTATACCTAGTACTAGGTAGGCAATGTTCTTCAACAAATAATTGGAGATGAATTTCTTGACCATATGTTCCGGACATCTTCGCGTTTCGCATTTAATCTGTTGACGACTTTCAGTTTCAACTAGTTTTTAATGTCATGCCTCTATAAAATTTCGAAATTCTAAAGTTCATGTGATCATTATTACCTACCGATTGTATAAAACATGTTGAAATAATAAAATCGACGTTTAAAATTTTTCTGCTGGTTTTAATATTTCCGACTTCAAATCTGAACACATTAGCCCAAAAACTGTTTCATTTCCAGAAAGATGTCGAGCATGCCGCCTTTGCCAGACCCGGCACAAGAAGTAGTCCGGTAGGCCCAAGAAATACTGGTTTAATGTCGTGAGGGATGATATCTATAGCTACTGGTAGGCTCACAAGGGATGTCGAAGATCACGCGAAGTGGAGAAGTAGGAAAGCGGATCCTGGGTTTCGAAGCGAATGTTTGAAACGCAACCAAAAGATTTAACGCTTTAACGCGAGCATAAAACTTATAAAAATAAACAAACAAACACACACGGCCCGGCGAGGTTTTGTTAGTAGTGGCCCGCCTGACATACAACACGGTAGTTGTATAGTTTTATAATGGATTTACATTGGTAACGCCTCTGGTGTTGCAGAAGTCCATAGACGACGGTAAACACTTTCCATCAGGTGACGCCCCCAACCCTGTTTGCTGAACTCCAGCAATAAAAAAAACCTACTAAATAAATTAATATTGCGGCCCGCGGCACCTCATTTAACGTCTATGTCGCCCCTCTCCATATATTCAATGTACTCTGTGGTCGTCCCATAAAAAAAAGTTGAGTGTGGTTGTTCTACATGACGTGTCCTTTGACTTGTATCTAACAGTATGTCTGAGTCTTAGACCATTGGTCTGAGTATGCACTATGCACATAATGAGGCTTTGAAACGTAGACAGAGAATTTTGAAATGAAGATTCTGACGTTCGGGTCAAAAGCAATTTTGAAGCCAGACTAAAAAATATATCTCACTATTGACATTGACTAAATAACATTATGTAGTGACTTTGACAAAATAATAATTTAGTTTTAATTTTAAACTCATTTGACATTTGATTTGTCTAACATTTTATTAGAACAAAAATTGACAAGAATAGAATTCTATAACAGGTAATAAAGTAAGATAACTTATCAAATTATTGAGAAAACGAAGTTTCTGTTGCGTAATATAAATGCAATGTGAGTAATGCGCGCGCTTCTTAGGTCGCTTATTTTAATCAAGAAAGCATCTCAGCCGGCTCGAGCTTGCCAATTGAAACATCCATTCACAACAGGTATGACGCGTGATATGTTTCGAATTAAAATATCGAAGTAATAATAAATAAGGAAGTCGCCTTGAGTATACTTTTTGCCAAGTATAATCTGAAACTATGCCCATAACATACTTTTAAAATTTCATTTCCAGCCTTAGTTTGGAGAGCCATGGAAGATAAGGAGTCTATAAAGAAACGTTTAACTCCATTACAATATCATGTTACTCAAGAAGCTGGAACAGAAAGACCTTTCACAGGTGAGTGTTAGCCAACTTCATTTATTAATTTTAATTAATATTCTTTAAAAGTAAACACTTTATTATTTTCAGGTTGTTACAATAAATTCTATGATGAGGGTATGTATGTCTGTGTAGTGTGTAGACAAGAATTATTTAGCTCCAAGACCAAATATGACTCTGGCTGTGGTTGGCCGGCATTCAATGATGTTCTAGCAAAAGAGAAGGTCACTTTACATCATGATACCAGTGCAGGTATGCTTATTCATTTTTTAATTTGTGCTAAGTAATACATTTATGTAAAAAGATTTTTTTTATATAGAATAAGCATGAAGCAGATTGTTGAATGTGAATTACAATTGTTAATACTTTAGCTAATTAGTGATAATATATGTGAAAAGAAATTTATGTGATAGAATTATTCGTAATTGTTGTTTCTAAAATAATCTATTATTAATCCAAATGTTAACTGAAATTCTATAACTAGTAATAATAAATTAGCTTCTAAAAATAAATGGGTACAATGAATCAAGCATTTTATAAAGGTGAGTATTGTGTGAGCCTACCTAGGCAACAATTCAAATCAAGGCCACTGCCAACTTCCTTCCATTGTTAACATAAAAACCATGTTTAATCTATACATTTCAATAAAACACATATGCTCAATCATCTTTTTTTGTTTTTATATTTTAGTTTTTGAATTATTACATCATACTTCATTGGCTGGCTGTACTGATTACTGAAGTACTTTTTATAACATAATTCAGCACTGCCATAGTATTTCCTTGTGTCCTTTTAAGAATCCACCTTGAACGAACATACATACATCATACAAGATGTATTGTTTTGCCTCCATGTGATACTGGGTGACCTTAGATTATTCCATGTTTATGTTTAAACCAAGTATGTATATTCTATTCCATATACACATCAAAGCCCATGAGTGTAAATTATATTCTTTTTTGTTAAGCATGCATTTAAAAGTATTTATAGTAGTGTGGTATTTTTCATAATATAAAATCTTCAAATGATGTATTATATATAAATGTATGTATCTAAGTTTCTAAGTGAATGTTTTGAACATACTGTGCATATAAGCAGGCATGTTATACAAATTATTATATTAAATCTACAGGGAAGCATGATAAAGTTTTATTTATAAAATTATTTGTTAAGTTTTTGGAATTTCATTATGATTTGCTTTTTAACACTTGTGCATGTGTTTGAGATAATTAGCTATATTTGACCAAAGCCAGATTATTATAATGTAATCAACAATTATTCTAAATTAAATAAATACATCATTATAATTTTATGTTTTCAATTTAAATAAGATTATTTTATTTTTATCACTTTTCTATGTAATTATATAAAGTTCCCCATTTTTGTTTTTAAGATTTATAGTTCCTTCAGTCACTGTTAAAATGGTGTTGGGAAAGTGGATATTGGTGCTAATACATTTTGTCTTTTTTTATCTGTCTCTCCCCATGTCCTTGACCATCCTCCGACACAATCCTGACTTCACATACACGTAAGTGGTCCCCGATTGGTAACTTCATGTGTATTTTATATTATTTTTTTGTATGTGTTTCTTTATTTTACACACTGGAATTGAACCACTGTATGGACAAATCTTTACTCATAACATGCACAATTTCAATATTTTCATAAAAATGCCACAATTGATGGTGACATAATAATGCTGTATTGTCATATGCATATATTTTATAACATCTACATGGTTTTGGTTTCAATCGGGTTTCTCTTAAACCATGAGTGACCTGCTTTTATCATATCACTGGCATCCCTCTAACATTCATGGAATGTGCATGATAAATAAAAATGCATACTCCCTTCCCCTTTTGCCCTGCCCCGCCTTTCCCGTTTACTCCTTGGATGGCTGCTGGCTGGACGACGGTACCCGTGCTCGCTGCGACGGTGCCCCTCTTCAAACACTTCTCACAACACGAACTCTTGTCGAATTCAAATTGGATGTGTTCATAACATGTGCTCATATATAAAACTGTAAATAAACCGCTTCTTGGTGAATGGATGTGTATTGTAAAACAAAAAGTTGGTGCAAATATATTACTGGTTTTAACACGGCCAGGTTTGGTGCGAACTGAGGTGCGGTGCTCCAAGTGCTCTGCTCACCTGGGCCATGTGTTTGATGATGGTCCAGCACCAACCCGAAAACGTTTTTGTATTAATTCAGCTTCCTTGGACTTCATATCAGCTGAAGAAAGAAAGGACTAACATGTCTATGGATTATTAATCTGTAAGGATATATTATGAGTCAATAATGATAAAGTAAATAACAGAATCTTGTAAACAACAATATAATAATCACAAAATAAGAAGCCCGATTTGACAGCTCCCTGCAACATGATTAGGGATTGAAACCTTGATGTTAAGTGATTATCATGAGATGGATTAAAAATTATATTACTTTGTGATCGATTGATTTATTTTAAGTTAATTCCTTTTCGTGTCACACAAATAACTAACAAAGTCGATATCGGCGAAAGTTTTATCTCGCATCGAGTTTTCCGTATGGACATTTTTAGTATTTTACCCGTGTAATATATATTTATTCAATCGTTTTTGTTTTCAATACATATATGTACAATTATGTAGTATTGTTTTAGTATAAATACACAAATATTAATCTAAGGTTTTGGAATAAATATATATTATTATTTAGTTTTTCCTGAATCGAATAGAATTAATGAAATGCAACAGCCTATTGGTAGCAACAATATTTTATAATATTGTATAATGCACCAGTAAAAAATTATCCATATCACCTAAACAAATTGTTATATCTTTCAGTTTTGTTGAGATTATGTAAAGGTACGTTCTATTTAATTTCTGAAGTGTCAAATCGGGCCTCTTATTTTGTGATTATAAGTTATTATTTTGCCTAACAAATATTGCTTATTTCTAATATTTTAGATACTTTTATATATAATTATGTTTGCAGCTGTTACTACTTGCAACTACGTAAATTTGATTTGAAGACGTGAGTGGATGAAGGTGATATGTCGCATATTCGGTTTTTTGCTTTTTTTGCGTAGATGAATGTTATAAGTCGATACCAAATGACTACAGACCTTAGACCATAGATATAAGGCATATTTAAAAAATAAAAAGTTGCTAAAGGTGTTAAGTTCAGTTCAGTTTCAAATAAAAGTAAAACTTTTATCTCGATTTACTCAGAATTGGAATTATGCGACTTATCACCTTCATCCACTCATGTCTTCATTTATCTTTTCATATTATTGTATAAAAACATACTTTTTTGGCAATTACTTCTTTTATGTTTCAATTAGAAATAGAAATGTTGCAGTAATTTAATTTTATTAAAAGAGTTTATCAATACGACATTATCAATTGTGATTCTATCATAAGAGTATATAGTAACTTATTTTGTTAGCTTTGCTTTATTGTACAACTATAAAAACAGATTTTTACATATATAATACATAATTTTATGTATTCGTATAACATTGATTGTGCTATAATAGTGATGAGAAAATTCTATTTTTGAATAAATTAAAATTAAAATTTTAAAATTATTTGGCTTTTTTTTCGAATACAACCTGGAATTATTTTGTATTAGTATCCCATTATGTCGTTTACGTTATGAACATGGAAACCATTTCTTAGCACCCATTCGCATTATAAGGCTAGCCGTATAGTGGGCATGAGTGCTAAGAAATTATAATAAAGGAATAAGACGCGAAGCCTGAGCTCCGTGTAATAATATATTCTTGGAAAGTAGGTAAACAATAATAGATTGTTATACGAGAGTTGAGTGACATATTTAGGCAAGAGATGGTTTGGCGCACGAGCGTAGCGAGGGCGCTAATAATTCGAGTGCCGAAATAGGTCTTTCGCCCGAGGTTAACACTCTGCTTTTCATTCCGGATATAAGGAAAGTAAATAACTGATTAGTTAAACAAATAATTACTTTTCTAATAAAATCAGGCGTTAAATTCATAGCTAAATCTGATGAAACACCATCACGTACGTCACATACCTACGAAACATGAAGTATTTTTTCTGTGGCATTCTTCCAGCCAGCATTTTTTTGTCACTGATAGTAAATATTTTGTTGATCAAATTTATGTAAATTAAATAATAATTTAGTGAAAAGTAATTTGTAAGTATAAAATTATCATACAAAATTGTTGATATGTTTTAATGCAATGTCTGCCGCGATTTCAAGGTGGCTGTAAAAAAAAGGTTGGGACATGACTCGTATGTATTATATACATGGTTCGCAGTTTTCTTAATTTTTTAACACCAAGGAGAATCGCTTCCCAGGGTCGAAAAGTGCAGTTTTCAACCCTGTGATTAGGCAACGTCAAGCGTACTTTCAGAATATGAGAAATGAAAGATTACTTTCAGTTTTAATTTTAAATAAAGAAAATAAAACAGTAAACGATCATGGTGAGTCTTTTATTTATAGTATGGTTGTAAATTATACGCACAAGATGCTCATACATGGCACTGGTGTTTTACAACTGTCAAAAAACATGAAAAATCTTCTAACTGCATTAAATGTCTTGCTCAGTTATCAATTACGTTAATAATACATTTCAACTTATCCTAAGGTACGTAATTATAATTACAGTTACTTTCACAATATAACATTCTAATGCATACTCAAATTCATCTTCATGATCACAATATTGTAGTTAATACAATTCTTACAATAAAATTTAGTTCGATACGGAATAACTCTTTTCAAGCTCCCTTGAAGTTTTGGCTACTCTTTTACATTTCTACATTATTGCACAAGTTTGCTGAGGTTGGTGCAACTGCTTTTTTACACGACAATGTTCATACGTATCAATATAAAGTCTCATAACCTTAGGCCGTGCAAATGTAATGGAACATATCAATACAATGTACCAAAAATCCCATTGTTTTTAGAAACAGTTTATATATAACAGGATCTATATACTGATTATTATGTCATTTTATGAATACTAAGCAGTAACTACTCTTCATTTTGTTATATAACTACGAAATCGATAACGTAAAATTTTGGAAACTTTAGGGTAGAATTCTCAATCATCCTATGACATTTTAATAAATACTAAACAAACAAAATTATTTGGCTATTTGTCGATTTCGTAGTAATTGGCGTCTGTTTTTCATTTAACATTTATATCAATGAATAATATAATTTTACTCAAACAAAATGAACCCACCCTTCTGTGCACCGGTGAATTTTGCTCGCGTAGGATGCACATAATGCCTCTAAGGAACTAAGCTCATACTACGATTTATCAATTCCTTTCACGGTAGAGGCCGTGTGACAAATCATAGGGCGAACTTAGCCTTCGAGGCTTACACTACCCTCACAAGTAAAAGGCTGGCCTAACTTAAAGGCGATGGAAACAAACATCGCACAAAGATGCAGACAATCAATTTCTTCTTAGACAAAAATGTATCCGACTTTCAATACAAGAAGTTGACAAAACTACTCATGTTGACTTATGACCGGTCCCTATATTTTACTAACCGTGCCTTTACCTTACTATTCGTTAAAAAAATTAATAAGCTCCATACAAACAATATCAAATTTCTACCAATGGTAAGATAAGTGAATGGGTAAGATTTAAATAAGAATCGACCACTATTAATCATAAAACCAAGCCTATTTGCTGATTCAAAAATATTTTCGCTGCTAATAGTACATTTGTTTAGTGGAGTAGGGTAAACAAGCTGACGACCCATGTGTCGAAAGTAGAAATTACTATCATCTGTTTTTGCAACATCGGAGGACAAACGTGTCACCGACGACAAAGTAATTTTATGGGACCTTATGGTTATTACTATCTAAACCTATTTTAATAATGAATCTAAGAGGGACAACGAGATTTTTGTTACTCAGTGTATATATAAATAAACACAAAAAATTTTTTTTTACATTAACAAATAAAGTAAAAGCACTTAAACAACAAACCTGGTTCATAATTAATTCTATAGTGACATTCACGAGTATGTTCATAATAAAAATATTTTTTACTATATATTTTAACTTAAACAATCATCAGATGATGAAGTTTTTAATTTACTGAAATGCACCAACCCTGGGACTGAACAGATTCTACGTAGCGTAAATTGGTCACTTCATATTGTCAATGAGTAATGTACTCGTTTGCTTAAAAATCTGCTGCACTCAGAAACCTTTAACGACAACTTAAAGGGCAGTCAAAAACTACTATGAAACTTACAATAGTAAAAATAATATTTTCTTATTGAAAATGAATGAAAAACGCAAATTATTCTTTATTTCGCTGAAGTGAAAAATGGACTTAAATGAAAGAATAAAAATGTAATTAGCGCTATTTAAATTTCATGGGCTATAACTCGATTCTGAGTGCGTCAGTATTTTTACAATTTACAGCAGGCGAGCCTCTTCTGCCTCGCTCGCACACCACACACGCCATTAATAGCATTCATACCTTATTTGATAAATATGTTACGTATAAACGTAACAGCATCTGTCGGCACAACCTAAACAATAAAAGCAATAAGAGAGACCACTTGCAAAATAATAATTTAATTATCAGCAAAATTATATTCAATTGAATTATTACGTTACAATTTCATAGCTTGACTATTATATTTGTGCCACTAAAGAGATGATAAGCTTGTTCTTTGCAAGTGCAATATAGTACTCGGTTAAATAGACTTTATAAACTTAATACCTAGATAAATGCTTCAATTAATGACTAAATAAAATAATGTCATCGAATTATAATAATATGAACGAGCTTAAAAGAAACGATAATTTAAAAAAAAACTTGTTCGCCAGACCAGTATAGTGATCAAAATAAAACAAAGGTCAATACAAAATAACACTCTTTAAGGAGTAGGTAATAATAAAAATCCTTGGTGTTTCCACATAATCATTTTCCTGGTATAACAGGTCTTCTAAATAAAAAAATCTAAAAAACCTATGCAAATCAGATAGTTTGCATTTAGGTATACAGCTGATTTATTTTAAAACTAGTCAAACAAGGTATAAACTTTTTGTTGTCCATACAAATTAAAAATACATAAATTGAATATAAAGTCATAATGTGTTCTTAGTACAGAGAATACTTGATTCATTGCTATCAAATAAAATACATATAAAATAGTTTCATTCTTAAACAATCTCAAACTCCGACTCTTTCAATAAATAATTTCAACAATTTCCCCAGTCACACATCTACAACTTGACACAATGGTACATTTGTACTTATATAAAAAATTGTTACCTAATGAACTAATGGAATCATATAAATTATTAGTTTTGTCACGGTGATATATTTTTTCTGATGTTTATTTATTTGCGATACTAGATTATAATTTGTATCTTTATGGTAATGTTTTAAGAAACTTATTTCAATTCTTCAGGTGAAATAAATAAGTGTATACAGTACAAACACACCATTTATGTTCACGCACTCATACATAGCCTTTACGACCTTTTGAGGCCACTAGTAAAGTAGGTTTAGGCTTTGCCTCTCTATTGATGTGTTTCAGAGTAACTGCCAGCGGCTATCGACTATCATCACAGTGATTAAGCTGAGTTAGTACTAACTGTTATACTGTATTCTATATAATTATTTTACAATGTCTCCTAAACGACTGCCAGTCTTAGTTTGCAGCTAAAATTTCGTATTTTCAAAATTCTAATAGCCTAATCCTATCTACACTATTCAACCACTCGTCTATTGTACAACAGTCCAACGAAACACGTCAATGAGAGATGACCTCCATGCTAAATAGTATCTACACAACACTACATTTTATACTTAATGGACTGCAAATTTATTTAATCAATCTTCATTTGTAAAAATATGATTACCTCTATTCAATCTTTCAGCAGCCATTTTTACAAGATTAAAATATCGCTTTCTATTATAAATTATATCATACTTTCATTGTTTTCCGTTAACTGTCTCTATCAAAGGCTGTTCGATATCGATAACTTGACAGTGGTCAATTTTTCTTTTTGATGAATAAAAAAGAACAGTTTCCCAACAAAGTGGTAACAATGGAGTGTGTATCATAATCGTTATGATTAAAAGTGAACGTACGCGCAGCGAGCGGCGCGGCGGCCGGAGGCACTGGGCTGGGGCGTCGGGGGCGTCGCGGGCGCGGGCGGCGCCGGGGCCCGCCGCTAATGGCTCTTGGCGGCCTCCTTCGCCGCCATAATCAGCGGCGTCAGCGACGCCAGCGGACGCGCCATTTTCAGGAACGGGTGCTGCGTACATCACAATCATACACTCATTATAGTTCTAGAGCTGTTACACAATTGGGAGTCGGAAATATTTTATTGGATAAAATATTTCGCCGGTATTTTCGAACTATCGGTATTATAGAACTATACATTGTCTATCACACTTCAACCAACATTTATACTGTTGTTTCCTGCCACTTATAGGTAAATAAAATTCCTGATTGTCTGGCAGGCTGAAGTTCTCACCGAAATGAGTAAGCAGTGATTCGTATTTTCAAATCTTTAAATGTTCTACTTTAAGAATGAGAATTTCAGAGCATCTCAGGAACCGTTTTTACTCGAGAAAATTCACGCAGGCTTCCTAGGATACAAAGTAGTGCAGATTTAAAGATTTAGGCTGGTGTGCACCGACATTTAGCCGGTGGTTAAAATAAAATAATCAATGTTTAGCCATATATTTTTAGCGATTATTTCATTTTTACCATTGGTTAAATCTCGGTGGACACCAGACTAAGAATTAGCTGTCGATCAGTGAAAACTGCATGGAAATCCGCTCAGTAGTTTTTTTGTGAATCCTAAACAAACACACAAGAAATCTAAAACAAATTGCATCACATTACATTCATGTGATAAGGATTTTCTGCCCTACGGGTTGGTTTTGTTGTATTCGGCTATACTTGTAAGAACTGGGAATTACATGTGTGTACTTGTAATAAACTTTGTGATAATTCCAACGGCATTTTCGAATTAACATTCTACAAATCCTCTACAAATTCGTAACAATATTATAGATTATGAACTAATTTACCTTAAGAAGATCAAGTGCGGTGGCCCGTCGTTCGACGTCGACCTCTAAACACTGATCGAGGAAGTCTTGGAAGACAGTACTCAGTTTCTCTTTGTCTTTAATGTCCGGTTTGCCGTTGGTCGCGATCAGGTACAACGCTCGAAGTGGGTTCTCATTTAAATATGGGGGTTCCCCTTCAATCATTTCTATCGCCATTATACCCAAAGACCATACGTCAACCTAAAACACCAAATCAAAATTATCATATAAGTACTAAAGAATAGGACTATTCAAGGAATAGTAGGAAATTAAGACTAATACAATATAAAGGTCGAATTTATAGTAGTAGAATGTGCGCGTAAGGGGTTGCTTTATGAACAGAATACAGTATGCCTAATAAGTCTTATTCAATTTTAAAGTATTTTCAATAAAATTTTAAGTACAGATAATGATATGTGTGAACCTTCTCGGAATCGAAATAGATTACGAGAAGGTTCTGACACGCGCTGACAGCAGTCACGTCACTTTTGCGCTTGTTTTATTAGTTACATACAGTGATTTTATACTTATTACAAAAATTCTATAAATTGCGCTATTTATTCATGAGCTTGTCAAAATGAAAAAATATTAATATATTTAACAATGTAATAGTAATAATAATTTTAATGAAATCTATTAACTCTTTTCTAAAACTACAAATATTTCAATGTTCAATAATGTTAAAATTTATATTTAAATATTTTGTCACAAATTTGTTTAAAGATTACTTTGTATAATATACCAATAATTGTGTTTTAGTAATAGTTTACGTATTATGTAATCTTCTTTTCTTTCTTCGTTTATGTAATCAGTCATCACAAATGGACACCACACTGAGAAGAATGTATTTTCTTATAAAGACGAAACACAAAGGCTTTTAAATATACCTTTGGTCCATACTGCTTTCTAGTAACCACTTCTGGCGCCATCCAATAGGGGGTGCCGACCATGGTTGTTCGTTTGTTTTGCTCGGGCGATATTTGCGCACAAAAACCAAAATCAGCTGCAAATGATAAAATAGTTTTTTTTTTAAGTAGAAAGATAAATATTGTCTTATAATTAAAAAAAATGTGTGCTTTGACACATAGTAGAAGTGAAACTTCAATGGACAAGTGGAAAAACGGATCGCAACAAAATTTTAACTTGAAGTTTTACGGGCAGGTTTTCAAATTGGACAAGTACATTAACAATCTGCCTGCAAAACTTGAAGTAAAATTTTTGTTGCAAATCATTTTTCCACTTTTTCGCAGGTTTACTGCAAATTATGATTTGGTTAGGTTAGGTACATGTTAAGTAATGCACTTTTTATTCAAACATATTTTATTTTATCAAGCAAAATAACTGAATTCGACCTGGAACCAATAAAATTATCGATAGTGTACTCTAACATTATGCCGCCTCTCACCAAGTCTAGTCTAAGTTTATTCCGCTCTTCCACGCAGCTGTAACGCTTTTTCGTGACAGGAAAATCATAAGACCCCGTTTATATAGAAGTTTCACTTCAACGGTGATATCAAACAATGGCTACACATCTCTTAAGAGGGATTCAGACATTTGTAATAAATTGTGAAACTGAAAATACAAGGAACACAGTGGAATTGACCATCAAGGCAACCGAATAAAGTAGGTACATGGATTTTCATTCCCTCTATTGTTTTACCGTATCATCAAATTAGCTCACGATAGTTCTATTTATAATGTGATCACTAATTGCAGATTACAAATATAAAGCCTTGTATACTCACTTAGCTTCACCTGTCCATCTAGGCCGAGTAAAATATTGTCAGACTTAATATCCCTATGTATGACGTGGTTGGTATGCAGGAAGTGTAACGCTTGCAAGACCTCGCGACAAACCGCTGCGATCTGACCCTCGTCCATACAAGTCTCCGTCACAACGTCCGTTAATGAACCACCCGCAAGATACTCCATCACTACCCAAAGTTCCTTCAAATAATAATATGTTTACTTTAAATTACACACATCATTGATGTTTGACCTATAACCTCAAATTATATAGGTACACTTATAAACACTTGAACTTCACAACTTTCGAGTTCACAGGACTGTACATCTTGGGCTTGCCCTCTCTACCAAGACCTATAGTATAGTAACCAACAATCAGCATTAAAAATCTATAATATTATAGAATTCAAAACATGCCGCTTCTGCACATTGAAGCTATTAAAAAAACAACTGGAATAGACTATATAAGTAACTAAAGTTTACCCCGCGGCTGCGCCGCGGGTTAACCTCTGGTGCGTGTCTCTTGTTTATAGAGCAAGCGCTACAGGTTATATTATATTAATTTTATATGTATTTGCCCACGGAAGATTCACTTCATTTTATATCGCTAATTATACCATCCCCCTTCTATCTGTAAACAACATAAACTACAAAACTTGACCAAAAAGGCCGGAATGACCGACATGGCCAAAATGACGGAATAGGCATAAACGACCAAAAAGGCCAAAATAATCAAAATGGTCAAAATGACCAAAATGACCGACATGGCCAAAATGACCAAAAAGGCCACAGTGACCGTTGTGGCCAAAATGACGGAATAGGCAAAAACTACTAAAAAGCCCACAGTGACCGACATGGCCAAAATGACGGAATAGTCAAAAACGACCAAAAAGGCGAAAATAATCAAAATGGTCAAAATGACCAAAAAGGCCAAAATGACCGACATGGCCAAAATGACCAAAAAGGCCACAGCGACCGATGTGGCCAAAATGACGGAATAGGCATAAAGTACCAAAAAGGCCAAAATAATCAATATGGTCAAAATGACCAAAAAGGCCACAGTGACCGACATAGCCAAAATGACGGAATAGGCAAAAACGACCAAAAAGGCCAAAATGACCGACATGGCCAAAATGACCAAAAAGGCCACAGTGACCGACATGGTCAAAATGACCAAAAAGGCCAAAATGACCAAAAAGGTCAAAATGACCAAAAAGGCCAAAATAACCAAAAAGGCAACAATGACCGAAATGACCAAAAAGGCCAAAATAGTCAAAATGACCAAAACGGCCAAAATGACGGAATAGACAAAAACGACCAAAAAGGCGAAAATAATCAAAATGGTCAAAATGACCAAAAAGGCCAAAATGACCGACATGGCCAAAATGACCAAAAAGGCCACAGCGACCGATGTGGCCAAAATGACGGAATAGGCATAAAGTACCAAAAAGGCCAAAATAATCAATATGGTCAAAATGACCAAAAAGTCCACAGTGACCGACATAGCCAAAATGACGGAATAGGCAAAAACGACCAAAAAGGCCAAAATGACCAAAATGACCGACATGGCCAAAATGACCAAAAAGGCCACAGTGACCGACATGGTCAAAATGACCAAAAAGGCCAAAATGACCAAAAAGGTCAAAATGACCAAAAAGGCCAAAATAACCAAAAAGGCAACAATGACCGAAATGACCAAAAAGGCCAAAATAGTCAAAATGACCAAAACGGCCAAAATGACCAACATGGCCAAAATGACCGATAAGGCCAAAGTGACCGACATGGCCAAAATGAGTAAAAAGGCTAAAATAGCCAAAATGACCAAAAAGGCCAAAATGAAAAGTATCCCTTGTCCACCCTCAGTATTTAATTTACATACGTACCGGATTTCAGTCAAATCGCCCCATTAGTTCTTCCGTAAAAGCATAACAAACAGAAAGACAAATATATTTTTATCCCGGAAACAATCCCGTTTTTCGGGATAAAAAGTATCCTATGTTCATTATCGGCATCGAAAACATATATATATTGAGTTTCAGCCAAAGTCCAGTAGTTTTTACTTGAAAACGGAACAGACAGACAGACAGAGTTACTTTCGCATTTATAATATTAATAGGGATGGAGATGCCATTTTTTTAGATTTCTTAGCTATTTGTTCGGGATTCACGTAAAAACTGGGGGGATTATATGCATATTTCAGCGATCAACAGCTTCTTAGACGTAAAATCTGCGCTACTTTTTATCCCCGGAATCCCGCGGGAAATTTTCTGGGTATGATTTAAAATGGCCAAATTGAAAAAAAAACGAATTTTAATACCATTTTTTCACCGATGGATAGCAAATTTTATGTAATAAAATATGTGAAGCGGTTTGAAGTTGTTTGGGTGCATAAAAATTAATCTGACCAATTTCGACTAAAACGAAAACTAACATTATTTTTAAATGCTTTTGTGATACTTTGTACCCTGGGAATCCCGCAGGAATTTTCTCAGAAGTGCTTTAAAGTGTGTATTATACATACATATACATAAGAATTAGCTGGTCAAATTCGATTGAAACTAAAACAGTATATTAGGACTTGCTTAATATGTCAGTGTCTATGTTTATTAGGCATCTTTAGTATAACAGATGCAGTTATTTATGCCTTTAGTAACATTACTTATTCTGGGTTTTTATGGGAATCTTCAGAATTAATATATTTTCATACTAAAAAATCCTTTGCTCTGCTGAAAATACTCTTTGATTATAAATACTGGCAATATAACTACAAACCACCTTACCTGTCAAGCGTGGACGAAGTCGCAAGCAAATCCTAGTTACAAAATAAAAACAGCTTGTTAGCCTGCTTCAAGCAACAACAACAAACTGCTCTTACTGCTCGGGAATATGGTTGATAAGAACCTTACAATTAATTCATAATGTGAAATATTCATACTGACCTCGTTAACAAGATAGCTATCGAGATAATTAACAACATTGTTGTGTTTGTTCTCCCGCATCACAAGGATCTCGTTGATGATGAGCTCTTTCTTGGGCTGTTGGCTGAGGTTCATTTGTTTGATCGCGACCTCCATGCCTGTGGAAGTCTCGATCGCAGTGTACACTGTACCTGACGCGCTGCGACAATATAGTGGAACTATTAAACTATAAAAACTAGGCTGAACCATATTTACTGAACTAACACTGTATTACAACACTCTCGTACAAATCAGGAGGTATTAATGCATTGTAAAGTGCCAGTAGTTAACTATAAAAAAAGGTGTTAATATAGGATAAATTAGTGAATAGCCTTCTCCAGTACAAACCACCAAGTCGGACCAAGACTGTAAAAGCATTACTTTCAGATCCCAGGTTTCTTTTGCTTATTTTTCTTTCTCTGTGCCGCATGATCTTCAGTGCATACTATTATGAGAACACATATCAAGATTCACAATGACAATCCAGCGTTTCTGAAGCATACCCCATCTATCAAGGTATGGTGTAGGTGGTATGGAGTGACATTTATTGATCTAACAAATAGTTGGTTCCCTTAAATCATCCCTTCCCAAAGTGGGCGATAAGGCCCCCTTGTGGGCGCTGCAGGCCTAAAGAGGGGCGGGACTCAGAAAAAGCAGGCAGGTGTAGCCCGTAAGAGTTAACTTGAGACCTTAGCGCCGTTGTGTACTACCTTCTGCGCTTAGGTCTCAAGTTAACTCTTGCGGACTATAGTAAGTCTCGTTTAGAATGAATGTTTAATCTCCGCTAATACAGCTCACAATAATCAGTTAATTTAATTTGACGTTAGAGTTGTTTTTAAGTAGGTGAAAAAATGGGGGCGCTTAAAAATATTTTATTCTCAAAGTGGGCAGTATACAAAATAAGTTTGGGAACCACTGCCTTAAATGAAGCCATACCAGTATATGTTACTCTCTTGAAGTTTATCTGCTATTGCACGGACAATATGAAGGCTTGGGCAAATTCGGCAGCTCTTTACGCGACTTTTGGCGTGACTCCAGACATCCCACGGTATTGTTATCATATCTGTGACACTCGGCTCTTAATTGTTTTTCGACATGCTTCAATATCATACATAAGGACAGGTCTAATGATAGCTTTATAGAACTGTCCTTTCTGTTTAACCTAAGCTAACAGCATTTTGCTGTCACAATGAACTCCATTCTCCTCACACAGCTTGCCCAACCTACTGAGGTGCTGGACTTGACTTATATATACTGATTGTAAATACAAAAAAAGGTACAAGCCGAGGACAAAGGCGAGAGAATATTGAGGGTTACAAGTTCTATATATTGTAATCCTCAATACAGAGTAAATTACATAAACAAATATGTCAAAAGTAAATCTCTTACTTACCCTTGACCTATTTTTTCCATTTTAGTATATTTCCTATTAGGATCACCAACACTAACAATAGTTCTTAATTTTTCTAAAATTTCTTCATCCGTCATTTTCTTTTTTCTTTGTTGCTGACCCGTCGATCGGCTGTAAAATAAAATTATTTTTTAAATACAATAAAGTAATTTGTAATGTTACATTTATTCAAGTGACGCTGTTGTGAGTATAATGTGAATAAGTTTCATCACAGTGCAATGTGGCAAAAAAAATCTTCCGAAAGTAAATTGTGTACCATATCTATTAAAAAAAAAGTCAGAGATAGATAAATTTGAAGTAATGCAATTTTGGCTGTTCACGTTTTTGAAAAGTTTCTTGCAGTTTCTTCTTCCTTAGTACGTACTAAGTACACTTAACATTTAAATTATAAGTAAAAACTTCAAAAAAATGTTCCCTAGTGAAATTTAGTTACAGTAAAAAAAATATAAAAACTTGAATTTTAAAGAAACCTGGGCTTAATTAAGTGTTTAGTGTTCAATGAACATACCCCGTGTCAGTATTGGTTTGTGTCCCGTTGGCGGGGGGCGGGTGGGGCACGTGCGGGGGCGTGTGAGGCGCCACCCCCGCCCCCACCGCTACGGCCGCCCCTCCGCCCCCGCCGGCAGGGTTCTTGTTGCGGTCCAGAGCTACAGCACCCACCGCCACATCCACTCTACTACAGATCTACACAAACAGAAATTTATTTTCTAAAAACTGGTATTTTGACTTTAATTCAAAAATAATAAAGATTACAACATACACGCAAGAAATAATTATTATAACGACTAACGAATTAGTTATTATTTTAGTGAAAATTGTGTCGGAATAAACTACTTGCTATGCACCCGAACAAATACAAACCGCTCCCGGGAAATTACCAATAATTATATCATACATTTGACGACACAAAATTTGCTATAAATCAGTGAAAATATCACAGTATTCGATTTTTTTATTGTAGCCATTTTAAGTAATACCCAGAAAAATTTGGACGGTATTACCAGAATTGTCCAGAATAAAAAGTGACGCAATTTTTTATTCGAAGAATTTGCTGTCAATCAGCTAAATTAGGTGAATCTTGACCAAACAGACAAGAAATGTAGAATTTTATAATATGACTAGATATCCCGGCAGACGTCGTCCTGCCCAGAAAAGCTTCAATAGATATGCCGATAGCAGCGCAACCTTCCGGTTCCAATTGAGAGTCTAAATCATCCCGGGACCTACTCAAAAACACACACAAAATTTCATCAAAATCGGATAGTTTACGATGCTATAAAGGACATACAGACAAACATTCATTTTTATATATCAAGATAACGCAGATAGAAGATAGATTTATAATTAAAAGATGTATACCAGATCGCTTTCGGTGGGGAGCATTTCCAAAATATATTTATTTTCTGCTTGATGTAAAAGAAATGACATAGAAATGCCCACGTTTATTCCATCCCTCGCTCGCACGCACACTTATTAACCGCGCCATTCTGGTTTTTTTTTCATACTTCTTAGTATTTTTTGTTAAGTGTTGTTATTTATTTCGATTTTGGTTTCATTATTGTTTTGTTTCATTCATTCATCATACACATTCACGATCAATAGGGCACAAAAAAGGGATATTAGTAGATATAATTTCTCATTGCATTCTGTATCCATATGGGCTATAGAATCATATGTTCAAAACCAACAACACATAAATGGTGAGCGATATTTATAATTCTGCAGAAACCCACTTATGCTTCTTATCTAAGGCTAGAGTTTGCCCTGTGGCTATGCTGCGTGTCAAACCCTAAGCACTAGTTTTATTTTACTTACACAATAACTTAATTCGGCTTTTTACATAATAATAACACAGAAAATAAGTCCATTTATATATATAGTCGAGACAACTGCCCAGGAACACATAGAGGCGAGCCAAGCCCACCTGACTTGAGGTAATACAACGAATGACATGTTTATGACATCATGAATAGGTATTTGTTAGTGAACTGAGTGCAGCGCCATCTATTTAGCTAATGCGTCTGTTCTGTACGACATCATTTATCAGGATAAAAAGTATCCTAAGTTACGCCACACGATATAAGCTCGCACTGTGTCGCGTTTCATCTAAATCCGTTCAGTGGTTTCCACGTGATCCTCTAATAGACCGACAGACAGACAAAAATTGTACAAACTCAAACCATTTACAGATTTATTATAGAACAGATAGACAGATAAAACTTAATAGTCCATTTTTTGGCATTATGGGTATTACGAATTGCTTCTGATACATGCTATATTCATATTAATTTTAAGGTTTTAAGCTCACCGAATGTGTTGGTATAGTTGTATGCGGCACGTGCGGCGGTGATGAAGGTACTTGGGGGGGTCTCAGTGGCGGCGCTTCTTCCTCTTCTATTGGTTTCGTATACTGCAAACAAGATGAAATATTGGATGATTTAAAAAATGCATAACAGGACCAAACTGTCTTATTACTAGGTAATACAGTACATATTTGATGCAAGCTGAAGCAAGCACATGTCATGGGGCAAATGATCATGTGTTATTTAATTTAATTGCCTGTTCTTTAATATGTAAAATTGTCACTTAAACTATACCTGAAGCAAAAAGTATAGACAGTAAATTAAAAACAGAGTTCCAACAACATTTAAAACTTGTGTGTAGAGATGAATATATGTCAAATATTTTGTCAAGTATAGTGTCCATAGATGATATTTTAAAGATATGTTTGTGATTGATTCACTTATGAAATAATTATAATTAAAAAGAGATGGCAGTAAAAACATCTCTTATGTGGTGGCATTGTACACATCTGCAACCCTTTTTATTTTAGGGTACATTCACCACTATTTCATTTATATATTTTACTGTACCTTAAAAACTAGGGTGTATAGAACTAGTGTATATATTACTCTATTATAATTGGGTTATTGAATCTTTTTTTAATATAAATAGAAAGAGCATTTTTGAGGTTTATAACAAACTATTTGTTGCGGACAGAGAGCACCCTCCTGACCAGCCCGCCGGAGCACTCCTACTCTCCGCGCCCCGCATACCGCCGACCCCAATAGCTCGCTCAGTTAGCAGCTAGGCGTCGGACGGGATGCGGGATATAGGAGCGGCCTTGGAGGCAAAATTATTCACAATACTGTCACAGTTCTCATTGACGACTTACCACTCTCTCTCTCGACTCTCTTGCACAATTTGTAATAACGTACTTCTTTAACGTATATTAATAATTTAATAATAATAACCATACAGTCCATTATATCGAGTTTAATTTCCAAACAAAAAGCAACTGCCACCAATACTATTGTTATTTTATGTTTTTTCGCTATAATTAAAAAGCTAAGATGAGTAAAAATTACAATTATAATTTCTGCATATTTCATATTCATATTTATTCATATCTGTATTTTTACGTAAATAACAATGTCGAATTAATATTGCCAAGCTCAGCACAGCGAACGCTTCGTCTGACATTGTGAATGAACTAAATGCTCAAAATCTAATCATAATTGTTTCATTGTAGGTGAATGCTCATCAGTCAGGGAGGCAGTATGGTAACAATAATGCTCCAACTCGAATCATAAATATTACAATACAGGCGAATGCTCGTGGTGAGGAAGTACCTTAACATGACTTATTAATTATAGCGAAAAAAATTGTTATACAACTAAAAGGATGTTTCCATTTATTCCAAAAAAAAATTGTTTCAAAAACCCAACTCCTGGCACATACTACATCAACATTATTAGAAAACCAACCATAAGATTCATAATTAAACTAGCGAGCAGACCAATTCATGCGGGAATGCGACCTTTGGACTTAAACCTCCAGGACCAAGATAAGTAACAGTGTAAAAATTACACTAATTTTACCAGCTTTATAACCAATAAAAGAATTAAATTCTAATATGTAGTCCATTCCCTGACCACCTTACAAAAGCACAGATTAGATTTTTATTACTGTTCTTAACAGCACTGTCAGGTTTTTAGAAAAATAGTTGTGAAATAACACTTACAATACTCTTGGTGCGGTCAGGTCTGGAAGGCGGTGGTGGTGGTGGTTCAGGGTGCTCCGTATCCGTGGGGGTGGATGACGATGGACTACTAGAAGACACTCTTGATACTGATGAACCTGAATATATTTATAAAGAATTTATAATTAAAGAGACCAATGTAAACAATGTCAATTAACCCAAATATCACTGCATTTTCAAAATCAGTTATAAATTGACATTAAATAAGTTACTTGAGCACATTGTGTATTAGGTGTAGTTTGTATATGTATCACCTGGTTAATCGGTACTCTATAAACATTAAAGGAAACGGATACGCTTTTATACATCCCTGGGCCCAGATTGTAAAATACAAATAATTGATTTTAAGATTTCTTTTTATGATGATTTTTTTTATAATTGTAGTAAGTTTAGTTATTTTGTACGAATTCATTGTGTGGTGCATGTGTTTTCATATTATTAATAGTTGAAAATCATTCATAAAAATTTATTATGGTAATAACTTTTTTATTTGTGACCTTATTTTTCCGATTTCTCATCTTCCAAATAGAATCTAGGGCTGTCTTCCATGTTTTTATGGAAAAATATAACGCTTTTTTCAACCATATCTCATCTCATTACATTTCTTTCATTCAGTCTTTCCTATTCAAAAGTCTCCGTCTTTTTCAGAAGAATTGATTATTTATCTGTCAAGTACTGTTATATCTTCTCCTAATAACTAATAAATAAACGCCCTACTGATTTTAAACATCTAATTTCAAATGATCATCTGTATCCGGCAGATATTTTCCTGCCCTTAAGAAATAAAAATCTAAAACCTGATTGCAGCGCCATCTATCGGGATCTATTGTTAATCTAAACCATTCTGAAATCCCCTTGAACAAACTCAATAAATGCCATCAAAATTTGTGCCATCATTTAGGAATTTAGCGGCGCCACCTGCCAGGTCCAATCGTGTATCTAAACCATCCCGGGCCCCACTTTAACGTACACAAAAATAATTCACGTGAATTCTGGACCTTGATTGCAGCGCGACCTACCGGGCCAATTCTTAATCTAAACCATTCCCTAATCTACCTGACCATCCATACACAAGAAAAATCATCACAATCACTCCCACTGATAAGGAGGAGTTCAACAGCGCCACTTATAAGGTCCAATTGTGAATATAAACCATTCCAGGACCCACTCAAATACACACAAAAATAAACATCAAAATTGATTCAATTTTTTAGGAAGTGCTTAGTGACATACACACAAACAGAAGAATTTTATATATAAAGATTTTTGGGCGAGAAACCCTCGCGGGCATCCTCAGGACACCCTACTACAGTTTCAGAATCAGAATACGATCAATGGTTTAGGAGTGCATCAAGGACAAACATACATTGATTTTTATTTAAAGATTGATAATTGTGTTAGCTTTTGCCGGTGATTGCGAGAATGGTCTAGGTACTTAATAAATAGATCAAGTATATACCCGAATGTGTTGTATGCATCTGAGCAGATGTCATGTATTTGGAGGCTGGCGGCTGTGTTGCTGAAGCATCATACCATTTCAGGACATCCAACACCGCTTGAGGATTATTCTTTTGCTCTTGCTTGCTAATGTTAGCAGCCATCAATAGCCTCGCCCATGCTTCTGGCATACCCTGACAAGGAAAAGTAGCAAAAGTATGGAGAATTATTTGTCATGCAAACATTAACCTGACATGTATCTTCGCAGATGATTGGTTACTGACAACCACAGCAATGGATCAGGAAGTAGTAATTGCAAGCATTGCATAGATCATGACTTTACACTATGCCTAATAAAATTATATTTAGTGTAAACTGTCCATAAATAAATAGCATACAAGCACTGATTAAGATTTATAATAATAATCTGCATTCAGAAAAGAATTTCAAATATAAATAATTCTCACTTTCTCAATGTTCAATTAAAATTTTAAGTCTAAATTTTAAATAATAATAAATAAATAAAATCATTTTATTATTTCACCTATTAACTTTTTTGTTACACACACATTATAAATGTCATATGTGTGATATTGGCAAATTACTGTAGTGGTATAACTACAACAAGTATGCAAATATCAGTTGCAGACTTGCTCACTGAAAAAAAAAATAAAGACTGCCATTACCTAAGATTTACGAAACAATCACTAAAAAAATATTTGGAATAAAGCAAAACTTTATAAATCCTTTTCACACATGCACAGATTTTTTATAATTAAAGTGATTCCTAACAAGTAGAAAACAAACATATCCTCCACCACCCTTCAAAATAATCAACAAGAAATATTATTGCTATATTCAAATTAATTAAGTACTACAAACATATACTTAATCAAAACAATACAATAAAATAAGTCATTAGCTCACACTGATGCACAAATCATTGACTTAGCAAACTAGCTTCATTTTTATTAAACCAAATGAAGGGTAAATTTGTAATAAGTAATAACCTAGTATCAAAACATTGAGTCATTCATAATTTATTACCACCATTAAAAAAACCATGATCACATAAATCAAAATTATATTTTCAATTATGAATGTGTATGTATTCATCCTGGTTATTCATATGTGGTCATGTAATTTATTACACCTAAATAAACAGAAATTTTACTTTTATGTTAGTATTGCATTGGTCCATGTCGATTACTTATATATATACTAAACATGCCAAATTTAGAGTAACAGATTTCTAAAATTAGATAATGCTAAAGTTTACGTTGAGTTAGTTAATATGGAGGCATTGTTTCAGTAAGAGGCACTTGAAAATACGATTAAATAAGCTATTACTTACTGTCATAGGCAGCTTGAAACAAAAGCGGTAATTCATGGAACTCAATTTTATGACTTAGGAACTTGTTATGTATTACCAAACTGTTGAGTGCGGGAATCATTTGTACCCAAACAGGCTAAATACAACTAAACACCTATTCCCATTTAGGTTTTTAAATTAAATAACTATTGCAATTACCATACCATACCATGAGCCGACTTTAATATATTAAGTTGTAGACTATCATCTAGTTCACACATAGATAATACAGAAGCATGCATTCTTTATGTCTAAACAAAATGGAGCTATATAATAATCTTTACTAAACTTTACATATAGTTATAAACTGTATAGTTGTTGATAATGAACAATTAAAGTTCTATTTGTTATATTTATTTATATGAATAATCTTTTTCAACAATGTACAAAGATAGACATAAAAAGTTAATAGTGTTAGAAACATGTCCCTTATATGTTCTTACTAGATTGAATATTGTGGAACAATTAAAATCAAAAAAAAACATAACTCAAAATATTGTATACTCTGAAAAAGCAAAGCTAAGCTTTTATGCATTAAATAGGAAGAAAGCAACATGTATTTCTCAGTCAGTAAATCTCATCAATTTTTTAATTTAAAGATCAGATTGTTATGTTGTAGATTAGGTAAATATATACTTAATAAACATTATAAATTGTTTGAAGTACTTATCTATCCATCACATCAAATTTCTTTTGAAATTATATAGTATATTATAAGTTACATATTATATAATTTAAAAAAAAGAATAATAGATTGAAGAAATAAAAATTAGGTAGAAGAAACCAAAAATGGTCTGTTTCTGTGCCACTCCATTGACTTGGGATTCATGAGTGCATGTGTCATGGGATTTTCCTAAATCAGCACAATAAATAATATTGATCCCAACAATAAAACACTGGTACAATTTAAGAATAATTTACTTCTCTATTACTTACTGTGAATTCTCCTGTGACAGCATCAAATCCAACATGAACTGTATGCTCAAAATTAGTAGGATAACTTATATTTGGTTTGTTGTCATTATGTGCAGTACTTTTAGAACCTTTAATTTTAGCCTTTAAAGTTTTCTTTTTTCTGTCACTACCATCATCAGGCTCTAAAACCAAAACATTGTGTTAGTAGCCATAATTCAACATTCTAATATATTTTCAAACAACTATTGTTTTCCATCCTGTTGAATTATTCATGCAGAACCAGTCCAAGTTATTATAATAAAATAATTGGTTGCCAAAATATCGTTGGTCCTTACCTTTTGGAAGTGGTCTCATGTCTACAGAGGCCACAGAATCGCCACGATCAGTAGCACGGTTGCTGGTGAGGCGCACCGGCGGCGCAGGGGGTTTATCCTCGTCACTTGACATGGTATTTTGTCAGCTGTATGTGAAAATGTATATAGACTCAATGACAAACAAAACTGAAAGCAAACATTAACTGCACTAAGATTAGAACGTGGTTGTTGACTAAACTTCATATGAGTAATGAAACATTGGTTTACTTGGTTTAACACTCGGGAAAAATTGACTTGTGCGTAAAGATCATATTTGTTTTAAAGATATACGAGTCTATAAATTTTTGCAACATCCTATTCTGTAACTCTATCACAATATAAAACGACAATATTACTCATGGACGCGCCCCGCAAAGGTTTGCTACAAAAAGACATTTTTAAGATTTAATTTTTTACCTGGAAAATTAATGTTTCGTAAGTGAGTATAAAATAAAAAGTTATTGAATTTTATCACATTTCAATAAATCACAACATATTAAAGCACGTATTCTACTAAAAATATTAATTTTATCATTTGCACATAAAACGATAGCAGTAATGACTAGAGCCGCCATTACACTATGACTAATAGTGATGTCAATACCTAATCGAATAATAAACTTCAGTTCTATTTTAGTGTAATCTGTAATATAATAAATATGTAGAGGCGTCGAGTGCGTATAATTAATTTTAAAATTAGAAAAAACCCAGAGGACTAATTCTCACCAGGGCTAATTCCGAAAAAAAAATTAAACAATTTTTGTCCGTCTGTTTTATGGAGTATGACATGAAAACTACTCAACGAATTTAAATTAAAACTTAAAAACAGAGTTAGCCTATATTCCGGATCCACAGTTAGGATACTTTTTATACAGTAAAATGTATTTTTTTTCCTTGATGTAGATTGTAGACGAATGTAGCAAAAAAGATGGCGCTATAGTTGCGTTGTTTTTTATGCTACCGTTGTAATTTGTTATCAAACATGACTCATCGTAACGACAACGCAAAGTGTCGCTGGCACATGCTAGTGAAGACTAAAATAAAGGAAAATATATTCTTACTAGCTGTGCCCCGCGGTCTCACCCACGTGGTGATGGAAAATCGTTATATTTTGGACAATTCACACTATATATTTATAAATTATAGCCTATGTGTTATTCTGATGTGTAAGCTATATTATTGTAAAGTTTCATCGAAATTAATTCAGTAGTTTTTGCGTGAAAGAGTAACAATCACACATCCATTCTTTCAAACTTTCACGTTTATAATATTAGTAGGATAGGAAAGGATTTTTATTTTAGTCAAAATATATATTTACTGTGATTATTGTACACGTCGCAAAAACAGTTTCTAATATATTTTAATAAGCTTCTTAGTAAATAAGTAAATACAATAAAATATGAAACTTGGATTAGGTTTGCCTATTCCAATATTATAAGGTAGGTTACTAAATAGGTACTGTTAACATTTGCGTTTCAGTTTTTAAAAACATTATTTAAATCAAAAATATTAAATGCACACGAACCTCTTAACTTCAAATTAAATTATCATAAGTATTAATTATCACGTAATATTTAAAACCAGAGAGTCACCCAAGACACATTCAAGAAAACATTTATTTATGCTGTCTTTAGACGTGAATACGTCTTTAAAATTGCTTATATATGGACGCAGTTCAAAAAAACGAATCATAACAAAATCGGGGATAGAGTTTAGTGTTGTAGCTACATATCTATCATCCCCATCTAAATTTTAATTACACCACTGGATAGCTAAAGAATCAAAGAACTTATTACGCTAAGTAAGGACTGTAACAAGTTGCGCGTGACGGAGGGGGCAGCCCCGCCATTTTGAAGGCACTTTTTTAGGTATTGAGATTTCCATTTAATGACTTTTTTTGAGGTAATTGGATGGATGTCTTAGAGGCTTGAGCTTCGTTAAAAATCTTTCAAGCAGCCTTATAAACTTGATAAAACATGTCAGGTGATTAAAAAGCTTCTGTCTATTTGGAAAATGGATCAGTTTTGAGATCCAAGGAAGCCATGTTGTTAAACTTCTATGGACGTTAGTAACCACTAACCAAGGCACTTTACTTGTTTTTTAATGTATATTTCACTTTTTATTGTATATTATAATGTAGGGTAGTTTCACGAATATTTAGTTCGGCAACAAATACACTTTATGCTTGAATATTTATCAGTTTTACACACTATTCTACGTTTACTTTTGTGAGACTATGAATAGATAAAACATTATGTTTAAAATATTATTGGGATTTGGTAAAGCAAAATACACCATCATAGTATTAAATTATTATTTGTATTTGATTGAACGAATTATCAAATGTAACACAGAATCAAATCGAATAATATATTTAATGTGGTCTTCACTACAAGATCCCAGCATAGACTATAGTTATTTTATTCGCCAAAATAGCATGCAAAAAAACTTTGTCTATACAACTCTCAGTATTGAATAATGAAATTTGGATGTCACAGATCTGTAGCAAAGTATAATGAAATACGCTTAAATAATGTAAATGAATTGAAAATCTCAACTCTGTAGGAATTGCTTTTTTAGTCTTGCTATATTATAAAATAAAATAAGACTTGGCTTGAAGTTCTCTGATACTAAGCCATATAATAAAATAATTTAAAAAGTATAATATATCATCATCACCACCCACCACCACAACCACATCAACAAAGTGAATAATAATAGCATAGATAATACAATTATATTTAATATATAAGTAATTTGGGAAATATTTTCTGATTTATTGCATTAATATGATTAAATAAAATCATTTTCGTATAATGGAGTTGCAAACGGAAGCTTCGGTATGTAATTTACATTTCGGACTATTAAACATGTTTCTTTTGGCCTTCGCTGTTATAGTTTATAATGATGATTACAAACGCTGTACAAAATTTCTATGCTCGAATAAGTGTTTATATAGGTACTTAACGCTTTCTATGTTTACTTCTGTCATTTTACATTATAATATAGAGATATTTTATATTTCAATTTAAATTATTTAAAATATAGGTATACATTCTTATTAATATTATTTTTTACTGAGCTTACATTATAGTTTATCTTTTTCATTTAATATTTATCATGTAGCAAGATTCTAGTATTAAGAAGAGCCCTTTTGACGATCTTACGAAAGAGGAATTAATCAACAAATGTAAAGGATTACTAGTTATAGCTCAAAAAGCTAAACAAGCAAAATCAGGTTTGTATGAAAATTAATTATATTGTATGTTTAATTTCTTTTACATCCATTAGTAAACTTTATACTTTGGTATTTACAGAGTTACAAACTGAATTGGATAGATACAAAACCAGTCTGAATAAACTTGAAGAAGACAAAAAAGTAAACTTAGATAATTTTAAAACATTGCAAGAACTTGTTGATTCTTTGACAGAACAGAAACTTAATTTGATAACAGAAGTGGATGTAGCACAGAATAAGATAAAATTGCTTAATGATAAATGTACATATCTGGATGATCAAATAAATAAGAACAAAGCTGATTTAATTGTTCGGGATAATAAAATAACTGACATAAAGGAGAAGCTTTCTAGCTTAGATTGTGAAGTTATTTCTCTCAAAAGACAAAACAATCGTCTGACAGAAGAAAATGAGCAATTGATAAATCAGCTTTCAGAAATAGAGGAACGAGCAAGTGAAGTCAATAATATTGGCCTCTTACAAAGGGAGCAACTTCAAATTTTGGAAGAAAGTGTTCACAGAGGTAACTAAATACAAAGTTTTCTTTGTTATATTAAAACAGTTACTACTAATTATATACTGAAAGAATGTGGGTGCCACTGCCTTTGGGGATAATGCAGATATTAAAAGGGAATGGAGAGCCTTATTATTAGAAAAGCTAATATGATTATCTGCAGATTTGCACAATGCTCATAATAACTCATGTCAACACTTTTCAAAGCATATTGCACAATTCCCTTTACACATGCAGTCTGTGAGTAAATTATTCAAAGAGCCACAGCTCTTCCTATGCAATACACATTTAGGGCAGTGCTGGGGATGCCCTGCTACTGCGGCTTCTTGGCATGTTTTCTGTGGCAGACAACAATTGCTTCCAGACCACTAAGAGAAAGTGATGCTATCCCTGGTGCACCAGGTGTGGGCCACAGACAATGACTGACAGAGTGGACTGCGCCTACATTTGGCACTGCTGAGCAATGCATAATAGTGTTATAAAGTAATAGCTTGTGTATGTATGTATGGAATATGAGTGTTTGTGTATTGCATGTCTATTTATAATTGTTTTAATCTGCTAGTATGCATTATGAATATGGTACATGATTTCATGAAATAAATAATAATAATAATGTATTAAAATTTTGGATTCCTAGAAAACTTGATATCTGTTGTGAGTGTGAGATGTGGTTAAGAAGTTTATTTCAGTGAAGCAATGTGGAAACAACTAGAAATTAAAATTTCTTAACCTTTTTGCTTTTTACAGGTGAAGAATACAAAAAACAAATTCAAGAGCTTACAGAGAAAATACACACATTGGAAGGAAAACTTAAGATTGAAAATAATGATCAAATAGTGGAATATGAACATAAAATCAAAGAAGTAACACAATTATATGAATCTGAGAAAAACAAAAAAGAAAAGGCAAATATTAAATTAAGGAGTTATAAAGACAAAATTTTAAAATGCGCAGCATGTATAAACCAACTAAAGAATTCACGTTTTATTTTAACAAAAACTGTAAAGGAGTACTCAGAAAATATACCTAAGTGGCAAAAGGATATAATTAAGGCATCACAAGTTTTAGAGGAACAGATAACAACATTGAATAATGAAAATGCTAGTCTTAGAGATAAAGTTTCAAAGTTAGAGAATGAAGTAAACCTAGCACACACAATGCAAATTCCTATTAATAATGAACTATATGAATCAAGATTAGAAGAATTAAATACTACAAACAAAACTTTAAAACAAAATATATGTCACATGACAGAACAGTTAAATGCTACCATGAATGATAAAATAAAACTTAATGAGGATTTCACGGAACTCAAATTAAAATATGATAAATTAAATGATTTTGAACTTCCAACCCTTATTAATGAAAATCAATCATTAAAAGAACAGGTAAATAAAGGAATTGAAAAAGCAAATGAATTCTTTGAAAAGAATGAAGAATTGCTTGTATCTATTGAGGAAATTCAAAGTAAAAACAAAACATTAAATGACATGTTACAAAGTCAAACTCAAGATGCTGTAGAGAATATGACTTTGCAAATCAAAGCATTGGAAAGTGAAAAAGCTATATTGGTTAAAGAAAAATTAAATGCAAAAGATCTTGCACAAGAATTGGATAATCAAAATAGTTCTATATGTGAACAGAATTCAACATTGATATCAGAAATTGAAACATTAAAATGTCAATTAAATACTATAATGCAGGAAAAATTGACTTTTGAAAAGAATATGAAAGATGAAAAAGAAGGTGATACAAACTTATTAAAATCAGAAATAATGAAATTAGAAGAGCAATACAATTTATTAAAAAAAGAACATGATAATATTTTGGATTTGAATGGACTTCTTAGAGAAGAGGTTGATACCTTAAAACTTTCTTTAGAGCAACCAAAAGATGAAACAGATAATTTAAGTGACCTAAATGTGTCTCTACAAGCAGATATTGTAAAATTGGAGACAAAATTATCTGCATACAAACAAGAAAATGCATCTCTGCTAACTGAAGTAAAAGAATCAAGGAACAAACTCAAAGAATTTGATAATCTCACTACTGAATATGAAGACGCAAAATCAAAACTATTGAGTTACAAATCTGAAAATACAGAGTTATTGAATGAAATGAAAGAAATTAATCAAGTTCTAAAGGAACGTGGTGAAAGTATTTCTAAGTTACAAAAAGCAATTACCGAGATGGAAAGGCTTGTGGAAACACTAGAGAAAGATAGAGATGATGCAATAAATGCAAAGAGTGATTTACTTGCAAAAATTGATGCTTTAGACTATGAATTACAAAATACAAAACAAAAATCAAGTGAAGATAGTGATTTAACAAGTAAAATTATATTAGAAAGAGACCAACTTATACAAAGCCTAAAGGAAAAAGAATGTATAATTGAATCACTGAAAGAGGACTTTGAAAGAATAAAACAAAATCAGCAACAATCTGCTTCAGGTAAACTTTTATCAAATTGGTTCATTAATTGTAGGATTATTTGAAATTGTTTTTTACTTTAAAGTTAACAACATTTTGCAGTTGAACTACCTAATGAAGACATGTCGACATCTACTATATCAAAAGCAGAGGAACATGCACGAATGAAGGATTTAGATGAAACTTTTGAGGAAAAGTATGTTATTGAATTATTAGTTCTTTTCTTATAATTTCGTGGGCATTATATTAAATTTAAACTTGCAAGTAAAAAATAGCTCGTGGTTATATCTAGTTTTTTAAGATTTTAATTTGATAGATTTAATTTGAAAAAGTATTCCATGCAGAACAGAAAAAGTACACAATTTTCTGCAGCTGGGCGGCTTGTCGTAAGAGGCGACAAAACAACCCACGAGCAGGAGGTAGGGCATTTGCCTGACTGTATGACTACCATCCTTGAATCTAGAGTATTCCACAGTAACAACCTTGAGTTGTTTTGTGTAAGCTGATGTACATAGGTGATGGTAACGCTTTTCCATCAGGCGGGCCGTCTGCCTGTCTGTTGAACTTATGCAATAAAAAAGAGGACTAAGTGTTAACCTATGTAGTTTACTAATATGTCATAGTCAAGGTTTGATTCCCAGTAGGATAATTTCTTAAACGCACTTTATGTTACTTTAGTCTGAGTCCAGCCCCAGAGTTGTCCATTACATGTTAACTATAACACAAGCATAATTTTCTTAACTTACGAATATACAATGTGTCTGTTAAATATAAATAAAGTGAACATCTTTTCATATGTAACAGAAAGAAATATACTCACATTGTCATTTATTAAAATATGAATCAGGATAAGATTATGAGTAGTGAAAAGGCGCCAAAACATTATCTTAAAATAGATAATCAAATCAAAACTACTTTTTATAATTATTTTAATTAAGAAACCAAAAAATACTCAAGTTAAAATGACATTGTTAGATAAAAGTAGCTTTACTTTTGTACATACATACATACATACATAACTTCACGCCAGGTCCCTTGCGGGGTAGGCACGAACAACAGAGCGCCATTCAGGCTTATTCTTACACACCTCACTTGCTTCTTTGACATTCATAGCTCTTGACATGCACGCTCGTCTGTTCTTAAGACTCCTGACATTTACTGTTGTAAGTAAAATAAAAGAATGTGTGCGTCTTGGGACGCCCGACAGTAGTGGTAACTTAAACTAATCTAAGGTGAGAGAAAGGGAAGCCAGACAGACTAGCGCCGTAACGCGTTACGTAACGAAGCGGTTTACCCTCGCATAAAAAGTGATCACTTTAAAAACTGCGCTAGTCAATTTATACATTAATTACTTTAACTTCCAACTACATTTCATTTAAGGTATAGTAAATTAAGATTATTTGCACTAAAACTTAAAAAAAGGCACAATGAAGTATTATCCCAGCTAGAAGACACGCTCAAGGAAAAAGCTAAATTGGAAACGGTAATAAACGAAAATGAATTATCTATTAAAAAAGCTAACAATGTACCAACCGTTGATATGAGTGCAGCCTCAGAGTTGCATGAACAAATTACGAGACTATCTGCTGCAGTTGAAGAAGCCGAATTATTAAAATCTAACCTGGACAAAGTTAAAGGTAAATTACAGAAATCAACAACATTATTTTAAAAAAAACTCCATATCATGGAATTATATCTTCTGTTTATGTTTAGAAATACTTGATTATTTTTATAATTATATTATTACACTAGCCGCAGGGGAAATTCTAGTAATAATAAATACTATTGGTATTTGGTATATGTCTAAATAAAAGCTGTTGTAAGGCATTGAATTACATGGGTCATAGTTATGTACGATAGAGTAAGAAATTGATTGTTAGTATTTAATTAGAATTTCAAAGCTCATTGGGAGTCTGCTGCAACATTTTTTTACTAACTTTCAGCTGAATTAGAAGTCAAGAACCAAAAACTCGATTCTGAAATTGAAGCTCATAAAATTACTAGAGAGAATTTGGAGAAGGCTAAACGTGACGTTAAGAAGAAAAATGTGCTTAGTCTTGAAATGGAAGACTATGAGAGGTCAATGAAAGAGCTTACTGCAAAAATGGAAGAAAATAAAAAGAAGATGATGCAAGTAAGTTCGCTTTTTAGCGATAAGACCGCCCTTTGTGCACAATGAGACATATTTTTAGTCTGCAAGTTCCTTTTTTTGTATTGATGCACAATAAAGAGTTATTGATTGATTGATTGTAAGTTCTATTCGCTACTCTGTTTGTTATTATTCCATTAAAACCTGAAATGTCCGCGACACATTCGTTTGTATCGCGAACTTATTAGCTGCCCTCGTGTTGCGTGCCCACTGCACACTGCTGGGCAATGGTAAATCCTGAATTTTCAGTGACTATGTTTCCTGTGAAATATAATGAAGAATTCAACTTAAAATTGATTTATTGATCCCTATTAATATTGTAAATGCGAAAGAAACCCTGTCTGTTAAAAAAAACTATCGTACAGGTTTAGCTGAAACTCAGTGTATAGTATTTTCGAGGCCGAGGATGAACATAGGATACTTTTTATCCCGAAAAATAGAATAGTTGCCGGGATAAAAATATATATTTGTCTCTGTGTTTGTTATGGTTTTATGAAAAACTTCTGGACCGATTTAGTCAAAATTCGGTATATATGAAAATTTAATACCGAGGGTGGGCAAGGGAAGCTTTTTATCCAGGATAATGGGATAGATTTATGTTTAGGTTATCCCAGAAAGTAGGATAGGTTTTTTGTAATTTTCCATTTTGATCATTTATGTCATTATTGTCATTTATGTAGTTTACAGATAGATAGACGGGGATAGATAAATAAAACTAGAACGTGTCGAAATAGAGTATGGAAGTTTGTATGCGACACTAATCATTTGTCAAGGTAGTTTCAATACCGAAAATGCACATAAGTACTTTTCATCCCGGGAGATGGGATAGTTAGTGATATAAAATGTAGTGAATTTTCCGGAGACAAATTACAGCACTAACATAAAAATTAATACAATATAGGTTACATTGTATATTTTTTTATGGTAGTGCGTATTAACGCCTGCTGTTTAAACAAGAGGCACACACTAGAGTTTGACCCGCGGCGCAGCCATGGGCTAAACGACTTTTAACCGACTTCTAAAAGGAGGAGGTTCTCAACTTTATCGGTTTTTTTATGTATGTACACCGATCACTCTGAGATTTATGATCCGATTTACGTGATTCTTTTTAGTTCGATACAGAATAGTTGCCATTTGTTCCCCTAAAAAATTAATATAATTTGGCCCAGTAGTTTTCATCTTTATGAAAAAAATGCCATTTCGTTCCATATGTACACTGATTACGCTGAGATTGATGATCCGATTTACGTGATTCTTCTTTAATTTGATGGGGAATATTTGCCATTTGGTCCCCTAAAAAATTAATATAATTTGGCCCAGTAGTTTTCATTTTATGAACATTTTTTATGTATTTTTTTCCGTTCCGTTCTGTATGTACACCGATCATGGTGAGATTTATGATCCGATATATGTGATTATTCTTTAGTTTGATGCGGAATAGTTGCCATCTGGTCCCCTAAAAATTTAACATAGTTTGGCCCAGTAATATTCATTCTATGAATTTTTTTCCGTTCCCATTTCCACCTTCCGTAGGCCCACCCATAGCCAGACACTAAAAAGTAACAAATAAAAAAAACTTCGTTTAAAATAACCGACTTCAAAAACTAAAAAGTATAAAATAACTTATTTCTAAAGCTATTTTAATTATAATATGTTATTTTTAATATATATTATCTAAAACATCTTGAAGTCGATACGATTGTTAGCACCGCACCCAATGATTGACACCCATTCAATTTATTCAAGATATTACGAGATCCAACTATACAATAATAACATTATTATCATTGTACGGGAACAAAATAAAACTACTAAGATTTCGTAATGTTTTGAATAAATTAATAAGGTATTCATTATTGAGGGGGGATGCCAACAATGGGATACTTTAATATCAGATAGTTATATCAGTTAATGTGCAAAGCAATAATATACAGTTTACACAAATTTCCCTTGTGATGAGCAAGCTTGATGTTTCTTGAACACAACATGGGCATTAAAGTTGATAAGATTATCTGTAAATATGTTGTCTTTACTAATAATAAAAAAAATCCAATATAGTAAACACACTATACTTATTAGATTTGAATGGTTTGGACGTAGGTTTAAATTTTAAAAAGGTAAGTACATTATACAAAGAAGAACTATATGAAAAAAAAAAAAAATAGATACACAGTGGAGTCAATATTATATCGAATTTTTCAGATGGAATCCACAATTGATACACAGGAAGGGACCATGACGGCTATGAAGACGCAAATAAAATTGTTGGAGGAACAAATTAAAACAGAAGAAAACCAGAATAGATTAGTAAAAGAGGAGCTTTTGCATGCCATAGAAGAAGGAAAAGAAAAGGATAATGTAATACATGTTAAAAATGGTATCATAACGCAATTAGAACAAAATCTTGAAGATGAGAAAAGGAAAAATGAGGAGTCTGATCTAGAGATGACATCAGTACTAGCAGAGAAAGAGAACATTATCATATCTTTAGGTGAAGAAAAAGCCGAATTAAATAATAAGGTGAAAAAGTTAGAATTCAAATGTGCAGAATTAAACGAGAACTTGAGAATCGTGAATATCGAATTGGCAGACTTGAAAACGGAATATGCCAGTTATAAGGTTATAAACTGCTCTATATTAAATATTATTTTTCGAAAAGTTGGATGTTGGCACTTATTTTTCTATTAAAGGTACGGGCACAGGCAGTGCTGCGGCAGAATCAAACCGTGGATCACAGTCAAGAAGAACAGTTAAAAGAAGAAGCGGCTGCTCTAAGAGTGCAAATAGAGTCATTAACAGCTAAACTCACAACAGCAGAGTATGTACTTTTTTTTTAATTTATTTCTACATACCGATTGTATCCGAATTCGAGAGTTCAAAAATAACTAAAGATGCTTATACATGATTTTTTGGTTGCCGTTTATAATTGATATTTCCAGCTTTGCATCGTCAATCTCAATTCTTAATATAGTCCCGAAAACAAAAATTCTCTTCATATCTTTAAGCATATTAACAATGGAGATCCGAAAAGAAGAGATATATTCACTAAGCAGAACTTTTAATATGATATACGCCCCTATTTCTAAAGGATTCCAAAAATTATACTTAAAACCTTTTCTAAGCTCTTAATGATTTATTTAGTCCCATGAAAGTTTAAATGTTATATATAATTCAACCCGTCACAATAATATTTGACCACTAAGCCTATACTCGTAACATGAGATTTTTCGACTCTGCCTCTGAATGTAACCCATTTTTTATGCAATAAATAAAGATCTATAATATTAAAAACTCTAAACATACCGTGTCTGTACATTGAAGCTATTAAAAAATACAACCGACATAGGCTATATAAACGAAGGAGAACACTGAAATTTTTTCGGTTCTCAGCGATCGACAGAAAAATTCTGTGCTATTTTTTATCCCGGGAATCCCACAGGATTCCCTAAAGCAGTTTATAGTTGTTCGAATGCAAATAAAAATAGCTTATTTCGACACCGTTTTCACTAAACGATAGCTTACATTCTTTTTTTTAAATGCTGCGATACTTCGTGTCCCGGAATCCCCGCGAAAATTTCAAGTCAAGCGTGGATGATGTCGCGGGCATATCCTAGTCATTATATACAATGCTCTGCATATGCTCTGAAATATCACATGGAATAACAAGTATTCCATGATGACGAGCGCGGGACGACCTCAAATTAAATGCTTTATTTACTACTATATAATAGTGAAATAATAATTTAAAGCATTGGTAGAGGGTATATACCCCTTAAGTCAGGATTAACTTTGGGAATAGTTAGCAATCCCTATTAATATTATAAATGCGAAAGTAACTCTGTCTGTCTGTTCCGTTTTCACGTAAAAACTACTGGACCGATTTGGCTGAAGCTCAGTATATATATGTTTTCGATGCCGAGAATGAACATAGGATACTTTTTATCCCGAAAAATGGGATAGTTTCCGGGATAAAAATATATTTGTATTTCTGTTTGTTATGCTTTTACGGAAGAACTAATGGGCCGATTTGGCTGAAATTCGGTACGTATATAAATTAAATACTGAGGGTGGACAAGGGATACTTTTCACTTTGGCCTTTTCGGTCATTTTGGCCATGTTGGTGATTTTAGCCGTTTTGGTCATTTTGACTATTTTGGCCTTTTTGGCCACATCGGTCACTGTGGCATTTTTGGTCATTTTGGCCATATCGGTCATTTTGGCCTTTATGGTCATTTTGGCCATGTCAGTCACTGTGGCCTTTTTGGTCATTTTGGCCTTTTGGTCATTTTGATTATTTTGGCCTTTTTGGTCGTTTTTGGCTATTCCGTCATTTTGGCCATGTCGGTCTCTGTGGCCTTTTTGGTCATTTTGGCCATGTCGGTCATTCCGGCCTTTTTGGTCATCTTGACCATTTTGGCCTTTTTGGTCAAGTTTTGTAATTTATGTTGTTTACAGATAGACGGGGGATGGTATAATTAGCGATATAAAATGAAGTGAATCTTCCGTGGGCAAATACATAAAAAAAGTATATAATATAACCTGTAGCGCTTGCTCTATAAACAAGCGACACGCACTAGAGGTTAACTCTAGTAGCTTATATTTATATCTTAATTTAATTCAGTGTTTATATTTATTACAATGTTGCATTATAAGGATGCTACTTTATTCTACCAAGACGCATTATATGCGTGATATGCACAAAATTTTCGATTATGTAGTGTTAATATTGCACACACAGCGACCAATGTACGGAACAGAGTGCAGAAGTGGAGTCGATGAGGCGGCGCGTTAAGGAAGCGAGCAACGAGGCTGCAAGAGCGAACCAGCGCACTGCTCGACTCCAGACAGACCTCGCGCGGATTGCCCAGCAGATGGAATCAGAGAGGACACAACACAAACTTCAAGTACGGTTATTATTCATTGCCCAAAGCTAGCCTCTGTTATGACTTCACAGTAATAGTCGCAATTCATTAACAGGTCCTTAAGTATAAAATCGTTTAAACTGTCTGCACTCTCAAACAATAAACACAAGATTAATTATAGTTACAATTGAAGTAAATATATTTTCAATTACAATGAATGTGATAATAATCGCGATTTAATCTCTGATATCGAAAAGTAATATGATTCTCCCTATCAATATAAGTATAATCAGTTTGATCAGTCATCGCCATTATCTGGCTGACTAAACATTTCACATTATGAACCTTTCAATATGGATATGGTTTTAATTTTTAAGGATCTAGCTATAATAATAGAAAACTTAACTCTCGGCTTGGGCCTCCTTTTTCAAGGAGGTAAACGATTTACTTTAAGGGCCGACTTTTCCATCACCAAATAAAAGTTTCATAGAACAATAACATGGAAAAATTAAAAATTTCAGTTGCATAAACAAAGCAGTTGAATGGTTTCAATTTTGAATTCACTCAGGTTATAATGTATTCAACTGATAACTTTTATCTGATGATTGAAAAATCGGCCCTAACGCGAACAGGTCATACTCGGTGATAATCGCTCTGTGTTTCACACAATGGTTTTCCTTCACTGCTGGCTTGTGATATTTTGTCATTCAAATCAAGCCAGAAGGATTGCTACGCGGTGCTTGCGTTCGTTGTACGCCATTTGAATGAAATGTGGGTACCCAAGGGACTTTTTTCTGTCGAGCTACGAATGCTTTATGTACACCTTACACCGGATTGTAAGGTACTGTGGGACTCATGACGGATATCCACTAAACCAATCCGATGTTCTTTCAATGATCCGTCCTGTGGCGCTCTCATTGTGTGAGTGAAAAGCCAGAACATCCGGTTGCTATCTCGCCCTGATAAGGTCTTAAAAAAGAAATGATACATACTTTATATTATTATGACTTAAAGATTAGATGTATGTTGGTAATTGTTTTGACCTGTCAGCAATTTAGTCCTTCGTTTTAGGTTTCCACGCTTAACCAATGTTATAAGACTCAAATCAGTGAACTGGAAACTAAACTTCAAAAGGAAACTGAAATACTAAAGCAACAGTTGGCGACCGCCCAAGAGAATGACACTGGCAAATCTAATACTAGAGTGGTTGACACGATGAATCAGAACCAATACATGATCCCTGTATTGCCGAAAGACGAGAACAGTGACGGTGAAATGGATATCAATGTATCCATGATTCCCAGGGAAGAGGGGGAGGTACAGCCCTATTTTAACTTTCAATTTGCTTTTACTCTTAATACTGTATAAAACACAATTTTAATTAATTAATAAGTAATCCCATATCAAATGGAATTTATTGCCATAAAAACATTAAGTGCCAATTATTACAATATTTCCACCATCCTATTGCATGTTGATAATAGGACAGAAATCGTTTAATAAACGGTTCCTATATCTTACAGTTTGCTCTACCATCGTTTGAATTTTGACATAACTGGTATTGAGCTTATGTCAAATTTTAACCGATAGTAAGGTGTAACGGTAAGGTATAGAAACCGGCCATAAATCATTTTACAATGAAAATAGTTATGTAGATAAATGCAGACTACAATTTATTAAGTGCGCCCGCAAGAGTTTCAATAATAAACAGATGCCCATATAATTTCCACTCAAATAAGAGTGCCTTAATTTTGGAAATATAAAACGAACGTTTGTCTGCACCATTTAATTAATAATATCTATAGTATCATAAAATTCTATACATGCCATGTCTGTATATTAAAGCTTTAAAAAAAACAACTGGAATACAGTCTTATCAACGGGAAACAAAATTATTTTTTTTTTAGATTTCTTGCCTGTTTCTTCGGGATTCATGTAAAAACTACTGTGCCGATTTCGATGCGATTTTCGCAGATCGACAGCTAATTTGACTTAAAATCTTCGCTTCTTTTTAACCCGGGAATTTTTCTGGGAATTATTTAAAATGGCCATATTGAAGAAAACATTCGAATTCCAATACGATATTTTCACTGATCGATAGCAAAAATGTGACTTTTTTTCCCGGGGATCCCGCGAGAATTGCCCCTGAATGTTTTAAAAGGTAGTTTAAAACAATATATATAATCAAACCACTTGATATTAGAACTTGCGTTATATGATAGTTTCTATGTTTATTCGACATCTTTAGTAGATTTAAAATGTTTGCCTTTCATAAATATTACCGATCCCGGGTTTTTACGGGAATCTTCGTAATTCATGTATCTTCATACTGTTACGAGCTACATAGGGCTCGAATTAAAATGCCGTTAGAATTACTTTAGAATTTATTAGAACTGTACAAATACAACTGGACACAGCGAGTACAAACTGCACGATTCAATAACACGCGCAAAGTCCGTCACTATATCACTTGTCGAATCTACGTCTTGCTCGTATCGTAATCCTCGCTTGACTGCCCCACCCCTCCGTTCGGACATTGTTTTATACTAACTATACAGTACAAAAAAATCGACCGCGTGCACTGGGGTTTCCGAGAAACAGTAATTTGCAAACCTGGCTAATTATTCCTGCGAACGGCCAACAAAGTCGAAAACAAGAGCAATAGGCTATTGTCTAATTGCCAATTTATAAATAAAATACAAAGTAAACAAAAGAACTCCGAATGCGGGAGGGGCAATAAACCAGGTGCGCGTTTCTTTGTCGGTGTGTAACAATACTAAGAAATCCGTTGCCCTGCTAAAAATACCCTTTGATTTAAATACTGGCAAAATAACTGTAATCTACGTTACCTGTCAAGCGTGGACGAAGTTGCGGGCAAATTCTAGTATATCTATATAATAATAATATATAGGGATCAGAGTCAGCACCGTCTCCGCCGCCGTCCAAGTCGTATACTTCCGGTGGTGGAAGCGGCCGTTCGCCCGTGCCCCTAGAGCGACTGCTCGAGGAAGGGGTTCCTGATGATGACACTCTTGACACCTCTGCGTTGGCGCTCACACCTGATCAAGAGATCGCTGATCTCAAACGAAGGCTCACTGCACAACAACAAAGGTGAGTTTGTCCATATACCATCTTTAAGGTTTTGGGATTTACGTATTTATGAGTAGCTAGCTATGCTCGCTGCTGCGGTTGTGAGGTCGCGACTTAGATTCAAATATCATATTGATTATCGAAATGAGGCATACGCGAAAATTTAAATTTAAATTTTTGTTTTAATTCTTAAAATTTTTATTGACATGCGTTGAACAGTTTCGGAGGCTATTCAAGACCGACTTGCAAATGGATTTACAGGAAAAAAATAAAAACAATAATTTATTATTCATTTCTTTTGTAATTATAGACATTTTCGTGTTATTAGTATTATAGTTAAGTTAGCATTGAGGGTAGAACGAAGGCATGTCATCATTAATTCAAAATGGCTCCTGTTAATTCAAAATAAAGGAGCCTGTATTGTTTTGTAAAATAATAAAAAGCATCTCAGTTGATTTAACTGTCATCTACTCTAATCTTAAGCATTTCCGATGTTTGAGATGATTTTCAAGTAAATAAAGGTACCGATGATAAATAGGGTGAAGCACGTGACGGTGCTACTGTCCGAGTCAGAGCGGGAGTGCGCGAGGATGGCGCAGCTTAGCGAGCTGCTGAAAGTGGAGCTCCGTCGCGTCAGAGGCACCACCCAAAATGTACACAACACCGAATACATGAAGAACGTCACCCTCAAGGTACGTGCCTAGGCTTCTGCTTGTTGTGGATGTTAATTAGGTAGATGATAATTATATGTAAGGATAACTTCTAACATTACTTTAGAAATAATATAAACTACTGTTTAGGCTATAATTAATGCGCTATTTGACTAATTTTGATAGTCGTGGTAGCGCAATGACTCGCACACGCGTCCCAAACTCAAAAGGCGCGGGTTCGATCCTGACCGGAAGGCATGCTCCATTTGGGCAGTTTTATGACCTAACGTGCATATTTGTATAATTACCACGTGCTAACAACGGTGAAAGAAAACCGAGATAACCGATGCGTCAAACCTGCCAAGCCGCCTTAAACAAGCGTGGCGAGTGTACTGTCCGTTCCCCTATAGTGGGAGGCCCGAGCCCAGCAGTGGGACATTTATGGGCTGTTGTTATTATTATATTATATTGACTAATTTTATTTGTACCAAATTATGACGTCATAATTTTATACACTCATATAAATCTATGAGGCCGCGACACTTGTAAAATAATAAAAAGTGTCAATACATATAACTGTCATCTACCGTATTACTGACCTCTATTATTATTACTGTACGGGCTGCTATCACTTTATCTTTCTGTTTGTGTGATTGACGCCATTTTGGCGCTGAGGATCAAGGTATTGTTTGCGAGAATTTCCATATATACAGTGGTGGATTTACACTAGGGGCAGTCGGGCTAGTGCCCAGGGCGGCAAATTTTCTAGGGCGGCAAAATTTGGAAAGTGAGAAAAAAAATTCTATACAATATATGATTAACTAATTCTTTTAAATAAACATTTTATCTTTCAAGAAATATAATTTAAGTATCTATCAAATTAAATTTTTGTATATTATAATATAGGAAATTTAAGTAAAAACTATTCAAATAGTTTAATTAATTTACTTCCATAAAGGTTTGAAAAAATTAAAATTGATATTTTTATTTTCTGGAATTGATAAATTTATGTAGTTTTTTTGAAGAATTAAAAGTATTTTCAAATTATGTATGTCTTTATGATAACAGAAACTTTCATTGATTAATACATTTTTCTAAAATTGGAGAATTATCCAATAATATATTATTATAAATATAATATATATTAATAATATATATTTATTTATTATGTATTATATATAATATATAATACATAATAAATTTCCTGCAATCAATTAGTTATTCTAATTCTTAAAAAATAAGATATCAAAACTATTAAAATAAAATTTAAAACATAGGGCGGCATTTTCTTCAGTAGTTATTTTTTATTGTAGTTATGGAAGAATTTTCTGTGTCGAAAATATCAATTGTTTAGTGATATGTGTCCTTTCGAGTCGACACAGTAACTACTTCTAACATCTATAATAATAGATCTACAATTTGACTGTTTTTATTACAAGGGTCGGGCTATCGTCTGGTGCCTTTTATACAGATTATCATACTAAAATCATGTAGAGTCAAATTATAATCTTAATATAAGTCAGAAGATAACAGTGATTTTTTAAAGATCCAGTAGCTTTTTCCTAAGGCTATACAAGACATCCAATGCTGGTTACAATATTTACTCTTTGGCCTTCGTTGTTCCTATGTAGATGTTTCGTCAAACGGTTAAATGGTTTGATTCCTTTGATGTCACCAACACACGGTGGATTGCCAACGATCGATTTTTGGCGTAAATTGAGCATGTTTGTCCGTTGGCTACCGATAAACCTTTGACAGTCGCCTATATCTATTCTCTTCTAGTTCCTTACATTGCCGCCGGGGGATGAACGCAGTCGTTTGGTGCCGGTACTTCAAAAGATTTTAAGTTTGACACAAGAAGAATCACAAAAGATACAAGCTATTGCAAAAGGTATTTTGTGTGCAAGAGATTTGCTTTCATAAGAGCGTTTATATATTTTAAACCATACACTTCAGCGAAAGAAACGTATAAGCGTTTAGCTAGTATATCAAATAAAACAGGCCCACAAAAAAAGTTGTGTGTGCTGGGTGTCAAACTATGATTTTTTGTCGTATGTTTTCGCTGAATGCGAATTTGGGGTCAGTATTGTGGGTTAGCAAGAAAATAATGGAGACCCCCAAGAAATTCTTAAACAATCTCGATTTTTTCGGTCGGGCGGTCGGTTTTGGGTTTAGCGGGAAAAACTGCGGCATCAGAATATCATGGTCTGACACCATACTCTACCTTTTTTTGGTGAACCTGTGTAATAATCGTTTAATAAAATCGCTTTTCTTAGTGACAAAATTATTTTAAATTATATTTAGTACTAGAATATGCCCGCGACTTCGTCCACGCTTGACTTGGAATTTGTGTCCTGCGTGTCCTGGACACAAAATACCGCAGTATTTGAAAAAGAATGTCAGCTATCGTTTGTGAGAACTGGATCAGAATAAGCTAATTTTTATGCATCCGAACAACGTCAAACCGCTCCCGGTGAAATTCCCGCGGGATTCCCAGGATAAAAAAAAACAAACATTTTATTACATTAAATTTGCTATCGATCAGTAAAGAAAAATCAATGGAATTCGTATTTTTTTTAATCTGGCCATTTGGAATAATTCCCAGAAAATTTCCCGTGGGATTCCCAGGATAAAAAGTAGCTCAGACCTTAAGTCTAAGAATTTGCTGTCGATCAGCGAAAATTGCATCGAAATCGGCCCGAAATACGTCATGAGGGATTCAAGGTATTAAAAATCCTCATGTACCAAACCAATCATTTCGATTTTCAGGTAATTATCGAGGTTATTGCTTATTTATTTATTTATTTGGACAACACAACAGATAACAATCAGTAATTGCTGGATGAAAGCGTCTTATCTAACTGACATAATATACGTGAAGAATATACTTTCTTATTCTAATGAAATTGGAACATCCGAAAAAGGAATACATCTTGGTTTAGAACTACATATTCGTACAATATAAAATATGCTTATAAATATGGATATTAATAGGCGGATATTATTTAATCTAACATGATTGTTAAGAAATTCAACATTTTACAGGTCTAGACCCCAATCCCAGCAAAGGTTGGGGAAGTTACTTACCGTGGCCAGGAGGGAAATAATACCACAACACTAGCGGTGATCATAGTATTTAAAAATAACATAATATTTAATTACTGTAAGGGTAAGTCGTGTAAAATATCTGTGATTTAAAATGAAACAAAATGATTTACGGCTTTTTAGCAATAATTATGCTAATTCAATTATGTTAGCATCTAGTACTGCACCTCTAAAGACAAACGGTAAGCGGGTGACATTTTTCAAGAATTAAGATAATAACGCGTTCTATTATAAAATTAGCCTTGAGCTGATCGTGTGCTTGTGAGTGAGCGCTTCCGGGTACCGATGGCCCATCATACATTCCTATACCTTTTCCTTACGATCACCTGTCACCACCCCGGGTCATGGGTTGGACCCATCCCCTCCCTCCCTAACCCATCCCTTTCTATACCATCCTAAAAGCTGGAAGCGCGTCGCCATCCCACGTGTTGTTAATTTGTAGAGGCGACATTAACCACTGAAAATTAAAACGAATGTATTCATTTTAAAATGGAATTATTCAGATTACTTATTAAAAGTCATGGATCGACCACCGCTTCCAAAGCAATTTTAGTTAGTGTTAAAGAAGAAACGGCGCAACAAAGTCCCCAGCAACATACCTTTGCTTCATAATTGTTTTTATTGGTCTCCTTTTTAAATGTAGTTTATACTAATACAAGTTTTAACAAAATAATTTATATGAATGACTAGCTGTGCCCGCGACGCCGTCCGCGTGGATAAAAAAGTAAGTTCAAGTAAATAACCCCACCCCTCCCGATTTTGAAACATTTTTCATTGCTGCTCCGCTCGTATTGGTCTTAGCGTGAAGATATATAGCCTATAGCCTTCCTCGATAAATGGGCTATCCAACACTGAAAGAATTTTCCTAATCAGACCAGTAATTCCTGAGATTAGCGCGTTTAAATAAACAAACAAACAAACTGTACAGCTTTATATATTAGTATAAGATTACTGAAAAAGCTTGGTGGCGATCGCTTTATAACCATTCTGTGCGGTCATCTAAAAAAATCTTTCGTCGTATAATAATAAGCGTTCTCGCACGAACGTTGCTTTACCTATTTTTTAAATTTGTTTATTGAACGCAGTTAAACGTTTTCTGGGATTTTGTTGAAGAGCATTATTATACTTTCCCCACGAAACTATTGTAAACTTCATGGGATCCTCCATGTGGGAGATTCTAATTTAGTTTGGTTCCTAGTATATTTAAAAAACACCTATTCTGAAAAAATCCGAGATATTTATCTTAAACATATAGTACATTCTCATGTATATAATATGAAGTCACTATTAAAATATGTATTTCGTTAATCTTATCCCGCCAGGAAACCCGTGCCCCAATGTTGTAAATTGAGCGAATATCGTAAGACATAAGACATTCTTCATTAGGTGGACCATCCGCCTGTTTGCCAGCATTCTCACGATAAATCTCGGGTTCATTTTAATACTACGGTTGTCAATAGCTGTAGCTTTTAGCAATTTGAAATTACTTAACATGATAAAATAGTTGTTCCTCTTTAAACTTTTATTTGTATATGTGATTTGTCTTTAAAGGCGCTGTACATTGTATTGATTATAAGATGATACAAATATTTAAGGTAATTTAAACATTATTTATTCCGTATAGGTTATGTCACATTGGATGACAATCTGAAAATGTCAAAATGCAAAAATGACGGCACGTTCCCATTTGATCAATGGCGCGTTGCATTTTACGATTTTAAATATCCCGCGCATTTTTAACACTTTATTCATTCAAATCTATAAATTAAAGTAAATAATTACAAAATCACGTTAGACATGTAATCTACAGCAATAAAGACATCATACAAAATTGGCTTGTATTTGAATTACATGCATATTCCCCATTGGTTACGATCCAATGAAAAATATATAGACATTCAATATCATTACTTTACAGGACTTATTAATATGTTTTAAGCTGGTGTACTTCATAGTTGGAAACTCGTAAAGCCTCATAACACACATCAATCGTTATATACCTACACTGTTTCACCTACGTAACGTTTGACAAAATATCTATCGTTTAGGAGATGGAAGATTTTTAGATCAAGTAGTGTAATGGTCGCCTTATGTTTTGTTTTTAGCCAAGCATATTACTTTCGTGAGTTTTATAACTTTGGTTTGTTATTTGTAGATGAAAATATTAATTGATTTCATTTGATTACCTAAGTAATTAGAAAAATTCAACTAGATGATTCGTATGAATCTCATGTCAGGATAATAGATAATCGTGAAAGTTTCAAAGATTAATTTTATTTCAATTAAATATAAAGCGACTTTTTAAACATCCAATATCTAAAGGTAAACGTCATCTAAACCCTTAAGCTGTTATTAGACTTTTCATTTCTTGTCTTTCAATTTTGATGACGCAACCAAGTGATCCAACTTAAATTGAACAATACAGTCAGGTCCGTTTAGTTCTGTGCCTGTCAACCAAATTGATTCAATTTGCTTGATCTGTCGTAAATCAGCATATAGTCTCTTTCAAATGTCTATATGTAATGTACGAGCCGACCCATAATCGTAATCTTCAAGAGGTAAAATTTTGCAAAAGAAGTATTAGTTTATACTGAAAACAGGACCTAATACACGTAGGTAATGTATTTTATAAATGAATTTAGAGGTAAATTCGAATCCAATTCTCACAAGACCATCTGTTGTGATTTAAACAATTTTCTTATAATTCTTATTGGATTGTAGGAAATGTTAATTTTGTTAATTAAATATTTCAATCAATAATTATTTTAAATAATTTCTCTTTATTTTAGATTATTCTGTAATATTGTGTGTATACGGTAGTAGGTTTAGCTACTAGATATATAGATAAATGTTTATTATTTTCATCATTGAGTGGCATACATAACCGATTGATAGACTATTTTTCCAATCGATCCTAATATTGTATGTACCCTTTAGTTGTAAAACGAAACGAACTATCTTCATTGCTTTATGTTCTTCTAATATTATGTAATAATTACCCACGGAGGTCATGAAACGAAGGAATAATAATAATTATTATTATAGTAAGTTAATTATTATTATTATTCCTAATGTTTGAATGAAACTATAATCGCACCTTGGAATCGTAACAAATAGTCCTGGTTTAAGTTACAAATCACCGTGCCTTCATTTCTTATAAATGAAATAAATGTAAAAAGCCTTGCAGAGATTTGGGCAAGAAAGTACCAAATATACCTAATATTAACTATTTGGGCAGAGTTTACCCCTTTAACACACAATAAGCAATGAACACCGTCTACACGCCACACCGCCTTTTATACAAAAATACTACGAAAACTACCCTACATAATAATATTATTATCTATGAAGATTATCTATGTGATATTAATATAATCTATGGTTCTCATAACTGCTGTGATGGACATCGCGTAACATAAACTTGTTTCTTTAAAATTTATACGTTAAAAATTGAATAACGATAATCTAAAACAGGTTTTGTGGCCAGGTTAAATATGATTAGTATTGTCTTTTATATATAGTTCATTTATTATTAATTAAGTTTATAAACAATGATTTTCAAATTTACAAAATCGCAATTTGCTTTTAATTGTTGTAATGAATATCAAAAATGAAGTTGTAATTTATTTCTCTGAGTATAATATTACAACTGGACCCTAACAACTATGCTAATTACATTATTGTCAGACCGGTTGACCACTGCGACTGCGATCAAAAGGGCGGTTTTTTCATACCAATACTTTATATTATATTGTAATAATAGAATGGCGCCCAAAGATTCTTTAATTGTTATTTATTTCGTATATCTAGGTGTCTGATTGACTATTATGCCGATTACGCCTCCAAAGTACGCATATCGTATATTATAAAGAGCTAGAAATCACGCCTCTTTAACTGAGAGAATATATAGATTGATGTAGTGAATTTGATGGGTAAGAGCTTTTAGGGACTGCCAGAATTTGAGTTTGTAAATAGGATTATTTGTGCTAAATTAAAAACACTTCAAATTTAAATTGAAAATAATTAAAAAATATTTTTAAGCAATATAATTTAGTTTGATATTTGTTATTACTTTAGCGCATATATTTTAATATGAAATTATCGAATACTTACAATGTTATATCTAATTTGATGGATTAAAGTCATTCTCAATATGATATTTAGTTTTATTTATTACCTACCGCTGACCCGGCGAACTTTGTACCGCCTATTTTCTGAATTCCTAAAAGACTTTGTTCCATGACACAAAAACAAAATCTCCAAAATCGGTTTTGGTGATCAGGAAGATTATTGAACCCGATCTCAGCGCCATCTACCGGTTCTAATTGCGAATTAAACCATCTGGGGACTCTCCATATATTCAATGTACTCTTTGCTGGGGACCCACTCAAACACACAAAAACAAAATCGCTCCCGGTGATTAGGAGAATTCCAGAACCCAATCTCAGCGCCACCTACCGGTTCTAACTGTGAATCTAAACCATCCGGGAACCCACACAAAAACAAAATCGTCGAAATCGGTCCAGGTGATTAGGAGGATTCTAGAACCCGATCTCAGCGCTATCTACCGGTTCCAATTGTGGCTGTAAACCATCCCGGGACCCACTCAAACACACAAAATTTCATCAAATCGGATGTATACAGTTTACGATTCTATAAAGGACATACACACAAACATTCATTTTATAGATAAACCAAAACTTATTAAAATTAATATCATTTCTTGATGATTCATACTTATGGTTTATAACGAGGCGATTGGTGAACTACTCGATTGTTATACTCTCCGCGACATCGTCATACTTAACGCTAGGACCCTAGCTGCCCGCGTACCTAATCTATAATATTATAAAAGTCGGTTATGCTTGCGACTTCGTCCACGCTCGACTCGAAATTCCCTCGGGGTTCCCGTGACATGAAATACGTCAGCATTAAAAAAAGGTGTATAGTGAAAATGGTGTCGGAATAAGCTAATTTTTATGCCTCTTGTGGTACGTAAACAAAGTAACATAAAAAAGGTTTGGACATGAAACCTCAGGATACAGTTATTTCGTGGAAATCTCAACCACTCCCGTTACTGCCTGGTAATACACAGGATGACACGATCCAAACAGCAAAGATGGCACCGACTTTTACTTGATAAGCATCATAGTATATTGCCACTTGGGAAACATGCTGCTGCTGTGTAGCTTGAAGGTCACTTACACCTTCGGTAGGCTTGCCATTTCATTCTTTGATGGTGACATATTCTTGAATGAAAAGCTTCCAGAATTGTTGCTCCATCAATTAATTATGCATGAATAGCGTTCTAGTTGCCTTATATTATTCGTGCTGGCTATATGTGTCTTACAAACAGATGTCAGTAGTCGTTTCATCGATTAAGAAAAATGAGAGTTGTGAACTTGAGTGGGTCCGAAGACACAAGAGTGGAAGGATGCGAAATAAACAAGCCTCTATCTGTGAAAGGCAAATGAAGATTTCTTTGAAAATAAAACATTAAACTGAGCTAAATATTAGATTGAAGAAAAAAAGTTACAATAGCCAACAAAGTTGCAAAGCTATATATATATATGAGTTACAAAGCCGTAATATGAATCGCAGTAATACGGCACTAAATGCCTTTAACCTAAACTATCCGTGCAGGAACGGAGAAAGAATACAATTTCCTGCGGCCAGGCGGTCTGTCGTAAGAGGCGACAAAACAACCCACAGCCAGGTGGTAGGGTATTTGCCCGACTGGATAGCTACTACCCCTGGTCTAAAGTATGTCGCCATATCAACCTTGAGTTATGTTCCGGCATTAGTGACCAGGTTTCAATCTCCCTTAAGAGAGCAGCAGTGCATTTGTAGCACCGTTGGTGTTGCGAATGTTCATAGGCGACGGTAACCACTTTCCATCAAGTGGGCCGTCTGCCTGTCTGCTGAACTCCTGCAATAAAAATAAAAACTAAATGCACTGTTTACACCAAATAAAAAAAGATACAAGTAACATTCCATGAGTTTGCAATCACTCTTTGCGGTTAGGTATAAATAATTGTAATTTTTATCTTTTGTAAATTAAGCTGTATTAATATATATATATATATAATATATATATATATATATATATATATATATATATTATTAGTATATATATTTTACTTTTAATATTTTTTACGTAATGATTGTTGTAATCATAGTTGTAAGAGTTTTTTAAATGCGCCCTATAACTATACCGCACCTTGTGGCCGTTCCGCCTGATTGTGTACGGCACCATGGACGGCCGCTGGCGCACTTATACCGTGAAGCGAGCGTCAGCGATGGGGCGACGCTACGGAGGTGCTGGCAACGTTTGCAATATACAGAATAAAAGCACGGCGGTGCATCCACGGTGTCATCTACACGAGTGCTAAGTATTCTAGGCCAGGCTAACGACAGACGCGTGTAGAGATTCCACATCCTTAGTGACGGACTTAACGTGTTCATTGCCAATTGAGGGACATCTCTTGTCCCTACAGCTTCTCAATTTCAACTGTCTCCCTTTGTCGAGAACTAAGCACCGACTTTAAGATGTTTTAGATAATATATATTAATAATAATAGCTTTAGAAATAAGTTATTTTATACATTTTAGTTTTTGAAGTCGGTTTTTTTAAACGAAATTTTTATTTTTTATGTCAATTGAATTATTGTTACCAGCAGAATTGTTGGGTTAGTTTTTTAACTCATCGAGAGTTTTTGAACCATAATATGGATACTTCGTCCGAACAAGCGGCTAAAATTGTAGCATTGGTGCGGGAGGGCTTGGATCAACGAACGATTGGTAGAAATTTAAATTTAAACCAGTCTACGGTTTCTAGAATATATACAGAAGGTTTGTGGAGACAGTTTCTTACAGAAGGAGACGTGGTACAGGCAGGACTCGAGCAACCACCGGTTGTGATGACCGATTTATTGTTACAACTTCCCTGCGAAATCGTTTCCTCACGTCTGTTAACATCAAAACAGAGTTTAATGAAGTGCGTGGAGTAAACGTGCGTGCACGAACAATAAGAAGAAGGTTAAAGGAAGCGGATATCACCCCTTTTAGACCAGCAAATGGTCCAAAGTTGTCTGTAGCTCACAGACAAGCTCGCTTAAGATTTGCGCGTGATCACCTGAATTGGACAGAAGAGCAATGGACCTCCGTATTGTTCACGGACGAGTGTAGGACATGTTTATATGGTGCAGATGGTCGCAGAAGAGTCTATCGTCGACGTGGGGAGTGATATGCTCAAAGTTGCATTGAGGAGCGTGTTCCTTTTGGAGGCGGTTCGTGTATGGTCTGGGGTGGCATATCGATGAACGGGCGAACAGAACTTGTGTTCATAGACATGGTCCGTCAAAACGGTAATAGAGGGGGTTTGACTGCACATCGCTACATAACAGAGATCTTAGAAGATCACGTGGTGCCTTACATGGGATTCATAGGCGAAAATTTTACTTTAATGCAGGATAATGCCCGGCCGCACGCTGCTGCACAAGTTCGACAATATTGCGAAGAGGTTGGGATACGTACAATGAATTGGCCAGCACGCAGCCTGGATCTTAATCCCATTGAGCATGTTTGGGACAATTTAAAAAGAGCTGTATATGCGAGAAACCCTTTGCCCACGACAGTGGCAGCACTAAGAACAGCACTTTCAGAAGAATGGGACAATATTCCGCAAGATCTTTTAATAACCCTAATAAAATCTATGCGGAACCGATTAGAATCCGTAATAAGGGCACGTGGAGGTAATACACCTTATTAAAACATAAATAAACCCTTGCATAAAGTTTGTGTCTATTGTTAAAACCAATTTTTTAATTAAACTAATTTTCCTTAAATTTCTGTTTTTCTTCAAAAAAAGTCTTAAGGTCCTTTCCAGTACACAAACTTAAACTTAAGGATATGACCCTACGCTGTTTTAAAGTTCACGAACCAATCTAGAGGTTTCAATTTAAATCTGTATAGAAAGTTTGCATACTTGGTTAAAATATTTATTTCAAAGTCGTCTATTACTTTGATGCAGTTTATGAGTCCGTCAGTGTACTAAAACAAAGCTAAATTGCAATCATCTAAGAATGCTATATAAATTATGATGTTCTTTTTTTCACGGTCATGGAATTATGTATAGTACCTATAACACATCGCCGAATAGGGTGTTACCGACCTTGATGTAAGTTATTTAACTTTAGAGAAATGATTTAAATTCAAGGTCCCTCGATATATCTAACCTACCAATATTATTACTTTCGAATGTAAACACCGTAATAGTTTTAATTATTTCTAAATACTATTGCTTCATATATCACAGATATGCTTTGCGGAGTTTAAGGTCAATACAATCACTAAAATAATTATAGTAGTATGGGAACTATTTCAATTACCTATACGAGTAGTCCCAATTGCAGTATTACAGACTTAGGTATTTCTATTATAGTTTTTATTTCAACCAATTTTGTTACGAGTATTTTTTGAACCTTTTTCAGAATATTCCACCACGTAATTCAAAATTCATATATGGAGCTTTGATCATAATACTTAAGATACACCTATTTTTTAATCAGATCCATAATAATTTGCACGTTTACTTGAAATTATCCAAACCTTAAAGTTACCGCAGTTTATATTATTGGTATCGTAAGTACAGTGGCGGAATAAAAAAGTTCGCCAGTTTATTTAACGTTCCGCGAGCACATGTTACGTTTTACTTTGACAATAAAGATTAAAATTAGGAGATTTACACATGTTACTTTGACAATAAAGATTAAAATTAAAATCAAAAGTGTTTGATTTTCTATCTTGTTTAAAAAGATTGTTTAGAGATATATGTAAAACCTTTTTATTGGTTTTAATATTTACGATAACCGTAGTGATTATATCCTCTTTGTTTCTTATTGTTAATCTCAGCGTCTGCCATTGCTAACAATTGTGACATATAAATTTGGTTCTTCTTTATTCACGATTATATCTCTACAGACAAATAAATAAAAATATGTTTCTGTTTATAACGTCAGAATAACAGCTTCTTAGTAAATGCATATGAAAGTATATACGCTACCTGTATCAAAAATTATTTTTAAACATTTTTGCCTGTCTGGATATTCTGGCTAATTCCTGAAACGGCTGCACCGATTGTGACTGGACTTTCACGGGCAGATATCTGATATTATAGATAGTAACATAGGCTACCTTTTTTTAGAATTCCAATCAAAAAAGAATCCATGTGGACGAAGTCGCAGGCACAGCTAGTTTAAAAACAAAAAAAAGTAACATTTATTAAAATGTTGGCATGTTGTTGACTATGTCACTACTGTGACAGCGGTTGACTGATGACGAATTGAATAATTTCATTAAAAGTAAAGCGTTCACGTTAACTTTAATTATTCAATAGCTGTATGAAAGCTTTCTGTTACACAAAAGTTACAGAAGATAAATAGGTAAACTGCATACGCATGGGCCATTTTACTTTACCCGAATAGAACGTTTGTTCTAGTTTAACATCCTTCTTACTTGAAACCTCTTCGGTATAAAACTTAGAAATGAAATAAATTACAGCATCCTTCAGTAAACTTTTTAAAGTTTGTTAAATATTGATTACACTTTTATGTATTATTTAGTAAAGTTTCTATAACTTAAATATTATTAATAGATTTTATTCCTATTTTTCATATAACAAAATGGCTCATTAAGTTACGAGAAATTATAAAGGCTTCTGTTTGAATTTATTGATTGCATTTTCCCGGGGATGTGTCTATGGCGCATACTTGAACTTAGCTTGAACAATTTGTGACGGCGGCCGCAGAGGTGAGCGTTTCTCTTCTTCATTCAATTTTAAGAGTAATCTCGATTTAGCACAGCTTACTACTGGTAAGTTTCCTTTTTAAAATAATTAATTATCAATTATTATATAATATGATCGAGGCTCATCATGATTTTCCATATTATGTTTTTGTCATTAAGCCGGCAACCACATTTTAAATTACGCAATGGTTTAGATTTCTTTAACAGTGTGATTTTTATTATACTTTCTTGGTTAATTATTGATTTCAAGATAAGAAAGCAAAAAACCATTTGTCATTTGTCTGTTTCATTAAAATTATATGAGCATATATGATAGATATTCATATTATTTGATATTATTCAAGTAGTTAGTACCTAAATCATAGGAATAATAAGAAACAGCAAGGGTTAAAAAACTTCCCGGTAGATTATGTATTATGTAGTGACATTTCATATTTTATACACTTTCATGAAATTTTGATAACAATCTTTTAAAAAAAATGTCATCAAATATGTCATTCTAAAAAATACAAAACGTTAATAAATAATAATAAAGCTTCAGTTTCATAAACCAGATTGGATTATTTATTGTTTAGTAAGTTATTACATAGTCATAGTATATAACATGTGAAAACGCATGTACTTATTCCTAATAGTTTCAACATTGTGTTTATGTATATTCAAATACATCTGTATAATAATAATGCTTTATTCTTAGCATGTAAGTAATATTCGTTGCTATTTATTAACGTGCTTGCATTATCTTTATCTCGTTGTTATGTTATAAAATTAAAAAGATGCATTGGCGACCGGTGTTGATACAGTTTACAAAGTGTAATAATACTTTCTGAAATTAGTTTAGTAACTACTCAATTTCCGGCTTCGTCAACTGCCCACAAGGATATTGATTTAGAGAAAATTTTCGCGATCAATAACTGTTAGCGACATCATGTGATGCTGGTAATGGAGAGACATAAATATCCTAATAATACTTCAACAGAAAAAAAAAAAAATATGATAGGATTTATTCTCTGGATGTAATAATTTATACGTTTTCATTTTAGTTCAACACGAATAGCATTTCGTAATTGAAGTCTTTTTAAGACCTCAATTTTAATGCCCTCATAAGAGTCTATATTTAGCAGACTATCTTCGCTGTATCGATGTTTGGGAGGCGCTATGCGCACGCCCGGGACGCATCCCTTACAGGAACACAGCGGATTATTCAGCTGGAAACTTTCATGGGTTGCACATTTTCTAGTGTAGCCGACTCCTACTCTTTCTGTTTACCGGTTGTAAGCTAATAATTTTTGTCAGTTTTAAAAAAGATTACTAATTCTTTAGTGAAACATTAGAGAAAGCTTAAAAATTACTTAACTATTTTCGACAAATCAAAAAGGTAATAAATATATTATCGTATAAAATGTTTTAGATTTGAATACAAAGTGTTCAATAATTAATTATTGTTATTTACTTTGTTTATAATAACACGTAAATATGTACATGTAGGTTTAAGTTCTTTTTAATGCGCGCCGGATTATTCAACATATATTTTTATCGATTAGGTTGAAGTTGAGTTTCGGTTTAATTGGAATTCGTCAAGATGGGTAAAGAAAAGACTCATATCAACATCGTGGTGATTGGGCATGTGGACTCCGGCAAGTCCACAACCACTGGTCACCTCATTTACAAATGCGGTGGCATTGACAAGCGTACGATTGAAAAGTTCGAGAAAGAAGCTCAGGAGATGGGAAAGGGTTCCTTTAAGTACGCCTGGGTACGTATATTTATCAGTATTGACCTGATACTTCATTACATTTCATTTGAAACATCGTAACTTTGAAGACTGTTATATAATATGACAACGAAATGTTTTAAGATTAATACATCAGCTGGCGCAGTACTATGAGCTTATGTGTATACTATATATATAAAAATAACAAAACAGTTTTTTCTCCTGATTCTTCTCTTATTAAAGAACATATTACGAGAAAAGTTATTTGTAAATTATTACGACCCGCCTTACCGCAATCGCATCCATAAAGTTCGCATTCGTATAAACCGCTGACAAGATGTGTTGAATATTTGGAACAATGCCGGAGATGTGATGAAAGGGATTGGAATTTGTAAGTAATCGTTTGCAACATTCGACATTTATTAAAGATCACTTGCTTGTAGGTATTGGATAAATTAAAAGCTGAACGCGAACGCGGTATTACCATCGATATTGCATTATGGAAGTTTGAAACGAGCAAGTACTATGTGACTATCATCGATGCTCCTGGACACAGGGACTTCATCAAGAACATGATTACAGGCACATCGCAGGTATGATCGCCTTCAGGCATATTAGACTGTCCGTATTCACATTTTTGGCTACGAATCGAGCACTTAACAAAAAAAAACAAGACACGATTAAACGAATTATATCAACTAATTAAGAAGAGTTCTATTATTTTTGTTTTTTTTTCAATAAGATTAGGTCTTTTTAACATAGTCGACGATAACATTTCAAAATATTACGTGATGTTAGGCTGACTGCGCGGTATTGATCGTTGCTGCGGGCACTGGGGAGTTCGAGGCTGGGATCAGCAAGAACGGACAGACCCGTGAACACGCATTACTCGCTTTTACCCTCGGCGTGAAGCAGCTTGTCGTGGGCGTCAATAAAATGGACTCCACTGAACCTCCCTACCACGAAGCGCGCTATGAGGAAATCAAGAAGGAGGTCTCCTCCTACATTAAGAAGATCGGTACGAACGAAAACACTTTTATTAAAACTAATAAACCTTTGCTTTTGCTAATTATTTTTAATAATTGAATTGCTTCCTAACTTCAAAATTAAATTGAAAATAGTGAAACGAAAAATCCTTAATCTAAAGAATAAAAATGCTTAACATTAACTTGTAAGGTTTTTAACAAGAGCCTACTAGTAAAGCCTACTACATTTAAAGTAAATATGTAATGCTGCTTTTCGCGTAAGCATTACAAACAAGTTATTTTTGTACAACAAATAAAAACATTATTTTGGTAGATCAGGTTAAAGACAATATAGAGACTTGTCACCTAATTAGCATATTAAATGGCAGGCTATAATCCGGTGACGGTGGCTTTCGTGCCAATCTCTGGCTGGCACGGCGACAACATGCTGGAGCCATCCGATAAGATGCCCTGGTTTAAGGGGTGGACCATCGACCGCAAAGATGGCAAGGTCGAGGGAAAGACTCTCATCGAGGTGCGCACATATTGATTCTAACACTGCTATAGTAATTTATTTGCTTTTGCTGTCGGAAAACCTTCACTGATGAATAAATTTATAACTGGTTTATTCATAATTATAATCTTTTTGTTTACTCAATTGACACAAGTATATTGTGCCTTTTTATATAGTTAAAAAAAATCTTCGTCATGGTTACTCATTGCAATATAATACATAGTACAGAAATGGATATTTTTCTTAAATGTCGGCTGTAATTACTCACTATCATAAGATGTTGTGAACAGGCTTTGGACGCCATCCAGCCACCATCGCGACCAACTGAGAAGCCGCTGCGCTTGCCTCTTCAAGATGTATACAAGATAGGTGGAATCGGTACTGTTCCTGTTGGAAGAGTCGAAACCGGTATATTGAAGCCAGGTACGATGTTGTATAAAATAACCAAATCATTAAAAAACTGAAAGTGGACGCAAAACTTGGACAAAGAACAATTAATTTTAGTCGTCTATTCTATATCATAATAACAAGGCCTAATAGATTATGTAGTGTACAATTAAAATTCCAAACTATATCTTTGACACTGGGTGTAAGAATGGCATAGTCTATTCATAACAAAAGATGACTCATATTACATGAGGCTAACCATAAGCGAAGCACTATAAAAGTCTAAAAAGTCAAAAAGTGTAAAGCGATAAAGAAACAAACTTAATTTTTGGCCCCGGCTTAAAATTTTGTGAGTAACCCTTAACAAGCAAAACGATGCCGCGTCGTCATTTGATCAATAAAAGTTTTATTGTAGGTATGGTAGTTGTATTTGCACCAGCCGCCATCACTACCGAAGTGAAATCCGTTGAGATGCATCACGAAGCCCTACAAGAGGCCATGCCTGGTGATAACGTCGGCTTCAATGTGAAGGTAATATTTAAACTAAATCAGCTTACAATGCTTAAAATTTCAAATCTAAATGAGATTTTTATTTTGAAATTGTGCACAGAACGTGTCGGTGAAGGAACTTCGTCGTGGATACGTTGCTGGTGATTCCAAAAATGCTCCTCCCAAGGGAGCTGCTGATTTCACTGCCCAGGTAGGTACTTACAGGCAATCGTTTGATTCGTACAAGTATATAGCATGTTACTGTAGAAGAAAAGTATTTTTATGTTTACATAAAGTTATTACCGCTAAAACATCGTGTGGTAACACACATTGACCTTGGAAAATACCATCCATTCCTACGACATGAGAAGATTCAGGCTTAGGCCAGCAATGTGACATTTATGGATTGATATTACTGTTGTTCCTTACTGTTACACTTGGAATCGAATATAAGAAGTCTATTTATTAATTATAATACGATTCTTGGAACTTTTAATTTTACCTTTCGTGTCCTTAGCGCTTGGCCGTGTTTAAAATCAGGTAGTAGCAAAATAAGCGAGTGATCGCTGCCTGTTACCACTTTAATAGTTATTAGTATTTGTTCTTTAATTCCATTGTCCTTTATAGTGAAAAATGATATATGTATGTATATTATTAGCCTAAGTTTTCTGAGTGCGGAAGTTTATAGTTTGTGATTGAAATGAAAGAGATTTTGGTGCTCGTAGGTGATTGTGTTGAACCACCCTGGGCAGATCAGCAACGGGTACACTCCCGTGCTGGACTGCCACACGGCCCACATCGCTTGCAAGTTTGCTGAGATCAAGGAGAAGTGCGACCGCCGTACCGGTAACTATAGACCTTATCTTTCTAGTTTCTCTCTTTGTAGTTACAGAAATTTTATTATTTTTGTTGTATCTTTTCAAACTATAGAAAGAACAAGGCCCGTTTTATTGATTTGTTTTCAGTTCTCTATTTTGAGTATTTTTAGGAATGTTGTCGGCTTACAATCTTACTAGTACTATAATAGCATATCGAACATCATAGAATGGCAAATTTTAAAGTTAAATTACGCAAAATTTGGATGTTGTAATCCAAATTTTTAGTGTGTACACTCTTAGAACAGTTAAATTCATAGATTGTATAGTCTCTACATAATATTTTAGAATCGTTTTGATAGTGTATTTATATACTATTTGACAATGAGCATTGTGAGTATACAGTGACCCTTAACACGAAACCTTTTCATGTACTCGTATATACCTAGATGTATCTAATATTGCACTATAGGTAAAACTACCGAACTGGACCCGAAGTCGATCAAGTCTGGCGATGCAGCGATCGTAACACTGGTGCCGACTAAGGCACTGTGCGTGGAGTCCTTCCAGGAGTTCCCGCCGCTGGGTCGGTTTGCGGTGCGCGACATGCGCCAAACCGTCGCTGTCGGCGTCATCAAGGTAAACGGCCAATTAATCATATTCCTATTTAATAAAACCATTCACACTACCAAGGAGAAGATTGTGACCGCTTCAATCGTGACCTGACCATAAATGAGACCCCAGTAAATGTCATAAGATAATACGTGTACATAGTAATAAAATAAATAAAATAAAATAAAATTGTAATAGTCAAATTGTCTGTAAACAAGTTTATAAGTAATAACAGTACCTACGTTAAGTCTGATGACAGTCGGTTGCGAGTCAGCTAGGTAAAATTGGGCTAACCATTAAAACGAAACATGCGTTAATTACAGAGCGTGTCATTTAAGGAGGTGACTACAGGTAAAATCACCAAAGCCGCCGAGAAGGCGCAGAAGAAGAAATAACTAGGGGGCATTTGCTTGGAGGCGGCACCGCCGCGCCATGGGAGCTTCTTCACTGGTGCCATCACGTTCGTCCCACACCATTGCATTTATTGTAGCACCATGTTAGTTCGTTTTAGTTATGCTTACATGTTAAGTTTATATATTTGTGATTACTTTAGTCGTAAGTCGTTCGCCAACTTTGAGTTTCCGCATTTGAAAGCTCGTTGCGTTTTATTTTTCCATCGGAAAGAGTTCAGAAGGAAAAGCGGAAAGGATAAAGGATATTTTAACTCGTAGATATCCGTCAACATAATCCGTAACTTATCGCATTGGCAGATTGTTACCCCTCTTTCATTACCTCTTTCTCCTTTTCCCATAATATCATCAGTGACCTTAAAGTTATTTGTTTGGTCTCGGTAAATTTTAAAATATATCTAAAATATTTAAACCACAATATCACTGTATTGAGCATTCTAAATATGTAATTGAAATTTCAATTGTATTCAACGACATAATATCTATTATAATAGGGAATTTTTTGGCAAACATCTCGAGTAAAGTGGAAAGTTGGTTGTAAACCAAACTCCTGTAGGTAGCAGGTAATTAAGCGTTTAAAACGTTTGATAGAAGTTTGTAAAAGCTTTGTAAGAAGTAGGTGAAGTGGCTTTGGTTCCTAGATGGTAGCGTGATTTGTTTTCAGACTGATACTTTCAATGTTAAGATTTAAACATTCGATTTGAACCAATCTATGAAAAGTTTTCATAATTATTAATATGTTAAGATGAAATTCAAGACTCGTTTTATGCTAAATGGAACTTTGTAATGTTTTCAATAATTTTTGTAAAGACCTTGATCCTGTTAAATACCAATAAAGAAGCTACTGGTCCTCATGTCATTACTTTTATTATATTATCCTTACCCTATGCAGAGGTATACAATTTGCTATTATAATCAGGGCAGTCTTCACTATATCCGGTTACGACGTGGAAAAATTGCGTAAAAATGGCAAGTGCGTAAAGAGACAGTCCGGATTATAATATTTCTAAGATAAAGACATTAGGCTTCCATTAAAACTACGTTTTACTGTTACCTACGAATAATATGGACATGGTAGTAAAGATAGACACTGAAAAGTGGCAACAACATCACATTGAAACAAATAATTTTACAACTATTAACAGAATCGTAAAATGAATTAATGGAGTCTCACTGCTGAGACGGGGTCTCCAGCTTATAGTGGAACAGTTGAGTTCTACAGGGTGCCGCGCGTGCCGGCCTAATTTATGTGAGATTTCATCAAAATCTGTCCTGTAGATTTTGCGAGGGAGAGTGACAAACATGCATCCATACGCCCTTTCAAACTTTCACGTTAGTAATATTAGTAGAATAAAAAAAAACTTCGTTTAAAAAAACCGACTGCAAAAACTAAATAACAATAAAGATTTTTGACTAAGAATTTATGTAGTTTATTAAGAAAGTTTTTTATTTGTTACTTTTTAGTGTCTAGCTATGGGTAGGTAGGTAGGTAGCCCTAAGAAAGGTGCCGCGCTCCTTAAAAAATATAGGTCCCAAAAAACGGGAACGGAAATTTTTCCTTGGTCCAAACTATGTTAAATTTTTAGGGGACCAAATGGCAACTATTCCGCATCAAATTAAAGAAGAATCACGTAAATCGGATCATCAATCTCAAAGTAATCGGTGCATATACATAAAAAAATACTGATCAAGTTGAGAACCTCCTCCTTTTTGAAGTCTGTTAAAAAAGGCGCCAAATGCATGACTTGACCAGGGCTCCTGGCCCTGCGTGTACTTTACTAGTGAGCGGTTCCAATATTTTACCGATCGTTCATTTGCTTTACTATCGGTTAAAATTTGTCTCAAGTTCCATGCAACTAATGTCATAATTCAACTGATGGTAGAGTAAGTAAATGAATAGTAAAATATAATAAACAGCCTTAAGTGCGAGCACGCCGCAGCAGCTGTGCTCGCATTTATGTCGAAATTCACAGCGGCGATGGCGTGACAGCAGTGTGTAAGCGGTGGCGTCCGATTTTATTACTAACCGTTAATTTGCCTTAAAATTTGATATAAGGTCCATAGTATGGACTCCATACAACTAATGTGAAAATTCAACTGATTGTAGGGCGAGTGGACAGTGTGACCATCTCTTAACTACAGATCCTGCCTAACTTTGGTTAAAAACCTGCCAAATCCTGCCAAAGTCTGTAGTAAAAAATGCCTAAATCTTGCCAACATTATTTACCCTTGTAATTAACCAAAAAAATAAAAATACACATACAATAAGCTATATTTTTATTAAATTAAAATTAAACATTACAATTAGCATCATATTCTTCATTTCCTTTAACTCTATACATGGTCTTATTTATTAAACTTATCATATCGCCCAAGAAAATACGCTAACAAGATATTAGCACTTTAAAAAAATCTAATTGGAATCAAAAGTATGTTTCTATGACTATAAGAGGGGAATATGTTCTTTGTTCTATGACTGATTGAATTAAAATATCAGTCATGAACTCGTGTTTATGAATACTTGTTTCATGATTATCAAATTTCTATGCGAAGATTTAAAGTTGTTAATTGAATGAATACAAACATAACACGAGAAGTATAGGGAAATCCCCTACATGCTCGTGAAGTATCTTCAGGGTTGTCATTTTCGACATTTTGGTGAGTTGCCAAAAGGAATTTTTCTGTACCTCAATACTGCCAAAAACTGCCAGGTTTTATAAAACGTCTGCCGATCATGCCAGAATCTAAAATAAGAGGTGAATCCTGCCAAAATGGCAGGAACCTGCCACATATGGTCACACTGCGAGTGGATGAACAGTAAAATATAAGTAGGTACTAGCCCAAGTGTGAGTGCGCCGCCACAGCTTCGCCCTCATTAATTTAGAAATTTACAGCCAAAAATGACAAAAGTGCCAAATATAACTGAAATGCCAAAAATTACCAAAATGTCAAAAGTGCCAAGAGCCAAAATGGCCATCATTTAAAAAAATGAACAAAATCGCTAAAATCGCCAAAATAATAAAAATCCCCAAAATGACTAATATGATTGAAATGACCAGAAAGGTCAAATTAACTAAAACGGAAAAATTACAAAAAAACCTATAACATATCCTAACCTAATTTCTGGGATAACATTTACATAAATCTATCCCATTATCCAGGATAAAAAGTTTGTAAAAACAACAAACTTAAATATACCTGTCATATTAGTGATTCTTTTGTAAACATCGTCGAGGTTCGAAAGAATACTTCTTGCTTCTGCTCCGCAAGACTTCGTCTGTAAATTTTATAAATTACTACAGTTTACCCCGCGGCCCTGCCGTGGGTCAAACTCTAGTGCGTACCTCTTGTTTAAACAGCCGGCGTTGCAGACAAACATTGCAGATGGTCGGCTATCTTTTATAAGACCAATTTCTCTTGCGAAATGTCAAAAATTAATAGAGTCAATGCCTCGCCGCTGTAAAGCAGTAAATAAAAGCCGTGGATATGCTATTAACTATTAATTTTAGTTAAAAATTTATTAAAATGCTTTTTAAATATCTCGAGCTACATATTATTGTGATTTTTTAAATGTGAGTGTCATACAAAACGATTCCTGAGCAGTTTAAATCATAAAAATAATTATAAAATCATTATAAAAATTAAATCGTTCTTAATTATTTGTCCAGCTTCAGTACTATTTGAATGTGTTACTTTGGTAAAATAAATATAATGTGAAAAAAATAGTTAGCGAATTTATTCTTTATTCCTAAGCCACGTTTCTCTATTAATGTGGCTATTTTATAACATAACTAGTTGCTTCTCAGAAGGTACACATCTCTGTGTATGACACGATTTAAACAAAAAAATTATATAGCTTCAAATCGTTCTTAATTATATGACCACCACTATATATATACCTACTGAGTTTCAGCCAAATCGGTCCAGTAGTTTTTGCGTAAAAACGGAACAGACAGACAGACAGAGTTACTTTCGCATTTATAATATTAATAAGGATAAGGATTTTTCTTCCCGAACTTTGAATAGCTTTATTTGTTTTTTTACACTTTTCACATAATTCAATCACTGTTAACATGTTAAAAAAAACAAAAGAACTATTACTAACACCTCTACCTTTGCTTATATCATATTACTAGCTGTGCCCGCGACGTCGATAAATGGGCTATCTAACACTGAAAGATTTTTTTTTAAATTAGACCAGTAGTTCCTGAGATTAGCTTGTTGACTCAAACAAACAAACAAACTCTTCAGCTTTATATATTAGAATAAGATATGACTTGCATAATTCAATATATGAATTCAGAAATATATGGTTCATGAAAATATATGATATTGAAATAAGATATCCGAAATCAATATACGGTCGACAAATACGATATTACCCACTCCTAGTACATTATCTCAAAGCAGTGTTCCCTTAGGGAATGTTACTACTAGAAAAAATAGTTCCATTTCAAGACAATTTTGTCAAGTTATATCTTGACAAGCGCGTTATCTCTGAAGAGGTTTGGCAGCACGCAGCACAAAAGCCGTATCCAATACGTTTAGCGCCGGGCGTGCGTGTTGTTTTGGACGTGTCCATCAGCTATGGCTGACAGATGCGTCCCATAAGTGTGCGCATCACAGAGTACATTGAATATATGGAGAGTGCGCATCTTTATCTAGAAAATGAATCTGAACTGAATAGAGCAAATTGTCAGACCCAAGTCTCGGATGGAAGCCGTGGATTGAGCCGTCCTAAAAGCATTCGGATGTTTCATAAAAATCAGGATGTTTTCATTGTTACCTTCACTAGAGACAACGCTCTGTGTCAACTCTTAAAAATTATTTATTTCCAAAAAAGCACTGAACATAAAGTAAGAACAGAAAATAAAAATTATATTATGAAAATTGTTGTTTTCTGACGATAACATTCCAATAAACGATGATACTACAGTTAAGAATAGTATAATTTGAGAAACCGTAATATTTTTAACGTTAACATACATGAAGGCAACTTTTAGTTAAAGTCTGCAAGCCTTGCACTGTTGCTAACTTAGCGCTTTCGGTTCTAGATCTATTACTTTTTATATCTGTTAGCGCCCAAAAATATTATTTAGATTAAAGTCTATAACTTTTCACTGAAATTCCTACAACAAATTCCTTAAATCATCGACAAAGACAAGCATTTTAATCAAGTGTTCTTTAGAAGTTGCAGTAGGGAGATTGAAACCGCGTCCAAAACGACTTTCCAAGCCTTAGTAGTAGTGTATTATGGATGCGATCGATAATGTGTTTCTTCAGGTGTAACTGCTTTTTTTCGCAATAATTTGTGAAAACTAACATAATCTATATTTAAACTTATATCGAATTTAATAAAAACTAAACTCTTAGAACAAAATCGTAAATATCCTAAAGTACCTATCTAGTTGTAAAAAAGTATAATGCGAAAGAAGGATGATAGCCTTTGAGTTTCGTTTCGTTTTTTTTTTGAACACGGTGCAAAGTTCTATTGTATGGCATTCTGTATTACTTTAATTAATGCTAGTTTAACACGCTCAAAGTATAATTTATAGAAATAGGCCAATACTATGAAAATGAACGAAGTCGCATAATAATTATTCCAAAATTTAATTTATTTATCGAATTGATTAAATAATAATATTCTTGGACATCACTATGTGTTAGTGTCATTATGACATCTAATGTTATTTAAAACATTGACAAATTGACATTTAAAAAACAAAGTGACAAGTTTTGCCGCGGTTCGTCACAGCAATCGCAGCTATTTACTTTCCGTACGATCTCAACGATAATAATTGTTGATAACGAAACACGATGACGTGTGCTTTGCCGTAAGTGAAAGTAACTTATTATAGTGGTAGGAGCAGTTCTTGCAGGCCTTCGATATCGGCCTTATAGTCTTAAAGGTGCAGTCTCTCGCGAACCGCGGTTTCGTTCACTCGGGTTTTCTGTAAGTTATTTTTCTCCTTTACGATGTGTGGAATTTTTGCTTACATCAACCATCTAACACCAAAAACCCGGCGTGAAATATTGGAATTACTTGTTACTGGATTAAAACGTCTAGAATACCGTGGTTACGATTCAGCAGGTGTAGCCGTGGATGCGGCTGACCAAAAAGACATTGCTGTTGTGAAACGAAGCGGTAAAGTTGCTGCATTAGAAGAACTACTGCAGGAGCGCAGTGGAGAATTGCTAGTAGAAGATTGCGTCGAATCACACTGTGGAATTGCTCACACGCGCTGGGCTACTCATGGAGAGCCAAGTGCTCTTAATTCACATCCTCAACGATCGGGAGAAGATAACGCTTTTGTTGTTATTCACAATGGCATCATCACCAATTTCAAAGCAGTCAAAACATTCCTTGAAAATAAAGGATATGTTTTTGAGTCCCAGACTGACACTGAAGCTATTGCAAAGTTGATTCATCATATTTATAGTCAACACAAAGATTACAGTTTTCAGGAGCTTGTTGAGCAGGTAATTCAACAACTTGAAGGTGCCTTTGCTTTATGTTTTAAATCTCGCCATTTCCCTAATGAGTGTGTTGCCACCCGTCGTGGTAGCCCCTTACTTGTAGGTATTAAAACCAGACGCCGCCTGTCTAGTGATCATGTGCCAATCATGTACACCAATAATAAGGCAACAAGGGGTGTAGTTCCCTCTGTACCTCGTGTTAATAGCCATGCTCAGTTCCAACCAGAAGAGGAGCGTGAAGTGGAATACTTCTTTGCATCAGATGCATCAGCAGTAATTGAACATACAAACAGAGTACTTTACTTTGAAGACGATGATGTTGCTCATATTAAAGATGGTGTTCTCAGTATCCATCGTTTATCTGGCAGTAGCAATGATCCTCATGAAAGGGAAATATTCACTTTGAAATTGGAACTGCAACAAATCATGAAAGGTAATTATGAATGTTTCATGCAAAAAGAAATATTTGAGCAGCCTGAGTCTATTGTCAACACAATGAGAGGTCGCCTTAACTTCGCTAATGGAACTGTCACTCTTGGTGGTATCAAGGATTATATTCCAGAAATAAAGCGCTGTAGGAGGTTAATGTTGATTGGATGTGGTACTAGCTATCACAGTGCTGTGGCAACCCGGCAGTTACTTGAAGAGTTAACTGAGCTTCCTGTAATGGTGGAATTGGCATCAGACTTTTTGGACCGTAATACACCTGTATTTAGGGATGATGTTTGTTTCTTTATTTCTCAATCTGGAGAGACAGCTGATACACTTATGGCTCTTAGATATTGCAAGCGTCATGGTGCCTTGATTGTGGGTATAACAAACACGGTAGGTAGCTCTATCTGTCGAGAATCACACTGTGGTGTCCACATTAATGCAGGGCCTGAAATTGGTGTTGCTTCTACAAAAGCTTATACATCTCAGTTTGTCTCTCTAGTTATGTTTGCTTTAGTCATCAGTGAAGATAGAATTTCTCTTCAAAAGAGACGTGCTGACATTATTGAAGGGTTGCATAAGCTAGACTCCTTAATTCGTCAAGTGTTGGCATTAGATGATCAAGTGAAGACCCTTGCTAAAGATCTTTATAATCAACGTTCATTGCTGATCATGGGTCGTGGATACAACTTTGCAACATGCCTAGAAGGTGCTCTCAAGGTAAAAGAATTGACATACATGCATAGCGAAGGCATTATGGCAGGTGAATTGAAACATGGCCCTTTGGCACTTATTGACGATACAATGCCAGTAATGATGATTATAATGAGAGATCCAGTTTACACAAAATGCATGAATGCATTGCAACAGGTAACTGCACGTCAAGGTCGTCCCATTGTTATATGTGAAGAGGGTGATAATGAAACAATGAGTCTTGCATCAAGATCCCTGCAAATACCTAAAACAGTTGATTGCTTGCAAGGTGTCCTCACAGTCATTCCTATGCAGCTCCTCTCATACCACATTGCAGTTTTGCGAGGATGCAATGTTGATTGTCCACGCAATCTTGCTAAATCTGTTACTGTGGAATAATAATCTATAAATATTAACATCGGTTTATCTAATAATATCTAATGTGCACTACCATGAAAATATTGAGTATGAAAATTGCCCAATTAAAATGTAAATCTGAAAAAATCCTAAATCCAACACAAGTAATTGGTGCCACAAGACACTCTCCTTGCTTTTTACTATTTTAGACAACTTTAGCCTAAAAAAAAACTCTTTTATGCGACAGCAATCTGTTAAAATACCATAATTAAAATGATATAAAAGAGGCGAACAATAAATTGTGGCACCATCTAGTTTTATATTTTTAAGGCGATTTGTGTTCCTAATATTCTTCCATGGTATCATACAGAATATTTTGTATGTTATGCATAATACTGTTATAGAATAACATCTAAAAAACATGGATTTATACTATACATAAACTTCTGCATACAACTGGAAGATAACAATATATTTTTGTATGTAGCATGTGGGCATGTGGGCATAACAAAAACCAACATTTAAAAATAATAATATAATAACTTTGTTGCCTTGCGAGATATTTTTTGATGTTAACAAAGTGGAATTATGTAGTATATTACAAAATGTTTGTTGTTTTTTATGTTCCATGATTTTTAATTTTATTTTAACATTCCTAATAATGCAAAATCCAAAATGTTCCACAAAAATTGACATTCCAATATACTGCTGCCTTGGTTATTAGAAATACTGCCATTTTTAATTACCATTATTATTCCATGTTTGGTATGATTCATTGGGATTATTTTATGAGAGGTAAATTCCTTGTTTTATAACGAGTTTTTTTATATTTGTGTGGCGAAAATTAATAAGAGTATGTAAATTTAATACATGATTACCAAATGATCCTTAAATCATAGGGTAGTTCTTGTGCATTTTGATCAGATAATTTGTTTATTATTTCGAATGTATAAACTGATTTACATTAATCCCGCTACTGAATTCAAACTCCAAGGTAGCCAGTGCTGGCCTCATATTAGCATCGTGTTAATGACCACTGGCTCCATATAAATGACACAAGTCAGTTCTCGGCGGGCGCCTCCAATGGCTCCGTTTGAAGTAGCGTAGCTGCATCAATGTAAATCAGCTTTCGTACGCGTCTTACACTAACCTTAAAATTAATTAAGTAGGTACGATTTGTCTACATAATAAGGAAATCCCTAACTAATTGTTTCCGAAAATTATATCACAAAAGATAATAAGTGTACAAAATTACCCGTGCTCATTAGTTTTATTGGTTAGTGAATCACGACTGAGATTACAGTTTAATACCGATATTCTTGTTTGTCACAAGGCGAATATCGAGTACAATATTAAACTATTTTTAGATCTAATAGTTTACGAAAATCGAAAATTAAAAATTTGGAATATGATTCAAGTATTCATAATCTGTCGTCATTTAGAATAACTAAATAATCCAGACAGTTTAAAATAATCGTTTCGGTAGAAGTTATACCAGCCAGTCTTCATATTGCCTGTCTATGCTCTTTTACGCGTTTACTGATTAAAAATTGTAAAATTTATTGGAATTTGTAAAAAGTACCTACGACATGAGCGATATTTTTCACCGATACCTTAATTTATCAAAGGGTATTTTACCTATTATCGATATTAATAATTGATTATTTCAAATGTGCCGATTCGATAAGATTGATTGGTCGGGTTAAAAAACATATAATTGCAATTATCTCATCAAATTTAATTGCAATATTTCATTTTTATGTTAGACTTTTATTATACTGATCGATACATTTTCTTGCATCACAATTTTGCATTATGTATGTATAGTGTCCATTTCTGGATGAATCCTTGTGTAGAATCATCATAATATATGTAGTGTAAAATATTTTTGTAAATATAGTTAACCTATCTGCTGCTCTATCTGCTATAAATTAACGGGCGTATAACTTGAACAAAAATAGCTTTTACCTGCGTATTTCTTTTTTCAATACCTCACCTATCAAACTAGTGTCGCATGCTGCGTATGTTCAAATTATACGTCAAGTTATATAACATATATTCTCAACATGTAAGAGGGTTATATGTTTTTTTTTTCAAGATTATATTCTTTGTTGCGAAATAATTGCTTATAAAGCTTCGGGGATCTAAATCTGAGAATAAATTAGCTCTTAAGATTGTATATACTATATACAGACTTTTTATAAATTGTATATATGTAGTGTGTTTGAGGGTATTTTTCGACTTGAGTAATGGGGAGGGGGGGGGGTTGAATATTAGAATTTTTAATGTGGACGCCTAAAAATCGTGGGCCAAATTCAAAATCGAAGATCCTTGTGTTTGCGACTACACTAGAAATATTCGACAAAGCCCGTTAAAGTATGAAACGAATAGCGAAACTTATTACTATGAAATATAGTAGATAATACTCTTATCAACGTAAAATTTTAATTAAACATTTAAAATTGTAAAAAATTCCGGTTATGTAGTTTCGTATTTGTTACAATGAAAAGGAAAATTAAAGTATTCGGACAAAAGGAAATAACGATAAAAATAAGCTTTTTGATAACAAGTTATCGCATCAGCAGATTAAATACGACCGTTAATAATGTGTAGTTGTTTGTGTAACAGAAAGTTCATTTTTTTCTATAACACACATTAAGCACTAATAATGGTCTTATTCATGTTGAGTAAGTGAAGTTTGTAGTTTTCGACAGTTTGTCTACAAGAAAACAAAGAATAAAAACCTAAATGAAAGAAGCCTAATCTTACTCTAACTCAAAATGAATAAAATTGTAAGCATTTTGTGAGATTAAATAAGTTGCTTAATGCCCCCTTCGTTTGACGTTTATTTGCCTTATCATTGGTTGAAATTTGACATAAGCTCCAGACAAGTAACGTCAAAATTAAACTGATGGTAAGGCAAGTGAATGAATAGTAATATATAAGAACCGGCCATAAGTAATGGAATGCCCCTTTATATTTAGTAAAATATGGCCGGGTTTTGAAATTCATTTTTACATGAAGTCAAAATGAAGTTTATAGGTGCTGATTGTTTAAAGTGGTATAGTTATTAATGCATATATACATATATAATTCATATGGTTATAAATGCAATTTAATTTGTTGTTTATAAAGGACAATCATTCAGCCGAACATCTGTTGCAAGATTTCACAAACAACTTGCCTCTGAACTTAGCGCTTTTTGGATATAAAATAAGTAAATTCATGCACAGTCTGTTTGTCTATATTACTAAAGTGCTAAGATACCTACGAACTGTGTGGAATGTCGTCCTTCGCTTGATATAGGAGAAAAAAGTGTAGGTAGACATTCTCTACTTATGTTTAGCTAAGTGATTATAATATTTTAATCCTTATTCATTCGAGCCGCATCCTTTTTATTTATATTTTTTAAATTATATTTATGATTATGTATGTGGGTACTAGCAAAGCATGACTGTTAGTGCTATTCCATAATACTTTATTTTTTCCATAAAATTCCCTTACGTGAAAGATTCTCGTTTATTAGTTGTTACGACCTAATTACTAGTCAAAATTTAACAATTAGGTTTGTAAGAAAACAGGAAAACTAACGTAACACGCAATTCAAAAATGCTAACGGGTTCCTGCTGTACCTACATATCATATGTAGATTCAATATTTGTTTTGAAACTGTTAAATAATGTTGCTGAATGTGATAATTTAGTTGTGTAATTGTTCGTCCGTTTAAACTTTCATCACTTTATAAATTGAATATGTTCACATATTATTTACAATTGTTTAGTTATAAAATGCAATATTGAAAGAGATTTGTCGAACAGAAGTTTGCCCTTAAAACTAGAATTATATAATTATTTAAATTATATTTTTCTATTTACTTTTTTTCTATAAATACATAAGTTTTTAATGTAGTTTTTGTTTCATTCTATTTAAATCACACTCTAAAATGTGTATTTCACATCGCATCACTTTAAAATTTGTATTTATTTATTGATAAATTGTTCAAGGAAGATGGAATGAACGTGGAACAGTGTAAGTCTTATTTTTCTGTCTTAAACCAACCCTTATAATGCGACTTGCAAATCAACAAACTAGAGATTTTATCTAGAGGTCAGTTTATATGCATAGTTAATATTACAGAACAGAAATAAATGTGTCGCTTTGTAAATAGGTGCTAAGGCTATTCTAAATGAAATTGTTGAAACACTACCAGGAATTCGATTGTGCGACCTTCAGTCTATTAGGTAAACTTGTTAAGTTGGTTGGAGTCTACATATTTGAATATTTAAATGACAAACTGTGGGTTCATCATGTTCTTTTTATATAAATAGTTTTGATGTAATTATCATCATGTCATATATAAATGTTTTAATACTTAAAAAAACAAATAGAATGTAAAGTTGCGCGTAGAAATTTTAATAATGCATAATATAGCTATATATAGCCCAATAGACTTTTACAAAAACCTAGTTATCGCGCCGTCTCTTACGGCTAATCTAAACCGTCCAATAAATTTAGAGTAGATACATTCTACAACAGCAGTTAATTTCCTACAAAAATTTGTATTGCGCATTTTATAATAGTCATTTATTGTCGAGTTATTCATAAACAAAAATAAAATTTGTCTTAAAATAATAAAAACTTAAATATTCGATGATGAATATCTTTTGAACGCTTAACTTAATCGCCAAAACCTAAGGTACCATTTTTATAGAGCAGTTAACTTTCTACATAAATTTGTATTGCGAATTTTATAATAGTCATTTATTGTCGAGTTATAAAATTCATAAACAAAAATTAAATTTGTCTTAAAATAATCAAACTTAAATTTACAATATCATTCAAATGGTGAGGTTTACGGAAAAAATATAGAATACCTTTTTGTAGAGCATTAAATTTCCTACAAAATTCATTAAGAACATTTTTGTGTGAAATCAATAAATGATGAGGTATGAATATTTTTCTATTGAACTGAGAAAAAATAAAAAACTGCGATGCGGAGGATCTTCCTATTAAAATTAAGAGCTCATATGTGAGAATTTAGGTGAGAATTCTTTTATAGTATGTAGCAACCCATATTTCCGTGTCACTTGTAAAACAAACAAAAAATATTTTTTTCACCCACCATATATATACATATATACTCATGTCGTTATATTTTTTAATAGCTTCAGTATACAGACACGGCATGTTTAGAATTTTACAATAATATAGATTATCTACAGCAGAGTGGCTTCTACTTCTTCGAGTTGTTCATTCAGTATGTTATTCCCCTTATATTTATTTTTAGATGAATTCCTAAAAGGACCCGATATCATGAGGTATTGTTATTCTACTGTAAATTAATTGAAATTTAATCTTTTCTGATAAATACTTTGATCAAAGCAGTTCTTCGTATTCGCGGCAATCTAGCGTAAATAGTGATAATAGCCCCAAGATCCACGATAAGATTGACTAGAAATAACAAAAAACATGAAAATAATTATAGCGGAAGCAGGGATTTGGAAAGATATCATCGTGGAAGGCGCAAAACGCCTGCTATAAATGGTTTCTGGTTTACAAGTTAGAATGGCGTTTATTCGATTGGCATATTCATTAATTTCATTATCAAACGCACCGGACTGACCGGACCCAGGAGCGGGTGACCTTGAATTCACCGCGCGTTTTGGTAAATGTCAAGTAGGTATTTAGCCACGTGTCCACTGCAAGTGTAAACTAAGTTATCGATAACTGATTTTAATTTAATATTTCATTAGAAACTCTGACCTACGAACTCTTCAGCGCTTCTCTTGTTGCCGACTGATTGAGATTTCTCTGCAGCTTCAGTAAGCGTCAGAAAATTACGAAAAGAACGTATTGATTTTAATTAGTCTTCAATCTTGTAAATTAATTGTACTGTATAGATAAAAAGTCGTGGTAGCGTAATGGCTAGCGCACGCGTCCTAAACTCAAAGGTCGCGGGTTCAATCCTGGCCGGAACGCATGCACCACTTAGGCTGTTTTCTGACCTAATGTGCATATTGTTACAGTAATTGTACGTGCTAACAACGGTGAAGGAAAACATCGTGATGCAACCTGCACATCGAGATCACCGATGTGTCAAACCTGTCAAGCCGCCTTGGCCAAGCGTGGCGGGTATACTGTCCATTCCCCCTACAGTGGGAGGCCCGAGCCCAGCAGTGGGACAGTTATGGGCTGCTGTTTTTATATTTTATAGATATATGTATAAGGATATTGTGTTTTGAGTAATGGAGATGAATATGGGAAATATTTAATTTTAACTCGGGCATAGATACTTTTGTGCGGGGTACCTACGGAAGTTAACACGAACGAATCCGCATAAAAGTCCAGTAAAATAATTCTTTCGCAATTTTTTGCAAGGGTTATTCAAATCTCTTACTTTTTTATGTATAAAAGTTACTTAGATTTTTCATGTTAGAAGTTAATGGAAATGCTGTAATCTACTAAGTAATGTTATCGTAAGTATATTATAACCGTCAAAATATTAAACAATCTGTAGATAAGTGTTGATTTTGTAAAGACTTGATTGTGCTTTTTGCAAGGTGTGTTAGTCTTTAATCAGAGATTATTTTCAGAAATTATAATTATAAGTTTTAAGGAAATACCCTACCAAGGATTTCAAGCGACAAAATATTTAAGAGTAGCAGGACTAAGTACAGGTACAGGTAGGCGTCGATTTTAGAATATCCATGATCCTTCAATGACCTTTGTGAAAGGTGGGGGTGTAACGCAGCATGCCGTTGTCATAGTGCAGGCGGCGCGCGGTAGGGTTGCCACAATAAAGCTTTCGGAGCTAGATCTAGTGCAGTTGATACTCGGGTTTCACCTGCAGTAATGTTTTATTGACTGTGGCGAAATGCGTCTCATTAATAAGATTAAGAATAACGCCGTTAACAAATAGCTACATTAGTGTATATATATGTTATTTGACAATATTTAACGTCATTAACAATTAATAACCATAAGGCATTAAACTCATCGCTATATCTGCGTGAAATGGTTAATAACTATAACATTATCCCAGATGAAGCTGTAGCATTAGAGTAATTTAACTACCATTTTTACTACATATCTTCCAGTGCCAAATCTAACAATTTTTCTATGGTAGGTAAACATCTAAGTACTTAATTTTTATGTTTTACATGTAATGTATAAATGACTTAAAAGCTGTATGTCATGTTTCGACTGCTCATTATACCTATTCTTACGGTTTTATTCATATTGACTTGGAATAAGTCTAAATGCTTCTTTATGGTTCTTGAAAAAGCCTTCAAACTGACAAGAACATTACCTAATTTTTCAATGCCTCTACGTAATCCTTTAATTTGCCTTGGACAGCACGCACTAGGTAGCTCGTTTTTTCTTTAATGTTGACCATTTAGCGGAATCTAGCGCTTAAGGCGTATATGGGTGGCAGACCTGGCGTGGTGGCGTGTCGCGGTGCGCGCACGCTGTTGCGCAGACACCTCACACACCTCTCTCTGTTTCACAACCCGACCCACTTGACGGTCACCGCCACACATAGGTGCACAACCCCCGCCAAAGCCACCAACTCTCAGAAAACATTGAACATGCCGCGCCGGCAAAACACATTGAAATTCTGCTGTTAGGCAACGCTTACAACAATCCTTCAATATGATAGACAATGCTTGCGAAACAGTAACTTTCAAAATAATAAACAAGGAATAAGAGCTTATTACGCAAAGTACAATAATGTTTCGGCATATTTACAGAAATGAAAACTTACCAGAATCTTATTCTAGAATAGTGCACTGTTCAATCGAGTAATCCTAGTCAGTATTAAATAAAATTTTACTCAGAATATGGTTTGATGGAGAACATGTTTTGAAGTTGAAAATAAATTATAATTATTTTGAAGTATACGACTTCGTTCGCGTGGATTTTTTTGGCGGAACCCTAATAAAAGTAGCCTAAGTTACTCCTTATAACATCAGCTATCTGTTAATGAAAGTCGCGTCAAAATCAGTATAGCTGTTTCACAGATTAGGCGGAACATCCAGATAGACAAATAAAATTCTAAACATTGCATTTTCTGAAACTCCTGATCCGAATTATCTCCCTGATTTTTTCACATTGCAAACGCATTTTTTTTTCAGGCGGGGGAAATGCTGTTTACGCACAATACTGGGTCCTGGCAAGGGATCAGACCAACATCGATCGCGATAGAGTTACTGCATGCTTTGTAACCCACTCGCGATCGACTCAGCTTGTGTGGAGACTCCGAGATAATTGCACGGGCAGCACCCAATACCCACTAAAACCACCATCCTCCCATGTTCCCCGCGCTTTGCTGTGTAGGAAAGGCTGAGACTTAGAACATAGTTACGCCCAGCCAGATCCAGCGCAGAAAGTGCCTGAATGTGTCCCGGGAATCAGAACACATCCACTTCGTCAAACGGGGGTCGATGAATCCTTTGCTCCCTAGCTAGCTAAAGGCCCCCCGCAGCGGTATTATTTCAGGGTGGGAAGTCATGCGCGTACCTGCGTGTCCGGGTGCCGGCTGAAGGCCGGCGACCTCGTAAAGACGCATTAGCACGCGCAGTAGCACTCCTCTCCCTATCTCGTTCAGCGGCCTCTTTGAGAGACATTACTGTGTTACAAAAAGTAACCGCAGCCCCCCAGGTGTCGCTGCTATGCAACATGGCTTGCACCAAATTGCAGAGCGAGTTGACCGCTCCTACGTGTATCTCGAGTTCGAAACGCTGAGGCGCCCATGCCGCGCACTCGACCAGCGTGTGAAACGCCGTGTCTGGTGCGCCGCACTGGCGACATTCCGGGGAAGGCAAGCAGCCCACAATGCGATACAGATACTTATCAAAACACCCGTGTCCGGTAAGTATCTGCGTCGTCCTGAAGGTCAGGGTTCCGCTTGCGCGGGTGACCCATTCCATCTGCTGTGTCCTGATTGCCTCCACCGTGTAGCCGCCGGCCACAGGGATTTCGAGTTCTTGAGACCAAGTGGCGATCATGGCGGCGGTTTCCCGCTTCCTGATCGCCTCGATTTCGATCTGGCAGAAGACCAGACCGCGAAAGAGAGCATCGAGTCGGGACATTGCAAACGGATACATCAACTGTATTTATCTGTATACCTAAAAACGAATAAGGTATTGTAAAAACATGTTTGTAATTCTTTGTGTTTTACAAACACAAAAGAAAAATGATATTGTGATAAAGAAAGTTCTAAATGTTATAGTTCCTACTGAATACTAATATATATAATTATATAACAAATAGTAAGAAGGTTTCTAATTGCAACAACAATCCTCTTGATAAATAATAGAAAAATAGTAAACTTTTTGCTTGTATAACCTTAATTTATTGAATACTAGCTGTAGCCGTTACTTCTTTCGCGCGGGTCTTCTATTTTTATACCTCGTATTTCTTAACCCGAAACTTGCACGAAAATTTATGATAATATCCTGTTTTTATCGCAAACATTTTCAATATCCTTTCAGCCGTTACAGAGCATAATCGGGATAAACTTTCAGACATAAAAACGCAAAGACTAAAAACGATTATTTAGGATTAGCTATGTATAAGTAGTACAAATATATAGTAGTTTTCGCTAAAATATCAGTACGTATTTTAAAATCACAGACAGACACTTCAATTGTATTTATTTTTATAGATAGTTATGCAAAATAAAGTTAAATTCAAAGTGGTTCAGGCGGCTCATCTCGGTTACGGGGGTCAGTGCCCGCAGGCAGGCTACCAGCCAAATCATACTGAAATTGTACATGGGCTTACATCGCCATACTTATACGAGCTTTGAGCTTGTATCCCCATGTGCAAGATATGTGTGGACATAAAAATATGCAATGTGTAATTAAAACAGAAATCTCATTTTTTTAATTTTATCAGAGACTACATGGAAACTATTTACATAGGTTGATATTGATTTCATCAATTCACTAGCTTCTGCCCGCGACTTTGTTCGCGGAGTAATAGTAAAAAAAAAGTAAGTTTAAGTAAGTAACCCCAAAATTTTGAAACATTCTTCATTGGTGCTCCGCTCCCATTGGTCTTAGCGTGATGATATATAGCGTATAGTCTTTCTCAATAAATGGGCTATCTAACACTGAAAGAATTTTTCAAATCCGACCAGTAGTTCCTGAGATTAGCGCGTTCAAACAAACAAACTCTTCAGCTTTATAATATTAGTATAGATTTGATCAATAATTATAATAATTTAATTAGTAATTTCATGTTCTTCCGTGGTTATAGAAACCTTACTTTTAGAATTTTATCACGGTATCATTGCATTATTGAAGTGCCGTCTTTACCTATGTATAGTGCAGCGCGACCCAACATATTACATTGTACTTACTCTGTGTTCGTTGTCACGGTCATGTATTTCAAACATCTGCTAGAAGATACGACAACAACATGATCAAAATCGGTCGAGTAGTTTCAGAGTTCATCGCGGTCAAACACTGACGAAATTGTATACATATATATATAGAGATATGATGATGAGATAGATTATATCACAGATGATTAGCCCTATATTTGATCAGCTAATGAATGAAAAATGAAGCTGTTTCAAAACAATTTTCCATTTAATATTCCAATTATAACACGAAAAAGCATTTTAATGAACAATTTAAATATTAGACTTAATTTGCACAAACTTAATTATAATTGTATAATGTTTCTTGATAATTAAAAGTTTTGTTACTAATTAACGCTTTTACGGATATGCGCTTCGCTTAAGCAATATAAGTATGATAGGTCAGGGTTAACTTGGCCTTAATTATAAAACAATTTTCGAAAAACTGGTCAAATTATAAGAATTGAGTCCATCAAGCAATGAGGTAGAACGTTAAATCTTAATTTGCGTAACCAGTACTTGTTTGACGGCTAAACAGAATTTGCCAGCGCTTTTGCGGTTGCAGCAAAAATATGACAATGATAAATTGCATTATTCTTGCGTGAAAAAAGTCGTAGGCTTTGTCTCATTCACCACTTTAGTGTGTTGTGTCCATTTCTGTATTGTTATTTGAAACTGGAATAAAACAGGATAAAACTGCGTAATGGCGTAAAACAAACTTAATTGCTATCGACGTCAAAGAATAATAATTAAAAAGGTATAAAATACACCCGAGAACACGTTGAAAGATGTAAAACAGAACCATTCTAAAGTAGACTTGTGTTACGTATATAGACAAAAACGTATTCTGTTCAAGAATAGTTACAAGTGTGTTATGTATGAAAGTACGTATGTATGCAAATTCTAACCAATATGTATCTACGCATTGGCTTTACTTTGTTTTTGACAGCATCTCAGTACAACTAATCTATTGACCTAGCTTCCTTATAAGGTGTATAAATTAAAAGAAAACACAAAATTAAAGTTTTGGAAAATATTTCATTCTCTTGACTTTTTCTTGTGTCAAATTAAAATTATATAAATTTGAGATAAGTCTACCAATTCTACCATTACGATTTTAATAGTAGTACCGAGAAGCAGAAAATGTATTGTATTGTATTGTATTGAGGTTTATACGCTAAAATTACAACAGGGAGAATTAAATACTTATAAACACGGTAGTATACCGTATTTGACTATTCTTACCTTGTTCAATATAAACATCATTATAATCTTTAGTCAATAATATGTCTATTGTTATGCGTAAAAATATAACAAATTTGATAAATGAATAATCAACATTATTATTGATAACAAGAGGTTTATTGGATTATGCTACAATCCGTGTTTTAATACTTCGTCAATCTTGGATTTTATCGATGCAGATGGTTCACCGTTGTAGACGACGGAATAAGAGTAAACTATAAAAACTACAATTACATTTAGGTCATAATGAGGATAAATTTAAGTAAATATAAAATGTGTATTTTATAAAATTATTAAAAAACATTTAATGAAATCAATATCAACGGAGTATGTTTTGATCTAGGCGAAATATGACCAAGATGAGATAAATACATACATTCAGGCATTTAGGAATGACTGAATGTTTATGTATTTATTATAAGTATAATAAGTAATATTTTCAATTAAAATGTACCTAACGGTACATTTTAATTGTCATATATAACAAAATCGTAGTTTTTAGTCTCAGACCAATGAATAGTGTAAGATTAAGTTGAACTTATATTAACGTACTTTACAGTTTTGTGCAACTGATCGTACAAACAGTAAAAAAAGGAAAAAATAAAAAAGGCATCAAGTGGTGTCAGTGGCCTCAAGTGCCCATGGCGGACCGCGCAGTCACAGCGAAATTCCACGTTTCATATGACGCATTCAGAATAATAATTGTTTAGAAAAATGACCCAGAACAATATCTGGTTGCTTTACTGCCTACAGATTACAGTTTTATAACAGTACTTACCACTTGTGCAGGTGACCACTTTTACGCATACTTAATCAATCAATAACAATTAAAAACTCGCAAGATACTGTACTGGCAAAAGTTATCATTTTGACACACGCCAGATTGATTTACGCTGTAAGGCCATGCCTTTACAGCGTAAATCAATATAATTGTTATGTATCGTTTATTTTAAAACATATAGTTAGAATAAGAATTATGATCATTATTACCACTATAGGAGCATTAAATCCCAGTTATAATAGATTCATCCGCTCTGAACACGGGATGCCGTTAGAGCCTTACTTTTCTTTTTCATGTCATATGGTCTTCCAGCATTGCATTCTATATCAAATTGGCATTTCTTGGGCATACCCGTCTTACCGAGACCAGTCGGAAAAATTACTGGTTTCTGTAAAACGTGTTCATACCATCGTACGTGACTTTCCTGCAGCTTATCTGCTATGCCATAAACATGAGTGCTACCGGAGCTACAGGAGTTTCTAAAGCTCTCGGTGCGTTCGCGTAACTCCATACAACTACCGGAGCAACATATTCATCTCTATCGCTTGCTCATACAAAATTGTTCTGATGAAAAAGAATTATGGTATAACTTAGAACATTCCTAAAATAAGCTTACCATAAGCGAAACGGATCTAAAATTATCTTTTCTCTAATACCAATATCTACTTTAGTAAAACCCAGACTAAATTATATTGATAGGAATTAGGACATCAGCATACACGAGTCGCAGTCAGGACATTATTCCGACTTACTGGTGAGATTAAGCAAGATTGATGAAGAACAGAGAAGTAAGTAAGTATATAATATGTAGGATAATGCTTCACGAAGTGGCCTGTTTCTGTGCAGGGCAAGGTTCGAAGTCGTGCTTTTTTACTTGATTAAGATGTTACTGGTTCGCCTATATATTGCACTTATACCTTACCATACCGATATCTTTGGAACCAGAAACTGACTGGCTAAATTAATATTATTTGTTAGAAATAATTAACTATAATGTTTTAAAATCTTTTGTCATTTGAGATAAACAGGGAACCAAATCCTAGTAAGCGTAGGCGCGTTTACCTTGAGCGGGTTTCCTGTCTACCGGCCTGCGCGGTGAAGGGGTACAGCCAACGACACTCTTTGTTCCAAACTAACAGAGAAATGTTGCAAAACTGGTCTTTGACCTTTTATATTCACTAGATAGTAAATACTTTTAAAATATGCGGAAAATAAATTCAATAATGCTAATAGATGGCTTGTTTTACTACCTGGTTAGTTACTTGGCGACATAATATTTCGCTATTCATTAGGTTTAGTAATCTTATAGTAATTAGTAAAGGAACAGGTTGGGATTGCTCAAGAGACTTCCATCCAAATAACGTTTAGACATGATTTCTAATTGACAACCAACACGCCATATTTATGCTGACAGTATTCTAACATGTAGGAAAATTTCAGTTACTTTGACACAGTAAAATCATTTCTGTTGTTAAGATAAGTGTTTTATCTGCGAGTTTAATGTTGGATACTTTTACAATGCATATATGTCATACATCTTGGAACAAATATATAGTTAAGCCCCATAATTATATAGTCTGGGTGCCTAAAGAATAATAAAATTGCCAAAAAATACCCACTCATATATTTATAGTTTGAAAAATAATAAGCTTTTTGTAAGTTACTGATATATAGATATATAAATAAATGATATTTAAAACAAGTATGTAAAAATAATTTTAAAGTGCTGCTACAAGATTTTTGCTAGACATTGTTTACCGGTGTCGTGTATTTATAGGAACAGTATGACATTTAAACTAGTACCGGGTAAAAACGAGTTTGTTATCTAGGTATAATTTATATTATCAGATTTAGACTTAGAATAAATTCTACATTACCGAAAAGATGAAATATAAATGATTAACGGCCGATTATTTAATTTTCAGATAAAAGTTATCAGACGAATAAATTATAACCGGCATGAATTTAAAAGTGAAACCATTAAATTATTTTACATATGCACCTGATGTTTGCAATTTTTGCATGTTATACTTTTTTCTATGAAAAACTTTTATCTGGAGCTTGAAAAATCGGCGCTTAGATTTTATTAGACTATCTAATAATTCCATGTAACTGAAGAAATAATTCTGATAAAGAGGTAAACGTGGTGGCAGCTTAGTGGCGTCTCAAAGTGCGTTACAAATGACGTGAGTTTGAACCCTGGCCAGAAGTGCATGCCATGCCCCATAGTTTTCTCAACTAATGTGCATAAAGTTACAATGTAAGCTGATGCTGACGGTAAGCGGAAACATCATGATGAAATATGCATATCGAGATAATCCTTGTGTCAAACTATCCGGTTTGGACAAGCTTGGCAGGCATTCCGTTGATTCCCCTAGAAATCCGAAAGCTCAAGACAAGCAGACTTTTATGGATAATTGATCTTATACAAGTGGAAAATAAAAATAATTTATTGTTTACTTATCGACCAAGCTGCAAGCAAGCGAGCCCGGCTGTATACGTCCACTTGTTTATTCAAGGATATTCTTTGCGTTGAGAAAAGTATAGCAATTATTAAGTGTAATACAGTACTTATACTTTACGTTCGTGTAACGATCAGCACTAGTACGTTGGCTGGCAGTCTTAACTGGTGGTAATAAAGCGTAATTAATTATAAATATTAAAATACATAAGTGCAAAAAATCATACTGTGTTTATATATCTAGTAATTTAAAATCTATTGGTTGACATTTATATACTTGAATAACTTATGACTTATGTAGTCACATTTATACATTAAATAAATTGAATTTAATCTTTAGAGAAATGTGAGATGTGACATTAGTTATCCCGGGCTTTTACGAGAAGCTAAAAAGCCTACGAACACCGTTTAAAATATTGGCATTACGAATTTGAGCCTTGCCAATAGTGCAACGTAGACGAAGTTGAGGACTAGTAAGAGCACAGTCGTGACATTATGTCACATAAGCAATCGGAATTCAACATTTAGAATTTGGTTAAATGTCAAATAGTAAAAGGTCATGATTCAAGGCCTCTTAGAGTCAGGTCGAGATTGAATACGTGCCAGACAACTTTAAACAAAAACTTATTATAATATAATAATTAAATATAATAAATTGTTTCATGGCTTTTAATACCCTAATGAATCAGAGGTTGGAATCCGAATAAAGATGAAATGGTTTTAACCTTGTAATTAGTCTTTCCCCTTCGCTCGTGAACATTTAAAAACTATATTCTGTGGAATCTATCCATTTTTCGAGATAAATGTTTCCTAAATTCGTCCCTTTTTTAACCGACTTCGAAAAAAGGAGGAGGTTCTCAATTCGTCGGCATCTTTTTTTTTTTTTTGCTTTTTTTTATGTATGTTCGCCGATAACTCCGTGATTTATGATCCTATTTACGTGATTCTTTATTTGTTCGACGCGGAATAGCTGCCATGTGGTCCCCTAAAAATTTGACATAGTTTGGCCCAGTAGTTTTCATTTTACGAACATTTTTTTGTACCCGGTACTTGGGACCTATATTTTTTAAGAAGTGCGGCACCATTCGTAGGTCCACCCATACATAGCTAGACACTAAAAAGTAACAAATAAAATTTAAAAACTTCGTTTAAAAAAACCGACTTCAAAAACGAAAAAACTAAAATGTATAAAATAACTTATTTCTTAAGCTATTATTATTAATATATGTTATCTAAAACATCTTGAAGTCGGTGCAAAGTAAAACATAAAAATTACTATATTTTGAAAATTACTAAGCACCGACTTTAAGATGTTTTAGATAATATATATTAATAATAATAGCTTAAGAAATAAGTTATTTTATACATTTTAGTTTTTTCGGTTTTGAAGTCGGTTTTTTTAAACGAAGTTTTTAAATTTTATTCCAAACTACACAATAAAATTTTATCGTAAGCTTTGAATTTGTATTACATGGAAAACTATTATAAGCTAACTAACAAGTCAAAATAAGCTCTTGGCATTTTTTTTAATGATGTATCATAGTGACACAAAATTAAAATTACAATCTTATCTAGGAAACAAGACTAATGAGTAATTTAAATCTGACCTGAAATAACTAGATATTACCTAATTTAAGAATGTGTCCAGTCCAATAACATTGTCCTATTGTCTTTATTAAGGAGAAGACACTTTGTTTATGTGTGCTTTGTAAACTATATCTTGGCTTATGTTGTTATCTGTGTTAATTTGGTTTATCCGTCTAATATTAGCATTGTTTTGTGAAATATCAATAAGAGGTTTGGTAATAACAAAATCAAGTATTCTCCAGGTACAACAGGAAGCGTCTCATGAACAACTGCATATTTTATTTAATAATACCCATAAGTGATTGTCGACGACGGTCAAGATCATACGTGAGAAATATAATTTGCAAGAGTTTAAAGAGCAAGTATAAATACAAGTTATACTCAAGCATTTGATATCCCCCTCTGTTAGTAACTTCTATAAACATTCATACTTGCCATACTCAAAATGAATTAATATGCAATTGCTGTCAAATGTATAAAGCAGATGTAACCAAATATCTGAGAGTGCTAGGCGACAAAAACTTAAATTTCAATCATCACTGCACTGGTCTATCGACAAAAACACGGAAGCAGGTTTTCACATCAAAGCTCCGTCTCTCTGCTCCTTTTGAAATTTTAAGGTCACCTTATATAGCCTTGGTGCCGCCAATGTTGACATTCGAACTCGAGACGCACGTAGGAGCGGTCGACTCGCTCGGTGACCTGGTGAAAGCCATGTTGCAGAGCGACGACTGCTGGGGAGCTGCGGTTACTTTTTGTGAGGCAGTAATGTCTCTCAAGGAGGCCGCAGAGCGGGACAGGGAGCGAAGTCTTACTGCGCGTGCGTATACGTCTACTCGAGGTCGCCGGCCTTCAGCTGGCACCCGGAGAGGCAGGTACGCGCATTACTTCCCTCCCTGAAGTAGGTTCCGTTCCGGAAGGCCTTTAGCTAGTCAGGAAAACAAAGGATCACGACCTCCGTGTAACGAAGTGGGGTGTGTTCTCCCAGGGCACATTCCAGGCACTTTATTGCGCTGGATTGGCTGGGCGTAACTACGTTCTAAGTCTCAGCCTTTCCTTCACAACAAAGCGCAGGGTCGACAGGGAGGAGGGGGTTTTTAGTGGGTATTGGGGTTGCTCGCTCGTGTAGCAACGCTCGGAGTCTCCACACTAGCTGAGTCGATCGCGGACGGATCACTGTCAAGAGCATACTATTGCTGCAGTGATATCGCCCCCGACCGACGTGTGTCGTTCCCTGGCAACGACCCAGTCTGTGCGTAAATCGGTAAAGAATTTTCTCTCGCCTCAAAAAAAAAAGCCAATGTTGACATATTGCATTTTTTCCTGGGTTGGGGCTTCTAAAACCTTAACCATACAAGTTGAAAGAGCATAAAGAAGGGTGCTAAAAACTATGTCGAAAAGGCTACGTAGACATCCCACTACAGAAGTATACAAGGAAAGTAGAGTTCTGAACGTGCGTCAATTGTTTATTTTAAAGACTTCAGCAGACTAGCAGTTCAAAGATCCGTTGTTATAGGTAAAAAATATGATGACAGGTTGCAGCGCCGGAAATTCGACAACGTATCGGTTTAATCCTCGTTTGCCTGGCGTTTTCATTAACCGACTTCAAAAAAGGAGGAGGTTCTCAATTCGTCGAAATCTTTTTTTTAATGTATGTTCACCGATTACTCCGAGATTTATGATCCGATTTACGTGATTCTTTTTTGTTCGACGCAATAGGAATAGCTGCCATTTGGTCCCCTAAAAATTTGACATAGTTTGGCCCAGTAGTTTTCATTTTATGAACATCTTTATGATTTTTTTTCCATTCCCTTCCATATGTACACCGATTACGCTGAGATTTATGATCCGATTTACGTGATTCTTGTTTAGTTTGATGCGGAATAGTTGCCATGTGGTCCCCTAAAAATGTAACATAGTTTGGCCCAGTAGTTTTCATTTTACGATCATTTTTTTGTTCCCGTTTCTTGGGACCTATATTTTTTAAGGAGCGCGGCACCTTTCGTAGTTCTACCCATACATAGCTAGACACTAAAAAGTAACAAATAAAATAAAATAAAACTTCGTTTGAAAAAACCGACTTCAAAAACCAAAAAATATAAAATAACTTATTTCTAAAGCTATTATTATTAATATATATTATCTAAAACATCTTGAAGTCAGGGCAAAGTAAAACATAAAAATTACTATATTTTGAAAATGACTAAGCACCGTTAATATATTAAAAATAAGATATTATAATTAATAATAGCTTTAAAGATAAGTTATTTTCTACTTTTTAGTTTTTGTAGTCGTTTTTTTTAAACGAAGTTTTTTTATTATTATACATTTATCTCTATCTACATTTATAATACATTTGTAATGTATATATACTCATACATATCATTATTATTACTTTATATCATGTATTTTTAATTAATATTAAGCATTATTAAAAAAAAATATCCTTATTATATATATGCACTTATGTATTCAGGTGACGTTCATACAAACCGAGGCCAATGGTAAGTCTCTGTTAAAGGCATCTTATCGTTTACGACACCGAATTTTATTTTCTAGTGTGGGCGCCATAGTTAGCCGAACCATTTATGGTATATATTAGGTCGGGGAAAGTTTCTTCGCATTTTATATAAAAATTCAAAAGGTTTTTTTATAAAGTTTATTTACACTTGACTAAAGTATGTAGGTGCCATTTTGTTGGATAACTTTTTGTCATCTTGTAGATAGGGACGTGATCCTATATCGTGATTGCTATAACAGCTCATAATGAATAATGCCCTTCCAATCCCACCATACACACAGCATCACCTTGTTGCGAGATAACCCGGGTTTCGCCAGTCTGTGAAGCCTGACCGGCCTCTGACCACGATCTTTTTCGCATGTTCTTGTTGTACGTGATCCAGTTTTCATCACCAGTTATCAGCTTCCTCAAAAATGGTCCGGTTTCATTACGTCGTAATAAAGAATCACAAATGAGTACACGGTTCATAAGGTTTCTTTCAGTGAGCTCATGAGGCACCCAAATATCGAACTTTTTTGTGTACCCAGCTTTTTTCTAATGCGCCAAAACCGTTTTGTGGTCAATTCCCAGTTCTCCAGCTACATCGTAACTACTAATATGCCGATCTTGCTCCACTTTTTCAAAAATGGCATCAATTTTATTCGTAACAGGGCGACCAGAGCGACGTGCATCTTTGATATCAAAATTTCCGGATTGAAAACGCTTAAACCAAATTTGCGCTACTCTCACAGATACTGCATTAGGTCCATAAACATAACAAATTTTTTTCGCGGATTGTTTTGCATTTTTCTTTTTTTGTAGTAATATTTTAAAATGTATCGAATTTCTTCATTACATTTACTGATTTTAACAATAAGAAAAACAAATGAAAATCACACATTTTCCTAATTTGAATTTGAAATTATCTTCTTTAAAATTAAAACTTTTTAATGATACCAAAACCAGCCAGATACAAATGGTATAGCCAAAGAGATCTTATTACAAGTTCATACATACTGTTAAACCTATATACAACCTTTATCTCGGCACTGCTGGCGAGATAAAGAATTACTAAAAAATATATTTGAAAATTTGACGTTAATGTTTGGAACGTTATAAAAAATGTACTACAAAAAATATTAATTCGTGATGCAAAAAATATGTATTCTCTCAGAAGTTTACCTAAAATAAATTAAAAATTGTTTGAATTGAAAATACGGAGTTTCCTTATAAGACCACGGCACCCTCGGTATCTAGCAGCCAATTTCTCCACATACTATATGCGAAAAGACTAATTCCCCAACCTATTATGTTGAAAATGGTGTCAATAATACTACTCAAATAATAGTATATTATACAATAATAAATAAATTGAATTATTATGAAATTAAGAATTGGGCTAAAATTTGATTAATTCTGGGTCAGAATTGGACTACAATTGGACTAAAATTAAGCTAAAATTGCACTAAAATTACATTTGACTAAAATTGATTGAAACATTGGCTTAATTTGGATAATAATTAGTATAAATAAGGACGAAAATTGGTCTAGATTTGTACTAAAATTGGGATAAAATTAAGCTAATTATAAACTAAAATTGGATTAAAATAGGGCTATAGTTGAACAAAAATTGAGTTAATATTTGACTAAATTTGGGCTAAATATGGACTGAAGTTGGGCTATTATTAAACTAATACTGGGCTGTAGTTGGACTAATACTTGACCAAAATTGGGCTAAAGTGGACGAAAAATGGATTAAAATTGAGCTATAGTAGGATTAAAATTGGGCTATTGTTGGACTAAAATTGGAATAATATTAGGATATAGTTGGACTAAATTTGAATTAAAATTGGGCTATCGTTTGACTAATATTGGATTAAAATTGGCCTGTAATTGGATTAAATTTGGCCAAGAGTTGGACTAATATTAGACTAAATATGTATAAAAATTGGTATAAATATGGGAGTTTCCGGGATAAGAATATATTTGTCTACCGAGTTTCAGGTAAATTAGTGTAGTCGTTTTTCCGTGAATACGGAACAGACAGACGGATAGACAGGCAGACAGACAAGAGTTACTTTCGCATTTATAATAATAATAGGGATTCCTGAATTACGGTATACAGGTGAATCGTGTTGTTACATTTGACATTCTTTTTCAGCAGTTGTTCCTTATAAGCTATGAGTTGGTGTAATAATACAGTCTGTGCTTTTTTTCAAATCAGTCGATTCGATCTCTTATCAGGGTAGTTGTAATTAAATATTTCTAAAATCTAATTATATCGCTTTAGTTGTCATCAGAATCGGCCCCAAGACTGCATAGAGCTATTTCGCTGTAGCTTATAGTTTCGAAATCAGTCATAGAGGGCCACTTGAAAAATTTGCCTATATGAACTTCTAATACCGGAGATGGACCATACTTCTAGTACCGGAAAATAGAATCGTTGTCGAAGTACACGGCTCCGAAATTCAGGAGTGTGCAGGTTGAGATTGAGAGAAAAAGCTAAAGCTCAGCTTACTAATATAAATTTCCTTTTTTCGTAAGTCTACATTATTTATAGTCACGAAACTAAACCAATGTTGGCACCAAGTGATTGGCGCCATGTCAATTTATTCAACAGTAGCGGCCCCGGCAGACGTTGTTCTGCTCTGAAAAATAAAAATCAAGGACCCGCTCCCAGCGCCACCTACCGGTTCCAATTGCGGATCTAAACCATCTGGGACCTTACTCAAACACACACAATAATTCACCAAAATCGCTCCAGGTGATTAGGAGGAGTCCAGAACCCAATCTCAGCGCCACCTACCGGTTCAAATTGCGGATCTAAATCATCCGGGAACCCACTCAAACACAAAAACAAAATCACCAAAATTGCTCCAGGCGATTAGGAGAATTCTAGAACCCGATTTCAGCGCAACCTACCGGTCCCAACGGGATAAAAAGGGATCCTATGTCCGCCTCCTGGTTCTAAGCTACCTCCCCACCAATTTTTAGCCAAATCGGTACAGCCATTCTTGAGTTATAACTCAAGAGTTGTACTACTGAGTTGTAACTAACACGACTTTCTTTTATATATATATATATACATATAGATATTCAGAAATCTTAATATTATCAATTTTGTAACCATACAGTATTATTATCATTATATAGGTACAAAATTAAAAAATATTAAGATCCCATGTTTTGAATATATTAATCGGGTGCCACTCATTTAGGGGGTTATATATGTGTCAATGACAACGATTATATTTGTTTAAGGTAATTTGAATGAAATACAGGTGAAAATAAATTAAAATCATGTTTTAATCATCTGTGTATTCAGTTACACAACATAATATCAAGCGACGCCGATAATTGACCAGTTACCGAGTTAAGCTTGCTGTATACCTATTGTATCAGTTTACAGCACCACATTAACATACAAGTCCACTAACTAATTTACATTTATACCATACATAAATCACAAGAGAAATCACACACCATGATATTCACGGCCAGTCGTTTACGAACTAGCCATGAAATTTAAAATATCCACAATATTCATTTAAAAATAATAATTTACATTATTATTTACACATGATCTTAAACTATTTTTTATACATGTTCATTGTATACAGACACAGACGTGGCAAACGATATTTATTTGGTAAAGATTTATAACGCTTTATAAAGCCGCGTCGACACGATCAGAGTGCGCTCGGACCGAGTGCACTTGCACGGAATTACTTCGCACGAATACACTCAGATAGTGATTTATACTCATCCTATATTATTTTGAAGTGTAATGATTTTAGACTAGCTGACGCCATATTTGTCTATGTATCCCAGTATACTCGGATTGCCAGTTATCACAATACGAGTAGCTATCCGAGTTCACCCGGGCCGAGCGTAATCTGATCTTGTCAACGCGGCATAAAGAGGCTTATGGACGTGCGAGCAAGTACACGTAACGTTTGGAGACTTTTTACGCAAGTTTCACATTAATACGCGAAATTTTAGAAATGTAGAAGGTCATCGGGCTATAAGCACGCGCGACTCGCTCGCATGTCTATCACTCGCTTAAGGATTTACAAATGAGGAGTGTCGGAACAAAAACCGATGTCACATGGATAATTATAGTTATTAAAAAACGTTAACGTTTCAGTCTATATTTGACAATGTATTGTAAGCATAAGCATAGTGCTGAACTTTACCAACCAGAACTGGCTGAAACTGAGACATTACGTCTAAACTTATGAACAAATTAGAACATAGTAAACTGATATTGATTTCGGTAACACGTTTTCAAAACCGAAAGGCTACATCCCAGTGTGCGGATATTGTTGAGATATACATAACAGCAAACAAAATGGATTTGACGATCTTTAATCGAATTAATTTAAATATATCTTTGTTCTATAAAGATAGAGATATATAGTTCCTTGGCTAGATATATCAGTATTTGAACAAATCTGCATTAGTTTTGAATTTTAAAAAAATAGTTAAAAATCAAATGCTAATTAAATCAATATGAAAATATGTTTGTGGTCCAAACAAAAGACCTACCCATAAAAATACTATATTTGTCTGAAGTGTCAGTATTGTCACACCGATATTACTGAATATATTTATCGGATCATGTACAGAACAGTCTATATCGGGAAGGTTCTTGAAATGGATATAGCAGTATTTTGTTAGGTTTTATTACAACAATGCCATAATTTAAAAAAATGCGATTTGTTTTCACGCTCCTCAAATATAAGTCACTATAATTTTGCAGCTATCATGCCAATAAAAAATAATCATACATAATTGAAACTACGTTTTAACCCACCAACCCACTTTAGATAAGTGTGGCGGGTATACTACTGTCCATTCCCCTGTGATGGGAATACTAGCAGTGGGACGCAGGGTAAACCATATCATTGTTGGCACCCCAGGCAATAATGATTAGAATTCAATCCGTTTTCAAGACATTATAATAAACCAAAATATTTTTTTAATTATTATCATTGTATGGTGTACGGGTTGTTAAGGTGCACTTCAATTTCTTCGATCGGATATCTATGGTTTCGAGCTTCGATCAACAATAGTACTGTTGATCGAAGGTTTCGAGTAAAACAAACGTGTGTATGCTACCAGTTTTGATTAACGACTGCCTGCGGTGGGGGGTACTTATTGTTAAATACTAAGCCATTATTTTGGTACAAAATTGCACTAACATATGGTAAGAAAATAAAAAATATACATATTTATTAACTTTTTGAATAAATTATTAGGGTGCCAACGATGGTATGTATAGTTTCCCCTAAAAGCGCTGAGAATAATTAACAGTTTTAAGTGAAATTTCCTCGAAATCTCTACCCTTATTCAGTAGTAGAGATCACATAATGACTACACGCGTGGCATCTGAGTTATTGTGACCACGGCTAACAAAAATAATGGACAAAACCTAAGATAAGAATTAAAAAACATCAGTTAAAACTTAGTTTTAATCATGTTTATGTATTTTAATATACATAACGGGGGTCCATGTCATAAAGTTTCTACATCAAAAAAATATTTTGAAAGTTCCTTGTTCACCTGGCCCGTACTCACGTCAATTATTAAGATGGCTAATATTTATCTGCCAAATAAACATCATAATATAATGAATATAAAGTATACCATTATTGGCACACTATTATTTTATTCAAATTAAAACATTAAATATTATTACTTTTTTCATTTTCTAGCTATACAATGTGCATAAATTATAGCATGGCTACAAAATAAAAATATTAACAGTTTTTAATATCTTCAATACATTTACTGGGTGCCAACAATGCTATAGTTCCCTACATGGAGCATGTATGTAAAACATAATATATACCTTTGTAATTAAAATTATAACAAAATTGCTTAGTAGAGCGTCCATGGTGGGTTCTCGTCGTTATTATAAAGTGAGATCAGTGTGTTTTAAATTTAAAACATAATTAAAAGGCTTAACTACGCTGCTCGAAATTCTTATTATTTTAATGTAGGAACTTCTTCAGTAAATGATATTATACAATTCGTAACTCAATTACTTCTATAATCATTAAAACTGATTACTTACCATGTAACTATTTTGATTATATTTAAATACCATGCAGTAAATATTATTGACGGTAATTCTCAAAGACCAGAACGAAAATGTATGCGTTTTTCATATACACAGACTATAAATATGGTTTGCTTTATTATAATAACAAAAAAACTATACATTTGCATTCCGGTCTTCTTTAGAATTACCTTTTTTAGTTATAATATGACATTATTTCCCAAATCCACAACATATTTTTTATTAATTTTTAATGCTCTTGAAATATTCTACTAGCTGCATTTTACACCGCAGTGGTACACATTAAAACCTACTTTGAAATGTTTTTAGATTTTAAGAATTATTAAGATTTATTTTTTAATATTTTATGTATATTTATCTGCTACGATCATTTTTACTGCAATATAAAATAGGTAGGCTGCCACTTATTACAAAGTGTATACACACCAGTATGCAAGTCACTAGGGGAAGTAAGCAACGTGAGTCAATTGCTAGAGCATTCTGTTAAAGGGCTGCCTAAAAGGATTTCACTGTCTCGCTAGTGCATTACCAAATTTTTAAAGATATAAATTGAGATAATTTACTTACGAATAATTTGTATTATCTTATACACGAATCTTAACAAAAACTACAAATTTTTCACAAAAAATCAGTTTTGATATGATGTACATTTCTATATTTGAAAATTATTTCTAGTGTTTTTTTTTTGTGAAACATATATTATATCGAGGGGTGAAAGGCTATTTGGTTTAAGCGACATCTAGGGCGATATTGAGTTATATACATATTCGGAATCAGCGAATTTTTCTCCGTCGAATGATGCCGGATTCATTAAAATCAGAGCATTTTTTTGGCGTTTGAAACAATACTATTTTTCTGTTGTTTCCAAAGTAGCAGTGTATTATACGACGTGGATTTTGCATATTTTTTTTTGTAATATACTTGAACCATACAATTATATAAAGAACCGAGACATGAACCAATTACCCTTCCTCAGATAAATAATTCAATAAGAGTTAAAGCGTTTTTCCTATTTTAAATTTATATTAAGGTGTAACTTGAATCAATTTGACTTCCACTAATTACACGGTGTGATGTTACTTAAACCATTTGTCCGTCACCCAAATACGACACGGAGCGTCGCTTAAGCTCTTTCAGCTGCATCTATTTACCACGCTGGGTGCTACTTAAACCAAATAGTCGTTTTGTTTCCAGATATTTTGTTTAGTTGTTGAAACATTTTGTTGCTATTATTTTTTTAATTGGATATCACTTAATACAGGCGATAAAATGAAGTGAAGAAATTTGAAACATTTTTTCAATTTTAACAAAAATACGAGTCGGTCGTTCAATCATTAAATTTTAATATGATACATCTTATTCATGTTACATGATACCATATTTATTTAAATCTGCAACACTGCAATTCTAAAGATGTCCTACTGGATACTGATGTAGAGGATACAGTCGAAGAAAATGATAAATAAATACGTTATTTCCAAATGCGTTATGATTATTATCAAGCATTGACTGTGTTTTATAGTTACTACAAATTTTCTTTCTTGATTTTTATTTTAAGCAGGGGACATTCTTGCTAATCCACAAGAGGTTTTAGCGCGATGGAGTGAATATTTTAGAGAAATGTATGATAATATCTCGGATGCTGGCACCACGACTGAGTCTGTGACCGACTTTGAGGAGTCAGCATCCGAGATCACTTTGGAAGAGATAGAATGGTCGATAAGAAGTCTGAAAAATGGAAAGGCAGCAGGAATCGATAGTGTGTCTGCTGAGATGATCAAATATGGTGGAACCTGCGTCCGGGACGCTTTCCTGTCCTTATGCAACTTGTGTTGGAGGACGGGAAAGGTTCCCAAGGACTGGAGGCGCGCTGTCATCGTGCCCTTGTATAAAGGCAAGGGGTCACGTATGGAGTGCGCCAGCTACAGGGCCATCAATTTGATCAGCACAGCATCTAAAGTGTATGCGAAGATTATTGAAAGGAGAATGAGAGTGGTATCCGATGGATTACTGTGGGATGCACAAGGGGGCTTCAGAAATGGAAGGGGATGTATGGATCAAGTTTTCTCGCTCCGCAATATCGTGGAGAAGCAGCTGGCTATGGGCCGGAAGGTTTTCTGCGGTTTTGTGGATCTAGAGAAAGCATTTGACAGGGTTGTGCGGAAGGACCTCTGGGACATATTGCCCGGATATGGGATCAATGGCCAATTGCTGCGTGCTGTGCAGTCCACTTACAAGGACTGTATGGCATGCGTGGTGGTGGACGGCAGCCTGTCGCCCTGGTTTGACATCAATATTGGCGTCCGGCAGGGCTGCGTGCTGTCGGCTTTGCTGTTCATCCTATATCTGGACAACTGTCTCCAGAGATTAAGATTGATGGATGTTGGGGTTGCGGATGGGTGATCTAGTTGTTAGCACTTTGCTTTATGCGGATGATGCCGTGCTTTTAGCCGAATCGCCATCAGAACTGCAAACACTAGTCACAATGATGAAAGATGACTGTCAGGCGAGAGGCTTACATTTGAATGCGAAGAAAACAAAGGTTATGGTGTTTGAAAGAGAAGAAACCAGAACGAATGCAAGAATAATGGTCGATGATGTTATGCTGGAACAAGTGAATGAGTTTGTATATCTTGGATGTGCTTTTAGCAGGGATGGAAGGTACACCGCTGACATAGAAAGAAGAGTAAATTTGGGGAATAGTGTGAATGGAGCGTTAGGTAAACTTCTAGGCGCTAAGAACCTCAGCCAGAAAGCCCAGCTTGCCATACACAACGCGGTGCTGGTACCTACGCTCACGTATGGAAGCGAGAGTTGGGTATGGAACAGAGAGCATGAAAGTAGAGTAAACGCAGTCGAGATGCGAGCACTGCGCAAAATCTGCGGAGTGACGCTCGCGGACCGCGTTCGTAATACCGAAGTAAGAAAGAGAGTTGGTCTGAAAGAGAGTGTCGGGGTGAAGGTAAGGAAAGGAATGCTCCGGTGGTTCGGGCATGTGGAAAGAATGTATGATGAAAGAATGACTAAACAGATATACAATGCAAAAGTGGATGGATGCAGAAGTCACGGAAGGCCACGACACACCTTCCATGATCAAATTGATCGTGTATTAGCAGGTGATGTCAGGAGCCTTAAGAACAGACGAGCGTGCATGACAAGAGCTATGAATGTCAAAGAAGCAAGTGAGGTGTGTAAGAATAAGCCTATATGGCGCTCTGTTGTTCGTGCCTACCCCGCAAGGGACCTGGCGTGAAGTTATGTGTGTATGTATGTATGTGATTTTTATTTTGTTTTTATTAGTTTGAAGTTTAACAATTATTGGTTGTGATTAATTATAGTTTTAGTAAGTTTTATGACAGCTAATCTTAAGTGATACTGAATAAATAATACCTAATTTTATTTGATGTTCCCACATCGAGACTGTTCTACTTAATTATTATTCTACATAAATACTTTTACTGATGTATGTATTCCTTTATTTATTCAATACTAGCGGCCCGGCGCGGTTTCCGTGGTTATATAGTGTCATGTTGTATAGCCTATAACGATATATCCAGGTTGTTTTAAGAGCCTTTGATAGTATAAGATGGTTATATAGTGTCATGTCGTATAGCCTATAACGATATATCCAGGTTGTTTTAAGAGCCTTTGATAGTATAAGACGTAAAAAAATGTAATATCAAACGTTACATTTTCAGTACTATAAAGTCGCATAAGTAAATTAGGCTTCCAGTCATTTTAATCTAAGTCGGTAATTGAGATAAATAGCTTGCTACTATTATTTTTGGGCTACGTCACTTCATGCTTTTTGGCTTACTCTGAAAATATACTGCAGTGTCGCTTAATTCTTTTTCCCTGTATTCAATTGTAGTTATGAAGTCACTTAAATCTTTTTTCCATACTCTGAAAAATAAGGGCTTAAGGCAAATTGTATAAAGCGACATTTATCTTTGTAATTAAAGATCCGTTTTATTTGGTATGAGCATCACCAACACGATGCTTTTAATTGAATTTAAATAAAGTTTACTCCATTCAAATAGCTGAAGAAGTTTTTTTGTTATGTTTTTTTTTTCCAAAATTTTAAACTTTAGATGGCTCTCCTGTAAAGTTGCAAAAATGTCGCTTAAACCAAATAGCCTTTCACCCCTCGATATTATTCTTGAGATTTTGTAGAATACATATTTGTCAAAGGAAATTCTGTCAATGTATATCTTCAATAAGCTTTTTTAAAAAGGTTTTTAAATACAAGCTTTTGAGATCCTGGATATCATGTAGCAGTATAGTGCTAGCCAAGACAAGTAAAACGAGCCCAAACATGACGGGTCTATCTTGTTTAGCACAGGAGCTCCTATGGCCACCTTCCGACTCCATCATCAGATCAGCTCCATGGTACCATATCATTTCATTGTCACGCGATATACATAAGCGTGCAAAATTTCAGCTCAATCGGAAACCGGGAAGTTGCTCAAATTTAACTTGCAAGATTCCACCCGAACTTACATACATACATCCATTGCGAGTTAAATAAAAGCTTGTAAAAATAAGGACAAGCGCGAGCGAGATGCGAACTCCTTTTAGGTAGCTTTATGGAGAGGAACATCATCTTATATGGAGGGGAAGTTGAAGAAGGGTCCAGCAGTATGCAGTAAATGGCATACATCCATGCTACTGGTGAGTTTAAAACATATCGCGCGAAACTAGCACTTGCACACATATTATGAAAACCTGTAATTGAGAGTTCAGAGCAAGGGAATATATTTTGTTTATTGAGTTCTAAGAGATATACGATTATACCTTGAGTTTCTTGGCTGGGCGCAGATGGTGTGATAAGGTGAGTTGACGTTTGCCGGCCGCTCGCCGCGGCTGCCGTCGTCCGTTCCATTCCGCGTCCATTTTCCGCGCCAATTCCAAATCGTTCTTCTCCTGTTCTATCAATTTCTCAATTCTCATTTGTTCCTCTAATATTTTCTTCACATCACAACTCTCTAACGGACTAGATAAGTTCTTTACGGCTAAATTGACTTTATTGTCATTGAATGATCCAGAAATAAGCATTGGACTATTGGTTCTATTGTTCTTTTTACTATCACTCCTGAGGTATGGTTTCCGCTCCGAGCACACTTTTCTCTGTTTGACTTTGGCTTTTTTTGGTGTTGTCTCGTTTTCATCCTTTGTGATACTTCCCATTGATCTGGTGCGTCTCAAATTTGTTCTAGCGTTTGATGTTGAGATTTCATCATCGTGGTTGACAGTTTTGTTCTTGTTGGTGGTTTTCTTTGCTACAGACATAACAATAGAACTTGAAATTTTCTTATCTTTCGGCTTCACATTTGTTTCACACTTAGCAGGTATTTTCTGTAAAAGGAAGCAAAGCTCATTTTAAAACCCTTGTAACATATACTTTATGTCAATGGTTTGAACCATACTGTTGCCTCAAGTAAGAAATATGTAAATCATAAGGTATAAATCATATTATTCTTTATATTAACATTTCTTGGAAAAATTTACTCAAAGTAGTAAGGCCTCCTACTGTATTGTATATTTTTGTAGTTTTTTAACCGACTTCGAAAAAAGGAGGAGGTTCTCAATTCGTCGGGATCTTTTTTTTTTTTGTTGCTTTTTTTTATGTATGTTCGCCGATAACTCCGTGATTTATGATCCGATTTACGTGATTCTTTTTTTGTTCGACGCGGAATAGCTGCCATGTGGTCCCCTAAAAATTTGACATAGTTTGGCCCAGTAGTTTTCATTTTACGAACATTTTTTTGTTCCCGCTTCTTGGGAACTATATTTTTTAAGAAGCGCGGCACCATTCGTGGGTCCACCCATACATAGCTAGACACTAAAAAGTAACAAATAAAATTTAAAAACTTCGTTTAAAAAAACCGACTTCAAAAACTAAAATGTATAAAATAACTTATTTCTTAAGCTATTATTATTAATATATATTATCTAAAACATCTTGAAGTCGGTGCAAAGGAAAACATAAAAATTACTATATTTTGAAAATTACTAAGCACCGACTTTAAGATGTTTTAGATAATATATATTAATAATAATAGCTTAAGAAATAAGTTATTTTATACATTTTAGTTTTTTAGTTTTTGAAGTCGGTTTTTTTAAACGAAGTTTTTAAATTTTATTATTTTAGTGAGTAATAAAATGTTATCTATCTGTCAATATAATACAGAAACTTATAAAATAAAAGTGCAATTTTACACAAGGGACAAAATTGTGAATAAAACAAAACTAGTTGATTGTATAAGGCTGAAACTTGGGATACCTACCCTTCTATTTAGGTACACTTGCATACCGATAAGACTTTCTAAATCGTAACATGCATAGATTTTAGTAAACAACAAAAAAATTGTATTTTTGCGTATACACAACCCATTTGTTATGAAGCCCTCGATATGTGTAAATTCTGTGTGAACATGCGTGTGATGGATTAACCCTATACATATTATATACCTATACGAGCCGTTACCTTATTTATGTTACTCTCATATAAACGATCCAGTATTGAAAATGGGTCTTTAAGTTAATGTAATTACATATGTCTATGTGAATAAACAAAAATTAAATTAGTGTGTAACTTGCAGGCACAACTAGTATTTTATACTTATATATTTTCTACTCATACCTGCTGAACTTTAATTGCACTGAGGGCAATAGCAAAAGCCGATGGCAAGTTCCTGGCCATTGAAAAGCTGCGCAGCTGGCACAGCCCGTGGAGGTACTGCGCGCGGCTCGGCGCGCGCTCGCGCTGCGGCGACGGCGGCGTCCCTTCCGCCTTCAGCCCCGGCACGCGTATTGGTAGGCTTTTCCTTGAACTGAAGCTATGGACAATTTTCTTATTTATATTGCCTAAAATACAAATTACTCTCACAAAAATATATTAATACTTATAATATTTGTAATTGTGGGCCCAACTGATTTAATCCTGCCCTGAACAAATCTGGAACAAAACAAGATGGCAGTTCCGCCTATTGGGTCCAATTGTGAATCTAAAGAATCCCACTTAAACACACAAAGTTTCATCAAATTACATATTATGTATATAAAAAAATTTAAGAGTCAGTCAGTGAGTTCTAATTAAACAGTATATTAAATTGAGATGTGGTCTTTATATAATATTATTAAAATGGAAAGAATTTTGTAATCGCTTGAACTTTATGGTAGTATCACATCTAAAACAAATAAATTTCAAAAATTTACCTAGTTGGTGTTCCTTCAATAGGCTTAAAGTAGCACAATTCTTGATGCATCGAGTCCACGCTCCCCGTTTCCAGGTTTCTGTTCTCTGTAGCAGTCGCGTTTTTTGGCCTTATACCGGTATATGGCAGCGGGAGTGATACAAGCAATGATGGGACCAGTGACTTGCTTTTGCATAAGTCCTTACTACCCACACTGTCTATTACATCCTTGGTGTGACATTTTGCATCTTCAGACTGAAAGCAGGCAAATTTTCAAGTTTTGATTCAAACAAGGTTTCGCTTGGGAGCATTTTTAGAAGGTCATACATTGTTAGTTAAAACTTAAGTCTATTTCCTATTTTATGCAAAACTCTTCCAACTGTGTTAAGTGTCATAATCGAATATTAAAAAGTCTTCCACTTTCGATCTTAGAACTACTTGATATAATGGGTATAAATATGTTTCCTAATAGAATGAACTCAGATTATAATTTCAATTTAAAATTATTAATGAAAGAGAAGATTAATGGCCAAAAGTCTATAAAATTTAAATATAATTATAGCATTGGTTTTTTATAAGCACTAAAGTATACAAATATATCAATGTAATTTATTTATCTTTATAAAAATGATGGTCACTCATGTAAAATTCCTTAATCGTGTATTTTGTATTTAGTTCATTGTACTGTAGTAATACATTGAATTCATACATTTTTACATGATAAATTAACACTAATTTTTAACTTCACAGCAGTAATAATTCAAAACAGTAGATACAGTCGACTCGACAACTTCCATAATGACCAGAAAAAAATCAAATTACCAAGAGTTCAAAATAACACGAATTTATGAGACGAGAATGAGGGAGATAATAAATTAAGTAAAGAGTCTAAATTCGATATTTATTGTTTTAAACATTTGTACACTTATTCACAGATGTTTATTTTTAAAAAAAATCCATAATTTTGGGTTGAGTGAGCGACTTCAGTCTATCATTGTGCAATGGATTTCCGATAGGGGTGAGAGCTGAGAAGAAATTGTCACTTGTGTCGGTTTTGAGGGAGTAGAAGCGCTGGGTAGCACTTCAAATTATAGGGAGTAGGGAAGCCCGGACTTCAAATTATTGCATATTGGCGGGCAAGTTTCATTTAATTTCAAATTACCGAGGGGACTAATTAATGTTGATTTTATTCAATTTATCGAATACTTTTTGCAAATTATCGAGATATTCAACTTTTCGAGCGTCAAATTATCGGGAGTCGACGGTACTAGTTTACAAACTTTAATATATTGGCAATTTTATTTAGTTAGAAAACATCCAAGATAATGTTTCAAGGAAATGTATTAAGTGGGATGGTTGCATAAAAATTGTCTGATTCTAATACAATTTTTGCTACAACGATAGCTTACATTCTTTCTTTAATGGTGCGGCGGTACATTATTTCCCAGGAGCCCCGGATTTTTTCTTCCGAGAATTGATCACTCAGCTAAATATAGCATGAAATTTGGCCGTGTTACTCTTATTATAGCATAGTTTGGTACTACATATAACTTTTATATCTAACTATTCTATGATTTTTATTGTTCCCGCGATTTCCTAACTTCGAAATCACGTGATTTCTATATTTATTAATGTATGTAATGTATTTTGTATTACTTTAGCAACATTACTTATCGCGGGTTTTTACGACAATTTTGGAGATTCATGAATTATCATACTAAAAAACCCATTGCCCTGCCGGACGTACACATTATTTAAAATAAGTATTGGTAGGATAACATTCCCTTGTGCTATCTGTCCATCAAAATTAGTTAGACAAATATGTTTTTGAAAATCATTTTTACCTTTTCTTTATGACTCTCCCCATTCTCTTTATTCCACAATCCAGAGCCAACTTTGCTTTTTTTATCCACAGTACTTTTTAAAGATTTTCCATAGCTGGGAACCATTTCTGGTGATGCACCATTGATCTGGTGGTGTGTGGATATCTTATGTGTGGATTCATTTCCACTTGTGTTTTCATTAGTTAGTAATGGACTACTGCAAGAAACAAAAAGGACAATAGAGATTGTGTCTATGTTTTGACAAAAATGAACATTAGTCTTACTACACACGAACTTACACCTCTAAGGTTGACACATTTTTTTTATAGCTGGAATGCAGCAGACAGGCTTAAGGCCTATCTTAGTAAGTGTAAGTAAATTACCTAATAAGAGGTTACTGTGGTTTATGATCATCAGCTGAAGTAATTTCAAATCACTACAGTACACTAGCGAAACATTCTTGAGAGTCATTGTGAATTTGTGACTCATTGCGTATATTACATAGTACTCCATGTGACTATTACAGTGTGTGCATAGACTAACAGGCTTATAGTAAAACTTGCAGGGCTCCAATTCTATTATTACTACCTCATCAAAATCGCTGAATACTATCTCTCAGTACATAGGTTTGCATGATTTCTATACTACATCAGTTCCAGTGGTGTCCCTGTGGGATGCCACTATTGTGCAATATCTTTATAAATATTTATAAGTGCAATGTTTAAAATTTTGGTAGCTTTCCAATATTAATTACGGCTAACAACATTTCTGTTGATGGTAATACCCAATTTTTCTACTATACCACAATGGTATCAAGAAGATATTAGTAGAATATATATAAGAGAACAAATATGTATGTAAAAGTATCACAATGGAATAGTTCTTTGAATATTTTCACAACACCAAGATAAACAGAAAAAGAAGAAAGAGAAGCATTGGGCCTCAGATCTTAGGGCAGGCTTGAGACTCTATATCACGAAACTTACTCTTTAATAAATGATGATTGCCTAAAATTAGATAAGTAGCTATCAATTTTTGTGGGCCTGAGCCTGGATATTCTCCTGGAACCCTTCTGACAGGCCTTCCGAGGGCTATTGCAAGGTGGAGCTGATGTTTTCAAGTGATCATGTTGTATTTGTTGTGCTAACATCTCATCCTTTTTCAAACATTCCAAATATTTTCTATGAGCTTCCTCCTCTTCTTTCTGGATTTTTCTGTAATAACATAGATACTGATATAACTTTTCAGTTTCCTAGATGTTAATGGCTGTTAAGATTTCATTAAAATTAGACGGCAATTACAAGATATTTGCATAAACATATTATTGGTAATAAATTAAATAATTAATTTTAATTGTTGATATTACTGTTCACTATCAGTTCATTAGGAGATTTTATAATCACCAACCATTAACTAAAACTAGGTTGTATGCAAAAAGTGTGTGTGTACCTACCTACATCTTCACCCTTTTTAAGAACCATAACCATAGAATATGTCTTTTGCAATGAGCTCTATAATCGGCACAGCCAAGAGGATTTTTAGATATATTGTTAAATGTTTTATCTTTAATATTATAAAATTCTAAACACGCCATGTCTGTACATTGAAGCTAATTAAAAAAAATCTTGGACTTAAAATCTGTGTTACTTTTTATTCTAGGAAATCCTGCGGAAATGACTTAAAATGATCAGATTAAAAAAAAGAAATTCCCAACATGATTTTTTCACTGATCAATAACACATTTTATTTAATAAAATATAAGTAAAGTATTTAAATAAAATGAATGTAAACTGTGAATTTATAGTATACAAGTTGTCACAAAGCTATGCCACATGGAGTAAAAGTACTTTAAATATTGTAGATAGGATATTTTGCTCAATGGAAACATTCTTTGGGAGTGGTATAGATATATGGCACATTTATTTATTACTTGAGATATAAAATTAATTTTGGGGGTTTAAAAAAAAATAACCAAGAAGGCTACGGTGGGTGCTTTAGCCTTCTAACCTATATTAAAAAAGTTTAGTTTTGTTAATAATAAATAAATGTGCCGTCTATCTATACCCCACCCCTTCTCCTCCATGTGTATAGCTTTGGGACAGTTGGTATAGTGTAGTCCAGAATTGTTTAAACAACTATTCACTCCCTGTATACAATTAGGCAGTTTGGCTGTCATATACTAGAATGTAGGAGTGTTTGGCGGGAACTGAAAGGAGACATTGTGCTGCGCAGTTTTATTTTTTAAAAATGTGTAAAATTACTCTAAAATGAACAATAGTTGTAGGATATTGATAGTTTTTGAGTAGTAATGTGTTTTGTGAGAAATGTGAACTGTATAGTCAAATGTGGCCTTTTGAGTTGTCACAAGAACTCCGTTGAAAGGCACTAGCTGATTACCTACAGTTCAGCTGTGCTACACATAGGCTTAAGAAAATGAAGAAATTACATTGTAAACGAAGATCTGGCTTAAAGGCCTGGCTGCCAAGCCATAAACCTAAATAAAAATAATACTAGAATGTACATAAACATATACTTACCTAGAGTTATAAATTATATAAATATCATTCAATTTTGTATGGTTAACATAGATTTAAATGCATGGTATAATACATGCATTATTTAGTGTTCTTATGAAGCCATCATATTTTCTATAGAATAAAAAAATATGACCAAATATCTCACCGAATAAGAAGCTCAGTCTCTTGTATATGCTTCTCTTCAAGTCTCAATCTTTCTCCCCTCAATCTTTGTAATTCTGCTTCATATTCTGTTCTTATTTCACCAGGGTTACTCAAGCGATGTTGATGTTTTTCTACAAATACATGTTTGTCAAGGGTTGTTCTAGTAAATTATTAATATAATTTGGTAATTAATAAACAAATGTCTGACAATAATTTGTTTAATTACCAAGTTACAGTATCATAATATAAAACCATTTATTTATATGAATATAAATAAATACAGAACTTTTGATTATTACAAGTGCAGGCCAGTTACCTATGTGATAAGCCGTGAGCAAAGTAAACATACATCTTACCTTCAGGTATATTGATTTCTCCTCCATTGGTTTTTGTATCAATCTCTCGACAAAATTTAGTTTTAATAAAATTCCAAAGTTCTAGATTAATAAGGTTCTTCTTTTTTGTTGCTGTTCTTAGCCAAGATCCAATCCGTAATCGACACAGAGGACAACACAAAGCATTATTTTGAATACTACCATTAAAACAACGGTGGCAAAAATCATGAAAACAGGGTAATGTTACGGGTTCAGTTAATATTGATTGACAAATTGAACATAAAACATCTTTTAATTCTAATTTTTCCAAGTTCGATAATTTATTTTCAATTTTAGACAGCCGCTTCTTTGACTTGGCCGCCATTTTTCTGCAATTGTTTTTTTTCCTCATTTTTTTCTGCCCCAGTGCACAGCACAGCAGGTTTTGAAAGTTTTATATTTTGAGCATAAATTGTTTATAATTGTTTATGGTATAGAGCAGGATACATATAATGATATTCTCGTTTTATTAAACGACTCAATCTATATACCGCTAAATTTATTTTGCATATTTTCTAGAATTTTCTGCAAGACATAAACATGATTTTCGAATTACTTTAATCCTCTATAAAACACTGTAATTTATAAATTCTCATCATTTTCAATAACCGGAATTCATTCGAAAATTCAGAACTTCTCTAAAATTGATTTCAAAAGCAAAAAAAAAAACTAAAACGGAGGTACCAACTTGAAGGGCTGAGAAGCCATGTTGATATTTTCTTTCTTTTTTCGTCTTGTACCGACTCACATGTATTTGAGAACGAGAAACGATCTCGAAAGAAACCACGAGAAATATGGTGGTTAGAAAAGGATTTTGAGTGGTGTTCTTTTATTCTTTCTTTATTGTGGTGAATTTTGTAAAAGTTAAAGTGCACTCATTAAAACCGTTCGCGAGTGACGAACAAATCCAGGAATGTCTTCAATGCATTTTGTGGTCCATCCTCTGCCTGGCACTGAGGACCAATTGATAGACAGGTATAACATATATCGCCGTTTATCTTGACTCCATTTCGTACATGTTGCGAAATCCGACATTCCATGGCTTTACCATTATAAGCTAAATTGTATCCCTTTGTAATACGATCATGGACCTACGCTTCGATGAATGAGTGTGAAATCCATGGCCTTTCCTGATACCTTATAATTGTATACGGCTAGGTGTAATACTAACTACACTGATAATAATTTCCGAATACGCAAGTTGCATGTAAATCTAAACTGCTTTTTCCTGGAAGTCGCTCTATTTGCAAGTATTTCCTGAAAGTGTCAATGTTTTTTTTTGTATCAATTGCGAATTTTCGACCTATGACATAATTACTTGGAAATTTCATTATATTTTGTGATGGTGTACATTCATACACGTTTGGTAATCCCCAATGAAAGCAACACAAACTAGTTGCAGTACATACATTTCCTAATAATTTTATAATTATCAAAATTATGGGTTCATGGATATAAATATTGTTGTTGAACTGCTAATTAAATTAGACATATTTTTCAATAATGTATGTATTACCACCATTACAACCATACACACCTATAAGTTTTGCTTGAATAACCTTCTGAGGTCAAGTATTACATTACAATTGATTGTTACCAGACTTGGGCATGAAAGACTAGGTCCAGTATTGACAATTATAGTCTTTGTTTAACCTTAGAGACATATACAAACAAAGCTTTCAGGTGTAAAGGGAAAGAATTTTCCAGTAAGTTTTGTTATAGAATTATTATATAGTATTTTCTAAATATATGATACTCATAGTACTATGAAATATTGAAGAACTGATTTTGTGATTTGTCATTAATCACTATTTAGCAATCAGTACAGGGATTTCATTATCAGCTTTAATAGTTTTGTCCGCTCCCTTTTAGCACATATGTGTCTGCGAGTCTGCGATGAGAGTGCAGGTCGCGTTTGTGCATGTGATCGTTAATTGTGTTGTTGTCTCACTCTGTTTATATAGGAGTTGTGAGATACAAGATAGTGATAGTGTTAGTCTTGCGGCTTTTTGGTATATTGATAATTGTCTCAAAGGAGCGAGCGTGTTAATGTTCAAAAATTGGTGTTGTAAATAGTATTAGAACTTGATGATTACATTATATTTTAGTTCACACTTAAGTAAGTCTAAATTGTAATAATTGTCAATCTGTTTACACTCTACGTATTTTTTTCCAAATAATTATTATTAAATTATTAAAGCATTAAAGATTTCAATGTCAAGTAGTCATGAATACTCAAGTTCCAGAATGATCCTCAAGCAAATAGGCACAAGTCAATATTTATACCCATTTGCCATAGACCAGCCTCAGGCACATGGTAACTCCTTGACTGACTCTAATCAATGTAGTTTTTGTAGCAACATAAAATCACATTTTTACTATAAAGATGAGATTTTTAACATAAACATAATTCTTGTGTAATAGAAAACCCTAGAAGTTTCCAGCAAAAACTATTTTACTTTCATTGAGTCATAGTTAATATGTTAAAGGTTATATCTAAAATTTGCCTCATCAGGTATTTAACCACATTACATTCACAAATATGCCCATGTGTAGAAACACAGCCTACAGAAGTAGTCAGTAATATTAGATGAACCATAAATATTAAAAATGATGTTAATAAACATGCTTTAACTCCTCTGATCTTATATAGTCTTAATGGAATTTTCCTAAAATGTAAACAATCCTTATCTGCTTTTTCAATGAAATGAGTAAGAGCAAAACTTAAATGCATCCTTGAACTTAGACTAAGTCTCTATAATTATTATGAGTAAGGGAATTAGTATATATCTTAGTAGAGGGTATGAGCCATTAAGCATTAATTAATATGTATTACAATAATGAATTTGCAAGAGAGATTCTACCGCATCAGAGTAAAGTGATATTATCCATATTAGCAAAGAGGTTTTACATATATGTGTGTGCATATGATAAATTATTTATCCTGTACATTTTATTTTCTTTCATATATGGTAAACTATACCTACCATTTTTGACATCCCACTCAATGATTGGAACCCATTCTATTTATTTAAAATAATATAATATTAAATATCTTAATATTTTTTATTTTGTACCCATACAATGATATTATTATGAATGTATATCTACAAAATAAAAAAAGTATTAAAACTTATACTTATATTTTGCATAATTTAATTGGGTGCCAATCATTGTATTGGGCTGCCAACAATCGTTGCCCCTATATGTTTTATATGTGAAAGGTATTTACTAACCAGAGCTTCCTACATAGCTTAAATAGATAAACACTTTATTGTTCATCAAATATACAATTACAATATTGTCATGGTAGAAACAATAGGCGGCCTTATCACATCAAGCAATCTCTTCCAGGCAACCTAACCTAACCTTAGCTTATATACATTATATTGTTTATTTACATAATGTTTCTATAACATGGAAACTATAATTTATTTTTGGACAAATAGTTGCTAATATTCATCTCTGGTCTCTAAGTACTTATATTTCAGATTTCTAAAAATCAGTTCTTAACCATATCCATGTAGAAAGATAGCATTTTTTTAACTTGTAATATATGGATTTCAACAAACTTATGTATATACATCAAATGAGAAGGATTATATGCCCAATGTTTTAAGCAAATAAATTATTTTTGATTTTACTATTTTAAAACAATAAACTTCATTATTGGACCTCCATTACTTAAATTTGCTTGAAATTACTTAAAGTGTCTGCAAGATAGCCAGCCATGAAACCTTGGGATGTTATGTGTGCTGTTATTTTTATGTACAAAAAGTCTTTCAATGTTTTTATGCTATTCTAGAACAATAGGATGGACAGACAAATTAATATTAAATGTTTACATGGTAAACTTATCAGTAGCCATATTAACTGTAGATGGCAGTGTAGTAACAATTTTTATAAAACTTTTTTTCATAGATATTATTTATAAAATAAGAGCAGTCATGCAATTTGACATAGATTATTATTTGGATTAGGGTAATTTTTCAATAATGTAAAATAAATAAAGATAAAAGTAATCTGCCTAACAATATAAACCTGAAGGAATGTAAACATAAAAACTTCAACTGTTTTATTCAAATGAACACTAATGTTTTTTAATTTTAACTTATGAATAATTTTCTCTGGTAACTAGCTTCTGCCTGTGACGTTGTCCATGTGGAATAGTAAAAAAAACTATTTTGAAACATTCTTCTTTGGTGCTCTGCTCCCATTATTCTTAGTGTGATGATATATATGATGATGTGCCTATAGCCTTCCTCGATAAATGGGCTATCTAACACTGAAAGAATTTTTCAAATCAGACCAGTAGTTCCTGATATCAGCGCATTCCAGCAAACAAACAAACTCTTCTGTTTTATGTATTAGTATAAGATTGAAGAACTAGCTCTAACAAAAATAAAAAGTTGTAAGAAATATATTGCCTATCATAGTTTAATTATTTTCAATCTTTTTTATATGTTGTAGCATCTCTGAAATGCATTGCACTTGTAGGTTTATTATTATCTTTCAAGCTTACCTTAATTTTATTTGCTTTGTTGCAGATTAAAAGAAGTTGCTGAGAGGTGGAACAGATATGGGACAGGTGCTGGTTCATCAGCACTGAGCACCCTAAGAGGAGTGCGTGCTGTTGCTGCTGGCCCAGCGCACATTGCTTGTTTACTTGAAGATGGCACGATATGCCGTGCTGCTTTCTCCATAATTCCCGACAGATTGGACTTGAGCAAGTCGGATGCTAGCAAGAATGGCGGGAATGGACGAGGAGGCGGTAGCGGAGGCGGGGGTGGGGGTACGAGTAGTAGCCAGCAGGGGGGTAGTGGCGGTAGCGGCGGCTGCGGCTCACGCCAGCAGCCTCGCACCAGGGCTCGTATTATGAGAAACTCTATTAGAACAGCACCCAGTTCTCAAGGTAATGTTCCTATGCCACTCATTGTTTTTCTGCTTTATGTATTGTTATATTACATGGTTTTTATGTTGAGTCACAATTATGAAATTATGATAAATAAGGCAACTTAGCATAAACCTATATAAATCCTTCAGGCTGAAATCTGAATAAGTTTTTGTGATAATAGATCATGCGCTACTATACTAAGCATGGTAACCATGTGGCATTGCAATAAAAGGTTTAAATATTTTTTTATTTACATCCAACCAAAATGCCTACAAGTTATATAGAAATAAAAATGACAATATTACTTTGTGTAGATTCTCAAAGTGAAATTGTTCACTGATTGCTTTTATATTGTGACATAATTTGAATATACGGCACTATTTATTGCATGTAAAAATAAAAGAAGCTATATTAAGAAATTTCCAGCAATGGAAGCATCAACTGTTAAACTTTAGTAATATTAGATATGGTTCAACACCAGACTAATTGCTTTAGGATAGTTGTTGACACTGTTTCCAATTACAACCTATAAACAGATTTCATCTTAGACAAGATATTAATATTGCATAGTCTACAGTCTACTAAAGTCTGTAAACTAGCCAGTCTCTATGTGCTGCACATATTGAAATGGAACAATTAAAATTGTGTATATCCATAAATATGACAAAAGTGTGTTGCCATGATCCTATTCTCTTGTCTGTTTAAACATTCTGCGCAAGAACAAGCATGGCCTGGTACAGCTAGTTTCTAAAGTTTCAATTTATTTTTTTCAATTTATTACTGCAAGTCCCTGCCAAAAAGTTTAATGTTTATTATCAATACAGTTAACTACTAGATTAAAATGGTTACAAAATTTTGGTAATCATTATATTCATATGAGTCACAGTTTGTAAGCAGTGTGTCATCAAATAATAATCGGCAGACAAATACACTTGTATATCCAGAAGGAAAGCAAGTTAGGCGTGTGGCTTGTGTTGTTGGTATTAACAAAAATGGCCGATAGAAGCCTCCCAAACCATTGTAAATTACTTGATTAATTGAATCGACTTCGCGACCTCTACGTTCATGTGAGCTGGGCGGGCATAGGCTTAGTCGGTTATCCGTCACAAACGCCGTACGCTGCTATGGCGTAACGCTGTACGCAATCCATGAATGCTTATTATGACAATGCATTAGCATTAGCGTGGCTTCTCTCAGACGTCTGATGAGACGCATATACGCTATGCGTGACTTCTATATGTAGTAGTACTCCGAGTCCACTCTTATTCTTCATTCTTGCACAGTGCACTCCACAGTAAAGATTCGTGTTTTTGTCTCGAACTGCTCAAACATAGAGACAGTCTAATGTACATACTTACATTTCAATAGCTACATAATGGTTCTTTAATTTTACTTAGAAATTGTTAATGCCCGCCGTCGGGTTTGCCTTCTAATTCACACAGCTCCACTTGGCACCTATCATAGGTTTTCAGTCCATTGGCTCCTGTGTTTTCGTATTTCGTGATGTCCAGCCATTGTACTCTCGGCGTCCTGGATGTTGCTCTAAGGATATCTTTGTCGAGCAACAAATTCTACTGACAGACATATTCCTCAACCCCTGGCATCATGAATCACCTCAGGTGAAACTTTTGGAGTTTATCTGCCATGTTACAGACAATAAAAGTGTCGGAATAATTTAATGTGTATAAGGAAAACGTGGATAACTCAGTAAAATTTCTTACATCAAATCTAGTATCTCATGTGCAACTTATTGCACTGGTGCTTGAAGACAACGTTAAATGTGTGCTACCCATACCCTGCCCTTGTTAGCTTTTAGCGCAGTGATATGTCATGCAGAGCAACATTGTGCTGTAATTTCCTCCAGCACAGCTCTGATTTTCATTGTCAACCCCACCTCCTTTATTAATATTTGAACCATCAAGCGTTCCTAATTTAAATAATAATATATTCAAATAATACTTAACGATTAAACACATATCTATATTCTATTCTATTCTATTCTATATATATAATAAAATTGTAGAGGTCAAATTTCTGTACAATTCAAAAAAATGCTAAAAACCGAGTCAGGGGGATGTAAGAAGTGAAATAGAACTAATTTGGATTTTTTTTGAATTTTTTGTTTCTCTGTTTGTCTGTCTGTTTGTAACGGCTAATCTTCGAAACGACTAGACCGATTGAAATGAAATTTTGTATGTTGGCAGCTTATATCCCTGGTCAACATATAGGATACTTTTGATCCCGAAAAATTTAAGAGTTCCCGTGGGATAGTTAGAAAGCTTTAATTACTTAAACAGACTAAAAGTAATTTCTCTGCAACGTAACATAATAGAAGCGGATAATTTGACAGGGTGTGGTGTCAGTGAGAGAGTTTTGTCTTATATATATAATATATAAAGCAGATACGTTTGTTTCTTTGTTTGTTTGCTTGAACGCGCTAATCTCAGGAACTACTGGTCTGATTTGAAAATTTTTTTCAGTGTTAGATAGCCCATTTATTGATGAAGGTTACAGGCTATAAACCATCACGCTAAGAGCAATAGGAGCGGAGCACCAATGAAGAATGTTTCAAAATCGCGGGTGTTTTTTAACTTTCTTTCCACATGTACGAAGTCACGGGCAGAAGCTAATCTTATATATAAAAACGAATCGCAAAATGTGTTGGTAAGCGCATAACTTGAGAACGACTTTACCGATTTTGATGAAATATTGTGTGTGTGTGTTTGAGTGGGTCCCGGGATGGTTTAAAACCACAATTGGAACAGGTAGATGGCGCTGAGATCATATATCATAAAAATGTTCGTAAAATGAAAACTACTAGGCCCAACTATATCAAATTTTTAGGGGACTATATGGCAACTATTCCGCGTCGAACAAAAAAAGAATCACGTAAATCGGATCATAAATCTCAGAGTAATCGGTGTACATATGGAACGGAATAGAATTTTTTTCAAAAAAAATATTCATAAAATCAAAACTATTGGGCCAAACTATGTTAAATTTTTAGGGGACCAATTGGAAGCTATTCCGCATCGAACAAAAAAGAATCACGTAAATCGGATCATAAATCTCGGAGTAATCGGTGAACATACATAAAAAAACACATAAAAATAAGATCCCGACGAATTGAGAACCTCTTCCTTTTTTTGAAGTCGGTTAAAAACGAATCGCAAAATGTGTTAGTAAGCGCATAACTTGAGAACGTCTTTACCGATTTTGATGAAATATTGTGTGTGTGTTTGAGTGGGTCCCGGGATGGTTTAAATCCACAATTGGAACCGGTAGATGGCGCTGAGGTCGGGTTCTAGAATCCTCCTAATCACTGGGAGCGATTCGGGTGATTTTGTTTTTGTGTCATGAAACAGTCTTTTAGGAATTCAGAAAATATGGCGGTACGAAGTTCGCCGGGTCAGCTAGTTAATACATAAAGTAGAAGATAACACAATATAGGAACACACACAAAACAAAGGTCACAAAGAGTTACATGAGAAAAAGTGAAAAGTTTGAAAATGCTTCAAGGGCATGGAAAATAAGAAAATAATAATTAAAAGACAACTTTTTATTTATCACACAGTAAGGTTCTGCTACGTATTTGAGTAGTCCACACAAATGAAGTTGCTGGCACACCATGTACTAATTTATTATCATGTTGTGGTCAAGTGAACATTGCGTGGTTAGTGCCATCTGATATATTAGTATGAGTATGAAGGCATTCTTTAAATTTGTAGATACTATCGCAATGTGTTTTTTAATTATTTATAACCAAAATATATAGAATTCAATAACAAAGTGGCATTCCATGCTTTTGCTATTAAAACTGCTAAGACTAAATTTTATGCCAATTTGATCTGTGTATGTGTTATGAAGTTTGATTAATATGTAGCCCTTTTCTTCTAGTGCTTTTATAATGCCTTCATTTTTGAAAGAACGCCATAAACTTAGAAAACTAGCATTATTTTGTATTTTCTTCTTACATCCTTATGATATAAATGTAAGATTGAGCTCTTTAAATTTTTTTGTTATTTCACTTTTGTTACCTTTTCATGAATTTCCGAAATAATAAGTTTTGATGAAATGTTATAATCCAATCTAAAATTATTTTAAAATAAAACATTAATAACAGAAAACGTAACGTAAGATTTTCCTAATGTAGTCATGAATATTCTGCCCCCTTCTAATTTTAAAATTATGAGATTTAAATTTCGGAAGATCAATTGTTCAACAATGCATTCAACAAAACATAAAAACTTCGTTTAAAAAAACCGACTTCAAAAACTAAAAAACTAAAATGTATAAAATAACTTATTTCTAAAGCTATTATTATTCATATATATTATCTAAAACATCTTAAAGTCGGTACTTAGTAATTTTCAAAATATAGTAATTTTTATGTTTTGCTTTGCACCGACTTCAAGATGTTTTAGATAATATATATTAATAATAATAGCTTTAGAAATAAGTTATTTTATACATTTTAGTTTTTTAGTTTTTGAAGTCGGTTTTTTTAAACGAAGTTTTTATTTTTTATTTGTTACTTTTTAGTGTCTAGCTATGTATGGGTGGACCTACGAATGGTGCCGCGCTTCTTAAAAAATATAGGTCCCACGAACCGGAAACAAAAAAATGTTCGTAAAATGAAAACTACTGGGCCAAACTATGTACAAATTTTTAGGGGACCACATGGCAGCTATTCCGCGTCGAACAAAAAAAGAATCACGTAAATCGAATCATAAATCTCAGAGTAATCGGTGTACATATGGAACGGAGTGAAAATTATTTTCATGAAAAATTTTTATTTAATGAAAACTACTGGGCCAAACTAACTATGTAAAATTTTTAGGGGACCAATTAGAAGCTATTCCGCGTCGAACAAAAAAAGAATCACGTAAATCGGATCATAAATAACGGAGTAATCGGCGAACATACATAAAAAAAAGCAACAAAAAAAAAACAAAGATCCCGACGAATTGAGAACCTCCTCCTTTTTTCAAAGTCGGTTAAAAATGTTGTTAGTTCTTTCTCAAGTACCGCACTGCTCCTATCTGCTGGTTTTTTGCTGCTTTTGGTTTTGCTGCCATCATTGGGATGTTCACCTTCATTTTCTTGAGTTACTACGCTCAATTATGCAACGGTGCTCTAGAACGTTTATTCCGCGTACAATAAAGACTTGAAGGGAACTTGCCCCCGCAGTTTTCATTCTGCACTACGACACTACGGCATTTAAGAACTTCAAAAATTTTTTTATACCAACAACGCGTTGGCTATGCCCGTAGTGTTGCAAACCTCCATAGGAGGCGGTGATCACTTTCCATCAGGTGGGCAGTCTGTCTATTTGCCAGCTTTTGACAATAAAAAAGCACTTTTTGAGATTGGGGTATTTTCGATCATTTTTTTTAGGTTTTCCTAGCTAACTGAGAACCCTTCATTGTGCATATTCCGATACGCACTTGCTCATTTTTCTTTTGCTTTGCTCATTACTAGATGGTAATGTACTGTATCATACACTTCCAAATTAAATCTTATATCCTCTCTACTGGTGGTAGAGGGGACATCAACACATGTGTACCTAATTTACTTTTCATTGTTTTTAAAATTTGTTACATATATGTTTCATAACAGACAATATATTTACAGGGTCAACTAGCAGAGCTACTGGTGTGATTATCGGAGCATCAGGGTCGGGCCGCGTGGTATCTGTGCCTGCACCGTTTGTTCCCGAAGATTTGATCACACAGGCACAAGTGGTTCTGCAGGGAAAAAGCAGGAGTCTCATTATTAGGGAGTTACAGGTACTGTTATTTATAATCATGTTTCGAGGGGTGAAGGTATACATTTCAAATTGTATTTGTTTATAAATTGTTGTATCTGAAATATCCTCCCTTATTTTCTCACACTGGTATCATCTATATATTACGGTTTTTTAATTTTATTAATACTCCATTCTGAATACTAATAAACAATTTATTTTCTACTACATATCTTAGGGCCAATTTTTCAATTGCTTAAATACATTTTCAATTTTATAATCATCGTTTTTTGTAACAAGTATATTATACTGGTTACATAAAGCTTTTTTTGCAATTTCGCTTCTTATCCTTATTGTATTATCACTGGCAAATTCTATTCTCTAGGATAGTAGAAGTGAACTGTTTGTTATAATAGAAAATAGAAACAGCATGATGATTGTTTTACACACAGTTCAATGATTAAGTACTAAGATCTGTCATTTTCGACTAACTGCATTTTTTTCTGATTCTTCACATAAGTGTTATATTGTAAGGAGTTACAATAGAAAAGTCTTTTATATATTATTTTTTTATTTGAACCCTACAGAACTCTACCTTTATTTTGCCATTTTTGCACTTATATTTAAGACTAGCTGACCCGGCGAACTTCGTACCGCCATATTTTATGTATTCCTAAAAGACTTTGTTTCATGACACAAAAACAAAATCACCATAATCGGTCCAGGTGATTAGGAGGATTCTGGAACCCGATCTCAGCGCCACCTACCGGTTCTAATTGCGAATCTAAATCATCCAGGAACCCACTCAAACACACAAAAACAAAATCACCAAAATCGCTCCCGGTGATTAGGAGGATTCTAGAACCCGATCTCAGCGCCACCTACCGTTTCTAATTCCGAATCTAAATCATCCAGGAACCCACTCAAACACACAAAAACAAAATCACCAAAATCGCTCCCGGTGATTAGGAGGATTCTAGAACCCGATCTCAGCGCCATCTACCGGTTCCAATTGTGGATTTAAACCATCCCGGGACCCACTCAAACACACACACAATATTTCATCAAAATCGGTAAAGTCGTTCTCAAGTTATGCGCTTATCAACACATTTTGCGATTCGTTTTTATATAACCAGTAGTTCCTGAGATTAGCGCGTTCAAGCAAACAAACAAAGAAACAAACTTATCTGCTTTATATATTATATATATAAGATAAAACTCTCTCACTGACACCACACCCTGTCAAATTATCCGCTTCTATTATGTTATGTTGCATAGAAATCATTTTAAGTCTGTTATAAGCTGTTTAAGTAATTAAAGCTTTTTAACTATCCCACGGGAACTATTTAATTTTTCGGGATCAAAAGTATCCTATATGTTGACCAGGGATATAAGCTATCACCATACAAAATTTCATGTAAATCGGTCCAGTCGTTTCTGAGATTAGCCGGTACAAACAGACAGAGAAACAAAAAAAAACAAAAAAAAAACTAAATTAGTTCTATTTCACTTCTTACATGCCCCTGACACGGTTTTTAGCATTTTTTTTAATTGTACAGAAATTTGATCTCTACAATTTTATTATAAGTATATATATAAAAAAAAATGTTATGACTACTGCAATTTAGTTAGGCGGTCTTGATAGTCAATCTCTGAATTGTTATATGCCGAACTGGGGACTTAAAGCGATCGTTTTTGCAGATTCGTATTATGAATGCGGCAAGTATCAAAATAAATTGAAAGTTTATGCTATGCCATACACCTATCACTATTATTAATACAAATTATTTTGTTGTAAGTTAAAAAAAATATAGATCTTAAAAAGAGACCATCAATGTATATACATAATAATAATGAAGTAAAGAAATGTTGCTGGGGAGTTTATTGTGCTGCTTTATCTCTTGTAACAGCAACTCTTAATTGTTTTGGTAGCAATGATTCCATTTCGAAATAAATACATCTAGATACATGTCAATTTCGCTAAACGTTTCACCAAAAATATTTTAGGCTCTGGGCTATAATTATTTCCATTGGTGTCAATAACAATGTATTAAGTATGAGAACGGGATGATTTTAAGCGTACGAATTTGGACGTGAACCTGGCGGTGAACAATCTGCTGTCGCGCGACGACGAGGAAGGCGAGGAGCCTGAGGGTGGTGAGGGCGGCGACGGGTACGTGCCCGAGGACCTGATCTCGTTGCTGGACGGCGGGTTCCACGCCGCCCAGCAGGACCACTCGGTGATCATCGACGCGGACACTATGTTCTCGGAGGACATCTTCGGGTACGCGGCTATCAGAAGGTATACCTGTTGCGCTGAGCTCCTCCGCCTCTACGATCACTCCTTTACCTTTAGTGTATATAGCCCTTTTTCACCTGATCTCTCTGGCACGCCGTTGGCTTACGCTGTATCTGTTGTGACTGGGTGTTGTTTATGTGTTTTCTTTCAATGTGCTGATTTTGTATGTAGAGGATTAATGTTATTTATTCACAAGTCTATGAATAATTTGATTAATATCATTTAATTATTTCTAGTTAGTTTTTTTCAATATTATTATTTACAAATATGAGAATATTGATCACAGATATCTGAATATTGTGAAAAGAATTAATTACTCATAATTTTGTTATAATGTTGTTATAATTATTTGTAATCAGTTAGAGAGAATAATTAAAAGATTCTACATACACAATCCTTTTAAATCTTTTTACATAATGTCCTCTACATGCAAATATATCCCTTTCAGTAAAAACATTGTAAGGGAATATACCAGTTATAAAACGAATTTTCAACATAACACACCAATATTGGTGGTAATTATTACAAACAATAATAAAAGTATATTTTACAACTGAATCACGTCGAAGGTATTCAGACTTGAATGAATGCTTAAGGAATCTATCGAAATTTTCACTTTGTTCTGAAATGTTTTTGACTTACGATGTTCTCTCTGAAATATGTTGGTTCATCGCTTGTTTGGATGAATAGGATATTATCTAAAAAATATGATGTTTAACCTAAATTAAATCCTGCTGAAATGCTATCTCTCTATAGAAAATATTAGTATAATTTTATGTCAAAATAATAATGTTATAAGTATCTTATAAAGTTACTATATGTATAGAGTTCAGATAAGATTGTCAAAATAACCTCAGGGCAAAAATATAGATTTAAAAACTTTGAATCACTTCCTACAAAATGATTTTTTATGATAATACCCTATTCTTTTAGACCAATGTAGTAGATTTTTTTTGGCATTATTACTCTAATGCTGATATTACATGGTTCAATTCTGTCTTTCAATTTATATGAAGCAATCAAAGTGATCTATGTAAACCTAAAATTGAGTCATTCAATGTAATGACATTAATGTTAGTCAATGGACTATTTTCGTATATTTTCAGGGCCCGAGTTCTGCTTGTATAATGTTATCAGAATGGTCAACTATAGTGTCATAGTGACTGTTTTTGCATACAAAATCAATGATTATGACGCTAGTGGTTAAGCATTCGGAAAATATTGTAATAGCAGATTGGGGCCCAGTTCTGCACATTTCAACCAAGTAGTTTCAATTTGGTTGAACTGTGTAATATCAGCTTAACAGTTGTAGAGATGATACTCATACGTAATTGTTTTGATTATACCAGCCGTAGCGGGGGCGGCGGAGGAAGCGGTCGCGGCGCGGGCGGCGCCAGTCGCGAGGGCGGCTCCTCCACGCAGGAGCGCCAGTCGGAGCTGAGCCGCTGGCGCGAGAGGCAGTACTTTGGCCCCCGTAGGTGGCTCGAGTCTGCATTACGGGACACTTCTTGGGATAAAGACGGAGGTATCAGTGTTATGCCGCCCACCTACATATTACAAATCTTATGATAAATTACGTTGATCACTTATAGAAATTTGAAATCATTATAGCAGAAATCAGAGGACTTCAAGAATTTTTCTTTATAGAGATTGCTTTAAATATCTTTTGATTTTAATTATATAATATAAACTATAGTGGCTAAAAACATATTTATTTAAATTTACAATATTCTATAACATAGTTTTTGGCAATGATTGCAATTACAGTAAGACTAATCTATTTATATTTAGAAGATGCAACAAAGAATGAGAATAATTGAATTGTATTTACGGCATTCAAAAATATAAATCCGATATTCTAGTTGAGAGCAAAAAGAAGGACTCTGCAATGGTCGCTTCGCCACTGTGGGTGTCGGAGGAGTTAGAGTACTGGGATAGCAACATCCGCTTCACTCACATAGCGGCTACACACAGTGAGCTGATTGCCATCTCTACGCAAGGCCAATTGCACCAGTGGCGGTGGGCTGACGCGCATCCCTATCAAAGAAATGATGTAAGTACCTTAATATAACTTTCCACACAATATTCCATTTGAAATTAGGATTGAAATAATGGGTTTCAACTGTTGAGTTCCTCATACAGAATATTAGTAGTAGGTACCTGCACCTACTACCTACCTACCTACCTACCTACTAGGAAAAGTTCCAACTCTTAACACTAGAACAATATTAGGCACACATCAGCTACATACTGTTCTCAAATTTTTGTTGGATGTTGGAGAATTATGACAGTATGTAGGTATATCGAGAAGCTCCTACCCAGACCATCTGTGAAATTTAGTTGACGATGAGAAGAATTTCCTACAATCAGTGTGAAATGAGCGACACACCCTTTAGACTGTATTCGATGTGCACACCACCCTCGCGCGTAAGACGAATCAGCAATGCACTAGCATAGTATATAGTTCTCGTTTACATTATGGCCCACTTGCAAAGTAGCAACAGAGAAATGGGCAGGACGACTAATAAACACTTAAATAAGTTTCATATACATAATCGTGCCGCTCACTTCTCTTGACACTTTCCTGCTTGCTGACGTGTATTGTAAATGAGGCATACAATTCTGGAGGGCCTCTCACAACTTTCATCACATCACATCACTTTTTTTTATGTAGAATAATGATACCACTAAAAGTTTTAACCAGACATTATATTATTTAAAACATAGTATGAAGTGCTTGCTAAGTAGCACAAGTGATGAGTGAGTATATGAAGGAGGATGCTCATCTTTCTGTAGATGGTAACATAATAATTATGTAAGTTAATTATTGTTTTCCACCTGTCTGATACATTAAATATAATAAATAATCTTACTGGTGAATTGAAGTGTATTTTGATAAAAAATACAATTAGTTGAGATTTACAGGACTACATTGGTGTTCAAGATTCTTCTTTTAGGGAAAAGCTATTTGACTGATTTGGCTCTAATTCGGTATATATGTAATTTTAATTCCAAAGGTATACAAGGGATACTTTCCATCCCGTATAATAGGATAGATTTATGTAAAGGTGATCCTAAAAAGTAGGATAGGTTTTGCTTTTTTATGATTTGCCATTATCCTCATTATAGTATAGTAGTATTATATATATATTATTTCGGCAATTTCGGTCATTTCACCCATTTCGGTCATTTCGGCCATTTCAACCATTTCGGGCATATCAGTCATTTTGATAATTTTACTTATTGTTGTCATTTATGCAGTTTACAGATAAATAGACGGCGGATAGATAAATAAAACTAGAACAGGTTGAAATAGGGGATCAAAGTGTTTATTGGTCTCCCAATAAATTCTCAAGTTAATAAATATAAAAATTTATTATATATATAAAAATGCGACAGTAACTATCTGTCTGTCAAGCTTTCACGGGAGACCAACTAGGACGACTAGATCGGTTTTGCTGTAATTTTGTTTAAGTGTAGTTTTAATACCAAAAAGGGACAAATACTTTTCAAGCCCGGAGATGGGATGATGGGGGAAAATGAAGTATGTCTATCAGGGGCAAATAGCACTTACATAAAAATTTAATACAATATAACTTGCATTAACACCTGCTCTTTAAACACACACACTAGAGTCTGACTCGTGGTGCAGCCGCATGGTAGTCTCTAGTATATTAGTAAAGTGAAAATCCATTAATGTCTAGTATTATTGTTAATTTTATACGTATTGTTACATACCGACAAGTAAATGCGCACCTGCCTTTCATAAAACGCAGTTTATTACCTTTGTCGCAGTTGGAATTGTTTTGTGTATAAAATTTGCAATTAGACAATAGCCTATTGTTATTGTTTTCGACTTTGTTGGCCGTTCGCAGGGATAATTGACCAGGTGTGCAGATTACGTTTTCTTGGAAAAACTCAGTATACGCAGTCGATTGTTGTATTATACAGTTTACTAAAAACAATGACCGAACGCGGCGAGGATTTTGATACAAGTAAGACGTACATTCGATGAGCGATTTAGTGACGGACTTTGCGCGTGTTATTGAATCGTGCAGTTTTTACTAGTAGTGTCTAGTTATATTTGTACCTATGTTATACGTGTTTGTATAGTTCTAATAAATTCTATAATAATTCCAAAGGCATTAAAGAAAAATTCCAGTCCTGCCTAACTCGTAACAGTATTTTGAAATTCTACATTATTCAATATGTTTTAGGCATCTGGTAGTATCGTGTATCACCCACGCGCCAATTGGCTGGGTCTTGCTTCCGGCGAACGCATTGTCAACGTCAGCGCGGCGGGAATACGTGTTTCTGTGCTCACTGACACCGGCAGAATAGCTACCTTCCTCGACGAGTCTATTGGTTAGTAGAAAATTAAACTTTAAATAACATTATTGAGTATTCTGTGTTCTTAATTGGTTCTCAATTGCAGTTTTTTACATAATAAAATATTATTTTACAGCTCATGCTCCCGGCGCATCCCGCCTGGAGCATCCGCTCCAGCCATTCATGGAATTCGGATCTGACAAACCCATATCACTGCACGTGTGCTCTCTATATACGGTCGCAAGATTGGATTCTGGCGCACTCTACTGGTGGTAAGTTAACGAATCAATATTTGTTTCAGAACTAACTTACAACTAAAGTAACACAATGAAGAACATACATTTTTAGTGGATAGTTCTATATTTATAGTTTTATGGCCTCTCCACGTTGGCAGAAGTATGTGCATTATTATAGTTGATTTTCATGAAAGAGCACTTGTTTGACAGCCAGTTATTCTGGCAATACATTTTTCAATATACGCGTTACACAGTATTATTATCATGGAAGAAGAAAACTGTGAATGACCAATTATACTGAAAAAGCGTTACTCCAACCAGCTTCTGAATTTTGTGTGACTGCATGTTTCAACGTAATATTATTTTGAACATATTTTTAGGCCCTATCATTAAAAAATGTAGTCTTAAGATGTTTCAATTTGTTATTTAAAAGCTTGGATCAACAATAGTACTAGATAAAGGGACACGTTACAAAATCAAAGCAAAAGCTGCCCGCTTAAATATACACTTATACAGCTACATTTGTTTACTAACAAAGGGAGAAAAAGTTTTAAAACAGTTTTAAATTCAACCTAATTACAGCTATGGCACCTGGTAATAAAGTCACAAATCTCCAAACATAATCGAATACTTATGATCATTCGTCACATATAATGAGATAGAATAAATTTAAAATGTCACTTGAAAATAAAAAGTCATCAGTACAAAAATATTTATTCTAAAATGATACGTAAATTCTAAACATTAAAAACATACATTAAACAAAACTAAAAACATTTTGTTTACAATTTCGTGCTTATTTCGTTCTTGGTATTACATTTCAATACTCCGAACACAGTGAAAGACGTAGAGTTGCAGACTATATTTTTTGTTTTAGGTTTGTTTTATATGATGGCAAATATTTTTGACCTATTCAAAAAAGTAGTAGATACTATTTTACGTTGCCGCTATTACAAATAGGTAATGTTTTTTTTACATCAGTCTCTTGTCCACTTTTTGCAATGTTTGAATTTTTTTGATTTATTATCTATGACTTTGCGAGCAGTGTGTGACTGTTTATTCAGAAACCTCTTTCTGGGTGTTCCACAAACTGATATTAAATCTGATAATGATGCAACAGGAGAGGTCATAACAGAAATATGCTCTGCTTGGTCTTGGTTATAGGTGGCCTTTTGTGTCATGTCTAACAGACCATCAGAAGTCGATGATAGAGGAAGAAAAAAAAAAATAATGTATGTAAAGAAAGAAAAACTTTATTTGCAAAAAAATAGCGACGTAATTACATTTCATATATATTGTTGTACACAGAGCATATTTTGAAAATTTCTACGCCGCATTTTCAGCAAATAAGGTTTGCACTCAGCATATTGCTGCGCAGGAATTATATCCGACACAACGCTGATTTTCAGTGCAAACCGTAAGACGAAAACGACCCAATTTTGTTCATAAAATATAAAAATCATGAATATAACTAATACTACTTATGTAATACTTAATAATAATATTTTAATACGTAAAAGAAATAAATAAATTTTATGAAAAAACAACAATATATACGGTACTTAAATTTAAATTAACATTAATGTTACTTTAAAAATTTTTTTTTAACTAAATACACGTATAACAACTTGTATCTTTTTTATTGTATGTCCTTAATTAATAATCTGCAATGGCGCGAATATACGTTACTGAAATTAACTACAAATCTCAATTAAAAATTATCACTTAGCGAAATTGTTAGAGGATAAGAAATATTAAGTCCATTTTTTTTACTGAATTAATTTTTAAAAGTATTAAATGTATTTTTAAAAATATAAAATTTCATTAAAATAATAATTTAGCATCACATATAATAAATTGACGACACCTACTGCTAAAAAATGATTCACTTGCACGTCAGTATCAGATACTGAGAGTTTAGTATTGGGTGCTGCCAATTGTGAGTCCTTCAACGGGGGTTGAATCTGTTTTTGAAAAAACTCTTTAATAATAGATTAACATAAATTCCAATAACACGATGATTTATCGTGTCACAAATACATTTAAGCACAAAATAAAAACAGATAGAATGTTCCCTAACGGAAGACCAGCGCTGGTTGAGCCAACCAGCATCATACTGAGTTAGGACCGATTCAGAACTTCATTTTAATTGTATTATCTTATTTATAAGTACGTATTGGTGTGTATGTAGTTCTGAATAAATATTTTTCTTTCTTTCTAGATATAAAATTACAATTTGATTGTGAATTATTAATGAATGTACCTGTAATTTAGGAACTGCTGTTTTAACAATCGACGTCGTTAAGTATTTCCGGATATATCCGAATATATCCGATTTATCAAAGTGATCTGAACATATGACCGAATTCTTAGCTGGCTTATAAAATTCGTCTCTTCTTTCTCTGGCGACAATCGAGATCCATTCTGCACACGTAAATAGATTGCTAGGAAAGCTAAAATAAAAAAAGGAAAGCTAAGTATCTAATGAGAGTCCAACAAACAGACACAAAAGCAGCATTAACCAATTTTAACCAACCAAATTTGAAGTTCTGCTACCAATTTTTTTTAATTATTACCACACAAATCTACTCCGTGCATTCACTGTTCTGTTAAACAAAAGTTTGTCCATATGTTGGCGAGCCTTGGCCAAACATTTGTAGCGGTGGTTTAAAATGGGTAACTTTATTCAAAATTTAATATTATTTATTAGTTTAAAGCTTAAAATATAAATTATACTTCATGTACTTACCGAAAGGAAGATACTCCGGCCGTTAATTTGCTTTTTCTGGCATTATTTTTGCAACTTTTGAATACACACTGCGGCATTGTGAGACGTGTTTACATTGGCTGTGTTTCAAGTAAACTAAACAAAATAAGAGCTTACATTTCAGGTGAGCTTTTATTAAACGAGACGTATTTTTTGCACCGACCGTATATCTAGTACTATTGTTGATCGAAGTTTAAAAGGTATATTAGAGCTAAATTTAATTTCCACAAAAGCTATGTATGTAATATTAAGATTAATCTACACTGATGACATAGAGCTGATATAGTGAACACAATCTGCTGATGAGCTGATCTATATTTGTTTCCTAGGCGATTGTCAAGGTGTGTTATAGGTTCGGGAGGCGAATTTTAAGTAGGGGAGGGTCGGATAGTAGCCTGAGGGCGAATACTTATTGCCTCTTTCGCAACCCATATTCTTAGAAAATGTATAATTGTTGAGATTTAATTTTTTTGTAAACAAACCTTGCTTATTCACTAATACTGCACATATATCTTAGGTCCATAGTTATGAAATCTAATTAAAAACCAAAAGAAAGCCAGTAATAAAAAGAATCAAAATAGTCCAAAAACATTGATATTATTGACATAGATTCATTAATGTTTATCGTAATGACATCTCTACACTTTGTTATTTTCAAAAGTGACAGAACTGGCTTAAAGGCCTAGTTGCCAAGCCATAAATATTAAAAAAAAGTGACAACTGTATTTTACTGTCGGGAATTTTAATTTTGATGTAATTACTTGAGAATATAATTCAAAACTTGTTTCTTAAACTTAAAAATAGTTTTAATGGTTATAAATATGTCATAAATATATCCCTAAACTTAAATCACCAAAAAATATACCTCCCAGAAATCTATACCCAAACCTTAATATATCCGTATTAAGGTTTAATAAACCTTTATATTTGTATGTGTTTAATTTGCACACTACCATTATTCATACACTTGCGAATCCTAATAAAATCTTGTTTAAAAGAAATCGATTTTAAAGCAATAAAGCTGCCCATTGTTCCCGTCTTTCCTCTAAATGTGACTACTGTAATTTTTTAATTTTATGTGTATGTGGTGATAGTTTCTATTTTTTTTATATATGAGTATTTTAAATTTTAATTGATCTTTCAGTTAAATTCCATAAATTCGCGAGTGATTTTCGATGTTGCATGGAAAACTACAATAATACAATTTCTCTGCACTAACCAAAACAATTTAGTTCGTATATAAAAACAATGGGTGTACTGGATTATTGATTTTTAAGGTTTTTATTTATTAAATACCATTAGCATACCTGAAAGGGAAAAACATGTGAAAGATAAAATATATTGTCATGTAATGTTTTTATTTACCTTGTTTTTGAGCAAATAAATGATTTGTCGTGTTGTGCGATACGCCAGGGGCGTGTTGCCGCTGGGGCAGCGCGCCCGGCTCTGGGAGAAGCACCGCGCGCGCTCCCGCAAGCAGCAGCGCGGGCACAACGCGGCCACGCCGCAGGACCTGCAGGCCGGCCACAGCGTCACCATGAAGAACGCCCCCATGTACCAGCCGGGCGCAGTTGGTCAGTTACCACTCTTGTGTTGATCTTAACATCTTTGGCAGTTAATTTTACTCCGACACTACATAAATCATGTAATGCTTAATTCTATACTTTCAAGACAGTTTTATACTTTTGTTTCATAATGTGTAACAACACATAAGGTACTTGAAAATTTCTTCTGTAAAATGCACATTTCAGAGTGCTGAATTTAGAAAAGTTTACAGCAAATGCTACACTTGTAATTCTGCTTATTACTTCACTAATGGCAGATTCCTGTAGGAACCATAAAAAGATAATCTATAGATCTTATCTTTGTCTTATATAAAATTTTAACCAGTATAAAGCGGAATGTACTCTTTGTGAGATATAAACTGCCTATAAATAATTTATAATGTTTTTTAGGTTTCAATATGTCAACGGGAGTGCCTAAAGTAGGCATTCTCCAGAATGCAGCGTGGAATCTGTCTGACATGTGTCGCTTTAAACTATTGCCGCCGCCACAACCTGATCGGTCTGTTTCCGATAAAGACAAGCGAGAATTACAGGTTAGTAAATCCCATTAATTATATCTGATTTTCTACAGTATGAAAATCAAGAGATATTTGCATTATTTTTTCATGTGGAGGAGGAGATAACACATTGCCAGCCTTTATAAAATGGAATAGACGGGACACTAAAAGGGCATAGGAGGGTGAAGATTGGATAGGGGAAGTGGAAAGTGGGCCTTCGGAACTCACTCATTATATTAAACACCATTAGCTCAACGCTAACCGTTTCATGCGGATATTCTGCGAAAGCATGGTACTGCACCAAACGAGCCTGTCCTAAGAGCTGTAATCAAGATAATGATTTAGCATGCAGCATGGCTCCGCCATGACAGTGCGAGTCATATACGAGTAGAGTACAACTCTAGTTGCCACTGCTTGTATTTGCTTATTTGATTTCTAATCATAAAATTCTCTCCATTGTCTCCAACAACGTATTTATCAAAGTCTATATTAATCACTAAAAATGTTTCTTCTGTAAACCTGATATAATATTTTGCAGAACCAATCGCCATTGACTGTGTCATCTGTAAAGGCGTCCTCCTCGAACGCCAGTGGCAAAGATGGCGGCAAGGACAGCAACAAGGACATGGCCGATAGGCTGGACATGCCGCCACCGCCAAGTCCGGCCTCTTCTACTTGCAGTGACACCAGCACATCTCATAGTAAGTTTGTTACAACTTACATATAACAATGTTGTAGCAGTGGTTCCCAAAGTTGACTGGATCGCGACCCACCTAACAACCTTTCAAATTCGAGACTCGGCTCTTTACTGTCATGACAAGATGGATAAATGACATGTTCAAATAAGACAAACATGGTTATAATCGATAATTTAAATTTTTGATTAACTACAAGGAGTGTTATTTCAATGAAAAGGATGTATTTGATTGCTATTTTTGTTATCATTAAAGCTTTCAGGGCCCAGCCACTATTCACTTGCGACACATAGCTTATCTAATATTAAAGTTGAAAAGTCCCATTGCTTTCCTTTTGATGATCCCAATCTTCAACAGGTTAACATAAAATATTGATAGTCATTCTATTATACAAGTTACATTCCATTACAGAAGAAGATGAGTTGTCAAAAACGAATATGATTTCTTGTATTTTTTTATATATTGCTGGAGTACAGCAGACAGGCTGAGGGCCAACTGTGATGGAAAGTGGTCACCGTTGCCTATGAACATGTGCAACACAAAAGGTGCTACCGGATTTGTAGATTTGACTGGAAACTGACCATTAATGCTAGAACACAACTCACGGTTTTTACGGGCAAATACCGTACAAATACCTACCACCAGGCTGTGAGTTGTTTTGTTTTTTTTTAATTTATTGCAACACCCATACTACCATGTTCAGATCTGCACAAGCCAATTTATATGCTAACTTAACTACTTTGTGGTATGTATACCTCCTACTCTTTGCGGCGTCCTAGACAATAACGAAACGTTTATTTGTCTAGAACGCGCCAAACGCGTCACAGTTCGTGGCGAAGAAGGCTCATCGAATGACGGCTCAAAGCGCGACGAGGAAGAGTGGCCATTGAAGGAAGTCGTGTTCCTCGAAGATGTCAAGAGCGTGCCTCTAGGTCGAGTGTTGAAAGTGGACGGCGCGTACGCAGCTGTACGATTCCCAACGGTGGGCAAAGACGGTAAAGAGATTGTGCCGTCGACCCCAGACGACTGGATGTCCCTGTTGCAAGACTGTCGGCTCGTTCGCAAGGACGATTTGGTCGCCGTGAAGTGGGGGGCGGGGGGTGCTGCCGGGCCGCGCGGCCCGGACTGCCTGCAGAGGTCCCCGAGGAAGATCGCTTTGCCACCTGAAGTTCAAGTGGTCACCATTGCTGTGAGTATTGGGATGTGTATTTATTTCCTTTTGTTACAATGTGAATATTTCAAACAGGGAAGCTTGTTTTTGGGTCATTAAAATTATTTTCTTGGACACAATTTTTTTATCTAGTAATTTGTCTGTAATATAATACAAAAAAATTGGCTACTTGCTACTTTTCAATAAGAAAGCATTTAATTTAGTTCTAAAAGCCTTTGCCAACTTGAGTCTTGTTTTATTTTCGAAAAGCATATTTTTTTTGTTTACAATGAACAATAGTTATAGGATATTGATAGTTTACATGCAAGTATTGTGTCTTTGTGTAGACAAAAGTTGTAAATGTCATTTGTCGGGTGAAATATGAGTATGATTGGACGCAAGACCTGTCATTATTTGTGGTGTTGTTAAGCATAGACCTACATTTTCGTTGACAATGAGGTGGGGAGTTATATCTGTATATATTTATTTATTTCCTTTCCACAAAACATAACAATATAGCGGACATATTGCACCTGATGTCCGTTTACTTGAATAGGATTCTAAAATTTGAAAATGTTTCAAGAGTTGACATTGACTAAATGCACAAACAATGTGTAATGTCATAAGAAAAAAGATAAAGAGTTTAGTTTATTGCTACCTACATATATTTAAATGCATAGCATTGAAAATTATAAATTAACAATATATTTTTTTTATAAATAATAAAATTATATTAAAAACGATTTTCAATATAGCAAAGCTAAATTAATAATTATCATTTATAGGTGGACAGTCGTGGGGTTCACGCAGTAGTGCGCAGGCCCGGTGGTGCGCTCGCATACGCGGTGTACGCCGTAGGAACCACGCGCGCCCTCACTGAGAGCGCGTTCCCCACTGACAATAACGCATTACTTGGATATTCCAATGGACAAGCCATACAGTTGGTCACTGCTGCTGAGGTGAGATTTGTGATTTAAATAAACAGATAGCCACCTATACAGATAACTTATGATTTTTTCGAACTGTAATACAAACAGAAAGGTTTAAAATAATATCAATAAGTGTTAATTAATACAATGTTTTGGAATTAGACCTTGTATCTGCCCTTATTCGGCGGCAATCGGGCGCTGTCCTATCGTACGTCCACATACTAAAAATGGTGTACCATTATGTTCAGGGGTTGTCAGTAAAGAATCTCTAGTCCTGATGGGACACACAATGATTTTTTTTCTTTCCCCAATTTTAATTTATAAAGGTAATAAAATTAAACCTTTTAAAGACTGTCCGATATAGTTCGTCAATCCTATTTGTGATATTGATTTGTATGCGAATGTACAGGGAAGTGAGCCGGTGGTGATGATGGTGGACGGCAATGGGGCCTTGTACCCCGTGGCGCGCGACTGCGTGGGCATGGTGCGGGAACCGCCCCCTCTGAACCTGCCGCCCGCGCGCGCCATCGCCGCTCACGCGGTGCCGCTGCACCCTCACAGCCACTCGTCGCCGCACGGCCACCACGCCGCGCTCAAGTCGCAGGTAAGTACAATCCTCTTACAATTGAGTATTTCAAACAGTATACAATAAGTTCTAAAAACAATATATACATATGCTGCGCACGTTTTACCTTGTTGTTTGTCTTACCTTCAAAATTTTATCATACAGATATTTTTTTATGTTTAAATAATAAGTAATAAGTGTATCTCTATACAAAATGACGAAAACTATGACATTTTGTATGATAATAAAAATAGTTCCTAGTTGATTTGACTATCAATTACCTCAATGCTTTTGTTGTTGTGAGGCTGGCAAACAGCTCACTTAATGGAGAGCGGTTATCGCCACCTATAAGTGTTTGTAACACCAGAGACGAAACGGTAGTTGTGTTAGGGAAGGTCGGGATTTATCATATGAAACACGATTTTGTCTAATCCTTGTACACCAGTATTCTGTGAGAGTGTGGTATCACACCGATCGAGCCGACCTTAAGAGCTGTAATCAAGATAATGATTCCAAATTGACAATTTTATTTTCTCATTTATCTTTATGACTTTTTTATTTTAAAATAGTTCACATTTCATTTAGATATTCAAACTACTATCTAAATAGGTTGATATCGTAGTATATAATATATTGTTTCTTAACATACCTACACCTAAGTAGAATATCATAAAGGATGCAGTAACAGAGTGAATAAAGAAATCTTGAATAGAAAATTTTCATTGATTTTTAACAATTGTACACTTTGTGTCACTAACTCTTTTTATGCTGACTGATTTGCATTTAAAAATTTTCTGCAGTTACGTTAACATAGACTACATTGAAATATGGTAGTAGAAATTAGTTTACTGATTGACAAATTTAGTAATAAAACATATAATAAATTTACTAAATAATGTTTCTTCACATCACGTTTATTTCTGGAGTGTAATGTCTGTCTGTCTATACTATTTATTATTTAATAGTGATTTATGTTGTTCAATTCCAATCCAGGTTGCCCTGATAATATTGGTGCCGGAGCCCCAATTGATGATGCCACGTGTATTACGTTGCGATCTGGATGGAGTGCGCCAGTTACTTCATCAGCTTGAGTCCGATACAAACAGTAAGTAATTTAATTTATAAAAAAAAGCTTAGTTGACATGTTCTTGAATTAGTACTTTTAGTATTTAAATTATTTTGTATACCACTATATGGTAACCATAGAATGTACTGTGCCTCTACAATTGTATAACATCTGTATAAATTACATTCTTGCAAATAAAGATATTGATTGATTGTTTACTGTGTATTTATAATCTATACTATGGAAGAATGCTAAGAAATGACAGTCGCGACATATTTGGCGCAAACAGTCTTTGAGGCGTCTATTCTTGCTTTTAAATAAAATCTCAACTAAATCATACATCTTTCTATTGAAATCTTATTTTTTAAATTGTACTTATGCATAGAAAATGCTAATGTGGCTTTGAAAGAACACACACACGATTGTCAATATCACAGTGCTTGAAGTGTATGTGCAGCAAGTTTTAGCAGTTTAGTTATATGTGACTTTCGAAGTTTACATAAGAGATCAGTTTGGCGCTAGTCAAAGACCTACAATTTGACTTTGCAGGTTATGTAGGCTTACGACCGGTGCCTGTTTGTTAGAAGATTATTATAAAACTAAATGTTTGACTTTTGTAAAATGAGAAACATTTTGACATTATTTCTTTTGTAAATTTTATTGAAAACCTTTGATTTTCTTTCATATCAAAATTTCTGCACGATATCAATAAATATTCCGTTTTGCACAATAAAATGTATTCCTTTCAGAACAACAAATTTTGGCAATATTGCAAGAAAGATGTGATGGTAACAGAAACATACTACACGCATGCGTACACATGTGCGCGCCGACGTCAAACAAAGAACCTGACATAGGTATGTAATAGTAATTGTTAGAAATTTGTTTAGCAGTTTCAATAATGTCTTCGCAACATGACATCTGGTAAGTTCTGACACATTGAAGATACACTGTGGTAGTGTAATTTTAGACAAATTACTATTTTTAAAACATTCTCATTACATGCGAAGCCATAATTTCGGACGTCATTAAATGGAGCCCTACTTGAGTATCTAACTGTTCTTAAATTTATTAACGCCTATGATCTATATAAACAAGAAATGCGCAGCATTCTATAAAAGTTAGTATGTTTAGTTTTGTTTCTCTTTTCTCCTCACTAAGTTATACTTAAATTGGGGTGTTATTTGTAATTTTACATAATATAAAAAAGTGTCCAAAATAATTTATTTTTCAGTAAAGGCCTATTTCCTTTTTTTGAGTAAAGTATAAGTGTGTTCCTCACACTTGAAAACTTAAGTATTAAGCATTGTAACCAACAAATGTGTACAGTGGAAAATACCATGCCCAACTTAGCGGGTGGCCCTGGGGGGGCGGCCGCGAGTGCCGACGAGGCGGTGCCGGCGTTGACGTGGCCGCCGGAGACATTCGAAGCGTCAGGAGACGAAGACAGTCTTATGGGACTCACTAATAATGGGTGAGTGATACAATTTATTCACTTGAACCTTAAATTTTATTAATCTGTATTAAATTTACGTTCTTATGGTCACATACCTAAAACATTTACGACTGCGGCACACAAATCTCATGAGTTTATTTGTGCCCCAAGGAGTAGTTGTTGTGTATAAAAACCATAAAAGTTATAATACATAGTGACACTTTGAAATTACACAAGATTAATATTATATAAACAATAAGGCCTTAAAGCTGCGTTTTCACAATAAGAGTTGGCTCGGACCGAGTACACTCGTACGAGTCGCTTCATACGAGTGTACACGGATAGTGGTTTACACACGATAGTAGTGCACTCGTATTGTGGTCATTTGTCTCCTTGCACAATCAATATATCGTCGACTGATCTGCTGCTGCGAGGTATAAAAGTTGTAGCATGTATATGTTAATAGCGGAAGTTCAAAATCACGAAAGGGGAAAAATACGAAGAGAGATTTTTTTTTGACACGGAAATGGATTTTAAGATGTGGCCAAATGGGTGCATCAAATAATTTTCTTCGTGAAGTCGAAGAGAAAGATAAAAACACGTTTAAAAATCATTTGAGATAAAACAACGCACAATTTTTAGTTGTCGCCATTTTGTTTTCATAAAAATGATCCGAGTGAGCTCGAAAAATAGAGCACAGTCCGAGTCTACTCGGATTAGATGCCGGCGTCCGAGTACGCTCGGATTAGGTGTTTATAATTATATAAACTCGGTCCGAGCCAACTCTTATTGTGAAAACGCGGCTTAAAAGCCCTTTGGAATCATAGATGTTTAGTTATAAAAAAACTGTCAGTCATAAAAATTCACGTCAAAAGTGAAAACTTTGTATCTGAACTTTACGTGAATTCAGTGGTTTTCCCCGTCTTAGAAAGGCCTAATGTGCCTATAAAATTTCACTATGATAATAGGTGTAGGCTTGTTATCAGTATTGTGAGTTATATCAGTTATATTATGACTACGCCGACATGCACACTTATACTTCATAGAATACACCTTTTATTTGCCATTCTCATTAATGATGAAAGGCGAATCCAACAAGCTAAATCTGGCTTCATCGTTTTATATGTTTTGTTATGTAGATTTTACTATTCAGACATTCGGGCATATAAATGTCACACAAAACTTTTTTGTCATTAGACCAGGAATGACAAACTTTTGTTAGACATTCAATTTAGTTGGGTATGTAAAGATCGATAATACCAATATAATTTATTTATAAAATTACGATCATCATATTCACTACTTTGTGCTACAATTGTTTTTGCGCACACCATAGTTCATAATCCTGTTCTATCTCTGACTGTGGTTAAGCGCAATAAATAAAGTTTGTGTTCTTTATTTGATTTGATTGAATACCTGCTGTATAGTTTGAAAGCTATCCTAATCACATAACAGGAGCATTACCATGAGAGATTGTTCTTATCTAATGATATTTTTATTAGTTTTTGTTTCATTTATTGTGTAACGCCTTCCTTCAAATTGAATTCCAATTTTGTAGTAAAATGTCTAGCGGTGGCAGCAATGGCGCCGGCGCAGTGAGCGCCGACCCGGCAGAAAGGCGTGGCAATGCGCTGTCCGCGTTGCGAGCACTATGCGAAAGCACTGCCCTACAGCCTTACATGATGCAATTGCTAACCGCCAAGTAAGTGAATTTATATTGAACTAGGTAGTAACTCTATGTAAACTATACATTTGATCATGTGATGATCTTTAGCACAGTTGTTGTGCATGAGCCAAAGAAGGTTTCTGAGTTGGTTCACAATTGTACCCGGTAGGCGGCGCTGCTGTCGGCATATCGATTGAAGCTTTTCCGGGCACTTACAAACACAATTACAAAGAAACTAAATTAATATAGTGTAGACAACTGCTCAGCAAAACATAAAAAAAGTCGCAGCCAACCTGATTTGAAGGACCTAATACGTAATGAATGACATTAGGGCAAACTGACAACGTATTTGTTATTGAAATTACAACGATCATTGTCTACATCCCAATTACAGCGCCATATATTTTGCTAATCCGTCCATTTTAAGGAAACAACGTCATATATCGGGATAAAATGTATCCTACGTGTTAACTTGGGTTATAAGTAAGCACTATGTCGAGTTTCGTTCATATACGTTCAGTAGTTTCCAAAATAGATGCGATCGCATCGCCATTTCTTTGCTATTTTCGTCTATTCCACGAAAACGATGTTATTTATCGGCATAAAAAGTATCCAAGTTCGACCTCGATAAGTTACAACCCCATCTCGGTTTTCATTTAAGTAAGTAGGTAGTAAGTAGTTTTCAGATGATGCTCTTACAGACAGACAGGAAAAAATTATAAAAATTGCATTTTCGGAGTCTTATAGTCCGAATCAGTCCTGTACGAACTAGAACCATTGACGGATTATAGTTAAGATTATATTGTACGCACTTTAAGTTTTGATTATTACTAAAATTTAGAGTAGTCTTCATTTAGGTTATCTTTTTCATTTCATGTAAAATTATTTTTACTCAATATGAGTAATCTTGTGTTACGGCCGAGTACAATGTCTAAAGCAACCCCTTTTATGGGCACAAACAATTTAGTATTAAAAATTATGTTTAATATTTCTTGTTTTAATATCGTTTAATATTAGTAGTTTCATATTAAGTTACCTGCCTATTAAAATATATAAAAAGTATTTATTTATATATGTTCTGACCGTACACTATTACAAACGTAAAAACGTCTCGAAGCTAATTTGCGTGTGCGTCGGTTTAGGGATGGTATGGGCCAGACGCCACTGATGGCCGCGGTGGCGGAGCGCGCCTACCGCGCGGCACAAGTCCTGCTGGACGCGATCCGCGCGTCTCCGGACGCGGACGACACGCAGCGGTCGGCGGCCATCTTCCCGCCCAACGCGCACCCTGACCACTCGCCTCTGCTGGTGCTCTGTTGTAACGACACGTGCAGCTTCACATGGACTGGACAGGAGCACATCAATCAGGTTGGTTGCTCTATTATAAATCTTTGAACCATATAATTATGTATAGTCTATTTCGAACAGGATAATATGGTTGACAGTGTTGACACCTTACAGATGACATCGATTTGATAAGTCTAGAGATGTGAAGTTCTGCACATCATGAGCTAATCAATTGCATAAAAATGCTTATGACTGTATAAACTTTATAATATTAAAAAATATAAATAAATACTCGAACTGAATCAATTCAAGATGGCGGCTGTTTCGACGGGTGCAAAGTAAAAAGAGATATCTGCAAAATAGCTACTTTACAGGAGAGCGAAAAGATGGTCGTATTAACTTTGAAATAACACACGTAGCTGGCTTTTTTTACGTACAATAATTTATTGAAATAATGTTATAAATATGCAAAACAAATAATGTCATATTGTAAAGAATTATTTTATTAAAACGATTGTACAATAAACTAAAAATCATCATTTTGTAGATAACTTTATTTACTTTGCACCCGTCGGTTTGTAGTGCCATTTTTAACCGACTTCGAAAAAAGGAGGAGGTTCTCAATTCGTCGGGATCTTTTTATTTTTTATATTTTTTTATGTATGTTCGCCGATTACTCCGTCATTTATGATCCGATTTACGTGATTCTTTTTTTGTTCGACGCGGAATAGCTGCTATGTGGTCCCCTAAAAATTTGTTATAGTTTGGCCCAGTAGTTTTCATTTTACGAACATTTTTTTGTTCTCGTTTCTTGGGACCTATATTTTTTAAGAAGCGCGGTACCATTCGTAAGTCCACCCATACATAGCTAGACACTAAAAAGTAACAAATAAAAACTTCGTTTAAAAAAACCGACTTCAAAAACTACAAAACTAAAATTTCTAAAGCTATTATTATTAATATACATTATCTAAAACATCTTGAAGTCCGTGCAAAGTAAAACATAAAAATTACTATATTTTGAAAATTACTAAGCACCGACTTTAAGATGTTTTAGATAATATATATTAATAATAATAGCTTTAGAAATAAGTTACGTTATACATTTTAGTTTTTTAGTTTTTGAAGTCGGTTTTTTTAAACGAAGTTTTTATTTTTTTCTGTCATCTAACAAATATCTTGGTATTTATATCAGTAACTATTTTTAAATAAATTAATACGATATTTTAGTCACTACATTAATATGCATGCATACTTTTCACTACTCTCAATGGCTTTAGTGCGTAGCTTTAAAACATCGAGGAAATAAGAAAATGCTACAATATAATGTCACGTTTAAACAGTAAGACATATTAATTTATTTCTATCTTATTAAAATTTGTGTCACATTCATAAGTCAAGTATAAGATATTGCTACAAGTTATGTTCTCTGTGTACTTAGTTTAAAGAAGTGGAAATAATTGTAAGATTGGACGGGGTGACATTATCACAAAGTGACAAAACCCCATTTATGTAATAAAGATTTAAAAAAATAAAAAGTTATATTCAATGAGATGTGTCAGCCATACCATCATATTTGAAATAGACAGTGGTAGCAGTCAGTTTGCGTATATACTGATACTTACTTAGCTTGTCGTGTGTTTCCATGTGTTTTTTTCCTTCTCGCGTTCACTGTCGATTGCTGATAGCAAAGAAATGTAATGTCAGCTTTGTTGTATTAAATAAAAAATCTGTTATATATACTTAACAATATTTAATTTTGTTTTAGGATATATTTGAATGTAAAACATGTGGATTAACTGGATCACTTTGCTGTTGTACTGAGTGTGCAAAGGTAAGAATTTTATTGATTTAGGTATATGAAAGGTTCATATACCTAAAACATTCTTGGTTTAAACTTTTTGAGGGCTTATAATTTTTCTGTATTTTGAAATATTTGTTAATGTTGTTTATGTTGTATTTATACTTTATAGTCATTTTGTCCTATAGCCACATTTGATGCTTACTATAATAAGAACAGAATTAAGTCCAGTTTAAAATAATCAATTCACGTTTTAGGTTTGCCACAAGGGTCACGATTGTAAATTGAAACGCACCTCGCCGACCGCGTATTGCGATTGTTGGGAGAAGTGCAGATGCAAGGCGTTGGTGGGCGGCAACTGGGCCGCGAGGTGCGACTTGCTCTCTAGACTAGCCAAAGACACACAGCTTGCCACGAATTTTAATTCAAGGTTAGTTTCAAAGGCTTGTTTAATCTCTGTACCTTCCATTTAAAACACCTTATGTGCTGGTACATTCCTCTTCCATTTCTCATATTACTTAATCACTTAATGAATTCATATTCACATAATGTCAGAGAATTTATACATACATACATACATACATTACTTCACGCCAGGTCCCTTGCGGGGTAGGCACGAACAACAGAGCGAATTGTTTGCTTGCTTTTTCCCATTTGCCAATTATAATTAGCAAATGGTTAGTTACATTATATTAACATATATCTATACTAATATGAGGAAACATTAGTGTGTTTGTAATGAATAAACTCAAAAACTACTGGACCAATTTCAAAATTTTTTTTCACCATTCGAATGCTCCATTATCCCTGATTAATATAGGCTCTATAAAAAATAGGGATGTCTATTAAAACTTCAATAACCCATCGATCTAATTAAATATTTGACTCTGAAATCGGGTTCTACAATTGTGATCAAATTTTATGTGTGTTTGAGTGGGTCCCGATGTGGCTTAGATTCAGGATAAGACCCGGTAGGTGGAGCTGGAATCGGGTTCTTGATTTTATTTTTTTCAGGGCAGGTCAATGTCTGCGAGACAGCTAGTTATGTAATTGATATGTTTTCACATAATTTGTCTCTGTAAACATTCTCAAAATAACAGATGATCAGGATGAAATATCATCTGTCACATACACACAGTTTATAAAAATCGCTTTCTCGATAAACAATATTTATCTATTGTCTATACATGTGTATGTATAACTGTTACAGGGGGGAGTCGATCCTGCTGTTTCTAGTGCAGACGGTAGGCAGACAGGCGGTGGAGCAACGGCAATTCCGCGCGGGCAGCGGGCGGGGGCGGGGGCCGCGCAAGCAGCCCGGCTCGGACGCCGAGGTGGACGCGCCGGACCATGACCTGGAGCCGCCGCGCTTCGCACGAAGAGCTCTCTTGTATCTACTCGGTAAGACATAATATACATTACTCATCTGTTCGGTTGGACTATGGTAAATATGTCTTTGACGTTTGTATACCTTCTTGTGCAGAACACAAACATAAGATTTACTAGGTAATATGTATAGAGGTAGTTTGTTCTTCTCTTGCTCGGCCGCTATCCGGAATTGCATAGAATCTCTTTGGCACTTACATTGTCACATGTAATAAACATAAGGATGTATGTATAAATAAGCATATATACATTAAATGCAGTCTGTCTAAGTATGTTTGTACATGTATATTAAGACACCTATTCCCATAGGGGTAGGCAAAGACGATGGGTTTCCACTTACTATGATCTTGACCTACATCTAAAAGTATTAAAAAAATACTATTTTGCAGCTGATTGGCCGGCCGTTGAAGCTGCAGTAATGTGTGGAGCCACCGGTGGCTCGACTGAAACAGAACGACCAGGCAGTCCTGCGCCACACCAATCTGGCACCACACTACTGGACAAATTCACACATGCTCTCATTGTGAAGTGCACCAATGAGGTTTGTTCTAGCTTTCTACAATATTGTCATAGTAAGGGCTCAATGACCATTATGCTTACTAGTTTCTTCATCATCTGTATATTGCTATTGAAATCAAAACTATGTTTTTGTTCAGATGTTGGATACTTTGCTTCATACTTTGATGAGAGAACAGCAAAATGAGAGAATACCCGGCCGTGCCGAACGAGCGCGTGAGGTCGCTCGTCGCTTCGTTCGATCCGTGGCTAGGATCTTTGTGATATTCAGCGTGGAAATGGCTCCGGGGGTCGCCAAAAAGAAAGGGTAAATTAAAGTTTTTAGTTGTTCATAGCAATGTAGAAACGAAAAAGACCTCCCCATCACCAATTCTTAACAGCAAAGTGAAAATATTTAATAGAATGCGAAAAACTATATTTTTTTAGATAGTTTACAAGCTTAAATAAATAGAAATAATTCCTATAAATTCAAGTTGTAGTTATTTTAATTAGTTGTGTTAAATAATGGGATTTTAATATTCAGTGAACCTCGTACATAAACCAAAATTTAATATTATTTAGTATTCATAGCTAATTAACTTAATTTCATTTTACGCATGCGAAGTAACCTGAATATCCTTTGTATTGTGAAGATCAATCAAATGCTGAATGAAAGATCACATAATTTATTCACAGCACTTTTTTTATCTTTATTATATAAATGGGGTTTTGTCACTTTGTGATAATGTCACCCCGTCCAATCTTACAATCATTTCTCATTCCTTAAACAGCCAAAGATGGAACAAGAACAACTATATCACTTTCCCAGCCTGATATCTGAATAAGAATAACCACATTGTTAAGCTGTAGAGAATAACTACGAAAATCCCGCAAATGCAGCTACCACCCAACAACAATGGAATAAGAAATTTCTATGTCATACAGCCGCGCAGCTGTATGATATAGAAATTTCTTATAAAGTAATTAATGCGTTCATTAAATACTTGTATTGGTTATGCACCATAAAACACATTTTCTATGAAAGGTTACATCTGTGTTTTTCCGTCTTGACAGGACTGCATTATGAACATCGATCACTAATATTATGAATGAATGTTGTTTTAGACCTTTATCGATAACGTCGTCACTGGTGCGTTGCCGCCGCGTCTTCACGGCGCTGGTCGCGTTGGCAGTCGAGGAGTTGGTCGAAGCGGCTGATGCGTTGCTGGCGCCAGTGCGCCTGGGCGTGGTCCGCCCCACCGCGCCCTTCCCCCTCGCCACCACCTACGTGGATCTCGTCAATGGCAGCGAGGACCTGTTCGGTGTTGAGCCACTCTCCACCGGGCACTCGAGATTGGCGCATCCGCGAAGGTGAATATCCACATTGCCAAATAACTACAACATTCTGTACACATCAGTATGTTGTACCCTCAGATATAGTCATTTTTGGACAAGTGCGATCACTCCTAAGAAAGACTGGTGACGAATTTCATCACGGCAGATTTGAAGTCATATTTCAAATAATAATATAATACACAACACAAGTAAACATTGCAATCATTCTAATACACAAGCTTTTGTGCTAATATAGTAGAACTAAAGGCCACCTGTGAGTTTGTATTGGTCTGGCTAATTTAAGAATATCACTATAAATAAAGCCTTATATACCAATGTGCTATTTGCCTCTAAGGGAAAATTGAAACCGGATAGTCTAGAAATCTAGACCAGTAGTTATTAATGCAAAATGCTATTGCGCCTGACCGTCATTTTGGTGACGTAACCGTAGCCGAACATTCAGTACTGTAAGCATCACTGGCCGGCGAGTACCCGTACATATCGAGTTGCGGATGACGTCACGTGAATGTTAATTTGACAAGGTTCCAGCGCATTAGCAATTTGCGGGGATAATATCTAGATGTGCAAATGCCCTATCATTTGACTATTCATTGTTTTTTTGCTTCTTAGATAAGGCCAGCCAGATGCAGGAATTAACACTATTTTTTCGTTTGTGCTCGTGTACTAGTTATTACGTGAATTAGTAACGCATATCCATCCTTACAAACTCTTGTTTAAAATATTAGTTGGTACTGACCGATTTTCGTATACTCAGGGAGTCTGCTGCGGGCGGTAGCCGCGGCGCAGCGCAAGGTGGCACGTCTATGGGCAGTTCCACCTTGGTCCCGGACCGGTCTTCCACACCAGTGGCCACCGAGTACGCGGACGACGTCGCCGGCGAGGCGCTGGGCGGCGACGACGACGCCTCCGAGACGGACGAGCCGAATATACCGGCGCCAGTGCCCCCGCCTGATGCGCAGCACCATGACGACGCCATGGGCGAAAGGTTGGTTTTTTATTATTGCAGTACTAGCGGCGGGTCCTGCTCTGAAAAAAAATGAAAATCTAGATCCCGATTATAGCGTCAGCTACTAGATTCAATTGTGAATCGAAACCATCCCTGGACCCATACAAACATACACAAAAAATTTCATAAAAATCGTGAGGTTCAGTGACATATACATGAACAGAAGAAATATATACTGGTGAATTTTTCAAATGGGCCTTCAGGGCCAAATCCGAAACTATGATAAAAGAGAAAAATGCTCAAAGGGTTTCGAGGCCGATTTTGACGCAACACACTTAATTCTGTTTTACAAATTGGTGATGAATATTGGAAAATTGTTGAATTCCTGCAGGATTATTTTATTAAATGACAAATTAACTTCGAACAAATGGAAATGCTACAACATTTTCGATCAGAACTATCGTGAAAATAAAAGTTGAAAATATTTTTATAACTTTTAGGGGCCAAGAACAGCACGTGGTTGTAGAAAACGGCACAGAACGCGCTGAAGGCGGTGAGAGTGAAAGCGAGCTTGATCTTCTCGCAGAAGTAGAGACTGAAAGTGATTCGGATGACCAAGACAATGCGGAATCTGCTCAAAGGAGTGTACAGACTGGTGCCACCCAAGGATCTGATGCTGGTATGTCTAAAGTCGGCTATGAATAGTTTTAAAATTCTCTTATTCTTTCTCATGAGGTTGTTTAATATTCTTTGAAGATACAAAATATAATATTATAAGTAATGTATGTAATTACTTTTATATTATGATGACAAGAAAGTTTGTTAATATGAATTAAGTAATTTTTTTACCTTTTTAATGGTCTCTTGGCATGATCTTGCTGATTTTATAGATCTTCTAGCTCTTTCAGCAAAATTTCAGCTAGGTGTAAATTCATCATTAATGAATTAGGGCTAATGCATATTTTTTTTATTATATTTTTAAATTCTTATTTACATAGCTTTATCATAGTAAAAAATTGAAATACTGTTGGGAATGTCCAAATAAATTTTTGAAAGTATTTAATATTTCGAAAAAGTGTTAGCTATTTAAACGCCATTATTTTTGCGGACTTTTGATTATGTCATAGTTCATTTTCAGGGCGCGTTTCTATTGTGTCTCACAATGCGCAAAATGCTCCTTCAGTTCTTCCACATACCGTTATCACAGACGTCGTGGTCGTCGCGAAAACGCCACTAATGACGTCATTATTGTCGATCACGTAACCCGCCACGTTTCTATTTAATCAATAGCGTTGCGTTTTCTGATTTTAAATATGCCACACATTTTCAATAATTTTTATTTTAAAATCTGTAAATTAAAGGAATTTAATAATAATAAAATTGAATTCTACAGCAATAAAAACATCATAAAAAGAATTGACTCTCAACTGAATTACATTGCATATTCCCTATTCAATGGTTTATGTCGATGTGGAGGATGCAATATCACCTTCCACCCAAGCATCAATAATTTCATGCTGGTAAAGAGCAGGTACCCCAGTATTATTCTGATGGTGTTATTTGACTTATAGTTCATTTTTTGTATAGAAAAATATGACTAAAATCTGAAAGAACTTTCTTGCCAACCTAATGATTTGGATTGATTTATTTATGCAATATAGTGTCTTATGGCTACTTATTTTGAAAAGTTACTAGAATTTACTCGCGACTGTTTCCAAGCTTGACAGATAACATAGATGACAGTTATTTTGCCAAAATTTAAAATTCAAGGGCCTTTTCAGCAGGACAACAGATGTTTTAATATGAAAATACATGAATTGCGAAGATTGCCGTAAAAACCCGGGATAAATAATGTTACTAAAGGCTAACTATATCTATTCTACTAAAGATTTCTAATAAACATAGAACCTGTCATATTAAGCTAATATCACGTGATTTCGAAGTTAGGAAATGGGGAATATAAAAAGTCCCAAATTATATTGTATTGCATTAAAAAAGATCAATTATTATATATAATTAGGTTTAATATCTACTTTAAAACACTCTCAGTAAAATTCCCGCAGGTTTCCCGGGACACAAAGTATTGCAGCAGTTAAAAAAGAATGTAAGCTAAACAGACAAACCGACAAGAAATCTGAAAAAATGCTCTCGCATTGTTCTCCATCGTTTATATTAGTATATGTATTCGGTTTTTTAATAGTTTCAATGTACAGACACGGCATGTTTAGAATTTTATAACATTAGATTTTGGGCAGGACGGTAGCACAATGTTAAATATAATTTATGGCAATAGTCAAGAAAGAACATTTTTCGTTATGGACTTGCTTATCTTCAAAGCTGTGCTGGATTTTTGTCTCACTGAGTCTCAATCATGTTCCGATATAACAAATGAAAAAATTATTCATAAGTCTATTCTGTTTATGGTTTTTTTTAATCTGAATCACTTCCTCATGGTTTAAGTTGTCGTAGGCTATTGCGCTCTTGTTATCATTATTATTAGAATTATCTGGTGCACGTGGACAGGCATAGCTTCGCTGCTGTTGTACCCGGAGGAGGAGAGCGGCGACTCGACGCAGCCCGAGGACGAGGACTCCGAGGCCGGCGAGACCGACGAGCTCGACGCGGAGCCCGACCCGCCGGTGCACGACGGGGAGCCGCTCGAAAGACGCGCCGCCCCGCCCTCGAGGCCCAACCTGGCACCGCACTCTATGCAGTGGGCCATACGGTATGTTCCAAAAAACTTTAGATTATAATGTCCTGTCCGTCCATATTCTGGGAAAGCCAGTGTTACAAGATATCCCCACAGTAGTCATGAAAACCATAGTGTATATTAATTAATATCACATAGACAATAGTCATAGATAATATTTTTAGTCAATTAATCGATCAAATAAATCGAATCATCTGATAACATGACAATATAAATAGATTATTAGGTAAATTTTGGTAGCTTACTGGTTATTAAATTCATATCCCAAACTCCAATTAAAAAAGTCTAGAAACAAATGCCGTGGGTTCGAATCCTGCCTAGACAGCATGCACCACTTTGACAGTTTTATGATCTAATATGCATATTACTACAATTACAAACCGTGAAGAAAAATATAGTGATGAAATCGAGATAATCGATGTCTCAAAGCCGCCTTAGACAAGTGTGGTGGGTATACTACCCGTCCCCTAAGAAGTTGAGAGCTCCCAACCTGGCTGACAGAAGGCAAATTATGGGCTGTTATTTTTATTGGGTTTATAATAGAAATGTGAATGGAGATTTATAGTCTCTGCCTACCCCCATGGGAAAAAGGCGTGATAATATGTATGTATAATAGAAATGTTTGGTATGCAGTTCTCGCGAGACGTCCCGCGGTTTGGCCAGTGGCACGAGTGGAGTGCGCCTGACTGGCGGCTCGTCACTGGTGTTCATCGACCCCGCCTCGCTGCGCCGCTCGGCCGCAGCCGCCGTCAGCGGTCAAGATCCCCTTTCGCCTTCTACTACAGCTTCTTGCTTAGCCAGAGCTTTCGGTAAGTCACTACTTCTTCCATAAAAATGTATGGACTTTACTAATCATGATTAATGGAAATAATATGATACTTGATTATAAAATTGCACTGCTGAATATGAATCTTCCCATTTCAGGGTACAGGACAGTATACTCGTCACACTTGTCTAAATTAGAATAGTAGTTCCCAATGTTAATCTTGATAGATTTGATCACAATGTTTCGCTTTTTGTGTGTAACCTCAAAGATGCTGGCCACTAATACTGAAACATAACTCAAACTTGTTATAGCGTTATACTCTAGACCAGAGGTAGTAGTCATCCAGACTGCAAATACCCTACCACCTGGCTGTGAGTTCTTTTGTCGCCTCTTACAACAGGCTGCCCGGCCTATGTTAAAAAATATCAAAAAGCCAATGAAAAGTCTAGTGGCATCAGATTTGAGATCATTTTAGACTATAAAGCAATGTATTATTGAACACATTCTTAGTATAAAAAATATAGAATTTTGGATCAGACTTATATTGCTTATTAGTCCTATTTTTTAGATTACATTCTAAGTTTAAAGTAGTAGGTGCATGAAAAATATTGGATTTATTAATTATATATATTACTAGCGGCCCCGGCAGACGTTGTCCTGCTCTGAAAAAATAAAAATCTAGGACCCGATCCTAGCGCCACCTACTGGTTCCAATTGCGAATCTAAACCATCCGGGAACTCACTCAAACACACAAAAACAAAATCACCAAAATCGCTCCAGGTGATAAGGAGGATTCTAGAACCCGATCTCAGCGCCACCTACCGGTTCCAATTGTGGATTTAAACCATCCGGGAACCAACTCAAACACACAAAAACAAAATCACCAAAGTCGCTCCAGGTGATAAGGAGGATTCTAGAACCCGATCTCAGCGCCTCCTACCGGTCCCAACGGTATAAAAAGTATCCTATGTCTGTCTCCTGGTTCCCCACCAATTTTCAGCCAAATTGGTACAGCCGTTCTTAAGTTATAAATAGTGTAACTAACACGACTTTCTTTTATATATATAGATATAGCTGTCCCGCAGACGTCGTCCTGCCCGGTAAAAAATAGGGGTTGATCGTAGAAGGTTGAAAATTTAGGGTTGTATGTATTTTTAATGCTGTATCATAAAAAAACAAAAAAAAAATTAAAAAATTTAAACAAAATATTTAGGGGTGGACTACCCTTAACATTTAGGGGGATGAAAAATAGATGTCTGATTCTCAAACTTAACCAATATGCACACAAAATTTCATGAGAATCGTTCAAATTAAAATCTAAAGCAACCCAGTAGAAAATTTTAAAAATACTAATATCGCTATTAAAAAATAGGGGTTGATCGTAGAGGGTTGTATGTATTTTTTAATTATGTATCATAAAACAATAAAAATGAAAAAAAAAAACAAAAAATTAAAAAAATATATTTAGCTGTGGACTATCCTTAACATTTAGGGAGATAAAAAATAGATGTTGGCCGATTCTCAGATCTACCCAATATGCATACAAACTTTCATGAGAATCGGTCAAGCCGTTTCGAAGGAGTTTGGTAACTAACACTGTGACACGAGAATTTTATATATAAGAATTAATCTTCCATATTATTTGTCTGAGTACTTTCGATAACAGGGGAAGAATTTACAAACCTTTTTATACCTAAAGCTAAGAGTTCTCACAGCTCACATAAGCGAAGCCAACACAAATAATATTATTATTATTATTAAATTTAAATATTTGCCTTTGCAGGAATTGTTATTCGACAAATCGCTGATCTATTGTGGGAGTATGAACGAGTTACCTTGCCCCTGCCGCGGATGGTACCACTGACATATAGGGAAGCACTCCGTTTGCAGTGCTATCTTGAGAGACAACTGAAGCAAACCTGGGACTGGCTTGTCACTGTTATGGATGCCACTGAAGCACAGCTAAGGTAAATGATGAATCAACGTTCTTTCTTGTAGAAGCAGTGGATTTTACTGTACAGATAATTACAAATAGTCGAAATATATTTTCTAAATCGACAAAAAAAATCGTTCTAAATAACAGAGGTTGCACATTTAGCTGGTGTCAAATCTACTAAAATATAACATTTTAAAAATGCCGTGTCTATGTCTACATTCAAGCAATTTAAAAAAAATAAAACGACAGAGGACATGATGCAATTTTTATTTTTTTGTCGGTTTGTCTGTTTAGCCTATATTCTTATTTAAATGCACCGATACTCTGCATCCCGAGAATCCGGCAGGAATTTCAAGTAATGCATGGTATTTATATATTTTAAGTCAAATAAATAGAAAACTTATTGTTAATAGCACACATATATAAAATAATCAAAAAATAATTATCATTCTAAATCAGGGATTCCTAAAGTGGTCAATATCGACCCCTGGGGTCGGTATCCCAGGGGTATTCCAAATTTTAGCCTTACACAATCAACTAGTTTTGTTTTATTCACAATTTTGTCCCTTGTGTAAAACTGCACTTTTGTCTGTACGCCCATTTGTTATGAAGCCCTCAATATAGAAACTGGGCATAGATACTTTTCATCCGGGAGACCCATCACCGGGATGAACAGTATCTATCAAACTGTCCCAATAGTTTGCGATATAAAATGAAGTGAATCTTTTGGGGCAAATAGCACTAAAATAAAAATGTAATACAATGTAACCTATGTTGTAACCTCTTTAAACAAGAGGTTCGCCGTAGAGGTTGACCCGCGGCGCCGCGCGGTAAACTCTAGTTTCCTATATATTCACCAAATATCTTTGATTGTTAATATGAACCAATTTGGTACAGGTTCGGTGCGTCACTGACTTCGAACAATGCGAGCAGTGCAAATGCGGAGACCAGTCGGTCGACTGCTCCGGCCACGCGGCGTACCACCACACTGTCGTCGCTCGCCACTCGCATCGTCAGCTTTTCAGAGGGCCCCCGAGCTAGAGATCGTGAACAAGGTACTTTATAACCTGCTTTGGGCTAAATCTATCTATAATACTATAAAGTTCTAGACATGCCGTGTCTCTAGATTGAAGCAATTAAAAAAACAACTGGAATAGACTATATAAACGATGGAGAACACAATGCAATTTTTTATGTTTCTTGTCTGTTTGGGATTCACGTAAAAACTACTGGGCCGACTTCGATGCTATTTTCGCTGATCGACAGCAAACTTATAGACTTTAAATCTACGCTACTTTTTATCCCGAGAATCCCACGGAAAAATTCTGAGAATGATTTAAAGTGGCCAGACTGAAAACAACTTTCGAAATCCAGTGTGATTTTTTCACTAATCAATAGCATATTTTGTGTAATACTTGTTATCCCGGGAAACCCGCGGGACTTTGCCCGGGGCTGTTTTAATATGACAAAAAAATAACTTGACGTCTGAGGTAGCAGTGCCAAGTTACACATTAATTTTGAATTATAGTCAAAAAGCAACTTTAAAATACAAAGAATGATTATGAATAATAAAAAACGCTTAAATAAAATGTTTACTCTTTCCTACGACTATATTAGTAAGTTATTAGTAACCGCATTTGGTAAACAGGTGTAGAGGCGGGCAGTGCACGCCGCGAGTTCCTCGCGTACTGCCTGTCGCTGCTGCGCGCGCACAGCGCCGAGCACGCGGAGCAGCTGCCCGTGCTCGACGTGGCTGCGCTTAAGCACGTGGCCTACGTGCTCGACGCGCTCGTGTACTACATGCGCGCCGCGCAGCCTCAGCCCCATCATCATCACCACCACCTGTGGACTCCGGTAACTAGTATTTCAAGGCGACGGGAATTTTCAAGACTTGTTCTAATAATATTTTCTTATGTTTTCGCGACTTGTATACATAATAAAAGTACGTTTAAACCGTTGTAAGCGCGGTAATTTATTTGATTTTGGTTATTCCGACGTTTCGCCCGCTTTTCAGTGGCCGTGGTCACGGACGACAAAGATGTCATTTGTCCAAAAAAGAAACAGACAAACAAATATGTCATTTGTTTGTTTCTTTGTTCTTAAAACCGTTGAAACGTAGTTTTATTACTTGTTCTAATAATAATTTAAAATATGTTTTGCACCCACTCATGTGCACAGCATAGCAAAAATGTTCAGAGAAAGAACTATTATTATACAGAGCGACCATTTACACAGTTACACACTAACTATTGAGTGGAGGACCAAATGGTATGGCAAGATCTGGACTTGAAATTGTACATCTGTTGAGTTTTTTTCTCCTAAAAAGCTTATGGCTCTAAAAACTAAGTTTCATATTCATATTGAGTTATTTGAAGGCCTTTTTATGGTTCTTAAAGAAGCCTTTAAACTCACTCTAACTCAGTGTGATTAAGACCTTAAGTGGTTTTGATATCAAATGGTTCATAATTTAAAACCATTACTCTTGATAATTCCATTAGATAACATAATTTGTATTTAAACAATAATCAGTACTGTGAGGTTGTGATTCTATGACGCTGTTTTGTCGATAACAGCAAGATGAAAACGAGAACGAAGAGGGTGACGAGGAGATGGTAGTGGGCGGGGGCGCCGCGGCGGAGTCTGACAACGAGGGCGAGGGCGCCCGAGGAAGGGGGCACGCCTTCTTCCAGAGGTCGGACTCCACCCTCTGTCTGGGGTGCCCGCCCCCGGACCCCTTCAATAGTAAGTTACCTGAATACATTTTATTAAAGATTGGTGTTAATAACAGCACATAAATGTCCCACTGTTGGACTCGGCCTCCCATTCACAGTACACAGTACACCCGAAACACTTGTCCGAAGCAGATTAGCGGGTCTGACACATTGGTTATCTCGATGTGCAGGTGTTATCACGATGTTTTCCTTTACTGTTAGGTAATTGTAACAATATGCACATTACCCTTTCCAAGCATTTATTTTACTTCAATTCAATGACGGATCAGTTTGTAATGTCCTAATGCATTACTGACTCGATTTGTTATAAAAATCGACTTCGTTCATAAATAAGTTTTAATCAATTTACCTTACCTATATATTTTATTTGCTAAAAATACTATATCATGTACTAAGTATACACACATTTCATCAACTCATTTGTAATAAATTTAAAAAATGCAATAAAGTAGAACATTTTTTATTTTCAAATCTATTACTTTCCATTTATTAACGTATATTGTCGATGGTTTAATAGTCTGTGTGTTACATGACTCACAGAACATCACTATTACGTCACAAACAACAATAAAGTACGACAATTATGTCTTTTGTTTTATGTGGGCTTTACTACCAAGAAATATGTAAGTTTATAGATATGCGAACCTCAAAAGTTAAAAACGCTTGGAAACAGTATAAGGTCAGAAAACTATCTCAGTGGTGCATGTTTTCCGGCCAAAGTTTGAAACCGCGCCCTTTGGGTTTGGGATATAAGTAACCTAACAACTGAGCTACTACAGATTTTAACTGTGTAATAATGAGCTAAAAATATTGTATAGGGAGGTTGCCTGAAAGATATTGTTTCAAATGATAAGGTTAACCTATGGTTTTATCAAGAAACGCCTTAATCGCCGCCAGATGGGCTCGGACCTACCCGTTTTTGAGGAGCCGAAGAGTGAGCCCTCCATTCTTGCTTAAGGGCGATTGGGCGAAAAATATAGATTTCCTCAGGAATTTGTCCTTGACTGTTATAAATTGATAATAACATTATGCGCATGTGGTTAGCTTACTGCTCAAGTTGTGGAACACCTCCACTTAAACATATAAGCCACGACACTTAAAACTACACGATATCTGTCGTCACGACAAAGTGGGAACGCGCCCTTACTATGATCCAAAATAACTTGGAATGAAATGATAAATTTATTACTACATAATTAGAGCAAAGTTAAATTTTTGATTTGACAAAACCTTTGGAGATGCACCCATAAACATGTTTTGTATATATAGGTTTTAATTATTATTACATATTACATAACAGTTAGATTTATAATCTTACGTTAAATAATTTAGCAAGCAAATACATTGAGATTATCTTATTGTGTACTCGCCTCTCTAGAGGTCGAGCCTAACTAGCTAATGGTGCGACACCCTATCCAACGGTGTAACCGTCTTAGACGCGCCACACAACATATAAATTAACTCTCATAGGTGCCTTAGCCACAATGCTACTATGGCTTTAAATTTGTCTTCAACTTGTTTTAGTGACGATGCAAGACGCACTGCCTCTTGCCGATCAGCCCCAATTGTTGCAACCAAACGCACGCCGGGAGGAACTGTTTGGGATGCCCCGACAGCCTGTGACGGTGCCCGCTACAGGGGACTCCCCGCCCGGACTCAACAACCCCCTCGAAGGTAAAAATAAATGTTTGTGTCCCTTTGTTTATATATTTATATTTTTAAGACTTAATTTTAAGAGAAATTACACAAAAGAGTCGATCGTGCTTTAATTTATAATGGATATTATTCATTCAGCCCTTTCTAATTGAATTTTATTGTCTTATTTATTGAGTCATATTTAATGCTAGCATTAAAATAGAAGAAACAAGCTTTCGGTGTAGAGAGACAATAAAAATAAATAATAGAAGAATAAAGTAAGTATATGATTTTTCAGATAAGCTTTGGCCCCAGTGTTATGTATTCTAAATTACCCATATCACACAACCATAGCTTGAGAATAGTCTCCCTCCCCCCTCGTATATGTAATAGTTATAATTATTTATAGGCTCGTTGAGTGTTGTTTAACTCAAAAGAGTTGTCATTCATTAAAAAATGAACCTATTATATAAACCAAGGGGAAGTCTCTTTATTTAACTAATTTAGTCTACATAACATATTTTCAATAAGATATTGGTTAAAAAGTAAAAACCAGAGAAAGATTGGCTTATGTATTTTTGTAAAGGACAATTGTTATTACTAATATTCTTTTAAGATGATGCTGAGTAGAGAATCATAATTAGTGCACCATGTGATGTTAGGAATCGATTTTCATGTAAAGCCGATATGTAAATTTTATGAGGTGTTAAATCAATACAAGTGTAACGTTTTTCTGTGCAACGTCCCTAGCGCACCCTTCATTTTGTACTTAAGGTAGTAAACTTCAGTCGTGTGTCAGAGCTCACATATTTTTTCTTGCTTTTCTTGATAAGGCTTTAACATAATGCATTGTATTGTATGGCAGTGGTGCCACGTCGTTTGGGGCTGTCTTCGCGTGGGTCTGAGCGCGGCTGGTCTCCGCCGGCGCGACCCGCGTCCGCGCCCCCCGCACCGCCAGCGCATGCGCATACTCACGCCCACTCTCTCGGAAGGGACGAGCCACAGGTATAGTGTATACATAATATTGTTACATATTTGCGGGACACGAATTTAAAATGCCGTTGGAAGTGTCACAAATATTATTAGAAGTACATGTAGTTCACAGTTTTTACAAACACAATCAAATAAAACAGTCCAAACCGTGAAGTGGAAGATTGTAATTATATAAAAGGCGCAAAAACTGTTGATGTGAGATTCCAGTTCCAAATGTAGTTATTAACGCCTCAATCGCAGTTGAAACTGAACTAACTCTGTTTCGACGGACCGACCTTATATGAGTATTTCTCAAAATAAATGTACGCAACGAAAAAGTTGTTACGAAATAGTCCTAGGAAATATCTAAATAGTAAATATAGGCTCATTATACATAATGGTGAAATATATGACTTATTTAATTTTCATAATTCATTATTTTTTGTGTATTTATTCTCTCATTTATTTATTGTACATGTAGATACATTTAACTCACGACACGGCCAAAATCTCTCATTTATTGTAAAGAGTAAGTACCTACAAAAAAATGTTATTCTATAGGTGGTATTATTAGGTATTATTTGTTAAATATATTTTTAAGACATGCTTTTGTTAAATGCCCCATTTTTTCTTTTCTGTATAGTCTTAGTTAAATTAGGAACAATGAAGAAATTAATATACTACTACATTACTATTATTAATCAAGTTGCGTCTGTATGTACTCAGCTTTATGCTATACTTTTTCGTAACGTAACGAAATTCTTATCAACCGTTACGAAATTTTAGTAAGTATTAGACAAAACAGGGTTCTTAAAAGTCAATGGTTTGTTATAACTTAAAACTGCAGATGTTATAAGCTTATCACATGTTTGTACCACACTTATAACAAAAAGACGAATAAATCAAGACTTACTGTATTGTGAAAAAAGCTATAACATTTCCTGTAACGAAAAAGTAGTCCCACTAAACACAACACATTTTTACTGGTTTTCACATTAAAACTTATGGCTGAGACATCAGACCAACAACCGATCAGAATGAAGTTAATGTTGCCCGTGTCCTAATTTAACAAATACTTTGAGAAATCATATGGAAGTACAAATAAAACGTTACTAAAGAGTTGTAACGAAAAACTAACTGCATACGACTCATTTTGTTGTTCACATTTAAATTATTATTTTATTATGAAAACACATGAAAATTTTTAATAAAAAAAACGAAATTAATTTATTAATTTATTATAAATTTTTTTGTTGCTTTTTTTATGTATGTTTGCCGATTACTCCGTGATTTATGATCCGATTTACGTGATTCTTTTTTTGTTCGACGCGGAATAGCTTCCAATTGGTCCCCTAAAATTTTTACATAGTTTAGCCCAGTAGTTTTCATTTTATGAAAATTTTTCATGAAAATAATTTTCACTCCGTTCCATATGTACACCGACTACTCTGAGATTTATGATTCGATTTACGTGATTCTTTTTTTGTTCGACGCGGAATAGCTGCCATGTGGTCGCCTAAAATTTGACATAGTTTGGCCCAGTAGTTTTCATTTTATGAAAATTTTTCATGAAAATAATTTTCACTCCGTTCCATATGTACACCGACTACTCTGAGATTTATGATTCGATTTACGTGATTCTTTTTTTGTTCGACGCGGAATAGCTGCCATGTGGTCGCCTAAAATTTGACATAGTTTGGCCCAGTAGTTTTCATTGTACGAACATTTTTTTGTTCCCGGTTCTTGGGACCTATATTTTTTAAGAAGCGCGGCACCATTCGTAGGTCCACCCATACATAGCTAGACACTAAAAAGTGACAAATAAAATTTAAAAACTTCGTTTAAAAAAACCGACTTCAAAAACTAAAAAACTAAAATGTATAAAATAAATTATTTCTAAAGCTATTATTATTAATATATATTATCTAAAACATCTTGAAGTCGGTGCAAAGTAAAACATAAAAATTACTATATTTTGAAAATTACTTACATTCTTTTTTAAATGCTGTTGTACTTTGTGCTCCGGATATCTCAAGTCAAGTGTGGACGAAGTCGGGGGTATATCCTAATATCTAATACAGACACAAATCCATGAAGTGGGCAGCACAGGTGATATTATATTAATAGAAATGCAACCTCATGCATATATCTGTTCTGCCAAATGTTACTATTTTTAAGAATAACCATAATTTCGGTGCCTGAGGCTTCTGCGGTAGTTAATAATTGCATGTTTATCTTTATGAGGTGTATTTTTCGACTAAAGTATTTTTGTTTTTAGGATTTGTCCTGTACGAAAGATACTGCAACTAAAATGGACATTGACACTGACGGGGAATATTTGTCGGATTCAGACTCTAATGAAGCTAGACAGATACCTAGGAAAAAACATCATAGGTAAGTTTTTCACTATAAATAGATTTTATGTAATGTTTTTTTTTAAATATTGAGTAAACTGATACTATGATGAACCATGAACTACGATACTATACGGATATATATGATAGTAGTAAGATATTCTTATATGAATAATTTATACTTTTATTTAAATTAATGTATTTATTCCAATTCCTGCCAAGCCGCCTTGGACAAGCGTGGTGGGTATACTGTCCATTCCCCTTATATTGGGAGGCCCGAACCCAGCAGTGGGAAATTTATGGGCTGATATTATATATATTTATTCCAAAGCTAAATCGTAATAAATGGCTAATTTATGCCTCACTACCCCTTATATAGAGTTACCCTTAATGTTCATATTGTTACAATTCCCGAGTGCTGACAGTATAGGAATATATTGTGATAAAACTCTCTAATCTGTTCTGGATAAATGTAGAGGGTACACCCTCCAAGCAAAATATCCTCCTTTTTTTAAAACAGAATGTATACCACATTGCTTTTTGGAAAGGCTTGAGTTCAGGCTGTAGCAGTTGGATCCTGTAAAGAGTGTGTTGCCTCTTAGCTTCAATAATGTGTTATCAAGAAAATGGAAATTTTTAGAAAAATGTTTTCTATTACCTTCAAAAATAATTTTGAAATAATTTTTTTATTTTTTATTTAATGACGTAATTACAACTGAGCTCCTTAAGGCAGGCGGAATGCCAATTCTCAAGGTCTTTGGTGAGCTCTTTCTTCAATTCCGGTATCCACCGGGGTAATGTGCCGAAGGCGTGAAGCAAGAGATAAGACTCTCTTGAAAAACAATAGGCCAATCTCACTTTTGAGCCACGTCTATTGGTGCGTTATTTTCGAGGGCCGTCACGAATAGTCTCGCCGAAAGACTTGATGAGTTCCAGCCACCAGAGCAGGCTGGGTTTCGAAAAAACTACAGCACTGTAGTCCACATCCATACTGTTCGGCAGATTATACAGACCGAAGAGTATATTCAGCCACTGTATAGCATTCGTGGACTACGACAAAGCCTTCTGCTTCATTGCAACTTGGGCTGTTCTGGAGTCTTTGCAAAGATGCTGTATTGATTGGCGATACATTGAGGTGTTGAGAATGTGACGAATATTCTTTTTTCTCTCAATTTACAAAGTAGTTTAAAGAAACTGGTTATTCATTTTGATACATTTTTTGAAAGTGAAATAAACTCTCATTCTAACATATACATACATACATACATAACTTCACGCCAGGTCCCTTGCGGGGTAGGCACGAACAACAGAGCGCCATACAGGCTTATTCTTACACACCTCACTTGCTTAACATATAAATCAAGATAACACATCATTGACGCAAAGAGGCATCTGTATGAGTATCTTATTGGTTGGATTTAAAAAATATTGTAGACACCCACACTCGGTCGCGATGACATCGAGCAGCAGCGCAATGCAAGAGGTGATCGCGCCCGCCTCTGAGTTCCATACATTAGTCGACACGGCGTGTTCCATCATGGAAGCTCCTCACCAGCAGAATATTGCTACTTCTCCATCACCTGGTTAGTTAATTTCATTAAAATTATTTTAAGTTTGTCTTCATTTTCTTGTGTATTTAAAGGATTATAATAACAGAGTTTACATTGTCGAAATATTATTTGAACAAATTTTCGTTTTTATTACATTTGACTTGGTAGTAGTAATGTCAGTAAAAAGGATTAACATAGATCTTTTAATGGGATAATTGACATTAAATTCTGTAACAATATACTTAGAGACTATATCCTTGCTATTATTAGTAGTACATCCATACAAAAGCAGGGAAACTAACTTTGTAAAATATCTCTTGATGTGACCGTCAAGTTTGTTATTGATATCGTTATCAAGAAGTAACGATGCTGTTGTAATCCATAGGTCCGAGCAACGCGAATGCAGCGGCCCACGAGCCACGCGCGTCGTCGTCGCGCAGCCCCGGCAAGACTGTTATTGTACGTGCTGTAAGTCACTCCACTTTTTTGGGGGACTTTTTCTTATCAAAATTTAACCCTATTCTTCTATTGGAATTAACTTGCGTGACTCCTCATTATGAAAAGGCTTTTTGTCCACATGATCACTATTTTAATCTACAACATTTTAATGAAAAGTTTGTACAGTATCAATTTTAAAATTATTATTATTATCTATAAAAGTGTACGTAGTGTTTTGTTTTTTAGATTTTTTGTGATTGTCTATACAAGTAACTACTACTAGGCCGCTTGTGATACGGTTTTCGCTGATTGACAGCAAATTCTTAGACTTAAAATCTGAGCTACTTTTTATTCTAGGAATCCCGCGGGAATTTCAAGTTAAACAGGGAAGAAGTCGCGAGTAGAGAACACATACATTTTTAAGAAAATTCAAAGAATTAAGTGATTGTGGACAAAAGGCACAAATGATTCGTCCTTAATGGCCAATTCTGTTTGCTTTATTTGTTATTTTGATATATTTGCAAGCATGCCACCCTTTTGTAAAACACCAAATTATGGCTAAAGTATGAATGAATATGAGCTCATTTTGTAGTAAACAATCCTTACTTAATACTTGTATTGTAAAAAAGGCTTGTTGTTGTGGATTATATGTAATTGCTCAATTATAATAATATAAGATACTCTATTGATTTAAATTTAATTCTTATAAAGAGTAAGGATGTCATGCACGAGATAATTACTTAGAAAAGGAACATGTGCTCTTATGCTTTAAAACATGTTTTTGTTGTTATATGTCCTACATATTCATTTAGATGTTAGCAAGCATTCCTTAGTCCTATTCATATTTAATTTGAATATCGTATTGTATCTTTGGTGACAAAATAATTTAGGGGTTGCATGACTGTTTTTTTTATATAAATCCGTTTTGCTCCCACTAATTACTTTTATAATAATATGTATAGGGTGAATTGCTAAGCGCAGCTGATCCCCTCGAGTCTCAGGAGATATCGGCTCATGTTACGATTGAGACCACCGGACTTCCAGCGCCGCCGCTCTTGCCTCCTCTTGCTCCGCCGCCGCAACCGTAAGTGTTAACCTATTTTTATTTATGAATTTTATAAACAATAACATTACCGATTTTCGGTACTCACTAAAACAGAGTAGAATGTTAAACGAAACAATATAAATTGTAACAAAACTTTTATGTTTTATCTGCTTTATAAATTCGATATCCCTGCGTCTTTCTATCTAAATGTTTATTTTTACTTTATTTGCCTGAACTTTGAGGAGATTTAGTAAAAATTGTTTTCATAGATAGGATATAAAAGTTTCAACATTTTGGGACTCCTCGGCAACAGGATGCCTATGTTACCATTTAATGTAACTTTTTATATGAGGCTAAAAATATTTGTGTAGCCGCGCGTGTCCTTCGTTGGGCGCTTCGGTGTCCCACGACTTGCTCCTCGGCCGGTGGCGCCTCTCCCTGGACCTGTTCGGGCGCGTGTTCACCGAGGACGTGGGCCTGGAGCCCGGCTCAGTTGTCGCCGAGCTGGGCGGCTTCCCAGTCAAAGAGGTCAAGTTCCGCCGCGACATGGAGAAGTTGAGGAATTCGCAGCAGAGAGATTTAACATTACATAAGGTATGTCTTGTTCATTTATGGAGAGTATATGCACTCACATTTAATGCGGATTTTCCGATTTCACTTATCTAACGTCGTGTGTGGCGCCCGCTCAAGCGTTGGCACGACGATATCCGTGCCGTCGCGGGCCCAAGGTGGCTCGCAGTGGCCGCGGATAGACAGCACTGGGCGCAACTGGAAGAGGCCTTTACCCGGACGGGGTGTCCAAAAATAGAATAGTAAAAATAATAATAATTAATTGACGAATGAAATAATAATTTGACGAATATAAAAATGTGATATTTTAAAATGATCGTATATTGTAATATGTTGTTATGGACCAAATAAAAAAGATTTTTATTTTTATATGTACTCACGTTTCATGCGAATTATCCGGTTTCACTTAGCACTAACAGTGATTTGCAGATTTTCTCTAAATGTTTTCTTGCACTGGTTAGCATAAAATAATTGAAATGGCACATTGTATAACCTAAGAGTGGAGATACATGCGTTTTAGTTTATAGTATATCTGGACTTGTGTGACTTAATTAATTAATATTTAATTTTTATATGTTACTATCTGAGCTGCCTGATAGAAATTGCAAATAAGCACTGAAGTAATAATTATTGTACAGTTGTATTTACTACTTTGTATATAATGTACCATTATAAAATTCTAATCTAGCATATTATCTAAATCTGCCGTAGAACTCGTTTATCAATTTTTACTTTGCATAGTGAACAGGAATCCCATAACTATAATTTAGATATAGTATATACACTGTTGGTCATGGTGTTTACACAATCACCTCAATATTGTAATTTTTCATCATAATAATTAGTTTTATGTCTGTTTTAGATGGAACGAGACAGGGCGAAACTGCTACAACAAACATTTGCCGAGTTAAACAGTGCGTTTGCGGGTCAAAACCGGCGCGCGCACACCACTCAGCCGCCGCTCGCCGTGAACAGGGTCAAGGTGACGTTCAGAGACGAGCCCGGCGAAGGTAGCGGCGTTGCCAGGTCTTTTTATACCAGCGTTGCTGAGGTAACTATAACACCGTAATTTTTTTCATTACTGTATTCTGGTCCTTTACCTCTAGGTAAAAATTAATGCTTATGTTTTTTTTCACTTTTGAGCTATTATAAGTCTAAATATGAAATAAAACTTAAAGATGTGTAATTTTAATGTGTTTTTAAATGTCTTGATGTAAAAAAAACAACCTTACCTATCTTATTTTTGAACTTTTACCGACCGAAAATGTATCTAAGCTAATATTTTATTTTACAATTCTTAGGCACTACTCGCAGACGAGAAACTACCACCGTTGGAAGCGACTACGGGTAGCGGTAGTAACAGTAGCAATACCAATGGTACAGCCGGTACGGCAAGCGCCAATACTGGAAGTGCTGGTACTAATAGTGGCGTACGGTAAGTGCCATATTACAACATCTGGGGTATGTAGTCAACCCGAAAAATTCTAAATTTGTTGACACCTTAATTTATCATTGCAAATGAAAGTAATGTTACTCTTTGTTTTTCAAAACACACTACAGTAAAGAGCATATTATATCAAAGAGAACACAGAAATACAGAAAATAATGTTGCTCCCTTTACTTAATGTGTTTAATGAAATATCTAGCATGTAATTATTTTGAAATCAAAATTCTGGAATGTGAATAAGAACTTGTTTTACTTGATAGAGTTTTGCTTGAAGCCTTTTCCGAAACATGAATATTCATGGATATTTGACACTGTGCAATTAGCATACTTGGTGGATGTAGAAGAGTGTGCGCTGCATTGCAGGAGCGGCGCGGGCCGAGCGCGCTCGAAGGAGGCGGCGCGGCGCGCGCCCGGGCGGCCGGCGCCGCGCCCGCCCTCCGCGCGGGAGCCGCGGCGAGTGCTCAGCGTCGACGCCAGACCATATTCACCACAGGTAATCCAAACTGTAATCATTTATTATAAATTTAAATAACGTATTTTCTCCATTACCTTATCATGCTTATATATAAAACTTACTAAAGCTTTCCATATTTCTTGATGCGTGTAAAATTCAGAGCTCTAATCTGTGGAAGCTACCCAATGTTTGAACATATTAATATTCTACAATTTTCATCTAATTGTAAATAATTCTTCGAGCCAGCTATATATAGCTAAAAATTGTTTTTTCTCATAAAAATATTTTTTAATTATTATACCTTACCATGTCGGTTGTGACCTAAATTTATTTATTTCTTAGATTTATTATAATATAGATTCCAGTTGTTTGTTTAAATAGCTTTAATTTACAGACACGGCATGTTTAGAACTTTATAATATCATAGATAGATTTTGTTATATCCGCAGGCTGCTCCGGGTACAGAGGGCGCTGGCTACAGTGGGGATCGACCCGGTGGCCATAACGAACACCTTACAGTACATCAGGCACAACTGGGTGAAAGGCTTTATCCAAGAGTGAGTATTTGTTAATGTTAAAATATTTACTATATCATGGTAATGTTATTTAGGGTCTATTCAACCAAGTAAACAATAATAATACAGCGAAGTAAGGTTATTAATTAATCTGCGTGGCGGCATTGTAAAGAAAGATCTTAGAATCATCGCAGTTAATAACATTAATTCATAAAAGGTGTATTCTTCAATTTGAAAGTGTATTCGAAACTTGCACGTATACCCCTACTACCCCTTCCTTCGCATCATTATGATAAGTTTTTTTTAAATAACTTTATCATCCTGTCTTAGGTACATTCATTACACCCTACGTTCGCGGGTAAAATCACGGGGATGCTGTTAGAGCTGACCCCTGCGCAACTACTAGTCCTGCTCGCCAGTGAGGATGCGCTCAGGCAGAAAGTGCGCGAGGCAATGGATCTCATCGTTATGCATCCCTCCGACGCGATACTAGGTATGGTTTGTTTTGAATAAACTGTTGACATTCAAGTTTCTTATACTATTATGTTAAATCGTAAATTAGATTTTTCGTTACCTAAACAGCATTTTCTGGTACCTATTTAATGTAGTATGTTTATCATGAACTTCAACATAGGCCAAATAAATATAAAAGTAAAACAAGCTTATTTAACCATAATAATGGATACTAAACGGACCTCGAACAGTTGACAAGTATTTTCCAACTATATTTCTATGTCGTGGCATTGACAACTCCTACATTATCACGACCTTAGAACGCGGTGAAACCGAGACGTTAGACTTCCCTACTCCACTGCAAGTCCGAGCAGTGGGGTATGTGTAAGCTGCATTCCACATAAAATTTTGTTTTTTTTATAAAAATGTAACTTTAATAAAAATACTTTTAGTATTGATGTTTATAGGATAGAAAAATGCAAATAATAATAAATAATCGGCAGACAAACGTAAATATTAAGTTGAAAGTGACTACAGCCTACGAAGGTGCTTTAGATTTGGACGTGTTCTCGCTGTCGGAGCGGGGCGGCGGCGGCGGGGCGGGTGGCGGGGCGGGCGGCGGGTCGACGTCGGGCGCGGCCTCGGCGGCGGCGGCGGCCGACGACGCGGCGCCGCTCTTCTACTCGCCCGGCAAGCGCGGCTACTACTCGCCGCGGCAGGGGCGCGCCACGCCGGAGCGGATCAACGCCTTCAGGAACGTGGGCAGGTGAGCATCAATTGCTGTTACGACTAATACAACTTTATGAGACTCTACATTCTTGAGAGACAAGCTCGAGAAACAACGTTTAGAACGGGTGCTCTTATGTTCGAATATATACATATTTTTTTCATCCTGAATCCTTTATTACATCATTATAATATGCTATTGTAGAATATTTTGTGTAAGTGAAAATAATTATTTATTTATTTATGGAAAACCTACAGCTAAAACATTTGGTTAGATATCTAAAATTAATACAAGAAAGCCAATGACAGGTTTTCACGGATAAGATATAGCTTAAAAGTAACATGCAAATATAAAAAACATTAAAAAGGCTCCGAGTAGTCTAATCACTGTTGAAAAATTTCAGGCTTAGACACCGCTTGGCTCCTAAAATACTGATTGAAAATGGGTCGATATCATCGTATTTAGTTACATTATTTAAATAGTTACTTGCTCGCACTAAAAATGAATTTTGTCTATAATTAGTAGAACTTAAAGGTACATTTATGGGTTGATTGAAACGTATAGATTTCGAAGGAATATTAAAATGGACTTTACTTAGGAGATCTGGACAATCAATATCAGAGGCGATAATCTTTTGAAGTAGTAAATAGTCAGCAATATCACGTCGGTCTTTTAGTGGCAATAGATGAAACTTTTTACAGAGATCAAAATACATATCACCAGTGTATTGGATCTTTGCCCTATAACATAAATACCGAATAAAACGCTTTTGTACACTTTCAATGCGGTCAATATATTTGAGATACCGTGGGTTCCATATATGAGATGCATATTCAAGATGAGATCTGACATAGGTACAGTATAAAATTTTGAGTGTTTTTATCTCATTAAAGCAGTTAGATATTCTTAAAATGAAACCAAAGGACTTGGAAGCTTTATTGACTATTTTATTGATATGAACGTCAAATGTTAACTTGCTATCATGGTACACACCCAGATCACGGATTTCGCTAGCCTTCAGTAACACCTGACCCGATAGGGTATTATGGGTTAGGATGACATTCTAAATAATAATAATATAATAATTCTAAGGTTTAATTTTAATAACATAGTCAAGAAATAACTAGTGACTAGTGATAATTCTAAAACGAACATTAGTAATGTTTGAATAGTCCTATATTTATTTCATGCTGGACGTCAGCATAATCAATGTCACTGTATAAAAATATGATAATAATTCCCAGTGAATCCTGTCTTTTAATTTAAATGGTCTCCTTTACAGGATAATTGGTCTGTGTCTCCTACAAAATGAGCTATGTCCAATGTTCCTGAACCGGCACGTATTGAAGTATATCCTCGGTCGGCCGGTGCGTTTCCACGATCTCGCCTTCTTCGATCCCGTCGTGTACGAGAGCCTCCGGCAGCTAGTCGTGGATGCGGAAACAGGAGACTCTCACTCTCTATTTGCAGCTCTTGATCTCAACTTTAGGTACATTATTTATCCCATTTTGGTTTGAAAACACATTCTGAATTCATCTCTGTTGTTGAAAGTACATAATTAATATATACTGAGTTTCATGAGAATGATGCCCGAAGCCGTGATGAAGACAAACATACAAGCTGTAACAGACATGTATTATGTATGGTATGAATGTACTATGGACTTGGATTTTTATTTTTTTTCGATATAAGCAACATTTATTCCTCCTCTGATTTATTTATTAAAAAGCATTATGTTATGGGAAAATGTGCTGTAGGTATATCGAAAATCCACAGTATTGTAGTCTCTTCATTCGAAATAGAATATTTGTGTGACTAAATAATGCATAGAATTGTCTTTGTCAAAAATTCCGAGGACCATGAAACCCAAGATAATTTCTCATCGCCTAGGTTTATAGTGTTACATGTCGCTATTGTCTTTTTTCAGTCTTGAAATGTGCGAAGAGGAGGGCGGCGGCTGCGTGGAGCTGGTGCCGGGCGGGCGCGAACTCGAAGTGACGGCACACAATGTCTACGACTATGTACGCAAGTACGCTCAACATCGTATGCTGCTATCACAGGAGAAAGCTCTAGAGGTATTTAATAATATTTCGTAGTTTTCATATCTTTACTATAATAGATCTATAAATGGTTTGAGTTTATACAATCCGCTTAAAAATGTGAAAAAAAAAACGGGGGATAATTCGAACATGTATATTCCAAAATGCAATTTTTAAAAATGTTGTCTGCCTGTTTGTTAGAGCATCACATGAAAAATGAGTGAAAAAGTGGAAAAAACAAAGTGTCTTCATAAAATGTTTTGGACACATCTAGAATTTAAGAATTTGTTTTAACACTTGGATATTTTGCCAATCCAATGAATTTGTTTGCAGGCAATGAGGGTCGGCGTCCTTGATGTATTACCGGAATCGGCAATAGAAGGATTAACAGCGGAGGATCTACGGCTGCTATTGAATGGGGTTGGTGACATTAATGTGGCCGCCCTCGTCTCATACACTAGTTTCAATGATGAAAGCGGCGAGCCGCCGGAGCGGCTGGCGAGGTTCAAACGTTGGCTGTGGGCAATAGTCGACAAAATGACACACCTAGAAAGACAGGACTTAGTGAGTATACTTTAATGTCAACAATCAGTTAAGCGGGTGATAGATGTGCGAGCAACTACGCGCACTTATGTGTTTGAAACTTCACGTGCTTACGATGACAAAGGGGCCGTAAGTCGCATGTCTGTCACCCACAACCAATAATTGATTACTATGACTAATTTAAATTGAGTTATTGGCCACTGTGTAGTGCACAATATAAACTAAACATATTTCATATTTGCATCGTTTATAAACATGAGTTTGTTTATTAAACTGGACGAAATTGAATTTTTCCGAAAAAATGTCCTACATTCATCTCCTAGCTCTGTAATATCTGTAAAACAAATATCAAATGATTATTTCAGAGTTGTAGTCTTTTAAAGTGTATTGACTTGACAGAAAACTATGTAGCCTTTAAAAGTTGTTAAGTTGAGCATGCGTTTGCGCAGGTGTACTTCTGGACGGGCTCGCCGGCGCTGCCCGCGTCGGAGGAGGGCTTCCAGCCGATGCCGTCGGTGACCATCCGACCGGCCGACGACGCGCACCTGCCCACCGCCAACACCTGCATTTCGCGGCTCTACATACCGCTATATTCCTCGCGACATGTACTCAAACACAAATTATTGCTAGCTATCAAAACTAAAAATTTCGGCTTTGTCTAGAATCGTGCAACCGATCATAATGTATAGATATTCTCTAGTTTTAATCCCGGTCGTGTAAGACTACCTCGGTAAAGTCTGTCGATGTTGGACATGATATTGACATGGTTATTTTACAAATGCCATAAATATTTAGGATAAAATAGTGCTTCTATTTTACAATAGACACATGGTAACCTAACGTTTGTTTTTATTACATGACTGGGTACTTTGACTGAATAGTAATATTCAAGATCCTGTATGGTTTTTTTGATTGATGGTACCACATGCAGATCCGCACAAGTACACGGTAAAAATAAAACCTATAAGCTCATAGACCATAAGTATTTAACTCTAATTATACTGAAATCACAATTACAGTGTTCAGTTATTTGAAATCATATATAGTATTTGTTTGTTATTAATATTCTGTTAGTATATTATTTTGATTTGATGGCCTAATTGTCATAAATTTGCCATTTTTTATATTATATTCATTACATACTGTAACAACTCTATAAAAAGCAAGTGTTATAAAGATTTTTTTGATTTACCCTGTTCATATAGCTTTGTTAAATAGTAAAATTTATAAGATAGTAGAGTATAATTGGTAACTGCTATGATGATTATTGGGTTGACTGGGATAAGAGGCACCAGATCCCAGCAATAAAAGGTTTTGTGATATCAAAGGAAATATGCGCCTCCATCTCTTAAACTTACACTCTTAGATTATTTCCTTTGATTAGTTGTAACAATATGGTTCATAATAAATCTTAAAATGCTTAAACATGGATTTTATTTAATTTTATAATTTTTCCTTCCTTATTTACTGGGCTGGGGCTCCCTTGTACCAAAAGAAGGGCACATACATGGCGGGCACTTGAGCGTTTAGTTGCTGATCAACTTACAGTACTTCATGGAGTGTTCGAGCTTTCATAGTTAATTGCTAGACAGACACTTAACTGCTGCAGCAGTCGTTTTTGCCCTGAAGACTGCTGCTTCAAAAAACTGCGGCGACTCTTAATTTAAAACACTAGAATTTTATTTAAAAGAATTAACTCCAAGACGGAGCCGGGGGAGAACGCTTGTATGCAGCGATTCCCGTTAGACCATATGAGAGTAATATGCTAATATGTTCTTTGCGTTAGACGCTAGCCGACGCACGCGCAGTGGGCGCGATGCAGCTACCTATTCCGGCCGGCCATCCAGTGTGCGCCATAGATAATAAGTACACTGCGTTAAAGTGGCTACGTTCCACATGAGGTTCACGATCGCGATTTTTCCCATTCCACTTGATTGCGGGCATTACAAGCATAAATTCTAGTGGAACGGATTATGGAGTTGATGTCATTACCGACGAAATATACAAATGTCATTGGATGATTTGAAAATCGTGACCTTCAATATAAATCGATAGCTTATGGCAGATTTACACAGGGTCAGTAGCTGTAGCCAGTGCTGGCGCCGAAAAATATGAAGCGGGAATATTGAAGTCAGTACTGACGCGACAGTACTGTACTGACTTGAAATCAATTTACACGATGGCAGTGCCAAGTCAGCACTGACTCAGCAATGCACTGACGTTAGTTACTGACTCAATATAAATCTGCCTTTAGACCATTCAACCAAAGGACGAGCCTCGTATGAGCATACCCCTTCGCCAAGGTACAAGATTATAAAATCTAACGCGTTTATAAAAACTAGTTCACTAACCGATTTCTAACAGTCTTAGTATCGTTATCGCTGTGTGAGGAGCTCCTCAAAAATGCCAACCTGTGCTGTTAACGTGTGCGATAAGAAGTCAAATACGTCAAATGTAGAAAAAGATGGTGTAACATTTCACATGTAAGTATTTTTTGTCTAATTATTGCTTATTTTCAATAAAATAACTTATAGTTGTTCATTAAACTTGATGTTTAAAACATCGATTCTATAATCGAATTAATGAAACATCTCGCATTCGACGAATCTCTGTTTTACTTTGAACTGTTACTGCGAAGAAATTGAGTCTATATATAATATATATATAACAATGCCCAAATTAGAGGTGTGTAACTCCTGAGTAATTAACTCAAAAGATATATATCCGGCGCGAAGAGTGATTAGATCTGTATATCACTTGCGTTCAAAATGTGTCTTTATATCTTTAGTTCATTCCTGTACCACGCGATGAAAAAGAATGATTAGCCCGCCCACTGCGCATGCGTAGTAAGTGAACGAGGAAACTGAATATAATAGCAAGCCAAAATAAATCGTAACACTATAGTTTTATGGTGTAATTTCGTAATATTTACTAAAAGTCAAAGGCCATCTAAATGGCGTGTATGTTATTTAAATGTCAGATATTTTGCGTTGCCACAGGGCACAGGTAAGCGTGTCGGCTTTGCTAGTATCACTCACAGATAATATATATATAGTTATCACTCACAGATAATAAATAACTCATCTTGTCTGCAATTGACACTGACACTATTCACTGTAAAGATAAAGAGTTAAAGATATAAAAGAGTGATATATATCTTTGTATCAAAAAGATATATATCACTCTTTTCTTCTTGGTGAGTGATTTTTCCCATGACTAGCCCAAATAACAAAATATTGAAAGTGTTCTCTCTCTAGCGCACTTCACACACACACACACACACACACACACACACACGAGATTAATGCGAAATCCTTCAAGAAATTATAGCCCTTATTGCGTTGGAAACTATTTTGAAATTTGAATACCATCGAAGTTTGTTTTTTTTGACTACACGAGACTACCTATAGTGATGTATAATATGTACATATAACTCCGTGTCGATATCGATAAAACTACCTTTGATACTGTTAGGCGAAAATATGATTACGTTATACTAATAATGACCCACTTTTAGGGTTCTATTGTAAAATGATTTCGTCGTGTCCGTCTGTCCGTCTATTTTCCGAGATTAGGTCTACACTGCTGAAATTTGGTACATTTAACTGTAACCTATACTAGGAAAAATATTTAAATGTTGTGAGAGTTTTTTTAAGTATTGCTCCCACAACATGAAAAGTTACGATGGTAAAAAGTACTGCTTTTACCCCATCGAATCGGGTATCGTTATATGTATTATTAATAGATTTAGATAAAAAAAACAGGTAGAGTAATCATCTGCATTACTTTGTTACATTAAACAAAAATAATATAACTTAAATATACTTCTACATTTTGCAGATTTCTAAAAAATACTATATTAAAAAAGAAGTGGACACAATCGTGCAAGAGAAAGCGAAATTGGGAACCTACTCGTACAAGCACTATTTGTTCTCTACATTTTGATCGGTCTCAATTCCAAAGCTTGGCTAATAAACGACGAAAATTGATAGATAATGCAGTACCGACACTAATGTTATCAGATACCAAAAGTGAAACCTTAGTGGAAAGCCAACTTCCAGGAACTTCGCAATGTGTACCATCCATTGTTAAAAATGATGTAAATGTGGAGAACAATATTGAATTAACACCAAGGAAGAAGAAAATGAGACAGAAAATTGAAATTCAGGCTAAAAAAATAAAAGGTTTGCAATCAAAAACTAGATATTTGAAAAAAAAGTAGCTTCTTTACAGGAAATTTTGAGGACATTAAATGAAAAATCTCTATAGACAAGGAACAGAAACTGTTATTACAGAATATTGGAGTAACTAACGAAGAACTATTGAAAAGACAGATGACTAATGCAATAACAGGAAAGACACCTCGAAAACCTTTTTCGCCAGAGCTACGTTGCTTTGCGCTCAACTTGAATTATTATTCACCAAAAGCCTATAAATATATCAGAAAGGTTTTTACGACCGCATTACCGCATCCTCGAACGTTAACGAAGTGGTATGCTACTGTAGACGGGAGACCTGGATTTACTCAAGAATCATTAAACGTTTTAAAACGTGTGCAGGAGAGCAGCCCGGATAAAAAAAAATACTGTTCACTTGTCATTGATGAGATGAAAATCAAACATAGTCCCGAATGGCATCCTAAATCTGAACGGTATTACTGAAAATAGTGAAGAAGCTACAGATGCTTTAGTGTTTTTATTAGTAGGTATAAATACTACTTGGAAGTTACCATTAGGTTACTTTTTAGTTAAAGGAACACCTGCCGCTCTTAAAGCCCGATTGGTAACTAAAGCGTTTGACCTCGTTGGTAATACAAGAGTCGAAATTAAAGCACTCACCTGTGACGGAACTAAGTCCAATATTGCTATGGCTGAAGAATTGGGCTGCTGCATAGACCCTTATAATTTACAGACAAAAATACTTGACCCTACCTCTGGTCAACAAATTAATTTATTTTTAGATCCTTGTCATATGTTAAAATTAATAAGAAACACGTTTGAGCATTACAAATATTTCATAAACAATAGATAAGTAGGGTGGCGCGACGAAGTCTTAAAAAAAACAATTTTCTAAGACAAGTTTATTCGACGAGAGTTCTTACAAGACTAAATGAAATTACAATTACATTATATTAACTCGTAAAACTTAATTAGCACTTATTATTATGAAGTGATGACTGGGCGTTGCGTGGTCAGCAGGTCTGTAGGCAAGCGCGTGCCAAGCGATTGCCTAACTCAATTCGGGCGAAAAAATTCAATGGAATCACATATTAAAATTACATGAAGTACAAGAAGAGGAATTATTTGATTTAGCGAATAAATTGAGATCAAATCATATTTATTTCAAATAAAAAAATATGAATGTTCGTCTAGCAGCTCAAATCTTCAGTGAAAGTGTAGCCGACGCTATTACGTTTTGTGAAGATCTCAAATTGCAGCTAAGGGTTCCTACTACTAGATGATTACGATTTATGGCCAATATTATGTTTTAAAGTGAAATTAGATGGTCTCAAACTTTTTGGTCTGTGTGTTGCATGTCGCGTGATGGTCGGCCGCGGCCAAGGCCAATATGGCGGCACCTATAGTTCGCAGCAACTGACCGTGTAGTAATGAGAAAAAAAGTTTCACTTTTACCGTGGTTTCATAAAACCACACAATTAGTTTTTATTCATTTAATAAATTTTATTAGTATTCACTATATCAATTCTTTTATTTCATATCAATGCTTCGGCTTGAGTATGTCATTCCTAGACATCACAGCTTCCAGCCATGGTTACCCGCGAAAAGGGTGCTCGCCCGCCGTTATGCCGTCGAGATGGGGGCGCGGCGTGTTCCGCGCGCGCTAACCTCTCCTCCCGCGAGGCGCGTTACAAACCGCCCCACGCTCGGATTAATATTTTTTTAAACATTACTATTTGACATGTAACCTCGAGTCAAACCGTGATCATAACTGCTGTAAAGTAGCCGAAACGTTGGCAAAATAAATAAATATCGCACTCAAAACCGTAAATAACGTAGTTTTATTTATGTGTAACAGTCGCGAATATCTAAGAAAGATACTATAAAATAAATGAATTAAACTTATACTTTAGATTTATTCCACTGTCATCATATCTATAGTATTCAAAATTATTATTCCTAGTAAAAATATCGACATTAAAGTATCGATATTTACTATCCCTATAATATTTTTTTTAAATTTATTCATGACCATAGAATCAAAGTCTTTCAGTCGAAAACATGTTAATTAATAGGTCTTCGTATAGTAGCGCAGTTGTATTGCAGGCTACAACCGACGCCATTCAATGGAGTTCTTGTGAAAACTCGAAAGATCACATCTGACTATACAGTTCACATTTCTCACAAAAACACATAATTTCTACTCAAAAACTATCAATATCCTGCAACTATTGTTCATTTTAGAGTAATATACACATTTTTAGAAAATAAAACTGCACAGCACAACGTCTCCTTTCAGTTCCCGCCAAAAACTCCACACATTTCAAAATACAAGAAATTGCCTTATCATTATTCAATTTACCTCGTAATTTAATCATAATTGACTAAATATTAATTACTATTTTTTTATTATAATATTTGCGTTTATGACAACACAAATAATATTTGGGTGTATGCGATTGTTTCAATGTGTGCTTTAATAATAAACTTTTCTATTATACTTTCATTTTGTTGGTACAAACCTGAAAACTTATTTAACCCTTAATCAAATATTGAGAAATTATTTCCCACTTGACATTACCATAAAATTTCTTTTTTATTTCTTTATTGGTAACTCTAATCAGTAACAACCTCAGGAACAAAATAATCTTACAGATTTTATAAATTTTTTATATGGCAACATTTTGTACAAAGCCGCGAATTGCCTTCGTATGTACAGATACATATATTCAATGTACTCTGTGGTACAGATTGAAATATTTTGTGAAAAATCCGGTTCTCGCGGGGGTTTTGAAAGTTTTTAATGGAAAAAAAATCTGGTAAGTGCATAAACACAATATTCATGTAAACTACTTGTTTTCCGAATGCCTTATACGGTTTTTGTCCTCGTAGCATGGATATTTAATCGATTTTATTAGGTTTAATTAAGTGGAAAATAATTTCCCATTGTTTGTCCTGCAATGAAAAAACACCAATTTCTATATAGGTATGCAATAAACAATTTGTCTGTTGCATTATATAAATATCTAAATAGGTATAGGTACTTGTAGTCTTACCTAACTAACATAAAGTCTGTTTATATTAAAACATTCTTCGTAACGTTGTTGTTTCATTTTATAACTATTCACTCACATTACTTTGCTTGTTTTTATTTTATTTTATTATGATTTTAAAAAAACAAGCAAAGTAGGAGCAACTAACATGTATAGAATTTGTAGTAAAAATGTATCAAAAGTTGAGAGATGTTCCGGATAATGGGAAATAATTTCCCACCGCAAAACCCCCATTTCCCCCTTTTAAAAAAAAGTTTGTTTTCGTAATCTACAGAACCCACTAACCTAAAAAACCGTGAATAGTTTTCAATTTTCTCGAAAAAAAAATTTTGTTTGATTAAGGGTTAACAAAACAATATTATATTTTTTAAATTCAATATACATCTTTCAAGGGATGGTGCAAGACAACGAAATTGTCCGCTAAGAAGATGGGAAGATGATCTTCGCCTGGCCCTGGGACCGTATTGGACAAGAGTCCCGACAGACAGACAGCAATGGAAGCAGTTGGAGGAGGCCTATGTCAAGCGACACACCGAGCTAAGAGACATTTTATAAAGCATGAGACTAACAAAGAGGAACTAGCTCGGAACAAACGGCTACATCATCATCATCATCACATCTTTCAATATTTCATAATTAAAAAACTAAGAAAGTCAAGTAAAAATCTTTATTACTAAGTAACAATATTTTTATCCAACTGAACACATTAAATTAGGGTAATAAGAGTGTTGCAGCCAATATAACTATTAATGTTTATAAAAAATTACATAAAAAATTCCACTAAAAAATGAATAACTGCAACACATTTATTACTAATTTTATATTAATAACAACTATAATTAAATTGCAACCTAACAAATTTTACATTTGACCAGAAAAAATCTATGTAGAATGTTTTAGAAAGGTAAAAGAGGATAAATTGGGTTTTTATTCTAGCTTAGAAATTACTTTCAATTCTGTACATAGTTTGAGATACACTCCATAAAGTACAGCAATGTGACAAATATGAAGTATTGCACTTGTTAACTCAGTGCTGGGATATGTATTCCAGCACATTTCTATCATAGCTAATATTAAGAATCTTACAATCACTGAAAAGTTGTTAGACCACAGTAAATATGGCAGACTGTGGAAATACCATGAATAGAATTGATAATGAAGGCTCCTTGCACATACCACTCCAATAAAATTAACAATAAACATAGGTAGAATAAATAATTGAGATAATATATCAAAATCTATACTATAGTGGTGATTGTTGGTTTCAGATTCCACTAGTTTTTTGCTTTTCTTTCCATCCTTTTGTGAAGACTTCTGCAACATACTTTCAAATGAATTAATAAAATCTTCCTGTGCTTTACTTAATTTCTCATTTTGATCATCTTTAGTTTTGTTCAATTTTCTTTTAACGTCCAGTTTTGATTTGTTTTTGCGCTTATTCTCTAAATTTTTAGCATCTATTTGCGGCTGAACTTGTTTCTGTACATACTTCAAGCGGCAGTAACTATTGAAGTATTTAATGAACATCGGAATGAATATTATGAGCAATACAACATGTATTGCTAATAGGGATAAATGGAAACATCTATTTTCAAATGTATCAACATCTAAAAATCGGTAATTAACTGTCCAAGTATGATTGAAAACTCGACCTACATCAAAACTACCTTTGAGGTATGCCAAAGGATTGTTTATTAGAAATGGTATTCCAAGTAGTATTTGTATCAAGCCACACACAAACAGCTGGCTTATAGTACCTTTAAATCCTAAATTTATCAAATAAAAAAAGAACAAGGCTGGAGCATACAGAAGTATGTTCATCTTCACTGATACACCAATACTATAGAATGTACTGGCCAAGTACCACTTGGAGTCTAAAAATAGATTTAGAGATATGTATAAAAATAATACAGCAATAGGATCATTAAACAATCTTAATACATAAATTGAATGAATTCTATAAGAACTTAAAATTGTTAAGACTAGGACATATGGGGGAACCTTCTTTGTTTTGATATAAATTCTTAAAACTAGTATTAATTGAAGTATGTATACAATTATAAAAATATATTGAGCTAACTTGATATTTTCTCCTTGATTAGTAATAAAGTACAAAGCGGAATATATGTAGACAAATCCAGCCGGGTACACCAATGGTCCAGTATCACCACGGAGTTTGCTGTAGTCAAAAGTGCCATTGAGAAAGCCTTCACATTCTTGCATGTACGCCTTCCAGTCAATTTCGGTATACGGTACTCTTTCCACGACCAGTATGTTGATTATTATTTCGGCGACTATAATACAAAACGCTACGAACGGCAATTGTGCCGGGTTAGTTATTAGGCCTCTGAGATAGGTCCATGTCAACACAGTTCTCGCACTTTGCATAATTCTTTGAAATTTGTTTCGACTCCCCATCGTTTTTAAGGGTTTGACTTTCAGAATCAATTTTAAACTATATTTCTATTTTAAGATTAGGTCACCGCAGGCCCCAAATACCGGCGGCAGAAACAGGAATATACTTTTGAAGTTTTAAATTTGAAAAGATGTCAATGTCAAGAGTGTCAAGTAACTTCATAATTTTATGTCAGATTTGTCAACGAAAATATGCAAGAAATCTGGCGGCAGTTTTAAATTGCCACCAGATTTTTTTTCCTTCTTATTGGCTATTGGTGCTAGAGCGTTGTGGCCAATGTCAAGTAGAGAAAGAAACACTTAAGTTTTTTTTAACGACAGCAAAGTAATACGATAAAGACTTGAACATCTTACTTTATCGGTAAGGAACGGAGAAATAATACAATTTCCTGCGGCCGGGCGGCTTGTCGTAACTGGCGACAAAACAACCTACAGCCAAGTGGTACTTGGTAGGGCATTTTCCCGTCTGGATGGCTACCGCCCCTGGTCTAAAGTAGGTCGCCATAACAACCTTGAGTTGTGTTCCGGAATTAGTGACCAGGTTCCAGTCTCCCTTAAGAGACCAGCAGCGCATTTGTAGCACCTTTGGTGTTGCAAATGTCCATAGGTGATGTTAACCGCTTTCCATAAAGTGGGCCGTTAGCTTGTCTGCTCCTGCAATAAAAAAAAGTGTGTTTGTAGTTATGTACAAGCGTTAGAAGTTATACTTCTTTGGCGTAACAAGATAAAAATCTTTTCAAAAAATTTATCTTACGCCTTATTCTACGTTTGTAGAAAAAACGACACTTAGTTACAATAGAAAAACTAAAATGTTGACTATAGCTAACTTCAGGGTGTCGGTTTTTCGTGACGGTGTGCGCGCGCATCATAAAAATTTACTCTCGTCATTTTTCCCTAACGCGCCAAAAGAAGTATAACTTCAAAAATGTATGCACACATTGTACACTGCTATTTTTTAACCCTTACTTGTATAGAGGCCACCGCTAACCCTTATTCTTTCATAATTTCATTGATTTTTAATTACATGAATTAAAATGACAGCTGTGATCGATCATTTTTCATTCCGTAAGTTTTTTTTTTTTTTTTTTGAGGCGAGGGAAAATGCTAACCGATTTACGCACTCTCAGGGCCGTCACTAGGAAACGGCGCGCATCCACCGGGGGCGATAACGCTAGCAATAGTATGCTTTGTTTGCGCTTCGTCCGCGATGGCTTGACACTGAGGAGTGTGGAAGACTCAGAGCGATGCCGCCCGGGCGAGCAACCTCAATACCCACTAAAAACCCCCTCCTCCCGTCGACCCTGCGCTTTTGTTGTGAAGGAAAGACTGAGATATAGAACATAGTTACGCAACAGTCGATCCAGCGCAATAAAGTGCTTGGAGTGTGCCCTGGGAGAACACACCCCACTTCGAAACGGGGGCAGATGAATCCCTTGCGTTGCCTAGTAGCAAGGGGCCCCTCGTACCGGAACCTAACTCAGGGAGGGAAGTAATGCGCGTACCTGCCTCTCCGGGTGCCAGCTGAAGGCCGGCGACCTCGGGTGGAGACATTAGCACGCGCTGCAGGACTTCGCTCCCTGTCCCTTTCTGCGGCCTCTTTGAGAGACATTACTGCCTCACAGAAAGTAACCGCAGACTCCCAGCGGTCGTCGCTGTGCAACATGGCCGTTACCAAGTCGCCAAGCGATCGGACGGCTCCTACGTGTGTCTCGAGCTCGAAACGCTGAGGCGTCCATGCAGCGCACTCAACAAGCGTGTGTAACGCCGTATCGGGTGCGCCGCATTGGCGGCAGTCCGGGGAAGGCAAGCAGCCCACAATGCGAAACAGATACTGATCGAAACAACCGTGTCCGGTCAGTATCTGAGTCGTCCTGAAGGTCAGGGTTCCGCTGGTGCGGGTCACCCATCTCTCCAGCTGCGGCCTGATTGCATCCACCGTATAGCCGCCGGCCACAGGGTGTTTTCATTCCGTAAGTTAAATCAACGACTCACAGTAGTGGGTTTTTTTTTGAGGCGAGGGAAAATGCTACCGATTTACGCACAGACTGGGTCGTTGCCAGGAAACGACACACGTCGGTCGGGGGAGGTATCACTGCAGCAATAGTATGCTCTTGACAGTAATCCGCCCGCGACCGACTCAGCTAGTGTGGAAAGACTCAAAGGAAGCTGCATGCGGACAGCAACCCCAATACCCACTAAAAACCCCCTCCTCCCTGTCGACCCTGCGCTTTGTTGTGAAGGAAAGGCTGAGACTTAGAACGTAGTTACGCCCAGCCGATCCAGCGCAATAAAGTGCTTGGAATGTGCCCTAGGAGAACACACCCCACTTCGTTACACGGAGGTTGTGATCCTTTGCTTTCCTGACTAGCTAAAGGCCCTCCGGAACGGAACCTACTTCAGGGAGGGAAGTAATGCGCGTACCTGCCTCTCCGGGTGCCAGCTGAAAGCCGGCGACCTCGAGTAGCCGCATATGCACGCGCAGTAAGACTTCGCTCCCTGTCCCGCTTTGCGGCCTCCTTGAGAGACATTACTGCCTCATAAAAAGGACCCGCAGCTCCCCAGCAGTCGTCGCTCTGCAACATGGCTTTCACCAGGTCACCGAGCGAGTCGACCGCTCCTACGTGCGTCTCGAGTTCGAAACGCTGCGGCGCCCATGCGGCGTACTCGACTAGCGTATGAAGCGCCGTGTCGGGCGCACCGCATTGGCGACAGTCCGGAGAAGGCAAGCAGCTCACAATGTGCCACAGATACTTATCGAAACACCCGTGTCCGGTGAGTATCTGTGTCATCCTGAAAATCAGGGTTCCGCTGATGCGGGTGACCCATTCCTCCAGCTGTGGCCTGATTGCGTCCACCGTGTAGCCGCCGGCCGCAGGGTTTTCGAGTTCTTGAGACCATTTGACGATCATGGCTGCGGTTTCCCGCTTCCTGATCGTCTCGATTTCGACCTGACAGAAGGTCAGGCCTCTAGGTAGGGCATCCTGCCGGGTACGACGCACTTCAGCCAGGACGTCTGCCTGGAGATGCCAGGGCAGATCGCCTGCCAGAAGAGTCGCCGCCGTCCACGACACTGTACGATACCCCCGTATGGTCCTCACGGCCACAACCCGCTGCGCCCGGTGCAGCAGGATACTGTTGTGGCGGTGGAGTGCAATGGACCAGATAGGTGCACCGTACAGTGCCATACTCCTCAGGATGCCGGAGTATAGTTTCCGAGTCGCACCCCCCGGGCCCCCACTTTGGGAAGCAGCCTCGAGAGCGCGCCTGCGGATCTGACGAGTTTGGGAACTAACTGCTCAAAGTGCGCTTTGAACAGCCATTTCCCATCGAGAACTAGCCCCAGATATTTCATCTGCGGCCCTACTCTATTCGTCACCCCCTGGACCGTAACGGACAAGTCCGCGGGGGGATTCCGGAAACGCCTATGGAACATGAGGGCCTCCATCTTCGCGGAGACCCTCAAGCCCAGCCTAGCTATACGATCTACGGCTATCGCCAACCCGGCGTTGGCGACGTCCACGGAATCCGTAAATGACGCAGCGCGTGCCGTGAGTAGGGTGTCGTCCGCAAAGCAGATCAGCTCTACCCCGGGCCGGACCGGAACCCGAAGGATCCAGTCATAGCCTACGTTTCAAAAAATCGGCCGAGGACCGACCCCTGTGGGACGCCGCACGCGACGCGTCGCCGACCTAACGCGAGATTTCCAGACTCACCGCCCTCCCAAAGGATATGCCGATCCTGCAGGTACGCGCCCAACAGCCTCGTGAGGTACGGGGGGACTCCATGCGCGCGGAGCCCCTCCCTGATCGTCTCATGAGGGAGGCTGTTAAAGGCGTTCGCTATGTCTAGCGACACTGCAAGAACGACATCCTTCGCTTGGACGGCTTCGTCCGTTATAGTTCGCAGCGTCTCGAAGGCGTCCATAGTGGAGCGCCCCCGCCGAAACCCGAACTGCGTTTCTGCGAGTCCCGGCTCCATAGTGTCGAGATGCTTCACGAGCCTCGTTCAGAAATACTATAGTACTATACTATATCCGCCTGTAGGCGGACGGATCGTTGGAAGGCCGACCTACCTTGGGAATCAGGCACAGACGCCCCTCTTTCCATTGCGACGGGAACCGACCTGTGCGAATACAGGCTTCGATCAGTTCCCGCAGCTGGCTGCGTAGATGTTTAGCAGCCAGGAACAGGAGTCGACCTGGGACCCCGTCGGGTCCCGGTGCCGTCTTCCTGCCCCGGAGCCGGTTCAGGGCAACGTCTAATTCCTCCTCGGAAATGGAGTGAGGCTCCTCGTCCGAGGGGGTGTCGGGAACTGATGGACCCATACTGGGGGGAGTGAAGTTCCCCAAATCCGGGAAGAGCCCGTCGATAACCGACCCGAGCACCTCGGGTTCGAGCGTTTCCATGACCGTGGATGTGCAAGGCCGCAACGTGTTGCGGGTCCCACGGTACGGACGCCCGTACGAGCGTCCCGATCGAGCGTCTCGAGGAGCTCGGCCCGAGCCCGGGCTTTCGCTTGCAAGATTGCAATCGAAAGGGCCTTTCTGGCCTCCCTAAACTCGACCACGAGTCCGTTTTCCGCAACGTAATCCGGAGGACGGCGCGCCCTGCTGGGTTGCGCCAAGCTTTAACTTGCAACGTAAAATGGTCGAGCGCAGATGTCATTTTAGCCCAGACTCCGGGTTATTAATTGAAAATCCTTATTGATATTATAAATACGAAAGTAACTCTGTCTGTCTGATCCGTTTTCACAGAAAAACTATTAGACCGATTTGGCTGAAACTCAGTATATATATGTCGGAGAAGGCCTCGTTCTCACGACATCTTTAGTTATTGCAGGTTTAGTGGGCGTCATCAGGGTAAAATGCGAGCATTAAAACACGATGGCCACGCTTTATACACTTTTAATTTAGATTTAAACGATATTTAGACATAGTTTAGACCGAGCAGCGGGTTCAGGGCACCGCTCATACTTCCAACTTCAATACTTTCTTTAAAATTCTCAATGGTCCAAACTCGACCTATTGCCATCAACCAAATGTGCCACAAAAACTCCTCCGTCCACCGAAGTAGACACTACCCAAGTATAGAGGGCGTCTGACCCCGCTCGGAGCCATATGCTCTGCTCTGATTAGTCGTTTATTAAATTACAATATTCATAACTTTTATTAGGTTAGAACGATCTTTAAGTTATAGAAACATTTAACAAATCAAATTAAATTGAATTAAGAATTTTTGAAGTAATTGAAATGTAAACAAATGATATTATGCGTTATGCATCCAAACAACAATCCATCCAATTATAGCTTCCCTCCGACATATATATATATATTAATATTTTCTTAAGTTTTCGCGACTAAATTAGATTAGGCTCCCATAGAGTAAATAATATCCATAAACAAAATTAAAACTAATAATTAAAATGAACAAGTTGGCGGTAGGCTGAATAAAAACTTTGACAATACACGTTAGACAAATGTCATCTTTGTCTTCCGTGACCACGGCCACTGAAAAGCGGCCGAAACGTCGGATATAACAAAATCAAATAAATTACCGCGCTTAAAACCGTTAAAACGTAGTTTTATTATTGTTGTTTATATATATATATATATATATATATATATAACGTTGTTTTTTTATATATATATATATTTCTTTTTTCGATGGCGAGAATGAACATAGGATACTTTTTATCCCGAAAAATGGGATAGTTTCCGAGATAAAATTATATTTGTCTTTCTGTTAGTTATGCTTTTACGGAAAAACTAGTGGACTGATTTGGCTGAAATTCGTTATATATGTAATTTTTATACCGAGGGTGGACAAGGGATACTTTTCATCCTGGATAATGGGATTAGTGTAGGAATAGATTTATGTAAAGATTATCCCAGAAAGAAGGATTGGTTTTTATTTTGTAATATGCCATTTTCGTCATATCATTTTGGTCGATGTGGTCGATATGTTCGATGTGATCGGTGTGCTTGATGTGGTCGATGTTGTCGATGTGGTCTATGTGGTCGGTGTGGTCTATCTAGTCAATGTGGTAAATTTGGTCATTTTGTTTTACATGTATAGTTTTAATACCGAAAATTGGCATCTTTTCATCCGGGAGATGGGATAGTATGCGATATAAAATGAAGTGAATCTTCCGGGGCAAACAGCAGTAATATACAAATTTAATACAATACTGTGTCGTAACCTCTTTAAACAAAAGGTAGATACGCACTAGAGGTTGACCAGCGGCGCGGCTGCTGGGTAAACTCTAGTCAGAGTATAATTTTTCTGCGTCATGCAGACTTTTAACAAATTTTTATCCACGTAGACTTAGTTGAAGACTTTGTTTGTTTGTTTGCTTTCTTGATTGAACACACTAATTTCAGGAACTTCTAAATTACTGGTCTGATTTGAAAAAAAACTTCAACGGACAAGTGGAAAAACGAATCGCAACGGACAAGTGGAAAAAAACGAATCGCAACGGACAAGTGGAAAATCTTCAACTGACAAGTGACAAAATGAATCGCAACAAAATTTCAACTTGAAGTGTTACGGGCAGATTCTTAATGTACTACTTGTCCAATTTGAAAACCTGCCCGTAAAACTTCAAGTTATAACTTTGTTGCGATTCATTTTGTCACTTGTGAGTTGAAGATTTTCCACTTGTCCGTTACGATTCGTTTTCCCACTTATCCGTTGCCATTGGTTGCCATTCGTTTTTTCACTTGTCCGTTGGGATTCGTTTTTCCACTTGTCCTTTGAAGTTTCAGCTCTAATATGTGTCCCAGCACACATTTCGATTTTTCACAGGTTTACTGCAAATTATGATTTGGTTAGGTGAGGTACATTTTAATGGTGTAATACGCTACACACGCACCGACTATTTTTTTACGTCAACAGTTTTGCCGTTCGTTGTCGTTCACTTTTGTTGTGACTTTCGAAAAACTGAACCGTTTGCAAAGTTTTTTTGTTGTTAATTTGTTTCCTGAACAAACTCTCTATTTATTTTTATTTTTTTACATAGACCACAAATAGTGGCAGTGATATACCCCGTCACGTGGAGAGCAGAGGTATAGATAATAAAACTACGTTTTAACGGTTTTAAGCGCGGTAATAAACGTAGTTTTATTATGTATACGAGTACAAGGCACAAAAAGTTAAGAAAATATTAGCGAAGGTATAGTTCGATGAAAACTTAAGTTTGCCTCCTTAATGTCGGCTCGGAACATCGCACATTCTGATGCGCTTAACGCGATTTTAGGTATTAGAGGGACGAGGTATCACTCGCTCTCTCGCTCGATTTCTCGTTTACGGGACTTCCCCGGCGCTCGGCTCACTGGGGCTTCAATAGCGCTTTCGGAGATAGATAAAGCGCTTTTTAGGGCAACCCAGCTCCCAATTCTATAAACAACTTCTAGCGCAAAATCTTACACTTTTTATATTATAATATGCACATATCGAATTAATTTTAAAGTAAATATATGAATATCTGGACTAATATTATTAAGAGGAAAGATTAGATTGTTTGTTTGCATTGAAGAAGCTCTGAAACTACTGAACCGATTTGAAAAATTCTTTTACTGTTGGCAAGCTACACTATCCCCGGGTGACAAAGGCTATATTATATTTACAAAAAAATAAATAAGGGATCCTTACTAAAACTCCTTACCAAAACGCAAGGTGTAAAAAATACCTAAAATCACGTGCACTGCGAAAACTATTGTTGATAGAATGAGATAATGTACTACGACTTTGCAGAACACATCATTATCTACAAAAAGTGTCGCGACAGCATATATCTAACTATTATAGTTATGCCACAATAAGTGTTCTTTTATTTTAAAAAATTAATTAAAATGCCGCCGCTAGAAAAGGCTCTTTATTTGTATTTTGGTATTAATCCTTATCAAAATAAATTACTTCATATTCAAGACTGCTTCAATACCTTTATATAACTTTTTGAATTATTCAATTCAACCATTCCATTCGAAAGATATCACAAGTTTAAAAAGTATTAGACCACGTGACTGTGACACTTTTTCGTGAGCGAAAAATCGTAAGACACCCCCATCTATATAGAAGTTTCACTTTATCGAGGAAGGCTACAGGCTATATATCATCACGGTAAGACTAATAGGAGCGGAGCACCAATGAAGAATGTTTCAAAATCGGGGTTTTTTTTTTAACTTACTTTTTATAAAACTATTCTATGCGGACGAAGTCGAGGGTAGAAGCTCGTTATTTGTATGAAGCTTATGTCAAATTTTAACTGATAGTAAGACAAATAACTTCAGCAATTTATTTTAGAGTGTACTACTCTACGTTTATGTAAATTAATGTCATGTAAGTCAAGGCCAATGTTGATAACTGTAAACAGAGAGTACATTGTAATAATAGGAGAACTGTAGGTAGCCTCGACCTGTTCCAAATTTAAACAATCGACGAGAAAAACATTGTAAAGGGGTTTGGGTAAATTTGTTCGGAGGTTGGCTTGATTTTTTTTATGAGCGGCCACTTTTTTAGCTATTGCTATTTAGTAGTTCTATACTTGAGATACAAGACTATTAAAAAAACTTGGTCCTAAGTTATATCGGAGCCGAGCTATTTAAGATCAAAATCGTGCTGCGTGAACTTAAAATACTGTAAAACGGTGTTAATAGAATTCACGGGGTGATTAGACACATTGGGGTTTGGGTAAAAGTGGCTTGATTTTTTAAGTTTGCGGCCAGCGATTACATTTATACAGTAGATAGTATACAGTAATAAGTTTGGTAATCAAAATCGCTTAAGTGAATATGTGCTAGAAAATAATCTAAACAGAAGACGGGCTCATTTTCAGTCTATAAATGCCGCTGATCTTGGCGGAGATGAGTTTCCAGTTTTAAGTATTGATGACCTCATCATTTATGCCCTGGGTACATATCAAGTAGAGCAAGCACGTAGCTATTATGGTGAGCACATAAAAAACGGAACCTATTTAATTGAAATATTTAAAGAACCTAACCTGGAAGATTTCACAAAAGTTAAGTTAGATTGTAACGACCCATGGCTTTTGAGAGGAAGCATCCAATTCAGGCATGTTTCGAGCCGAACTTACTATGTCTATATTTTGTGAGAACGAGGGCTTCAGGGTCGGGATGCTATTTTAGGTCATTATTGCTCTTGCATTGTTGGAAAACGTACATTAGGTTGTTGTTCCCATGTCATGTCAATCGTGTGGTGTTTGGGATGGGTTAGGCACCAAAACCATTTGTCTTCTCCTGCTCAGTTCCTAGATACAATAATCAGGCATGATGTAGAGAACGAAGCGTATGAAGAACCCGATATCGAAAACTAAATAAAGTACACATTTAATGTCATTATAGTGAGCGTTTTATTTAGTTTTCTTTTTTTCGCGTGTGATTATATATATATATATATATATATATATATATATATATATATATATATATATATAAGACCTAATTAGTGGATTAATAAATATAATTGTAAAAAGGTTTTGTGTATTAAATGAAATTATAAGAACAACTACTTTTTATTATGTGTATAAGTACCTATGTTCTAATAACAAACATGTTCAATTAGGGTAATAGTTCACTTTAATTAGATATGTTATGTGTTGTGTTGTAAGATTCATGTTTTTGTGCATGGCTTTTGAAATAATATAACATATCTAATTAAAGTGAACTATTACCCTAATACTACTAACGAATAAACTGCAGATTAAAAAGTTTTGTGCATGAAAACCCAAAATCTAATTTTTAATTGGTTCAATTTTTTCACATATTTCGGCTCCGATGTATGACAAAAACGTTAAAACAAAAAGTGTTTTTATTACTGTATACTATCTACTGTATAAATGTAATCACTCGCCGCAAACTTAAAAAATTAAGCCACTTTTACCCAAACCCCTTTTATACAAAAGTTAAAACATGGAAGGCTCATACACGGAGCACGTTAGTAAGAGGAGGGATCAAAAAGTAGTGAGAACGACAAACTCCTTGGCAAGAAAATAAATAAATATTGGCAGCCATAGCTCAGATACATATTTGTAATATTAATAAAGAAAAAAATCTTCGATTCTCTTTTGTTTTTTCTGAATGTAGTCATTTGTTTGCTTCGTGTCGGAACGTGTTCTCGAAAATGGAGAAAAACAAAGTGCGAGCCGTTATTAAATACCTCTGTTTATAAAAGTTAACGACGCAAGAGATTCATTGCGATTTGGAGGCATTAGGAGAGTCTGCTCCGCCGTATTCCACTGTCACAAGGTGGGCTTCTCAATTTGGAGTAGGGAGAACGAGCACGAAAGACGAACATCGTTGCGGCCGTCCATCGACCTCAGTCATCCAAGAAAATGTTGCGAAAGTCGAGAAAATTGTATTGAGCGATCGAAGAGTTACCATCCGATACTTAATTCAAGAAACGGGCATTTCACAGGGAAGTATTCAATCTATACTGAAACAATTTTTGAATATGAGAAAAGTCTCCGCAAGATGTGTGCCGAGAATGTTAACCGACAGTCAGAAACAAAATCGACTTGACATTTCGAAGGGCTGCGACTTAACAATCTAAAACACGAATTTTAAGTTGTGGTTGAGCGTAGTGGATAGGGGGGAGGTATACCCCTACTATAAGCCCTAAGGTCCGGAGATATAATTTTTTTTTAATAAACATAACCACACTTATTTTTGTTGTAAAATTGTGTCATTTTTGATAATAAAAAAATCGTGATTTGAGTTTACGAATGTACAGTCAAGTTCATTAATATATATGCATTGACAAGGATTCAAAATATTGTATGCAGTAAAATGTTAAAAAATATCTTTACAATCAAACAAATCAATAATTTGTGGTCAACTTTTAGATTCATTTATATGTGACAGACTCCGTTCAATAATATGTATGCATTACGATCATAATTATGTGTGCAGTGATGGATTCATAAATATTTTGAATACGGTTTACGTTTAAACTTGTCAAACGTTAGATTTTATGAAACCTTTCAAACTCTTTAGTCAAAGTTTGCGATTGGTAACATTAGTTACTGGTCGAAAAGATACATTTGTTTTTTTTTCAAAGATAAAGTGTTTGACATTTACCTAATATTTTTAAAAGATAAATTAAAATTTCATCTTCTTTATTTATTATTAAAAATGTATAGAATTGATGTATGTATGTATGTGTGAGGAAGGTATTTGGGTAATTGGGAATATCAAGAAAAACTATTTCTTTATGGTGTAGAAGGTGGCTGGAAGAGGGTGATGTAAAAAGACATGTGTCGTTTGGTCGACCCATAAAAACAACTTATGAAAAAGATATGCAATTGGTGGAAAAATCCCACCACTTAGCCTAGATCTTAACTCCATAGTGAATCTATGGGGGTTAATGATCCAAAATTGGGATAATAGGGAAACTCGTACACAAGAAAATTTAAAGGCTCACGTTCATTCCATCTGGGATAGTTTTAGAAATCGGGATTACTGCTACAAAATGATTAAATCAATGAGGTCTCGCTTACAAAGTGTAATTGACGTAAATGGAGCGTACACAAGATTTATAATTAATACTTGCTGGCTAAGCCATATTTTAAAGCGGACAAAAAAGCGCTTAGTGCAGCCACTTGTCTTTTCATATTTATGTACCTAGACTATAAAGGTATCTAACATACATAAAATCGACGCCTTTGAATTGTAGTGCTGGAGTTGGATTGTCAGAATTCTGTGGACAGCTCACAGAACAAATGTTTCTATACTGGAAGAGCTTGAGATCCGAGTTCACCAGATGTTATCAGCAGTGTGCCGACAACGTACTACTGAAGTACTTTGACCACATACCGCGAAGGAACCCAGGCAACATGCAGAGACTTGTGGTCACTGGAAAAGGTGAAAGCAAGAGACATTATGGTACTTCTCCAAATAGGTGGCTTGACTAGATTGTGACATAAACATTTCAATAAACTTGGCCAGCCACTATGTATGGTACCGATCTCCGTGGAACAGAGTTAATGTTCTCACTGCTATCAAAGTCATAATCCTCAGCAATGAAGGAACAACTTGAAAGAAGAAGCTATTTTTTATATATAAAAATGTATTAAAGTTCATTAAAATGTTTTTATTTTGTTGATGTTCCTTTCAATTTTTGGTTAATAATTTTAAGAGAAGTTAGTTCTTTTTTAGTTTCGTAGTTACAGAAAAATAAATAAGTTTTCCAAAATCTTATTTTTTTAATTCGTATACTTTATTCTACAAGTACCGAGTTAAGTAATACAACGAGAACACATTGATTTTGATATTAATCAGCAATGAGCTTATATATACAGATCATTGTTAATCAGAATCCTAAAAACGCTAGCTAGTTACGCGACGTTGCCCAATGGGCAGTTGCACGTATTGGCAACGATTCATTATTACTTGCATATAAGGTACTGCAAAATGAATTCTAGGAAAAAGACAATTTGAGTGATTTTCTCATATCTATAAGATATTTATGAATATTTGTCTAGTCAGATATTTTTGAATCCTATGCTATTGAGTTATATTTGATCATATGGCTGGTCACAAATTATTGTAAAGTGTCCAGGCATATATTATTGAACCAATTACATGATGATATATTAATGAACTACAGACTGTAAAGATATTTTTTAACATTCTAGTGCATACAATATTTTGAATCCTTGTCAATGCATATATATTAATGAACTTGACTGTACTCACGAATTACATATAACCACCAGAACTTTTTGTAACACTAAAACTGTTTTTAATAAAGTTTCAAATTTAATTGACGCATAATTACAAGTAACATGCTAGACATATAATCAATTGATTAAAAAGTGAGTTTTTACTGTCACTTTTGTTTTTAATAGCTTGACTAACAAGGTGTGATATATAAATTAATCGATATGTCATTAATACTAATCGATTTTTAATTAAGTAATTCGAAATCTTATAGCTCAAGATTTCTCTCGCAGAATATTTATGGAGGCGAAGCGTCTTAAAGCATTAAAAAGACGGCTTTTTAGAATTAATTGCCGCAATAAAATATATTTATAAAGTTAATTAATTTATATAGACACGATGTTTTATTTAAAGAGATCCCTTACCTGATAGAGCCGAGCAAGCGTAACGAGCGTGCCGCGGCAGCGGCCGGCGAGTGCCAGAACCGACTGTAACCATTCACAATTTTTTTTATACACACAAACAGTTACGACGCCTTAAAAGTCTCGCATGAAACATATGTTTGCAATATATCAATCAATATATTAATGATATCAATTTTTAAATACATTGCTGAACATTTTTTTTTATACTTTACCTACCTTTTACCTATAAAGGTTAAACATAAATTAATGCGATTACGTAAAAAAACATCGTCTTTATTGGTCGCCATTTTGAATGGTTACTCTTGTAGTGTATATGAATGTGCTCTATTGTGTTTTTTCTTCATTTTTATCCAATTAAGCTGGTTTTTGGTTATTTTGGCTCTTTTTATGTTGATTACTGGCTTTTTTTTTAACTTTGAAAGAAGTTTTCAACTTTGGACCTATGATAGAAGTACAATATTAGCGAAAAAATCAGTGAAAATAAGTGAGGTTACGTTTATTTAAAAAAAAATTCGAGATCGCCGGACCTTAGGGGTTGTTGTAAAGGCAAGTATGCCTCCCCCCTCCCCACTTCACCACCCCACTACTTAAAATTCCTGTATTAGAAAGCTATACATTTACCTTTCGAAGATACTGTTGGACAAGTTTCAAGAAGATTTTGAAATCTTTGTCTCGTTTCGTAACAATGGACGAGACATGGGTCCATCATTTTGATCCCGAGACAAAACAGCAATCTTCGCAATGGAAACGGCCATTATCACCGACCCCGAAGAAGTTTCGTGCCGTGGGATTGGCTGGCAAGGTGGCAATGGCCTCAATATTTTCGGACTCAGAAAGGATATTTTTGATTGATTACCTGGAGCGTGGAACCACTATTACAGGCCAATATTATGCAGCTTTCATTCCCAAGTTGAAGAATGTCATCAAAGAGAAAAGGCGAGGGAAATTTCGAAGGCGCGTGCTGTTTCATCACTACAACGCGCCCGCGCACAGGTCGGCAATTGCGATGGCTGCCATTCAGCAAGCTGGCTTCGAATTGGTTAACCACCCCCCTTATTCACCAGATCTGGCGCCTAGCGATTTTTATCTGTGCCCCAAATTGAAAGAATATTTAAGGGGAAACAGGTACGAAGACGATAACGAGGTGATGGATGCCGTGGAGAGCTTTTTGCAGGACCAAGACAAAACTTATTTTTGAAAGGGATTGAAGCCTTGGAAAAGCGCTGGACTTGGTGTGTAGAAAGACTCGGAGACTGTAGAAAAATAAATTATTATGTTATCAATAGTCATTATATTCTATCTCATTCTCACTACTTTTTGATTCCTCCTCGTATGATACGAGAGGCTCAAAGCTCATTAGTACTACCCGCCATCCGACTAGCACCGTGAGCAGTCTACGGGTGGACGCCGTGCTGTCAACTGGTGAGCGTTGCGTAGTTAACAAGTGAACGTCGCGTGATTCACAAATTGCCAAGTAGTCTGTCGGTTGTTGATATTAGGTCTATACATGAATTACTTCGAATCACCGAGTAGAGGTTTGGCGCCGAGTGGTTCACTCAACGTCCACGCGTGAATAAATTGAGAGCGAGGCGCTTCGATCCTCTGCCAGTCGGGCAATGGGTGGCTCTACTGAACCTGCAATGCGTTAACAATTAATATTGCCCTCTGTACAATAATTTAAAGTATAATTTTCTAAATTAATAATCATATAAATAAAAAATATATAAATATAACAGCAAAATTATAATGTAGGTAGTACATCGCGCTGTTGCGCTAAAGCACTGGGGAAAACGAATCCAAATTATCATATCCTGTTATTTATAATAGTCATAATCGCATTCAGAATGCGATAATGCAGTCTTGGTAAATGAAACGACTCAATAAAACTTAAAACCTTCACGAGAAACTCCAATCGCACGCAAGTCTCTTGGTTTTGCATGAAAGACTGGAAGACTAATATAACTTCTTAAACGAAGTTATAAGCTGAAACCAAAACAACTTTGAAGAAACACTTTATCATCCTTATCATGTCATGCCTAAAAAAAATCCAACATTGTTTGTTAGTTAACACTTAACTAAATAATCTCGAGCACTGCACCCTTTTATGACTCTGATTATGAAAGATATTTGAAAAAAACTTCAACAATTATTGACATAATGCTTAGGTAAATAGCTAGGTACAATATAAAACGGATTTTACGGATAATTTTACAGTTGTATTTTGATTTTCTACTGATTTATACTTATTTGAAAATGTTTAAATTGCGTTGGATTTGTGATTTTGTTTTGTTATTAATTGTCGTGAAAGTTGCTAAAGGAGACTCTGTAATTCGTTAGTACAAATAAAGCTTTTTGTCCCGACTATGTCCAGGCTTAAGATTACTTTATTTCGCTTATATTAGACAAGTCTTGCGAGTAAATGTCTCATTTGTAGTATCTTAGCTAAAATTATGAACAGTATTGTGCTCAAGGTTAAGAGCGCGCAAAGAAAATTTTGAATTTTGCGCCTCCCAGAATGTATTTTCTATAAAAGCAAGACAAAATCTTGTGGATCTGCAAGCGCGGCTCTTTGAGCTTTGCTCTTCAGTGAGTCACCTTCATAGCTTCAGCTATGACGCTAAATAAACGGCCTAGTTGAAGGTTTCAATTATGAGCTCCATAATTAGTTGAATTTATAACATGCTTACTTTTAAGTAGATAGATAGATAATACTTTATTGCTCACCAAATATACAATTTCAAAATACACAAATTACAATATTGTCATGGTAGAAACAAAAAGCCGGCCTTATAGCTGAAAGCAATCTCTTCCAGGCAACCTAGCTTAAGAAATAAAAAAACACAAATTTAATATTCATCTTTGTTATTTTTACGATTAACAGTTATTTCAAAATTAAGTAGTTTATATCCAGTTGATTTGTTTATGAATATAATAGCTTACGAAAGCAAATACGACGCACGATTTCTCCAATTAAAACTTTGACTGGTTATAGTTGAAACTTTAGGCGGATGGTTTTGTGGGTAACCAATATTGAACATTTTTTGTAACTGAAAATAACCATTTACTTACCAAAATCGCACAAGCAACCATATTGATATATTTTAAGGGGATTTGAGGGTTATTTTAAATATTTTTCAATATTTTAGCGAAGAATAAAATCGAGGATAAACTTCTTACTCTGCTCCTGCAATGGCGGGATGGTTATAAGCTGCCTGTGTCGCTACCACCTCTCAATGACATAATATTGAATGGTTTGGAAGGCAGCTACGACGCAAAAGGTGTTCAGTAAGTTCAAATGATATTATTTAAGGAATAAAGAGAAAAATCGTATGCACATTTTACCGAAAACAATTATGAGAAATTAATGTTTGGCCAAGCAGACAAAGAACGATCAGTATACGATAAAATTATTTAAATTAAGCAGTTGTGTCAATATTTCCAGTGTATGTATTTCTTTCAAATATGATTAATTACACTTTGGCTACGTTCTGTTAGGGATTCACAACGACTATGTTCACGACCGCGATTTATCCCGTTCCACTTGCTTGCTGGCTTTACAATCGTAAATCCAAGTGGAACGGTTATTCAACCCACCTCTTGATGTGGATCGTTGTGAGTGTTATGTGATCAAAAATGATGACGTCATTATTGACGTTTTCGCCACGACCACAACGACCGCGGTCGCCTTGTGGAACGGCTAACGGAGCATTTTGGGCGTTGTGAGCTACTAATGGAACGCCCTGTTTATTATTTATAATATTAACTTTCTTTTGTTATGTAGATTTTCGTACAGCACAAGTGAATTGCAGTTGCGAGGTCTGAATAATTTTTCCGTCGTGGAGTTTGATGTATCTGAAAAAAAGTTACAAGCTTCGGGCAGAGTAGTGATACCGATGGTATTGGTTTCAGCTGGTAAGTTGGTATGTAGTATAATCTGGCGTTTTACGGACTTATTAAAGTCATAATAGTAATATGAGCCAGGGTGACGGAATTCCTGGATTATATTATCAGAGAATGAAACCTATTTTAGACGTGTTTAATGTAGATATTCGACATCTAGGTTTTTTATATATATTACTAGCTGTTTCGGTAGACGTCGTCCTGCCCGGAAAAGCGTCAATCGATATGGCGACAGCAGCGCCACCTACCGGGTCCAATTGGGAACCAACTCAGAAACCTTCTCTGGTTCATGCACAGCAACTTTGCTAAACATCATCACCTGATCAAATGTATAGTTTATGATTCTATAAAGGATTCATACATACAGACAAACATTCATCCCTATCCCTATTAATATTATAAATGCGATAGTAACTCTGTCTGTCTGTTCCGTTTTCACGTAAAAACTACTGGACCGATTTGGCTGAAACTCAGTATATATATATATTTTCGATGCCGAGAATGAACATAGGATACTTTTTAACCCGAAAACTGGGATAATTTCCGGGATAAAAATATATTTGTCTTTCTGTTTGTTATGCTTTTACGGAAGAATTAATGGGCAGATTCGGCTGAAATTCAGTACGTATGTAAATTAAATACCGACGGTGGACAAGGGATACTTTTCATTTTGGCCTTTTCAGTAATTTTGGCCTTTTTGGTCATTTTGGCTATTTTAGCCTTTTTACTAATTTTGGCCATGTCGGTCACTTTGGCCTTTTCGGTCATTTTAGCCTTTTTACTCATTTTGGCCATGTCGGTCACTTTGGCCTTTTCGGTCATTTTGGCCATGTTGGTTATTTTGGCCTTTTTGGTCATTTTGACCATGTCGGTCACTGTGGCCTTTTTGGTCATTTTGGTCATGTTGGTTATTTTGGTCTTTTTGGTAATTTTGGCCTTTTTGGTCATTTTGACCATGTCGGTCACTGTGGCCTTTTTGGTCATTTTGGCCATGTCGGTCATTTTCACCTTTTTGGTCATTTTGGCCTTTTTGGTCATTTTGATCATTTTGGCTTTTTTGGTTATTTTGGCCTTTTTGGTCATTTTGGCCATGTCAGTCATTTGGGCCATGTCAGTCATTTTGGCCTTTTGGTCATTTTGATAATTTTGGCCTTTTAGGTAGTTTTTGCCTATTCCGTCATTTTGGCCACGTCGGTCACTTGTGGCCTTTTTGATCATTTTGGCCTTTTTGGTCGTTTTTGCCTATTCCGTCATTTTGGCCATGTCGGTCACTGTGGCCTTTTTGGTGATTTTGGCCATGTCGGTCATATCGGCCTTTTTGGTCATTTTGACCATTTTGATAATTTTGGCCTTTTTGGTCATTTTGTCCTTTTTGGTCGTTTTTGCCTATTCCGTCATTTAGGCCAAGTCGGTCACTGTGGCCTTTTTGGTAATTTTGGCCATGTCGGTCATTTTGGCCTTTTTGGTCATTTTGATCATGTCGGTCACTGTGGCCTTTTTGGTCATTTTGGCCATGTCAGTCGTTTTGGCCTTTTTGGTCATTTTGGCCTTTTTGGTCGTTTTTGCCTATTCCGTCATTTTCTCCATATATTCAATGTACTCTGTGGCCTTTTGTAAACTCTAGTTTTTATATATAAGATAAAAAAGGGAAGACTACTCTTACTTAAAAAAAATTGTACTACTTATATATTTTCCTTTATTCCTTTCAGAAAATTACAAATTACAAGGCCGTGCATATTACATGTACACGCTTAAAGGATCAGGGCGATTAAAGTAAGTGTATCAGCTGTGGCGGATTTACCAATAAGTAGGCTGGCGCATAGGGCGGTAGTTTTTGGGGGGCGGCAAATTTGAGGGCAAATTTTATTATCAATTATAGTAACTAAAAGATGCATATTTGCACCTAAACGTTCCTGATTGATCCCAGGACGGAAAATCTTACTAAAAATGTCTTAAAATATTCCCATTTCTAGTACTTCAACTCACACCAATTCTATTTGTAAAGGTCGGTAGGGGCTAGTGAGTTATGTGTACTATACGTACGGTGTTTGTTTAGGTTACAGGCGGCAATTGTGGAAATCCGACACAATGTATCAATGATCTCACAACTCAGATTAATTATATTAGCTATAATTATTGTCCGATTCTAGCGATATTTACTAATATTCGAGGGAACCTTACGTTTCTTTTGTGGGTACACCTTTAAGTTTTGATCGCGTATGGTGCGCGTAACTTCAATTTATCAATACCGGATTCCTTTGTGACAGGATGAGTTGACAATTGTAGTGCATTCTTAAGCCTTAAAATGATTACGCGCACGTTACGCCAGCAAAACTTATGTGGGTACGACCGTGCATCAAACAGAAGATAAATCTATGTAGTTTATAAATATCTTTACTTTACTTTGGCTGTTTATTATAGAAATAGTAATTTGCAATTTTATTACGGCTGAGTAAACCTTTCTGTTTTACAGAGTCAAAATTCGAAACATCAAAATGTTATTTACCATTCGTCTGGTTACTAAAGGATTGACTACGTATATAGCTCAACTAGACCTTGATTTCGTCGTGGGAAGCATTGAGGTGATTAATTATTACAATGTCCTTAAAATGGTTAATGTAAAATGATACAAAATTTTGGCCTAAACATTATTTATAAAATATTATCTAAATTTATGTTATCGTCCATATTATTATAGCAGCCTTGCAGAAGATTTACTCAGACTTTATCCAAGCCTTTTTAGAATTCCGTAACCATTTTGCCAAAAATGAAATGTTGTGTTGTATTTTTTTGCAAACTAGGTTGATACCTAGTTTGTTAGGTTTTGAAAGATGATCGGCTGAGATTGAAAATATACCTTCAGCAAAAGTTAATTTGAACGATATCCGTTGAGTACTTTTTAAGATAAGAAAACAGTGGACGTTCCTCATCTTCTACGGATTTCTTAATTAATCATGGACTGATACGCACTTGCCCGATTTAGTTTGCATTAATATAGATTCTTTAACTTTCAGTTAAATTATCACATCTTTGCAAAAACACGAATTAGATTTACACAAGTTATATTATATCCGATCGGCAGTTTTCGTTTTTTCGTTTGCGCGGAAAAGTTCAGACCGGTTTACGACATGTATTCAACTTTATTCGCAAGCAGAATAATTGGCATAGTGTTGCTTGCTATCCACAGCTGGAGAGATGGGTCACCCGCACCAGCGGAACCCTGACCTTCAGGACGACACAGATACTGACCGGACACGGTTGTTTCGACCAGTATCTGTTTCGCATTGTGGGCTGCTTGCCTTCTCCGGACTGCCGCCAGTGCGGCGCACCCGATACGGCGTTTCACACGCTTGTCGAGTGCGCTGCATGGACGCCGCAGCGTTTCGAGCTCGAGACGCACGTAGGAGCCGTCGGATCGCTTGGCGACTTGGTAACGGCCATGTTGCACAGCGACGACCGCTGGGGTCTGCGGTTACTTTCTGTGAGGCAGTAATGTCTCTCAAAGAGGCCGCAGAAAGGGACAGGGAGCGAAGTCCTGCAGCGCGTGCTAATGTTTCTACTCGAGGTCGCCGGCCTTCAGCTAGCACCCGGAGAGGCAGGTACGCGCATTACTTCCCTCCCTGAGTTAGGTTCCGGTACGGGGGGCCCTTGCTACTAGGCAACGCAAGGGATTCATCTGCCCCCGTTTCGAAGTGGGGTGTGTTCTCCCAGGGCACACTCCAGGCACTTTATTGCGCTGGATCGACTGTTGCGTAACTATGTTCTATATCTCAGTCTTTCCATCACAAACAAAGCGCAGGGTCGACAGGGAGGAGGGGGTTTTTAGTGGGTATTGAGGTTGCTCGCCCGTGCGGCATCGCTCTGAGTCTTCCACACTCCTCTGTGTCACGCCATCGCGGACGGAGCGCAAACAAAGCATACTATTGCTAGCGTTATCGCCCCCGATGGATGCGTGCCGTTTCCTAGTGACGGCCCAGAGAGTGCGTAAATCGGTCAGCATTTTCCCTCGCCTCAAAAAAAAAAGTGTTGCTTGCTATACATTGTTAGCTCTATTCCACTTCATCATTCGTACACTGTCCTGTGCTACTAAAATTTGTCCACTGCGCAGGTACATCGAGAAGAATTATTAGTTACACAACTAACTCCAATCACCAAAAAATTATAATACTTATCGGTTGCGAAATGAGTTATATAGTTATTCATTTTTATTTTTCAGGCTGATTTGGAAAATAGTTCTTGGCCCATTAACAAACTGCTAAACGCCGAGGGAGTGAGGGTTTTAAATGGATATCATGACAATATAATAAACAAGACAAAGACTATCTTAATACAACGCCTCGATGATGTATTTACTACAGTATCTCCTAAGCAACTCTTATCTTTAATATCAAATAACTATTAGAAAATAATTAGCATTTTTGTAATTATGAATTGACAATAAATAGATGTATTTTTGTACCAAATAAAATATGAAAAATATTATATTTTGTTTAAACCTTAATTGATCTTACCTACTATTATGTACAGATAAACAGAGTGATTAGAATATATCTATACGGGTGCGGTATATAGATATACGGCACGTTTATTTGAGATATAAAATTAAGTTATATTTGCGTCCATAGTTTATGTGAGTTACACAAGACTTAAAAAACAATTGTTAGTAAAATAAAAAGAAATAAAAGTAACACACTTATTTGACGGCAGCACATGCAACTTGACTCGTTTAGCATTTATAAAATGGATTTATTTATCGTTCTATTGCTGGGCATACTTTATTGATATATTTTCCTATTTTCTGTCGGTTGCAAAGATGTTATAATAGAAGTTCTATATGAAGTATATTATAATATCTTTGGTCGGTGGATATACCTAAACATTTGATACTTAAGAACTAGGGCTAGGGACTAAGGCTAAGCTATAATTTGACAAATTGAAAAAGAAAGAAACAGTAAATAATAAATGTCAGTGGCTCCGTAAGAGAGTATTATGTAAACAGAGAATTCTCTGTCTACGGAGTATTATGTTCCTTCGTCAGTAGTGTCCATCGATGATTGACTCCATGGAGGCATGGACACCACTGACAATTTATATTTACTAAGGCAGAAGGAATGGAGTTGGACGCACTATTCAAAATTTCAAACGTCATGTTCAGGTTGTCAACGATGACATTGATTTAAAATAAACTAATAATAGTGTATTAACTGGATTAATGTAACCTGTTTCTTTAGTTGAATTTAGATATAGTATTTATTTTAATAGATTTGTTGTTATGCATAAGAGTAACACAAGACAAAATAGTAACAATGGCAGGTAACTTTTGGCAAAGTTCTCATTATCAGCAATGGATACTGGACAAACAAGATCTTATTCGAGATCGTCAATACGATCTGGCGTTGCTTACTGAAGAGGGCTACCAAAAAGTATTTAACTTCTTTGCCAGCATCATACAAGTTTTGGGTGAACAACTGAAACTTCGACAGCAAGTTATAGCTACTGCCACGGTTTATTTTAAGAGATTTTATGCAAGAAATTCTCTAAAGTGTATAGATCCCTTACTTTTGGCACCAACGTGTGTATTTCTTGCATCAAAAGTCGAAGAATTTGGTGTGATATCCAATTCAAGACTAATAACAACATGCCAGACTGTGATAAAGAATAAGTTTAGTTATGCTTATGGCCAACAAGAATTTCCATACAGAACTAATCACATATTGGAATGTGAGTTCTATTTGTTAGAGAATCTTGACTGCTGCTTAATAGTCTTCCAGCCATATAGACCACTATTATTGTTTGTACAAGATATAGGTCAAGATGATCAACTCCTTACTTATGCATGGAGAATAGTTAATGATTCACTTAGGACTGATGTCAGTTTGCTCTATCCTCCATACCAGGTAGTAATAATATATTTATACCAGAATTCTTTATTAATAGTTCACTGAGTATCTCAGGTTGTTAAACTGTATGCATATAAGACTTACTGCCTCACTCAGAGTTCAAAGTGGCTGTGCTTTTACCCAGAGTGACATTAGATTAAGGGAAATTGAGTTTAGGGGTATACATATGCCTTATATATAGACACTAGACCTGTTAATTGGACTAGGAAACACATTTTTAGGGTCCAAAAACCAAAAGTTTTTAATGAATAATGGGAAAAACAAATATATTCGATAAACATGGTTATGCCACTTTTGTTGATAACAAAGTGTGATTTGTGTTTAGGAATACACTTATGCTTAATATATAAACACTAAAACAGTTTTTGTGTTTAGTATACAAGTTTTGAATTAGTTTTTGATTTTTTAATATGAAAATAGTTTTAAAAAAAATTATAATTAAGTATGCCAGAACAGACTGGTTACCATAGTTGGAATATAATGAAATGAAGAAAACAATTAATATCTCAAGAACTACATGTCACCTAGACATGGGGGTTGCAGAAGGGAGAAGTATTTCTCACCCTGCTTCCTCTGCCCCCCACTACTTAAAATTCAGTGATCACTAATCTAATGTTAAAAAAAAACTGAAATATATAAACAATTTATTAGAGAAAATGATTTATTTTTTAAATTTAAAGTGATTATCATACCTTATTCTTTAGTTTTTTACTAACATTAACTATTATAGACTAAAATGTAAATAAGAAAATAAATCTGTAATGAATGCCTCTGTAATCATAACATTTACAATTTTACTCTATGTTCAATTCCCACTAGGGTATGTAAAATGAGTTTCTATTATTACTCTGGTATGGTATCAGCCCCAGATTTGTCTATGGTATATACATAGTACCCATAACATAAGTGTTACTTGCTTACCTTGGCATTAAAGATGTATGCATTTCTGTGCCGATTTAATCATATTAAGATTAATGGACTATTTTCCTCTCAATCCAATATGACAGTAAACCAATAAAATGTTAATTTACCTACACTGAGTTGCTAATGTTTTAAAAAGAGGCAACCTCTTTTTAATATCATACATAATTACATGTTTTGTAGAAGCATCCATGTTCGTTCACTCACATGTGTTTTAATTATAACTTTTTGTATCTTGTTTTCAGATAGCAATAGGCGCTCTACATATTGCATGTGTGATGCTCGGAAAAGAAAATCTTAAACCATGGTTTGCTGAATTGAATGTTGACATGGATAAGGTATGAGATTTATCTTAAACATATCACATACTCTATCTATTACTGTGTCTATATAAAATAGATATTTAATTGAATTTTAGAAGCATTGTTTATTTGATTGATGAGCATATTGTGACAATTAGTAAATGCTGATGGTAAAAAATCGTAAGGAAAATTGTATGTAGAGAGAGATGTGCTAAAATCGTCAGTCCACCTTAGACTAACATAGTGTGTATACTACAGCAGTGAGGTGTTTCTTGGTGGATTTTATCTTCCAGTGCTTAGTGCCATATACTTGGCAAATTGTAGTTCATTTAAAGTTTTGTTTCATATTATTTATAATGAGTCCAGAGTACTTCTTAAATATATTTAAAATCATAATGGTTTACATTGTATTTTATTTCAGATTCAAGAAATTGTGAAGAACATTATCAATTTGTATGAAATGTGGAAGAGTTATGATGAAAAAAAAGAGATACAAGCTTTATTGGGCAAAATGCCTAAGCCAAAGCCAGCACCCCAAAGATAATAGTTAGTTAACTAAGCAGTATTATTATGCTGTAGTACTAAATACCTGAAAGAGGGACTATTAACTCATAGTTCTCGCCTGAATTAATGGCCCAACTATATTAGCTGCAGGCAGCTGCATAGTAACGGATTTTGTATGTAAAACTACTACCTACTGTGCAGTCATCTGTTTCTAGGTGACAGTGGGTATTAATCATTGTGAGACCTATATATACATTGAGTTCAAAAAATAAACTGACTGCTCTAATTGTAATGATTAGTACAGATAAATTAGCTTCGAGACTTTTTGTGTTTGTAATAGTGTACTCTCAGCACATAAATAAATAACCTAATATTTTATATATATTTTATAGGCTGGTACTTAATATGAAACTAATAATATTAAAATAATAAATATTAATACTAAACATAATTTTTAATACTAAATTTCAAGTTTAGAAGTCCTGTAAATATACAAATACGACTGCAAACTCAAAAACGTCTTGAAGCTAATTTACCTGCACATAAATGTGTTAGTAATAAGCATGTTTAGTATTTTTGGTATATTTCTAGAGTCGGGCTACACTTGCCTAAACTACAGGATGAATATTCTGGATAAACTATCCTATTCTGGGACAAAAAGTATCTTATATTGATCCCCATTATTGAAAGTACCAATCATCAAATTTCTCAATAATTAGTTAGTCACCAGGCTGTGAAACAAGAAACAAATAAACATCCACATAATTGTTTGCCATGTATCTATTAGTGTATACTAATATGCATTTTGTTCCCATTTCATACACCACATCTTAGAATTCACCTGATACTCTGTAGAATTTCATGTAAATTTTGGCTAAATTTATTCAGTAGTCTTGCATTATTGTTTATTCATGTTATAAGTATTAGGTACAGAATGATCTACTTTTATAACTGATGGTGTAAAATTTATGCCTATGTATTTAATTTTGATATTTAAATAGTAAGTTTGTTGATGATCAACTTTAAGGAAGACTGTACATTTTTGTGAATTGACATTAAATAATATATGACCAATAGTTCCATGTCGTATTATTTTTACATAAACCTATTCTGATCCCAAAAGACAAAGTTAATACAGAGAAAGTAAAGTTAACCACAGTGTTATTCTATACAGGAGTAAGGTATGCGTAGTATAGCTATGTTAACATTTAAATAATAACTGCTATTTATGCCTGCAATACTTTATAAATAACCATCTTTTGAATTTGTGTTTGTGACTGATTGAAATAAAGAAAATTTTATCTTACATTGAAATTTTCAATATATCTTGAAGGGTTTAGACTTGAGATCATATAAACGTCATGTCATCATGCCATGTTATATCTCAATGGGCTTAGAAGGTATAAATATAACGTCTATTTCACGCGAACGACATAGTGACCGCAGCTAGTTGCTGGTCCGCTATACTCGATAATTTTTTTTATAGTGGCTACATGACGTAATATGTGCTGTGCCGCGGGCTGCAACTTTTTAACTAATTTTTGTTACCGATGGAATACACAGCAGACAGGGTGATGATGACCCATCTGATGAGAAGTGGTTATGTCGTCTATGGACTAAATTCATCAGGGTTGGCTTATGTAAATCCACTATATTATACAACTATGTAGTGTGCCAATCGAGCCATTCCCTCCACCTCAGCAGGCCGTTGGTTGAGTATAGTGAGATTATAGACGAATATTTCTTAAAAGAATGTTGAAATAAAGGCGACTAACTATTACGAACTATGGTTTACCAGAGAAGAATGGGGTCCAATGACATAATTATTAAATTTTAAAATGTTTTTGATATAAACTATAAATGCTTAATACATTTATTACGCATTGCTCATCCCATCCCATTGTAAATTTTGGAATAAACGTAACTAGGTCCCATAAAAGAGGTAGGCCACAGAAATGCTGATTTGAATGTGAGGATGATATAGTCTCACAATAAGGGATGCCGAAGACCCTATAAAGTGCTAAAGAAAAAGTAGGAAATTGGTTCCAAACGGTATTTATGCTAGGTTAGGTCGTTAATAAATATATTAATTACTATTCTTATAAAACTTATAACAAAGGTAAAAACGAACTGTTAACCTTTATTGTATCTGGTTACCAGTTTAAATTGTGACACCTGACTTCATGATTACCTACATGAAGCCACTGAAGTTATGACTTATTGTATAAATGTTAAAACCATAACAATACCGTCGTATTAATATCAAAACAACGGTAGATTATCATGTCTGGGCGTAACACCATCATTCATGAATATTAGAGGACAGTTAAATATAGTAATATGAATAAAATTAAAATCTCTAATATTGGTAATCTATTCTATTTTAGACAAGCTATACATCCTTAAGCGAAGAATACTCTAGTGTAGAAATGTTACGATTAGTACGATATATTCGTTGGAATTATAGATATATTAAATCTATGGTTGGAATTATATCCAATATCTAATCAGTTGCAATCTTAAAATTATGTCGGTCTTAAGTGTGACATTTGAGTGGCTAGTACATCCGCGTCTTTTTGCAATAACATGGGGTCAAACCTGTTCGGGAAGTTTTTACGGATCAGTCAGTTTTTGGGATTTAATGTGGAGGTAACTTCCTCATCGAGTTAATCGATGTGTTAAGCCAGCTAATGCGCTTTGGACAGTCGTGATTGTTATTCTGTCCCTCCCTCCCATAAAATGAGTAAACGCGAAAAAAGAATCAGACGTTTAAGAACTAATATTTTATGTTTACTATGTGGGCTTTATAATTAAAACTTATTATGATTCTTAGTATGGTATGGTTGATTTTTCAGATCGTTTATTCTAAAGTTCGATCACATTTTAACAATAAATGGCTTTGTTGAAAAGTAATTAAAGTTGAAAAACTGGTTCAATCTAGATTCTGCATATTGCCTATAATCACTAAAAAATCCTAATTTATTCAGTATGCATGGTTACATCACATTTAGTAACTACTTCCTCTGTCGTACTAGGATATAAAACCAGCCATCATTTCATATTTCCATTAGAACTTCAGAATCGGAGAACATTGTTAATCAACATGTCGTCACGAGTACTCATTTGCGATCTCTGTATTATTTTGCTATTCGGTTATAACTTTGCGATGCCTGAAGACGGGACGAAAAGGTAAACATTTTTACTTTTCCCGGGGGATAGAAAAAAACCTGAATTGATCGACATAACTATATTAACGCGAAGCCGCAGGCAAAAGCTAGTAGACTTAATAAAGCAAGTTTATCACCACTTAGATTATTTTGTGATTAGTCTTTCAGCAGCAGATGACGTGCCCAAAGGCAATTGCACATGTGGGGGGTTCTCAACAGCAGCTCCTGAAGCAGATGCCTCACCTCTCCTCTCTCAAGCACCCGGCTTAGTGGTGAAATGCGACGACGAAGGGGGAAATACCTGCAAGACTTTATGCAATGCTTTGGCAACAGCCACTAAAGCCAAAGGACCGGAAGTTTTGTGTAGCAGGCTTAAGGACGCTAATGAATTGAAGGTAATATGAACATGTAAAATCTCATTCAAATTCATTCATTATTTATGTTGTTTGAATAATAATTTTGATTACAGCATTAGGAATGGCTCAATCAGTGTGATACCACGCTCTCACAGAATAAGGGTGTGAAACGGCTAGCTTTGAACTAATCATATTTTGTACGATGAGTAAGAGTCTCAATAGCCCACTTCCTCCCCCTGCCCTTATTTGATTTTCCCTATCCCACCCCTTCTTCCAGTCCCACATCCCATTCCACCTGTCTGACTCCTATATTTCATCTCCCTATCCCATCTTAAAGGCTGGCAACGCCATAAGTGTTGCACACGTCTACTTATAAGCGACGGTAACCACTTTCCAAGAGCTGGGCCGTGTCCTGTTTGCTAGCTTCGCAATAAAAGGAATTACCATTTCTCTACCATCGGCGAGGCGTGAGGCGATGGCCTCAAAACAAAGGACGCTGAACATCGCGTGATATGGAGAAGAAAAAAATAGGAAAGCGGACCCAGGCTTCGAAGCGAACACTTCAAAACCAACTGGGATTTAACTGTCGGATAATGATGTTAATATGATTATTGAAAGTCTAATTCCACTGAGAGAGAAATAGAGGACTATAATAGTATAATTTACTAAAAAGACTTGGATAGAGTTATTTTTTTATTATTGTATTGGATTTATTATGTGTAATCAAAACCCTGCTGCTAATTCTATGACCCTACACAAACGTACCATTAACAAAATGAACAAAGCCTAGATTTTTTTATTGCGTAAGTTCATTAGACAGGCAGACGACCCACCTGGTGGAAAGCAGTTACCATCGCCTATGCACATTTGTATCACCAAAGCTATTTCTAATGTGCTCCGCTCTGTAAGGGAGACTGGAAAATTAATGTTATTGTTTACAGACTATAAAAATACAACCAATTAAAAAAATAAGTAACCAATCTATTGTATCGTTGTTTTCTTATGTATACCTAAATGTGAAAAAGTTCTTTTTAACAAGAATTGATTCGTAGTTATGAAAGTAAACGAGCGGTTTCCTTTTTATATATATACATAGTTCTAAACCTTAATTACGCTTGTGTATAGAATTTTATATACTAATTATTTGTTTTTCAGCTGTCGGCCTTTTATAAAATCTGTGAAAAGCCATGGATATACGCCGACTTAACTGCGGACATGCCTCTGTGCTGCGAGGAGGGAACAGTCAAAGCATGTCCGTCTATGACTAAAATTAACTCAACTGATGTTATTGACGCGAAGACAATTATGTAATGTGTCTTATATGGTTATATGGTAGTGCACGCTAACGTTTATGACCTTTCTTTAGATTCCCAGCAGAAGGCTAGCAACTAATTATGTTTAAAAATAGTATGTTGTGCATCTGTAGATAACGAGCAGCATTGAAATTTAGCGTAAACTACAAGTGGAATTTGTACGTTTTCTTTCATATTTCGAATAAAGTTTATATATACAGATAATTGCTATTTATTTATGTTGCGGCGACACCTGCGTGTGTTAAAGATTTAGACTGTGGTCGAATGCGTCTTATTTAAGATTTTTCGTCGCCCCTTAAGACACTGCCCGCCTGCAAAGAGATTATATGCTTTCCCCGTTCCTGCACGGATAAGCGCCCTTGCATTAAGTATTATGTAGTAGAGCTACGCTGGAACCATATTGCTTACAGCTCTAAGGGCCGGCTTGATCGGTGGTATACCACGTAAACACAGAATATTGGCATGAAACGGTTAAAGCGTCTCACCCGCGTGTTGTTGGAAAATCGTTATATTTGGATAATTCACACTATATCTTTACAAATTATAGTCTGTCTTATACTGATGTGTAAGCTATATTATTGTAAAATTCATCAAAATCCATTCGGTAACAAACATACATCCATACATTCTTACAAACTTTCGCATTTATAATATTTATAGGATATACATACATTATCAACGTCATTAACAATATCGTATCAAATAACGCATCAATCCCATTGCCACATCTGCGTGAAACGGCCTATATCTGTAATACTATCGCAAATGAAGCCGCACCAACAAAGGGAGCTAAAACCTACGTATTGTAAATACGGTGCCTTGTAACAACATTCGCGATTCTCGATCGTGGGATCGATTAATGGCCGGTTCTATATTTTATCGGATTCTATGCTATTCATTAAATTCCCTTTGCATTGGTAAAAATTTGTATATATAACATTATTTGTATGGTGCTCATGTCTTTTAACCACCAGAACCGAATTGGTTTGGACATGGATAGCCTTATATTATTATGTATTTTCGTTGAAGGTGATGAACGGATGGGAGGCCTTGCCTTGTAAGCCGGAAAATTACTAAGATGTATGTAACCGGTATTAAAGCGACTATAGCCACTTGGATAACCAAAGTTAAACAATGAAACAGCTAACTCGAGTGGGTTTATTTAATTCATACTAAAGACATTCTATTGCTTGTACATTGTTCAAAAACTTTCAAGTATCACTATGTTAGCACTTTTATTCCTTCATGTGGCGTTACACATTTGTCATAAGTTAAAATAATTTTGTAAAACACATTAACAACAGAATTTAAGCTTTTTAATCGACATACACATTATTGCACTAAAGACACAGCCACACTAAAGGCGACGGCGACGTTAGACTTGACAGCGGAATGAATACTAAAATTATAAGACATTCAGTCTGTTTACGCGAAGAAATACATCGTAACCTGATATTATAATTAAAACAATACAATTCCAAAGGAATTTACGTAATATTATTGCTAAAGTCGAGTCGCGGAGCAGGAAGAATTTCGTACAATGACCTCTTTACCTACTGCCAGTGGTCACAAACATGTTTGTATTAAGTGCGGTTTACATAAATTGTTTGAAGGAGCAAAAATTTACTAACTTATTAAATAAATTATTTATTTAGATGTTATATTATAACAGTTATAAAAATCGAGTTACAATTACTAACTCGGATAGAAATAAAATATGAAAATTCATAAATCAGAATCCGATTCCTCTGTATCGGAGTTTCTGCTTTCCGACGACGTCTCGCCTGTCACATTTATTATAAAAGAATCAACAGTTTTGTTTACATTATCATCAAGTCTATCTAATTTCGATTCCTCTTTTTTTACGTGACTGACAGGTAAAAGGTTTACAATCCCTGAGGACGGCGGCCATTGCATCTGTGCGAGCGAGACTCATTATATTTACGCGGGAGTGACAGAGATAGGTAATAACAGGTCAACGTACGAAATTCTTCCTACTTTGCGCCTGGACTTTAGTAACAGCAAACTGTGAGCTTTAAAGCCTCGGCCACTATTCAGTATAATTTTTGTAATTTTTTAAAATTAAACCAAAGGGCATAAAAAAGTTCCAAATTGCCGGCTGAGAACCTTCAACACGGCACCAATGTCTAGTATAGAGCTTATATGTCAAATTTTAACCAGTAGTAAGCCAAATGAACATTTAGATATAGGAGTTGGCCTTAAATTGAAAGTTTATTTAAATTGTTTGTAAAATCAAACCTCAGCCTAAATATAGCATGATAATAAGAGGTTTCCTGGCAGCTCCAAGACGATTTCATGAATTTTAACACAATTCATTTTACAATTGTAAAGAAAATCCCATTGTGTTCTCGCAACAGAACTCTATTATAATTGTGTGATTGAGTATAGTTCTAAAGGACGGGTCCAAAACATAAAACCAAGCTGCTCTGAAGTAGTCAGTGTGCCGGAGGCTAATAAACTCAACAACTCAATTTGCTCCACTTAAATATAAAATAAGCAGTTAATGTGATGTATTATAAATATTTCGCTTCACCACGTGAGAATCTGGTGTTCAATTCTTGGGCTTTTTTGATGATGGACTTCTTCTGGGCTTCGTCGAAACGATTCGCCTGAAGGTCCACGTCACGGCTGAACGGACGCCGTTCTTTCTTACCCTCTTCACTCTCGTCTTTCTAAAACATATAATTTTTAACATTTAACGTTGTAGTTCTGATTCCTAATATATCGACGGGTGCAAAGTAAAAAGAGATATCTGCAAAATAGCTACTTTACAGGAGAGCGAAAAAGATGGTCGTATTAACTTCGTAGTATTTGAAAGAACATACGTAGCTGGCTTTTTTTACGTACGAAAATTTATTGAAATAATGTGATATATGCAAAACAAATAATGTCATATTGTAAAGAATTGTTTTATTAAAACGATTGTACAATAAACTAAAAAATCATCATTTTGTAGATAACTTTATTTACTTTGCACCCGTCGATATTTACAGAAAATATTTATTATGGCCTTTAAAAGGCCCAGACCACTAAACATTTGAATTTTTCAATTAGGCCTTCAGGACCAAATTCTAAATTATGAAAGAGTCAAAAACCATTCAAGGAGTTGATTTTGAGTTGGGTTGATTTTGACGAAAACTAAACTGGTACCTTTAGATTTTTGAAAAATCAATTACTTTTGTAAGGGATCAAATCGACTGACTTTGGAAAATAAAACACAACTGTATGATAACAACAAGGTAGTTTACAAGGATCAATTTCTGTGAAGGAATGTGAAACGGCAAACCAAGGGAAAGGGTTGTAAAATTTACCCCGTATATATTAGCTGTGTCTGCGATTTCATTCATCAAATTATTTCAATATAATTTCTCGTTTATAATAATTAATAGAATCTCTTTAAAAGTATGAAGTGTAAAGTTGTTTACCTTTTTCTTCTTTTTCAATTTCTTCTGATGCATATCTAATAAACTTTCATCCCTTTTATGTTTCTTCTTATGTTTCCTAAAACAATAAAATATGTTAGTCATAAAATTGAGCACTGTTGAATAGTTATTTTTCATTATTTAAAAATATAATGAATAAAAATAACTATTAAAACATTGTAATTATCTATGGTTTGCACAATCACAAAATAAAAACACAAAAGCAAAACAAATATCTTAAGATACAAATGAATTTTTAATTGAACCATCATGATTTCAAATAGACTTACTATATTTCTTATTGTGCTACATTAAATACCCGTGTTTCAGATATAACAATAATAGCCTAATATAATAAGTTATTCGTAAGGTACACCACAACACAAATATCATTGGATAAATGTCACACACAACAAAAATAATCAATAAGCGTGTATAAATTCTAAAAACTTTCTTAGAAATTAAGTTGTAAAATAGGGTACAGAACTCGAGTCCATAGAGTTGTTAAAAAAAATAGCCTTGTACAAATTTGAACATTTTGTGTGATAAAACTAATATATTTTCTGTGCATTATTAATAGCAGTACTTAGTTTACACATGGTTTATTTAACTCACTTAACAGCAGCTTCTTGTTCATTGTCTCGACCTGCGATGTTCCGTGCCGTAGCTTCCCTTTTTAAGGTTTCATCTAAATCTTCTTCTTTCGCATGACCAGCTGCTTTGCGGGATTTTTCTTCTGGTGTATCTGTCCAGCTTGACCTATGTAAAAATGTGACAAGTGGTGTTTCAAATTTACACTATATAATATACCTACATGACACAGAGCAAAATTAAGTGTCATTTTGTTAATTGTTATTAATTTTAAAATATTAATTAGAAATTACCATCTCCTGACTAAACACAAATTATTTTGGTGTACATTTTCTTAGAAAAGAATAAAAAATGCTTTTTTTCCAAAATGAAGCAGAAATTGTCACTGAATATAGATTTGATTTTGTGTTAGCGAAACCACGGGCATAAGACAATCGGGCAATAGAAAAAAAAAAGATCCCGACGAATTGAGATCCTCCTCCTTTTTTCGAAGTCGGTTAAAAATAAATAAAACTGAACAAATAATTCCTAGACCCCACATGACCTTACCTTAGGTAATTTTTCTCCCACTTTTTGAATTTTTATTATTTACTAGCTGACTTGTGCCCATTTCGCTGGGCATCAGAAAAAAATATATTAATCACAATCAAATATACCCTATGTCACTCAGGAATAGTGTAGCTTTCCACTGGTGAAAGAATTTTCAAAATGCAGGTATGGAGAAATAATACAATTTCCTATGGCTGGGCGGCCTGTTGTAAGAGGTGATTTAACAACTCACAGCCAGGTGGTAGGGTATTTACCCATCTGTAAGGCTACCCTTGGTCTAGAGTATGATGCCATAATAACCTTGTGTTCCGGCATTAGTGGCCAGGTACCAGTTTCCCTAAAGAGAACAGCAGCACATTTGTAGCAGCTTTGGTGTTGCAAATGTCCATAGACGATAACCACTTTCCATCAGGTGGGCCATCTGCCTGTCTGCTGAACTCATGCAATAAAAAAAGAAAAACACATATTTAAGCAATAACACATTTTCTTTACCTATCTGACATATCTGGGCCTTGTTTAGCCCTAAAACTTCTTGCTTCTAAGCCAAGGAATTTGGTTTTTGCATCTGGCAATTCAAGCATCCACTGCTCACGAGATTTGATTTTTGTATTCTGCCCATGGCTATCTAACTTTTTTATTTTCATTTCTAAGGCTCGTTCTTCAAGACGTTGTTGTACCTCACTCAATCTACCACCAACAGGTATAGGCCCATACCCATCATCATTGTCAGAACTTTCATATTTTATTACTTCACGATCATTTTCAGCAAGCGTCTTACGCAATTCATCAGGAATAGAAGGCCCTATGAACAAAAAGAATTTAATATTACAACTAGAAGCATGAAATAGAATAGAATATAATAAAAAATATATTATGGTTTATTGTACTTTAAACACACCTATATTTTTTGGTTTCTGTTTAAGATGTGGTGGGAGGGCTGGACCTTCAAAATCTGGAGATGATTTTTTGTGCTGTTTTTGCAAATGTGGTGGCAAGGCTGGCCCACAGATATCATCTTTTGTTTCCTGACTCTTATCTCTTTTGGTGGATCGCCGCAACTTGTGTCGCAAATCAGTTGGAGCAATGTCAATGTTGTTCTGAGAATCATCATCACTTGAGATTTCACCTTCTTCACTACTGTCTTTTTGTGTTGATTTTTGAGTAGAACTAACTTCTACTACTGTATCTCCTTTTATAATGGAAACATCAGTTTTCGATTTATCTTCAATATCTGTTGTACTACTTACTTCAACAGTTGTGGTCACATTGTAGTCTCTTTCTTTGCTAGACTTTGATAATTTTCTCTTATGTTTCTTTTTGTGCTTTTTCTTTTTAGTTTTGTGTAGTTCCTTTTCTATGTTTAAAAGTTTTGCTCTAAGTTTTTCATCATCAGAAGAATCAATTTCACTAGATTCTTCTGATTTATCTTTTACAACAGCAGGGATCATATTATAGTATGAACCAGGCTGAACCTCTTGTTCGGAATTTTCACTTTCAACATGCTCATCAACTATTATTGGACTTTCACTCTTCCTTTTACGAGGCTGAGTAGGGGGCGGTTTTTGAATTACTGATTGTTTTCCTTTGTATATAGGAGAAGAACTTCTTTCACTTGATTTCCCACCGACAGACACCTTGTCTGCGACTTTATCAACACGTAGATTGCGTTTAATTTCTTCTTTCAAATCTCTTTTCAATTCAGGTGGCTTCTGAGAACTGGAATTTGAATGTCTGCGCTTGTCTCTGCTACCACTCCTCTGATCTTTAGTGTTAGATCTAGCTCTTGAATCTCTATTATGGTGTCTCTCAGGTGATCGTCTTCTGTAAGGACTTCTATCTCGTGAATGTCTTCTTCTACTTACAGGTGAATGTCTTGAATGTCGCTGTCTATCTCTGGAGAAGTTGTTTCTATCATCTCTCTTCTTATCAAATTCTCTTTTTAGCCTGTCACTATCAGATTGCCTCCTCCGTTCACTTGGTCTGGACTTATCATACTTTTGCTTGCTACTTTGTTCATCCTGAGGCTTTGTTTTACATTTGAATCTACCAGTCTCTGAATCACTACTGGAATCATCTGAGAGCATTGTCACCTAAAAACATAAAGGCTGTTTAATCACAAATAAAAAAAAGTTTCTTAAATTTATATCTTTATTCTATACATAATAAACTATTATTTCCTTAATTAACATGTATACTTTGATTTAAAACATTTTTGCAATTTTCTTAGCACTATATTTGATTGATTTTAGAAAACCAGCGGTTAATATTCCTTTTAATGACTGCCTCACACTGGATTGCCAAACTAAACCTTTAAGAATTTGTTGAAGTATCACAGCACAATCAATGTCATAAGCAACTGCACGGAGAACATCTTCCATGTCCTGCTGGAGACCACCATGATTCCAAAATTTAACAATTCTCTGTTGGGGTACCATTGGCAGTTGCATCAAGTGGTGTAATTTAGTTTCAGGATGTAGATCTTGATGGCACTGGGCTTCTCCAGTTGGAAAGTCTACATAGGCATGGAATTGTTGCAAGACTGGTTTGTACAACTCACGGAAGCTGAGCAACTGAGGCTGAACAATGTTCTTCACTTTGTTTTTGTTTTCTCCAAATGTCATCCTAAAGTCACCTGCATAACTTAAATTTGAAATGGCAAAGTAAAAGTCATACTCAGAAAAGGATTCAGGTAGAATAAGAAGAGCAGTATGAACAGCTGAACGTAAATTTGCCTGGAGAGCGTTTTGCAGTTGAGAACTATTAGTCTGCTTTATAATTTCCACTGGTTTATGCAACCGGCCAGCTAAGTAAAGGTCATTCCAGTCAAGTAAATCTGTAACTAGATCTTTCTGTGATGTTACACCATACTTGATAGTCACATTCTCTTCTGTCATCTCTACTAAAGTGTTGAAATACACCTTAGCACCCCAGTTTTCCTGAAATCTTGCAACAAACCCTTTGCCCAAAAATCTGAGAGCTGAGTAATGTGATGGATTTAGTTCGATGTTAGCTCCGTGCCATCTATGTGAATTATCAACGCAGTAAATTAAATCGATCATGTTGTGTTTGTTTTGGTTTCCCATTTGTGGTTTCACAGCCGAACCATATGCAAAACAAAATGTAAAATTTTGAGGGAACTTAGACAAAATCCGATAATATAACGGAGATACGTCTCTAACAACATTTCCTAATGTTTTTAAAGCCGTAGATGCCATTTTTTTTTAATCTTTACTGTAAGCTGATCTGTAGATGATATCGTTTGATTCTGCCAGTATCACGTTCACAATGGCATAAAATCGTAATAATAAACTTACGCTTTTGAAGTAGCTTGAATTTAAGTACAAGATTATAGAATATATTTTAACATTCTAGTAATTCAAATGATGTATGTAAATAAATTAATTTTAGGTCAAAATTTATCAGAAATAACCAATAAAATTAACAGACTGACACAACTCACAACGCATAGTTTTAATGATCAATTACTGACAGTGACACTGACACTACTGACTGTGACATTAGCACTAAAAATAAAGTTCACAAAACAAATACCGCGGATACATCGGTGCAGTTGGACAATATAATGCAGTATGTGCTGGCAATGTATATGGTGTAGCTTGCAAGCATATTTTGTTTATTTCATAACATTTTGTTAATATTTTTTACAGGCTTTTTGATGGCCAAAATGTAATGATATTCTCTCATGCTTCGGTTCACTATCCTGCAAGGTACTCCGTCGCGCATTGCAGTTTTTTGAATGAGTAGAGTTTGGCAAAATAAAGTAGAAAATAATAGGGGCGCCACTTTTAACAATTGTTTTATTAAAGAAAGCAAAAGGAACCCTTACAAAGCCATCATGTCGGCTGTTCTTTGATAAATATCGCCAAAATATAATGAAAAGATTTCTACTTTAAATTCCGCTAAATATTCTCGGTAAACTATAAAAATGATTTATCTTGTAAACGTAGAATTGTTATATCTGTATTAATTTAAATTATATACTCAGATAAAAGTTAAAATTAACAAAACATGAATACATTCACTTTGTTATAATTCCAGTGAACCTTGACTACAGATTGATAAAATATTACTAGAAGTCAAAACAATTAGTTCACGTTCTCGACGTTATGTAAGATTCTATACAAAGTTTATAAAAAAAATATTATATATTTTCATTACGTGCTGGTTTATTTAAATCTTTATAGAATGTAATTCAACCAAAATTTAAAGTAAAAGAAACTAGTGAGTAAATTGATTCAAATCATGTTGTACATTTATGCCAATTCACCCCACAGTGTTATCACACATTTTTGTAAGTGTGACCCGGGTACAAAGAAATACTGAAGAATAAACATAACCTATCTGGTCTAGTCTGGTATATGAGAGATCTAATAACTGTCTATTCTTAATCAAGTAATATACAATTGAACTAAAAACGACAAAAAAATACTAAAATATACCTGTTAAACTAGGAGTTTCTTGGGAAATATCCTTGAGGTTCGAAAAAATACTTCTTACTTCATATTCCGCAAGATATTGTCTGTAAACTTTATAAATGATTTTTCTTTCCAAATTTAGAACAGTTTTGTGAATTTTTGAAGTGATAACTTCTTATGGGAGGGTAAACCGCTTCGTTATGTAACGCGTTACAGGGCCATTCTATCTGCCTTCCTTTTCCCTCAAGCATACGGCAGCGGTAGGCAAGCTCTTACTCCCTCACTAACCCAAAGCGCTAGCTCGGTAATAGCTCGGTAAGTAGATTAAATAATGATACTAATAATGTACATATACAAAATTCTAATGTACATATTCAAGAATTGTCACTAAGAATAAAATCTTTTATAATCAATAAAAGATTTTATTGATAAATAACCTTTCCTTAAATAATCATATTATTATAGATAAAATTAAAGTAATAACCTAAGCTTTTCGCAAGTTAAACAATTTCAATATTAAATAGTTCAACTTAGATTAGTTTAAGTTATCGCTTCTGTCGGGCGTCCCGAAACGCACACTTTTTTATACTTTTCACGTATTTCAACCAGTGTTTATATGCTTAAAACAAAAACCAAAGAAATATTACGAACACCTGTACTTTTGTTTACAATTTTACATCAGAATGATAACCACTAAGCAGAATGTTCAAATTGTTGCTATGAGAAAAAAGTATTAGTTCCGTTTCAAGACAACTTTGTAAAGCTCTAGCTAGATTGCGTCAGGCAGTATAAGTAAGATAACTCTTGAGACCTGCAAGCTCACCCACCGCAGAGCTGCTAAGCAGGATATTTTATGCACCATAAAAAACTATATGTATATTATAAACGAGTGGAGTTTTTAGCGGGAACTGAAAGGAGACGTTGTGCTGTGCAGTTTTATTTTCTAAAAATGTGTAAAATTACTCTAAAATGATCAATAGTTGTAGGATATTGATAGTTTTTGAGTAGTAGTTATGTGTTTTGTGTGAAATGTGAACTGTATAGTCAAATGTGGCCTTTTGAGTTGTCACAAGAACTCCGTTGAAAGGCACTAGCTGATTACCTACAGTTCAGCTGTGCTTCACATAGGCTTATGAAAATGAAGAAATTATATTGTAAACAAAGACCTGGCTTAAAAGCCTAGCTGCCAAGCCATAAACCTAAAAAAATAATATAAACTAGTAAATGTCACTGTCAAATTTGATAAAACGTCTTTAAGTTTATGGGCTAATTCCAATTATGTAGTGGACAAGGAATATATTACTCTCTTACGAGATATATACCTATATATTCTTTCAATCTTTTTCATTTGAAAAAAATAATATCGTTTATTGTAATAGCATAATCAATTAAAGTGGAATAATTTTGTTAAATTGTCTCCGCCAACACTTTTTGTCTGTAATGTCGAATGCTGATAGAATTGATTTTGAAATGGAGGTAGAAGTAGAGAGTGCTTCGTCAGGTCCTCCTGTTGATGCACCTAATCCAACCTCTCCGGCGCCGGCGACACCTGGAGGCAGTAAAAGTGTTGTTGTGACTACTGCAACTTCGGGTTCCGTCACAGTATCTCTCCATCCTTTAGTTATTATGAACGTTTCCGAACATTGGACTCGACTACGGGCTCAGGAAGGATCTCCTCAAACTGGTAAAACCTATTCATAATTAAGTAATAATATGGTCAAACTTTAGATTAGTGGTCACTGAATTTTAGGTGGGGTCGGGGCAGGTGTGTAGCAGCAGCTCTCGGGTGTGATTTACATATATGTCCCTGTAATCATAAGTAATGAGCGGGGGAGGGGGGAGGAAAACTTACCCCTTTGCAACTCCTATGTGGCGGAAATGTATAGTTCCTGAGTTATTAATGTTTTTGTCAATCTAACCTCACTTCTGTTTTTCACTAATATATAAGATAGATAGTGAATGGTTACAGTCGGTTCTGGCGCTTTGGTCTACACAAAACCTAACCTAACCGACTGTTTAAAACTCCACATATTTTATTTTTCGGATACATACAGTCTCCTATTTAAATAAATCCCGTCAAAAAACGTAAAAAAACGTCTCGGCGACAAAATTACCAGATCATTGTCGTGAATTTCAAACTTCGATAATTAATTGAATATGTATTTTTTCAACTCAAAACCAATTTCAGTTGTTATAAATAAGTCTGTTAATTAGGTAGTCTTGATACTTTGAAATTTGTATATTATAAGCAAATTCTTCACTTTAAAATACAATAAATATGAATTTTGCAAGACGACCATGTTCGCTGCTCTTTTCTTATGCCTCGAATGTCCCCGCCGCGCGCGCGTCGTCCCCCGCATGTCCTCTCTTCGCGCTACACGGCCCACTCCTTGTTACAGCATGAACATCCTCTGCCTCCTTGGAAGCAGAGCTTTTAAACACCTTGATCCTTGCTCACCGGCAGGATGCAGATCTTGTTTAATGGCCGGCGTATTGTTCCCCTTGGAGTAGTGATGTCAGCGACTCAGCAGAGGTTGTCTGTTCCAAAATATAGCCTTTTTATTCGGCCAGTGATCCACTTCGTTGGTGGCAGTTGGTCATCCTTGATGACCACCATGTCATCGATGGATACATTTGGACCACTTGTCTTCCATTTATGGTGTTGTTGTAATTCAGTCAGATATTCCGTCGACCATTGTCTCCAAAAGTGTTGTCTTAGGTGCTCCAGATGTTTATATCGGTTAACGGACATTTGAGCAACGACAGGTGATGGCAGTGATGTCAGGGGTCGACCGATGAGGAAGTGCCCAGGGGTTAAAGGACTAAAGTCAGATGGATCCGACGACATAGGTGTCAGGGGGCGTGAATTTAAAATAGCTTCAATTTGTGTAAATAACGTTGTAAGTTCTTCAAAAGTCAAACTAGAATTACCTGTAATGCGTTTTAAATGAAATTTAGCTGACTTAATACCAGCTTCAAAAATTCCGCCGAAGTTGGGCGCGTACGGTGGACTAAATTTAAATTCGATACCTTCACTTATACCTAACTCAGAAACTGACTCATTAGCCGATTTTAACATCCTTTTTAATTCGTTATTTGCCCCCACATAGTTTTTGCCATTATCGAATCGGTTAATGTTTTTACGAATATATGAAATATATTCGTAAACACATTAACCATTAAAATCATCCAGGAAATCATCCGGGGATATATATGTAAACCCAACCCCACCTCTCTTCTTTCCGCAACTTCTAGGTCTGGGAAAAGTAGTTCTTGAGGTATCTGGCTATCTTTTTGACTTCAAAGGAATTGTTCTAATTGGTAAGTGCTATATTAGTGAAAAAAAGTTAGGTTATTATTATTAAAAAAACAAGATAACCAGACCATAGTAGGTCTCCCCCTCTTCCCCATTCCACTACCCCGCTACTTAAAATTGGTGCATCAAACATCTAGGTATAGATTTACCAAGATAATTACATTGCTCACTCTCACTGACTGAGCTTCACATTCTCATTGAATATCCATATTCATGTAATTCTATGATGCCGATATATTCCAGATATTTAAATTGTTGAATTCATCTTAATATAAATAAAATCTGTTTAGGAGTTAATGCTTGATTTTTGCTTCTTTTCAGTAATTGGAGCTTTAATAGGGAAGCAAAAAGGCAGGAACATAGAAGTTATGAACTCATTTGAATTGGTTTTTAGTGTTATTGAAGGTGATATTATAATAGACAGAGATTATTATAATTTGAAAGAAGAACAATGTAAGTATTGATAACTATCAACTTGATGTGAAAATTTTCAATTATTACATCAACCTTGTGTCTAATTTCAGTTATGGTAATGTAATACTAACTTATTACAATGAATAATTATTATAACAATAGGTAGTTATTATTATTTTATCAATCATTTTGCAATTAACAATCACAAAGCAATTATTGATAGTGTGCTGTAAGTGCTTTGACTGCCACTCCACTTCTGCCAAATCCATGAGTTATGCACAATAATTAGATTGGAAAGTTTCATGAAGGATTCAGCCTATTTTTATATTATTTCAGTTAAGCAAGTCTTTTCTGATATGGATTTTTTGGGCTGGTACACAACAGGAGATACCCCAACTGAGAAAGACATTGCAGTGCACAGGCAAATTTGTGATATAAATGAGTGTCCAGTGATGTTTATGCTTAATCCAGCAGGAATGAATGGAGATGTGAGTCAAGTAAAATTATTTCTTTTATTATTTATCTTAGAAGTGATTTTTCAATCACCAGACAAAATTTATTCATAAGAAAATACAACATGACAAAATTAAAACTGACAGTAGTATGAATTTAACAGTTGAGTTGTTTGACTATAAAATACAGTCAGTTTAAATAACATTTATCTAATGATTAAAAATTAGCCCTTAATGGCTTCAGCTTATTGCTATAAAGTTGTACAGATGCCAAGGCCATTAGTTACCTGAATAGAATTTTATGCACTATATACTAATGAATAGAATAGACTATTGTTCACCACATACACATGAAACAAACAATTTACAGTAGTCACATTAAACAGTAAAAGTAGGGACAATGGCTGGACTTATCACTTTATAGCTATCTCTTCCAGACAACCTGGGATATAGATTTTATGATTGTTTCTTAAACTTTAAAATTCTTGACTATCCTTAAAAAAACCATTTTATATCATCTAATTATTAACTTGAAATTTGTTAGTGTTGACTAACAAATTTCAAGATAATAACTAGGTGATTGAAGTAAAACAAAACTAATGTTTGTTTATACCTGTTTTAGCAATTGCCAGTAGTATTGTATGAATCTGTGATAGATGTGGTAAACGGACGTGCCACAATGCTCTTGGCGCCACTTACATATACTCTGGCTGCTGAAGAGGCCGAAAGGATAGGTGTGGACCATGTTGCCAGGGTTTCATCTGGTGAAGCGGCTCTTAATAGTTTAGGTATGTAGCATATCTAAATTGAATAAATAATTATACTTCAGGTCCTAATTTCTTGATGACTCCAATTTTTCAAGGTGAAAATTAGGTTTAATGACTTTTAACTACAATTATTAGGGTGAAAATGTGAAATATCTTAATTTTCTGAAGGCCATGTAGATGGAATAATGTATAAATATAAATCTCACAAAATTTACTGTCATATTTATTTAACAGTACCCTACTATTAAATAAATATGCTGCATCTCTCACACATTTCTCAAAAATGTGATGAAATATGTTGTGAATACAGGAAAATACATAAATCAAAACTCCACTTGATTGAAAATGTCTATCTTTCTTGAAAATAATAATTGGAAAATTGAGATTAATTTATTTCAAATTAGAGAGAATTTATGATTGATTGTGTATGTATTTCAGTTTAATTCAGTGGTAGTTTAAGTAAACTACCTATTTTTCTCATTTATTTATTTTAAATCTGATAATAATTATAATTGCTGTTTTTGTTAATAATCCTTAAAACTGTTCGAGTGTGGCTGATAGTCTGATATTGTTAAGTTGTGTTTAGCATTTGCATTAATTACTACTATAAGCACGAAAGTGGAATTGAGTTCAAATGAAATGTTTTCTGCCTTTCCTCTAGTTGGGGACTATTTGAGTCTTTTTTATAATTTTCACCAGGTTATTAAGGTTAGGTACACAAGTGCAAAAGAGAGTCAAATATGTAGCTGTACACCATTTTATGTCTTAACTCACGTGTCAAGGAGAAATAAGTTTTTATCTTTATTGCCAATATGTTTCACAGGCCGGTTCTTAGATCTTACTATTCATTCATTTGCCCTATCATCAGTTGAATTTTGACATTAGCTTATGTCACATTTTAACTGATAGACACTAAGGCTGGTGTGCACCGACTTTTAACCGATGGTTAAAATAAGATAATCGCCAAAAATGTATGGAAAAACAGTGATTATTTTTGGTTAACCGTCGGTTAAATTTCGGTGCACACCAGCCTAAGGCAAACAAATGGCCTGTAAGTTGTAGCATCAATGATAAATATTAATACAGTGGCTGAGCACCTGACTGCGCAGCGCTCAGCGATAAAAATGCTGGTGTCGCGCGTTCGCGCAGTGCTGGCCACGGTGCGCGCCATCCGTGACGGCAAACTGCCCCCGAGGCCCGCGTTGCTGCGTGAAGCTCGCGCGTTGTCCAACAGGCTTCCTTTACTTACTTCACAACAGTTCCGTACACACTTTTATAATGTAAGTTATAATTACTTTTTAGATTTCTTCTCTCTAGATTTTCAATATGTCTTAAAGATCAGAAGCAAACACTGCTAGAGGGACACTATTAGAAATATTAATCAATAGGGATGCAGACACATGTTATCATCTAACGTTGAAAATATCGTGATAGAAACAATTTTAATTACTTTTCAAACAATAATTAATCCACTGTTTGACTCTTTTTATTTGTACCTACTTATGACGTTAAGGTAGGTATGCTTGTACAAAAACTATGAGGCTGGTCGTTCTGCTAGTTTATAAAAGTATCTCAATTGATTCAACTGTCCGCTCCCCATTACTAATCTTTGAGAATGGACCACACAGCTTGAGTTAGCGATCATCAATTCCAAAGATACAAGACATAAATCTTCAAATATTACCTGGCAGTTGTTTTCTACTCCAACAACATATATCATGTGTGGACTTATAATTTAAGGTATTCTGGACAGTTAAAAGATTAATGCCAAATCTCTTAACAATCAGTGTTGTATGCAGCCAAAACAAAATGGGCTATTCACAAATTTGCAACTCCTTAGAGACTTTGCAGATGAAATTGGATGTAATTATTTTGAATATAACAATATATTGTAGACTATTTGCAATTTTATTGAACTGTCTTTGAAGTTGTTGTAATTCCATTACATAGGTACCCAGTCTCATTTCAACATTATGGTTTCAAATACTGACTGAAGATCATTTCTATATAGGCAGTTTTTCTGGTCATTATATGTGTATTACGCAATACCGCAATACATGCCTTCAAGAAAACATTGTTAGGAAACTTGATAGAAATTACCCATATGTCAAAATACCCTGAGCAACCATCATGAGTATGCTTTTAATTCTACTAAAAATGGAGGCTCGATCTCAGCAGTGTAATGTAACAGAATAGTGTTTAATAGACAATATTTATAGCTTCATTATTTATTATGCGTTCATACTCATATATGTGGCATTTAATGATTTGTTGATATACAATACTTATATTCAGTTTTTTTTCAGCAATGCAATGATGTCGCTCTAATGACATACTTGGGAACAATAACGAAAGGCTGCAACGCAATCAACCAATTAGTTAATAGGTTTAATGTACTTTATGATAGACAAGGCATGGGTCGGCGTATGAGAGGCTTGTTCTTTTAGATCTTTATTTTAAAACCAAATTCAAGACAGATGGCTCTGGGATTCCGATGCCGAAGTTTAGGAAGCAACAGGGATTAACCACTGGGGTGATGATAAGTACTTTTGAGATGCAAAGTGCTTTGTAAGTATGTATATTCTAAGCAAAATGTGAAATAGTTTATAATACTTTGTTCAAATTAAAAGTGCTTTAACAGTTGTTCTGTTTTCAGTACTAGTTTGTATCAAAACGTTTTAAACAAAATTCTGTTCCCAATAGTGTTCGCTTATATGCCAACATAACTTTGTACTTGGAAGCTTTGATTTCTTAACTAATTTTATTTGGTTCCAATGAGATTGAGGATGAGAAACGAAATAAAAAAATACTGATTTGTATAATATACATTTTCATATTTTCACTGGCCAACAAAAAGCTTATCTTTTTGTCAAAACTGTAAGGTTATGTATGGAATTTGTATAATAAAACAGAAAATAAAGCAAATTAAATAATGTTTGTCTTTAATTTTTTTCTACTCAAGTCATTTTAGTTGACCAGTGTTACTTTATTTCTTACTGTCACCGTAACTGTATAACTAATTTACTAAAAAGTAACAAATTTTGGACACATCGAGATTCATTCTATGGAAGACTGCCAAGAAGTCTTTAAACTGTGTAAAGAGTAAGTAAATGGGAGTAACGTAAAAAAATAACATAAACGCATAACACTGGTAATTCAATATTTACAAATACACAGATTACAATAGTTACTTAGGACAAGTAGTGTTTTTAAAGTATTAAAATAAACACTACACAGTCCATTATTTTATTTGCCGTCTTAAAAATATGTAAAATCACCTTAACATCAATAATTAAAAATCACTAATTATTTTTAGTTTATATTGATTACAAACGATTCGATAAATCTTATAATGACAATAATATAATTGTACTTTAATCGATAGTTTTGTATAAAAATACTTCATAAAGTTTTTTTTACATCGAGTTCAATGCTAATATTGCTTTTGTAGCTATTCATAAAAAGTTATCTAAAATACTACTAACGTGTAAGTAGGGAAATTTGTAAACTCGATAGTCATATTACAACATGGATGTGTTTTAATAAATGCATTTAACGATCGAATTAGTGCAGAAACTGAACAAACAGGCCCTATTTGTATTCTTGTTTTGCATATATATGTGTTTAATGATAAATTTTATAATTCGCGACTTGTATACATAATAAAACTACGTTTTAACGGTTTTAAGCGCGGTAATTTATTTGATTTTGGTTTATCCGTTGTGGCTTGAAGAGAAGAAGCGGCGCAAGAAACTCTTCGGTAAACATGCCTAGTTCTAAAAATTTTATATAATATTAATTAATTTATTTTATTTTTCCTTCCACCCATTTTAATATTATATAAAAAAATTGAAAGTTTGCTGAAGAGTTTTTTGCGCCGCTTCTTCTCTTCAAGCCACAACATTTTGTGAAGCGGTGATAAATTAGATTAGGCTCCCATAGAGTAAATAATAACCATAAACAAAATTGAAACTAAATAATTAAAATGAACAAGTTGGCGGTAGGCTAAATAAAACTTTAAAGTACTCGGTGGACAAATGGCATCTTTGTCGTCCGTGACCACGGCCACTGAAAAGGGGCTGAAACGTCGGATAAACCAAAATCAAATAAATTACCGCGCTTAAATCGTTAAAACGTAGCTTTATTAGATATATTTTATAATCAAAGTTACCATACTTTACAAAATTTTTTTTTATAGATATATGAAAAAAAATTAAAATTATCCAAGTGATGGTGAAAATCCATTGCGTGGTTTATGAGTTAGCTGATATACAGACAGACGCGGAAAGAGACTTTGTATTGTACTATTTAAGAATAAGAAGATAAAGAAGTACGAATAACCTGAGTAAATAAAGAGGACTGAAAGATCTGGTTAGAAACAGGAACCCAAGAACATTAAATTTATAAACCTGTAGGTTAATAATTTTTAGGTTACCTATTTTAGTTTTCAAGTGACGACAGAAAATCTGTAACCAAGAGATTAATAACAGAGTATTTTTTAGAATTGCAATTGAATTTCCATGCTGTTTTCTCATAATAAAAATGAGCCTGAATGTAAAACAGCGCGCTCTCCGCATAGAGTGAGTAATAGATAATATTCAGATGATGACCTTAATTAATATCTCAGGCAAAAACATTTATTACCAGTGTTTTCCAACATTTAATGTCCCTATGTAGTCATTATATATAGAATATAATAACAAAATAATGAAGTATCTTGACTGGCTACGCTTGCAGTGATCGTACTCTCGTGTTTATTGTGAGGTATTATTAAAAATAAAATGTGTAAAACCTATTACAGAAACGAAAGAACTCGTTAACAAAGATTTAAAAATGTGAGCCGAAATTGCCTATTGACCATTATTATTATTACATATATGAATATAGGTGATCTTGTGAATACCATATATATTTATTGATATATAAATAATTAAGTTTTGGTAGAAGTTTTATTATAATAAAATACTGGTTGTGTTACTGTGTGTGTAAACACGTAGGTTCTTAAGCAAAATCAAACTGAAGTGACCTACCTTTCGTTTACATTATGCTTACTTCTGCACCAGCGAGTAGGAAAGTGCGGGAAGTGGGCATCACGAGGAACAGATGTTCAAACAAGCTGCGTTGGCATATTCACTTAGTGCCGTGGAAGTGGGCATAATGTAAACGAGGCACAAGTAATGTTGAAAGGACAATATCGAGCCTTTAACGCCATTTTATCGTAAGCGACATTTTGGACCTAAGTATATTTTTAGTTCCAAAAGGTATTTTAAACTATTATTTTGTTTTAAGACTTCATTTTTGATTCAGTAGGGTTTAATCTAACTAAAATCGAAAGTCTTAAACAAAATAATAGGTTAAAATAAATACCTTTTGCAGACCAAAAATATGCTTATGTCTAAATGTCGCTTACGACAAAATGACGGTAAAGGCTCGATATTTATTAACAAGTTCATATGAATATGAAAATATTATGGCAAGTTAAGTTGGATAATTAATGTATTTAATATGTAAGTAGGTGGTTTTATTGGGGAGCTGCCGTCGTCATGTTCAGCGTGGGGTGTGTCGCGGGGCGCGCGACCTGCGGGGCTACGAGTCGTCGGGCGTCTTCGCGATGCCGATCAGTTCGTCGAAGAGCGAGTGGTGGTCGGGAAGCGAGTGCGGCTCGTGCAGCGCCTGCCGCGCGAACTTGAGTACGGCGCGCGTCAATTGACCTACCGTCCATTTCCGGTCAACTAACACCCTCACCAGTGTATCGAGCTGTATCGGAAATAGAATAGAAACCAATTCAGTACCAGTTTTTATATTGCTGGAGCCCTGGGAGATATATTTTTTAATGCGACAAATATGCATACGGTCCAGCACATGGAAAGTGGTTGCCGTCGCCTACAGACGTTTGTAACACTAATGGCGAAGCCAACGCGTTGCCAACCTTTTGGATGGGATAATGAAGAGGGGTTAGGGAAATGAGATAGAGAGAGCAAATAGGGGATGGGAAAGTGGGCCATAAGAACTCTCACTCATCGCACGATAAACGACTAGCACAAGGGTAACCGCTTCATGCCGATATCGTGTGAGAGCGTGGTAACACGGATCGAGCGGACACTAAGAGCTGTAATCAAGATAATATTTCCAACATGGCTATTACGTCGGCACTGCCTCTCTATATTTTATACACAAAATAATGGATAAAAAGAACAAACAACATCTCAATAAGTTTCATTAAGCGGACATCTTAATACCTATTCGAAAGACGTCTAGGGGCGTCTAAGGCGTTCTTTCAGACGCGTCTCCCAACATTTGGCGCCTTAGGGTGCGTCCTGCCCTAACACCACTACTGGCAAGGTTTATTCTATTTTTTTTATAGTCTAGTGGCTACATCCGCGTCTTATAAATAATGATTGATACATTGAATCTTGAAAGTGAGGCATGCACTGATTAGGCAGTTTACTGACCTTATGTGTATATGTAAGTAATAATATTATTACAATTACTTTGTGCTGATGCCAGCGAAGGAAACATTGGGATAACTTACGTGTGTAAACTGCCAATCCGCCTATTTCCGAGGGACACCCTAGGGCTTGGGGACATAACTTTGGGAAAGTCTGGGAGTCGCCAGTTGCTTTGCGGGAGTACCTACTAAACACCACGGTATTCGTCCTGCCATCATAGCGGGTGCCTTTTGAGGCCGAGGGATAGCTGGCAAACGCAATACGTCAGTACCCCAAAAAATGTGGAGGCCTGAGTCTAGCTGAGGGACATATAGTCTAAAAATGTATAAGCAAGGATAACCTTGAAAAGTTTCTCGTTCCCGAACGTGTAGTAGATGAGAGCGGGCAGGCCTGCGACGCTGGCCGCAAGCCACTGCAGCGCCAGCTTGAGCTGCGGGTGGCCGCGCTGCCGCCGCCCGCAGCCCCAGTTGCCCGTCGCCACCGGCCGGCACGAACCGCCGGACAACATCTTATGCGCCAGTTGACTCAACTGTTCACCAAAAGCACACGTTGCTCTTACAGAATCAACTAAGTACAATTCTAGATGTTCTCAAAACGTCCAGAAATCGGAAACAAAGAAAATAAATTATTCTACAGATAACACACACGTTGTATGTTCCCAATTTAAGCAAGTTACGTTTGTGTTGTGACGTGTAATACAACGGACAACGTTGGGGAAATAATAAATAAATAATAAAAAAAAGGTTTAAGAAATTTACCAAGTCTCGAATCGAATCCGGTACAGACGTTCTTGTAAACTAGGCGAGCTACGTTTAGAACACTACACAAATAATTTTCAGACGATATTGGATCGGAAGTAGGTATAGGACACTTCAGCAAAGTTGCTTGAACAGAGTAAGCGATAAATTTCTATATTCACAATATAACGATTGGAATAATTATATTATTCAGCTTTGATTAGACTCATAGGTTTATGAGAATATCATGTTACAAAATTATAAGACCAGAATGTGATAGTCGTGTTAAGAGTGTCATATTTGTATAAGCTCTGGAAATTCAAACTAATAATATACTTAGGTATTATAGGTACTTCTCCAATAGCTATTAGCAATAATATAAGATATACATATAACTATTATGTGGCAAATGTGGGAGCTATAATTAGCAATTGAAATACTCGCAAAAATACATATTACACATATCATACATAATTTTATAAAGAAGTGTGCATTGGAATTTGTAAATCAAAGAGTGCAAAGGCGGAGTAAATATTTACAAAACATGCAATTTATATAAATAGATTAAGTTATATGTTTCGACAGAAAGCTAAGACAACTTCGTTAACGCGCATCGTTGTTAGTAATCGAGCATGAATATGTTTTAGAATTAGCGACAGAGGTGTTCCCCTGACCTTCGGCTTCTTTAGTTTAACTGTGACCGGCTCGCATTCAACTGTCTCCTCTATTGTGTCTACTATCATGTTTATCACCCAATTCAGTTTTTTCCTCCTAGTGCTTGGGTTTGAGATTTGTGTGGTGCAACTTTCGGTTGATGTCTGACCAGACCTTAGGCTCTCCACGTCTTTCTCTTCACTCTCCCTTCTCGTATTTTCTAATATCTCCTCCGGGATACACTCTTTTACTTTACGTTTCTGTCAAAACATATAGCGTACATAAAGTCCAATCTGTTCAATTACGCATCAAACAGCGACGTCACAAAAGCGTTAGTGTACGAGCGCTTTCATGCTTTAGTTTAATAAAATATAATCTCGCTGTTCTTAGTTGTCCAGATTCAGTAGTGGGTAGCGAAATAATAAAACACCAATAAAAGTATTGACTTATCTAAGCCTGTGTTCTAGTACTCAAGGCCAAATTAGTGTTTGCGTTAATAATTCGGCCAAATTTAAAGTGGATACGTATTTTTGAATATACAGCGTCACGAGATAAATGAAAAATAAATAATAATACTTATTATGAAACGTAAGTTTGATCATGAGTGCTGATCTAGAATACGGGCCTTAAACAATATGCACACTATAAAGGTAGTTAAGTAGTTAACAAAAAAATTAGTTCTTCAAAGATATTAATTAATAATTAAAGAAAATAATTCTTTCACATTCAGTTCTCTATAACCACATATGATAAAAATTAGTTTAAAAATGCATCTGTAAAATATAAAACATGTAGATGCGATTGAAAATGTGGGTAGGTACTCACCAATTGTGCAGCGAGCCTGTGCCTATGCCTGGCGAGTTCCAGTGAGAGGGATCTCGCCGCGAAGGCGAGTCGCGTGGGCGGGGAGCGGGTTTGCATCTCGCGCGGGTACAGCTCTGCGGCGTCGGCGCCACCGGCGGTTCCACCGCCGCTGGCCAGCGATTCACTGAGCGTTCGTTTCAACAACGACCCAGCGAATCTGAATAACAATTGTAGGAACTTTAATTTCAGACGGTGCTTTAAACAGTTGCTCCTTGCTTGTGGCCTGTAAGGCTTGTAAAACAATTATTAATTTGATTGATGGACGAGTATTTTTTTAAGTGAAAATTTCTTTAGGTCCGCTGAACACTTTATTTTGTAGGTATTGAATGAGACTGAGCCGTTACATATCACGCTCGGCTATGTAACGCTTATTCTAGTACGTTCGGATAAAGTCAGCTCTAGTCGAATAAGGGAGCGACGGACCGAGAGTGATATAGTCAACCCGTCACTACTATACTCACTCGGCGAGCGTCACTAGTCTTGAAGTTTTCACTTCTGTTGTATGGTCATTACACACATTACGTTTTTTTATAACATGATCTCATTTTTTAGACATGTCTTGAATAAATAATAAAAAAATTAAAAGCAACGGAAGAAAGAGTTTTGATGCGATCTAGTTCAGTAGCATTTAGGAGCTTTTCAGCGCTACTGTTTTTATTGTGCAATTGTCATTTCTAGTTATCTTCTTCCATGGGTCTACCAACAAGTGCAATTATTAAACGTATTACGTTACAATAAAATTAACTTTATTATAAGTTTTATGGAGAATCTTACCTAATCACAGCTAAATCTCGTGAGTCTAATTCTCTGTTTTTGTTTTCTCCGGATTCATTATCAATGATCGGATCACTTAGCCACTGGTTGAACTGCTCGTATACTTCTTCTAACTCAGAACTGTAAATTATATTTAAGACTCGGTTTAATCAATATGTGAAAATTTTATTCCACCAGGGTTATTTGTGCCGCTTCGCACTCGTTAGGTCGTCAGAGGGTTTTCGGCGAAACGGCGGCGACTGGTGTCCTGTGGTATGAGGGGCGCAAGCCTCCTCGGGATGGACAGCGTCACCAACATCGTCGTAAAGATGTGGGTGTGAACCACCAGGCTCTAAGTCTGCTATTACAATAGTGTCAGTGTTGTCGTTTACTGACGTCATAATGGTTGTTTTGTCATAACACTTGAAAAAGCAGACAAGAACAAGAAAAGATGCCATTATGGCAACAGTGGACGACTATTCTGACACTAATGTCGTATATCTGCTATTAAACAGACTTGGAGCCCTAGACTATAGTGAAAATATGTGGTTTGACAATATCATTTTACAGTTACAGGTAAATTAGTTTCGAGACGTTTTTGCGTTTGTAGTAGTATTTATATATTTACAGGAATTCTAAACTAGAAATTTAAATTTCCTTGAATTTAGTATTAAAATTATGTTTAGTATTAATATTTAATATTTTAATATCGTTTCATATTACGAGTAAGTACCTCGCCTATAGAAATATATAAAAGTATTAGTTTATTTATTTCTATGCTGACAGTACACTACTACAAATGCAAAAACGTCTCGAGGCTAATTTAGCTGTAGGTACTTTTAAAGTTTATCAAACTGAAAGTAGCACGAAAACGTTGTTTTAAAATAATATGAATATGAATATTTGACAAGGGTTTTTAGTAAAAGTTAATTGCAAAAATGTTTGTATGATAGCCGTAAAATTTTGAAGAACAGATAAAAAGAAAAAATATTTAGGATATAAATACAAAAAGTGATACAAGATAATAGATCTAGCAATTAATTGTGGTGTCCTTAAAAGGCTCTTGCTATTGCAGTATTAAGTATTTCATTCTTGTAAAAGGAGATAGAACTTACGTATACTCTGTGCTAAAACTATATTTGGAACTGTTGCCAGTGTCTTTTCTGCCTAGAGGACGGCGGTTCGGCGAAGGCTGGCCGTTGCTTATCGCCTCTTTTTCTGTTAGCACGAAGCCGACGGAGCCGCCGCGCTTTACCCTAAAAGATTCACTTAAACAGTTTAATCTATAATTGAATGAAATATTGGTATAGTGAAGTTTTTATCGCGGCTTCACTTATGGAACATTTTTTTACTGCCACGATATCTTCTGGATATCAAATAATAGTAGAAATAAAATGGTATTTCGCCTTAGCAGAAATGGCGTTAGCCGAAATAAATATTAAAAAGCTACTAACATTTTGAATATTTATTTCGTGAATTTTCGGTTATAAATATTTATAAATATAGACTGGCATACCTCGGGTACGCCATTAGAATTAGCAGAATACCGAAATCGGGTGATTTTGACCACATAGTAATAGCAGATTTGGGCCCCAGTAATGACGTGCGGTGCTAGGACTTGGATATTAACGGACACAAATTTAAATTCTCTCAGCAGGGAGAGAGCTATGTTACGTGTCTGAGGCATAAAATCAGAAATGAGGACATCTGTAAGAGAAGCAGACAGAACTTAAAATATTGTCAAGCTGAAGTGGCAGTAGTGTGGCTACATCTGTCGCTGGACCAATAACCGATGAAGCAGACATATCGAGACCACAATTCGGCAAACGTAATGTAGAGCTCGGTGCAGCCACGATTTGAGTAAGGTCGTCGGTTGGGGCTGGATAAAGAAGGCAGAGGACTGGGATAAGTGGTGCAAACTGGGGAAGGCCTTTACTTAGCATTGGATGACAATAGGCTGACAACGAAAAATTAGGAGTGGTACTGACCTAATATCGTTGTCATTGAGCCCCGCTCCGGATATACTGATCCCGACGGCATAACTAGACGAGTCCGTGGACCAGTCTCCGGTGGAGGTGGTGGAGGAGTGCTCGGCCTCGTGTCGCAGCGCCGACCTCAGCTGTTCGGCGAACGATATCCTCCTCTCCTCCGTGGACAACTCCTTGGAGTATTGGAATGAATTCGGACGAGCACTCTCCCCTCTTCCCTCGTCTTCACTACCACCTGTCACATTATTGTATAAAATCAGATCGTCGGGATTAAAGAAGGAGGATTCAAAATGATAAAAAAATAAGTATATTACTTAACATAGTTATATTTTTAACTTCAAGAAAAGGGCGTTTGATTTTTATTTGTTGTTATTACTTATTTTTTAATGTTAAAATTACAATTTTTTTCCACAAGTTTCGTTCTTTTGCTTTCAAAATCTTTTCCTCAATTTGAAACTGCAGATGTACCTACACAAGATTTTTAAAATATTATTTTTATTTCTAATTTATGTACGTATGAACTTACACAGGTAATAACTACAGGGTGCGCCAGAGAAACTTACTTATTTGAAAAAATTCCCGCGCGGTGAGTTGGGCGGGTAGAGGGGCAAGAGGGGGCGCATCTGGAGGGGGAAGTTCCCAAGTTTGTTTCTCCCTCCAGTCAGTTGCCATCATGCTCTGGTCTAGAGAGCAGCGGGCCTTCGCAGTTGAGAGCTTCTTTTCTAACGGTCGCTCACTTGTTGCTACGCAACGTGCCTTCCGCGCTCGCTTTGAAATTCCTCCTCACAGACTCGTTCCTGGCCGTAATTCGATTCTGTCGTGGGTTAACTCATTTCGGGAGTGTGGAAGTGTCGCTAAACCCAGAAATGGACTTCAACGGACCATCAGAACTCCGGAAAATATCGAAAGAGTGAGGCAGTCAGTTGTGCGTTCTCCCCGGCGTTCGGCTCGCAAACACGCAGCTGCTATGGGAATTTCTGATACCACTGTTCGACGAATTCTCCATGAAGACCTTCAATTTCATCCCTATAAATTGGCTGTTGTGCAAGAATTAACTGAACGCGATTTTGTTGCCCGTCAAAATGCATGTGAAATGCTGATTGACAACCTGCCTGAAGACGCGGTCGTTTTTTTCAGTGACGAGGCTCACTTCCACATTTCCGGCTGCGTCAACAAGCAAAACATGCGTTATTGGTGTGATGTAAATCCGCGTGAGCTTCACCAGAAGCCACTTAATTGTGAGCGAGTTACTGTCTGGTGTGCGGTGTCGGTAATGGGAATAATTGGTCCTTATTTTTTTGAAGAAAACGAACGCGCAGTTACCGTGAATGGAGCTCGTTACAGGAACATGATCGAGGATTTTTTTCTTCCAAGACTCGAAGAAATGAACGTTAGGAACGTGTGGTTTCAGCAAGATGGAGCCACAGCACACACAGCACGAGACTCAATGAATTTGTTGCGACAACATTTCCCCGACCGCCTCATCTCTCTCAGAGGCGATCTCCAATGGCCGGCACGCTCTCCAGATTTGACTCCATGCGATTTCTTTTTATGGGGTTATTTGAAATCCCTGGTTTATGTCGATCGACCACGGACCATAGCACACCTCAAGAACAACATTCGCGACGCCATTGCCAACATACCGATTGATATGCTGCGAAGAGTGGATACGAATTTCAAAAATCGACTTCATCAGTGTATGCGCAATGGGGGTCGCCATTTATCCGATGTCATTTTTAAGACTGCATAAAAAAAAAATTGGGATATTGTATTCTCAAATAAAAAAATTTTTAAAACAATAACTGAAGTACTTTTTTTTTTATTGACCTTTCAAATAAGTAAGTTTCTCTGGCGCACCCGTTACTTACATACATAAATGATGACTCATTCCCTTAACAGTCGTACTTGATTTTCAGCAGTACATATGTTTTGAATAGTTTTGAAAAACTTTTGAATGTGATTCCTTAAAGTGATTTTATAACATATTGGCAAGTGATTGCCCTCTTGTCAATTTATATAGCCATTTAGGGTGTTTAATAATTAATTGAATAAATTTCTTTGCATTCAAACGTAAGCCTCTCGCCTGACAGTCATCTTTCATCATTGTGACTAGTGTTTGCAGTTCTGATGGCGATTCGGCTAAAAGCACGGCATCATCCGCATAAAGCAAGCTGCCAACAACTAGATCACCCATCCGCACCCCAACATCCATCAATCTTAATCTCTGGAGGCAATTGTCCAGATATAGGATGAACAGCAAAGCCGACAGCACGCAGCCATGCCGGACGCCAATATTGACGTCAAACCAGGGCGACAGGCTGCCGTCCACCCGCACGCATGCCATACAGTCCTCATAAGTGGACTGTACAGCACGCAGCAAATGGCCATCAATCCCATATCCGGGCAATATGTCCCAGAGGTCCTTCCGCACAACCCTGTCAAATGCTTTCTCTAGATCCACAAAACCGCAGAAAACCTTCCGGCCCATAGCCAGCTGCTTCTCCACGATATTGCGGAGCGAGAAAACTTGATCCATACATCCCCTTCCATTTCTGAAGCCTCCTTGTGCATCCCACAGTAATCCATCGGATACCACTCTCATTCTACTTTCAACAATTTTCGCATACACTTTAGATGCTGTGCTGATCAAACTGATGGCCCTGTAGCTGGCGCACTCCATACGTGACCCCTTGCCTTTATACAAGGGCACGATGACAGCGCGCCTCCAGTCGTTGGGAACCTTTCCCGTCCTCCAGCACAAGTTGCATAAGGACAGGAAAGCGTCCCGGACGCAGGTGCCACCATATTTGATCATCTCAGCAGACACACTATCGATTCCTGCTGCCTTTCCATTTTTCAGACTTCTTATCGACCATTCGATCTCTTCCAAAGTGATCTCGGATGCTGACTCCTCGAAGTCAGTCACAGACTCAGTCGTGGTGCCAGCATCCGGGATATTATCATACATTTCTCTAAAATATTCACTCCATCGCGCTAAAACCTCTTGTGGGTTAGCAAGAATGTCCCCTGCTTTAGATTTAATTCTTTCCATTCTGGAAGCTGACGAACATCCCCGAGACTTCTTAACCTCTCTCCAAAAGAGTGGTATTTGCCTCGAAGTTCTCCGTCAGCTTCTCTTCTTCTTTCAATTTTATTCTTTCACGCTTCTCTTTCACTAAAGATTTGGTTTCATTCTTGCAGAGGCGATACATTTCTTTCTTCATCTCTTTCATGCTGTCATTCTGATGCAAAGATGCAATATAATCCAGCCAGGTTTTCTCTTTCTCTCTACGCTAGATTTAACATCCGCGTCCCACCATTCGTCACCTTTCGTTGTTAACCGGCTTATCACCAGGTAGTGGTCCGTTCCAAGAGTGGGGCCTCTGTAGGCTCTTGTATCCATTATTGTGTTTCGGAGGCGACTATCTATTAAAATCAGATCAATCATACTTTTCTGTTCGTTCATTCTCCATGTATACGTGTGTATATCCTTATGATGGAATAAGGTGTTCGACACAAGCAAGTTTCTTTCCATGCATACGTCTATGATTGGCTTACCAGCATCGTTCGCTCTCTTGTCGCCATAGGGTCCAAGGACAGCCTCAAAGCCGTCTCGTTTGGTCCCCACCCAGCCATTAAGATCACCACACATAATTAGTCTTTCGTTCCCTTTAGCCAGATCCAGAATTTCTCTCACAGACTCCCAAAACTTCTCGAGTTCTTGGGGATCCGCTGAGCTTACGGGAGCATAAGCTGCGACCAGAAAAACTCGCGTGATCCCCAGTTTTAGACGGACCCAAAGAAGTCTCGGGTTCACCAGACAATAGTCTTTCACTCCAGACACAAAGCAGGATGAGAGTACGACGCCTACCCCCCCACTTGCACGCTTGTCCAGGTCCACGCCGGACCACAGAGCAAGCATGCCATCGGGGAGGTCATCGACGTCACACCCCTTCCGCTTTGTCTCTGTCAGACATAAGGCATCCAGGCTTCTCTCATTCATTATATCAATCATTTCGTCCATCTTATCTTTCATTCCACCTCTCACATTCCACGTGCTTATACGGCACACTGCTCCTCTCGACCCGCCAGGTTTGGCGCTGCGTGAAGGGTGGCGGCCCCCTTCGCCGCATGCGCAAGAGTCCACACCGACGGGGGCGCATCGGTGAGCGTCGCCTGCGGGGGACGCCCTATCATGCTCTGCAGTCAGGTGAATTTCAGTCAGAATTGTGGCCCTCTGGGCCAGCGGGGATCGCGACGAGCACGCTTCTGACATGATTCTTCTTCATTCTTCATGATTATTCATGATTTCTGACATGAGGCTTACGGTTGAATGCGAAGAAAACAAAGGTGATGGTGTTTGAAAGAGAAACAACCAGAACGAATGCAAGGATAATGGTCGATGATGTTATGCTGGAACAAGTGAATGAGTTTGTATATCTCGGATGTGCTTTTAGCAGGGATGGAAGGTACACCACTGATATAGAAAGAAGAGTGAATTTGGGGAATAGTGTGAATGGAGCGTTAGGTAAACTTCTAGGCGCTAAGAACCTCAGCCAGAAGGCCCAGCTTGCCATACACAACGCGGTGCTGGTACCTACGCTCACGTATGGAAGCGAGAGTTGGGTATGGAATAGAGAGCACGAAAGTAGAGTAAACGCGGTCGAGATGCGAGCACTGCGCAAAATCTGCGGAGTGACGCTCGGGGACCGCGTTCGTAATACCGAAGTAAGAAAGAGAGTTGGTCTGAAATAGAGTGTCGGGGTGAAGGTAAGGAAAGGAATGCTCCGGTGGTTCGGGCATGTGGAAAGAATGTATGATGAAAGAATGACTAAACAGATATACAATGCAAAAGTGGATGGATGCAGAAGTCGCGGTAGGCCACGACACACCTTCCATGATCAAATTGATCGTGTACTAGCAGAAGGTGATGTCAGGAGCCTTAAGAACAGACGAGCGTGCATGACAAGAACTATGAATGTCAAAGAAGCAAGTGAGGTGTGTAAGAATAAGCCTAAATGGCGCTCTGTTGTTCGTGCCTACCCCGCAATGGACCTGGCGTGAAGTTATGTATGTATGTTGAATAAATTTATCACGACAGGTCCCAATAATGATATAGTTTACCTTGCTTACATATTTTTGACAGACACTATTATCTTATATTATTGTTTGCATTTTTACTATTATTGTATAGGAAGTATTTTATGAGAATCTGACCGTAGTCGAAGCTGTCGTTGGCACTGTGGTACTCGTCGTCGCTGGAGTTGCAGCTCGAGTACAGGCTGTCCTCCTGCGCGTTGACGCCGGGCGCGGTGCGCGTGACAGGCAGGCACTCCCCGGACGAGCCGAGCACTATGAACCTGCCGCGGCGGTTGTTCAGCACGCCCCCGTCCGGGGACAACCAGCATTTACGCTTTGTTAGTTCTACACCTGAAATTTTTAGTGTATTGAACGCATTGGAACAATTGGAAGTGTCCGGGCGAGTGTGAAAGCTGCCCTCAGTAATAGATAGATAACACTTTATTGCGCACCAACTTAACAAACACAATATAATAGTTTATTTTGTAAAATAATAGGCGGTCTTATCGCTTAGAGCAGGGGTCGGCAACCTTTTGAGTCGGAAGAGTCAAAAATACATTGTATGAAATTTCAAAGTTTTTAAAGAGCCACAATTTTTTTCTTGGAAACAATAAATATTACTTGCATAAATTAAGTGTTTGATAATAATAAACAAATCTATTTATTCATATATAAGTAGTGTTTTTCACAACAAAAAGATAATATTTATGTGACATTATTAGATAATTACTTATTATTAAATAAAAAAATGAAAACAATTAACTTACAAGACTAACTTGTGCTTCAATAACAAACAATTGGGCAAACAAACTCAATGAAAGCCATGTCTTTTTTACATATCAAGAGTTTCGTAACATATAGGGCTATACGCAAAAATGCAATTTTTTGTTTACAAAAAATATGCATGTTACAATTTAGGAGGTCTTACCAGTATGCAAGTGTACCTAAGAAGGAGGGTATTCCGGATTTCAGCCTTATACGATCAACTAGTTTTGTTTTATTCACAATTTTGTCCATTGTGTAAAACTGCACTTTTGTCTATACCAAAAATAAAATATATTTTGCCTATTTGTTATGAGGCCCTCGATGTATATCTAAAGAGCCGCAGCTCTACATCCAAAGAGCCACATGTGGCTCGAGAGCCGCAGGTTGCCGACCCCTGGCCTAGCAAGGGATTCACCTGCCCCCGTTTCGAAGTGGGGTGTGTTCTCCCAGGGCACACTCCAGGCACTTTATTGCGCTGGATCGCCTGTTGAGTAACTATGTTCTACATCTCAGACTTTCCATCACAACAAGGGCGGAGGGTCGACAGGGAGGAGGGGGTTTTTAGTGGGTATTGAGGTTGCTCGCCCGTGCGGCATCGCTCTGAGTCTTCCACACTCCTCTGTGTCACGCCATCGCGGACGGAGCGCAAACAAAGCATACTATTGCTAGCGTTATCGCCCCCGATGGATGCGTGCCGTTTCCTAGTGACGGCCCAGAGAGTGCGTAAATCGGTCAGCATTTTCCCTCGCCTCAAAAAAAAAAAAAAGAGCGATGAAGTCAATCGACATGCACCCCTTATAAACTAGTAAACAAGTGCCTTTTGGACCAACTTTTTTCAGCAGTCTCCGAAAATTATAAATGAGGTGTCATTCGATTCGGAATGGCATGTAGATGATTTTTGAAAAAATGAAGTTCCGCTTGCAAAAATTGTAAAAGTTATTTAAAATTAACTAAAAAAAAGGGGGGTTTAGTTTTTTGCAAATATCTCAAAAAGTAATAAAGATTTTTCAAATTTTAAAAAAGATTCGAAAAGAGGAGGAAATTTTCTAAAAAAAGTCTTGACTCCCGAAACAGTAAGATCAATATTTATAATTTTCCTAGAGGGATGAATATACGGCCGAAAACGGGTACTCTGGCTTACGCAAGCCACACCCACATCGGCCCTTTTATGAATAAATATTATTTAAACATACTAAATATGAAAATAAAAAATTGAAAAATTCAGGCACTTATTATATTTATTATATTATACACACAGGCATTAATTTATTAATTAATTTATAGTTTAACAATTATCACACTTGCAATGTTCATGTTCAAGCAAAAAAAAAGTATTAATTAACTATTGAATAACTAAATGAAAAATTGTTATAAAAAAAATAATTCCAGCAGAGTATTGTTCATTCATCTATTCAGTTAGTGCCTGAATTTTTTCAATTTTTTATTTTCATATTTAGTATGTTTAAATAATATTTATTCATTAAAGGGCCGATGTGGGTGTGGCTTGCGTAAGCCAGAGTACCCGTTTTCGGCCGTATTTTCATCCCTCTGGGAAAATTATAAATATTGATCTTACAGTTTCAGGAGTCAAGACTTTTTTTTTGGAAATTTCCTCCTCTTTTCGAATCTTTTTTCAATTTTGAAAAATCTTTATTACTTTTTGAGATATTTGCAAAAAACTAAACCCCCCTTTTTTAAGTTAATTGTTAATAACTTTTACAATTTTTGCAAGTGGAACTTCATTTTTTTTTCAAAAATCATCTACATGGCATTCCGAATCGAATGACACCTCATTTATAATTTTCGGAGACTGCTGAAAAAAGTTGGTCCAAAAGGCACTTGTTTACTAGTCTATTAGATCCTTACGCCCAGATGCCACGTGCCCCTCAAACCCCCATGTAGACGGCCGTGATTAAGATACTTTTTCATCTCACAAAACAGTCTCACAAAAGTTTTTATGTCCTCTACGAAAAAAGCTCTGAGTATACTGTACATGTACATACTGGGGTCATTGAGGTTGAGTGTCGCCGCGCAATAGTTCTGCGGGGAGGGGCTTCGGCTGCTGCAACTGTTGAGGGTCGAACATGAGGAGGCCTGCTTCACCACCACCGATGCTTCCACTTCTGGCGGAGTGTGGCTCAGGGACTCGCCTATGCAAGTGCACATTGGTAATAAGTATACCGGCAAAAACTTATAACCACTCTCATAAAGAAAGAAGAACAAAAACATTAATCAATTGACAAATTAAAATACAGTTGCAAATTATGATAAAAATAAACTAAGTTATACCCAGATATAATCTAATTATCGATTATAACCACTGCCAAAGGGAGGTGTAAAAAGTAGTGTAGATATAAGTCTAAGAATTGCCTCTCGATCAGCGAAAATCGCATCGAAATCGCTGCAATAGTGGCTTTGCACAAAAATTAAGGGAGCAAAATATAATATTATATAAAGTAATTATTTTCAAAAGAATAAGATTTAAATAGAACAAAATACATTTCTTAGCCCGTTATCTATTAATAGTCAATTATTTCATTCTAAGTAGGTATTACAGTAAATAGACAACGTATATAATTATATTGTTCCATCGGCTCGTCTCTCTTGCGGAACTTGTTCATAATAATATGTACATACATACATACATACATAACTTCACGCCAGGTCCCTTGCGGGGTAGGCACGAACAACAGAGCGCCATACAGGCTTATTCTTACACACCTCACTTGCTTCTTTGACATTCATAGCTCTTTTCATGCACGCTCGTCTGTTCTTAAAGCTCCTGACATCACCTTCTGCTAATACACGATCAATTTGATCATGGAAGGTGTGTCGTGGCCTTCCGCGACTTCTGCATCCATCCACTTTTGCATTGTATATCTGTTTAGTCATTCTTTCATCATACATTCTTTCCACATGCCCGAACCACCGGAGCATTCCTTTCCTTACCTTCACCCCGACACTCTCTTTCAGACCAACTCTCTTTCTTACTTCGGTATTACGAACGCGGTCCGCGAGCGTCACTCCGCAGATTTTGCGCAGTGCTCGCATCTCGACCGCGTTTACTCTACTTTCATGCTCTCTGTTCCATACCCAACTCTCGCGTCCATACGTGAGCGTAGGTACCAGCACCGCGTTGTGTATGGCAAGCTGGGCTTTCTGGCTGAGGTTCTTAGCGCCTAGAAGTTTACCTAACGCTCCATTCACACTATTCCCCAAATTTACTCTTCTTTCTATGTCAGCGGTGTACCTTCCATCCCTGCTAAAAGCACATCCAAGATATACAAACTCATTCACTTGTTCCAGCATAACATCATCGACCATTATCCTTGCATTCGTTCTGGTTTCTTCTCTTTCAAACACCATAACCTTTGTTTTCTTCGAATTCAAATGTAAGCCTCTCGCCTGACAGTCATCTTTCATCATCGTGACTAGTGTTTGCAGTTCTGATGGCGATTCGGCTAAAAGCACGGCATCATCCGCATAAAGCAAAGTGCTAACAACTAGATCACCCATCCGCACCCCAACATCCATCAATCTTAATCTCTGGAGACAGTTGTCCAGATATAGGATGAACAGCAAAGCCGACAGCACGCAGCCCTGCCGGACGCCAATATTGACGTCAAACCAGGGCGACAGGCTGCCGTCCACCCGCACGCATGCCATACAGTCCTCGTAAGTGGACTGCACAGCACGCAGCAATTGGCCATTGATCCCATATCCGGGCAATATGTCCCAGAGGTCCTTCCGCACAACCCTGTCAAATGCTTTCTCTAGATCCACAAAACCGCAGAAAACCTTCCGGCCCATAGCCAGCTGCTTCTCCACGATATTGCGGAGCGAGAAAACTTGATCCATACATCCCCTTTCATTTCTGAAGCCCCCTTGTGCATCCCACAGTAATCCATCGGATACCACTCTCATTCTCCTTTCAATAATCTTCGCATACACTTTAGATGCTGTGCTGATCAAACTGATGGCCCTGTAGCTGGCGCACTCCATACGTGACCCCTTGCCTTTATACAAGGGCACGATGACAGCGCGCCTCCAGTCCTTGGGAACCTTTCCCGTCCTCCAGCACAAGTTGCATAAGGACAGGAAAGCGTCCCGGACGCAGGTTCCACCATATTTGATCATCTCAGCAGACACACTATCGATTCCTGCTGCCTTTCCATTTTTCAGACTTCTTATCGACCATTCGATCTCTTCCAAAGTGATCTCGGATGCTGACTCCTCGAAGTCGGTCACAGACTCAGTCGTTGTGCCAGCATCCGAGATAATAATATGTAATTTCGATAATATCTATTAACTGCTTACAGAAAAACAATATTATCAGAAAGGGTCGCGAATATGATCTGTGGTCGCGATCCCCCTAGGGGCTCACGCGGGATGAAGCTATATGACCGTGAGAGCATCACGTCGTGACCTTGCCTAAGACGAAATGTACAAGTTGTAATTTTATGGGTTCTGCAGTCAAATAGTAAAACCCTTTAAAATTATTTCACGTCCTTAGTTATCTGCTTATATGTGATCACAGACATTTTACTAAGATATCATTGACACTATAATTGTGTACAAATAAAATTCAGAATGGATGAGAATTTTATTTGAAACGGTGTACAATATAAGTAGTGTAATGAAATTAAGAATCAATAAAAAATAGAGGTTGTACTGTTGAACTTTAATTAACAATATTTTTTTAAACTTTAGTTCTTCCTCAACTCGGTATCGCATTCAGCCTAACTATAATGGTAAAGTTAACGTTGTGTCGGTTTGAACTCACCAATTGGTGATAGCCGTCGATCTAGCTTCGCGTCTTTGCTTGGCATCGGGGTCTGTTGGAAGGCTAGAAGGCATTTGTTCAGTTCGCGGAGGATATTGTCCTCCTCCCACTGGCCCAAGGGGAGACTGCTGTAGTCCTCCGCGTCCATCATGCATACATTCACCTAGTAAGAGGAAATTTATTAGAAAGATTTATTTTTTATTACGGGAGTAAAGCAAACAGGTGGACGGACCAGCTGATGGATAGTGGTTATCACCTAGAAGGGCATTGGAAGTAGGCCACTGATTCTGGAAAACAACTCAAGTTTGTTATGACGGTATACTTTGGCGTCTTTGGCCATCCAGACAGGCAATGCTCTACCACATAGCTGTGGGTTGTTGTTTCGTCGCCTCTTACACCGGCTACATACGCTGGCCCCAACGTTGATCCCAATGCCACTCGCCCAACGTGTGGATCTAGAAAATAGTGTTGGCCCCAACATTGGAGCGACCGTTGGTAGTTGGCCGGCGAGTGTCGGTTTTATCAAAGGAATCTGTGCCAACGTTCGCGATCTGTCCACATATTGGCGATTTGCTCAGTCCTGTTGCAACACGCGACGAGTGCGTACGTCATCCACCATCTTCTTTGACGAGGCTTTTTCTTTCTTCTAACAAATATAACGAATACGCACTCAGTACTGCAAAAGCGCTTAGAGCAATTTTAATTTCTGTATCGGACATCTTCACATTGGCTCTGACGGAAAGGAACTAGTATTAAAGCCAACGTGTGTACGCTTCACCAAATTAACCGACCAACGTTGGTATCAGCGTTGGGGCCAACGTGTGGAGCCGGCCTTAGAATACGCCGCCCGGTCTCGGTTTATTAGTAATCTTTCTTCGTTACTTCACGGATTTTATTTATTACAAATATTGCATTTTTATATTTGACGGCTTCTGTGGTTGAGCGGGCCTTTGCCGGCCTGACTAGTGACTGCAACGCAGAGGGGCTCCGGGTTTGATTCCTGATATAGTAATTTTCGGAAACAAATTTTCTCCGTTATTATTTACTATGATTTGGATGTCTGGGATTCGGAGTTCGTGGTATATTACCCATAACAAGCTTAGCTTGCTTAATTTGGGGTTATGCAATATGTATCTTTGTCTATCGATTATTATAATATGCAAGAACCTTGTATTAAAAAAAACAGTTAAGTGTCTGTTAATTCAAACAAAGTCAAGGTGTCAACAATCTATCTTACTTTCATAACTTATTAATTAAGATTAGACAATATTATGTATTTAATCAAAATAAGCCAGTGTGATTTGAATTTAAAGTGTATTTGTTTTCGAGGAATAAGAAAATAAAATGTCTAAGTTCTACTAAGAAAGTTCTAGTAATAAATACACCAACTTACTGTTTTAGGTTCATCTAGAAGTTCCAAATTAGTTTTTTGTTTTTTGTCGCATATTCTACTAAACATTCTAACGCCTTCCACCTTTAGCACCTCGTTGTCTTCGAGGGACTCTACGGATAACATTGCCGGCAATAGTTCTGGCATCATGAACATTGATAGCGACTCCTGTAATACAATTAAGAACCGTTTAACATGAACAATTTCTTAAGTATTAAATACAAGTATTTGTAGGTAAAGTAAATGAATGAGTAACATGTAGAAATCGGCCTTAAGTGGCTTTTCATCAAATCCCTATAATTCTAGAAAAGAAAAAGACCATAAACACGATAAGTTCCGACAAAATAAATAGTCGGAGGGATTGCAGGAGGGGGTAAAGTGGCTTTTAATTAATTATTTAATTAAACTCTTTTGAAAACACGAATATTACTAAATATTTTTAAAAATGTAAAATGTATTTTTCGTCTTTGTCTTACGGCCGCTTTCTATAACTCCGAGCGTTCGTTTACCTTACTATGGGTTAAAATTCAACATACATGGACATGACTTATATGCAGCTTGCATATAAGTCATTTCAAAATTCAAAATTATTAAGCCATCCTGTACAAAGTATGTACAATAGTCAGCGTTTTGCAAATAAACAACTGCGGCCTAACTATTAATAACACATTTATATTAACATATTTACAGCAATTAAATCAGTGTCATTACAGCGCTCGTTGGGTTTGGTATTTCGTACATTTTACCCTTCCCTCTTATACTAAAACTGTATACACACTACAGTTTTTTGGTCCTTCGAGCCGGATCACATTACGGTTTTTTGGTCCTTCGAGTTTATTACAGTTTTTTTGATCCTCGATCTGTAAGCCTAGCGCGCGGTTTGGCTTCTTACATGGTCATCACGCGTGAATTATCGATCACATTTGGACATTTTTTATTTATTTCACAAACAGTGAATAAAATATAAAGTCAGTGACAAGACAGTTGCGGCTTTATACCACAAATTATCAGATTACAGAGTTAAATACATTTTTCTTACAAACTTACAATTATTTAACAATCAGTATATATAACAATAAAGTCAGTGACAAGACAGTTGCTATTTTAATATCAGTGTGTGACGATCCTACTTCTCTGTGCGTCATCGTCGCCCCACAGGGAGACGGAGAGCAACATTCCCAGCGGTCTTCAGCTGCATCAAATAAGTATCCTGATATCAAGTAAGGTCTTTTATTTTTACAATTATAACAATGGAGAATCTCCTTCAGAAACAAGTGGAGACCTTGGAGGCCATCAAACAAATCGATCGTAACTTCAGTAAGGATTCGTCTAGCCGCAAGACACGACAATACCTAGAAGAACGCATCGACAAGCTAGATAGGCTCTGGGCGGAATTTTCAGCTGGTAACGAAAAATTATCTCCATATGTGAATTCTGACGTTCAGTACTTTGCGGAAAATCAATATGAGAAGACCCACAAGTACTTTTTATTAGTAAGACAAAAAATCACATCGTTACGTCAAACAACACCGGGAGACATAGACGAAGGTTTCGCTCTACCAGGTCCTTCCTTTAAGACACCAACACGTCCATCAACACCAGCTCCGGAGTCACCGACTTGTACGCCAAAGCAAGCAATCGAATTATTACATCTTCAACGCACGAACTTTAGAGCCTTCAGACGGTTAACAAGGAGCATAGAGGTGGATGATATTAATACTAAGTGGGAGCTGGAAGACGAACTTCGAAACATACAGAACCGTTGGAACAATATAGACTCCTTGCATTTAAAAATCGATAACATCTTGCAAGGGTCTGACTCGGAATATGAAGAGGAGTTTACTTATTACGAGTGTTCCTATAAAGCACTTAAAAGAACCCTAAATGAGAAGCTAGCGTCTACAGCACACATCCAACATTCTACACCGCAGCTTGATGTGCCTACATTCACAGGCAGATACACACAATGGCCTACATTTTGCGATCTCTACTCCCAGATTATCCATAACAACAATTTACTAATAAAATGCCAAAAAATGCAACATTTGAAAGGAAAGCTGAAGGGCGAAGCAGAGCGTCTCATTCAGCACCTATACATTTCGAACGAAAACTATGATACAGCATGGGAGCCGCTTACTCATAGATACAATAATCCCATATTACTTTTCACAAACCACATTGAAAATTTCCTAAACCAGCCTAACATTCACAAACAAACGGCAAACGAAATAAAACGTCTCTATGACATAACTGGAGAAAGCATTCATGGTATTCAAAACCTGGGCATAGATACGTCTACATGGGATACCATACTTGTTCATCTCATATGTAAAAAGTTGGATCAGGCGACATATGAAGATTATAAGGCAGCTCGAAAATCACCACGAGAGTTACCTATTCTGGCCGAATTAATGGATTTTTTAGAGAGTAAATTTATCGCACTCGAACCATTACGGCAAAGAGAACGATCATATTCGTCACCACCAAACAAACACAATAACATTTACCAACAACCAAAGGGTTCTTACAAACCCACCTATCAAAAATATCAGCCAAAAGAAAATCATCCGAGACGAGAGTTTCAATCATCCGCAACAGGGTACGTGTGTAATTGCCCTTATTGCAACAACAAACATGTTTTGTATAAATGTGGAATTTTTTTGAAATTGACACCAGAATCAAAACTGCGATCAATTTCGCAATTGCAAGTATATCATAATTGTCTTTATAAACACATAGACAATAAATGCAATTCTACAAAAACATGTAAAATATGCCACTGCAAACATAGCACATTACTTCATGACGCATTTAGCACGAGCGGCGAGTTACCTGACTCCTCAACAAGCTCTGCGCCACGTGCTCCTGGCCCAAGCCATGATGCCACATTGACAACACGGGAACATAATGTTAACCATGTCGCCAGCGAAGATGAAGAGATTTTACTAACAACCCTCTTAGTCAGAGCTAAGGCGGCTGATGGTACATATATCACATTAAGAGCTTTGCTGGACCAAGGCTCTCAAATATCACTGGTCTCAGAGAACGCAATACAACAATTAGGGCTACCCCGGCAACGTTACCACGCTTCGGTGTTTGGGGTAGGCCATGAGTCGAAACCAAGTAGAGGCATAGTCACCTTGGAACTTCAGTCTATTTACGACGACTATAAACTCAACACACAAGCATTAGTACTTCCACGAGTAATAAATAATTTACCTAACATTTCATTTAAAAAACAACCCTGGGAGCACTTACAACATTTACAATTAGCTGAGCCAGAATACAACATTTCAAGATCTATTGATCTGCTATTGGATGCCAGTGTTTATTCAGACATACTTATGAGTGGCCTTATCAAGGGACCCACCCTGGCTCCTATCGCGCAACAAACAAAATTGGGCTGGATCATATCTGGGAACGTACGGACCTTTAATTGCCACGTCGTTCTTAACAATATAAAAGATCTTTCGCAATACTGGGAAATGGAAGAGATAAGTGACACAACATCAGCACCCACACCAGAAGAACAGTACTGCGAGGACTTATACCAGTCGTCTACAAGAAGACTGGAAAATGGGAGGTATGAAGTCGCACTCCCCATGAAACCACAATTTAAACAAAATCTTGGATTATCCAAAACAAAAGCTATTGCACAATTTCATAGTATTGAAAATAAATTTAAACAAAATAAGATTTTTGCTGACAGTTATAAACAGTTCATGTTAGACTATGAAATACAAGGTCACATGAAACGTATTGAAAACAACAGTAATGTGTCCTGCTATTTACCACATCATGGTGTACTGAAGCCTGATTCCTCAACAACACAATTACGGACAGTTTTTAATGCCTCATCAAAAACATCGAGCGGTTACAGCTTGAACGATCTGATGGAGCGGGGTCCCAACCTACAAAGGGACTTACAAAGCCTTTTACTCACCTGGCGCCAGCATAAATACGTCATCTCAGCAGACATTGAGAAGATGTTTCGTCAGATATTAATACGAGAAAAGGATCAAGATCTTCAGCGTATCATCTGGAGAGCATCAGCACATGAACCATTAAGCGAATACAAGCTTACAACAATCACCTATGGGACAAAGGCAGCACCATACCTTGCCATGCGAACACTGAAACAGCTAGCACTCGACAATGAAAGGGCACAACGGTACCCATTGGCCACAAAGGCCTTAAAAAACTCATTTTATATGGATGACCTTTTGGAAGGTGGAGATAGCTTAGAACGAACTAGAACGTTACAGTACGAGCTAATAGAAATTCTAAAAGAAGCAGGAATGAATATAAGAAAGTGGTCCAGCAACTCCTTGCATCTGGTAAAGGATCTCCCTACAAATAGTCTTGCCGTTCCACTTAACTTTAAAAACATTGAGTCCAGAAAAACACTTGGACTAAGCTGGAAACCTGATTCGGATAGATTTACTTTTCAAAACAGATTCGAACAATTAGAAGAAGACACACAGCTGACAAAACGACAACTTCTGTCATACATTTCTAAGATATATGACCCCCTAGGATGGCTCTCTCCACTAACAATTAGAGCAAAACTCTTATTTCATAATACATGGTTAAATAACTCGATTACATGGGATGGACAACTTTCAAATGAAACGAAGGAAGCCTGGAAACAATTAAAACATGACTTTCAACATTTAAATAAATTTGAAATACCTAGATATTTAGGACAAAAACAAACATACACTTTACATGCATTTTGCGATGCTTCAGAAAAAGTATACGCTTGTGCAATTTATGTTGTATCAAATAACAGTAAAGGAGTGCACATCGAGACTGGTAACAGCAAAAACAAAATTAGCACCAGTTAAAAACAAACTAACGTTACCTAGATTGGAATTATGCGGAGCAGTACTTCTTACAACACTGCTAAAGAAGGTGATGGAGACATTAACAAATGATAACGTCGAAATCTTCGCATGGACCGACTCCATGATTGTGCTCGGCTTACACGGGGGGGCGAATAGATGGAAACAATTTGTCTCAAACAGAGTTCAGTCCATCGTTACAGTAGTTCCACCATCACATTGGTACCACGTGTCCTCCGCAGAAAACGCCGCAGATTGCGCTACAAGAGGCTTGTGCGCAAATCAATTACAAGATCACTCTTTGTGGTGGGAAGGCCCAGAGTGGCTGAAGAATTTTAATAAAGATCAGATTGGTAAAATAACATATCCAATTCCTGAAAGTGAAACAAAGAAACTCGGTGTACACACAGCCTTATGTGAAAATAAAAACTTTATAATTAAATTATTAAATGATATGCATTCTATACGGCGCGTGGCGACAACAATTGGATGGCTATCACGTTACATTGAATGGTTGCGCAACAAACAAAACATACCTATACAAGGATACCTCACGAATACGGAAATTAGTCATTCTTACAATTTAATTATAAAAACAGTACAATTTGTGGAATTTCAAGAAGATATTACTCGATTAAAAGGGAAGCAATGTGTAAAAAGAAACAGCAAACTCATTTGTCTCAACCCTTATTTAGATGTTGGAAGAACAGACGACGATCGGTGGCACCAGAACCGTTTTCGGTGGTGTTTCAGGCAGCCCAGAAGGTGGCCGAAGTAGATCAACTACACCAGCCAACAAAATCAGCAAAAACAATCACACTGGAGTCTGGACATCTCTGCCACCAGTCATGTGACAGTGTACAACAAGAAATTAGACTTTATTTACAAACATTTATATCTTTTTACATTTAATTTACGTTATGTTATTTCTCATTATTTTACAATTATTAATCATTTCTTTAATTTTACACTTATTAATTACTTTTTGATACATTTATAACTTTATTTTTTTGTCATTTCTTCTCTCGAGGCGCAGGATGTACAAAGTATGTACAATAGTCAGCGTTTTGCAAATAAACAACTGCGGCCTAACGATTAATAACACATTTATATTAACATATTTACAGCAATTAAATCAGTGTCATTACAGCGCTCGTTGGGTTTGGTATTTCGTACATTTTACCCTTCCCTCCTATACTAAAACTGTATACACACTACACATCCAGAGAATGAAAATACAGTACTATACAACTAATAAATCCTTCAGATGTAACCTGCTAAGTAAACCAATATTCATACACGCGACAGTGTAATCGTGTGAACGGGGCAAAGTTAAGAATATAGCAAGCAACACTGCCTTTTGCCTTTGCGAATAAAGTTCAATATAAATTATTTACATGTCGAAAACCGATCCGCCTTATCTACGCAAATGAAAACTGTGTGAAAGTGTATTTGCTTAAATAATTGTATACTGGAGTGCTTGCTTGTTCTTCTTCTCTCCCCTAGCGACTATCGAGCATGAACATTTAAGAGTCATAGAATACTTTCCATATCAGGTTACCGAACAGTTTCAGTAACTTACGCGAGCGAAGTCATGTATAAAAGTGTAGATATATTTTTCTAATGTTCAATCAAAATACCTGATTATCGCCGTCGATAAGCACATCCCCGCCAACCCTGCTCGAGGCGAAACACACTCTCACGGCGTCGTCGTTCTCGCATCGCTCCGGGCGGCCCTCGTGCCGGACCAGTAACTTGCACAGCGGCAACGTGCACTCTAGCCAGTCTTCGATTGTCAACCATTGTTTTGATGACATGACCTGAAACGCATCGATATATAGTCATACCAACTGAGACATTTTTTATCATCGCACAAAGGCCACTCTGCTTCTTGTTTTTATATTAGAATACTGGTTGATGACGTCACAATTGTAAAGAATTAAATAAGTTATTAATTTTTATTCAAACTATAATCAAAATTATTTCAATTGTGTACTGTAAAAAGTAAGATAATAACAAGATACTTAAACGTCTATTCTTTTATGTAAATACTATCGTTACGAGTTACGGGACCCGAATTAAAATGCCGTTGGAATTGCTGTAGAATTTCTTAGAACTATACAAACACGTATTACACAGGTACAAATATAACTGGACACAACCAGTGCAAACTGCACGATTCAATAACACGCGCAAAGTCAGTCACTATATAGCTTATCGAATGTACACACGTCTTGCCTAGCTGGCAATTATCGATTGATTGCATAACTATTATAATAAAAGAATCACACCTGGCTAATGACTACCATAAAGGATTACAATACACAAAAGGCTGTTTTAAACTAAAGAAGTCCAAATGCCGAAAGGCAATAAACTGAAGGTGTGAATTGTTCTTTGTCGCTCGTAACACTATTATAGAATTTATTGTAATATGTCAAATACCCAATATCGGAAGTGGTAAAGCCATGCTGGATAATCTATGGATGCACTATCTTGATTACAGATCTTAGGGCCGGTTCTATCGTTGTGATACAACGCTGTTACTGAATATTGGCGTCAAATGGTTGCACTTGAGTTTCTTTTGATACATACGGCGAGCGAGTTCTTGTGGCCGAATTTCCACTCGTCTCTATCTCCCCATCTAACTCATCACCAAGCTGATTTACATTTATGCAGCAACTGACTTCCAATTTCAAGAAAGTTAGTGCCGACTTTGTACTGGTATAGTGTAAATTGATTTGAAGTCAATACAGAGCTATCAAGTCAGTGTGACTTCAATATTCCCGATTGAATATTTTGAAGTCAGTCCGTATCATTTGTAAATCAGCCTTTGTATGTTAGCAACGTTAACGCGTTTTAATGAATTAACGCAACCACAATAACACCAGACATGATGTTCAATTTCCCTGGTGTTGTTTCAAACTATAGTCGATGGTAACCATTTTTTATCGGTAGGCCGTCGGTCTGTTTGTACGCTTCAAGCAATGAAAAAGCAATTTTCTTCAGTCATTTATTTCGATATTGGACTAAAGACTTCGTAAAACATACTATAAAATGTTCTTGGATCGTTTATAAGAATATTATAATTTTAATTTAATATACGTAGTTATTTAATTTGTAGTGGTAGATTTATGTTGATATAAATATTCGGCACGATTCTTGAGTGGTGACGTAGACCTGCGTACAAGTGAAATGCCGGCTCTTTCGAAGAACGAGGTATTTATTGAACTTTTCTAAAAGGACTGAAATATAATATTATCCGATATGTCAAAAAGAATAAACACAACATATTTTTTTCATTTTATATGGGATATTTTCCAATCTGTAATACGTATAAAATTGAAACAGGAAAAAGCAAATATAGAATATTTTTATGAATTTATAATGCATCAAGACAATATCTTTGACGGATATAAATATTTAAAATAGTGACAGCTAATAGGTAAATATAATTGTTCAACGTTAACTTTTCCTACTAGATACGTTACTAAATAAATTAACAATCTAATTTTGTATTTAATGAAAAGTGCACAATATTTTACCTGTCTTTTAATTTTTAATGTTCCCTCCACATTGTTTTTATCTAACCATTCAAAGTAATGCAGTAAACTTTTTAATTTATTCCTTTGCGACTTTCTGAAAGAACAAGAATAAAAATGATTATTACTATTTGTAGACGGATATATTTATGTATTTGTTTTATGCAAGAATTACCTGTGTAAATTCTTAAAAAAATGTGTAAAATTGAAGTCTTGTAATGTCGGGTGAGTTTTGAGCGTCCTCTTTGGGAAAGTGGAGAAGAATGCGTGCGCGATCAGTGACGACACAAAATTGTAATCTAGTTCTGTCACATCACCTGAAAGAATTAAATTAAACACTCATTTACAATATAGAGTACTTAAATCCTACTAACTAATATTATAAACGCGAAAGTTTGTAAGAATGTATTTATGTATGTTTGTTACTAATTCAAGCAAAAAGTACTCAATGGATTTTGATGAAACTTTACAATAATATAGCTTACACATCAGAATAACACATAGGCTATAACTTATAAAGTTATACTGTGAATTATTTAAAATATAACTATTTTCCATCACCACGCAGGTGAAACCGCGGGGCGCAGCTAGTTATTTATGTTTTTGGAATTGCATTGAATTTTTTTATTCATGAGCTATTGTCGTCTCTTAGTTTTTACGGGAGTTGTTCTCTATATTCTTGTCTTCTACAAGACATGACAATCTCTATAAATATTATAAACGCGAAAGTTTGTAAGAATGGATGTATGGATGTATAGATGTATGGATTTTGACGAAACTTTACAGTAATATAGCTTAAACATCAGAATAATACATAGGCTATAATTTATAGAGATATAGTGTGAATTATCCAAAATATTACTATTTACCATCACCATCATCACCACACGGGGAAATCCGCGGGCATTACAAAAAAATTAAGTTTCGTTATAGTCAATATTTTTTTAAATATGCAAAGTTGTGTCGTAGCGTTGTCTACTTATTATTTTAACATTATCAGCGAATAGTTTGACGAGAAAGACAAATTATTTGATTCGAGACATTAAATACCTATAGTTGTCTGACATTGTTTTTTTTATCTACGTACTTTGTTGCTGTAAGCTAAACATCAGTCCTTTTGGCGGGCGCCACCTTTTGAGGTGTAAGGCTTTGTTCACCATTATTCTGATTGTGTTGTCCAGGAAATGTCTCCGCTCGTCCTCGTTCATTTCTTCCTCGAGGAACTTCTCCAGACCCTTCATCAGGTCAGGGTCCTTTATGTCATCGTCGGGGTCAATACCGATACTGTTGAATAACAAATTTGAGTTTAAAGCTCGTATTTCCGAAGAACGTTTCATTGTGAATATTAAAAAAAGAGCCTGAGATGGACAAATAATTGTGATAAAAAAATTGAAACTTCTTTAGAATCCTTGTGATTTGGAACTTGACGAAACGAAAAAGTTTCACTAAAAAGAGATAAACACAAACCTATTGTACCCATTCATAGATCAAACATTGTTCAGCACATCTGTGCTGCACAATGTTTGATCTATGAGTGTGTCTCTGATCTCAGAGAGTCAGTAAGACCAAGGATTAAACATAAGTCCAATTTGGACCGAAATAAAACATTACATTTTTTAGAATAAAATAGTATAAAATTGAAAGTGATACTTAAGAAATTTATTTTGAATTATAATATTTGGACGGTTGTAGGCCAATAGAATAATATTTATACTAATAAAAGTTACAGAAGAATTATCTGTGAGTATATTCTCTGAAGTTTCACTTGTACTGCGTGTGAACTGCACACTCACACATTTTTTTTAATTTGAATATCTCTTAATTTTGGTAATAAATAGAGTTCTTCTTTTATTGCAAAGTTGGCAAACAGGCAGACGGCCCAGCTCTTAGAAAGAGGTTACCAAAGCCTATAGACGTTTGCAACGCCAGGGGTTAAGCCAATGCGCCTTTAGGATGTGATAAAGAGGAATAGGGGTATGAGAAATAGGGATCAGAAAAGAAGAATGGCATAAAAGGGATGGGATATGCGATAGGAATACGGTAGAGAAAATGGAATAGGGGGAGGGGGGGAACTGAGCCATCGGAACTCTCACTTATCGTACAAAACACGATTAGCGAAAGGTTTCACGCCAAAATTCTGTGAGGACGTGGTATCACACCGAGTTTTAAGTAGATTTAAGTGTATTATGAATGAATGAAAACTCTTTATTATTCATCATTACTTAAGCCTAGACATTTAATATGTATGTATTATTTTGTATTGTATTGTTCGATGAGGTATTTTATTTCACAATTTATTTTTGTTTATAACTGTGTCTTTCGTTCAGGCGCGAGTTATCGTTATTTTCATTTTCTCTGAAAGATAACGAGATGTTGTTCAGAAGGAAGGTACAAAAAATGTGCAGGTTATGAGATTGTAAGCTGATATAATTTCTTAATTATTTTCAATTAATCACTCTTTAAATTTAAACAGGAAGACTGTGTTCTCATTTTATTTGAAACAATATCTTTGGTATATTTTAAACAATATTTTGTTTAAAAGCGAAGAATACGTTTAAAGGGGTGGTCGAAAGCAGCGCCAAGAAAAAGGTTTGGTTTAAACAAAAGCATGCGAACCGTACTGTAGCAGCGGTCGGAGAGTATCAGAATGATTTATTCACTGATTAACTACAAATCTTTTTATGTCCCTTCACAATCTATCGATAGTTTACACTCTGTTAGATTTATTCTAATCTAAAAGTTTTTATAATTATACAGTGAGACATTATCGAAATTCGCGAATACATTAACTATTAGCCTAAATCAGTGATACCATTACACGAATACGCTGAACACACACACACACATATACATAGTATAGACACATACCTACTATTAAACTAACTTACTTGCACATATCGTGAATTTTCAACATGTTTGCAGTTAACTTGCTTGGTGCCGACGCTAACAAAAGGTGTTTTAAATGTCTTTGCACAGAAGTCCACCAGGGTAGGTCACATGGCAGCATAACGAGCGCCATGGTTCTGTAAAAGAAATTTAAATTTTCCTAATATTTTTGATAAATACCGGAACACATCGTTTATATTTATTAGTGTTCTCACGTTAAATTTCGGTAGTTCCGACCAGGGTTCCACTTTCCCACTAATTCTTCTCCAATTTGCACCGCTGTCTATTGCACTATAGACAAATGGCACACTATGTAATTGTATTGTACCTTACGATGTCATACATAGATTTGACTGACTCCAAAGATCCCAGTTTTTGTGTCATTTTGTACAGGCACATTTCACGAACAAATGAGAATTGCACCACAAACCCCACAATTCTTCGTTAGAAACTATAAATCTTTTACAAATATTATTAAGTTGAATTTAATATTGTATTTTTAAAGTACATTGAAAAACCGTTTTAAAATTTCCCGCCAAAAACTAAAATATATTAAATTATTGCGTTGATAAATACAGATGCGTTCAAAAATGACAAATAGGTAAACATCTAATTTAAATAAATTACTGTAATTATCAGTACCAACTATTAATACTTGAAATAATAAAGTGACCTTAACAATAATATGGTAATACCGTAATCATTTTGAACCATATAGATTTTATTATTTTGAACTAAAAATGAACGCTCCCGTTAACCGCTTGACATTTCGCTGCTCGTCGAGTCAGGTAGGCGACCGCGGCCGACTAGGTACTCAATCTGTGTAGCATAGATAAAACGTATATTATCTGTGCAGTGTGTCTGTGTTATGCACAGAGTACTTTATATATACTGGTGTTATGTTTTTATGTGTTGTAAAAATGTTTTCTCGTAATATATTTTCAAGTATTTATTAAGAGTTAAACATGCTTATAAGTGAAACTCACGTTTAAATCATACCAATATATCTACAGTTTAGTTATAAACATTCTACGAGTTTATTTTCATACATTATTTTTGATGTATATGTAAGTTATTAATTATGTATCATTCTTTTGATAAACTAATGCATTTCAATTAGTTTTATCAAAGAACACACAAAGATAAACCGACAATTGTGTTCCAATTGGGGAATAATCAATACAAGTCGAAGCCACTAAAAACAAGGTCGCCAGTCTCGATACTAGCTACTGTCGCTCCTTGCCGCTATGCACGCACGATAAACGGAGTCAAAACACTCGGGCCAAAGTACAAAGTTCGCCTAGCAAGATGACTGTGAAATCTAAATTGTTAAAGACTCTAATATTGGGAGCGCCAGCATCAGGAAAAGGTACTATATCATCTCGAATTGTGAAAAAATATAACATAGAACATGTGTCCAGTGGTGATAAGTTACGCGATCATATACAAAAACAAACGAATTTAGGAAAAGAGGTAAAAGCTTATTTAGATGAAGGGAAACTAGTTCCTGATGATGTAATGATAAAGTTTATGACTGCTGAATTGAAAAAAATGGCTAACAAATCATGGCTACTGGATGGATTCCCCAGGACTGTTGAACAAGCCAATGCCCTGTGGAAGGTACAACCAGTGGACATAGTGTTAAACTTGGTTGTGCCATTTGAAGTGATCATTGATAGAGTGAAAAGCCGATGGGTTCATTTACCTTCAGGAAGAGTATATAATATTGGGTTCAATACACCTAAAGTGGAGGGAAAAGATGATGTAACTGGGGAAGATTTAGTTCAAAGACCAGATGATAAGCCAGAAGCAGTTGGGAAGCGATTAGAAATTTATGACAGCATAACAAGACCTGTTATTGACTTTTATAAGCAAAAAGGTATTCTTAAAGAATTTGAAGGTCGCACATCTGATGAAATTTGGCCAAAAGTTGTTGCATATTTAGACCCCTTAGTTAATAAGTAAAATATTTTTTATTAATAGTGTTTATTAGTTTGTGCGGTTTAATAGATTGGTGCTTGGTTTAAAATTCCTCTCAATTATTATTTACTAGTCTATATTTAATTTATAAGTAGGAAGTGAATTTTTATAAATATTTATTCTAAGTTTTTCAATATTTTAACTATTTTTTATGTCAATGAATGGAAAAATAAAATGAGCACAAACCAAACCCAATATCAATATGGGAATTTGGCTTTTAAGTACAGAGTAGTTCTGTAACTGCACAAGTTTCTTGTCAATTTCGAAGATTTATGTATCAAAAAGAAAAATATATTAGCTTTATCTCTTATATCTTATATTAACTGTACCATTGTAGATTACATATCAGTTTATTGGATGAAAAATGAATTTTTAACACTTAACACTTCATATGTTTGTTGATAACTTAGATAGGTAATGTTGGTCTTCCTTATCAGTTATGTACTTATACTGTTGCCAAAAAATAGCTTTAAGATGGATAGTGCCTTATAGTGTTAAAACTGGAATGTAATTTTGTTAATTTAATTGTGATATGTGTGTTCACAAAATTATTGGAGTTCCTCAATTTTGTTACCATTATGGGTGGGTGGGTGCCATGCTCAAATTTTATACAATATATTCTGTTATTTATTTTTAGTAAACAATATTGTCATATTAGTACATTTTATACATTATGTTTTAATTTGTTGCCAGATGTTATAATAAAGATATTGTTGTTAGATACTTTATGTTGTCTTATTCATGTAGAAAACTATTTAAACAGCTGTCCTATTAATATTAAAAAAATCATACAAGTATGTTTTATTCCATCTATTTTGAATAGCCGCATAGATGTGGTAATTAGACAGTGTTTTTATAATTTAATAATGTAAACCTTAAAACAGCATTTAATTTAATATCTTTATTTCAAAAATTACTTAATATTCGCGTTAGTTGAAATGATAGAGAAAAATAAAAACTACGAATTTGGACGCGAGTATATCACAACCACTGGCGTAAATTAAGTCACTAAAGAAACGATATAGAAGACGTGCACGATACATTATACGCCAATGTATAACGTTTTTCATTATACAAGTACCTAGTCACATGGTGGTTACCGTTTTTTTGCGTTTTGTTCGTACGTACGGATCGATCAGTTTTTAACCGACTTCAAAAAGGATGACATTCCCAATTCGACGTATGTTTTTTTTGTATAAGTTACGCGGTTTCTCCGTCAATTGTGGACCGATTTTCAAATATTTTTTTTTATTAGAAAAAGTAAACTATTGAGATGCTCCCATTGTCACGAAGTCATAATGAAATGGTTGCATCCCATCGAAATCAAGAGCAACCCCTGTTGAAGAGCGCCTACACTCATCGAAAGGCAAATTTGTATACGCGTTTAAGTAATCTAAAGGCGCTTAATATATATTTCTAAAGCTATTGAAGTATTTGCGCAACTAGAACGTACAAAACAATTTTTCAACACACAAAAAATATTTTATTGTTTGTGTGTTGACATTGAGATATGAATTGTACGACAGTAATTGAGTTTCAGTAACATTTTACTGAATTGTAATTAATTTCGTACAATGTTGCAAATGTTACAACATTTTAATGAAGTTTAATTAATGAAAATTGCTTTATCGTTAATTGCTAATTAATGACAACAGTCTTAATTACAATATATAGGGTTTCCCTAAACGTGCACTAACCGGTTTCGTTAAGTGAATCTTCAAATGCCTATTAAATTCTTTCTTGATAACGTCCAATTATCTATTTTATGGGGTCAGTAAATTACACACTTGCAATTGAATCGCTTGAAATGTATCATAATTATCTATTTGGAAACAGTTTAATTAGAAATTGGCATAGTGTATGTTTGTTTACGTTTAATTATCACCTTCACGTAGCATGTGAGTTCTGTGTGAAATCAATCACGTTTCTCGCTACCTAAGAGTGGACTGTATCGCCAGTGCGTTACTACTATCCCCATACTGACCTGACATGTGATTGTTGTTATAAGCTCCGAGTTAGTTGCAGCCTAAGAAATACAACGCGTAAATTGTTGATTATAGCATAGTACTCAAGTGTTTATGGTGGTAGTAAAGAAAAAGGTAGCAAAACTTGTTTTCTTACAATTAACAATAAAATATAGAAAGTTCAAAATTGTATTAAAATACAAGAACTAATTACCTTCAGGAGATGCGTTGTCTCCAAATAACTGCAACTTGTACGATTATTTTCACTTTACGCCAGCATTAATCACGGTCGCGTTGCGACTTCGCTTTTCTTTTTACGCACTTTTCTCATTGTCCACTTGCAAAATGTTCTCCGATAACTCTTTGCATGAACTACTCATCGCTTTCCTATAAGACAGAAATAGTGTAGGGAGTGAAAACCGGACCGGCTGCGGGCGAGACGCGAGCGCGCAAACCCCGTTTATTTTTAGCCGATTTCGTGCATCGCTGCTGAAATTAGATTGTAAATAAAAAGTTTGGCTTAAGAGAATTCATAGGCCTCATTTATTTGAAAGCTGTAGATAGAGTTTGCACATGTTACCGGCACTCTATGTGTGATAACAAATCTAAATCAGTGTCAAAATAAGTATAATATGATTTTTATATTACAGATTTCCATTTCTCATGGCCATATTATCTAGGTCATATAATAATAGTTTCGACCTTTTAAAAACGAGGGATAACACAACACATGTTAACTGCAAGCTTCGATTATCACTGTTAGAATTATTCTGATATATGTTTTAATTATAATATTGCTATTTAATTTCTTCGATAATTTTACTGAATACTGAATTAACAAAAATACACAACCAAAACAGTTCACACGAAACTTTAATAACTTTCCCAATCACTGTCTAGACTTTGAACGCCGAATAGTGTAGGTATACGGTACGAAGTGTTATTAATTACCAATGTTGTTAACAATATATCCAATATTTAATGCATGGGACTTGCAGGTTGTGCTCGAAGTAAATACGGCTACCGAATGGTAATGCGTACGATCTAGTTGCTCTGCCAGGCTGTACTGACGCCGACGGGCTGACTTTCACTGGGGGGCGACCACCCTTGCCCTGGCGGTTGTCGCACCCTCCACCCCACTAGTGACGTCACTGGGCGCTCGCGTCACGACCTACGACGTTGTACGACACCGCCGCCCTTTTCTCGATACCCCGCTCCTTAAAATGGACTTTGTAAAATGTCATTGATGTCACTCACCACCCTGCTAAAACGTTACGTAAAATGAAATATTAAAGCACTTATCACTTGCGTCAGTGCGGCACATCGTTTTCATACAGGGGTCATCAATTTGAGGGCTTAGCAGGGTTAACTAAGAGAGCGTATAATCCACGAGTAGACTTAGGAAAAGTCATGGGTTTAAACTGTTTTTGCAAATTTGTATATTTATCAATAAATATACTTAGCTTAATCAAATTATAATATTTGCTGTGTGTAATTAGTTGCCATAGTTGAATAACATGATATAAATATACCTACTTATGTCAATCAACTAAAATATCTTAATAGATATGAAATTAATGTACCTAACATACATAATGTACCTATCCATACTTACTTGTAGTGTCAAGTATTATTTTATCGTGATTTTAAGTATGACGATCTTATTACATGTAAAAAGATCACTTAAAATTAAAAGAAAGAAAGTAAAAAACAAGGAATGTTTCGTTGTTTTTTACTTTCTTTCTGCTTATCACTAATTTTGGTCAGCTTCAGCGCAGAATACATAATTGTCTACATTTTCTCTAGGCTTTAATGCCATACCGAAGAATTGGATTGGCATTTTTAATACGCTTTTGTTATTTAGCCATTCACTCAAGTATACAAACAACAATATAATAAATTGGCTCAGTAGCCGTTACCCAATTGCTTTCTGACGTCAACAATTCAGGAGTACTTATATTCTCACTAAGAAATGTAACATTCTGTCGCAAGTATTTGTAAATATATCCCTGAAATTAATGCTCTCCAAGCGGCGTTGTTCCCAAAAGTTTCGGACGTTATTAAAATGCATTATATAATAAAAGCCCTCAACTGTCCCCCTGCTGGGCTCGGGTTTTCCCACTGTAGGGGAACGGACAGTATATCCACCACGATTGTCCAAGGCGGCTTGGCAGGTTTGACACATCGGTTATCTTGATGTACAGGTTGCATCAGAATGTTTTCCGTCACAGTTGTTAGCACGTGGTAATTGTAGCATTGCTCTACAACGACTTATAAACACATTAAACATAAAAATGCACATAAAACAAATTTATGATAATTATAAAATTGAAATTAAATGGATTCATTTCTAAAGCCGTGTTGAAACAAGAAACAAACAAGAAAATCCACATTATTTTTTTATATATTAGTATGAGCTTAGCTAATAGTTTCGCCTTTAGACATAATATATCCAAGAATTAAACGTATTATCTGAAAAACATAAATTCATTGCGAACCATTCATACCAGTATTCAAGAATATCGTTTCATATCCAAGATCTCAAAGAGAGAACAAATAAACTTATTTTCTCATATCGTTGCATTTGTGCACTTTTATTTATTTTATGCTCTATGAAAACTTTCTCATATAAGAATTAAAAAGAATACCCCACCAATAGAAACATAACTATCGAATTTCAGTCATTATTAATTTGACTATTAAATTAATCTAATAGTCAAAGCTGATCTTTCTATCATTATAAAGTTTCATCGATTGAAATATACGTCTATCCCGGCTGAATATAAAAGGGATTCATTCATAGAATTTTAATTTTTGTCCTGTTATGTAATGTCTTAATAACAACTTTTATTTGTTAATTGAAAAATCCCTTTAATGTCATTAATCTATTGAAAATAATACTTGTATCACGTATATGTGTATCTTCGTGTCTTGTATGTAGTTATGGCTTTTTTCTCTCCCTTGTATGTAGGATTTAGGATAGGCTGTTATCTGACGCATGCGTATTAGAACTTAGTGTTTTGTCCTTCTTTCACTGTGTGTATGTAACGTATTGAATATCCTTCTTGTAACTTTTGAGGTCCTGGTAAAAGTAACGCCCGTGGAAATTTCTTGCCGCCCTTTATGGGACTATTGGGCGGTTTTGGGCGGGACTGCAACCCGCCCTGACTATTCAAGTTATTAATGATTTTCTGAAAATGTATATACATAGTGGAGAAGTCGACGCTTAAAAACAATTAACGACAACCCCCTTTAGGGAAAAAGTGTCATAAAAATATACAAAAATATAATATTAAAAAATTAGCGACTTCGTTCGCGTGGAATTTAATTTGGCTTCTATTTTTTTTTCCTAAAATAAAAATAATCTCACTTACTCCTAAGCTGCCTTACAGTGAAAGTTCTGTCAAAATCAGTTCAGCCGTTTCAGAGATTAGCCGAAACAAACAGACGGACAAAAATATTAAAAAAATATTCTTTGATGTAAGTGTCGTATATACTTTCATATGCATTTAGTAAAAATCTGTTATTTTCATATTAGAAATAGACACTTCAATTTCATTTATTTGTATACAATAAATAAGATTTTCATTTTTGGATTATTTTAAGGAGGTTTATTTTCGGACAGTGTTAATTTTAATGAAATGAGCACGTGGCCGTCAAGGCCAATCAAATACGAAACTTTTAAAGGACGGACAACAGAGCTTCTATTATCTATGAAGCCTTAGTAATATTTCCACGTGACGTCAACACAGTGCCGCCCTTCGTCACAGCTTGTGGGCGGAAAACATTTTCACAGGCTCGTGTTTTGATTGAAAATACTCGCTGGCGATAATAAAGAAATACACGTCGTGTTAAGATATTAAGCAAATTGATGTGTTTCTTCTATGTAAAGAGTAATATAATCTGGTTTTATTGATTGGTTCTTGATATCTTCATAAAAATAAATAGTTTTATTTCTCAAATAATTAGGACGCATGCCGCGTGTTCTTGGTATCCGGTAAAAGTTAATTTATGTTTTATATTATTATAAGTTTATTTATTGCTCTATGTTATTTACTAAAAATCTTTGAATTCAATATGTGTAGTTCGGGGTATACTGCCCATTCCGCGGTCTATGCGCAGGATTAGGATGTTTATGGGTTAACATTGACAGTCAAATACAATAGTAAACTAAAGATGAAGCGAAACAAGTGCGCCATGACCGTGTCTGCCTACCCCTATGGGCTACAAGTGTGAAAATATATTTGTAAACTTTTTATAATAGTCATACATTTTAAATCGTTTTCAATCAGACTGACATCTGAATAAGAGACATTCAACAATACGATAAATACTACAACTATGTTTACGGCAAAAAATGCTTTTTTATTTATTTTATAATTATAGTTGTAAAATGTGACGATATAAATAATTTTAATACCAGTTTAGAAATTAATATGCTACTTGACTCGTTCAAGCTATGACGTCATTACTTGCTACGCTCGTACAAAAGGCGGCTTAGGCATTTTATAACATAATAAAAAATATTAATTACCTTTTGTTAATCTTCTCTTACTGTTGACAAAAACGTATAAGTAAAATCAATTATTATTTAAAAGTGAAAAACAGTTCTGTGTGTAAAATGCGAAAATGTCTTCATCCCGCTGAGATGATATTAGATATCTACGCAAATTATGCGTGCCTGGTAAAATCGACCTCTAGACCGAATGTACCACCCAATCCAAAGGAAAATTAGAGGTCGTCCGAAATGCCAAAGGTGCCTCAGGTTTTGGCACAATTTTGCCACTCGCAGACTAAGAGGGTCGCTACGCAGTTATATATTATAAAAAAGTTTTATTGAAGCCTTATTTAACTTATGACGGTTAATCTGGACTTATATGATATATTTTTATCAAGTATGTTCGATTATAAATATACTAACGAACTCCATTGTTCGTATATTATTTTGTAGAAAGCAATAAAATTCTACTTAACCGACGAAACAAATGAAATAGATTTTTTATTATATTGAAATAAAAATTGCCGTAATCTGCTTGGGTGTTTACTTGTAGGTACCGGTATTTTGAGAGAACTTTCATGATCTTACCGCGACGAAAAGAATGCATCATATAAGCGGTTGTTCTTCCATTGTCTATATAAGGTTCTGCACGATTTATGTATCTAGATAATGACAAGTATTCATGAATATTTGAGTTTTGAAATTGTCTTAGAACACTTAAACATTTATAATAACTCAAAACTAGCTGGACTGGCAAACGCAAATACAATAATCTGAAATCCGATTGCAGTGCCGCCTACTGGGTCCAATTATGAATCTAAACCATCCCTAGACCCACTCAATCACACAAAAATTTTAATCAAAATCGCTGACATCACACTTACAGAAGCATTATCTATATAAATATTAGATTAGTATTAATAAGTTAATACGAGTATTAACTTATTAAATCAATGAGGGTGGATGAACTGTATCTATATTGAAAGTAGTGATCGAATTCAACCCTCTAACGGGCAACCCTCGTAGCACGCCCCGCTAAAGATACATCCCTTCGTGACCCCTTGTACTAGGGAAACATATGAATCCAGAAATAAAACTACCCCGTTTACATAGCCAGTAATATATTGATCAGACTTTAAAAATGTTACTTTGATTTAGTTGGTACTCTAACCACTTATGTCATTAGATTGTCACACTCAGCAAAACAGTGAATATATACGAGTAGTGTAAGAAGTATACAGATGACATTTTTCAAGTGGGCCTTCAGCCAAATCCAAGCTAAACGAAATAGCGAAATACACTCAAGAAGTCTCGAACTAAACCAAACTGACCAACCAAAATTGAACTAAAGTTTTTTTCCAGCAATGTTCATACTGTTAACACGCTTATTTTAAAGCACAAATTTATGGACACTTATGCTGGTGTGCACCGACATTTAACCGGCGGTTAAAATGAAATAATCACTGTTTATGCATTTTTAGCGTTTAATTTATTTTAACCAATGGTTACAAGTAGGTGCACACCAGCCTTAGAGTTTACACCGCGTCTGTGCCGTGGGTCAAACCCTAGTGCGTACATCTAGTCACCCCAGACTTACGTGATTGTAGCAAAAATGAAATTTTCAGGAACGGTAGTTTAACATAAACTTAGAAAGGAATGGAATGGACTCGGTAAGCTGAAGGCGGGGCTTTTTCAGGTAGCAGGTATTTAAATTTATTTAAGAAATACAAAACGCATTAAACATCCTTAAATACAATTAGGGTCTTGCACAACGCAAAATTTGCCGCTACATATGTTTAAAGAACTGTTAATACGTTTTGCGTTAAAAGTAGTTAGGCAGTTTAATATGATTAACTAATTTTATTTAAAGGTAATCATTATGCAAGCGGCCTTTAAGATACCTATTTACTTATTTTATTGTAATAATTTAATTTGCAAGTCATGTGAATGACAAAACATTAGATATTCGAAACTTTACACTTTGAAATGTCTGTTCATGTAACTATATTTTTGCAAAATAAGATTGATTGATTGATAGAAAAAAAATTCACCAGGACTCCAACAACTATTGCCAGCATCCACCACTACCATCAACTACTGTTGCAAGTGTACAAACTGAACATAGGCACCTATAAAATATAAAGTTTGAAGAAGACTGAGTTGAAAACACAAACAATATTTCAGTTTGTTTAATCCACCGTAAGTTCGTAATTCTCACATGATATCAAAGTTGTACATTCATCATAATATATAATATGAGGTGACAAGTGAAAATAAGAAATGAATAAAGTCGAGACGTCGCGGCTATGTCTGGCAACAGCATAATTGAGATAGATTTATTTTAAAGTCAACAAAGTACCATTACCAAAAGTTAATGCAATTCATAAATCAATCTACCAAAAGACTTATTATATGTATATTTACAACATTTAATATTGTTACGAGTTTGCGGGACTCGAATTAAAATTCTGTTTGAATTATTATAGAATTTATTAGAACTATACAAACACATACACAGGTACAAATATAACCGAACGCAACAAATCCAAACGTAATGCAGAAGGACGTAATTCAATAAAACGCGCAAAGTCCGTCACTATTAGATTCCCGAATATACGCACGCCACGCCGTATCGTAGTCGTAGCTCAACTGCCCCTCTCTCAATCCGGCCGTCGTTTTATACTTCACAAATGCGAATGTGCCCGCCCGGTACCGCCCACACAATTTCCTAGTAATCCGCACACCTGGCTAATGACGCAGTCGCAAGCGGCCGTAAACGAGTACAATAGAACAATCGGCTGTTCTCTACAATAACTAGAAACGTATGCCAATAAATAAATGAACAAAAGAAGACGATCATAAAAGGATTACAATTAGTCCAAATGCCGACAGATAATAAAAAGTGCTTTTACAGATCTTTACATGGAATTTGTCTTTGTAACAATATAATCAAATAATGTCTAACTTAAAGATTAAATTTAACCATATTACAAGCTGTACCCGGCAGACGTTGTCCTGCCTTTAAAAAATAAAAATCTAGAACCCGATTTCAGCGTCATCAACCGCGACCAAATATTAATCTAAATTATTCTCAAATCAACTTGAACAAATAAAAAATTTCATCAAAATCAGGCCCAGCGTTTAGGAGTATCGCGGCGCCACCTACTGTGACCAATCGTTTATTTCAACCATTCCGGGACAAACTTCAACACATAGAACAACTAAAAGAACATCTAAATTCTGGTACCCGATTGCAGCGCCATCTACTTGGTTCAAATTAAAATCTAAATCATCCCAGTAGAAAATTATAAAAATACTAATATCGCTATTAAAAAATAGGGGTTGATTGTAGAGGGTTGAAAATTTAGGGTTGTATGTATTTATTAATGCTGTATCATAAAAAAATTATCCAAAAATTAAAAAAGAAATTAGGGGTGGACTACCCTTAACATTTAGGGGGTTGAGAAATAGATATTGTCCGATTCTCAGACCTACCCAATATGCACACAAAATTTCATGAGAATCGGTCTAGCCGTTTCGGAGGAGTATGGCAACTAACACTGTGACACGAGAATTTTATATATAAAATTATAAAATCTAAAAATGCCGTGTCTGTATTTTAAAGCTATCAAAGAAAGCAACTGGAATATACTATATAAACGATGGAGAACACGGTGCATTTTTTTTTAGATTTCTTGTCTGTTTGTTGGTTTCTCCGTTTATTCCTGGTTCACGTAAAAGTAATGGGCCGATTTCGATGCGATTTTCGCTGATCGACACCAAATCTTAGACTTAAAATCTGCGCTACTTTTTATCCCAGGAATCCCGAGGAAAATTCTCTGGGAATTATTTAAAAGGGCAAAATTAAAAAAAAAATTCATCGCGGCTTTTTTACTGGTGGCTAGCAAGTTTTTATTTTAACATTCTTTATTTAAATACTGCAGTACTTTGTATCCCGGGAATCCCGCGGGTGTTTAAGTGCAGCGTGGAGAAATTCGCGGGAATAGTACACTAATAAATTAAGTAGAATGGGTAAATGCGGCCAGCATTTTGGGAACGCTCTCCACGGGCAGCGATCTAGGTTACATTTTTTATCTGTGAAATGTTTATAATTCAAATACTTTATATTATTTAAGGTTTTCATTTTATTTTTAACCGACTTCGAAAAAAGGAGGAGGTTCTCAATTCGTCGTTTTTTTTTTTTTTTTTTTGCTTTTTTTATGTATGTTCGCCGATAACTCCGTGATTTATGATCCGATTTACGTGATTCTTTTTTTGTTCGACGCGGAATAGCTTCCAATTGGTCCCCTAAAAATTTTACATAGTTTGGCTCAGTAGTTTTCATTTTATGAACATTTTTCATGGAAATAATTTTCACTCCGTTCCATATGTACACCGATTACTCTGAGATTTATGATTCGATTTACGTGATTCCTTTTTTGTTCGACGCGGAATATCTGCCATGTGGTCCCCTAAAAATTTGACATAGTTTGACCCAGTAGTTTTCATTTTACGAACATTTTTTTGTTCCCGGTTCTATTTTTTAAGAAGCGCGGCACCATTCGTAGTTCCACCCATACATAGCTAGACACTAAAAAGTAACAAATAAAAAATAAAAACTTCGTTTAAAAAAACCGACTTCAAAAACTAAAAAACTAAAATGTATAAAATAACTTATTTCTTAAGCTATTATTATTCATATATATTATCTAAAACATCTTGAAGTCGGTGCAAAGTAAAACATAAAAATTACTATATTTTGAAAATTACTAAGCACCGACTTTAAGATGTTTTAGATAATATATATTAATAATAATAGCTTAAGAAATAAGTTATTTTATACATTTTAGTTTTTTCGTTTTTGAAGTCGGTTTTTTTAAACAAAGTTTTTAATATAATATAGCTGTATCTACCAAAATAGATGTATTTTTCTTCTTTGAGATGTCTAAAAAAGGAAATAGTAATTAATTAAGATTTATAGGTGGAGGTTAAGTACTACCAAAGTGCTGCTGCTCGTAGATCAACTACCTAACTTGCTAGGGTGGGCCACATGTGACGTCATACGCTATCCCCATCCACCCACCGATAGTTGGAACGAACTATTCACATCTACTCAATATCATGTTGTCCTATTAAGTTGCACTAGCTTGCGCGGGGCACCCGCGCTAGTTATTCGCTTATCACCATCGTGAATTTTCCCCTGTTTTATGTAGCCCTGGTAAGTTCGTAGCTAAGGTGTTACGTCATCGTGGAAAGTTTGAGGGACCGTTTGTTCGTAGCAAGGAAAAGAGTATACGCTACGTCTAGGTTGTTTGTTATTATGAGCTCGAAAACTTATATCTACGCTAATAACTACTAATGAGTATTAACAACAAAAGTTTTCTTTTTAATTATTTAAAGATTTTGAATCCGTATTTAATCTATTATGTTGATTACCAATTGCTTATGTGGGTGCTGGATAACAAATATTTGTTATTTGCCGCAATTAAATTATTAAAAAGATGACCAACACTTATGTGATGGTAAGAGGAGAGTAAATAAAAAATATCTGTTTCGCAATACTGTATAAGGGTAGTAGAATAGGACTATGACATTTAAATCATCGAGTTCCGGTTTAACAGACAATTTAGAACTTTAACCCTTGAAGAGACGTTGGCTCTCTATAACTGTGTTCTTGTACACAACTTGTAACAAGGAATGTTCTGAAGAAGTGCTTGAGCAGATTTGACGTAGGATTCTACCACCGTGTCGCTCGCCAGAGATTGGGAGTACATCCACACTTCTTTGACACTTGTCAGTCATCCACAGTACGTGACGCTCGTTCCTTCATGCCATATATTTGCAAGCTGTAGAATGAGCTTCTACTGTTTCCCTACAGCGTTGTTATATGGCGCTCTTCAAAAAGAGCTTCACCAGTTTATTGAAGTTTCAATGAGGGAGGCAACTCTACAGTTCTATTGCTGTAGCATAATTATGATCATTACTGTCAGCCAGTTTGTTTACCTGCAAATATAAAAAAAAATTACGTACGTCTACCATTAACAAATTGAATTTTATTCTAATAAACGTATTCGTAGCATAAAACTTGCTACGTTAAAAGCTTGCTACGTCATATTGCGTCGTAGTAAAGCGGTGTCTCAACTCGGCGAGCTTTATCGATCACCAAAATTAAAGCAACTACTTCATCTTCTTACTGCCTTAGTACTTAAAACCGATAATCCGCCGGTTAGAGTTACTCTGGTTTACGGATAAACCGGATTTGTAGATTTACTGTTGCTCGTAAAGCTCTGAGATATATATTGAAGTTTTAAAATACATAGATCAGAAAAGTAGAAAATAATGAATTAATTCGTGTTATTTGCATTTGTAAGTTTGTGTTACATATCCTAAATTAGATAAATAATCCTTGCGGTTACCCTACGCAGGTCATCCGTCTACTCTGCTGGAAGGTGTTCCATGCTATGACTGCCAAAACAAGCTCTACACTCCAGGACTAGTGTGGTCAAAAAGAGTTAAATAGAATTTAATATCAATTTTGACTGGAGTTTTGGTAAGTATGAAGAATTTGCTGTGTACGCGTTATCGTTCGCGCGGGATTATTATTATCTATCTTATATATATATAATGAAAATGGTGTTCGTTTGAGGCTCAATCACGCTTAAACCACTGATCGTATCGACATGAAACTACCACCATTCGATGCGAAATTTTTCCTAGATGGTTTATGGCTATTTATCTATATATATCTATATATATATATTTCCCATGTTTTCTCAATTTGTTTGTTTATTAATTTATTTGAATAAGGCGGTACGAAGTTCGCCGAGTCAGCTAGTGTATACATATGTCAAAATGGAGTGAGTAAACACAAAAATTAAGATAAAAGTTCTATTTATGACGCTTAAATTTTAATTATAATCATTTCATCCGATTTAAAGTCTGTTCGTAACAAACTCTTAAATAGATAATCATTTATTTTGAATTCAGAATTATTTAAAATAAGTTACATTTAATTAGCAAGTTCTAGTGGAAGAACTTTTTTAAATATTGGAATCTTTTCTTTTAAACTTAGGTCAGTATAAGGATTAAGGACTCAGGACACAACGCTCTGTTACTAAGAAATCGTACTGACGTAGATAGATGTCTTGTGACATAGTTGTGAAAGTTTGTTTAATTTTTGTATGAACTAAAGGTTTATATTATTAACTATCATTTCTCGATATTTCTAGGCATCAGTCTAAATCCAAATTGGAGAATACATTTAAATTTAAAAAAAATGCTAATACCAAAGAACAAATTATTATGAAATGTACGTACATAATTAAAATACTTTCGATACCGAGCGTGAATATAAGATACTTTATATCCTAGACATCAATTATATTCGCGGAATATCGCGGATTCGAAGTCAAGGATAACGGTAGCATGTGGAATCCCAAATATTCTTATTTCTTTTACATATTAATATCCTTTGTTAGTCCAATTGTTTTTAACACAAGAATGATTAATTACTTTAATTTAAATTTCACACACTAAGGGTGCCTTTCAGATTCCTATTGTCAGCTCACCACTGTCCGCTGCTCACCTACGTCTCCCCAGTTTAGTCACAGATATCCTGGTTCTCCTTTTCGCTTTCGTCATTCGGCTGCGACCGGAGACATTGCGAAGGTCTTCGGTCCAGCGGGCTGAAGGGCGTTTTACACTACGTTTACCGAGACGCATTCTCCACTTTAGATCTGGTACGAGTGTTAGATTTTAGAACGGACAAATAAAATATTTATTTTAACTGTATTTAACCTGATCCCACACGCCAACACACACCAGAGATTCTTAGTAATCACAAATAATACGATACAATGATGATAACAAGGTAAAGGTAATTTTTTTCATTATTTATTCTCAGTATTTCATTTCATTGGCTTTTTATAGAATTTGTGTTATCCTATTTTTTTTTTATTGCAGGAGTCCAGCAGACAGGCAGACGGCCCACTTGATGGAAAGCGGTTACCATCGCCTATAGACATTTGCAACACCAAAGGTGCTACAAATGCGCTGCTACTGTCTTAAGGGCGACTGGAACCTGGTCACTAATGCTGGAACACAACTCAAGGTTGTTATGGTGACATACTTTAGACCAGGAGTGGTAGCCATCCAGTCGGGCAAATGCCCTACCACCTGGCTGTGGGTTGTTTTGTCGCCTCTTACGACAGGCCGCCCGGCCGCAGGAAATTGTATTCTTTCTCCATTCCTCCACGGATAAAAACTAATTATACATTTTCCATTGTACCTATTCTATCTTAATCTAAATTATAATTTTGATTTGATTGATTTTATTATATAGTCCATTTAGTCGAATGTTATATTCGCTATCTACCCCAACTATGAATAATCATTCAAATCACAAAGGCGCGACGCGTCGCGATCGATATGCTCTTGGATGACGTCAGTGTATGGTATTGATTTTCACATTTTATACATTCTACAGCTTTTGTAGTCCTAGTGTCAAGTATGCCATGGAAAGCGCCAGATCGTGGAAATTTTTCGAGTCAAACGTTCTTAATTTTCCGCGCTCTCTTTATTTTTTGCTACATTCGCTGCTTTGAGATGGATATTAAGGTTTATTTATATCATTCGATAAATGTATCATAGTTTGGGAAGTATCCTTAAGGGTAAGGGATATATCGATATACTGGATAATTCTATATGATGTTATAGACAGGTATATGACATACACGTGTTTCACATAAGTACATGCAGGGGCAGGGGACTGTCAACGTAAAGTTTATTAAGGAAGAGTAGCCCCTCATAACTAGTAAATTAGATGCGGTGTGCGAGTCTACGGCTAAAGTCAGATCATTTGCGAGTCCGCCCACGGTTGAAGTCAGCTAACATTCGCTCTACCCATTGCATTAATCCGAGAAACATCTCTTCATGCATATAGTCGCCTAGTATCACTGGTTCACTTTATCCGAAACTTTTATCCGTTATAATCCGGGTTTCTTCTGCTTAGCTTAATCCGATGGCTCTCCGGCTTCTACTCTTATCGTTTTGTATTGGATTTGTGAAATGCTACAGCTACGGTCAAAGTGGATATTATTTCGAAAACCACAAGTATTGTGATGACTTGTCACCGTATTACGGTGAGATAAATCTGGATCAAATCGCTGGTGTTTGGTATGGTGTAGAAAAAATACCTCACATGAAAGGAGAATATAGAATAGAACATACTAGAGAATGTTTCTATATCGACATAAAGGAACTTTATATTGAGGTTGGTATCTGTGTTTTAATCTTATTTCAAACACTGTATAGTTTGCTTTCAATTTTAATATAATCAGGGTTTTTTTAGTAGTATAATTTTTTTAAGTAGGCATAAATTTACCTTCATAATAACAAAAAATTTGATGATGCATGGAGGTGTTGCTCTCTTAAATACACATAGCTTCTATCAATTAATATAGGTTTTTTTTAGTATTTGTGTCGCATAAAAAGATATGGGAAAATGCCCGCTTTCCGGTGAGCGCGTCAAAACAGGACGCGGGGTCGGTTGTGTCAATTAACAGGTTAATCATGTGCTTGAGCACACAACTAGATAGACGCAATCAGAATTGGGACGGTGACCAAAACCTTAATAATTAAACAGATCTTCACATCAGTTAATTAGAATAATTTATATTAATTGCCACAATGATTACGTTATTACAGTGCTTATTATTCATGTTAATTTCGTTTACGTACGCAACTAACCCGAATTATTGTCAAAATTTAAATCCGACTCACGATTTTGATGAAGACACCTTATTAGGGTTGTGGTATATCCACGAATATATTTTCCATAAAGAAAATAAGATTTATACTAAGTATAATCCTTATTGCCCCATTATACATATTAGAAAGTTTGAGGACTACGTACACGGTGGTTTGATTAGCCGTAGATTAGTGAGTGTTTTAAAACAATAATTATGTCTTTAACAGCACGACGTTTTTGTGTAACACTAATGTAATTAAGAGGTGTTAATAAATCAACGTAACCTAATTAGATTAGAAGCAACATTTGTACTATTTAGTTTAGTTCAAGTATTTATCTGATTATTGGACTGTTGTACATGTAGCGATTTTTTTTTTATTTTACTCAAAGACGGGGCTCTGCAAAAAGGCTGTGAATAGTTTTTTGTCGATATCGGGATATTTACTCTCAAGGCTTCATTCATGGGCCCGCTTGTTTATTTATATATAATAGAAAAATGTGGCGGTTTCGGAATACGTGTTCTGATGGATAAATTGGTATATTATACCATGAGTATGTGGTATGCAGTATATATTTCGGCTGATATGTGCCAGCCTGAGAACTACGTGGAAAGGAGCTATTTTGATACAGATGTCTCTAGGATAGACTTCATTCAGTTGAACATTGTGAAGACATATATATACAAGCCAATGAATTATATTATCAATGGAAGATCTTCTTTAGATTGTATAATATGGATTATAATTAATAATTAGTAAGAAGGTAGACTCTAGCAATAGCCGGAACTCATTATTCCTAGGTTGATAGGATAACAGATAAATATTAACAATTAAAACATAAATTATAAATTTTGTGTTACAGCCAACACCGCCGACTCCATACCCGGCTTTAACGAATTCGCCATACATCAGCCGACAGTATGGCTTGCCCGAGCAATATCGAATAAGGCATTTTGTGCTGGAATGGCACGAGGGCATGTGGAACGACGAGTATCACATCAAGGTCAACACCTCGCACAAAGGGTTTTGGCCTACGGACGTACCAAGTGGATGTAAGTCGGCTTAAATGATGTCTTTATATAGATTGTATTTTGCATTTGACACTTTGCCGTTCCACAAGGCGACCGCGGTCGTTGTGGTCGTGGCGAGAACGTCTAACTAATGACGTCATCATTTTCGATCACACAACGCTCACAACGACCCGAGTCAAGAGGTGGGTCGAATAGCCGTTCCACTTGGGTTTACGATTGTAACGCCGGCAAGCAAGTAGAACGGGAAAAACGTGCCGTTGTGGGTCCCTAATGGAACGTAGCCAAAGTGTCAAATAAAACACAAAACTAACTCCGTTGGCTCAACGACCCAAAGTGAGTCCTGGCCTCCGAAACGAGAGCACGCCATTTCCCTCTGTCCTGCGCAGTGTCCTGCCAATTGTGGGCTTGCAGTGCGGGCAGGTCAGCTTCCACTCTATCCCAATAAAACACAGCTTATTTGTTATTATAATTTAATTAAAATGTTTTAAAAAAAATTTAAGTGAATTAAATATGTTACTTAGCACTTATTGGACGATTTCGGGACGATGTTTCAATAACCGAATAAAATCTATTCATAAAATAAAACATTAAAAAAATATAAAACGACAGGTGCCAATCAATTTGTCCCAACAATGCTATAGTTTGTCCTATAATGGTTTTCAAAGTAATTTTCTTTTGAAAACAGATGAAACATCTGGTTTTTTTGCTACATGACTATTTTAAAGTTATATCCTGAGGTGGGCTTCATCTGGTATAATGTTACAGATATTATTATAGGCCGTTTCACGTAGATATAGCGATGGGCTTAATGTGTAACTTAATATGAGACATTGTTAATATCGTTAAATATTGACATATAACGTATGTATAGATAGGTATGTACACTAATGTCGCTATGCGTTAACGACGTTATTTTTTAACGCTTTAAATATGACGCATTCAGCCACTGCCTAAATCTTTAACACTAACGCAGATGCAGCCCTGGCATTAAAAGTTGTACATTTATGGTTTTATTTATTACAGTGTTTGTTTTCAGCTGTGGATAAAATGTACCGGTTTTTCGGAGGTGTGATTCAAGTGTTGAAAGTGTCACATAATCACCTCGTGCTCAACTTTTGCATGAGGCTACCGCATTCTCAGCTGTTCAGTGTGGTGCTGTCAAGAAATGAGAATCAGCTCACCCCTGAAGACCTGGCTAGCATCCATAACGTTTTTACGTTGAAACATCTTTCCACGTCGTCCTTGCAACGAGTTTGCGAAAATTCTGCAATTTCAATAAGTTTATCAACGTTTCTTCCTGTATTTGTAACTTACGTTATATGGAGATCTAAATAGATATTAGATTCTATTTTTAGTTTCGACGTGGAAAAAGAATGATCTAGTTTCGATAGTTTGAAAAATCAAATAATAATATTTTTGTTTCTTAATGTTGAAGAGTTTAATATTTTTGTATCAATATAATAAATATTTTTAAGATATTTCAGGGTTTTTATTATTTTGTGGGACAATAAGAAAAGTACATCTGTGACATAGCCGAATGAGCGTATACAGAAAACCATACGATTATAAAATATGTAGGTATAGGGGTACATCAGTAGATAATTGTTAACGACAGCCTTCTTAGTATCTATAGGTATGTATTTTTTAAATTTTAAGAATACTATCGGCGGCTAATTTTCAATCATCAATAACCTGAAAAATAATAATCTCCAGTAAGAAAAAATAAACGTGCATTTCGCAATCAAGTCATTTTTCTTTCTAGTATTCATTACACTACTTTTTCAGTAGTGATGCAATTTATATACCTATACAATCATTTAAGAAAAAGATTGTTCTATAATGCGTAGAAAAATTAAATATAGAAGTGGGTTATTTGATTTGTCCTTTCTGTACGGCCTTCAAAATCAACCATTAAACCGACATTCTACGAATACCATGGAATTTGCTATGTATGAAATTTGAAAAACTGGGATGAACAAAATATAAATAAGCATTTATACTGGAATAGGTAGAAGGTATAGCTTGGGCTACAGAACCAACGTTTACACAAGACAAACTGCATACATATCTCAACAGGTACCTACAACATAATTGGAGACATAGTGTATGAATGTGAAGGCGTAATGTAACATTTAAGACTTTTTATTTTTTTACGTCACATGAAGGTTTAATGAATATACAAAACACCTTTCTCCGGTTATCACAATATGTCATTAACAAAAAACGCTTATAGGGGAGAATACAAAGATTTTTTGCAATAATTATTGTCGATATGTTGCCTGAAAGAGATTGCTTTAAGCAATAACGCCGCCTATTGTTTCTACCATGACAATATTGTAAATGTACATACATTTCTGTAATTGTTTTTTTTTGGTGAGCAATAAAGTGTTATCTATTCTATTCTATCGTCTTATAAGTCCCAATTCCTATAAAGACTGCTGTATTTTACATAGGCTCCTATCCTTGGATCAAAGACGTACAGTTTTACACATGTCATTGGAATTTTTTTTATAGTTCACAGCCGTGTAGATTGTCCTGTGCTCTTCTCGAATTTGGTATATAATGTACCTAGATACCGTACTCGTTATACATATTTTCTAAACTCACTCTACCAACGATTCTCAAAATTCTTTATTTCCTCGTATGGCTCGGTCTTATAATACTAAATTTTGTATAATTGATCCGTTTGCGTCCTCCAAACACAAATTAAAAAAAATATTTTATGAATTACTTGCAGAAATTTATGATGACATAACCCGACTTATTAATTGTTTAATTTCAAATTACTTTTTGTTTTGTAAAATTATCAATAGTGTGACAGTTTATATAGGAATACCTGTTCTTGGCTTTATTTTTTGTTGTAAACCATTTCATATTATATTTGTGTAGGTATTCGCTGTTGGTTTTCTCAACAAATAAATAAATAAACTTAAAACAAATATATTTGAGGTTGGTTTGCGAAAAAGATAAAGAAAATAAAGAAAAAGGCTTGAAAAAGAAAAAAATGATCAGTCAAAACAAAAAAATTAATCCAAATTCTTAACGTTTACAATTGTATAATATCCCCTCATCGACTTACGATTCTTTTATGTTACAGAAATCTATCATCGTAAACCACGACGTTTTATAAATGAGTCATTTAATTTGTTGTTCTGGTTGCAACCTCGCTGGATCACCTGAAGTCATTTATTAATTATCCCGATTGCAACCGCGACATACGCCTTGTTCCATATTCTCCTTTTCTTACTTGTTCATAATTAAATTATGTTCACCACGTTGTACTACGGTGTATTCTTTATTTTCGAGTTAATTATGTGGGTTCAAGGCTTCTGCGGGGACAGCATTCGTTGGTCGCACAACTTTAAAATGGAAGACGTGTATGGTTTATGGTATGGGGTCGGTTACGCCCAACATACTCCCGATATGACTAACAAACCTAAAGAAGTGGGCTGCGTAATATTGCACATAACAGATGTTACGATTGAACCGCAAGACGATTGGCTCGATTGGTCGGTAAGCAGCTTTTAATTTTTGTAACACCTCACTTTTACAATTATTAAGTAAGAGTAATTCAGTATAATATAAACTGCATTTTTACCATGAGAATAGTTGCACATTGTTATTTTAATAGAATTAAGTTTCTATATGTCCTGGACCCTTAGCGGCCTCAACGGGTAACGTATTTGTAGCTCATTCTAACGAAGTGGCGTGGCTCAAATCTCGGCTAGGGAGTGTGGCACTTTATAGGCAGTTTCTCTGATCTAATATGCATATTGTTACCAAATGCTGCTGATGAAAGAGAACTTTGTGACGAAACCTATATACATAGGGGTAATCCGGCAGCCTTGGACAGGCGTAGCGGATATGCTGTCAGTTCCTCAAAAAAATGATTGGCATACATTTTTATTTTGATATACACACAGTTCTCAATTCGTCTGTATGTTTTTTTGTATAATCGTTACCGATGTTCAAAGTTATACTCCCGAATTGGTCCCATTGGTACCATGTCAGGATCTGATGAGTGAATTACAAGGAATTAGAAATACTCACGAAAAAAGTTTGTATACTCGTGTAAGTATTATTTTCTACAGGCGCTTAATTTTTTATATGGATGTTTTTTTCCTCAATTGTGGATCGACTTTGAAATTTCTTTCTTTATTCGTAAGCGTGTATGCTCCCGAGGCGGTTGCATGGTCACCAAGTGAGGATCTGATGAGTGGATCCCAGAGAAATCGAGAGCCACCTTTGTTGAAGAGAGATGACAATTTGTGTACGCGTGCCAGTTGTAGGTACAATTGCTACAGGTGCTTAATATATTATATCTAAAGCTATTGAAGTATTTGCAGAACTAAAAAGTAAAAAACATTTATTTTACCAAATCATAACCGACATCACGCTAAAAACCTAAAAGTAAATATTTAACTGACTTCTTTCTACGACATCTCGAACTCGGTGTCAAGTAAAACAAAAACATTACTATATTTTGTAAATTTATTGTTGTTCTTTTATGTTTTACTTGCACCGACTTTGAAATGTTGTAGAAAGAAGTCGGTTTTGTTTTTGTTATTTTTTTGTATGTAATCATAATATTCAATAAAATAAAGAACTCCATTACAAACACTATTACAGATAATTAGAAAGAATTATAGTGATGAGAATTGGCGATCCTATAAAAGTAATCCGTGGTCGGATACGCCTCTAGCGGGATCATGGCTAGACATAAGATTAAAGAGAAATGCCGAACAAGAAGCTTACATTGAAAGGCGTCTAAGAGTCTTGTGGGATGAAGATGGACAGACTATGGAACAAACTTATACTCACTCTACAGAAGAGCCAGGGCTGTGGGTTGCAGAAAAACGACGTTTTATAGAAAACAAATTAGGTAAATATTGCTACAGCTTGAAGAATATTCGAGAGGGGGAGGCTGGCGCATTTTCGCAAGATTTTTTTCCATATTTAGCGAATACCTAATGTCGACAGCCTTCATTTATTTTGAAATACTTTGCAATTTTACTTTAATTTTATTATTCATTTTAAAATCAGAGATGGATATTAATTTTATTTATTAGTACGTAAGCATATAACCAGAATTTTGTTTTTATATTATAATAAATCCGACACTACGTTTACCGACACTCGGTAACCGCGTCTCGGTAAACGTAGTGTCAGACGCCCTCCAGCTCGATGGGCCGGGCCCGATGTCGCTGGTAGGCGCTGGCTGAGGAAATCGAAGGACAGGGATGAGTGGCGCCGTGTTTGGGAGGCCTACGTCAAGCAGTGGACTCCAAATTGCTGACGACGACGACGACAAATAAATCCAAATAATATGTACTAAATTTAGTTTAGACGGATTCTTTTAAAATTAGTCAATTTTTTTAAAACAAACCCAAAATACTTTATTTCACCTAATTTTATTTATTATATCTTCGATCTATTACAGTTTGAACGATAGGTATATATGAGTGTATTATTTTTCAGACATATGGTATCCAGAACGTCCGCCGCTACATCCACAAGTTATCAGAGTATTAAAAGTCAAGCCGAACATGTTGATCATCAACCATTGCTCCGAAACTGGCGATGGCGGAATATTTTCTCTTATTCTTCGTCGTTCACCATCAAAAATGAAGAGATGGGAATGGTACGATATTCGAAGACAGTTCTATAGTTTCGAGTTACCAAATACATATAGATACACAGCCATATGTGCCAGTTGTAGATTTAGTGGCTCTATACTATACCTGTATATTAGCATCATAATATCGATATCTCTTTGGTAACAGCAATATTATTGTACACTAGCAGCACCAGCGACAATTCGTTCGCGTTGCCACGACGGCGAATTTGGTAATTGCAACGGTGGTACCAAAAAAAACGAAACTAAAGCGCCATCTTTTTGTCGATATTTGTTTATTCATAAAAAAGATCCTCACTCAAATATCCATAAAAAAAATTGGTAACTCGCGATATAGGCTAGCTTTGTATGACAGAGTACATTAACATAATATGAGACGCTGTCTCTCGATTTATTTGAATTTGTTCAGTAGTTTCACGTCATGCTCTTACAAACAGACAGTCAAAAATTCAAAAATTTGTATTTTCGAAATCTAAGCTCCCTTGTTTTTTCTCATTTTTCAAATCATTGTACAATCTCGGTATCACCAACAGAGATTGATTATAACTTTTTTTTTTCACATTTACGCGAACTTTATTTAGGTATAGCCCTTTAAGGTGTAGCAAATACATATATTAAAATGATTCACATATTGTTTTATTCTAACTATGGAGGTACCTTTAGTCTCCATAAACGTAACGCAACGAAATCTTTACTTTGCCCTTGTCTCAGTTTATAGCGTTTTTCACATCATTTTATTCATCATAGTAAATCTACTATATATAAAATACCCTCTTTTAAAATAACAGTATAATCATACTGTTATTTTAAAAGAGGGTATTTTACTGGACTGCTTGTTGACATTTTATATGTTTGATAACATAATATTAATTGTAGGGGGGGGGGAGATTTGCAGTTGTTTTTGTACCTATACTACCATAGATATATTGATGTGTAAAAATATAAATAGCAGTTATAGTATTTATATTAGGCTTGTGTTTCATTTTGGTTAATTAAATTATATTAACACTAGAAATAATCACTTCAACTTAAACGAAAAAACAATATTAAACAAATTAAACCGATCTTATTTTAACCTTTCCTTTTAACTTCTCAACGATCCAACTCGATCCGTTCGCCCAAATGCGTCGCAAAACTCGCCTAACAAAACCTTAAGTACATATGGGGTCTCGACCCCGTACGAGGCACATTCTCTGCTCTGATTGATAAAATGAAATTAAAGATTTTAAAAGTAATTAAAATGTAAACAAATAATATTAAGCGCTATACATCCAAACAAAAATCCTCCGACATATATATCCATATATTAGGGTAGGTCAAAAATTTTTTTACGAAAAAATGTGTTGCTAGTTGCTACCTTAAAAAATCTCACTCAATGATGAGCTCTTCATTTTAATAGGAAGATCCTCCGCATCGCAGTTTTTTTTCTCAGTCCCATAGAAAAAAAACATACTTCATCATTAATAGATTGTACAGAAAAAGAATTTTATAGGAAATTAATGCTCTAAAAAAAAGGTATCGTATATTTTTTCCGTAAACCTCAGCATTTGTATGATATTGAAGATTTAAGTTTGATTATTTTAAGTCAAATTTCATTTTTGTTTATGAATTCTCTAACTCGACAATAAATGACTATTATAAAATGCGCAATACAATTTTTTGTAGCAAATTGACTGCTCTATAAAATGGTAATCTATGTTTTGGCGATTAAATTAAGTGTTCAAAAGATATTCATCATCAAACTTTCATGTGAAACTGTACTAAATAAAACGATAAGACTGTAAAATAAATTGTACTCGTCCTTATTTTATTTCCAAACAAAAATCAATCTTGATGGTTTGTTGCATTAAAAAAGCTTTGTAGATTTTCAATTTTATCTTTTTATTCAACAAAAATATTCATAAATAGAAAAGGTGTGTTGGATTTCTTAAAAGATGTACGGGAGATTTTTGCAATTTCTGACTCTTTTAGTACTCCGTCGACGGTTGTTCTGATGTTAGAAGTTTTTGATCAGTATCAGAAATAGGATCAATTGGCAATAAATTATTTATTTATGTAAAAAGCCATTTTCTTGCTGACTGTGAATGGGGATCAAAATAAACGAAAAAATATGCATAGTCTCCATTTTCGTGTCGTTATAACGCCCCTTACTGCCCCGCTGAAAGTTTCCGCTCTGTACAATAGATATTTATTTCAGTATTAGTTCATTATATCTTTCAAGTTCCCTTGCAAACCAGAATAGGGAGGGACACGCAAACCAACGCGATATAAGTGTCAAATGTTACAAATAGTTTACAAATGTTATAAATACATTTAAACACAAAGTGTAGGTAGATATAATAAGAATTATAAACTCTAATGACATAGAAGACTGTATTAGAAATATAAGGACTCGATTATAAGATTTTTAGAAAAGAAAATAAAGAAACAAAAGAAAAAGCACAAATATAAATAAAAATAAAACAAAAGAAAATATAATAAAATAAAATCAATAAAAGAATACAGCCCTAAAAGATATATAAGGCCAGAAAACCTTGTACGTCCGATGGAAGGAAATAAAAAAACTTAAGAAACATTTTTTCATTACTTTATAGGTATTTATACTATGGCCACGTTCCATTAGAGATTCACAACGACCACGTTCACGACCGCGATTTTTCACTTGCCTATCGGCGTTACAATCGTAAACCCAAGTGGAACACCTATTCGACCCACCTCTTGACACGGGTCGTTGTGAGCGGTGTGTGATCGAAAATGATGACGTCATTAGTGACGTTTTCGCCACGACCACAACGACCGCGGTCACCTTGTGGAACGGCTAACGGAGCATTTTGGGCGTTGTGAGTTACAAATGGAAAGCTCTGAATATGATATTTTTACACAATGAAGTCTTTAGGTAACCAACTGGCATATTGTCCGGTGTTCGAATACCAATTGGCTTAGTAAGGGTGTTCAAGTATGTTGTTGACTATTCTTTATTACCTCAGTGCTATAGATAATTGAGTACCCAGGAAGAAAAAGGAGGCTGTGCGTAAGTTGAACTAGCAATTACGTCGAGGATTCCTTTTTAATATGTATATATTAAAAGCCTTCTTATTCAGCTCAATTATAAAAATATTTTATATAAAATTTTAATTACGATAATCACGAGCCAGTTGATCGCGTCTGGCTGTCATCTATACTTTCACGTGAGCAATTTGGGAAGCACATATTCCTCGGGACATAATTTCCATATTATTCAAACGTTAATAACACTGTTTACGACGGATATGAAAATGGCCCCTGACCCACGACCTGGCAGACAGGAGACAGGGTCACGACACCAAACACGGGAACAGGAACGGCGTTCATTAACAAATTGTGCCAATTAAACCATTTTAAAGAACGAATAATTTCAATAGGCGTATTCTAATGTCATATGAGTTTTAGGTGATTCATCAGCTACATGACTTGCTCAAAAACATTTTGTAATAGGTACCATTGGTTTTTAATTGTGATACTGGCAAACTGGCATACGGCTCAGCTCATAAAAAGTGGTTACCGCAACCTATACATATTTACAACACTAGGGGCGAGTCACAACAATTAAACAATAAATTATAACACCACACAGAGTCACAAACAAACAACAAACAACAAAACTTATACACATACTCAAACCAACGCGCACTACCACCGCATTGCATTACACGCACACTTCACAGACAAACCAAGACACAAAGAGCTTAAATATTAATAACCTAGGCACAAAAAGGAAAAACAACACACATGACACTAGTTAAGATAATATATATAGGTATAGACATAAGGCACACACTGCACATGCACTTCCTCAACACCAGCATATAACAGATACACTCTACATTAGTATACGTTTAGTATTAAAATTAGAAAAAAAATATAAGTTATTCTTAAGTTACACACAACACAATATAACAATCACAAAATTAATGTCACACACAGTAAGAAAAATAAACAATAAGCGTGTATGAAAAAACTTTCATAGTAATTAAGTTGTAAAAAAGGTACGGAACTCGAGTCCGTAGATTTGTTAATAAAAAAAAAGAAAACACTAGGGGCGAAGACACCGCATTGCCAGCCTTTAGAATGGGGTAAAGAGTATGGGACAGAAGCATGAGATTGACGGATTAGATAAGAGAAATGGGATAGAAAGGATAGGATCTAAAATTGGAATAGGGGGACCGGATAGGGGGAGGAGGAAGTGGGCCTACGGAACTCTCATTCATCGCACGAAATGCGATTAGCTAGAAATTAACATCACACCGAGCGAACCGGCCCTATAAACTATGATCAAGATAATTCCAAGCTTACTCCCCAACTTTGACGGGGGGTGGTTATCGTCGCCTATATACTAGTCATCCTCAACCACCTGGCTGTGGGTCGTTTTGTCGCCTCTTAGGACGGCTTGCCCGGCCGCAGGAATTAGTATATTTCTCTCTGTTGCTGCACAGATTAAAAAACTAATACATTTAATTATTTACATACGAGTAATCGTATATAAGGAAATCAGACAAGTTCTATAGTTTAAGCCATTTATCCCGGTCCTACGCTATACCGGTGTCCCAAAGCTATGGCTACATGGAGGCGTACCTATTAAAAAATTTCAACCGATAATTCTTTTATTTTTAAAAGCTAAACTAGAGGATTCGTGTTTTTTTTGCAAACGAAGTCCGCTAGGTAATTCGCTGGTTTTTGTTCAAAATAATCGTCGTCGAATTTCTAAAACAAGTTGCAAACGAAACAAAAATTGGTTTAAAGTATATATTTATAGTCCAATATAATAACATCATAATCAAAATGTACTCTTTACTGTATGTGGTCTGATAAGCACTTTGCAAACTTTTTTATTATCTTATATCAGATTGCACAAAATTTAGAACATTTAACCCGAAATAATAAATGGTAAATTCAATTAAGGCAATTGATGTCCAACAAGTAGTGACTAGTGACCACATTTTAATAAGCCCCTGTAATTTTCAACACGTTACGGGATTAGTCGTCATTTGTTGATTACTCAGGAGACTCTTCAAGAATTAGAGTTAATTAATTTACTTCCCACTCTCATAGCGCTTGACGCAGTCAAACATTATGACCACAACCCATCACGCTACGCTCCAAGCAGATGGGTGTTCCATTAATATTCGAAATGTATCATATTGTAACAGTTATAAGCATTTTGTGCACTGCAGTGGAATCAGCGAGTTATCAAAGATACGACGAGACTACAAGATATCCTACTTATTCAACCTATTCAACGATCTCGAATCTTTATAATCAGTATCCATATAAATCAGGGATTTATGGAAACGACATCGCAACATTTCCAGAAGTAACAAGATATCCAAACTACAATCCTGGCCTTCCCACTACTGGATATAACACGTATAGTACTCAGAGAACAAATTTTAACAATGGCTATTATCCACCTGGATATAGTACTACTAAGTATAATGACGGGTACGGACAAGGTTACAGCTCATATGAAATTCCATTTATGAAGGATATAAGAGACTACTGTATCAACAGATCTCCTCAACATGGCATTTGGGTAGATAGTTTGATGGGAATGTGGTATGGAGTAGAGTTTATTCAACATTTGGCTGGTGATGCGAAGGTTGACTACGTTAAAGTTTGCATTGTTATTCACATCTCAGAACCGAGAGATAAGGTAAGTGTTATTTTTTTACGTAGATAGGTATGAAAATTAGTTTGCATTGAATGAATGAAATTGATCCTATTTTATTTCATAATTTTATGTTGAATTCGATACGACGTAGTATTTTCATACTAACTACTACTACTACTATACAAACATGGACACTTATGTTAAACCTAAATCGATTTTAAGAACACTATATAGTAAGGTATATTATGGCTTTCTCAACTATACTCTGATTTTTAATTACCTGGACTAAAACGAAAGCTTCGATCGAGTTTTTAATGTTGTGTATTTACAAATGCTATGGGATTCACCTCACAGAGGTGAATTGTTGATTCAACTCGAACTAATCACTTATGAATGAGTCATATACTACAATACTACGCTTCAAGCAACATAAAACAAATCGCACCTGTCATTTTAGTCCAGGTAATTAAAAATCGGAGTATAATAGATTTACGGACCTATTTATATTTCATAATTTTATGTTTCATAATTCGACTTAGTATGAAAATGGACACTTGTTTTGAACCTAAATCGATTTTCAGAACAGTTGGGTATATTATGGCTTTCTTACTCACCTATACTCTGATTTTAATTACCTGGACTAAAACGACAGCTGCGATCGAGTTTATTATGTTGTGTATCCCTTAGCATATTACAAATGCTATGGGATTCAACTCACAGTTGTGAAGTCGGGTTCTGGCCGTGAGGACCATCCGGGGATACCGTACAGTATCGTGGACGGCGGCGACATTTTTGGCGGGCGATCCGCCCTGGCCTCTACAGGCGGACGTGTTGGCAAAAGTGCGTCGCTCCCGACAGGATGCTCTCTCTCGCGGCCTGGCCTTCTGCCAGGTCGAAATAGAGGCGATCAGGAAGCGGGAAACCGCCGCCATGATCGCCACCTGGTCTCAAGAGCTCGAGAACCCTGTGGCCGGCTGCTATACGGTGGAGGCAATCAGGCCGCAGCTGACGGAATGGGTCAACCGTGAAAGCGGAACCCTGACCTTCAGGATGACACCGATACTTACCGGACACGGGTGTTTCGATAAGTATCTGTGTCACATTATGGGCTGCTTGCCTTCCCCGGATTGTCGCCAGTGCGGCGCGCCCGACACGGCGTTTCGAGTGCGCCGCATGGGCGCCTCAGCGTTTCGAACTCGAGACACACGTAGGAGCGGTCGACTCGCTCTGCAATTTGGTGCGAGCCATGTTGCATAGCAGCGACACCTGGGGGGCTGCGGTTACTTTTTGCGAGACAGTCATGTCTCTCAAAGAGGCCGCCGATCGAGATAGGGAGGGGAGACCTACTGCGCGTGCCAATGCGTCTTTACGAGGTCGCCGGCGCCTGGAGACGCAGGTACGCGCATGACTTCCAACCCTGAAATAACACCGCTGCGGGGGGCCTTTAGCTTGCTAGGGAGCAAAGGATCATCGATCCCCGTATGACGAAGTGGGTGTGTTCTTCCCGGGGCACATTCAGACACTTTTTGCGCTGGATCGGACTGGGCGTAACTCTGTTCTAAGTCTCAGCCTTTCCTACACAACAAAGCGCGGGGCACATGGGAGGAGGGTGGTTTTAGTGGGTATTAGGCGCTACCCGTGCAGCGTATCCTTGAGTCTCCACACATGCTGAGTCGATCGCGAGTGGGTTACATAGCATGCAGTAACCTCGTTCGCGATCGATGTTGTTCTGATCCTTTGCCAGGACCCAGTACTGTGCGTAAATAGCATTTCCCCCGTCTCAAAAAAAAAACATTCATTCATTCATTCATGATCGATCGATAGATCGATCACAAGAAAGAATTTTTAAATATACGATGGGCGAAGGGTGCTACTCGGCATTCCAATATCTTTAAGCCTACGATTGTCTGATCTTAAAGGTCATATACGGGAACAAAATTACCAGGGCTTTGATATAAATTTATATGCGGGTTTATCCACTATACCGCCACCGCGCCGCCACCGCGCCGCCACCGCGCCCCCGCAGCGCTGCCGTCACGCGACCTCTGCTCTTTCGCTTTCGAGATAGAAATTCACATAATAGAACAACGCAGTGGAGACGCAGCGCCGGCGCAGTGGGAAATTGCGAATAAACAAATAAATAAACATTGTAATATAATTAACCTCATTTTCACACACATGTATAACTTAGCAAACACTAGGTGACTTCATGTTTTTAATATGTTAATTGATAATTATGCTAATATTGAACAACGAAAGTGAAATTTGATAAGATTTTCAAATCTCGAGTATTTTGAATATTCCTTATGTTTTGTTAATGAGATGCTCCTAATAATTAATTGTATGCACTTTAAATTAACAGTAACATCAGTACTCTTTATTTCCGATAGATAACAGTTAAGTAAAGTCAGTAACTAAAATTAAAACTAGGAAAACATTTAGCTGTTAAATACTACAAAAGTTCCGACTGAAAAAACTATTTCCTAACCAAGGCTTTTCACGCGGCTTCACTCGCTTATACTTCAGATCCGTATGGAGTGGAAACGATCCCATTTTCCGAGGTAAATATATTCCATCTTATGGAAAATGCATAGATGGAAAGCCAGAATCTATTATGGAGGGTAGAAGTAAGGAAAATCTCTTGTATGGGGGGACAAGTTGAAAAAGTGACCACCTGTAAACAGCAAGTTATTGTTCGTGAACTCACGGAAATAGTGCGTACCAAATGAAATGAAATTATATTAATTTAGCAGCTATAAACGGAGAGGAGTGTGCTGAGTTGAAAAATTTAATATCTTTCTTTGATGCTGTCTTTAAAATTCCATTTTATAAATGTTATTTACTATTTAAATATTAGTAGGAGCTTGAATATTATGTATAATTACTTGCGGTCCTGGCAGACGACGTCCTGCCTTGAAAAAAAATTAGAAACCGATTGCAATGCCACCTGCCGGGTCCAATTGTGAATCTAAACCATCCTCGAATCCACTTGAACACACACAAAAAAATTCATTCAAATCTGTCCAGCCGTTTAGGAGGAGTTCACTGTCAACACACGTACAGAAGAATTATATATATAAAGATTAGGATATGCCCACGACTTCAAACACTCTTGACTTGAAATTTCCGGGACTTGGGAATCCCGGGACACCACATTTAAAATATAATGTAAGCTTTTAGTAACTTTAGTGAAAACTGTCGAAACAAACTAATTTTTATGCACCCGTATAATTACAAACCGCTCCCGGAATAATTACCGTGGGATTGGAAAAAAAATGTCACACATTATATTACATACAATTTGCTATCGATCAGTGAAAAAATCGTATTGTAATACGCAATTTTTTTTCAATCTGGCCATTTCAAATGATTCCCAGAACAATACCCGGGATAAAAAGTAGCGCATATTTTAACACTAATGATTAGCTGTCGATCAGTGAAACCTGCATTGAAATAGGACCAGTAGTTTTACGTGAATCCCGAACAAACAGAAATACCTTCAAACAGACAAGATATCAAAAAAATTGCATCATGTTCTACATCGTTTGTCGTCTGCCAAATCTCGTTACGGGTCCGCGCGACGTGTGAGAAAAAGAGTTTCGTGATGGATGCAGTTGACTCTTGACAGTTTGCAGAACTGCCGTTTGCCGAAGGAAACCGGAAACTGATCGTAAAGCGGCTTCACCTTTAAGGAAAGTGCCATCGCTTTTGACAACTCATCCGCCCGCTCATTTTCCTGTAACTCGACGTGGGCCTTCACCCATTAGAGCTCGACGGTTTTGTTTTACTCCCTCGCTGCGATGTTATTTGCTCTTGCTGCATCGGCTAGTGGATTTACGGAGCTCCAGTTGCATAGCGCCAGGAATGCCAATCTGGAGTCACTGTAGATGCCAAAGGTTCTTTCTGGGCGCATTCGGGCTGACGCCATAGCCTCACGGGTCGCCAACATTTCTGCCTGATAGACCGTGCAATAGGATTGTTCCTTTAGTTAAATTACTTACCAAACCACATAATCCAACATTGTTTTAAAATTCATGGTATAAAGACATTACAAGTACAAATACAATTTTCCTCTAAAGCACCTCACGAATAAAAACGTAGCAAGGAAAATATTGTATTTATTTCCTTATATAGTCCGAGAGCTAGTGAATAATTTAGGGTAGGTTCTTGAGGCAGTATAATTTTTTTATAATAGTCCTTGAAAGACCCCTAAATAAGAAAATCGAGGCCTGGCTTAAGGGTACCGGCCACTTACCAACCCTTGAATTTATTAAACGGGATTATTTTATATATTTTTTGTTGGAATTTTATTTTTTTGTATTTTACGTATAGATATTATAAGGAGTTAAAAAATACAGAGTCGGGTTTTAAATGTTAAGCAGACAGTTGCAAAATGGTTTTTTCAACAAATTCAGAAAACGTTTATGAGGCATCTTGAGCTTTTGGGAGGGTATTATAAGAACTTAAAAACCTATAATTCCAAAAAGCCAGATCAATTTGGTATAATTTTTTCCCTGCCAGATGATCAAAAATGTAATCCATGAGTACGTGTGAACAGGACTATGTTTAACTTGAGGTGTGAGAGAGAACGGTATTATTTGAAACATTCTGTTTTTTTACAGCCATCTACTGAGAACCTGTTATACCATGTACAGCATATAAACGCTAAATTCAGACACGATTATCGACACCTGCGCCTTCTGTGGAATGAAGCCGGTCAGGCAATCGAATACCCCCTATACTTCCGAAATGACACCGCTGGCTATTGGCAGGTTGTTGGTGGTCAAAACGGTAAGTTATATCATAGTAACCTACAATTATTGTATTAATGTTATGTTCTGTCCAAAATGTGATCGCATATTTATCACCAAAATATTCATATTCACGTAGGACTGCAAGTATCTAAAAGACATTTTATTTTATGTTGAATTTGAACTTTTCTTATTATATTAATAACACTAGTGATAGTGACTTATCAACAAGTCAATACAGATAGAACTAAATTAAAATATCTAATCAGGATCAGAGAACATAGAAAAAAATAGTAACACAAACTTGGAAAAATTCAACGGTGCTTTAATAGACTGTTCCCATTTATCGTAGTGCTTTTAAATGCGTGTTTGGGAAGTTTAGAGTAAAATTAAAAAAATAATTTGATTTACTGTTAAAATCTATACAAATAAAAATGCGACAACGTAATTCGTTCTTGTAAAAACGATGTTTTTACAAGAACCGGATTTCAATTTGAGTGATTCAACAAAAATGATCCACATAAACAAAATTTTGAATCATTCAATGCCATTGAATATCACCGAGTCCTTTTAAGTTCTGTGCCTTTCAACCTAATTGATTCTATTTCATTGACCCCTTATCGGCATTACTAAAAAAATGTTTTCATTACTCCGACTACTGTCTAATCCCCTAAAGTGAGCTTTTGAAAAAAAACAAGGCGGACTAATTTTCCTAGATGGCTAATTGTAGTTTTGGCCGGAACTCTCTATTTCAGTGTTTGAAATAACAGATGTTTTGATAAAGTTTCACTTATTGGCTACAACAAGTTTAACACTTTTTGTACTTTGAAAAAAAAACAACGAAATTTTCAAAAGTGGAAATGTGAGGTTTTAATCTAGCTCCTCAAATGTACTTTAATGCTTTTATTTTCAGATACTTACTATACGGGTCGAAATAATTACCCGCAACAGTTCAGCGGCACAATACAAGTATTGAAGGCTGTTAATGATCATTTGGTTCTTAACTTCTGCCAAGAACCCACTAACGGAAGACAAGCTCAACTCTACACGGTGCTTTTCTCACGCGAACCAGGCGTAATGGCTAGATGGGAAGTAGATTCTGTACACAACCTGCTTCAGAATAAAAAGTTATCTGTCGCATCGAGAAGAATGGTTTGCGGGAATAGTGCTGGCAAACCAATAACGAGTATCATTGTCTCAATAATTTCCTGCTTTCTTATCTATGCTAGTGTATAATGCTTAGTTATCAAGTTTCATATAGGTTTCATTAGTTTAATATATATCATTTATACAGTGTCCAAGCGTTTATTTTACTTTTGACGATTGCACGTGTATCAAGGTACATATTTCTTGACAGTAAGCCCACATTAAACAAATGACGTAATTGCCGTACTTCATTATTGTGGGTGACTTAATAGTGATGTTCTGTGAGTCATGTAATGCACATGCTATTAAAACATCGACACTATACTCAGGGCGTTCCATTAGTAGCTCACAACGCCCAAAATGCTCCGTTAGCCGTTCCACAAGGTGACCGCGGTCGTTGTGGTCGTGGCGAAAACTTCACTAATGACATCATCATTTTCGATCAAACAACGCTCACAACGACCCATGTCAAGAGTTGGAACGAATAGCTGTTCCACTTGGGTTTACGATTGTCACACCGGCAATCAAGTGGAACGGGATAAGTCGCGGTCGTGAACGTGGTCGTTGTGAGTCCCTAATGGAACGTACCTTATGTTATCTGTCTATTACTAATATAGCTAATCGTTCTGGCTTAAAGGCCTAGTTGCCAAGCCCTAAATATTAAAAAAAAAATAGTCTAGTTACTCCTGTAGATGGGCTTCCGCGGAAACGCAGTAATATGGGAATAATTGTAGTGACCGGCATCACCTGATTTTATTACCCTACAAGACGCATATGACCATAGTCACGAATTATAAATTTATTAGTTTATTTAACACTATGTCATTGCCTAAATAATAACAGCTCATAATCGTCCCACTGCTGCACAGGCCTCCCAATTTATAAGGGAATGGACAGTACTTATGTATATTTGCCACGTTTATCCAAAGCGGCTTGGGGGCTATCTCAATGTGCAGGTTTCGTCACGATGTTTTCCTTCACCATTACACCACGTGGTAATACGTAAAATACAAATATGCACATTAGGTCAGAAACACTGCTTAACAGGTGTATACTTTTTAGGTCCCAGGATGCAAGCCCACGCCCTTTGTGTTTAGAACGCGAGTGCATTAACCACTAAGCTACCACGACACCATTCCCTAACACTTTTACATGATATTATTGACTTTATGAGTATGCTTATGAAATGTTTATAAGAGTATTATTATTAAGCTTTCAAAATATTAATTGTGACGTATCTGATTGTAGTAATAAGCTAAGAATATCATTCCAACAGTTTACTGGAGACTCAAACTTACTAAATCACCATTTCGGCATAAACGAGATTTTAATGTAGTTTTACCATTGATGTAGCAACTCTATTAATAGTACATCAATGAGTTTTACACTTAGGTTCTCATCAGCAGTGGTAGGCTTATGGGCTAATATTATTATTATAAATGTAAAAGTGACTTTATATTAAGAATTTATTTGAATGCATTTTGTGTGTTCAGGCCTTTGGGAATGATTTATGTGTGGTATAAAAGTATCTAATAACGGTTGAATACCTTGTTGTATTTTTCAAGTGATAACTTCTCATGGGAGGGTAAACCGCTTCGTTACGTAACGCGTTACAGCACCAGTCTGTTTGGCTTCCCTTTCTCTCACGAAAGTTATCACTTCTGTCGGGCGTCTCGAGACGCACACTTTTTTTATTAATTAAACATTTAATTTATATAATAAACTACCTTTTAAAAATTTCAAGTCAAAGTCCATGGTAAGTACATTTTTCTCAGAATATTCCACCTTATAGTTCTAAAGTTAGAAAGGGAGACACAATGTATACGAATTTGGGAATTAATACCTTCTTATCTATTGATATAAATTTATTTAAAAAAATGATACCTTACACGTCTGTTAAACAATCTATCCTGATTTATAGCAGCCACCACTACTATTTATATTTTTAATAGTTTTATTACACTAGTGTGCAGCGGCATATACTTATTTATGATATAATCGCCTGTACGATTCTTCACCGGTGATCTAAACCTGCACAGAAGTGAAAAATCGGATCTTTTTCGAAGTATGGCAACTAACAATTTCGTATAAAGGGACAAAAAATAATATTATCGATAGTCGATAAACCACATTGTATTGGCTACGCTCAATCCGCAAAGCGATTTTTACTAGGTACTCCGCCAACAGAACGAATTCGGTTTTATTACCCCCTTTTATATCTTCCTAGAATATTTTTTTTATTTTTATTTTTATTGCAGGAGTTCAGCAGACAGGCAGACGGCCCACTTGATGGAAAGCGGTTACCATCGCCTATGGACATTTGCAACACCAAAAGTGCTACAAATGCGCTGCTGCTCTCTTAAGGGATACTGGAACCTGGTCACTAATGCCGGAACACAACTCAAGGTTGTTATGGCGACATACTTTAGACCAGGGGTGGTAGCCATCCAGTCGGGCAAATGCCCTACCACCGGGCTGTGGGTTGTTTTGTCGCCTCTTACGACAGGCCGCCCGGCCGCAGGAAATTGTATTCTTTCTCCGTTCCTGCACGGATAAAATATGATGATCTCAAGGCGAGAAGTGCAGGAAAGTAAAAAGAATACTAATTGCTTCGGCCGGGTGGCCTGTCGTAAGAGGTGACAAAACAATCCACAGCCAGGTGGTAGGGCATTTGACCGACTGGATGGCTACCACCCCTGGTCTAAAGTATACTGCCATAACAACTTTGAGTTTTGTTTCGATATCCGTGGCCAGGTTCCAGTTTCTCTCTCTGATGTTGACCATAGGCGACGATAACCACTTTCCATCACAGTTGGCCATCAGCCTGTCTGCGATGCTTAGCAATAAAAAAAAGCAAATTTTTGGATTTTTACTGGTAGTCGTTTAATTTACTTTTACGCATTTCAATAACAAGGCTTTTCGGTGAATGATTATCCAGCGGCACGGATCTCTGATCTTTAATATAGAAGTAAGGTCAAGTTTGATAACATTACCGCGCGTGAGTCAGATGTGCGCACCGCCTCTTGCCTGTCGGCTGTCAGTCGCCGACTATCTTTCTTTGATAAATACGCGCACGCGCAACTTCGCAAAATTTAAAAGTTAAAAAACAATATTGGATTAAATAATGTGAAGTGTCTGAAATGTAGCTCAAGATTCGCTATACAAACATGGATTACAGTTTATATATAATTCCTATTTATATTTTCTTTTTAATATCAAAAGCTTCTGCTTTAAACGAATCAATCTCAACTGATCAAAATAGCACATTTATTTGTATAAGGGAACATGAGAATGATAATATGGATATAAGAGAAATTTTGGGGCAATGGAAAGTTATGGAACTATACATGCACATCAAAAAAGAAGGTGTGAACCAGTATCCAACTTGTCCAGAAGTGACTATATGGGAAACCGATGATTTTCCTAGGACTACTTTCGGGGTAGGTTTAATGTAACGTCGTTCGAGTTATAATTTTTTCTATTCCATTTAAACGGTCGCAAAATAATTAGCATTACAATTATATTAACTGTAATATTATGTAGTATAATATAATTATCACGTTTATTAAGAAACAAAATATTGCCGCACTTTATTGCATGACAACCATTAGTCTATATTTTGTTATTACAAAACATTGTTGTTCAATATTTGTGCAGTAATCCCTAAAGTTAAACATCAATACCTATTTTATATTGATAAAAGTAAATATTAATAAAAGTTTGCTCAGTGCTTCATTTCTAAAATAGAATTGACTCAAATACTTCAATTCAAGCACTTATGGCTCCAGTTACAGCGGAAATTGTATTGTGTAATTCAAATGTAGAATGAAGCTATAGTGATACATAGTTAAAGTAAGAAATCCTTTTGCTCACAGTATCATTTTCTTGCGCCAATTTAAGTTACACTTTTACGTGGGCTCAGATGGATAGATGATGATAGTTGTGGCCTTAACTAGAATAACAGAGCTATCTTATTGGGCAATCGGTATCAGGTATGCCATTTCATGTTGCGGCTCCTCCTTGTACGTTTGAATTGTAGATATTATATTTATTACAGTAGTACTTTTAAAGTGTTCAAAACTACCATTCCATTCCCTCTTTTGTAAGGTTACAAATCATCAAAGCATAGAACCTTAGGGTTCACTTTTCTACTTTTTCTTCTTTGATTCTTCTTCTTTTGGCATCCCTTCTTCATCTTAAAATACAATAATTATCCTTCCTTCTACGCTTGTATTGTATTAAATCTGGTTTTACCATAAGAGCAACGTGAATCGAATTGCTTTCACTTTTTGGTGACGTTAGGAAATAAAGCTCTCTACTTAAGCTTTCTCTGTCCTTAGACGTTACCTCGATGAGGATCATGACCTCGATGAGAGCAAGTAAATATTCTCCACCAAGAGACTTGTTTTTATTGAAAATTATCAAAATGTCATTTAAATTGTTTAACCAAATTAGTTTCGTAAATTGATGTATCAATGTTACTTGAACTACTATTTGTAACATAATAGAATAGATATAGGAAAATAGAAAAACCGGTTTAAGAAATATGCGATATAAACAAACCTACTATGATCACGACAGTTTTTTCGTTATAGGCTATGAATATATACAAGTATATTCAATAACGTTTACGATTTTCCTTAAACGCATTCCGTCAATTGTGATCACAATCATTTTAATATTGTTTATATTAAAATGATGATGAATGATGACGATTTCTTAATATCATTTGTCATAGATGTATTGCAGCTTAAAGAAAGTTCATAACCATGGATAAACTTTAATTTTTCGTAGATATTAAAAGTGTTATGTTTTCATTTCCAGTGATTTAAATATCCTTCTCTATATTTTTACCTTTTCTTAATAAATTAATGCACGCACGTCTGCACGATAATTTCATTATATTCATTTTTTATATTTCGCGCATAGTCCTTTATCAAGTCTCATCACATAAGTACATCTTCTGTCAAACCACACTATGGTTGTTATATGATCATCATCCTTGTGTTAAATCCTGGATATGAACCATTGCTTTGAAATCGGGGTCCGCTTTCTTAGATACTCTTTTCCACTTCTCACGGTCTTCGTCATCAATTTACTGTTAGACTAGGCCCATTTATATCAAATCCATATTTCTTGGCCCTAACCCTTTACTGGGACCTGGCGGAGACACCAATGCTTCGATCAACAATAGTATGTTGATCGAAGCACCAAGGCTAGTAGACATCTTAACTGACGTCAGAAAGGCGGAGATTCTCAATTCGACTATATGTTTTTGTTTGTATAGGTGTAAAAGTAACAAACTGCGCGCAGAAGGTTTGCCAATGATTACTTACTATTATTGTACTTACTTATGTGAAGTACATACAATAAAAAATTACAATAATAAATTTATTGCAACAACTATTTATGTAACCTTTTTTGTCAACCCTACTGACCATCGACGCGTGATATCATAAGGCTATCGGCAAACCTTCTCTGCAAAAAATATTGTTTTTACTAACAATATTTTTTTAAGCAAATCGGTCACTAAACTTTCTGCGTGCAGTCGTATAATATATTTCCTGCAGAGCTCAGGAGAGTCCCCCGATCATTATCCAAGTTCCTCTACATCGACCTCATTACGTTATTGAGTCAACTTCCTCTGTTAATATTGGTTTCATTCATTTCACTAATAATAATATAGCAATAAAAGCTATTTTTTTTGTTCTGAATATTATGCTCACTTCCACGAAAGCCAGAAGCGAGATGTAACAGCAATATACATGGCATATACCTACTCGTGTTGCCTACTTTTCCTCACCAATTTCCTTTCTTGCTGCTGGAAATGGAAAAACGTTATGCCGTAAACTATATTACACAGTAGTTACACATCAAACTTCAAAAGTGTAGAACGAGACACACATTTCTTACAACTTTGAAAGCGCATATCTCTTTGTTATCAATATGATAATTTTAATACCTGACTGGCCGGTTCCTATATCTCACCGACCGTTCATTTGCTATTGGTTAAAAATTAACATAAGCTCCATTTTTTTTAAAAAAAAGCTCCATACATGTATTGTCAAAATTCAACCGATGGTGGGGCAGATGAATGAATCATACGATATAGGAACCGGCCATGTATCAATCTAACACAAATAAGTACTGAAAAACGCGCCATCTTTTTCGCTATATGCATCTATCCCACGGAAATAACGTCATTTTGTCGGGATTAAAAGAATTCTACGCTCTGACCTACAATATAAGCTAGCTCTGTATCAAGTTTCATTTATATCCGTTCAGTAGTTTTCACATGATGCTCGAACAAACGGACAAATATTAAAAATTCTAAAAGTCACATTTTCGGATTTTGCTGGTCCGAATTAGCCCCCTGACTCTCATTTTTAAACGTATTATACAAACTCTTAACACACAGGTTTATTCTTTTATAGATAATAGAAGATTTGACATTCCTAATATTCTTTTTCCATGGTAAAAAAAACTTTTTACAGTCGAGTGCGTTTAAAAGAAAATCATACAGCGTCTGAGTCACAGAGGTTGACAATGGTCAATTAGACACAAAGTCTCATTAAGGCGGCTACACCCACTTAATCCAGAGGACATAGTAATCTACGAAGAATTGTATCCACAAGTATTTTATCAAACTTAACCTTTTAATGAGGTGCTCAGTGGCTTCGGAGTCACCTCGCACGTGGAAAACACATGACGCATCGCGGGTATTGGGAAGGTCGGGTCTGGTAACCCCGTTAATCCCCGATGTACGAATGGACAATTCAATTACTTGTTTCAAATTGAAAGATTAATTACGTACTAAAGAACAGAATTCTGTAAAGTATTATTTTATTGCGAAGATACCAAACAGGCAGACGTCCTAATGGTAAGTGGTCACAGTCGCCTTGAGACTTTTGCAACACTAGAAGGGAAGACAACGCGTTGTCAGCCTTTAGGAAGGGATAATGAGATTGGGATAGTTGTATGGGATAGAGGGATCAGACAGGAGGAATAGGATAGAGGAGATGGGATATATTAATAATATAATAATAACAGCAGTTATCACATCAGTTATCTCGATGTGCAGGTTGCATCACAAAGTCCTTTTTCTTTCCGTCACCGTTGTAAGCACGTGGTAATTTAACAGTATGCACATTAGGTTACAAAATTGCCTAAGTGATGCATGCGTTCCGGTCAGGGTCGAACCCGCTCCCTGTGAGTTTGGCACGAGTACGCTAGCCACTACGCTATCACGATCCCACAACAACGGGGATAGGATACAGGAATGAAATAGCAGGATGACATATATATGGGATAAGGGGAGAAGAGAGTGGGCTATCGGAACTCCCACTCATCACACGAAATACGATCAAGGCTAACCGTTTCACGCCGATATTCTGTGAAAGCATGGTATCACATCTATCGAGCCGGCCCTAAGAGCTGTTATCAAGATATTGATTCCAGCATGGCTCTACTATTTACTCAATCTTCAAAGATAAGCAAGTTTAAAATGACATACACTTATTAATTATGATCATCTCTTTTCCAGCCTTCGACTGAAAATTTACCCCAAGTACCTTACATTAATGCTAAGCACATACAGGATTACCGCCACCTGCGTCTTCGGTGGGTTGAATCCGGCGAGACAAGCGAGTACGCACTCTACTTTAGAAATTATACCGCTGGCTTATGGCAAGTCGTTGGTGGTCAGAATGGTGAGTCATTCATAACCATTAACAATTAGATATAATTGAGAACTTCGCATTTTATAGATACGAGTATCAAAAACATTTTATTACAAAATAGTCAAAATACCCAACACCTGGAAGTTTTCGTCAATTGTATTTTGACGCAATTAAGTACAGGTTTAGCATAAAAAATGTACATATTATAATAGAAAGATTTAATCGTGTAATATTGGTATTGATGTATTCATTTAATATCTATTGTTTGTAACGATGGGGAATGCCTTTACGCATTCTTTCGAACCTCGGGAGGCTTTAGACTGTGGAATACGTGGGGCTCCAGGTGTAGGCTTTGTTTACCTTACTTACCTTACCTTCCACCGTCCCTCTGCTTCTTAATAATTATCGCCGTTATAATATAAAAATCAACACTAATATGTGACCTTAACTAAAGGATATTGCAATATCATATTTCTAATTATTTATGTTCAAAATTATTATTCGCAGAGTACCTACCTAGGGTGTTTATTTATATTTTGTTTATTCTTACATATTTTAGATAGATATATCTAGAGATAGATAGATCAGACAGAAGTAATAGGATCGAGGGCATTGGATAGGCGATAGGAATAGGGGGGTGGGATTATGGGATAGGAGGGGGAAGTGAGCTTTTTCTTGAGGCAGTGGCAAACACACTACCGGATCCTTTACTGGGATAAGACCAAAGTAATGAGAATTATCCACTGAAGATGGCGCAGATAACAGAGTGAATTGCCGGCTTATGTGGAGGCTCAGCAAGGTACCCTTATTAAAGAGGTAATCCATGTGCTAATTCTGCACTAAAACCCTACACCTCCCATATGCCCCGAGCTGATGGTAGGAATAGCGTGAGACTTAGAACGTAGTTACGCTCACACTAATCCTGCGTATCACAGGCAAACTCACTTTGTCAACAGGGGTCGGTTCCTCCGCCCCCCAGGTGCTGGAGGACCCCTGTAGCGGAATTACGGGAGGAGATCTTGCGCGTATCTGCGTCTCCGGGTCCCCGACTGACGTCGGTACCCGCGGGACGCATGCGTATCACTCTTCCTCTATCGTTCAGCGGCCTCCTTTCGAGACATTGCTGCCTTGCAGAATAAGGGGGAAGTAGGCTATTGGACCTCTCACTCATCGCACGTAACACCATTAGTTCATGGCTAACAGTTTCACGCCAATATTCTTATTCAATGCCGAGTTGTTAAAGCAACAATCACTACTATATACAGATAGGATATACTTTACTAAAAGAACTAAATAACTACCAAATTGTACAGTACATTGTAGAATTGTCTAACAATAAGCGGAGCTCGTAAGGCGTTAGGATTGACACATTGAAATGAGACGGCCGTGGGGCCAAGTAGGCTACAACAACTGGCATCTCATTCATTGCTGTATTTAGATCACTATTTAATATACAAGGCAATTGATATATCCTTGGAGACGATAAATAGGTAGTCACGAAACATGGCTTTACATTACTTACGCATCGACACATGTTCAAATACGAGTAATGTGTTGCATAAGTATTTGCTATTTGCAACGTTTACCACGTAAGTGTTGAATTATATTGGTTTAATTCATAGGTATTCCTTCCCTATACATTTTAAACGTAAGTTTGGAGAAATATGTTTTGATAACGCAATGGAACTTGTCTGACATTTAGATATTTCTATTTTAGAATATCTGGAATTATTGACTGAAACTAAAAGGGGACGTTGTATTGTGCACTTATATTTTCCAAAAATAAGTAGCTTTACTCTTACTCTATTAGTTTCTGACAGAGATGTACAAGATACCCTGTATTAAGTACTTAAATACAAAATACTATTAAAATCAGTATTTGAGATACCAGATACAAGATACTTTTGAAAATAGTATTTGAAATACTAGTACGTATTTTCTAAATATATTTTGAAGATAAAATATTTTCTGAAAGAAATGTCAATTTCATTGAACTTCTGTTTATTAGATGAATTCTAAATAAATAGATCGCACAAATGTGACAAAAATATTATACTTTGAAGGTTTTAATTGAAACCAGTTCTTCAGATTTTATCACAAATTCTACTGTGGAGGCCGGACGGCTACGAATCTGTATTTAGGAAACTTTTATCTTAGATAATTCACATCTCTGGTTTCTGAGTACTAATTACGTGTTATTGCAAGAAATGTGAACTGTGTACTCAAATGTGGCCTTTCGAGTTGTCACAAGAACTCTGTTAATTGGCGTCAGTCAAAAACCTACTATTGTATACAGACTAGCTTTTCACACAAGAATGTTTTTAATTTAAATAGTAATTCTTTTAATTTATTAAGACATCAACATCATCAAATAGTGTAATGGGTTGCAAATATGATGCAGGTCATGCACCAAAATGTTTTCTGGGAAATCATTGTTAAGACTCTTAAATATGTGTTATTGATAATTTACTAAAGATGTAACTTGTGTTTTAAATAGGTTTTTAAATACAAGCTTTTGAGATGCTGGATATCATGTAGCAGCAGAGTGCCAAGACAAGTAAAACGAACCCACACACGACGGTTCTATCTTGTTTAGTACAGGAGTTCCTATAGCCACCTTCCGACTCCATCATCAGTTCAGCTCCATGGTACCATATCATTGCATTGTCACGCAATATACATATGCGTGCAAAATTTCAGCTCAATCGGAAACCGGAAAGTTGGTCAAATTTAACTTGCAAAATTCCACCCGAACTTAGGTACATCCATTGCAAATTAAATAAAAGCTTGTAACGTTCAGACCGATCCAGGTAATCCACTTAAACCACAGAATAACGTTAAGATAAAGTCACCGGAACTCGAACTACGCCTTTAATTTTTGGCGGATCAAGCGCGTCTACGTTTTAATTTTTATGTTGCCGGTAATTCAAAATTAAAGTAAAATTAAATTATTTAGATACTTGGGTACAATTACCATACCATACCATAACAGGCTGTGTCAATATATGGTATCACTTCCAAATTAAAATAAATAAATACTAAATTGAAATAACTTAATAGTTTTGAAATGGCATATATTTTCTTAGGATTATTTTGCTCAAAAGAAATTTTTTTGCTCAATTATAAAATTTATTTTTAATCACAAGCTAGGTTTAGATTTCACAGCCGAGTTAAATAATAATTTGTTGTATCATTTCAGGAACTTTACCAAGCCGTAAAAATTACCAACAGTTCATCGGTACGATACAAGTATTGAACGCGGTCAACGACCATTTGGTTCTTAATTTCTGCCAAGAACCGACAAGTGGCAGACAACCTCAGTATTATTCGGTGTTACTTTCGCGGGAACCAGATCTGATGGCTAACTGGGAAATATATTCTATACACAACATGCTTACAAGCAAAAACCTGTCCGTTTCATCGAGAAGAATAGTTTGTCAGAATAACGCAAATAAACCAGTAATGAGTGTTATTCTTTCAATGTTCTTGTGTTTTATAGTTTATGGTATGAGTAGTTTTAAAATATTTTAAACAAAATATTAGCTGTTGTATTTGTATACTTATAACCAGGCCTTTTTTGTCACTTCCTTTTTGGGGGCACGCTAATTCTCGAAAGTTATGTCTATAATTTGTTGTTTGTAGTTTCACTCTAAAAAACTCCATTCTTTTTATAAAGGGTACCAATTTTGGATATTTTTGAAATTTTCTTTAAGGGCACTGCGTGCCCCCACAAGGTTAGCCCTGCTTATAAGCCGATTCATTAAAAAACGAATCTAAAATGGGGGTTTGTGCTTGCGTTGACAGACACAATATTCAGAAAAAAAATGTTGGTTCAACTTTTACTTTTAACTAATATGAAACACCAAGATCGGGTTATTTTTATTTTAAAACGGCTTCAAAATATTATTACGCGTTTAGCTGAATGAAGTAACGGTCGAAATAAAATCTATTATTTATAAAACTTTTTAATGTAAATACTTACCTAGCAATGGACTTTACTCAGTTTGTAATGATAACTATAACCCTTGCTACATTAGTGGTCTTGATCGAAAAATTGGCTAATGTCGCGAAGTGTGGACATATTTATGTTGGTTCAAAAGGGTCCAATTAGAATGCAACACTTGTTAGTTTTATGAGAATAATATTTTTCTATTAAAACAGCTGAACCGATTCTAATGACATAGGTATTACGTATATTACGTATATCCCTATCGAAAATGTTTTTTCAAAGTGTTTTTAAAATGTTTTTTTTGCTTACGTGACGCTTGTAAGTGAATATAGACACGAGCAAGAGAACATGTTTAGTGCCCCCATTTTAGAATCGTTTCTTTAATGAATTATGTAATACTAAGTATAATAACTTCCAATATTTTGCCCCCGAAAAATCTTTCCAACTTTCCGTCCCAGTTATGTTGTGGTTATTAATTATTAGAAAAAAGGGTTGTTCCATTTACCTACAAACAACGAAAAATCTTTTAGAATCTATATTTCCCTGTAGGCTTTGTGGTGAAAAATTGAAAAGTGACGTTAGTTGTGCATTTTTATTTAAAAAAAAACTTATAATTTATGAACAATAGTTGTATGATGTTGATTGTTTTGTACAAGAGCTGTGTGTCTTTTAAGCTAGGATGAGAACTTCATTGGCGTCAATCAGAGATTTACAATTTGACTTGAACTAACTTGACTGGCTGAGTTTTTTGCTATTGATGGTTGTTTGAAGATTTATGTTAAATCATGGATATTCATGATTTTTTGACACTGACTTGACACATGAACAGTGTGAAATTACAAAGAACTACCTCTAACTAAGTTTCAAAGAGTACATTGAATCTAAGTTTACTCCAAGAAATGAATTGGTTGGTTTATTATTAAACTTTATAAGGCGAGGGATTTTTCCGGTGTAGTAAATGCATTCATTGTTTTTTTATATATAGCATACATCTTTTCAAAGCATTTCTTAACTTTAACGAAATATATACCTAATATTTCTTATAAAAAAATTGTTGTTAGACTAATCAAGAAAATATTTTTATTCGTCTAAAATAGGTTAGTTATTTTACTATTATTATTATTTAAAGATTATTTTATAAATAACCTGTCTTTTTAAAACCAAAGATCTGATTATTATGTTTACGAGTTTATTCACTTAGTTCTTTATAATACAATTATGTTTTATGAAATGTTTAAATAGAAGTTACAGCATTATTATTTATAATTGTTAATAATTATTACAATAAAGTGTTACTGAATAACTACTAACTAAATTTCACTTAATCCTTACTGCTGAATTTCTGTGTCAGTCTCGATTTATTTATTTCATACATTGGAATTATTATCCAATGGTGGAAAGATATTACAGAGTTCATGTCGATCTTTAATTAGTTTAAGATGAAATAATGGCTGGTAAGGTATAGAAACATGAAGTAATGTATTAATTGAGAAACAATGTTAGATATACATAGTTTTTGAAAGTTGCCTGAGGAAAATGATTTTGACTTGTATACTTGTTTCCCTTTCCAAGGCTAATAAATATAAGCGGATTATCACGAATTTTAGATTACTTATATTATATGTTATATTACATGATGATTACTTATATTATATGTTATACTTATGTTACATGAGCGATAAGAGAGGAACATTAGCCATTTATATTGCAGAAATAAAAAGGTCCTGTAGGATTCAGGCCTAGTCTTTCGCTTGTGTAGGTACGGAACCCTAACTGTGGTCTCCTGCTGGAAGGACAGTGGTGTGTCAAACATTTTCTTTATCCTTCCTATCTATTTGTTATTTTGCTAAGAAATTGTACCTATTCTCTTTTGGAATCGGTTACTTTGGTGAGTAAATATCTTCTATCTCATTGAAATACTTATTTTACAATTTATTACCTATAATCATGCATTCTAAACAAAAGCTAACAATGCTTTACGAATGAATTAAACAATTACTAAGGTTCGAAGTTCGGACCTAGTATTTTAAATGCAATAGAAACACGAGCCACACGAGTTTGACCTTTATTTTCACAATATAAACGTTGAATATTGATTGTTTTGACGTAGAAAAAAATGTTGGCTCATTCAGGATGACGTCACGGGCGTAGCCACCCGCTGCCCCACGCGTAGCTCGTGGAATTGGAAGGGTGGGTTTATATTATGTGGCTTGTCAGAAAGGGACAGACTTTCTTTAGTGTTCTCGCGATCGAAGCATAACGTACCTACCTACGTAACAGACGATGACGTCATAGATGGATTAAGCATTGTTGTGTTCAATAGCGATATATCTCGTCCATTGGGTAACAAATTATCAAACTTGTTTAAAATGTTTAAAGCTTTGAATTGAATATTATTCCTAGTACATTGCTATTGCAACGCCCATGAAATTGATACCATCGTGGTCATCAAATACTACGTCCCTATCATGAAACATGAAATCACATTACGGCGTTAATTGAAACTGTTAACACACAAAGTGTCGTGCATACTTACTGCGAATCGGACGTATATTCAAAAGTATTGTTTACTTATTACTTAAACAAATAACAATGACCTTTCGCTGCTTACGTTTGAATATTTTAACACTACTACTGATCTCTGATTACGCATTTGCTGGGAAGACAAAAGAAAAACCATGCGAAGGTGTCGAAGTTAATAAAGCCATTCACAAAAAGGACATCATTGCTAAAGGAATAGATCGACCATACCAACTGTCTGCCTTCAAGGATTCCTTCTATTTCAGTTACAATTTTGGAAATGACACTCTAGATACTTTTAAAATCGGTCACTTGAAAAAAAAAGATGATGTGGAAACTTTAGATACCATTAAAAACGGTTTCGCCACTGCTATAGATAGGGAAAACAAAATTGCATACTTCGGAGGCAGCGAAGGAATTTACGAGGCAGATCTGAATAAAAGCAGAGAAATAAAACCAGTGTTTGAAGGCCATAAGTATAACATTTGGGACATGTTTTTCGACCAGCATCTATATTTTATTGTGTACCCATCGCTACTTTTGTACAAAAAGGTAGGCAACACTACAGAGCGCGTAAAGCATATCGACAAAGAAATATACCATTTTGTTATTGACGACGATAACGATACGTTTATTGCAACTAAGGATGGCATATATGAAATAAAGAATGGCACCACAGAAAGTATTCATTACGATGGGCCAAAACTATTTAGAGCCCTGGAAATAGACCGCGAAGGAGATGCCTACTTTTGCGGACAGAACGGGATTTACGTGGCGGACAAACATAATCATACACTTGTAGAAATCGCTTCTATTAAAAATATCTTTGGGCTAACATTCGATGAAGATAATAATATTATATACTCCGACCCCCATGAAATTGTCAGACTACTGCCTGAAAATTGTTAATACACATTTATACAAATAAAAACAATTATGACAAAAGTAAATCAATAATACTAATAATAAGACCCTGTATCTAATGTTTTTGGTGCTTATTTTGACCTTTACAATGTCTTGCTGTGTCGAATAGAGTTTTAATTGATGTCTTAAAACAAGGAAACGATACAATACGTTTATATTGAAAAATAAAAACAATTATGGCAAAAGTAAATCAATATACTTATAATATATATATAATACTAATAATAATCAATAATAATACCAGTATCTACATGTTTTTGGTGATTATTTTGACCTTTACAATGTCTTTGCTGTGTCGAATACAGTTTTTATTGATGTCTAAAAACAAGGCTTTAAACGTATTGAATGTCGTTTCTTCACTCTGACGTGAACGTACTAGGGTACTACAAAACTGCGAAGATACAATCTGACTAAAATATACTGTTCCTATATGTATTGCTAAAGGTCCTCCCCCTTACTTTTCTCCTCCCTCTGTAATTCCCTAGCCACTAGAGCAAGTGCCCCATTCCATCTCATGACTGAATTCTATAAATAAAGCCTAACTTTACGGTTATTAATAAAAATCTACAATTTGTGTCGTGTTGCATAAACATTAAAAAGCATTTAATTGAAAATATCTCAAAAAGTACTCAACAGATGTTTACGCTCAAAGTATTTATTAACATTCGAGTAAGTCACCAATTTGCATTTAGGTACCTACACTGATTTTTTATCTCTCAGTTACACATACGGTGTACTCCTCTACTTTTTCTACGCCATTATTTAGCGACAAATGGAATACATCGTTGTATCATCCAAATTTACTTCTCTGTGATGTTATCCTCCCATCTCTATATATTCAATAGGTTTTAGAAAACTGTATAAATCTATCTTTTTTTTTTTTTTTTTTTTTTTTTTTTTTTGTTTGAGGCGAGGAAAAATGCTGACCGATTTACGCACTCTCAGGGCCGTCACTAGGAAACGGCGCGCATCCATCGGGGGCGATAACGCTAGCAATAGTATGCTTTTTTGCGCTTCGTCCGCGATGGCTTGACACTGAGGAGTGTGGAAGACTCAGAGCGATGCCGCACGGGCGAGCAACCTCAATACCCACTAAAAAACCTCTCCTCCCGTCGACCCTGCGCTTTGTTGTGAAGGAAAGACTGAGATATAGAACATAGTTACGCAACAGTCGATCCAGCGCAATAAAGTGCCTGGAGTGTGCCCTGGGAGAACACACCCCACTTCGAAACGGGGGCTGAATCCCTTGCGTTGCCTAGTAGCAAGGGGCCCCTCGTACCGGAACCTAACTCAGGGAGGGAAGTAATGCGCGTACCTGCCTCTCCGGGTGCTAGCTGAAGGCCGGCGACCTCGGGTGGAGACATTAGCACGCGCTGCAGGACTTCGCTCCCTATCCCTTTCTGCGGCCTCTTTTAGAGACATAACCGCCTCACAGAAAGAGACCGCAGACTCCCAGCGGTCGTCGCTGTGCAACATGGCCGTTACCAAGTCGCCAAGCGATCGGACGGCTCCTACGTGTGTCTCGAGCTCGAAACGCTGAGGCGTCCATGCAGCGCACTCAACAAGCGTGTGTAACGCCGTATCGGGTGCGCCGCATTGGCGGCAGTCCGGGGAAGGCAAGCAGCCCACAATGCGAAACAGATACTGGTCGAAACAACCGTGTCCGGTCAGTATCTGAGTCGTCCTGAAGGTCAGGGTTCCGCTGGTGCGGGTCACCCATCTCTCCAGCTGCGGCCTGATTGCATCCACCGTATAGCCGCCGGCCACAGGGTGTTCGAGGTCACGAGACCAGGCGACGAGGCAGGAGGCGGTTTCCCGCTTCCTGACCGTCTCTAATTCGACTTGACAGAAGGTCAGTCCTCTAGCTAGGGCATCCTGCTGGGCGCGACGAACTCTGGACAGGACGTCTGCCTGGAGAGGCCAGGGCAGCTCGCCTGCCAAGAGAGTCGCCGCCGACCACGACACTGTGCGGTACCCCCGTATGGTCCTCACGGCCAGAACCCGCTGCGCGCGGTGCAGCAGGGTTCGGTTGTGGCGGTGAAGCGCATCGGACCAGACGGGCGCACCGTAGAGTGCCATACTCCTCAGGATGCCGGAATAAAGCTTCCGCGTCGCACCCCCCGGCCCCCCCACGTTAGGAAGAAGCCTGGAGAGTGCGCCCGCGGAATTCAGAAGTTTGGGAACTAGCTGCTCAAAGTGCGCTTTGAACAGCCATTTCCCGTCTAGGACTAGCCCAAGATATTTCATCGTGGGCCCTACTCTAATCGCCACCCCCTGAACTGTAACGGACAAGTCCGGGGGAGGATTCCGGAATTTCCTATGGAACATGACGGCCTCCGTTTTCGCGGGGGAGACCTTCAAGCCCAGCCTAGCTATTCGATCTACGACGATCGCCAGCCCGTCGTTGGCGACGTCCACGGATTCCGCAAAAGACGCGGCGCGTGCCGTGAGTAGGGTGTCGTCCGCAAAGCAGATCAGCCCTACTCCGGGCCGGACCGTCACCCGAAGGATCCAGTCATAGCCTACGTTCCAAAGGATAGGCCCGAGGACCGATCCCTGTGGAACGCCGCACGCGACACGTCGCCGACCTAGCACGTGGTTGGCGGACTCACCACCCTCCCAAAGGATGTGCCGATCTCGCAGGTACTCGCCCAACAGCCTCGTGAGGTACGGGGGGACTCCGTGCGCGCGGAGCCCTTCCCTGATCGTCTCATGAGGGAGGCTGTTAAAGGCGTTCGCTATGTCTAGCGACACTGCAAGAACGACGTCCTTTGCTTGGACGGCTTCGTCCGTCAATGTTCGCAGCGTCTCGAAGGCGTCCATCGTGGAGCGCCTCCGCCGAAACCCGAACTGCGTATCTGATAGCCCCGGCTCCACAGTGTCTAGATGCTTCACAAGCCGCTCCGCCAAGATCTTCTCGAAGACCTTGGCGACCTCGTTCAGCAGCACTATGGGCCTGTAGGCGGACGGATCGTTGGGAGGCCGACCTCCCTTGGGAAGTAGGCACAAACGCCCCTCTTTCCATTGCGACGGGAACCTACCTGCGCGAATACAGGCTTCGAAGAGGTCCCGCAGCTGGCTGCGTAGGTGTTTTGCAGCCAGGAAGAGGAGTCGACCTGGAACCCCGTCGGGTCCCGGTGCCGTCTTCCTGCCCCGGAGCCGGTCCAGGGCGACGTCTAGCTCCCCCTCGGAGATGGAGTGAGGCTCCTCGTCCGTGGGGGTGTCGGGAATGGGTGGACCCATACTGGGGGGAGTGAAGTTCCCCGGATCCGGGAAGAGCCCATCGATAACCGACCGGAGCACCTCGGGTTCGAGCGTTTCCGTGACCGTGGATGTGCAAGGCCGCAACTTGTTGCGGGCCCCACGGTACGGGCGCCCCCAAGGGTCCCGATCGAGCGTCTCGAGGAGCTCGGCCCGAGCCCGGGCTTTCGATCGCAATATTGCAATCGAAAGGGCCTTTCTGGCCTCTCTAAACTCGCCCACGAGTCCATTTTCCGCGACGAAGTCCGGAGGACGGCGCGCCCTGCAGCGTTTGAGCCTGTGGCTGATGATGCGAACTGCCTTTCGCATCTCGCCCAGCTCCTCGGTCCACCAGTGGACCGATTGCTTGCACGGAGGCTGCCGCTTGGAGACGCGTGGCATCGCAGCGTCGCAAACCCTCGTCAGGGTCTTGCGCATGTGCTCTGCCTGCGTATCCAGATTCGCGAAGTCGGCTGGGTAGGCCCAGCTTTCCGAGAGTGCCCGCTCCTCGGCCTGCTCCGGATCGAGCTTGGTAAGGGCCCAACGCGGGAGGAGAGGGGGGCGACGGTGAACAGGGCTCGGACCGGAGGAGGGGGTCGTGAGCTCAAATCTGATGTACCGATGATCAGAGAGCGACTCCACCTCCTCCAGCACCCTCCATCCGGTCACTCTGCGGGCGGCCGCATGAGTGACGAATGACAGGTCGATGATCGATCCACCCCGCGCGCGCACGCAGGTCTGGACCGACCCCTGGTTCAGTATGGTCAGGCCGGCTTGAAGAGCCCAATCCTCGACCGCCCGACCCCTAGCGTCCGTGAGTACGTTTCCCCAGGAGAGGTGCTTTGCATTAAAGTCGCCCATCACGAAGATCGTTTTGGGCGACAGTCTGCAAGTGAAGCTCGAACTCCGCCAGGGGGCGGTTGCGCGAAAAGTAAACGCCTATGACGACGATACTCCCGCTCTCCGCCACAGCATAGCCCTTTCCTCTTTCGAGACATGTAAGCGGTGTGCCGGACCCGGCTCTGGCCACCACCGCTACCATGTCATCGAGATCGCCCACCCAGTTCCCAGAAGGAGGGACGTAATAAGGTTCACTTATTACGGCTAAATTCGCTTGCCACTCCGCCATCGCCTGCAGGCACAAGTCCTGAGCGGTGGGGGAGTGGTTTACGTTAGCTTGGAAGAACGTTGTTACGGGCGTACTAGGCATTGGATGTGTCCATTGTCTGTACTCCCGATTTGCCGGTACGTGGTCTCGCCCGCGAGTGGACGAATTGGCCCCTCACGTAGGGAGGTTGGCAGAACCTCGCCAACGTGGGGTGGGCCGCGTTCAGTCCCCCCGCCGCGCACGCCGCGCAGTGGGGTTTCCGTGCCGTGCAGTCCGGCATCTTGTGTCCGCTTTTACCGCAGCGGAGGCACAAGTTAGTCCGGTCCGGGCATGTGTCCGGACAAGTTTGGGTGCCATGACCGACGTTGAAACATCTGTAACAACGTATCGGTCTGGCTTCCAGTGACTCGACCCTCGCCGAGGTGAAGCCAACCAGAAGGTAGCCCAACCCAACGATAGTCTTGGCAGCAGCGACGGGGCACAGCACGTATGATGCGCCCAATCCGCCCGGTCCTGCACCGATGTGCTTCGTGAGCACGTCGTCGCGCCGGCAGTTGCCTGCGCGCGCGATCGCGTCACGAAGCCCATCGACCGTGACTGAGTCGTCCAGCCCTGAGACGTAAAGCTCCCCACGCTTTACGGGGCGGACGACCTCAGCCATCCCTTCTAGGGCCCCGCGCAGGGCTTCGGCGACGCGGTCCGCCTTGGCCGCGCTCTCGGGTCCCGGCTGGAACTCGAGGAGACGCGCGTCCCTGGCGGTCCGCACCACCTTCAGCCCCTCGCGGAGGCCCATGGCGGTGATGTCGACCACCGTCGAGGCCTTTGCGAAGACCTCGCGATAGCCGACACCCTTCGCGGCCGCTGCCGGCAGCAGTCTAATGATGACTGCGGCCGACTTCGGTTCACGGAGAACGACGGCAGGCCTCGCGGCCTGCTTCCGCGGTTGCTGCCTCCACCCCGTCGGTGGGGCAGCAGCTTGCGCCTGGGGGGGGGGAGGGGGCTCGTTTGCCCTCGCCCCCTTACCCTTTTTCCGCCCTACGACCGTGGACCACGCCCCCCCCTCGTGAACGGGGGCGGGGGCGGGGGCCACGGGCGCCGGCGGCGGCGCGACGTACGGGGCGACGTGACGGGCGCGCGCCACGGGCGCCGGCGACGGTGCCACACACGGGGTGGCACGACGGGCGCGCGGGACGGGCGCCACTGATGGCGCGGACGCGGGGGCCATTTGTCGCCCAGAGGCCGAAACTATTGGGGCGGGCGCCGAAGCGAAGGCCGCCGAGGCAGCGGCGGCGGCGCGGGCCGCCTTTCTCCGCTTTCGGAGCGTTCGCTTCACGCCCCCCCTGTGTTTTTTCCTCGCGGGGGGGGTCGGTGGCAGTGGGGAGTCTGCCACCCCGGCGGCCGGGGCCGCCACCACTTCCATCGGGACCGGGGTACTACTTGCTTCCCCCAGACCCCGACGGACTGCAGCGGCAGCCGAGGCCGGTTTAGGCCCCCCGGTGGCCAAGGACGCACGAGGAGTCGGTCTGGGTGCCGGCACCTTGCCTCGGTCGGCCGCAAGCGGTGGACGGAGGATCGGCGCGGGTCCCAGCCTGTCCTCTATGGCGGCGAACCTTGCGTCTAAGAGTGGCGCGACGGCATCGAGCACGACGCGCACGAGCGCATCGTACTCAGCGCTGCCGCGCCCGAGTGGGACGGACGGCGGCGCCGCGCCTTCGGCGGGCGCCGCGGCCGGCTCCGCCCCGCTGGCGGGAGCCGGTTTCGACCTCGCCACCGCGGCGGGGGTCGGACGCGATTTTTTTGTCGCGACGGGCGCGGCGGGCGATTCCGAAATCGCCGCCACCTCCACCGCGACCGCCCGTGCCTTCCGCTTGATGGGCACGGGGGGCGGCGCCGCCACGACGGCGGGCGCCGGCTCCACGGCCGGAGCAGAGGCCTTAAGGGCCTTGCGCATTTCTTCAAACTCTTTACGGTAGGAGAGATTTTCCTCCCGCAAAGAGTTTACTTCCATGCGCAAACGCGCATTCTCGTTGCCGAGCTTCCATGCCTCGGCATCCGGATCCCGCGTGACCAGAGTGTCGACAATGTCCGACACTCTGTTCGCGGCATCCTTCAGCCGACGCACGTAGCCCCCCTTCAGATTGCCCGACGTCTGGGCGACCTGGAGGATTTCGGCCACCTGGGCGCTCGCCGCGAGGCGCAGCTCCCCGGGGCCGAGGGCAGTGATGTCCCCTACGAGGGCGGCGCACTGGCTAGCCGCGACCAATTTGGCGTTGGTTGCCTTGCGCGCCTTGCGCCCCTTTTCCCCCCCCTCTGTGCGGAGGAAGGCCTCCGCACCCGCGAGGACCGACGCGGCCGACGCGGCCGATTCGGTTGCGCCCCACGTGGGGCGCAAAGGCGAGCGCGCGCGCGCTGGGGTGGACGCACCCGACGTAGGGGCCGAATCGGCGCCGCTGCTCTGGGACCGGTCCCAGAACCGTGACCTCGATCCGGCCGCAAATACCGGAGCACACGAAACAGGGGGCACAAATGTCCCCGAAGACGTAGCCCGCGTCGCCGAGCCCGCCGCAGAAGACGACGAACCTGTGGACGCGTACGAAGTTGTTGCCGCCGCCGAAGACGAAGACGTGGACGTGGACGTCGCCGCCGTCGCCGCCGTCGCTGCAGCCGCTGCACACGCAGGCGCCGTCGCCGCGACAGCGACTCCCATCCCAGTAGGGAAGGAAGACGAAGGGGTCGTCGCTGTCGCGCCTACAAATTCCCTATCTACGAGCCCGGTCGATAGCGCAAGTGAAGCTCGCGCGACAACCGGGGTCGTGGAACGGCCGTCCCCGACGTTGCGCACCGTTAGTTCGCAAGCCAGTGGCATGGGCGCAGGTGAGGCCTGCGCGCTGCTTGCCACCGTCGTCGTGGGGCGACCGCCCCCAGCCGCCGCTGTTCCGGCCGCCGTGTAGACGATTTGTCCACAGGCAGGCGAAGTAGAGCGGGAATAATTAAACGCGCGAACGACACCGTCAAGCGCACTATCCAGAGACTCTGGAATGCTACCTGACAGCGGCGTACAATAGCCATCTTCGTACCCGTCGCTCCCCTGCACAGGTGAGGCCCATGCAGAGGTCGACGGCGTCCCGAAGGTACCTATATCTATATTGCTCGCGTCGCTCACGGCCAGGCAAATAGCCGAGTGCGACCCGAGCAACGTGCTCCTAACTATATCCAGGTGTGCGGCATTATTTGCCGCACGGCTGGATGGGGGCCTACGCGTCACGGGACCTTCCGGTGGCCCCATAACGTTAGTCCTACGAGCGGGGGCATCCGCGGTGAGGTCCACCACGGACGCCGCCCTTCCTACCGAGACAGGCGCCTCAGGTGCCGCCGTGATAACGGCAGCAGCCGGGCAGCCTGGACGTGGCCCGGCGGCAGATTTGCTGCGCCGGGCGATGGACACTGACGGGACCTTTTTCCTGCGCGTCTCGCCGAGTTCCGCAGCCTGCCAGCCGTCCTTGGCCTCTAGGTGGCCCCTCTTGCAGGGCGCACCCGAAAGCCCAGGGGGTGGTTTTGGGTCCTGGGCATCCATTACTGGATGCCCGTTCCCTGTGCGAAACCAGCGACGCGCGCCGGTGTACTTAATGTACAAAATAAACCGTTAAATGTTGCGCAATGCGCCAAAGCGCGCGAAAAGCAAGCAAAGAGTAAATCGACTCACCCAAGCCAAAAAACTGCGATTCGCGCCGGAATCGAACTAAATATCACTTTACACTATAACTACACAACTATTAATGCAACTTATCGCTATTCAGGAATGAAAAGCGCGAAAAAATTGCAGATTTTGACGGGAGCACGGGCATTAGCGACTGACTCGCATGAATGCCGATCCGGAACTGGTATAAATCTATCTTATACTAATACTAGCTGTCCCGGCAGACGTTGTCCTGCCCTGAAGAAATAAAATTTAGAACCCGATTGGAGCGCCACCTACAGGGTCCAATTGTGAATCTAAACCATACTCGAATCCACTTGAACACACACAAAAAATTCTTTCAAATCGGTCCAGCCGTTTAGGAGGAGTTCACTGTCAACACACGTACAGAAGAATTATTATATAAAGATATGAAGCTGAAGAGTTTGTTTGTCTCATTTGAAAAATTATATCAGTGTTAGATAGCTCATTTATCGAGGAAGGCTATATATATCATCACGAGCGGAGCACCGATGAAGAATGTTTCAAAATCGGGGGATTTTCTAACTTACTTTTCTTAAACTATTCCACGCGGATGAAGTCGCGGGAAGAAGCTAGTAATATTATAAAATTCTAAACATGCCGTGTCTATACATTGAAGCTGTTTAAAAGACAACGGTAATAGACTATATAAACGACGGAGAACACGATGCGTATTTTTAGATTTCTTGTCGGTTTGTTCGAGATTCACATAAAAACTACTGTGCCGATTTTGATGAGGTTTTTAATGGTCGACAGAAAATTTGTACACTTATACTTTGCGCTACGTCTTATCCTGGGAGTCCCGCGGGATTTTTTTCTGGGAATTATTTAAAATGGCCAGATTTAAAAAAACGAATGCAAATGTGATTTTTTACTAATCGATAGCAAATTTAATGTAATATGTGATACACACATACACAATAAATGTGTGATATTTTTTCCTCGGGAATCCAGCGGGGATTTTCCCGGGAGCGGTTTGAAGTTGTTCGGATCCATAAAAATTAGCTAACTCCGACACAGATTCCACTAAAATGATAGCTTACATTGTTTTTTTAAATGCTGCGATACTTCGTGTCCCGGAAATTTCAAGTCAAGCGTGGACGAATTCGCGGGCATATTCTAGTCATTACACTACTAATACATACAATGCTCTGTAATATCACATGGAATAACAAGTATTCCATGATAACGAGCGCGGGGCGACCTAAAATTAAAAGCTTTATTTATAACTATAATAATAGTAAAATAATAATTTAAATTAAAGCATTGGTAGAGGGTATATACCCCTTATGAATTTTTTAGCAATCCCTTATATTTATAACTTAATATAGTTCAGTGTTTATATTTATTACAATGTTGCATTATAAGGACGCTCAATATAATATTTTTCTTTTGTTTTTCACTCCTTTATCTAGTCCAGTAGCGTCTTATAATATACTAAATTCAAAATTTGGACAATTTAACTGTTTTATTCATGCGACTGTCATTTTTAAATTTTCCCATGTTGTGTTTTATTATGTGAATAGTTTTTATCCGATGATTGGCCCCACGATGAAAACATATTAATATTTCATTATTAAGATCGTCGCTATAACGCTATAATGCCTTAAGCATTAGGAACCATAAAACTAAAATAAATATAATACACAAAATAACACAGAAACTATGCACAACATGTGAATATTATTTTTATTTATTTGCGTAGTTTTTCTTTTGATCAGCCGAGATATTGCGAAGCGCGTATAACCTTATGAACTCCTAATCCCACTGTATTCGTAATTGGTCGTAGAGACCCCAACATATTATTTGACGCCAATGAAAAGCTTTTATCTCCCCTGATTGGTTGAAAGCAAGAAAATAGATTCCTCAAAAGTTTTTAGTGTGCGGTCAAGGCTTGCAAAATTTCCATGACAACGTCGGGAAATTGTCAGCAGAGGTCGTTTCAACTGGGATTGTAGAAACGTAAAGAGGTAAGCTTTCCCCGGGGAAATACAAGGGATGATTGGGATGGGGTATGTGGTGGCGGGTGATCTACACAATGCAAGCAAATTATGTCTTCCTGGTTTCGGACTTGGATTATAAAATACTTTTGCTATTCTCAAACCAGCAGGGGCTTTCGAATTGAAGTTGGAACGAATAATTCGAAATTAGACTACAATTCTACATCTTCCCTGTAGTAAATCTTAGCATAGAAATGTCTGTATACATGCTAAAAGGCTGAATATGAGGACTTGTATTTATTTTTGCCGCTAATTATTATTTGAACCTTTTATGCCGTACCTATTTGCATAAAACAAATTAATGGGAATTAAAAGAAAGTTGGCACGATAAATTAATTAAAGATTTGCATTATAAGACTTGTTTATTTAAAATAAAATACAAACTTTTAACTACTTAAATTATAATTGTACTAAACTTCGCAGGCCCCCGCTGACGAGACAGTGACTGTGCCACGGACGTATGTGACACCGTCTCGACATTCACAACCATCCTGAAAGCATAAATTAAAAACACTGTTATTAAACATATCTATGTTCTGTGTGTCTGTGATTTCGAATATAGGTTATTTTGGGTTTCGTACCCATTTTGGCAAAAAGGGTTTCGTTTTCGTCACTCTCAGCTGTGGGCCAGGCTATGGTTAGGGGCCAACCGGAATGGATGGCCGTCGCCTCCTTTTGTGAGGCCGTCATGCCCGCAAAGGAGGTGACGGAGTGGGAGAGAGAGCGAGCAGCCGCACTCCTCTCCCACCATAACAATCGTTCAAGGCACCGGAGGATTCACGATCTCCGGCTGCCATGAATGTGCGACGTGGGTGGCGATCAGTGGAGACAATAAGGCCGTCACCTGCATTCAAAGCCGCCGAGCAGGAGGCGCGTCGGTGCCGCGCGCGCGCCCCTCACGATCCCGAGACAGGGGGGGCCTACCCGGTTTCGGCGAGCCCACGCCAGCTGGGGTCGCGGAAGATAAACTCACGCGTATCCCGTGGCCCCGGCATATGACGTCAGGTGGCACCAAGGGGTTTTAGTGGGCATTCCGGTTCTTCTGGCCGGTGAGTCCCACACTCCCCCGCCGATCCCTCTCCGGCGGGGGTTGTCTTTGTATTGTCACATTGATTTTTCTCAGAAACTACGGTCTACATAGATAAAAGACTGGAAATTGTAATCTATGTATCACTACAAAGTGAAGTAATAAGACCATGAAACAACTAACCATTAAGGTTAGCCGATATACATATAGCTGAATGTTATTTTATTTTACAATATATTATGTCAATATAGTATGTTATGTTAGGGAAACTATACTGTTGTTGACACTCTGTTTAGTGACTGGCATCCTGTCAATTACTTCGAGGTATTAAGAAATCGTAATATTTTTATGTCGTTACCATACATTAATAGAATTATTGTCATTTTATAGTTACAAAAAATATGAAGATATTTCAATGTTTTGAACAAATAGAGTGATGACAATCATTGAGAGGGGAACTAATAATGTATCGTGTACCCTATATATTTTTTCAATGCTCGCGTGCGGTATAATTTGGGAGATCTTGAAAATCATGACGATGACTTTAATATTTTTATATTTAATAAGTGGAAGATTACCTTCTGAAGCCGAAAAAAATTGTTGCTTCTTCCGCCTCTCTAATTTTTAACTAACTATGAAGTGGAAAGTTTTATAAAGAACTTTGGTTGTAGAGCTTATCTACTTTTAATGACAATTGTTTTGAACAATATCTGTTGAGTAGTTTTTGAGATATGGTTGTATTTTCGAACAAAAGCTTGTTTATGGTTTATAGTCAAATAACTAAAATAATGTTTGTCATCTGTACGGAGCCTTACATAGTAGGTACGTGGAATGTTGGGGCATAACTAATTTTTGCGAACGAACCATATGCGATTCTCTATCAAGGACTATTGGTCGGTTTCATACAAGCGTAATATCGATATGCGGGTTTCGTCACAACGCACTTTATCACTGCTATATAACACGTGATAATTAACAATATTATGTCCTTTGGGCAAAAAACTATTCACGTCACTGGAACGCATGGAACTGTCACCAGTTTTATGATTTACATTTTCGGAATCCAAGACTATCCCTTGTTTGTGCTTTTCATCAAAAGTACAAAATGTATATCAGTTCAAATATTATTTGATTATTATAGGTGTTTCTAAGGCTGATTTCAGACAGATTGACCAAATTGACAATTTGGTTGAAAGACACCAAACTGAGAGGACTCGGCAGTATTTAAATGTCATTGAATATTTAAGCTTATTGATCTAAATCGAAAGACAGAAATGCATCGTCTTATACCGGCTTTGGCAGTGAAGTAGTAAACAAAAAAACGCAGGATAAAAAGGATAGGCACAGCATTCATTAATATACTTACAAATATATCATCCCTCATCGAAGTACATTCTGGTTGTTGTTCGTAAAAATGTATCTTTTCAATATTATGTTTAATAATTTCTTCGGGGGGTTTCCGCACAACATCGCAATCAACTATATTCGTGATCAAGCCTTTGTTATTTCTTTTCAATTTTATATGTTCCATGTTCACATTTTCCATTATAACTGGACTGCCGAAGATTGCTTCATCTAAATACGAACAATAGTCGCCATTCTCCTTTGAATTTGTTTTATCTACATTATTATTTATTTTTACAAAGCTACTCCTCGCTTTATCACTCGTAGTACATTCATTTTGAGTCTCTAAATAATTCTGGTATAATTGTTCGTTTTCACTTGCTGGTGGTGCTGTACATGGTTTTCTACGAGCGTCTCTAATTTTCACATATAAGTCGCTTACGTATTGGAATTTAAGTATGTATGCTATGACGTCAGCAATACTCGCTGAGCCCGTTTTGTTGCTTTTCTTGTGTAGCAAACAGAAGTGCCTTTGCGGGGCGGTACCGTAAGAATGGCCTAAAAATAAAATATCACATTAAATATATTTAAATCTACGTCCTAAAGTAAATAGTTAATAAAGATAGTAGTAAATAAAGAAAGATAGTATATAAGTATATAGTAATAAGAAAGATAGTAAATAAAGATCGGTGAGTGTGTAAGAAGCAACATGCTGGGCAGGGGCTAATTTAAGACAATGTTTATTTTTACACATCCGATAGCTATTTTGGCAAAAGCGAACTTTATAAAATCATAATGTACGACCGTATATCTATCACTTATCACTAATTCACTCTAATTTCTAATTTCTTTTAAGATCACTAATTTCTTCAGCATCTATTAGGTCTATATCGACAGGTAGTTGTAATGCCGCTGGACTATATTATAATAGTGACATTGCAAAAACTAAAAAGTAAGTGGCTGCCTTACATTAAGTGAAGGAAAAAAATTGTGAACATAATCAAGTGCAGTAGACAGATTTTTAACAGTTATACTTAAGTATGTTTTATTGTCAGTTTTAAGTATGGGAAAATACCCGGTTCCAAATTCGTATTTCTATAATTTAATCTGATGTTGAATGACTGAATGAATGAGACATTTTATTGTTATACTCAAACATTAGTGTTTTGTATGCCGTCAATCTGTATTCACTCACGGCTACTAAAAAGTGACTGAAACGTTATATTATGTAATATTAAATAAAAACAATCACAGTCAAGACCACTAAAAAGTATTTTTATTTCTGAATACTAACGAAAATCTAGGAAAATATGACATATATAATCATTATAATTATGTACAAAATAGTTCGCCTATTAACGGAATAATTTTCTATTTTTATATTTAGCTTAAAAATCTTGTATTACTATGTATTATTTTAAATAAATATTCTATGAACTGCATCGTTTTGAAAGCAGCATAAAGAAACAATTGACATTTGTACAATAAGCATGAAATATTCCTAAATTCGTTTTCTTCTATGTATTCTGCGATTCGTCTCCGAGATAGACTAAGGCTGGTGTGCACCGACATTCAACCAATGGTTTAAATAAAATAAACGCTAAAAATATATGACTAAACAGTGACTATTTTATTTTAACCACCGGTTAAATGTCGGTGCACACCAGCCTAAGTTAGTGAGATGATCTTTACAATAATCATTATGAGTAGGTCTTAGACCATTAAGGAGTAGGTATATCGTTTATTTTATTATAAGTTACGTAAAGATAGCAGTTCTTTAGTACATATTGTCATATAATAATATATTTTTTATAATAAGCGTAATTGAAGCAGCAAATTTGTGTTTTATAGATACTCGGAAGTTATATTTTTGTAGACTTGAAACGTGTCTGAAGTAAAAAATTCTTAATAGTTTTTCACGCATAGTTACAAGGATTTCGAACTAAATAAATTGTAAATATTTACAAGTAGGCACGTACTACCTATCATAAGCCTGGAAAAAGAATATTATTCTACCTTGTCATAAATACTGTTTGCTTACGTTTAAGTAATGCTAACTCTTAATTGTGAAGGTGATTATAGCAGAGATCTAGCTAATAATACAATTTAATGGCCTTACTTATAATCGTTTGTTAAATTTTAAGATACTGCTCAGCAACTGATTAACGAACATCTTACCCATAAACTCCTCTTAAGGATAAGAGGTGGTGGTAAAGTAACTCGTAAATAACTGTTAAAAATAACCAACATCGAGAGGTAGTTTAAGTGACTGCTAAGAGGCAAGATGGCAAGTTTTATTTGAAACAGCCATTGATTAGGGGCTTAAGAGTCTCTTATTTAAGAGATGGCTAATCCTTTCTTAACGAGATTATTATAAGTAAGGCCTTAGGTGTTTAACCATATGTAACCAATGTGAACCTGTATGTTCCCAATTAGAAAGTAAAAAGTCGAATCTATACTAATATTATAAAGCTGAAGAGTTTGTTTGTTTGTATGAACGCGCTAATCTCAGGAACCGCTGGTCCGATTTGAAAAATTCTTTCAGTGTTGGATAGTGCATTTATCAAGGAAGGCTATAGGTTATATTATATATTTTTTAAAATAGGGATCCGTACTAAAAGTCCAATAATGTAACCCATGTAAAAAAATGACCCGAAAAAATCCTTACCCGGCGTGCGCTGCGAAAACTATTGATTGACTTCAGAACAAAACAATGTACTACCACTTTTCAGAACATATAATCTATACTAATATTATAAAGCTGAAGAGTTTGTTTGTATGTTTGTTTGATTGAACACGCTAATCTCAGGAACTACTGATCTGATTTGAAAAATTCTTTCAGCGTTAGATATCCCATTTAACGAGGAAAGCTATAGGCTATATATCATCACGTTAAGACCAATAGGAGCGGAGCACCAATGAATAATGTTTCAAAATCGGGGGGTTTTAAAAACAAATTCTACGCGGACGACGTCGCGGGCACAGCTAGTGGTAGTATATAAATATTAAATCCTTACCAAGGATTATGGTAAGACAATGCTACTGGCAATTCGCTGTGAAAATCTTAACTCTAAAAAGCTTTTAAATACAACATATACACGTAACTAGATAGCGCCACAGCTACAGCGTGGTGCATTATATAAGTACATTATAATAGGAAAATGTTACAGTCGTGTATAAATATTTGCAACACCAGACGTATTATCAATGCACTCGCAGCCTTGAAGGAATTTTATAACATTTGTTTGAAAAAACCGCATATCGTATTCCTGTGGGAAAATCTCAACTGGAAGCACATTCTTAATCCACACGGTGGGCAAGAGACACGTTCTTCAGAACTGTTGCATTGCATTGTATAATGCAATGCAATAAACACATCTCTAGTACGTACTACTAGAGATGTGTTTTTTAATGATAATAATAAAAATTCAAAGTCATACCATTCTTGAAATAACAAGAACAAGGAGTGAGTAAAGGCGATGTTTCTGCAAATCTGGTTTCCGGTGCACTGCGTGTATGGCAGAAGTTGCTGTTCCAAGTCGTATCCGTGTAAGGTATCGAGTCTGACCTGCAATCTGACGCGTGCACCCATTTTGACGACTCACGTAGCGAGAAGAATGTCAATGTTACTATTCCCTGAAAGAAAAATGCCAAATAACGATGTAAGCACCTAAAGTTAAACGTAACGTAAAGTTATAGCTGTACTAGACCACACAATCTAGAGGTCTAAGTTTTGTCCTATTTGCCTGGCGGTACTTCACTGGAACGTAGAGATCTCGTCTTCTATTGGTACAGTTCGTAAATTAACTTTTCTTTATTTTCTCTAGTCTGAGTGTCTGAGATCAGGGGGGCTTATGCATAAAACAAGTATCAAAATAAACTAGCGATAATCTGTCACAATCAAAAAGAATTTTAAATTCAGGAAGTATTACAGAGTTGTGATACACTAGATTTAGCAATTATCATCTTCGGCAGTACTAAACTGTTATTTTTCTGGACTACCGGCCTCATTTACTTACAATAGTGAAGCAAGCACCAGCACACAAAGTAGCACACAATGGGAATCCGTAGCGCTGTGACAATGCTCCACCTAATGCTGGTCCCAGGACCTCGCCAAGGGAGTAACAGCACGACCACACTCCTGCTACCGCACTGTACGTCGCTTGAGCTTGAGGGAAACCACCTTCGTAACTGTAAGTTTGTTTTATGAAGTTATATGCTAGTTAACATTTTTTTTTAATTTCACACAAAATTAGAACAGACCCCTTCTTGAATAACGTTTAGAAAAAGTTCATTACTTTATGAAAAATAAATAATAAACAGTAGCTTACATGGAACTTGTAAGTACTCCTTGAAATGTTGGGAGCAAAGTTAAAGCCACTGATATTCCTAATATACAAAGAGCAACTAAGTCCAACCATAGATCACTGGAAAAGAGTAAAATGTAAAAATTTAATAATATACGTACAAAATAGTTTTAAATTAAATTATGAGGTACGTGACTGAGACAAGCGACAGAGACATAATACAAGGCACCGTGACACACGACTATCCACGTTACATTTTGTTCCAAATGCTCTTCATACAATAGGGATGCGAACAAATTGCGAAACGGTGTACATAGACTAGGAAGTAAAATTAAATTTTAACCCATATGTATGACCTTCAAAAAGTGTTCTCCAATGGAACTTATTTTGAATAAAAACTTTTGAATTTGAATTTTAAAATATTTTGACATATAAAAGAATACGCTTTAAAATAACGTGTTACCATCTAACTTCTAAAATATCAGGTTAAAAATCATTTAAACTACTTTATAAATAATAGTTAAGGCGCTATTAAGACTTCTTTTAGTTCTACCTAATTATGGTGTCATAAGTAGGTGCAGTTGTTCAAAATCTATGAGGCTACGACTTCTGTAATCACTATTATCACTATCACTATTAATATTATAAATGCGAAAGTAACTCTGTTTGTCTGTCTGTTCCGTTTTCACGTAAAAACTACTGGACCGATTTGGCTGAAACTCAGTATATATATATTTTCGATGCCGAGAATGAACATAGGATACTTTTTATCCCGAAAAATGGGATAGTTTCCGGGATAAAAATATATTTGTCTTTCTGTTTGTTATACTTTTACGGAAGAACTAATGGGCCGATTTGGCTGAAATTCGGTACGCATGTAAATTAAATAACGAGGGTGGACAAGGGATACTTTTCATTTTGGCCTTTTTGGTTATTTTGGCTATTTTAGCTTTTTTACGCATTTTGGCCATGTCGGTCACTTTGGCCTTTACGGTCATTTTGGCCATGTTGGTTATTTTGGCCTTTTTGGTTATTTTGGCCTTTTTGGTCATTTTGACAATGTCGGTCACTGTGGCCTTTATGGTCATTTTGGCCATGTCGGTCATTTTAGCCTTTTTGGTCATTTTGTCCTTTTTGGTCGTTTTTGCCTATTCCGTCATTTTGGCCATGTCGGTCACTGTGGGCTTTGTCATTTTGGCCATGTCGGTCATTTTGGACTTTTGGTCGTTTTTGCCTATTCCGTCATTTTGGCCATGTCGGTCACTGTGGTATTTTTGGTCATTTTGGCCTTTTTGGTCATTTTTGCTATTTCAGTAATTTTTGGTCATTTTGGCCATTTTAGCCTTTTTGTTCATTTTGGCCAATTCGATCATTTTGACCATTTTGGTCATACTTTTTATCGCAAAAATTAAACTAAAATAGATGAAAGTTTGAGTGACAGACTAATCGTTTCTCAAGTTTATATATATATAGAAAATAGAAATTCATAATCTATAGAAAAAAGTGCGATAGTAACTCGATCTGTCAGTCTGAATACCGAAAATGGACATACATACTTTTCATCCCGGGAGATGGGATAGTTTGCGATATAAATAAAGGGCAATTAGCACCAATATAAAAATCTAAAACAATTTAACCTGTTTTAACGCCGGCTGTTTAAACAAGAGGTACGCACTAGAGTTTGACCCGCGGCCGAGCCGCGGGGTAAACTCTGGTTTAATATAAAGTATCTCAGTTGATTTGACTGTCTGCCGCGGATGTGTCTTCCATTTTGGGTTCCCTGTCTCAAAGTGCGGTTAATTGTCTCAGTCGCATACTTCAAGTCTACCTTAAATTTAATGTAAAAAGTAAGATTAAAATTGATAAAAAACTTTACCGTGGTAGTCCTGGTATAAAGGGACACGGCCCGAGCAATAATAGCCCTACAGTTGACAGAAACAGTCCCCAAACCATCATACACCAATGATTTTGGACTCTGAAATATTAATTTGATGAGTTATCCACAAGTTTTATGCAAAACCATACTCTTAATTTTATAGATTTTTTTTTATATAAAATCAGTTATCTGTATCCTCTGCAGCTACAAAGTGCCGACTTATTTAATATATACATATGTGCAGAAAACTGTATAATATTGTGTAATACGCAGATTTTAATAGTTACCACGTGGTATCGAGATTATCGATGTGTAAAACTCGCTAATCCGCCTTAAAAACACGTGGCGGATCTAACATCCATTCCTTTGAATAAAGGAAAGCAAGAACTCAGCAGCGGCACATTTATTTTATTATGTGTAGAACACAATTCTTTATCAGGCAACAAATTGTCAACAAGCTTAATTTTTCAATTGGTTAAAAATGAGAGGGACGCCTATCCCAATATCCTCAGGCTCGAAAGGTTAACAAGCTAAACATTACCTTAACTGTGCCAATAAACTATAGAGAAGACAAATTATGGACAGACTAAACAAATTGCTAAGACAACAATTTGGCGCATAGTTGTTGGTTTATTATTTTATTTAATTTTTATACACCTTTATACATATTTTAGCCTCATAGGAGATAATAAATAATAAAACAACGTTTTAACGGTTTTAAGCGCGGTAATTTATTAGATTTTTGTTATTTCGAGGTTTCAGCCACTTTTCAGTGGCCGTGATCACGGAAGACAAAGATGCCTAATGAGTCAATGAGTATTGTTAAAGTTTTATTTAGGCTACCGCCAGCTTGTCCGTTTTAATAATTTGTTTTAATTTTGTTTATGGTTATAATTTTCGAAACATTTCAACAAAGAATGGAAGTTTTAAGCGAATATTATCTTAAGATCTTGTCTGCTACCGTTTCCCGGAATTCAAAAATGTGTAAGTGCAATATTGTTTAACATTCAAATATTATATCTACCTATCTGCAACAATTCCCCATATAGGACTGAAGATGCCGTACAGACTTGAGAATAATAAAAATATCAATCCAATTTGTTCAGTGGAGAGGCCGAACTGTCGCAAATGTGGCTCCAAAGTGGGATCGAGAAAAGCCCATGTGTTTGAGACAATGACAATAACCAAGGCCGTTATTATAACTGAAGGGATCCTGATCAGACGGGTCAAAGATGCTGTTTTTGAATTTGTTGACAAGTATTCTGAAACATAGGAGATGAAATAAATAAAAATCGAAAATATACAACAATTATTAAACTCTACAAGCGTTATTTATTTTAAGATTTCTTGTCCGTTTGTCGATATGTTTGTTTGGATTTACGTAAAAACTACTCGGCCGATTTCGGTGCGGTTTGCGCTGATCAACAAAAAATTCTTAGACTTAAAATCTGCGTTATGTTTTATCCCTGTGGTTCTCGCGGGAATTTTTCTGGAAATGATTTAAAATGGCCAGTATTAAAAAATCTAATTCCAATGTGATTTTTTCACTGACCTATAGAAAATTTTCGGGAGCGGTTTTTAGTTGTACAGGTGCACAAAAATTAGCTTATTTGAAACCAGTTTTCACTAAAATAATGGCTAACTTTTTGTTTTAAATGCTGTGGTCCTTTGTGTCCCGGGAATTTCAAGCCAAGGGTGGACGAAGTCGCGGACATTTCCTAGTAACTTAATTAAAATATAGACATGGAAAGGGTTTATCGCCTTTCGTATATTGATAACGAGGATATGGCGGGGACTTATAGAACGAATTAGGTATAAAAAATTCTAATACGTTACCAGCACAATCAGTAAGAAGAAAGAAGTTTATGGGTATAAAAACAACCATTACAATTCCAAGACTAAAGAAGGGTAATCCAAAGCCTCCAATCTATCTGAAACGAACAGGTGAGATTAATAATAACATAAATACGTGACAGAGGTAATAAAAAGAACGCGAAAATTAACTAAGCAGACGTTGTACTATTTCCAAGTTTCCAATCATATCACTTTTAATACATGCTTGTTAAGTTGTATTTATTTATAGTAGTCTAATGGGTGGGTGGTAAAGTAAATGAAGGGTACAGGCAAAGAACAGGGAATGTCCTTAGGAATAGATTTTGAGAAAAACGCAATTAAAAGTTTAGAAGTATATATTTTTTATTGACATCGGCGTATGCAGTAACTTTTACTTGATTCTTCTGTATGATGTGAAGTTAAGGTTTTAAAGTAATTAAACTCAATTATTAATGGAGCACTGTATTCGTAGGTTCAGAATTGACAGCAGAGTGAACGAAAAATAGTGATGTGTCAATATGCAACGTATAGGGCGTTCCACTAGTAACGCACAACGCCCAAAATGCTCAGTTAGCAGTTCCACAAGGCGACCGCGAGCGTTGCGGTCGTGGCGAAAACGTCACTAATGACGTCATCATTTTCGATCACACAACGCCCGCAACAACCCATGTCAAAAGGTGGGTCGAAGTGGGCGTTGACCAGAGCATTAATTCTCTCTTGTCAATACATTGACAAAGGCGCGAATTTTGAAACAGAGATGGCGAATGAAAAAATATTTCTTTATTAATTTTGTAAAATTAATTTTAATGTATTCTGAACAGCCATCTATCATTTTCCTTTATTTGTTATTAACATTTATTTACATAATTTATTTCTAATCAGTTTTCATTATCGTTAACTTGAATATAATTATATAATTAATGAGAAATTAATTGTTTGTAGACATAGCTTTTGCTGCAGAATTATACGAAAGAGTTATAACTCAACATTCAGAATTATAGATAGATAGATAATTCAATGTATTTCTTGAAAGTCTAAAGTGGCTTTTAAATTCTTCATCTGAATAACGATCGACTATATTTTTATATTGTGTAATACGTGGCCTGAGATCACGTTTTTTAGTATTACGTTTTATAAACTTAACGTCCACTCTTCATCTGAGCTAGGTGAATTGCTTTCTTCTGAATTACTACCGCGATGAAGTAGCCGATACCCAATTGACCCCATTAAGGACATTTTGTATAAATAGCTATATTTCTTTTAACATAAATTAGTCAACCCTACACATTGAAAAAGGCGCGATTTTCATATCAACCAATGACATTAATGACATTTACGCTCCATAATCCGTTCCAATAGCGTTTATGATTATAACGTCCGCAAGCAAGTGGAACGGGAAAAATTGCGGTCGTGAACGTGGTCGTTGTGAGTCCCTAATGAAACGCCCTGTACATTACTCAAAACTAGTGATGTGACAGTTCTTTAAATTTAACTATTTTAACCGTAGACAGAGAATACCGGTATGTCATGGATATTCTCAGTTCTTTTCGCTTCGGCCATAAACAAAAACGCCTTTTTGTCGTTGTCTGTTTACTTTAAAAAAAAGTTAGTGATTGGGTAATAAACTACCGTAGACATGAATTTGCTTTCAATAAAGTATAGAAAAAAACAAAAATTGTGACATTCCCTGTTCTTTGCCCGTACCTCTCCATATATTCAATCACAGAGTACATTGAATATATGGAGATATTCAATGTACTCTGTGCCCGTACCCTTCAAATGCTCTTCAACAAAATCCCAGTAAACGTTCAAGAGCTTTCGCTGAAGAAGTTAAAAGAAATTGTAAAGCAACGTTTGTGCGGAAACGCTTATTTTATGAGTAAAATTTTTTTACACGACCGCACCGAATGGGAATACTGCGAACACTACCAAGCACAGAGTACTTTATATATACTGGTACTACCAAGCTCTTTCAGTAATTATAAAAATTACTTTGATAAATAAATATTATTATTTAAACTACATTAAATAAAAAGACGAATAATAATAACTAATTAACAATGAAGTAAAAATATGTTGCCGGGGTGCGCCGCTTCTTCCCATTTAAAATTGCTTTGGAAGTGCCGAAGTGGTGGTAGACGCGTGATTTTTACTAAGTACCTAATCTGTAAGATTCCATTTTGAAATAAATATATTCATTTCTACATGAACTAAATTTCATAATATACCGTTCATACGAGTATCATATTTTATGTTAACAGTTAGATAATTGTATTTAATAATTTACCACTATTTTTACATTATTAAAGAGAGCTCATAAACGTCTTACTGCTAGGCTCCACATTTTCTCCACTGTTTTATTTCAAAATGACACTAAATATTATTTTGGTATTCCATATTCCGCCAAATACGTCGAGTAAGTATACTTAGTAGTCGGATATTAGTTGCATGACTAGGGATAATTTGGTTAATTTCTAGATTAAACTACGACTTAGTTAGCCTTAATTTAAACTTGACCGTACCGAGTATAATATTCCACCAATAGCCGGCCCAACAGACATTCCAAGTCCCACAAATGTTTCCAAAATGCCAAGGACAGATCCTATGTTGTCCGGGAAAACATTAACGACAAATACGAAACCAGCTGTTGAATAAGCACTTGCACCGAGGGCCTCTAGTCCTCTTACGACGAAACACAGAACGATGAATGTTGTTTTATCCTCTATTGAGGCGAGACAACTGAAATAGGAAATAGCAGTCTTAAAAAGGTTCAGATTTACTTTCTGAAGATAGAGAGGATCCTTTATGGTCTGCTAGTTTTAACCTTAGATTACTTTGAGACCAAGCATTTACACAGATAGCATTAGATTTTTATATAGGCACTATTCGCCCTCCAAAAATATACATTCTCGGTATTCAGACTTTAGTAAAAGTCGATGCCGGGTTTTTCTATAAAAGCAGTAGACAAATATTTGAAGTTACTTTTGCATTTATAATATTAAGTATTGATCTATGGGTATATAATATTATAAGTATGGATCTATATAGCACAGCTGATTATTTAAAAAAACTTATTATAGCTGAAAATGTGACGAAGTTGCGTGCGTCTATAAAATCAAATTAAAAAAATGTGTGCTGGGACACATTAGAAGTGAAACTTCAACGGACAAGTGGAAAAACGAATTGCAACGGACAAGTGGAAAAACGAATCGCAACAAAATTTTCACTTGAAGTATTACGGGCAGATTGTTAATGTACTTGTCCAATTTGAAAACCTGCCCGTAAAACTTCAAGTTAAAATATTGTTGCGATTCATTTTGTCACTTGTCAGTTGAAGTTTTTCCACTTGTACGTTGCTATTCGTTTTTCCACTTGTCCGTTGCGATTCATTTTTCCACTTATCCGTTGCCATTCGTTTTTCCACTTGTCCGTTTAAGTTTCACTTCTAATATGTGTCCCAGCACACATTTCGATTTTTCGCAGGTTTACTGCAAATTATGATTTGGTTAGGTTAGGTACATTTTAATTAATGCATTTTTGAAACGAAGTTCCTTATCGCGCGTTGCGAAAGGGGGCTAAACGGAAAAATTAAGACCAAAAGTTATAACGACACTTTTTGCTATAGTTGTAAGCCGTGCGGCGTGCGCGTGTTTCTCTATCTGTCTCTCTCTATTTTTCGTAGAACATATACATACATACATATGAAAACATATTTTATTTTATCAAACAAAAAACTGAATTCGATCCGGAACCAAAAAAACATCCATAGTCTCCTCCTTATACACATACAACGGAACGTTAACAAATGCGCATCTTTCGTCATCAATCTTCATTCGAACCTCAAATTATGTTAACAGAAAAATATTTCCAAAAAAATAGGGATCCTTACTAAAACTCCAATAATGATACCCAAGGTGATTTAAAAAAAACTAAAAAAAAAACTATTGATGATAGAATAAAATAATGTACTACGACTTTGTAGAACACCTCAATATTTACAAAAGGTGTCGCGACAGCATATGTCTAACTATTATAGTTATGCCACAATAAGTGTTCTTTTATTTTAAAAAATTAATTAAAATGCCGCCGCTAGAAAAGGCTCTTTATTTGTATCTTGGTATTAATCCTTATCAAAATAAATTACTTCATATTCTAGACTGCTTCAATACCTTTATATAACTTTTTGAATTATTAAATTCGGACATCCCATTCGAAAGATATCACGAGTTTAAAAATGTACGACTTAGACCACGTGACTGTGACGCTTTTTCGTGAGCAAAAAATCGTAAGACCCCCTCTATATAGAAGTTTCACTTCAAAAATAACGTAGTCTTCATTTGTGAGTTAGATATAGCGAATATAGATATATAAAATTACGGATGCAGTTTATTTGATAATAACATGGACAACAGGCATCGAAGTGTCATGAGTTTCATAGCACTAATTTTAACTTGATACCCGTTGATAACTTACCCAAACAGCACATTGCACACGCCTGCGACCAACAGGCCAGATATAAACATAAATTTAGCGCCCATTGCTGGTAACTGCAATCAGTAAGGTATATATATACATATTAAAATGAACAAAAGATAATGAACTATTTTCCATTTAGCTTCATAATGATGTTGAATAGTTAAACTATGTTTGGTTATTAATGGTTCGTAGCTACTCTTTATTAGATTAAGGTATTCAATTGAAACAGTCATTATCACCAACATCCCTTGCCTTAAATCCCAATTACGCTGATACAAAATTCATAATATTTCGTATGGTTTTAAACTATTATGGATCTCTCGTGTATCTATTTTGGTTTGTGTGGACATCTGTGAAAGTTTGAGCTTCTTCTACTTTTGGTTTTTTTTTGACGACGCAGGGGGAATACATTCCGTACAATACCAGGCTCTTTTTGGGGGTTAGACCTTACGCAGCGGGATTAAGCGCCTCACGGCTTGTGTGGGACTCTGATACAGACATTCTCAACTACTCCACTAAACCTTAACCTGCGCCCGATGTGGCCGCGCTGGCGTTGGAAGAAAATGAGGTTTCGAATGTAGTTACACCCATGTTCATCCGCGCATCAAGACCTTGATCACCCTGGGACAGAGTAACCAAGCTCACCGACAGATTTTAGATTCACCGCATCCCCAAATGTTGATGGACCCTTGTGAAGGAATCACAGGAGATTTTGCGCATATCTGCGCCTCCGGCGGCCGGAACGTCGTCTTCGTCCGGGGGTCGCAGCGAACCTCTCTCCCTCAATCGTTAGGCAGCCTCCTTGCGAGACATTAATACCTCGTAGATAGCCTCTACCATCCCTGTGTGCCGCTGTGAAGCATGGTCTTTACCCTACTTTTGGATTCGTCCAACTCGGCATAGCCATTTTTATACTAAGGAAATATACTGCCATGAATTGATGCCTCAGATGCAATAAGGTCGGATTAAAAAGACTTTTCTGATTCGTTACAATAATTAACACCATTTGCCACCTGCTTTTTTCGCGATTTTACTGAAAATTCGCAACACGGACTGCCCGCCTTTGTATTGCAGATGATAACACGTGTTATTTACCTCGTCCCGTGCCCTGCCCGCAGTGTGCGTTGCCGGACCCCATTCTATGACTCACAGCAGCGCCGGTCTAAGTAGTTACATGAAACTTATAGGCTATCTATAGATTACAACTTAATGGTAATTTTAATGTATAAGCTATCTTCTTTTTATATAAAATTCTTCTGTTCATGAGTATGTCACTGGACTCCTGAATGGTTCGATCGATTTTGATAATATTTTGTATGTTCAAATGGGTCCCGGGATGGGGTTTAGATTCACAAATGGATCACCTAGGTGGGGCCACAATAGGGTTCTATTTTTTATATTTTATATTATACTATTACTGTAAAATTCCAACAAAATTCGTACGATAGTAGTTTTTAAGTAAAACTAACAAACATCCATCTATCCTCACAAACTTTCACCTTTATAATGTTCAATATTATAATAGGATGTAGCATAGATACTTACAAATTTTCCAAACAAAGGCGAAGTGAAGAACATAACAACAGCGTAGAAACTGAATACTAATCCGCACATGGTGTCGGACAGACCTTTGGCGGAGGCCTCCCTAGGGAAGAATGGCGCCATCACGCTCATGGAGCAAAAACTCATGAAATCCACCAAAGCTAAGCAAACGAGAGTCAGCTTTTGATGTCTTGTGAATAGCCGCAGTGCACTAGGACGCAGTCTTGTTTGAGTTCGTACCAACCTTAAGTTATAAAGTTTTTCTTTAATAATTAACAGATTTTACAGCTTTTTCTGCAATTTGGATTACTTATTTTACTATTTTAACTTCCGCGCCATGCGGAAGCGATCCCATTTTATAAAATAAAAATGACTATATACATATAATAAGTATTTGAGTCCCATTATTGAAGTACAAACATCTACTACACATAGAACCTAGTCATTTTTATGGTAACTGGTATTAAACTATTCCAATTTGTGGGATAATCAGTGTTTTATGATTTAATGTTGTATATATCTACTGCCTAGGTATGTAAAATTAATAATATTACAAAATAATTGAATCCATATTTCTCTGTAGCGCAAAGAACAAAACAACTTTACCTGCAACTACAACAGTCATTATCATTAAAGGAAGCCTCACCTTGATGCTATCTTCACATAATCAACAGTAGAACTACATTATACTTGAACACGTGTAATTTCACTCCAGACAACACGATATTTCATTTACTTATTATATATTTAAAATCCATACTTATTCATAATATTTTGTATTAATTGGGAAAAAGGCGGTTCACAGACAATTTTGTATTGTCGAAAATACGGCTAAACTTTACATTCTTTTTACAAATGGAAATGGTATATAGTACCCTCCGGATAAGAACTCTCATTTCAAATCAAAATGACCTGATTATTTACTAAGTAAATGAAAGAAGTTGGTGTATATAGTTTTTTTTATAAACAGTTTCATTTGAAAAAATGGCATTGATGTATATTTATCATTATCACTATTTCAATACAAATGTCAAACCAATAACTTGCAAAAACTCGGTCCTTTTCATCTTAAAAAGTTTTTGTGTTTATCTTCGGTTATAAAGAATATTTGATTCTGATACTCTGTCGAATTTAATTACGAGTGTGTCTGAGGTTTTACTAGTAGGCAAGCGTTATTTTGGATTTTGAATGCACTTTGTTGACGAAGATAATTATTTTGACTAACCTTTCTCTGAGTATTCTGATTTCAGAGCTTCCATTGTCAGGCAGTCCACCTGACCACGAATGCACGCGTCTCAACCTGCCAGAGTCGGGTAAGGAACGCTGCCCTCCCCATGTTCCAGCCAGTTCGTCCACATGGGTGGACGTTTTTCTTATCTTGCTATGAAACACTAAAGAATCCAACGAACTTCGCCTACTATTCGAACCGTGTTCCGAGTTTGAATCACTTTTAGTCCGATCTTCCACATCTAAAAGCTTCCTCATATCACTATCATCCGAATCCCTGTCCATGGCCGAGGGATTAATACGAGAGTAACAAGTATCACTAAATAAGGGATGTAGTCAACAATGTAAATATATAACTTGTGGAGTAATGGCCGATCGTAAACAAATTCACTTATCTCCCGTGTCAATAGACTACGCGCACTGGTTACTGCTTAACTATTATAAATTAAAAACCTACCTACAGCGCATATCAACGCTATATCGATATCTTATCGGGTGAAAATAAAAATATTCCAGTAGGCACTTGTCGACATTTTACTGTTCTGACTAGTGCAGTGAAAAGGTTGAGGGTAGATCCAAAAGATGTTTTTACAGACATAATTTAAACATTCGTATTTTTTTCTTGGCAACTTTCGTAAGTTTAGTCATTGTTTTTTAATGAAATTCCAAAATAGTTTAATATTGATTTGAGTATTATGGTTAGTCATATTAGAAATAATTATCTATAATGCTGGGGCCGCACCTGCAATAATGTTACAAATAGATCATTTCACGCAGATGTGGAGATGGGTGTAATGCTTTATTTGTGATGCGATATTGTGTTTAATTGTTAATGGCGTTACATATTGACATATAACATGTATTTCTTTTTTATTGCATATGTTCAGCACAGGTAGACGGCCCACTTGATGGAAAGCGGTTACCATCGCCTATGGACATTTGCAACACCAAAGGTGCTACAAATATGCTGCTGCTCTCTTAAGGGAGCAGAACTTGGAACCTGGTCACTAATGCCGGAATACAACACAAGGTTGTTATGGCGGCATACTCTAGACCAGGGGTGGTAGCCATCCAGTCGGGCAAATACCCTACCACCTGGAATATTGTATACTCTAATATGGTTATTGTTCAATGCCATTATTGTTACCTCTGTATAAATAAAACGCATTTGGCCAGTCGATATCTTTAACATAATCGCAGGTGCGGCTCCAGCATCACAAAAGCAAACAATAGCTTTAAAAAAAATTACCATTACCATTTGTAACCGAATTCTAAAAGCACCTTCAGAATAGTTACCAATGGAAAAGATTAAACCTTAAAAAAAACAAGTTTTATGGTATAGTACAAAATATTGGTTTATATATTACGAGAATTGAAATTACATGTATAGAACAGTGATTTCGATCGATTTAATTATTGCAAAATATAAAAGTTTTTCTGGGTACTACGGTTGCAAAGTATAGGCACAGCAGTACCTTTCAATATATGTGTCGAAATCGGCCTAGTAGTTTTTAAGTGAATCCCGAACAGACAAAAGATAAGAAATCTAAAAAAAAGTGCATCGTTTTCCCCATCGTTTATATATTCTATTTTAGTTGTTTTTTAATATCTTCAATGTACAGACACGGAGTGTTTAATAATTAGTAGTAAAAGTACACGCGACAGTGTACGAAATCGCGTAAGCGGGACAGTCCTAAGAATGTATAGCAAGCAACACTCTGCCTTTTGGTCATGTCGGAAACCGATCGGCCTTATCTGCACAATCGAAAACTACCGATCGGAATTATATTTTGTGTAATATTACTATACGCGAAACAAGCTCACTCAACGACGAATTTCGGTAAGCAAGTATTCAATTTTGGTAATAATATTAGCTTTGAATACTTTTTATTCCGTATAATGGGAGTTTGCACGAGATTTGGGCTCTGAGGCAAGGTATGTAAATAAAACGAAGGTCATTTGTAACTGCTTTTTATTAAACGAATATAGTTCTTTAACAATCACGTTTTCAAACACAATCCTTCATAATGTTCTTTGTTATTCATTTTGGAAGTTCTTTAGTAAGGTTTACATAGCTTTTTCAATTTGGATTATAATTGTAAATGATTAACAACTTTTTGAATTTGCAAAAATCAACACATCTATAAGAGTACATTCAGAAGAAGTAGATTACAAATTTATTTTAATAATATACCGCGAAAATCATAAAGCTACTTAAAAGAAATTGCCAATCATTTACCATATGATTATAAATATTTCAATAAAGATTGGAAATAAATCCGGCTTCAATATTATTCCACATCAAATCAGTGGCGAAGAACTCATTTAATAATAAAAAAATACGTCATTTGCTTCGTGGAAAGGCTGGAGGAGTATTTTACGGCTAATGGTATAAAAAAAAGCCGAAAGCAAAGTTGCTGTATCTTTAGTGACAATTTCTGAAATTTTTTATAAAGTTTTATAAGCCTGAATTATCCTATCCCGTCTAAGAATAAAAAAAATTGGAAATGCAAGGAAATTCTCAAGCGTAGATACGAAAGGAAGATATCATTTTTCGAGACAGAATAATTTTTCACAAATTAACACCACACGAATATTACGGCAATTCGGTATGGCATACAATGGCTAGAACAGCAGTCACTGAATTTATTTTTGGAAACACCGTGGATGACAGGGTTCGAGACAAATTTATCACGGATATGTTCCCAGGACGTATAAAAGAAAGATTATGTGAAGAAGACATTAACAAAAGTATTTTAGAGTTATTATATATTGCATTAACTAGAGAATTAATTTTAAAAGAAACAACGTCCGTTAATAAGGTTTAGTATACAGAAAGAAATAAATTTTATTTTCAGAATACAACAAGGTTTCACATAACAATAATACAAGAAGAAACATTGTGAAAGTTATGGTGTGGCCATCTATCAAGTGTTGCCACTTGTTATACTATTATTGTGAATACTAGGGGGTTCCCAAAAGGTGATTAGCCACCAATGTTACCAGCAGTATTCTGCCCTTCATTTATCAACTAAAGTGTACGTGTAGGACAGTTTTATCCACTTATGCTTTGATAAAAACAGTTGTTACTTTTTAAATTATAAGAAAGAAGCTCAAATAAAAAATATATAAGCTTAAGTAGTAGTAATATAAAATCAGAAATCACTGGATTTGGTCATGTACTATGCGTGTATAGCATAAGCAAAACTAATGCGTCCATGAAGTTCTAAGAATACTAATTTTCGATGTCATTATTAACTGTTGTTTACAGCTATTAAAAGTATTTATATCGTGATATTATGAAAGTAAGACAATAAGTTTGCTATTTTAGCACAGGCTACTATATGAAAATAATTTTTGGATTGCAACATTTATGTCATCTAACCAATTAGAAGATTCAAAATGTGATACGTACAGAGCTGAAAAGGGACATTTACGTTCTTGCTCTTTTGCTATCCGAATTTATATACTGTCTCTTTCGCACGACACGCTATCAAGTGTGATCAGAGACATATTTTTATAGTAATAATATTATTTGCGAAGAACATTTAGCTTTTGTGTAGTGTATATAGTATGTACTGAACCGTTCCTATATCGTTCCGTTACCGTTCATTTACAATCGGTTAAAATTTGACATAAGCTAAACCATACGTCTAATGTCAAAATTCAACCGATGGTAAGGCAAGTGAAGTGAAAATATAATATATAATAGGAACCAATCATCTAAATTCACCTTTTACAATCTTCGATGTGAACATTGGTTCTACTCTTGACTTCTAAGATTATTCTTACGCCTTATCTTGATAGTATAAAAAACTGAAAATTCATAATTTTAATTAAAACAAAAAAATCCAATGGAAATCTAATTGCCGCACTTAAAGTCCGATAATGGACCATCATTTTTAATTCGTTTTAATATTTTATTTGAATCTATATTATATTATGTATGTTTGTATACTTCTAAAATATTAAGAAATATTAATTCCTAATCTAGGGGTCCTTAATTAATTACGTAAGGATGAGTTTGTCGATTATTGACCCCCTCCCTACCCTCATGTAAGGGGGTCGCCATTCATAAGATTTCTTGAACCTTCCCCCCCCCCCCACCCTCTTCTTACGTAAGATTCAACCTCTTTGACCCGAATAATAAAACCTTAGAAAAGGGTCAGTTACATTAAAACTCATTTTCAAAGATTTTGGTTCTTTAGCAGATAATTTAGATATTTAATCTTTCATTGCTATCAGATATAGATTGTCCTTAAACAATATTTTTCGACTTGTAAAATATTACGTAAGAATAGTTTTACCCAAGACAAGGGCATGTATATAATTTTTTTAACCCTCTCGGGACCCTTACTTAATTAATGAATGGCCCCTAGAAGGATAAGATACGTAATTAATGACCATCATGCATTCAGCAATGTGCAAATAAAAAAAACGTGCAATTAAGATAAAAGAAACTTGGAATGGACGATTTGATTAAGTCGACCCCCCTTTTTTACCGCCCGTAATTAACTTAATCAGCTTGCAATAAATAAATTCCTTTAAATAACAGTCTATATATAAAATAGATATTTTAGCAGCATATTCTATATTCATTTATCAATGTCATGTGGTTTCATCATAACCTTAATTGAGCCAATTCCTCCAGCAACGCTTTCTCATTGTCGATCTTAGCGAGCTGGTTGAGCTCTAGTTGTTTGCCCGAAGCTTTTTGCTGTTTCAACTTATCTATGTCGCTTAATTTCTGTAAACAAAAAGTCACATGTCAAATGGGCATTCAAATATTTTGTTTATTATCTAATTTATTTAGGGGCTTTTAGTGCTGATGTCACCATGTCAGCCTCATCTTATCCTAAGCATACAATTGCACAAAAAATTATATAAATGGTTTCACTATTTTATACACTAAAAAAGCCGCAGCTGACTGTGGCCGCGACAAAATGCTCTGAAAAACATCGACGTCCATCAAATTAATTCCCAGAGCATCCATCAACCCTTTCCTGCCGTCTGTGGTCCGAATACATTCCACTAACAAATGCTGTACGTCTTCCACTATATTGCATTGCAAACAATTTGGCATCGAATGATTTCCAGAAACACTCTCTACGACGCGTCTGATGCTGTTTTTACCTCCGTAATCATCAAGACCCTAAACTGGAGTAACAGGTTTGTATCACATGTGAGAGCGTCACGTCGCATTGGGTGTTAATAATGCATCACTGGTCATAGAAAATAGTACATTTTGATTTGATTTTATATGCGTCTCGTGACATCGGTTCGGTGTTAATAATATGTCTTCGGCTTTATTTTAATAAGAAGTACCTAAGAAGTTATGTCCTGTACCTTATTAATATTTTTAATCTTTTTGTCCTTTTCTGGGTCTCCGGTAGAAACGAACGGTGCTTTTGGTGCGCTCTGCGGTGCCTTTGGTACAGGGGAGAGGTCTTCAGTGGCGCGCTCTTCGGCCTTGCGCGCCTTGCGGGCTTCACGCTTCTCCTTCTGCTTTAACGCTTGTTTAGAGGGCGCCACTATAAAACATTAAAGTGTTACGGCTTATTCATATTGAATTAGAGTATGTTTGTAGGCTTCTTTAAGAACTTAAAAAGCTTACAAACTTACTCTATATTTATTATTTATTTAAAATGAGAACCTTCGTCTTATTAACAACCATTAACAATAATCAATATTAACAAGTAAAGGCAACAAAACAAACATTTACAATCGAAAATATTTTGTACTGTCGAGTCATCACACATTAGATATTCAAACAGAACTATAAAATCAGTGAGAAAGGATATTTACGCTACATTACTTGATAAGAAGTAGACGAAGAGTCGATTTCCGTTACACTACATTGGTCGTTATAAAATAAATACCAAAGTTATTTTTATTTATTTTTTATTGCATGAGTTCAGCAGACAGGCAGATGGCCCACTTGATGGAAAGCGGTTACCATCGCCTATGGACATTTGCAACACCAAAAGTGCTTCAAATGCTGCTGCTCTCTTAAGGAAGTCTGGAACCTGGTTACTAACGCCGGAACACAACTCAAGGTTGTTATGGCGACATACTTTAGACCAGGGGTGGTAGCCATCCAGTGGGGCATTTGCCCTACCACCTGGTTGTGGGTTGTTTTGTCGCCTCTTACGACAGGCCGCCCGGCCGCAGGAAATTGTATTCTTTCTCTGTTCCTGCACGGATAAGTCATACAATTCTAATGTCCACTAACTCCACACTCCATTATCTTACAGCACAAGTAAAAATCTGTGTTTAATAGATCCGAATACTTTTCAAAATAAATTATAACTTTTCTACCATGTTGTACTGTACAAATAATAGACAGTCGTTTTGTTTTCGGTACTCTGCTTAGTGAAATAGCACAATAAATAAAGTAGCGAGTATTCTAACTATATTAAACTCAATTATTACCTTGCGGTGCTTCACCGGGTCTATGAGGTTTTTCATGTTCATGAAGAGTGAAGTTAGAGGGCTTGTTTCTAGCTCCGGGCGGGCGGTAGGCCCCAACTGGCTTAGGCGTCGCATCTTCGATACCCTTCGGCGCGTTTCGCGATAGTTCGCTCTTTGGAAACGAACCTGGTTGCCAATTAACCGACAGAAGGTTCTCCTTCTCTTGGCATACACGTTTGTGCATTAAAGCACCTGTATAATGCCAGATTTTGTAACTGTGAAGATATTATTTAATATTATAGCCAAACAGAAGTTCTTAACAAACTATAAGCATCGTAGAAAGCTTATTAATAATAGTATAATAATAGAACCAATAATATATCTTGATTTCAAACATAAATTACAAAGAACACTTTTAAATTTATTTTGGTTTATGTTTGTCAAAAGACTTAATATGATAGCATCTTGCAGTCAGATTTTTCAGTCTGTTTGATCTGTTAGCTCATCGATGTTCAAAAAGAACTAAGTATATTTATTTAAAACAAACAATATTAAAAAATACTATATTTTGGAAATGTCAAACAAAAGTGAATAAATGTTATCGTCTAAGAGCTGGCAACGTTTTCGAGAGAGAATTTCAAGAAGGCCAGTTTTTAGATATGCTATTCCTCTCACTCTCCCGGACGTCATACGGGCAGTCTGGCTGGCGGTAGTGGTTGCGTTCATTAGTGCGCATCGTATCTGTACAGCGAAAATATCAATTTTTCAAAGCATTTTAAGAAGGTTTATTTTTTGCTTATTATTTTAATTGGAATTTGTGACACATGAATCTATTATTGCCAGACATTTTTATTGTTGTTTAAACCGTGCCAGACGCCAATTCAGAATTGATTTTTTTTTCAAATTATTTTAGTATGGCTGAAATAATTTGAAAAAATATTTTTATATGACGTTATTTAACTAACGTTAGCTACAAACCCAAAATTAATTTGCCAAACCGTAATTCAATTGTTAACCTACAGCCAGACCGATCTAAAAGTGAAAAGTGATTGGGTATGTTGGAAGAGTACAGACAGTCACGCGCTAGTTGCGCAAGCGAGATAGACAAAATCTTCTTTATGGAAAGCTCTACCGTGCTTTCACGCACTCACAGGATGCGACTACACACCAGCTATTTCCGGAAAGGAAAACTCCGACCTTTTAAACTGTTAGAGCAATCAGAACAGTATCAGTCAGCCTGTCAAAATGTTATAACAGATGATGAAGAATTGCTGGATGAGACATTTGAGATCTTAGAAAAATTAATATGTTGTATTTACTGAGCTCGTGATTCTTGCAACGTTAATGACGTTCGGTTCCATCACTTTTCAAACACTTATCGGCCTAAAAATTAGACGATAATTTTAAGAAAAAATCCGTAATTTTGACCCATGAAGCCTATGCCACCATGTAAGGCTGAATTGTATCAACATTTACTGCGAGTTCGTTATGTCACAAAGTTTTGGAGAAATTCTTATTTAAAACACCCAACACATCTATAATCTATTACAGATAATAACTTATTACAAAACCTATATCACTTAAAAAACGATGATGACAATGACAAAAATGACAGCAGTGATGAAGATGATGATGATTATCAAGATGCCCCCGTTTGTTGTGATACAATTATGAATTAAAAAATCTACCCTTGATTTTCATGTAACAATCCGAATTTTTGTTTATTTTCATACTTGAGGTTGATAATTATCTTCATTTTGTACAACAATAAATGATTATTTTGATACCACATTAATCCACTATTTAATTCAATGGTTTTAAGTCCTTTCTCTGAAATGTATTTTATAAGGATTTCTAGACCAAGCAAAATTATACCACATCACTTTACACTTTTAGATCGGTCTGGCTGAAGGTTAACAATTGAATTACTGTTTGGCAAATTAATTTTGGATTTGTAGCTAGTTAAATAACGTCATATAAAAATTTCAGCCATACTAAAATAATTTGAAAAAAAAACCATTCTGAATTGGCGTCTGACACGGTTTAAACAACAATAAAATGTCTGGCAATAATAGATTCATGTGTCAAAAATTCCAATTAAAATAATAAGCAAAAAAGAAACCTTCTTAAAATGCTTTGAAAAATTGATATGTTCCCTGTACAGATACGATGCGCACTAATGAACGCAACCACTACCGCCAGCCAGACTGCCCGTATTACGTCCGGGAGAGTGAGAGCAATAGCATATCTAAAAACTGGCTTTCTTGAAATTCTTGTTTTTCCGACGTTGCTCGCTCTCGTACCATTAGCTAGGCGTGTTATTGGAAAATATTTATAGTGTCTTCTGCTTAAAACAGCGTCAACACATTGCAAACATCGTGGAGCATGGTACATTAGATTTCATTTTAATTACAAATACAAATAATTATATTCCACATTGAATCTTGTTTGAACTTTAACATTTAATATTTTAATAGAAAATGTTTTTCACTCACCCATTGCCGACTATGAGTCTGGGATAAGTGGTGGCGGTGACGAAGGTCTCCCCTCGAGGGTCCCACTGGAGACTGGTGGTGTCTGGCGCACTGCAAGAACCTACTTTCTTGTAGCCATGCATGTCCCACACTTCAATGTGCCCACTAGCTATATTACCAAATCCCCCCAAGAGAACATGTGTGACGAATTAAGGAATAGTCCAAAATTAATATATACCCTTACGAAGTACGATTATTATTTTTACAAGTATGTCTCTACAGACCAGGGGCCATAAAAATGGCCCGGACTTTTAGAGGGCTCTCGTGGGGCTATGAGAAGGCTAACACGTAGAGGCCCCATGACAAATTTAATGTAAATGTGGCGTGACACTGACCGGCGATTGTCCCTGTCTCCATCATATAAAATGCACCCAAGGACAAGCTCCTTGGGTGCATTTTATTATTTATTGTAGGAAATGAGAACAAAAGATACCGACCTATTGGGGTGAACTACTAGTGGAACTAGGGATCTAAGACTATGGGGACTATGGCGTCTGCCCGTCGCAATTTTCAAGGAACATGGAAAAAATGGGCATATGATGACTCGCCACTCGGGCCCCTAATAATGCCAAGGCTGGCTAGTGGCAACATGGATATGAGTGGCTAAGCGATGTCGAGCGGTCGCGTAGGGTTCAGGTTCACCGAAGCTACTTCCGACGATATGTCATTTATCACTTCCACCCCTGGAGCTTGAGACTTAACTCTAGCGATATCCACTCCGTGCCGGCTGGTTAAGGCAGCCATGGAAGCGAGGGCCGTGCCTTGGCCCCCGGAGTCAGGTCTAGGAGGAGGATAGTTGCGGCGTGACTCATCGGCCGGTCTTACACATGTGTGATGTGTGAGACGGATTTAAGCACAATACACTACATCAAGAAGTAGGCTCTGAGCCTCGTCCACCCCTACACTCGAGCACGTGTAAAGACCTTTTAGTCGAAAGTAGTTCCCTTCACTACATTCGAATAGGCGGAATTTGGTTTTCATTTAGTTCATGCACCTGCATGTAACCACATTATTTCATTTTTTTAGGGATAATGACATTTACTTTTGAAACAAGTATTTTTGGCTGTGTGAAATCTTGTGATATGCAGAACTTCGTACGTGAAACTTCGAATACAATTTTATATATAGTAAAAAACGTCATATATTAAATTTGAGATCAAAATCCGAAGTTAATATTGAAAGGATATGAGTTCCCTCTGGCGCGAAGTAAATAGCGTTCCATGCGCCAGTGCCAAACTCGAACAACGGCTCGCACTTGGCGTTGAAGAGCGTGGCTTTGGCTGGCGCGTGGCCATAGACAGCCACCCACTCGTTCCAGTTGCCCGGATTCCACGAGATCGCGTGGACAGGACCCTCCTTACCTGTGTTTAGATTTTAAGATTATTTATAGTCAAATTACACGGTACTGCCAAATAAATCAATTTGGATGAAAGTTGCCTTACTAATAAGAACTGACCAAAACAATGACACTGAATCATTCAATGTTATGTATGCATTAATCACTTTGGTTGCTTAAACCATATTGAAAGACAGAAATGAACCGTGTAATATAAAGTTTATTAGCTTGTTGTACATCTATAGTTACTAGAGCCGTTTCACTCATGTATGCAATACTCTTGGAATGTCGAACATTTTTTAGCAGACTTCAATTAAAAATTCTCTAACAAAAAAGAAACCAACTTCAAGAGTAACTAAAAAGCACAAAAAAACCTTTTCTACAACATCTTGAAGTCGGTGCCAAGTAAAACATAAAAAATACTACATTTTGCAATATTTAGTTGTAACAATGTATATTGTATATGGTAATTTTTATGTTTTGTTTGGACACCCATAGAACGTTTCTTTTCTTGCTTTTCAGTTACTCTTGAAGTCGGTTTCTTTTTGTTAGAATTTTTCGTAAAATGAAGTAAACTATAAAAACTATAACCAGTGGCAAAATTCGTGATTTTACCATTGCCCAACAGTGGGCACACGCAACATAAGGGTAGCTAAAAAGTTAACGACACGGACGGTTGCGTCGCCGACATTTCAGGTTTTAAGAATGTTTCTCTTGCGCACTTTAATAATTCCGAATGAGTACGCAGTCAGGGTGCTCCAATGGTGCTACTATATATACTAAAATAACTGCTTTTAAAAAAGGTGTCATAATATTTCTTTGAGGTCGGGAGCATATTTGTAGAACTTGTGTTGTTGTAAACATCTATAGGCGACACTAACAAATTTTACATCAGGTTGGTTGTAAGCTTGTGTGTTTGTTTATACCATATAAAAATATAGTTTCGAAACTGTCCTACATGTTTAATAGCCGGTTCCTGTATCTTTTTTTTCATTCACTTGCCTTACTTGTACTGAGTTTGTATTAAATTTTAAATAATAGTAAGGCAAATGAATAGTGGATAAAATATAGGAGCTGGCCATGTCACTATTCTACCCCTTTTTTAACCTTTAATTATTTACATTAAATTTGTAATTTCTTTTTCACAAACTCAATCCGATTGGTGCTTCAGTAACTGATTCATCACATTTTGCAACCATTGAATAGAAACAACATCGCAAAATTCACTTACTAAATGTGACATTCCCTGAATTTCCTTTCACGTCCCCATATGACAATGATTGTCTTCCATAATATGATCCACCTGTTTTGTCAACCTATCGACAAAATAATTACGTAATTATAATATTAGTTAAAATAAGATTCTCTATAAACGATTAAGTGCGTTTATTTATTGATGTTTGCCACTCATGTAATTTTAAAAATTCGTTATAGTTCCTCCCTCTTAGCTGCAGAGCTGTGCAGAAACTTATTTTTCAACACACTTGCTCATAAAGTGGCTCTATGGTCACCGCAATTAGGCACAGAATGACACCCATAATCAAACTGTGACTAAAAAAAATTATAACTCACTAGTGAGTTACAGATTTTTTTTTTAAATTTTATTGGTTGAGTTGCTTTGTTCTTAAAAAAGTTTTTATTCAAAAAAAAAGATCGTGTTCTATAGAACAAATAAATTAATGTTCCTATTGCTTGCTCATTTCATGCAACTTCTTATTTAAATAGATAATTTTAACTCGTACGTGTTTAATAAATAAAACTTTCACTCATATATAACTTTTTTTTTCTCTGTAATAAAAGAGAACTTTAAATTCCCCATTTTGTACGTGGCAGAATAGGCGCAAACCCTATGCGCGGAAAATAATAAAAAAACCTTATCCCTTTAGTCTGTGGCCGATCGCAATGCGCGCGCATAGGAAAACTGTTATCTACTAAATAAAATGAGTTTTTGTTGTTATTTTATTCACAAGTGTGTTGAAAAACGTCGTATGATACACGTGTGTATTGATGATTACCGTCCTCGGCTCTCTTAAGACCCTCGCCTACGGCTCGAGTCACAATGGCGCCTCGGCGGTAATCACCAATGTTACACACTAGTACCATAATGTACTATTGTATAGCAAAAGTTTATTGCACTGCCTGTTTTTAATGAAAGCTTGCCGAGAGTTTGGGGCGGAATATAACTGTTATGACACTTGAACTATAATGGCAATATGAAATTCACAGTCTGCACCACTATAGCTTGTCCAGACTATATGTAGGTGTTGCGCAATAATGACTTTATATAAAAAATAATAATTTCATAGCCACCTGCATTAACCACAGGCAGATAATACTACAATCCTAGCAAGGGTTGGGCACACAGGCAACACCTTTCCATATAACCCAGGGCAGGAGTTTTTGGCGGGAACTGAAAGGAGACGTTGTGCTGTGCAGTTTTATTTTCTAAAAATGTGTATAATTACTCTCAAATGAACAATAGTTGCAGGATATTGATAGTTTTTGAGTAGAAATTATGTGTTTTTGTGAGAAATGTGAACTGTATAGTCAGATGTGATCTTTCGAGTTTTCACAAGAACTCCATTGAATGGCGTCGGTTGTAGCCTACAATACAACTGCGCTACTATACGAAGACCTATTAATTAACATGTTTCCGAATGAAAGACTTTGATTCTATGGTCATGAATAAACTTAAAAAAAAAACAACCCAGGGCAATAAGCTCTCTAAATATTCTTCATTTCACTTATAGAGAAGGGTTCACGCGTAATACCACGCGCTCGCGTCTTTTATAGCCATATGTAACTAAGTATTGACAGGCACTATTTGCAAATATTCAAACCCATACTGAATTCAGCCGGATGACTTACCAGACCTATAGCTATGTGCATAGTGTGAATGAGGTTGTAGCAGCGAGAGGTAGAGGTTAAATAATACTCAGATGGCAGAGAGTAGTATTCACTGTCGAGTGCTGATGTGAACTGATTTATTTTGGAAACGGTAACCTTAAGTACAAATATTAACAAGTCGTACTGCTAGTACAATAGTGTGAGCGGGACGGCTGATGTGCGAGTGAGATAGAGCTCCTATTAGCATGAGCGCTCCCGCGCTCAGCTAGTCAGTAGTTCGTTGTCCGCTGCGATGTTTAGACGTATGCAGCTCCCATAAGGTCTAAGACTACTTCAATAACAATTTTAGATATATACAAGGCCATTGAAAATTAATATAACAAAGAGCACGTTAACATATTCTAGGATTAAAAAACTCGGCAAAAGCAAACTTACATCAGTTTGTGTCATTACAAATATGTTTGTTCCTCGTCTATTCCAATAGAAAGCAGCCTTATCAGCTTGAAAAGAGGACCTGCTCACTACAGCCTCATCTGTTTTGAACTGTGGGTGCTTAAACACCCGCCAAAATGATGGTTGGCCTTGTTTGCCTACAAAAAGACAAGTAATAGGCAAAAACTCAACTAATTCTATCTAAGCAGACAAGAAATGGTAAATACAACAGACAAAGTAAATCGCATAACATTTACAAAAAGTTTTAGTGGTGTAGTAATGAAACGTCTTAAAATATAAATTCAAATTCAAAAGTTTTTAATCAAAATAAGTTCCACAGGACAACACTTTTCAAAGGTCATACATATAAGTTAAAATTTATATTTACTTCCCATTCTATAGATAGATACAAACAGCTTTTTATTTTCTGAGTAAGATTCAAAACCTTTTGTTACTCTATTTACAAATGTGATTAAGATATAGCATGACAATAAATATCTTGCAGACAAACAAACACATTGTATATCCTCAGTTTCTGCTTGAGTCAGGGGTAATATAAAACGGATCACTCTGGGGCCAATGACCAATCCCTGATAGTCCCTACTGTCCTTAACAATCTCCTTATGAGATACTCTGTCTATGTTCAGAGTGGTATATAAAGACAAAGAGTAATAACAACATTACTTGGCATCGTTTAATGGCTTTTGCAGATTAGTTGTTGAAATCTGTCTAACTTTTATTGCATATCCATATTATAAATAATTGATGGCATAAACTTGGATGTGCCATTTGTTACTACCCGTGCGCAAAGGTTTGCCGATAGCCTCATGACGCACACGTCAATGGTCAGTCAGTAGGGTTGACAAAAAAGGTTACATTAATAGTCGTTGCAATTTTTTTTTTATTGTATATACTTTACATAAGTATATACAATAAAAGTAAGTATTGTATATATTTATTGTATTGTATTATACAATAATAGTAAGTAGTCGTCATCCGCTAACCTTCTGCGCGCGGCTTATACTGATTTATATACCAATTTCTTTGAGGTTATATTAGACTATTTAGTCTAAAGTTAGTTTCAGTATAATTTTATTTAAAATTATACTGAAACAGACTGTTGCTTCACCACTATATTCATATCATCAGTATGTACATACTTACTTTATACCCTTTCCAAGCTTTCATTTTACTTTGGATGGCTTGATAACAGATCAATGACTAATGTACTATGTGTTACTGACTCGATTTGTTTTAAAAATCAACTTCATTTATAAACAAGTTTTATTAATTTAACTTACCTATATATTTTTGCTAAAAATTCTAATATGTTATAGATATACTCATAAGTCAATGAAGATATTTTACATATATGAATTAAGCCATTTAAAACAGCACTTATATATAATAAATACTGTATTATTTTTCTTTGAAGTTGAACATTTTTTATTTTCAAATCAATTACTTTCGATTTATTTACGTATAGTGTCAATGATTTACTAATCTGTGCATTACATGACACACAGACATCAATATTATGTCACCCGCAATAATAACACACGACAATTATGTCATTTAATTCATGTGGGCTTTAATGTTAAGAAATATATATTATCAAGTCACATAGATATGTAAACGTTAAAAGTAAAATAAACACTTAGACAGTATAATAATAAAAACCAGTCAATGTTGCACAACATTTATATTACATTGTCCAAAGAGTTTCTATGTGGTGTGTGGTGTGGTCCAGCCCATGGCCTTATGCGAGTCTTCCAAAAATCTAGGTCATTCTTATGGTCCTTAGTCTTCAAACATAATAAAACCTATACTATTTTGTTCCAAAGTCTATTAATTCTATAACAATCCATTATTATTAAATACATTTTAAAACTCACCCAATGTGAAAACTGTAAAATAATAATTAGGCGCAGGACTGGGTGATAAACTGAAAGACTTCAAATTGTCATAGACTACGTGCTGCACATATCTATCAAGTTTACCATCTTCATACACTAAAATTTTGTTATTCACTTGCAATGCAAACAGTTTCTCATCTGAAGTCCATTTAGGTTCCCTAAATAAAAAATAAAATTAAACTTTATGAAAAATGTATTACTAATATCTAAAGAAAGATATTTTATTTAAATTCATTAGTTATTTGTTTTTCAAAGATCAAAACAAGCTGCAAAATGATACAATTATATAGTGGGATAATAACTCAATATGTGTCACAAGTAGTGAAGTATTAAGTTGGATTACTTGGTTTTTTAATTTATTTTTTATTGCAGGAGTTCAGCAGACAGGCAGACAGCCCACTTGATGGAAAGCGATTACCATCGCCTATAGACATTTGCAACACCAAAGGTGCTACAAATGCGCTGCTGCTCTCTTAAGAGAGACTGGAACTTGGTCACTGATGCCGGAACACAACTCAAGGTTGATATGGCGACATACTTTAGACCAGTGTTTTTTTACCTGGGGGTCATAAGGGAAAAGGTTATTTAAATTTATACCTCAGACTTAGGTACTTTCTACGCTCCGCAGCTTTTCGTGGAGTATAATCCTAATAATTAATATAGGTAACAAGTGAGAGAAAAACATAAACTTAGAGTTTTAAATTACTAACTTAACCAAGGGGGTCACCAAAATTTTCCAGCCTGTAAAGGGGTCGCGTAATAAAAAATATTGAAGACCACTGCTTTAGACCATAGACCGTGGTAGCCATGCAGTCGGGCAAAGACCTTAGCGCCTGGCTGTGGGTTGTTCAGAAGAGTTTTGGAAACCTACAATTTAGATAATAAATCTTACCATCCTGTTTGGTTTTTTTGAATAAATGATCCTACAAGCTCCCCATCAGCAGATTTATAAACATGTAGGTTAGGCTTACCCTGTAATCAGTAAGCAAATATATTGATCGATAAAAATTCATTGCAATAAATAACAAAATAAAATAATATTTTATTGAAGTGGAACTTCTCTAGAATCATTGTGATTTCAAACTCAAAAAGCAACACTAAACAGAGATAAACACATAAATCTATAGGACTAAGCCTGCGACAGAATGAGATAGAATACATTAATTTTATCACTTAAACACTATGCTCATACACATAAAGTTGGAAATGTTTTGAAATTTTTCATTAATACTTCAAATTCAGAATAAAATTTAGAATCCTGCCACCCCTTATTTACCTTGTTTCTATTGCATATGAACTGCACACAAACATTTTTATTATTATTTGAGTTTAAAGAAGAAAGAGGTTTATTTATAACATACACAGAAAATTTAATTACAAAAATAAATAGCATAAAGCAAAGAAACCAGTCAAAAATTGTTTTTCTTCCTGGTGAACCTAGAGTTCGAACCATAACTGGATGTGTTTATTTAATTATTATGGCCATTTAATACCAGTGTGCTTTTCGTAATTTTCCCACAGAAGCACGACAAGCCCATAACCTCCTGAATATGCAACAAACTACTGGATGAAAATGTCTGTTTTAGCCAACTCCCTAGTAAGCTAACAATATAGGCTCTTGAGGCTGGCTTTGCAAAGATTTTCATGAATACACCTACTTAAGAATGATCCTGTTTCATAGTTTGAAAAGAATATTAGTATAACCTGGAAGTAGTTTGTTTCTGGTCTAAACATTACCCATTTGCTTGTTTCTCTCTCAGTCCTATAATTCAATAATCCACTCTTAAGGAAGTGAATAACTACCTATTACCTATTAATACTAATTAAGGTTTGGGAGGACTATAATTTATGCTGGGAAAGTAAGTTAGTCACCGTATCTCAGACTAATCATGATTTTATGGAAATTTATAAGCTTGTACTGATTATTTGTTTAATTATGTTCAATATGTAAAATTAAAAAATTATGTATTTTAAATCAGTTGCAAGTACCTGTGGATTTTCCTTATTCATAATAAACATCTCCCACACCATAAAATAGTTATCCAGAGGCGAGAAAAACATATCTTTGATGTTTCCATCGATAGTTCCTGTCACAGACCAGTCTGCACATCTCACTACTTCAACTCTAAATAGAAAAAAATATGAATTAAACTATTATAAATATGTATGTGCCTATGTGGTATAGGATATTACAAAAACAAGTAAATTGATTTTTTGCTATGTATAAAATATAATTTCCCTACAATTTTACATAATACTTGTCTAATAACATAATTGCTGTAGTGGCTCTCTGAAATCCCATTCTCATTTCTGTTAAATGTGCTTGAATATCAGCATTGAGGTTACTGTACATAAAACTATAGTTGAGGTGTAGTTTCAAAACCCGCTATAACATATGACATTCATTTTAGGGGGGTTTTGGGCTCAACTTTACAATAATGGACACTGAATTTTTACGAAAATCAAGTTTAGGGGTATACATACGCCTTATATATAGACACTAGACCTCTTATTTGGGCTAGGAAACAAGTTTTTAGGGTCCACCAACAAGTTTTGAATGAATAATGGGAAAAACAAAAATACATTTGATAAACAAGGTTATGTCACTTGTTGAAAAAAACTTTGATTTGTCTTTAGGAATACACTTACACATGATATATAAACACTAAAACCGTTTTTTAGTTTAGTAAACAAGTTTTGAATTAATTATTATAATTTTAAAGTACATAATAATAAATCACAGTACTGTCACTTTTTTTCACTTTACAACGATAAATAAATGTTACCAAATCAGTATGTCAATAATATTGATTTTTTAATTCGAATATCATTTGATATTCTAATAATATCCATTTTGAAATACAAAAACTATTGTTATTGCTTATATATTACGAGTTTGAATGAGTAGTATTTGAAATTGATTTATTTTTATTACAAACATCGATGCATTAGGCGGCACTATGAATATTTTGCCGCCTTTTTATTTTTTAATAATGAGCAACTACGAACTGGTGTTTCTCGCGACCAGTAACTTAAACGGTGAGTTGGTTGGGTTGGGTTAGTGTTTAGACCAAAGTGCCAGAACCGACTGGTCACCATTTATTTATTGATAACTATTTAAATGGTGGTTATAACTCAGTTGTGACATTTGTTGACCGCTGTCATGGCACACTTGCTTTGCTCGCTAGGCTTGAGGCTTTAGTCCGCGTTTTTAGACTGTATTAAATGTTTTTTACATTGACTACTAACTTTTCTTCTGCATTTATCATCTTTAGACATAAGAAATAAGTACACCATTTTGAAAAAAAATAGTAAAGTTATGTTTACAAAAAAAAATCATATCTCAAAAACTACATGTCTCCTAGACATGGGGGTTGCAGGAGGAAGAAGTACTCTTCCCCCCCTTCCCCCTCCCTCCCTCCACTACTTAAAATTCAGTGTCCATTATTGTAAAGTTGAACCGGGTTTTGAAACTACACACCTAACTTGGATGCATGGCAGATACATTCAGTTTCTGGTGTAATAGAAAATCACCCCAAGCTAGACAGCAAATTACGTGGGTATGGGCTGATATTATAAATGTACAATATGTATTGAAGGAACTAAAATATATAAATTAGAAATTGAACTGAGTTGACACTATCAAGTAATAGGTACTAACTTTTTGTCTGTCCTGTATGCAAGATACGAGCCTTTGGGACTGAATACGATACTTCTAATATTAGCAGTTGTTTCATCTCGTAAACTTTTCTCTTCATATGGTTCTTTAAACTCAACTAGAAATATGCCTCTGCTGGTCAAACCTGAAAACCACTCATGTTTCACAACATAACCTTTATTGCCAAAATATTAGATTTTGTGTAGGAATACTATACTATAGTTACCAGCTATGTGTGGTGCGGCGCACATTATTTAAAACGATATTAAATAACACTTTCTCCTAGCTCTAAAACCTGTTCATTTCTTAAAAAACGTGTGGAACAAAAACTAAAATAAACTTTCGGAAAAATCGAAAAATAAAATGTTTTTTTTTAATATTTATGGCTTGGCAACTAGGAAAATGAATTAAAATGTCAAAGCAAAGAGATTCACTATCCTGCAGTGCAGTCTTGCAGTGGGCGGAGCTTGCAGGACTAAAGAGGCATACTGCTCGGTGTTGCAGGCCGTAAAACCCGGTTTCCACCGCGAAAGAGTAATGAGCCGGAAGTGGCTAAGCGGAGCGGACTTCGTTTTCGTGAAAGGTTTGCGTTTCCACCAAAGTGTAGTAGTTTAGTTGTCTGATTTCCACCGCAAAAGAGAAATATAACAGAAAATGAGCAGAACGCAAAATGAGAAATAGAAAATTATTACTCGATTTACACAGAGAACGAGTTTTGTAGAATTTTGAACTGGTTGCAAGCGTGTTGTGTTGCCAGTTCGCGATGTCGAGTGGTACAGACTCAAGTGAAGACAGTCATCACGTACCTATACAGAACAAAAAAAGTATATGTAATTATAACAAGGTCAGCAATAGACGTGCCAAATGGAGGTTTTGGCTATGCCAGCATATTTGAGAAAGGACATAGAAAGGAGAATATAGGCTATTCAATGATATAGAATTTTAGACAATGAAAAATTTAAGCGGGCTTGCAACAGTGAGCGAGTCATTTATAATCTAGTTGGTGAAATCGCGACGCAGCAGACTCATTTTTATGAAAACTTGATAAATTATTGGGATAAGCGATTTAAACAAAGCGTGCTCTTTTCATGGTTTCTTTATTACAGTAATGTCAAGTCAGTGACAACTCTCCATATATTCAATGTACTCTGTGGTGACAACATTAGAAGTAAATATAAATAATACAAAAGAGGTTCTAATATGCCTAACACCCCCCTTCAATATTAAATTCCTTTTAAGATTGCACTTATAAACATAACATAATAGCTTTCCCTTGTAACACGTAATATTTAAAACACAAGAGTTTTTGGCGGGAACTGAAAGGAGACGTTGTGCTGTGCAGTTTTATTTTCTAAAAATGTGTATAATTACTCTAAAATGAACAATAGTTGCAGGATATTGATAGTTTTTGAGTAGAAATTATGTGTTTTTGTGAGAAATGTGAACTGTATAGTCAGATGTGATCTTTCGAGTTTTCACAAGAACTCCATTGAATGGCGTGGGTTGTAGCCTGCAATACAACTGCGCTACTATACGAAGACTTATTAATTAACATGTTTCCGACTGAAAGACTTTGATTCTATGGTCATGAATAAATTAATAAAAAAATAAAAAAAACATAACACTCTATACTTTCTTTTAACATATTTAAAGTAATTATTTATTCTATAATTAATTATTAAAGTATATATTAATATTTACACAAGTCCCAAACTTTTAACAAAATAACTGTGTTTTACAGTTGGTAAAGACTTTGTTAAAATATCTGCAATATTCTCGTTTGTCGAAACATAACTAATTTGGATTAAATTTTTCCTGACACAGTCTTTAATGTAGTGATACTTTATATCTATGTGTTTAGTACGCTTACTATTTTCATTGTTCTCCACCATTTTTATAGCACTAAGGTTATCCTGTTAACTGAAGATATTTGTTCTCAGTATTGCAGTTGAAATGCAACAAAATGCCTCTCAAATAAATCAATTCTGCAGTTGCCATTGCCGCAGCAACATACTCCGCCTCGGCTGTGGACAACGCAACTGTGGATTGCTTCTTAGAGAACCATGACACTAAATTATTATTGTGAAAAATAGCGCATCCACTCACACTTTTCCTATCATCTTTGGCGCTTCCCCAGTCAGCATCTGTGTATGCTATCAACTGTTGTCCTGATTTAGATTTAGTATATGTAAGACACATATTCATTGTTTGTTTTAAGTATCTAAGAACTCTCTTAGCCGAAACCCATAATTCTTTTGTAGGCTTATCTAAATATCGGCTCAAAAAAGATGTTGTGTATGTTATGTCAGGTCGTGATATTGTAGAAATATATGTTAAACATCCGATCAATTCTCTATATGGTACATTATTAATCACTTCTTCAGTTTCATTTAACAATCTTTGTTCCATTGGTGTCTGTATTCCTTTACATTCGCTCACCTGAAATTTCTCCAATACTTTATTTATTAACTTTGTTTGACATATTTTTATCTTTTCTTTTTCTCTTATTATTTCCATACCTAAATACTCTTTTATCTCGCCTAAATCTCGAACTTTAAATTCTTTTCTTCCATTATTACTTTGCTATTTCCCATTAATAGTATATCATCTACCCATATCAAAATCCATACATCTTTATTGACATATAAACAGTAATCGTAATACGACTGTTCAAAACCTTGCTTGACAGTAAAATCATTAAATCTTTCGTTCCAACACTTTGGAGCTTCACGCAGACCATATAAAGATCTCCTTAGTTTCAGTACATAACCTTCTTTAACTCTTATACCCTCAGGGGGTTTTATATATACTGCTTCGCTTAAATAACCATTTGAAATGCCGTTGGTACATCTAGTTGCCTAATAGGTAGATCTTCTTGTACAGCTTGACTTAGCATCATTCTGATAGTTGACACTCTAGCAACAGGTGAGTAAACATTATATTTAGAATCTGTCTGAAAACCTTTCGCTACCAACCTAGCCTTCTTCTTACCGTTTTGCTTTGTTCTGAATATCCATTTAGTATCGCCTTCTTGTCATCTGGTAATTTTGCTTCTTCCCACGTGTTCATCTCTTCTAATGAGCTTATTTCGCTATCTATCGCTGTTTTCCACTCTTCACCTTTTCCAATTGCTTCTTGAAATGTTTCAGGATCTTTACTATTGTTAAATAGACAAAATGCTATGTTAGCATCATAAGAATTATCTTGACCTTCATTCTCCATTTGATAATCTTTTAAATAATTAGGTAACCTTCTCTCTCTTACTGGTCTTTCATACATATGTGTTTCTCTCTGTTCTCTCGTTACTTCTTCCCTTTCTTCAAACTGTTGTTCTGTCTCTCTATTTCTATTTTTTCTTCTTGTTTGTTTTCTATGTATTTTATATCAGTTTCATCAAACTTTAAATCTCTTGAAATTACTATTTTATTATTACCCGGATCCCACAAGCGGTAGCCGTTTGGAGCATATCCTGTCATTTTCATTTCTTTAGCTCTTCCGTCTAACTTATCCCCTTTCGGCATTGTTAATACCCACACTTTACTTCCGAAAGTTTTCAGTTTTGATAAATCTCTGTCTCCAAACATAATCTCTGGTGTTTTAAATTGGATTGCTGAAGATGGGCATCTATTTAGCTGGTAAGTTGCACACGTAATCGCTTCAGTCCATAAGTTCTTTGGTAGTCCAGTTTCTATCAACAAAGTTCTCGCTCGATTGTATAAGGTAGAATACGGTCGCGTATATTGAATTTCAATTCCTTTCTTGTAACAAAAGTTTTGGAAAAATCGGTTCTTCAATTCTTCACCATTGTCGCATCTAACTTTATTTACTCTGGTCTGTTTGTTATTTTCTAATCTTCTTATATAATTAATCAAATTTGTAGCAGCTTCATTTTTATGTTTTAAAAGATATGTGTTACAAAAATGTGAAAAATCATCAATTATTACCTGGTAATAAATTTCTCCATTTATTCCAGCAGTTCTCATCGGACCTGCTATGTCAGAATAAATGATCTCGCCGATGTTTCGAGATCTTGGCCTGGGAACAGAATTAAAAGGAAGTCTGGTTGCCTTACCCATCATACATGGACCACATGGTTTCTCACTTGCAGGCAAATTCATCAAGCGGAGGCTTCTTCTGTTAAGATGTCCCAATCGTCTATGCCACAGATCATCAGAGCTTGCTGCATTACACACGTTTGCATTGACATTAGTACCTATTTAAAATATATAACTTTCCTACACAAGTGCCTTTTATTGATCTATTTGTACGACAGCAGAATATTCTAACATAATCTTTATTAAAATTGACCTCAAAGTTGTTTTAAACAATTTTCTTTACTGACAAAAGATTAAAATTGATATTATCTATTAATAGCGCTTCTAATTTTATATTCCTACCTTGACAAATTACATCTATGGTACTGAGGGGGTGATGATGTGTGATGGTGATGAGATGATGATGGTTGCGGTCGTTGAGCGGTGTACGGAGAAATGAAAGATTACTTGCGTCGTACACTTTTAATCACACACTCACTCTCAATGTTACAATAATGTTCAGAAGGATTTTGTATGAAGGCAAACAGCAAGCAAGCGCGAAAACTAATGTTGTACCCGAGCACGTATATCGTGCGTTCGTGATGAAGGCGAAAGTCGGACTGTTCACTGTGCCGAGATCTCCCGAAATGGACTTCGGTTCTCGACCGTTTCGCGGCAGTGAATTGCCGCGAAAAATTGGGCGCGCGCTTGTTATAAACGGCGCGATGTTTGGCTTGCCACAGATAAATATTGGTTCCGCGCTTGCATGCTTGTTTTTATGTTGGCACTAATGTCGCCACAGTACCCTTCTTGGCTCAACTTTACAATAATGGACACTGAATTTTACGAAAATCAAGTTTAGGGCTATACATACGCCTTATATATAGACACTAGACCTCTTATTTGGGCTAGGAAACAAGTTTTTAGGGTCCACGAACAAGTTTTGAATGAATAATGGGAAAAACAAAAATACGTTTGATAAACAAGGTTATGTCACTTTTGTTGAAAAAAACTGATTTGTCTTTAGGAATACACTTACACATGATATATAAACACTAAAACCATTTTTTACTTTAGTAAACAAGTTTTGAATTAGTTATTATAATTTTAAAGTACATAATAATAAATCTAAATCACAGTACTGTCACTTTTTTTCACTTTACGACGATAAATAAATGTTACCTAATCAGTATGTCAATAATATCGATTTTTTAATTCGAATATCATTCGATATTCCAATAATATCCATTTTGAAATACGAAAATTATTATTATTGCTTATATATTATGAGTTTGAATGAGTAGTATTTATAATCGATTTATTTTTATTACAAACAACACGATGCATTAGGCGGCACTATGAATATTTTGCCGCCTTTTTATTTTTTAATAATGAGCGACTACGAACTGGTGCAAGGACAGTGTTTCTCGCGACCAGTAACTTAAACGGTGAGTTGGTTGGGTTGGGTTAGTGTTTAGACCAAAGCGCACGAGCCGAGCGAGCGAAGCGAGCGTGCCGCGGTAGCGGCCGGCGAGTGCCAGAACCGACTGTCACCATTTATTTATTGATAACTATTTAAATGGTGGTTACAAATCGGTTGTGACATTTGTTGACCGCTGTCATGGCACACTTGCTTTGCTTGATAGGCTTGTGGGCTTTAGTCCGCGTTTTTAGACTGTATTAAATGTTTTTTACATTGACCACTAACTTTTCTTCTGCATTTCTCGTCTTTAGACACAAGAAATAAGTACACCATTTTGAAAAAAAATAGTAAAGTTATGTTTACAAAAAAAATCATATCTCAAAAACTACATGTCTCCTAGACATGGGGGTTGCAGGAACGAGAAGTACTCTTTCCCCCGTTCCCCCTCCCCCCCTCCACTACTTAAAATTCAGTGTCAATTATTGTAAAGTTGAACCCCCTTCTTTTTAGCTATAAGAGAATCCCCATTAGCAATATAAATTTTTATTGCTTCAGATAAAATATATACGTTACTCATATATTGTTCAAAATGTGAATTAATTAAATGTTCCATACATCCTGAATCTATGACCCATTCAATTTTCTCACTTATTTTATAGTTTACATTATTACAATAGCCTGTACTTAAAAATAAAAAGCTACTAGGATCTTCTGCATAATTTACAGTATTGTTATACTGATTTTGGTATTCATATCTACTATTGAAATACTGTCGTCCTGCTCCTCTACCTCTTCTTGGGTAAGTCCTACCTTTTCCTTGAAATGCTCGACCTCGTCCTGATGAGCCACTTCCTCGGTTACAATTTCTCGCAATATGTCCCTTCTTGTGACATTTAAAGCACGTAATAAATGTTGTTTCAGGTTCATGATATTCATCATTGTTCTTTATTTTTAATTCCGTATCTAATAGTCTCGCCTTCACGAAGTTCATTGAAATATTTAAATCATTCATAGTTTCTATTGCCGTCATCACATTCTCGTATTGTTTGGGTAATGCGGTTAAAAGATTACAAACTTTGTCCATTTCCGTAAATTTACATCCTACTGCCTCTAATTCATTTATAATCTGTTCAAATCTCATAAAAAAATCTTGTAATTTTTCGTTCGGCTGACATTTTATAGTTAGTAATTTCTTCTTTAGATGCATTTTATTTTGTATACTATGTCTTTGAAAAGTTTCTTGTAATACGCTTATCATTTCTTCCGATGTCTGACATTTTGATATGATATCGAGATATTTATCTTCTAAACATTGAACAATAATAGCACGAGCTTTTGTATCTAATATGCGTTTTTGCTTATCATCTTTGATCTCCTCTTTTAAATTAATACCTTTTCCCTCTAATAATAGGTCTATTCGATATTTCCAATGGGCAAAATTACAGTTTTCTTTTAGTAGGGGAAATTTTCCTTCCGACATTTTCTTTTGTTTTTTTTCGTATTTGTGAATTTTTATATATTACTATAGTTTTCTAATAATAGTACTCTCTACATTTTACTTATACATTTCCCTACAACCTATAGGGCATCTGGGCCCATAACCTATGAAAACTTGATAAATTATTGGGATAGGTAAGCGATTTAAACAAAGCGTGCTCTTTTTTTTTTTTATCTGCTGGCTGCAATGCCGTTTATGCATTGATTTTGCCAATGTCGTGAGAAAAGAAAAGCCAGGTGAAAAAAAAATTGGCTAAATAAAAAGCAATTTGACCGGTAAATTAAAAAGGAAGCGTGCTCTTTTCATGGTTTCTTTATTACAGCAATGTCAAGTCAGTGACAACATTAGAAGTAAATATAAATAATACAAAAGAGGTTCTAATGCCTAACAATTTTAAAACTTTTTATTCATAATAAATGTGATGGACCCGAACGTGGCAAAATAATAATTATATTTTAATAAAAATGGGACTAAATAAAATGAAACACCATTTTCTTCTTAAGTTCGAATCGCAACCAACTCGATTTTATTTTATTATAAAAACTTAAAAACCGAGCTGCCAGTACTATAATATTTATGACATAAAAAGTATTTATTCTACAACAATAAAACTACCTTTTATTCATTTATTATTACTATACAATTTTCAATGGCGAGGTAAAATAAATTATCAATGGGACCGCTATTCCGGTGAAAACCGGACTTAATGCCTGCTGCACATCTCTCAGAGTTCTGTACTAGGCAATGCAAGCCCGTGTATGGGCCACTTGACAGTCAGACAATTAATTTAAAAAAAAGAGTGCGTGTAACGTTCACACGCGAATGAAGTAAAACTTTTTTACTATTTATTTTTTTCAATTTTTTTTTAATTTTTTTGATTGATTTGTTTATATAAAAAAATATTTGAAAACCGATTGGTACAGAAATGTGACGCCATATTGCGACGCCATATTGCCGTAACGGACTTCCGTTGCATTGTCGTCCAGTTACCTCAAATAGGGCGTTCCACTAGTAACGCACAACGTCCAAAATGCTCAGTTAGCCGTTCCACAAGGCGACCGCGAGCGTTGCGGTCGTGGCGAAAACGTCACTAATGACGTCATCATTTTCGATCACACAACGCCCGCAACAACCCATGTCAAAAGGTGGGTCGAAGTGGGCGTTGACCACAGAGCATTAATTATCTCTTATCAATACGTTGACAAAGGCGCGAATTTTAAACCAAAGATGGCGAATGGAAAAATATCTTTCTTTATTAATTTTGTATAATTATTTTAATGTATTTTGAACAACCATCTATCATTTTCCTTTCTCTGTTATTAGCAATTATTTATATTATTTATTTCTAATTCAATTTATTCTTTCAGTTTTCATTATCGTTGACTTGAATATAATTATATATTTAATGAGAAATTCATTGTTTGTAGACACAGCTTTTGCTGCAGAAATATACAAAAGAGTTATAACTCAGAATTCAGGATTATAGATAGATAGATAATAGATAATTCAATGTATTTCTTGAAAGGCTTTTAAATTCTTCATTTGAATAACGATCGACTATATTTTTATATTGTGTAATACGTGGCCTGAGATCACGTTTTTTAGTATTAATTTTTATAAACTTAACGTCCACTCTTCATCTGAGCTAGAAGAATTTGCTTTCTTGTGAATTATTACCGCGATGAAGTAGTAAGGACATTTTGTATTGTATTGTATTGTAATGACATTTTGTATAATTAGCTATATTTCTTTTAACATAAGTTAGTCAAACCTACACATTGAAAACGGCGCGATTTTCATATCAACAAATGACATTTGCGTATGACATTAATAACATCAACGCTCCATAACCCGTTCCACTAGCTTTTATGATTATAACGTCCGCAAGCAAGTGGAACGAGAAAAATCGCGGTCGTGAACGTGGTCGTTGTGAGTCTCTAATGGAACGCCCTGCTAGTCGCGCCTAAAGAAGTTTACTTCAAAATATTATGACAGCTTAATTTTTTAACAAAAATAGAAAAGACAATATAAGTCAAATTAAATCTAGTTATAAATTAATCTAGTGCTTTATGGGGTCACTAAAGTGAACAAACGAAAATAAATATTTACGTGTCATTATTGACGGAAAAGTATAAAAAATTGGAATAGGGGGGCTAACTTGAAGGTAAATTTAATTTTTTTTTTTTTATAAATAAATGAAGAACAAACAATTATTAATAGCGAACAATTAAGAACAAACTACGAACAAACGAATTAATAGAAAAAAACTTGAAAATAGAAAAAAAACATAATTTTGGGGGCTAACTTTAGTGACCCTACTTTATGTTTGTAATGTCCACAGATTTACAAAAACGCGAATCAATCACCGACCAAAATTCAGTGGCTACAATTGCACTTATAATAGCACCTGACTTTTCCAACTTTCAAATTGGCAAAATCAATGCCGAAGGCGTTGGAGCATAATTTAAAAAAAGAAGAAATGTCAAATTTCAAAATCAATATGGCGTGTTAAAAATGCAATAAATAAAGTTTAACGTTGGAGAAATTCCCTAATTTTCTCAGTAAGTATACAATGAACAAATATTTCAATGTTTAGCAGCCAAGCACAATTAAAGAGACGTACTCCTATCAATGGAACTGATCGGGAAAACTACTTGACCCTGCTAGTGGATGAATATCTTAATTCGACTTCTATTGGTAAATTACAATTTAATTAAACAGTTTTATCGTTTTACATACTTACCTGCGTAAATTTTCATTAATGTAAATCATACTATTTTAATTTCAGATGCTAAGTGCCAGATTTTAGCAAATTTGGCGAATTTTGCTTACGATCCGATCAACTATTGCTTTATAAGGGATGTCGGAGTTTTGGACATATTCTTTCATGTTATAAAACATGAAAATAATCAGAAATTTTTACAATTCGCTACAGCGGGTGTATGTAATTTGTGTTTAGGTATGTGTATCTTTATTTTGTTATGTATTTTAGTAAAATGCATAATATAAAATATATTATGCATTTTATGATATAATTAAAAGTAATGTATACTGTATTAACATAAAAATTCAATGTCTATTAGCTTCAATAATAATAAACGATTCAACTGAATTTAAATCAATATTTTAATAAAACTTAACAATTCTAATAACAATAAAAGCAGTGTTATGATAAAAATATATGCTAGTATATGGGAGGATAAGACATTATGTACTGATCTGTAATAGTTAGGTAAAGGTGAAAAAAACACAGTTTAGTACTTATAGTAACTTATTTTTACTAATGAAAACATTGTTCCCATTTCAGATCCTCTAAATGCAGAATACATACTGACATATTTAGGTCTGAATCCTATAATTGAATTACTGAAGTCTGATCAAAATGATACTGTTGCAGATGTAATCACAACCCTTATTTATCTTTACAATAATGATACAAGGGCATTGTTGGATGAACCAGTAGTTATATCCAAGATGCGGGATATAGGGATGTGCAATGACAAGAAGTTGTCTAGTTTAGCAACCATATTTTTACAGCAAGTTGCTGAAGCGCATAAGTCTTGAAAATTTAAAAACAAATCTCAAAAAATGAATAAAATGCTATCAAACAGATTTCCATACTTTGTTGCAAATAATAAAAATTATCAAAAAATCTGTAAGATCAGAAGTAGCTCTTTCTGTAATACTGCTTTTAAAGCTGGCGATAAGATAAGAATACAGAAAACATTGACACAGAAAGATTTGGATGCTTTTTCAAATCTGACCAGCGATCACAACTACTTGCATCAGAATAATGGTAACAAGAGGCCAATTGTGCATGGGGCATTGTTGAATGGGCTTGTTGCAGGGTTGATTGGCACACATCTCCCAGGACCAGGCACAGTCCTCGTGTCCCAAACCATGAAGTTCCCCAACAAATGCTTTGTTGGTGAGAAGCTGACTATAAGTGTAGAATTGGTTGATGTTAGGAAAATTCTAAAAGTGAAATTCTATTGTATTGTTGAAGAAGAAAAGAAGGTTGTGTTTGAAGGTGAAGCTAAACTTATGTTAGCTAAAGACAGTTAAAATAAGCATAAATTAATTTATTTATTGAAATAGAGCTATAGTTGAAGCTTTACATGTATACATTTTGAATATTTAATATATATTATTATATTTTATTTAATATATATAATATATATTTTCTAGTTGAAAAATAATTTTCATTGCCTCTTATTCATTATTTTAAAGTTCAAGTCTAGAAAGCAAGTAAGAGGCTCATGTCTAAATTAGGTTTAAAAATCTGTAGGGCAGGTCATCAGTCTAGCACTAGTTGACTAAAACATTCACCTGAATGAATAGTATGAAAATTTATAATTTTTAACAGTTTAATTTTTTCAAAACTCGTAATATTTGTTTAAAAATGAACAATGAAAATTTTCTAAATCATAAAACTATGTCTCCACCCCCTTTAACTTCTCATCTAAGAAGGGTAAAATTAAAAAAAATTAAGTTATACAGTATCAAAAATACTTTCAACAATATACATTGAGTAGGCTTTGACACAAGGTATTTTCAATTTAATGCTTTTTATGGTTCTGTAGCCAAATGATGAAAACTGCATTTGTGTCATGAACTATGAAAGGTTCTATATATGTACAGAACCTTTTTTTTTTAACAAAAATTATCCAATGTTCATACACATTGTCAATGGTACACTGAATTTGGTGTAAATCAGATCATCTCAAAGATAGTACTGAAAGAAACGAAATATTCAAACATTCAAAGTCACTTTTACATTTAATCTGGATATTTATTTATTTGTATTGTTGTAATTATGTGTTACAAACATTTTTTGTATTTATTGTAGATAATATAATTGTATAAGTAGTATTTTATAAATTTATTACTTGCAAAATTTTTGATTTTAAGGACAATTGATAAATATGGAAATTAATTGTGATAATCAATCACATGTGCCAATTAAAGGCTGTTGATAATTTTACAAAAATAAATAAAATAACTTGCATAAATTATAAAAGTACAATGTAGTTTTAAATAAGATTTTTAAATAGTAAATTTTCATCTTCTACTTGAGAAACAGTAATATGTGTATGTATATTATTATGTCAAAGATTCTGTCCAAACTATAGTTTGTGTACATTATTTATAATAGCAAGACTGATAGCTCTTAAGAGCGAAAGATCATACAAGTATTTTGGTTGCTGACTCCATGAAGGTATTGATTTTAATATAACAAAACCATTAGTGAATTTTATAGTCCCATTTACACAGTACGAGTAAAACTTATATGCACTTTGAGTGAAGTTAGTTCCGTGAGTTTGCATAAGTTGAGTCAAATGTTAATGTTTATTATATTATATTTAATGTTTTTGTGTTTATTACACCTTTCAGTGTGTTGTGGGAACGAAATAGCATGTGAGTCCGGATAGCGGCCGAGCTGTAAACTTTATACAGTTTTACATGAACTGTAATTCTGATCAGCAGGTTTCTTTTGCACAGAAACATGCATTTCCGACATAATCTATATTGAACTATATTCGCAAACGGGACTGGCAGTGTTGCTTACTATGCATTCTTAGCTTTTTAGTACTGTAGACAAATGGCATTAGCTCTAAACGAATAGAATGTAAATGTATGAGAATGGCATAATACTTAGTGTAATGACATGTCATTCCCATACGTTTTCTATTCTATTCTATAGTTTGAAGGTCAACTTATATGTCTGACCTTCAAAAAGTGTTCTCCAGCGGAAATTATTCTGAATAAAAACTTTTGAATTTTGAATTTGAATTCGTTTAGCGATAATGCCACTTGTCTACAGCTCCTGGATCCACTCACGTACATCGGGAATAATGATTAGTTGTGTAAAAGTAACTTGGTGATTCTCCCGCGCGCATCATTGATCGCAACCAGGTATTTATTTTTTAATATAGCTTTTTAAAAATCTTTCGGCTTGAAGTGCTTTGTTGATAACAATAATTAGCGCTAATCTGTTAAATGTAGTCAAACATGAAAGATTCTAGCACTAATTTAAAAAGTCTGGTTGCCGCCAATGATTAGTGTTGGACAATCCCTCGTAAACAGAGAAAATTGCCCAACTGTGTTCTGTGTAATGACATATACAAACTTGAAAAAGCATTTAAGTTTTGGTCGTACTACGTAATTTGTATTATACTACATTACCTGTATTTTATACGTGTAATTATAAATGTCTTCTTGCAATCCACGAAGGCGAGTGGGCTTTACTCGTGGTTGCACGTTGCATTAGTGTCATAGAAGTGTGGTTATTGTGCGTGTCTGACGGAACGATCAGTCGCGAGCGTGCCCCCCGATTTTGAGCTCACCCACACACAATTACGCGATCTTTTTTTATTTTTTTAGAGTTCAATAGACAGGCAGACGGCCCACTTGATGAAAATTGGCTACCATCGCCTATGTATATTTGCAATACTAAAGGTGTTACAAATGCTGCTGGCTCTTTAAGGGAGACTGGAACCTGGTCACTAATGCCGAAACACAACTCAAGGTTGTTATGGCGACATACTTTAGACCAGGGGTGGTAGCCATCCAGTGGGGCATTTGTCCTATCACCTGGTTGTGGGTTGTTTTGTCACCTCTTACGACTGCCCGGCCGCAGGAAATTGTATTCTATATCTGTTCCTGCACGGATAGTTACCACATTTACCACAGTTAAAGCCTTGCTTTAGTGAATTCCAAGAACTAAATACAATAAAGAAAACACCTACATACGTAATACTAAAATACTCATATTATCTGTGCTAGGATTTAATTTAAAATCGTATAATATAATAAAAATACATGTGCAATAGAATTCCACCTCTTTTACATTTTTTTTACTATTACATCTTTTAAATGTCCATAAGGTGATCAGGATGGTTGAATTAGTTATAGGTACTATTGTAGTAAAGTCTATTGTATTATTAATTATAATCTATTTAATATCAATTATATTGAGATGTAGTTTATAAGGGTAATAGAGATTCGTGCAGCTCCGCTTGTGTAATTTTTAAATTCGTGAAAATTTACACATTTTCCGGGTTAAAAGATGTGTACATATCTGTTTTTTGTTTCAAGAGGTTTTCAAGAGTTTCGCCTTGCTAAAGCAACGGAATAAACACTAAAACTTATTAACCGTCCTGTTTCTAAAATACCTATCAAATCAACCTTGTAAGATCAAGTACTCATTTGTAAAAAATCAGCTTATTTTAAACATTTAATTAAATCCTTTTTATATAAGTTCCATACAGAAGTGGTTTTTGTTTAGCATGAGCTCATAATTTTTTCTTATATAATTAATAAGACTTATCCCGCTTGCATAACGATCGCCTTTAAATAAAATTAGTTAATCATATTAAACTGCCTAAATAAGTTTCGCACAAAACGTATTGACAGTTCTTTAAATATATTTAGCGCAAAAGTTTGCGTTGTGCAAGACGCTAATAGTATTTACGGGTGTTAAATACGTTTTGTGTTTCTTAAATAAATTTAAGCAACCTTACGCAAGCGGCCCTTGGTGAATTGAACATGATGTTATTAATTTTCATGATACAATAAGTATAAATAAGCAAGCCCCTAGTAATGTCATTACTTAAAACGGTCTTCACCTTTTAAAATGCCGTGACTCTTCACCCCACTCTCATTTTCCACCTTTATTCTTCACATTTCATTCGTTGAGGTGATACAGTAACTATTGAACCATAGAATATAGGAAATGAGTAAATGACCGCTGCGTCCTTACTTTGTATTATTTATTTTATTGAATTGTAATAAAATAAATAAAAAGAAAAACTTTCTCCAGTAAAGATATTAAATGTACACATGTCAAAAACCTCAGGAATTTTATTTGTACTTTACACCTATATACCTTAATCCTCCTGGGAGGTAAGGTGCGAAAATTAGCCAGCACAATTGCCCGTAACAAAAATAAAAATTGCGATTGATTACGTTTTCAGTGAACGAACGTGTTGAGATTATGTTAAATATTTTTCAAAACTAGTAAATTACGCATGGCAAGTATATGTAGGTAAGCTATCAGCTGGAGCCACCTGGGGCTCCGCGCCCGAGTGCACCCCCCGGTAAAGCCAGTACTGTCTATATTTACCGACCTTGAAAAAGTCCGTAAATCCAACACTTTCTGAGGGCGCCAGAAACATTTCTTATCAAATTCTTGCGGTTTGATATAGCTACATATGCATCACTAGACTTTCAACCAACTTTTTATTATTTATATCTACTATAATTTAAGACAATGTCAGTCTATCTAGTTACTTTAAATAGCTTTCTCTTTAATTGTATATTTTTGTTTAAAAAGTATGTTTTAAATGATAAAATGTTGTGTAAAAGTTTCGTGATGATTTTATGTATCAAAACGCAAGGGAAGACGGATTAAAGCTTGTGACAACATTTAATAAAGGAAGAATAGGATAGTAGGCAGTTAAATCAACTGAGATACTTTTATCATCTTACAAAAAAAAAACGCTGAAGCCATCTAGATTTTGTACGAGCGTTACAAAGTGTGAGGTCATTTCTATAATGTGTGAAATAGCGTAATTCAGTAATTAAAATTGTCTGACATATTTTTAAATTATGATAATAACATAGTATTCGAACACCCGCCTTTTATTAAGAACATTGTCTCAGAATTTATTGCGATGTGTCACCTACCCCGTTATAGTCTTTTTTTATTGGTTGTACTTTGTATAGGTTTCGAATTTGGTAACTTTTTATTATAGATGTGAATAGATATGCATTAGTTGATAAATTTCCTCTCAATGTACTATATATGTAAATTGTGATCATATTGTCATGAAAATTGAATATTAATAAACTCGTTTAACAGGTGTGATATAATTACGTTTACGACATATTAAATAATTTGCTTGTTATGCGTATATCTTCGTTTTATTTATATACCAACATGGCTTTCCCCGAGGTTTTTGCGTAAGCCTCTACTTTGTATACGCAACGTACGTATACAAAGTACGTCTGTTCTTCAGTGTATAAAAACCCAAACTTAATGAAAAATCCATATAGTAGAGGAGACGGTGAAGATCAACCTTCATCCATCTGATAACCAGATGAGAGATATTTTTATCAAATTATATTGATTTATAAACGCCTATGATGGCTTGCTAATGCGAAGTGTTCATCGCTATTCTTAACTAAAATCATTTTATTTTAATAGAAAAATTCATAACATTTACTGTTGACAACTGAATAAAAGTTTAAACTGATAGTTTTTATCATGGAGAATATGCATTGATAGGCTTGCCTAGAACCTATTCCTTCCTGTCTAACACATTCATCCTGGTGACCCCTCTATCCGACTCTTAAAGTCTAAAGTCGGCAACTCGTTAGCTATCTGCTGGTGTTGCAAACGTTTATAGGCGACGGTAACGACTTCAATACGTAGGCCGACTGCTCGCTACCGTGATTCTGCGCGACACTACCCACAATGAAAGGCTCCGAAAAGTGACGAACGTCGACTTTTTTGTGATTTGACTACGTAACGAAAGTATTTAATAGGAAATAACTAACAATTCTAAGCACAAATAACAATTTATGGATCTTTTAAAAACAAAACTACCGTTAGTACTTTTTAAGCTCGAGCACCTTGAAATCCACACACAGTTCTACGATCATGGAAGCAACTCGCAATAAAATATCACTAAAACATGATTTTTTGTAGGTCTGTCTATACAATGAGAAGTATTACCCACACTGTTGTATATTGAAACGTTTGTAATATCTCAATTTTGTAGCAACGCCTAGGTCTTATTTTTTCGTAATTTCACTATATACTGTACTTAGCTGTATATGAAATACACTATTTGTTTTATATTTTACCATACTGGTTTAGTAGTTTTTGAGAAATAGGTCTCTGATATATCTTTTGATTTTTTTATAATTCGCCACCGCGGGAGAAGCGCGGTAGCGAATTTCCCCACACCCCCTTTCTTTTATAGGTGTCCCCGCGGGTTGGGGACACCTATAAAAATCCTTAGCAGTTCGTCTAAATGCCTCGTGTCCAGGCTGTGGGCTCGCTTGCGTATTCTCCTCCGGTCCGGACGGATATATGCCCAGCCCCTTCCCGGGCCAGCCATGATGATAATGCAGATAGCTTGGCCTCTCCAGCTTCCTCGATGACTGTGATATACTTAGATGGTGGGATGAATATGACGACTTTAAATAGTTTTGGCCAAAGGGGCCAACCATAAATTATAATTACACTTTAATGGGCAAAGTGTGACATTTGTTACAAGGGGTGGGAGGGGTTTCCTAAATTTTTTGACGTCACATTTCCAAATCTAATATATTTAAGCTAATTACGATACCGATGTTTTAATTTAATAATTTCTTGATGTAAAATTGCAAAATATGTGATATCACACTAGAGAGGAAGGAGCCTCACGAATGTGGCCAGCTGTGACAAGGACGAGGGAAGGGCCAAAAATCTTGCGATTCGTGTGAAGTAACTTGTGGAAGGCCCCAAAATGGTTATGGAACTCTAAAAATCGTTTAAAATCCTCTTCTAAATGCAAGGCAATGAAACTGCACTAGTTTCATAGGGTGAGGAACTCTTACATCATGAAGATTTGGAGTATATTTTGCACGACGCATTTCATCATTATGCAAGTGGGATAGACTATCATGTACTATAATGACTGACTAATATAGATTTAGTTTCGTCTTTTTAGCTGGAAATAAATTGATTGCAAATTATATTGCATCTTTTTCTAAACTCAGATTACTTTCGAGTTATTTTATCTAACCATCTATTTGCACGTCTATACTATCGGGCACGTAAAAGTACAATTCTCGCATACCGACGCTTGTTTAATTCTCGGCACGTTCCTCCGTGACGCAGTGTTGCTGAGTTTGCATGTTCTTGGACAGATTTCCATATGGGCATATCTCTATAAACTCCTTTATATACTTACGAAAACTGCTGTGGTCACATTTTCAATTTGATCTGAAGTTACTCACGGCAGTCATGTGACTAACTGTGTCTTGGAGGTTCTTCAGGGTCTCTGTTATTGGTATGTAATTTTTTATATTGTAAAATTCCATTTTATAATTGTATTTTTATCTGTTTTTAGTGGCATGTGGTTTTTTTAATGTTAGAATTATTAATTAAAACAGTTTTAGATTATAGTCTATTCTACCAATTAAAAATTCTTTTGTGAAATAAATATTCTCCGAAATACTAGATAATGTTATTATCCGAAATATTTATACGTTTAACATAGATATTCAGAGCAGACATTCTAATTTGTCAGTACCTAAGTAACCCTTTACATAAATGTGAGGCTCATTCGTGGATTAATTAGTGTCGCAGTTAATGCTATTAATTGCTAGGCAAAAACTTAAATTTAAAATCCCCAAATCTTGTTTTGTGCTAAGAAAATAAAATGATGTTTTTGAGAATTGCATACACGGAGGCCCTTGCCTGGTAATTACACATTAACGAGGATCTATGAAGGAAGAACATAGGTTCCTCTGCAACTCATACAGCCTTTCGAAATTTTTGTATTGGTTTTCCTCAAATATACTCTCTGTTTAAAAATCATTTTTTATTGCAAAGCTGACAAACAGGCAGACGGTCTAGCTCATGGAAAGTGATTACCGTCGCCTATAAGGATTTGAAACACCGATGCCGAAGCCAACGCGTTGCCAGCCTTTAGATGGGATGAGATAGACCGATTATACAGGAGGAATGGGATAGAGGAGATGGAATATGGGATTGAAATAGGGGGGTAGGATAGGAGGAAGGGGAGTAAGTGGGTTATCGGAACTCTCACTCTTCGCATGAAACACGATTAGTTCAAGGTTAATCGTTTGACGCCGATATTCTAGCTAATGGCTCATGTAACCTCGTTTCAAATGACGTGGGTTCGAATCCTGGCCGTGAAACATGTGCGCCATTTTTTTTTTATTCGGCCTATGAGCGTATTGCTATATTTACCACGTGCTGACGATGAAGGTGACACCGTGATGAAACCTATCGAGATAAGCGATTGCAAAACCCATTAATTCTTCTTGGACAAGTGTGGTAGTCAAAAAGCCAGAGAGCTCATTAGTGGACCAGTGGGTTACCATTAAATAAGTACAGAGTGACAGCTAAGCATATTCAAAACCTAGTAACTGACATTGTTTGTAAATTAATTTTTGTCCATAAATTGTCTTGCTCAGCCTTTGCTCGTGCGCTTTGCTTTCCAAAACACATAAAAATTGTATCAAAATATGATATCGCCTCCAATAAGATTAATGTAAAGCTTGGCAATGGTATTTCTTTGAAGTTCATTACATTTCTTGCACTGTAGTGTAATAATTCTAAGCATGCACTTAATAGGGTTTGAAATTACACAGCAGCTTGTGACCGAATTCTAGGATAAACCGTAGAAAAATAATAAATATAATTGTATTTGCAAGGTACATTTAAGAATGCGCGTCCTTGAGTGCTGGGCCCTGCTGGCAGCGTGGATGAGCGTACTATTAGTGGTTGATGCTCGCAGAAAACTGAAGCGTCACGACATAGAACAGTCTAAATCGGAGGAATATGTTAACGACGAAGAATATGACGAGGTAAGGTTACGAAACATCCAGGTATTATCTAATCGGTTTTTTAAAATGTCTTTATGTATGCTCATTTAAAGAAAATTACTTGCCGGAATTCAAATGTCATAAAATTCCATATTATATTTTTCAATGTGGACCAATTTCTTCTATATAAGTCTATTGATTAATTAGCTGACAGGCTTTTGATTACAGTTGTAACATAATGTATATCAAAGTCTCATGTTACTTAAATTGAAACTGTTAAATACTTCGGTATAGATCGTTTTCAGAGTATAACGGGGTTGTTTCATATTGAAATTATGATGTCCACATATAAATTATCACATCACTAGAGAAATCGTAGTTAATTAAATTAAACGATCTTACTGATGAAAATCTTACGTAAGTCAATTTAATTGTACTTATATGCGCCACTTTTGGAACAATTTTCGTGATCTGTAAAAAAACAATAATTTAGACGACGAAAACGTGGGGAAAGCCATTATTAAAATGATTTTGTGACAGGTTCAAGATCTTATATTACTTTCATTATTATTTATTGTACATAAAATACTTATATATATTTTTTATATTTATTATATATTAAGTACATATAAAACTACAAAGTAGTGGGATGTACAAAGGCGAGCATACCCTAAAAATGAGTTATCTTCGTAGTTATTTCCTTTCAGACATATAGATTAGGTTAGCATATATGCTAATAGCATATATGCTCTTGCAGGTTGAACCGTGCCAGTGCGGGGTGTTCCTGTCCCAGCAAGTGGGTATTAAGGAAGGCAGGCGCACCAGACCCCGAGGTCCGCCTCAGGGCGAACCTGTTGTGACCTATGACACCGATGCTCCAAGCTTACCTTGTGGCACGGGAGGATTCAAGACCTGCATTACTAAATGCCTTGATGTGGTAAGTCTTATTTGTAAAATTTCTTTTAAAGATACAATGTAATTTTATTTTGTCTTTAGTGTACATTAAATGATGGTCGTTCCTGCAACCACAGGCACACCCGTAACAACCCGTAACGCACAAAAATAATGATAATTTCATTATTTGAGCTAGTCGTTTTAAAAAGTACTACCTTATTACAGTCGTCCAATTATTTGCTATATTTTCTTATGCCTAAATAAAATATTCATTCTAGGTATTATAACTTTATTGTAAACTTTATTTGGTGTTTGTCTGGAAGAGATCGCTTTATTAGTGATAAGACCACCTTTCGTGCGTAATTAGACATCATTTTGCTGTGTCAGTTCATTTTTGTATTGGTGTACAACAAAGAGTTATTGATTGATTAAAAATGGAGATAGTAAAATTAATAAAATTAAATCTATTTTATTACAATATTAAACTTTTATATTTTGTTTAGATTCTAAAATATTTACCGCGCGCTGGTCCGGTGATCTGCGGTGCGGTGGAGCGTGACGTTCATAGGGAGAAGGCATTCCTGTTCATCAAGAACTGTGGCGGAGACTGGACGCCGACTAGTTTTTCTGCGGGAAAGGAATTTTGTTGCACAGACGGACAACATCATAAGTGTTAACATAGTTAAGAATGTTACACCAACAAGTGTTTTGGAGCTACTTATAATCTCATCGCTATCTATACATTCTGTACCCAAATTACGATCGTCGATGTTGATTATACTTAACTTGAAATCCTAGGGCCGTAATCAAAAGTTTAAATGTACAATCGGAAATATTCAATAATGTCACTATTTTTAATGTCTGAAGCACTCAGATTTAAAGTTTAATTCTGAGTCACCTTAAACTTATTCGCAATTAGAGAAATAGTACCCTAAAGCTGATGCTAGACGGTTCCTTTCTGACTTTCAGTTAAGACAAATCAACCAAAGTGATTCATATGAACATAAAGTTGAATCATTCAATGTCATTGAATACCGTCGAATACACTCAGTTCTGGGCCTTTCAACCAAATTGATAAAATTGTTTAATCCGTTTAATATCAGCATAAGTATTAAATGTATAACCTTGATATCTAGAGTTTAATCCTATTATTCATATTAGGTAAGTAAGGTAAGGTTTAATTTATGCTAATTTCGAAATTTGATCTGTAAGTTATTTTAATTAACGTATTAAAATGGTTAGAGTAGTCCAATTATTTACTAAATTTTCTTATGGCTGTATATTTATTTTAGGTACAACTTTATTTAAAAATAGGGATAGTAAAATACGCATGAATTATTACGATTATACTTAACATAATATATGTACTACTTACTTCATTTTTACTAAAACACATTTTCATTTTTCAATCTAACTACAGTTGGAGTAATATATACGTGTACATCACAGTAGTTACAATTGCTACTACATAGTAATAAGTTTTGTAATTTATTGTAAAGTAGAATAAAAAATAAACGCTTTGTTCGCATGTCTTTCCTTATTCATTGATAAAAAAATATTATCACGGATGAAAAATATAATGAATAGCAATCCTAATGTTTTAGAGTGTTGCCTTGATTGTTTGTTTTACCTTAGTCCCTAGAAGGTGCTACAAGGTTCCTTCAACGCGTTTTCATCATGGAAGAAAAATCCATAACCTTCATACAGAAAAATACCACTGTGTTTTATTATTAAAGGAACATTTTTAGAACAAATCTGTGTAAGACTAAGTGTAAATATTTTTTCAAGTCATAAACTTGTAACAGAAGGAATTCAATACATTTCCGCCGAAATTGAGCAGGTAAAATTACGAAAATGGATATAAGCGCCATCTAGCGAACAAGGTAAAACTAATCATCAGGAAACACTAAAGTATTGAAATTAAAATATATTATGATTGCAACCTTTCCTTTCCTCGGCTTTCCATCAACAGAGATACATACGCCAGTCTTTAACATACGTACTCTACTTGAAATACAATAGATTTCAGCATTAAGATCATCTTGCATTTTCGATTTATTCAAAATCGAAGTGAGACAACGACGTCGATATCTTAAGAAGGGTAGATTAGTAGCTAACGTATTTGGATCTGATTCTAATGAAGTGGGTTTGAATCTTGACCAGGTAACGTGCGCCGCTTAGCGCTTCTGACAGGCTTAGACAGTCTTTCTGGCTTAAAGTAGATACTGGTAATATTACTACAAAATTGTTACAAACAGATTTTATGAAACTTAAGAATGTTCGATAGTAACTATTTAAGTCAATATATGGTGAAATAGACTACAATACTCTTTATTGCACACAAGAAAGCAGTACCTAAGTATACATCACAGTATTAACAATATTAAACTATGCAGTACAACCGGAGGTCTAATCACTTCGAGATATTCCAAAGTGGTAAAAATCGTTCCGTTATCCCTTACAGCTCTAGGATGAATAAAGGCAAATTGGTAGAGCTGGAAAAATACTTTCAAACAATATTAAGCTTAACATGAGTAATTAAGTAATTGTTACTTTTGGGGTATTTCTGATCCAATCCTTCATAGCAAAACGACAAAAATTATACAAGTACCTACCTACAGTATCTCTATGGAATCATTCAAAGTTTGCGGTCCGACACTCACATGGATTTTTTTTAAATATTTATAAGTATAATTTTTCACAGATAACAGCGACGGGGTCAATTTGTGCAAAAAGCCAATATCAATAAGATATTTAAAGCATATGTAGGTCCTGTCACTCCGCAGTCTGTAGGCGCGTCAAGGAGTGCCTTATCCGGTGACCCGGTTTAGCTAGATTATGGTGTCAATGAAGTACCCTTATCAAGGACTGGTGTTAACCGTACTTACATGAGCGTGTATGTACTCCACGTACCTAGACGTGTGCGCAGGAGAGGGGGCGGAGGGTGGGGGGGACTCGCCTGACCCGGATCGCGTAGGGTGAACAACCCCGACACGTGCCACTTTCTAAAAAGAAACGCGCGTCGCCCGCGCATCCTTGCGTGGACAGCTGGATCATTGGCTGCTGAGCTAATCAAAGATTTGATATTTTGGCACCTAACAACAGGACTAGAATAGACTGCTATCATTAGGAATATGAAACCGGCTGTATATCGTTCCACATGCTGCAGTAGTTTGTTTTGCCTACTCGACTTAAAATCTAGTCTATTATTTTACAACCATCTGCATATTTATCATGTAATTAATATTTTAAAAAGTAGATAATTTTATGTGAGTTCTACATCAATGTTGAAGTATATGTGAAATTGGTATTGTTCTTACACATTTCCAGGAATTTCTACGGCATAAAAATTTGTTTTTCACGGCAGCTAAGCTAGCTAGTATCAGTAGTATCATGAAATTGAGTTTCCATTATCTTACTTTACCAATGCTAGAAATTTTATATTAATACTTGTATAGAGCTTACGTCAAATGTTAACCAGTAGTAAAGCAAATGAAAGGGGTAGTATAATATTATACAAATAATATATCGACGAAAACTACCTACTTATTTTAAAATCTTTTAGGTAGCAATTGTTTTTTTTTTAAAATTTATTCATGACCATAGAATCAAAGTCTTTCAGTCGGAAACATGTTAATTAATAGGTCTTCGTATAGTAGCGCAGTTGTATTGCAGGCTACAACCGATGCCATTCAATGGAGTTCTTGTAAAAACTCGAAAGATCACATCTGACTATACAGTTCACATTTCTCACAAAAACACATAATTTCTACTCAAAAACTATCAATATCCTGCAACTATTGTTCATTTTAGAGTAATTATACACATTTTTAGAAAATAAAACTGCACAGCACAACGTCTCCTTTCAGTTCCCGCCAAAAACTCCCCGGTAGCAATTGGAAGCGTAAAAAGTTGCCATTTATGAGTAGGGATCGCATAAAGTATTCTATTATTAGAATTTGACGTAAGCTTGGAAGCTTAAACAGCTTGGAAAGGCTATACCCGTATTGGTCTTTTCCAATCATTTATTTTACTTTTGACTGCTCGATGACGGATCAATTAGTAATATCCTAAGACTCCATTTTCTATAAAATTAAACTTCATTTATAAATAAGTTTAAGGGACGATTTTTCAATCATCATATGAAAGTTTTCAGTCGAATAAATTATAACCTATATCCACAAGTAAAACAATTCAATTATTAAACTATTTTATTAAAGCGCCTATCATTTTTAATTTTCCAATCTTATGTTTTATTCTATAGAATAACTTTTATCTAGTGATTGAAAAATCGGCCCATAATCAATTTAACTTTTCTATATATTTTTGCTAAAAATACTATATAGTGTAATAAATATGTCCACATTTCAATGAACATTTTTCTCGTATAATTAAATAAGCCATTTAAAACGGCACTTAAAATAATTACAGTATTATTTTTCTTTAAAGTAGAGCAATATTTTTTTAATAGATTACTTTCGATTTATTTACGTATAGTGTCGATGGCTTAAAAGTCTGTGCCATACATAACTCACAGACATCACTATTACGTCACCCACAACAATAAAGTACGACAATTATGTAATTGGCTTTTCTATCAAGAAATATGTAACTTAGTAGAAGTGCAAATGTCAAAAGTAAAATAAACGCTTGGAAACAATTTCAATAGGTAAAAATTGAGTTTGGGAAACGAGCATATTATGTTCCAGTTCACAAAGTGAATTTGCCTATAGATGTTATTTTTCTTATATATAACTTTATTTTATGACTGATATTTATCGAACTTTAATTACACAAGGTGATCCGCGTGAAAAGCCTTAGTAAAAATTAAAAAAAATGAATATGATTTTTGTACATACATAAGTAGTTATAAAATCGAGATAAACACACACAATATTGTTTGAAATGGCATGCCAAAAGTTAATTAATTTACATTAAGAGGTAATGGTGTTTTAATGAGAATCGCAACATTTACTAAATTTAATGGTCATTAAAATAATACTCATAATTACGCACTGTTAGTGATATCGATTAGGCAATTCGATTACGCACTATCTGTTTTGCATATTACTTCTTTGCGCGTGGGAGTCTCTTAATATTTTGAGATATTTTAATATTTAATCTAGTAGTACGACTAAAGTGTGCATTAGCGAAACGGGCTTCATGGTCGTTAGGAATCCGTGCTTAGTTGATTCAGAGAGCGGAACGCCTCTATGTGGGTTTGGTGGAGCTATCATGATTGTTCTATTCTCCACAATTAAATAAGATTTGGTATTTATTGTTTGGACCTCTTGTCCACTCTATGGAGTTAATCCAATATTACTTACTCCCTTTGTTCTATTACATGAGTTAAATTAAATAACATATTCGTACCCTGTGCATGTGGGTTCATTGTCACTTCTATAAAGCACGTGTCGATACTCCCGGAAACTCGTATAACCTGTGAGCATTGAAGTGGTACCTTACCATGAAATCAAAATATAAAAACTCAAATGGCTGGACATAATAATATGATCTCTTAGTTCTTTGAAATATTATATGTCAATACCATGCTGTCAAAAATGTTCTGGTATTCATGAAATATAAATCGGGGTGCTAATCTCGAGTTATCTACCTACATTGATAAAAACCGAGTGTGAGGCTAAATGTAAGATCCAAAAAAAAAACGATGGTAATACGAAACGAAAGATTTAGGAAAACCTAGATTGACTTTATGTTGGCAAGCTAGAGATAATAAACACTTGTCAATTCCACTTTTGATGTTGCAAATATCTATCACGTGGACATCTTGCTTGTTTGTATTCTCCAGTCATAAAAAGAGGTATTTTAAGACAATAAATTCTTTCGAATATAAATTTAATACTCGTCTTAATTTGGTGTTATATTGACGAAAAGCAAAGTAGTTTGTACATATAAATATTTGAATTCTATGCAAGGCCGTTTTGCTTTAAGACCTATCCAATTAGGAATCTTGACGTATTGGAAGATGAGAAAAGTTATGAAAAAGGAATCAAGGCAAACGTAACGTACTGCGCGGAAATAATTAGTGCGTTTTGATTAGCAACCCTAGGTGTAAGTCAATAATGTCAGTGTTCCCCGAATCGGAGCACGGCGCATGACCCCGCCGCTGTCGTCAGCAGCGCGGGCGCAGCGGCCGCGGCACGTAATGTCGCGTTATTGTAATGCGTTGCGCAACGCCCTCCGCGCACCCAGCTCCCCCTGCCCCCACCGCGTACCCCTCCGCAACCATCCCCGCAGGCCGGACCATTTGAAATAGGTACCAAAATTGACCATCCAGGCCACACAGGTACCGTGTATAGAATAATTTAAGTTTATGAAATAGCTAAAAATTAATATTGGTGACCGCCAATTTGCGTCGTTATAGACTTCATTTTTATTAATTCATAAGTGTAAATCATTGTATATAATGAATGCATCAAGCACTGACATTTGTCGGACTTCAAATGCTAAGGTTATATGCGTTTCCTTTTGGCGCGCTTCGAGGCACCAGCTTTCCTCCGCATCTTAATGAGCACACATGCGCGGCAAAACCGTTCTCCGTCTGTCGGAAAACTATAAAATGTATACATGGACGTTTTTCAAGCGATGAGGTCGAGCATGTGGAGTGCGACCCGCGGTGCAGGAGGGGAGGGGAGGTCTCCGACGACACACTTTCTGAAGGGCTCTAAAACTCCGGCTTTTGTGGCCACCTTTATGGCCTATTCGTAGACCTTTTGATTTATCACAAACATTTAAGCTTGGTGTTTTTAAAACTGGTATTTAGTTTGGAAAGCTGCATAGATTGTTCGTACAATTGCTTAACGAATAAAAATATTGTTAGCTATTATTTAGGATTACATGCCTTTACATGTTTGCATACTGATACGTATATATTTGCATATTAATTATAACTCTGAGTTGAAGGTTACTTTATTGGTCGGCACTTGTTGTCCTGATCATAGGCCTAAGTTATTTTACTAGGGATGTGCTAAGGCCATATAGGTAATATGTATCTAATTATATGTACAATGTACATGGAATACAATAAGTAAGATACACATGTAAGATTTACATATGCTCATCATGCTGTTCTAATAAGTCGTATTGCTTATTCGGCGTGCACTGCGCTCTGGAACAAAATGACTTGAAGTTTGAGACCTTCATTTGAAGTGTGACAAAACCGGGCATAGTCCCGTATAGGGAAAGCTAGTGCTTTTTCGTCCCAGATTAGTCAGCACTCTACTCACTTTCAACCTTCAGATTAATAAACAGTCCTCAAAGAGATATCTTTCCAGCTAGGATTGCCATGCATTCGGAATTTTCCGAAAAAGATTGCTAAAATATGTACGAGCCTAATTATATGTCCAAACTTTTGCGATTGTCGTAAGTCAACTTTGTATTTAATTTTGATTTTAATTATTTTCTTTATTCTTTCTCCTTTCAACATAAATTACTGCAAGACATCACACATACCTTATTATTTATTTTAATTTAATAGACATTTCAAGTTATCGTTATATTTACAAACTACATATATTATGGAATGTACCAAATACCTATTCAGAATTTTATTCGTAATTTAATTTATGAGTCCAGTAAGTCTAGTTTTTGTCAAGATAGGTCTTCATCGAAGTTGTTTGAAAAAGTTCGTAGTATGTTAGGATACATAACCATTACACACATACAACGAAAGAATTAACAAACGATGTCTGCGAACTACCGTAAGCTGATAAATGGCAACTACATACTATCACCGTCACAATATAGTCGAACATAAAGGAGGAAGCAAATAGGATAACGGTGTGCACATTAGCATTGACTACGACGCGTCTGCAGCGCGAGCAAGAACTTCTCAATATAAGCGAACCGTTCTCCTGTTTGTGATCAACAATGTGTCATTAAAATCTCAACGTCAAGTGCGATCTTCCCCTCCCCCCTTGCCTGATTATCACACACTCCTCAGAGGTGTAATTATTTTAATCATGACATGCCTGTTTATATTGGACGTCATGATGGCACTCAATGTCCCTGCCCCGCTGCTCCACTGTTCACAACTTTTTGCGATTGCAAATGGAAACTGCGAAGCAGTACGATGTATTGAGGCCGACACTCTAAGGCTTGTTGCACACTTCACCCTTAGAAAAGAAATTTTAATAGATCCTAATGATGACTAAAATTTGTTTTCCAGCCTTAAAATTTGTAAGTTTCTTCATTTATATAAAATGAGAACGATTTTATTAAAATAGGTAACATTTTAGGTTCCCATACCTAAAAACAAAATTACATTTTATGGAACGAAGTTCCTTATTTAACTTCTTAAATATTTAAAGATTTTCTTTTGTAAAATAATAATTTGTAAAAAACAATTCACTAATTTAAAAACTGAAAGTTCTGTTAAGCCCCAATACCCTTTATATAGGCATAGAAGAAACCTTTTTCCATGATACAGGTCTAAATTTTGTATTCAGATATCATAAAAGTAGTGATTGATGTACAAATTTTCACAATACCATGTAGGAAATTGTAAACATGGTTTGAAGGTGTAATGAACACTACTGTAGTTAATGCTAAGTCAATTAAGAAAATGAAGCACCTAAAGAAAGATATTTGAAGAGATAAAATATCTGATTTCACTATGAACGCAATTAAATGATATTGGTAGCCCAAATATCTATACTATTTACAACGCTTTCCAAGCTCAGACGTCAATGATTTGTTTTATTTCACTATGCAGTGGCAAATATCTAATAATGAAAGGTATACTACCTACTCCCCATCGAATACGTAGTCCAGATTATTTTTGATTGGGAAGGTATTCCTCGTTCATGATTAATTGACGCGCAGGGTTACCATATTATAAAAATTAATATAATTATTTACTAGTGGACACTAGTGTGTTCAGTCAAATGTTATAAAATACATATTTCAGTCTGTCTGAAAGTTTTCTCGTTTCTTATCTAATATTAAATTTATCAATTTTTTAAATTGCATACATTGAGCTTATGTTACGCTATAAATTAATTATTACAAATCTTAAAATACATATATTACATATGTATATCATACTACTATTTCATTCTTTTATATAATCATTGAACATATCCTTTGTCGTTTAGAAGTTGGAAAATATGAAAATACCACATACAGAATTATGGAAATATAAACCGCTGTTCAACTATACATGTATATATGTGAATACAGGTATTTTTCTTTCAAATAACGTTAGTAGTCAACGACCGCTCATGTGAACCTATGGAAGAAGGAAGGCGTTTGCGCAAGCGCTGCCCGGTTGGATACAAACGTGTTGTGTACGGGGGGGACATAAAAAGAAACATTTTATTGCTGGGCTACGCTATCACTCGAACATTCAGATTTTGAAAATATTCTTTATTGTATGACAATGCTTTACCATGCTTCTAGCCTTTTATGAGAAGCTGAAAGCAAACATTTTCGTACTACCTCTAACATTAGGGTTTTCATAACTATTTTGGCAAAAATGAAATTAAGAACCTAACGCCGCCGTTTTTGGAGAATCGTTTAGTGAAATTGATACGTATTTAGATGGTAGTAGTAAGATATAGCGTAGTTTCATTTTATTTTGATACTTGTAATATTCGTAATAAGAATCTGCGAAAGCAGTCACTTTAGGCCCCCTGTTATAAAATCGTCATGACCGTCAGTTTCTTTGTCTATGATGAATGGCAAGCAGTCACTTTAGGCCACCCTGTTATAAAATCGTCATGTGCGTCAATTTTTGGTCTGTGATGAATGGCACATTCAATTTTCTCAAAAATTACTCGGGCTATATTGTTGATATTTTATTATATTATATTAACTTTATATACCGCTACAGAATGACATTCAGTATGTCATTCTGTATCGTAAATAAAATTTGAAGTAGCTGCCATCAATGTTGTATGCGTATGTTTAGATAGGTCTCGAAAAACCAAAATGATATTTCGTAAATATTTTTTATTTAAGGGTATAGTGAAATAGACGGCAAGATATTCGCTTCCAAAGTTATAATGTGCCCAGTCTTCTAACTTTTGAAATATGCAGTGAAAAATTCGGAGAAAATTCAAGGTGAGTTTCGGAAATACTCTCAACGATATGTAGAATAGGACGTACTGAGTAGGTTTTAGATATAGATACAGGATATTTAGGTAATCAGTTATAGTGAGCGTAATATGCTTATACCTCGTTGTTTGTTTATTAATTATAAATAAATATTAACTAAAATTAAACTAAAATATAAATAAATAAAAAATACAATCTATAAGTAAAAAATAGACTCCAGGTCGGCGGGGAGAGTGCCCAAAATGCTGGCCGCATTATTTATTAATTAATTTATTATTTGTTTTATTAAAAGAAGTTTGCATACAATTTTAGTTATATTATGACTTTTTCACCAAAAGTAACAAAAAAAACATATTGTATATAGTTATCAAATTAGCGTCTGGGGGAGGAAAGTAGTCCCACGGAAAATAAATAAACTAAAAGTGGCAGCTCCACTATTTGATAGAATTTAATAATAAAGTAGCAAGGAAATAAATTTTAAGCTTTACATACATACATACATAACTTCACGCCAGGTCCCTTGCGGGGTAGGCACGAACAACAGAGCGCCATATAGGCTTATTCTTACACACCTCACTTGCTTCTTTGACATTCATAGCTCTTTTCATGCACGCTCGTCTGTTCTTAAGGCTCCTGACAATTTACTTTTGGTTTTTAAGCAATTTCTCATTTTTTCTCTAATCAATTGCAACAATTTTAAGCTTTAATTTTGGAATATTTTGTATTTATTATTTAGTAATTACCTACATCGATTTCCGGATTAACGAATAATATTTACTAGATATGTTATCTATTTTAATGCTATTAGTTCTCTAATAGTCTCTAATAGTCTGAAATACTTACAATGTATAAGATTTAACTTGTGTTTTGCGTAATAATATATACCCTGGTTAATTTTGGTAGTTAATTTTTAAATCCGTATTATTTACGAACGTTATATACGAAAATTTATATTAGGTTTTTCTTAAAGGATCGACTACTTATTATTGAATACTAAAAATGATTTCAGTTACATGATATACATGGTGTTTTAAACAAAATAATTACATTTAAATAGACATAAAATATTCATTCAGTAATATTTTTATTAGATGTTAATTTAAATTACATTTTGTACCTGTCACTAGTTGGCTTTTTATTACAAGTATTTTAAGATTGGTATCAAGCTATATCCTGGATACTTAGTTTAATTTAATATTATTAAGCGTGTGGGGGAAACTAGTTCCTCCCCAAGGTCGGAAACGCATCAGCAACTGCGGACAAGTGGATAGTTTGTCGAGGTAGATATACGATTTCAATTCAAACGCCTTTTCTCTAATAAAACACTTGTTGTTTATTCATTAAAGTATTTAATGTGTACAATATTGTTTAGTTTACCTTTTTCGGGGTAGGTTTTAGTTTTTACGACCTTATTTATAATATTTACTTAGTATTAGGATTCGATATAAAAAGTGCGCATATTTTCACATCATATTCGCATGATTTTTGCGATTTATTACATGTTTAAGTTTACTAAACAGACTGTCAAGTGCTCAAGTTACATTACAGTAGGTAGTTTCTATTGAAAGAAGCGTTGAAATCTTCAGCGCTGTATTCCATACTTAACCGTTGATATACAAGGGCGTAAAGAGAGAAAATAAATTTAACAGTGTAGTAAGTAATTGTATTGTTAATAGACAAAAATTCACCGCAACTATTTGATCTGTGTGTCAATCTATAGGGCATGCAATTGCAGATACTGGCAGACAGTATTGTATGTACCTTTTGTCAAAAACGAATATTTTCGTTTGCTCGACGAATTAGTGAGATTCTCATAATTTTCAACATGACCATCTAGCATTCGTAGTTTGTTATATTGTGTTACGCCATTCCTTCATACTCATATGTTCGTCTCTGTCCCTCTGTCATAGCCATTTTTATTAAAATTGGTGGATTTATATGAATAAAATTTGGGAAGAAGTTTTTATCTATATATATACCTTGTCACTACTAGCAAAAATATAAGATGTACATGTACCATAGTTAAGAACTTATTGTTAGATATTTTGTATATTATTTAAGCTGATTAGGGGGTGAGATCCTCGCTTCCAAAGTCGTAAAAAATTCGACAATTCTGCTTAATTAATAATTGCAAAAAATTGGTATCGCAAGATCTGTCGAGTAAATGTTGAGATATGGGTATTTTTAATTGAATATTTGTCAAGGCTCAGTAGCAAATTAACAATAATATTGGACAGTTATTACTTACACGTATTCATTATATTCACTGATAAACCTTTGACTGCTTTTTATGGGTACGTCATTTCGATGGAACTTTTCACCTAACTTAATATTGATTTAAGTAAACTATTACATTTTAACAGGAGTGCCTATTAAATTAGAAAGGAAAGACAATAATAAGGAAATAGAAAGAACTTGCTGTGTGAACTCTCCTTCGAGCGGGATTGATCCTTATAGTTATATTTTCGCCAATAAGAATAATATTATTATGATGTATATATAATGTGCATTATTGGAAGACTCATGAAAATCTGTTCAGTAGTTATTGTAAAAACAAGTAACAAACTTTCTCGTTTGATGTTTAGAGAAATTAATTTCATTTATGTCTTACATAAAGTCTAATAGTTTATATAGCGCGTAGTTCATACTATGTTATTTAATGGTAGTTGGAGAATTAATAGCGGTTCGCAATCCTAGGCCAGGCAGGACATGCGAAGGTCGAGCGCTACCCACGGAGCGGTGACGCGACGCGTGACGTCTCGTTTTAAGTTTTTAGTTTCTCACCGTACCAATGCTAGTTTATATAAATTTTAATGTCCATTCATTTGCTATATATACTACTGTTTAAAGTACTATTATTATAAAAGCAAAAGTAACTTTACTTGTCTGTTACGCTTTCACCGAAAAACCAAAGTACCTATTTTTATGAAATTTGGTATAAACCTATGTAATCTCAACACCGAGATTGGGTTATGATACTTTTTATCCCAGAAAATTATTTTTTCGCGGGTCGGATTGGAATTGTTCGCGAACGAACAATGCTTAGATAAAAAATTTATGCAATGTAATCTGTGTAAATGCTTGCTGTTAAAATAGTATGTAATCCATGGACACGGAAAATGGATTGGCTTGCGCGAGACTGGGACATTCTGCCGGCGAGGCCACGGAGCAAACCCCAGTTTGACATAAACTCCTTACAAGTATGTCAGTTTTCTACCAATAGTAAAAGGAATGTATGGACGGCACTTCTATTACAAATTGGGTATTTAAAACATATCTATCCGTGCAGGAACGGAGAAAGAATACAATTTCCTGAGGCCGGGCGGCCTGTCGTAAGAGGCGACAAAACATTCCATCAAAGCCAGGTGGTAGCCCTACCACTCAAATGCCCATTTACCCGACTGGATGGCTACCACCCCTGGTCTAGAGTATGCCGACATAACAACCTTGAGTTGTGTTTTGGCATTAGTGACCAGGTTCCAGTCTCCCTTAAGAGAGCATCAGCGCATTTGTAGCACCTTTGGTGTTGCAAATGTTTATAGGCGATGGTAACCGCTTTCCATCAAGTGGGCCGTCTGCCTGTCTGCTGAACTCAAGCAATAAAATATTACCTACCATAAATTCTAAAATAGTATTCATAAAAAAACAGAGGTCAAAATATCATGTTTTCATCTGACTTTCAGCAGTTCATTATAGAAATAAATTTAATTATATTTTAAACAATAATTATTAAGCTATATGACTCGTCAAAATTGTGGCGTCATAGGGCAGTATTCTCATAAATTAAGGAGGCCGTGACGTTTTGTGCGATGATAGAAAGTGTCTCAGTTGACTGGACTGTCAAATACCCAATTATCAGTTAAAGAACATTTATATGTAAGTGCCTATATAGTTTCAACTTTTCGTAGATTATGTTTGTATGATGCCGAGATAGCTTTGTGGCTTGTTCACCTGAGTCTCGATGGGTGGGATGTGGGTTAGAATTTTTGCCGCGGGGCATTCATATTCATATGGGCTTGGCAATTTATAGACGGTCAGGTCGTAGGAAATTTGTTTATGTGGATGGCCAACGTCCCTGATTTAGAGTATGTCACTCGACTTGTATTCGACATCAGTATCCAGGTTGTCTCGCTCTTGGAGGCTAGCAGTACTTTAGTAGGGTCTTTGAGATTGTTATTTCCATCATTGCTGCAGAAATAAAAAAAGTTTTTGCTCAAACTCTTAGATCAGGTGAAAACTTCTGATAAATTTCAGGGTTGCTTAGCACTTGAAAGATAATTTGATCAAGATTATAAGTAAAAAAATTTCGATCCGTAAAATGATGATTTAAGTAAGTAGTTATATTTTGAATTAGAAAACTTCCATGAGTCTTCTAATAAAAAAAAAGTGATAGCTAGCGAGCCCAGCAGACTTCATTCTGCTCAAAAAAAATTGAACTCGATTCCAGTGCCACCTGCTGGATCTAATTGTGAATCTAAACCATCCGGGGATCCACTCGAACATATAAAAAAATATCAAGATCGGTCCAATGTAAGAAGTGTTCAGTAACATACTAATATAAGTCAGGAGTCAGGATTGCTTTGTTGATAAAACATAGGGTAAAATGAAGCTCGGGCTACATACAGGCCTTACTCAAACGGTTTTCGTTCAATCTACTCAAAAGAAATAATGAAATTTTAGAAAGAAAGAACAAAGATTTATTTAGAATCATAACAAAATTGTCTGTATAACACAGAAATAAATGGAATATAGTGTTATATGTACTTAACTATAAAAAATGAGCAAATTTATTTCTAAAACACGGCAAAAAAGATTATAGTAACAGAGCCCTTTGGTACCGGCTCGGTGTATGTGTTCATAAAAAAGTATCAGGAAATCTGGGTGAAGTTAAAAGCAGTTAAAAGTAAAAATGCTACACACAGTAGTCTTTACAGACAAGAGGAAGAAATCAATTCTATCTATATACAACAAAGACGGGTTAGTTACATCATTTATAGCTCAAGAACGGCTGGAGCGATTTTTATATTTTTTGACTTTTTGGATTTGTCTCTAACGCAAATAGCACAATAACTATGAATATATTATATATGAAAAAAGAATATTATTTTTAATAAATTAGGTTTGGGACTCCGCCTTCTTCCGCGATTGACAGCTCACGTCACGCACGCTTTCTTTTGTGTATTTGAGTGGTGGAACTCCGGATAGTTTACATTTACAACTGGAACCGGTAGGTGGCGTTGGAATCGGGTTCTAGGTTCTCCTAAAACTTTGGACTGATTTTGATGAAATGTTCGTATGGGTGGATGGTTTAGCTTCACAATTGGACCCGGTAGGCAGCGCTGCATTCGAGTTCTGGATTTTTATACTTTTCAAAGCAGGACAGTCTCAGAATATACTCTATTCTTACTCAGAATAACAGAAAAATAAAACAGATTTGTTTTAAATAGAGCAGGTCTTTTTAGGGCTACATAGTGATTTTAACAAAACTGAAACCTTATATCCATACTTAACCTGCATGGATAAAATTTGACAAGGAGGTCTTTGCTCTACGACTAGATAACGGTGTATTTAAATCGCGAAAAACCTTAAAATTAGGGCTGACTCTTATGTGAAACTCAAGGGTTGAATTATTTTCAGTGTATATAGAAGTCGGGATGTATCGGTAGATAGAGGTAGGTCCACAAAATTATGTTTTTTAATACCCGGTTCCTATATCTTACCCACAGTTCATTTGGCTTACTATCGATTAAAGTTTGACATAAGCTCCGTTCAAGTAATATCAAAATTCAACCGATGGTAGGGCAAGTGAATGAATAGTAAGATATATGAACCGGCCATATTCGCTTATAAGTTTATATAAGTGTCCCCTCTAATTTGCCTCTAAGTTTGCTTGTTTTAGGATTCTATAGATAAATATTAAAAATAATGAGCGCAGGTCACTTTTACGGAATTTATAATACGGATGCAGACACACACATGTTACAATAAATTCTAATATTTTTACATATGAAAGAACAGGCTTTAAAATAACATCCTATCATTTAGCTTTTAAAACATCGCGATAGAAATAATTTTAACTACTTTTCAAACTATAATGAATGCGCTATTTGATCTTTTTTTCTTGTACTACTTATGGTTTCTTAAGTAGCAGGTAAATTGGCTTCGAGAAGTTTTTGCGTTTGTAGTAATATTTGTATATTTACAGGACTTTTAAACTTGAAATGTAGTAATAATTTTTTTGTTTAATAATTTTTATTTCAATATTATTTTATGTGGTTCAACTTTACAATAATGGACACTGAATTTTAAGTAGTGGAGGCGGGAAGGGGGAAGGGGGGGAAGAGTACTTCTCCCTCCTGCAACCCCCATGTCTAGGAGACATGTAGTTTTTGAGATATGATTTTTTTTGTAAACATAACTTTACTAATTTTTTTCAAAATGGTGTACTTATTTCTTGTGTCTAAATACGAGAAATGCAGTCTAAAAACGCGGACTAAAGCCCACAAGCCTAGCGAGCAAAGCAAGTGTGCCATGACAGCGGTCAACAAATGTCACAACCGATTTGTAACCACCATTTAAATAGTTATCAATAAATAAATGGTGATCAGTCGGTTCTGGCACTCGCCGGCCCCTGCCGCGGCACGCTCGCTTCGCTCGCTCGGCTCGTGCGCTTTGGTCTAAACACTAACCCAACCCAACCAACTCACCGTTTAAGTCACTGGTCGCGAGAGACACTGTCCTTGCATCAGTTCGTAGTCGCTCATTATTAAAAAATAAAACGGCGGCAAAATATTCATAGTGCCGCCTAATGCATCGATGTTTGTAATAAAAATAAATCGATTACAAATACTTCTCATTCAAACTCGTAATTATAAGCAAGAACAATAATTTTCGTATTTCAAAATGGATGTTATTGGAATATCAAATGATATTCGAATAAAAAAATCAATATTATTGACATACTGATTTGGTAACATTTATTTATCGTCGTAAAGTGAAAAAAAGTGACAATACTGTGATTTATTATTATGTACTTAAAAATTATAATAATTCATTCAAAACTTGTTTACTAAACTAAAAAACGGTTTTAGTGTTTATATATCATGTGTAAGTGTATTCCTAAAGACAAATCAAAGTTTTTTTCAACAAAAGTGACATAATCTTGTTTATCAAACATATTTTTGTTTTTACCATTATTCATTCAAAACTTGTTGGTGGACCCTAAAAACTTGTTTCCTAGCCCAAATAAGAGGTCTAGTGTCTATATATAAGGCGTATGTATACCCCTAAACTTGATTTTCGTAAAATTCAGTGTCCATTATTGTAAAGTTGAGCCTTTTATGTTATTAGTGTCATATTAAGTAGGTACCTGCTTGTAAAGGCATATAAAACATATTAGTTTAATTATTTATGCAATGACGGTACACTCACTACAGACGCACAAACGTATCGAAGCTAATTTATCCGTGCGCTTGTACACAAGCTATAATTTATATCTTCTAATAACCTTTTTATAATTTTATAAAAGTACCTCAAATTGTCAAGCACCTGGCCGATTTTTCTTTAAAATTTTCAACACTGTATTATGTACCGCAGCGCGTCGCAGGCCTCCCCTGCAACGCGTGAGAACTTTATATCGTTATCGTTTCTTATTGGTGTTTCACAATTTCTCCACGTGGAATGTCATGTTACGGAGAATAAATGGTTTGTTTCATTAAAATTAATTAAAAACACAAGCATTTTTAGATTTATAAGAAAGCAAATAAATATTTTGTATGGATTTTAAACTGTTCTGGGGTTAGAAATAATTTCATATGCAAAATAATAGACATTTGATAATAAGTAGTTATATTGATATATACTTATTTATAAACGAGAAAGTGAGATTATATATATATATATATATATATATATATATATATATATATAAACTCTCTCTCTCTCTCTATATATATATATATGTTTATATATGTATATATATATATATATATATATATATATATATATATATTTGTTTTTTCTTTCTTCCTGGCCTTGGGATTAAATCGGATATATCATGAAAAACGATATACATATATTTTATCAATACAGTTGACGTTAATAAGCAAGATATAGTAAAACTTCTTTTACATGATTAAAGTTCAAGATTTTGCGGATGCCCAGTCATTTATCTGTTTTAAAATAATGTATAGAGTGATATGAATAGAGCAGCGTAAACCTCGAGTTCATTAATACAAATTGCTGTTGTCTCTGGACACCTAATTGTCGCACATTAACGAGATGGTGTCCTCAATAGAGTGCCAGCGGCCGCGGCCGGTGCGCCCCGCTCGCCACTCGCCACCCCTAAGGATACCCATTTCCTTGTAGCTGATTACGGCTCACAGACTAAAAAAGTACAATCATAGTGCTCTCCGGCGCGGAACGCACTGTCCTCATTTGAATACAAACGCAATGCGCGTGCGCACACACCCTTAACTGTAAACGAATAAAGCTTACTCATACGATTAACAACTTTATGCATCGTACATAAAAGCGACAACAGCCCAGCGTGACATCACTACGTGCCCTCTTTTCGAAGTCGAAAGAAGAGGGACTCTCAAGTGCGAGAACGGGAGGGCAGTACGCTCGAGGAGGACGGAGGATTTTAAGGGCATTCACCCCGTACCCCGTGGGTTGCGACTAGCGGCTTCACAAATGATGTACAAGCACATAGATGCCTTTCTCTATTTAGGTGCGCACGAGTTTCGAAATAGTGGCCGTGGAACTTTTTGTTGGGAGGTGGATCCTGTTTGGGTTGCGTCAGCGCATGGCGATAAGTTCGGCTATTGCCGCAGCTAGAATGTCCGCCGGTACAGGTGTTCGTCGCCCGAGATCTATGTGCCCTCAAAACTTTCAAAATTATCATCTTGACCACTTGTGTTCTTAGTTTTACCAAAAGTATATGTCACATTTTTTTCAAAAATAACGTACCACTACTTCTATTACCCACATCAATACATTCATACATACATACATACTAAGTATGTACTACTATATACAGCAGTCTACTATACTACTGACAGGTGACGATGGATAGTGTAAATATTACTTATAAATAAATAGTATACGCTGTAGTGCCTTCAGTATTTTTGTAAATATGTACCTGGTTACTAGAGTTTCGTTTCACGGGATTTAGGTCATTTAAATTACGTAATCCTTAACAACTCTGTAAATAAAATTCGTGTTTATCAAAAAGGCCAAGAGACCCTAAAAATTAGAAAAAAGTATCCTATGTCCACCATACCTATCGTAGAAAGCGCGTACATATTCCCGAATTTCTTCTAAATAGGTTTATTTCTGATAGCGCAAAGAAGATATAATAATATAGATTAGAGATCTTTTAATGCACTCCTCCTATATTAAGAGCCTTATAAATTACATTTAATATTAGTATCGCCATATTATCAACATAATGACTTATTTACAATATTTGTCATTAAAGAGTTTAGTTGTTTATCTTCGAAATATTCAAGGTCCAAAAGCCAATGATAATACAAAAACACCATAGAGCTACTCATTCAACCCAACACAGATAGAAAAATAAGTTCATAGATAAAAAAGTTATACGCGAACATAGACAAGAATATAAATACAGACGAAACGAGAACTTCTAATAGAAAAATATTTTACTTTTTTATTCTTACATTTAAAAATCCTTAGTTATTAATATAATATTGTCGCTTGTTATTCAGTAATTACTATTTTCTACAAGCTCCAGATTTCAAGGTGAAGGAGGTTTTATTAGCAATAATGGAATGACAAGATTTTTCAAAATTAAATAAGTCTTGATTTACCATGTTACTTGTTGCGAATATCCTATAGGCTAATAGAGATCAGTAATTATATTCAAACAAGGCTATCTTTATAATGTAAATACATATGTATGTTGTATATACACTAGCGCTACATGATGATGTAGTGAAACTGGATATTAAATAAATATGGGTTACTACTATACATTTTTAATGCTCGTGTAGGTACAGTATAATGTATATGCTACAGAATATAGTTGGAAAGTGGTTACCATCGCCTATGGACATTGTAACTGCGAAGGTGTTACCAATCTCGCGATCTCGTAGGGGTGATCAGAAGCTATCTACTATTATCGGAATACAATCCAAATTTGTTGGAGAGGTATACTGTAAACCAGGGGTGGTAACTATCCAGACGGGCAAATGTCGTTATACCTAGCTAAGGGTTGTTTTGTCACCTTTTACCACAAGCCAACTGGCCGCAGGAATTTGTATTCATTTTCCGTTTCTTAAATGCTTCTCCGTGACTTATTAACATATTTAATATACCTTTCGTTTAATTGCAAACTCATTAAAAAAGGCAAACGTTAATTAACTGATGACAAAGCCATTTGAAGTAGCTGGAATCCAATGCAATGCAACTGCTTGATTGACGTTGAGAAAATGAAAGTTTATTTTCAGTATCACGTGAAATCTATTCGATATTTTATGTGACCTTTGAAACTTTCTCAAAATATAAGAAAGATGAGTTCTCTTGTAACCTGTGTTTCTTCTTATTCGAATACCGATATAAAAGCGGCAAAAGGTACTCAGAAACAAACGTACCTAAAATGTATTATGTAATTTAGAAAATAGCACTATATGAATAAAATTTAAGTATCTGATTGTGATTTTAAAATAAGTGTTAGAATGTGTCCAGTATAATCATAAATCAGCATTTAGAATTGTTGTCTATTAGTCAATTTCAAAGTTTCAATTCTAATGACAATTTTAGGCATTGAAACATGAATCATAACCTAAATTTTCGTATTTAATTTATGTTGGAGCTTCATCTGCAGTTGTGTTAAAGAATTAGGCTGTGGCCGAATGCGTTAAAAATAACGTCGTTAACGCATAGCCACATTAATATAGGGGAAGGTATATCTACAATAAGTATCCTCTGGTTTTAAAAAAAATGGAAGTATAGGTTTGCGTTTGACCACTGTCTCACCTGATGTTGAGTGATGACGCAGTCTAGGATGGAGCACGCTTACCTAGAAGAGGTTCTGTAAGCGTGAACTAATTAATTGTTTGAGTAAAATTAAGTGGGCGACAACTCGAGTCTAGTCATCGCAAAATATTGTATCTCATGTTTTTTTACTGAAAAGTACATAGGTACGCTATTTCGAGGTTAAATGCGATAATTAAGTTATTTTTTATGATTCGTTCTTATTTTCGCGGTGTAAGAAACTCTTCAGCAAACATTTTAATATTATATAAAATTATTAGCGCTAGTCACTGAAGAGTTTCTTGCGCCGCTTCTTCTCTTCAAGCCATGACATGTTGTGAAGCGATGGTAAATAAGATTAGGCTCCCATAGAGTAAATAATAACCATAAACGAAATTAAAACTAAATAATTAAAATGAACAAGTTGGCGGTAGGCTAAATAAAACTTTAACAATACTCGTTGACAATTGACATCTTTGTCTTCCGTGATCACGAAACGTCGGAACTTCAAAAATCAAATAAATTACTGCGCTTAAAACCGTTAAAACGTAGTTTTAATTTGGGGGTGTAGTTCTATTATGGAGGAAAATTTTCTGTAAAAATGTAATTGTTGTGGAATGTCGAAGAACAAGGATAGTGGCTATTTATATAATTACATTGCAGAGTTCAAAAGAAATATGAATATAAATTCAAGTATTTGGGCGTTCGCAGTGTCGGACACAGCGAGTAGAGTATTTGTCGGATCGAATCCGTGGACTACGCACCCTTTAGTCAGTTTTTTTCAAAATGCTAGTAACATTTCGCTCTATAAGGACATACGTCCTTAAAACATGAAAAGTTGGACTGGTGCGATTTTTTATTGTTGTAAATATTTTTCACCAGTCGTAAAGCACGTAAAATAATTTTCTACGATGGTAGTTTTCCACGGTGGATATCGATCGGCGCAGATAACTAAGTGTTGTGCCGATGTCCTGGCTATGAGGGTGGGGGCGACATCTACCTACCTCCCCCCAGTCGATATATCGGTGATAGTGCCCGCATCATGCAGCTACATTTAATTGCTGGGGTGGCGCCCTAAACCACGACGAGATTGTGAGTCAGATACTTAATTTGCATCAAGTACATACTCCTCTAAATAATAACCTAAAGGTATCAAGATCGAAACAAATGTATATTTATACACGAGTATAAAAGGGTTATAGATAAAAATAATACATTTTGAAACAGTCTATCAAAATTTTAATTAAGATTTTATTTTTCTTGACAGCTGTTTAAGGTTAAATTATTTTCCGGTATGTTTTAAGGTGGTAGAATTATATTTTAAACTGGCAGTTAGGGCCGCTTGCATAAGGTTGCTTAAATTTATTCAAGAAACACAAAACGTATTTAATACCCTTAAATACAATTAGAGTCTTGCAGGACGCAACATTTGCCGCTAAATATGTTTAAAGAACTGTCAATACGTTTTGTGTAAAACGTATTTAGGCAGTTTAATATGATTAACTAATTTTATTTAAAGGCGATCGTTATGCAAGCGGCCCTATTTATGAATTGAATTAATTTTGTAAATAATATTTTCATATTTGTTTCGCGGAACACGAAAATGGACTTCGTATCACATATAACTATTTCTTATATCTCACTGTTCATTCATTTGTCTTACCATCGGTAGAAATTTGATAGTACTTCTTTAGATACTTTTTGTATCAAAATACAAACAGTTAATGTTACATTTATTGACAAAAAATTATTTATTTTCTGATTTAAGGCATTTTCGCTTAAAATCTATATAATATATATATATATATATATATATATATATATATATATATAATAACAGCCCATAAACGTCCCACTGCTGGGCTCGGGCCTCCCATTATAGGGGAACGAACAGTATACCCGCCACGCTTGTCTAAGGCGGCTTGGCAGGTTTGACACATCGGTTATCTCAATGTGCAGGTTGTATCATGATGCGTTTCTTCACCGTTATTAGCACGTGGTAATTAGAACAATATGCACATTATATCAGAAAACTGCGTAAGTGGTGCATGCGTTCCGGCCAGAATCGAACTCGCGCTCTTTGAGTTTGGGACGCGTGCGCTAGCAATTACGTTATCACGACTTAAAAAAATCTACTATATTGAATTACTTTATAATTATTTGATTAAAGCATTAATGGTAAAAATGTTCGTAATTCGTGACAATAAAACCATGCTTTTTAATGTTCTAAATGAGATGGTGGCTGTACTGGCCAGTGCAAGTCTTGAACCGCCGAAACAAAAGTAGTAAAACTTTAAAAAAAGAACACCCGGTCAACCCTCTCTGGACGGCAGTAAAAAATACAAAAGTGGACCACCTCCCGCCGTTCCCTGCCAGGAATGCTTACATTCCCCTTCTCTTTGTGCAACGGAGGGCCGGCTGCGTCGTGGGATAATTTTCCCTCCCGTAACATCAAAACTTAACATAAGACAAAAGATACAAACTTGAGGAATTAAATAATTTATTATAATAACTGGCAGCCAAACACACATATTGTATATCGCCAAGCTAAGCGAGTTACGCTTGTTTCATATGTAATATACAATGGACCACTCTGGGGCTGATACCTAGACCATAATAAATAACAGAAAATTAGTTTATGAAAACCATGCCAAGAATCAAACCCGGAACATCAGGGAACCATAGTGTCAATAAGGTTTTCAGTATAAAGGTTATATAAAAAATTAATGTAGACATTAAAAACAGACATACAAACTTAGTGGGTACTCAGATAATTTAAATCGAAGGAGGAATATTTTTTTTAACTAAAATTTCTGGTTAAACCAAAGACAATAGGGATGCGGACACAATCATGTTACGATAAATTCTATTATCATTTGCATATAAAAGAACAGGCGCTATTTGTCTTCTTTTATGTGTACCTACTTATATTATGACGTCATAAGTAGACGCACCTACAAAATCTAGGAGGCTGCGATGCTTTGTAATTTTATAAACGTAGGTATCTCTGTTGATTTGACTGTCCGCGCCCCTATTTTTTTATTTAAACAGCTTAATTTTTATATAGCCCTATTTAAATCCGGGAATGGCTCTTTGCATTATACTTATTATAAATATGCATAGGGCACTTGCAAGCCTGTAATAGTGATAAAATGAAGACACTATTTTAAATGTTGCGGTTGGTATTATTACTGTTTCCGTAGGCAACGAAGCGAAGCAAAATCATGAATGAACGCATTCCCCATATCGGTGATGTCACGTGGCATGTCGTGACTACAGTGATATGGAAAATAAAACAAAGATGTCATTTTCACTGGAAGAGTATAATTCCGTATTTTCTCTAAACCATAGATAGCGTAATTACCGGTTTGATGTACTAATAATATTTTTAATAATTGGCAACATTTTCTGAAATACGATTTGATTAAAAAGGCTAACGAGTTTACATATAAGAATAATTATTATCATGATAATATTTTGATTTTATTTGCTATTTATGTTTTTTAAATTTTTAATCACGTTAAAAATGTATTGATGTAACTTGTGTATTGCGCATGGCTTCGGTCGTTATTTCACTGGATGAATGAAAACACTTTATTGTTCATCAAAAATTAAAACTACATTCTTAAAAATATACTTACCATAACGAGGAAGAAACTTTTGCACTATAAATACATAAATATTTATATTGGCAGACATTGTATTTTTCTAAGCTAAGTAACGTTCGTTTGTATTAGGGTTAATATAAAACAGAAAACTATGGGACCGATTTCCGACGCCCAGACTAGAGTAAATGAAGAAATATAATATTATGTAGGAATGCCTTTCAGGAAACTAGGTCACCCAACATTTAAACCACTGGACTAAATAGGCTGGTAAATTCTAAATTTAGAATTATGTATTTTCTCAGACAATTTCCGAGTAGTCATCAAGTACGCAAAAATGCGTATCAGCGTAACGTGACTACTGTAATTATTACAATAACCTTAATGTCATTTATTGTATGCGATTTTTCGATTTAAACAGATTGATCTGCCGATAAAGGGTATTTATAGTTGCGAACTAATATTATAGTTTAAAAAACTTTTTACTAGAAATAAATAAAAGTGTTTTTTTATTATTGTATAGGTCCGCATTTGACCAATCTGTCTTCCTCACCTGACATTGAGTTATAACGCGGTCTAAGATGGAGTACGCTTACCTAGAAGTCTGGCTGCATTGCCACGCTGCATGGCAATGGTGATTCGTAGCGCAATTATGTTATGAAATTAATAAGATTAAGTTAATCTATTTGGTATCTTCTTTATACATAAAAATGAATGTTTGTCTGTATGTCCTTTATAGAATCGTAAACTATACATTTGATCATTAGCAAAGTTGTTGTGTATGAGCTAGAGAAGGTTTCTGAGTTAATTCACAATTGGACCTGGTAGGCGGCGCTGCTGTCGGCATATCAATTGAAGCTTTGCCAGGCAGGACGACGACTGCCGGGACAGCTAGTTGGTTTATAAATATTAGCGGTCCCGGTAGACGTGGTCCTACCCTAAAAAATAAATATCTACAACCTAATTCCAGAGCCACCTACCGGGTCTAATTGAGAATCTAAACCATCCCGGGACCCACTCAAACAAATATAAAATTTCATCAAAATCCTAGAACTCGAATCCAGCGTCAACTATTTTGTTTAATTGACATTTTTAAATTCGTGATATCTTTTAAATGGAATGTCCTATTTGAATAATTCAAAAAGTAATATACAGGTATTGAAACAGTCTTGAATACGAAATAATTTATTTGGATAAGGATGTGCAAATGTTCGAAAAAATCAGCAGTCTGAAACTTTATTAAAATTATATTCTAAGATTCCATTACACCTAAACATACAGGTCATACTAATAGACGTACGTATGTTAAAAGTAGATATCCCTGTTAATCTATTTCCAGTGAAATATAAATCTGTTGACAAAAAACAAGCACTTGTCGTTTGACACCGTACCCCTCCGATAAGAATCGAGGGGCGCTTCCACTGCACAGGTTAATAAACCCTCTAGGGGAATGTTTGCCTTATTTTAATATTAAAGCTGATAAACACTCTTGATATTGACGTCGACTGTTCGATGGAAATAAGTAGTGTATATCTGTTTATATATTGCAGATTGCACACATCTATAAAAAGAAAAATCCATAAAAAACTATGTAAACTCGCTTCTAGGTTATGAATATTTGAAGTGATATTTTGGAAATTTAATTTATTTTATTAAATTACAATATTACCTAATATTGTAATTTATACAATAAGAGATCATCAGCACATTTATTTAATCGTACTTCCTCTAAATTTGAATAAAGGACACGTGAAAATATCTTAATATAATTAATATCTTAATATTTTTTTCTCAAATTCTACGAAGGTTCGTGGTTAGAGGTGTTTGTTAAAACATATTTTGGTCTTACCGGGCACCACTAACAGCTTATGCTCGTGAGTGTTGTATGTTCATTAATGTATTTTGGCCTATTGCGACCATATTGCAATTGCGTATTGGAGTTGTTTAAAAAGCATTGTTTACTTCGTTATTCAGCTGGCACATATTTGGCTGGCACGCACTAGCACTAGGCACTGGCTCTCAAGGGCACTTAGCTAAGAAATACGTTTCAAGGCCCTGATACAAGCAGCGGCCATTTCCAGGATTAAACGGTCAAGTAGTCTAGTCCTGTTTAGACGTGGAGAGAAATGAGAAATAACGTTGAAGAGATATTATGTGTAACGCACCTATGAGTTTGTGTCAAGATTTTAAATACAAATTAATTATATCGACTAGCACTTAACGTGTTATTTGCAGGATTTTTTATATTTTCATTTATCATGTTATCTTCGATAACTTAAGATCGTACAATATGTATGAAATTTATTCGGATAAAAGTCAATTTATTACCTAGGCCAAGAAGAGCGAAGAAACATATTTCTTACACATACATACCTACATTACATAAACTTTTAAAGTACCTACAAATAATGTTTTAATTCTACTTTTCTTTACTTTTAATTCTAATTTATATCCAGTAGGTATTTATACAAAAATAAGTACAAGCTAAACTAACATAAGAGCTAAACAAAAGCTTTTCCCGGTGTTAATTACAAAAGTATAGGAATGTTTCCTCGTTTCCTGTATTGCTGACCTCCCCTAACCGTCGTATCGTAACAGTTTAAAAGTTTTATTGCGTTAATTTCCGCTACAATAATAAAACCATTCATAGAATTAAAAAATAATTATAAAACCCACCCACGGTTCACCCTCGCGTAACAATCAAAGCACATCGCACCCTTGGATTTGTTAAAGCATCTAATAACAGTCGTTATGAATACACCAGCCCTTTCGGAGAAAAGATCGTAAGCGCCGGTTATTAGTAAATTATAAAATATAATATTTATGGCATTATTAACATTTACTTTGTAATTTCCCTGTCCATACAAATGTACGAACTGAAAGTAGGATTTATATATGTATAATTGTAACATATCGTATTTCTTATCCTAGTGAAAAGTGTAAAAATAAAAAATAATTGCATGTCGAATCACGCATATTTAAGTGATCCGTTGACTAACGATACCTACCCCACACTATAAAGACATTAAAACAAGTTTTTAATTGCTTATTTATATGTATGGCTAATCTTGACTTTTACTACACCATTGTTAAGAGCAAAAATTATTTGTATCAACATATATACTTTCTGTCAAATTACTAGACTATTTGTTTCTTGTAAATATGATTGCGAAAAGCGAAATGGATAGCCGGACTGACTTATGAACAAGACGATGTCATAAAGCAGTGTTTTTCAACCTGTGGGTCGCGACTCCTAGGGGGGTCGCAGAGCCTTGCTCGGGGGGTCGCCGGCAAAAGGGAAAAAGCAATTTAAATTTATACCTCGTACTTACGTTCTACGCTCAGTAGCTTTTTGCAGAATATAGGTTCTAATAACGAATATAGGTGACAATATAGAGAAAAACATAAACATAGTCTTTTAAATCACTAACTTTCCGTCTGTCTATATCCCAAGGGGTCGGCAAAAAATTTTTACCTGTAAAGGGGTCGCGTGTTCAAAAAGATTGAAAAGCACTGACATAAAGGATCCGTTTTTGCTAAAATGGCTACCGAATTCTTAAAGTGGGTCTAATTCAAACCAATTTTGAGTGAAACTATGACTTGTCAAGGTCTGATCAATGATACCATACACGTCTATATGCACACCTTTGATTTTGCATAAATTACCCGTACCACTTTTGTCTTTACTGTTCATCCAACGTCGACAAAGTTGCAGGCAAATACTAGATTAATAATTGACTTAAACAAAGATATCTAAAAATATATAAAAATTGACTTTATGTTCGTGTAACAGTGTTAAATACTTTACTATATTAATCTGTAAAATGTCCGTTTCCCTTACGAACAAATTTGTCTTAATATGCTTTATGGATGTTTTACGATTGTCCTCTAATTTAAATACAGTTCAATTTGATACATCAAGCCTGCTTGTAAGTCGTGTCGGCATACGGGTGCGGTGGGGTGAATCACTTTTTTGTTTTTTATTCCTTCTACCCGACGATTTGATGCTATGAAGGGTGAACTTTTGCTTTTTATTACGCTTATAAATAATTATATAAAGAATCGTCAATACTCCGTGCTTTGTGTTATACTATACTGGTCTAGGGTATGCCGCCATGACAAATTTAGATTGTATTTCGGCATCAGTGGCCAGGTTCTACTTTGAGGCCAGTAGCTCATTGGCAACATCACTGGTATTACTAATGTTCATAGGGGATGGTAACCACTTTCCATCACAGCTGGGTCTCCAGCCTGTCTGCTGTGCTTCAGCAATAAAAAAATTAAATATATATCTTGGAAAGCCAATTCATGGTTAATAAAGTGAGACTACAACTAAATCGAAAAAATACGAAATAATTGTAAAAACACATTGGAAAAACTTGAAATTACATTATCAAATTTATCATAAATCAAACTCAATTCAACAATACATTACAAATTATCACACAAAATTCAAATACAGTTCATCAGCTCATCTAAAAAGTATAGGATCACCATGATTCATCACAACTTTTCATTAAAAACTTTCTGATTTGAGCAATTGATGAGTTATGGATTTATCTAAGTATATCTTTTTTAGTTCAAATTGTTCCAATAATGTCTTTTGATAAGTTTAGCAAAATTACAATTCCGGCTTCCACAATATTACCAATGTTTTCAACCCCATTTGCTTTCACGTCCTATTTTCCATAATATATCTATAATTTAGTAGCCATAATAAAGGCAAACCTTAAACTAAAACTTCCTATAACAAATCTGAAAAGAACGGTAGATTAATGTACAAAATGAAAAGCATTTGTTAATAAATTATATTATTTTTAAATTCTTTATATTACCCGTGCGCAGAGGGCTTACCGATAGCCTCATGATGTCACCCGTCGATGGTCAGTAGGGTTTATAGAAAAGGTTACATAAATAGTTGTTACAATACATTTCTTATTGTATATACTGTACAGAAATATATACAATAATAGCAAGTTATGCAATACAATAATAATAAGTAGTTATCGGCAAACCGTCTGCGCGCAACTTATAGTAGGTTATACGTACAATACTAATAGAAGAAAGAAAATAATGTTTATTTAGAGTTATTTAATATTATTAAAGTATACATAAGCAGTTTAGATAGATAGATAGATAGATTGATAGACTTTAACTAACTAACTCGAAACAGGCCCTAACTCAGCAAATGCTGGTTGATAACAACCATCGCTGGTCTTCCGTTAATATACACACATACACATAAATTACACTGGGCAGCTTTAACGCTAAAATTAATTTCTTCCAGACAATCATAGGCAAGGATCGATAGGTTTAAAAATGTATATGTGTACCTAGTTTATAAATTAATAGTTGCATAAGTGCTTAAGTAAATTTTAAATGCAACTTGTTACTAAAATCATAGGTCACATGCATATCATTTAATAACCTACTTACACTTAATAGTTGTGTAAACCAGCCATAAGCAATTTTCCCTGGATATGTCCCCAGTACTCGTGGTAAAAGCCCTTATACTATTACGCGCTTGAAGGGTCGCGTGCGCAGGCATTTCCGCAACGTTTAACAAAGTTAAATATATGTAAGTGCTGAGTATAGGAGGGTGTTCCATGGGAGAGTGGGTTTTCTATCTCTTTCCGATACTTTTCACTCACACGCTCCGGCGGAAATGATGGGGTTGTATGAGTTTCCTTTAACATAAATTAAAATCATAGATGCATGTTTGTTTGATGAAATTAATGCTAATAGGACTTTGGTTCCACGGTGTTTTCATGTTCGGGTTTTGTTTGATTTAATTTGTAAGATTACTTTGTATGATTTTGAAAAAAAAAACTTTTTTTTTTTTTTAACGACTATACAAACATAGACAAATCTTTATAAAAATCATTTTTTATTGCATTAGTACTGAAGACAAGCGAACGGCCAGATTGCTGGTCGCTAGTCGGGTTAATAGTAAAAAACGGCTTGACCGATTTTGATGTAATTTTATGCTTAGTCTCACAACTGAACCGGTAGGTGGCGCTGAAATCGACTTTCAAGATTTTTGTGTGTGTTTGAGCTGGACAGTGGATGGTTTAGTCACAACTGGACCCGATGGTTGGTGTTGTAATTGGGTTATGGATTTCATATTTTAAGGACTGGACAACGTCTGTCGTAGCCCACTAATAGAAACATATAGCAGCAATATATTTAATATTTCTAACTAATGAAAACTAAGTAAGAATGGTGTCAATTGAATTGTGGATTTGTGGTCAAGAAATTTCCCATTAGCTGTCTGGCTCAACGTTGACGTATTTCAAAACAAAGAAATGAAGTCCTTGCACTCTGAGTAGCCCTTGGCGTCTCACAAAGGGCTGTGATTGCGAGGTGGGGTGTGGGGGGAGAGGGTTGCGGGTGAACGACCCACGCCGGGGTGGCCGCCCCCTGCGTCCGCGCACGCTTGGCCGCCGGCCTGTAACGTCCCTCTCATTTATAACGTACCTACAATTATTTTATAAAACACAGGTACAATAACAGAGATTCTTTCTAACATTCTTCGATTAACATAGATTACATCACATTATTATGTACATTAATTATTATGCATTAACATTAATTTCTCGTTTAATTTTTACGAATTATATTTATGTTTGAAATAGTCCAGAAAAATAAGTGAGCGCCCAACATTTATCGTTCACATAGTTTAATCAGGGTCAGATATGTCTTGGTTAATTAATAACCTGTTCATTAACCGGTAATCCAATTATATTCGATGGTCCCGTTGCAGAATCTATTTTTGATTGTCCAAAGTAATTTACTATAGGTAAAATTATATTTACAGTAAAAATAAGATAGGTTAGTTAAAATTAGGTTTTTTTTAATAATCATTTCCCATTACAACGGGGAAATGCGGCAACATTTTGGGAAGCTCCCCACCGGCAGTGATCTGGAGCACATTTTTTATGTGTAAACATGTTTATAATACTTTTTATTATTTAAGTTTTTTAATTAAATGTATGATGAAAGAATGATTAAACAATGCAAAAATGGATGGATGCAGAAGTCGCGGAAGGCCACGACACACCTTCCATGATAAAATTGAACGTGTACTAGCAGAAGGTGATTTCAGGAGCCTTAAGAACAGACGAGCGTGCATGACAAGAGCTATGAATGTCAAAGAAGCAAGTGAGGTGTGTAAGAATAAGCCTGAATGGCGCTCTGTTGTTCGTGCCTACCCCGCAAGGGATCTGGCGTGAAGTTATGTATGTAATTAAATCAAATCATCATTTCTTGCATAAAACATGGTACATAAAAAAAGATGGTAGAAATATTCCATAAGATCACATGTTTTTGCCTCATGGGCGTGCAATTTTTATTTTATTTTATAGTGAAGTTTAAGCTTTAAGCTAGAGTAGTTCATAATTTTGTTGTATTATATTAAACATAAATACAGTTAATATATTTCTAAATAAACACCCAAGAAATAATATATTACAATTGCTTTAAGAGAAAGAGTTATTTCAAAAACTACAAACAAATATTGACTCGCAATCGCTGTAGGCATGACGGTGTTCCCAAAACGTTGGTCACATTAATTTCAATGCCTGGACGCTGATGATATTATAGACCCGCTTTTTGCTCATGTGAGAGTTAACCAAACGCGTTAAAAGACATGATTGAGGGACCTCAGTCTCCCAGGACCTGAGACCTCAAAAGCTAGAAATACGTGTCCAGCTATCCATAACTACGTTTGACGTTTGAGGGCTACCTACTGTAAAGAACAAGTCAAGTCGAAGTGTGTGTTCTATCATGCGTGTTGTGGGGAGCGTAAAAAAAAATTGTATCTACGTCATCATTCTATAACCGCCCTATTCACCAGTGATTTAGTACAGCCACGCTTCCTCGACACTTGGCAATCATCCCCTGTACATACAGGGGCATGTAGCAGATGCTTCATTTTGACATAATATATACGCAAACTGTGGAATCAGACCCCTATTGTCCCCTAGTGCGCTATAATACAGAGTACTTAAAAAAGGGAATGAACAGATTCTTAAAGTTACAATAAGATAGACTCACGGCTCACTTGGGATTGCAGATTTCTATGGGTAGTATTCACCACTTATAATAAGATGGACCGCCAACAAGTATAATAGGTATGTATGTACTGTAAAGGTTAAGTTGAATGATTTGATGAAGAACAGTGTGATAAGGGAACTTTGTGGATTGAAAAAATATATTATAAAAAGAGCTAAGAAAGGAATGTTAAGGTGGTTTGGACACGTCAAGAGAATGGATGAAAACATACTGACAGAACAAGTGTATGGCCACAGTGTGGGTGGTAGAGTTGTTGTTGGTAGACCGCGATGTACTAACCACGATCAAACGCAGATGTCTTAAAGAATGGCCAGGTAAAAAGTACCTAAAATAAAGCAAGTCGAAATTTTGCCTACTCTTATGGGAGACAAGCGTGGTGATATGGGTGCCTGTTGTCGTAAGAGGTGACAAAACAACCCACAGCCAGGTGGAAGGGCATTTGACCGTCTAGATGGCTAGCACTCGTGATATAGAGCGTGCCGCCATAACAACTTTGAGTTATGTTCGGCATTAGTGGTTCTAGTGTACCTTTAAAAGCAGCACATTGGTACCTTTGGTGTTACAAATATCCATAGGCGATGGTAACCGATTTCCTTCAGGTGGACCGTCTGCCTGTCTGCTGAACTCATGCAACAAAAAAATGTATATAGCTGCAAACTAAAACAAAATTAAAGTCCTAGCCAGTCCATCATCGCATTGTGTTACTACACATTATCTAATTTATACAGTGACATCAATATGTAGAGCTGTGATTGTTAATCTGTGGGGTGGGGTGCGACCCACGACCCCCACCTGTTGTCGTGAGCCCCCCTCGCCGGATATGAGGAATTTGCATCACAATCCAAATATGTACCCCGACGCGTAGCACAGTTCCGGCCTGCCCCGGCTGGACTGAGTGCCCATTTGATGCGACTCTGATTCGACCCCGATGTTTAAAATGTTTATTTATTCCTATTTTCTGAGTGATAACGATGAATTGGGATTTTCAGCAGTCCGTTTTCCTTTGTTTCTTAAATGATACATTAATATTATTTTTACATTAATAACTTAAATTAACAAACTGTCTGGAAAAACTTTTTACACACATAAGAATATGAATGTACTAAAACACTCCATGCGTCTTCGCTCGCGTAAACTCGATCTGTATGGAATGGAAACTATCCTATTTTCTAGGGTAATAAGAATGCAATGTTCATTCAAATTAAAACTTCACGATAACCTTTCAAACATTCAAGCATAATCGCTTATAACTTTTTTCAACACATTTACTCGAAAAATGCACATACGAAGCTCGATACATTTTTCGTAAGTTAAACACTACATACGCATCGCACAATAGAACGTGGGGTAAATAGGTTCTCTCACCTATTTCACCTAACGCTTTGAGGACGTAAAAAAATATAAAAAAAATCCACCAAAGAGTTGAATAAGCGAACCTCCTTGGAAGTGCTTTTAATCAATACATTTATCTCACTTTAATACGTTAGAGAAAATAAGACGAAAGATGTAGTTCTAATTTTCACCACGAGCACGTGGCGCCATTTGCAAATGCGCGCCATTTTCACACTATAAACGTCAAAGATTATTGCTACTTTCCCACTGATATTAGTTTGTATCATTACCTATTGTACTGTTTTCTCGCCAATGTGTTGTAAAACGTTGTATGGTGGTTGTTGATTATTACAAACTCGTGACAACCCTCGAATTCGTCTGCGGCTTACATTTGCCAACTCGTTTGTTCTACTAGTATCATAAAAAAATACTATACTACTACACAAGTACTACACAAATATACTATACTAGTATCATAAATAAGTAGAATCATAAATAGCTATCATAAAGTAATCGATAAAATACGGCTCGAAAAGTACGCACCGCTAAGACAGATTTGTGACCTAACGTGCTTGGTATTACAATTACCACGCGCTGAATGAAAATATTATAGGGAATCTGCACATCGAGATACCGGTTTGTAATACGAGTACACGCCAGTCCACCCTAGACGACCATACGTGATACCTACGCCGTCGATATACCGTGGATTCTACGGTATACCATCCGTGCCCTTAAAATGGGGAGGTCCGATCCCACCAATTGAACTTTTATAGGCTGATATTATCATGGATAAAAATTATTTTTGACCCAGAAATTGCTGTTTTTCCATTTAATTTATATATTATGCTTTCGCAGGCCTGAAAATGTTCTTAAAATGTGTAAATTACTAGATGAAAATATGAGTTTTATTTAAATTCTAAATTTATAAACCTATTAGCGTTAGCAATAGGTATAAATGAGTCACTACAGGACGCAAGGGGGCGAACTACAATAATCTGAAGGTCACGGCGCCGCGCCAGGGTCTAGTTGAGTCGGCACGGCGCACGACATGCGCTTACCACTCTACTAACTTTATAACTCGCCAATGATTTACCCCATTTAAGATTTTTCAGTTTCATTTGCTAATGTAAAATATGATACCAGAATATGTCTCATTAGTATTCTGTTCGCTGCAAATCTATTAATTTACAATCACAATGATAATAAAATATCAAGTTTTACTACAACTTTCATCTCTCTTTTCCTCCCTAACACGTTGCTGTACATTAATAATAATGCTTAGATCATATATCTCAATGTAAATTATTACATTTTTGTCATTAGACAATCCTAGAAAAATAAGTCTTGCCTTGATGGTGATTTCCATTTCGTTTACTAGATGTCGCTAGTATCGATTTATGTACGAAACGTGTGGAAACTGATTGAGTTTAGATTTCTTCTGATACTTTGGTTAAATTTGTGAAATCGAAAGAAGCTAATTAATATTTGTTCATAATTATTGACTGATTTAGGCTTATGTTTTATATTTAAAAAATGTAGTTAAATGTTAGTTTTGTTTTTCTTTATGACAAAGCGAGTGAAGAGAATATTATATAGGGAGCGCTCTACGGTCAATACTCAAACTATACTATACTTGCAAATCAAAGATTCAGGACCCTTTCAGAGGTACGCATTCTTCCTGTAAGGCGTTGCGAGGCAGTGTAATAGATTATAAGAATTAGATTTAATTTGAACAATCAGTCCAGCTTTTGGCATTCAATCAATACATATTATTATCATTACAGCCATCCAAGTCTCATTGACACAAATCATTGACCATAATTTTACACCATATTCCATCATCATCATCACTATCCTATCACCATGATTTTTACAAGTGCCGCACTGTACCTCCCCGCCCCGTACATCTTTATAATTGTATGACTTGAAAAGTATGTTCTATTATCGGAACACAGTAAATAATAAATATGGAATTTAAATATATCCTACATGAACATTTTAATTAAAATATTTATAAAGTTATAAACAGTTTTTTGACATCAAAGTTAGATTTCCATGGCGTATTTATTACATTGCGCCTTTTAAGGCGTACCTAAATAGGTCTTTATTTTAATCAACGCGATGTAGCAATTGTAAAATAATATTGGGCTTAGAATTATTACTTGTGTTGTTAAGTTATAAGGAAAACGGTTTGAAGAGTATGGTTTTGATTATGTTACTAGGTACTTGTTTATTACGCTAGGTCACCATAAAGATTTCAGCCTATACGAATTTGATTACTTTGTGATAGTCTTGTAAATTCGTTAAAAGCTGTTAATATATAATATATACAAAGTAAAAATAAGATTCCTAATACAGTGAGGAATACCTCACTGTATTAGCGATAATATAATTCGTATAATTTTCATCAGGAGAAAACCGACTTCAAGAGTAAACTAAAAAGTAAAATTTTCTGCAACATCTTGAAGTCGGTGCCAAGTAAACCATAAAAATTAATATATTTTGCAATATTTTGTTATTGTAACAATGTATATGGACGGTAATTTTTGTATAGCACCGACTTCAATATATTTTAGAAAATTTTCTTTTTTGCTTTACTCTTGAAGTCTGTTTTTCTTTGTAAGAATTTTATTATTTTACAATTTTAAATTTCATGTATAGATGGTATGCCTAATAGGTAGCTTCTCGAATGCGGAAATGTTAGCTCCATGAAAAAGAAGCGTATTTAGAAAATATTGTTAATATACAACTTATTTAGCTTCGAGTTATTATAACTCGAAGCACTGTCTGTCTATTAGAGCATTACATGAAAACTAGTGAACGGATTTAAATGAAACTGGACATAGATCTAGCTTATATCCCGGGGCGTAACTAGAATACTTTTTATTCCGATAAATAACGTCGTTTTCGTGGCATAGACGAAAATAGCGAAAAAGATAGCGCTGCGATCGATCGATCTTTTTGGAAACTACTGAATGTAAGTACATATATAAATGAATCTCGACATACTGCTGGCTTATAACCCGAGTTAACACTTAGGATACATTTTATCCCGATAAATGTAGTTCCTCAGAATAGACGGATTAGCAAAATAGATGGCGCTGCAATCGCGTTTTTCAATTCACTGACAAGTACTTAAGTCTTAGTAGCGTAATAGCAAGCGTTCGCGTCCTGTACTCAAAAGACACGCGAATTAGATTCTGGCTGGAACGCATGCACCATTTAGGCAATTTTCTGACCTAATGTCCATATTGTTACAAATACCACGTGCTAACAACGTTAAAGGAAAAGATCGTCATGCATCCTGCACATCGAGATAATCGATGTGTCAAACCTGCCAAGCCGCCTTGAACAAGCGTGGCGGGTATACTGTCCGTACCCCTATAATGCTGAGCCCAGCAGTAGGACATTTATTTGCTGTTATTATATCTTATATAACAAGCACCTAGTTTAACATAAACAACGTGACATTAATTATATAACTTCAAATCAGGTTGGCTACGACTCACCTCTATGTATTGCTGAGCAACTGTGGCAAACTCTAGTATACTATATATGTATATATAACATCCGTCCGTCCTAGGCTGCAGTTGAAAACCAGCGTCAGACATATGCCGAACTGCACCTATTTGGTATCATCGCGAGACATATTCCTATTTTTTTTTTCATTGTGTCTCGCTATGTGAAGATTATATAAACGTTTTTCTTTCTTTTTATCCACTTTTTCCTATCCCATCTGCCTATTCCAATTCCCTATTCCAACCCCCTATCTTATTCCTCTGGTCTGATCCCTCTTTCTCCTCTTTATCTAATCCTTAAGGCTAGAAACGTATTGGCTTCGCCCTGGTATTGCAAATTTCTAAAGGTTCGGGGACCATAATCACTTTCCAAGAGATGGACCGTCTGCTTGTTTGCCATCTTCGCAATAAAAACAATATATGTATATGCACCACGCTTGTCCAAGGTGGATTAGCGGGTTTGACACGATGGTTTTTTCGATGTGTAGGTTTCATCGCGATGTTTTCCTTCACCGTTATTAGCACGTGATAATTGTAACAATATGCATATTAGATCTGTCTAAGAGATGCACGCGTTCCGGCTAGGATCGAACGCGCGCCCTTTGAGTTTAGGACGTGTGCGCTAGCCATTACGCTACTACGACTTCTCACGATTCGTTATAATTATATTTAAAAAATCTATAGTTTCATCTTAATGATTAATTTTGTGATGTTTTTATATAAAATGCAGATTCATCCCAAATTTTCGACGTAACAATATGGCTGCGTCTCATGTAGAGAATCCGGGGTCAAGGTAAACTAGTGATTTTTGAAATTACCTAAACTGGTGATTCCTTCCTTTCAGTTTAGGTTGTTAGCTCAATAATAAAGAAGTGTATTTTTAAATTTAAGATTTAGTGGTGATTAAACAAAACCAAGACCGCTGTATATTCGTCATGTCCATGTCAGTCTGGCTGGCTGTGTATAATATTGCAGTCATTTCATTCGGAGGCAGTTTGTATAATATAGACATTTGGAATTAAGGAGTGTGTGGCCTGTACTTAAGCTTAACAAGCAAGAGCTGCGTGTTAAAGAAATGAATGTACTATGGTGGATGTGTGGAGTCACGTGGCAGGACCGCATTAGAAACTCCCGATTCTGTAACAATCTTCATGTTCGTAATATAACAGACAAAGTGTAGAGAGTAGTTTACGCTGGTACGGCCACGTTTTACGAAAACGGGCTAGTTACGAGGGGAACAAATGTCTAGTGATGCCGCCTCCGCCAGGTCCTGGTCAAAGGAGTGGGCCCAGGCAATGCTGGCTTGACGTTGTTAACGATGTCATGCGTACCAATGGTCTCAATACAAGCTTTTTTTTCGTTCTTTAAAAATAACGATGTTTTAAGGCGAATTTGTTTTTCCTGTCAGATACAGGCTTGTAAAGTTCTGAAATAGGTACAAGGTTTAATTGAACTACGTCGAGTTTTGGACAATATGTATTAAAGGTATTTTTCAGTTACTTACGTGTTTTGTTTTTAAGAGTTTGTTTATTGTGACAAAAACGGAACTCCTATAAAACTCTCATGTGTGTAAGTCTGTCTATCTGTGCCACAACCAATTTCCTTAAAAACACTAAAGACAAATGATAAATATGGCACAATCGTTGCCATTGCGGAACCCTTCTCTTTACGTGAACTGACACGCGTTGGCCTTTGTTGTAGTTATTGAAAACATGATCGTTGTTCATGTGCGCAATATTGGCATGGTATTGATAAACAAATACCTATGCAAAGCGGCTGTTAAGGCCAAGGACTCAATAGAAAAACGGAAAACAATATCCTGTGTACAAAACTATAGTCTACATTCTTGTAGATGTTTGATCTGTTTCGTTCAAGTAGTGCTGCTCTCTTTATACCAACTTACTTTTTATTATTTACTAGCTTCTGCCCGCAACTTCGTCCGCGTGGTGTGGTTTTTTAACTATCCCACGGGAACTCTTTAATTTTTCGGGATCAAAAGTATCCTATATGTTGACCAGGGATAAAGCTACTACCTTACAAAATTTCATTTAAATCCGTAGAGTCGTTTCGGAGATTAGCCGGTACAAACAAAAAAGAAGAGAAACAAAAAATTTGAAAAATATCTAAATTAGTTCTATTTCACTTCTTACATCCCCCTGACTCGGTTATTAGCAAAAAAATTTCATTGTACAGAAACTCGACCTCTACAGTTTTATTATATGTATAGATAATTTTTACCAAATTTTGTGTGAGGCTGTGAAAAAGCACCAATCAAACATCTCAACAAACTCGTATTCTGATTTAATATTAATGTTTTAATGGGGATATAAAATGTGTGTATTAGACAATTTAGTTCAATGTTTATGTTTTGATTAATTTGAAGTTACAATATTTTAAAGATATTTATCGGTTGACCACTGAAACATACGTGATGTTCACTTGAAGTTTAATATTTTATCACAAAAATATCAGAAACTCGTGATTTAATGTGATTAGGTAATTTTCTATTTGAAAATTACTAAAACTGCACAAAAGTAAAATAGCTATTATCGAAATAATTTAGATATGGTTTTTGCTGGAGATACTTCTTATTTCCCTTCAGATAGATCACAATAGCATGGTGATAATTTATGTCACCGCCGATTATGTATAAAATTTTCCTGCACGCGTTGGTGCCGCGTAAGAGGCGGGGTAGCGGGGTGGCGGGGGTGGTGAGCGGGGGCGAGGGACGCGGCTCAAGGCGCAGCGCCAGCACAGAGGGCGCGGCGGGCGGCGCGCACCCGCCGGGGCCCCTCGATCGCCGCCCGCGCAGCCGCCGATTTGCCCGCAGCCCGCGCTCACGCTACCGTCGCGAGGGCAACTCTCCGGGGGACTTTTCGTCCGTGTCTTGACGTCACCCCAGTTGAAATCTATTAAACGATCACTACATATATGCGCACAGTTTAATCTTTACAATTGAACTACTACTAGCCATATTACTTTAGGTATTCTGAAAATAAAATATGTAATAATACTGTAATCTATCTCGAAAGGCTGACACATCCTATAGAACATTACTTGTAACAATAACAGCATTGAGAGTAGTGAAAAGAATGCTGCCCTTTAGCATACTATTCTTTTTCCATACCCATAGTACGTAAGTTTAAAACTTCAGGTAAATTAAAAATGTTACTAGTATAATGTCACTTTTAAACCATAAGAAGTATTAATTTATTATATCCATATAATTAAAATTTATATGTAATTCATTGGTCAACTGTAAAATATTGCTATGGGATGTGTCAGCCATTTCTCTCATGAATTCTCACTTGTTTCATTTATTTACTCCTATGATCCTTTTAATTTCTAGCTAAAAATCGTAGGTGGGACGTATGTAGGTAGGTATAAGGTACCTATACTTTTAAAAGTTGAGTGTTTAACTGACTTGTTTAGACCAGCTACATTTGTCACAAGAAAGTTTTTTGTCTGGGGTGCGCTTTAGTCAATGATGAGTAAATAGACAAGTAACACATCTGAAAAGCGTACACATATGTTTGAGAAATTTTAACACAGTAAATACTTATCTGAATTCTTAAACGGTATGTAAGTTATTTGTTCTAGCAAAATTAAACAATTACAAAAATGCTGGGAAATGCAGTAAATAAAAAAAATAAAAAAATAAGCGGACATCATCCGAGAACCGTGAAGCCCTTTCTCTAATTAAAAATTCCTACTTTAACGATCTAAACGATGCTATATAATACCTGCTGAGAAGTAGGAAAAACTAACGGTGCAAAGAATGAGAATGCGCCTTTCGGATGCACGCGTGTGTGGGACGCGTTTGCGCAAGGCGGCTCCCAAACTGCGGGCGCGGGCGCCAAACGCACGAGGGCCGCCTCAAGTACCGGCGAAGGCACGCAGCGAAAGGCTTTGTTGGCATTGGTGTGCCAATGAGTTGCACGCGGATCCTATCAGGTGTGCGACATCTTTCTTTTCCTTTTCATCTTTCTTATCCATCATGAACACATGAACACTCTACAGCTCAGGGATTATAGCAAGCGTTGGCATGCTTGGATTTACCAACTATCACGATCTCCGCAATGAAAGAGGCACTGGAGGCCTGACATGACAGCGAGATGTACAACATCAAACAGAACCTACGTCCTCTTGAAAAACAAACGGGTTAGGGTGTTTTGCTGATATTCGTGAAGAAGAAATCTTCCACAGAAACAATATGAAAAATCAAATACTGTTGAGACGCTGCGGCCGTGGTTTTTCAGACAAAGAGCCTCAATAAATAAAAGCTCTAATAGACTCTTCAGGTGTTCAGAAGGCTGGTACCTACCTCGTAGAATGAATCAGTACGCCGATCCAGTGGATAACGTAGCCAGCCGCCCAGGCACCTCTTCCATATAAGACGATGCTCCAGACTTAGTATTATACTTACAGTCAGAATACCGTATAACCAGTAATCATGTAATAATTTATGTATAAAAAATGTTGGTACATAATTTTTCTCACAAAATTCCAATCGTCAAGTATAAAACAAAATTGTAATTAAACTTTTATAAAATATTAGATCCAGTAGAGCTATTTAAAAATTTTTGATAAAAGAATTCCGGTATTTGAGGTATATCACCACCGGATGCCCTCCGATTACCTGAGATGGTACTAAGTGAATACACGTGGAACTTGAGGCTTGCGCAACGCTTGCCTGCGTCCGCGCAGTGCTACTTTCCTCGCGGTCACTACCCTTCACGGAGGGACATTTGGTGTTGGGTAACTAGTAAGATTCGAGCGGATCCAAAATTTTCAACAATATTTAAAAATATCTCAATTATGTTCTTTTTTTCCCTCTAAGTTTTAAATTAAAATCGTAAGTGATGTATCGTCGTTTTGCATATTATCTTATAATTATTTTTGTATAACAAATTCTTAATCATCGTGCATAACGAACACATTATAAAATGTTGTTGTTTGCTAAGTAAACACATACTTATGAATGATTTTTTATTTTTACCAATTTTAAATGGAAATGAAATGCAATACATAAATCAATAAAATAAAATATTTTGTAGTAAATTTTCATTGAATCTAATAGATTAAGATCGAGTAGTGAACTTTAAATACCTGATTATGAAGTCCATAAATTATTATTCACACACAGAAGAAATAATTTAAAACATTGGCTAAAAATAGTTTCATTTATGTTGTGGTTCAATTAGCAAAGGATAATAAGCGTAAAATTTGGATACCTTTAGGATGACAGCATGACAGGCTGTTACGATAATATAATGTTTACGGTTTCTTAGCCATTTTGAGAAAACGGAATCCTTATACTCGTCAGGTCCGTCCGTCTATGTATACCATTCAGACCTGGTAATTTTATTTTTGTCAGAAATGACTGAATTTGTTGACTCAACTGAAACATCTATCCTGTATTCCACTACACGACTGTGTAGTGCCATTGCGAAGAAAGTAAACATTACGGGTGGCCGCCATGCAAGTGATATGTGACAGTACGTATGTTTTTAATCAATACTTATTTGGGATATCGTTAGACAAATCTTGAAAAATCGTAAGGGGATGTTTAATTTTCTTGTCGAATTTTCTATTAAAGTCAAATAGTTCGGAACATATTCAAATATAGAGTGGAAAATTCTCAGAAAATTCGGGATTGTAAAGCGTAAAAATTCAAAGAAATTTGTTTTGAATTAGATCGGTTGGGTAGTATTTAACATGTGGGGTATTTTTAAATTTAATGCATGGGTTTATTGACGGTCCAAGGACTTCATGATAAGAACCGTCCTCATTCACCACCTCTACAGAACCCTTCCCTGAATTTTGTTTGACACACTAATTTTATTTTTTAATTCATTCTTCAATTTGAAGTCCTGTAAAACACATTTCAAAGGTCTAATATTAGTATTTAGTACCATGTTATTTAATTATAAACAAAAATTGAACAAAACTGAAAAAATAGAAATCTAGAACCTTATTCCAGGGTCACCTACCGGGTCTAATTGTAAATCTAAACCACCCCGGGACCCACTCCAACATACATCAAATTTCATCAAAATCATAGAACTCGATTCCAGCGCCAAGTATTTTGTTAGACTGATGAGTTACATTGAAGTTTTAGAAATGATCCCTAATTTTTATATAACCTATATTAAACAGGGCTAATGTATCATCCGAATGGTGAAAGAATTCTTGAAATCCGTCCACTAGTTTTTGAGTTTATTTATTACAAACATACAAAATTACAAATCTTTGTAATATTAGTATAGATAAATTAAAGATATAATTTTTTTAGGCCACTACCAGCTTATAATATTTATATTAATGTTTCGCAAATTGCTGATTTCGATAATTTTGAAATATATTTATTGTTGCGAAAAATATGTAAGTATATTTAGGGTTGATGATAAAATACGCGCCTAAAAGTGAAGGTCACATTATCATACAATGCCAACGAACCGATTCGTACGTGTACGCTCTGAGACCCGAAACGGTGACAGTATAATCGTTATGTAACTTATTCAAATACCTTGTAAGCTAGTGAGACCAAATATAAATTAATTTACGAAAATTGGTAAAAAAAATTTTTACAAAAAATCCACGGACTCGAGTTCCGTACCCTTTATACGACTTAATTACTATGAAAGTTTTTAGAGTTCATACACGCTTATTGTTTATTTTTGTTACTGTGTGTGACATTAATTTTGTGATTTTTATGTTGTGGTGTACCTTAAGAATAACTTATAATATTTTTTTTCTTCTAATTTTAATACTAAACTTATACTAATGTAGAGTGTATCTGTTTCATGCTGGTGTTGTGAGGAAGTGCATGTGCAGTGTGTGCCTTAAGTCTATACCTATATACTATCTTAACTAGTGCCATGTGTGTTGTTTTTCCTTTTTGTGCCTAGGTTTTTAATTTTTAGGCTCTTTGTGTGTCATAGTTATAGTAAATGTCGCACGCTATGCGACATTTTTTCTTTTTTTTCGTGTAGTAAGTACGTCATAGACACCCTACCGCCTGGGGATAGCAGCAGTTGTTTTACATCCTTGATGACATACTCGGACTACCAACTAAACTCCCGGTGTTCCATTACATTGTCGTAATATCAGGTTTCCGGGAGTCGATGATATTTGCGATAACCCGACAGCGCGACGCGCGATACCCAATATAACCCAAATTTTAAGTCATCAACTCTTTAAAATATTATTGACGAGGAACAAAATACTTACAAAACAAATGTCCTACTAAGAAATGTCTGAATATATCTTTATAAAAAATAGAATAATTCTAGGACACGTAAACTATAAAAATATTGATGCGCAAAATAAATTATTTTGTTAACAATAATATAACCTCAATTTAAAGTTTGCACACTAATGCAGCGGTACTTGCACACCTAATTGTTTTAGACGTTAGTAAAACACGTAACAATAATACTTATTAGTCGTTTATAATTTGAGAAGCTGTAATAGATAATCTATACATATAATAAAATTATAGAGGTCAAATTTCTGTACAATGAAAAAAAATGATAAAAACCGAGTCAGGGGGATGTAAGAAGTGAAATAGAACTAATTTAGATTTTTTTTCTGTTCTCTGATTTTTTGTTTCTCTGTTTGTCTGTCTGTTTGTACCGGCTAATCTCCGAAACGACGGGACCGATTTACATGAAATTTTGTATGGTGATAGCTTATATCCCTGGTCAACATATAGGATACTTTTGATCCCGAAAAATTAAAGAGTTCCCGTGGGATAATTAAAAACCTTTAATTTCTTAAACATCTTATAGCCGACTGAATGTAATTTCTCTGCAACGTAACATAATAGAAGTAGAGATTTTAACAGGGCGTGGTGTCGGTGAGAGAGTTTTATCTTATATATATTAATATATAAAGCTGATAAGTTTGTTTCTTTGTTTGTTTGTTTGAACGCGCTAATCTCAGGAACTACTGGTCTGATTAGATTTTTTTTCCTGTATTAAATAGCCCATTTATCGAGAAAGGTTATATACCATATATAGGCTATATACCATCACGCTAAGAGCAATAGGAGCGGAACACCAATTAATGAATGTGTGTTTAAGTGGGTTCCCGGATGGTTTAGATTTGCAATTAGAACCGGTAGGTGGCGCTGAGATTGGGTTCTAGAATCCTCCTAATCACCGGGAGCGACTCTGGTGATTTTGTTTTTGTGTGTTTGAGTGCGTTCCCGGATGGTTTAGATTCGCAATTAGAACCGGTAGGTGGCGCTGAGATTGGGTTCTAGAATCCTCCGAATCACCTGGACCGATTATGGTGATTTTGTTTTTGTGTTATGAAACTATTTACAATAATAATAATAATAGCTTTAGAAATAAGTAATTTTATACTTCTTAGTTTTTGAAGTCTTTTAAAGGTTTTTTTTTATTTAATTGGTTACTTTTTAGTGTCTAGCTATGTATGGGTAGACCTACGAAAGGTGCCGCGCCGCTCTCCTTAAAAATATAGGTCCCAAGAAACGGGAACAAAAAATATTCGTAAAATGAAAACTACTGGGCCAAACTATGTTAAATTTTTAGGAGACAAAATGACAACTATTCCGCGTCGAACAAAAAAGAATCACGTAAATCGGATCATAAATCTCAGAGTAATCGGTGTACATATGGAACGAAATGGATTTTTTTTTCATAAAACATGTTCCTAAAATGAAAACTACTAGGCCAAACTATGTCAAATTTTTAGGGGACCAATTGGAAGCTATTTCGCGTCGAACAAAAAAAATCACGTAAATCGGATCATAAATCACGGAGTTATCGGCGAACATACATAAAAAAAAAGATCCCGACGAATTGAGAACCTCCTCCTTTTTTTGAAGTCGATTAGAAATGAATGTTTGTGTGTATGTCCTTTATAGGATCGTAAATCATACATCCGATTTTCATGAAATTTTGTGTGTGTGTGTGTGTGTTTGAGTGGGTCCCGGGATGGTTTACAGCCACAATTGGAACCCGTAGATGGCGCTGTGATCGGGTTCTAGAATCCTCCTAATCACCTGGACCGATTTTGGTGATTTTGTTTTTGTGTCATGGAACAAAGTCTTTTAAGAATTCAGAAAATAGGCGGTACGATGTTCGCCGGGTCAGCTAGTATAGTATAAAAGTAAGGACATATTAAAAGTGTTTATAGATAAAACAATTATTGGCTATCGTATTTATATTCCGTAGTAACAGCGCTAATATGCATAGCAACGCTTGCTGAATCGGTGTTCGATAATATGCATCGAATAGTAAAAAGAAAATTTAGTCCCAAAATCCAAATTATAAAAATCACCGATACGCGTGTCACGGTGGGTCGTTGACCCTACGTGGAACCACCCTGATTTCACATTCTGTGTCTCTTTTTATCTTGCGGGCGATTAATACAGCCGCACCGTTCACACCGCCCATTCTCACGTGCGCGCGCGCTGCACTTTGCCGACGCTCGCAACGCTGTAAAAAATGTAATCCCTGTCTAGGACATAGAAATGGTGACGACAATATTGTATATAAAAACAAGTTTTTTAGATTTAGTATTACTATTCATGTAGAGTCAATTTAAGAATAAAAATTAAAATGTTTCGTCAAATATTTTACAAATTGTTGCACACTAAGTATGTATCTAATGTAAACAATTTAACGTTTTTTTTTACAAATAATAATAATTCATAACTGGTTGCACAAATTCCTCTTAGTTTTAAAATGTACATGTCTGTATAGGACATAATATAAATATTTTATTTAATTCTGGTAGTTCAGTGACTTAGGCACCATTCAAACCCATTCAAATAGTGTTAGTTCGAATTTTAGAACAAAAAGTTTACATATTTTAGTTAGATTTTTCTAACCTAATTTGTATATTATTGTAATGGCATTGAGGTTTCTGATGAATAAAATGTGAATATAATTACTATATACTCGTACATACGTAGTGTAAGATCCCTTCTGAAACGGGGAAGCCTAATCATAGCATTGTGATGTTTATGAACTGATATAATAATATTATTTATTAAGGTGTATTAAAGTAGGATATTCGGTATGACTTTATCTTCAAATTCAAAGGTTTTTAATTTTTAAAGGTTTAATTTACTCACACTATGTTCCACTGGAGAATTATTTTTGCAGCTCAAAATATAAGTTAAAATTTTTCTTACGCTATGACATTTGCGAAGCGGTGTAAATTTTCTCTAGTGAATTTTTAATAAATACTTTTTAATTTGAATTTTGTAAGTTTATTTTTGTTTATTTAGGTAGAATAGAAAATTGAATCTAGTACCTTGTTATTATATATTTACATAGTATATAACAAATTCGCTTTCCGCATCTGTCTGTCTGTATATCTATCTCCTCCTAAACTACGTAACGGATTTTAAGTGGATTCCACCATCAGTTACCAAACTTTTCAAGGAAGGTTTAGCGATACTATCTATCGCCCGCTATATATAAAAATAACCTATTAAAAACCTAGTAAAATAGAGTTTCTTAACTAGGGTTTGACCCGAGGAAAACTCTAGTATAGCCTATAAAAGTTTATCGAAATATAAGCATAAAATTTTAAATGCATTAAATATGTAGCGCTCATGCTCGTAGCACTCGTTCCATTTTCAATGCGCATACACAATGAACCTGCACCGTAGCTATCTATAGTCTATCCTTTTGCGCTGCACTTGCGGAAAGTAGTGGAAATCTTCAGTACAAATACTTTAACGAAAAGCCTTTTGAAAAGCAATCAATCGTAATAATAGTATGTAAATTTAGTACTTGTTAAATATTAATTGAATAACAAGGCATTATGATATTTTAGATCCCTTGTGTTAGCTTTAAATCTGCCTTATAGCTCAAGATTTCAAAAAACGCAACTCCCCGATTTAGTCAACAACGATATCCACTCACTAATTATAAGTTTTCAGATTATCTCGAGTCCACTGTACTTGAAAAGGAAAGATTTTTGGAAACGTAAAATTATACATATAATATATTTTATAATAAAATAATAACTTGAAATGCCTATAACTTGCACGTTACTTTTGAGGTTTAACTTTGGTGTGACTAATAAAGAATACATAAATATTAATCATTGATTATCCTATAAATATAAACCTAAATATAAACTACATACTATACTATGAACTATATAAAAACTAAAAATAAATCAAAAAGGGGAAAAACGCCTAAAGACGAGTTAATGGTCCCAAACCACTGTCATTTACCGGGAACGTTCCCAAAAGGCTGGCAGTGTTATAATTGATTATTAAGTTTAATCAATTTTTTTAATGCATGAGCTGGGCAGAGAGGCAGGCCCACCTGATAAAAAGCGGTTATCATCGCCTATGGACATTTGTAATACCAAAGTTTCTATCAACGTACTGCCGCTCTTTAAAAAGAGACTGGAATCTGGCCACTGATGCCGGAACATAACTCTTGGTTGTTATAGCGGCATACCCTATATCATGGGTGATAATCATCCAGACGGACAAAAATCCTTCCACCTGGTTGTGGGTAGTTTTGTCACTTTTCACGAGAGGCCACCCAGCCGGCAGCAGGAAATTGTATTCTATCTGCGTTTGCACTATCCAACGCTGAAAGAATTTTTTAAATCAGACCAGCGGTTCTTGAGATTAGCGCGTTCAAACAAACAAACAAAGTCTTCAGCTTTATAATATAAGTAAAGATTTTAAAAGCGCTTTAAAGGTAAGAATAGAATTTTTGTGTATTACTGTATAACGATGTAATTAATAAACATCTATATTAATACGTGAAGGAATATATAAACCCCTTTTTATTAATATTGCGCACATCGAGAAATTTGAGATCTGGCGTAGTTAAAAGCAACGTGAAAAATAATGCTGAAAGCTAACTTTTGGTTGAATATGTTTTGAATGATAGATTATTTCATCAGCTTTGTGTTACTAAAGGCGAAGATTTCAACCGTTTGTTGTTTCATACTGAAGTTCATTGGTTATCACTCGATTTTACAACCTGCTTGACTCTGTGATAAAGTTCTTGGAAACTAAAGATACAGAATTGCGCAACAAGCTCATTACATCAAAGAATGATATAGCTTACATGACAGACCTGTATAAATTGTTCAACGAAATGAATCTCCAACTGCAAGGCGATGAACTAAATTTAATTAAAACAAAAAATGTTGTTGCTGCTTTCGCAGCTAAACTGCTTCTACACAAAAAGAATATGGGCAGACGTGAGTTTCAGTTTACCGATTTTATCACTATCGCGCAGTAACGATGACTTTCTTGACTACTTCCAGCATTTAGAAAACCTCCACATTGACTTCACCGAACGATACCAGGGCATTTTGAAATTGGAAATAACAGACTGGGTGTTGGATCCTTAGACCATTCTGATCTAAGGTTGGATCCGTTTTCAAATATCAACACAGCAATGTCACCTCAGCTGGAAGAAGAACTTATAGAATTGATAACAAACGAGGAAATAAAAATAGAAGTTCAAGAATGGCTATCAAGAATTTTGGCTACAAAAACTGATCCCGCAATTGTACACAGGATTGTGGTCAATCGTTCAGCGATTCTTGATAGCATTCCCATCGTCATATTTGTGTGAGCGTGAATTTAGTGCTGTGGCAACGCTGCTTACTAAAAAGAGAAATTGTTTGCATTTTACCAAACAAACGCGGCGACTTGCGGCTGTTCTTGAAACCTCATATCAACAAACTTATTAAACAGCATCAGATTCATCCTTGACATTAGTTTTTATATAAGAATCGATTATGTTTGTTTTATTTTGAATAAAAGATACTCTGTCTGAATACTATAAGTTGCGTTTCAATAATCATTCTCATTGATAGGTGTAACCCATAAGAGTTAACTTGAGACCACAGCGCCGTTGTGTACTACCTACTGCGCTTAGGTCTCAAGTTAACTCTTGCGGGCTATATATAGTAAAAGTCTCGTTTAGAATTAATATTTAATCTCCGCTATTGTAGCTCTCAATAACCAATTAATTTAACTTAACATTATAGTGGTTTTTAAGTAGGTGGAAAAATGGGGGCGCTAAAAAATAATTTATTCTCAAAGTGGGCGGTATATAAAAATAAGTTTGGGAACCACTGTTTTATAACCTTGATAATGTTTGAATGCCATGAAAGATAAAGTTTGCACATTAAAATCAACTTCTAATAGGTAGTTTTATTGTAGCCAAACGCGCTGTGTCAATTCCTAAAAAATGGTAAAAATAAAATAACATTATTATAGAACTTGTCTTTTGACGATTACATCACGATAAATGTTAGTATTTTAGTTAAGAGTAATAAAAAAAAGCGCTAAACATGGCACATGTAATAAAGCTTTTTTTGTTCTTTCTCAGAGACTAAAATGTGTGGTTACTTTTGTTTATATATGTATAATCCATGAATTGCCTAGAATTATAGTTATATAGGCATTTGAATTATAGTAATTGGTTGCATAAGTTAAGCTCAAGTCATCGCTAGGAGGTAACGTAGTATCATAATAAATGAGGCAGGTAGGCGTCGTTGCCTTTCAAGGTCTCACGTTGTAGTGAAGATTATCTATGTTTACTTGTACCTACTACCGGTATATAATTTAGCATAGATATCCTTTATACAACCAGAGAACTCGACTATATAAAGATGATGGAACTAAATATTTTTTAGACTAGCCATCTTTGGGGTGGGTAGGTCAACCAAACAGAGTCGCAGTGTCGGCAATGCCCCTGGCCCTATTTTCTGGTGAGAAGGACAACAACGAGATATTTTAATGTGTACTTCGGCAAATAGCCGACGAGTCCCGGGTTACGTACTCCACTGTTGTGTCCCGGCTCTGGCTTGTCCACAAATGGTTTTCACCTCATTAACAAGGCCGGTCATCCTAAACTAGACCTCCACAGATAAGACCAAATATATTTAGATAATACATATATTTACAGACTTCATTGATGAGACATATAAGTAAGCCTCCTGCAGGCCAATACTTTACGACATGGCCTGTATAGGCACACATGCTCTTACACATGTAAATGTATGAATGTGCAAAACCTTACAAGGACGGCGCCAAGTCAAGAAGGTGCCTGGTTTTACTTAATTTCTTTACAGACTTAACATTTTCATTTTAAAAACTTCTACACCAATATATATCTTTTTTAGACTCTTATATAAGATATTTGCATGACGTTGCCAAGGTGCCAGACCTGACGTGGGACCGATACATAAATTTTGTTGATGTGAAGCGGTACCTCACTGAAATCCCCCAACAATTTAAAAAGAAATGTTTTATAAAACGCACAAGACATATTCTGTTAAGCAATACTATTTCTATACATGATTCTTTCTATCTACACAATACTTACGTTCATTGACAAATTCATTTGAGATTACATCCTTAATTCACTCGCCAAATCATAAAACTACGATAAAATATCACTGAAATACTGATTGCAGTAATACTTATTACACCCCTAATGCTAGACAGGTAACGTCGGTGAAAATAAGCTTTTGTATTTATAATTAAACTGCACGTGAAAGTTCTATTAACTTAATAGACATTTATGTTGTTGATCACTTAACATTCTCTTTTATATTTAATCTTTGAGTAGAGAACAGCGTAAATAAATTATATTTTAGTGCATTTATTGTACTAATAGCAATTAGTTTCTTGATGATAACTTACAACAAAGGCTGAGTAGATAAATAACAGATATTTTTAGGTAAATGACATATATTTCAATATTTTTGAAATTGAATTTTCGGTAGGTATATGCAAATCCTATATATATAGGTGCGTTAAAATAAAATTCTTTTAGGGCTGACCTATTTCGCAAACCACTATTGACAGAAAGAAAGAAAAGAGGAAGAAATAAATTGTTTATTCAAGAAAGGGTGACGTACATTATTAACTTATAATATAAAACTAGCATGTTTTGAGAATTTATGCGTCAGATTTTTAACCGACTTCAAATGTTCAGCCATAACTTTGTTGTTTCTGAAGCGATTTTGATAATTTTTTTGCGTTCTATTAATTATAGTTTCATAATTAGGAAATTATTTTTATTTTAAATTACCATATACATTGTTACAACAACAATATACTTGTCACCGACTTCATCATCATATTGTATAAAAAAATCTATTTTGCTACTCTTGTAGTTGGTTTATTTTTTGTTAGAAATTCTTTATCAATAAACAATTGATCTTTTAAAATTGGACCACATACTATATACACAAAATAAAAATAGTGAATATGAACATGAACCATGTTTAAATGTATGTATGATTACAACTATGTAAACATTACATAGTTAAAATTGTCCATATTCGTATAGTATGAGAATAAATATACTCCGAGTACTAAATTTATTAGCGAATATATCTACACTTTGACTTTCTGTATGTACCTCTATCTATTATACCCACTTAACGTAACGTCTCTATCTATCTATTATATCTATTTAACGTAACTCTTTACTAGCAGCATCTTTCAAAATTGAGATGGGGGAAGATTATATTTAGTAAAAGGCAGGAACAAACGAAAACATTTCATTTCTTAGGTATAATGTACTCATTAACGTATTTGTTAAATGCTAAATTAAACATATTTCTAAATTCTAAATTAAGCGTTTATAAGATGAACGTTAGGAGTTGGTGGCCACTCCTAGGGGTAATCGTGACGGAACAATATGACGGCGTTTGGAATATTTTATAAAATACACATTGAGGAGCATTGGGTAATTTCGAAACTTGCGATTAACGTACTACTAAATCTAAACCAGTCAATATGTTTTGCTGTGATCATATTAATTTTGACACTACTATTTTATATAAGTAACTTCTTTGCTTCTGTTATGTCAGGCAGATGGTAATAATTGTACTTGTACAATAATTATCGCAGTTATCTGATTCTATCAATTCTATAAAGAATTTAATAACAGCAAAAATTACAGTAAAGAGCAAAATCTGTCTGCAGTTCTAGAAAAATTGCAATTTTATTCAGAATTACTTTGTTCAGTTCAGCATAAGCAAAATAAAGTATGATTAATATTGTTATGATTGTGCTTACAGAAGCTTAAAGACGTTAAAAAAATATTGTCGCTATAGTTAGACTAGGCATGTTAATGACACGAGTTAATAAATACTATTGTAGATTTGAACAGTTTTTTATTATCTAAAATATAGGCATTATATCAATCAACAAAAAATATCTTACCCCATATTGTCTAGAAGAGGTCGCTAAGCGATAAGGCCACTAATTGTTTCTGCCTTTACTGTTTAGTGTAACTACTGTAAATTATTTATATCATATGTACGTGAACAATAAAAAGGTTTCTATTCTATGTCAAAATTACCCCAAACCACCTTATATATTATTATTGTTAATTTCATGGCGACTAGTGGGAGTAGTCCTCCGAAGCGCTGACCTTGCCGCGTGGGAGCCGCGCTAGAAATCGGCCCCGTGCGCTTACGCAATCACAACCACTTCGACGTTCTACGTTCACACCACTACTCTGATTTGCGCCCGGCAGATATTGTTTTTTTGCCGATTCCCGAACTATCACATGGAATTTAAATTCAATATAAATAAACATTCATCGCTTTATTACGCAGATAGTGGGAAAAATTACATATAATAACAACAGCCCATAACTGTCCCACTGCTGGGCTCGGGCCTCCCACGGTATACCACGCCACGCTTGTCCAAGGCGGCTTGGCAGGTTTGACACATCGCTTATCTCGATGTGCAGTTTTCATCACGATGTTTTCCTTCACCGTTGTTAGCACGTAGTAATTGTAACGATATGCACATTAGGTCAGAAAACACCCTAAGTGGTGTATGCGTTCCGGTCAGGATCGAACCCGCGACCTTTGAGTTTAAACGCGTGCGCTAGCCATTACGCTACCACGATATTAAAGAAAAAAAAAATTACATACCTAGAGAAAAATACATAAATTCGGACTCATTTATATTGACTTAGAGTAAGTTTGAAGGCTTCTTTAAGAAACATAAAGGAGCCTTAAATTATGTTTAACAAAACTAAATTACACATCAATTTATAAAAAGCGTGTTAAAATCGTCTTAGATGAGAGACTAACATACCCGCATCTCATTTCAATAACGCAAGTTCAAATTCTGACAGAAGGCATGCTTTATATACTAGGCAGCATTTCTGAGTTACTGGGTATTTGTAACGATTTTTTTTTATTTGTAGTTCTTTTATCTAAAACAAGTATATCATTTTAAAGTTAAGTTTTGGATTATAGTAATAGCACTCCTGGAGAGCAAAAAGCTGTGTATGCTTAGTGGTTAACACACTCGCGTCTAAAACTCAAATGACGCGGGTTCGAATTTCGAATTCGAAAAAGCTTTTAGGGAGTTTTCTAACTCAATGTGTATTCTGTTGTAATTGCTGACGCTGAGGGAACACATTGTGATGAAATCTGCACATCCAGATAACTGATGTACCCAACTCGCTAAATCATCCTGGCCAAGCGTGACGGAGTCCGTTCCCTTAACGATTGGAAGGTTCGAGCCTGCAGTGCGACGCTTATGGGTTCTTATTATTATTATTCCTGGATACGAGATTAATTTAAAATTGCTCAGTAGGATCCCCACTGGTGTATAATACCAATTATTATAGAGTAGGGTAGGTTATGGTCAGTAACGTCAAGGGTGTAGCAAAATAATGTAAACTGCAAAATTCAGTAAATAAGATGCTTAGAGGATGCGCGTCCTGGTTTATTTTGTGATATTTTATTATCGAATACTACTTCTTTATTGGGAAGCTGGCACATAGGCAGATGACCCACATAATGAAAAGTGATTACAGTCACCTATAGACGTATATGCAACACCAAGGGCGAGCCAATATATTGCCAGCTTTCAGGATGGAATAGAGGGGGTCGGCAAGGACGGATCGAATAAAAGGAACGTAGTAGGAGATAGGAGGGATGAAATGAGGAATCAGACAAGAGGAATGGGATAAAAGGGAATTGGGGAATGGAATAAAGGGAGTTGGAAGTGCATGGGTCATCGGAACTCTCAAAATGTAATAAATTAATAACTTTAAGTTTATTCAATATAATAAATTATGTATCGTCGTCAGCCATTCGCAGTCCACTGATAGACATAGACCTTTCCAAGTCGGGGCCACTCATACCTGTCCTCTGACTTCTTCATTCAGCGCCTACAGGCAACCTTGCACAGGTCTTCGGTCCATCGCGCTGGCTGTAAATTAAAATAATAGATTATGAAAAGTTGGCTAAATGTTAATATGGAATATTTATACATTCAACTTGTTTAGGACTACATGTGACTTATAACTATAGTTCCCTATAGGGAAGGAAATAATGAGCAATAATGACTGTGTAATTATTTCTGTAATACTATTTTTTGCATATTTGTATGTGTGTACCTTATCTTATTTATTGAAAATAAATTAATAAATCTTTAATTGTAGGGACATAATAACATATTTTCAGTTGTTTTTAGTAGCAACTTTTAATTATCTAACAGAAATTTACATAAAAACAACTATTCTACGGTCCCTGGATTTAGATTCAATTTATTCATCATGAACGTTGAGTTTTGTGAGATGAGGTTAATGAAGAAGCGCATAACTGCGGGAAAATATCGGGCAAGTTCTGTAGAGGTGAAAAACATCTACTGTTATCGTTAATGATTTAATTAAAAATACCTCACATCTCAAAACCAACTTAACAGAACTTTTTCAAACCAACTTTCATCAAAAGTATTTTCAATCTCGATTTTTAACCGACTTCGAAAAAAGGAGGAGGTTCTCAATTCGTCGGGATCTTTTTTTTTTTTTGCTTTTTTTATGTATGTTCGCCGATAACTCCGTGATTTATGATCCGATTTACGTGATTCTTTTTTGTTCGACGCGGAATAGATTCCAATTGGTCCCCTAAAAATTTTACATAGTTTGGCTCAGTAGTTTTCATTTTATGAACATTTTTCATGGAAATAATTTTCACTCCGTTCCATATGTACACCGATTACTCTGAGATTTATGATTCGATTTACGTGATTCTTTTTTTGTTCGACGCAGAATAGCTGCCATGTGGTCCCCTAAAAATTTGACATAGTTTGGCCCAGTAGTTTTCATTTTATGAACATTTTTCATGGAAATAATTTTCACTCCGTTCCATATGTACACCGATTACTCTGAGATTTATGATTCGATTTACGTGATTCTTTTTTTGTTCGACGCGGAATAGCTGCCATGTGGTCCCCTAAAAATTTGACATAGTTTGGCTCAGTAGTTTTACGATTTTACGAACATTTTTTTGTTCCCGGCTATATTTTTTAAGAAGCGCGGCACCATTCGTAGGTCCACCCATACATAGCTAGACACTAAAAAGTAACAAATAAAATTTAAAAACTTCGTTTAAAAAAACCGACTTCAAAAACGAAAAAACTAAAATGTATAAAATAACTTATTTCTAAAGCTATTATTATTAATATATATTATCTAAAACATCTTGAAGTCGGTGCAAAGTAAAACATAAAAATTACTATATTTTGAAAATTACTAAGCACCGACTTTAAGATGTTTTAGATAATATTTATTAATAATAATAGCTTTAGAAATAAGTTATTTTATACATTTTAGTTTTTTCGTTTTTGAAGTCGGTTTTTTTAAACGAAGTTTTTAAATTTTTGCAGAATTAGCCACAACCTAGTTCAAAAGAAGGGGAAGAAGACAATTTTTACGCCATTAGCAGCAAATATTTCGCTATCTGTTGACTTATATATTTTTTAGTAGTAGAAAACCTGACAAGTATCAAGATAAAGTAGGACCTTATGCTATGTGTTACCGTACCAGCATATCTAGATACGCTGCTTTAGTTCCACTGGCTAACGATACACGTTATGTGCACTAAAATATTTTTAACCCTCATTTACACGTATGGCGGCAATCCATAATCTTACTTTTCATTAATTCACTAACTTCACGTACTAAGAACTGGACGGACATGACAACAATTAATTTTTTGTCAAAATGGTTACGGAACCCTAAACGGACCGTACTTGCGTGCGTGCTTTAAGTCGTTCGAACAGCGGACTCTTCCATCTTGCTCGCACATGCATCGCATCTTTGGCAGTTAAAAAGCGACAAATATTGTTGAATGATAACAATGTATATTTTGATATGTGATAATTAAGCACTTGACGCTGCAACGTCACGCAATACGAGTTCTTCGACAGGTGTTTATGATTGTTTGATTTTCAAGCCATCAAATACGAGGAGACATGACATATCAAGATAAGAACAGCTTCAATTTTATATACTATCGATAACAATTGAGCAATAAATATTTGAAATATTTCAAACTAGCTGTAAGACGTGGTATTTTAATGGGGTTATCCTTATTAGCTTATGATCCTACGTAATGAATCGTTTGTAAAATATGTATTACTATGGTCTAATAATAATTAAGTAGTTTTCAATTATTATTAACTTACGTTAAGGTGAAGTGTAACTTTTCATATTGCGTCGGCTTAGATATTATATATTTATTTCCAAAAAAAAATATTATAGGCTTATTATAGTTCCCTGCGAATTTTTAAAGTATCTTTTAACAGTTCATTCTGTATTATTTGTAAAAATCAATTTGGGGTTGTCTGGAAGAGATCGCTTTTTAGCGATAAGACCGCCCTTTGTACATAACTAGATATAATTTTAGCCTTTAAGTTCATGTTTGTATTGACGTACAATAAAATGTTATCTGTCTATCTTTATCTTTTAATTAGATATTTATTTTTGTTTTATATATGGCAGCTATGTATTATATAAAAATAATAAAAACGGTTTGTTCTGGACAGCAAGATTCTACATTATAATGTTCTAAATGTAAGACCGCTTAGCACAGATCCATAGAAGTCCTAAATTCGGTTCTTAACATTATAAATTTCGTGAACATACCTTGCGCTTGTTTATTTTGTCTGTGTCTAGAATAGGCCTCAGATCTGTTCTTTGTATTTATCCATAACATGAGCTTGCTTTTGATAATAAACATATAATGTGTATATTATAGTCCTATATCTATTTGTTGAGTACACTGTATTAATTATATTTACGACATTTAATATAAAAATCGACAGTGACGTTGAACCTTAAACAATATCGTCTTTGAATTAGTCATGATTTTAAATACCTTCATAAATCGTGACACATAAACTGACCACGGCTTAGATAATAAGGGCTCTAATGTTCCCACTAAATAACCGTCTCTGTAATAGAAATCGGTTATACAGTCTGGTGAGTTGTGTCTAAAACTTCAAAAACACTAGATTATAACCAAAAACTGCAGTTTATCTGCAATGTGCATTCAGAAAGGCTACGCTGACCCACTTGCCGTTCTTGGAAATGGGAGTTGGCCAGGCAGGAATCGGACCGCTCCCTCCACGCTGTGCTGCTGACACACATAATAAGAATCCGATGTTGAATGTTTCCTTATCATTTGTTAGTTTTTTTATATTAATTTATCTCTTCTCGTTTTCACTCAATAAAGTACTTACTCATCTATAATATATAAAATTCTAAACATGCCGTGTTTGTACATTAAAGCAATTTAAAAAACAACTGGAATACACTATATATAGTGTATTCCAGTTCAGTTCCATCGTTTATAAACGATGGAATGGAGAACACTGCATTTTTTTACATTTCTTGTCTATTTGTTCGGGGTTCACGTAAAAACTACTGGACCGATTTCGATGCGGTTTTCACTGCTCGACAGCAAATTCTTAGACTTAAAATCTGCGCTACTTTTTATCCCGGGAATCCGCGGGTTTTTTTATGATATAAAAGGGCCGAATTTAATAAGAATTTCGAATTCTAGCGCAGGTTTTTTCTTGATCGATAGCAAATTGAATGTAATAAGATGTGTGATATTTTTTATCCCAGTAATCCCGCGGGAATTTTTCCAGGAGCGATTTCAAGTCTTTCGGATGCATAAAAATTATCTTAATGCCACACAGATTCCACTAAATCGATAGCTTACATTCTTTTTTAAAATTCTGTGATACTTTGTGACCCGGGAATCCCGCGGGAACTTCAAGTCAAGCGTGGATGAAGTTGCGGGCATATCCTAGTTTAATATTATTTTAATACACTGTAGGATTTTTTTGTTAAACAATGCAACTTATAAATATTACTGTGTGTACTTGGGACTCCGTAACTAATTTGACATAAACCCTTGTGAAATCGTCATGTGTGTATGTTATAGTTAATTTTTATCATAAACTATTGAGTCTATATGAATAAAATTTAGTAAGTATATGATTTACATATCGTTTCAGAGTAGTAAAGTCCTGAAGATGTAGTCCATACAAGTAAGAGTAGAAAATTTTTCAGTGTAAGTTACGTGACTTTCTGGTCGAGACTTTTGAACATTTTATAGTGACTTGTACAGTTGTCAACTACAAAATAATCTATAAAACAAAAAGTTTAGAGTTGATAGTAATTACGTCGTATATGTCTATGCAGACATTTGCATTTCGCCCATTGAGTTGTACGTACTAGAGAAGCTATTCAAAACCAAAAAGTTTCTCACAAAACACATAATTACTACTCAAAAACTATCAATATCCTACAACTATTGTTCATTTTAGAGTAATTTTACACATTTTTAGAAAATAAAACTGCACAGCACAACATCTCCTTTCAGTTCCCGCCAAAAACTCAGTTCGAACTTGATGAAAGCCAACGCCATAGATTATAATACACTGCAGAAGTGATGTGCCCCAGCTTTTGTACCTAAAAACACTTCACTAGAATTCATATTTTATTTCAAAATTTATTAATAGGTAGTTAAATAAATAAACAAATGGTAAAGTATAAAAGAAAAAGAAAATGAATTATGTATTTATTAAGCTTAAATACAATTAACAATAGTTTAAAATCAAATTAAATAAAAAATCAAATAAATTGCTATATTCAAAGAATTAAGTTAGCATTATAGCGTCTATGAGTGCCACTTTTATAAACTGTAGTAATTAATTAATATCTCAGTTACCTTCGTATATTTACAATTTTGTTGGATGATAATGAAATAATACGTCCGTACAAATGAGCATGGCCGCAGCAATGACGCGTTAAAGTGGATAAAATTTAATTACAATATATCAAGAATACAACAACTTATCGGTGAAAAGTCACCCCTTGACTTTTATTTGAGTTTCCTGAGTGGTTTAAACAGTACCATGGTACACAAAAAGACATTTCTTTAATAGTTACTTTTCACTCAAAGACGTAAAGTATCAACAACAGCCCACAGACTAAACGAGTCATAGTCCCATGGACTATGACTCGTTTAGTCCGAGTGTATACCGAGTGCTCAAATAAACTAGTTCCGAATAACTTCTCTAGTACATTATACCTAATGATTTCGGCTTTGTTTATTTAGCTTTGAATAATACCTAGTATTGAAATCTGAACACCGAAATATTCTAGTTACGTGTGCTATTGGTGTATGATCCGATGTAGTGGTGTCATTTTGTTTTTTTTTATAATCTTGAACTACCGCTTAAAAGTATTTATTATTCTAAAATTATAAGAGGGAACCCAAAATATAAAAATGTAATATTTTGTCAAAAGAGGTTATCATAGTAGTTACGTACTTTTTATTATTAAAAAAAAAGTACTTAACTACTAATATAACCCCTTTTTGAAAAATATTACATTTTACAAAAATATTAATAACAAAAGCTCATAAACGTCCTAATAAGCTCAGGTACCCCATTTTGAGGGGAACGGATAGTATCCCCGCCACGCTTGTCTAATTCGGATTCGCTAGTTTCATCCATCGATTATCTCAAAGTGTAGGATTGTTCACGATGTTTTCTTTCACCGTCAGCACGTGATAATTGTAAAAATATGCACATTAGGTCAGAAAACTGCCGAAGTGATGCATGTTTTCTCGCAAAATTCAAAACCCCTTGGTTTGAAAGCCGAGTGTTAGCCACTATAGCCGAGAGTTTACCCCGCGGCCCGGTCGCGAGGCAAACTTTAGTGCGTACTTCTTGTTTAAAGGACAGGCGTTAATAATAAGATTCACTTCATTTTATATCGCAAACCATCCCATCTCCCGGTTTATAAAGTATTTATGTCCCTTTTCAGTGTTAAAACAACATTGAAACGAAATTCAGCAAAACCGATCCAGTAGACCTAGTAGTTTTTCCGTGAAAGCTTAACAGACAGACAGATCGCGTTACTATCGCATATTTTTATAGATGACAAATTTTATATCTATGAACTTAAGAAATGATTGATCTCTCATACAAACTATCAGCCTCTATTTCAACCCGTTCTAGATTTATTTATCAATACCCCATCTATCTGTAAACTACATAAATGACAACAACGACAAAATGATAAAAATGGCCGAAATGGCCGAAATAACCAAAAAAACCAAAATGACGAAAATGGCAAATCACAAAAACATTCCCATTATCCGGGATGAAAGTATCCCTCGATATTACCGAATTTCAGTTAAATCGGTCCAGTAGTTTTTTCTTGAAAGAGCAACAGACAAACAGACAGACAGAGTTACTTTCGCATTTATAATATTAATAGGGATTTTCAATAGAGTACCTATTTATTAATAATATAATCTGTAGTTTGCCGTGACGTCGATCTAGGGTCAAGTGGAAGATCAGCGTTGGTCTGAAAGATCAACATTTTTGCTGAGCTTGATCCAATTTTTAGGACTTAATATGTATATCTTCAGTTACTTTGTGGTTGTATTCTCTTTTTTTGTGCTTTATTTATTAATTTTAATGTTTCACTTGCATATGTCCTAAAAATAAACCTGTTTTGTTTCTTCTTTCTTTCTATTTTATGTTTTTTTCTTAAGGATCGATATAAAGCGCTGCGGTAGATTTCTAAGATGTTCCGTCGCCAAAAATTAGAAAAGTAGGATAAACGATAAGGACGTCGCGGTCGACAGGGGCCGCAGCAACATCGCCTCAGGACATATTCGGTCTCGGCATTGCACAGAATGTGTTACTGCTTACCAAGAGATTTCTAACAGTACACGGCGAAAATTGAGCGTCCGAATCGAGTCATTGAACCGAAACTCGACCGTTAGTTGAGCCGATTCTAGCAGGACAGGCCCTTCTACCTACACCCACTTGATATTCGATAGTTTTAGGGATCCGCTCACAAATTGTATTTCATCTAAAACACTTGTATAGTGTAAAAGCCTTATACTTTCTGCAGTAGAAGTTACAGTGTACTAAAAGTTCTGAGTTACGTGAAGGCAAAATTCGAAAATGTTGAAATAATTAACATTTCAAACTTTTGCTAAGAATGATGCTTGTTTATGATGATCTTAACTACAAATATTTCTAAACGCGCTATAAAAACAAGTGAGTGCGTGCGAGTCGTACATGAAATGTTTTACAATTATAAATCGGATATGCATACATACATACATAACTTCACGCCAGGTCCCTTGCGGGGTAGGCACGAACAACAGAGCGCCATTTAGGCTTATTCTTACACATCGGATATGATTTGATATAATTATCAGTCCAGATTAAATATATGCAGGTAAAGCTTTTTAAAACATTTTTAGTATTGATATCACATATTATCAGTAATTCACAGTAACTATAACGGTATACCGGGCTTTTTAGGCTGAGGATGCACTCAAGCTACATACTTTTGAAATCATCAAAATTACGTACATGACGGTAATCACTAGAACATAATAAATATATACTAACACATTATCGGCGTGAGTCGTGGTAGCGTAATGGCTAGCGCACGCGCCCCTGAATCGAAGGGCGCGGGTTCGATCCTGACCGGAACGCATGCACCTCTTAGTCAGTTTTCTGATCTAATGTGCATATTGTTACAATTACCACGTGCTAACAACGGTGAAGGAAAACATCGTGATGCAACCTGCACATCGAGATAACCGATGTGTCAAACTTGCCAAACCGCCTTGGACAAGCGTGGCGGGTATACTGTCCGTTCCCCCTATAATGGGAGGCCCGAGCCCAGCAGTGGGACATTTATGGGCCGATATTTATTTATATTTATAACATATTATAGTATTTCCTAAGTTTTTACGACTAGTACATATAATTAAAACTACGCTTTAACAGTTTTAATTATATTTATCGGTTTTAAGTATAAATTAATAACAATTATTATTATTACTTAAACATAATATAACATTTACTGGAAAATCCGCCAAACTCTGTACCTGTAGTTCTTGAGATAGGTGCTGTGAGCTGTGAAACATAGACAAGCGCTGAAGCGAGATTATAAGAAGCATTTTTAAGCTTTAATCGCATCACAAAAATGCGAATTGCTATTTTTTTTACAAATACCACAAGACGAAGGACATAAGAAAAAGCCATCTTCAGACCTCATTTTGTCTATGTTTCGACATAATGAAGAATGAATGAAAATATTCTATTGTTCACCAGAAATTAAACTACGTTCTTAAAAACCGTATATACAATAATTGTTGAACAAAGGGCGGGTGGGACATAACATTGTCATAATAATTATATTTAAAAATCATTACGTTTTTATTTATTCTAAAAGAAAGGAGAAGGAAAATCAGATACCTACCTATAGATATGTAGATAGTTTTTAAGTGATACTCCGTTTTTACTTATTCTATAACTATATAATCTGTTACGTTCACATTTGAATCGCCATGAGAATAGGTACGTCAACCGCAGCAGCGTGGCATCCCTCAGTCAATGAGAATTTCAACAGTTCCACATTACACACGTCTTAGATTGTTAGAAAGCAGAAGGATTTCTTTTTGTTCGCAGCTTTTACCACTCGCGGTTAACAGTTAACGTCGACCGTTCGCTGTGAGCCGTTACTGTAAAATCTGCTTATTCATTGATACTTCAAAGACTTGAACTTTTTGAAGAATAATGTGCATTAAAGAAACTTAATTAGTTTAGCTGAACAGAACAACTCACTTTTATCCCTGACGAATACAGATACCGTATTATAAAATTTATTTATTTTACTAGTGATATATAGCGTTTAATGAAACATCGTTCTATTCAAGAATTATTAAATAGGAATAATGCAATCTAGAATAAACAATGAGCAAACGGGGTGCTTGCGCACCTATTGTTTCTATAATCCCAGTTACCTAACTCAAAGAGCAAGACTCTCCAATAATCCAGTCAGTCATGATCTTTTTCAATTTTTTTGAAGTGGTAGAACCATGTCACCGCTTCAAAATAATTGAAAACATTTATAAGTAAAAAGGATTGTAAAACATATATTCTGAAAAAAAATGTCTATCACCTTTTTTTTCAAAAAAAATATACGATAAAAATATTTTAGATTTATACATAAAAAAAAATCGGCTTTTCATTTTTTTCACCATAAAAATATTGTTTAAATTTACCATAATTTTACTATTGAAAAAATAATAATAATAATATGAAAACGAAAAAATAGGTTTCTTTTAAAAACTCTAAAAAATACTTAAGATAAAAGTCTGAAAACTTAGGTGAAAAACGACCCCCATAATTAGAAAATTCCGCGGGGCAATTTTTATTTAGAAACTCGGCAATACGCTTTTTATTGTAATATTAACCGAATAAAATGGTATAGATAATAACAAATAAAATATAAAAATACACATGCCATATTATATAGAAATTTTAAAACAACTAAGCAGGTTACTTCATCATAAATAAAAGGGTTACAAAACATTTACAGGTTATATTACAATTACAGTGGTTGTTTTCAGGGTGAAGTGTGTTGGCAAGCTTTTATGCACCGACCGCGCGCCTGAAAAGTGGGTCAGCTGGCTGTAAGGACTTCAGCTAATACTGGCACGATGACCTAGGTCAGGTCGTCACTGAATTATACTCTCGTTCCAGCTAATCAATACAGGTAGCTTTACAACAGTGTCAGGTGAGAGATCAATAGTAGGTACCAAACCGGTATAATGTTTCCTGATCCGCAAGATAGGATCAAATTTAATTCAATTACTTACAACCAAATAATTTGTAGAAATAACTTTTGGTAGCTTACTGATGACGTACTCTCAACAAATTTTCTATTAAATAGTAAGTAAGGTTAGATGCTTAAAGCACGCTAATCCTGTTTAGAAAAACGTGACAACAGCGACCAGTTTACAGAATGTTATTGTATGTAATATATCAATTGGGGAGCTGTCATCAGCTGGGGAGTTTCTTGCTGCTCCTTCTCCTTATCAGCAATAACACGTAGCGAAGCAGTGTACATACAATAGGAAGAAAAAATAAATTTTAACTTATATGTATGACCTTCAAAAAGTGTTTTACAGTGGAACTTATTTTGAATAAAAACTTTGAATTTGAATTTGAAAGTGGATTTGAAAAGTTTTTGTGAAGAAGTACTCTTCACTGCCTGAGGAAACATAATCATGAAATTTGTTATACTATATCTATTTTAATAACAGAAATGAATTTTATGCCGATAGATTTTTTTTGTTTAATCCGTCATACGACCAGTCATGCTTTACGGGTCCGAATGTTGGGCCACTAAAGTAATAAACCATAAACGTCTTCACTCAGCTAAGATGAGAATGTAGAGATGGATGTGTGGTGTTAAGAGAATGGATAAGATGAGAAATGAGTACATAAGGGGATCTTTGAAAGTTGCACCCGTGACTGAAAAATTGACAGGAAGAAGACTAAATTGGTATGGGCATATAATGAGGAGGGATGAAAGTCACGTGACAAAAAGAATGTTAAACTATAAGATGGATGGGTACAGATGTAAAGATATACCAAAAAAAAGATGGATGGATTGCGTGAAGGATGATATGATGATTTGTGATGTGACAGAAGATGTATGTCAGAATAGAGCAGTGTGTAAGGAAAAGACATATTGTGCTGACCCTAATTAATTGGGATATGCTGAAAGAAAAGAGAGAGAATTGTATTGTTTAAGAAACACTATGAAATTTTGTATTCGTGTAGGTACTTTTGATAACGAAGATGAAAAACGAAAAGTGGGATACGGGTCTGCGGTAGACGAATCCGAAATCTGTACGAGAAACGTGGAAAGTATAGTAATAATTAATTAAATAAATAAAATACCCAGTTACATTTCTGGTTGGTATGGCATATAAACTATGATAACTGTATATAAGTTTTTGATAAGGCTCTGATTGATAAATGTCAGCTCTTGTAATATGATCAGAGATGTAACCTTCATGGCCCAGGGAAAAAAGAAAGATAATATTTGAAAATGTTATATTGCTTTTAGACACAGCATACAATACAAAGTATGGTTTAAAATGCTTTATAAATTATTATTATTATTGTATATTATACAATACTTTTAACAGTAAAGTTTTAAGACCATCATCATATAAATAAAATGGTAGTTTTTATTTGTAATTGTTCATATATAATCAATCAAATTGGCAGTGAATATAAATTTATCTGTCATGTAATAATCATTAAATGATAGCGGGTGAAGATTTAATTTGTCTGCGGCCACCCCTAAGAGCCCCAGAAGTGCTGCGCTGGCGTCGTTGAATCCAGGATGCTATTGCTGTGTTCGTGTTTTCCACAGATCACTTATGAAACTTTCTAACCCTGTGCCGGAGTGAGGCGGCAGGGAGGGGCGAGCGCGGGTGCCAGAGAGAGGGTACCGACCTCATTGCCCATTGCCACTCCTCCCGCCGAGGCAGAAGGCCATTTTACAGAAAAAAATACTTCCGACTACCACATTGCGCGCGGATTTTGTTTAGATCCTGAAAATATTGTAATCGAAAATATTTCGTTAATTTTTGTTGTGCACTTCTGTAGACTTTATTACATAGTTATATGTTATATTTTCATTTCGGATTCTGAAGAAAACTTTGGTGATTGTTCATAAAGTGATTTGTTGAGATTTGTAAAATATTTAAACTACAACACAAGTGCGCCCTGCGATCTATTTTCCGTGCAAACTCGGGTGGGTTCGGTTGCGAAAAGTGGCGGCGCTCGGACTTTATCGGCGGCGGTCGCCGCGAACAGGGCGTCAATTCAACCCCGCTAGCGAGGAACAGAGACGGCACACTCTGCTGACATGGCGACAACACGAATGGATTGATGGTTTTCACGTGGAAAACTCATCCCTCAGACATATCCATCACAAAGGTAGGTTGTTATTGATGCAATATACTGAGTCCACTCGACAGATAGTGTAAAATTGCAAAATATTATTTATTTTAGTCCGCACATTTGTATCTATACGTCTCATTTATCTGTATCACTATACCGCGCCTGAGTATTATATTTTGGCACGCTTAACTAAGTACCAGATTTAAAATAAATATTTATAAAAATGTTTTTATGACATCTACATGAATTAGGTATCTATGAAACGATTACGATTTAATAATAAGTTATTATGTTGAAATAACATTAAAAAGTTGTAAAAAACTTAGCCAAAATTGATTGAACCGGCACGTTTATTTAAATCACTAATCATAAAAATCTAAGATTTAAAACATGGGTATATATCTAAGTTTAAATTGTGTATATGTTTACAACCCTTCTAATAGGGAGATTAGACATAAAATAAAACTTAGCTTTAGCGCCAGTTGACCTGGGAGTAGGATCTTCGCAAAAGAGAGGGAATCAATAAATTTCAATAAATCAATATTTTACCGTGCACCCTGCGCTGAATATATCCGCTGCCGCCATTTCGATGATGACGGCGTATTTTTTGTGAGAGATATTCGAGTCGCGGAGCGAGTCGGTGTACGTCGCGCGGGGTTGCGGGCTTGCGGGCTGCGGCCGTCAGTCGTCGGGTGAGCGGGGTGCGACGTAAACGCGGACTCGGACTATGGCGGAAGGGCTGATCCTCACTCCCATAAAAGGGTCGAGTTGATTGTGATGCAGATACGTGTGGTACGTTCCCTTATGTTAGTGCAGTGATATAATTACTCTTCAACAATGCTTATCTTGACGTATCGGCTGAATTAATGTGGATATCGGAGGTAATAATGCCATTGTGATGACGTAATGTAACGCGCTCGACTGGGTGCGTAGTAATAATTCGAGCGCCCGTTTATACCGCGATAACGTTTGTGGTCAGCACCTGTGGATGTGGAGCAAAATGTTCGTGTTTTTTGTAGTTATTCAATAAATTCGCGATGTTTCCAATTGGATTCTGATTAGATTTTAACAGCTTTTTATTGACGTTACAAACGAAGGCGTAGGTTTATTCTACTATTAATGAGTACTTAAATAATAAAACCTAATATGTTTTTAAATTGTAAAAGCTTAATGCGAGATTGCACAGCATTAGCCTGAGAGCGCATGATTGTGATTTGTGACGGCAATGTTTCACACGATATACATAGATGTTTTCCTTGTGGTACTTACCATTTCAGTGTGCCTGTTGCGATGCGATATGCCTCAATAACAATTTAAAAATTTATTGCAACTATTATTTTGGACTATTTTAAAACAACTGAGCTCAAGTGTGACTATAACCTTTATCTTGTTTGTTTTTGTTAAAAATACATTATGTATGTAAACAAAATAAACTATCGAACATACTGTTGCATTTAGCAGGATAATTTTCTACCATACAAACTCCAAGTCTGCAGTCCAAATGTTTAAATTTTTACTATATTTTCTGTACATTTTATATACATAAAACATGTGATGTGGGACGATAAACCAGTTTTACTCTTTATACAAATATTTTAGAATTTTAAAAGTGTTTTTATGAAATAATATTGGCAATGCCAATCCATAGTAATATATAACTAGTGTTGCCATACGTTGGAATTTTCCGGGCATGTCCGGCAAAATAGACATTGATACGGTTTGGGAAATCGAAGCTAATCAAAATTTTAAAACGTAGCTAAGAAGAAATTAAAAAATATATTTGTATCTAAGATAGACTTTAGCAAACTTACAATATTCTGGATAACTTTAAATCTAATAATGGTATACAGTAATATATCAAAATGACTGTTACATTGTATGATGAATGTAAGTGAGCGCCTTTTAATTGATGTAACCACATAACTATATCCATGTTTTAAAAGACAACTATTTCTTGATAGGATTTTTTTTATCTGATAAACCTATATGTATCCAATTTTCGGAGTTGTCTATACGCTTCTTAAATATTTGTTAGCTTCAATTATACATTTACCTATGTAGGCACTAAATGAAATAATTAGAACCTTTATCCGGCGGGAAATATAAATCCATTTTAGAAGAAAAATTTAAATCCATTACCGAAAGCTAAACATATACACTGACGGACTCATAAACTGCATCAAAGTAATAGACGACTTTGAAATAAATATTTTAACCAAGTATGCAAACTTTCTATACAGATTTAAATTGAAACCTCTAGATTGGTTCGTGAACTTTAAATCAGCGTAGGGTCATATCCTTAAGTTTAAGTTTGTGTACTGGAAAGGACCTTAAGACTTTTTTTGAAGAAAAAACAGAAATTTAAGGAAAATTGGTTTAATTAAAAAATTGGTTTTAACAATAGACACAAACTTTATGCAAGGGTTTATTTATGTTTAATAAGGTGTATTACCTCTACGTGCCCTTATTACGGATTCTAATCGGTTCCGCATAGATTTTATTAGGGTTATTAAAAGATCTTGCGGAATATTGTCCCATTCTTCTGAAAGTGCTGTTCTTAGTGCTGCCACTGTCGTGGGCAAAGGGTTTCTCGCATATACAGCTCTTTTTAAATTGTCCCAAACATGCTCAATGGGATTAAGATCCGGGCTGCGTGCTGGCCAATTCATTGTACGTATCCCAACCTCTTCGCAATATTGTCGAACTTGTGCAGCAGCGTGCGGCCGGGCATTATCCTGAATTAAAGTCAAATTTTCACCTATGAATCCCATGTAAGGCACCATGTGATCTTCTAAGATCTCTGTTATGTAGCGATGTGCAGTCAAACCCCCTCTATTACCGTTTTGACGGACCATGTCTATGAACACAAGTTCTGTTCGCCCGTTCATCGATATGCCACCCCAGACCATACACGAACCGCCTCCAAAAGGAACACGCTCGTCAATGCAACTTTGAGCATATCGCTCCCCACGTCGACGATAGACTCTTCTGCAACCATCTGCACCATATAAACATGTCCGACACTCGTCCGTGAAAAATACGGAGGTCCATTGCTCTTCTGTCCAATTCAGGTGATCACGCGCAAATCTAAAGCGAGCTTGTCTGTGAGCTTCAGACAACTTTGGACCATTTGCTGGTCTAAAAGGGGTGATATCCGCTTCCTTTAACCTTCTTCTTATTGTTCGTGCACTCACGTTTACTCCACGCACTTCATTAAGCTTTGTTTTGATGTTAACAGACGTGAGGAAACGATTTCGCAGGGAAGTTGAAACAATAAATCGGTCATCACGACCGGTGGTTGCTCGAGTCCTGCCTGTACCACGTCTCCTTCTGTAATAACCTGTCTCCACAAACCTTCTGTATATTCTAGAAACCGTAGACTGGTTTAAATTTAAATTTCTACCAATCGTTCGTTGATCCAAGCCCTCCCGCACCAATGCTACAATTTGAGCCGCTTGTTCGGACGAAGTATCCATATTATGGTTCAAAAACTCTCGATGAGTTAAAAAACTAACCCAACAATTCTGCTGGTAACAATAATTCAATTGACAAAAGAATAAAAAATCAATGAGAATCAATTTAAAACTATGCTATAAATAACACGCAAATCTGATACTACGAGTAAATTTTCTTTTCCCGGCTATATTCATTTGTTTTACTGCAGTTCTATTTTTAAATTTTCCTTTTTTTTGAGATTAAGAGCCAGTCTCTCCATATTTATATAATTTAATCTAAAAAGTTTGCATACTTATTTAAAAAAATCATTTCAAAGTAATCCTGAACTTTGATGCAGTTTATGAGTCCGTCAGTTTATATTTTTGTCATATTTAAAGACAATCGAGTTGCCTGTGAAATAAAGAGGACAAAACCGACAACTTAAATCACAAGGCCGTTATTGCATCTTCAAAAACTATTAAATGGAACGCGTTTTGAAATTATAATTTTTTAATTATAACTGAAACGAAACTCTTATATTTAAAATAAAGATAACTTATTTAAGAGTTCTCCTTGCAGAAACGGAGAGAGAATACAAATTCCTGCGGCCGGTCATAAGAGGTGACCAAACAACCCAAAGTCGCATATTTGCCCGTCTAGCTGGCTAACACCACCCTTGGTTTTGTGCGTGCTGCCATAACTACCTTGTGTTATGTTCCGGCATCAGTGGCCAGGTTCTAATCTTACTTTCGAGTCCGGCAGCACATCGGTAGCATCTTTGGTGTTGCAAATGTCCATGGGCGACGGTATCCACTTTCCATCACATCGGGGCCTGTTTGCCGGTTTTTTTTAATTATGTTTATTAGGAGGCAAACTGGCAAACGGACCACCTAGTGATAGGTGGCTACCGTCGCCCATGGACATCTGCAACATTAAGTGAGCCGATGCGTTGCCTACCTCGTTGAGACTTTAGGTATTTTTTCACACCCTTTCTAAAGAACTCCATTTTTTTTTCGCCAGGGCCTCCGTCACGTGTCAAGACAGAGATTTCGTTAACTTTATTATTTTCCAAACAACAATTTGTACTATATAAAAAAATTCTAGGTTTATACTACTTCTATGCTTTTACTACTATTCCTACAGTGATATATCTAGGTTTTCTACTATCTATTTTATACTTGGGTAAATAAGTGCTATTAGACAAGGTTGGTTGTCCGTTTGGACAGAGGGGTTGTGGATGGGTAAAGTTGGTAAAGGTTGGGAATACTAGGAGTTAGAGCTCCATATTGTAAAGCTCTGGGAAAACCGCGGGAGTTCATTCCATTCCGCCACGTACCGTGGAGGACTTCCAAGTGCCTAGGAAGTGTGGATGAACACCCAATCGCCGGCGAGTGGTGCGATGATAGAATGGCGACGTAGGCACCAAATCAAATAGCTTATCAGAGCACTTCCCATTGTACAGACGGTAGAACACGTTTAGAGCGCCAACGTCTCTCTTATGGCTGAGAGACTCTAAGCCGTCTGTAATTTTGGGATCGTCGACAATCCGGACCGCTCGGCATTGCAGCGTGCAAGGAGTCAAGTGGGAGTAGGTGGCACTGGGGTGCACCAACTCAAAGATGGGAGCAGTACTCCACACGGGGACGGACTTGAGCTTTATATAATAAAAGCCTGTGCCCCGGTGTGAAGTACCGCTTAACCCTGTTGAGCGCCCCAAGCTTTTTTTAAGCGATTTTCGCTTTGCTCTCCAAGGGACCCCTAAATTGCACCTTGCTTGAAATGTCGACACCCAGGATCCCTATAATGTCCGAGATCTTAAGGGGGGTGCCCTGGAACTGCGGCGCTATCAAAAATGGGGCTTTTTTAGGAGTTATGAAAATGCCGCACTCCAGTAATTAAAAAAAACTTTTCAATACCCTTTATTATAGCTTTAATGATTAAACAAACAATTGTTAAATAGAAATAATAACTTTCAAACAACAAAATTCTTTAATAGTTACTATAGTTCGTGCTTACTTAGTTGAAGAAAGCTACGCTGTAACGCTACTAGACGAAATACCGTCTATCGCTATATATTTCTAGATAAGAGTCACTACAAAATGAGGCATGGATACATACTTATAATCAAATCAACACACATCAAACATTTATTGAATTAAACAATTAAAATCCATATTCTTCACGGCGCCCAGTCGCCGTACCTGTTCATAAAGCCTTGTTCTGCTGGTAATAATTTTCTTACAACAAGGTATTGGCCAACTTTTCTGAGAATGATTTTTTAGAATGGATTACCCCATGATTTTACTGAGTACACATTTAAAACCAGCTGCTTGAGTCATGAATAAATATTTTTTTAGTATTTACCATAGGCTCTTCATAGTTACGTCCAACATTATTTGTGTTAAATCCTAAACTACTAAAGGGCACCTCTCCTATTATATTGATGTACTCTGTGATGGCACCATAGGTCTTTATATATACAGTGTATTCTGTGACTACAAATTGAGATTGTCATTCCTAGTATTCTCCTTCTATATCTTATGTACAATTCTCTTAAATTGTTTGTATTTTGGTAAACATCTATGTATTGTAGCAGAGGTGTTTTTGGATACAAAGTAAACCTCGAAGCAAAGAGCAGTTAGTTTTGTACTAAAGGTATTTGTTAGCATTAGGCAAAGCACATCTTAGGAACTGGGAAAGCAAGTGCTGTTCCGAAAAGCGAGACCGCATAAATCCTTAATAATTTTTCATAGCCGGTTATACATATGAATATATATCGATTTCCGACTAAGTGCAATTATTAAGTCCATTTCTAGAACAAAATTTGAACTGATTGTAGGTATAATACACGGCGATCTTGTAGTGGCTCACGCTTTTGGTTCGCTTGAGCATTCTTTAAGCATATAAACTATAGTCTACAGGCCTATAATGAATTAGATGAAAAATAATTATCAAAACTAGCAGAACAAATGAACCAAAATGATAATGTTTTTGTTTTATTACTATTATTTACTTTTGGGACACAATAGGATGGGAATAGACCAAGGCGTTTTTAAGTAACAGTTACATCAGTAAGATGTGAATTTTGCGTAAACTGCGTCATACAGGAAATGCTCTACCAATTAAAACTTAATTACTAGTTATCCTAGATGTTTTGACATAGCAGAAATATTTACATATTATTATTAACATGTTTTCAATATATTTTTTATGACAGAACTACTAAATTATCAAATATTGTTTTTGTTTCATTCCAGGTCCTCCCGCGCCCGTCACACAAACTGCACTAAACACTATGAAGTATACAAATTAAAAATGGCTATTAAAAAGTAAACATTATCTATTGTTGACGTTTTATTGTATTGTTCATGGAACAAGAGAGAATACTTATGTATACATCATTGAATAGTTGTTGGTTTATTAGTTCTTAAGTTTGGACTGGAATTATCATATCTTGCTGAGAGTTATATTGGAAATTAAAAATGGCTACTCAAAGATTTTGCCTGAGGTGGAATAATCACCAATCAAATATGTTATCAGTTTTCGATCAGCTGTTACATGCGGAAACGTTTACTGATGTCACTTTAGCGGTGGATGGACAGCTGCTTAAAGCGCACAAGATGGTCCTTTCAGCGTGTAGCCCTTATTTTCAAGCCTTGTTTGTTAACCATCAGGAGAAACATCCAATTGTGATTTTAAAGGACGTTCCGTATTCGGATATGAAAAGCTTATTAGACTTCATGTATCGGGGAGAAGTGAGCGTTGATCAAGAGCGCTTGACAGCATTTTTGAAAGTGGCTGAGAGCTTAAGAATAAAAGGGTTAACCGAAGTAAACGAAGAAAAATGTGATATTCCGGCTTTAACAAACTCTTTAATCCAACAACAGCACACCAATACATCATCTGCTCATACACCTCCGCCTCAGCTGCACAGAATACACCCTTACATGCACCAGAAGCGACCGTCATCAGGAATTCCCAGTGGAGGTGCACCTCCAAATCTTTTAATGCCACTCTTAGGCAATGCATTGATGCAGCCGAAACGAAAAAGAGGCCGGCCGAGAAAATTAAGTGGGAGTTCGAGTGATGCCTTGAATACAGCGGCGAGTCCACCCGGCGAATTTGTACCTGAATCGGCATCACATGTCCCTTCTAATAGACCCGGAGACCAATTGATAAGAGGTTCGCCAGAAATGTTAGAAGTAAAAATGTCTATGGATGGTTTTAGTGCTGAAGACGGTGGAACATCTGGCGGGGAGGAGGCAGGTGAAGCGTTGCTGATAGACGAGGGGGACGACGCCCAGTCTACCGAGGCTAACCTTACTGGAAAAGACTCCGAGTCCGCAGGTACGTGTCAATATAATATGTGATATTAGTCTACAATTCCAATCGCCACTATTTATATTTACGGCATTCAACAACAGAAATGATATTTTAGTGCGCCGTTATGACCAACGTTATCGTTGTTTATATAATACATCTGATGCAAAAAGAAACAAAAATAGTGAATTGATTGCTTACCTTTTGTAAATACTTGTTTTAATCTTCCTTTCCAATTTATCTAACATCGTTTACGACGGAAACATTTACGAGTCAAAGGGAAAAGCTAATGGGATATAAGCTTTGATGTTAGGCATTTTTTAATATGTGAAAATGTGAAGTGCAATTTAAATACCTACCTTATTTATAATATTTAAACTTTATTCCAAAGGGGTAAGTGATAATCTATGAAATTATTATTGACATACGAATAACAGATGCTTATTTTCTTCTATTTCAATTATCAATTTAACTATTGCTTGCTTTTCTGCTTTTGGGGAGAGCTATTAGAGGAATGGCCAGGGGCAAATTCGGTGTGGTATTAATGGTTTGATTCATGATATCTTTCTATTTAAACTTCTTCAAATAATTATATTCCATATTACATTCGAGAAAAGGGACACAAACAAGGCTTATTCCCAATAGCTTTCCTTCGTAATAAAGCAATTGGAAATATTCTAGTAATGTGAAATAATTTATGACTATTTTACCTTGAGATAAACAACTAAAATATTTCCAATATAATCATCAAAATGGAGTTTACACGTTTAAATATCAATAAAATGCATCTTGAGAATAGTATTGTAATATTTCAGATGCTGATAAAGTGCCCAAAGAGGATGCTCAACAAAGCTATCCAACAAATGGGCCGGTGTTGTCAATAGAGAACGGGTCTATCAAGCAAGAGCCCGCCGTAGACGCGAACGACGGTTACAATGAACCATTCGAATATAAATATAACCCCGACAGAAGCCGCGAAAACTCAAACTCACAGGAAGGTCCTATCAAAGACATAGATGACAAAAACAGACTAGCTCGTAATTTAAAACCAAAGAATAGTAAAAAGATACTACCCCAAATGACTAAAATTAGAGCTCGAAACCTGTTTAATCAGCTTTCTGGTCTTTCTAACTTAAATCCCGGGCTTAACACTTTCGATAAATTTCCACCCGAAACAGTTTTGATGCCAGCTCTCGCCACACAGTTGTTTGCTGCTGAATTAGAGCAAAATAACTTAAACTTGGCTAACAACGACGTAACAGACCTCGCGCAAACCAATTGGGAACACCGTATATTTCCTTCTCCAATAAGAAAAAATAACATGGGTAGCTTAGGAAATTACCACGAAGAAACTAACGAATCAGTTAGGGATTATTGCATCAAAGAAGGAGAGAATGTTTTTCGATGTAAAATATGCGCGAGAGTTTACACCCATATTAGTAACTTTTGCCGACATTATGTTACGTCTCACAAAAAAGATGTAAAAGTTTTCCCATGTCCAATATGCTTTAAAGAGTTCACCCGAAAAGATAACATGATTGCGCATCTGAAAATAATACACAAAAATCAACCCAATGCTAACGAGCACATGGCCAAACAAGAGTCTTAATATTATTATTAAAACAGTCATATACTCAACAATATAATTGTAAATAAGATCTGATTAGTCACAGTAGGGTTCATTCATCCTCAAATTATTTAACTTACATGAAAATTCTAAATAATGAATAAAAGATTGAACAGACGTTCGAGCTCTAAGTTCCAAACGTACATCAGAAACATTGTTGATCGACTGCAGCGTCGGTTGTTGTTAATATAAATAATCTATTTATTTAGTCGTTCCATTTATATCTCAGAATGCTGACTTAGAAAGTTATGTTCATTTTCTTTTTTACTTGTTGTTTTGCACTTATTTGTTACTTAATTTTATTACTTACAAATTGTTCAGGGTACAAATAACTACTCATGGTGATCGTGAATTCAAAAGTAGTTTTATCGTTTTCTTGTGTGCTGTTTAAATTATGCAATTCTCATGAACTGAATTAGTTTAAGTTAGTAGTAAAGTTAATTATTACATCAATCAATGGCATATTAATTAATTGACAATTAAGAGCAATTGTTTAAAAAATTATACTAGCGAATTTTCACATATTTACTAATGAGGTTGCCTGCTCGTCGAAAATAATAAATTATAATGCCATTGTCCAAGAAGTAGTGGTTTTAAATGCATTTTCATTTTACTTGCCTTATTAGTGATGTTAGTTATAAATAATAATTTGACTTCTTCGAAGTAAAACTCAATGCAGGCTATGATTTTATTTTCTAGAATTTGTTAAGATTAATTTAAAATAGTTTATTTATGTTGAAATATTTGTTTGTAAATGTTCTGCTATTTAAATTCGTATTTAAATACATAAACTTTTTAATATATAAAACACTTGGTAGCTATATCGTTTATTGCCAGCGAACATAAAGTATATTTATTAGAAAGGTAAACATTATTTAGCAATCAGTTCCTGAACCATAAGCGGAGCCCCAAATAAAATCGAACGTAATTATATTCGGATATGTAACTAAACACAGCTTAGTATATATGTATATATATACACACACGCGTGTGTATGATGTATTTATCTCTTTCGATATGGTGAAGCAGTTTTAGAAGCTATTTCTAAATATAATTGTCATATATACAAATATATAATTAATATTATGATAGATATTTGTTAAAGACAATACACATTACAGCTAATATGTAAAATAGACCTTCAATGAATAGGAAATTATATACATAAATACAGTTCTTTTAGAGCAAAAGATATCCCATTATTTATCTAAACTTCCCAATAAGATTTATCAATATGAGAAAAAACAGTCATTGAAACAAAGAAAAACTTAATGTAATATTTTAAATATTTACATAAATAAATGTATATATTTGAATCGTCACAACAAGGTGTTGTTAAAGTGATCTAAGCAAGGTGCTTTGAATGATGTTTATAAATATATCAGGAATCATGAGATGATTTATAAAATCTATTTTAGTAGAAATCAAAATGCCTTAAAATATATTGTAAGAAAAAAATGTACTTATAAATTATTTAGTTAAACTAGAAGCAAAAGTAGTCTTCCATAATCTATAGCCACGTGGTTTCTTGTTTCGATTATAACATAAATTCAGTCTAAATTTATTTAGATTTAAAATTGTATAAAAATGTGTCATTAGTTTTAAGAAATATAAAGAAGTTATCTTTGAATAGATATATAAATATTTTTTTCAACCCCATTCTAAATTCTTTAACAAGTGAACGTAGGTCCAGGGAACGCTTGCCTATTAGTGTGCCTTTAACTTATAAATTAATTAGTTAAATATTTATCAACTACTAGATGGCTAAGACATTTCAAAGAATATGTATTATATTTATTTTCATTATTCAGAGTTTACAATATATATATATATATATATATATATATTTTAAGAAGCTTCCTTAGAAGTTTAGAACCGTTTAGGCCCATGTAGTTAATTATTGTAATTAAAGTTATTTAATATCATCTCATGTTTCCGCATTTCGTTAGAGATCTTGTAAAATTGATATAAAGTTAATTAAATCATGTATCGAGGCAACTTAGTCCTGATTGTCGATATTAAGACTGTTAAAATTCATAAAAAACGAATTTATTGTACCTACCTTTCAGAATCTTTATATAAATTTACCCTGGCGTCGAGAAGTACTTAAAGGGACAAGTATATACTTACTTATATAAGGTGAGGCTATTATTATTATTTGAACAAATTCTTACATCGTTATAGTCAATTTAGCCAGTGCCTAAGCTGAAACCCTTCAATATTTATTTACTTAATGTTAATCAAATATTATTATTACTATAACTCTGTGTATGTATTTGTATTTATATCTTATATTTATAGGTATTAATATAAATTTCAATATACAGAGAAATTAATTTTTGTTATGAAGTAATTGTCGACTCATTAAGAAATAATTATTATTTGTTAATGTTATATCATTAATTGGTGCTAAATTATACTTAAGAAAAGTCGCATGTGATGCGACATATAACGGAATGTCCCTTATATACAATTATAGATATATTATTTGTTGATATTGTTGTTTTAAAAAAGCGTCTATGTAACATAGTCATTCGTTTTGTTCAGAATGTTCTATGAAACTGTTAATCAGAATGCATTGTTTATACACGAGAATAAGAAGTTATTCTGTAATAAAAATGAATTCGAGATATCTAATAATACCCTTTATCCAATAATATGGACAAAATGCACCAATAGTTATGTTCGATACAAAATGTACAATAATTGTAAAGCAAATGAATATGTATATTTGTAATACAAATCGCACCTTTAAAGACATACCGTTAATATATAAAAAATATCAAAATTTTCAGGTGAGCAAATAGCCAAAATAATAAGGTTCTTATTTTTCAACATTTTTCTTGTCGTGCAGATACAATATTCTTTTTAACTTCCCCATCGTTACTGCTGAATAAACAAAAGACAAACTTTCAAACTGCTATATACATTACATTCACTATGTAAACAAGCCAATGAGATTACACGTTTGTTGACGGAAAATGTTAACCCCATCTACCTTTTATTCGAAATTTTATTGAACTGTCAAATTTATCTTGTACGTTACGTAACTTAAGATAGATGGCATTAATAAGACAATTCTGGAAAAAATCATTTAGTAACGTTTGCATTTAAAGGTGCGTAAATAGTTTAAGATAATAGTAATTCTGGTTCGGAAAATACACAAAGAAGAAATGAATGCGTTTCCTTGGGCTTATTGGGCCGGACATTCATCGTTGAATTGATGTCTGCCCATATTAAACACAATAAATAGTTTACATGATTGCCACGAATGTTCTCCAATTGCATTAATTAATATAATGTATGAATAGTTAATCATCGGGAACAGTTCTGAGGGATTACTTTTACAAGATAGTAGCGTGGAACGAGAAAAAGTAATATAGTAGTGCAGATAAGTTTTTCAATTGTTGTAAATTTACAGTTGTAAATGGGACCTCCAAAATTTGTAAAATAACGAAAATATTTACTGTCAACTTCAAATAAATACCAATAATAGGTACAGATTATATTACACTTCTTATACTAATCAATTTTAAATAGACCGATTCCTAAGATTTTCCGTACATAAATGCATGAAAATAGCCAAATATTAAATGAACAATAACATATGTATTAGTCTTATCTTTTATTATTTGCACATAGCGAATATAGGAAATGCAAAATGTAATGTTTAGAGAAGAGTTTAGAATTGACAGTTCACTACATAGCATTACTTAATTTGTTAATGAAAAAAAAACATTGGTATACAATAAGGTGTTAATTACTATTTTTAGAGAATTTAATGAAAATAATAAAGTTGCCGCAAAAATAGCAAATATTTTCAATTCATGTTATGTTATGTTTGTTTCAGTTGTTAGATTGATTTCTAATCCTTTTTTATTTTAACGAACGATATTGTATAGTTAACAGATTTTACTTTTATTTATTGTGATCTTTACTTCTTAACTTTAAAGACAAACCGTTATTAAACAAAAAAGCAAAATTTACACGAGATCAAATAGAAACAACAATATTGTTTTTGCTATTTTACATTTCACTTGGCGTGCTGCTGTGTTTATCCAGAATCCAGATCATCACACTATTCCTTTAAATTCTTGTTATCACTCTTAAGTAATCATGTTGTATTTATACCAATCTCGGTATAAATACAATAATGTATTTAGCAAGCATTTGCATTTCTCTGTTTTTTATATCGAATTTCAAATTCTGTAAAAGGAGATAGGGACTTGGGCCCAAGAAATGTAATGAGTTGAGATATGGCTTATAAAAAGCGTTATATTTTTCTATTACAAAGTGGTTACATCAACCCTAAATTCTATCTGGTAGGCGAGAAATCTTAAAAATAAGGTCATAAATCCTCGATTTATGTGATTGAATTTCAACAAGTAATAATATGAAAACTCACCACACGATTAATTCATCCAAAATAGCCCACTACCACTATAAAAATATCAACAGAATAAAACAAAATGTTCAAATCACTCTCATCTTTTTACTCTTTGGGCCCAATAATATATGGAAGCGTATTCTTCTCCTTTATCTTCTTGTTTCCGTAATCTTAAGATAGATAGCATTAATCACTTAATTGGGTATTAGACCCATACAAAATTAGAAAAGAAAAGGGTTGTCTGAAAGAGATTGCTCTAACCCTATAAGGCCGCCCTTTGTTTCTGCCTTGACACAAAATGACATATTTTCTATCTATCTAAAAAACAGTGTACACAAATAAGTTTCAGTATATAAATAATTTTAATCACTATTTATACACTAATCAATCACCAATTTGAATCGTTAGAATGAAATATAATAAAGCTGCACTTCATAAAAAATCAAGGAGCTTCTGACGCATCGTTAAAAGTGTCTCGATTGATTTCTGGCTGTCAAGCCTTAAGCCTGATCTATATTAATCCAGAAAATTGAAGTCCGTCAAACTTCATAGCGCTATACTGACTCCAAATCAATTACACGAAGCCAGTATGAAGCTAGTACTGGCTTTCTTCGAATTTGAAGTCCGTAGCTGGATGAATGTAAATCAGCTTTCATCCCTGAAATATTTTGTTTAATAACGGTTTGTAGTGTGCGAGTTGTCTTACGAATGACTCTTGTGCCTGTTGACTTTCATTGTTATATGTGATTGTATAATATGTTATTCATACATGACTAATGGATACTGTGAACGTCTTACTTCATATACGATCAATCTTGCCGATTTTACTGTTTTATATAGATATTAATTTAATAGAGGCGACACGATGGCGGAGCTTTTGCATATCTGGCTGTTCCCGCCGGTGATTACTAAGGCAACGATGACAGAATTATAAAAATAAATATTTATTCACTTTATTTTTATTTGTAGCAAAGTAACAACACGGGTTATTAGTAAAGAATAGGTTAAAATTTAAGTTATTTATAATATAGACATAAATAGTGTTGTTAACAATGGAGTGAATTTTCTTATCTTTAAAGAATTCTTTCTTAGTTACGGAGAGAGGACTGATCAGGTATGTTATCCTATACTACTCTCACATTTCGTATATGGTGTGGTTAGAGCTATATAGTTACGTTAAATCGCTTTTTATGTTGCTCAAATCGACGCTCTGCAATGAACAAAGTATTTTTGAACCAGTACAAAATAGTGCTTCTTAATAATTTATTTTAATAAACAAATATTCTAATGCAATAATTACTCGTATTTATATAAACGAATGAGGCTAATAGTTTGTTCCTTTAATTTTATTTTATCTTCTAGTGCTATGCAATCCGTCCGCACTTGTATCATTTGGTTGATTCGGACATCATTGTGTTGCATATTTATTTATCTCACACTATGGTTTAAATAAGCTCTGTCTTTGTCTTTACAAAAGACCGGGGTGAATATTTCACCCAATTTAGCCCTTTACTGCAACACAGCCAGCATTCATGAGGCTTGACCAATAGATACGAGAATACGAGACGCCTAGGAATGATCGCCTAATAAAAAACCTGCCTCCGAAAAGTTCCTACATGACTGGGGTGCTTTAAATACCATTCTTATTAGACCAAATCAAAATTGACATTTTTAATAAGTTCTGAATTTTTTTGAACTAGTTTGGTCCAAATGTATGTCAAAAAACTAGAAAAGAATGACAAATTCTACATTATCATTTAATCTTGATTTGGGAGCATTTTAGAGTAAAGTTTTTTAGTAGTAGGCGATTTTTCAATTCCTAGCATTCTTCTGCCTTGATACAGACATGGCATGAACGCAGCATTAGTATTATACAAATTATAAAAGATGGCAGCAAAGAACTGCTCCTTTTGTGTTACATTACAACATCATCTTTACAGTTAAAACTATTACTTTATGAACTTCAAACCCACCTTATGTGATCTAAGAGCTTAGTTAACTGGTGTGTTAATTTTATATTTACGTACCTACTAGCCTACTACAAAACTTGCCGAAACAGTTCCAAATACAAACACTTGAGTCCTATTATATCATAGTGAAATCTATTCTTTTTGTTATAATTTTTAATTTATTACCTAAATATTAGGTTATAGTTATTTTAGATAGTTTAAGTGGTCTGCTACAGTTTATTATCAGTTCGATTGTATCGTTTTAACATTACTTTGTATTGTTTTCTGTAGGTATCAAATTTTTGACTTATTTTTCTCATAGGACTGATAGAAAAAAAATATAGTATGTATATTCCAAAATTGATATTATTTGTTCTGTCCTAGTTTCTAATGTTCTGGATATATACCGAAATCAATAATGTCGATAATTTGCATAACATTAAGTTTACAGATCATGGCTACAAAGATGAAAGGTGTTTTTGCAATGTTTCGATAAAATTGTTTTTGGTATAGTCATTTTGTTTTTTATTTTATTTTCATCATGGTGTAATAAAATTCGTCATTTATTTGAACAAATAAAGATTAATATATATTTTTTTACTTTGTTTTTATTATGTCATTTTATTTGCATTTATTTCAATCCGTCTAGATTTGGCTGCACAAGTTTAGTTATTTTTTAAGTTCCTAATAGCAACATAAAACACCACGAGGGGGCTTATTGGGAAATTTTCTTTCATAACATAAAATAAAAGCAAGATTCAAAAATGTGTTCTCGGTGCTCATGACCTTAACTCTGTATTTTAATTGGGCTAATGAACAACAAAAAAACACCTATATACGAAAAAAGAAAAACGAAACTTGCACACTATTTCCATCATTTAAATGATTATAAAATCGTATAACTAAACTTTTATTTTTTAGGCCGTGGAACACCTGATTCTGACAATAAAGATTCACAATCACCTTCAAATGAGGGACAAAGAAAAATTCGAGTGAATCCGGCAACGCAGCCATCAACATCAAATGAATATCAAAACGATTCAATAAATAATAACATGCAATCAGGGAATCAGTCACAAAGATCGGCAGTCAGGAGGCGAATAAGAAGAAGAGCCAACTCCGCATCGAATGATCCAGCCGAACAGCTCACCGAAATGTCCGTCCGAGGTCTCAATCTTTTCAGATACGCCTCCGTGAGCGAAGGAGTTTACCGATGCACCGAGTGTGCCAAAGAGAATATACAGAAAACATTTAAAAATAAATATTCATTCCAAAGGCACGCCTTTCTGTACCACGAAGGGCAGCAGAGAAAAGTTTTCCCATGTCCCGTGTGCTGTAAAGAATTTTCAAGGCCTGATAAAATGAAAAATCACATGAAGACTACGCATGACTGTTACGTGCCAAAAGATTGTGTGTATCCGCCGAACACTTTCTTCATGATACCGGGAATAGATGGTCAGCTTCCTGCTGGTTTAAAGTTGGAGGCAATGGGGTCCGGCTCGCCTCGTGGTTCGACGCCATCACACTCCTCGCCTGACCCCACACAAGTTTGAGAAAAACTTTAATGAGTGACTCTTTCGCACCAAAAACGTGCTTTTGATTCCATGTTAATTTCGATAAGCGAAAGTTTAGTGCCTTCTAGATAAGCCTAAAAAGATTTTCACTTAGACAAATTAGCCTATATCGTGTTATCTGGTTGAATAGCAAAGTTTTAGTGTTTGATCTATTTTTGGAGAAAAATAATATAGACTTTTTACATTGTACATATTATATATTTTCGATAACACTGTTATGCATTTAATGTATCGAATGATTGTTGCAATTTACCGCTCATTACGTCATAATCATCTAAAGCGTTGGTTGTGCAAATATATGACAATAATAATATACATTTATTACAACATTCATATTAATGGAGGCCAGTTTTTAATTAAATTAACTTTAGCATAAATGGGTGCTTTGAGAAGTCTGAAATGTGCCTTCCATTCATGCAATTTTAAGATAAAATATCCTGATTACAATTGATTTAATTTTTTCGTAGACTCCAAATAGAATAGAGTATCTTAAAGCAAGACATCAACCAAAGACTGTATTAACAATTTTCCATTTTGTCTTATCACTGAAAATGTCACGTCTTTGACTATATTTTTAATTCCTAACTAAAAAATGTAGGCTAATCAACAATATAATTTTCTATAATAATTATTAACTCAAATGATACATTTAGATTATTTTAACGTTACGTTATGTCTCGACTAAGAGTGTTATTAATTTTTATATTGTCAATATTAAAGACTTTCAATTTAGATATAATATACAAAAATATTTTTGAATATTACTCTGTTATATGTACATGTCTCTATTTTAATGTATGAAGAGACGCGATTGCTACGTGTAAGTAAATAGTGCCATAGCACAATTTATTCAGTTTGAATATCGTTATAATTATTAGGTACTAAAGTATGCAATTCTAACTAATTTCTTCATCGTTAGATTAAATATTGTAGTTAGTGGATGTGAAAACGTCTTAGGCAGTCTAAGATGTGAAACGAAATCAACAGTTCTTCCATTGATAAGAGAATAAAGTTTGTTATAGTTGAAATACTTATAACAATTTCATTATCAGCAAGTTAATTAAGGTCACCTTCATGAAATATTAATCTTACCATTTTAATTATTAAATTCATGTTTGGGAGGAGAATCGGATAAATTTAACTTACCTTCATGAAAATTAAAAATATTTTAACTTTTATATCTACTTAAAAGATTTATTAGAATTTAGCGCACAACTCTATGAGACAGTTAAAGTTATGTTTAAGTTTATTTAGATGGTTTTGTTAGTTCACGATCTGTATATAGTTTAAAGGTGTATTCATTGAATCATCCTAGGATTAATAATAATCGCCAACAAGGTATTAACAATCTACAGTGTGATTTTAAGTAGTTAGGTTTGTCAGCGCCAGTCAACCGCACAAACTAATTTGTCAATAATGAATAAGTTACATTCGGGAGATGTTTATTTGAAGAATGTGTTTTTGTTTATACATAGACGTTCCTGATGAATTACCCGGTTTTGTGCTATTAAGATTATTATATTGTTAAATAAGGTTCAATATGTCATTAGAAAGAGCTAACATATCATCATTATGTACACATATTACACACGGTGTCCAGAAAGTCCTATACTAATTTATCCATTCCAAAAATATTAAAATTTGTTTAAGAAATCCCTCCACCCAGATGTTGTCCACAATGTCCATGAGTTTAATAATATTCAAGTTCATTAAATTTTTTGTGATAATAGCTGGTATACGGTTTTCTTCACCTGATTTCTGAAGTATTTGAAATTTATAAATAAGTATAAGCCATAGCTGCGACACAATGTATATATTTAAAGTCGTTTGAGAAACGAACTCCATAAATAACTCCATATTATTATAGTTGAAGTAGCTACTAAAACCGGTTATCATGAACCACGATTCAAGAAGCTTCAGGCTCATATGAGAAAAATTACTTCCTTTATAATTATGTCCCACCTCATATTAGCAAAAAGACGCCGATTAAGCAGAGCATGAGCCTGGATAACCGTAGACAATATTAGCTACTCTACCGGCAGGCTTTGATGGCCGTTTCGTCACCTTACGATAGTGACGTGAAATATATAAGCTTTTGGAGTTTGAAGTACTATTAGCATTTATTTTTTTAATAAAGCGAAGATACATACGCTTAGGTAAATCTATATTTGAATGGACTGTATATTGGTGTGAAAATTAATATATAGTTGCACACAGGAAATGGATACATTCAATAAGAGACCGAAAAAAATAACCCCAAAAGGCCATATTTAATCAGATTCGTCCATATTGCTATTTTCACTGTCGTCGCTACTACTTCATCATCGCTTACATTAATTTTAAGTTATTTTTCTAAATTATCTATTATCACGTCTCTTTCATAATATAATCCTCTCTTATTTGTTTAACAGTTCTATTTACAACTTTTTCTGGTCTCATTTAGTAATGTTATGTTATGTTCACAAGCTTTCTCTAATATTTTTTAATTTGTTTATCATTTGATTAATTTTATAATTTATTGCACGACACTATTAACCATAAATAACAGCTATTTGCCCCTTTATACGTAGTTATTAATTGATATGAAAGGGCAAACGTTAAAACAGCTATCACGGCATGCCGTATTTTAATTTTCATTTTAGTTTGTCAATAAAAATACTATCTGAATTCGCAAAAAATAAAATCAATATAGTTTTAAAATGTAGACATTTTATTGAACTATCATATAGTACAACACTATTATCATAGCATTGAAAAAACTTATATATAGCACATAAACAGTAATAATTGCATACAATATTTAAAAAATAATACTTTTCGAGTATTCATTAAATTTCTAGGAACGTCGACTTTTCAATTTTTCGCATTCCGCGTTATTAGTTGCGGTAGTTTGTTTCATTTTATTTACTGTTTTCTCTTTATTTGTTTTCCTGATATAATATGGAGTAATGTTGTGACTCTTTTATTTTTTGTAGTATTTTATTTTGTGATATTAGGGCTAACTAAGTTGGCGATCATGGTCATTGTTGATTTATTAGAATTCTCTCATTTCTTTTCTAAATATGCGTGCTGCAAGGCGGCATGTAAATTCAAACATTGCAAGTAATTATAGGTTACTTATGAATAAGGAGTAAGTATTATGCGCACTTATGGCACTTGGTTATTATTTGGTTAAAATATATTTGTGTATTCTGTATGAACAAGACGATTCTATAATTAAGTCATATTAATATATGTTCTTGTGTTATTAACATAAAATATTGACAATAAATAAGAGGAAAATATAAAAACTAAAGTACCTTACTGCAATACCTATAATTATGCATTTTTCATTAACTTTACTTTTTTATAAATTTTCAAGTAATTTGTTTATTCTGTCTTTTAATAACGGAGCCCCAAATACGTAAATATTATGTAAAGGTTATGGGCTATATTGTAAAGGAAACAATTCAAGCCTTTCCTCTAATTTAAATATTTAAAAAAATTCTCGCAATACTTGGTATAAATTTAATTACACTGTCACTGATTTTATCACAGTTAATTGTGTTTTAAGCAATTTTAACATAATGATAAGAGTTTTTTTTTAATACTTGATACAAATTTATTCTTACGTAATATTTTAAATTCAAGTGCAATTATATTAAATGTTATTATATCTAGAATATTTTATTAACAAATCTTTAAAAATTACTTCAATGTCAAACAGATCGTTGACAAAAAGGAGGTATATGCCTACTATCTACATACATATTTTATGCGTAACATATATTTTACCACATTCAAATTTATATCAAATACATAAATCTTTAAGAAGTCTAAGTTTGAATATTCCACAATGTTAATACTATCAAAGTTTCTTATATAAATGTGTTCAGAGAATAAAACGTTATATATCAATATTACAGCAATTATTACAAAGTGTTAAATACTATTTTATTGTTTTTGTAATACAGGCTTGATTATATATACTTAGCTTATAAGACCGTTAGATATTGGATAGTTTATAGAAATAACATCTATTAACAAAATTACTACCACAGTTTAACTGACTACATAACTATATTAGATAATATATTAAATACTAGGGCTTACCTGCGGCTTCTCTAGCATAATTTTCTATCGTATTGAAACCTTTTGTATCTATGTCTCTTACGTAGGTACACTTATCACAAATTTCTTTAAAATCATTTGATATACAATACTGTTATGATAGAAAAAGCAAATAAACAATCATACTTTCACATTTATATAATTGCATTGTAATAATTATCGTTAAACACATCAAAGCTTTAACAATAAATTGATGAAAGCGATACAAAAGTTTATTTTTATCGTAATACAAATATATAATAGTAATATTATGAAGAAATGATCTTACCAACGTATAATTATTGTGAAAACGTGTACACACTAAAATAAACTGTATAATTACATAACGAGTTCTTTTTATTTATCCCTCATTTTAAATTTCTTACTTTAATAGGTGGTATTAACTTTAAACATTAAATATTAAAAAAATATATATTATAATGTTTTTTAGTTTCGTGCTAAATTCCTTAGGTAGAGGCTCGCTGTTATAAATCAGCAACAGATTTTAAAGCTGTCTGTATTAACATAAGTAGGTACTGGTTTTTATTATATGTATTTTTGTTTATACTACATACTTCACATATTATAATGTAATTATACCTTGTTAACTTGAACACATTGGGAATATATAAAAAATGAGAACAATCCATTGAATTTCGATTTCATTATTACTAAAATAGTTCCATATATGTCCTTTTAAGAATAATAACACACTTTTATAGTACGTTCTATTTATTATTATTCTTATATCGGTCCATAAAAATTTCGAATTCGTTAATTACCTATAATTTAATAATTGCATTCCAATAATTATGAGTTTATTTAAACAAGTCAAAAAGCAGCTTGAAACGAACAGACACATGTTCATGTTATAATTCTGCTTCGATTTCAGAATATCAATACAGCTATGAAGAAGCTGATCATGGCAATACACCAATTATAACTCTAGAAGTCTTATCTGACTCATCTAATATGGAGCAGACCTTTAGTAACTTTAACCCTGAGACTCATACGAGCAATTCTCCAGATTCAACAAAAGACGTAACAGGAGTTCATTTTCTAATGGAAAATTCCGAACCTTTACCACAAGTTGAATCAAGTGATACTAAAGAAAAGGAAAATAACAAAGAACCTGCAAAAGCACGAACTGATCTCCTTGAATATATGATGCGAAATGACGGCAGTGTAATATGCAAGTTGTGTGGAGAAGTTCTTCAAAGTAGAACGCACTGGTATCGACACAAATATAAGCTTCACGTGGTACAACCTCTGAATCCTTCACCGCTCTTCCAGTGTGAACAGTGTCTTGTTTATTTCAAAAGCAGAAAAGGTTAGTTTTCTTCCATGGTTATATTACTAGAGTTAGAGTCCTTACGAACCAGACTTGCGTCATATCATAAGGGGCTGAACACTCTACGCATTACAGGCTATTATAAACCGTAAGTCAGACTTTGGCAGGGAGTAGGTAATGATGGTACCTATATAAAATTGTAACTTTTGTACTATGAAGTGGAAAATTCTGAAAAATTCAAGGTGAAGATTTAAAAAAAATTCACTCGGAATTGATCAAAACTTAAAAAATATCGGTTGATATATCAATATCGGTTACGCAGAGACGAGGAACGTCAAATGTTTAATTTTTTGCTTCGGAATAAAAAAATATCTTATTTATATTTTCTTATTATTATCTCAGAAGTACTCAACGGATTTTGATCAAACCAATTCTGATTGGAAGTACTTTTTAAGTTCTATCTTGATATTTTTTAGAATTTTCCGCTTCACAGCTCAAAAGTTTGATTTTATTTTTCTTCAATCCTTGCTTCCCCTTTAAAAGCCACTATGACTCAAAGTTTGTACTAGTCAATTGTTATCATACCTGTGGTGATGTGTAGGACTAGTTTTTTTTTCAGATGCTATGTTACCTATATCGTAAGTTTTGATCGTGCGTACTCTTAGTCAAAATTATAAACAGTAGTTTAAAATTGTTGAACATTTAGCAATTGGTACATACATGTATCCTTCCATATTGGAGAATAAAAAGATATTTCATCTGCCACATTCAAATTAATCCTCCCGGCGTACTTTCCATAAGACATGATATAATGGGACTGATTTTTGTAAGCGGCCAATATTTAAAAATGAATATCAAGTTATTCTCTTACAGGTTATATAGGTCATCTAGCAAGTAGACATAGTGATGTTTTATCAGACTGCAGTCCGGTCTTAACAAATTCTCAAGCTGAGTCGATAGCCAAGGAAAAATCAGCTGCACCACAGAGCGTAATAACCGTTAAAGAAGAAATAGACCCTGAACTTTCAATTCCAAAATCCAGTGTGCCTAATTACCAGACGACCGTAGTCAAACAAACTCCTGTGAAAGTTGCAGATTCTAAGAAAATTATTCGTGTTAATAAAGGTAATATAAAAGGTTTGATATAGTACTACTTATTTATACAAAAAGCTTGACCCATTTACTTATAACCTATAAGGCCGTTTTATTATTTAGCTTTTCCACAGGATGTGACAAAAAGTATCAAATAATTACGCAGACTTTAGTGATGTAAGAATTTCCCTTCTTGATATACTAGGACCTTCAGATCTCGTAATTGGTTATAGAACAAATCTCAACAAGTCCCCTCCCCTTAATTGATCCAAGGATCGACGCTCGAGTCTTTACACAATACAAAGTACTTTACAAGTTAATTTAGACATGTCCAATATTTTTATTACTCTACTGGCTTGAGTAAGAACAATAACATGCCTGCTGATTTTAAAATAAATCTACACTGTTCAAAAATGTATCAACATAACCCATAAGCTCAATGGCCCAATGGATGTCATGCTCTACTCAAATAAATTATGTCTACTTTGGGCAGCTTTATGCAGGTTTTATTATAACTTTTTTGACAACGCAGGGGGAGTAAATTTTGTACAATACCGCCCTTTGTGGGGGTTAGACCTTAAGCAGCGAGATTAAGCGCCACACGGCTTTTGTGGGAGATTCTGGTACAGACGTTTTCAACTACTCCACTAAACCTGAAACTTGAGTTGTAAGAAAATGAGGTTTCGAACGTAGTTAGACCCATGTTCTTCCGCGCATGAAGGCCTTAATCGCCCCGGGACAAAGTAACTAACTTCGCCATCAGAGGTTACATCCACCGCATTCTCAAATGCTAGTGGACCCTTGTGATGAAATCACCGGAGATTTTGCGCATATCTGCGCAAAGCTGCTGCAAAAGCTCCGGAAGCTGGACTGATGTCGGGGTCCGAGGGTCACATGCGCACCTCTCCCCCTCAATCGTTCGGCAGCCTCCTTGCGAGACATTACTGCCTCGCAGAAAGCCAAGATTTTCTCGAAGACCTTGGCTACATCGTTGAGCAACCCTATGGGCCTCAAGGCAGGCGGGTCGCCAGAAGACCGGTCCGCCCTCCTTCGGAATGAGGCATAAACGGCCCTCTTTACACTGCGACAAAACTTGACCTGATCTGATGTAGGCGTCGAACAGTTCCCGCAACTAGCCGCGTAGATGTTCAGCGGCCAGGAAGCCGGCCCGGGACCCCGTCGGGGCTCATGCCGTCTTTCTGCCCCGAAGATGGTCCAAGGTTCTTCCTTTCAACGTCAAGTTCTTCCTCGGAGATGGAGTGAGGTTCCACCTCCAGGGTGTCGAGAATGGGTAGACCCATGTCCGAAGGAGTGAAGACTCCAGGGTCTAGAAAGAGCCCATCGATCATTGACCGGAGAACCGTAATCGTAGAAGTGTACGGGCTCCCAGGGGTCCCGGTCGAGCGATTCGAAGAGCTCCTCCCGACCACGGGTTTTCGATCGCAAGATAGCAATCGAATGGGCGTTCCTCACTAAACTCTTGCGCTTTAGCGACTGGTGTATTCTACGGTCTGTCTCCCGCAATTGCTCGCTTAGGTCAACTTTCTCTCTATTTCTTCGACGATATTTAAAACTGCCGTCCAATTACTGAGAAATGCATTCTTCTATGTCCTTATATTTTTGCAAATGCGATCCTTTTTATTTCGTTCTAAGTGACCTTCCCAGCGGAGGTGATGGTCCATAGTTTCTCCAATTATACTGAACTCAAGTAAAGTCATACCAATTAAAATTTCTATTTATTTTACAGATGCTACGTTTAACAAAGCAGACTGGGAAGAAAAACGATCTAGAGAAGAAAAGCTAGTCGCCGATATCATAGATAGGGTTCGACGAGAATGTGAGGCTCAGGGAACAGGCGGCGGTGGTCGCAGAGGCTACACTCGCAGGACCACCGTCATGCATACCTAACATCTCAATAAGATATTTTATAATAAAGACTAGGAGATAACGCAAAAGTTCCTTTAGAGTAGGGTTAAGGGGAGGTTATCCCAGATTGGCCCATACATACATAAGCCCTAAGGCTGAAATGTGCCAAACCATGCGAGCCAAAACAATTATCAAGAATCTGTCCATTATAATCACTATATAAAAAGGACTACTTTCAATATGATCGTGTTGTAATCATAAATTCAACATTTAAATCTTTCTTAGTTCAAAATGTTATATGTATCTCTAAAAGCTCTTCTCACCTTAAAGGCATTTATGACGGCTTCTATGGTTGAGCGGGCTAAGTCTTAGCAGGATGTGTTATAGAAAATAATACGAGATCACATTATTGGTTTAAGCCATTTAATATTTAGAGTGACAATTTCATTGTTAGCTTTTCATAAAAAAAGGATAATTTAGATTAAAACCTAACAGGCTAAACTCGCTGGAACGCTAAAGCTCCGGGTTCGATTCCTAGTCTGGTAAATTTCGGAAACGGACTTTCTGTGTTATTTACTATGGTCTGGGTGTCTGGGATCGACCCTAGAGAGGTCCGTCGTATATTACCCATAACACAAGCGTAAGTTGCGTAAGCGTAAGTTTGGGGATAAATAATGTGTTTTTGTCTGCCGATTATTATATTGCTATTATATTATATAAGTTCTTTTTCTAAGAGTATACATTGGGATAACTTACCGTTAACAGTAAAAATGTATCTTTACGTTGGCAAATATTAAGATAAACGCATATTTTTACAATAGGATATGTCTTTATGAGACAAGGCCTAACTAGATGGTCTAAATATTATGTGCCAAATATCTGTTAATATTGTGCCAATAGATATTCTTTAGTAATTTAGGTGCCAAAAATTGTCCAAAAATGTACAATTTGTAAATATACATAATAAATAGTGGTTCGTTATTATAAGTTAGATGTACTCACTACGTAATTATTGTCCCCTAAAATTTTTAAATTAGTTACAATTAATAATTAATTTATTAAAACAATTTTTTTCTTGCTGTATGTAACATAATCAAAAATTAAAATTGTGTACAGTTTATTTTTCGAAAAAAGATTAAGCTGGCGTTTTCTCGTAAAAAGCTAAGTTTCAGAAAGAAAATAAAAAGTGTTTTAAAAATATAATTGATATTGAAAATTGTGCTACTTATTATTAAGTATGTATTATCAAATAATAGTAAAGTCTGTCCTTTAGTAATGATTAACTATTTATAAAAATGAGAATGAGACTGGATTACATTAAAATATACAAATTAACAAACGATATGAAGTATGTTGAATCATAGACACAAAGAGAAAACATCTCACGAAGTTGAATAAGATAAGTTCAAATTTGACCTGCAATACCAAACCGCCAAGCATTTGGAATACGATAGTGTCCCAGTTTTGAGCTCGGGTTTCTGCGTTTCAGGGGGAACCGATGCTACAATCATGACGCTTGCCCGAGGCGGATTCGTAGGTTTCACAATTTTTAACATTACATTCTAATGTATTATAATTTGATCTATCAAAAACCTTTCTGAGCAGTGCATGCCCCAACCAGGTTCGAAACAGTGTCGTTTGTTAAGACGCGGATCGCTTTGAGTCATCATAAATTTTAAATTACAGACGTAGGTTCAAATTATATATCTATATATATATAGACAAAATTTCAATTTACCCAATTTTACAAAACATATAATTTGGAAATAATGTGATTCCAACAAACCCCTGGCCAAGGTTGTCCGTCCGTTTGTTCGTCTGTCCGCCTGTCTATATAATGGCACTCAGCATTTTTTCTCAAAAGCTATTCGATGTATTTGGAAAGGTGTAGTAAAGACAAGTTATGTATAATATACAATATTGGATTTCGGGATCCATAGGCGTGTGAGAGATCATTAGTCAGGTCTTCAAAAACTATAAATATGTTTCTTAATGTCTATATTAGTTTATTTGGTGGGTGCAAAAAAGCGTGTGTTTTCCCCCATCCCTTTATTTTCCATGAATGGAAAGTTTTGACAAAATTCAAACCCTAAACTTCACCTAATTGAACCCATCCCTCATATCCCGTACTCTCTATGCCATCCTAAAAGCTGGCAAGGAGTTGACTTCGAAGTCTTCACTATCTGCCTGCTTGCCAGCTTGGCAAAAAAACACTCAAAACACTTTTAATTGAACATTGAAATTTTACTAAATTTTTTGAGTAAGTAAGTAGGTATGTGGATTGACTCGAAGTTGGCCAATTTTTTAAACCTTACTGACACGAAATAAATTGAATTTAATTCATCAGACTTATAAAAATGTAGATAAATTAAATACCCATCCAGTTTTAATCGTATAAGCGATAAGTAAAAACTGCACGAAACAAGAGTGCTCGGTATTTTTGTTCTTTGGATGTTTTGGGTGGGATCTTTAATGTAAGTCATGTTCAATTATATTTTGGTTATTAAATTGATTCATGTTACAATAGAATAAATCTTAATCAATTATAAATAATGAACCATTGTCTTTCCATAATGTATTCTTGGTGTCTTTAAAAGTAATGTAATATACAATATTATACGAAAACTGTGATGATTGTGGCTCAGAAAGAAATAAAATGAAACAAAACTATTTGTGTATTTTATCTCAAAGTACATTCGGTAAGTAATTTAATTTTTTAACGCAAACATAACGAATACCCAGATTCGTTAAAAACAATTCATATTCTACAATTACGTTTTGCCTACCAGCACTACTTTGAAATTTAAACTCCATGGCAAAATAGCGCTTTTTATGAGTTGACACAGCGAATTTTCTGTGTCGAGGGTAGACAAGACTGCAAGTGAAATTAGGGCAAACTCACCAGCAAAGAGTACATTGTATATATAAAACTCAACAGTACTGTTGGGGCGTTAGATCAAGCTAGATCTAACGTTTTTTTCGTCTCCTTCATCGGAGTAAAAAATATTTAGCATTGTGCCATATTTAGAGCTTTTTTAATTATATTAATAATATTCAGAAATATCGATATGTTTCGCAATGTAACCGTTAAATTATAATTATTATGTATATATTTTTTATTTTATTTAATATTTATGGCTTGGCAACTAGGCCTTTAAGCCAGTTATTATGTATATAATATATAAAAGGTGTGGACATTACTCGGACGCGTCAGTCGCAGCTGACAGATGCGCCCCATAATGTGTAAGCACCTTAAAACTCTATAGGATGATAAACCAGTGTTGCCAGTTACAGATTCATTAAAATTCGGTAACTTTTCGTCTTTGGGAGGGAGATTCGGAGATAAAGATTCTTTGGGAGGACTTTCGGGAGCAAAATTAAGTCAAGAGAAATTTTTGAGTTTTTTCAGTACCATTAATTCATCCAGAAACACAATTCTCATCAGTACAATTATTATATCTAAGATATAATATAGTACCAGTAGTAGTAGGTAGTAGTTTACCTTAAAATTAAAATTAAAATAACCAATTCAATCGTTCATTTTAATACCTACTTAAATTCATTCGTTCGTACGTTATTTATGTTATTTATTTACTATGCCGTCGCTACTCGTATAATATGTCGTTCCATTAGAGACTTACAACGACTACATTCACAGCCGCGATTTTTCCCGTTCCACTGTTTGCCGGCGTCACAATCGTAAATTCAAGTGGAACGGTTATTCAACCCACCTATTGACACGGGTCATTTGAACATTGCGTGAGCAAAAATGATACGTCATTAGTGACTTTACGCTATAATGGTTTTTTTTATTTCACTTTAAAATAAGTAAAAACTGTTCTGTGGTTTTTTTTCTAAAAGCTTACTTTTGGAGTTTTCGAAAAAAGTTGGGGTAATTGACATGGTCATCTGACAACACTGTGATAAACTGACTGATAGGTAGAAGTAGAACGAAAAAAATAAACAAAACAGTATTTTGATACAGAATTTTTAATAAATATCCCTGAATTCCTGTAAAAGTTACGTTTGCTTTATAAAATGCCCCAAATATTTCAAGTATTGCGATGTTTCAAATGTCGTGTGTTTCAAGTAAGATCAACTATATTTTTTTGTTTTTGTGACTATGTTTTCATAAGTATTATATTCTTTTTATGTTTAATTCACATCGACGATCGTAAGTATGCGTATATAACATAGTGACAAACTGACAACAGTTAGTGGTTACAGTTAATGGGGGTCTTCACAAAATTTTGAGTAGGTACTTACATTGTTTTATTCTCAACCACATCTAATCACAAGAACTATAAATTAGATGAAAATTACGTAATAGTAAATCAACAAGAATAAAATATGGGGAGATCGGAGTCCAACAGTGGGACGGATTTTTATGGGCTTATGTCGAATTTTAGAATTTTGTACTATATATACCTATAAGCTTCTAATTTTTTTACAATAACAAAGATCTTGTATTTTGACGACTTTCATCAGTTAAATATTTGGAAATAGGATTTGAGTAACATATTTACCCAAATGAAGCCAAAATTATAATAATTCACAACAAATAAATCTTAATTACAACTGTCGTTCAGGAGTTTCTTGCGACTTCAATAAATAAGTTAAATGCTAATCTCCAAACATTTGAACACATTGTTATGAAGCACGACTTAAGATTGAAGCATGTGCAAGGAATAGGAAGTAGGTGACTTCATAATTTGTAGCCATTCAATATTATGTGAAAGTAAATCTTCTAAAAATTATCTTTGTCATATTATACTAGCTAAAGGTATTAAATTACATTTAGCATAATATAAAACTTACAGGTTCACCAAACAAAGAAATCAGTCAAGTTTCAATGTAAAATGTGTGGGGAAAAACAATCTATTAAAAGACATTATGGATTGGGTAACCCACAAGAATGTAGGCTACATGTCCAGAAGTTAAATGGAATAAGGAGCAATTCGGATGAAGTCAATAATGAAATTGACTCTGAATCAGAGGAGGAAATAGTAAATAATTTGAAAGATCCAAAACTAAATTCTATAAAACACCCAAACCAGACAAAACACAGCAAATGGTCAGCCTTTATAGAATGTGATCACACTGGCCCAGTTAATGATATTACTAATGAAACTATGTATCTTAATGAGTCAGAAGTTGTTCTAGAAATACCTAAAAAGTGTAAAAATATGGGTAATTGTAAAACTAAAAGAACTATTGACACACCAAATATGTGTCAGGGCATAAAAGCAGATACTAGCAACCATTTGGAGGTACAATCCAATCCCTCAAATATATTTGAGCATAAGGGAATTTCTAAATTTATCTATAATAAAGAGCCTAAAGTTTATCATAATGATTTTGATGATGATAAAACTTTTGAAACTAGTAAAAAAATAGTTAAAAATTTCATTCCACCAATAGTGAATACAAGTTCAAAATGGGCAAAATATTCTGAGGAGTTTAGCCACAGTAACACAGGTAATTCTTCTGTTACAAAGAATGTAGAAAATATTCATTATATTGCAAATCAAAAAGAACCACTTGAAAGCCATAAAGTTGTTCCTCAAAATGTATTCTCCTTATGTGAAGAAGAGAATCTGGATAGTATTTTGCAATTGTAAAGAAAACAGCAAATTTTATATTGTTACAATTAATTAGTGAAAAACAAAGTAATCACAAGGCATATTTATTGACAGTTTGTTTATTCGTGTATGATTTAAAACAGTCAGGAAACTTGCATGTGCAGTATAGGTCTGATATTAAATAATATTAGAAATATAAATGAGTAAAAAAATTAAATAAATGATGAATATTTTATTTTTTATTACAACCAATACACAATTATCATCACAATGGCAACAGTTTGATATCACTTTCACTATGATAAATAGCAAGTAAACTACATACATACATCTTAAATTCATAATCTACTATGAAGGTTCAACATGTATATTTTGAAGATCTTAATATACTGTTTTACTGTAAATAGTGTTATTAATAAATACGTTCAAGGCTATAATAGCTATAGCAAACTTGTAATACTCAAACCGCAAGATAATAAATAGGTTTTATCATTTTTTTATAGTATTTGATCAAAACCTCTTATTTTAATCAAATTGGTTACTACAATTGAAGTGACTTAAAAATATGTTTAAAAAGTAGATAGTTCGAGACAAACTTTTATGACTGCTTTTCGTTACTAACAGATGATTGTTAATACACACATAGACAAGACCACCGTCTTGACCACAATGGATGCCGAGGTGCGAAAATCAAGTTGTGCCCCTTTGCCAACAGTAACATTTTAATAATTATGTTAAATTATTTAGGGTTTCGCAGCCAGTTCGGCAAAAGCGGAATTCTTAAGAAATCCTTTTGGCCATCTGTCTGTACATAAAATAGTTTGTGCAAGTATAAGGCGATCGCCGTGCGCCCCATAAGACCCTACTCCCGGGTGCCATGCCCCCTGCACACAGAGATACTGCGCAGACTTCTTAACCTAATTTGGAGAGCTTAAAAAATTTGATGTCTACTTTACAAGTTTCTGTATATGTTTGTAAACTGTAACCTCTTAACTTAGAGACACATTGGGAATAGCGCGACGATCGGGAACGCATTTTGTATGCGTCTCTGTGTACGCTTGTCATATCATTATACTAATATAATGAAATACTCCGTCGAAAAATTTCTGTCCTTACTCGAAGCATAAGAAAGGCCAACTAATTTGAATCTTCCCGGCCCGCCAGTATCATCCGCTCGTTCTGCGTGATATACCGATTTTATTCTTCGAACCGCTTGCGGATTCCGCTTTCACTGTGTTTCACACACTTGAAACATAGTGTGGTTGAATAGGATTACCAAATCCAATCTCATGACAATGACTATTCAATAAGTTCCTCATATATAAATACATTTATATTATACATATTTAATGACATGGCTTCAGCCATAGCATTTCAATGCTAGCTACGTTATGAGAAGGCAGCAACACATTCAGAATATGCGCCGGATACCTCATTTTAAAATCGAAACTGATTGACTAGTTTAATTAATATACTTAATTCACTCAATATGTTATTGTTTGATTAAGTATACGTAGTTTTAATTACCTTGTTTTAAATAATAATATACGTTTCAATTTGAGAAATACGACTCTTCTTATTTTCTTGACAACGAAAACACGTTCGTTCGGTAAACCTTCTAAGCCATGAATATTTTTGCCTACACTCTCAAATATCTAAAAATGAGTTGTTCTTCAATTAAACATATATAAATATTTTACCTACTTTGGAACAATATAGTGTAATAGTACTTAACGGCAGTGATATTTGGCTGTAAACTACGGAAACAATTGCATACTACCTTCACTTTGCTAACTGTACTAGTTTAATAAGAAGGTGAAAAAGGTTCCTCGTTTTATTATATTACAGCAATAAAATATTTTAATTATAATTTGTCTTAGTATGTAACTATGTGGGTAAAGTAAAAGCAAAAATGTTATATGAAACATTTAACAATTCTAATTTACTCTAATGGCTTACAGAAGTTAGATTATAAAAAATGTGGATTTACAATTTACAAATTGATTCTGTTTTTATTTCTTTAACACAGTTTAGAAATAGGGCTGATTAGCATATTAAACTTGTAAATCATTTACATATAAAGGAAGCCCTTAGCGTTCGATGCATAGGTACATTTAACAAGTCTTAGCGCACTGACACTATCGTTTATTTATCTTCCATTATACTAAGAAAACAGATAGTAATATTTAAGCAGCCTCTTTTATTCAAAATTAAACTTAAATTGTCTATCGACAAAAAACATTGAAATGTGGACTTAGTTATTCATATTTTCAGCATTAAGGCCAACACAATTTTTATATGAGAAATGCACATAACTCTTTTTCTAAAGCTATTAATATTCTTTTAATTGTAGAAATAAATGCAAAATTAGAGGAAGAATGATTTTAACGGCAAATCTCACCGTGGTCTAATGCTGAAATATATTTAGAACTTTCTTTAGTTCTTTGAATTTTATCCAAAACTATTTCTATTTGAATAGACTAGTAAGACATCATGTGCCTGCGTCGATGCAGTTCCCTTGCCCTCGCGTATCTGCGACCATAGCCCCATTTCCATGACCTGAAAAAGATAAGAAATTATCAGCTTCAATTTTCATATTTCTTTCTATCATATTATCATAACCTCAGGTAAAGCTGCTAATGCTGCAATTGTACACAAAAAAGGTGTCCTGAGGTTATATAAAACCATTATCATCCATCCTTATCAACTTATTACCTTCTGTTCTACTCTCCTTTCAATATCAATTTCATGATTTTCGTCTCTTGAAAATTTGCCGCCTTGGTTACTTTACATACTATCTAGTGTTTTATTATTTGTATCATCTCCCTCAGAAACCATAACTTTCCCCTTGTCATTAATTTTCATAAAAACAATTTTATGGACATTTCATATTTTTACATTTCCTGGGGTTTTTTGGTATATCAATGATTTCCTATAAGTCTTTTTCCGATGATGCAAGTATAATCGCCACATCGTCGTAGAATAGATATTAGTAATCAATTTATTCTTAAACCACGTTCACCTTTCAAACCATCCAAACCGACTGCTCATGAACAGAATAGCGACATTACGAATCGTCATCTAATACTTTTCTTTCTAATCGATGCTAAAAATTCAGAGTAGGCGCCGTTGGTCTTAAAGTAAGTACTAGAATCGTCATAGAAAGAGTTCAGTTATTTAGTAATCGGTGACCATAGTTCGGTTTTTATTCTCGACTTTCTTTCTATCTGTGGATGCACAATAGACTTTTTAACCTTTGGACTTTGTTTATTCAGGCAAATATAATCGATATCCACTTGGCAATAATGGTTTGTAGGCACCGCTTTTTAAGAATTCCATAGAATAGATAATATTTTATTGGTCGCTTTTGTTTTTATTTTAAGTCATTAGTATGTGAAATTGTGATATAATTACTCAATTACATGTCTAAATAACGAAAGAGTCACCTATGGAGTTTAACATAATTCTAGTATCCTATTTCGCCCACCTGTCATTATATCCAATTGGTTCACCTCTCACTAAGTGGTCGTCATCGAACCTCCTACTAAAATTTTCTTCGCTGCTTGCTGAAATGATAAAGATTTTGCCATTAACCAAAGTTATTAACGAAAATTTAATTTACAATAAGTAGCGCCATTCTTCACAACTGGCACCATAAATTGATAAAGATAGGTTATAATTTATTCACTGGAAATGCATATGGACATGAACTTGTTGTATGATGTGTAGCTAGTTAATCGTTATGTTAACACAATCACACCTTATTTCAATGACGTGGGTTCGAATCTTGGCCCAGTAGTAGTTAGCACAGTTTAGGTTAATTTTCGAAGTTAATGCATATTGTTATAATTACCTACAATGGCTAATGGTAACGAAGAACATTAGAGGGAAATCCGAAGAACCATTTAGCTAGTCACTATTCCGTGTTGTACTTGTGTGACAGTTATATTATCGGTTATCCCAAAAATAAGAAATGGGGTGCGGGACATATAAGAACTGCTACTATATTACAGATTATGTCCTAGATTCATTTTGAAGTTGAAATTATTACCGTGATGATTTGAATGTGCATAGCGCCGACATGAAAATCCGCGACAACTAAGAAGTTGCTGTAGTTGATTATGGAAATACTCTTTTTCACCTGTAGTTAAATACTTCACCCTATTTTGTGTTTCAAATGGATCTGAAAGAATAAGGACAGTTTGCTATATTTTAAAAACAAATAACTAAGAGTCCAGACTGGTCAGTTCGAGTTTGCAAAAGAAAATATTTGTTTCTGACCTGTCCAGATTAGCTGCAGGCAACGCGGAACCTGATAATGTTTAAATATGGGACCTTTGAGGAGCCCACTGGAGAGATAGCAATAGTTTGTCGCGTATTATATCTCGTTTGCCTTTCTATTTATTTTCTTGTTAATCAAGAGCTTAATTTCCCTAACGGAGCATAGGTATGGCGGCGATAGCCATATCCTACAGAAAGTGAATTTGTTCCTCTGTAATTTATTGATAAAGAGCATATTTTTTAGGAAAAATAGTATACAGCGGTTATAATAAGGCTAAGTGTATCTATCACTTTGCATGCTTAGAATTGGGATCACTTACCAATTCGTAAATTATAATATGTGACTAATCCAGTGATAAATTCGCAATAAAGTAAGTTGTGAGTGGCGTTAATAGTTCTAACGCAGTTATATGTATTGTTGGATGTGCTCATGCAGAAACAGAACGGCCCGGCTGTCCAGAAGGGCGCTGTCCGCCAGTGGTCGTTATCGTGACGGTAGCAGTTCATTCTCTCTGATTCGCACAGCTTTTCTAGTTCCGCCTGAAAGAGATTTTACACAATTAATTCTTTGTTGTCGGTGTGGCTTAAATGTTACTTTGCACTTCAGTTGTCAGTTTTATGATTTACTATGATTTGCCCGCGACTTCGTCCACGGCTGATAGGTAATGTAGATTACAGTTATTTTGCCAGTATTTAAAATCAAAGGATATTGTCAGTAGGGAAATGGATTTTTAGTAAGAAAATACATGAATTCCGAAGACTCCCGTAAAAACCCGGGCTAGGCCACGTTATGAAAAGGCATACATATCTAAATGTATTAAAGATGTCTAATAAACACGTGATTTCGAAGTTAGAAAGTCCCGGAGAATAGAAAAAGTTCCGGATTATAATGTTTTAGTATCATTTTGATCGTAATTAGCAAAATTTTATGTATAATACCCACTTTAAAACACTTACGCGGGATTCCCGGGACACAAAGTATCGCGGCATTTAAAAAAAAAAGTAAGCTATCGCATTGGTAGAAACTGTGTCGGGTAAGCTAATTTTTATGCACCCGAACAACTTCAAACCACTTCCGAGAAAATTCCCGCGAGATTTCCGGCATAAAAAGTAGCGTAGATTTTTTGTCTAATACTTAGCTGTTGATCAGCGAAAACCGTATGAAAATCGGCCCATTAGTTTTTACATAAATCTGGAACAGACAAGAAATCTAAAAAAATGGATCGTGTCCTCCATCATTTATTTGGATTTTGTAAATAGCTTCAATGTACAGACAAGGCATGTTTAGAATTTTATAATATTTTTCATAGCTGATAAATTCAGAATTAAAATAAAATTTATCGCTTCCCATCTGACTTCAACGTACCGGAACCTTTTCTTTGATATGATTTATGTTTTCAAAATTGACCATTTCATTAAAATGTTTAAACTATTATCATACAACACGTATACCGTACACATATCACTTACACGTTTCTTAGCTTTTCTGAGTTTCTTTTGTAGCATTTGGGCTTTGCGTCTTCTTTGTTCTTCTCTTATTTTTTGTGCCGCTTCCAGATAGCTATGTCCAGAACCACGAGATTTCCTAAAAAATATTAAACATTTTAATTAACAAAAATAAATTGTAAGTTGTGTATATTATATGTTATAATTTCATGTCAATACATACCGTCCTTCTTCACAGTAACATACATGTTTGTCTTCATTTTCTATAAATAACGGATGAAGCCTCCTTTGGAATACGTCGACGGGCTGATCGAATACTCCGGCGTTATCTTTAGATCCTCCTTTATTTGGATTTCTTTGTTCATATTCAGATACATCAAATCTGGTTGGTCCCAGATTTAATATATCAGTAGTTTCAGGTTTCATAACAGCAGCTTTGCTCGTTGTTGGTGATTCTGTAAAAACTTTTCCACTTGGCTCTTCTGTAGATATTATTCTGTCAATAGCAGAACTAAAATATTGAGCATTATGAAAAAAATAAGGGGAACTTTGTTCAGTAACTTCATACTTATTTTCCTCCGTTACTTTTTGTGTACTCTTATTATCTTTTACAAGTTCTGTGCTGCTGATAGGATTAATAGTAACTATATGAGGATTTACTGTATTTCTCTCTTCATGTTTATTGCTTTGCTCCAAATAATTTCCTTCTAGGATCACTGTAGTTACTTGTGGTTTAGGAAGTTCAGAAGAAAATATATTAGTCTCATTAATAGGTGTAGTTAGTTTGCTATTTGTTATTGTTGTAGATTGTGTTTCAATTGTAGGTTTTATTTTTGAGTTGTTTGATATTTGTGCGTCAAATATATCCTCTTTGGCTTTTACAACAAGTGTGGGTATGACATACTCGTTAGATTGTCTCATTTTTTTATCTATTAAAGTATTGTTTTTATGTTTAGGTTTTATTCTGTGTAATCTATTTTTTCTGGAATGTTCTTTGGAAATGTTATGTTCATGAATAGTTGTCTTATTATTCAGATGATTACTTATGTAGACTGGATGAATTGCCTGAGTATCTATTGCGGGTTTAGTAGTTTTCAAATGCCTTTTAATTTCTTTTAAGTCTTCAAGTTTCGTCCGAAGTTGACGAATTTGATCTTCTAAACTTAAACGATTGGTTTGCCACGCTTTCAAATCCTTGTATATTACTTGCGAGCAATTTACACTTCCATCTTTTTCAATCTTACATTCTAAAGACGATTCGTTGCTATTAACAAATGCATCATTCTTATGTTTATGTTGACTCCAGTGTTGAGCTCTTCGCTTTGTTCTTTTATGATCTAAGTTTTCTTTGGTACGTTCATAAGCCTTAAGAAACGCTTCTGTTTCTTTGATAAGTTTATCTATATTGTCCTTTGTATTCTTATTTTCTACTTCATTTATGGGCTCATTTTTAAAACTTAAGTGTCCAATACTAGGATTCTCTTTGAGAATAGTATCGACTGTATTGGGCTCGTAAACATCATTGTCTATTGATCGTCGAGATCTAGTTATATTGATTTCCTTAGGAATATCGCCCAGTCTTCTAGCTATGGTCCCATCAGTTTCTAGCCTAGTATAAACAAGTCCACTGGGAGTAAAACAGGCACATTTTTTCGTGCTCATCTTTGGTTGTGCTGCATTTAATTCCGCCTGTAATATATAATAGTATATCAAGAATAAATATAATTGGTTATAGGTAAAAATAACAGCTTCAATAATACTCAATATAATAATCCCTCTTTTCAAATTATGGCATTACTATAGTCAGTTATGTATTGCATTTAGGGATGTAAATCACCATTAATAATAACTTAATAGTAATCATTTAATAGTAATTTTGTAGAAAATAATAAATATTTTTAAATGGATGACCCAGTATCACTTACCTCGTGTTTACACTTATGTCTGCGCCATCTACCATTTACGAGTACACATTTCCACTTCCTTCCAGTAGAACATGGTGCACGAAGTTCTGCTTTCGAACAATCCGCAGCCAGTCGGGATGCTTTACTTTCTGATGAACCTATTTCTGCTGCTTTTGTGGAAAGGAACGACGTATATTGAAATTCAAAAGATTGTATTTATTAACATGTCTAGATAAAAAATGTTTTTATATTAATAAAAGTTATACACAATTACTTTTCGAAGAATTAAAGGAGTTGTAACAAAGAGTCCAATCCAGTGAGACAGACACAATAAAAAGAAAGATAAATATTATTATAGTGTAGAGGGGCATTTTGGTGTGCAAGAAATGAAAACCAGATAATAAACTGTAAACAATATACTTCGTCATAATTTAAGTACATGGAAAATAGAGCAGTGCGCACAGGCATTGCTTACCGACATACTTAAACGACTAAACGACGGGGCGGCCGGCGATTCCTAAGAGGACGAGAGGGGCGGGAGGCCGTACCATCGGTACCATCTCGGCCAGGTGGCTGGCAGGGCCTGCGAGGAGGAAGGGCGCGGGAGGCCGTACCATCGGTATCAGGCGACCGAGCAGGTGGCCGTAACACGTGAGGCTCGACTGGGATAACGTCGCGCGCTATAACCTCCCCCTCCAAGTCACAAGTACGACCCGTTTGTGACTTGGGATTAGGCGGTCGTCCACGACGACGTGGGTGAATGACGGCATCGGATGAACCGGTATAACGCGTTAAATCACTAGAATGATACTTCCCCTTAGGAACACCGGCACTATCAACAATCATATAAGAAGTTGGACTGATGACTTGCGAGACACGATACGGGCCTTCCCGTCTAGGAGCAAATTTACTTGTAAAACCCTTAGATGCGCTGCTCGCCATATGAGTCTTAACGAGCACTAAATCTCCTTCAGTAAAAGGTAAAGATTCACGTCGGTGCTTATCACCTTCGGACTTGCGCTTATCCTGTTGCTCCTCCATACGTTGCTGTACATCTTGCAAGGCACGAACAAAGTCCTTCAGATAGGGTGTGATCTGCGGCACGAAGTTCTGCTTCGAAACGATTGCACGTAGATCAGTGCTCACTGAGAGCGGAGAACGCATCTCTCGCGCGTAGGTCAGGTAGGCAGCTGAATGTCCGGTTCCCTGATTGTACGCACTGTTAAGTGAAAAACGCACCATCGGTAGAACAGCTGGCCATTTACGGTGTTCAGGACCTACGAGTATAGCAAGTCGCGTTTTTAATTCACGATTTTTACGCTCAGCTGGATTAGCTTCGGGGTGGTAGACTGGAATCAGAGATTGCTGCACCCCTAATACAAACAAAGCTTTTTGCATAACAGCCGAAACAAACTGCGTTCCATTGTCGGAAATAATCCGACGAGGAAAACCATAACGCAGAAAAACCTCCTCCAAAAGAACTCTCGCACACGATTCAGCAGTCGCGTCACACAAAGCGAATAGCTCTACCCAGCGACTGGCGACATCTTCTATAAGAAGGATCCACTTCTCGCCACCATCGCCTTCAGGCAAGGGCCCAAAAAGGTCCATAGCTAAAACCTCAAATCTCTGCTGGGGCACTGGAGTTTGAAGCAACCCCGCAGGCTTCAAATTTGACGATTTGTATTTTTGACAAGGGTCACATGACTTTAAATACTGAGCTACATAAGAACGCATATTCTTGAAATAATAATTTTGTTTGATCTTCTGCAAGGTACGCTCTAAACCCCAGTGTCCAGCAGTAGGCGAATCATGGAGCTCCTTCATTAGCTCCGCCCTTAATGACTCTGGTACCACTAATTGAGGCTCTTCGGATTCTCCATCCGGATCGCAGCGATACAATATACCTTGTGAAAGATAATATCCTCTGTCCGTCCAGCGTAAAGATGCATCTGGATTATCAAATTGTGCTTCAAAATCTGCAATAATTTTACTAACGTCAGGATCCTTCAACTGAGCCTCTCTAAGATCCTCAGGCTTCTGACGTGGCAGATCTACAATTACAGGACAAATATCACACGAACTGGAACTCAATACTTCTGATTCGTGGCTTACCGGGCGGCTAAGCGTATCCGCAACCACGTTAACCTTTCCAGGAGTATAATCAATATCCAAATCACCTTGCATGAGCACTGCTCCAATGGCGTACGCACTGGCATCTGTCCGTAGAACAAAAGGCAGGTCAAAATCTGGCTGACGAAGAATGGGACTGGTGGTGAGCCGGTACTTAAGCTCCTCAAATGCTCGTTGCTCACTCTCCCCCCATTGCCAGCGTCTGTCCTTCTTGGTCAGATCCGTCAAACTACGCGCTACGTCGGAAAACTGCGGAATGAATTTCCGGAACCAGGAACAGGTCTGCAGAAACGTCTTTAACTGCTTCAAATTCGTCGGAGGTTTCATGCTGGTTACAGCTTCGACTTTCGTGGGATCTGGCTCGATTCCACGCGAAGACACAACATGTCCTAGGTAATTAATCCTATCCCTAGCAAAAATAGTTGGTTCTCCTCCTGGGAAAAAAATGTCCTCATGGGCATTCAGGAGTGTACCGAGCTGCTCACGTTCGTCCGACCCAAGATGGGAACCTTCATCCTCACGAAGACCCACAGACGAACAGCTGATCAGCGGCAAAGAACATGACTCAAATTCAATGGGTTGCGGCGTCCGATCGTGTCTCACAAACCATTTATTACAAGAAAAGTCCAATACCATACCTATTTCGTTAATGAAATTCATACCCAATAAACTATCCGTAGCGTTGGGTAACATAATGAAATCTACCACACATGTTACCCCTCGCACGGTAACATTGACACTAGCTATTTCTACATTTTGCGCACAAACGCGGCCATCGGCAAATTTTAACTCTGTAAAAACATAGTGAAACTTATGACTATTCTTAACTAAAAGTGTTCTTAAACTAACACTACCGATACTATGTTTCGCGCCAGTGTCCACTAACACTTTACCACTTGCGCCATAAATTTGAATATTGAGCACCGGGCGCATACGCGAATTAATATTAACGGAACTCACAGACACTGATTTGAATGAACTTTCAGATACTACTGTAGATTTTTGTTGTTTACATGTCGGACAATTTGTACGAATATACCCCGGTGTCCCACAACCGAAACACGTTATCGTACACGCTCGCGGTTCAGCCTCCAAAATATCATCTTTTACTCTCTTCTGTTTGGTAAGTCTCTGACAGGCATCCCTCACGTGACCATACTGCTTGCAGTAATTACACTGTGGCCGTGAGCGGGGTTTCAAAACTGTATTAGACTCTGAGCGCTCCGTCCCTGACTGCGCTAGCACGGTAGAAGAGGTGGAAGGCTTGGTTTCCAAAACCACTTGCGGCTGACATTCTTCTAGAACATCCTCGACACGGCGCGCCTGCGCCAACAATTCTCCAAACGTAACAAAAGAGGAACGCGGCACCTTTTCCCGGATACGACGGTGCAATAACCCGTAGGTCATATCCAATTGCACCACTTCGGTGAGTGTAAAAGGTGGAAGCTGCGCGATTAATGCACGAATATGGCATATAAATAAATCCGTTGCTTCGTTATTCTTTTGCTCTCTCTCAAATATAGCACGATAGATTTTGTGCGGCGGTAACCTGGGTCCAAATGTTTGTATCAAAGAGTCGACCGCTGCTTGCCATGTTAGTGTGGTATCCTTAACTCCCTGCCACCACGTAGCAGCAAGTCCCGTCAGTAACATAGGCAATCCACGCAGCGCAACATTGTCGTCTATACCTACGCAGGCTTTATACGTTTCAACTGCGTCGACAAAGGCTCTAACATCGTTCGATTTACTGCCGTCGAATCGTGCCGTACATTTAGCAAAATGGCCTGTATTCTGCTGATTAGTAAAGTAAGATTGCGTACCTGAGCTGTTGTTATGCATACTACTTATCAGAAGCATCAGCTGATCATTCGTCAGAACAAACTGTGGCGTGGCAACACCGACGGGAGGGGCAGGCGGCGTGACAGGTCGCGTCACGTCCGCGGCCGCAGCGGCAGCGCCCTGCGTGGAAGACTCCCGCATAGGCACCGTAACAGACGCTGTGGCAAGTACCGAATCAAACCCCGAAGCAAGTGCCATACCGGGCACCGGGGGCGGTACCATAATCCCCTCATCAACGATGACACCGGCTTCCGCCGGACTCGCAGCACGAGATCTCGTCATCCGTCGCGACATAATGAAAGCCACCCGAATGTTCCAGAATACGAATCACTATTACGTACACAACATTTACAGTTTATAACAAACAAAACAAAACTGTCATTGCACACCAAACTTTTAAATATTATTTACGAAAAACGTTCATTATTTTTATAAAACACAACAGTTTCTTCACGAGTATTGGCCGAACGTTGGGCGTCACTTTGTAGAGGGGCATTTTGGTGTGCAAGAAATGAAAACCAGATAATAAACTGTAAACAATATACTTCGTCATAATTTAAGTACATGGAAAATAGAGCAGTGCGCACAGGCATTGCTTACCGACATACTTAAACGACTAAACGACGGGGCGGCCGGCGATTCCTAAGAGGACGAGAGGGGCGGGAGGCCGTACCATCGGTACCATCTCGGCCAGGTGGCTGGCAGGGCCTGCGAGGAGGAAGGGCGCGGGAGGCCGTACCATCGGTATCAGGCGACCGAGCAGGTGGCCGTAACACGTGAGGCTCGACTGGGATAACGTCGCGCGCTATAATAGTTATAATAATGACATGGCGTACTAAAATTTTATTCTGCAACATGATTCCTTACATATATACTTTACAAGATAAAAACGTTATACAGAATATAGTATATGAGGCTGGAGCGAGCTGCTATGTAAATTAAGTTTTGTCATTTAAATATTCTTCAATAGTGTAATATCTCTTTTTAAGCTAGAGGCTGTTCAATTTGATTTCAAATTTAGTGAAGGGTAGATCTAACATTTCATTAGGAATCTTATTGTAGAAGCGTATGTCAACCCCCAAAAAACAGTATTTTTTCGTGGGAGTTAATATACGCTTGGCAAACTAGCTAAAAAGCAGTCGGAGGCAAAAAAAACTATCTCCAACCCAATCTGATCCTACCCAGTACCAACTACTCCAAATATGTACTTTTGAATATATATAAGTAGCAGTAAAAAAAATAATGAAAGTAGTAGACTCGGGCATATCTCGCACGCCCGGGACAAAATTGGAAATAAGTATTCTTAAGTGGAACTTATTTTAAACAAAAACTTTTGAATTTGAATTTATGACAATATTAAGAAAATTATAATTTTATTACTAAAAAATTTCATGCTCATTGTGGGCATGCAGCATGCAGAGAGGAAGGCAGATCTATGTTAAAAAAAGATTTAAGCTTACCCGAGGGCATGAGGTAATTCGGCTGATTATTAATGTTAGCTTCTTCAGCATCTAGCGCCTTTTCTAAACTGGCCTCTAGTAGTGGGTTGTGGCTTTCATTGCTTATTAATGGTTCCGCGGATTTTTTACTAGTCTCGCTGAGATCCGTTTCCGAACTTTCCTGTGAAGAAAATAAATATTGATGAAAACCTTTTCTCAGGTTATTCAAGAGTTTTAGAACAGATTTTAGAAAGGTTGGCTACTTGATTCGAAGTCTGGATGTTGTTACCCGGTTTTGAAATAAGGACACTGTTTTTATTATTTCCTCTAATGAAAGTGTTATATGTATGTCCTAGAATATGATATTATTACCACTGTATAGAGGCGCATTTAAAAGTTATTGTTTGATAATTGCTCATTTATCTTGTTCAAGTTCTTCGATATCAATCGGTTTTTATGAAATTTGATACCTATGTTAGTGATGAATACAGGATATTATATCATAGATAAAACTTATAATATTATATTTCGTAAACACGAGAACTCCAGCGAGACAATAAATAGAATTCTACGTAAGCACAGGCGCGTAATATAAAACCTAGTGCAATTATGTTGTATAGATACTATCTCACCACGTCATCATCGTCGTCAGGTTCTAAGAAGCCATCATCGTCGGTGTCTTCCTCAAAATCAGCACTTTCGGACGATTGTGGTTTAAGTGTAGTTAACGGGGTTACATTCATTTCACGACTGTATTTGTTTTCACGAGATCTGTGGCCGAATCCTTGAATTTCTCGGCGTCCGGAACTGGAGAAACATTATTTTTACATTAAAACTAATATTAACTAGAACTAAAGAAGATTAGTTATATTAGTTAGATATTCATTTAAAATCGGCCACATTCTAAGCCGACCTCTATTTGTAAGATTCGACATAATTGGTCCAATTAACACACCGATCAAACAAGGTGTTTTTATGACGAAATTACATCTTATGTTTAGTGGTAGTGATACTAATCGATTTGGTGTTGCTCGTTGAAAATAGAGACACTCCAATAGCCGTTGAGCCTTGTTTAAAGTACTGTCTAGAACATGGAATATTTGTAGGGAATTATTCGTAGGTATTTAATATTTTCAAGATCGACTTTTTGGTGGATAAAAAATATAGTTGTATAGTATTGAATGTTTTGAAGCCAGAATTATGCGTTGTTTAAAAAGAAGGATTAAGTAAGCATAATGAATCAAAAAAACTATAATAACAGCTACTCTTACCTTTCGACAAGAAAAGTATCAGGCCAGTGTGCTGCTGCTTGTCGTCTTCGTCGTGGTTGCAATAGAGGTAAAAGTGACCTCCCATCCATGTGCGGCGGCGGTTCAACACCGCCCATGTCCAGGAATGTTGGAGCCAGATCAATGTTTAAAACGATGTCATCCACTCTGATATAAATACAATAATCCATGTTAATGTATAAGAGTTAAAGTAAGTTTTTATTTTTGTTTGTCTTTTCACGGCGAAATTAGGTAATTTTTATGGAAATAAAAATGAATACGCAATATACTAATAATAACGCAATATACTAAAAACAATATAATAAATAATAATACAAGAAAGTGTGTCCGAATAAGCTAATTTTTATGTATCCGAACAACTTTAAACCGCTCCCGGATAAATTCCCGCAGGATTCCCGGGATAAAAATATCACACATTTTATTACATTAAATTTGCTATCGATCAATAAACAAATCACATTGTAATTCGAATTTTCTTAATGTGGCCCTTTTTATCATTCCTAGAAAAATTCCCGTGGGATTCCCAAGATAAAATTAGCGCAGAGTTTAAGTCTAAAACCACATCGAAATGGGCCCAATAGTTTGAATCCCGAACAAATAGACAAAAAATTTCATCGTGTTCTTCATCGTTTATATAGTCTATTCCAGTTGTTTTTTTTTATTAGCTTCAATGCACAGATACGGCATTGAATTTTATAATATTATATATCTATAATCTCTATAGAAATATAATATTTTATAATATTATATATCTATAGAGCTGACATCGTGTCGGCGGGGCCTCTGTTTGACTTCTTTCTACGACACGATACCTACATTTTCTTTACTTAGACGACAAATACCCTTCTATGTCTTCCGTTTCTTCTCTTAACCGTAATAAACGTCCACTTTGCCTTCGATTATCTTATATAAGAGTTTCATGTTATAATAAATACCCCCAAAATTCTCTTTCTTTGATGGTTTTTATTCTTTCACATTTATATTCCTATATCTATATTATATACAAGATCTCTTCATTGCTCTTCTTCGCCTTTCAACTCTTCCATACGCCTCCAAAACAAAATTGCAAATTCCTGTCATCTGTCTCGATTCCTTATTAAACAAAGTTACCTATTATAAACTCTAAAACAATTTAAATTAATAATGGTGGATCTACCAACTAAGTATTTTAATTTTCTACTAGTCTTTAAGTTATTTTTGTACATATTTCCTTGTGTCTGGGAATATATATGCGACTAACAGAACCTTTTCATTCATTACAACCTCATTTCATTACATAATATTGTCATAAATCGCACATGTCACTCGTGTCCATATATTCAATGTACTCTGTGGCCTTACATGCGTTCTAAGCAACAATACCTATTAATTTCTATATAAAATCTAAATATAAACTGCTGTAAAATATACAGACTAAAATCGAAACAGACTTTAAATTTAATATATTAATAAAACAAATGGTTTACTTACACAGTCCCTGGTTCCACGCCGGGGCCTCTGACCAAAAACGGTACTCTGATATCAAATTCAAAAGGAAAGCTCTTTCCTTTAACCAATCCAAACTGACCCAAATGGTAGCCATGATCCGAAGTGTACACCAAATATGTATTATCTAGTTCCCCTAGTGCTTTAAGTTCTTGATACACTCGTTCAACTGCCTGAAATGACAAAATAAATAAAAATATGTTGTCTTTATCGTATAATATCAACACCTTTTTCTCCAGGTCATCCAACAGTCGGAGATAGCAGTAGAGTAGTGTTAGCTAGACTCGATGGTAGGTACTTATACGCTGACTTACAATGTGGGTTTTATCGCATCAATGGTATAGTTTTAGAACTGGAGACGCGTCTATAGCCTTAAGGGCTGGACTTTTGAAGTTAAACCTAAGGGGTAACCGAAACGTGACGATTCGAGATACTGTACCGTTGTGACTAATTTCATTTTTACCTGTATATGTTAATGGAATGCACATATTCGATGTGGTTAACCACAGCTCTTAGGTCGGGTTCGATCGGTGTGATACCACGCTCTTATAGAATATCGGCGTAAAATGATTAGCATTGAGCTAATGCAGTTCCGATGGATTAATTCCCCCTCCAGAGAGAGGGGGAAGTGGACCATTTGAGCACCCTATATCGGAGTATCTCCGCTACGCTATGTACCCAACAAGGATTTAACCCTAAGATGCTCATCATCAAATAAGCATTTATCTTTAATAGATATTTACAACTAATCAAATTCCATTAAAAGCTATTTACATTTGCGTTATGTATGTCACTGGGGCTGAAGATAAGTTGTCTATCGTAATGCCATCACTCAATTTTAAAACTCCAATAATGACAAATTTCATAGCTATCTGCAAAGAATATCCAAAAAAATAAAGGTAATGCAGCTTAAATACTTACAATGTCGACGCTCTGCAATGTCTGCAAGCGCTTGGTCATTAGCAGGTCCGTAAACTGCCGGTGTATGGGTTTCATCTTATCAGTCACGCGAAGTATCCATTGCTTATCGGGATTAGGAGCCATGTCGTATGTGGGCGTACTGCAATTAACACAAAAATAGACCTTTAAAACATTCCACACGTACACAGTTTAATGGCTACATTAAATCACTGCTAGAGCAATTTGCAAAGCTATTTTAAACTGAACATTGAAAATACAGTCGACTTGTTTTGTGGATTGCGTTTTAAATTCCATAATCATTTTTGGAATATCAGACTCAACATATACAAGAACATGACACGCTTAATTGTAGGAAAGGTATACATAGATATCTTTTGTGTTGGTGTTACTTTTAGAATTTCCCGGTTTTTCTTTACCTGCTTTAGATTAAACAGGTGAAACCTATGTAGATTTTAATCACAATTAGACAGAGAGAAGTGCAAGTTTACGGAGGTCAAGACGCACTCGTGGCACTTCAGAAGTTAGTTTAGCAAAATGTGTTCTAATCTTGCTAGTAATTTATTTTGTCGAAAGAATATTAAAATTAGTTTAGATATCCGGGCAGCTCTTCAAAGCGCTTCGCTTCAAATTTCTTTAACAGTTTTGATATTTTTGGTTAATGGATCTATATACAGCCCAGTCTATACTAATATATTTTAAGTCAAACATTTTCCTTTTGATGTTTTCTTTAAGGAAGTGAGCGCTGCGAAGGACGGTTTCCGGGTCCCTTTTCGTTTCAATGGATCTTTTATAAAATATCGTGCGTCATAATGTAGATATACCACGGAAGGACGAGATTCTTATACGTGTATAACTAACTCTGTCACCGTACCAATATTTCGAAAGAAGGGACGAGTATTATAAACACGCCTACGTAACAGTCATTTATTCTCCATCATCATCATCAGTTTGTTTAGTAGGTAATAATAAAATAATGAAAAAAAAGAAATAAAAATATAATGATGACCTAATAATAAAAATATTTAATATTATAATATTTCCGCGACTACGTCCACGCTTGGCTTAAAATTCCCACGGGATTCCGCAGATGTAAAATACCACATTTTAAAAAAAAGTGAGCTATCGTTTTAGTGAAAACTCTGCCGGAATAAACTAATTTTTCTGCACCCTAACATCTTCAAATCGCTTTCGTCAAAATTCCCACGGGATTCTCGGGATAAAACATATTAAACATTTTACTACATTAAATTTGCTATGGATCACTAAAAAATCACATTGGAATTCGACCTTTTATCTGGCAATTTTCGACATTTCATTATCTCAAACCGCATGACGGAAGCTACCTCTGAAACATATCAACGTATGCAACTGAATCGCTAGTTGTCGAGAACGATACCTACCAGGTCTTTCCTTCCTCTGCCTAACCAGGTGATATAAGTACTGCCGCTCTTTGAATTTGAGGACTCCAAAAAGGAGGCAAGCCAAAATCAATTTATTGCAATTTTTAGTATGTGATGCTTATTTAAAAGTGGTGAAACATGAGTTCTTGGAGGTATAGAAAAACAAGCGTGCACAGGCATTTTGTACACGTTGAATCAGTCCATCCGTCTTCAGGATAATGATACATATGTATAAAATATTTATAACTGAACCCATAACAGTCTCTGTGGTGCATAAATAAACAGGTGAGTAAAACAAAGCTAAGGATTTCCAGTTTCGAGAGTATGGACGCTTGCCTAAGCCCTATTGGTATATTACCTACACATCATGCAAGTCAACCACCTCACCGTTACATAGTAGCTATAACAATATGCACATAAAAATGTTCCTTTGTTATTTACTGTTTTTTTAAATTTATTTCTAGTATTCTTGTTTCCGTTATCAAAACAACCTTATAATACATATATTAAGACAATGATATATTTATTTTTAAGGGCCCATTAGTGCAGCATAAATATTATTAATGTTATTTTGCGTGTGTCAGACATCGCGGGACCACAGGACAGGTTTGGTATCGTCGACCACACAGAACGTGGAAGCCTGAATATTAATACGTGCCAGACTTCTCATGATACCATAATAATATAAAATTTAGGGATTTACATCAAAACACATTCAGCGGTCGAATTTAAGAATTTATCAGTTATTTTAAATTTGATTCCATTCAATTAAATTATTAGCTACATCTATTGTTTTACATTTAAGGAAATTATTATACTTCTTTTTTGTAATAAGGTTGAAGACAACACATCTTGTATTATTCGTGAGCGTACGGTCACTATTATTAAGTAAGACTACTTATTTGCTGTTTAAATAACACATATTTTTATATTCTTTAACTTTTTCATTTTATTCTTATACCCGTAGATTAGTTGTTCATTCATATTTAAGTTAGTTTAAATATTGCAATAAAATAAGAATATTGAGAATCTCATAAATCATCTCATCTCTTTAAATAATACTTAGTGAGAAAATCTTTAAGTTATACCCGTGCAGGAACGATGAAAGAATACAATTTCCTGCGGCCAAGCAGCCTGTCGTAGGAGGCGACAAAACAACACAACCTGGAGGTAGGGTATTTGCCCGACGGGATGGCTACCACACGTGGTTTAAAGTATGCCGCCATAACAAATTTGACTTGTGTTCCGACATTAGTAGTCATGTTCCAGTCTCCCTTGATAGAGCAGCAGCACATTAGTAGCACTAAAACTTCTGTGATACAAATATCCATAGACGACGGTAACCGCTTTCCATCAGGTGCCGTCTGCCAATCTCTGAACTCATGCAATAAAAAAGTTAGTAAATCCACATGTCTGTGGAAAAAAGTACTTATATGGCAACACGAATTCAAATACGGGCTCAGATTTGACTACGGTTACAGGCGCCGGCGCCGGCTGGTCGCGGCCAAAGTATCCACGTTGGAATAAATACATATATACCCATCCTGCAGCCATAGGCTATAACTCCACTATAAAATTACATAGTAGTCCGTGTACACATAAAAATATATTGACATATTTCACTTAGGTATAGCGGCAAGTTTTTTAGAGTTCTGTAGCCAGCCACCTTGGCAATTTTGCAACCCTTACACAGGCGCCATAAATTTGCACCTGCCCAACGGTGGTCTGTCTATCTGTTCGTTTGACAAAAAAAAATTGTACATGCCGCTACATAGTAGGGTTATGCAATTGAAAAATAATTAAAAATTAAACATGGCTTTTATTAAAAAAAATATTTTACTTTAAATAGACGTATGGGGTTTCATTAGATATGTTTATAAATATTATATATATGAGTTCCTTATAGTTGTCAGTTGGGAACTGCCCCAAAATTCTGGCGGTAGTTTTTCGCTGAATGGCAACCTTAGTACGTGGTCTTAAATACAGGCCTTTGGTCACGTAGGACTTCTAACAATTTAGGAAGTATTTATTTAACTTAATAAGTGGTAAGTAAGATATTCGTTGCAAAAACACTGAATACGTACACAATTAAATCAATTACATCAAAGAGAAAGTAATATAGAGAGAGAACTAGCTGTGTAATTGGATAGGTGACAAGGCCCTGGAGGCGAAGACTATAACACGGATTGAACCTGTGTTATGCCTCCGTTTACGTTATGCCCAATTCCACGACAGCAAAAAGGAAAGTGATGAGCCACAAGTATATAAACACTACACAATTATTATGTCATAGCTTATTATAGAAAATTGAACTTAGCTATTATATATACACTCTCAGTCGATCGCTTCAACATTAAATGACTACGAAATTGTACAATATCTCGGCGTTGTCGGCAATAACAAGGGTAGTTGTAAGTCAGAAATATGTAGACGCATTGGAATGGCCAAAACTGCTTATGACACGTCTAAATAAAATATACATAGATTTTAAGCGGACAAAGAAGCGTCTAGTGCAGGCCCTTCCTTGTCTTCTAAATACTTTTGTACGCTTCGGAAACTTTGACTGTAAAGACAGCAGACAGACACAAAATTGACGCCTTTGAAATGTGGTGTAGGCTGCGAATGCTAAAAATTCCATGAGCAGCTTCATACTGGAAGAACTTAATCCTGGAGATCACCAGAGTTTATCAACAGTATGCGACAATGGATACTGAAGTACTTTTGTGGTCACCGGAAAAGTTGAAGGCATGAGACCTTGTGGTAGATCTCCAAATAGGTGGATTGACCAGGTTGCTGACCAGCTGGACATATCAATAAGTTCGGCCTTCTACCGTGCTCAAAACCGATCTCGCTGGAGAACACTTATTCACTGCCATTAATGGCACAATCCTCACGAGTGAAGAAACGACTTAGAAGAACTTATCTATGTACTATGTAAAATATATGTATACTTAGTTACGTCAAAAGCCGTTTTGGAAATCAGCTCTCAAAATATTTATGAAGACATAAACAACATTCCAATCTTGTAAGTTTACAATGATTTCTCGTCAGGTGTGCTTTATGCCTGTTTTGACATTAAACGGGTGTTCACTTTTTTTCCGGAAGCACGCAGAGCTTAAAATTAAAGAACAGTTCATATTTTGTCTTAACAGATAGAATAGACAAATTCAAATTTTAAACCGACACCTAGCATGCAAAAGTTATTTTTAACGAACGCTAAACAAAAGTAACTGGCTCCTTGTATAAACCATTGTTTTGGCAAAATTTTATAATTCACGTCTCATTCTAATTAGTTGCATCTCATCCTAGTTACATAGAACATGGATTGTTTATGGAGATTTTTTATGCTATCAGAGAAAAACAAGTTCGCAACCATTTATGCATAAAAATTCTTCCAATACACATTGGAAAAATTTGGCAGGTAGGTATAATAAGAATCCGTTTGTTCCTCTGATGTGAAAAGACCTATATCCAGCGGCGGGACATTTACGGCCTAATATTATATTACAAAATAATATAGTATTAAGCCATTTTTGGAAAATTACATCTTCACGCTGTAGAAAAAAGATAATAAGGCATTTACGCTAATAAAATTACCTTTACATGTTGAAGATTATGATAAAAGTATAGATGTAAGAATTTTAACGCGATTTTTCTGAGGGCAGTCTGACCCAAAACAGATTGAGAATCTGGCTTATAATAAAGGAAGTTGTTTACTGAAGATTTAGATGTTGGACTAATACGAGCAACTGAGGTACAAAACAAGCATTTTATATTATTTATATTTTGTTTTTATTTGGGGTGCTATCAACTGTAGTCTTACAAACTAAATTACAAAGATAAGTAAAGAAGAGCTATTTATAAGCATCCACAGATGATAAATGTCGGTATTGACGCGTATATAGATCGTATATATCGCGTTGGTGCGGTGCGGCGTAAGTTTCATTCGCCGACAATTAACTCGGGTCGGACCATTGAACCGCGATTTAATTTATGCGAAGGTCTCCCAGTTTGACAGGACCACAGTCTGTCTACCGCTTTATCCATGAGATTATTTAAGTGATACCAGGAAATGTTGTGGAAAAACTACGTATCTACTAATACGACGGAATATATCAATCAGAGCAACATATCTGAACTATATAACATTAAATAATATATTGTTACAACCTTGGCGTCGACAAAGAGAAATCCCACTTCTGACACCTTTGTTACGAGTCGAGCTAGAACCACGATCAAGGCGAGACGTGTGTACTACAATCGGGAATCTAATAGTGACGGACTTTGCATGTTTTATTAAATTCGGCCTTCTGCATTACGTTTGGACTTGTTGTGTTCGGTTATATTTATACATGTTTGTATAGTTCTTATAAACTCTATAATAATTCATACGGCATTTTAATTCGAGTCCCGCTAAGCTTGTAACAGTATAAATAAATCTATACATATAATAAAATTGTAGAGGTCAAATTTCTGTACAATGAAAAAAAATGCTAAAAAACCGAGTCAGGGGGATGTAAGAAGTGAAATAAAATAATTTAGAGTTTTTTCAAATTTTTTGTTTCTCTGTTTGTCTGTCTGTTTGTACCGGCTAATCTCCGAAACGACTGGACCGATTTACATGAAATTTTGTATGGTAGTAGCCTATATCCCTGGTCAACATATAGGATACTTTTGATCCCGAAAAATTCATGTTCCCGTGGGATAGTTAAAAAGCTTTAATTACTTAAACAGCTTATAACAGACTGAAAGTAATTTCTCTGCAACGTAACATAATAGAAACGGAGATTTTGACAGGGTGTGGTGTCGGTGAGTGAGGTTTATCTTATATATATTAATATATAAAGCTGATAAATTTGTTTGCTTGAACGCGCTAATCTCAGGAACTACTGGTCTGATTTGAAAAAAAAAACAGAGTTAGATAGCATTTATTGAAGAAGTTTATAGGCTATAAACCATCACGCTTAGTGCAATAGGAGCGGAGCAACAATGAAGAATGTTTAAAAATCGCGGGTTTGTTTAACTTACTTTTTTTTAAACTGTTCCGCGCGAACGAAGTCGCGGGCAGAAGCTAGTTATACAATAAATTTCATACTACATTCTCCTTTTTAAGTTATTAATATTTTATCCGTAGTCACCTTAAAAGTATCCGATTAATTATTTCATTACAGAACGGCTGTTCCTTGCTTCTTTGTTGGAGAAACAGGGGTTTTGTGAAAGCTTTTCGTGATTAAACTGAGCGCCATTCCGTATCTGCCCATTGTTTTCGAGGAAATATTTGACAGCCATTGCCATATCTAATTGAGTCTTACTTGAATTAATACTAGCTTTCAAATTAAATATTATAAAATTACTAATATGGACATTTCATAGCAGCAATTTTGATTTATTGTTTATTTAGATTACGAATTATCATGAAATTTGGTATATTTACCTACGTTGTACATACATACATACATACGCTGTCGCATGTCTAATAAGAATGAACATGGTATGAATGAAAGACTAGAATTCCTCTTCGATTAAAAATTCACTCACTTGCTTTTTAACTTTACTTATTTTTTTATTATCATAAGTGAAAGCTAAGCATAAGTTTCTCATTAATTTTTAATAATATGAGATACATTTCACCCCAAAAAATTAACATTTTCCGCAGGATATAAAGTTGAAATATGTGAGAAGATGGAACAGGCTCTAGGTATATATGTCACAATCATTGTATTTAAAATATACATAGAACAGCATACTTAAGGAATGTATACCTCTTCTGGTGAAAATCGGTTACTTCTGACGTCTATAAACATTTGCAATAGGTACCATAGGTGTAACCAACGCCCTGCCGACCTCGAAGGTATTTTACGACACCTGTTTTGAAAAAACTCAACGGAGGGCTGTGAGAAAACATCTCTTTTATTTACTATCTATTATCCTTCTTCATGTACATTGATTATATTTTAACAATTAAATACATTTTTGCTTAAGCTCGATATCTTTATCAAAATTATTTGTTAAAAACAAAATGATCTTAAAAAAAATCATATAATTAATATAATGCACTGCATATTAAATTTCTAATATTAGCAGTCGCGTAGAATAATAAAGTCTAGAATTGAGAGTATCTTATAAATATTCAAATAGCATCGTCGTGTCTAAGCCAGCCGGGAAAACTGTCTCGCTTGGAGAACAATAACTGGTGCACAGATGTGTCTGTGACTATGACATCTCACTGTTGACAATGCACTCACAACATACCTAGTAGAACTACGTCAAGTCATCGTGTACTCGCTGGCTAGATTTTCGACAAAGTTTAAGGCGTGTTCTCACGATTAGAGTAGATTTGGAACGGGTGTAACCCTAATAGCGACGCATATTGTGCCAATAAGCCATCCTAGCCACATTCGGACAATGGCGTCTTATCCAAAGTAAGCCCGAACATGTCTCACTTTTGTAAGTACTCTGGGATCCCTTTATAGCACAAAATAGTGTATAATATATTTAATTTTGAAAATCTACTTGAAAAAACAATTTGATACGTGTAAATAGTAAGTGTAAAGCGCTCTTCGTGTACTGTACGCTCGATCCGAGAGTATTCTGATGATGTCAATGTGGCTTTACTATAAAAAAAAATTGCATTTTCACTAAGCCACAATCCGTGTAAATTGAATCTTCATATATGTATATTGCCTATAATATTTAAGTACTTAGTTGTGACCATTGAAGAATAAGGAATGTCAATTGCCCAATAGAAAACGAAAAGCAAAAGTGAAGAATGAACTGAGGAGCACTTAATTCCTACGTGACTATTGGCGCTACGTGTCGCTTTTTATTAGCTTTTAGACATTTATTATTTAAAAGATATTCCTATAGTTAAAATATTTTTCAAATTCTTTGTAAGTTGCTTTTCAGGTATAAAAATCAGATGCGAAGTTTAGACCAAGTTGAGAAGACGATAATCATAGCATTATTATAGATGTAAATGTGAGCTTAATTTATTTGAAGCTGTTGAAAAAGTTCTGAGGTAATTACATAGAAATAGCTCTTCAAATTTTTGATGACGACATTACTACAAAAATTAATAAGCCCGAAAAATAAATTCTAGAACCATTGTCATGAAACATAAATCAGTCTCACACAAGCCTGTAGGAGTGGAAGCAAAATTATTGAGGGCAACGTTCGAAATAAGCGCACGAGAACTTTAAGTGACTGCTTAGGAAAAAAGGTAAGGTCATTTGGTAACGCTATATACTACACGATCCGATCGAAAATACTATTAATCATCGGGGGCTAAGCTGGGTTTTAGGTTTTTTCGAGCTATGTAGGCATGAAAATTAAAGCGACCTTAGAAGTAACTTTTTTCGAAATACACTTTGATGTTACTATAGAAATATTATTATTAAAAATTTATCTCATAACTTCTCTTTCTAGCGTGTTGTGTCCGCTTTGCAGAACTTGTCAGCTTTATTACTTTTTAACCGACTTCGAAAAAAGGAGGAGGTTCTCAATTCGTCGGGATCTTTTTTTTTTCGTTGCTTTTTCTTTATGTATGTTCGCCGATTACTCCGTGATTTATGATCCGATTTACGTGATTCTTTTTTTGTTCGACGCGGAATAGCTTCCAATTGGTCCCCTAAAAGTTTTACATAGTTTGGCCCAGTAGTTTTCATTTTACGATCATTTTTTTGTTCCCGGTGCTTGGGACCTATATTTTTCAGAAGCGCGGCACCATTCGTAGGTCCACCCATACATAGCTAGACACTAAAAAGTAACAAATAAAAAATAAAAACTTCGTTTTAAAAAACCGACTTCAAAAACTAAAAACTAAAATGTATAAAATAACTTATTTCTAAAGCTATTATTATTAATATATATATTATCTGAAACATCTTAAAGTCGGTGCTTAGTAATTTTCAAAATATAGTAATTTTTTATGTTTTACTTTGCACCGACTTCAAGATGTTTTAGATAATATATAGTAATAATAATAGCTTTAGAAATAAGTTATTTTATACATTTTAGTTTTTAGTTTTTGAAGTCGGTTTTTTAAACGAAGTTTTTATTTTTATCTTCTCCAATTCGCGGGGTCATTGCTATCCCTTATTGTGAGACCATTGTCTTGCATATTATCCTTTACGACCCAGATTCTTTTGATATCAGGGCCTGACAGAAGTAGCGTCGTTAAATATTTGTTCTCTAAATAACACGCTGATTTTCAAGCGTGGTTGTAAGTGTGTATATACTGCATTGGTTTTCGCGAAATACTGAGGTGAAGGTTTACCTCTGCAAACAAAGGCTTTAAACTGAGGAAAGTTTGACAAACAAACGTTAAAACGGGTTCATATTGTTACATACCGACAAAGAAATGCACGCCTGGTTTATTACCTTTCACGCATTTGGACTTCTTTTGTTTACTTTGTGTTTAAAATTTGCAATTAGACAATAGCCTATTGTTATTGTTTTCGTTTATGTTTTCTTGGAAAAACTCAGTCCACGCAGTCGATTGTTGTATTGTACAGTTTACTATAAAACAATGCCCGAACGGAGAGGCGGGGCAGTCTACCGGGAACCACGATCAAAGCAAGACGAGTACATTCGATAAGCGATATAGTGACGGACTTTGCGTGTGTTATTGAATCGTGCAGATTGTACTGGTTGTATCCAGTTACATTTGTACCTGTTTGATACGTGTCTGTATAGTTCTAATAAATTCTATAGTAATAATTCCAACGGAATTTTAATTCGAGTCCTGTAGCTCGTAACAATATTATAACACTGATTCAGTAAATCAGTTCTATTAGATACTTACATGATTGAAAATTCCATATTTGTCTATATAAATTACTATTAGACAATGATGTAGATAAAATAAATAAAAAAGCCAATGAAACAATCGACCTTGGAAGGACGTCCGCGGTAAGGTTTTAAATTTAGTAAAAAAGGGACCCCTAAAACCCGGTCAACTCCTTAAATATTTAAAGAGGAGCAAGATTGCTGCGCTCGCGAAAACGCCGCAGCAATTAGTGTTTTTGTTGAAATTTTTAGAGGACGTGAGGTTTGAAATCTTACCAAGTTAAATTTTGAAACGCTTTTCACAATTCTGAACGCCTTAAATGAAATTTTAAACGATGTTCCTTACTTACATTTTAGGTTTTAACCACTCAAAAACAAAATATGCCTTTGTCTTTATCTCTAACCTAAGTTTTCTCCTAGATTATCTTCTTTTTCTCTATTATTTTGCTATCACGACATAAAGTTCCATGTTTAAGTTACAATGAAAATTTCGGACAAAAAAGAAACCGACTTCAAGAGTAACTAAAAAGAAAAAAATATTTTTTTTACAACACGTTGAAGTCGGTGCCAAGTAAAACATAAAAAATTACTACATTTTGCAATATTTTGTTGTTGTACAAAAAACAATACACATGGAATTTTTTTACGTTTTGCTTGGAACCGATTTCAATGTACAAAATTTAATTTTTAGCGTTTTACTTACTCTTGAAGTCGGTTTCTTTTTTGTAAGATATTTTTAATTTTACACTTTTAAGTTACATATACCTAGTAAGGGAGCTTCTCGAATGCGGAAAGGATAGCTGATGAAACGGAAGCGTATTTAGTAAACGTTGTTGAGCGAAGCTCGAAAGTAAATTATGTATATGCACTTAAGAACCTTTAATAAGTGCCGTCAAATTTAAATTAATGAAGTAACGCTAGGAAATGCTCGTCTGTTAGTAAATGTATATCAGTTAGTTCTAGCACTCATTGGCCACTTCTGCGACGCGGCTCGTGCATTTTGTTTTACAGAAACCAACGTTTTCGTCCCTTTGAAAATCCGATTGGTGTACGTGCTTGATAAAAATTGTTTAATTAAATGATTATGCCCATCGTCTGGTGTCACCAGGCAGTATTTTCATTTGAATCTGAACTCCGATCGTCAATGCGTTCTACGACGATAAATACGACGGACCTCATAACCCAATTTACGTGGTCATGCTATTTATCGTTATAGATTTCCATTGTACGCTTTTCTAATCCTAGTCGAGTCTAATACAGCACGTTATTGATCTAATTTGGTACAAATTCATTTTAGAATTGTCATAAAAATTTAAAAATAATACAACACATAACACAAGACAACCACGAATTGAGAACCTCCTCCTTTTTTTAAGTCGATTAAAAACATATAAAACATACCGCTATGCAACAACATTTAAAGAAATTGCTTGTTTGATTGATTTGCAAGCTATGTGATGAAATTAGACAATTGCTTTACGTTTACGTTCTTTACGTAAATAAATAAATTTACGCGGAAAGTGGAAAATGTAATGCCCAATGGTATCCATCTTATATAACGGTTTTTGATACATAGCGCTTATGTTTTCCGCGATAAAATGTAGAAATAATTTACTCACTGGTGTGTGGTGACATTAAAGAATAGATGCGAGTACTGCGGCGCGGAGTCCTCCGGTCCGTGGGGCGCGGGGAATGACATTACCAGCAAAACAGGCTTGCGGGAGAATCGCCGTTTCGACGCACGTAGAAATGCGATCGAGTCGTTCGCGATCAAGTCTGGATAATAATCCTAGAAATAAATAAAAAACATGTACATGAGTGAGCAATTATTGTTTTTTTATTAGTAAGTAAATGGATGAATCTTCATTTCATTTTAATTAAGTTTCAGCTCGGTTATATTGCACTGTTACACGTGAGACTTTGAGACTGCCGCTCATGGATGAAAAAATTTAAGTATGTACATACATACTAAGGATTTATTTTGAGTCCATAAGTATATAATTCGTGTAGTAGGTATAATACAAATGGGCATGACATATGTGAGGGTTCCTTTCTAAAATTATAAGTTTTATTAGGTTCAAATTTTAATTCTTTAAAACCTTTTGTGTAACATTTTAAGTATTAGAAATCCTGTACCCCAATTTAAGATACTTGGGTTCTTGATTACTACAATAAAAATATGCTCATAATAATATACCCATACAAAAAACATAAAACTTCATACATATATATACCTTGTAATAATCATCTCCGTGCTTGATTTTCTTCCCATTCATGTTGATACTGTAGTTATAATACTTTGAGTTCATAATAAGACCACCCCATTCACGCCATCCTGGAGGTATGTACGAACCGTTGTATTTGTTTAAGTATTTTCCGAAATAACCTGGCAACAATGAAATAAACAAAATAAGAACGAAAATAGAAAATATCTAGGTTGGGAATCTAGAAGAAAAAAGGATAAGATAATTTTCTTTAAGCATAAAATAGGTTAGTTTATTATTATTATTAGATAACGTATAATGGTAATATACTCAGAATAATATTATTTTTGTGTGTTATGACGTAAGGGTTAATTATGACCTTTGACGGATGTTAAAATATTTTAATATATTTGTTTTTATTAAAGAAACACACGATCCATTATAATAACGATACGATTTCAATTTTCATATCAATAATAATATATGTTTTACTTTTATATGAATATAATTCAACAAGTTATTATCTCCGAAAAGATAATACGTATTTATATCGTGTCTTTTATGCTGTGTATTTATTTATTAGAAGTACTTTAATGTATGTATTCCCGATATTACAGTTACCTTAATAAAATAGTGTAATAATATATTTAAGAGATAAGTGTAATATTTTTATACATCAGAAAAGCGTACAAAAATTTTACAATAACGACATATCAAATCATTGCTGATATTAAATGCGAGGAATGAATGCCATCGATATTTATGCAAAAATACAATCGGTGGAGTTCGTTGGGAATTACCACGTTGCCAAGCATTGTTCTTCGGTACTCTATTGATAATGCTAAAGCTTAGTATTAATTAACGTTTTTAATACCAAGCTTTTGTACATCAATGTTAACCAATTATTTAAAATACTTACGAAGCTTTTCTGTGAGTTAAAAAATATTTACTACTAATCCAAATATATCCGACGTTACGATCAGGAATATACGTAATAAGGAAAAACTGTGTGTGCACCCCGCAAAAACAACTTTACTGTACAAGAGTATAGTATGCATGGCCCCAAAAATATATAATAAAATCCCAAAAGAGCTGAACGCTCTAAAAACTAAATTATTTAAATCACAACTAAAAAAAGTACTAATAAGAAAAAGCTACTATAGTGTAACTGAGTTCCTTAATGATAAGTTTTAAATGTAAATGATAAGTTAGAATATTAAGTGTTTAAATATATTTATAATAATTGTACTATGTAAATATCATTACAAACAAATCTGAATTTAAATTGTGCGTCGTTTAGTATTTGTAAATTTAAGGCTATTATATGTATAAATTTAAGATTAAAATATTAGTGATAATAATTATAACATTATCCAAATAGTATGTAGGTTTATAACACAACATAAAAAAAATTTGTACGCCCAACCGGCAAAAAACATGTGCTCAGTGTATAACAACAAGACCTATTGTAAAACCATGTTTTTATACAATAAATTATTTTGATTTTGAATCGAATAAATTTAAACTGCAGCTTTGCCAGTGTAAAATTATATTTTGTATTCTGTGAAAACAACCCATTTATCATGATAAAAATTACTTATTCTATATTCATCTGCGATTATTTTGTGTTTTAATTTTTGGCAAAAATATGGAATCTAATAAAAATAAATTAGGAATATACAAAAATTATGAACAAAATTAGTATAACTAGCGATACCAGATTTTTTTATTGCAGGCGACCCACCTAATGGAAAGCGGTTATTATCGCCTATGGACATTTGTAACACGAAAGGTGTTACCAGTGTGATGCCGCTCTCTAAAGGGCAACCGGGACTTGGTCACTAATGCCGGAACAGTACTCAAGGCATTTTCTAGTCCAGGGGTGGTAGTCATACACTTAAGCAAATACCGTACCATCTGGCTGGAGGCTGTTTTTTCGTCTCTTACGACTGGCTGACCAGCCAAAAGAAATATTATTCTTTTTTTTCAAGAGACTTCTAGCGTCGTATTCTGAACAATGCCCAGACGGAATCCAAAACTTTAATTAAAAATTCCATCCAAATTGAAATTTATTCTTGCATACAAGCGGTTTTCCCGTAATGAGATTTATAATTTCGACGGATTATTATTACAAACGTCGCGTCGAGCATAAGTTAAAAGACAAACAATTTCGCACATATTTGCTTATTTCTAGTTAACAGCAAATGAATTTGCTGACTATGGGGCTGGTAATTCAAAAGCGAGAACTTAAATTTTAAGTTTTAATTTAATTTTAATTCCCATATTAAACATAAGTCATACATTCATTATCTAGTTTAATAATTTCTTTTACCTAATTATGACATCTGCGAACGAAGATGATATGTTTCTAAGTATTAATTAAATTAATTGTTACAACAATTGCTTGTCATGCTCTGGTAATATTATCTACTGAGATGAATCTATGTCAAATTATAGTTTCCAAGAATCTTTATTTGAGGCAGGGCGAAATGTACTCTTAGTTATTACTAACGTTTCCGAGTAAAGCACTGAACGGATTTTAATGAACCTCGACATAGAGCTAGCTTATATCCCGGGGCATAACTTAGGATACTTCTTAGCGCGATAAATGACGGCGTTTCCGTGGGATAGACGAAAATAGCGAAAAAAATGGCGCTGCGATCGCATCTTTTTTGGAAACTTCTGAACGTACATACATAATTCAACTCGACAAAGTGCTGGCTTATAAATCTTATAATCCGAATTAACACTTAAGGAACATTTTATCCTGATAAAAGATGTCGTTTCCTCAGAAAGGACGGATTATTATTATTATTATTTTTATTGCTGAAGCACAGCACGGCCCAACTGTGATGGAAAGTGCTTACCGTCGCCTATAGACTTTATTAATACCAGATGTGCTGCCGGCCTTGAAGGAGAAACTGGAACCTGGCCACTGATGCCGGATCACAACTAAAAGTTGTTATGGCGGCATACTCTAGACCAGGGCTGGTAGACATCCAGTCGGGCAAATGCCCTACCACTTGGCTGTGGCTTTGTCGTCTCTTACAACAGACCATCCGGCAGCAGGAATTAGTATTCTTTTTCCGTTCTTACACGGTGAAGCAATAGCTGGAGCTACAATCGCGTTTTTCAATTCACTAACAAATACCTACGTAAATAAACAACATACCATTCATTATATTACTTTAAATCAGTTTGGCTTCGACTCGCCTCTATGTTTTGCTGGGCAATTGTGTATGCGTTATTTGTGATACGATATTGTTATTAATTGTTAATGACCTTTAATATTTATACAGTATATGTATATATGTAGCTATGAGTTTTAAATGATTTTCATCATCAGTTACATACATTTTACATACATGATAGTGATCATGACATGATAGTTACATACATGACGGCCTCTGCGGTTGAGCGGGCTAAACCTTTGCCGGCCTACCTCACTGCAACGCAAAGGCTCCGGGTTCGATTCCTGGTATATTAAATTTCGGAAACGTATTTTCTCCGTTATTTTCCATTGTCTGGGTGTCTGTGATCGGCCCCAGAGTGGTCCGTTGTATATTAACACAAGCGTAACTTGCTTAATTTGCGGATATACAATGTGTGTGTTTGTCTGCCGATTATTATTATTATTATTTTTATTAAGGTTTGTATAATATACTAGCTGACCCGGCGAACTTCGTACCGCCATATTTTCTGAATTCCTTAAAAACTTTGTTTCATGTCACAAAAACAAAATCACCATAATCGGTCCAGGTGATTAGGAGGATTCTAGAACCCGATCTCAGCGCCACCTACCGGTTCCAACGGTATAAAAAGTATCCTATCTTTTAAGTTGGATCAAACTTCACACGGTGTGCAAATTTGATTAAAATCGGTTCAGTAGTTTTGTAGTTTATCGGCAACATCATCGTGACACAAGATTTTTATATATATAAGATGTAATGTAAAAATACTAATTAAGTTTTTATGTAAGGAACATAGAGCTTGCAGGGTTTTTCACGCGGCGTAGTTGAGGGGAAAACGCTAGTTTAATAATATTATCTACCATGTTTAATAAGTAAAAAAGTTGTATGAACGCCTAATTCTAATTAGGTATGATATATATAACTTTTATAATACTATTATTTAACATATAATCGTATTCAGCATACTTAATTGAAACGATATTTATTAAAGGAACAACATTTATTACGTTTTAACATTCAAAGCGATCGAGATATAGACTTTTTTCTGATTATATCTTTTGAAACTCAATAAATAATAGGAGACAATATGACTTCGATTTTAAATATAGACCTTTAGCAACTATTAGCTTTTAACAATACACACTTACGATAATCAGATTATATTATGTACTAGAGTTTGCCCTGCGGCTACGTCGCGTGTCTATCCTTAAGCAGGAAGTAGCTTTACTTTATTTACAGAAAAACTTAATTTTGTTTTTTACATATAATAATAACAAAGAAACAAAGTCCACATAGTCTAGACCCTAGACAACTACCTAGCAAAACATAGAGGCGAGTCGAACCCAACCTGATTTAAAATAATACAACGAATAACATTTTGTTTATGACAACGCAGGTATTTGTTAGTGAATTGAAGAAACGCGATTGCAGCTGCATTTATCTTATCCGTCTATTCTCTGGAAACGACATAATTTATCGGGATATAACGTATTATATGTGTTGATTCGCGATATAAGCCATCTTTCTGTCGAAATAGTTTCGCATACGTTTTGTAGTTATCAAAAAGAATGTGATTGCAGCGCCATGATTTTCAATATTTTCGTCTATCCCGCGTAAACGACATTATTTATCGAGATAAGTCTTATCTTAAGTAATGCCCCGGGATATGAGCTTGCTCTGTGACGAGGTGCATTTAAATCCGTTCAGTAGTTTTCACGTGATACTCTAACAGACAGAGAAAAATTCTAAAAACGGCATTTTTGGAATTTATGGCCCGAATTATCCCCCTGATTTTTTCAAATTTTTAAACGCATTGCACAATCTCAAATCATTTACAAATTTATTATAGTATAGATAGATAGGTACTGGGTTTTCGCATTTTTCGATTTCCGAATAACAAATAACAATATAGAATAGAAAGAAACTAACATTAGTGGTCGTTAACATTAGTTAATCATATTAAACTGCCTAAATACATTTTACACAAAATGTACTGACAGATCTTTAAACATATTTAGCGATAAATTTTGCGTTGTGCAAGACGCTAATCGTATTTAAGGGTGTTAAATGCGTTTAATGTTTCTTAAATAAATTTAAGGAACGTTATGCAAGCGGCCCTAAGAGATTAACGCTCCATTTCCAAAAATATTATACAAGAAACTTTTATTTGATATCCCCGAATAGCCGAACAACGATCGTATTTACTAATGCCACCTGACACAAGTCATTTAATGTCCGCAAACTTAATTTCGCCGTGACCTGTCAGACGCACGACTTGAGCACCTTCGACACCCATTTGTTGTAATTACGTGAGCTTCGAAGACAAACGAGTGAGTTGCAGCCGAGTTGAATAGTTGCCGTAGTGTTGTCTGACGTTTGACTGATACTTGCTGTAATGCGTTTTCTCTAGAGAAATCATCAGAGTTGAGCTTGGGAATGTATGGTGTATTTTATAGTAACAACAAGAATTGAACTTCAAATTTAATATAATATTGATATTGTTTCATCAAGAAAACATTGAATAGTAATGTTTTACTTCACACCGACTTTAAAATGTAGAAAATATTTATTTTTGCATTTTTTTTACTGTTGAGATAGGTACTTTTGCCAGAAATTTTTATTGTCTTTCAATTTGGATGAATCAACGCAGTGATCTACATATAGTGATAAACATGAACCTAAATCCTTCAGTGTTAATGTATACCGACATGTCCTTTTAATTCTGTACCTTTCACCAAAATTGATTCATTTGATTAATCCGTCTAATATCAGCATAACTCTGAAAAGCTGAGCCGAGAAAAGTTGAAACTAACAAGCTAGAAAACTAAAATAGAGAATAAGTGCTTCAAATTAAAATTCAATTATTATACCTAATGGTTCATTAAGTTTAAATAGCGACTATCGAATTTCTCCTTTTATTGATTTATTATAACTAGTGGTCGCCCAGTGGTCGAAATTCGACCATAATTAATTTAAATTATAAGTTTGAACATTATTAAGGTTCTGTTGTCAAAGACTACTAAGTATAAACACAGATTTCGCCAAGGCTACTGTTAATTTGACTTTAACAATAAACAAAAGAGTATATTTGCCTGTGTGTGACAAATACATGGTAGTGTACTTTTTTATTGATTTAATGTATTTTTTGTGCATAATTTTTAAAAAATATGAGCACTCTACACTCCTTCTCTATATAAACCATAAATGTGCGAAATTCCATACTCCTCCGACCGCGCAATTTTCGTAAAAAGGGGTACAAAGTTTTTGCTATAGTTATTACTATAATGATTTTTACTATATATTTTGCATCAATTAGTATCGAATTAAAAACTAGCTTACATTAGAGTAACATTCAATATTAGTGAAGAAAGTATTAAATTTTCTATCATAAAGTTATTCAGAAAATTGAATTAACCTTTGAGTTAATCGTCTTTTAAGTTCTTTGACAGTGGAAATTATTATTAGCTTCTTTTAAAGGCGAGCTTTACTAACAAAGTTATCGTAGAGCGGGTCCTGCCATGACCGTGTAAAGTAAACTTTATCTATGTAAGTTAAGGGACACTTCATGACAAAACCTCGCCGCAATCCGCAAACGGCAAGATCCTACTGATACCGTACTTAACTGGCTTTTGGTGACTTAGTTCAACCTTAAGGTATTAGCATAGTTCATAGTGATCCTTTGTTTTGCCTAGGTACTGTGAATAATAGACAAGAATTTGTAGTTTATTAGAACGAGATAGGAAATCGTAGATGAAGTACGTAGTGGGATATCAGCTTGGTAGATTTTACTGGAAATATTCTATTATTATATTCAATTGTTTGGTATTGTTAGATAATTTTATTTCTATAGGTAGGTACACGTTTTATTGGCGACACAAAAACAAGGTAAAAAATTAGCCAATTCGGTATAGCTGATATCAAATGATTTGCTTACCAACATTCATAATTTCTTAACATATTATTTAGGTATATAGATATAATATAAGTACAAATTATTAAATGACATAGCAGTCTATGACATTTTATATATGACAGACAAACATGACGTAATTACAAGCCTTCCGATTATGTCATTTGACTGCAAACCCAAAATATTTTTCTATTCTATTCTATTCTAAAAGTCTTGGTTGTGCAAATCGTGTTTCATACGTTGATCCATTCGCGCCTATCCCATCCCTTCCATCCCATTCCTCCTGTCTGATCCTTCTATTCCATCCTAAATGCTAGCAACTACTCGGCTTCGCCCCCGGTGATGCATACGTCTATAGGCGGCGGTAACCACTTTCGATTAAATGGCGCGTTTCCCTGTTTGACAGCTCCGCAATCAAAAAGCTTTTATTGCATTTAAAATAACTAATGGTTGCCCAGTGGTCGAAATTCGACCATAATTTAAATTATAAGTTTCTACATTATTATGGTTCTGTTATCAAAGACTACTTCTATAATCACAGATTTCGCCAAGGCTACACTGTTAATTTGACTTTAACAATAAACAAAAGAGTATATATATGCGTGTCGTCGTCAGCCATTCGCAGTCCACTGCTGGACGTAGGCCTCCCCAAGACGGCGCCACTGATACCTGTCCTCCGATTTCCCCATCCAGCGCCTACCGGCGACCTTGCACTGGTCGTCCTGAAGGGCGTCCGACACTACGTGAAGTGTGTGTGTGTCAAATACATGGTAGTGTGTGTAATGTTTTTTTGTATAAATTTAATGTATTTTTTATGCATAATTTAAAATAAAATACCTAGCATTGTGCACTCCTTCTTTATATAAACTATAAGTGTGCAAAATTTCATACTCCTCTGTCCGCGCAATTTTCGTAAAAAGGGGGGTATAAAGTTTTTGCTTGACGTATTAATATAATGAGTCTTGTTTCTTGTATGAATCGAAAGTGGAAATGCGTCATAAGTTTTAGTCACAAATGCAATCCGCAGTTGCGTTTTTGAAATACTCATGACAATTAATCATTGCAACAGTTTCCTTAGAGTTGTTTAAGTAATTTATGCGTTCAACTCGACGGAAATAATAGATTTTAAGTGTTATTTATTAGTTAGTATACGACCCAAATGGGTGAGATAGCAGCCGGGACACAATTTACGTCGCCGCACGCCTGATCGAAATCTTTTGCACGGCTAAATATTTATTACATTCTGCTCTATTCAAACAAGAATTATCATTTAAGCTATTAGCTAGGGTGTTTATACTTCATTAGCTGCGTAAGATTAAATTAACAACTCATTTTTCATACTTCGTTAAATGACAAATTTTTGATTTGTGGCCAATGTAATTATCAAAATAACCCAATCTACGAGGGAAAAGTTTCTTTAAAAATCTATCCTGTTTTAGAAATAAGCAATATATTATGAATTATAATTATTAATTAGGTATAATTAGAAAACCTTTCAAAAGCGATAAGAGAATAAACTGTGGCACCATCTAGTCATGTGACATGTGGGATTTAGAAATTTTAAAATTATAAATTTCTGACGGTACGGACGATTATCCTTCCTAGTATTAAGAAAAAAAAGTAAAGTATATGAAATTCTTCTTTCATGACAAAATTTCATAAATAGTCAATCAAATATTCAATAAGGTTGCCAAATCGTGCAAAAAGGTTTTACGGAAGGCTCGTTTCGACCATATTTCACGGATCGGGAACAAACTTGCCTCATACCCAGCCGGCAGTAAGGCATTTTGGTCCCTGGCGAAAGCGGTTGAATCGAACTTCTGCCGCCCTTCACTTCCTCCACTGCGGAGACCTGATGGGTCACTAGCTCACACAGCTGAAGAAAAAGCAAATCTGCTTGCAACTCTTTTCGCAGAATCTTCTCGTTTAGATACTAACGGTGCAATACCTCCACATCTGCCTCATAGTGGTACCTCCATGGTTGAGATACATATTCGTCAGACAGAGGTACGAAAGACACTTAAAGCTCTAGACGTGAACAAAGCTAGCGGCCCAGATGGAATCCCAGCTATAGTTTTTAAAACTTGTGCGCCTGAACTGACTCCAATACTGAGACGCCTCTACCGTCTATCTTTAAAAACAGGACTGGTTCCAAAATCTTGGAAGCAAGCTAACGTGCAACCTGTGCCCAAAAAGGGTAGTCGTGCTGACCCTGTCAACTACAAGCTCATTTCAATAACATCCATACGCTGTAAGAGCATGGAGCGAATATTGAACGTCAGGCTTTTGGCGTATCTAGAAGCAAAAGACCTGCTTGGTGATCGTCAATACGGTTTTCACCGAAATCGCTCAACGGGTGATCTTCTAGCACACGCCACACACATCTGTGGTGAAGCTATCGAGAAGAATGGAGAGGCGCTTGCCGTTTCTCTCGATATCTCGAAATCATTTGACAGGGTCTGGCATGACAGCCTTATTAGCAAACTTCCAGCATACGGATTGCCAAACAGTCACTGTGTTTGGATTTCTGATTTCTTGAGGGAACGATCGGTAAGAGTGGTTGTAGATGGCTACTCTTCCGCTCGCATGGCAATCAGTGCCGGAATCCCTCAGGGATCTGTTCTCTCCGCAACTCTTTTTGTGCTGCATATTAATGATCTTCTTCAACCCGGAGTTTTTGGCTACGCAGAGGACAGCACGGTTGTGGAGAGATATATGTCCAATGCGCGAGACAATAGAGCCCAGATCCAGTTGCACAGAGAGATGATGGTCGAACGGCTGAACGTATCCTTGCAGGCGGTCTTTGAATGGGGTGATGCAAACTTGGTTACGTTCAACGCCTCCAAAACCCAGGCATGTCTATTCTCTGCAAAACGGAGTCAATTTGATCTGACTCCCACTTTCAGGGGTGTGTCCATTACATTGACAGACAGACACCAGCTTTTGGGCATCTCTTTGACTCCAACACTCAATTTTGGCACGTACATAGAGTCTTTAGCGCAAGTGGCGGCCAAAAAGCTGGGTGTACTCGCAAAGGTGAGACAGTACTTCACGTCGGAACAACTGCTGAAGCTATACCAAGCACAAGTTCGGTCCTGCATGGAGTACTGTTCTCATCTTTGGGATGGGTCAGCCAAATACCAGTTGGAGGCGTTGGAATCAATTGAGAAAAGAGCCAGGAAGCTGGTCGGCGATGATCCTCTTTTTGATGCTCGACTCCACAGTCTAGAGCATAGACGCAAGGTCGCGGGGCTGACTGTGTTCATTTCGGAGAGTGTTCATCAGAATTGCACTAGCTGATTCCTCCATCCCCTTTTTACCATCGGACAACCAGACGGACCGGTTTACGCCACCGTTACATGGTGGAAACACCACCAGTCAGAACCAAGCGTTTCGCCTCATCTTTTCTGGTGCGCACTGCCGAAGATTGGAATAATTTGCCGGAGTTTGTTTTTCCTGACAAATACAATCTTGAAGTCTTCAAGTCACAAGTGAATAGGTATCTTCTAGGTAAGCGTGCTCCATCCTAGACTGCGTCATCACTCAACGTCAGGTGAGACAGTGGTCAAACGCAAACCTATACTTCCATAAAAAAAAGTCATAATAAATAAAATCAATGCAGTCAATATCTTCCGAATCCGTCTTCTGTGGAAAATGTTTCATTTTTTGGTTTAATAATATCTTATATATTTGGTATATTAATATGTTGTACATTAGCCGATAAAAGGCTGCTTACTATTCTAGAACAATATTCAAACGTAAACCAACGTAAATTGGACAAATTATCATCTTAAGATAATATCCCATCCGAGAAGGATACTTACTGTAATATTCAAATGCACAAGGCATCACAGAGCAGATAGCATTTAACTAATTTATCACTTCAAGCATCGATGAAAATGAGTTAATTATTTTTGAAAATCACCTTGGAAATTAAAATCTCTGATATCCCATTAAATAGATAGGTCGAACAAAACCTTTTTAATAATCGTAAATTTTATTCCGCAATAAAACGTAGGCAGATTTAGAAGAGGTGCGGCGTAGTCGTGACGATTACGGAGGTAATACATTATATATATGGACGATAATGGTCCATTGACAAACTCGATACGACTATGAATGACACCTACACGCTTGGCCGAGCCGATCGAGGCGGCTAGGCGCCACGTGCGACGCCCACGGACGACATGCGTCCAACAAGCTACGGAAGTACCAACCGATTTGTCATCAACCTCACCCGTCACGGCACTTTAAACATAATTTAAGATCCCAAGAGGTTAATGTTAAAATTATTTATATGCATGCATAAATTATATTCGCTAGAAAGTATGAACGATGAGATCTCATCCAACAACTATATAAACGATCATAAATAATCGTAAGCAACTCTTCCAAAACCGTGAAAATTGCTAGCTACAAAGACTTTTTAGCTTAATCTTAGGCTTCTTGGACTCCTAGAGTGAATCAAAACTTTCATAACTTTGTGATTCATTTATATGAGTAATATTTATAAGGTCTTTAACGTTTAGACAATATTTTAATTATAAAATTACAATTTAAATGAAATAACGATTGAATATAAAGAATATTAGAGCCTTTCCATCTACGCTACTCATCTCCATACTACAAGGAAAATTTAAGCCATATTTAATAAAAATCTAATGGCTAATCATTTTAATTATTGAATAAAAATGGTCACTTGATTTTCGCCAAGTTGATATAACATCTCAATTTTGTAAATGAAATAAGATTTAAAATTCAAACATACAGTTTACATTCGCTGTGTGAACATGTCCATAGATTTAAATATGCTACAAAGCAATTGAAAACAATTCCATGTCTTGGTGGACCACGATAAATAGTCTCGACACGAAACTCATTCGATTGGAACGAGTGAAGGTGTTGGCATGTCCTATATACGAGACTATAATTGTTTTACTAAAGATGTTATGGATGAGTGAAAATTTCGCATCGGAATCAATTTTTTCGACGTGGTCACTTTAAAACTCTCCCAAGAAAATTCCCGTAAGATACACAGGATATAAAGTACCGCATATTTTAATTCCAGAAAGTTATCATCAATCAGCGAAAATTGCATCGAAATCGCCTCGGTACCTAGTTTTTACGTGAATCCCGAACAGACAAACACAAAAAATGTAAGAAACAATAAACTATACTTTTACAATTTAATAATATTATCATCCAGAAAAATATGCTCCACTATAAATATTGGATTGTGTATTGGAGAATTAAAAACAATTCACTAAACAACATGACAAATCTTAAAAACATTTTTTTTAATGAAGATTAGTTTGATCAATATATTCTCAAAAACAGTAAAGAATATCTTCTTTACTGTTTATGAGAATATATGGTATTTTTTATTTAATGTTTTTGGATTCGTTACCTCGACGAAAACCCTCACTGTGCCAAGACGGAGGCAAACTTGACCAATTTTTATCGCTCTCTTAAGAGAATTGCCAACAAAGAAAATTTCAAATTAATGGCAAACTAATCATTATAACACAATGACAACCCTAGCTGCATGCTTTTGCGACCTGCGTAGACGCCAAACGACCAAACACCACATTGTGAGAAGTTATAAATTACTGAATTATCTCTAAATAATTCAGCTATTTATTACTTTGATTACACTATAAGAATACGTTTTTTATAATATATTATGAAATATTTTATTTGTTACATGTTTAATAAATGGGTTTGTCATTACAAAAATATTATCACAGCTCTTGTATCCTTGACATCTATCTACAAAGACTACTCCCGAACTGTTGTTAAAAAAAATACAGCTTATTTCTTAGTCTATACTGCCTTTTGTTTTGCAAAATATAGGTACTTTCGCAAGTCTCTGAATTTATTTAGCGTCAAGTACCTAGCTATATCTATACCTGTGAAGATTGTTATATATCGATTGTTGAGGTGAAACGTATTTTAATAACATCCTCTCTACTTTGCACTGGTCAGGGACCTACAGTGGAGTCTCCCAAGCTTGGCGGGTTATTAAATACCCCAGTATTCCTCCTTTCGCCATGGATCAGGATCGCGTGAAAAAAGGATTTCCAACGCCGGAACCCATAGGTCGTGACCTCATTCGCCGGGATTAGGGTGATGTTAAGAGGTCGCGATTTATGCCCCTAACGCCACAGATAGGCCACCAGACGCCAATGATGGCCAACCGAAGCCCGGGAAGGCCATCGTAAGTCATGAGAGGCCAACAAACGCCGCAGATGTAGCCCACGCAAAGCCGTGAAGGCCATCGTAGCCGCGGTTTGGCCCGCGCGAGCCGCCGACACCACGGCGGCTCCCACACACAGTTACCGAAGGGTAGTGGCCCTTCGAGCTGCAGCCGGGGTAAAGAGCCCCCCGCTCGAAGCCCCCTCACCGACACGTCACCATTACAAGTGACGTTGTTGAAGAAAAAGCGTGTCCATAGGTCGTAAAAGTAATTCATTACCGTTTAATTATTTGAAGAACGTCATAATAATATCAACATAAATAATAAAATAATAATATTATTATATTCTAATTCAGCAATTATACCTTGAATTTGCTTAGTTATCCATAGTATACGCTGTGCTACTAAAGCATCACTATCGAAACACGTTTTGATTTGATAGGTATCATTATTTATAGAAAACGCATAGAACACTCAACACCTTTAAATTGGTCGTGGCCAGTGGGGCGGACTTGTAGACACATTCGACTGAGCCTCACTCAACTAAGTCTGTGTGGGTGTGTAAAAATAAGACGCGAAGATATGGGTGGGCTGCTGAAGAATCACCGAGAGCAAGTCAAGGACGGTCGCGTATTGACAGCTCAATTAGGAATACAATTGAGACCTCGCAGCCACAAGGAGGGCATTGGTAAAAACCAAGCTTCTGTACAAGTGGCTATACAGACACCAGTGGGCGAAGATCATTAATCTTGGTTTAACATGTTTTTTATTCTGTATTATAAGTGGCACACGATTAGGTATGTTAAGAATGCTAAAGCTAAAACATTTTGTTTTACAACTACACCGGTTATTAGGTACACTATGTTGATTTTGGGGACCCCAAAATAAATATTCTAAATCAGCGTGATATAAAGAATCGGTTATAGTAGGTACGCGGCACTCACACTCGGTACCGGGTCCCTAAATCAGTGTATTGTAAAAAGGGTTTTTAATGAGTCTTCTGGCACCAAGTCTGCTATTAAATTAGTGTTAGAATGATCGCACATTGGTGTCACAATAGCACCATAGTGGTTGCTTTCGTATGAACATGTGGTAGGAAAACGCCCCAGCCTTACATATTCCTGCTACACTTGTCCGAGGCAGATTGGCGGATTTCACACATCGGTAATAACAAAGTTTCGGTTTCCTCATGCTTTTCTTCACTGTCAGCATGTGGTTATCATATATTGTAACAGTATGCAAATCAGTTCAGAAAAACGGCATTTATTGCACAAATTACATAAATATCACGCAGAGCATAGTCAACATGGCTTACTACGAGTATAATATAACAAGAACATGTAGTAATGTTCTGGTTTATTACGATTATTTATAGAGTCCATTTCGATATTTCAAAACCCATACCATATAACACTTGAAAAACAAATCAACACAGAATACCAAATATTCTAATAATGCAATAAATTAATAATAACACATCCGTGCATTTCGGGAAAATATGTAAATTGTATGTCATAAAATCTTGTTACAAAATATACACGCTCTAAAATGTTACAACTAAGCAATGTTGCGTGGGAAGACCAATGTGGCCCATTCATTCCATTTGAATGAATGAAGTGGTAACATAAAACGCTTAAATATGTTCATATATATTTACTTGTTTTATATGTTATATAAAGCCTTTTTACGGGGCTTCATTCGCGTAATCTTCGCAACCATGTGCCGTGGAAAAAAATCTTATCTGTTTTGTAATAAAAGTACCTATTAGGTAGATATTTATTTTCGTCGTTATCGAAAGTTCTCATCATATTTGTATATCAAATGTCATGACAACTAGTTCATACACAAGGCCATATAAAAAGAAAAAATCGGTTAAATGCGTGTCGGACCACGTACATTCACGGTTCCGTAGTGGCGACGAACTTCTATTATGTTTGTTATTCATTCATTAGGCTACGAAATCAATTAAATCATGTAATCGAAATTACACCTTGACTCAAAAATTACCCAACCATTCAAATTAGGCACACAATTTGAACGGCAGAGTATTTTTTGAGGACAATTTCTACACAGAAATCAATAACCATATTAATATGTTTTTTAGTTCTGCCATCTTGATCTTTTTGTCAGCGATTATACTCCTAATTAAAATTGGAGAGGGAACACAATTTTGATCACTTATATCTAACTTTAACTATTATCTTCTCTATTAAAAGTCATTAAGGAGCATCGTCATGATTTTTTAAAAACTAACTACTACTTACTAACTATACCAACAATACACCAGCCTGAAAAAATTACACGTATGTCACCTCTCCTAACCCTTATTTTTTGTGACTCCATTTCATATAGCATACAGATAACACATTTCTGCTAAACTTCAGCCACATAGACTTAATGCCAGTAAAACAATAAAATAATATAAACACAGACATTTTTTATAGGAGTCCTTTTTCCTGCCAAAATGCTTACGGAACCCTAAATACACCAAAAGAAAGTTATTTTCATATTTGTATGCAGAAATAGCTGCTGGCACAGGTATTATCTCCCGGATAGGTTCTGGTAATTACCTACTTTGTGAAAGATTCAAGAATGAAAGACTCAAGTGATGCATGTACATTGTAAAAAAAAAGTAGAAAAAAATCATAATAATTTCATAAGGCAAAGTACAATGCTCTTGAACAAAATCTCAGTAAACGTACAAGAGCCTTCAGTAAACAAGTTTAAAAAATTAGTAAAGCAATGTTTATGCGGGAGGGAAAGCTTATACTAAAGATTTTCTAGATGACCGCACCGAATTGGATAATGCGATCGCTAGTAAGCTCTTTCAGTAATTATTTATAACAATTACTTTGTTAAATCTTATATGAACTGATTAATAAGAAGAACAGCCATAATATTTATGAATTTAAGATATTTTGCTGGGTTGCTGCTTCCTTCTTCTCCTTCAACAGTAACTAAAACTGATTTGTAAACGGTGGTAATCTGTAAGATTCAATTTTAAAATAAATACATTAATTTTAAGTGTCAATGCATATACTGTTTTCTATAAATGTGAATTCCTGCGGAAAAAACTCTTCATACGACAGCTTGTAATCCTACAATTATCTTCAGAGTGAACATCTCACTAATTTAATGGCGGAATTCACACCATGAATTAGTCCATATCCGGTACTTAAACAGGACATCCAGAGGTTTATATTTTTTTAACGGAGCAATTGCTGTAATTGTCACGTCGTAAAGCTACGACAAGGAATCTCCAACAGAATATAGCCATAAAAAAGTAGAAGAAACATTCAATTAATGCTATAATGTCTTTATAAAAGACGATAGACATTTCCTTAATTTGTATTGCTCACTTTTAAAACTAGACTGTACTAAATTGGCCCCAGCTATTATCTCAATGAATAGTAAGTGTGACAATTGGCTTTCGCCTACTATTCATTTGTCTAAAGCTAAGTTCAGTAGCCTTATTGAGAGAGTAACAGTTTCCACCTTATAATTATTTATCATGACACGCTTTTACATCAAATTATAGCAACGAACGATCCATTTTTAAACCGATAATCTTCACTTTGTTATTACGAGCCGAAGTATCAATCGAGTGTCTTTCAAACGTCGTCGGGATTATTACAGCAGCTTTGTTCTTTAATGAATTCAAAGTCTTTATGGATGAAAGATACTAACAATCTTTGACGCGCCTCTTCCGCTCCACTAATTATCGCCGTAATGAAAACCAACTCAAGTTCATGGACGAGACGTTGATCTTAAAATAAAACGCTTTTTATCTGTATAAAATGATAGGGGGGACCCTTCATTTTAATTGTTTTATTGTAGGTTTGCTTTTGACTGCCACCTTCTCTAATATTATGTGACTATGACATCTAAGATGTATACCAATGAATAATACTAATATTCAGTTAGGAATTTCCAACTATAAGTATAAATTGAGAAACACCGGCTTCTGCAATTTATTCCAGTATATGAATTAATAACTGAAAAGTTTCTTTATTATTCAATCCTAGTGGTCTCGGCAGACGTTGTACTGCCCTCAAAAAATAAAAATCTAGAACCCGATTCCAGCACCAAGTATTTTGTTTAGATTGATGAATTACATTGCAGTTTTAATACGGTTCCCTAATTATTATATAGTCTATATCAGGGATAATGTAGCATTCGAATGGTGAAAGAATTCTTGAAATCGGTCCAGTAGTTTTTGAGTTTATTCGTTATAAAGATACAAAAATGCAGATCTTTCCTCTTTGTAATATTATAGTATAGATAGATTTAACTGTAGAAAATTAATATAGGTACTATAGAATAATGGGCAGCCTGATAGCTCGTAGCAGTCACTTCCAGGCAACTCGTATCCAAGAAGATTAAAAAAAGGATATATTATAAAGACTTATACTAAAAAACACATAATAAATTTAAATCTCAACATTTTGATAATATCTCAGGAAAATTCCAAGATTAAAAAAGTTAAGAAGACAATATCAATGTTGTATACGTTTTCTCGTGTCACCATATTTTGTACTAAAATCGTCGTATCACTATTGCTTACCAATTGAGTATACATATTGTTGTGTGCAAAAGGAAAACTGAAGAAAAATGTCTCATTTTGACTATAGTAGAATTATTTTCTCCGTGCAGTTCGAGTCATAAATAATCGGAGCGGTGAAGCGAGTATTTCGCTCTCTCTTCCACTCACGGGCCTTATGGGCAGGCATAGTGATACGCATTATTGTTGTCGATAAGCGTTAACGATAGTGTATTTAGTTTTGCCATTTTATGGGTTAGTAAAAGAAAAAAAAAGATAAAACAACGTATTTATTAAAATAATAATAATAATGATTTCAAATAAATTATTAATTAGGTATCTATGTATTATAAAACTATATGTACAAAAGTTTAGAATGTAGCAAGTTATATTAATAATAAATATAAATACTTATATCTAAGTTTAAAATTAACAGCAAAAAAGATAATAATGATTTTTATAAGAATGATAATCTTTCTTTGATAAGAATGAGTTTTTATCGACAATGGCGTTGCGCCCGCACAACATGCTCACCGCCTTAGCCGGGCTGAGGCCGAGCTTTGATTTATGACCCAAACTGCACGGAGAAAATAATTCTACTATAGTTGTGTATCCACTGTATAACGGTGGAGAAAACCAGTGGGTCTGGTAAGGATTTCTGGTGCCGTTATTAGCCATACATCAGTCCATCAATTCATAACACCAGTATTCCTAATGAGTAAAGATATTTGACCCATGAATGAACCTATGGCCTTTGATGAAGAGTTCACAAGTAGGTATTCGCCCCACGCATTACACTAAGATATGTCGTAAGATCACTTGTACCTTAGAAACTGTTTCTCAGGGTCACTTGGCAACAGTAACAGGTACTATCTGTAGAAGTCACGTTTAATATAATCTCGTTAACCTTTTAACATTTCTGTTACGAAATGTTTTAACAGATACAAAATATCAGAAAACACCTGTTATATATACAAAACACCTAAAATACCGAATAATTTAAAATGTTAATAAATTGATCAATAAGCAGAAAATACCCACATTTTGTATACCTCAAACCCTGCTAATTACCCTCATTTCATATTTAATTAACATATACGAAGGAAATATATGGGGGTTGGTCGCAGTGAACAACCTAAACCAGATTAAAAATAAAAGTTTATTTACGAAATATAACATACCGCGAATGGAGTCTTTCAACTTTGACTACACTATATATATACTGATACAATATCCTAGCTTTATCCTAAAATAGTACATACATACATCAATGTTGTACATAAATCTCCCTTTTTTAAAGAAAATAACAATATTCCCACCACAATTTTCTAAGACAGATAAGTCAGTTTCGCATAGCAATAACCTAGATGTAGGTTTCCTTGTAACGTGTATCTAATAGTTTGAATAGAAATATTATTTTTTTAATTTAATGTTGAATAATTTAAATCATTTTGGTATTTTAATAACACGTATCGGCTAATAAACTTTAATTTTCGGTTTCCATAAGCTACTTGCACGGAAATGAAAATAATTAAGAGAGATTCCGTAATACTTGTCCAACCGGTCGAAGCACTAAACATTAATCTTAATGAAGCGTTAGCAAGAAAATATGTACACAAAGAATTAAAGAGTTAGTCATGTACCTTTAACCTTTTTATTATTTCTTTAAACCTTTAACCGTGTATGCTTTGTACATAAGTAAAATGGTGTTTGCATTTAACTCTGGGTTACTTTCACGGTGAGTTCAATGTGAAGAGGGAAAGCGAATGGCTTAACGCGACAAACTGTTCGTATAAATTTATAATACGGTTACTTTATTCTGAAAACAGTTTACACCTAAATACTTACTATTAATAAAACTATAACGGACTGAGTCATATTCAGTTAGAGTAAGTTTGGACGCTTCTTTAAGATGGTTCTTAAAGAAGCGTTTAAACTTACTCTAACTTTCTATCAATAAGGCTAGTGTGCACCGACTTTTAACCGATGGTTAAAATAAAATAATCGCCAAAAATGTATGGAAAAACAGTGATTATTTTTGGTTAACCGTCGGTTAAATTTCGGTGCACACCAGCCTAAGACTGTTACTAGTTAATTGTTTCAACATATTATAGGAATAGCTTAGTGATTAAAATACACCTATTTCATTCTGATGAAATAGGTTTCCTGAGAGAGGAGTATGTACTGTGGAGGAAGATATGTCTTCTATTTTATACATTTCGGAGAGTGTTCCTTAAAATTGCACGAGCTGATTCCTCCATCCCCATTTTACCATCAGACAACCAGACGCACCGATTTGCGTCACCGTTACATGGTGGAAACACCATCAGTCAGAACCAAGCGTTTCGCTTCATCTTTTCTGGTGCGCACTGCCGAAGAGTGGATAATTTGCTCTGTTTTTCCTGACAAATACAAACTTAAAGTCATCAAGTCACGAGTGAATAGGTATCTTCTAGGTAAGCGTGCTCCATCCTAGACTGCGTCATCACTCAACATCAGGTGTGACAGTGGTCAAACGCAAATCTATACTTCCATAAAGTAAGTCTTATCAAAGTCAATATACGTTTTTAGCATTATATTTCCAATAGCTACAAAATAAATAAATGAGATTTCACAGATTATAATTATGTTCTCTCTTATTTACATACATAAATGACTATGGTCTGTTCTTAATATAACTTTAAACATAATGTAATTAAGATAACTTAATGCATAAATGATAGTTATGTACTTTATGTACCGAGAGCCTAAATCACTGTCTTCTTATGGGTAAGGAGTCCCAAACGCTCATTACGTACGTACGAGTTTTTCTACCTATTTATTTATTAAACCTTTCAAATTATGTTAGAGTTTGATATGAATTCTATTTGACAGTAGAAATAATATCACAGATACTATTGTTAGTTATTTGTTTCTAGTTCAAATTCGCAAAATTGTTTGTCACCAACGACTTTGAAGCAAAAGAGCATATGTCAAATAACCGCAATACAGTGTTAAAACAGCGCCCACGCTCCGTATACATTGAATGAGACCACAATGGGGTGACGCTGGTCGTATCACTTGTAGGTAGGTGTAATCAATAGGCTCGGTTGCTACGACAACGGACCGCTAGCGGCGACACTAGACAAGCCGGCGCGTGAGCAAGCCTAACAAGGTATTTCCACAACTTATGTTTATGCTACTATTGTGTGAGTGATGTGTAAATTCTTGCCATTGTGAAACGATAATTCGCAATGATCACCATCATTGACATTCAAGAGAAATACGGGTATCCGGGTTTTGTTCAAGACTGAGTAAGTTTCGTATCTAAACTTGTCGCTTTCTACTCTGGTCCTGGCGGCTGGGATCGGCCACGCGTAATTTGTTCAGTGTAGACGGGTGTGTTTGAAAAGAATTGAAAAAGAAATTACTTCAGTCTGGGTGTATCATTCGTGTGTTTATTTGTAATACCCCTCTTAAATATATACGCTCGGGGGGTGTGCGTTTACAAAATAAATATATTAAACGTGGATTCCAAATTATTTTAATGGCAGAAGAAAAATAAAAAGGAAAATTATTTGAAATTAAAATAAATTCAATATTAGGTTTTATAGCTTCACAGTTATTCACATATCGGAAACCCTCGCCACACATGATTTTAACAGGCAACCGACCTGTCTTTATAGTAAATGAATATTATCCGTTACAAGTTTTATCATTTACTACTGCACATTTATATCTGTTGATCATAACATTACTTATTACTCCATTTCCTTTGAATTCGCGTTTATTTCGCAATGCTAAAACTGTAATCAACTTGTAAATGGTATACTTTCTAATACCATCGATAAATGTCTGTCGGCAGCTTGTTTAACTCTTACGTGATGTTTTGCAGGTTGCCTAGACAGAGCGGCGCGGCGCTCGTCTGCGCCTACGCATAGAGAAACCAACAAACATCTTGTTACGCCGCTAGTATACAACCTATAATAAACTATTTTGATATAACCCGTCACTTTATTTACCTTACTTCGCAATGCTCGTCATCACGTCTTTCAGTAGAGAATTTTGAAATAATATTAAAATCATAAATCAGAATATATATCATATCAGTTTATCCATATCCATATATTATCAGCTCATAAACGTCTCACTATTGGGATTGAGCCTCTTAAAGAAAATTGAACAGTATACCATCCATACTTGTTCTGTTATAGACATGCATTTTGTACAATGGTGGTTAGTTATTTTAGGTGAATAACAACAGTTAAAATAACAATAAAATTCTACATAGAATTAGATTCTAAAACAATTCCATATTCAAAATTTAATTAAAGATTTAAAATAAAATCTAAACATCAACATTTAATAATACTAAAATTAATATCTGAAATTAAAATTAAATAGAAACAAACGCAAGAATAAAATCCCACGACTGGTAAGATGCTAACTGATTGTATATATGTTTAATATAGTTCTGAATAAATAGAATCACAAACATTATTACTGAACATTGTAATTCAATTATTCTATTCGACAAATACCGACCGCATACAAGTTGGATTGGCAACATGTTTGATATTTAGAATTCCAATCACAATCGTTTTAACACTGCTTAGAGGAAAATGTTTCAGAGCCCAAGTGTGAGAAAAGCTTAATAATATTTCTAAGAAATTTAGCACGAACAGTTTTCTGTATACTCTCAACGAATATAAATGAAAGTTTGATCACTAATTCCAGTAAGTCTATTAAAATCGTCTTATTAAATTACTAAACTTTGCTTGATCGTATCGTAAAACGTTGGATTTCTTGTATGCAAATTGACATGGTATCATATTACTTTAATGAACTTTTGTTTATTTAAAAAACTAGCATAACTACTTGTTCGGTCGTTTTACTTAAATAAGCAATCAGTACAAGTAGTGGGTAGCAGATATACTCTTATATGATCGAAGCTGTTTAATTTCTAAAATTATTAAAAATATACTTTAAAATCTTGTAAAAATATTCACGGAATGATGTATATTGCGTTTTAACATATCAATATAAAAATGAAACTTCGCAAAACATAAAATTTTGAAAACTTCTGGAAATCACTAAAATATTGTAAATGTTTACAGCGTTCGCGTGTATTCAAACTTCACCACCAGCCAGAGCATTGTTTAAAACGTCGATGAGTCAGTTTAAAAGTAAACACCAGGTCTAGTTTCTCGGTCGTAAATTAATCAAGGGGGAAAATTATCAAACGACAATCTGCACTCCCACACGTCTCGACTTCCATCTTCGAACGGAAGAACCAATATAAGCGATTAGATTCTTAGGGCCTACTTTGTTTGCGTCCACGCGCCATCGTCCACGGGTTCAGCAGTAGGCGGAGGCACGCCCACCGAGCCCGGAAGGGAAAGCAAGGGGCGAATTTATGATTGCTCGTTTAAACAGTAAATTTACAAGCCAAATGGACTCTTAACTACACTGTTATAAATTTACAACACGTGCTTCGTGTCACAAACGAGCCTCATGTGAATGTTCTTTCGCAGAACAAATCTACAGAGTAACAAAGTTCTTTCCCAGAGCTTTACGTGGTCTATTTGCATCGCATCGCCCTGCGAACTTATACCTTGCACGATGGAAATGTAATAAACTTCACACCTGTGTTGTTTTCCAATAACTTTATAGGGAATGCTTTTTCCTATTTTATCAAGCTATTTAAATTCCAGAACGCTCCTTTTCCTTTTTATACTCATAATATGTTATGTCAGTTCTTCCAGACAGGCAGGTACTCGGAGTTATGATAAGATCTATGGAAGCATACATCTTTATGCGTGACGTTAGAAATATTTTGGGCTTACGTCTAATGTCCACCTCTACGGATGCCTAAATTAAATATTGATCACCCACTATTTACATCTTTAAACATATAATCAGGTATATTCCATTGTTGTATTAATAAATATCTTCTACGTAAGCGCGGTACATCTGCGATCACATCATTATAAAGTAAAATAAGTGAGACTGCGGTGAAATACGACAAATTTATTTGATATAAATAATCTAAATATGTCCACTATCACTGTAACATAGTGTAATATTCTGAAATTTACCTCTAGGTATAGATTTAACATATTTTCAATTTTTAATTAACAAATATAAAAATTTATAGGTATAGTGTGTAAATTGAGTATTCTTAGGTCAAGAGATGTCGTGGCAAATGGCATCGTCTTGGCTCAACCGGATGAGATGTACCGTCCGATCGGTCTCCCCAAATACCGGCAAGGACACTTCCATCTACATTTATTATTCATACGTGGCGGCGGGCTGAGTGTGATGCGACAAAATAGCCAACGTCCGTCGACCCACGTGCGCCCACACACAACTCCTGTATAATATTTAGAACTAATCTGAGAAGACGTTGCGTTTTGCAGCTTCAAAACGATATATCTGTCCACTACAATGTCCTGGATACTGATTAATGGCCTGCACCCGAGCAATGCAATCTGGACGCCAATGATAAGAGCTGACAAAGTGTAACCAACCCACGACGCTACTGCACCCACACGCGTATTAGTTACAGCAATTTAAGTTCTTATATAACATAAGAATAATGTCCACGTTCATAAATATTTCCTTACCAATGTGAAAAATTACTATTATTTTATACGAGTAACAACTAAAATTATTGTCTCCAGCACAGTGGTATTATGCTGCAACGTAGGCACGCATATCAATATTACCGCATTCGAGAGCTTTCACAGTACAATGTAGTAACGTAGCTTGAAGGCAATATACGATCCTATTTTGTATCCTGCTGGCAAACAACCGACGACGACACAATGAGAATGAATAGGAAGGCTATTCCGTATTATTTATTTGAATAGTATTTAATTCAATATTTTCAGTTTTCAGATTACTTTGTGTTTTAAAAATTAAAGTATTTATCACGTCCTAATTTTTTATAGAAAAACAATCTTAGCTAATATTGTAAATGTATCCCTGGAAAGGACCCACAGAGTACATTAATATAATAGGAGAAAATGATTTGAAATCTAATGCCTTGTTTACATCTTTAGATTACGCTCACTTCCACGGCTACAAGCAGGAAAGTGACGAGAAAAGTGGGCTTTACTTATTTGAACATTAGATAGTCGCACTGTCCGACTCCTTCGCCACTCTCCTGCTTGATTCTCCTGCCAAGAAAGTAGGCATAATGTATATGAGTGAAGCAACCTGAGAACTGTATTTATTACACTTTCTAAAATTTTATAGGTTCATTTAAAAAGTTGATGGTTCATAAAACATGCAGGTATTAAACTGTTATACAGTGATGTGAGTCAGTCGGCATTCCTGACCTTATTGCATCATTACGGCAGCTATCAGCCGGATAAGCGTTCAACGCACCTCAGGTATAACACCGTCCATACAACTAACTGCGGCATCCACAGTCTTATGTTCAGCCATTGAAGTACCGACAAAGAGGCAACTCGTATTTATTTTAATAATGTTCCAACATATTGTCTCTGCCGGAATATTTATTATTTTTTCGTTTTTATTTTAAAAGTTGCTTACGTATCAATAACGTATGAATATTTTTACAAATATTTAGGAAACGTTTCGTTCGAAAGGTAGGAGTGGAGACTATGCTTTATGAGGTGTAGGCTTTATTTAAAATGTCATGATGCTGTCAGAGTTACTTGCTTGGAGTAAAACAGACAGACTAAAGGCCTATTGATGGAAAGTGGTTTTTCTCGCCTATAGATATTTACAACACCAATGTGGTGCCTACCTCGAAGGGCGGACTGGAACTTGGCATCTAATACCGGACCACAACTCATATTTGTTATAGCGGCATAGTCTAGACTAGAGATGCCGCTTCCGCCAGTTCCCGATGGAATGGGTAGGCCAGGGACATATTGGATTGACGTCGAAAAGGATGACATGGTTCATGGACCAATGATCTCACAATTAGGGATAGTGATGACCGCGCGAAGTGGAGAAGAAAAAGTAGGAAAGCGGACCGCAGGCTTCGAGCCAGATGCTTCGAACGCAACCGAGATTTAACGCTAGGGCGATGATCAAGACTCTAGACCAGGGTTGGTAGCCATACAGACAGGCAAATCAGAAAACAGACACAGATACGGCACAATATATAGAACATATTAATTCCTGCTATAATTTCAAGTTTAAAGAAATCCGTTCAGTACTTTCAGTATAAAAGACAAACAGGCAGGCAACGTATAATATTAATTTTAGAAATCATATATTTCGTTTTAACTGATATATAATCATTTTATTTTTGTCTTTATGTGAACGCTGCATTAAGTTATTTCAGATAACAAACTTAACACATATTTTAAAAGTATAACTCTTAAGAGACAACGGTAAAATGCATGACATCTCTTGAGAAACCGGCAAACTTAGTCCAAATTATCAACAACTACGTTAATGGAAGGAAATACTAATTATGATCTTAATTAATATAAATGGTTATTTGATAACACCGCCTTTTATTACCTATAGAATTTATTTTCCTTCGCACATACTTCAGGACGGATTCACAACATTTTCTGTCTTGACACTGTTCTTACTAGTTCACGATAATTATGTCATTTTAAAATATACACAACAAATATTTTGACAGTAAATTTGAGACCCATCATTTTTTGCAAACTGTACTAAGAAATGAGAAACTGAGTGACGTGCATTCTCAGGTGCTCGTATATCGTGTTACTATGGCTTGTGTTAGATTGCAAGTTATTATGAAACTTATCATCGGTACGCCATCGCATTTTTAAAATATTTACACAAGAATTTAATGAAGAAATATAATATAATATTATATATAAACTCATTTGCAAAAAAAACGGGCGGTTTTGATTTTCATTCATATTTAAAAAGATACAATACCAAAAAGGTTTCAATCGTTTGTACACGTTACTGGCCGGTTTTAAAAATGCTGTGGTATTTAAAAAAGTACGTTCTAAATTCAATTTTTCATTTGATGTTCATTTTTACAGAAAACCCCTTTTTATCCTACATTTTTGGCGCGAAGTTCCAGAAGTTAACATCGACTTTCATAACTTTTATTCAATTTTTATCGATTAATTTCATATCCTTGACTGTCAAAGCTTTATTTAATGCTGTTTGGCTGTATCAAAAATGGTAGATAAAGTGGTAAAAGCTACCAAAATTATCGCGCTGCTTGAAGAGGGTTGCAGCCAATGTTTCGTGGCTAGGAGGCTAAATGTTAGTCGCTCGACAGTCCAAAGGACCTGGCAGCGATATCAGGAGACTGGTTCCGTCGAGAGAAGGCCTGGTTCTGGAAGAAAACCATGTACCCAACCACGGGATGATCGTTTTCTTGTGAGTCGCGCATTGAGAAATCGCAAATCTTCGTATGTGGATCTTAAGAACAACCTCCAAGAAGTAAGAAATGTGCATATTAGTCTATGGACGGTCAGGAGGAGGCTTCTCGCTGCCAATATACGCAGTCACCGCCCGGCCCGCGGCCCCAAATTACTCCGTGAGCACAGAGTTCACAGGCTTAGGTTCGCTAGAAATTGTGAATCATGGACTCAAGACGATTGGAATAGGGTTTTGTTCTCTGATGAAGCCAGGATATCTCTGTTCGGTGAAGATCGACGTCGGCGAGTGCTAAGAAGACAAGGAGAACGCTTTGCAGAGGCATGTTTCGAAGAAATCACACCTTATGGTGGGGGCTCTGTTATGTTTTGGGCAGGAATAAATTCAATGGATCGTACAGAGTTAGTCTTCATTGAAAACGGCTCACTGACTGGGCATCGATACATAACGGAAGTTCTAATTTCTCATGCACAACCCGCATTGGCCGCTCTAGGTGAAGACTCGATTTTTATGGACGACAATGCTCGCGCCCACCGATCCCGCGATGTTAATGCGTATGTGCAAGAGGTCGGCATTCGTCGTTTGGATTGGCCAGCTCGAAGTCCCGACCTCAATCCCATAGAGCATGTCTGGGACGTTCTGAAACGGCGTGTGAGATCAGTACACCCGGCTCCGCAGACCATCAGAGAGCTGAAGAATGTGATTACTGCGGAGTGGGAACGTATTCCGCAAGCAAGTATCCGGGATATACTCGATAGCATGCCCAGACGAATTCAAGCTGTGATTTTAGCTAGAGGGGGTCACACTCGATACTAAACATTTATCTGCTTTTACTTTATTAAAGAAAAACAAACAAAAATCTTTTTTATTTTTACTTCATGAGCATATGCACTACTAGCGAATATACACTACTAGCGAGGTTTAGCATTATTTCCCATAAATTGTATCTAAATTTTATGAAATACTGATGAAAACGATTATTTTCTTATTAATTTAGCAAATTGTGTGGATAAAACTACCTATAATTATCAAACAAAGAAATATTAACATTTGAAATGGTTCATTGCTTAGGTGCCCGTTTTTTTTGCAAATGAGTGTATATTTAATTTAGTATTTTCTTAAGTTTTCGCCACGAGTTTACATAATTAAAACTACGTTTTAACAGTTATAAGCGCGGAGTTTCATTTAATTTTATTCGACGTTTCGGCCACTTTTCAGTAGCAGCGATCACGGAAGACAAAGATGTCAAATGTCAGTGAATTATGTTAGAGTTATTGTTTACCCTACCTAACTTGTTAATGTTAATTATTTAATTTTAGTTTATGGTTGATATTTACTCTATGGGCGTGTAATCTAACACCGCTTCGCAATATGAAGTGACTTGAAGAGAAGAAACTCTTCAACAATATGCCTGACTCTATTTTTTAATTAACTAAAAGGGGCTTAATAATAACTTTAACATTAAGACATTAAGACTTGACATCTTCATTTTCCGTGATCACGGCTACTGAAAAGTGAGAGAAAAGTCGAAAGAAATTTCATGTAAAATGCCGCACTGATAACCGTTAAAACGTAGTTTTAATTTAATCCATTTATCGATATATTACATCTATACTTAATAATATTATAAACTCAAAAACTGCACCGATTTCTAAAATTCTTTCACCATTCGAATGCTACGTTATCCCTGATTAATATAGACTATATAAAAATTAGGGAAACCTCACTTAAATTTCAATAACCCATCAACCTAAACAAAATACCTGGTGCTGGTATCGGGGTCTACGATTTCGATGAAATTTTATGTGTGTTTGAGGGGGTCCCGGGGTTGTATGGATTCAATATTAGGCACGGGTTCTAGAATATTATTTTTTCAGGACAAGGTCTCCTGAGATCGCTAGTTGGAAATAAACAAAATATATGATATACGTTGGTCCTAGATATAAGAAGAAGAAATATATTTTATTTATAATAATCGGCAGACCAATCCATTCATTATATATTCCCAAGCGAAGCAAGTTACATTTGTGTTATGATTAATATACAACAGACCACTCTGGAGATCCCAGACACTCAGGACAGTGAATAAACAGAAAGTTCAAAAACTTCGTTTAAAAAAACCGACTTTAAAAACTAAAAAACTAAAATGTATAAAATAACTTATTTCTAAAGCTATTATTATTAATATATATTATTAATAATAATAGCTTTAGAAATATTATTATTAATAATATATATTAATAATAATAGCTTTTTTGAAGTCGGTTTTTTTAAACGAATTTTTTAAATTTTATTTGTTACTTTTTAGTGTCTAGCTATGTATGGGTGGACCTACGAATGGTGCCGCGCTTCTTAAAAAATATAGGTCTCAAGAACCGGGAACAAAAAATGTTCGTAAAATGAAAACTACTGGGGCAAACTATGTTAAATTTTTAGGGGACCACATGGCAGCTATTCCGCGTCGAACAAAAAAAGAATCACGTAAATCGAATCATAAATCTCAGAGTAATCGGTGTACATATGGAACGGAGTGAAAATTATTTCCATGAAAAATGTTCATAAAATGAAAACTACTGGGCCAAACTATGTAAAATTTTTAGGGGACCAATTGGAAGCTATTCCGCGTCGAACAAAAAAGAATCACGTAAATCGGATCATAAATGACGGAGTAATCGGCGAACATACATAAAAAAAACAAAAAAAAAAAAAGATCCCGACGAATTGAGAACCTCCTCCTTTTTCGAAGTCGGTTAAAAGTATCAAGTTCCGAAATTGACCATGCTAGGAAGCAAACCCGGAGCCTCTGCATTCCCGCGAGTTCGGTAGGCCAAAACTTAGCCCGTTCAACCACAGAAGTCGTCAAGTCAAATATTTATATACATATTATATAGTTACTACTATAGTTACTTTTAGTTATATTACATATTATATGTTATTTCAACTTACCAGTTCGATAGCCCGCGTTGGACAGATAAGTAGCAAAGGTATTGGTCTCGTGAGTTGCCTGCCACATCGGGGACGAACAGTTATCATTGTTTGTGTACACGTTGTGATTGTGCACATAGGTGCCAGTCAGAAGAGAACTCCTAAAATAAAACCACTTTATGTAAAATAAAACCATTGAAAGGAAAAGTTTTTAAATTGACAAAGATAAAGTAGACTATAGGGTTTATAAGTTTGCTCTCAAAAAGAAAAGAAATTTAAGAAAGATATTTCAAAGAAAGTTTTTAAATGATTTATTGAAAGTACCTTGAAGGGCAGCACATCGGCGTCGTAGTATAGGCATGCCGGAACTCCGCTCCAGCGCTCCTTATGGCCTTCATTGTTCTCGGCATAAAATTCAAACTTCCCAATTCAACATCTTGATCGTCCGTTAAAATTAAAATAATATTGGGTTTTCTTTCTCTCAACTGTGGGTAGGGAATGTACCCGCCAGACTGCCATTTGTTTGTTATTTTAATTTTTGATTTTGTTGAGTTTTCTCGCAAAGGTAAAGGATGGTTTCTATCTTGGCCTTTGCTTTGATTTACTAATTTCCTTGCTGAGAATTTTTCAAAACTACTTTTATTCCAGTGTTTCTCTGATTTTCGAGGTTTATCTTCCTTCTTCGTATTATACGGTTCGAGAGTCCGATTCGCGCTGTCTTCAAGCGAATGATCCGATCCTTTCCTTCTATCTCGTCTTATTTCATGTTCACGTTCCCAAAACCTACGTCTGTCACCTCGATACCTAGAACTATTCTTATGTCTCAGATATCTTCTCTCCGGTAGATCAGTAAGAGTCCCGTTAAATGTTGTCCTGTTTCGATTGTTCTCTTTATTCCTCAGTTCCCGTGAACGCGTTGAATCTTCGTCTTCGAATGAATTTCTTTTGGCTGATATTAATAAACAGTTCCACGTTAAGAGTAGGGATATCAATTTCAAATTCATATTGAATAGCAATATGCTACTGTTGTGAGGTGTGAACTTCTTTGCTAAATATCAAAAGCTTTACGTAGTAGAAGGTTTTGTAAATCGTCTAGAGATTAGTCGTGCCATCTCGTACACTACCTGCAAGAAAAAATAAAAACGTAATTAACAAAACGATAATAACATTAATGAATGATATGATCTTCTCACGTAAAATGCGAAGAAGATTGCTAAAATATTTATTTATTTTTATTTTGCTTCAAAGTACTACTGTCAATAAGTTTTAACGTTCAAACTTTTTGAGCAACGCCTATTCCATGTTTGCCCTGTAAATTGAAATATGTTTCGGTTCGTCGGCAATCAATATTGGAACCATTTAATGGCTCTCGACCAGAGTATCAATCGCGAACTGCTTTTAACAAAATTGGTATTGGCTGGGTCCGATCTCTAAATAATATGCGAAATTTCTCCCGAAGGGTGTTTATTTCGACGCAGGAAACTTCTAAAGTCTATCTATATTCACAAATGTAAGTTCGTTTATTAAATGGAATACAGAAGTGCACAAGGAATTGAGCAATAAAAAAACACAATGTTTCAATTTTATTTAAAATAAAGCTAATAAATTAAATACGAAATACAGTTCTCCAATACTTTTGTATTAGTACAAAATTTAAAAACTTCGTTTAAAAAAACCGACTTCAAAAACTAAAAAACTAAAATGTATAAAATAACTTATTTCTTAAGCTATTATTGTTAATATATATTATCTAAAACATCTTAAAGTCGGTGCTTAGTAATTTTCAAAATATAGTAATTTTTATGTTTTACTTTGCACCGACTTCAAGATGTTTTAGATAATATATATTAATAATAATAGCTTAAGAAATAAGTTATTTTATACATTTTAGTTTTTTAGTTTTTGAATTCGGTTTTTTTAAACGAAATTTTTAAATTTTATTTGTTAGTTTTTAGTGTCTAGCTATGTATGGGGGGACCCACGAATGGTGCCGCGCTTCTTAAAAAATATAGGTATCAAGAACCGGGAACAAAAAAATGTTCGTAAAATGAAAACTACTGGGCCAAACTATGTCAAATTTTTAGGGGACCACATGGCAGCTATTCCGCGTCGAACAAAAAAAGAATCACGTAAATCGGATCATAAATCACGGAGTTACCGGCGAACATATGGAACGGAGTGAAAATTATTTCCATGAAAAATGTTCATAAAATGAAAACTACTGAGCCAAACTATGTAAAATTTTTAGGGGACCAATTGAAAGCTATTCCGCGTCGAACAAAAAACTAATCACGTAAATCGGATCATAAATCACGGAGTTATCGGCGAACATACATAAAAAAAAAAAAAAAAAAAAAAAAAAAAAACGACGAATTGAGAACCTCCTCCTTTTTTCGAAGTCGGTTAAAAAGTATTGGAGATTATATAAATGAATGAAGAACATTATTTTTAAAAGGAATGTGCTTAATAGAACGGACAGTTTTCACTTTGAACTGGAGAAATATGGCTACATATGTCCATTAAACTGTCTACTTCTCGAGGATTTTATTGGCTAACAAGACAAGATAAACAATTTAAAAATAACTAACTATTATCCATATTGAATCACGAAAAATAGACGGATGTGCAATTCTAAAAGTTCTTCTAAATGTTAAAAGGGCCGATTTTTATTACGTATTACTTTATTTTCAGATATAACAATTGATCAAGTTGATTCCCGTCACAAAAAGGATTTTTTATTAAATCAATTAGATAATAGCTCTACACATAACTTCGTTCACGCGAAACTTGGACTTTATAACCGTATTATTATCTTCTGAACTCTGTAAGATATCGAAATTCGCAATGAATTAAAATATGAAATAATTTACCTATTTCAATCTTAAGGTTCTTAAGGTTAAGATTTTTATTTAAATATCTAGATAGAGCCGTTTTGGAGGTTATTCAAGACAAACTTTCAAACGGAAAAAATCTAAAACTATGGTTGATTAAGGATCGAATAATACATAGTTTTACTAAAAGTTTAGCAATTTTCAGAACACATATAGAGTTGTGTTTAACATTTGCTGAACTTCACCTAATTTTGGTACTACCATCACGAGGCATATTGTTTGTTACGTACTCATTGTGTGTAATTTGTTTTGTTGCTAAATAAATGTTTTACTTTCTTTCTAATTTATTTATTGATTGTTACTATAAATTTAAAGAAATCGACAAAACATTTAAACATTTTTAATCATTATTAAGAGTGGTTAATTATAGAAAAGTTATATTTTTACAATATGACGCTACGTTTGCACTCTAGAAAACCGACTACACTAAGACGTTATTTGACCTAACATCGGCTTTTTCAAACAGTGGACTCTCCCGCGCATTTTGTTGATCATGATCTATTGATGCATTGTAGTATTGGGTAGGGGATGAAACGCGATCGATAACGTTCGAGTCATTTTATTAATTTCACAACACAGGAGTGATACAACAATATTGAAATGTACAATGTCCTGGTAGATAAAACACGAAGCCGAATTTATCCCCTTCAAACATAGATAATACCTATTAGAAAACAGAACTTTCTACCGCAGTTATGTTAAACGGCCATTAGATACCTTAAAGTTATATTGTATGAAATTTCGTATCCGTAGTTACATACCATAGTATTTTGGAGGCTCGTATTGTTTTACATCTTATGGTCGATTTCTATATCTCACTCTTTCATTTGCCGTACCATTGGTAAAAATTGGACATTATTCTTACATGGATTGAATGATTAAATAAATGAAAATGATGAGAGTAACATCATTAAAACATGGGTATAATTACAAACTATAACTTAAAAGCTTTAATTATTGTAAAATACATATACCTAATGTGCCAAAATGTTTGTAACTTAACACTCTTGATTTTTCAAAAAATACAATTGTAATACGACTATAAAAGAGTAAACTCAATCACCGATAGATAATGTTAAAGTATAATCACCCGACTCTGAGTGCGATAATTTATTTTTTTTGCACATTGTATAGGTACCTATAGTCTAAACACAACCTGTAGTTTATTAATAAAAACATTGCAACGTAGTCAAAACCCGCAACTCAGTACAACTGCTGTAAATTAATAATTAGGCAAAATGCCAACGGACCAGCCGCACACAAAGCTAGGAATCGAGTCAGCGTTTTTATTTAGCCGTCCCTCAGGAACACGGACATTGAATTAAATCCTCTGAACTTAGCAAAATCGAGTTTACGTAGGCGTAAGCCGTAATTAACACCATGTTTTAGCGTGTTACTCATGTAAACAGACTAGGGCAATAATAATATTTCCTCACAACATTTTCGCTGTGTTTATGCGTAGAAAGCACGCAGGTTGCCATTTCTCTCCCATTATAAGACCATTTCTTAACTTTTGTTTTAGCTCTGATGACGATGACCTCTCTGAAACTCTACTACAGCGGTTGCTAAGCTGTACTCTTGTTAAGTTCGTCTACACTTCGGTTATTATAGTGTTTTTGCATTATGAACATTAATTGTAAAAAAATTAAAAAATATAATTTGACACTTACTACACCGTTTACGAAACTAGACACGTAGGGTTACCAACTTACAAAAAATAATATTCATATATTAAGGGATGAAATAGCATATAATATGTATACATTAGGATAGTATGTTATATAAAAATATTACAAACCGTAAATAATTCATTTTTAGGTAGGTACGTTTTCAAGTCATTCTAACGACTTCAGGTGTTTAGCTTTAGGGGTTGTTGGTAGTCCTTTGCACCAAATTGTCATGAACGGCGTTTAATACAAATTTAATTTTTAAAATTGTAATTTTATTATTTTATCCATAATAAGTAAGTTCTGAACAAGTTTGTGTTAAATCATAATCAGTTAAAACTTAATCTATATGTATACAGTGCGTTGAAAGAAAACAGCGCAAGCAAATTTACAAGATGTATTGAATCTGCCGATTCGCCTTCAAGACACGTGGTTATTTATATACTTTGGAGGTTCCACATACCTCCTGGTCGTCAGTTGAAGATAAAGAAAAATCCAGAGTACATGGATATCTAACACTTATTTATACCCACAGGCAGAAGGTCAAAAGCATATTAATAAGTACTAATGATTGACAATAGTTTTACCGGGAAAACTGTTTTCATAAAGTCGAAATGTGACAGCATTATTTATTCTCGCGGTTAGTGATGTAACGCGCAACTAGTGCTGTGCATTTAGTGCCGCCCTCAATTCAAGTGAATCAAGTCCAACAATGTTACTTTAACATGCTGATTATAAAAACACATCAATCATTAGTTTAGCAGAGTTAACGGTTAACACCCTCCTAAATCTGAAAGTCGTACAAACAATGTTAATGAACCCTTATAAATTAGAAGTTAATCACCCGATTGCTGAAGTTCAACCAACATCCGCGAATGTTTTATGTAAATCTCCCTAATGGATTCGCAGAAACTTCATACTTTGATAACAGTTTTATTACGAAACCAAAAGGGGATATAAACGCTAATTAGCACGTAGCGGTTTTCAGGGTACTGCCACATTCTTGTATGCATTGTTTTTGGATTGTCTTTACCTTTTAGGAAAATACATATATCATTAAAAAACATTATATTACATTCAAAGAATGGTCACAAGTTATAAAATATTAAAATAATACTTTAAGAATGTAGAATGCTTAGATGTACTCAAGTTACGTTGCGAACTATGCAACTTTACTACAGTAAACTTTGTACCAACCTATGTAGCATGGAAACTAACCCATAATCCGGAATAAAAAAGTCTTATCTTCATTACTCGTTTATAGTAAACATAAACATCCCAACACACCCACTATCGTATTAATAGTATGTGTCATAATTATTTTAATTTGACCATTTACAATACTAATATTAGTAATAAATAAAATCAAACTCCGCACATAAAATTGGAAAATGGTTAATGATTGTAAACAGAAACGGTTATATTACCTACTCATTTATTTGTTTATTAAGCCTGTATTGAATCGTAGTTAATAGCAAAAAATACATTGCATTTTTGTGTTTATTTTTATATATTTGTAATGAATATACTGAAAAACTACTCCACCGATTTCAAAAATTCTTTCACCATTCGAATGCTACATTATCCCCAATTAATGTACATAGGCTCTATAAAAATTAGGGATAAATTAAACTACTAAAATGATGTAACCCATCAATCTAACCAAAATACTTGGCGCTAGAATCGGGTTCTACGATTTTGATGAAATTTTATGTGAGTTGGAGTAGGTCCCGGGGTGGTTTAGATTCACAGTTAGGCCCGATAGGTGACGCTGGAATCGGGTTCTAGATATTTTTTTTGGGCAAGACAACGTCTGCCGATTGCACTAATTTACTTATGATTTTTTATATTTATTCTCAAAATATAAAAACTGGAAGTGAAGAATGTACGACGGAAAGAACGTACATAGTGTTCAATACAGTACTAACTACTAAGATCTTTTCCGAGTAGTTAGTACTATGGTATTATTAATGGTCATTTTCTCTCATAATAATCAGTTTTACTCAAATAAAATCATTTTACAACTGTGTTTATCTCTTTCCGCAGTTGAATTAGTGTTACAATCTTTATACGATTCGTGAACATTTCATGAATAGCATAGATCACGTTTATATTCAAGTTAATTGCATGCACTTTAAAGTTGATAAACGAGTTACCCTGATTTCGTTTCCCGCTTTAATGTTAAGTACTGAACTCCCGGTAGAAGTTGTTAAATTTAATCTCTTCAAACGATCCTATTAAAATTCGGTGCTAATTCTATAGCATTCACGTTCATACATGCAAAGTATAGCTCTATGGGGCATACCCTTGTTATTTCAGACAGTCAATGTTATCTAGAAAGAGATATTATGTCAATGTATTCGATGATAAAGTTATACTGTAAAAGTAACCACTAAATAAGATCAATAGCCGGCTCCTATATTTTACTATTCATCCAAATGCTTGATTGGTAAAAAAATTACATTACTTATATGGTTATGAGTTTTCAACCTATAAGGCAAATGAACGGTTAGTGAGATATAAGAATCGCTATTAGTGTGAGAAATTATTCTAATTATATTCAATAAGAATATTACGAGCCCTTACCGCCATTTTATGGTAAGCGACATTTGCACCTAAGTATATTTTTGCTTGTACAGGTGTTTCGAACTATTATTTTGTTTAATAATAGTTTGAAACACCTGTACAAGAGAAAATATACTTAGGTGCAAATGTCGCTTACTTAAATGGCGGTAAGGGCTCGAATTTAGTATCGATTAATCTATAATACATTGAAGCTATTTTTAAAACAATCAAGTGGAATAGACTATATAAGCGGTGGAGAATACGATGCAATTTTTTTAGATTTCTTCTCTGTATATTCGGAATTCACATAAAAACTACTGGGCCGAATTCGATGGGGTTTTCGCTGATCGATAGCACATTTTAGGCTAAAAATGTGTGATACTTTTTATCCCGGGAATCCCGCGGAAATTTTCCCGGGAGCGGTTTGAAGTTGTACGGGTGCATAAAATTTAGCTAAGCTCCGACACAGTTTTCACTAACACGATATTTATAACACGACATTCTTTTCAAGCCCTGTGATACTTTACGCCCTGGGATTCCTGCGGGAATATCTACTCAAAGGACAAGAAAACTAAAAATTTGCATTGTGTTCTCCGTCGTTTATACAGTGTATTCAGTGGTGGATTTACACTAGGGGCAGTCGGGGCTAGTGCCCAGGGCGGCAAATTTTCTAGGGCGGCAAAATTTGGAAAGTGAGAAAAAAATTTCTATACAATATATAATTAACTAATTCTTTTAAATAAACATTTTATCAAGAATTATAATTTAAGTATTATGTATCAAATTAAAATTTTGTATATTATAATATAGGAAATTTAATTAAAAACTATTCAAATAGTTTAATTAATTTATTTCCATAAAGGTTTGAAAAAATTAAAGTTGATATTTTTATTTTCTGGAATTGATAAATTTATGTAGTTTTTATGAAGAATTAAAAATATTTTCAAATTATGTATGTCTTTTTGATAACAGAAACTTTCAATGATTAATGATTTTTTCTAAAATTGGAGAATTATCCAATAATATATAATATATTATTTTAAATATAATATATATTAATAATATATTTATTTATTATGTATTCTATATAATATATAATACATAATAAATTTCCTGCAATCAATTAGTTATTCTTATTCTTAAAAAATAAGATATCAAAACTATTAAAATAAAATTTAAGTCATAGGGCGGCATTTTCAGTGCCCCAGGGCGGCACAAATTTAAATCCGGCCCTGAGATTCCAGTTGTTTTAAAATTAAATAAAGTAAATAGCTTTAATACACAGACACGGGTGTTTAAAATTTTATAAATAACTAGCTTCTGCCCGCGACTTCATCCGCGTGGAATATTTAAAAACAAAAAAGTAAGTTAAAAAAACCCCCGATTTTGGAACATTCTTCATTGGTGCTCTGCTCCTATTGGTCTTACCGTAATGATATATAACCTATAGCCTTCCTCGATAAATGGGCTATTTAAAACTGAAAGAATTTTTCAAATCAGACCAGTAGTTCCTGAGATTAGCGCGTTCAAGCAAACAAACACACTCTTCAGCTTTATATATTAGTATAAGAGAGATTTTGTTCCATATGCTCCTTAGATTTTATAGCATTTGTGTAGGTACGTACACTCTTGACAAGATTTAACGCGTTCTCACGTCTCAATGGCTTCTAAAAAGTGTTATATTTATAGCTCATTCGCGCTAGCTAAGCTCCATCATTACAATACATTACGAAAAGTGCGTCATTATGTTTACTCACACTAAAACAAAACTTTATTGACCACACTCAGAGTGTTTAAATAACGATTAACATAAAGAGGAATTCAAATATTCTAATAATATTTCTAATTAACAGAACGATAAAGCTATTTGAAATGCAAAATTTTCATTTGTTTCATATTAAAAGGATATATATCTTTTGCCTGAAAGATATCGCATTTAGCGACAATGCCGCCTTTTTACCAAGTATGTAACTACTGCTTTGTTGTGCATTTTTGTAATCGTGTTTACTTGAACAATAAAGTGTTATATCTATCTATCTATGTTTATCTTCTTTAAAACATAAATTGGTATAATACTATAGGTTATGTTATAGTCAATATAACAAATCTCCAGTCTATTAATTGTTTTGAAAAGAAAGCCTGGAAGTTATCAGAATATAGTAGTAATACTTCATGTTTGAATATAATATATCTAAAACTAATACATAGGTACACATTCGATATTACGAATTAAAATACCTAGTATCACCATGGTATATTACCTGACACAACACTTTGGTTTTTCTTAGATTCTATTCATTCGAAACCATTCGAAGGTTGCACGGAATAAATTAGCATCAGTAATAAATATATTATAGTAATTTGATTATATTTCAGCAAGAAGCTTCAAATAATGGTCTCCAATTAGTACTTTAACATAGATTTGTATATAAACCTGTATCTACTGAGACACTGATGATGGTTTGCTTAAACTCAATTACTTAAATTGCATAAAAAGCGACGAAAACTGTAGTCAAAATAACATTTTTTTACTAATCCCAATTAGAAATTCGATCCGTAACAGAGATCATGATGTCATTTGCACGCAAAAAACCAATCCGTTAACTCGTGTTCTGTTACTAACTGGAAAACACTGCAACAGCTTACAGTTTTTACTATTCTCAAGATGTACTCATGCTTCACATATGTACTCACGTAGAGTGGTGTCATATTAGATCATACCCGATCAACATTACATTTTATTATTTCAATAATAGGCAAGTTTGTTATTTTAAATGTAACGTAATGAAAAGTAATACTGAAGCTTTGATTAAGCTCTTAAGTAGAACTTTTATTCCGATGACTTAAAATTCTTACAGAGGACATGTACCGTTTAGACTTTCAGACAGATCTTCTGACCTGCGGGATGGAGGTTACAATTTTCTTACTAATGAGGTCACAATTTTCTTCGTACCAAACTATTATACTTATAGTGACGTTACGTCGAAGTTCAGATGATTATGATACGTAAAACTTGTCAAATATTGTTTGTCAATATGTCAATACAATGGTTTTTTTTAACTAAAATAAATGTGTATGTGCGTTTGTGTGTGCAGTTCACATGCAGTAGAAGTGAAACTTCAGAGATATACGACAGATAATTCTTCTTTAACTTTTATTAATATAACTATAATTCCTTTGGCCTACAATCGTCGACATGTTATAATTCAAAAATTGTGTGTGTGCAGTTCACACGCTGTAGAAGTAAAATTGTAGGGTGAGAACTAGTGAGAGGGATTCTAAATTTCGTGACGTCACATTTAATATATTAATTATATCGTTATAATATATTTACGGCCTTTTTTTAAATCTTTATTTAGAAAGGGCTTTGCCGCTTAGCGGCCATGTCACCCCGTAAAGTACCCAAATCCTAAATAACATTTCTAATATAATATCTAATTAATTTGTATTAAAAATAGAGTCATATAGCTTGCAAAACATCTTGGCATCTCTCGATAACGGAAATGGCAAAATGCTATTGCACTCTCCCACGGCGGATAAATTTCGCTCTCGAAGTAACTCTTTTCGTAGGTCCTCGTTCCGAACACATTCCATCAGAACATGTTGGACATCTTCTGTCACATTGCATGTTACGCAGTTGGGGGAGTTAACTTTCTTAATGAGATATCTAAACTTCTTTGAGGGAATGTGTCCGGAACGTAATCTGAACAATGTTACAACATCTTTTCACGTCATGGAGCATTGATTTATCCACATCTGGGCTGGAAGTTGTGGCTGGATTGTCTTAAACCAAATTCCCTTTTCTACGGATCTTCTATCAAAATATTCACTCCAAATCTTAATACACTGCTTCTTTATGTCACATAAATAATTAGAATGAAGTGGCGTAACCGTAAAAGAGGTACCATCTGAGGTAGCTTGTCTAGCTAAGGCATCTGCTATTTCATTACCACTTATTTGGATATGTGATGGAATCCATTGTAAAATAATGGTTTTGGACTCAGCTATCAACTCGAGCATAAGTTGCAAAATTGTGTAGGCTATCGGTATCCCTTGTATGGACAAGGAGCATCGAGTGTTGGAGAGCGCTCTTTGAATCTGTAAGGATTACAAATCTCTCCTTATTTAAAGACTTTATATATGAAAGTGCTTCTGCTATAGCAACCAGTTCTATATGCATTATAGATATCTTGCAATTTATGCTCAGCTTAATGTAGGTGTTACACTGTGGATCGAAAAAAGCACAACCGCCATCCATATCATCTTTAGAGCCATCAGTGAATACTTAATAGAAATCGCAATATTTATCATTAAATAGTTTTAAACAAGTTTGTCTCAGCACATCGATACTATATGTTCGTTTAGGTTCGTTAATATATTGTATATTAGGTTTAATTATATTATGTACCTCAATATTACTGACCCAGGTGCTCAAACAAAACATACCAAAAGTTTTAACTGCATGTACGTACTTCTGTAGTGTTGAAATAATTGTAAAGTGCGATCATTAATGGTTGCTTTCTCATTCTCCAATAGTTATCTATATTCTGTACATTACTAGATTTAAGTAAATTAATAGTTTTATTCTGACTAAATGCTTTATAGCTTTAAGAACATATTTTCCGGCTAAATATCTACGACGTATGTACAAAGGAGGAATACCTAATTCAGCTTCCATCACATGTAGGGGAGTGCTGCGTATAATTAATTAATTAATGCCCCCTATAATTCTGAGGGCTTGATTCTGAATTTTGTCCAACTTGGACAAATTTCTACTTCGAATTAATGTTATATATAAACGGCGGAGAACTTATAATAATCTCGTTAAGAAACGTACATCTCGTAAGTAAGAGAATCAGAATCAGTCCCTAATCAATGTATATCTCTTGTTGTGTACCTATGAGGAGCACAGATAAACGAAATTTGAATGATTAACGTAGGTTGTTCCCAAAATATTCGACTAGACGAGTTTATAGGTGAGATTTTCATTAATCAGTTGCTGAGCACAATTTCTTTAAATTTAAGAAACGATTATAAGTAAGGCCTTCAATCTTTAAAACACAACTTTTGAAGTATAAACGAAAAACTTCAAAACATTACCAACTCTATTTATATGAGCATCTTGTTTAAATTATAAAATACAATGTATACTATCTCACTCTCTCGCAGGCTTAGTTATAGATTTATGTGTTTATCGTTTTTTCGTTTCGTAGGATTTCAAATCACATCGATTCTAAAAAAGTTTCACTTCAAAAAGGCACTGGCTATTTATATTGATTTTAAAAATTGGGTAAGTACTCGTAGGTACAGTACATCCATTGATGTAACAATAATATACATCAATGGGTACATCATACATAATGTACTTTAGATTGCAGAATACACAAGCGTTGCTACGTGGAAAGTATCTACTAGAAATTTTATAATAGAAGAAAATCTCTTGCCTTAATTTTAGACTTAGTCTACTATACGTTTAGCGGCACTGTGCCCACGTTTTCACAGCAAAAGGCAATAAATAATTTATGATGACAACTCAAACCAGTCATAGCGCATAATGTCCATATTGCCAGTTATCAATGTCAAGTACTTGAATGAGAGTCGAACGTCTGCTTTGATACTGATTAAAGTAACGACCTGAATAAATGGACATAATATTTATGACCAATAATATTTATACAACATCACTTTACTTTCAAGGTTTGTGCATTGGTACTGTTAGTGTTAGTTTGTGCTCGTCTCTGTTGTTTCAATTGTTACGTATTTTATTGTCTCGATGCAATTGCATTTATGATGACTTTGACAGGAGCTAAATGGCTACTGACAGGGTAGTTTATTTTCAAAGTGAATGTAGGAGTATAGCGCATCTACATTGCGTAAGTAACTCGTATTTCTGTTTTGTTTATCATACAATATGTAACTGTTACCAAGAAATAATAATAGTCCTTGTAGAAACTATTGTGAACTTTTATTATTGACTACTTGTGCGCCCGAAATATCCATTATTTTGGCTGGAATGTAAGATTAGTATTACAATTTTAATTAAATCGATAACGCAATAATAATTATATGTTGTCATTTAGAAGGCGTTCAGTTCATTATGTTTAGCTGTTGAAGCATCAAGCTACTTTAAGGATGAACTCTGATTCTAGTCCGCCTATCGTCATAGGGTCTTGAGGAAACACTTCGAAACAAAATTATATAAATTTATGACTAGATTTAAACGGACTCAAATATAAATTAATCGGTATTCCCATTGAGTACAAAATATGAAATAGCATTATTCAACATTTCTATGTAGTTGAGGAAACTTTACTTTAACCCTGTCTTCAGCATGTAACAGAACATGTAACAGCATGTACATTAGTATAAGTTTATATTAAAATTAGAATAAATTAATATAATAAATTATTCTTTAGGTACACCACAACACAAACATACATTCAAGAAATGTCACACACAATAAGAAAAATAAGCGTGTATAATTTCTAAACTTTTTTCTAAATTAAATTGTAAAAAAGGGTACAGAACTTGAGTTGTTTAAAAAAGCCTGTCTCCACGGCGAAGAACCCAAAATCTCAAAAAAAAATCTTCTATAAATAAAAAATTTACAGAAGGCTTTACGCAGAATTGTACAATAAAAACTAAGAAGAAAAAAAACTAAGCATTGGAATCGGAGATGGCTAAAATATAACTATAGGGATTTTTGTCCTTCTACCTATCATTCTCTGAACGAAATACTTCTATACTATGTATTTCGTACAGAGAATATGTGATTTTCGTGATTTTTTTATAGGAAAAAAGACTATGTTCCGGGTTAGGAGATAAGATATTGCTATCCGCAAATTTAATAGTGTTAGTAGGCAAGGAAAATCCAAGCAAAGAAGCTACAAACACAGTTAGTGCTTAAATAAATCTATATACAAATTCATTATATAAACACGCATTTTAATTAAATTGAAGTTAAAATGTTCCAAGCTCAAAGTGCGCATCCAACGGTGAATGAGTGATTCTGTGATTTTTAAGGGGGAAAAGCAACAACATGTACGGATTCTAAATTAAAAACAGCGGTTCTCAAACGACCCAGATTGAAACGAATAACGAGCTTGAACCACGCGAGTTTTTCATTATGCGAAGGAAACGCATAAAGCTTCGTCGACCATCTGATTTTGAATATTTAACTAAGACTTCTCCCGTATATGCTACGGTGTTAGCTGAGAACCGTTTAAGACTTTAAAAGATAATTTAGAATAAGTATAGTCATGTCTAAAGATCTAACTGCTTACAGTGCACTCAATACAGAGTCAATTAAGCAATGATATTGAAAGAAATTTCCTTTAATTGTTACAAAGAATTTGAAAAATCCCCGGTTCCGTTATTTCGTTGCCATAGGACTTTAGAGAACATGAATTAACTTAAAATGAATAATTTCCACGGAATACATTTCCAAATTTACTCTAGCGAAGACGTATGGAATTCTCTAGTTATTTTTGAGTATAAATAGCAGACCAAACCAGACCCATCAGATTAGGTAAAATGCCTAGGTTTATGAGATGTAGAAATCTATACATACATATCAGTAGGTTTCTCTATCTTAATATTCATTTGCTTTGTTAGTGATTAAAATTTGACATAAACTCCATGCAAGTAATGTCAATTTTCTAACAAAGCGAAGGTAAAAGTATGTATTGTAAGATATAGCAATTCAGTAATAGTCTAAATTCTTAATTAGAATGGTCTCGTTATGTTTCAGTAATGGCACGGATACTGGGCGCCGCGGCGGTAAGTAATAATCCAAGATTTATGTTCTTCCAGCGACGAGTGAATTCACCGCTTTAATTAATTATAACAGCTGTTCATTATGACTTCAAACAAAATTCTAGTCAAATTAAATTCTTTAAGAAATCAAGCCATACCTTAATTTAACATTGTTAAATGATATTGAATAGAGGCGGTTAGTAAAAATGTCGCAGCTTCATAAGTTTTATACTGGCGTACCTACTTATTCGCATAAGTAAGATAGTCAAATAGCGCAATAATTATTATTTAAACAATAAATAAAATTATTTCTATGAATATATTTTAAAGGTAAAATGATAAAATGTAACGAAAACAAAAAAGAATTTATTTATTTCAAAATGCAATCTTACAGATTACTTATTGAAAGACAATGAGTCCACTGTCGCTTCCAAAGCGATTTAAACTACTGTTAAAGAAGAAAAAGCGGCGCAACAAGCTTTTCGGAAACATTAAATTTACTGCATTATTATTATTCGTCGTTTTTTAACGTAGTTTATACAAGATGTTAAACCTTACCTTACCTTTTACATTTAAAAAAGGATTTTTTATAAATAATTACTGAAAGAGCTTGGTAGCGATCGCATTATTCCCATTCGGTACTGTCGTCTAGAAAGTCTTTAGTCGTATAATAAAGCTTGCTCGCACAAACGTTGATTTACTGTTTTTTATATAAACGACAGTTCTTTTAAATCTAAATAATATTAGAATTTGTTGTAACATAATTATGTCCCAGCCCTATCGCCTATCGCATCCTTTTTATCTTAAGACTTCTTGTGTGACGTTTTTATTTTTAGATTTCCCCAGTCATTTTCACAAAAACTCTTATAGAATCGTCATGTTCGTCTACTTATGTATGTGACTTCTCAATTTGGCGACCTTCTATAAGGCACTACAAAATTTCGTAGGGAAATCTCTGACAAAATAAATATGTATATGGGGCAGCGGTCACATGTGTAACTTGGGATGATTTTGTCAATGTACCAATACAATATATACATGGGCGTGAGGGACATTGTTACACAAGTCACCAAGAGTCATATATATCAGTACATAATTATGCTTCATGCTGACTTCTTTATAATTCGTGGTGAAGAGACTTCCAACGTGGTAGAACGACCAAACTTTTTAACTGTAGGCGGTTAGAGATTAAATAATACAACTTGTTTTGAATCCAAATAGTAATTTTGAGATATTCTTATGGGGTTCTCCTAAGTAACCTTTTATTCTACGTTTGTTATCTATTTTTATCTTGAGATTGCACTAAAGTAATTTGATTTCAAGAACACATCATTTTTTGTAAAATACAAACAATAATCCGAGCATCCCACACTGATTGCGTGCAATACATATGGCTTTCAACTAGCTACCCTAGTTACGTCATCACATCTCAGCATATAAAAATTAAGTATACTGTAATAAACTCTATGTTGATTGCAATATGATTTATAATACGTTAATAAATTTAAAATAATTAAACTCATTTGTTAACCAAAACAAACAACAATCAATGTTGACGGGTTCTTTGGATAACAACATCAAATTCACACTAAACTTATAAATTATAAATCTTAGACTAAACAAGTGCGGCCTATAGATCACAACACACATGACCTTTGGCTGTGTTGGTTTTCTTCTAACTATATGGCGTCAATGATGCATCTGTGACGTTGCTTTGCTGTGTAGCAATATTTTGAGCAAACATCAATATAATGTAATTCGCTAATAAAATACCACGAAAGTTATAATCCTCTAATATACATATATATACATATCAATTTGTGTAATTAAAATCAAACTTGTATCTTTGACTGCTTTTAGAAACTAAGTGAGACCATTATCTTTTTCTCCCTCTGTCTCATCCCCTTTTTTTAGCCAGCTGCGGTAAGGTTACAACCTGAGGGGGATAATTAGCAGCCCGTGTGTGGGCACTAGCCCTTGTCACTGTCCTGTTAGGTATAGCCATTGAAACCCCTGGATGTTCCGTCCTGCGCCTTATACCAGTGCCACGGGAAAGCGGAAACAGTACCAATTCCGCGTGCGCTGGCAGGCGGGGGCCTCGCAGGCGACATCCACTGCCAGAGGACTACTTTTATCCCCTGGCATCTTCATTGTCACGGGAGGAGAGGAGCACGCGCGAAACACATGCGCCCCCATCTCGACGTCATAACGGCGGGTGTGAAACTCTATCCTCGGGGAACCCGCCCGCGCCAGCCGAAGGTCGACACCCGCCCTCCGGCGCTGGGGCGTCCTTGTCTTATGCCCCTATCCCAACCTAAGGCCTAGTAAAGCGTTGGCTTCGCCATTGGCGTTGCAAACGCCTATAGTCGACGGTAACCACTTTCCACGAGCATGGCCTGCCTGATTGCCATCTGCGCTATAAAAAACCTTCATACACATCAATAACGATGTAGGTGAGGGTAATTTCAGTTTGTGAATTTATTTTGTTTTCGTCTAAAACAAAGAATTGTCTATCAATTCTTAAATATTTGTTTCTTGAACAGTCACAAACTTACAATAATTGCGGTTTTAAGAATACTATGTAGTGGTAGCACCTATAGTGCTTTTCTTGCAACTTGGCTCGCCTAAATTTTGAATAAATCCCTCGAAAACTATCCCCTTTTAGGGATTAAAACGTATGTATGTATGTACGTAATTTGAATTTGAATTTCCAAGATAATGCAGATGGAATAAACAAACACCCAAAGTCACTTTTAAATATTATTTACCTAGTATTACAAATTGACACAATTCTGAATGGAAAACGCCGCGCTAGTGATGTGCACTCACAGAGTACACTATAGCTAGTGTTGAGACACGACACCCATAAACAATACTCGTATAGACCAAATCAAGCAAGGCGCTAAATGGACTACTGGTTCGCAGATTTAGATAGCAAATAACAATGACACTACAACCAAACCGTCCGGCCAATAACTCACTTGTTTACGAAGTGGTACTAATATTACCAAGGCAAAAAAAGCTAAGTAAACGATTTACTACTTTACTCAACACGGTAAAGCTGTCCGAAACGAAATTTCCGCATTCCTTATTACCAACCACAGGCAAACCTAAATCAATACACAACATAGGTTATTAATATTTGTCGTGTAATTCGAACCAACCATCAATATCCAACTACTATTGTTTATTTGTAATCAATGCGCTGTTCCGGCCCAAATTATTTATAGGTGATGAATTTACGAACTTACAAATTGTCTGTCCTTCGCCTTCGTACGCTTATATTTTCTTAATTATAGATTCCAACGATTTCTGTATTCGGCCAGTGTTAGGTATTTAGGAATATTCAAGCATATAAGTACGAGGTGATAGAAAGCCTAAATCTCAAACCAGCTTCTACCAAATTGTAAGTATAGCCAAGCCGTGGTATTTCTATGGCACCCGAAAAAATCAAGCAACATCCTTATTAGTTACATCAATATTTTCCAATAGGTTTTAAACAGCGACTGTAGACCGAAAACTTTCTTTATTCTTATAGTAGTATTATTCTACTTCTATTACAATATCAAAAATATAATACTTTTATCATACCTATATTTTATGGTACTTTGGTAGTAGGTACCTTCCATGTATTATGTACCGACATAATGCATTTTTAATTTTCCCTTTTTTAATTCTTAATAAATACAGAGTATTTGTGACGATTTATTGATATTGATAAACTACAATATGAAATTATAACTAACTTTAAAAATACAATGAAATACTAAAAATAAATTAACTTATATATAGATAAAAGACTATGTAAGTAATTGCTGCCAGGGGGAGCGTGTCCAGAAGGCTGGCTGCATTGCTGCGCTGTATGGCGATATAAATATGCGCCAGCGTTCTGATCACGAAAGGTATCAAATAGTTTCTTGCAAATTTCTTTGAAGAAACTCTTTGCCGATGGACCCCACGGTCCTAATGTTTCAACTCCAAACGGCACAAATATGTGAGCCCTTCTTAAGGTTCCATATTTGTGCCGTTTGAGAGGTTCAGCTAATTTTCCCTTGATTAATAATAGGAAGTGAGCACCGTCACCTATAGATATAATGTTGACAATATCACGGACGTCGCAAATGCGTTGTTGGTTTCGAAGGAATTTTATCACGCCGTATATCGTAGCGCAGAGGGAAAACCACAGTTGAATATTTCCTATGTTTATTGGTATATGTTTATTAAATGTGTGCCAAATAATATTGTTCAAATTTTTGTATATAAATACATTATCTATGGAAAACTTACCAAAATTTAAAAATTATGTACTTATGTTGAATGAAAAATTAAGCACTATATGTATATGTGCTTACATTGTTTTACGATCATCCTCGTTATGGAAGGTATATTTACTAAATTAATTATCGTGATAGTCGGTACATTCCGAAAGAAATAACAAACAAACATCCAAACAAAGGGTCACATTTATAATAGCTGTTACTTTTTACCTCTTTAACGAAATAAAAACGTAACAGTAACGCTCAAACATTTTTTACCAATAGCCAACAAAACAAAAAAATATGGGATATTTTATCCGCAAGAGTTAACTTAAGACCTGAGTGGAATGCGCACTCCCCTCCCGACCCCCGCCTTCTTACCGCTCTCGCCATCCCGACTCCCGAGTTCTTACTGCTCTCGCCATCGACGCGTCAGTACCTCGCGCTTACGTCATCCGAGCGAAGTCTCAAGTTAACTCTTGCGTGTTGTAAACTTTCATACCGATTAAGAATACCTCCCTATTTAACCCCATTACGATTACTTCGCTCAGAGTAAATGTAACTTATATTCCGCATAAGGATATACCTCGTCAAAATTCATAAAGATTCCTTTCGGCTATTTAATGGACAAATAGAATTAGGTACTCCAAACACCCGAGAAGTGCGTGCCACTATGCTTATTTATATAACTGTGTACCAGAAAGAGGTTGTGTAGTGATGTCAATAAAACTTGTAAAATCATTAAGGTCATCATAAATAGTGTTTGCAAAATAAAATCTAGAAAACAGTCAATAAACTTGCTTGATATTTTTATTTGCATTAACTTATTCTTTAATTTTGTGATTGAAAATTCAAATTGTCAATTTAAAATTATTAATCGTTTATGTATAAAACTGTTTTAAATATACATAAAAATTGTTAACTAACACGGATTATCAACAAAACAATCCGGTTCCGCAATGGTGGCTAATGTGGACTGTTTTTGTCGTATGGCTACGGATTCTTAACCGCTTGTGTAGACGGCTCCGCCAACACTCAACAGCGACGGACGACGGTGGTAGCGCAGTGGCGGCACGGAGGCAGTGTCATGTAGACACGCGCTAAAACAAGTATAGATGCTGGTTCGCGCGGGGTGGATCGATCATCGACCTGTCATTCGCCACTCATGCGGCCGTCCGCAGAGTGACCGGATGGAGGGTGCTGGAGGAGGTGGAGTCGCTCTCTGATCATCGGTACATCAGATTTGAGCTCACGACCCCCTCCTCTGGTCCGAGCCCTGTTCACCGTCGCCCCCCTCTCCTCCCGCGTTGGGCCCTTACCAAGCTCGAGCCGGAGCAGGCCGAGGAGCGGGCACTCTCGGAAAGCTGGGCCTACCCAGCCGACTTCGCGAATCTGGATACGCAGGCAGAGCACATGCGCAAGACCCTGACGAGGGTTTGCGACGCTGCGATGCCACGCGTCTCCAAGCGGCAGCCTCCGTGCAAGCAATCGGTCCACTGGTGGACCGAAGAGCTGGGCGAGATGCGAAAGGCAGTTCGCATCATCAGCCACAGGCTCAAACGCTGCAGGGCGCGCCGTCCTCCGGACTTCGTCGCGGAAAATGGACTCGTGGGCGAGTTTAGAGAGGCCAGAAAGGCCCTTTCGATTGCAATACTGCGATCGAAAGCCCGGGCTCGGGCCGAGCTCCTCGAGACGCTCGATCGGGACCCTTGGGGGCGCCCGTACCGTGGGGCCCGCAACAAGTTGCGGCCTTGCACATCCACGGTCACGGAAACGCTCGAACCCGAGGTGCTCCGGTCGGTGATCGATGGGCTCTTCCCGGAGCCGGGGATCTTCACCCCCCCCAGTATGGGTCCACCCATTCCCGACACCCCCACGGACGAGGAGCCTCACTCCATCTCCGAGGGGGAGCTAGACGTCGCCCTGGACCGGCTCCGGGGCAGGAAGACGGCACCGGGACCCGACGGGGTCCCAGGTCGACTCCTCTTCCTGGCTGCAAAACACCTACGCAGCCAGCTGCGGGACCTTTTCGAAGCCTGTATTCGCGCAGGTAGGTTCCCGTCGCAATGGAAAGAGGGTCGTTTGTGCCTACTTCCAAAGGGAGGTCGGCCTCCCAACGATCCGTCCGCCTACAGGCCCATAGTGCTGCTGAACGAGGTCGCCAAGGTCTTCGAGAAGATCTTGGCGGAGCGGCTTGTGAAGCATCTAGACACTGTGGAGCCGGGGCTATCAGATACGCAGTTCGGGTTTCGGCGGAGGCGCTCCACGATGGACGCCTTCGAGACGCTGCGAACGTTGACGGACGAAGCCGTCCAAGCAAAGGACGTCGTTCTTGCAGTGTCGCTAGACATAGCGAACGCCTTTAACAGCCTCCCTCATGAGACGATCAGGGAAGGGCTCCGCGCGCACGGAGTCCCCCCGTACCTCACGAGGCTGTTGGGCGAATACCTGCGAGATCGGCACATCCTTTGGGAGGGTGGTGAGTCCGCCAACCACGTGCTAGGTCGGCGACGTGTCGCGTGCGGCGTTCCACAGGGATCGGTCCTCGGGCCTATCCTTTGGAACGTAGGCTATGACTGGATCCTTCGGGTGACGGTCCGGCCCGGAGTAGGGCTGATCTGCTTTGCGGACGACACCCTACTCACGGCACGCGCCGCGTCTTTTGCGGAATCCGTGGACGTCGCCAACGACGGGCTGGCGATCGTCGTAGATCGAATAGCTAGGCTGGGCTTGAAGGTCTCCCCCGCGAAAACGGAGGCCGTCATGTTCCATAGGAAATTCCGGAATCCTCCCCCGGACTTGTCCGTTACAGTTCAGGGGGTGGCGATTAGTGTAGGGCCCACGATGAAATATCTTGGGCTAGTCCTAGACGGGAAATGGCTGTTCAAAGCGCACTTTGAGCAGCTAGTTCCCAAACTTCTGAATTCCGCGGGCGCACTCTCCAGGCTTCTTCCTAACGTGGGGGGGCCGGGGGGTGCGACGCGGAAGCTTTATTCCGGCATCCTGAGGAGTATGGCACTCTACGGTGCGCCCGTCTGGTCCGATGCGCTTCACCGCCACAACCGAACCCTGCTGCACCGCGCGCAGCGGGTTCTGGCCGTGAGGACCATACGGGGGTACCGCACAGTGTCGTGGTCGGCGGCGACTCTCTTGGCAGGCGAGCTGCCCTGGCCTCTCCAGGCAGACGTCCTGTCCAGAGTTCGTCGCGCCCAGCAGGATGCCCTAGCTAGAGGACTGACCTTCTGTCAAGTCGAATTAGAGACGGTCAGGAAGCGAGAAACCGCCTCCTGCCTCGTCGCCTGGTCTCGTGACCTCGAACACCCTGTGGCCGGCGGCTATACGGTGGATGCAATCAGGCCGCAGCTGGAGCGATGGGTGACCCGCACCAGCGGAACCCTGACCTTCAGGACGACTCAGATACTGACCGGACACGGTTGTTTCGACCAGTATCTGTTTCGCATTGTGGGCTGCTTGCCTTCCCCGGACTGCCGCCAATGCGGCGCACCCGATACGGCGTTACACACGCTTGTTGAGTGCGCTGCATGGACGCCTCAGCGTTTCGAGCTCGAGACACACGTAGGAGCCGTCCGATCGCTTGGCGACTTGGTAACGGCCATGTTGCACAGCGACGACCGCTGGGAGTCTGCGGTCTCTTTCTGTGAGGCGGTTATGTCTCTAAAAGAGGCCGCAGAAAGGGATAGGGAGCGAAGTCCTGCAGCGCGTGCTAATGTCTCCACCCGAGGTCGCCGGCCTTCAGCTAGCACCCGGAGAGGCAGGTACGCGCATTACTTCCCTCCCTGAGTTAGGTTCCGGTACGAGGGGCCCCTTGCTACTAGGCAACGCAAGGGATTCAGCCCCCGTTTCGAAGTGGGGTGTGTTCTCCCAGGGCACACTCCAGGCACTTTATTGCGCTGGATCGACTGTTGCGTAACTATGTTCTATATCTCAGTCTTTCCTTCACAACAAAGCGCAGGGTCGACGGGAGGAGAGGTTTTTTAGTGGGTATTGAGGTTGCTCGCCTGTGCGGCATCGCTCTGAGTCTCCACACTCCTCAGTGTCAAGCCATTGCGGACGAAGCGCAAAAAAGCATACTATTGCTAGCGTTATCGCCCCCGATGGATGCGCGCCGTTTCCTAGTGACGGCCCTGAGAGTGCGTAAATCGGTCAGCATTTTTCCTCGCCTCAAACAAAAAAAAAAAAAAAAAAAAAAAGTATAGATGCTGGTTGGACTCGTGCAAACCGAGTTCCTCTATAAATACAATGCGGATAGGATCTTCTTCAGATCAAGTCTGATAATAAATAATTATTTTATAAAGAACCAGAGCTTTTCCCCGCAGTGCAGCCGCGGGGCAAGCCTCTATTTTACGTACATAAAAACTTCATTAGGTTTTGACATATCGCGAGTGAATCCGTGGGCAGAAGGTAGGTATATATTTATATATATAAACCTTCCTGGAAAGATTATCTAACTTAAACTTAAACGGCTTAAAACTTCATTGCATGGTTTAGGAGTTAACGGATATGTAGACAGACAGGCAAACGCGGACAGCGACTTTGTTTTATACTATGTAAAGAAGATTTTAAATATTTATGACAGCTCGATTACAATACTCGCCGGCCGTTTTCACAGCATACCCTCTCTTACGTAAAGCCCGTAAAGTGTCTAGCGCTAGATTTTAAATTTGATACCACATAGGTATTAATGTATTACAATGCGCCTCATCTAGTTTGTTGTGATTATTTTATATTCTCACTTTCACTATGCAACTATTAAGTAGTCAGAAGAAGACATCTACCTTCTAAATTTTGTCTACAAAATGCCAATAGTTACAATAATAGACTAACGAATAGGTTGTCGAAATTACAAAAAATTATTACAAAAGCTTCGTTTTGCCATTTAGCTACGAAGCACTAAGTTACAAAATCTAGACTCAGAAAAATCATATTGAGTTGTTTTCCGGCATTAGTAGCCCTACCTTTAAAGAGCGGCAGCACATTGGTAGCACTTTTGGTGTTACAAATGTCCATAGGCGAAGGTAACCGCTTTCCATTAGGTGGACCGTCCACCTGTCTGCTGAAGTCATGCAATAAAAAAGTGGTCAGGAGATCGAGTGGCAGACCTCGGTCAAATACCTCGGAGTGCATATAGACAGGTCGCTGAGCATGGGTCTGCAGGCTGAACGCGTCATAAACGATACGCGAGCCGCTGGCGCTCTGCTCCGGCCTGTTCTCGACTCCAAACTGCCTCTGAGGACGAAGATCGGGGTCTATAAGACTTATCTCCGCTCGAGGCTCACATATGCGGCTCCGGCTTGGTACGTGCTGTGCTCAACTACTCGGAGATCAAAAATACAGGCTCGACAAAACATCGCCCTGCGAGTGTGTACAGGAGCGGGTCGGTATGTCAGGAATGACGTTATCGCTCGCGACGTGGGCATACCCAGTGTGGAGGAGTTTGTGGCAAAGATGGCGCGACGCATGTTTGACCGCGCCGACAATGGCGGCCACACGTCACTCCACGGGATTGCCCCACTACACGCACGGCCACCAGATCATCAACGCACCTGGCTGCCGACTCCTCGTGATCTTATACGCTCACCTAATCAGGGCGATGGCGTGAGGTCGCAAAACCCACAAAGCTGCTGACAGGCCACCAGAAGCCACAGATGGCCACCTAAAGCCCGAGATGGCCACCGAACGCCAATGAATGGCCAACTAAGCCGCGGAAGTAGCCAGCGGAAAGCCCGCGAAGGCCACCGAACGCCGCAGATTGGCCAACGAGAGCTGCTGAGAAGCCATCGCCATGCGGAGAAGACTCCAGCAGCTCCAAACCCAATTACCGGTGGGTAGTTGCCCACTGAGTTGCAGCCGGGGTAAAGAGGTATACCTCGAGGCCCCAACCTCCTCATCGCAAACCGAGGAAGAAGACCCTGGAGAGCAATAAAAAAATATATAATGGTAAGTATATCGTGTCCTATTATTTAAATAAGGCTTGTCAAACAGCGATCTGCACACGTTAGACCTAAGCATTAAACTCTTGATGAAATAAATCAATTGCTTACGGTATATTTGTGAACAGCTAATATTAGCTCTAGGAACGTTCAAATGTGTATTTTAGAATGTTTTGGCGAGGGCCGAGCTAGCCGGCAAGCAAAACACACGAACAAATAAAACTCATACCAAATCGGCTTAGTGCCGGCATCTAAATCTGGATAATCCTAGACTGGTTTGCCCAATGCAATGTTTGTGTACTAAAATGTCCGGTTCCAAAACGTCTGTAGGATGCAAAGTAGTTATGCGTCAGCCATATATACTTATTTATCTTTTCTTTACATAGAATAAAACAAAGGTGCTTTACACGTCTATCTGCCTGTCTGTCTGCATATCCATGCAATTGGGAGAAGTTAGCGGATTTAACCGGTTTTCTCCACTAGTTAAATAATTTTTCCAGGAAGGTTTATATAATATAATATGTATATATACTTGCTTCTGCCCGCGGCTTCGCTCGTGATATGTCAAAACCTAATTAAGTTTTATGTAAGTAAAATAGAGCTATTTAGTAGGGTTTAACCTACGGCGTAGCCGCGAGGAAAACACTACTAAATATAATTGCGAAAGTAGGTAGGTTGTAAGTTTCTGAAATTGTACTTCAATTACCATATACTATATAATATACATTAAAACTGCTATATTTACTTTATTTTAGTTGCAGTAGTAGTGTATTTATTGTTTGTATATTGTATAAGTATTTGCAAACATTTGCATTACATCAATTTATTTAATGCAGTTATTCAACCGATTATTATTTAAGGTTCATTAAAGATGCCACGGATGTCTTACTTAATAAAATGTATAGTTATTTAAATCACCATACGATTTATTGATGTTTAATTATTAAAAAGACTGGCGCCAAATATTCATCAGGAATTTAATCAATTAGCATACTTTATTAGCAACTAACTAATGATAACCGGTTTTGTTTAATATAGGTACTCCGACTCACTACAATTTTCCAGTTTTCTGCAACAACGACAAATAAAATTAATCAAAGTCCGAATCCTTTATAGATTACATCTATTAAATTCTATCAAAATTAATGTTTGTTTGTGATGCATTAAATTGTTGTATACGAGGCACATATTACACATTTATAATTAGATATATGTGCCTAAATAAAAATATTTTTTATTATATTATAGATTCGTATTTAATTACGATCTTGTCTGATGACAAGCGAAGATTTATGATCTAGGACACAGCATTCTCATCCTAAAGGTACCTATTGACACGAGACTTGAGAATACCCAAGTTCTACGTATGAAAGAAAGAAAATATATTTATTGTCGCAAATGTTTGTACACACAGAAAGGTAAATATGATCAAATAACTATACATTGTACATTTAAGGCCTGCATAATTCTAAAAAAGACAGAAAAACGTACACCACATTTACAGCAACTAGGCTAGAACCCAGATTTATGCTGCGACAAGAGATAACGCAGCGCTGATTTTCAGTTCCAACTTTTATTAACATATGAATGAATGACCCAAACGATAGCTTTCATTTAACTTTGTACAGAAATATTTACACAGATAATGAATTAAGTTTAAAGTGCATTTAATGCATACAAATAAGTATGATGAGTTTCACTCTTCTGCGGTGCACGTAATGAAAGTAGCCGCGAAACGTTTTGTTCCTATTTACTTATATGGGGCATGATTAACCCTATGCCGGTGCCGAGTGCCAGTGCAACTAGGTGTCCGGTGTTAGAAGAAGATCGTTGGATTAGATTAAAAAGCATTGCTTGCTCTTATCTTTTCGCTTCTCTTTATCGCTTTTGAGCAACTTCTTGCAGACAATCCAGCTGAAGGCAACCACACCTTTTTCCCATAGAAGTGAGCAGAGACTAAAGTTCTCAATTTCTTACTGACTATCGTTTTTTATGTGTGTAGACAAAGGGGCGGAAGGTCCACTTTTCGATTTCTTTTCACTTTTTTTTCGATGCTCAGCTTTGGATTATAACAATGCTGTTGCTTGCTGAGCACGTGGCGCTCTTTTCAAAATTAATAACATTCGCGAAATTGCACACGCTGTTTTTTTCAACCTTTAATGCAGGAATGCCACCAGAATTTAAAGTGGCCTCTTAAACCGAGTGAATGCACAGCTTCTACCGATTTATTGTATGGACATACTAGTCAGCTTTCATTAGTAAGTATATTATTTTATTGCAAATTCCAATATCCCAAAACATGAAACTCAATTTGCATGAATTTGTATAATGACATTAATCTGGTGTTATTGAACAACTTGTCTCAGGAAACTAACACTTTAATATGTAAATTATTTTATCTAAACAGGTAGGATTTCACCAGGTGGATTTTATGGAAATAATTACAAACGTATAGGATATAAGATCACCGGAAGATATATTTGCGTAGCCACTCAAAACTATCATCACTGTTAAAAGCACAGGGTGCGTAAAAAAATGTAAAATTAATAGCAGTTAAAATATTGTTACGAGCTACAGGACTCGAATTAAAATGCGGTTGGAATTACTATAGAATTTAATAGAACTGTACGTATAAAATAGGTACAAATATAACTGGACGCAACCAGTACAAACTGCACGATTAACACGCGCAAAGTCCGTCACTATATCGCTTATCGAATGTACACGTCTTGCTTTGATCGTAGTGCTCGCTAGACTGTCACACCCCTCCCTTCGGGCATCCCTTTTATTTTGTACAAATACAATATGCCTTGACGCAAAACAATAACAACAAGAATTAGTTTGACACACCTGCCTAATGACGGCCATAAAACAAGTACAATAACAATAGAATGTTTTTCTTAATTACTAATTCTAATCACAAGTAAACAAAAGAAGTCCAAATGCGGGAAAGGTAATAAACTGGGTTTATGGCAGGCAGATGTACATTTACATTTTGTCGGCATGTAACAATATGTATTTTATTAACTCTATAATAGAAAAATAAAAAAACTTCGTTAAAAAACCGACTTAAAAAACTAAAAAGTATAAAATAACTTATTAATATATATTATCTAAGACATCTTGAAGTCGGTGCAAAGTAAAACATAAAAATTACTATATTTTGAAAATTACTAAGCACCTAAAGTCGGTGCCTACTTATTAAGTTATTTTATACTTTTTAGTTTTTGAAGTCGGTTTTTTAAACGAAGTTTTTTATTATTTTATGTGTTACTTTTTAGTGTCTAGCTATGTATGGGCAGACCTACGAAAGGTGCCGCGCTCCTTAAAAAATATAGGTCCCAAGAAACGGGAACAAAAAAATGTTCGCAAAATGAAAACTACTGGACCAAACTATGTTAATTTTTTAGGGAACCAAATGGCAACTATTCCGCATCAAACTAAACAAGAATCACGTAAATCGGATCATAAATCGCAGAGTAATCGGTGTACATATGGAACGGAATGGAAATTGTTTTCATATAAATGTTCATAAAATGAAAACTACTGGGCCAAACTATGTTAAATTTTTAGGGGAACAAATGGCAACTATTCTACTACTATTATAGAACTAAAAAAGAATCACGAAAATCGGATCATAAATCTCGGAGTAATCGGTGAACATACATAAAAAAAAATATTCCGACGAATTGAGAACCTCCTCCTTTTTTGAATTCGGTTAAAAAATTAATGAATAATGTATGCCTTTGGGCCTTAAGAATAGTCCACAGATTTCGGAAACAATAAAATATTATTATTATTTTAATAAAAAACAGAGATTTCATTTTTTTAAATCTAGTTTTACTTTTCTACTAGCCGATACGAAATGCAGATCAGGTATACAAGGTAATTAGACTTTCGTGCTATAGCTCTCTTAAGTGAGCTTGACCTCCAGCGATAGATACATAATTACAAAGACTGCATAGTATGTTTGGTGTAATTTACGATATAAAAACAAGTCTATGCTAGGCGCCATATCTTAGCGCCGCATTAACCTTGGCTGTAAAACACGTGTATCAAAATTTTATTATAAGCTGTGTTAATAATATCTGTGACAAATAATATAACTGTTCTTGTTTTGCAAAAAAATGACCGTTTTATATATAAATCAGTTTCAACGCAACCTTTTGCTGCAAATATACAATAAGTCATTCTCATTATGTACGCATACGCAATGTTAGTCATGTCAATAGTGATAAAATAAAAAATCCAGGCTAGTGCAAAATGTAGGTAGGTAAATAAATTCTGACAACCAAATACAACATTTAATATTTATTGAAGCTCCAAGCTTCGTATAATGGTGACAAACCAAGGGCACGTCGAACGAAATGATATGGAATAACAAACAATTCATTGTTATTAAAATCACAACGCTAGAAACAATATCTAATGTTTGGTTTACTGGGCTAGACTATCTCAAGATGCTCTATGCGACAGGCACGTCAGTTGTATAAACGTTAGCTTTTAACCTGGAACAACAATAAATCACCATTTACCTATTGCGGCAGAAATTTTAAAGCACAAAATTATACCTACATGTAGAAACTCAATATAGTAGTTTAATATTAATGTCTACATTACTTCTCCAGTTTTTTTGAAGTGAAACTTCTTTATCGGCGTTGGAAAAAAAATACCGTCACATTTTTCAGTTACGCGTCACATTTTTCTGTTACACGTCACATTTCTTCCGTTACGCGCCATATTTTTCTTGCCCCTACCACGGTCGATTCGACCGTGGTAGGGGCTTTATTTATTTAACCAATTTCTGTAAAGTTGCATATAGTAGATAATTTTTCGAAAAATAAGGTCATAAAGAAGTTTCACTTCTAACGTGTGTACACTAGTACACGCACACATTTTTTATTGTATCTATCGCTAATATTTTTTCAAGATTTTGAACAAATTCATGATATACATTTTTATGTTTACTTCGCGGCCCAACTGCGGGATAAACTCTAGTGCGTACCTCTTATTTAAAGAGCAGACGGTACGGGTTAAATTGTATTAAATTTTTATGTATATGCCCCCGGAAGATTCACTTTCCTTTTTATATCGAAGAATATCCCATTCCCCTGTCTATGTGCAAACTAGATATATGACAAAACTTGAAAAAATAGACAAATGGACGCAATGAACAAAAATGATAAAATCACAAAACCAAATATTGAGTTTCAGCCAAATCGGTCCCTTACTTATTCCGTAAAAACGGAACAGACAGAGACAGACAGACAGAGTTACTTTCGCATTTATAATATTAATAGGGATATTTATGGCCGGTATTATGACAATCCTTTCAAAATGATTATAATAAATCAATATTATGGTTTTAGTAATATATAAGTAAAAACTTATTACTATTTCTGCCGATTACGTAATTTAGGCGGGACTTGGACTTTATATTTATAATTTGTCTATATTATTATAAAATTCTAAATAAACCATGTCTGTACTTGAAGCTATTTACAAAAAACAACTGGAATAGACTATATAGAAACGTTGGACAACACGATACATTCTTTTTAGATTTCTTGTCTGATTGTCGGTTTGTTCGGGTTCACTTAAAAACTACTGGGCCAAATGCGAAGTGGTTTTCGCTGATCTACAGTAAATTCTTAGAATTAAAATCAGCGCTCCTTTTTATCCTGGGAATCCCGTGGTAGTTTTTCTGAGAGTTATTTAAAATTACCAGATTGAAAAAAAAAATTGAAATCCCAATGCGATTTTTTCACTGATCGATGGCAAATTTTATGTAATAAAACGTCTAATACTTCTTATCCCAGGAAACCCACGGGAATTTTCCCAGGAGCGGTTTGAAATTGTTCGGGTACATACAAATTAGCTTATCCCGATACAGTTATTACCTACTAAAACGAGAGCTTACATTCTTTTTTAAATGTTGCGATACTTCGTGTCTCGGAAATCCTACGGGAATTTCAAGTCAAGCGTGGACAAAATCGCCGTCATATTATCCTAGTTATCTTATAATATAAGAATAATAAAAACATAAGAACGATTCAAAATTTCGAAATACACACGAACATTTAGGATATAATCCCTGTTTTAATCCCTAAAAATATAATTGAAATCTGTTGAGCCGTTACAAAACCTATTCAAGACAAACTTTTAGGTAGTCGGAAACAAATTATAACAGCACTTAATTTTGTAAGGAGCTACCCAATATAGCAATTTCCACTTTAATTTTGGCATTTCTTTTGATATCATAGACAAATATTTCAATCATATTGATAATAGATTAGTGTTTTTATTATGTAGGATTTAATAAATTAAATTAATAATTAAGTAATTGTTTCTTATATTTTAATGAAAGATCATTTTCATCGTTTGACAGTGGAAATGCCACTAGTGCGATCGAAACGTTTCGCCTCGAATGCACTACGAGAGTCAGTGTTTCCCGAAAAGTCATCCGTGCAGGAACGGAGAAAGAATACAATTTCCTGCGGCCGAGCGGTCGTAAGAGGCGACAAAACAACCCATAGCCAGGTGGTAGGGCATTTGCCCGACTGGATACCTACCACCCCTGGTCTAAAGTATGCCGCCATAACAAACTGGATTTGTGTTCCGGCATTAGTGACCAGGCTCCAGTCTCCTTTAAGAGAGCAGCAGCGCTTTTGTAGCACCTTTGGTGTTGCAAATGTCCATAGGCGATGGTAACTGCTTTCCATCAAATGGGCCGTCTGCCTGTCTGCTGAACTCCAGCAATAAAAAAATAAAAAAAAACTACAATCCGATTCTTCAAGTCTCGTGGGAATAGGTAATATCTAAGAAGTGTACTCCATCTTCGACCACATCATCGTCCGAGATTGGGCGTGCTCGTGGTCAAACGCGAACCTGTTTATCATAAAAAGAGGAATAAAATCAGTACCGATTATGAGTGTGTAAATGGCGGTAAGATTTAAGAGCCTAACATACCGAACGGCGTTCTATATATCTTCTATATCGTTTATGGTTGAACTCAGAAAATTCTCCTTGGCGACCAAAAGGAATGACAAGCCTTCAAGAAAAGAGCGTGCACGTACGCCCATACAAGGCACTACTTCCATATATTACACTCGAATTAAGTTTCTTACATGATGACCATAAACGCCGAAGAAACCTTCGCGTAGTAACAATGCGATTTTTAAGCCAAATTTAAAGACTGAATAATCAACGAAATGTATCAATAATATTTATTTATATATTTACTTTCAAAAAGATATATACCTACATAGATTGTTTACAAATGTAGCTGACAACATTTGCCATTTTTAATATAAAAAAACTGTCTTCCCCTCGTCATATTCTGGCAGTGATTATGTAATATCATATTGGCTTTATTTGATAACTTATTGCTTAGTTTAGTTATTTCTTCCAGGTCTTGGAAACGAACAGATTTTCTTGAATATAAGGGCGAGCATTACTTACTTTTATTCCGAGGACTCGCCGATTATAATAATATTTAGTACCTACAGGGTGGCAAAGAAGTACAAAATTAATTTTAGCACCTTGTGATAATTAAGAGAACAGTTATTTGATTAAGAGAAGCTAAACTAACCATTACAAACCTATCATGTCTCCTGTTCTTTGGTAAATATTGTTGATTTATATCCAAAAGATTTTTACTTACAATTCCACTCGACATCCTTGAAAGACTTCAAAACTCACTGCGGTATTATTACATGCGTATTTAGTTATTTTTTGAGCGGATATTAGACTGGGACAACTACCAATAACATGGATAAATTCGCTTTGTTTATGATTCACTGATCTTGTCTACAGACTAAAAAAATCTATTCAATAAATATTGTTACAAGGGCTAGAACCACAAATCGTATAAAGCTGTATTTAAAAAAATTAAGAAGAAATGTCAATGATAAACACTCGGTAGCCACGAGCCGATCTTATCATTTTGATAGATTGTGCTACCCGCCCATTGATTGCGAGTCGGAAAGATGTGAAAGCACTATAATTATTCTCTAGTGATTACGTTCTACATTTTGATTACATATTTAGCTGCGGATGAAGTCAATTTACAATTTGAACACATCAAATTTGATGTACAGTTTTAAATCAAAACTTGTTAAAATCAAATGTAGGTAGGTCACATGTCTGAATCTTTAGTAAACATAGTTTTAATGGGATTCGCATTTATGTTGTTTATAGTATTACCAAGTATTAAATTAAATTAGAAGTTGTGGTAGCGCAATGGCTAGCGCTCACGTTCTTCACTTAAAGGGCGCGGATTCGATCCCGGCCGGAACGCATGCACCACTTAGGCAGGTTTCTGACCTAATATGCATATTATTACAATTACCACGATGATGCAACCTGTCAAGCCGCCTTGGACAAGCGTGTCTGTCCGTTTAATACTGTCCGTTCCTCTATAATGGTAGGCCCGAACCGATCAGTGGGCCATTTATGGGCTGTTATTATAATTATTATATAAAATATTACTAACTGGAACTCGAAAAGAGGTAATGATAATAACTTATTCGAGTTTGTTATACTTATGTGCACCCCATTGCTCAGGAACAACTATAGGCTAATGTGGAACTCGTGAAACATTGAATGCAGAATACCTGTTACAACCACGTCAATAATCTTTCCTTTGAATCTTGAGGAAGTATCAACTTCTTCTATCATAACAAATGTTTTAATGTGTGCTACCATGAGTGCTCTCACGTCCATTGACATATTAAAATGGATATATATCTCTCTGTTAGGGTTGGGGCTCATTGACACTGGCATGGATATCAGGATAGTATTCAGTTCCCGAAGCCCTGACATATACGATAAAACATCGAGGCAATTTAGAAGGTTTATAATAAATCCGAATATACCATCGGGAGTCCAACATTACTCTGGTACTATCCCCAAAACGCAGAGGTGCTTAAGTTTAATAATGTCAACTCTACAGCGTGTCTCCTAGCTGATTTCATCTGCATATTAACATTCTGGGAACTGATGATATTATTATTTTGAGAATGCATAGGATATTATATAAGATATTTATTATTATTGCAAACAATAATGACACCATTTAAAACGTAAACCAATAAAAATGACACAATGCTACTTCCATGGAATTTAAATCTTTTGTGTGGAAGAAACTTGTTAGTGGCGTGTACAAAAACAATTCATAACTATCTGCAATTTTAGTATTTGTACTTTTTATCTCGTTATAATGTATTTTTACCTACATAATAATATTTCTCAGTTTTAAGGGTACTTAATTAATAATTAAATTAGTAATTTTTTTATGAGAAATAAAGTTCTTTGACCAGAGAATAATATTTATTTCTTATGTTGCAAAAACATCACACATGCCACTGACAGAAATCCCAAGTCAAATATTTGGCGACGAGACGTCGCCAAGGCAGATATTAAATGGCCGCATCGTGTAACCCTCGGGGAACCTTGAAAGGTTTCCTAACGGTTTTCCTTCTTAGGCGAAATATCATAAGAGACCGATTTGTATGCAAACAAGTTATGGTTTTACCTTTCTATGCCTAAAAATAACAGTAGTAACGTAAAAAATATAAATCAATCTAATATTAGTAGGTATATGCATGACTGTAATTGTATACATAAACCTTAGGAATTTATTAATTAATATTAACATAAAATTGTATTCTACCAATAATCTATTTAACTCTGAATGCAATATTGATTGAACGTTTGTTTCCTATTCAAAGCTTTTTAACTATTTTATTTTATAAAATATTTTATCATATAGTACTTACTTATAACTTAGTATATATATAAAATTGTTTTTTTCTGTCTTCATTGGAAGGCACACTCTGGATCTTATGTACACACCCTACAATCATACTTATTCAACTGAACGCAAATACATACACAAAAAAATATTTCCTTTTCAGTTTAGTTTATAAAAATTAGTACATATTTTAGGTGTTTATCGCAGGCGAATATGAGGTCTATTCATCATGCAGATGACATCTATTCCGGCAAAATATGAAAGTTCGCTCAAGATACGAATTCGAAGACTCAAGCTCTCAAGCCAGTCTCTATATAAAGCTATAATAATAAAGTAGACATCAATTGCACATTTACTAACACTTACTACAAACAGGATAATTAGAGAATGTCCGTCGAAATCCTATGTTCAAATTCTTCCACGTACAATTCAAATTTAATTTGCACGGTTGAGTTACCCAGTGCTAAAAAAACTAACCTAAAATTCTAAAGGTAATTCAGCTCAGTTTTCAAACATACATATTATTGAGTTGTACATTGGTACAGGAACCAATTTAGTTTAAATATAAAATAACATACGAAGAAATAGTGAACATCTATCTACACAGATGCACTATAGATAATTTCTACATTATTTATTTAATGTAAGAAAAAACAAAACGTAGAAAAATTATAGATAGCCGATTTTATTATCAGAAACATGAAGGATATTTGATATTTTGCGGTGTCAGCTGATGATTATAGATTCCATTTAAGAATGTCTCTGAACTTTTTATTAAAGCATTTCGTGACAATAAGAATTGAAATGTTAGATGATATCCATTCGGCAAGCTCCCACAGCCACCTGCTGTTCTAATTAAGCCAGTCGTGGCACTACCATAAATTTCCTTGGAGACGGTGATTCACATCGTACCTTCCTTCACTATTGCAACGATCACATCGCCTTACAGCTACGACAACGTTATATTACAGTATATTCAACTTACAGGTTCAAGGTCTTATATTGCGCATATATTTTAAGAGTTTTTTTATAATAATAGTAAAGTTAATAAATTATAAAATGTTAAGTTTCAATTTTTCATAGATAATTCATGACACATTTACTTCACGGTATGCAAAAAATAAAGAAAAATATTTGTAATAAGAACGGTGCTCTAATCTATATCTAATCAATCTGTTGGGAGTGTCGAGTTTGTACAATTAATTCAAAAAAGATAAATAAATGATGGAGACTACTTCAGGCCCACAGTTTTCGATAGCCTCCTAACAGTTCAGTTATATCCCAGGTCATCTTACGATACTTTATATTCTGATTGAATTCGTCGTTATATGAAGAAAAATTAAAAAAAAATTTTAAACCTGCAGTCACGTTTTTAGTGCCGCTGTTGTGATTCAGTAACAAATCTGGTCATGGCAACGCGAAAGAATTATCACTGACACATCTAGTATATTATATAAAAGATTATTGGTTCACCGAAACAGATAATGACAAAAATAAATAATATAAATAGTCATAATACCTTTAAGCAAATCAATAGGCGGTCATAAAGCAATCTCTGCCAGGGAACCACACTTATGCCGGATTTTATATGTTACTATCCGTCCCAACCTTATCTACGTAACCAACGTAAGAGTAAAAAAAATCTTAAATAAATCAATTAAGTATAGACTAATGTGTGTGAAAATTTGAGATTTGATTTTTGAACCTCGCATATGTAAAACACAAGACACAATAACGTTAAATGCAAGCAAACATAAAATTAACTCCCAAACTCTAAATAAATTAAAATTAAATGAAATACGAATACTTATTTCTATCCTAAATAAAAAGCTTACTTATTAACCTCTATAAGCAGTTATTTTGCCATTTTTTTAAAGAACATTATGTCATCCTTATAAAAATATAGAAGATCCGTTTATACTCTTGCAAAAAATGGCTAATAAGCTAAAATAAATTCCACTCATACAATATACCTATACAAAGATTATGAAGGAACGTGATCATCGAAGTGTTTTTGATACCTTCAGACATATTGCGGTAGATCACATCCAACCCACTTCCTTTTCCACATTTCCGTCTTGAGCTGTATATTGCATACTAATTAATATGTATAGGTATATTCGCACTAAGGCACTAATCTACAATCACATTGATAGTGTAAATTGTGATATCAGCTCATAAATTTCATACTACTTACTTCGTCCCTATCCTTTGGATTATCTATCGCACGGTATCTACCAGGCTCGTCCAGGACAGAGCTTTGTGCTTTTATGCTGGAGCTCTAACTGCTTTAATGTTAAAGATCTAGGCTGTGGCCGAAGTCTTATTTAAAGTGTAAAAAATACCACAATAATGTATATACTATATACTGTCAATATTTAACGTAATTAAGATTGTCGCATCTAAAATTGCGCATTACACCCATCGCCACATCAGCGTGAAACGGCCTATATATCTTTAACCCAAATGAAGCCGCACGATTTAGACTAAAAATAATATTGTAACGTAAAGTGTTATGCAGAATAATGCATAGATTGATAACCCACTTTTGTTATCTACTGCAGCCATTTTAATTGTGGACATAAAAGCCTGTGATGAATTAGTTTAAATTCTTCTTAAAATGTTACGAAGTTTGTGTTACTTTAATTCTCTGGAGTTTACAATTGAGTCATTCTTTTTCTAATCGAAAAAACGACTTAATAATTCACAAATTCAAAAGTTTTTATTCAAAATATGTTCCACTGCACATTACTTTTTGAAAGGCATAACTTAAATCTACTCACCGCTTCGTAACGTGTAGTCGCTGTTTATAGGAGAAGAAGCGGCAAGAAACAAAACATCAAAAAACAAAACAAAAATCATAGGAACAATTTCGGTCAATAAATCAGTATAGGAGATATTCTGTTTATCTATTTCTAATTATTATTATAAGTTTCAATATTATTCGCAACTTGGCTATCGGTTACAATCTTGTTGTATTAAAGAATGTACAGAAAAGTAGAGTCAAAAACGGCAATTTCATTTACCAGTTAATTGTTATTGTTTTCCTTGAAGTAAATGGGATTCTGTTTTTGTTTTTGTATAGCATTTTTGTACAATAATCTATCTTATTCCTCCTGGAAGTATGACAAGAATATGGAATAGATGAATGCAGTAAAAATAGACACCAGTCCTCGAGATACCCGAAGAGTCTATTAATTTATTTTTAAGTTTCCTAGTCGATGATATTGCTGAGAATATGACTAGAAAATTTACCAGATTTTAAAGATTCTAAGGAAAAATTCAAGTGATAAAAGAAAGCCTGTAATTATTTTACATCCCACGACAAACGTATATTACAGTGATGGATGTATATTGTACATTTTGCGGAAACGGATCGTGGTGGCCAACAAATTTTATGCATCACGACGGCTAAAAGCCGTAGCATAAATCCCCGTTCACGCGACGTGTCTCAACAAATAGATGTTTATGTTATATAAGCGTCATTTGGTTATGCCTTAAATCTTTCACTCGCGTCTTGATTCCCGTTCAACGCGGGATGCTCATGAATAAATTGTTTTTTAGCTTAAAACACGGAAAACACGAACGTTATGTTACAAGCATATGTCGCTAACGACTACTGTTAACAAGCGATTTGTATGTTACAATTTATTTTGGACTATAATTTGTTGTCAGGAAGCAGTAAACTTGTACAAAGCAATAAATATTCAGAAAACTTTATCTAGTGTTTGGACTATTCAGTCAGCTGTAACAATACCTAATATAGTATTGTAAGCTTGTTTGTTAAATTCCGTCTCGTTTTGGATTTTAAATTCACCCTATCAGGCTCTGAAAACAAGTGTCATTACGAATAGAATGAAAATGTATAGGCATGACATAATACTTAGCGTAACGATGTGTAATTCCAATACATTTGCTTTTCTATTCGTTTATTGCTAATGCCACTTGTCAACAGGGCCTGATTATAATTATCTTTTCTCTTTTTTTGAAAGGCTTATGGTTCCAACGCAATGTGCAATGGTAAAATGTCAGGTGCATATAAGTACAAAGAGGAGCGGTAAATTGATTACGTTTCTTGGTATTCCTAGTATAAATACGTAAGTACCTACTTGTACCTATTCTCTCCTATCATTTTATATTAATGTACTCTGTGACCTATTATTACAATTGAAATAGTATATTTTTTAAATTTCGCATTCTAAAAACATTATCTCTGTCTCATTAAAATGTCGAAGTACTAATTATTTACTTATTATTAGATAAAATTACATACAGACATACATATTTGGATGAGATATATTTGACAATATTTAAACTTTGATGACGACACCATAAATAAAATACGAAAGAGAACTACATGTTGTGTCATTGTGATATGAACATTACTTTGATTATGTATATTTTAAACCAACATTCCAACTTGATTTTATGATAGTTCGTTGTAGAAGAACCCTAGAATAACTATTAATCTAAGGACCAATTTTTCTATCAACAAATTAAAGTTATTCATAGAACAATGTGTAACATGGAAAAATTCAAAATGTCAGTTGCATGAATAAAACAGTTTAATGGTGTCACCTTGAGGATTCATTCAGGTTATCATTTATTTGACTGATAACTATATCTGATGATTGAATAATCGTTAATAAATATACCTGCCTGCATACCTGCCGAACAAAACTGTCGCCATATGATGACGTCACCATGATTTAAAATTGGACTAAAAAATTAGAAACTAAAACACGAAAATATTCACATTAGAGTCCTGCGAGTATAATGAAACTCTTTTTTTGTATAATAAAAATATAAAATCGTTGGGATAATTATTTGGACATCAATGCATATATATGTATATATACCTGTATATAAATATACTATACTATTCCTTATCCCTTTTGCAAATAACAAGCTTTTCGTTGCAGACAGTAGAGACGTGAAGTCTGAATCTCGTTTTGATCGCTTTGGTCGAACTTAGAAGAAGCGACAACGATTTTCCATTACATACAAGCTTCAGGGATGGATTGCTCGGCCGATAAGTACTGAACGCTCTCGAGAGACGCGCTTACCGTAAAACCACTTTTCATTGTGCTTTCCTATCGTTTTCTATTTTTAGGTATTCGGTATAGAATAGTCGAATAATCTTAAATAACAAAAATATTTTTTAGTAGTATATAGTATAGTTTCGCGTTTGACCATGATCTCGCCCAATGTAGAGCAGAGACATGGTCTAAGATGGAGTACGCTTATCTAGAAGGTGTTTATTCCCTCGGACATTAAAGACACCCAGATTGTAGGTGTCAGGAAAGACAGACTCCATTCTTTTGCGGTGCGCATGAAAACGGTGGACGCAAAGCGGTTCGCTCGTATATTCAAATTAATTTTTTTATTCAAATTAGGCTCCAATGGAGAACACTTTTTGAAGGTATATAACTCCCCAGTTAAAAATAGTTTTTCTTTGTATTTCTTATGCTATTTATATCTCAACCTCTTTATTTATAACTAACTTCTGCCCGCGACTTCGTCCGCGTGGTGCGGTTTTTTAAGTATCCCACGGGAGCTCTTTAATTTTTCGGGATCAAAAGTATCCTATATTTGTTGTTGACCAAGTTGACCAAGGATGTAAGCTATCACCATACAAAATTTCATGTAAATCGGTCCAGTCGTTTCGGAGATTAGCCGGTACAAACAGATAAACAGACAAACAAAAAAATCTAAATTAGTTCTATTTCACTTCTTACATCCCCCTGACTCGGTTTTTAGCATTTTCTTGAATTGTACAGAAATTTGACCTCTACAATTTTATTATATGTATAGATTTTTTATAACTTTTATTCAGAAGTATATTACAGAATTACTTTTCGAAGAATTAATGGAGTTAGCAAATACTGCAACGGTGTCGCCTGCTATTTATTGCATTCTTCATCACAATCCATTTTGGCAAAAATTAGGTTCTTACAAAATCACTATGACCGTTAGTCTGTCTTGAACAAAAAATAATTTTCTAAAAACTGGTAATGAAATTTGACAGGCAGGTAGTAGTGTAATAAAATCGAAATATCTTAATATTTGACAAAATTGCTACCTAACAGATACAATTTGAACCATTTTATATGGTCTCTTCTCTTCTATATACGAGCAGATTTAGATTTACTCATACACGGGTATAGGTACTATTCGCCTTTTGTACAATATTTGTTGTTAAATCTTTAATTTTTACACAGTAGTCTACAATTTATCTCGCCGTGTCGCCTCCTGCGACAACTTTTTTAAACTTTATTAAACAAAAGCAACCTATAATTACTTTGAATCTCTCAAATAATCGAAATGTTCCAAATATTATTACAATAGAATAAATAAACAAATGCACTTTCTTCATATATAGTTACACAGATGTAGTTTTTACTCAAAACATACCAGTCGTGATCAACATGCTTTTTGATGTATACAAATAAAATAACCACGTGCAACTATACCATTTTGGGCTATAACAACTTCAATATAGTAATCGAACAATCCATATAAGCTGCATCGTCGATAATAGTCTAAAGTAAACAGAAAAATAGATTCCACATAAGGCTTGGCCACATTCTAAGAACACAGAAATACCTAGTAAAAGTTACTCATGTAATGTAAGAGGCAATAAATTAGAGCTGCTTAAGGCTCGGAAAAACGCTAATTTATGTTAGAACTTAAACATTTATTCAGGCCATTTAAAGTAACAAATAGTGTCGTATTGAATTTAAATGTACTTTCCTGTAGTTTGCTAATGCAATATACGGTTTTAAAAATGTAAATAGGAATTTAATTCTCTTTTGTTTTATAAAATAGGGCATTATTTATCCAGTGACTTTTCAAATTCTTTTGGTAATACATATTACATATTATGAATTTTTCTGCGATCAAGTATAGTAAGCTTATTGCAATTTTATACGAATTTAGTCAAAAATTACTAAGCCTACTCAGATAAGTCAAACAAGTTCATTTGGGATCTCATATCTCTTTCTCATTTTTACTTCTCTATTCTTCCATACTTTTACATTCCATATTTTTACTTCTCTATTATTCAAACAAAATCATCATGTCGTTCTACACACAATCTATTCATTTCTTTTTTAGTCTAAGTTTAGTTATATCTATATAATTTATCTGTTTTACCTTTTATTTGTAACATATATTTGAAATTCTTTAAAAAATAACAGTGATTATAACCCGAGTTAGTTGGCACTTGTTTAACTAGCCAGTAAGCTTTCATTCATAAAGATTTCATTGCAATAAATTCTACCTTATTATTTAAGCGCGCATCGACACGACTCGGTTGTAAAATATTATTTTTTGTCTACTTACATAACTAAATACTTACATATAAAATTATCTGTATATATAACATATTAATTTTACTATCTTTGAATTGTACGCCTAATAGGTAAATGTGAAACTGTATATGTCCTGACATCTATAATGTGTACCATATTGTTAACGAAATAAATACATTGATTGATTGATAAAAACTTTATTAGAATTTTTAGTATATATGTAAACTTTCAATGAAAAATTATCTAACTGATGGTGAAAATCTCGTAAAATGTATTACCTGGATTTAGCGGATATACCGACAAAAGCGGAAAGCGACTTTACTCGCTGCTTGGGGAGGAATCCCAAAAACAAACATTATAGAGGTAGAACGAGCACAGCGAGCAGTACTTAAAGTTATGCATAAAAAACCTTACATATATCCCACCCATACACTATACATAGAAAGTGACGTTTTGACAGTCCGACAACTCTATATTTGCAAGGTAGCCACAGAAATTCATAAAGAAAATCTAAATACCCCTAACTTCCAATACCTCACTTCCCGTAGAATTTATAGTATACCCTTACCAAAAATACATACATCCTTTGCCAAGCGCCTTCCCCCATACGTCCATATATCCATTTATAATAAAGTATGCCAAAACACACCCTCTGCTAAAGAAATGTCAGCACCAAAGTTTAAACACCAAGTTATTAAATGGTTGAAAACTTTAAATTACAGCGACACAGAATGTATACTACCAATACGACTATAACACTAGGGGCACATACAACGAACACAAACACACACACACACACACACACACACACACACACACACACACACACACACACACACACACACACACACACACAGGCACACACACACGCACGCACGCATAGTTTTAGGTTAAGTAATTAATTAATAATTCCATTATAATTAAGTTTATATACTATAATAAAATTGTGCTGGGTGCCGCGATACAGACCTCGAGTCTAGTGCAGCAACCGCCGCCAAAAAAATTTTTAGCCTTAATTTTAATTCAAAATGTGTTATTACTATAAGTTTTAGATATAATTATATAAGGCCTAGAAATAAGTTTATATAAATAAATGAATTTGAATTTGAATTATTTTATACTATGTATATAAGATAAAAATACTTACAGCTATACTAATGAATGCGATCAATCGATAAGCAACTAGTCAGCACCCACTTTAAAACCATACAGCCATAAAATCTTATCAACACGCGTGTCTTGATTTTATATCACTCATATTACGAAAATATTTTATAATCGCCATAAAATCTCTGTGTAAAAAAGTCCGGCACTTGTTATAAAGCTTTTATTTATAACAAAAGAAAGTTTTTAAAGTAACAGGCACGTAGACGGCGCCAAACATTCTAGGACAAACGAAATATTTCAGTGTATTGTTCACAATAACTAAGTTAAAATAACTTAATTGTCATCTTACTTTGTATTCTGAGTAGTGGAGAATGAATGGCGGCGAAGAATGCCAGTCATTCACAAGCCGAGGTTTCTTTTGTGATCGTCGCAGGGTGCGAACCTTCGTGAAAAAGGGGTTGGCGCCCTTGTTGACTCGCATACATCACGACGAAAGCTTGACACATCTTATGTCTCCGGGTCATATTTTACTTTAGAAATAAAATTAAAATGTTTTGTACCATCACATTGGGAATTATACTACGTGTTTATTATTTTCTGATGGTTCGGCTTCAACTGGGATAGTTAAATGGCTAGGTCCCAAAGTAGAATAGAATAGAATAGAATATACTTTATTGTACAATAAAAATTTATGAAATAATATACAAGAACAGCTTAGAATAAGGTACAAATGGCGGTCTTATCGCTGACAGCGATCTCTTCCAGACAACCTTGGGATGGAGAGAGAAATATGGCACAAAGCTAGGGTAGGGTTTGTTGCACAATATTTTAAAAGTGTTACATATTGTATATATTAATATTATTATTATTACACATATGGATTTATATACACATGATTAAATACATAAAGCATAGTATTTTTATATATATAAGCATAAATATATATACACCCACACATACATAAATATTTCGTCTATTAAAAGCAATACATATTATATAATAATTCAATAAAATATAGCATAAAGATACGTATTATAATAACAACATAAATTATACTTTGAAGTAGTAATCCTTGACAAGTCTATTAAAGGTGGATAGGGATTGAGCTTGCCTTACTTCCAGTGGAAGCATGTTCCATAATTGGACAGCTTGAACACTGAAAGAGTGATTACTAAAAAAAAGTTCCGAAATTACTCGAATGAAAAAATATTGAAAATATATTTTAAAAATTTAGTTTCATTCTAATCAACGATAAAAAAAATAGTTCCCAAAGTAATCAACAAATATGTTTCGGAATATTTCATGCGCCATATTTGATCCCTTAATTCTTACTACTCAACGAGTTAATTATTTGTCAATATTCATGGAAAAGTATTTAATTTTCTTATGGGCTATCATTGAGATACAGTCAGGTGCAAAAATTCGAGTTGTATAAATATAATAAATATAACTACGAAAAATTTAAATAAAACAAGCACAGGTTTGGAGTTAGGTATATATATTTATAAATGTAAAATCAAATTAATATATTTAAATTACGCTCTTTAGCAATCATTTTTAACCGATTACAAAAAAGGAGGAGGTTCTTAATTCGTCATGTAACATTTTTTATGTGTGTTTAGCCATCACTTTGTTGTTTCGGAACGGATTTCGATGATTCTTTGTGCGTTAGATTCAGCGGCGCACGCAATTTAAGATGCGACTTTGTTAATGACATTCAATATAGTCAGATAACATATGTATATACACTATGTTGCAATGCGATAACGACGGAATTTTTAACGCTTTAGCAAGACATCCGGACACAGCCTATATCTTTAACACTAATGCAGATGAAGCCACACATAATGTTTTCGCAAACGAATAGCTTTTATTGAAACAAATGAAGTCGGTTAAAGGGAAGATTTTCACGCTATTATTTGTGTAGAATACAATGAAGACCAAATTAATGTAACTGAAACTATCTGTAAAGAGCTTTTAAAGCGTCTGTACGCCTCAGGTAATCAAACGGTTGATGCCTACCTGGGATGATGGATTATTTCCAATAAACAAACTAAACATCTACTCTATATTCGCTCTCTATTCTGCCTACAGTAGACTGTGGGCGCGTTCCTCTTGATCCTCACAACGCTCAAAATGCTCATTCAGTCCTTCCACATAAGGCCAATGGTTATGGTCGCGGAGATAACGTCACAATTTTCGTTCACGGTGAGCTCACAATGACCCATCTCAAGAGGTGGATCGAAGTCACCGTTGAGAAATTTAGCGCAAAAATTTAAAACTAAAATATGGCCAACGAAAAAGTTACTTTCGGAATTGAAAAAAATCATACAAAGTAAACATATAGCATCAAATGTCGACGTTTTGAGGTCCTAGAAACCTATTCTGATCACCACTAACAGAATTTTTCATGAGTTTTGTCATTTTTACAACGAATTGTAAAAATGACAATAATAAAAAATGATATTTATATTTTTTATTGCTAATTAAGTTAACTGTTACTTATTAAAGTCTTACAAATTATAACATCATCATCTTTTTAAGCTTATGATATGTTTTCAAAGTCACCATTTACAATTTTTATACCGTTCCACTTTGAGCTTATGAAAAATTAGCGATCGTGAGCGTGGTGGTTGTGAGTGGGTGCAAGTGGAACGTAGAGTATATAGATATAGTAGTCAAAGAAGCAAGTGAGGTGTGTAAGAATAAGCCTAAATGGCGCTCTGTTGTTCGTGCCTACCCCGCAAGGGACCTGGCGTGAAGTTATGTATGTATGTATGTAAAAACCCTATTATTGGGCCTAGGTTTCAGAGCCACACGTAATGTTGATATTTAATTTATTTTCCTGTTATTTTTACATAATGTGCTTGATTAAATTTTTATTCATTTCTGTCTACCTAACCATTTAAATTAAAAAGTTTGTGTGAAATTATAAGTTCAAGTCTCTAATTATGTCTACGTGACTGCTAGGCAAGCAGTCGAATTAATATTATCTCGTGTAATGAAAAGAAAGAGGGGGAATACTGAATACAATAAAATTAAACAGTTGTAACAGCCTGGAATAGTAACCATCAAGCAGAAAAAATGCTTTATGCAAGAATATATAATACAGTCATAGTGCAGGACATAACAATCAACAACAGCTATAAAAATATATTCGGGTGTGTTTTAACACCTTTCCTTGCTCGATTTAAAATATTTCAAGGCCCTAAGGCGTTACAAACAATTCCCAGATAGCTGTGGTAAAAATAGTGTTCCAGTACAATAAACACGTTTCCAACCTTGAAACATACGGTAATTTGCACCAATTGAGGTGCAATTTACACTCATTTTAACAGGTGCTTAATTTTAATGAATATAATAACATTCACGTGTGAGATGAAAATAACAGGGACTTTTACGAAAAGAAATATAATTCTACTTGACAATTTGAGAAAATAATGACTACAACCGAGTACCCTCATTTTTAAAACGACATTTTAACAGTTTTATCCCGGCATTTATTTGATTTTTATTTCGACGTTTAGGTCACTTTTAATTAAGCTTAAACCCGTTTAAGCTTAAAGGGCGCTTAAAACTGTTAAAATGTAATTTCAATTAAGTATGTGTACTTGTCACTAAAACGTAAGAAAATCTAGGTATATCCTTTTTTTATAAGCTGGAGTGCAGCAGATAGGCTGATGGCCCACCTGATGGAAAGTGGTTACCGTTCCCGATGGACGTTTGCAGCAGTAGAAATATCACCAGCGGTGCCGGCTTCTTCAAAGGGATTTAATGACACCGTTTTTGACAAACCCCATTTCGTAAGCGCTGTAAGAATACCCCACGGCACACAAAAAAACGCTCTAGTGAACCGTTGCGTAAATGAGCGAAGTAACTCGAGGAAATGCGGATAAATTCCCAATCGACAGCAGAGGTAGGTAACTTTATAAAGCTCCTAAATCTTAATATAAATTACTAAATGGCGCCGCCATTATACTCTTAACTTCTTGGATTTTTTATTATATAACCAAACATTTTAAGATTTCTTTCCAATTGTCAACCGCTTTGGTGTCAAAATTACGCTATCTATCCATGTAGCATATTATAAGATTCTAAAAATGCCGTCGGTACATTAAAGCTATTAAAAAAAATGAAATAGACCACATAAACAATGGAGAATATGAAGCAATTTTTTCCAGAATTCTCGTTTGACAAACAGACCCATGTTTGTTCGGGATTCACGTAAAAACAACTGGTCCTATTTCGATGCGGTTCTCGCTGATGGACAGCACATTATTAGAATTAAAATCTGCACTAAGTTTTGTTCTGGGAATTCCGCAAGAATTTTTCTGGGAATGACTTAAAATGGCCAGATTAAAAAAAAAACCAATTCCTAAGTGATTTTTTCACTGATTGATAGCAAATTTGATGTTATAAAATATGTGATTTTTATCCCGAGAATTTCAAGCCAAGCGTGGACGAAGTCACGAGCATATCCTAGTAATGTAATAAAACATCAAAAAGTGAGAAGACTGATCTGCAGTTTTGATCATAAAATAAATTTTAAAGCTTTTCATTACGGCATTACTTTTTATTCAACGATCGTAATTACTACCAGTATTCTATTTCTATTAAAACACAAAAGAAAAGCCGTATTTGAAAATGTAAATGATCCAAATGGCATTGACTCTATGCACTTACGCTATAAAGCTATTTGCCCGACTTTTATTATGTCTGCGATCCAAACTTTTATACCGGTCTTGTATAAATGAACGAGTTACTTTATGGGGGAGCGTCGGTGCCATGTTTTGAACTTCGTCAAAGAACTAATGGACATTAAAGCCGAGATAAAAAGCTTAGCTTCAAATAAACCGTGTTGTATCTATTAGAAAGTGTCAGTAGTATTTCTACCTGACAACTATTTTGAAACGATTAGTGGTATTCTACGAAATATAGTCGTGTTTTAAAGAAAAGATTCTTAACAGGATTTTACAATTTACCGACACAGCTATAAAAAGCCACTGATTTGTTAAATATAACTTGTGACAAACACAAATACGTTTTGTATAGAGTGTTAACTAACAAGACTTATCTAAGAGTTTATTCGCATAATAGGTATTTCTTTCTAAAATCGTTCATGTTATCAGAACTTTTTAAGGAACAAAATATCGTAAAATCCATTTCTCATTTAATACTTAGACTTTTTTTATTAAATAATGAATCTTGTTTTATAAGGAAAATAACGAATAAAATCAATGACATAGAATTCCATAATGCATATTGCTTTTAACCTTGGGACTGTGTGCAGTTGAACTGCGATCATTAAATCGTTTAAAATTCGCCAGAAACTAGGTCAAAACGAGCATAATTTTATTGAGTGATGTTATCGGAATCCTCGGTCGATGTACCAGGGTGGCAGCGATGCGCGGCAGTCGACCATAGCGAGCCCTATTGTCATTCAATCGGGCCATTGTGGCCGCTCTTTGTGGGGCCGCGGCCAGAGTTCGGAGCCTCGCCACACGGGTCATTCGACATGGGGGATGCCAATGGTGAAATATTTAAAAAATGTTCTCCTGCACGTATGGGTGAACCAACAAATATCTTTCACCGCCAGAATTAAAATCTCAAACGCAACAATTTAACAGTCCCAATATTGTTATTTAAAACTTTATAATACCTACATCTATTAATTTAATAACATAAATTATAACTTAATACAATATAGTAAATTCATTTTTCATTATTAAAAACTATATCCTCTCTACAATAGGTAATTGAAAACTATAAGTAAATTTCTAAGCCTAGGACACCACCTTCTATGGTAACCCGGAAAACTGGCAACGTCTGGTCTTTGGTTTGTCTTATTAATTCGTTATCAGACACCAATCCTCTGATCCGCTGAGGAGTCAATTAGGCCGTTTTAAAGCTGTTATCGACTCAAAAGCTCATATTTACATAAATGTAATATAAATCATTGTCACATGTAATGCCACTAATCTTATTTTTAAACATATATACTTAAAGGCATAAGAAGGAAATGACTAGTACTTAGAAAGTAGTCAGTGACAGAATATTATCGGACTTAACTCAATCCTATTAAAGCGAAATGCGTGTTCGTAATGATAATACTAAAAGTTGTTTGATAAGCCGGCTCCTCAATGAATGCTGCAAGTGCGTGAGATGGTTTTCCATTTATTCCACAGCAATGATTACTGGTTATCGCTAAAAGACGCCAAGCGGAGCGTGAGAAAATACACAGAATATTAATAATTTTTTGATGTCATAGTTACGGTAATTAAGGCGTTCTTAACCTTTTATTTCTTTTTAAAAGTTAGGACTTACTGATACACACCTTTTTGGGTAAGTATTTTTGATAAATAATATAATTATTAAGCAAATTAACGATGATTGTAAATTTATATGCCGTTTTATTTATTGACTTGAAAGAAAGAAAGGAAATAATGTTTATTTGCAGTTATTTAAATTATAAAATTATACATGAGCAGTTAAATAAAAGAAAAAAACTAAGTAACTCTAAACAGGCCCTAGCTCAGTAAATGCTGGCTGAAAACAACCAACGCTGGTCTTCCATTAATGCCAGCCAGTAACATCACCTTCACAGAAGAATAAAAAATAAATAAAACTACTGAAATGATTTCAATTCTTAACTGTTTTCTGTTTTGCTTTCTTGTAAAATATTCGATTCTTGAATGCTAGCTAGGTTATATATATGTATCTAGGTTGGAAAATTTATGTATTTTGAATGATCATGAAGAAATCGAATAGGTGATGTCGCGCAGCCCTGTGGCTAATACTGGCCTTTATTTATTCCAGGTATCCATAACCAACTAATGCATATAACATAAATCTTAATTTAATCTGTCCGAGATTTATTCTGGTTTTTATAAGTAGATTAATATACTCATAGATCGATTTAAAAACGTTGCTTCGATAACAGTCTCTTATTTAATTAAATTAATTTACTAAAATATGCCATGGAAAAGGCATACTTCTTAAATGATAATACCGAAATGATAAAAGATAATGGCTTATTAATCAAACTCAAAAAAATACAGAATTGTCGTAGGTATTCTTTTTTCAGTAATGCCCATGAGCATATTGTCCCGGGTTGCCTGGAAGAGATAAGCGATAAGGCCGCCCATTGTTCTAATGGAAATGTATTTAAGTATATTAAATGTCTAGGTTTATAAGTTATGATGAACAATAAAGAGTTTCATTCATTCATTCATTCATATTATGTTATATACCTATCTCATACCTCTGTGTAGATAATAATAGGAAATTGTCAAATATCTGAATAAAATCATGCGAATATAGGTAGGCTTACCTTAAATCAATTTATTCCAAAAGAAAAACAAGATTTTAACTTTTTGCCGGCCCTTTTCGACACAATAGGTATTACATACACAATAGCCGATGAACAATGTCAATTTCTTTTTACTTATGTAATCATTGATAGAACCCCAATAAAATCTAAACTACAAGTTTGTTATATTTGGTTGTCCTTCTGACTGTCCCTATGTCTCAGCCATTTCAATGTCTGGGTTTGGACACTATAAAACTAGTTGTTTTTTTTAAGCAGATGCCTTCTATATGTCATACAGTGCAATTAAGTTATAAAAGGAAGTAAATAAAATTGCGGGTAGCTTTTAGTGATGTAAAAAGCAGTGCAAATATTGTAAGATTATCTATTACTTAATAACGCGTTTAAGCGATTTTGTCGTGAAAGAAGTTGTAAAAGATATCCTTCGAAAAACAAATTCAAAAATATAGTTATTTCCTATAACAAAATATAATTACATTACATTAATACATAGCCTAGCTTTTCGTTACTTGTAACATGAAACCAAATAGACGCCCCTAAAATAATATCAAGTTTAAAAATACTCACCGTTATTAAAAGTGCAACAGGATCTCTGGCATACACTCGGTGGCGATGCTTTCCACAAAATTGGAAACACGGGCTTATTCCTATTAAAAACTGGTCTTGACTATTTACCACCAAATTGAAAAAACTATACAGTACTGATAGTATTTAATAACTGCGGAATTTAATGTTATTATAAAGTTCTCTGCGATGACATATAATTTAATGTGTTTACGTAAAGTTTTGACGTTTGAAGTTGTAATACGGACGCGACGCAAGGACGCGAAGCGGTCGGCCTGTAGCCGAGCCGACACGAGACTATCTCGCGTGGAATACACGATCCTCATGAGCTGAGAGCTTTTGGAGCCGCGCCGCAGGAGTCACCCGTCCCGCTCTCTCAGTCGGTCACCTGCCTGCCGGCTTAAAAAATAACAAGAAGGCTAACATTTCGCCGAAATGTTAGCTGAACCATACATTTTATAAACAGACAGACAGGTATACTGCTACTTCACTGTGCACATAGACCGTCCTTTACCTACATTAAATACGAACGTTGAACTGTTCTCATTATTGTCTATGAGGCTATGTCGTGTCCTCATATATTCTCCCGTGCTTCGACGTAGGATCTTCTTTTTTATGGTTGTTTCCTATATTAATTCATTCACTTGCCTTACCACCGGTTGAACTTTGACATTAGCTGTTAGCTCTGCTTATGTTAAATTTTAGCGGATAGTAAGACGCATTAACGGTCGGTAAGATATAGGAACCGGTCATTTATTAGTACGGCGAGAATGAATGCGAGAAATTATTTAGTTAAATTGTCCAATGAAATAACACATTTTGTTGAATCGCTGCGAGAGAAAAACGAGCTGTTGATGGTTAGATGGATAAACGTGCTATACGCGCTTGTCGATAATAACCAGAATAAACAAGGAGAGCATTTTACCGGTGTCCATGTAATCACTGATACAAACTGACCTTTCGTTTCCCAGTATCCGATTCAATTACTCGTTGTTTCCACGTTTTATCTCCGTTAAGAACATCCTAGATAAATATTTGGGGATACAAAGTCAAGAGAAACCTACACGGTGTTGTTTGCCCTTCTAACTTGGAAGGTAAACAAAACTTAATTTCACTACTACGCCACACTGAGCGTTCATCCTGCTGCTACGCAAATTAATACGCATCATAAACTATTTTAGCAGACAGCTGACCGTTACTAAGCATAAATATATCTACATCACTAAAAAATTACGTTTGTTTGTGTCGGTTCTGAATTGAAAAATCTTCAAGTCTAACGGTCCTATTCATATTGAGTTAGAGTAAGTTTGTAGACTTCTTTAAGGTTTTCAAAAAAGCCTGCAAACTTACTCTATATGACGATATGACGATGACCGTATATAACTCTATTCGATATGAATTAAAATGCTGTAACATTTTATCGCTCTGGATTTATATGACAACTTACTACCGCCCTCAGAGTCAACTCCTCAATAGGCTGTTTTACAAACAATTTTTTAACAATTTTTACACACTAGACCCCTTAAATGAATGAAGGATGGTTAAGTATTTTACAAACCTAACTCGCTATATTCACGTGTCTATTTTTTCAGCAGAACATTTCCTCATAGTACTTTATAGGAAATCAAATGAATGAAATTTTTGTAGAGAATTTGATTTCTCATAAGAATATTTATCGATTTTTTCCGGGTACTGACTTTTACATGAATCACAAATTTCCAAAATTGAAAGATCAAATTGTAAAACTATACCAATGTTTAAGGCATGATTTTAAACAAACTGTTCATCTGAAGGAAATTTTTAATTAGACCTTTTTTGTAGAGTAATTCAAAAAATGTCTCGGAGTGAATGATTTGGAAGTTCTGAGACAAGACCCCGCTCAGTAAGAAAAAAACTAAATTTGCAATGATAGGCCTCTGAATATTAATGATTCAAATTCTCACAATAATCTTTTTTTGGCACCCCAAATAACATTTTCGATATTCCAGTCTATTGTATATGTGCTGCTATTACTAATTGTTATTTATTATTGATAGCTTGAACGAAAGCAACTTCCTTAAAGTTTAGTTTTGTGAAGATCAGTTTTAGTAGTTAAAAACCTAAAAAAGAAATTTCATTGACAGTCACGTATTTTCGGAGAGTTTGCCACCGAATCAAAGATCTTTTACTTCTCTATTTATAATAAACATTTCTGTGAATATTGAAATTCCATCAAGGTGTTAACCAGATTCCGAAAACAGATTGTAAAAGCCGACATCAATATTAATTTTGCCGACAAATGCACTCTACAAATAAACAAAGCGCTGTTTTCCTTGAATAATGACTGCAGTCATTTCATTTGGTGATGTAACTATTCATCGGAAACTTAAAACGATACTGCATTATACGTGATAAGATTATATTCCCTGAGTGGTAATATTAAAGTCAAATAAAGATATGACACCATGCTGACCTGTGTACACGAATTAGCTCAGCGCGTGACCAGGATCATGTTAATTCTGTTGACTTATAGTCTCATCATCACACTATTAATGGCCGGTATATCTTGCTATTTATTCACATACCTTAAGCTGACATTAGATGGTTTAACTCTATCTTTCAATTTAGATAAATCAACCAAAGTAATCCATATCAACAGAAACTTGAATCATTCGACATCATTGCAAATCGCCGTATCCTTTCAGTTCTGTGATTTTCAACCAAGTTGAATCAATTTGGTTGATCCGTCTAATATTAGAAATTTGACATTACTAAAGATAAATGATGAACGGTAAGATATAGAAACCGGTCATCAGTCAGTTTACTTTTGAATGAAGCCCATATCTAACTTGCTATATCTATTCTTTACTTTTCACTGTTTAGGGTTCCATATTCGAATTAAAAAAACGAATGTCTCATATACGTGAATCGCTCAATAATTGTAACATTATCCCAGATGAAGCAGTAGCATTTACACCATTAATAAAACGCAGTTGGCCACAGTCAATAACTGTAACATCATCGCAGGTGAAGTCCGAGCATTAGATTTACGAGCTTTTCAGACTTCGGTTTTTACTAGGCCACAATCATTCCGAGTAGGTATTCTGCAGTCATGGATTTATGTTGCCTAATCTAATCTTGTTAAATAAATTAAAATGTATTAATATAGCACTCCTTTTTGGGCAATTAAATGGATGGACGAAAGGTATATATTACGTAGCTTACACACTAGGCCAATGAATGCTAGCGAACCCGCTTCGTTGACTCAATGTGTACCCGATATTGGATATTTTAGTCCAATGGACCTTTATAAAGGATGAGAGATGCAGACACATGTTATAGACGTAAAAATATCATGATGGAAATTACTTTAATACTTTGAAACAATAAAGGATGCGCTATTTGACTCCTTTGACTTCGTTATAAATAGGTGTGCATTGTAGATATAATAACAGCCCATAAACGTCCCACTGCTGGGCTCAAGCATCCCACTGCTGGGGAACGGACAGTATACCCGCCACGCTTGTCCAAGACGGATTGGCAGATCTGACACACCGGTTATCTTTATGTGCAGGTTTCATCACAATGTTTTCATTAGTAGTTAGCGCGTGGTAATTGTAACAATATGCCCATTAGGTCAGAAACGGCCTTAGTTGGCATGGCATTAACTGGCATGCGTTCTGATCAGGATTCGAACCCGTGCCATTTGAGTTTGGAACGCGTGCGCTTGCAACGGCAAGCGCAATGCCGCAAAGCGTAATGACGCTACCATGACTTGTATTATAATATATAAATCTATAAGGTTGCAACCACAGAACTAATATCTAGATATTATTTCTGTGGTTGCAACGTTTTATAAAAAGTATTGCAGTTGACTTGTCAGGAATCCGACTTGAAAAAAAAAAACAAAAAAAAATACGTCAAATGCAACGCCAGTCTGACAATAATAGTGAAAATGTTTACTGGAGTTTTGTAGATAATTTCTTTATTTTAGATGTTATATATGTAATTTACAGTTTATTTAAACAGAAAAAGGCATAAGAAAACTTCCCAACATGGCAGGTAATTTAAATTACATATAACGTTAATGCATTATTAAAATTTAGATAAGCTGTAGTTATCCAGCAGTTTTAGTCGCTTCCCGCAATAATAAACAACTGGCTTGCCATATTTTTCTTTTTATTTCTTTCTACGTGTGTGAAATGGAGAGTATAGAGGGTGAAAGTAGAAATCTCAATTAGGGCGCAGGTATTGCATACACCGATTCTGACTTGCCTCTTACCGGCTCATATCTGTACAGGATAATTGTAATTTTCAGCCCTATCTTGTATGTGTAATCATTGAAATAATAGGCTGAATTTTAATTATTTGTAGTAGCACCATTCTTCGTCAATCACCTGCAAATATTACTACTAAGTACGTATGAGACTAGTTCCACAAAATAATCCGATCATCGTTTGACTATTAATCATAACAATATTAATAATTCCAGTTGTTCCGCAGGGGGGGGGGGCTTTGTGGCGAAGCCTTAGGTGAGTAGCGACACCTCGTACCTGACTCCGGGGGCAAGACAAGGCCCCCGCCTCCGTGATTGCCTTAACCAGCCGGCACAGAGTGGAGATCGCTAGAGCTAATACTCACGCTCCAGGGATGGAAGTGATAAATGTCATCACGTCAGAAGTAGCTTCGGTGAACCTGCAGCCCACCTCTCTACACCCCTTAGCCACTCAACTCAACATGGGTGCATGTTGCCCCTGTCTTTTATGGCATTTTTCGGGGTCCATGCAGGGAGTGGCGAGTCACCGTCTGCCCATTTTTCCATGTTCCCCGAACATTGCCGAACGCCATAGTCCTCATATTCCCAGATCACCCCTATAGCCCGGTACTTTTTGCTCTCATTTCCTACAATAGTCCTAGACTGGCCGCGGCTTGTCCTTGGGTGCATTATTATATGGTGTAGACAGGGATAATCGCCGGTCAGTGTCACGCCACATTTACATTAAATTTGTCAAGGGGCCTCTACGTGTTGGCCTTCCCATAGCCTTCCAAAAGCCCGGGCCATTTTTATGGCCTGTGGTCTTCAAAGACATTCCAATTGAAAATGTTAGATAATGCTTTATCTCTCATAGGCATTTGTTTTGTTTGTAGATGAAACAGCTGTTTTGCTTAATATCGGTGATATGATTGACTTGGCAATTGGATCTCCGGAGGTATTGAAATACTAATAGTTTATTATAAATAAAATTTTATGATAAATATTTTATTCAAAATAAAGGCAGATCATCAGTACGATAGACTTATCAATCAATTAATATATATGTATATATGGGTTAGAATTATTTTTTTTCCAGTGGTCAAACCTAATTTATTGTGTATTAAGATCACCAATTGCTAACGGTAAAGGATGTGAGGTTTACTAAGCGTTTTTTTTTAAATATTTATTCTCAGGTTGGTGTAGTTGATTTCAACATGCTTCAAACAGTGCTACACTGCTTAGCGCAGCAACTACGGGTTTTGGGTAAGAATGTGGAACTCAGAGGCAGCATGACCACATTACCAACTGCCGTTGCAAGGGATAATGCACAAACGATCGCCGTAACAGAATTCATGGTCGAAACTGACGATGTAAATATTAACATAATTAAAATTAATGTACTGAAAACCACAAAACCTTATATCCTAATATAAATTATTTCAATTTTCAGGCAGGAAAGAAAGCTAAAAGTAAGTATCCATTAGATTTGAAATAATGTACTTATATTTTATTATAAATTGTAGTATATCTTCAGATTTGACCAACCCACCTGATAAATTACAACTTACAATACGAAGATAAAGATAAGATACGATATCTATGGAAATCCGAATATACGAAATGGAAATCCTTTATATAAGAAACCCTCACGACGGTAAAGAGGTCAAATCATCAGAGATACGCACCTCAGGAATTACAAATATATGTACCTAATTTAAAGTCAAACAATACAATATATTTTAAAGACCTTGTTACTTTCAGAAACGGGTAGGAATGAATCACTTTATAATTGTGACTTACTGTTCTTAATAGAATTAAATAGGAGCTTGCCGATGTATTTTGCGTGGAAATGACCATGAGCATCGTCCGAACCGATTGGCTCTTATTATTGTCAACTATTCAACTATCTGTTGTTCATATAAACGTAAGCTAAACAGGAGTGATGAAAAGTGGCGTTTGTCTAGCTACTGCTTCTAGAATCTGTAGACAATCTTCAGTGACTTTTGGGTTTAATGCAAATAAATACTAATTTCGTTAACACACACTGTTTTTTTCTTTCGCTATGGTTACTATTTGATTATAATTGTAATGATTACAGCAACGCAACCTGCTGCTCCTCCACCACAAACTGAGCCATCCACTATATTAGTAGGTGAGCAATTTTGTAAGATATATTACATAATATTACAATGATTTGGCACATAAGCTCGAGTATATCCAACAAAAGATCGAATACGAAATCTAGCTTAGTTGTTATAAACTTGTTGCACAGGCCCTATAGGCAAGTGATATTTCATTCCCATACATTTTCTATTCTATTCCTTTAGTGCAAATGTCAGCTGTCTACTACAGGGCCAGAGCAGTATGTGTATCTGTAGAACGCCCCTAAACTACTTAATATATAAACGCTGTTACAGATACAGTGAAAACTTATTATAACGAACCTCGATATAACGATTTTTCTCGATATTAAAGTGCGTCCATTACAATCTATTTTACTTTTTATTTTTAATCGACTTAAAAAAGCAGGAGGTTCTCAATTTGACGGAATCTTTTTTTTATGTATGTTCACCGATTACTCCGAGATTTGTGATCCGATTTACGTGATTCTTTTTTTGTTCGACGCGGAATAGCTGCCATTTGGTCTCCTAAAAATTTGACATAGTTTGGCCCAGTAGTTTTCATTTTATGAACACTTTTTTTATGTAAACATTTCCATTCCGCGCGGCACCTTTCGTAGGCGTACCCATAGCTAGACACTAAAAAGTTACAAATAAGTAATTAAAAACTTCGTTTAAAAAAACCGACTTCAAAAACTAAAAAATATAAAATAACTTATTTCTAAAGCTATTATTATTAATATATATTATCTAAAACATCTTGAAGTCTTTTTAGTTTTTGAAGTCGGTTTTTTTAAACGAAGTTTTTTTTGTTTTAAGTTTTCTTTAACCTTGCTAAAACGAATCTTAGTTCAAATAAACCTGTGTATAACAAACCACACCATTATAACAAAAAAAAAATGAAATATTTTCTGATCTCCTTTTGATTTGTTATATCGAGGTTACACTGTACTTTATTGATTTTTTACCTAATTAGAGTGATATTTTACGAGTGAGTTTATTCATTTGGTACATATTGTATCACGGATTAAACAAATAGGTGTGGACCTACCACACAGATTTATATTATGAATCTGAAAAGAGTGTTTCCCAGTATAAGTGTATTTTTTCTATAAGTACATAAATTTTATATGCTTATAGAATGTTTAATACAAGGTCTTTTCGAGTAGGTAATATTCCGATTTGTGTGTTTTTTATATTACTCATATGAAATTTGCTTGTTTTTTCAGTGGAACGTGTCAAAAAAAAGGGTTCTCCAAGTGAGTGAAATATTCGCCTCCTAAAATATACTCATCCTGAAATATTAATTATTCTTTTGAATTCTTATCAAGGATAAGAGAAAATCAGAAGGAACAATACTTTTTTAAGTTTCAATTTTCTTTGTCTTAATTTGGTTTTTTGCTCAATTATAGGAATTTTTAATCTAGTGTGACTTATAATCTAATTTATATTGATTGCAACTTACATCACACTATCATTATTGTCTACACAATTTTCGTAGAACTGGATTTTAAGCGCAACGCAAGTTAACGTAATAAAAAAATTATTTGTATTTAATGAAGATTTTATTGTATTTACTTACAACCTGGAGATAGAAGTCAATGTTTTCAACGAATTACCACTTTATTTTGCTTAAAAACATCAATTGAAATAATATACACAATTTATACTAATATAATAATTGTGAAAGTTTGGATGGCTGTTTGTTACTCAATCACGCCAGAGGGGGCAAAAGCTAGTATATAATAAAGTTCATTGCTGCAACTCTGTCGGCATTATCCTGCGAAATTAGAATGACACTCTAACAACTTCTGACTCCAGACTCTGATATTATAATTTATCTGAACATTTACTTGACTATTGCCGTCCAATTAACTGTCTTTTACCTACTCAAGAATCATTGGTTATCTCATTCATTCAATTCAAATTCTCCGTTAACAATAATTTTAAAGACACCAAAATGGCTTAAACCCTTACCTTCTAGTATCCGTTGTCCCGGCACCCGCCGCCCCTCGCCCATCCACTGCACCGCCCAAAGACGCTCCTTCCATTGTTTCTCAAGCTCCAGCAATTCGAATCGGTTCAAGCGAGAAGTTATCCCTAGTAACCCTTAGTAAATTCAATATTTTGGAAAGTACCGTGGAGGACATAAAAAATCGAGTTTATGGCAGTATGCCGAAAAATGAAGAAATCTTGGAGGAAGTCAGGTTTCATCTTGATATTAATTCTTATCGTATTCGCATTTTTAGATTAGTGTATATATATAAGTAGTAGCAGATGAGCTATGCTATGCCTTAAGTCTATGCTAAGTGGTCGTCCATTCTATCACAAGATGTTATGTTCCGTCATTTGATTTCATTTCATGTACCCTATATTAGTGTCCAAAAAATATTCTACCATAATAATACCGAGTCTACACGTTAGAGATTGTACAAATATGAGCTAATCAAAGAGTACGAAGGCTAAGTATTTCTGACATGCAGATATGTTATGTCGTATCACATTTCAAAGTTGAAACCCTCTTTCTTTGGGCTGATATTAGACAGTTCATTTCTGTTTTTAATTTGGATGAAGCAACCAAAGTGTTCTTTGATTGTTCCTTTCAGTTCTGTGCCTTTCAATCAAATTAATTCAATTTGGTTCATCCGTCTACTATCACAATTATATAAGGAATTGTTTCAAATATACATCAAATAAGATTAAGTGAAATAATCCAAACGTTTTATTAAAAACAAAACCGTTTTGTATGATTTCCAATTATAATACTTTGCGTAGATCACAAATAAATCTAAAAGCCATTACGGATATGTGGACTTCATTAAACGTTTCCTCTCGTTTGGAAGCGGCTGAGGCTGGCATTGCCAAATTGAGTTCACTTGTACAAGATCTCATTGGAGAATCGACTGAACTTCAACAACAACTGCAGAAAGGAGCCAAATCGTAAGAAATCATTTTTTTTTTATTTCATTTCATCTCCTAAGTATAAATAATGTATGTAGTAGTGTTATGACCTAAATATAAATAACATAATTGAAGACGTGAGTGGATGAAGGTGATATGTCGCATATTCGGTTTTTTGCTTTTTTTTGCGTAGATGAATGTTATAAGTCGATACCAAATGACTACAGACCTTAGACCATAGATATAAGGCATATTTAAAAAATAAAAAGTTGTTAAAGGTGTTAAGTTCAGTTCAGTTTCAAATAAAAGTAAAACTTTTATCTCGTTTTACTCAGAATTGGAATTATGCGACTTATCACCTTTATCTACTCATGTCTTCAATTCATAGAATAACTTTAATGAATATTCCTAACTCCGAAGTACAAATGAATTGAAAAGAAATTAACATTTGATATATCATTAGATAAGTAACTCATCAGCCGTCACAAATGATGATATTTTTGGTTAATGTAAGATAACAGTTAAATCAAAACTATGGGACAACTCATAAAACCTAGCATATCATTATCTTATACCTTTCTCTATTTGGGTTTGTCTATGCTTTGTTGAGCAATAAAATATTATCTATCTAAATCTGGGCACTTTTGTCTTTTAGGCTAATAGCGCCATCCACTATCGCACCACCTGCCAGTGCGCCGTCGACATTGGCCGCACCGTCAAAAATGGTCGCACCGTCATCTGCAGTTGTGGCACAACCAGGCAAAGAGAAATTGGAAGAGCTACAATTAGAACTGCAAAAGTTACGAGGAGATTTAGAACAATTAACAAGCAATTTCAATAGCGCAATGGATACTTTAAATACTGGAACAGGTAAACATTGTTACTAAATTGAAATTATCTTTACCTTTAGTGATCAGGATATAGGCCGGTCAAGTTTGCAAAGAAAGGGTAAAAGAACAAGACATTGCACCACGAGAGATATATAATAATTTATTATAATGTACTTACACCATTTTAATATGAGGAAAAATTATTATTATTAAATTAATAAATTAAATTATTATTAGGACAAAGTCAATATTTATTGTTAATGTGGTCAATATTTGGAACGCCGAACAAGACTAATTTTTAGAAATGAATTGAATATAATTTGAAATTATGAAACGAAATCGTCATCCGTCCGTCCATCTCTGTCTTTGTAGGTACAACTTCTTTTTGTGAAAGTTGTGGTCGGTATAGAAATATTATGATTGTTAGCCTAAAAATATCGTGGTTTTTGTGTTATTTAATTGGTATAAATGTAATAATTGCAATAATGGAGAATTAAGACTTTCTCTCAATAATTTTCAATCGACAAAAAACAGTTTGACATAGAAAATATCTATTATATTAAAAAACCTTATATATGTATATAACTTATGTGTATATTTGTATATATAGTATAGTTATATATTTATTAATAAAATTTTAAGTAATCGTCTTTGACTTAGTAAGTCAATGGTAATCGTACAATAATTATGTATACCACCATCGCCAATTCTGATCGGAATATCCTTGCCACGGGTTGTCTGGAAGAGATCGCTTTTAGCGATAAGACCGCCCTTAGTACCCTTAGCCCTTAGTTACTACTATAATAATACTAGTTCGTAAGTTTTTCTGTAATGGTGTACAATAAAGTGTTATATATCTATCTAAAACCGGTTTATAAGAAAATAGATTTAAACACACAAGACTGCAACAGTGAACGTCTTAAATAATTCGATAAATACATCGGTGGGCTTTATTTTCTAAAAACAAAAATTTTCTAAAAGAAAAAGCCATTTGCCAATTGACTATCTGCTAAAACACTAATTAAACTAATATTTCTGTTTACGCCTTAAACGATGCATTTCGCATGACGTGTACTATGTATTTGGATAGATATGTACCTATTTGGTGTAAAGTCACGAGCTCACGACCTCAAGACTATAAGAATAACATCGTGACTTCGTGACTCTTCACCGAATATGTCAAGAATTAGGTACTCCAACGGCGTATACTGATAAAATATTTCAGAACGTCGGGTAACGGAACTGCCCAGTAAATCGGCTCAATCAACTACAGGACTCTCGGATAGGTTGAATAAATTGGAGGAGAAAATTAAAAAATGTTGCGACACCATCGGTAAAAATGACGGAGTCATAAGTGATCAGGTACAACTTAACAATATATAACAGTTTCATAATTATTGTTACGACCGACAAAGACCAGTTCACACCAGCAGTTGCCTTCCCGCATTTGGACTTCTTTTGTTTACTTTGTAATTAGAAAAACAGCCCATTGTGTATTGTAACACCGACCGACAAATGAAGACTTTTTGAAAGTTTTTTTGATATGAGTGATAAATATCACTAATTTATAGTATTTTAAACACAAAATTACCTACATAATTACTCTATCACATCAGATTTTTTTACAAACAAGAAAAACGGTTTTTCTTTAATTTTAAGAAAGAAATCAATCATTATATTATAAATACATATATTTGAAAACTTCTACAGAAAATACATGTACAATGGTTGCTATGAAGCTATTTTGAGAGAGATCTTTTACGTACTTACGTTTAGCTGTAAAATTACGTCTGGGAGTAATTTTTTTATGGGAATCGTTAATAATATCACGTTTTATTGATCAGCAGTAATCAGTCATCATATTCACATTCCATCGCCCTTGGTACCTTGTTTCCATAGTTTTAATGTCTTGGTGAAACCTTTCACCCTGTTCTTCACTATAATCACCAAGATTATCAGGGAAAAAATCCAAATGTGAATCTAAAAAATGGAGTTTTATACTCATATTACACCCCAATTTTTGATACTTATTTAATAAATTTGCTACAATATTTTTATAGTCAGGGTGTTTGTGACTTCCTAGAAAATTGTTGACAACATCTTTGAACGCCAGCCAAGCTTCTGATTCAGTTGTATTTAATGTTTCATCAAAAATTTCATCGGACATCAAAGATCTTATTTGTGGTCCATCAAACACTCCTTTTATTTTTGCATCTGATAACCTTGAAAATTCATTACTCAAGTATTTAAAACTATCATTTTCTTTATCCAATCCCTTAATGAACTGTTTCATCATACCGAGTTTAATATGAAGCGGAGGTAATAAAATTTTCTTAGGATCAATTAAATTTTCTCGTATAACATTTTTGGTTCCCGGTTTCAGATTTGTACGAGGATTCCATTGTTTTTGGACGTAATGCTTTGCTCGTGACCTGCTGTCCCACTCAGTTAAAAAACAAGGATATTTCGTGTATCCTGACTGCTGACCTAACAGCATAGTTATAATTTTCAGATCTCCACAAAGCTGCCAACAATGTTCTTCATATTTAATTTTGTCTAGTACTGTTTCTAAATTTTCATAAGTTTCTTTTAAATGAACAGAATGAGCGACGGGAACAGAAGCATACTGATTAGTGTTGTGTAATAGAACACCTTTTAAACTCCGTTTCGAAGAATCTATAAAAAGTCTCCATTCTCCAGGAACATATTCGGCCCCTAACTTCCCAATGAGTTATTCGTTTTATTAAAAATCTGATGTGATACGATAAAATGAGGTCTGATTTCGTTATCAGCACTATAAAATTAGTGGAAAAAATTTATTATATCTTAGAAAAAAAAACATGTCGGCCGGTGTAATCTTTATGCTGGTCATTAGCCAGGTGTGATTCTTGGAAATTCAGTCCACGCGATCGAGTATTGTGTCGAGATATATTGTATTTTTACAGTATAAAGCAATGCCCCAACGGAGGGGTGAGGCAGTCAAGCGATAATCGCAAACGAGGCAAGACGTGCGTACATTCGATAATCTATATAGTGACGGACTTTGCGCTTGTTATTGGCAATATGTCATGTCGTTATGTCCAGTTATATTTGTACCTGTGTTGTACGTGTTTGTATAGATCTAATAAATTCTATGGTAATTCCAACGGTATTTTAATTCGAGTCCTGCAACTCGTAACATTATAATTATTGTAATATAAGGTCAAAGAGAAAATGAAAGGGTTCAACTTCTAAAACAACGATATTGTGAACAATTTTATCATAATCATAGCAATTTCTACAAACAGGTACTTGACAGCCAAATCAATAGATTATTTTATCTTTATGTAAAACTTCACAGCCTCTTTGATTTTGTTTGGGCGTACGAGCGCGTTGTGACCTTATATTCCTAACGAGTCACTTGTTAAGTATATTGTTTTAACAGTAATTAAATTACTTCTATGATGTAATATTAAAAGTAAGACGTAAGTTTAAAAGTAGTAAGGTCTGCGCACGCTCTTTTTGTATGTTTTAGAATTTATTCTAAGATATATCAAACACTCAATTACATTATCGGATGAACATCGTGCTTTCGTACAAGGGACAATTTTCAATTTAAACGTACTCTGAACTCAATCCACGGACTCGGTGCGGAAGCCTAAAAACGACAAAATTCAACAAAGCAATTGCGATTTTCGAATAGTTTCTGCTCCTGATTTTAATTGGCCGGACTAAATCTGCCGTACTTTTTGTTGCTGGCGATAACCATTTTCAAAGTCGGCCTAAATTAAATCTACCCTAATTTCTTACGTGTCATTAGCCGATTCGCTTAAGGAAACTACCCTTGAAAATTAGTCGATTAAACAAAAGAACGTACTAAAAAGTTATTGTTTAAAATAAATGCGCAGTTCTTTTTTTACACGAACAACATTTTATTTTATTGCATTCGCCAGGATTTAAATCCAAAACTTTTAAACTTGCTCATGTTTTGCTTTTATTTGTAACAAATCCATTGATGACGACTCCTCTTGCTGGCTATACCGCAGAATATGGATATGACCTTATTTTAGGACGAACCTAATACTATGTGTGTAGTAATTTATTTATTTTTGGCATACCCATAATTCTATAAAATTGTAAAAATCTATTTGTCTTTATATTTTTTGTTAATTCAGAACATACACACGTTGGGGATTCACGCAAAAAATATCGGGTCGATTTCGATGCGGTTTTCGTTGTTCGACAGCAAATTCCCGGACTTAAAATCTGCTTTACTTTTGATGCCGAGAATCACGCAGGAATTTTCTTGGGAACAGTTTAAAGTGAACAGGTCAAATTCTCTGTGTAAAATAAGTGATCTTTGCCACCCATATAGCGTGGACGAAGTCGCGGGCGAATTCTAGTACATTCATATTATCTTGGTTCCTCTCTTTCTGATATTGTATTAGTTAAAATTACGCAATTTCTTGTAAAGGATATTGTATAATATCTATCAATATATTTTAAGTAGACAGAAACTGGGATAAAAATGACAACTCAAAAAATTCTTGTGTTGCTGGGGAACTTCTTGTCTTCTTCTCCATAAAAAGCGATAACATGATGCGAATCGTGTACATAGCCAACGAAGTATGTTTAACTTGTAACCCATTAAAAACTCAATAGATGGTTTTTATGAGAACTTTATCTGGAATTTGAAATGAGAATACCCTCAAAATGCCTATTTGTAAAGCTCAGTATAAAAAACCTACAATCGCTATAGGTGAAACCTAGTAAAAAAGCTGTTAACAACATCCTATTAAATGTTCTCATACAGTTGAACTCCTTCCAAGATCAATTGGATGCAATGATGAAACAAGTAGCCGCCATCACGGAGGATCTTGCAACTGGGAAGCTCTCTCCAGATTTGATGAAAGATTTGCAAGGTATAAAATAAGCATAGTGTAGCTTTTAAGTCCCGGAATATTGTGAGAAAGTCTGTACCGATACATTATTTCCTTAAAGAAATAGGTATAGCAGTGAAATGTTTTTAAGTTGATATTTAAAAGTAATTCAATATTTGTTAGGTCTGTTGCAGCTATTCCAAACAGTACAAGAAATGCAAGGTCAGCTAAAGCAAGTACACGAGACTGCACTTCAATTGGCTGCTGAAAAAGAAGACAGACACCTTCATATCAATGTATATATTTAAATTTATAATTAAGTTACATCAGTTTCGTTACATACAATAAAATTACGCCTAATAGGCTTAAGCCTCCTCATTTTAAGGGGCCGCTACGGTATACAGACCATGCTTGTTTAAGGTAGCTTGGCGAGTTTCACTATCTACTGTAATCTCAACCTATCAACATCCAGCTCAAGGGGTAATTTAACAATATGGACCGACCATTAACCCATAAAAAACAGCTTAAACCATGCACGTTAGAATGAGACAAGGGTGCCTTATTTGACCTAAAAGTATTTAAAAATTAATATTACATAACTTAGCACTACCATAGATCAAATGATATTACGAATCAACGTTCCCTACTATATTCGTTTTAATTAAAGTGCTCGCGGAATATTAGAGTTAAAATTACTCAATATTGCAAACCAGTTTTCTAATTTTAATAACTGCACAGACTCTTCGAGAACAAATAGAGCTGTTGAAGACTATCAAATTGGATCGGGAAGATATGGTGGAGGCGATGGCAGAGAAGGCAGATTTGCGAATGCTGGCTCGAAAGGTGTCCCATGATCAGTTCGAGATGGCTTGCGACGACTTGTCTAAGGGATTGGAACATGCTCTTGGAAAACTTACAATGCAGGTTGGTTTCCATATAAAAGTTTTGAATGAAGTTTGGCAAGCATACCTACGTATTGTATGTATACATTCTCAACCTAAGAAAGTTACTCTTGTAACATAAGCAACATACAAGCCAGAGTAAATTTCTTTATTCATATTACAGCTATCTAGTAGTTCAAGTGTACTTCTCAAATGTGCACACACAAATCCTGGAATGCATTATTTATATAATTGAATGCGATATCTTGTCGGAACTAACAGCAGAAATTACAATGGTGCCTGCACATTTCTGCCTTTTATTCAAGACATGAAGAGATTGATTAAAAAAAAATTGGTTACAGGAATCACTCTGGCAACAAGCTTTGGATGACATACAGCGCGAAATAGAGACTAAACTGGACAAAATTGAACTTTCGCCAGTAAAGGATTTCTTTAATAGCAAATTGAAGCAACTCCAGGAGAATCTGAAGCAGATGGCATCGTTAAGACGCGAAGCTGAAGCTGCTGGCACTAAGAAGAGGCTTCTTAGGTAGTTACTTACAAGTTGAAAGAACTATCACAGTCTAGGAACTGTTTAGGCTAAAGAACTACTAAGCCATTACTATGCTTTAGGTCTAAATATTTACCCCTAATACGATGAGCAAATACACATTGCTGAAATGCCATTTGATTGACAGGGATGTGAACTGCATATCGTGTGATGCGCAAGCAATGATGCAGATGGAGACTCCATCAGCGATACCAGTTAGCAAGCCACTACCAGCTACACTTTCCATGAAACCGTACTTAAGTTATGAACTTGGTAAGAGATTCAAATCTAAAGATCAGTGCTCTTTCAACATTATTAGCCTCAATTACAAGTTTAGTATATGTAAATCCTCACTAAATACATAGTTCAAAATACGTATAATTACGAACGCATATCTTAAAACTACCTTAGGAGCAGCTCTGAATTCTAAATGCGACATTCAGCATTATATTCTAAAACAATGAACATATAATAGAAGACGCGTTTTAGTCTTAGTTTAGATAGTATTAAAGTATTTAGTTTAGATCTTGCTGTCAACTCAATTTTAAAATGCCATAAATATAATTTTAATTACTATTTCAATAATTATATAATCTATAAGCTATTTGGCTCCTTAGAATTGTGACGTCATAACGCTGTATATCCATATAAAATCAAAGGGGCTCTGAAAATTTATATCATACTTAATAAAAAGTGTTTCAATCTTGATTAGACTGTCAAATACCCTATTGTTTTGTTGTCATAATTTTCTCTGTTACACTTTCTACTTTTTGTACATAATATCTGCGCTGCATTAGATGCAATTAGTATCAAAATACAATAGAATCTTGTTTCGATTTACTCTATCACAAAAACAGATCAATGTTGATGTTGGTTTTTGTACCATAATGTTGTACAATGCAATAAATATTAGAATCTCATGGCAAAGCGTAACGGAGAAAATACGTTACAACGTTAATTCATAAAAGTATAATAAGGCTTTTATATGATCTAAGGTTAAATTACTGGAGACTTCCATGCCACTTCACTAGTGTAAAATTCGGCTCATCATCCGGCAAAAAGTATCCCATTCTCCGGGATAAAGAATAATTAATGTTATTTCCATTATCAAGGGTACATTTTGACGAATACACCATAATTATTTCATAGTAATCAGTTCATTCCCAATGTTAAAAGTTGAACATTTTTTATGGTTTATTATTTCTAATTTGTATTTACTATAGATGCTATACGTAAGTTGCAAGCGAGCAATTTGCCTCAACGCAACATGCACGACTGGGAGGCAATAGACAAGCAAATGGGCCAACCTAAACAGCCGCAAAAAGTTCGGTAAGGCATAATATAATCCGATTTTAACCCTTATAGACACCTAAATTAATTTCCAAAATTTTACAGTACCTGTCCAGTTCGTGCATGTATTACGTAAAAAACAATAATTATAAGAGTTCACTAGGTGATACAAACCCATGGCGGCAATTTCTTTCGGTGCGATGTGGTTTTACGCCTGCTCTACGTACTCGCATAAAACTATGTCGATAAAAAGTAATGTTTTCAACCACTATTTGTGAAAATTTTTGAAACAGAAATGAATCTCAAGGTCTACTAAGTCTGCGAACACTGAACACACGCTGGATAAAACCAACCACTACATCAGATTCTATAAACCACAAATCCTCGCAAAAGAGAATCGTTTCATACCTAAAATGACGAAGCTATTGAAATCAAAAATTACCCAAATTTCAGTAGAGAAGATGGTTGGCAAGTACTACCTGTTTGGATTCCGATCATCAAAACTATTAAGACCCAAACCCAGCAAAAACCAACTGCCAGACCGCACGACATTATGAGCTCTTTCTGCGTGCACCACCACGTTGGGAAAACAAACCAACTTGATTAACAATTTCTTTTTATTTTACCTCCCTTCCCACCCATTATAATACATATTATATTAAACTAGCTGACCCGGCGAACTTCGTACCGCCATATTTTCTGAATTCCTAAGACTTTGTTTCATGACACAAAAACAAAATCACCATAATCGGTCCAGGTGATTAGGAGTATTCTAGAACACGATCTCAGCGCCACCTACCGGTTCTAATTGCAAATCTAAATCATCCGGGAACCCACTCAAAAACACAAAAACAAAATCACCAAAATCGCTCCCGGTGATTAGGAGGATTCTAAAACCCGATCTCAGCGCCATCTACCGGTTCCAATTGTGGATTTAAACCATCCCGGGACCCACTCAAACACACACACACAATATTTCATCAAAATCGGTAAAGTCGTTCTCAAGTTATGCGCTTACCAACACATTTTGCGTTTCGTTTTTATATATAAGATTAGCTTCTGCCCGTGACTTCGTACGCGTGGAAAGGAAGTTAAAAAACACCCGCGATTTTGAAACATTCTTCATTGGTGCTCCGCTCCTATTGCTCTTAGCGTGCTAGTTTATAGCCTGTAACCTTCATCAATAAATGGGCTATCTAACACTGAAAAAAAAATTCAAATCAGACCAGTAGTTCCTGAGATTAGCGCGTTCAAACAAACAAACAAAGAAACAAACTTATCTGCTTTATATATTATATATATAAGATAAAACTCTCGCACTGACACCACACCTTGTCAAATTATCCGCTTCTCATCCCCCTGACACGGTTTTTAGCATTTTTTTTTATTGTACAGAAATTCGACTTCTACAATTTTATTATAAGTATAGATTATTAGAGCTAGGCATGTTTGCTGAAGTTTCTCTCGGCGATTCTTCTCTTCAAGCCACAACACAGCTTCCATAGAGTAAATAATAACCATAAACAAAATTAAAACTAAATAATAAAACTGAACAAGTTGGCGGTAGCTTAAATAAAACCTTAACCATGCGGTATAAACTTAAAACAAATGAGTGTGAAAAAAATTAAAAAAAATCGCTATTAACTTATAGATTCATGAATGTTTTCAATTTCCTGTTAGTGCTTAGATCTTTCGGTCCTTTTAATTTAGTCAGGTTATTCGTAGAATGATCAAAACTTATACATGACAGATAGCACTGCTAGCAGCCTTAAGTTTTTGCTTCACATATATTTGTTTTCTAAGTTATTTATATATAAGTAAATATTTATAAAAACATAAATATTTATAATAAATAAATATTTTTTAATATATATTTAATATATTTTTGAATACATTTAATTAAGACTCTTTATAACTAACCAAAGTAAATGGAGTCATTGAAAAAATAAGTGCCAAATTACGACAGTGTCAATACTTATTAATGTAGTTAGGGATGCTTAATAAGATCTTATTAAATTGAGATAATCGATACCTTGACGATTAATGTATCGACAAACCCTACGTAAATAAAATTGTTAAATGGAGTAATGCATTCTTTACAATGATATGTGCGCTAACTTATGTAGTATACACATTGGTTGCGTCTGAACAAATGTTCCCAATATAAACTATTTCAACGTTATTACATATTTATGTGCTATATTTTACGGACTAAGATGTATTAATAAAATAATCTATTTGTTATTAACCGACTTCGAAAAAAGAAGGAGGTTCTCAATTCGTCGGGATCTTTTTTTTTGTTGCTTTTTTTATGTATGTTCGCCGATTACTCCGTCATTTATTATCCGATTTACGTGATTCTTTTTTGTTCGACGCGGAATAGCTTCCAATTGGTCCCCTAAAAATTTTACATAGTTTGGCCCAGTAATTTTTATTTTATGAACATTTTTCATGAAAATAATTTTCACTCCGTTCCATATGTACACCGATTACTCTGAGATTTATGATTCGATTTACATGATTCTTTTTTTGTTCGACGCGGAATAGCTGCCATGTGGTCCCCTAAAAATTTGACATAGTTTGGCCCAGTAGTTTTCATTTTACGAACATTTTTTTGTTCCCGGTTCTTGGGACCTATATTTTTTAAGAAGCGCGGCACCATTCGTAGGTCTACCCATACATAGCTAGACACTAAAAAGTAACAAATAAAAAATAAAAACTTCGTTTAAAAAAACCGACTTCAAAAACGAAAAAACTAAAATGTATAAAATAACTTATTTCTAAAGCTATTAATTATTAATATATATTATCTAAAACATCTTGAAGTCGGTGCAAAGTAAAACATAAAAATTATCTACTATATTTTGAAAATTACTAAGCACCGACTTTAAGATGTTTTAGATAATATATATATTAATAATTAATAGCTTTAGAAATAAGTTATTTTATACATTTTAGTTTTTTCGTTTTTGAAGTCGGTTTTTTTAAACGAAGTTTTTATTTTTTATTAAGACATAAATTGGAAATTTTTTAACAACAACAACAAATCACAATGCACAAATATTCTTACCAATTTAAACATTAAGAGCTGTGCAACTTTTTTTAAACTGTACTGTAGTTTTAATTAATACTCAGAAAATCTAAGAACTTAATCAAATATCAAAACATAATTTAAAACAATAAGTTATTGGCAAGTTTACTGTTTGGGTCCAATAAACAGAGGAGATAGTAGTTGAAGGGTCCAAACCAACTCCGACATAGAAAACCTCGTGGCCGAGCCTAGAATAAGTGAAGAGAGAAAGGCTCAGTATCTCCGCTGGCTCGGTCGCGTAGAACGGATGGAGGAGGATTGGAATGTGAAGAAAGCATACTTGGGGCGACCAGTCAGTATCACTAGAAAGATAAGAGTGGATCACCTAAACGAACTTCACAACTGAGAAGACTAGACTAGACTTAAGCATATATTTGTATATGAAGACATTCTTTTTATTGATAAAAAAACGTTAATAAATATTACATCCTTCATTCTTTCAAAATAGAGCAAAAATATTATGTTTACATCAGTGATATTATGATCTAGAATGTTGTCGTACCTACGTCTCACAACACGACTCGCTTTAGCTCTATAGGCTCTTGAATGGGCTATAGTGAGAGTTGTCGGCTTAATTTCTATTACGTGTCGCTGCTGAGCTAAAGGAGTAGTACAGTTCTATAGAGCGAATGAGCTATATCCCTCTTTACTTTTTAACCAGCCGTTTTGGAGTTATTAGCCGTTTTGTTAGCGGACGTGGGACGTGGGTCCGCTACTTCGGAGACTTCTGCATCTCATCCTTGTGATGGTAAATCTTAATATGGTTTCATATTCCAAAATCGCTTTCCTTTAGATTTTATTATGGGAGATTCCGTCTATCTATTGTTAGTCATAAGATACCTATGCCAAGAATTATCCTTAAAATTTACAAATATCTGACAGGATTTATTTATCGATTATTCGATACTGAAATGGGTTCTATATTATGCAGTATTTACATGGTGGATAATAAACTCATTGTACCTGCCATAGACTGCAGCTCGTTGCTTAGCATTATTTTGTTATTAATGACATTATCAAAAAAACTCAAATGAAAACCATTTTTATTTAATCGAATATAATATTATTTAATATTTCTAAATAAACATGCATATTCAAATCAAGTGCCAACTTTCGTCATATTTGCAACTTATTTAACTTCTGGGCTAGTTTTCTGTTTGTTTTATTAAGTGGATTATTATTAACGATCTATATGTAGTTTTGGACTCTGGCGAATCTATAAAGGAAAACTGCTTTTGAATATCGAAGTTACTGATTTATATTATGTGACCTGTGTATCTGTTTAATTCGACCAACCAAACACACTATTGGATTTTTATATCAACACAAAACTTGATGTGCAGTGATATGTATTAATTAAAATTATATACAATTTAAAAATAATATGAAATTTTATTTTAAATACAGTTGGAATTTATGGTGGAAGAAATCTCCATACCTAAGCATACAATATATAGAATATCGGTCTTATTCATAGACAGAGTAAGTTTGAACGCTTCTTTAGGAACCATAAGCGTTCAAACTTACTCTCTATAAATAAGACAAAGTGTATACACAAACCCGCTATACGTACACATACACACATATACACATGAACACACACACACACACACACACACACATGCATATATTAGGTACGTTCATATACGAGTTAGCGCCATTGATACTCGCTAGATGTGCTAGTAGTACGATTCTCCCGACTGAAGACTCTATCTACATATATTCAATGTACTCTGTGACCTAAACAATACTCATTGACACTTGACATCTTTGTCTTCCTTGATCACGGCTACTAAAAAGTGGCCAAAACACTATAATAAAAACATTAAAACGTAGTTTTATTATGTATACTAGTCGCGAAAACTTAAGAAAATATTAAATTAGAGTGGAGTCTTGTTTCTATCAACATTCATAAAGGTCTGAGACGGACAAACATATGTGCAACCGATATTGCGGCGGTTCCCATACGGTGACTACGGCTGCGCAACGAGTCGCTCGGCTGGGCCACTTCATCAAGCAGTGGGGGCCGGACGTGTTACCTTTGTCTTCGGGGTTTGCTACTGGCGATGATGGCAGAGTACGTTACATTTAACACTTAATATTAAATGCCAAATGATAATGACGAACGTCCTCCATTATTTTTATCATTTGCTTACAAAACCCTAAAAAATAATTATTCAAAAATGTCCCACATCTCAAACGCGAATCAAAGAATCCTATACAAACCATTTTTCTTTGAAGATACTTTAACTTCAGACCACATCAACAAAAAAAAATAGTTACGTTTATGACTATACATACATAGAAAGTATTTCAATAATAAATAAAGTCCTGAACAGAATCTGAAGTGACAAGAGATATACTACCACAAAAAATCATTCATTCTGCAGCTAAGCTTGCTGGGTAATTTATCCTTGGTGTCGACTTCATTGGTTCTGGAATAATGTACGAGAGTGAACATGCGCATTACACGAAATTGTGTGATTGCAGGGCTTTGGCATTATAAGGGACATCCTCGGAATGCCATTTATGTCCATTACTAACGGTTTGCTTATATGCTTTCAGATGTACAAAGTTACGACTAACGAGGCTGCAAGCGTTGGACCGGGTAATAATATTTCAATAACTTTCCTATAATTATGTATATTTCATAAATTCTAACGAAATAGGTAACGCGTTGGCTCTCTTGGTATTGCAAGTGTTTACAGACGGCAAGAATCACTTCAGACGGACGGTCTTTCGGTTTGCGGTTAACAGTATGTAGATTTCTAGCAGCAATTTAATTGTGTAATGAACATTTCAACCAATTTTCGACACAGGTGGTGCTGTTGACGCGCCCTGTACACCGAAGTCGCTCCCTACGAAATCGGACGTAAAACCGTTTCAAAAACCGATTGTCATCAGCGCTGTAAGTATCAAATTATTGCCGGTAATTATTTACTCGTACAAAGTGCTTTATTTTTGTATTACATAGGAAACTGAAGTGGGGAAGTCCGGGTAACTCCGGACACTTGAATGAATTGCAAATAAAACACAAATTAAAATAAAAAATTGGAACTTCTTTAATTATATTAAGTAAACATTACTAATCATATCGCAATTTAACGGAATATATTGAGAACAAATAAGTCTTGTTTTTTGGCATCATAAAACACGGGGGGTAGCCCAGAACATAGTGTAAACAGCCTTGCAGAGATTTGGGCAAGAAAGCACCAAACATACCAAACATTAACCATTTGGGCAGAGCCCCCCCTTTACCGTTCAGCCCCTGGTGTGACCATTCACACCGCACAGTAAGCAATGAACACCGTCTACAAGCCACACCGTCTTTTTATACGAAAATACTACGAAAACTACCCTTCAAAATAATAATATTACATCATTGCTAAAAATAGCAAATACTTCATAGTGTTGGCAGGATCATATTATTATCTATGACGATTGTCTATGTGATATTAATATACTCTATGGTTCTCATAACTGCTGTGATGAACATCGCGTAACAATAGTGATAAAAATGTTGGCTCATTCACCTAACATCATAATTATTATAAAAATACGATACATCTATATAAACAAAATCTTTGTGGGGCCGAGTTTTGCATCCCTGGCACTGAACCCTAACTTGCCTTCCATTACACATTAATTGCTTATATTCATCCAATTTTCGTTCTGCACTAATTCTTCCCTTAAATTTCGGCATCTTTCAAGTATATCTTTTATTTTATTGCATGAGATCAGCAGACGGACAGACGGCGTATTGGTGGAAAGCGGTTACCATCACGTATATTCGACGGATATTCGCAACATCGAAGGTGCTACAAATAAGGTTTTGCTCTCTTAAGGCGACTGGAACCTGACCACTAATGCCGGAACACAACTCAAGGTTGTCATCGCGGCATACTGTAGACCAGGGGCTATCCAGATGGGCAAATGCGCTACCGCCTGGCTGTGGATTGTTTTGTCGCCTTTTACGACAGGAAATTGTATTATTTCTCCGTTCCTGCACTGATGATATATCGGATAGATAGATCGGATGGAGAATCGGACTTTCCCCTACGCTTGAATCTCGGTTTATAAGAATATAGACTAGGTGTTTTCCTATGTAGTCACTCGCGTGAGCTTTGGTTCTGAACTACACCTCATAAACTCACGCATTCTACAGAATAGAAGTACTTATATCCGAATCCTATTTAATAAATAAGAGTTCGCATCGAGTAATGCAAAACTAAAACAAATTAATGCACATTTAAACACAATATTGAATGGATTATCGTAGCACGTTTTATTACTATCTATTAGATACACTCCGTGATATCGCCCGCATAAAAGTTGAATTATACATTTCGCCACCCGATCCACCACTCTTTTATCTTCTATTACAGGTAATATAGTGCAACACATGCTAATATCAATAAAAAACAGACTATATAAATATTTATCATAGCGCTTTGGTAGTTCCTAAAATTAAGTTTATCAAAAACAACTGTTCCAGTTTAGTTAGTGTAAATAAAACATATAGAACTAGGTAGTAACTGTCCTGGGGGTTGTGGGGATTTAGATGGCCAAGAAAAAGGTTCAAGCGTTCCGGAGGGATTATAGTATGTTTCTTACCTGTAACTGTTATAGTCAGTGTAGCAGCTAATTCGAAGAAGCGGGCAATGACTTTGAACGCAACGTGGCTCCCACTGCCCACTGTATATAGATATGATGATATTTGGGCTTTTCTGTTTCAGGAATGCCGTTGCTTGGATGGAGGTATGAATGAATACAGTTAACAACATCTTGATTACATAATATTTTTCGTAAAAAAAAAACCCTCTATTTTGACTACATATACAATAGAATACAACACGTTTTCTGAAGTTGTTGTAAATTTAAGAAGGATTTTAACCAAATTCTTTGTTTTAGATCCCACTACCAAAGAATGATATGTATCACGTCTCGATATTCAAGTCTGCGACTATTTGCAACGAGTTAAACAAGTTATATTTTTATATATATTCAGTTTAAAGGTAAAATTATTACGTGTGATTCCGTGCCACATTTTTCTCTAGTTTTATATTGATTAAATGTTCAAAACCACACGGTCTTGATTGAAGAGCGTGCTTCTCTTGGTATGTCTTCATCATGGTGTTTTTATGGTTTATCTCGCGTTTTTCTCTAACTGCCTGTAACACCATAGCGCGTGTGTTAAAAGTAGTTGAATGACAGTGCTTACCGCTAAATATTCAGGCAATCAGTATAGCATACGTTTGACGCACGACGAATTGAACGTTGAACAGGCAATATGAAAACTATACCGTACGGGGCCCTAATTCTGCTATTACAATGTCTTCAGAATATCCATCCACTGGCGTCAATTCTTTGTGTGAAAAACAACCATTATGGCGCCAGTGGTCGGATATTCTGACCATATTGTAATAGCAGAATTGAGGCCCTGGTGTGATACTAAAACGCGTTCACTTTAATAAACACTGACTTACACGTGATCATTTTGCTGCCAATCATCATAAGAATAAAAAATATTTAAACATCAAACTTTCATATTGAAATAATTGTATATGTGAATAAATTAAAGACAAATACTCTTAAAATGATTTTAATGTTAAATCAATACCATAATGGTTAGAGCAAAATACAACTAATCAATGTACGGAAACACTGTCTTTACTTATAACCAATATTTGAACTGCAATATTGTATCTATTACATCACCACAATACATAAAGAATTATATCTACGCCTATTATTAATATTTACACGATAAAATTAAATCATTTATCACACTTAAGAAACACTACTGAAATCACATCGTTTTATTTGCCAAATAGCAGCCAGGAATAAAGAACAACCACTTTTCAGCCGACATTGATATCCAATTATAGGGATCTATAACATATTATGAGAGCAATCGTAGTTTCTTTATAGTTCTAAACGCAGCCTTATTTCTGAAGTTTTGCTGGTGTAGTCTTCTCTAAGGCCAGGCACACACTTTGATTTGTCAATAACTGACTCAGCTATTCACTCCGCTATTGACATTAGTAGTACTAGGCCAAGCGCCTTAGTTTTACACGAGTAAAACTTCTCGGTGCAAATCCTAAAACTATACGAAATAACGAAAAATACCCAATGGAGTCTCGACGCCGATTTTGATGAAAACTAAAGTGGTCTCATTAGATTTTTGAAAAATCAATTACCCTAGCCAGAAATCGAATCGGGTGATTCTAGAAAAATAAACACACCTATATTATTTATATATCCATATCATAGTCTAGCGTGTCAGGATCGTTTCTGTGAAGCAATGTGAAACGGCAAACTAAGGGAACGCATTGTTTTTGAACAAAATGTTCTATTTTCCACACATTAATTAAAAACCTCACCTCAATTTATTCAATGTGAAAAAGATCAAAATTATTTCATTTTTAATAAGTAACTATTAATGAACATTCCAAACACTAATTGATACCACTTAGTTTTCTTCAAAATCGGCCTCGAGACTCTTCTGAGTATTTTTTGCTATTTCGTATAGTTTAAGATTTTGCCCTAAAGACCTACTTGAAAATTTAACTGTGTATAATATTTAGTTCCCGGCACGAATCTTGAGCGGTCGGCAGAATAGTAGAAATCGCATTAAGCATAGCCAATGTGATGCTATTTATCAACATATCGAAAGTGTTATATTTTTGTCCGTTTACCTGAAAGGTATAATAAATACATCATGCTGCGAAAAAAAACCCAAATATCACTGTGTAGGCCAAGATGACCGCAGAAGATACGTTCCGGGAACTATATATATCTACATTCTAAGCCCCTAAAATGGGGAAGCCCGATGTTGATATATATATAGATAAATATATAATAGGCTTTCCAAAACATAGAAGATTTTTAAGCTGGCCCAAAGTCAAATACTTATAGAAGAATATTATATTGTATACATAGGTTATTGGAAACTTCGAAGTTGTCACAACTATTCAAGGATTATTACAATAACGTACAATATAATCTTACAAGCATTTACTATATATTTAAAATGCGAAAATATTTACTACAAGAATTTTTAAGACGTTTTACTCCCTTATTGATAATAGTTATAAAAGGTTTCTCTGTCTTTTTTTCTTTCACCCAATTATTTGGGGTTGGCAATGTCTTTCCCTTCCATACTCTTCTATTCTGACATACGTCTGACGTACATACGGTTTAAAGGTTCGTTAAAGGTGTTATTAAATAAGACAGATAGTGTGTCTCGGCACAGTGATAACTTAAACTAATCTAACGTGAGAGAAAGGGAAGCCAGACAGACTAGCGCCGTAACGCGTTACGTGACGAAGCGACTTACCCTCCCATTAGAAGTTATCACTTCAAAAACCAGCCCATAAAAGGCTCGGACCTCCCAGTTTAGGAGTATGGACAATATACTCGCCACGCTTGTCCAAAAGCGGCTTGCCAGGTTTGCACATCTCGATGTGCAGGGTTCATCAGTGTTTTCCTTCACCGATGTTAGCACGTGGTAAGTGTAACAATAACGGATTGTTAACTATTTATATCCTCGTGTATTATATTATTATGAATAACGCTTTTTTAACTATTATTATTAGGGGAGTTCTGTATTTAGGACTTACTTACTAGTAATATATTGTACTTGCTATGGAAACGTCTACATTGTTTTGATACTGATTGAATATGTAATTGAAAAGAAACAAGTTTTAAATATTAAAATATTGCTTAAAAATTTTAGTGGTGTTTTTCAAAATCAATAAGCAAAAGATTTACTCCTCACCGTTTTTGGTAGTCAGTAGAAATGTAAAATTTAACTTTTCAGACTCACATACTGACTGAGCGATTGATAAGAATGGTCTTTATATCCTTGTTCTAGCCCAGGAGCCTCCAAACATTCCAGCCTTTGGGCCATACTGGTTATTCCAATAAGTTAGAACTTATTGTTATGTTATGTATGTGCCCTTCTAAGGGCCAAACCATTTTTAAATTATCCCGCCATTATGTATTACAAATTACAATTTTTTACAAGTTATACAATACTTGTGGGATTCATTAAAATTATTTGTTAGTTATATTTATATTAAACTTTCCTTAGTAAGTAATTAAAACTGAGATATCATTTTGTTTTTTCATCCAATTTATCACAGTAACAATCAGCCATTATCTGTCGCGGGCGGAATTGATGACATTGACGGGGTGGGTTTAGCCCGCGCGCCGTACTTTAGAGACCTTTAGTCTAAATGAGCAGAGCATTATCCTGTTGCTTCCACATTAACAACAGCATGGGCCATGAACGATGACACGAGGATCTCATCGTTCATACAATAGTCCAAAGAGTTGCGTTGTGTTCCCGCACACGCTTTTAATATGAAGTTATAATAGGGAGTAGATGCTACTTTTAGAACAGGAGGGGTTCTTTGAGCCAGCGCCGTTAGATACCTCGAATATGTTTCTGTTTCGCAAGGTCCTGGCATGCGGCGATGAGATAGAACACAGGTGTGGTGTAGTTGGTAAGTCCGAGCATGCCATCGGGAGTTCAAAACTACCCTACTACTATCCCTGAGAAATGGGGTGATAATGGACTAATACTCGAAAATCAAGATATTACCGCAAAATAGCATAATGTTTTCTCAAGTTTTCGCGACTAGTATACATAATAAAACTACATTTTAACTGTGTTGCAGAAGTCACGTGTAAAATGACAAGTGACATCTTTGTCTTGTTGCAGTGTGATCACGGCTATTGAAAAGTGGCCGAGACGTCGGAATAGTAATAATCAAATAAATTACCGCGCTTAAAGCCGTTAAAACGTAGTTTTATTATCGAAATAGCATTTTTTCACTAGTATATTTCCTTTTTTTATTATAATTATCCATTTCCGTAATTATTCGTTACGTAGGTATGTGTATACTTCATAAACTTGTATTTTTTCATGAAAATGAGCAATTTCATCGGAGAGATTGCAAATATATTCACTTACCTATGTTTAGGATAAAAATCATTCTTCAATCGATTGTTCATCATAACATCGACATAATTAATATGAAAGAAATATATCGATCGATATACTTCTTCCATGGGATAATGAATGATATAATTAAACCATATCATAAAAATATAGATAAGCCAATATCAAAAGGTCACTTAAAAAAAATACGGGAAGTGTTAATATCTTCTCAGATTCGGAGTTGACTATAAAAATAAATTTCTCTGTACAAAGCGAGATCGTCTGTGACACTGTTGTGATCGTCAGTTAGCATTAGCATTTTCTTGCTGTAACTAGTCTTATATTATAGGTGGCCAGAAAATAAATTTAATTAAAACGTACAAGAAAAGACTGATTTAAACTATACGCAGGTGAAGTTAATATGTATAGGGTATGTATGTATGTACTACAAGCTTTATAATACTGCTTTAAACTATAAAGCAGCAGTATAAAGCTTTCAATCGCATGTTTCATTATCTCTAAACTACAACTTTAATACTATTTGTATTTATGTCTTCGCGTAGTATAAAATACAATTAAACAACAAACATACATAATACAATATATAATACAATCAGAATCATTACATTTATAATATACAAATTAATAGAATATCTGAATCAATTTCTAAAACACAATGAAAATATTTCAGTTTTCGCGACTTGTATACATAATAAAAATACGTTTTAACGGTTTTAAGCGCGGTTATTTATTTGACTTTGGTGATTCCGACGTTTCGGCCGCTTTTCAGTGGCCGTGGTCACGGACAACAAACATGACAATTGTCGACGAGTGTTGTTAAAGTTTATTTTAATCTACCGCCAACTTGTTCATTGTAATTATTTAGTTTTAATATTGTTTATGGTTATTATTTACTTTATGGGAGCCTAATCTAATTTACTACCGCTCTCAACATGTTATGGCTTGAAGAGAAGCGGCGCAAAAACTCTTCACTAAAAGCGGCCGAAACGTCGAAATAACCAAAATCAAATAAATTACCGCACTTAAAACCGCTAAAACGTAGTTTTACAATGAAAAAATATTTAGAATTGTTTTACTTACGCATTTCAATGAAGTACTACAATAATAACTACTATTATATGTATATAATATTTTTACATTATCATTTCGCATTGTTATTTTAGTTTCTTACACTAGACATTATTGATAATATACTCACGAACCACATGCAAAGACCTATCAGCTAGTAATTTTAAATAACTGGTTTTATTATTACGACAGTTAAATGATTTTATAATAGTAAGCAAATAACTTGAGTAGGTACTACTTTGCTTGGTAGGGATATGACCTATTATTTCCTATAATGTGCTAGGAAATACGCATGGATTCTCATATAGGCCAATAAATATAAATAAAATAAATACCTATAGATTTTTTTTAATTTGTATGCATTTTGATTAGGGATTAAAGTAAAAATGTTTGCATACATGTAAATACGCGGTAAATTTAAAATCTGAATACGCAATACATAAATCGTGACGTCACAGTCAAAAATATTAAGTATGTCGTTGTAAGACTGTAGTATCCCCGACCCATAAGTGCGCCAAAATTTCGTTATTTCATTTGCTCGAATATGATCTCAGTTTTAATATTTATTTTGATACTACATTGGTATATAAATTAAATTAGGCCGCTTTCTGATTTGTTGGAGCAGTAGCGGTGCGAAATCCGTATGCCGATTGGCAGGCGGCTCCGCCCGCGTATACCGATTCCGCACCGCTTTAAAACCGCGTTAAATTAGAAAACCGGTCTTAGTAACATAAATAATAGATTAAAAACAAACATAATACATGTATATTCCCTTATTCTCCGTCATTACTCGCGATGAATGGTAGTTGCTTTCTAGCCCATAGCGCTAAAAATAGTCTACTAAATAGCATTGATAGTGTTCTAGTTATCTGCATACTATTGTACGCATTTTTTTGTAAATTTACATTTATCAGCAGAAGAATTAGCTCTTTTCATTACACCAAATCACAACCGTCGACATATCGCATGTGGCCCGCGAGGACAGAGATTTACGTTTTTAGAGTAAAAATGAGCCCGCCCATCGACTTACGCAAATAATTTTATCCATTTATAAACAATTCCCAAACAGCACTGAAGCACTTCAAATGGATATTCGTATTTGCATATTTTATGTATTTTTAAAAATTATCATCACATTTTGTGTCTAGTATAATAAATAAATAGATAATTTGAATCCTTATTTTTAACCTATTACATATAACAGACACCATTTATATTGTATTATGTAGTATTGGTTGATTTTTCAAGAAACACATCAAAACTACATACTAATAAGTTTTTTTTGTTATGTGCACACATTGTATGTTTCTTTATTATAGTGTTATGTATAAATATATAAGTTGTTATAGTTTTAAATAATTCTTTTTCCTTTTTAGAACCTTGAATGTCGGTGACTCAACCGTCCGTGTTGTGAACTTTTGAGCTACCCTCATGTTGCGTGCCCACTGTTGAGCAATGGTAAAATCCCGAATTTTGCAACTAGTTTGTTTACGTTTCCTGTTGAATATAATGAAGAATATAACCGAAAAGATTTTTTATAAATAACTAAAAATAATATAAGATAAAAATCTAGATACCAATTGCAGCGCCATCAACCGGGACCAATTGTAAATCTAAATCATTCTCGAATCTACTTGAAAAAAAATATATCTAAATCGGTCCCACCGTTAGAGGTGTTCAGCGGCGCCACCTACCGGATCCAATCGTAAAGCTAAACCATACCGGGATCCACTTGAACACACACAAATAATTTCACGTAAATCCGGGAACCCGATTGCTACGCCATCTACTTGGCTCAAATTGAATCTAATTACTAAATAAATTGCAGTGCATGTTATTATTTCAATATTGTTACATACCGACAAAGATATGCGCACCTGGTTTATTACCCTTCCCGCATTCAGAGTTCTTTTGTTTACTTCGTGTTTAAAATTTGCAATTAGACAATAGCCTATTGTTATTGTTTTCAACTTTATTGGCCGTTCGGGGGAATAATTAACCACGCGGTCGATTTTTTGTATTGCCCGACCGGAGGGGTGGGCAGTCAAGCGAGGATTAAGATACGAGCAAGACGTAGATTCGATGAGCGATATAGTGACGGACTTTGCACGTGTTATTGAACAGTTTGTACTAGTAGTTTCTAGTTACATTTGTACCTGTTTTATACGTGTTTGTATAGTTCTAAAAAAATCGGTAAAAATTCCAGCGGCATTTTAATTCGAGTCCTATGTAGCTCGTAACAATATACATAATCGCAAATACGAATAGGCAAGTGAACCGGCACTGGATGTCAAGAGGTGTGTACATAAAGCGTCGGAGTCTAGCGGTGCCTGCCCCTCGCGGCGTAGTGGCCGCCGCCCTCGCGGCTGTAGCGGCGCTCCTTGCGCTCGCGGCTGCCCCGCGACCGGTCCCGCCGCTCGCGCTCGCGCGACTTCTCCTTGTCGCGGGAGCTATCGTGACTCCTTTAAATAAGGGTGGATTTATGTTAGACCGTGGCGGGCGCGAGCCAACCCCCGTACAAAATCCGTATCAACCAATACGCTTTATTGAGTGTTAAAAAAACAGTTAACAGAAATAACAATATAATTCACAAAACGAAACATAAACCGAGTGTAAAACATCAAACAAATAGTGTAATTATTAAAGATGATTTAACACCCGTTCTTGTACATATACAAGAACGGGTGTTAAACAACCTAACAAGTACAAAAAACTAATGACTGTCAAAATTCCAAATTATAAAATAGGCACCTACAGCTGCACGGCTTGTAAAATAGGAATTTAAAACTAAATCGTTTGTAACAAAAACAGAGTTATAAATTGTGCATGCTTATGCTTATCAAAAAAAAAAACTCTTTTATAAACAGCCAGAAAGTGTCTGGACAAAACACGTAACTTACCTAGTTTCGCCGGCGGAGCGGCTGTCGCGCGACTTCCGGCGAGACGAGCTGGTAGCGGAGCGCGACCGCGGCGATCGCGACCGGGAGCGCGACTTGCGACCCTTGGGGGACGACTCCCGCTCGCTGTTCAAGTTGAAATCATCAAACCTGCAAATATAATATGCCATTTACAGTGTCATGGAACGGAAATGTTCCTCACCTTAAAGTCCACTTTTGCTTACACAAGTAACCTACAAGAAACGATACTGCCAACATTTTAATAAATTTTACGCTTGTAAAATATAGAAACGGGAAGAATATTTGCAATTTTGACGATGACAGACACTGAGATTAACAATAAAAAACAAGGAGGATATAATCACTACGCTTGATATAAATATTAAATACAATAAAAAGTTTAACATGTCTAAGCAATCCCCTTAGACAAGATAGCAAAAACTTTATTGTCAAATAGTTAAACATATTTTTCTGTGGAACAGTCTGTTCTGTGACTTAGTTTGGTAAAGTGACATGTGCTTGTGGAACGTTCAATGAATCGATATGAAAACTAGTGAAAATTCTAATACCACAACTGTACAATAGGTCACTTCCAAAAGAAAATAAAATATGTTAAGAACAACAAAGGCAAAGTTGGTACCAAGACAAGGGTCAAGTTAAGAAATCAAGTCTGCAAATTAGACCCGTGAAGAAATGTGTTAAATTTTAAATATCAATTATAACACCATTATTGATTCTCACTAGGTTATGTCAGGTCATTGAAGAATTGTCATTTCATTTTTATTTTATAGCATTTTATCAAAACCCATATATGGCGATAGTCACTGACAGATAAACACGCGAGTGCAACCATTATAGTAGTATTCCTTTTTCCTTTGCTTTTAAAGTTATACAAAGTTCCTATTTCGATAATATATAAAATATATTTAGTATATTATAAGACCGAGACGAACATACCATGACCAAATATCGAATTGTTAAAGAGAGGTCAGGTAAAAAACATTTCAAATAAATGTGCTTGTATGAAGAGGTTTAATGAAAGTAGGTGAAGCGAAAGTTGTTCAGGATCGTCGCAAGTGGAGATCCATAGTCTTTGCCTACCCCCATGGGAAACAGGCGTGATATTATGTATGTATGTATAAAATAGAGGTTATTCAGCTGGGAGCTATAATATATAATATTTATAATTATATATAATATATATATTATATATAATAATATTAATAATATATATAATTAAATAGGACTAAAAATACGTACTTGTTTTTAGGAGCTTGCATAGAGCTTTGACTAGAACTGGAACTTGATGATGAGCTTGATGAAGATGATGAACTCCTAGATCTAGAAAGACAAATTTAACTTATACTCTGTATGACAAACTATTGTAAAATGTTATCTATACCAAATTAGACAGAGAGACAGCTGGTACAGAAATATAATATGAAATTAGCTATTACCCACACTAGTTCATCTGCTTTTATCTTAATACATATGCGACAGTAGTAACACATTTCTTGTTATTTCTTACCAATATACATACATAACTTCACGCCAGGTCCCTTGCGGGGTAGGCACGAACAACAGAGCGCCATTTAGGCTTATTCTTACACACCTCACTTGCTTCTTTGACATTCATAGCACTTGTCATGCACGCTCGTCTGTTCTTAAGGCTCCTGACATCACCTTCTGCTAGTACATGATCAATTTGATCATGGAAGGTGTGTCGTGGCCTTCCGCGACTTCTGCATCCATCTACTTTTGCATTGTATATCTGTTTAGTCATTCTTCCATCATTCATTCTTTCCACATGCTCGTTTGTATGATATGATATAAAAATTGAATAAAATATATCTTTATATCCCTATGGTTTATAGGTTGCCCATACAAATTTTTATCCTTTATTTCACTCCCTCCAAGATTGTTTTTTGAGACAAAAGGTAGGCTACTTCTTTCCACTGTAATTTATCTAGTTGTTAAATTTCAGTAGTGACAAATAAAACCAAATAGCTAACCTAAGAATGTGTAAATTCTTAGGATAAACGGATAATCTGGGATAATTAGGATAATCTGCTTTAAATCTAAGCAGATGAACTACATGTGGCAGTTTTTGGATAACTATGTACCAATTGTAAAGGAAAAAACGTAATGTAGAAAGCTGCATATCAAGGTTAGTGTTAAATTCAATGTATTAAACCTGCTTACTTGGACCAGGTGTGACAACATGTGATGTAGATATTATTTAATGAACTGGATGCTAATGCTATGCTAGAAAAATAACTAACATTACCCACATCTAAGACCAACCTTCTCTTACTCTTGACATCAGGAGAATCAGATTTTCCATTTTTATCAGACATCTTGGAACTCTCGCCATCTTTAGATTTATCAGCATTTTCTGCAACAGAAAGCCAGATTACGTCTCACACCTTCCTACTATTAGGCAAACTACGACTAAGTAAGAAACCTACTTGCCTAGATTTCTATAAGTGATGCATGCAGATATAACATTCAAATTACAATCTAATCTAAGAAAAGACTAATGTCTCTTTTCTTTCACCATATCTCAATTATTTGGGGTCAGCACAATATGTCTTTTCCTTCCACACTCCTCTATTGTGAGATACATCTTCTGTCACACCACATATCATCCTTCACACAATTCATCCATCTTTTTTTCGTCTACCTTTATATTTGTACCCATCTATCTTGTAAAAATGGTCTACATAAATATTTATCCATCTCTAGTATCCATGCTTTGGACATGTTGTTAAAGTGAAAATAACCTTTGGAAGCATTATCTTGTTCAGCATCACTGCCCCACAAGTCGTACTTGGAGAGATCTGCCTCATCACCGGATTCTTCCTCATCGTCCTCTTCAGCGCCAACGCCATCTTCCGCCTCTGTAGATTTACTCTGCAACAACACTTGCAATAAACAAATCATAAAGTCGGGTACTCTTAAACAAGCTGGAACTGTAACCATTGATAAGTTTTCTTGTAAGTTTTGCAGTGAATATTGAGGAGATTGTATCACTTTACTTACAGTTTCAACTCATAAGTGAGTACCCAGTCTAATAACAACTTAAAACAAAAATTCAATTTATACAAACCTTAATTTTCCTCCTACTTTTCTTACTATCACATTTTTTAGAAGACTTTTCACTACTTTTCACAGTTAGTTTAAGCCTATTCAGCAAAATTGGTTTTGGCAATGCAAAGCTTTTAAAATTTCCTATTACAGGAGCATTCTCATTTAAATGAGTCTTATGTGACTCCATCTTATCCTCATCAGCGTTATTAATATTTAAATTTAGTTTTTTTACCACATTTGAAGGTATAACCACTGGTCCCGGATCAAAAATATCACTTAAAAAAGGTGTGTCTCCAGTGTTGCCATCCAACAGTTTTAGTTGTCTTTCTATACTACCATCTCTAACAGACTCTTTCTCCCATTCTTCATCATTCGTAAGATTTATAGTTTCAACTTGCTGCACACATTCATCTTTATCGTTTTCTTGCTGCGTGTCAGCTTCTTCATTCTGTTCATTGCTTTCTGAAGATTGATTTTGTGTTAAATGTTGTAAATTTTGAAGTGCTAATAAAAGTGTGTTAGTGTTAATTCCAGCCAAAAGACTTGACAAATCTACTTGAGGAGTAGCAGGTGGTGGAGGTTCTGTTGGGGTTTCTACAACTTCTGCATGTTTTAAAGTTGGATTTGGCAATAAAGAAATTGATTTTGCATCACCAATGGTTACTGAAGACTGATCTAAATTAATACTTTGTATTTTTTGAGTTTTTGGCACATTTTGTTCAAGGTCAGGATAAATTGTTATTGATTCGAGCACCTGAACACGCTTTGCTGGATTTATTGTTTTAGGACTATCTTCATTTGGAATGTCAAATTGCTCTTGAGACATGCATATAAGTTCTTTAGACAACTCATCTGAGATTGGTTCTGGTACAGCCACAGCAAAATTCTCGAATGAAGAGTTTTGTGTCTGCAATAATTCTGAACTAGGACTTGTATTCCCATCAGAATGATGGTCTAAGCTCATTGTAGGTCCTTGTTTTAAAGGTGATATTATTTCACCAATACTATTACTAGTCTGAAAATCTTTGAGCAACCCCAAAACCATATCACGTTTTTGTACAATTGCATCTGTAGGGGATTTAAATGGTGTTAATACTAATGTTTCTTTATCAGTGCCATATAATGAGTTAGACAACGGACTATGTGTCCTAGGTGAATCCATACTTGGTGATTTGGTTTGTTTCTCTTGTGCAATGACTGGATCTAAGGAATCTGCATTTTTATATAATTCATCATCATCATCATCCCACTGTGTTTCATACATTTTACGTACACTGTCATATTTCTCCAAATCATTGTTTTTATTCTCTGGACTATTTTGCAATGTGTCCTCTGAATCAAAAATATCAGTTATACTTCTGTTTTTCGTTACTGAAAAAGACTGAACTATAGAAAATACTCTATCATTGTTTTCAGAAGGTTTCAAAATATTCACAGCTTGTGGTTTGAGTAATGGCTTATCATACAACTTATTACTCTGTGCTGATGTCAAATTGTCAAACTCATCTTTGGCAATGTCATTTACTTGCTTATTACCAGTTGGTATTTGTGTACCAGAATTCAGATTAACATTTTCAATAGTCAGAAAATTATTTGATGGAATTTTAATAGCCTTAAATTCAGCATCATTGGGTAAAATATGTTGTACTTCATTTTGTATAACCGGCTTGTGTCTTGAAATTGTAGCTCCATTACCTTTAGCCCAATAACCTTTCTTTTTAACATTATCTCTGAACTCTTGATAGTTTCTTTTGGCAGATGAACCTAACCTTGTAGGTACATATTCACTTGAACACATATCTGTATCCACTAATGTATCCTGTTTTACAGCTTTCATATGATTAAGATTTGAAATATAAATATTTCCTGTAACTAATGGGGATTGTTCAATGGGTTTAATTGTACTGTAGCCCTGGAATGATTGAATATTATTCTGTATGTAAGGGCTAACTTTTGTTGCAGGAGGAAGAGTAGGACGTCTTTTAAATTTTCGTTTTTTCCTACCTTCACCAAACACTCTGGATAAAAAGTTTTCATCTTCACTATTGTAAGATACAGAACCTGAATCAGTATTATCAACAGGCTTTTTTGCAGGAAGAGTATTATTTTTCAAAGTAGTAATGTTCCTTGTGTTAGCAGACTGTCTTAGTTTTTCAGAGTCTGAATCGGGATAATTTGAATCTTGACTGTCACTAGAACTTGAACGAGTTCTATGATGTGTAGATGCTGAGCGGCTCCTATCATGAGAGCCTCTTTCTTCAGTTGCACTTATTGAACTGCCTGTCGCTTGTTGTTCTTTCTCCATACCAGCTATTTGAACAGTTTCTGCACTTGCACTTCGTTGAAGAGATACCATAGATTTGTTAACTTCATGACATTTATTGTAACTGTTATCATCACTATCTGATGCAATAGGTATTTCATCTGGATTAGGTAGTTTCTGGATGTTCTTGTTTTTGTCTACATCAAGTTGGTCTTCATTCAATTCATTTTTACAAACTGGTTTTATGATTGATTCTTTTTTTACATCCATTATATGTGAATCAACCAAACAACCTGTAGTTAATAATCTCTGGCGCCAAGCAAAAATTGTCTTGAAATCTGGTGCTGGTTTATCATAAATGGATTCAAACCTGTCTGTGCTTATTTTACAATTATTATAAACAATAGCAAATGCAGCAGCTTTCACTCTCTCTTCCAATGTATATGTAACTTGGAAGTCTTCAGCTGGTGTGGGACCAGTAAACTTATAAACAACATCATTATTAGTGGATGTAACTCTATTTTCCATCACTGGGTTGTATGATTTCAGTACAGGAGCTCCAGTGCAGTCTCTCTTGCTCTTCTTAGATCCTGTTTCATAGCCTGATGAACCAGTATGGTCTCTGTCACCTGCACTTGTAAACCTTTTGCGAGGTTGCATTCCACTTGGCCTGTAAAAAGGTACCTGATGCTCCTGCCTAAGATACATATTAGGGTTTTGAAATTGGTTTCTCCGGAATGCAACTTTATTAAGAGGGGGAAGTTCGCAAACTGAGCCATCGCTAAGGCTGCCATTTGTTTTACTAAATTCTTTATTTGAATTAGGTGCAGGGACTGGCATTACATGACTATCCATATTCAAATCCTTCTGCAGCACAGTTGCTGGCAACTTTTTGAGTACTGCTCCTTCAGTGATGTCAACCTGAAGGCAGGAAAAATTATCTCCACTTTAGTAATGATGTGCTTTACAAGTTTATGGAACAAGTTAACATCGAGTCTTCTTAACTGCATAATCCAATGTCTGTTTTAAAATTGACATGGACAAAATACTTAACAAAGGCAGCCAAAGCCAGGCTGTATGTAGTAATTTATAGGTAATTAACTGTACCAAGTTATTGCAGAAACATAAGTCATGGGAATGTCTATATTCACATGTTATTAAGAATATAACAAACATGTGCATTATAATATTTCCTTTAGTTTATATATAGTTTATTAATATCTTCTACCAGTCCTGGATGTGAAGTGGGGGTGCGGTAAAGTTATAGGGTGCATTTATTTACTATTTGAGATATAAAGTGAATTTTGGATAGTTATAGAAAAAATAACCATGAATGCCTAAGGCTGGTATGCACTGACATTTAACCGGTGGTTAAAATAAAATAATCGATGAAATTGTATGTATAAACAGCTATTATTTTATTTTAACCGTTGATTAAATGTCAGTGCACACCATCATTAGCCTTCTAACCAATATTAAAAAAGTTTGGATCTGTTCATAATAAATAAATGTGCCCTATAACTATACCCCACCCATGAAGTGGATTAATATAAAGGATTTGAAACTAATGATTGCAACAAGAAATAGAACTTTACCTTATCTTGATTTTCCATATTGCGCTTGCGTTTTTTCCTTCCAAATTCATCATATTCATCATCTGAAGAGGGTTCTCTTCGTCTGTATTCAACTACTCCGCGCTCATTATAGCCACCGCCGTAACCGGTGCGCGCTTCCACCTGTAATTAGTATTTATAAGTAACATATCAAGACTTAATATATAAATAAGAAATAAGATTATTTCACGTACTTCACCAAATTTCGGCGCATTACAAACATTGCACGTTTGACGCCGGGCCCAATTAACATTTGCACATTTATTACACTGCCAGTCATCGGCATTAAACAAACCACGAGATTTTTCAGCTGCTGTTTTGCCTATTTCCGTCCCAAGTTTCTTCTTAAGTGCTTTTGCTCCATCGGGTCTCTCTTTATTACAGCGATAGCATGAATTTCTACGGGCGAAATTAATATTCCCGCAATTTGGATCACTGCAAATCCAGTCACCGTCGTTCATTTTGTAATGATAAAACCTTTCTTCACAAACTACAGTCTAAAATACGCCTCGAGACCAATGCTCATTGGGTACATATAATCTATCATTATAATTATTCTTCAATATTATGAACAAATTAGTAAATAAAAGTAAAATTACATAGAGATTTCACAACTTTGAAAGAAAACTAAGCTCGTTTCAATATGCGAGAAAAGCAATCAAGCTTCACACCAGCCATGACATGACGCGAGTAAAAAAAATTACCTTTTCCTCTTCCTTCCATAGACCGACCCGTTGTGGTTAAAGTTGATACAATATGTAGGCAAACGAACTGATTTCATACAGCCTTATCAGACACACACACACACACACACACACACACATTAGTTAGTAGAGGTAAGAAGAATCATCTCATATAGAAAAATATTTGAAGAAATGTCCAGTTGTAGGCTGTAAATAACAGTTCAAAAATCGTTCACAATGGCGCTGATCTAGACAAAAGGTATAATATGAATGTAGCTGTTGTATACAAATCGAAGTATGCCGAGATATAAAAAATAATTTCTTTGGAGACTAGAGTAGTTGGTAACAGTACAGTCAGTACACTGTTCTATAACGTCAACTATTTATATAGTACAAAGTTATTTACTAAAAAACTTAAAGAATTGTTATTATTTTTCCTAAAACCTCAAAGAATTATTATGTGAAACCGTGAATAGTGATTTTATTTCGTGAATTTTGAATAATACGCTCTAATAACTTTTGGCCCTTTCTATAATAAATACTAAAGTCAGGACTACCAGGGCCAAGGCCCATTCACTGTCCTGCATGGTAGTCCGTCGGATAATGCAGAACCATGAATGTTGTTTTGCATTGTGTCCTGTAACACAGACTACAGAATACCTCTTTTTGCTGTCTGCTCTGCTTCTACTGTCTGCTTAATGAGCCTTCACTGCTCGCCTACCTCTATCACCACTTTAGCATATTTTCAATCTTAGTGTCTGTATAAATGTAAAACTAGCATCTGCCCGCGACTTCACCCACGTGGAATATTAAAAAAAAGTAATTTATCAAACACCCCGATTTTGAAATATTCTTCATTGGTGCTTCGATCCTCGCTCGGTCTTAACGTGATGATATATAGCCTATAGCCTTCCTCGATAAATGGGCTATATAACACTGAAAGAATTTTTCAAATCAGACCAGTAGTTCCTGAGATTAGCGCGTTTAAGCAAACAAACAAACTATTCAGCTTTATATATTAGTATAAGATTTAAGATAAAAGTATAAGATATTCTTTTTTTAATTAGCTGGAAGCAAGTCCATTGGCTTAGGTATATTTTAAAGTTTTATTATATTGCCTTTTTTCTTTTTTAATATTATTAAGTTATATCTAGTTTTATTTTATTTTAGTGTAGTAGAAGTAGTAGCACTTTATGAACAGTACTTTATGAACATATTTACATATAATTATTACTAAAAGCAACTAATTTTATACACTCAACGCCTAACAATATCATAAACTTTACAAATAAATAGCCCTTATTTACTTACCCGATTTTTTTCAAACAAAAATCAAATATTTATGAATCAATCACGAATAAAGTGCAAAATTAATCAATGTTCACACATACATTTTTCAGTTTTGCCTCTGTCTAACACTAAAATGGCAGCGGAAGATCAGCGCTGGTTGACAACCAGCAATCTGCTGAGCTAGAGCCGATTTAGAACTTCATCTTCATGGTTTTTGTATTAACTTATTAATAATTATTAATAAGTTATACATATAAAATACTCTTTCTTTCTTTTCTTTCTGCTTTTCTCTTGAGTCTTTCAAGATCCGCCCACTGCAGATTGCACTATTGGATAGTGAATGGGTCACTTAAGCCAAAATTGAAAAGGCATAAATTTATCATTCTTTCAATGATGTCAAATCAAAGGGTTTCCTTTTACTTAAGGAGGTTCTATAGTTTCACCTATAAAGAGTTTGATATACAAATTCTAACAAACACGACAATAAACTAGTTCTTTGTCAGTTTGAATAGGCTCATTTCACTAAACAGTTCATATTTTCACACTTACAATAATTCTATTTTAGAACAACCAATATCCTACAAGACAACTGTTTTCAATTTTATTTTTCAAAAGTTATATGCCAGTATTACATATTTTAGAAAATAAAGCTGCACAGCATACTATCAACCTTCATATTCCCGCCAAAAATCCTAACCAATGGGGCGTTCAATACACGCACAAGCAAATGTTGGCTATGTAGACGAACGAACAAACCAAATAAAATCAAAAAGCGAACATCTCTCTCTTGCATTAACAAAACGAAAATTGAGTTTTTGGCGGGAACTGAAAGGTGATGTTGTGCTGTGCAGTTTTATATTCTAAAAATGTGTAAAATTACTCTAAAATGAACAATAGTTGTAGGATATTGATAGTTTTTGAGTAGTGATTATGTGTTTTGTGAGAAATGTGAACTGTATAGTCAAATGTGGCCTTTTGAGTTGTCACAAGAACTCCCTTGAATGGCACTAGCTGATTACCTACAGTTCCGCTGTGCTACACATAGGCTTAAGAAAATGAAGAAACTAAATGTATATTATAACCTAAGATCTGGCTTAAAGGCCTAGTTGCCAAGCCATAAATATAATAAAAATAAAAAAAAAACAAAACGAAAATTGCATTCCCGTAAAGTTTTCGAGCATAGCGCGCAAAATTCTTCTGTCAAAATTGTTTATTGTTAGGTTAGATAATTTTCGTAAATTAATATCATTTTCACTTATAAAAAAAATTTAAAAACAAGTCCCCTAAAATTTTAATTTTGTTCCGCTGGATAAAATATTTTTGACACATAAATTAAGCAACCAGCTGGATTTCGGCGAATTCGGCAAAAAGTACGCGAATATCTAGTGCTGATGGTGTCTGCATAATGTTATCACACGATGTTTGAAGATGATAACATTACATGTACTCCTAAACGATACGTTCTCACAGAGGTTACCAACTCGTCCAGTTATGTGTCTCCAACAGCTAACCTCAAGCTACTAACTAATGTCGCGTTGCATTACCCTACACCTCCGCCTAGTGCAGTGCACCGAAAGGAAAAATCATTGCAAATATTGTGTGACCGGTAAAAATTAAAATTGTTTTCTTATACCAATATTCTATATAAATATTAATCCATATGTTTTAACACATATTTATTTTTCAAGGTTCCTTGATTTATATCCATTACATAGGAATGGTACTGTGGAAATACAATTGGATATTACTGCAGCCCGGTTAGGTGTAGAGAAGCGACGAATGTATGACATAATTAATATACTGGAAGCAATGCAATGTGCAGTTCACAAAAAGAAGAACACATACCTTTGGCATGGTGGGTCGAGGCTTAATTCCTTCTTGAAAATGTTGAAGAAACAAGGAGAAGCACTGAGATTATCTGAAGCATTGCGTGGTAGGGCTCCTAAACCACCAGCCCCTAAGCATAAAACCCTTGGGGTCCTAGCTCAAAGGTTTCTAATGCTGTTTTTAGTTGAGCCACCAGTAAGTATCTCTTTCAAAATTCATTTTCATGCATGTTTCATAATCTTGCCCAATGTTAACTAAAGATAGGATCTACTATGAACTAGACTTACCAATAACTCAAACTATTCACATGACACTTGAAGGCCCTAATAATCTAGAAATATTAAACATTTCGACTGTGCTTTGACCCAGAGTGGAATGAGATTAAGGGTAATTTGAGTTTAGGGGTATATATATGCCTTATATATAGCCATTAACCTGTTATTTGGGTTAGGAAACAAGGTTTTAGGCTCCACAAACAAGTTTTGAATGAATAATGGGAAAAACAAAAATACATTAGATTGTCATAATAACAAAGTGTGATTTGTGTTTAGGATTAGACTTACATCTAATATATAAACAGTAAAAAACAAATTAGCTTTGTTAGTATTGTAATTTAGTAAACAAGCTCTGAATTAGTTTATTGATTTTTAAATACAAAAATTGTTTTTGCTTATATATTGTGACAATGGTTACAAATTGGTTGTGACACTCGCTGACCGCTGCCATGGCACACTCGCTTGGCATGTGGGCTACAAAGTCATGACCAGTGACTAGTATTGTGGCTTAGATTAGGTTAGACTTGAAACCGAAGCGCTAGCAACCAAAAACTAACTGGTCACCACTGTTGCAATATAATCAAACTAATGAACAATAAAAATTAATATCTCAAGCACTAGATGTATCCGAGACATGGGGGTTGCAGGAAGAGAAGTACTCCTCTCTCATCCCCCCTAAAGTTTAACCAACATTTCCACTGTCTTTCAGTGAGCTTGATGAAAGTGGCCATGAGCTACAAGTTTGTACAATTTTTGAAGTGAAACTTCTTTAGAATTGTTGATTTGTTACTTTATGACACAAAAAAACGACATTGAAAAGGAGATGAGCACTTAAGTAACTTAAGGAGAAAATGAGATAAAATACATTCTATTTGATCATTTAAACTCTATGCTTATACAGATAGAGTTGGAAATGTTTTGAAGTTTTCCATTAATACTTCAAATTTTATGTTTTAAAGCTTATATATAATATATGAAATGTGATGTCTCGAATTTAGAATCCTTCCCCCCCCCCCCTGTCACATTTCGTTTCACCTCTATTGCATGTTAACTGCACACACAACTTTTTTATTGTGAAGCTGGCAAACAGGCAAATGGCCATCCTAATCGAAAGTGGCTATCTTCACCATTAGACATTTGAAACACCAGGAATGAAATCACCAAGTTGCCAGTCTTTAGGATGGGATGGGGTTGAGGAATCAGCTAGGAAAATGGAATAGATGGAATGGGATAAGGTAGGTTGACGGAAGTGAATAAATAGGTTTTTAGTGGTGAATACTTTGTTACTTTATAAATCTTCAAAAAGTGAAAATAGGAACATTAATAAGAAACTTTAGCTGCCCTCAAAAGTAAATAGACTTAAATAATGTGTATTTGCATTTTCAGAACACTCTGATTAACCTGGAGATGGCTGTTAGAGTCCTAATAGATACATCAAACAAAAACAAGACTAATCTTTCCCCTGAGCAACAGGATCGGCAGCACAAGTCCAAAGTGAGACGCCTTTATGATATTGCCAATGTATTTATTTCAATAGGTCTCATAGAAAAAGTATCCGGTAATTTAATATTAAAGAAACCTGTATTTAAGTATGTGGGGCCATTTAAGATAAAGAAAGCAGCTGAAGTGTTGGTAACACCTTCCCCCATCACCCCTGTGTCTTGGTTGGATGAGCGGAGACCTTCCTCATCATTAATTTCTACTGGCCGGTCCAAGAGGAAGTTAGAATTCACAACTCCCAGTGCTTCCAGGGAGCTGAAACTGGGCATCACCACCCCACCTCACACTCCATCTCACAAATGGGATGAGATATTACTTGTGGCTGATATGGAACTGACTAGAATTAACAATGGAGTTATGTTGTGATTTATATGTAATATTGAGCTCCTATTTTTATTATAACTATATGTCTATACTTTGGTCTTCCAGGGGATTTTTTAATAGAAACACATTATAATCCTAGATCAGAGGTTGGTAAACTTCATATTTGAAAAAACCAAATATTAGTTGTGTTTTTAGAAAATTGATTGAAAAAAACTACTCCTTAATTATTTTTGTAAAGTCACTAAAGGATTAAAGGTGTCTTGAATAGAAGTGAAAACGTGTGTTTGAAGAATCAATTTTAAATAATAGGATGAATGTTATTTCTTAAATTTGTTAACAGAGGTTTGCACAGACTCTTCCATCTTAAAACATTAATAATAATATTCTCTACCACACTCAGAAAGTTTAATGATACTTGAAACGAAATAAAGAACAACTAATTTTCTAACTGAAACAAGTGTCACATAAAAGTAATTTTTAAATTTATTTATTTATTATTAATTATTAAATTGTTAAAATTAAGGCTATGACTATTTGGTAATGATTGCTACACTTACTTGTATTGTGGCAGCCAACACAATATACTTATCCTTATGTAAAGTTAACAGGATTACCATAAAACTAAAAACTGTGCTTCATTGTAAATGATATTCAAAAATTATACTTTTCTGCTTAAACCATTATAAGATCTAAGCAGTAACATAATATGTATACGTACAACATACTTGACAGAAACCCAAAACACCAAACCATCTTATTCATAATAGTTAATTATATTTATAGGCTAGTTAAAAAGTTATATAATAATCACTTGCAGAGTTCAATTATGAGAAGAAACCTATCAACTCTTTTTAACAAGGCTATAAACCTCGTACAACTATTATGAATAAGAGATAAGTATCTACAAGTTATTAACTGTTTTCAAATAATTTAAGTACATCTTACAAATATCTGTGCACACCACTGCTTGGTGGAATCCATAATAAATAACTAGAGGTCTGCCAACCTAGATCCTACTTCGCTGTGTAAAGAGGATTATAATATTCTATGTTCCTATATTTAAATTTTATTACATTGTTGTTCAGAACAGAGTTTATCTTTGTCCCAGACAATGGCTACTTTGTGCAATTTTTTGCGAGATGTTTAAATTTTATTATAAGTACTTATAATGTATTCACAAATCGTCTAGATGACATTTTTTAAATTATTGTATAAATGATATATTTATGTGGCAACATGCTGTGACTATTTAAGGACATCTATTTTAAAAGTTCACATCTATTTATTTGTAACATTAAAATTAAATATAATGTTGATATATACTTTTTAAATTACTCTGATAGCGGGTAATTTAAGAAACCAAAATTTCTTATGAATTTTAAATTGCCATTTTATCCTTTCGTAGCAATCAATGACGAGATTTTATAGAAGTTGATTTATATAAAGAGAATCTGCATTGGACCCATAATTTAATAAAAAAAAACTATCTGAAATTGAAGAGGTGTACTATTTGTTACAGAGTTTTAAATACTTGTGCTCTGCTTATAGAATAGAGCAATTACACATTATTTCTTTCATTATTAATAGTACCTAAAAGAAATAATTTATTGGTTTCAATCATATGTTTGTATTATTCAATACTAGAGCTTTTCACTCGGCTTCGCGATAATCGGTATATTCATTTTCGCACACGTAAATTTTGATCACTTGATCAGTATCATGTGTATTGCTAGTTGTCAATAATACCTATGTTGTATAAGTAGGTATATACAATTTCATGACGATTGCAATCGGTTCATTCATAAGACCGTAAAAGAAGAGATAAAAACACCGTCTAATCGACGTCACTTTCGCACGTATGGATGATCAATAGCTTAGAGTGCTAGTCGATACGACTGCTCCAGATTCGCTGCAGTTACTGGTCTTGTATGACAATCAGTTCATTATGCAGCCACATCAACCATAACGTTTGGCATGGGCTGTATATTGCTTTAAAATTTTTGTAATTGCATATAGTACTACGAGTAAATCTTAAATGCATTCTTGAAGTTTGTACACATCACTGCAAGGTTCATGAAGTGTACGCCGAGCTGAGAGGATTGTGTTGCGCTCTTTAATCGGGCTCGCATAGGATGTCGTACGATTTTACACCACTTAATTCCGATCGGCAGTTTTCGTTTGCGCAGAAAAGTGCAGACAGATTTCCGACCAATTAATATGCATTAATTAAACTTTATTCGCAAGCGGAAAGGGCAGTATTGCTTGCTATGATACGTACACTATTGGTCTACTGCGCAGGTACATCGCGAGTAATTATTAATTGTGTAAAACTGTACTTCAGGCTGTCAGGTGTAATAAACATTAGATACATTTCTGCTCGTACACAAACCCAGAGCAGTCTTCTTTCTCTCAAGACGCATTTAAGCTTTAGGCGTTCTGTATTTAACACTAAATAATCTGTCTTATTTTATTTCTATGTTAAAACATGAGAGTTTAGATTGTATTTTAACTCAATCTGCCCCTGGGAGCGTCGGAAATGATCAACTTTATCATAAAGCTTCTCAAGCATTTGACAAATGAAGTAATTAACTCATATTATTTATAAAAAAATAACATAATATTCAATAACATCAATTTATAAATTTGCTTTTTATTTTTTATCTGTTTTGGCAATAGTTTTATTAAAGTTAATTTCCTATATTAAAACGTTTCATTTCTTTACGCATAGAACCAGGATCTGGATAAAAATAAGAATGTAGATATTGTTACGAGTTACGGGACTTGAATTAAAATGCCGTTGGAATGACTATAGAATTTATTAGAACTATACAAACACGTATCACAGGTACAAATATAACAGGACGCAACCAGTACAAACATGATGAACGATTCTATATCACGCGCAAAGTCCTTCACTATATAGCTTATCGAATGTACACATGTCTTGCTCGTATCGTAAGCGTCGCTTGACTGCTTCGTCTGGGGCATTGTTTTATACTGCACCAATACAATATGTCTCGACATAATACTCGACCGCATAACAATGATTTCCCAAGAAATCCCAATCAGAAAATAATACTACCTACTAGATAATTGAATTCGTTACTATAATTATTAGGTGAATATTCTACAATGATACTCAAGGTGTTGGTCAATTTAGAAATTAATAGTTTGCTAGGACTCTGGTTTTGCGGAAGCTTGGTCACCGATATAATCTTACAATTTATTTGTTGAAGTAGTAGAGCTATGCTGGAATCATAGCTCTTAGGGTCGGCTTGATTGGTCTAATAGTAGGATCTCACAGAATATTGCGGTGAGTTTTGAAGCTAATCGTGTTTCGTACGATATGTGAGATTTCTGGTGGCCCACTATTCCATCCCAAAAGCTGATAACGCGCTGTCTTCTCCTTTGGTGTTGCAGATATCTATAGGAAACTAATCACAATCCATCCCACCATTTTACGAAGAAAATGTACGAATTTTTAGTGTTCTGGAATTGGACTTGAGACTTTTCCTTATAACTAAACCCTAACTTTTGTTAAGGTTTAGTTATAAGGAAAACTTTTAAACATTATTTCGTGTTTTTACATGAAATAATGTTAACTACATTATTAACAGTTTTGTTTTCAATACTAGGATGAAATAAAATATATTTTTTTTAATGAATTTTATTACTTTAATTTTAATGCAACATAAAATAGACATTTAGTATTAAATTTTTATCAGCTTTATAAATACATCATGGCTTTTACAAACCACTTAAATCTTAATTTAAAATCCAAATAACAAGAAGCAAGTAGAGAATTAATACATAAAAGATTTCAAATATTTATCTTATTAAATGTAAATATTATATGATATTGTTAATTGTTTTATTTATGTTAATAAATAATAATACAGAATTTGGATATTTGACAGCCACATCAACTGATACAATTTTTATCATCGCACAAGTGTCGAAATTAATATGATATTAAGACATTTTGTCATCTGCTCTATTACATGAATACTATTTTAGATTTTATTGTATGTTTCAAATACCTAATTAATAATTTTGACAAATAATAAACGCAATATAGTCTCTATACTTTCCTATATACATAATTACTAGCGGTCCCGGCAAACGTCCTGCCCTGAAAAAATAAAAATCTACAACTCTATTCTAGGTTCCAATTGTGAATGTAAACCATCCAAACATACAAAAATAATATCATCAAAATCGGTCCAGAATCCTCCTACTCTCCAGTAGAAGGATTCCAGAACCCGATCCCAGCGCCACCTACTGGTTCCAATTGTGAAAGAAAGGGTTGAGAGTTAAAGTATGGCGCCGTCTATTTGATGCTTATGTAACTTAGTTGACAGCAGAACTCATAATTACCGACATCAATATAAACTGACGGACTCATAAACTGCATCAAAGTTCAGGATTACTTTGAAATGATTTTTTTAAATAAGTATGCAAACTTTTTAGATTAAATTATATAAATATGGAGAGACTGGCTCTTAATCTCAAAAAAAAGGAAAATTTAAAAATAGAACTGCAGTAAAACAAATGAATATAGCCGGGAAAAGAAAATTTACTCGTAGTATCAGATTTGCGTGTTATTTATAGCAAAGTTTTAAATAGATTCTCATTGATTTTTTATTCTTTTGTCAATTGAATTATTGTTACCAGCAGAATTGTTGGGTTAGTTTTTTAACTCATCGAGAGTTTTTGAACCATAATATGGATACTTCGTCCGAACAAGCGGCTCAAATTGTAGCATTGGTGCGGGAGGGCTGGGATCAACGAACGATTGGTAGGAATTTAAATTTAAACCAGTCTACGGTTTCTAGAATATACAGAAGGTTTGTGGAGACAGGTTCTTACAGAATTAGACGTGGTACAGGCAGGACTCGAGCAACCACCGGTCGTGATGACCGATTTATTGTTACAACTTCCCTGCGAAATCGTTTCCTCACGTCTGTTAACGTCAAAACAGAGCTTAATGAAGTGCGTGGAGTAAACGTGAGTGCACGAACAATAAGAAGAAGGTTAAAGGAAGCGGATATTACCCCTTTTAGACCAGCAAATGGTCCAAAGTTGTCTGTAGCTCACAGACAAGCTCGCTTAAGATTTGCGCGTGATCACCTGAATTGGACAGAAGAGCAATGGACCTCCGTATTGTTCACGGACGAGACGAGTGTAGGACATGTTTATATGGTGCAGATGGTCACAGAAGAGTCTATCGTCGACGTGGGGAGCGATATGCTCAAAGTTGCATTGAGGAGCGTGTTCCTTTTGGAGGCGGTTCGTGTATGGTCTGGGGTGGCATATCGATGAACGGGCGAACAGAACTTGTGTTCATAGACATGGTCCGTCAAAACGGTAATAGAGGGGGTTTGACTGCACATCGCTACATAACAGAGATCTTAGAAGATCACGTGGTGCCTTACATGGGATTCATAGGCGAAAATTTTACTTTCATGCAGGATAATGCCCGGCCGCACGCTGCTGCACAAGTTCGACAATATTGCGAAGAGGTTGGGATACGTACAATGAATTGGCCAGCACGCAGCCCGGATCTTAATCCCATTGAGCATGTTTGGGACAATTTAAAAAGTGCTGTATATGCGAGAAACCCTTTGCCCACGACAGTGGCAGCACTAAGAACAGCACTTTCAGAAGAATGGGACAATATTCCGCAAGATCTTTTAATAACCCTAGTAAAATATATGCGGAACCGATTAGAATCCGTAATAAGGGCACGTGGAGGTAATACACCTTATTAAAACACAAATAAACCCTTGCATAAAGTTTGTGTCTATTGTAAAAACCAATTTTTTAATTAAACCAATTTTCCTTAAATTTCTGTTTTTTCTTCAAAAAAAGTCTTAAGGTCCTTTCCAGTACACAAACTTAAACTTAAGGATATGAAATTTAAATCTGTATAGAAAGTTTGCATACTTGGTTAAAATATTTATTTCAAAGTCGTCTATTACTTTGATGCAGTTTATGAGTCCGTCAGTATAATTCCTATACAAATCAAACTCACAAATCTAATATTAAAATTTGCACTATAAATAATAACACGAACAATTTATCTTTATATTCTATAATATTATAAAATTCTAAACAAGCCGTGTCTTTACATTGAAGCTATTAAAAAAACAACTCGAATAGACTATACAAAAGACGGCGAACACGAATAATTTTTTTTTAATTTTTTTGTGTTTGTTCAGGATTCACGTAAAAACTACTGGGCCGATTTCGATGCGGTTTTTGCTAATAGACAGCTAAATGTTAGACTTAAAATTTGCGTCACTTTTTATCCCGGAAATCGTGCAGGAATGTACTTTGTACACTAGCAATTATTTAAAGTTAGACCAGATTTTAAAAAAAAACGAATTCCAATATAACTTTTTTACTAATATACAGCAAATTTTATGTATTCTTATCCCGGGAAGTTATTCGGGTGCATAAAATTACCTTTTTCTAACATAGTTTTTACTAAAACGATATACGATTCTACTTTTAAATGCTACGGTCTCTGTGTACTCTTTGTCTCGGGTATTTCAAGTCAAGTGTGGACTAAGTCGCGAGCATATCCTAGTAACTAATAATATCCCCAGTTGCACACATCTTACAGATAAAATATTATAGTAAGGTAGAGATTAAATCCCATTGCGTTCACTTATGAAATAATTACTAGCTATAATGTCACTAAATGCCTGGCGTAGTTTTTTTTTTAATATTAAAGAGATAATTCTATCTAATATTTTCATTCGCATATTACGCTCAACTTGTAAAGATTATACTTTTATAATCGTGAAGGCCTTATTAATTTTTAAATTGGCGGACAAAAAAAGCTTGAATATATTAGTTTTTTTTTAACAGAACCGGAGTTTAGATGAGTCAAGAAGTTAAAGAAAAATCATTTAAAAATATCTATATTTTACGTTTTGAAAAATTCATGTATAGTGGTCTAGGATACACTTCCAATTGGGCAAAGAAACATTTAAGTTTTTATGTATCTTGTCGCATATTTTGCCAATAACCAGGAACAATGATTAAGCTATAATAAAATTTTAAATATCGACAGAAATAGTTTAGTGTAGGTAACATTAACCTCTTATAATAATAACTAGACGAGATTTATAGGCTCGGTAACAAAGTGTTTGTCATAATCGCAATCTGAATGTAATAATAATCACTATTACTATGAATAACACATTTTTAATGGGCCTATAAACCTCGTATATCTGTTATGAATAAGATTAGCCATTAGAAATAATAATTTAATATCATTGCGTAATTTAATAAGATAACATTGTGGAGGAAAATAGCTTAATAATTCTAATTAGGTTCGTCAAGAGTTGGTTCACAATTCAATTGAGCCGGCAGACTGTCTGACGGAGATAGCTGATAGCCTAAACGTGGTGGTTGGTAGCCTGAATGAGGTGACTGATAGTCCAATTGAGGTGGCAAATACCTTCCAGGTTGTGGCAAGAATAACGGAAGGTGGCTTTGTCAAACTTGCTCGATCATAGGAAACTGTTCAGGGTCGTCTAGTGCTGGGAGGGCTTCGGCATCAAAGAAGCTCGCGTGGAGAGCCACTACAGTGACCGTCGCACCTGTTCAAAATATGATACTTTTTTTAAAGAACTAATTAACATTAAGAATGATGTGTTCAATACTTTTTATCTAATATATATATTGTATTAAACAGTCCCTTTCCGCGTCTGCCTGTCAGTATATCCGTCAATTGCTCCTAAACTATGCAATGGATTATTAAGCAGTTCTCACTATCAGTTACTTATTTTTCAAGAAGGCTTATGTACTAGCTTTTGCTCACAATAACACCTAGTTATTTTTTATCTAAGTAAAATACAGTTACTCTTTTCTAATTGATTGAATCTAATTTCTAATTGAACATAGTCTGACTTCCTATTTGACATTTTATTTGCAGTTATTAATTGCCAGGGTTTGACCTGCAGTGTAGCCACGGGGAAAACTCTGGTAATTAATAACTGCAGATAAAATGTCAAATAGGAAGTCAGACTATGTTTAATTAAATTTTTGTAGATGTGTTTTTCAATTATATGTAGTCCTATTAATACACTTAAAATATTTTTAATTCAAATGTTTACCACCATAGCATTACAACCATAACATTATTTTTGTATCATTTTAGGTATGGAATGTAATTAATAACGTGTGAAACACCCATGGAATATAAAATACCAAAAAGCACATTTTGATTAAAAACGTCAAATTTATTATTTTTTATTGCAGGAATTCAGCAGACAGGCAGACGGCATACTTGATGAAAAGCGGTTACCATCGCCTATGGACATTTGCAACAACAAAAGTGCTGCTGCTCTCTTAAGGGAGACTGGAACCTGGTCACTAATGCCAGAACACAACAAGGCATATGATGGCGGCATACTATAGAACAGAGGTAGTCGCCATCCAGTCGAGTAAATACCCTATTACTGGCTGTAAGTTGTTTTGTCGCCACATACGACAGGCCGCCCGGCCGCAAGAAATTCTATTCTCTCTCCGTTCCTGCACGGATACAGGTTATGTAACATCAACATCCCCGTCCCATAAAGGAGCTTAAATGTCGCCATTAAAATCATCCAAATATTATTGCACTTTGGAAATTATTATTTTAATATTAATTTTAACATTTTCATGGTTATTTTCTAATGCAAATAATTGAGTAAGAATATAAAAATAGAATATGCATGTTTTCAACACAATTGGTATTTTTTGTAAAACGTACCAAGCATCTTGATGTATAAAATGAGTATCAAAGTCTTACCTAACACCCAGAATAATACGGCCCCTGCGCCCGCTAACCAACACAATGCCATGGACCCAACTGCAGCCACTGCATACTGTTGAGTTTTTGTTAACTCCCAGCTACCAATCTACAAAGCATAGCAATAACTTATTTAGGAGATCTATAGTATTATAAAATTCTAAACATGTCATGTCTGAACATTGAAGCTATTAAAAAACAACTGGAATAGACTATACAAATGACGGAGAGCACGAAACATTTTTTTAGTTTTCTTTGTGTTTGTTCGGGAACCATGTTAAAATAATTGGGCCGATTACGATAGCTAAATTTTAGAATTTACGCTACTTTTTATCTTGGGAATCATGTGGGAATTTTTTGGGAATGATTTAAAATGGCTAGTTGAAAAAAATTGAATTCCAATATGATTTTTTCACTGGTTGATAACAAATTTCATACAATAAAATGTATGATGTTTTTTATCACGGGAATCCTGTTGTTCGGGTTCATAAATATTAGCTTATACCGACACAGTTTTCACTTAAACAATAGCTTACGTTATTTTTTATATGCTGCATTACTCTATGTCCCAGGAATCCCCAGAGAATTTCAAGTCAAGTGTGGAGGAAGTCGCTAGTATATATCCTAGCAATAAAATAAATGAACGTACCTATACATAATACAAAATGTAAGTATATAAAGATAGGAAATAATATAGTTTAAGAAATATTAATTTTGCTTCAAGAAACAATATCTATTCCAGAATAAAAATTGTGTGCATTAAAACAGAAACCATTGCAAGAAAATGAAGTCAATATTAGGTGTGTAAAATAATTTTAAACTCACTTTCAACTGTGAACAATAACTCTGAAATATTACAATACTGGTTATTTTACTACGATTTATTATATGAAATATATTTTATTTGAATACCTTTAAAGTGCTTGGTCCTGAAGTTAATTTCCGATATCCAAAGAAGCTGGCGACCATAGCAATCAGCAGCAATGGTGATGTTATTCTGAAAATGGTTATGCAAATTAAAATACATGAACACACATTACAAATTAAAAGTGATATATGGATTGTGTCAAGAATTATATGAAGCTTTATGGTAGATTACTAAAACTGTATTGAATCGAATATATGTCATATATGAAAAACCACTCAATGGTTTTTATTAAAATCAATTTTTGCTGAAGATTATTTTGACACTGCATCTCTGAACTTTTTCAGAATGTTTTACCCCGTTGTTAGAAAGTTAGGGGATAGTTCCAATGAAATAAGGAAGTGAAGACTTAAATAACAAAAAGTCACTAAGTAAGAAACACCATTATGACTAACTACTGAATCAATGTACAAACATGTATGACAATTACACCTATTTCAATTTATGGCATCATAAATAATACATCTTCCTAGCAAATTTTATCTACATAGACACAGTAGTTTTGACCAATAAAATGATTTTATATAATTCTGCTTTGCCAAAACTGCTATTGAACTCTAAAAACTTAATCCCACTTCACTGTCTTAGAAGGAATGTTTCTAAAAAGCTGGTCATATTAGCAGTAGGTTATGTTAATACAAAAAATAATATGATTAAATATAAAGATAACTTACAAACAATATGCAAACAAGCCAAGAAAGACCATTAAGTAATTCGCCTGGAAATATTCTACATTTCTATAAAACCTTCTCGTTAGCCGTGGTATTGATGGCGGCGCCTGTAACACAAAATATGTATTTGAATTGTGCAAAATATATTCTTTGTACCAGTTATCTGAATTCAACACTGATTACTGACTACTTTCATATCATAAACAAGCAATTATAGGTTACTATGTAGGACAATTTTTTTAGAATCAAATTTTTGTAAAATCATTTATAGAAGAAATTAAATAGAAAACCTACAAACAAGTGATAGATAGATAGATAGATAGATAACACTTTATTGTACACCATTACAGACTTACACTTACAACTTACGAACTAGTATTATTATAGTAGGGTACAAAGGGCGGTCTTATCGCTAAAAAGCGATCTCTTCCAGACAACCCGTGGCAAGAATATTCCGATTAGAAGTGGCGATGGTGGTATACATAATTATTATACGATTACTTCAATTTTATTAATAAATATATAACTATACTATATATACAAATATACACATAAGTTATATACATATATAATATATGGCGATAATATGCAGCTATTTAAACATAATAAACATATAGCTATATGCAATATAACATATACTAATTACATAAAATTACATATCATTATATTGCAGATAGAATTTTCTGACTAAGTTCTTAAATATTATTACGGATTTTGCTTGTCTGACAGCAACAGGCAATGAATTCCAAAGTTGGACAGCCTTAACCGTGAAAGAATTATTGAAGAACGTTGTATTATGAATAGGAGTAATAAGTCTATGTTGACTGGAAGGGCGTAAATTGTGAGAGCAAGAAATAAATTCGAAGCGTTCTTTAAGGTACTGTGGAGTAGTAGGGATGAATAAAATACTGTAAAGCAATGAAAGAATATGAGTATTCCGGCGAATACGGATTGGCAGCCACTTGAGCTTTTTTCGAAATTCAGAAACGTGGTCATACTTGCGTAACCCAAATATGAACCTTATGGAAAAGTTTTGGAGTCGCTCAAGTTTATTAAGCTGTTCTTGAGTTAAATCTAGATAGCTGGCGTCGGCATAATCAAGTATGGGCAAAAGTAGTGACTCTGCTAGCTTAATTTTGGTGGCGATGGGCAGGAAGTTTTTCAGCCGCCAGAGTGATCTGGAGGAGAGAAACAACCGCCGACTCAACTCCGTTATATGGGGTCTCCAGGACAGCTCACTATCAAATATAACTCCAAGGTTTCTGACCTTATCACTGATAGGGATAAGTTTCCCATCAAAAAGAAAACTTGGCATAACGGTCCAGTCAACTTTACACAGCATAGTCAACTTTACACAGCATAGTCAACTTTACACAGCATAGTGTAAAGTGATAATTTTTTTTAATGAAAACAAAACTGACTTCGCACTAATAAACAAAAAATAAGTATTTAGTTTAGTTGCACAAATACTGTAATAGCTTTAGAGATAATATATTAAGTACATATAGAAATTGTATAACTGGCACTCATATACAAATTTCCCTTCTCAGTCTTCAGTGAATATACTCTTCAATAAGGGCTGACTACCTTGGGATCCACACATCAGATTCTGACTTGGTGACAATAGAACCATCTCAGGAATTAAAAAAATTTGAAACAGGGTTCCAATTGTAAGAGAAATTGAGAAACGGAACATACAAAAGAAAAATAGTATTGAGAACCTCCTCCTTTTTAAAGTCAGTTAAAAATTCAATATTACTTACTATAACACATTTTTTTTTTAAATATGCACTCAATTCTTAATAACAAATTAATGAGTTTCTTTTACTAACATAAAAATAGAGAACATTTATTAAATTAGGCAGTTAGGTAACATATTAGTTAATTTGTCCACAGTGGACTCGGCCTAGACTCATTACGGAATTCACTTACTATAAAAAAACAGAAACCATTATCTATTGTGGTGAATATTTATTGAGGATTACTTGCACTTCCAAGTGCAAGTAATCCTCAATAAATATTTTATTGAGGATTACTTGCACTTGTTGACAATTATCTTAATTTATGTAGAAAAGATATTTGAGATTATTTAGCTTTCACTCATTTTATTTTCAATGCCACACCACCATATATTTATGCCAAATTTTTCCAGAAAATACAATTGAAGTCTTGAAGAAATCACTTTAAGTGATAATGCCATGTACCATGTCCATGACACTATTTTTTCACATTATTATTATTATTGTATGTCTTTCAAGACCATAAAAATGGCCTGGACTTTTGGAGGGCTTGCATGGGGCCATGGGGAGGCCAACACGTAGAGGCCCCTTGACAAATTTAATGTAAATATGTGGCGTGACACTGACCGGCGATTATCCCTGTCTACACCATATAATAATGCACCCAAGGACAAGCCCCGGCCAGTGTAGGACTATTGTGGGAAATGAGGACAAAAAGTACCGGGCTATTGAGGTGAACTGTTAGTGGTACTAGCGGTCTGGGAATATGGGGACTATGGCGTCTGCCCGTCGCAATGTTCAGGGAACATGGAAAAATGGGCAGATGGTGACTCGCCACTCCCTGCATGGGCCCCTAAAAATGCCATAACAGACAGGGGCAACATGGGTGTGAGTGGCTAAGGGGTGTAGAGAGGTGGGCTGCAGGTTAACCGAAGCTACTTCTGATGTGATGTATTATTATTATTTACACATTAAATAATGTGTTATAAATTATATTAAATTTATCTGTGGAATGATAGAAAGTCATCTTCTATCAGTTTACATTTCGAGAAGCAACTATTCAAAGAAGTAGACAGTAAATGTTCCCATTGGGATTTATAAATAAAAGCTGTAGCAAAACCCTGTTACCTACATATAGCTAACCAAATACTCCCAAAAATTATGTAGAGATATACCTTAAAATTTTCAGTAGCTACAAATTGTATCCATGGTCTTCTTGTTGCAAGAATGCCCATAAGTAGAGCTGGTGCAGCTCCACTGCGAACATGTTGCAAGAACCTGTATCACAAAATGACAATTACAAACCATGTATATACATATACAATAGAATAATAGCTATCTGCAACTCAAAATAAACCGAGCTTCTCCAAGCCTTAATTATACATAAATGTAAATTTTGTTTTCGAAACAAATGTTTACCACGAACATTGCATTTCAATGACAGTACAACAACCAACAAATTTACTACTGAAAAATCTCAAGCATTTGTGATGAGTAACAGGCGTACAACATGTTACATGTAGTTTGATTTAGAACAAAAGATGATCTATCATATTCTACTAGTTGCCCTAGGCCCGTAAGGGATTGTGCGGAAGGAACTGAATGATTCTCATCGGACTTATGTAGTAGTAACATTTAAAGATGTGTAACTCAGAAGTGATTGATTTAAAAGATGTATAATCTTTCAAAATTCGAAATCACTCTTTAAATCTTTGATTTTAGAAATACATCTTTAACTCACTACGTTAAGATTGATTTTAGTCACATGGAATGATGAAAACTAACAAATCAGATACTTGGATGTAGTTTGAGACAGTAGATACAGGATATTGTGAATTGAAATGAGATAACATGCACACTCTAAGAAATACAATGATGATACACAGTAAATTAGACTCTCTAGCGTTATTTTAAAGCTTAAACCCGGTCAAATGAATGAATTATGTCATTCGAAACCAAAGATTTAAAAGAGTGATTTTAAGATTTAAATCTTTCAAGGAAAAAGATTGGCTCAACTTTACAATAATGGACACTGAATTTTACGAAAATCAAGTTTAGGGGTATACATACGCCTTATATATAGACACTAGACCTCTTATTTGGGCTAGGAAACAAGTTTTTAGGGTCCACCAACAAGTTTTGAATGAATAATGGGAAAAACAAAAATACGTTTGATAAACAAGGTTATGTCACTTTTGTTGAAAAAAACTGATTTGTCTTTAGGAATACACTTACACATGATATATAAACACTAAAACCATTTTTTACTTTAGTAAACAAGTTTTGAATTAGTTATTATAATTTTAAAGTACATAATAATAAATCTAAATCACAGTACTGTCACTTTTTTTCACTTTACGACGATAAATAAATGTTACCAAATCAGTATGTCAATAATATCGATTTTTTAATTCGAATATCATTCGATATTCCAATAATATCCATTTTGAAATACGAAAATTATTATTATTGCTTATATATTATGAGTTTGAATGAGTAGTATTTATAATTGATTTATTTTTATTACAAACAACACGATGCATTAGGCGGCACTATGAATATTTTGCCGCCTTTTTATTTTTTAATAATGAGCGACTACGAACTGGTGCAAGGACAGTGTTTCTCGCGACCAGTAACTTAAACGGTGAGTTGGTTGGGTTGGGTTAGTGTTTAGACCAAAGCGCCAGAACCGACTGGTCACCATTTATTTATTGATAACTATTTAAATGGTGGTTACAAATCGGTTGTGACATTTGTTGCCGCTGTCATGGCACACTTGCTTTGCTTGATAGGCTTGTGGGCTTTAGTCCACGTTTTTAGACTGTATTAAATGTTTTTTACATTGACCACTAACTTTTCTTCTGCATTTCTCGTCTTTAGACACAAGAAATAAGTACACCATTTTGAAAAAAATTAGTAAAGTTGTGTTTACAAAAAAAATCATATCTCAAAAACTACATGTCTCCTAGACATGGGGGTTGCAGGAGCGAGAAGTACTCTTTCCCCCCTTCCCCCTCCCCCCCTCCACTACTTAAAATTCAGTGTCAATTATTGTAAAGTTGAACCAAAAGATTTATAAATCACTGATCTCATTGGTGATTTAGTTTGCGCATCGCTAGTAACATTGTTGTTATTATAATGATATTAATACAGAAAATGTATAAATGGCCAATAAAAATTGTCCCAATTATATTTAGGATGTTAGTTACACAAACAAATCAAAACAAGCCTGAGTAGCAACACCAGAAAGCTCGGAAATATTAAAACTTACAGTTCCATATCATTGACATACTTTTGTAAACCTTTTTTCTCTACTGTAGCATTAATTTCACCTGATAGATCTATATTCACGTTCTCAGACATTTTTGGGTTAACTTCAACGTGAAACCAATCATCGATTTATCAAGTTACACGTATTTTAATTTCTGAAAATTCAGAAAATAAAAATCTGACTTTTCTGTAATAAATAAAATTAAATTGATATACGTATATATTTTAATCAATGTACTCTTTGAAATTTATTGTGAAATGTCAGTGTCTAATGTTGTTGTTGTTGTTAAAGTTTACCACAAAGCTAGACAAAGGACTTGGTCCAAACAGTCTTGTCAGTTTTATAAATATGAGTCCCAAAAAGTCATCTTTATTAAAAAAGGCCTAAGCCATGTCAAATGAGATTATATCCATATTCTTCTATTATAATGTGTTGTACTCTGTGCCCATTTTCATTTTTACAAATCCAATACTGGCTTAAAGGTCTAGTTGCCAAGCCATAAATGTATTAACAAAAAAAAATACAAATCCCATCCGGGATCACCAAAGTTAGCCCTCCAAAAATGTTTATTTACTATTTTCAATTTTTTCTTGTTAATTCGTTTGTTCATCGTTTGTTCTTAATTGTTCGCTGTTATAATTGTTTGTTCTTCATTAATTTATTTAAAAAAAATTAAAAATATACCTTCAAGTTAAGCCAGTAATTAAATAATAATGTTTTATTATTAACATTTTATTGTACTTACAAGTCTACTTGGTTTGTGTTCAGCATACCAGTTTCCAAACGAAATGTCATGATTTCCTCAGTGTTGAGTAATTTTCTAACTTTTTAACAAACAAAAAAAGCAATATAGAGCCTCGGGCAATTAGCGTTGTCATTCAGCGAGGTAATGTGACCAGATCCTTTCATGCGCAGTACACATATTTTGCATACATATATCAGACTAATTAAAAAAGTTAATTTAAAAAAAATAGTAATTTCGAAAGAGAGTAAACGTATTTTATGCACGAACAATCGAAAATAAATATTTACGAGTCATTATTGACGGAAAAGTATAAAAAATTGCAATAGAGGGCTAACTTAAAGGTATATATATTTTTTTTTAATAAATAAATGAAGAACAAAAAATTATTAACAGCGAACAATTAAGAACAAACGAATTAATAGAAAAAAATTGAAAATAGAATATAAAAAAAATTGGGGGGGCTAACTTTGGTGACCCCCAATTTTTAATCTGCAGACAGTTGTGTAAAACTTTCGTCCTAAGTATTGTAAGCATACATTAGACCAATTAGACTGAAAAGTACGGAGAACGTAAACAGAGAAACGTAGGTTTCTCTGTCTACGTTCTCTTGTTATTGTTAATGAATAATGACATACGTAGTATGCATGCGATGTTCCATTTGGGACTTACAGTCTCACAAGGACCACCTTCAAGACCGCAATTTTTTCCCGTTCCACTTGCTTATTGGCGTTACAATCGTAAGCCCAAATGGAACGGCTATTCGACCCATCTCTTGACATGGGTCGTTGTGTGACCGAAAATGACGACGTCATTAGTGACATTTTCGCCACGACCACAACGACCGCGGTCGCCTTGTGGACTGGCCAAAGAGTACATTGAATATATAGACTGGCTAACGGAACATTTTGGGCGTAATAATGGAATGCGCTGATATTGTAGTAGTTTGTGTGTCAGAGACCAAAGAGTACAAAGAGTACATTGAATAACGTAGACAGAGAATCCTCTGTCTACGTTGAATAATATAAAGAAAAGCGTAGGCAGAGAAAAAGAAAAGAGTACATACATTGTGTTATTATCTATGGTCTATGCACAGAAAGTGTGATAAATTGTAAATTGATAAGAAAGTAAATTTAAGGTTATTTTGTTATCATATTATGTGTTATTTGTAAATTAGTGGATGTGTAATGAATTTTCATATATTTTTAATATTACTTTTATGGTCCAGAACCCTGGGATCAAACGAAGTTACAGTGTTTCAAGATAATAACACTACTCTTATATCTGATGGTAATATATTTATAATATATTTATAACGCTGTAGATACATTAGATAATATTATAACTAAACACTACATTGTGGTTATATTACAGGAAACGTATTATGTCGTAGCTGCGGATTTCACGTCTTATCATCTAAAGATATTATTTCAAAATTTAGTCCTGCATCTCAATACTCCGTTCATGATACTATATTTAACAAAAAAGATGTGCTCATTCAAGTTTTAATGAATGAATTTTTCTTCCAATTTCCCGTGATAACATCTACGGAAGCAATTTGCATAGGAATTGGGGAGGTATTATATTTCAAACAAATATTTTTCAAATGACTTGTGTTTGTTCCAATACAGTTGTAATTTAGAGGATATCTTTTTCAGTGGGAACACAGTGATTTATGGTTTCCTGGCTTTAGTTGGAAACCATGTATTTGTCCTGAATGTGGAGCTTATATTGGCTGGTTATTTGAACCAAGTAAAGATTCAGTGTCCACAGATGCGTTCTTTGGTCTCATCTTAACAAACTTAGTAGGAGAATCTTGTAAATAGTATTTTATTTTAATATATGTGCTGTTCATTCATAGATTTTCATAGTTTTGATTCCCTAACATGTGGAAAATATATTGGGTAACAAGAATTCAATGCTTTTAAAAGATCAAATTGTACTGTTTTATGTAATTCATTCTTTATGTTCTTTGTCCTTGTGTGTGGGTTCGTTTTTATGGGGACTTAATAACTTTTTTATGGTCAAACTTGTTGGCAAACATTATCAGCACAAAAATTGTCAAAGTTGGTACCTAATGATTTGATAGCATTGATCTTGACTTCTTTTTTGTAACATAATATAGTTCACTTTATAGACACTCCTTATTAGCTGCAGAAGGCTTTCTTATACTTGATTTTGTATGAATAAATCAGTGTAACATACAAAGTCTTTTATGAAGCACCTTTTGCTCCAGAAATGTGTATGTTTTACAAAAAAAATCTTGCACAAACAATTATTTGTCTTCATTCCGTAGTGAATTTTGAATATTGCTAGTTGGCTGTGGACTATGAACGTTTCTCGTAGTAAATATTTGATATTGTGTGTATACACCGGCACAAGAGTACTAGTTTCATGCCTGGCTTGACCAGTGTGTACCTTATTTTTTTTAATCGTACAGCGACAATCAGTGTGCATGAATATGAGTACTACACACATACAGAGTGAAACTTCATGACAATTAAAATTTTTATTTTAGTTTTAAAATAAGTAGATTAAATTAGATCTAATAGTCAAATTGCTAAAATTATAGATATAATAATATGTTATCTATGGAACTCTTTGTAATTTGTTCACTGCCACACACTTCCATCTTTTATTAGTTATTCAAAACGGTATAGTACTTACTTCTATCCATCCTCCTATTGCAATGACACTAAACTGTGTATTTACCAATTTTGGTATACTAATGGTTCCATGATATAAAATGTCACAAAAAAAACATGACACCTTTTATTTGTGCAAGAGAGAAGAATACTATTTCCTGCTGCCAGCCAGCCTGTTTTAAGAGGTGCAAACAACCCCTAACCAGGTGGTAGGGCATTTGTTTTTCTAAATAGCTACTGCCCCTAGAGCATACTGCTATAACAACCTTGAGTTGTGTTTCAGCTTTACGTGGCCAGGTTCCAGTCCCATCTAGCAGTCTGACAGCTCATTGGTAATACCTTGAGTGTTGCAATGTTCATAGGTGATGGTAACCAGTTGCCATCACTGTCTGTTATACACCAAAATTTTAAAAAAACACTTTATACTGTACTAAATTTCTCTACTGTGCATTTTAAAAATGTGTATTGCACAGCAAACTGTTATTTGAAGAGCAGTATTTTATGATAATTGATTAATTTCTAAGGTCATTTAGAAGGAAACAGAGATACATTTTTACTGTCTTTGCCTGTTTTGACTGATAGATGTTTGTTCTGTACAGTGATAAACTTTTCTATGCTATCATTATACATAGCTTTTTCTATGCAAAGTTCAGAAATAATAATTTTAGGAGATTTAACAGTATGTTCACTTTTGTGTGTCTTGTCATAGTGTAAATAATTGTTTACTGTGTCTTGTTTGAAATAATTTCATTATTCTGAGAAATTATTTTCATCTTTGGATTCATTTTAGAATATTTAGGAATATTATCATATTTTTATTTTATTTCAGTTATTAACAGCCTGACAGTATATCCAGGTTCACATTAACAATGGCAACAAATGAAGCCCTATCTGATGCTGATAAAGATTTTATTGCTCAATGTGAGGAAGAATTCAAACACAGATATACAGACGATGATCAAGAATTTATGAAAGTCTTTAACTCTGAGCCATCAAAACCACCTATAGTGGATCCATGGTATGTCTCCCATAATTCTGGTAGGAGAAACGATCGCAGAAACAGGCGGGATCATCCTTACGAGAGATATGGCAATAGAAGTGGTGGTAGAGGCTACCATGACCGAAGAGACGATAGACAAGGTTACAGAGGATTTGACAACAGAAGACAAGGGTATCAGCGACAAAGACATTACTAAATTATTAGTTTTTCTATTTACTTAGTTTTACCATAGAAAAAACAATTTTCCATGGTCTTACTAAAATACTATTAATAATTAAAACTATGCTTCTATGGCCCTAAGGCACTTAGTACTGATAATTATGACTACTACTACTAAATACTAGTTAAAACACCAGGTTAAAAATTAAAAATCAAGTTAATAACTCATTTAAAACATAGTTTTAATTAATTGTGCTATGTAAGTAATAAGTAAAAGTTTTATACTATTTGAACTAAATAAAACATTTTCTTTCTCAAAAGAATATATTTTCAATTATTATGGCTTGATTTACATTTTAACAACTTAGAATTACATAATAAATCACCAATAAAGTAATTCAGCTACAGCATTTTTAAGATGACAATTATAACGTAATAAATAAATACAATTTAATAATCAGCTGCTACTGAACAACTGTATGACAATAAATATGACAACAATAATTATGCCGATATATCTCCAAAACTTTTTTTTATTTCTTTTGTCACATGAATTTTTTGGGCAACCAAATTTTTACAACAACATCAAAATATATTTCTCATGACGGACTCGCGCGAAATCACGAATACACACTGAAAAAACATTTAATACAATACATATTTCGATGTTTCTAAGAATGAATTTCGCGCGGTCCACGCTAAATAATATTTATCTTCTTTAGGATTTCTTATTTTATTTAGGAATATTTCATTTGGCGCTTAGACAAAAACAAGTTTAGGTCGACGCCATGAGTAGTAACTACTAACGCACTATGGCACAGTGGCGTGTTGCTGCGCGGGCTTTGCATCTCTGTCAAACAAATACTATAGAACCAGATAAATCTGAGTAACATCATGCTAACGATTACTATGCACAATGACGATTATATTCATCAAGCACTCTAATATAATTATTTAAAAATTCCTTTATTATTCAATTAATATATTATAATATGTCGGCTACTCATATCTGTAGTGAAGCGTCACATCACAAAATAACTTACGATTGTATATGCATCTGTAAATAATTCATTCCAGTTTATTTCATACTCCATAGTTTCTTCTACAACTAGTGCACTATGAATGAAACATTCGATCACATCGATGTTAATATGACGGTTAACGTGTGTACTATTGTGATAACGCTTCAATATTAACAATGAAAATGCAATCGTAATTAATGAAATCACAGTGAAAGTGTAATAATAATTATGCTCACTAACTTAATATTATGACTCAATACATTCAGACATGACAACGAAACATATAAAACTACTAATTACAATAATTAAACATAAATAACCTTATTGATAGAGTGACAACGTCACTTGCTCCACTTCCGAATGAGTAAACTAAGGCCATCGACATTCGGCAACATTTAAATCCAACGCCGGAAATGAACGAGCGGCCTCTACTTATGCAACCAATCAACGGGCGAAACAAAATGCTACTATAATGCCAATGCTCAATACTGAAACACCGATAAATCTGCACCTAACACATAATCGATAAATATGTATAAAGTTCTAAATAACATTACACAATGATTGGTATCGTTACAAATATGCATTTAATTTTTCTTAACAACAACGGATATCATTATTAATTGTATGAATTGACACGTATCATTTCTCGGGCAGTTTGCGAGCGCGGCCGGCGCGGGCTCGGCTCCCTACAGTTCATAGATGCGAGCGCCCTCTATCGAGTTGTTAACTTCCCTACATACAAACGACAATTGACTAGGAATAATGCACTTGCTCAGTAGACAAGCCGCGGGCGGCGACCGTGTATGTACGCACGCGCGCCCCCCTCGTATCCGAAACACCCTTCACAATTTCGCGAAGATCGAAAACATTGGTCAAAGTTCCATCACGTTTGACTAGAGATCGTGGAGGTACGTAAACGTCTGTGCCCTATTATGTCACAGTTTCCCGTCGTCCCACTCCGTTAAAATTTTCGAGTCGCGTTGCGAGTACAAAAACATTTTCCAATTTGTGTTTACTAAAGTCAAAAGGACTGGCTTGTAAAAGTGTCAAATTGTATAGCAAATTTCATAAGATAGTCTAAAGCTTGTTTTGATGTGAGAGTAGAAAGGTGCGGTCGTGCGGGCCGCCGCCGCTCAGATGAACGTCCAGCACTCCATGATCTTGACTACGAAGTCCTCGCGCGTCGTCAGCGGCTCGTTGCCGTACGTGGTGCAGCGCTGCGTGCGCCCCAGGTACAGGTCGCCGTCCAGCCACAGGCCGAACTTGCCGCTACTCGCCACAACAAGAACACATTACACCATGCACCAAATTGAAAAGGAGCTTAAAGCGGCCTCTATCGCAGATTTATACTAAATTATAAACATGACATGTATCAAAATCAATTGAAACTATTAAATAAAATAAATAAGAAAGCTTTACTTTCAGTAAAACACAGCTAGGTAACATCACAAAAATTTGAGATTCAGTATAGAGAAAATATATTAGTGACTAAAACCGAAACTAAGAAAAATCTTGTAATTTCAGCGTCAGCAGCTTCCCGTTAAAGACCACACTATATATAACGCATCAATGAACGGCTGCTTATAATTTTATACAAAGATTTCTTACACCGATCTACCAGCATAATTATGTAGACACGTTTAAATTTCACTAAACAATTCTCTAAAAGCGGCCGCTTTAGCCCTAAGAATTTTAAATTTACGTCATATTAAAAAAATATAATGAGGTGGATTGCAAGTTTTAAGATTTTATATATAAACAAGAACGGACTAGTGGTTGGTTTGTTAAGAGTGTGTTAAGAGTTAAGTTAAAAACTTAGGAAAATGGAAATTGTCATTCCTAGTATTCTCCTTCCATGACATATATTTTAAAGAAAATAATTCGATAATTGCTCCAGATGATTTCAATATAAAAATATCACTATATATATAATAGTGATACTATTCTTATTTCAATTACTAGCACATACACATATAAATTTAGAATTAAATTTGTATCTTGTTTCGTCTTAACGCCTTTAACATGGTCAAAAAATTTAGTATAGCAATCATGGAAGTGTAAGATACTTTTAACCAGGAAAAATTAAGAATTATCATAGGGTAAATAAAGGTCTAAACATTACACGACAAAAGCCTCATTATATTTTTATACTTAAAGCTACGAATAAATAATCAAAATACTCACTCGCCAGCGCCAATAGATATGTTGTCGTTGCTTCCACGAATGAAATACATATTGTCTCCAGTCCAACCCCAATATTTGAATGCAGTTCTCACTTGTGCAGATTGATCTGAATTGTTTTTAAATATGTTATCTTTTATCTTTATAAGCGCTTGAATAAGTTTATCACTAATCTAATCTAGTTAATATACTAACATAACTATGGTGTTACCTAAATTCAAGAAACCAGTAAATCTTAACACCGGAGTTTTAGGTCTGTATCGTAGAACAATATATAGTTGTTCGATGAATGAAATAATAATCCATACAAATTAACAACTACTTCTTACTAATTAATCAATGTTAGTGTGTATTTTTACCTTTTTACGGCTTGAAATATGAGACATATTTGCATTTACTTTCGAGAAAGTGGTATAATAAATAAAATAGGATAGTTAACTCCCCAAAAATTCGGTATTTACAACGCGATAGAATTCGGATGTTTGCCAGAGCACAACTTCGTGTTAAGTCAGTTTGATACAAGGCTAACAAATGACAATAATTATATGTAAAATATTTACCGTCTTTATCGTCTTTCATGGCGTCTTCCTTCTTGTCTTTGGTTATGTCGTCGTGTGCGGGCAGCGGCCGCTTGGCCTCGTCTTGTATCCGCTGAAAGGAGAACAGCAGCGACTCTCCCGTGCCGTAGAAATGCTCCGATGGGTGCAGCGCACAGGACGTCAGCGCTCCGAAAACCTGTAAACATACAAATACATTAATTACCAAACTGTAAATAAAGCTAGATAAAGATAAAGTGATTACATGTTTTGCACATATTCAAGTATTGCAGGAGGTCAGCAGACAGGCAGACGGCCCACTTGATGGAAAGCGGTTACCATCGCCTATGGACATTTGCAACACCAAAGGTGATAGAAATTCGCTGCTGCTCTCTTAAGGGAGACTGGAACCTGGTCCCTAATGCCGGAACACAACTCAAGGTTGTTGTGGCGACATACTTTAGACCAGGGGTGATAGCCATCCAGTCGGGTAAATGCCCTACCACCTGGCTGTGGGTTGTTTAGTCGCCTCTTACGACAGGCCGCCCGGCCGCAGGAAATTGTATTCTTTCTCCGTTCCTGCACAGATAATGCATGGTATGGAGAGAGCTCTACAAATTATAGGCAAAACTTCCCTAGAACATTCACTGAATTTATATTGTATGGATTTTCTGCTGGCAACATAATATGTGAATTACTTACGTTGTTATCTGTGTCTTGTATGACAAGCAGCACCGGTGTGTCGACGCGCTGCATCTTTCTATACATGGAGGCGAGTGAGAATCCATGCTGGCTGGTGCTAAACGCCAATGACCACATGTAGCCCTGCGCCCGCGCCGGGAGTACAGTGCACAGTTTCTCTCTATAGAGACAACAATAGTATTGATTCAGATTAACTTAAAATCAGAGTTTAGGATAAATACGAGTAATCTCGAGTGAATGACTGCATAAGCCTACTTAGTCCCATATAGGAAACTACTACTACACAAGCCTGTTCTAACAAACGAACAGCGGGTCATACAGAGTATAAAATTTCAATACTACACCGGGAAATGTGACTGAAATCGGATTTAAACAAATAATTATTCTTACAACATTATTATTTATTATTGATCAGTTTAAAAATATATGTATCAAGATAGCGCATTAACAAAAATATTTTTGAATCTATAATTTCTATAAGTCTATGAATAACTTTTACTGCGCGTCGTTGCGGTGGGAACATACCAAGGAGAAAATCAGCGGCACACATAACTAACATGGTTATCAAGCAAGTCAGTGACAGCGGTGCTAGTGCGAGGAATGGGAAAAATATTCATCAGTCATCCTATTCAAAAATAATTGCAAACAGCGATAACCCCCAAAACAATGTAGATAGCTTCATGTGTGTTGGGAAGAAAAAGAGTGAACCCGGACAAAAATCAAGTCTGCAAGGTACTGAATTAAGTAAGACCCCCATTATCATGCTGTGAGCGGAGAAACAACTCTTCAATACTATATATACATTGAACATTTTTATGAAACTACTATACTGGAGATCATAACTTAGTGAAAGAAAACGACTCTGTGGGCTCCAGATGAACTGACGAAAGTGGAAATGATAATAAACATGAACCTTCAATATTTTGATTTTATGGATACTTTCTTGGCGTAAGATACAGTCAATGACTAGAGGATAATTTCAGCCTACATGAGCTGAATTTTTTACAAACATCTTGTACTATAGTTTTATTTATACCAAAATTTAGTCGTATGTAAGTCTGTCTTCAGTATAGTCTGTATGTTAGTCTAAATCATTGTACTTTTATAGTCCATTATTTACAGTTATGAATACAACTCGACCAAAATGTCTAGGAAATGAACAAATTTTTTGCCTTCTGGTAATATTCTTTTTTATCTGTTGCCAAGTTCAGTCATCAATATTTTATTTATCCATGTTATTTTAATTTTAACATAAATCCAAGTGTAAAATCCGCTAAATAATACGCATGTAACAATAACAAGTTTCAGGTGAGCAGTGATTTTTAAAGTTTACTAAGGATGTGTAATGGGAATTGGAAGCAAAAATGTTTTCGTTATAAATCTACGATATTTACCAAAGAACAGCGGACTTGATACTTTTGCAAGGGTTAATTTAGCTTCTTTTAATCAAATAATTGTTATGTTAACTATCACAAAGTGTTAAAACTTTTGCTTACAAAATTATAGTCATTATTATTAAAGTAACCATCATAGACTATGATGGCAAAATGCGTATGTCGTAAGTAAAACATCTCAATACTTACAAGCTGATGTCGTACTAAAAATGACTCGTAATTATCGAAATTACTATTGACCTAATATTGGAGTAGCTATAGCTAAGACAAATTTGCGAAAGTGGCGCCCTTATTATTTTCTACTTTATTTTGCCGCCCTGTAATAAGGACATAGAATATGAATTGACCCCAGGTACATAACGACGTGGAGTGTTGGGAACGTCCATAATGTATAGTATGGATGTAATTACAAATAATCTTCTGAGGGGGGAAACTGAGCGAAACGGATACGGTCCATAGCATCGCACCAGTAAGTAAACATGATGAACTTAAACAATGGTTGAATAATGCATAGCTGGTTAAGTAGGCTTTTTTTTAAGGCGGGGGAAATGCTGTTTACGCACAATACTGGGTCCTTTGCAAGGGATTAGACCGGTGTCGCATACGAGGGGATTACCGTAACCTTTACAGCAAATAAGCGGAACTGGTTATCGCATACAAACGGTGATTAAACTGTACTGTATTTATAAATAAAAATGTTAATTTATACGATTTATACGTACATTTAACTTTATTTAATTAAATATCAAAGTAAAACTTCGACTATGAAATCATGTTTTGATTTATGCACCACTTGGGTAATCCGGTTATACTTAATTTTTATAAATAAACGTCTTTATTCCTAACGGTGTCTGGAATATGAATAGTATTTATTAATAGTATTTATACATATGGTAAACCATAATAAGGTATCATTATAAATATTTCATTAGTAAAGTGCAAAACATTGTAGCAAATTAAATAACGAAAGAATTGGTTAGTTGACTCTATTAACAATAAATTCTAAAACAATGTTAATATCATAAGCGGGGTTAATACTAAGTTAGGATTATACTTTTAAAAATATCATGATAGAAATAGTTTCAATTAATATTTAAACAATAATACGTTAGTGGATTAGCTAAAGTTATGACGTCGTATTACTACGCTCGTACAAAATTTAGACGGCTTCGACGTTTTGTAAGACAATATAAAGTATCTCAGTGGATTTGACTGTCATCTGATTCTTTCCTATTACCGCATGCTAATTGATGCTGCTTATTTCAAAGATATCACGTTTAATATTAGGTATATTTTTAATTTATATTATATTAGGGCTTTCACGGCTTCGCCAGCGAGTTAACTTCGATTTTGTATCCCGTAGGAATTCTTACAATAATTGGAATATAAGTTATCAATTTTTATCTGCAGTGTCACATACATAGAATCACAGTATTAATGTTTCTGAATTTTTACGTGGCGATTAAAAAAACAAAACAAAAAATAAGCATTATTCGTTTTATGTTCATAACTTTTGAATAGCATTAAGCTTAGTACTGACTACACTACGATTTAAATAGAAAAATAATATATTTAAACACCAGACAGGTTTTCTCACATTATTTTTATTTTTAATTTAGTGAATTACTTACCTGTTAGTTTTTCAACTAAAATACTGACATCTGAATCGTGTTACAAGAAATCACGACTATAAATATTAAATACACCTCAATCGGGTTATTCTTTGTTTACACACTAAGTTCCATGATAATGGCGTATAAAATTTTGAAGACTATATGAGAACGGATCAGACGAAATAATATGATAGATGACTGCATCTCAAAATAATAAAGTAAAGCCGGCTAAAGGAAGCCAACTCTGGAATAGGAAGCCGTTTTAGATGTTATCACCGTAATGACGTTGAAAGGAGACGGAGACGCTTTCATACATTCTTGGGCCCAGATGTAAAAGAATGAGACTGGTGTTAATCAGTAGCTTATATATAAAGAAATCATTACTAAAAATTCTACAGTTTGTCATTCTGGGAGCAAAATTATAGGAGATTTAGTATAAGTGATATTATGCAATAATCTGTATTAAAAAGCTGTTTTTTGAAACTTAAATAATACATTTACTGTAGAAAAAGATTAATTATGTGTTTATAAACTCAAAAATGTTAGGAAAGTTTCAAATAAACAGTTTAACAGATCCTGAGTAAGGTGGTGATGTATAAAATTAAGTACAGATACTTTTTAAATATTTTTTATCTCCAATTATAATTAATATATTATCTAAAAATGGTGCAGGTGGTACTAGATTATCTTGGTACCTAGCCCAACCAAGATACCATATTATAGACATTACATCTCCACAGCAACCTACTATCCGTTTGCCTACAATGCAGTTACAATAGTGCCTACTGTATTATAGCGGTTTATCGCTATACCACAATTCACAGAAAACTCCATGCTGTCTAATATCCAATCGATAAGCCGTTGTAAGATCCAAAAATAACAAGCCTAAGTCAAACGTGAATGGTTCTTCGTGTCTGGTATGATAGCAAGGGTCGTATAATTTAAGCAAGATCTGAAGTCCGTGTAAAGAATACTTTGGTCGAGGAATATATTAACAATGGAAAACAGGAAAACACACTCAAAACGAAGATGCACTAAACGATACGAGAAGAGCGATGATAGACGAAATAAATCATAGGTTGAAGTCTACAGTGTAGTCACTGTGCTTTATAAACGACAATCGATTTCAAAGTATCGATTTGTTGTTTTGATATTATTTCAATTGTAATGCTAATTACAATGGGTTTGGTTATATTGAAAGAATTAATCGTGTGATGTAAATGTTTTCATACTATTAATTGTAGAATTTCATTCATATAAATCGATTATGGTAATCGATAACTTATTTTATCAGTAACATTATTTTTAAGATATCCCGCCTCCCAGATTGTTTTTTGGGCTGATGTTTTTCATTTTGTAATAGAAAAATATAACGCTTTTTAAAGCTATATTTCAACTCATTACATTCTGAGCCCAAAAGTCCCCGTCACCTTTCGGGAGTGAATATTTCGCGACACTTTTTATTGTAATTAGTCAAAAAGTATATGTAGCCTATATGTAGTCTTATATTTATATCTTCTTATAGCCGGTTCATATATCTTACTATTCATTTGCATGCCTTGCCGTCAGTTAAATTTTGACATTACTCGTATGGAGCGTACGCTCGTATTCATTGCGAGCCGTAACTGTGAACGAGCGGACACGGTAACGTGCTTTATAATCTGTACGCCGACATCGATCTTCGCTTTGTCTGCTCTCACCTCGAGCTCGTGAGCCACGTACACACTATGAGTTTTGGTTACAGCTACTGCAACGGTTTCGGTTACGGCTCGCAGGTGAGAATGCAGCAGCAAATTTTATTCGATAGTAATGCAAATGAGCGGTCGGCAAGATATAGGAACCGGCCATTAGTAGATAACGCATCTAAATGAAGATATATTCACCTGTGCTCCATAGTGAGTATTTCCGACGTGCCGATGAGGTCGGGCGGCGAGAACTCCATGTCGACGGAGGCGCCCGACGAGTATAAAGCGCGTCGCAGCTCATCGCTCATCGACAGCACCTACGCATTGCATTCAATTAATTAATAAACACCAAATAACAACTACATAATATGATGACACCCATGCCGGATTTTAATAACGAGTTTGTAAAATGTAACAAAAAAAATGATATTTATGCTTTGTACAATAAATATAACAGCCTCTAAAAAGCCATTCGTAAACATACAGAAAACATGGAACAAAAAATATCATAATCACTATTGAAAATAAAGAATAGAATTAGTCATTCACGTATCTGGCAACATACAAAAATGTGAACAGAGTCATGAGTTTAGTTCTTTATATAACACTGTTAATTATTATTTTTAATTGGATACATTCATTAGTAAATTAACAGATTTTTCCGCACCGGCTCAATTAAGAGTATTTGATAAAATATAAATATAGACGAAAGGTTTACTTAATATAGTAAGTATATTTATGGAGCTGCAATTCATAGTTCTGTATTAAGAACACAAGAAAAACTTTGTGTTCAGGAACATCCCTGCACTATTTAACTTACGATTTGAATTCACTGAATTTAATAAATTTACACGCGACGATGGCTACGTTCCACACGAGGCTCACAACGACAACGCTAACGACCGCGATTTTTCCCGTTCCACTTGCTTGCGGGCGTTACAATTGTAAACTCAAGTGAAACGGATTGTTCGACCCACCTCTTGATAAGGTTGGTTGATATGGTTCGTTATTAACGCTACGTGAGCGAAAATCAGGACGTCTCGAAGTTTTTGCGGCGACCATAACGACCCTGGTCGATATGTGGAACGGCTTAAAGAGCATTTTGAACGTCGTGAGCTACAAGAGGAATGTGCCCTATGATAAATAAGCCCGTCTCTACAACTAATACATGTATTTGGAAGTCAATAAAAAAAATAGCATTTCGAACGATATGGGCTTTCGTGTCAAAACATAATTTATTTATATCAGATCTCTATATATTTAAAAGATGTGGATATATATGTGTTTTTCATATTCAAGGCCATTTCATTTATGTCGGTATATTAAGGCACAAATAAAATTTTACAGATAAAATTTCTTGTTCAAATAATAAGCACTGTCCTAAAAGTGTAAATTCAAGACTAAAATTTTGTTTAGATTTTTTGTGTACATACTTATAAAATTGATGACGGGGATGAACTTCCGACAAGGAGGATAAATAATGTTTATATCAGAAAATAAGATTTTTTCGGGGATACAGATCCAAATTTTATGCGAATGTGAATCTCTAATAAATAGAAGATATTATGGAACAAAATTATGTATCGACACAATGATTAATTATTAATATGTAATATTTTTTTAAAAACGTACATTAAACTTTTCAAACATTTTAAATTATTATTATTAACATTGTAGAACACGGGCCATATAAATGGCCCAGACTTTTGGAGGGCTTGCGTGGGGCCATGGGAAAGCCGACTCGTAGACACCCCTTGTGTGGCGTGGCACTATTAACATTAATTATTATTATTATTGTAATAGAGGACCTTTAAAATTGTATTATACTTAAAAATACTGGGTTATTAGCGAGTAATAAATTAGTTATCGACTCAGTTTTCTTAAAAGATAATTGGTTTAGCTTATCAGAGAAAATAAATAAATGACTCAGGCTATGCACCTGTTTACACAGACTAAAGATGAAAGTGAGACAATAAACCTGATTGATAGTGGAATAATGATAACATCAAGATGCACTAATGATGTGATGCATTCCCAATCTACAGTTCACATTCAACATTCAATGTCGGTGTAAAATGTGCGTTGTTTGGCAGTGCTCTTTCGATCAGAACAGAACAACAATGTTGTTCTCACGGTTTGCTTACGTACCTACATGCTAATTGCTAAGATCTTAAATGAATAATACAATATTCTATAATTATAACCTACAGGCAAAATTAAAACGTGTGGTTGTTTAGCACTAATAAAGACCGAAGTGTAAATAATTATATACACTTAATAGAGTGAGATCCCAGTCACTCCAAACATAAGTGATTTTAGGAAAGATTAAATTTTTAGGATCGGTAGTTTAACATAAACTTAGAAAGGAATGGATACTCGCTAAGCTGAAAGCGGGGCTGTTTTACAGATAACATATATCAAAGGTGGAAAAAAACCATGCTAACTTATGTTAATGTAGCAAAGCTAGTTTTTACATATGTTATATATCATTGTTATAAACAAAGATATACAGTTGCCAAATACTTCCTGTGGGCCATAACTTTTGACAGACACTAAAAAAATATGTGGGAAGTTACGTCATTTTAGGAAGGCTGAATTTTATATATATTATCAAGTATAATATTTTAAAATATTTTCTAACTAGCTAGACAAATCTGACGGGCCAAACATCTTCCCAGACTCGTTAAGATTTTCGCTGTATGAAGAAGCGCGAGAGCATCTTTGCTTACAACAATATCATATTATATGACATATGTAAAAACTAGCCTTGCTACTTTAACGTAAATAAGCATGATTTTTCCAACTTTGATACTTGCTTGCGCTTTCAGCTTAGCGAGTGTCCATACCTTTTTAAGTTTATGTTAAACTACGGAACCTTAAAATTTCATCTTTGCTAAAATCACGTAAGTCTGGGGTGACTGGGATCTTGGACTATAACGCCAAAATGTTAGCATAAAATTTTATAACTCAATATAGATACCTTAAGGTAATGAAGTGGATAAAAATTAGCATGACTCCCATGGTAAGATATAGTTCTTTTGTAAAATATTACGAAACAGTATGCTACAATTAAATATTGTTATGGAGCGAAAGTATCAAATTTGGTACAAACGTATGAATTAAAATGCAATATTGAAACAATCGTTAAAATAATTGGAATGCAATGATTATAACATTTACCAAGTTAAGATAAGAATATTGCATAAGTTCAGCAAACAAGCATACGGCCTACCAGCTGGAAAGCGGTTACCATCGCCTATGGACATTTTTGTAACACGAAAATCAAATCAAATCATTTTTATTGCGAAATAAGTGTCACATAGGTCTTAAATATAAAAATATGTATTAGGGTGGTCGTTAAAAATTAAATTTCATGCGGTGCCCCCTAAAAAGCTTCCTTTTTATGAAAAAAACACTGGGTTTTTTTTTATAATTTTTCAAGTCAAAACAACACGTGCCTCAAGACGATTCAAGATAATTTTTGGGTAATATCATGTTTTTTCAGTATGAAGTAATAATTATTTTAATATTGGAAAAGTTTTAACAATGAAATACCTTCCGTATTATCATTCTCAGTGATGAATTTCAAATTATAGTTTCAGAAAAAGTTTAAAATTCTTCGTGATTCAAGCTTATCTTTCAATTTTTCTTATATTTTTAGTTTTAACTACACCATATACACCCTAATATGTATATATAAATAGAAATATGCTACTAATGTGCTGCCACTCTCTGTAGAGAAGCTGGCCACTAATACCGGAACACAACTCAAGGTTGTGGTTCCTCAATTAGACGGTTCACGTCTGTCTTTTAATTTGGGTGAAGCGTCAAAAGTGATTCACATAATTAAATCATTCGATGACATTAAAGGTCCTAGCTTTCTTTTAATTCTCCAAATTTCTACCAAACTGATCCAATTTTGTTGAACCACTTAATACCGCGTGAAGAGATAATTTAACAAGCGTTAAGGCGCCGACTGATATTACAGAAATCAAAATTACCCCAACATGTCACTAATTCATAATATCTAAACGTTTCAAAGGGGCTGGATCAATAGCCCCTGGATTTGACCTTAGTTACAACAAAAAATCTTAAGTAATAGCATAGCATGGAAGAAGAATACTAATAATATAATAAAATATACTAGTAATAATATGGAATTAGTATTATTTTCCCGACTGTGCCATCTCACCTGGCATATAGAATGGATTGTCCCTCTCCTACGCAATGTATTTATTGGTCCTGGATCATATATTGAATGCATAGTTCCTCTTCGATAGATAGAATGTACCGTGCCCCTTCTTTGTAAAGTAATGTTTAAAAAGATTATTTCTACTCTGCGAAACTTCTTCACTATAATGCGTGCCAAGCTGCGTATAATACGGAACATTATGGAGTTGGAAATTTGAATTTCAACACCGAATCTATGATGCAAACGATATTACGAAGTATCTAAATGCAAATGGGTACCAACATTTTCTATTGCCGCCTGGCAATATAATTATGTCAAGCTACGGCTGTATTCCAAGAAGAACCATATTGGTTAATGTGTTTGATCTTCTTTTTTTTTTAAATTTGGAACTTATTTGTCAGCCATTGTTTGGAACTTAGCTTTAGGAGACCACTGCACACGCGATTAATTATGAGACACAACATAGACTGGTGGTAAACGGCTTCTTTTGGTCACAAGAAATTTCGCATTTATCTTATCATAATCCACGAAGAGGCGAAAAGCGGCCGGATTAACTTTTAGATTACGGATTATTTACATTATTAGTTTAAAGCCAATAAATTAATTTCACGATAAGCATTTAAACTAGACTTAGCTGCGAATAGTGGATTTCAAAAGAGATACATCTGTGCAGTAGAGAATTAAACTGTAAGTTTATTTATAAACGCGTTAATTGCTGTTTAATATATATATATATGTATAGTTATTAAAGATGCGATATCGTTCTACATTGACGTAATATGAGCTGTATATAAAATTGACATTATATTTTTGAATACAAAGACGTCCAAAACTGTATCCCTCGTCATAATTACAGAATGGTGTAAATTTTACGAAAAATGGAGGAAAACATTCAAGTTACATATTTGCATATGACATGGCAAATAGTCCTCATAATGACACCAAACATTTGGTATCTCTATGATAATTTCAATCAGAAGCTACAATCTCACGTCGCGTAGCCATGATTAGTAACTAAACAGAGTACGAGACAACTTTTCATAATAAAGCTTGAAAGCAATAGGTGAATCCTAGTCGGTAAATAAAAATATATCATTCTCATACTATCTTTAATATCTATATGTCGGAGGGAAGCTATAATTGGATGTATTGTTGACTTGATGCACAATATCATTTGTTTACATTTTAATTACTTCTAAAATTCTTAATTTAATTTACTTTGATTTGTTAAATGTTTCTATAACTTAAAGATCGTTCTAACCTAATAAAAGTTATGAATATTGTAATTTAATAAACGACCAATGAGAGCAGAGCACGTCTAGAGCGGGGTCAGCGCCCTCTATACTTTGAGTAATATCTACTTGGGTAGACTGAGGAGTTTTTGTGGCGCATTTGGTTGATGGCAGCAGGTCGAGTTGGACCTTAGAGTATTTTAAAGAAAGTGTTTTAGTTAGAAGTATGAGCAGGTGCCCTGAACCCGCTGCTCGGTCTGAACTATGTCATAATGTTGATCAAATCTAAATTAAAAGTGTATAAACCGTGGCTATTGTGTTTTATGCTCGCATTTTATCCTGATGACGCCCACTAAACCTGCAATAACTAAAGAAGATGTCGTGAGAACGAGGCCGTTCTGCGACATATATATATATATAAAAGAAAGTCGTGTTAGTTACACTATTTAGAACTTAATAATGGCTGTACCGATTAGGGTGAAAATTGGTGGGGAGGTAGCTTAGAACCAGGAAACGGACATAAGATACTTTTTATTTTTATATTTTTTTATTGCAGGAGGTCAGCAGACAGGCAGACGGCCCACTTGATGGAAAGTGGTTACCATAGCCTATGGACATTTGCCACACCAAAGGCGCTACAAATGCGCTGCTGCTCTCTTAAGGAAGTCTGGAACCTGGTTACTAACGCCGGAACACAAATCAATGTTGTTATGGCGACATACTTTAGACCAGGGGTGGTAGCCATCCAGTCGGGCAAATGCCCTACCACCTGGCTGTGGATTGTTTAGTCACCTCTTACGACAGGCCGCCCGGCTGCAGGAAATTGTATTCTTTCTCCGTTCCTGCACGGATACAATTTTTATTCCGTTGGGACCGATAGGTGGCGCTGAGATCGCGTCCTAGATTTTTATTTTTTTCAGACCAAGACAACGTCTGCCAGGGCCGCTAGTTTATGATAAAGTAAACACAATAAACCAACCGATGAAGAAAGTTTCCCATAACTCATAAATCGGGTTTTTATAAAGATACTTAATTGATATTCTTTCCGTTCTGCCATATTGATTTTATTACTATAGCGTACTTGAAATATATCATGCCAATACCGTATACTAGGGTTGACAACCCCAAATTGAAAAAACTAGGATTTGAGATTGGAAATACCAGGACAATTCAGTTGAAAAACAGGACGCAGCATTATAGTTGCAATTGTTAAATTAATTATTAATATGTAGTGATAACAGGTTAAGTAAACTTGCAAGTAATGATAATAATAAACGTTTTTCAATCATATAAAAGTATTTGAATAAAATTAAAATTAAAAAACCCACGAGCTGGGAAACCGCTTAGGAATCGTAAAAGTGGCACGAAAATTTTAAATTACATGATATTATCAGGCCGCTTTAAAACAAAGGACGCTGCTTAAAAACATCAGACATCCCAGAACACTATAAAAACTAGGACGTGTCCTGGTAAAACAAGTCGGTTGGAAACTCTACCTACCGTATACGGCATTAGTCTTTATAATCTCACCTGAGAAACGGTATAGCCGAGTTTTAGACCTTGTAACCGCGATGGTCATTGCCCTCTCACTCTATTTATAGAGACGAAGAGTTCCTGTCGTATAATTCTCTAGGATATTCGCGGTTGCTTATTAAGATACAAAAAACAAAAGCGCACGACTTTTAGATGCTATAGTAGGTATATACCATTTTTATATTTCAAGTATTGTGACCCAACTATACAGATAAATAAAATTGAAGTGTCTGTTTGTAATGTCAAAATAAAAATACGTAAAATCAGGGGGATAATTTGGACCAGGAAATTCCGATAATACAATTGTTAGAATTATTGACTGTCTGTCTGGATGTTCCGGCCAATCTCTGAAACGGCTGGACCGATTTTGACAGGACCGCTGACGTTATAAGGAGTAACTTAGGTGACCTTTTTTAGGGGTTCGCGAACTCCACGCGGGAATAAATATAATATCAGCCCAAAAAGTTCCACTTCTGGACTGCATGCATCCCATTTTGTAGGGGAACGCCGTATTCCCGCCACACTTGTTCAAGGCGTATTAGCGACTTTGACAGATCGGTTATCTACCTCGATATGTAAGTTTTATCACAATGTTTTCCTTTACCGTCAGCACGTGGTAAATTTAACAATATGTACATTATTAGGTCAGGAAATTTCAGGAAATTACCTAAATGGTATATGTTTTCCAGCGCGCGATCGAAACTGCGTCTTTGAGTTTGAGATGCGTGCAGCCACACAGGCTTTTTTTGTTATTATTATGACACTAAGGTTATTTTCCATAACCTGTCTAACTTGACCATAAAAAACAGTTTTCATAAAAAAGCTTGGAATTCGGATCAAAAATAAATTTCAAGGCTATATTTTAATAAAAATCCAAATGCCGTTACAATAAAAATAACTGACCTGTAAGAATGGTGACTAATTAGATTTTTTTTAAACAAGAAAGGGCATCTTAAATGCAATTAAGATTACCATTCAAAATATTCGCACGCCCGCGATATCGCACAGTGGTACAACAATTCGGTCCGCGCAACAATTTTTGGCCGCTCTTAGTTACCAACACCTAGCTGCGTAATATATGCTTTTCAAATTCAGATATTGCGCTTCATTCTGCAACTACTCTGTGCAGGTTATAAAGTTTGGGGCTGACCATTTGTATTTAAAAAATAATTTTACAGAAAAACTTATATAAAATTTAACTACTTAAACGTCTAAATCATAGAATCTATTCTCTAATCACCTATAATTTGCCATGTGTTATAAAATAAGACCATAAATAAATTGTCAGCGATAACGAAAAACTTCGATAAGTAAAAGGTTATGTTAGTTGCATTAAAATAGCATTTACGATTGCGAGTACACGTAGTGCTATTTTTACATTAGTCTATTGCAATAAACTCAACTTTATTCTACCTACTCAAAATATCTGATATATTATTATATTAAAAACTTAAAATTAAACAATATCACTGAACCAACATAATTATTTGTATGTAGGTACGCACAGAGGTATAACGTAGGTACATGACGCGATTTAAATAATATTTATTACTTGATTTTCCTTTAATCTTTAAGTGTATTATTCTAATTATCAAATGTTAAGTTATTCAGCCATTTATTATTAATTAGGTTTTAATGGACTTTATTATGTGAAAATATTTTTTTAATAAACGTGGCATATGATGTTTTAGAATCGCAGCGATAATTAAGTAAACTTTATTAGGACTCGTAACGGCGAATGTCCTCACCTTTTCGTTGTCGAAAGTTGTGGAACTTTCTGTTTCCGTAGGTCCGAGCCGCACCATTTCTATCCATTTAATAGTCTGCATTACGTTGCAACTTATAAGAAATACAATGTTTGTTTGTAGACACCTTTGACACCATGTGTATTATCTATACACCGCAAAAAACGCGATGTACACATCACATTTGCCAGCGCTTAATTTAGAAATCACCCACGCGATTACAAGGTTTTGTAACCAAACACTGAACAGTAGTAGTTTGGAGCACGTCTGCTTATAAACAAAAGTAGTTTTGTGTTCGTTTATGCCTTTCAGTCCGGTTTAATAAGCGTGTATTAATCGCGGAAACACTTCAACTGGCTGCAACAGTGCATAACTCGATGTAAGACTGAGTTTGGTGGTCCTATATATAATTCACCGTTTGAGTCGTACCTCAATTGTTTTTTAAACAATTGCGATACGATAAAAGCGAGCACGGTGAACAGCCGCTGCTCGGTAACTGCTAGTCTAACACGAGCACAGACTTAAGGAAAGGTATACGGCACGTTCGTCGGCTGGATCTGTACCGTGGCGACCCCTCCGAGCGTCTCGCCCGCAGCAAAAAGTCCACAGCAGCTAGCATCGTCAACAGTCTACCACTCAGACGGAAGTAGTATTATCCGGTTTAAACCGATTCATGAAAACGCTTATGGGATTGATAGCACCCTTCACTTCCTAGAACCTTTGTGCGTAATTGCAAGTGTTAATTATCGCTAAATGAATTGAGGTTGAAGGTGAAAATGTAAAAATAAAAGCGAATATCATTAAAGCCTGATATAGACCGAATAAACCGACCTGGATATGGGAATGTAAATTACAAGTGGACGTACATGAAGTCCAAGTGGCATTGGGTGTAATGTCATTGTCGTATCGGCTGACCGTTATAGCGAAGGCAATTCAGGTCTATGTGTATCCGGTATTATTTTAAACATTAAGAGTTATCAATACGTATGTACAGACATACCTAATTCTGAAAAACTGCAATTTCCGTCTAAAAATAAACATGATTATTAATGTCCTTGCAAATTTTCACATCAAAGAGAATGGCTCTATTCTGTATTTAAATCGTAGTATGTATCACTTGCAGGGCGTTCCATTAGGGACTCACAACGACCACGTTCACGACCGCGATTTTTCCCGTTCCACTTGCTTGCGGACGTTATAATCATAAAAGCTAGTGGAACGGGTTATGGAGCGTTGATGTCATTAATGTCATACGCAAATGTCATTGGTTGATATGAAAATCGCGCCGTTTTCAATGTGTAGGTTTGACTAATTTATGTTAAAAGAAATATAGCTAATTATACAAAATGTCCTTACTACTTCATCGCGGTAATAATTCAGAAGAAAGCAAATTCTTCTAGCTCAGATGAAGAGTGGATGTTAAGTTTATAAAACGTAATACTAAAAAACGTGATCTCAGGCCACGTATTACACAATATAAAAATATCGATCGTTATTCAGATGAAGAATTTAAAAGCCTTTCAAGAAATACATTGAATTATCTATTATCTATCTACCTATAATTCTGAATTCTGAGTTATAACTCTTTCGGATAATTCTGCAGCAAAAGCTATTTGTCTACAAACAATGAATTTCTCATTAATTATATAATTATATTCAAGTCAACGATAATGAAAACTGATTAGAAATAAATTATGTAAATAATTGCTAATAAGAAATAAAGGAAAATGATAGATGGCTGTCCAAAATACATTAAAATAATTTTACAAAATTAATAAAGAAAGGTATTTTTCCATTCGCCATCTTTGTTTCAAAATTCGCGCCTTTGTGAACGTATTAACAAGAGAGAATTAATGCTCTGTGATCAACGCCCACTTCGACCCACGTTTTGACATGGGTTGTTGCGGGCGTTGTGTGATCGAAAATGATGACGTCATTAGTGACGTTTTCGCCACGACCGCAACGCTCGCGGTCGCCTTGTGGAACGGCTAACTGAGCATTTTGGGCGTTGTGCGTTACTAGTGGAACGCCCTATTGGTCTGTGGTAGCAGTTTCAATAATATATTATTCTATAGTTTTTAAAAACCAATAGATATGTTTATATAGTCGACTCTCGATAGTTCGATACTCGCTAATTTGAATCTCTCGAAAATTTGAAATTTTATTCCGGGCCCTCGAAAATATTCCATAAATAGAATAAAATCAATATTAATTAGTGCCCTCGGTAATTTGAAGTTGAAGGAATAGATCTTGTCCGTCTTGTAGTATCTTGTCCGCCAACATGCAAAAATTTAAGTCTGGGCTCTGTTCTCTATAATTTGAAGAGTTACCCTGGCCCTTAGAACCGACACAAATGACGATATCTTGTCAGCTCACACCACTATCAAAAATTCATTGGGCAATGATTAATTGAAGTAGCTCACTCAACAGAAAATTACGGACTTCTTTTCAAAATGAACATTTGTGGATAATTGTACAAATGTTTGAAAGCTCTGTTTTTTGTTCTCTCGAGTGATTAGTAATTACTTAGTTTGTTTTACACTTAAAACTGTATGATAAAATCATTATATACACGAATTGTATAAAACATATTAAATATACATTTTACAGCTTTACAAAATACTGCAATGGATCTAAAAGAAGCTTTGAAAACTTAGCTTTATCATTTAGTTATTGAACTTTTTAGAACTACTTATATCTTTACAGTGAAGTTTCGGATTCCAAGTAGATGACTCAACGATATTAAATTATCAACTTCTGTAACTTATTTATTATTTTAATTAAGCCAATGGTTAAAAACAGGCCTCTCTATCAACATTCCGCGACTTAAAACTGCTACAGATATGTTCAGTTCCAAGAGCACGTAGCTTGGTATATGCTTCACACGTTAAAACACAAACTTGATATTCAGCTTGATCGCTTAACATGCTAATAAATTATTATATAACATACTTTTTATTAATCCTTTCTAAAATAAATCACACAGTTCTTGACTCCGGTGAAATTATTTCAAGATTAGCAAAAAATAAATTATATTAATAATTTCACAAATTGCATTCACCGCGCGACATAATTCTTTGTTACACTGCGAACTGCAATACAGCGACAATGCATATGATTTCATGACAGCCCCTACCATGGATACCGGATTTCACGGTTCTTGTAGCATTGTTCTTAAGAGTAAACAGAATAATTAATACAAATGTATTCGACCTACGTTTGTGGTACGAACCTCTAGTGAAGTATACATAAATCTCCCGATACGTGCTCAATTATTAATAGTGATTATCATTTAGATCTAAATGAGGATTATGACGCCATCATGTCAGCACCCGGTTAATTAAAACGTCTTATTGTTTAAAAGAAACAACATGCAAATTGACAAATGGATCATAAATGTCAGAAGAATTATCCCGACATGGATACTGTGATGGTTACAATTAATAAACATCTTTGTTGATAATACATGTTGATTAGGAGTCTTCGAACAGTCTTTCGGTTTGAATAGTAAAGGAGGACTCATTCCGATAAATCTCTGGTAATTTATTCGTAAAATTAATACAAAAATCACAATTAAAAGGAAATTTAATTTAATTAATAAATTACTTTTACTTGTAATTAATTAATTACAAACCACGACAAAAACAAAACATTTTACAAAAGGAATTCTAAATGCAACGTGCATTTACATTTTGTCTTCATTAAAAAAAATATGTAACTGATCAAATTACACATAATTTTAAGTTTTTTATATCATAAATTATCTTGTTGATTCCAGATAAAAGACCTTGTAGGCAGTTCCATTTAAGCCTGGCTTGTAACTAGATATGATCAATTAACCTCTTGCATTTAAAATACCAGAGAATGATAAGGCGCCGGGTTTTATTTCTAGCAAAATAAATTGGTTACTATAAAACAAACGGTAGTTCTGCACGTGACACGTTGATATACATACAGACTATAAAAAATAAGCAAGCAAACTTGTAAAAAGAAAAAAATTAAGTGACTTCTAAATTTTATCTATTGTAAGTACAAGTAAACTACTCGGGTTAAGCTGTCTCCGGGCTAAAATTGTAGTTGGATATACTTCAAAACTATCAATAACCAACATTATATTTAGGCCTATCCATTATTTACAACTTTACAGTACCAGCAAAACTTCGTTTGCGTTGCCATGACGATGTATTTGTTATTGAAATGCAGTGGCGGCACTAAAAGAACGCGATCGTATTTTGACTATGCTCGTCTATCCCATGGAAACGATGTCATTTATCGGAATAAAAAGTATCCTAAGTGTTGACCAGCTAAATATGGTCTGTGACGAGTATTATTTAAATCCGTGTAGTGGTTTTCACTTCATACTCTAACAGATAGACCAAAATTACAAAAGTTGTATTTTCGAAATGTGCTACTTCGAATTAGACGCCCTGTTCTTTGTCTCAATTTTTAATTCATCTCTACAGATTTATATAGATAGTATAAATTGGACTGTCGAATAGCACAGCCTCCTTGTATTAAGTAAAATGCATCTCAACAACAACAATCGGCTACAATGTTGCAATGACCATTGAACATGTCATTGTCGGATGCTGCGGTTGTAATTAACAAAAACGCGTGTCCAATTAAATTGTATGTCAAAACTGAAAACGGAGGCGGAGGCCATCATAATGACTCTCCATAATTGTATTCATTTTCGTTGAACGTCTGCCACGCAACGGCGTATTAAGTAACATAATTGTATCACAAAATGAGTCGGGTCATTAAAGAATATACTGTAGTAGTAGGAACCTATATCTCAGTCATTGCCCAAAATATTTAGTACATGGATGGAAACTAAAACAGTGTATATTTTCATTGCAGTTCGTATTATGACTTTAATTATATAGTGCTTTAGCGCAACTACGTTCTAGTTTATTACAAGCCTGCAAACCGTCGTTCCTCATACATGGCACCTTTTTACTGTTTTCAAAAACTTCTACTTCTCGATGTTTTATGCAGATGCGACTAAAGTAATTGCCACGTAGTTTTTACAAATTCGATTTGTCGTCGAGTTTACATAGATATCAATTATTACAAAAAATAAGATTCCAAGACAACGTATAACAGCGCCCAAGGCAACACGGTCTCATACAATTAGCGTACGGTTTACTTCTGGCCCCGCTGTAATATTTTTGATCTACGTGTATACTCGTTGTACATAAAAAAAAATAACGACCTAAGGTCCTCTGAAGAACATTGCTTTACAAAGGTCATAGTTGAAAACTAAGCCTATCTATGTATATCGCTTCTTTTACTTCAATTCAAAATTCTCATACTTCATATTAATTCTATCTTAGACTGTTTTTTTAAATACATAAAATACAATTACTTTTTGAAGAATTAATGTAGTCGTATTAAACACTACACAGCTATATCATAATACATATTACAGCTATATCATATTACAATTACCAAACGCTGACTATGAAAAAAAAAACAAAAAATAAGGCATGCGACGCGTGGTCGTATATACCACCCATCGCCTAAATTAGGGTGGCATAAACCTAATAGTGAGCGGTGTTTATAATTAAATATTGCATTTAGATTTGATTTATTTTTTATTATTAATTAGCATGGAATAAGTAAAATTATTAGATATTGTTCATCGACAAATAGTGAAGATCACTTTGAAAATACACATAAGTTTTATAGATAATTTATACATCGCCGGTAGTTTTTATTCGTATTCTACAAAGACAACGTAGATAAATATATGGAGGTTTAACCTAATAAATTGATTAATTAATAAAATATAAGGCATTCTTACTTTGGTTTCCATATCTAAATGCATTTTGTTTATCTTATTTTTTTTACCAAACAATAAACCGGAGAAATAGACACTGTTTTAAAATTTATCATGACAGCTGTTGTTAGTGTCAGCTTTTGAACATTGTATTAGATTTTGAGGAGTTTTTATGCAGAAAATTCTTTAACATTTTCTTAGCATTCCTATCCAGAACCTATATAGGAATAAATAACATGATATTTTGAACCATTTCTATTTAAGAAGATATTGTTCTTTAATAGATTTTGTTATTTCAATCTCGAGTAAACCTTGATTAGTCATTTTTGTTTGCTTTAATATAATTTACCCGATATGAAATGTTATAGATCTATAGATAAACTCTTATTATTCCTACTGTTAGTAAACAATTTTATCTTTAGTGGCGTAGTATTTATTTATTTAAACGGCTTTTATCGCGTTTGACTGGCTATGATCACATTTTATGAATTCTCATTATTCTCCTTAAGAATTTATTTTTCAATCACCAGATAAAACGTGATCATAAATACAAAAAAGCAAAATTAACAATTGTATAAATAAAATAGTTCAATTGCTTGTCTTCTATATCCAGGACAACTTTTACTTGTAGATGATGATTAAGAAATCAACCCTTGAGAACATTTTAAATCGGAATATATTATAAATAACACTGTATGCTACATCCAGTACGCGTGTAGGTGCAAAATAAAGCTATTAGTAAGCCGGGGTGTGAACGAGCATAAATTAATACGTATGATAACATTTATGGTGCGTTGACGCGTATACACGACCTTAATAGGCTTTCATAAAAAACATTCCATCGATTATTATAGTACATATTATTTTGTGAATGGTAAAACCGTTCACTTATAGCTTGATGTATAATTAAATTTATATTTTATAAATATATTTAATTACTTAAATTAAAGACAGGGTAAAATACGAGTCGCAGCATTGCTAAGCTATTATCCCAAGATTGACTTTAGTGAGTGTAGAAACTTGCCAATCGTTACGAGTACGCCCTATCCTACTGTATAATTACGGATAGTGTAACGTGTATTATGTACACATTTCACTTTGGATAAAAAAAGACAAAGAGCAAACTACAAGAAGATGCACAGAATAGATATTTAAATGAACTTCAACTCAAATATACTTGTACTATTTTTTATAATCAACCGAAATGTGATGATTGTCCAATGTCGTGCGGTCAAGGCGTAACAAGCCAAGGATATCTCTATATTGTTTACATTGCAATGAAATTGCAAACTTGTGTTTTAATTATACAAATTCTAATTTATATTCCATAGTGTCGTAAACGCACGAGGTAATACATTACGTTTTATAAGGTTTTCAATAGCGACATAATTATGCTATTGATATTTGCATATTCCATATTAATGTAATGTATACTAATGCAAAAATATTAGCATAGCGAAAGAATTATTTTAAATTTCATTTTAGTTTTAACAAGGCTATATCTGCTAATAAGATTAATATTAGTTTAATGTTTCATTTTTTTTACAAACATCTGTTCAATTTTTTACCGTCTACGAATTATAAAGTGTTGAATTCATAAGAGGTTTCATGAGTTCTTAATTTATTCGGTTATATTATAAAAATGATGTGTGGCGCCGACTTGGGGAGACCTACGTCGAGCAATGGACTGCGATTGGCTGACGACTATTCAAAGGTGATTTCATACTGGCTAGACACTTGCTTGCCTGTTCGTCTAAATACCTACTTTAGTAACATAAATAAACATCTAAATCTAAAGTGCAGCCGGTCTATCAATTAAGGATGCCATCTAGCAAGACATGATGTCAGAAATTACGATCTCAAATTAAATAGTGTAAAAACTACGTAAACATTCATTCGATTCTAAAATTCAGACATTTTCAAGTGCATTCCTAAACATTTTCAAACAAAATAGTGCACAACGGTCCGATTACACATATGCAGAATACAATTCCAGGTATCGCCAATTTGCACTTATTTGACTTTAATATATTACTACCATTTATATTTAGAAAATGAACAATAGCACTTAGCAAATCCGCTTTTGAAACTTGCTGTTTTTACAAAGAAAATAACAAAGTTTTAGACCTTACGTCATAATTATGTTTACAAAATTTGAGGCATTGCGAAGTCGATCTTGCAGAGAACAATTAAACGACAAATGACTTGCTGTATTGTTTACGGGAAACATTAATAGAAATAGTTAAAATTTAGAGCATTTTGTTAAAATATCATAATCTTGCTAGATTAAGTGGCTCTAAAATATTTTACATGTTGTTCTCTCCCCGGAAAGCTTTTGGATAGCTGTTAAAAAATTACAAAAAAAAGAAAAAGGTTTCGATACCAGTATCTTAAAACTGGTTCACTTATATGAAATAAATAGCGACACAGAGAGTAGTATTCTGCATTGGTTGAAATCATTAGGTGATTGGGACGAGGAACATTGATTGTACCTCTTGCTGCGGCTCCTCGCCGAGCGAGTCGCCGAGCGCCTCCGCCTGGCTCTTCATTATCGAATATATTTTCACGTAGGGCGCCTTCAGCAGCTATACGCGATCGCATACAGCATTATTAATAGATGTAAACATTGTTTTTGTATGGAATGCGTAGTGTTCATTGTTCCGTGTACAAAAACCAACTAGATACCTAACCTGGTTATACTTTTTGCAGCGTAAATTTACATTTTGAGTATAAGAATAGCATCAAAACACGTTACTAGTTGTACCAAGTTTTGCTATTTTTATCTTGAATTTGCTATGAACGAAAAAAGAGTTGTATGTAAGTCTTGTAAGTTTTGATGAAATAAGTAGTCATTCGCTAATCACCGGCTGCGATTGAATCACATACGAAATTGATGATTCAGACGTGCGCATTTAACTTATTACTTATTAGGTAGAAATACCGGTAATGAAAGTTTCTCCAGAAATTGATAAAACGTTATACACACATCGTTAAATCAGTTTTCACCCAGATATGTATCGCGGGACCAACATGTCCAGATCAAAAAACTTAATAGTATTTTTAATTGTCGATTTCGCGGGATACATGTATAAAATCAAAATCTACACGAATATAGATTATTTTTCTCTTTCTATCATGCTAATGTGTCTGTATTTTCATTTAACCAATTTGAAGTCTTGAAGTTACATTAGGGATGCCACCTACCAGTTACAGTGCACCAAAGAACTTGTGGCGATTGACTATACGCGCTCTTTTTAATGTAAATAGGACTGATCCATCAAGCATATAAAAATGATTTATTCAAATGGACTCGAAGAATATTTTAAGCAGTACTATGGAAACTTTTATATCTAATATTCCCATTTACTATGAGATAAAAAATGAAAGTGTTTTATTTAGTCTTTAGCAAGAGAAACTTCCATTCCAGGCATCTTTACTCTACATATTAACTGTTGCGCGTTAAAGTTGTATGTGTTACCAAAAATGTCAATACTATCGACAAATATCGTGCCACAGAAAAGAATATGATAATTGATGTCATAATAATAATAATAAAAAACATCCATGTTCAATATGTACTGCAATGTGGGATGTGAAGTAAATGCATAATATTCGGTAAAACGTGTGTTCAAAGCGTTTAGTATTGATAAGAATTAAAGGTGTGAGTAACAAAGATAAATAGAGTTAGTAAATTTGAAATAGGTATATAATAGTGCCAAAATAAAATCTTACCTCCCACGATTCCCTGGTTATATCCGATACATCGCCGGTGCTGCCGGTACGCTCGTCCTGAGGAAAATATGCGGCACTGATATCTTATGTATATAATACCAAACTAATTAAAACACATAATAGAAAATGCTCCTGTAAATAATGTCAACAGAGGATTCTTATCTGAATGAGTGATGGCAAACGAGATAAGTCTTTGCACGCTATAAGACTTTGGATACACCATAATTATGTGTTGGCGAGATATTAAGGGAATTTTCTTTGACAGACTACATATAGATTAACTAAAGCGATAATGCCACACCTTTTTATGATCTACAATAAATTATGAGTTGTGTACGTATATAGCAGTTGTTTTAAACAAGTTGGCAGACTAATAGGTACAGTAGTAGGTCGTAGATTATCTATTCGTTTAATAATAACAACAACCCATAAAAGTCCCATGGCTGTACTCGTGCCTCCCATTTATGGAGGGAACGGAGAGTATACTAACCATGCTTGTCCAAGGCGGATTAGCGGGTTTGACGTTTTCCTTCACCGTTAGCACGTGGTGTTGGAACAATACGTAATGCATTAGAGCAAGCAAAAAACTAAGTGGTGCATGTTTTCTGGTCAGGATTCGAATTCGCGCCCTTTGAGTCTCGGATGCATATGCTAGCTACTATGCCACCAGGGCTTCTCTATTAGTTTTATTGAGTTTCGATTTCTTAAGTTCTATACGTATGCACTTTTATATTTGTTCTCATGTTATGTTATCCATCTTAACCTAGACCTGTGTATATTGCATTTCCATTATATAATGAAGCGGTAGACGGAATACCGATGCCATCCAATTCTAGGAATGACAATAATAATCAGGGCCGTGTTAACCACATTGGACGCAGGGGTGAGAAAAACAGCCTGCGCCAATTCCACTAAAAGTAAAATTAGTGAAACAATACTTTTTTTTTTTTTTTTATAGCTGGAGTACAGCAAACAGGCTGACGGCCCACCTAGTGGAAAGCGGTTACCGTCGCCTATGGACGTTTGCAACATCAGAGATGTCACCAACGCGCTGCCGGCCTCGAAGAAATTTTATGACACCCTTTTTGAAAAACTCCATATCGTAGCGCTGTGGGAAAACCTCGGCCGGGAGCTCATTCCAGATTCCTACGGTACGCAAGAGAAACGTTCTACAGAACCGTTGCGTACATGAGCGAAGTGGCTCAAGGAAGTGGGGGTGAACTCCCAACCGATGGCGAGCGGTGCGATGGTAGAAAGAAGACGAAGGCACCATTCTAAACAGTTCTTCGGAACACTCCCCGTTATACAGTCGGTAGAATACGCAGAGAGAAGCAAAGTCTCTCCTAAGGCTAAGCGTATCTAAGCCGTCTGTGAGTATGGGATCATCAACAACGCGAACGGCTCGACGTTGAATAGAGTCCAGGGGATTGAGTTGGTAGGCAGGTGCTCCAGCCCAAAGGTGTGAGCAGTACTCCATATGCGGCCTCACCTGGGCTTTATAAAGCACAAGGCGTTGCCGCGGTGAGAAGTACTGCTTGGACCGGTTTAGCACTCCCAACTTCTTAGAGGCAAGTTTTGCCTTGCCTTCAAGATGGCCCCTGAACTGTACATCGTTCGCGATGTCAACACCAAGGATCCCTATACTCTTGGAGGTGGTAAGGGGAGTTCCTTGGAACTGTAGCGCTTGCTCGAATGGAGTTTTTTTGGCAGAGAATACGCAGACCTGTGTCTTCTTGGGGTTGAAATGGACAAGGTTCTGTCTGCCCCATTCTGAGACTCTCTCTAAGGAATGCTCAACTTCAGACACAAGTCTAACCCGACTTTCCTCCACAAATGATCGAGGGACGTTTGCACGACCAGAGTACTGCGCATCGCCAGTGCTGTCATCCGCATAGCAATGAATGTTGCAAATAGACAACATATCATTGATATGCAAGATGAACAACGTTGGCGATAGCACACAACCCTGGGGCACACCAGCGTTGATGGGCTTGATACTTGAACAGCAACCGTCGACAACGACTTGAATGCTGCGCCCATCAAGAAAGCTGGATAGCCAGGTGCAAAGTCCCTCAGGTATCCCATACGATGGCAGCTTCGATAGAAGAGCCCTGTGCCAGACCCGGTCGAAGGCCTTAGCAATATCTAGGCTAACTGCCAGTGCTTCCCCTTTGCTCTCAATGGCTTCAGCCCAACGGTGGGTTAGGTAAACCAAGAGATCCCCAGCTGAGCGACCGTGGCGGAAGCCGTATTGCCGATCATTTAGCAGCTGGGAATCTTCGAGGTAACCCAGAAGCTGCGCGTTGATAATACGCTCCATCACCTTTGAGAGCAAAGAGGTTATTGCTATAGGCCTATAATTCGACGACTTGTTTTTAATGTTTCCGATTCATTATGTTTTCAGCGATCGAGTTGAGATGATATTAATTATTTTTTAGAACTATTAGGTGATAAGTATGTGTAGGTGGTCGGTTTATGCACTCTAGGTTTTTGGGACCGCGTGCCACGCACCCCTTGCACCACCAAGTAAAGACAGTCCCGCGACTCGTAGTATAATTTTGATTGTCATATTCGTAATACGAGTCTGCGAAAACGGCCGCTATCGGCCGCCTGACATTGCCCACGCTTGACTTGAAATTCCCGCGGGATACGCTCAACACAAACTACCGAAACATTTAAAAAATAATGTAAGCCATCGTTTTAGTAAAAACTTTATCGGAATAGGCTAATTATTATACACCCGAAAAACTACAAATCATTCGCAGAAAAACTTCCACTCCGGGATAAAAAATAACGCAGATTTTAAGTTTAAGAATTTGCTGTCGACCAGCGTAAACTACATCGAAATTAGCCCAGTAGTTTTTACGTGAATCCCGAACTAACAGACAAGAAATCTAAAAAAAAGGCATCTCCATCGTGTATAAAGTCTATTCCAGTTGTTTTTATTTTAATAGCTTCAAGGAGTTTTTGGCGGGAACTGAAAGGAGATGCTGTGCTGTGCAGTTTTATTTTCTAAAAATGTGTAAAATTACTCTAAAATGAACAATAGTTGTAGGATATTGATAGTTTTTGAGTAGTAATTATGTATTTGTGAGAAATGTGAACTGTATAGTCAAATGTGGCCTTTTGATTTGTCACAAGAACTCCGTTGAACGGCACTAGCTGATTACCTACAGTTCAGCTGTGCAACACATAGGCTAAGAAAATGAAGAAACTCTATTGTAAACAAAGATCTGGCTTAAAGGCCTACCTGGCAAGCCATAAACCTAAATAAAAATAATAATAGCTTCAACTTACAAAGACATGTTAAGAATTTTTATTACTTAGTTTTTATATGTTACCTTTTGTCCAGGTTTTGCATCGTCGTCATCCCACTCGGTGTCGCTGTCGATGAGCTCGTAGCCTTGTGCGGTGACGTCACCTAGAGGCCCGTACCGGTCGGGCACCCAGTGGGTCAGGAATTTAAAGAGATCGTCCACCCTGCGCAATAAATAACATATACAGTGGATTTAATTTATAACGCCCTCGTTTAAAAGTTTCATCGTTTACATTTAAAAGAAAATAGGTTGGCTATAGCGAATTCGGATGTAACGCGAATTTTGGGTATAACGACTAGTTTTTTTTAACCATTTGTAGCAAGTACCTAGAAATCCCTTGCGGATATTGCGACCGAGTCTACACGCAAGGATAGACTCAACAAACAAACACAAACGTTCATTCATAGTATCATAGTTTTCTTATTTTTTGTTTACATACACAGATAGTCAACAGTTGTAATGATACCCTTTTTATTTATAAAAAAAAGTGTATCATTACAACTGCTCAGGTTCAGGTAAAAATAATAGTTAAATCTAAGAATCTGTTAGTATTATTATGTAAGCATAAATATTGTATTCTTTCTACCATTATAAATAGCGACTACCGGTTATAGCGACTGAATTAAAGTGGCCTCGTCATCGTCTTGGTAATCGAAAAACCATTGTACAAATATATAGAGTGAAGTATATTAATTGCTTGATTGAATTACTTAACTCCAAATCCCAGTGTCATCACTTGCGGGTTTGATATTTCAGTTAAATTACAATTAAGTAACGAAAGAGATGAAAATATCAAGTTGAATATTTTTTTATGCGCAATAAAAAAAATAGTAATAAGAGTTATGTTCAAACTCGCTTATCGGTATATTAATTGATTTTAATGGAAAATTTAGAAGCTGGTAATTTTTGTTATTGATCAATATATATATATAGTGTAATCAGTATATAGTGAAATAGCTATAATTATCTGCACGCTTCTGTAGGCTTTAACGGTGTCTGCGATCAATGTTGTTGGCGCTTATACGAGTCTTTTTTATTGTCTTTGCGATAATAGCCTGCCACGATTTCTTTAAAAATATTTTTGATATTTTAGCCCACATTACTTATTCTGTAAATTAGCAATAAAAATATGCAATAAATAATACCTATTTCTGGGCACACCAAACCAATATTCGGGCTTCATGCGCTTACGTCCATAGGACATGAGGGGCGTGGTGCGCGGCAGCGGCCGCCCGGCGGGCTTGCCCATGCGCAGCCTTAAGTACAGCGGCGGGTCGTCGCTGGGCCGCGCGGGCCGAGGTATTAACTCTACGAACAAACATTACGAACGTTACAGGACTTTACTTTTTAAAATGTCTCTAAACATTGTTTAACTTCTTCATAACTAAGAAGCTCTTAAATTCTTAATCGATGCTTATCTTTTTTCATCTATAATTTTGAATTGGTTTTTGCTTATTTAATAGGCGTACAGATAAATGAAAATTGAATGGTAAACATGGACGTAACCATACTTTAGTTACTTTCATGTCGGCTAAAGAACGAAAAGAAACAAATATTGCCGTCAATACTACGATTTTCGAATCAGTATCTCATTACTTTGGCAGCCGACTGTTCAATAGTTCCAATTTTTGAAAAGTGTCGGCGTTTAATTTTGACATGTATTTAAGCACTAGAGTTTACCTCGCGGCTCTGCCGCGGGTCAAACTCTAGTACGTATGGTCAAAATGACCGAATTGGCCGAAATGACCAAAAAGGCCAAAATTATTGAAATAGCAAAAATGACCAAAAAGGCCAAAATGATCATAATGGTCAAAATGACCAAAAAGGCCAAAATGACCAAAAAGGCCAAAATGATCAAAATGGTCAAAATTACCAAAAAGGCCAAAATGACCGACATGGTCAAAATGACCAAAAAGGCCAAAATGACCAAAAAGGCCAAAATGACCGACATGGCCAAAATGACCAAAAAAGGCCAAAATGATCAAAATAGTCAAAATTACCAAAATGGCCACAGTGACCGACATGGCCAAAATGACGGAATAGACAAAAACGACCAAAAAGGCCAAAATGATCAAAAAGGCCAAAATGATCAAAATGGTCCAAATGACCAAAAAGGTTAAAATGACCGACATGGCCAAAATGACCAAAAAGGCCAAAATGACCAAAAAGGCCAAAATGATCAAAATTACTATTCAACCGCATTGTTAAGAGACGATAAGTAATATTCTTATGGCCTTACTTGTAATCGTTCGTTAAATTTTAAGAAACTGCTCAGCACCGATATCGAGAGGTATTTTAAGTGACTGCTAAGAGGCAAGATGGCAAGTTTAATTTGAAACAGCCATTGACTAGGGGCTTAAGAGTCTCTTATTTAAGAGATGGCTAATCCTTTCTTAACGAGATTTTAAGTAAGTTTTTTTAAGATATTTATATTTTTATTGAGATAGAGATATTTATATTTCATTATATATTGCTCCGTGCAGAAACGGAGAAAGAATACTAAGTCCTGTGTCCTAAGTCCCGACCGGAAGGCCTTTTGTAAGGTGGTAGGGCATTAGCCCGACTGGATGGCTACCACCCCTGGTCTAGAGTATGCCGCCATAACAAACTTGAATTGTGTTCCGGTCGGCATCGGTGGCCAGATTCCAATTACTACTTCAAGGCCGGCAGCACCTCTCGTATTGCTAATGTCCATAGGCGACGATAACCACTATTCATCACAGTTGGGCCGTCAGCCTATCTGCTGAGCTTCAGCAAATAAAAAATAAAATAATTAAGACCATAGGGTTTTTTGTTAACAATTTCATTGACAATTGCAAAGGATTTCTCCTTTTATACCAAGTAAATACTGAAACATAGTTGTGGATAGATAACTTCTTAAACGAGACTTACTATCAAACGAAGCAAATAGATCTGGCATATCATCGACAGAAACCATGCTGCGATAGTCCAACCGAGGCTGTGTGGAGCTGCTGCTGGACGTTGACTTTGTGTGCGATCGGCCGAAACCGCCCAGTGAGCTGCGTCTATATCACGTACATACATAGTTTAAAAAATCGAATCTTTACACTAATAGTAATACATATAAATGCCAGATAATAAAAGATAAACCGATGTATATGGCATTTGAACTTTAGAGCCTGGCGATGAACGGAGGACAAGTTTTAAGCGAGCGAAACTGAGTGGATTATTCTAATACAACATATTTCAATAACATACATTTACAAGTCTACAAATGACAACTACTATTATATCAACAAATTAAAATCATAGTCAGAAACAGATAATTTAATTTCACACCAAAACCACAGATAGCTGTACAATCAATAAATAGATTAAGGGTTAAATTATTATCATATCGCCACCTGTGGAAAACAACACGGCGTTAGGTAAATTTCGCTCCAATCTTTATGCCCGCCTCTTAGACTGCTATTAAGTAGACGGAGCTAATTGGAGCGGCCATTAGGTTTCACGAATACTGTACTCCCACAAATCTGTCATTACATCACGCACACAGAGGGACGATATATAAACAAAAACATGCTGTAAATTTCAATGACATAACAACAAGGAGAACAGTGCCAATTAGTCAAGATGACGTGTATGATGGCTGTTGCGAAATTCGAATTACAATAACAATTATAATGACAATGAATAAAAGATGTCTATAACTATAGGAAGTCTATAAACGTCAGTGATGATTCTAGAATTTATTCCTAACACATATACATCATGCCATTCAGCACAGTAACAATTTGAAAGTGGTCGACCAATCTGGAATTCTCTAGATACTGTAGAACAGTAAATGTAAAACAACAGCAGGAAACATTAATAGAGAATATACATATGTCTCTCCAGCGTACTATTAAATTTCAGACTGTCAAACCAATTCAATAAATATAAAAAACGCATTAAATTAATTAGTGGATTAATTTTATATAGAAACAGCACAGTGGTAACGAATAGAAGGCTAAAAATTTGAACCACAGCGACATAACAATGTTACACATATTTTGTTTTTAATATGCGTTTGTTTTTTTTATATTTGAATTAACCTTAAAATTAATGACATAATATATAAATAAATCCAAAGTCCAAATATTCAATTTATTTGATGATCAGGCAATTAGTAATTTCTTATTTTGTAACATTTAGTCGATAAGATAACTTTTATAACTTCCTTTGATTTTACGAATTCACAGTCCAACTAATCTTCAACTATTGAATTGTTAAGAATAAATTAAAAAAAATACTTTCTAAGCATTGTCATTACTTTAATATATAACTATAGACTCCAAAAGATATAATAAGATACTTGAGACAGTGTCTGGAAAATATTTTTGTTAAACGCACGGCTCAATTTTTTAAATTTATCCTAGCCTACTTATCGTTTCTAGCATACGAACTTTAATAGCTGATATTAGGATTGTAGATAACAGGAACATTGAAAAACTTTAAATATAAAATTATAAAAAATCGTCAACATGATAACTTGATTACAATTTGTAGACAACAAACTATAAAGAATGATGATAATAATATTTATCATCAAAAGTGCCGATTTACATTGTTACATCTGCATATAAAATACATAATGCAGAATAACATTTAATTTGGTAATTAAAGCTTAACAAAAAAAATAGTTTAGATAAAATTGTTTCACATTAATTTATGCTTTCTAAGAAACCTTTTTTAGTTTTATAATGATTCAGGAAAAGATTCATCCCTTGGTTGCATATTGTATGAGAGCCATTTTTACTTTTTTTTTTAATATTTCAGTTTCATTGTGCGGCGACATATAAATATGCCACTGTCACACGTATATAGAGTCAGTAGATAATGATTAAATGCTTAAAAGGAGATCCCTACAATAGATTACAAATAATACATTTCATAAAGATAAATACAGTGGATTTCATTTATTCAGCCTTCGGTTGTAACGATTTTTTGCTTATCGCAACGTAATTTAACGTATTACTTTTAGAGGAAAATAATTTGGCTATAGCGACTTCGGATATGCCACCGGTACATACATAATAAAACTACGTTTTAACGGTTTTAAGTTACTTGTCGCGAAAACTTAAGACAATATTAAACAAATATACAAATTATCATTCAGAGAAATATAAAAGTTTCTAAATGTTTTATGATTTAATTTATGTGCAGATATATAAAGGTAAAGTTAAATCTAAGAATCAGGTTCTCAGTAATTTACAATGTTTTAGATGATAGTATTATGAGCATTGCATGACTATAAGGTAATATTACTTGTTTTGCTAAATAATAATATTTATTTTAATAAAAAATTAATTGTGAATGTCGCTGTGGTCTAGATTAAGTCCAGGTAGGCAACAATAAACAGGTCGGCACATCGACATTCGGCAGCGGAGCGTGGCGTCCCTTACCCCGAGGTAGAGAACACGTCCTGTGGCGCCTCCTCCGACGGGGTTTTACTCAGGAACAAACCAGTACCGAACTCCACTAGGTTCATTGGCGAACTTCACCAATGAACAGAGCGGAGTGGGCCAAATCCAATACGTCCCGGTTAGCATCCAAGGTAGCAGAGGAAAAATTTACGATTCCAATGTTAAATCCTTCTCATTTCCATACAGCATGTGTATATGTGTGTAAGTAATGCCAGGTCATGTTTAGTGCATCATTGATTTGGGATGTTTCGATAACAGCCAATTCAGAGGCTATGTATGTAGGTTTATGGCGGCACAAAATAAAAATATTATGTCAATGTGTTAAAGACTGAATTATAAGTACGCCACGTGTGCATATGTATGAGAATGGAGTATTTATTAATTGTTTACTTAAACATCTTCTAGCAGATATGATAAGACAGAGGTGCCTGAGACTTTCAGATTAGGGAATGGATTAATGGTTAAAATACTAAACATTTTTCCTAAAAATATAGTTCACAAATACAAAACCTAATGTTGTTTGTCGCCGAACACCTAATAGACCTCTCACGCGACCAAAAGGCCGGCGTCTATTTTGCTCAAAGGGTAAGCATTGCTATTCAGCGTGATAACGCTGCCAGCCTTTTGGGAACGTTCCCGGTAAGTGACAGTGGTTTGGGACCAATATTCTATTTATACTTTTGCACTCTTTTTTATTTAGTTTTAGTATTTAATTTTAGTTTTCTATTTTATAGTTTTATTTAATTTTTTAAATAACTTTAACAATAAAATAACCGTAATAATTCCTTTAGCCTACATCCGACAACATATTATAATTCAAAACAAAACCTAATTATACAGTACATAGAAAAACTAAAAAGAAACACAGCAACCAGTTGACTATTTCGACTTTTTGGCTAGTGTAAGTTTTAATTATAATATCATTGCATTAGGTCTAAAGACTTAAGAAAATGTAGAATTTATTAATAGTGTTGATATTAATAAACAAAAATTTAAATAGATATTTTTCATTAATTTTGATTGTCCTACATTGTTCAAAACATAAAAAAGAACAACGTATCCCAATAGTTGCAAACATTCTTATTGCTTAAACTCATTTTCCGCGACTATCTAATCTATTAAATATATAACGGTTATAACGTTGGCACTGTATAAAAACATTTCAGATATCATATCTGCTAGAAAAATCATGTTAGTATTAATAAATAAAACGGTATACAAAAATAATGTTGATCATACCTGTTGAATACTTTGGAGAATACACTAGTGGAGTTATGGCTATCTGCGGAAGTGGGCAACGAGTCGGCCTGCGAGCCCACGCCCACCCCTGGGGCGACCTCACCTGTCAGGCCCTCTACCCATGATAACGGGTATGATAGCCGTTTCAGCATCTGCAAACAAAACATTTGTATGCAAACAAATTCACTTCGACATATAAAACAGATGTCAATGCGAGTTTTGTTCAGTTTTGTCTTAGTTTGGAGATTACGCTTAGAAAATTCCAAACGGTGCTTTTTTTTCGTCGGTTAACATTCGTGGCACCCATCTTGCCGACACTTCTTTGAACCCAAGTGAATCAATTAAAATGAATTGAACGCTGACAAAGATATTTTTTGGATCTAAGGTTTATGTTTTATAGTTATTCTTCTGTCTTCCAAAACCAGATTCTCAACCTTTTCGACATTCTCTTCCGTAAAGGAGGTTGAAGGCCGCCCAGAACGCGGGTCATCTTTACAGCTTGATCTATTTCTTTTAAATTCAACTACCCACTAAGCAACCGTAGAATAGGGTACAAAATCATTATTTAATGTCTGCTGAGTGTTTGAAAAAAAAACTTTCGTAGTCATTTTTTCCAAGCTGAGATATTTTATCACCGCACCGTAACTCCCTTTTATCCATAATTTTGCGTTTTAGCAACTCGTTGTACTAAACCATTTATTACATGCGAATGAAATGACAGAAACAAGTGACAGTTGGTATAAATATTGTGTTATTGACACTTTTTAATTTGCATATCGAACTTCTCCCAAAAAGGTTTTATATATGTGCATTTCTAAGAACTTTTTGATTCACCCTGGTATATATAAAATCTATATTACAAAGTCCTAAACCTACCATGTCTGTTTGACGCTATTAATAAAAAAACAAATGGAATACTTTATAAACGACGGATAACACGATGCATTTTTTCGACTTCTGGCCTGTTTGTTCTTGTTGTTCGGGATTTGCGTAAAAACTACTGGACCAATTTCAATGCGTTTTTCGCTGATCGACAGCAAATTCTTAGACTTAAAATCTACGCTACTTTTTATCTCAGGAATCCCGCTGGAATTATCCCGGTAGCTTGTATTTATTCGGATTCATAAAAAATAGCTTATTCCGACACAGTTTTCAGTAAAGCTTACATTATTTTTTAAATGCTGCGGCACTTATTGTCCCGAAAATCCCGCGAAAATTTCAAGTCAAGCTTGGACGAAGTCGCGGGCACATTCTAGTCATTATAAATGAACACGTATAAATGAAATGATTATTGTAAACTTTAGGCTACATCAGGGGTCGGCAACCTTTTCAGTCGGAAGAGTAAAAAATTACAATTTACGAAGTTTCAAAGTTTTTAAAGAGCCACAAATTTTTTTCTTGCAAGTTATAAAATATTACTTGCATAATTTAAGTGTTTTGATAAAACAACCAATTCTATTTATTCATATATAAGTAGTGTTTTTCACAATAAAAAGATAATATGCAAGTGACATTATTAGATAATTAATTATTATTAAATTAAAAACTTAAAACAAACATTAACTTACAACACTAACTTATGCTTCAATAACAAACAATTGGGCAAACAAATTCAATGAAAGCCTTGTCTTTTTTTACGTATATAACAAAAGAGCCGCAGCTTTACATCCAAAGAGCCACATGTGGCTCGCGAGCCGCAGGTTGCCGACCCCTGGGCTACATGATCAAAAACACAAACAACCGATACTTTGAGTAATGTATTAGCGACTTCTTTACAGGGATCTAGGAGTTTATGGAATCCTTACCTTGTTCTTCTTATCCGGTTTGGTGGCGTCGTCCTTTGGCGTGTTCCCATCGAGTGAGAAAGAGACGGTTGACTTGCGTGGGGCGCGCTCGTTCTCGCCGAGGGGGGGCGCGGAGAGCGGGGGCTCCACACGCGGCAGGCACACCGGGGGCACCCAATCCGCGGACAGCACTATGTCCGCATCACTGTACACCTAAACAAGTGCATTGCATGATCAGACAGAAAAATACCCCTGATAAGAGATGTAACATCTTTTCATCAAGTTTGAAAGTTTTAGTATCATCTTCATTTTATGTTACCACAGATGTTTTTATACTTATTAACTAGGTGTTTCTAATTTAAAAATTAATAATATATATTTTTTAATCCGGCATAAAAAAAATTGAGAACAAAACATTAAAATAGACAAATTTTTAAATGATAAATCAAATAATATTTTCTTAAGTTTTCGCGACTTGTATACATAATAAAACTACGTTTTAACGTGTTAACCGTTAAACAACCACTAACGTGAAATTGAACAAGTTGGCGATAGGCTAAATAAAACTTTAACAATACTCGTTGGACAAATGTATCTTTGTCGTCCGTGAGCACGGCCACTGAAAAGCGGCCGAAACGTCAGATAAACCAAAATCATGATAAATCAAAGTCAAACTAAATAAAAAATTAAGGAACCAAAAAAGAATCAAAGAGATCACAAAAAGAGAAAGAATAAAAAAAAATGTAAAATAAACTTCACAGCTTGAAAATGAAATAAGAACATCATTAACTTTTTTGAATGAGACCTTAAGAAGTACCAAAGATACAGTTTAAATTCAGAACATTTTACAAGGTTTATACATTTCAACCTATGTAAAACAAGAACACAGTGATAGAATAAATAGATAATAACTAGTAACCGTCCCCAAGAACCAGAACAGGCAGAAGGTGAACACGAACAAATCGATTACAACATCCTCCAACAGACCACCCTCTCACCTCGTCGTGGGACGACATAGACATCACATCGCACTGCCTCTCAACAGCGGGATGTAATACAACGAAACATTTCAAAAAGTTCGCCCCGTAATATGCGTCGTGCTCGTGTTCCCATTGGTCATGCATGGAGACGTCCGTTTCGTCGTCAGCGGTCTCGTATATGGTCTCAATATCGTGGTGATAATCATCGTGATCAAATGAATGGTGCCCCTACAAAATCGTGCTTGTTAGTTTCATGGAAGCCGGTTAGCAAGCAATAGTGGCACAGTTTTTTACAACTGATTATTCCTTCCAATGTACAGTCGTGGTATGAAAATGTTCCACTTTTCAAATTGATTCATTTAACGTTCCGCGAGCACATGTAACATTTTCACACTAAGTCACAGAACAGACTATTCCACAGAAAATTAAGTTTAACTATTTGAAAATAAAGTTTATAATTGTTGAGATAAAAGTTTTTCGATTTTTTTATCTTGTCTAAAAATATTGTTTTGAAATGTACTTTTTTATTGGTTTTAATATTTTAAGTTAAGCTATAATCTTTGTTTCGTATTGTTAATCTCAGCGTCTGTCATTGTCAACAATGCAATTTTCTTTTTTCACGTTTCTATATTTCATAAACGTAACTGTTGACAATATTGTTTCTTGTATTTTTGCAAACAAAAGTCGATTTAAAGGTGACGAATATTTTCATTCCGCGACTGGACCTGCGTAGTAGTCTAATAGTAGCGCGCAACAGTGTAAAATCGTGTAAGCGGGACAGAGCTAAGAATGCATAGCAAGCAGCACTACCATTTCCGCTTGCAAATAAAATTCATTATAGATTATTTACATATCGGAAACCGATCTACTCTTACTGCTCAAACGAAAACTGCTGATCGGAATTATAAGTTGTGTAAAACTGTATGTTATAATAATTCATGCAATGATATAATGTAAATTAGTTTGAAATTTTACAGGACGATGGTAGACCTTGGACTCTGTAGGGCGTTATGGTACACTAGGAATAAGGAAGGATATGATGACGAGCTTCAGAATTAGGAATTATCAAATTATGCCAATGTGTTAAGTATATGCAGTTGGAATGGAACATATAGAGTTCGCATATAAGTTTGAAAACCCTGAAAATAAGACCAATGTGGTTGATATCCTGATGATTACCTCTTCAACATTTGGTTTAGCCTACGGTTACTACGATAATACACAAGCGTAATTTGTTTTTATTGGCAATATCAACATCAATTTACAAGAAAATTAGTAATTACTGCAACAAAATCAGACCATAACGTTTAGTCTAATTAAAATAGAATTTTATTTTTAGCGCCATTTTTGTGTATCAGTATGCAAGTGTACCTAAAAAGAAGGGTATTCCAAATTTCAGCCTTATACAATGAGCCAGTTTTGTTTTATTCACAATTTTGTTCCTTGTGTAAAACTGCATTTTTATCTGTACGCCCATTTGTTATGAAGCCCTCGATATAAACCCATAAGTGGGTATACTTATGCAAGGCGTCTTTGCGGGGTTCGGAACATCATTAACATCGATATGCAGCAATCTCACCTTTTTGGCATTAGCTGGAGTAACATGAAGGAGGGGGTCGCGAATATCGATGCCCGAGTCGTGGTAGGAGAGTTTGACGAGGTGTTGGGCGTCGTCGTGAGGTGCCTCCTCCACCACTTCGCCGCCTTCGGAGCTGTCGGCCCTCTCGCTGCCCCCGGCGGGCACCTCGAGGCTCTCGTCCTTGCACTGATCGGCACTCGAAGATACCTAAAACAACGGTGTAATAGCTCTTTTAAATCGATATAAAATAACCAATAATTTTTGAGGCTTTTTGGGAAGTTGATGTAGTGTGACATTTAGCTCTACAGAGTTCTATTTTATAAAAGACAGTATTATTAAGATTAAAAATATACAATGTATCTATCTATACCATAAATGGTTCTAGTTTGTACCTTGCGTCGAAAAATGTGAACAAAATCAGGGGAGGTGGGGCTATTTAGAACCAGGAAATTCCAAAAATGTAATTTTTGGAATTTTTGTCTGTCCGTCTTACTGAACGGATTTCAATGAAAATCGACATAGATATAGATTATAAATTATTTCGATAAATGATGTCGTTTCCGCGGGATAGAAACTAATAAACATATATGAATTAAACTTGACACAGAGTTGGCTTATATCCTGATCAACACTTAGAATACTTTTTATCTCGATAAATGATGTCTTTTCTTGTCAACTGAGGTTGTCTTTGACCCGCTGCCTCTATTCTTTGCTGAACAGTTGTCTAAACTATATGGACTTAGTTTCTTTGTTGTTATTATATGGAAAAAGCCGTATTAAGTTTTTGTGTAAGTAAAATAAAGCTACTGCCTAGAGTTTGACACGCGGCGCAACCGCGGGGCAAACTCTAGTAATCCAAATTTTTATACATTTCAAATCTTAAAACATTAATATTTGTTCAAAATATCTATACTAATATTTTAAATGCGAAAAATTGGATGGACGTTAGTTACCGAATCACGCCAGAACGGCTGAACGGATCTGAAAGAAATTTGGCACTGAGATTGATTTATTGCCTAGAATAGATCATACTTTTTATCCCGGAAAAATGTAATGTAATGCAGGAGAACATTAACAACGCGTGTGAAGCCGCGGGCAAAAGCTGGTACGTAATAAAAATACATATGTATGCATAATCTTAATCTTACCTCACTGCCTTGATCAATTGACATCCTGTCTTTGCTGGGAATAGCCCAGTGGTGATCAAGCAGGGATTTTCGCCTCTCTTCAGTTGTTTGCTGCTGCAAAAAAATATGAATCATATAATTCGCGGTTAAGCCTAATTCATAAGGCATCAATCCACCTTGGGCAAGCCCAGCAGTGGGGCGTTTGTTATCTGTTACAGTCAATCAGGGTAACTTTGTCCCGCCATGCGAACAATTTTATACATATTGTCTCAGTTTTACTTTTATATTAATAAAAAAATATGGACTTTCCGTGGGTTATAAACGTTTACAATTAAAATTCAAATGATTTTGCATGAGCATAGAGTGTAAATCTCACAAAATTGACAAAAAAGTTGTGGGCCAATGTTACATTAAGAGCGGGGTAAATTTGCCACTATAAGAACTGGCAATACAATTTTGATGTATTTTTACATTTAAAGCCTTATGATAACATTGGCTCTTCTTTTATAAATAAATAAATTAGGTTGCCATCTTATGACAGCTGTTTACAAAAAAATAAGCTTTAAATTTAGAGCTGCCAGTAAAATTCAATATAAGTGTGTTTGAATAGAACCTTTATTTATAGGAACTTTTTATCTTCTATTTATTGTTATAAATGAGTCTTTATTCATCATAATTAGAATAGATATGTAAAAAGTGAGTAAATGGGCTAATGTTAAACGGAAAGCTTAAGTTACCCTGATTGACTGTATCATTACAATTATCACGCAATACCTGTAGTGATGTGGGCGTGACGAGGTCCCTGTCGAAGGCCTTGGGGAAGGCGGCGCCGCCGCGGTCGTCCTCGCCAGAGCCGGGCCGCTCCTCCCCCTCGCCCGGCTCAGCGCCCGCCACCTGCAGTTCGGGGAACGTTTCATCCTGCAAGAGGTGAATTTAAACTTATACCTCAGTAATATTTCCTCGTCGCCCATCACAACCCACCGCCCCTCTGCGTCACACACCTCAGTTCTACAGCCTTACGTATGATGTCGGTCCATTGGATATTTATTTTTTTACTGTGAAGCTTGAAGTTATCGTCGCCTATAGGCGTTTGCAACACGGGGGGGCGAAGCCAATGTGTGGCCAGCCTTAGTTAAGATGGAGAGAGAGGACGGTATAGAAGGGATGAGATAGAAGAGGTGAGTTAGAGAAAGGATGTAGTTGGCCATCGGGACTCTCACTCATCGAACAAAACAAGATTAGTTCAAGGCTAACCGTTTCACGCCGATATTCTGTTAGTGTCTTTCCACAGTAAAGCAATCGCCACTCCAGGACTCATCTGCACCATCAGCCACCGGGTTCACCAGTCCTGACCAGCCTATTGCCATTTCAGTTTCTTAATTATTATGCAAGCCATGTTGGTTACCTTGGGTATCTTACGGATATTCTCGATTAGGATTTTATCCGTAACAGTTGTTTGTCATAAATTCGAAGACACTGACTTGAGCTATGACGTACCTGTACGGTAAGGGTGTACCGAACTACCAAATCGTAAAAACACACTTAAATCTTACATAAACTACTAATCATTTAAATATTATGTTCCGAGTAGAGACTCATCCAGCATAAGTAAAAACATGTTAGAATTATTCAAAATCAAAACTTACTTTGACTAGAAGAGAATCCTTTCCAGGTGAATGTTCTGATTTATTCATATAGTAAATTTCAGCCTGTTCTGCCCTAAAAAAATGAAACAAAAGTAATTAAAAAAAAAGTGTGGGTCTCAGGAGGCCTGACAGAAGTGATAACTAAGCCTGCCTGACTACCGCTGCAGTATGCGTGAGAAAAGGGAAGCTAGACAGACTGGCGCCGTAACGCGTTACGTAACGAATCGGTTTACCCTCCCATAAGAAGTTATCACTTCAAAAACGTTTTATCTAAAATGGCACTTTAACCAAACAGTTTTATTGAAGACAGGATAATCATCAAATCAAAAACTCCAAAAAAAAAATGGTTTCTCACTTGTGCGCATTATGGTCGGGGCCATGCGTGCGCATGTGCGCGATGTCATAGAAGATGGCCGCATTGACGACGTACTCCATCGGCGCGATGACGCCGTACGACTCGGGCCCGTGCTCCATCACTAGCGTATCCGACACGTTCGGGTCGAACATAACCGCGTTAGGCGTCACCAGAAGCACACCTGATACTACACCCTGGATATAAAAACAAATAAATACGCTTAAACAAAATTAACATAAATATAGATTCATTAAATATTAAATGGTAAAGCTGACTTTCAAAAGTGCTATTCAAATTCAGTTCCACTGGAGAACATTTTTCTATTCTGTGTACAACGCTTTGCAACGTGTTATCGCTGTTTAAGCAGAAGCGGCAAGAAACAGTCTCTCTCCAACAACACGTCTAGATAATCTCAGGCTCTTGCTTTCTAAATACAGAAGTATTACTTTTAATTTATTAGTACTCGTATTGGCATAACATCATGCTAAGTTATGGACAGTTGGGGTCAATCGCGAACAAGGAACATATTACTCTTGTTGTCGTGAATTTATACTACTGTGGATTTTCTATTAGCGATTTCTATACATGGTGAATTTTTCAAGTGGGCCATCAGGGTTAAAGCTTAAAATATACACAATAGCAAAAAAAACAGTCAAAGGAGTCTCAAGGCCCTATTTTACGAAAACTGAAGTCATGTCATTAAACTTTTGAAAAATCAAGTAACCTTGTCAGGCATCGAACCCGCAGATTTTGAAAAAAATAACACACCTATATTATTATACGAAATCACAGTGTAGCTTGTCAGGATTCATTTTTGTGATGGAATGACAAACGGCATATTCAAGGGAAAGGGTTATTTTTAACATAATGTTCTTTTTTCCACACATTAATGAAAATTATTGTATTTTTAAAATGAATCTATAAATTAATATTCAAAATGCACGTTATTTACCTCAATCAATCAAATCATTCGATGGGTAAACATTTATTGGGTTCAAACGAGATATGGTCAAATGACCGGCGCAATTTAATATATAATTAATGTATGGAAGATATTTTATTAAAAAACGACCCTTTCCCTTGCCGTTTGCCACCCCTGATCCTTATAAGCTACTCTATCCACTGGGATAATAATACAGGTGTTATATTTTTTCAAAATCAATCAGATTCGATCCTGACTGGGGTAATTGATTTTTCAAAAATCTAATGATACCACTTTGCTTTTCCATTCGTGTATTTTACTACTGGATATTATTTGATATAAATTACATGCAAATAATGTAAATTTTCTAATATAAACAAAGGGTAGTAAAATACAGAAATCCGGCTTATGCAGTGCACTAATCTGTATAAATAAAAATGAATCGTAGAAATGTATGTACGCGCACAACTTGCGAACGACTTTATCAATTTTGATGAAAATCTTTTGAGTGTGGTTGAGAGGAACCCCGAAAGTTTAGATTCACAATTAGAACTGGTAGGAGGCATTAGAATCAGGTACTAGTTTTATTTTTTTATGGCAGGTCAACGTCTGCCGGGACCACTAGTATACTATATAATATAATAATAATTATATGGTGGTTGGAAACATTCGAGGATTGTCAGTGGCATAAAAACTGTGTTTTATGTACTTGTACTTGAGGCTGCAGAAGTCCGGAGTAATGTGTTAAATAATCATTTATCATACATGCATACAGAGAATAGGTATAATTATGATACTTATTATCTCCGAAAATAGGAAAATATACACAAGATAGCGATTAATTTTAAGAAAACTGAATAATCTGTCGTGTACCATAATATCGTACATTCAAAAAGAGGCCCAACACTGAATATAAAATTTCGCAGGAAAACCTAAGACGAATATCGTTTTAAAATAGGTTGCCTGGAAGAGATCGCTTAGAAGGTCACCTTTGTTTTGGCAAAAAAAAAGTATTGTAACTATGGATTTTTGTAATTGTAAACATTTCGTTAATAGCGGCGTTCTGGTTGCGTAAGAAACTTCTTACCATCTGGTGCCAACTGGCACCGGATTAAACAGTTGTTGGGAAAACTCTCCGTTGTTATAGACGGGATTATGTAGAGATGGATACATTATACATAAAGTCATGTTAAAAATAAACTTACTTCATATAATATGTATAAAAAAAGCCAACAATAACAGCTTATCTTCATAAACTGCACAGTTCACATGTGTGAAATTTATCGGTTCTTTTATCAGCATAACTATGTTGAAAATAATACACATGGTAACTATAAATGCACTCTGAAATACTTTAGACCTATAAATCACAATACAAGGCATGTTTTGATAACATCACATTTAAGTTATTAACAGTTGCTGCAAAATTACGTGCTGAATTATCAGTGTAAAAAAAAACTTGAATTGATGCCCTGAAAGAAGTAAATGCTCAAAACACCAAGTTCAAGTGGACTTAAACATTTACCTAGGCATTATTATTATCATGGGATAATTCGTCATTGATGGAATATGATACATATTTATGGATTATACAACTAAGGGTAAACTAAGAGAGACAGATGGGTAGTTTGAAAGGTGATATAAAAAATCGGGTAACAGATGATACACGTTAAAATAGAAAGTATGAAGAAAAAGACATTGTACCCAAATTATTGAAAAAATGACAAGGAAATGAAGATACAATGAAAGTGATAAATAAAAACAACAGATTATTTATCATCAAAATAAACAATTACAACTATGCATAGTTACAATACTCACGAAAAGGTTACTACTAATGTGAGTATTTGAGTCTAAATCTAAGCATGCAGAAAACAAAAAGGTAGGTCATTATTGACATCGAATGTGAGACTGTGAGAATTAAAGCAATATTTACCACCCCATCATTTACATATCCGTTATTAAGCGCAAATATACTCTAAAAATGTTAATCTCATGCAGCATTACTTTTTATTCAAACTGATAAGATAATAAGAAGCCAAGATTTTCTTACACTTGTTGTAAGACTAGATTTTATCGCGTATCTTATTGTTTTGAATGATAATTATACACGCCTTAAATATTAGTTTACAAGCATAAATTACAACTTTGACGTAAGTGTCATGCCCTTTAAAACCCCCTGCAAATGTTGGTATAATCTAAATTAGGTCTACCTATATGTCAGATCAGTGAAGTGGCTACGATGAAGCAAATTTTTATGTGAACCATTGTAACTGTCGATCTCCTGAACGTTTTCAATAGAGACTGGATAAAAGAAACGGAGAACTGGCACATGCGGAGCGAACTTAGAAAGGTCTATATGCGGCCGAGAATTCCAGAATAATATTACTTATATAACTACCCGCCGCGCGTGAGTATGACCAGCAAAATGGCAAAAGGGTTCAGAACCCTTATCATATCAAGGTTTGGAATACACATAAGTTTGCTTTCTCGTTTGTTTTCTAGATTGGCTATCAACAACTACTGATATCAGACAATTATAAGAGAAAAAATATCTTAAAGTCAATTCATACATTTAAGTTTAATTTAGTTTTATCATCAGTTTGATGTGAACATAATAATGGGTATAAAAATGATTGACGTAGTTCTTGGACATGTAGGAATAGAAAGACTAGAAACAGCCCTTCACTACCTTATGTCTAGTAAAATTCCGTACTAATTTAATAACTACGCGGTCATAAAAGTATTAATGACCTACTTTACAGACTAGTATTCATAAAAGCATTAGACGTAATGGTACTTTTATGACTGTGTTAGGAAATTGACCTAGGTGACTAGATTCAGTCCATACACGTAATATTATGTGGTAGAAAAAAAATAAGAAAACTTTACCTGTCCATCGGTGATATGTCGAACGTTAATCTTTAGAAAGCGTTGGGGGCCACTGCTATTACTGGCAGGGGCCTCCGGTGACACAGGCCGTAAACTATCCAGTATTTCTGCGAAAATAAATATATCGTCTTTGAAACATAAGGATAGAAAGAATACGAAATTAAAAAGCTCCGGTTAAAGAATTTGAGTACCGAAAAGTGAGACAAAAATAGTAGTACTACTTATACTATATATATATACTATATAAATTTGATATTCTTTGCCAGTTGATCTACTGAACAAATACAAAAAGATTTTATTTATTCAACGATCTTGATATTCATTATGATCATTAACCTATTGAAGTCTATCGCTGAACAATAGGCCCCAGGAAAGGCGTGCTACTGAACCTGATCTTCGGATAGTAGCATCCAGTCGGAATGAAGATCAATAATTTAGGGCAATGATTATGCACAAACAAGATTTATGATGACTATGTCTAAAATGAACACCACATAAGCTGGCAATAGGTAGCAACAAATCAAAGATCCTAATTATAAACGATCAGCAGCTAGAGACGTCGTTGATTGCATTAAACTAGATACTGCTTGGAATAAGTAACAAAAATACTTCGTTCATTTGTGTACTTACTTATTGAAATTTATTCAAATTTTATCTTTCTTTTCACGAAATAGTCAACTTTACGTAATAAAACATAATGCACTTTGAGTGTAACAATGAAAAATTGTTTGCCCCATCTAATTATCTCAATGGCATTAGTTGTCAGTCAAACAGACATCCAGCAGAAATCGCTTTGTTCAATTGAAAACCTAGCAATTGAGGTAATTTAAATTTAATATTTGAAATCTACATATACATATATTGTGTAAGGTTTCTTTGTACAGCAGTCCCTTCAATATATTCTTTAATGTTTTGCAGGTAAGTAAAGGCCTCCACAGATAGACATATCAGCAACGAGCTTATGCCTTGTCTACCTCGTTAGGATGTTAATCTGTTTAAGCATGGAAAACCATCACAAGGAGTCATAATTGAAATTAAACAAATAAGGTATAAAGGAGCAAGGACCCAAGTAGAGTGGACGAGCCGTGTAGTGGTGGTAAAATGGTGATATAGGTACAGATTCAAACAGTTAATCAGAGCCTCCTCCCCATTATACAGACGAATTTGATAATCAAAATCGAAGTAGATAACAAAAAATACTTAAAAGAATTAACTTAGGAAATTTCTCAGTTGTTTTTTCCTAATCAATTTCATAAACAAGTGCATGAGCCATGACTAATCTTAAATTTCACATCTGATTAACATGAAGATAAACAAGGGTGACACATTGCACTTTATTGCCTAGAGTTAATGATTGCTGTTAAGTGGTCGTCAGGTAACGTTTGTTAACCATTTTCGTGCCGACTGTGTGATAACAAAACCATAAATATTTTGACTGTTTTTTCCAAATTTCATTTGAGATATAGTCATCCAGCATACACTTATATTAAATACTTATATACTTACTTACTTATATATATATATATATATATATATATATATATATATATATATATATATTTATATTAAAGTCTAAATGATTCCCGATTCAGTCTATAAGTGACGGGTTAGTTAAGCCTGCTACGACCTAAATTCCACAGTTAATTAATATTACAAGAGACGTAGTATTCAAAGGTGAAACCACGATGTTAAATAAAGTCTGGTATGCCTCGGGCCATTCGTTGAGTCAACAGATATTAAAGGTAATAATTACAATAAGAAAACAAAAATGTCTCTAATTATACATCATTATTACTAATGACCTTGGCATAAGAATTTTTAATAACATTACTTACATTGTAAAACTGTAATATAACTTTTGCAAATAATAATATCTATACCAGACATTGAATTTTTTGTTGATATAATTAATTTTTCTCTATTGAAAATAACAGTGAATACATCTACGTTATTAATGGTATCATATCAATACAGCTAATAGGAAAGTAAGTCATTGTTATAGAAACCACCTGATGCATTGATAGTTTGATATCAATACTTAGTATACATGCTATAAATTTTCACCTTTTTCCTGTGCAGGTTCGCTCGGTGGGCCTTGCGTCGACTCTGATGTGTTATCGCCGCTCTCCGACGGTCCATCTGAATCCTTATCGCCATCTGAAAACCAACAACACGTTGATCGTAAAGTTACATCTGTTTTTTGTTTACATCGCAGCTGACGTAACCAATCCGATCAAAAACACAGCGTATTAAAAGTAACCGCAAAATATCAACACACCGTGATACCACCTCTTCATAAACTCAAAACTGAACATTATTGAAATTGTAGAACACTTGTTCCATTATATCGGCATATTTATCACAAGCGATAAAGTGAGTTCATATCAAAATTACACTAATTTTTTCCAGGAGTAAGGGAATATTCTTGGTTAGCGTTTGATTTGGCGTAATTAGTAATGCGGCCAAGAAATAAGTTTTGGGTGCAATATGAAATAGAAATTGTGATCGGCGCGTTGTAGTCGGTCGCCAGCGCGGTCGCGTCTGAGCTCCGTTAGCCACGAGTGTTGTAACGTTTGTTTGCCGTGCAAATAGGAGAAGAATTTGTTCCATGCCGACGTCATGCACGAATGAATAACACCAAGGCTGAATGTTATTGTTTTGTTTCGTATCTCCCGCACAATACCCAATAATGACAGTCGTATCTTTGATCGTATAATACATGCAGCTGATGCTACTGTAAACTTTCTATTAGCATTTTTGCGTATTCTTTGTTGACTAGTTGTATCTATCTACGTGTTACGTAATATTCCCTTACACGTTCAAAACTCTAGTCGGTAATGATATTTAATTTGACTACAAAGTAGTCGGCGACAAAGTTAAGAATGGCTAGCTCTCTAGGTTAGCTGGAGAAGTAATTTATTTCACATGAAAGAGTGCGGGTATTGACAGCCATTTCTTTTTAACCGACTTTAAAAAAAGGAGGAGGTTGTCAATTCATCGGGATCTTTTTTTAAAATGTATGTTCACCGATTATTCCGAGATTTATGATCCGATTTACGTGATTCTTTTTTGTTCGACGCGGAATAGCTTCCAATTGGTCCCCTAAAAATTTGACATAGTTTGGCCCAGTTGTTTTCATTTTATGAACATTTTTATGAAAAAAAATCCATTCCATTCCATATGTACACCGATTACTCTGAGATTTATGATCCGATTTACGTGATTCTTTTTTGTTCGACTCGGAATAGTTGCCATTTAGTCCCCTAAAAAATTGACATAGTTTGGCCCAGTAAGTAGTTTTCATTTTATGAATTTTTTATGAAAAAATTTCCATTCCGTTCCATATGCACCACACCGATTACGCTAAGATTTATGATCCGATTTACGTGATTCTTGTTTAGTTTGATGCGGAATAGTTGCCATTTGGTCCCCTAAAAATTTAACATAGTTTGGCCCAGTAGTTTACATTTTACGAACATTTTTATGTTCCCGTTTCTTGGGACCTATATTTTTTAAGAAGCGTGGCACCTTTCGTAGGTCTACCCATACATAGCTAGGCACTAAAAAGTAACAAATAATATAAAAAAACTTCGTTTAAAAAACCGACTTGAAAAACTAAAAAACTAAAAAGTATAAAATAACTTATTTCTAAAGCTATGTATTATTATTTATTATTAATATAAATTATCTAAAACATCTCGAAGTCGGTGCAAAGTAAAACATAAAAATGACTATATTTTGAAAATTACTAAGCACCGACTTTAAGATGTTTTAGATAATTTATATTAATAATAATACATAGCTTTAGAAATTAGTTATTTTATACTTTTTAGTTTTTTAGTTTTTCAAGTCGGTTTTTTTAAACGAAGTTTTTTTATTTTTAAATCAATAAAATCCTATTAACAAACGAATGAATGACTTTATTTCACCAACAAAAAGGTATGGTACACATCGACAAGACCGCACATCTGGCATGTTGTAAAAATGAATTCTTTTATTTACTTCGTGTTTAAACTTTAAAAACATCTATTGTTATCGTACCTATTTTATGACTGTAATTAGTATCGAACGACTTAATCCTTGTTTTTATTGCATTGTGCCGAAGCTTGCCAGATATGCAAATTACTATTTCTCGGAAATTCACTGGTGTTTCAGACTGCCGAGCGGTGCACTGGCACGCGGTCGATTTTTTTTGTACTATATAGTTAGTATAAAACAATGCCCGAACGGAAGGGTGAGGCAGTCAATCGACGACTACGATACGATTAAAACGTGTAGTACTTTCGATTAGCGACATAGTGACGGACTTTGCGCGTGTTGAATTGCATTGAATCGTGCAGTGTGAACTGGTTGCATCCAGTTTTATTTTGTACTTGTTGTATACGTGTTTGTAGAGTTCTAATAAACTCTATAGTAATTCCAACGGCATTTATTTTAATTCGAGTCCTGTAGCTCGTAACAAGTACAATGGGTTGTTTTTATGCCAGAGGCGATTTTCTGCAGACTACCCTATAATAATAAGTTGTCAAGACCCTATAATAATAAGTGTAATAGGAAGATCCTCCACATCGCAAATTTTTATTTTTTTCTATTTGACTGAAACATATAAAAACTGCGATACGGAAGATTATCCTATTAAAATTAAAATCATATTTAGCGAGAATTTTATTAAATGTGTCTAGCAAACCATTTTTCCGTGACACTTAAAAATATGTTTTTTTTTACCCACCCTACAATATATACACACAATACAATACAAAACAAATACAATGTATACAATATAAATTTAATCTTAGTAGTAGTTCATAATCTTAGTGTTATGATAATGTAATATCTTATCAGATATTAATTTAAATCCGTTCGCGGATAATTGTAAAATAATAATTTATAATAATACTCGCCATCTACATAGCCATCGTTTACTAAAAAATTATAGAGAGCTTAGTTCGTATAATTACAAAAGTTATATATTCATAATTTAACAACCACTATTGTTTGACGAGTTGACACAGCTGGTTCTATTCTTTAAGCGAAAATAAATATGGCAAGGAATGGTAATCATCATCATTGTTGGAACATAATGTTTAAATAAAGACCAAAAATATTTAATTAAAATATTCTCGCGACTATTATTCAAGCTAGGGAAAAGGAGACCTACAGCGACCGTTATTGGAGAATCGCTCAGCAGAATTAACAAGTATGCTTATAAGTATACTAATAGGTGTAAGACATGGCATAAAGTTCAATTTCATTTTGAGATTTCTAAGCTATTTTTATAATATAAATCTAATAAGGAAATTAATAATATTTGATAAATTTGCAAGTGTTGAACAACCTTGAAGGTCAAAGTTTCACAAAATATTTAGTCATTCTTGCAATCAGTTGCTGTTGTAAATTCATTTGTTGGAAAGTTACAATTTCAATGGCACCTTACTATTAAAAAAAATAAGTTAGCAAATTTTTAATTTTATATTTTAGTTCAACTCTATACAGAGTACACAATCTGCAAATATCTAGGGCAAATCCCATCATTAGTAGAATAACCAACAAATATTACTTTGAAGTGATGTATTATTTATATTAAAACTTCTTTCTAGTCTTTCCAAAAATTACTCATAAACAACGATTTATAAGTCTGCAGCTTAAAGTGTTCATTTTTTCCAATATATAGAAGCCAGTTGTCTCATTAAATGATAAATATACTATCTTTATAATAGATAGCAATTATTAACCTACATTTCATAACATCAATTGGCTTCTTTCCAATTCTGAATGTGCCGCGGATGATATTTCCTGTTTATTTATTTCTATCACATTAGTTAAACTATTTTCATAACGGTAAAAAATTATCCTCTCGTATTTAGTAAATCACAAGTCTCCCTTTAGTATGTCATTGAAAAAATTAACAATCGTCAAAACGAACTAATCATTACTGAATTTCACAATAATCGGTTTATTCCCAAGGCTGTGGAGAAGAAAGAAACCAACGTTTAAAAATACAGATTCATTATTGTATTAGTGTACCTAATATGCCCACGATTTCGTCCATGTTTGACGTTGTAACGCAGATTACAGTTATTTTGCCAGTATTTAAAATCTTCAGCAGGGCAATGGACTTTTTAGTATGAAAATACATGTATTCTGAAGTTTCCCTTAAACCCTGAGATAGTGTTACTAAAGGCAGGGCCGCGCCGCCCCTATGTGCGAAGTGTGCGGCGCACACAGGCGCCAAGACAACAGGGGCGCCGCCGTCGAAATTATTTTTGTTACACTAACACAACAACATAATTATTCTTTGTAGTGGATTTTTGCAGTAATTGGCAAGCGGAATCGAACTGGTTATACCTTTTTAGGAAAATATTATCTAAGTATATAAAACTGGAGACCATTTATTTCGGTCAAAATTAACAAATATAAAAAAAAATTAGTTGAAACATGCAGCCTCCGCAAAAATGAGGCGTTTCATAGTTTTCGCACACAAGCGCCTTGGGGGGGTCGACGCGGCCCTGACTAAAGGCATATATATCAGGCAAGTCCCAATATCACGTGGTTTCAAAGTTAGGAAATCTCGGGTAATACACAAAGTTCCGGATTATATTGTTTTATTATCCATTGGATTCGAATCAGCTAATTTTTATTAATAATGTATAATTTAAAATACTCCCGGAAAATTCCTATACTTATTATCCCATACTTTAAATTCCGGATTCCCGGAATATAAAGTATCGCAACATTTAAAAAAACAATCTAAACTATCGTCTTAGTGGAAATTGACTAAGAATTAACAGTCGATTAGCAAAAACGGCTTTTACGTGAATCCAATCGTCATCGTCATCGTCAAACAGACAAGAACTTAAAAAAAATCGTGTTTTCCATAGTTTATATAGTCTAATAAAGTCGTTTTTTTAAATAGCCCCAATGTACAAATATGGCATGTTTAGAATTTTGTAATAATATAGATATAGCATTAGAATGAAGAAATATATTATCTTTTTCACATATTTATCAACGTAAAAACAATTACAGCAAACCAGAAACAGATGATATCTAAAATCTAAATGTTATTATAGTATTCTTGATTTTCAACATGTGAATTATTGTATGTTACATTGTAATCGTTAGCATTAATCGGAATAATTACGAACTAATTTATGTGACAATGCAGAACTTATATTATTTAGAGTGGTTAAGAGATTCAAAAGTATAAATAAACTACATGTTGGTGCTACTAAACACTCTATTCTATACTACGTCACTTCTCCAACTTTAGATGAATTAGGCTGATCTATTTAAATCATTGGTTAGGCCTATATTTTTTTTAGCAACGACAAACGTCATATTGTAATAAAAACGCTTTGAAAACGGATGCATAAATAAACAAAAAACTTTATGCATTCGATAAATCTGGTAACGGAAGCCAAATTTTCCGTAATATAAATGTTTACTTCTAGGTCATTCATGTCAATCAAGATGTACAAACATTCCGAGATATTATATTCTTCATGTTTGAATCAAATGCATATTTGCTGAATCTTCAGTCGTATGTTATCGTATTAAGATCCGCCATATAAACTGTACTCGGTCAAATTAAAGATTCCTCTCGGGACATGGCATACATAAGCCATCTAAAATGTAATATAGAAATGCAATCTAAAAATGTGCATTAGGAATTTAAAGTAAATTGTGACTTGTACAATGACACAATAGATCTGGGAAAAAGTTAAATATTTCCTTATTAAAGAACACACGCAAGATGCAGGATACATGTTTTTAAGAGAGATAAAAGTTTGAAGAACTAAATCTATGATGTTCGGTTCGATATGGAGTCTGGGTCATCGGATTTAAAGAATGTTCTGATTGTTTGAAAACACCATTTGTAAAGGTAAATATTAGTAGTTCTGCCGCTTTCGTGTTTCCATTTATTTATTTGGATATAAATATTTTTCGACAGCATTTGCCTAATCTTACTTTTCGTTTTTAATACTTTAATTGTTCTATGTCAGGTCATATTGATTAGGTTACCATGCCGGGGTTCTATTAGTACTATTACTGTAAAATGTTTTTATATTATGATAGGTAACATAATTTGTAAGAACATTTTTATTCATAAATAACTACATAGAAAATTTATATTTATGCCTGGTGTATATATCTTACTGTGCTTTAATTTACCGTACTATGGTTATGGTAAAAGGATGGATATTACTGAGATCACTTATATGGTATTTAAGTTGTAAGCCAAATGAGGATATAGTATACATAAAGCCTCTAAACTCATTTTCGTTCATGCCACTATTTGCTCTGAAATTTCATTAGGAGCATTCATATAAAATCTTTTGCGTAACTTGTATAACGCACAACACCACAATTTTATTTAAAATTCATATTTTTTATATTTTATTATTATTTACAAAATAGTAAAACAGTATAAATACCTTTTCTTTTGTCTGGTACAAGAAGTGTTTGGCCAGAGAAGATGAATTGCGTTGCGAGCCTATTCAGTTTGGTCAGCTCCGAGGGTGTCGTGTCAAACCTTGCAGCTAGTGACGTCAGGGTATCCCGATCACGAACCTATAATAATAATAATAAAAAATATCTTTTATTATATTTACAAAAACTTTCCTTTTTTAATTAAAAAAACCGGTGTATATGTTTAGCAAGGAAGCAAGTGACTCTTGTGTTATGTACTACTAAAACCGAGGGAGGTTAACAAGTTAAGTAAGCCAATGGGCCAATGGTCAGACCACTGGAATACAAAGATCAGTGAGCTCAGATAGATCAAATTAAACAATCATTCGTTAACCTTATTAATACCTTTTGTTTTAAAATTTAAGACCAGGAAATGGAAATCCAAACGCAAGATACTAAATAAAGTTTTAATGCATAAGCAAGTCACGCATAAAACGGTTTTTTTAATATATGAACCGGGCACTTTACCTGCCAAGACGGGTTTTTTAAATTCGCATCACTAACTAAGTAAACCTATCCAGAGGGGTTATCTGTTATTAACAATTTAAATAAAAAAAATAATATTATGATTCCTATAGTACAAAATTTAAGTTTTTTAGTAATTCAGATGCAAATTTTATCCTTATATTTGCAATTTCATAGTAGTAAAGTGACACTTGTTCTTTCGTTAAGGCTTCTTCTTTTTCAAGATTATAAATCAAAAGCCTATCTACCATCATCATCGTAGTGTTAAATCCCATTGAGTTCAGAAAGTTTGCTTTGGAGCCCGACGACCGCTTTCCTATTCCTATTATTTTTTTCTCCACTTCGCGCAGTCTTGGACATCCCTTATTGTAGACTATTGGTGTGTATAATATCATCTACTTCTTCTACTGGGATCTCCAGGCAGTATTGCTAGATATTTCTTCTCCACGTATTGTTGGTTTTCGTAAATCGTGGCCGTATCAATGTAGTCAACTCTCTCACAGATTTATCTGCTAAATCACGGACACAGGCTACCACAGATACGGAGCTTCCTGTAGCGATACTTTTTAAAGCAATATCTAAAATATTTATAAGTCTAATTACTATTTAACTTACTGTGTACGTCATTGTTTTGATAGGCGGTGGAGGTGGTAACCTCTTTGCATGCTCGTCTTCATCTGAAACAATTGAAAACCTCGTTTATGATCTATATTTAAAATATATCATTATTTATATAAAATATCATTTAAATCTTTTGCATATTACGCGCAAAATACTTGAAGAAAATTTAGTCTAATAAAATATATTATAAGAGTGTGAAAACTTTTGAATTACATAAAATATTACATTCAACACGTAAAAAAAAAAACAATTTGATAGAGCACTCGCTGATGCAATAGAGGCTATAAATTTATTAGTATGTAAAAGTGTAAGTAGGTAAAATGTAGATTTTAAAAAGATTATTCTTTATAAAAAGATAATAATGAAACTATATGAATAGTTATTATAAAATTTCCAGCCGTAAATCGTTATTTGTTTTGTAAGGCAAATCTGGGTAACAATAAATATAACGTTCTTTTGTTTTTATCCAATGAGACACATATTTGAAGACAATTCCCGTGAACGTTTTATAACATTTAACTAGCCATATTTATGCATCCATTTGGATTGTAGTATCTAGTAAAATAAACAATATTATTTGCGAAATTTAAAGACGATCGAACCAAATGGAAATGTTTGCTGATTTTACGGAATAATCCATTTTCGCGTTAACATCCCAAATCTAAATGGATTTATCACTGATGTTTATTGTAAGTAGTCATAAACTCATATGCCCACACATGTCTTGATCGCATTAAATCGCCGTTAATCGAAACGAGCCTCATGAAATGCTCTAAAGACGGCTTCCACAAACAAACATGTCGACGTTTAAATCATATTGACGGTTTAATTAAATGCTGCATTAACATCCGGATGTTGTCAATGTGCGTTTTTTACGATCATCAATTGTTATTTGTTATTCAGGGCGAAGTCTTCCCTATCACGCTATATAAGACAGATTCTTAGTCACATGTAAAATACTCGTAAGCTAAATGCGCACTACCAGTTTGAAAACCAGACCAGAGGTTTCATATTCACAGTACCTTATAGTCAAAATAACCGAAATCGCTTAAGCAAGTGTTATTATTATTATTTTTGTTGTTTTAAAACATTAAGTTATGTACGCACATCTGTAGCAATTCGGAATCGGCAGTGGTCGAATGTGTGAATAATTAATAATGAGCACTATAAAATATATAAAGGCATTTAATACGTTTAATGGAACACGATTGACGACAGACATGGCGGGACAAAAAAATACACGAGAAAAACGTGGTGTCAATGGCAATACTCCGTTGAGTTTTGCCGAAGTCCAAGTCTACTTGGAGCATGCCAATTGCCTTTAACATTTCCTCTGTCATCAAATCACGTCGCTGCATGATGCATACAGTGGCATTAATTCGAAACTTAATAACGAAATGAAACTTAAATAACGGGATTGTCACTGAGATAACTATAGAATTAGATACACATAATATGATCCTTTTTGTATCGATTACTGAACTGAAAATGTCTGTTTAATCAAAAGCACATCCGGCGTCGAAAATTGCAATTCAGCGCTAGATGTAGGCCTACCCCAGCTTTGCGGTACTCATTCCAATCCTCCTCAACCAGTTCCAACAACCGACCTTGCACAGGACAGCAGTCGACCGAGCTGGAAAATGTCGTATAATACATTTACAAATACGCTATAGTATACACACTATTCCATATCATATAATTCATGCTTACCTCACATATACTTCTCAAAGCTCTCATTTCAACTGCATTTATTCTACTTTCATGCTTCTTCTGCCACACCCAACTTTCACAGCCGTACATTAGTGTTGGCACCAACACCCCTTGATAGACAGCCAAACATGCCTTTACATACACTTTTTGGCTTTTCATAAAATAGTTTAGTGCTCCATCCACCTTATTAACTGCAATTACTCTTCTTTCGATGTCACTTTCATGCTTTCCGTCCCTAGTAAACATGCACCCTATACCATAACTTTCGTCTTGTTTACATTAACTTTAATTCCCTTTCTCTCAAAAGACTCGTTCATAATTGTTGCCATCTCCTGTAACTGTACTTCCGATGATGCAAGTATGACTTGATCATCGGCGTAGAGAAGACATTTGATAAGTAACCCATTCATTCTTAACCCACTTTCGCTTTCTTTCAAATCGTCCAATTTAGATATACGAATAGTTGTAATACAGGTCATAAAGTTCCACTTTATTTATTTTCATAATCGTAATAAGAATCTACGGAAGCGTATGTTTCGAGATTTACAAGAGTGGTCTGCTCCATCGACCGTCGGTCCAGCGAGATGAGTGACCGGCCCACTGCTACTTAAGCGAAGCAATTTAGGAAAGTATTGCTAGTCCCGGATATATTATATATAGTAAAAGCATTCAAAGGTCTAAAATACCCCTCAGTTATTTGCTATCGCCCATCAGTAAAAATTAAATAAGTTATGTCGACAGTAGTTAGAAAAAAGGCTGACTGACACAAAACCATTCGGCATATGACAGTCGTGAGATTTATTCTGTAGTTAAATAAATAATTGGTCTGTTTATGTAGAATTAAACTTAACCTAAAATACAGTTTTATTTTTTAAAGCGTCCAAATAGCTTTAACGATTGGTGTGTAACTCCTGAAGGTATATATATATACACACACATATATATATATATACATATATATATATATATATATATATATATATATATATATATATATATATATATAATATATCGCAGAAGGCCTCGTTCTCGTTATATCTTCTTTATTGATTGCAGATTTAGTGGGCGTCATCAGGGTAAAATGCGAGCATAAAACACAATGGCCACGGTTTATACACTTTTAATTAAGATTTGAACAGCGTTCATACTTCCATCTTCAATACTTTCTTTAAAATTCTCAAAGGTCCAACTCGACCTGTTGTCACCAACCAAATGTGCCCCAAAACTCCTTCGTCTACCAAAGTAGATACTACTCGTATAGAGGGCGTCTTGACCCCGCTCAAGACATGCTCTACTCTCATTGGTCGTTTATTAAATTACAATATTCATAACTTTTATTAGGTTAGGACGATCTTTAAGTTATACAAAGATTTAACAAATCAAATAAAATTGAATTAAGAATTTTAAAAGTAGTTAAAATGTAAACAAATAATATTGTGTGTTATACATCCAAACAACAATATATATATATATATATATATATATATATATATATATATATATATATATATATATATATATATACACACACACACACACACACACACACACACACACACACACACACATATGGAGGTATGAAGTATTAAAAATAAAGTGGAACTTTATGCGTGTTTAACGAGTATATCTGGACACGTGTCAATTTCACTAAGCGATTGACCAAAGGCGACCGCTTTATTTTACCACAGTGGCGATTCCCTAGGTCCTCAAGGTAGTAAAAATAATCATCACCTATGTATGTGTAATAGGACTTAAATGGTAGGGCTTTAACATCTATAATATTATAATATTCTAAACATGGCGTCTATGTACATTGAAGCTATTTAAAGAAAAAACAACTGGAGCAGACCATATAAAAGATGGAGGACAAGATGCAATTTATTTTAGATTTCTTGTTCTTGTTTGTTCGGGATTCACGTAAAAACTACCGCGCCGACTTTGATGCGCTTTTCGCTGATCGACAGCAAATTCTTAAACTTAAAATCTGGGGTACTTACTATTCATCTCAGGAATCCTGATAGAAAATTTGTAAAAATTATTTTAAAGGATTAGATATAAATAAAAAGAAATCTAATGCGATTTTTTCACTGATCGATAGCAAGTTTAATGTAATAAAACATGTGTTCTATTTTGTCCCCAGGCTCCCGTGGGATTTATCCGCCGACAGTTTTGAAGTTGTTCGGATGCACAAATATTGGGTTATTCTGTCACAGTTTTCGTTTAAACGATAGCTTACATTCTTTTTAAATGCTGTGATATTTTGTGTCACGGGAATCCCGCGGGATGTCAAGTGTAGAGTGGACAAAGTCGCGGGCATATCCTAATAGTTTCATAATTTCATCGTAACATGAAAATTTTACGTCGGCAAGTGTGGGTTACGTAACCAGACCGGCAATAAAACGTGTTCACGTAGTAACGGTACAAGGTTTTAATTTTATTCAATGTTTTTTTTTAAATATCTCGTGGGAATAAATGAAACTCGACCTATTAAAGTACAATTTCAAATGTGTAATTTTAGACTTAGATAACCTCTCACAGTATACTGATACACAACTGCAACACAAACTGATATAATTAATACGTATTAAAATTTAGTACTATTTTTTTATTTATTGGAGGATTTTATTGTAGTTCAGCAGACAGGCAGACGGCCCACTCGATGGAAAGCGGTTACCATCGCCTAGGGACATTTGCAACACTAACGGTGCTACAAATGCGCTGCTGCTCTCTTAAGGGAGACTGGAACCTGGTCACTAATGCCGGAACACAACTCAAGGTTGGCGACATACTTAGACCAGGGGTGGTAGCCATCCAGTCGGGCAAAAATACCCTACCACCTGGCAAAATACAAGAATTGTTACTATTTATGTTAGATCCATATTACTCATACTTGTAAAAGCAACTTTAAATTTTACATAACATTTTTATACTTTCTCACTTCACACTGTGCTTGGGCCGGGCCTATATATGTTCCCGCGCAGTAGACCGACTTTAGTAGTGTATGAATCATGTAAACGGAACAGAGCTAAGAATGCATAGCAAACAACACATTGCCATTTCCGCTTGCAAATAAAGTTTATTACAGATTATTTACATGTCGGAAACCGGTCCGCACTGTTCTGGGCAAACTGCCGATTTGAATTTGAAGTTGTGTGAAACTGTACGCACTTAGTCGTCGTTTTTTTAAATATAATGTACTAACTGACCCGTGCCTACTTCTATGGGCGTTATAAAAGCAATAAAAAACATTGTTAACCAACATCAAAAATAGCCTATCTCACTCAGGAATAAAGTAGCTTTCTACTTTTATAATGAATATAGATGAATCGGCACTTTTCTAGCACTCGTTATATTGCAACAGATAGATTTGTTACCATGACTTACCTCTATGTACTGCGTCGAACCTGCCCTCGACTTTGGAGCGCAGTGTTTCCAAGTCGAAAGGCGGCGAAAACCCATGGTCTACTGAACGACTCTTCGACCTGTAACACGTAATAACAACAGTTTTTACATTTTTTATTTCTATACATCTAGGTCAACAGGTTATTATAACAAACAAGACGGTCTACCGTGTACAGTCCACATATGGCCGTATAAACCAGAAATATACTGCCGCATTTGATAATGAATAATGTTCTAATAAACTTAAAAAATTACTTTTAATCTTTCAATTAACTCTTATTATTTTTACTTGCATTTAGAGTCAGTATTCAGTAGCAAAGCAATTATTTCATACAATTGTTACGGCGTGTCCACGGACTTGTCGCTAGAGCGACAAAAACAAAAGTATCAATGCTAATATTAAACAGATCAACCAAATTGAATTGATTGGGTTGAAAGGCATAGAACCGAGAGGAGACGACGGTATACAACGACATTAAATGAATCAAGTCGTCCAAATTGAAAGACAGAAATGAACTCTAATATCAGCTTAAGATATACAAAGTCTGCCACTAGTCGTCGCGCGCCGCGACACCATCGCGAAGCCCTAGTCCACAGCCAAGCCATTATGGTTCCGTAGCTATTTAGGCAACGATGGTACCCTAACTATACATGTTCATCATGGATTGTCTACTTTGACAGTCATTTTCTCGAAAGCTATTGGCTCTATACAAATTATTTAAAAAAAAACAGTATTTTAAATGCCGCTGCACAATGGCGTAGGGAAATTGCGACACAAATAGGGGAGGCTACTATAATTGCAGCATAAAAAAACATATACCTACACTATAGTGTCGCCAGACGGGTTTCGAAAAATCATGGCATTGTATTTTAGCAATAGGTGGTGTTATAGTCGCTTTTAGCGTGTCTCTTTAACATTTTAACTATGAAGAAAAAATACTCTATAATATCAGTCCATATATTTCCCGCTGCTGGGTTCGGGCCTCCCATAGGGGGAACGGACAGTATACCCGCTACGCTTGTCCATGGCGGCTTGGCAGTTTTGACACATCTGTTGTTAGCACGTGGTAATTGTAACAATCTACACAGTAGATCAGAAAACTGACCAAGTGGTGCATGCGTTCCGGCCAGGGTCGAACCTGCGTCCTTTGAGTTTGGGCCGCGTGCGCTACCAATTATGCTACCACGACTTTTGAAAATATTCAAACATTAAAAATACTTTACATGAAAATTGGTTTAAACAAGATCCGTTTATTTTCTTTTTGAGATAGGATTATTCCTTAATATAAATTGTTTAGTCTCTTATTACGCTTGATAGCCCTGTAAGGCAAAGGAAGTACCAATATAGAAATGACATATACAAAGTACACCAAGACCTGAAACATACTACTTGCACGTCACATCTATACTGACCAACTATTACTAATGGCTGGTTCTTATGTCTTACTATTCATTTGCCTTACTATCACCATCACCATATCAAACTTTAACCGATAGTAAGGCAAATGAACGGTCGGTAAGACACAGGGACCGGCCATACGTCAACTGTACCGAGACGGATGATTGCTTAACTTGTTTACTCGGTATTTCTTATACTATGCCCGCTTTTGAATCTGTATTCGCCTGATGTTACGAAATGTAGCGCTTTTAACGTCGACAGTTTTGTTACTTTCCATTACTTTCTTTTTGACATATATTTATGATACGCAGCGCCAATCGCAGTATGCGAGTATGCTGCGAAGTATTTTGCATTAAGCTTCCCAACGGAACCCTTTTCTTAATGGGCATTTTGTAACATAAACACTTTGGAGCTGTAAACATTTCGGGTCAACGCACGTATAATTGTCCACTCCTGAAAGCTAGTGTCCCGAATAACTTTCGTCGACCGATACAAATAGAATGAGCTCGTACGAGACTAGCTCGTTTCACCTATTTGCAAACTTTTAGACAAAAATTAAATTCTCAAAATGTTGGTACTTGTTTATTTATTCGAAGAACAAGAACAGTCGCTTATTAAATATTCTATTCAATTTCCAGACTGATACAATTTTCACTTTAAAAGCAGACCAGACCACAATTCTTCAACTGGTGCCAGTAGGTCAAACGTTGTTTTGAACTTGAACACAAATGACACAAAGCTTCTAATTTCACATGAATTCTCTTTTCGTGTACGAGTTTATTTTTGACGAGTACTCACCGTTGTCGTTACAAGGGAAAAAATGTTTTTATTTTCATATTTTACCTTTTTAAGATATTATATTAAGATTTGTAAACGTTTACGACCTAAATTTTTAAACGAATGCTTTTCTGATGTTTCATTGGATTTATTTTTCATCATTAGGCATATATCTTTCCTCAAAGCTCTAAATGTCGCTCTTAAGAGAACTGAAATTGTTCACGTTTATATACGTGTGAGGGCGTCTTGGCAAGTGTCAACAAGGCGTGTCTTTTTAATAAATATTTAGTGTTTTCATAAAGAGTATTTTGTTTGAATACGAATAGATTTTTAAGCGCTGCGTCTAGGTGTTCAAATCTTAATGTGTTTGTCAATTCTGAAACAATGTGAAGTTCAACTAGTTATTAGAGAAGGCCAATGGCATGTTGCTATTAAGGCCAAGCGCTAAACATAAAAAAATCAATATACACAACACGCCTTGTACGTGTCTTTCACAAAAGTGGTAGAAAATTATGACGGAAAATAAGATGAACTTGGTTTCAAATACATAGAAGTAACTTTTTCGTGTCTTACAAACGAATAATCAAGCCTGACATAACACTCGTATAATAGTCCCACGTACTGTTAAAATACGTTATTTGTACAAGCTTTTACAAAATACATTGACTAATTTACCACGATATAATGACCTTGGCTTGTCAATATGCACACGAGAAGCTCGATTAACTAATGCAAACAACATTCCTAAACTCGTAACTGTGTAGAAGTTTCTTATTACTTCAGTACGTGCATGCAAAGCAAATGAACTTTTTGAACAATAAATATTTATGTCAGCACGACTTTTTATTTTTCTTTCGAAAACATGCTTAAACATCTCACCCAGGGAATTAACTATTGACGCCACAAACGACAGAAAATACATATAAATACCGATCGACAGGTACTTTTTACTTAGATCTGTTTTATTAATCTGTTTCTTATTTCATTTTACGACACGTTTTCAATTCGAGATTGAATGAAACTAGAAATTCTTTCGACCTTTAGGCGATACTTGACGATCGGCGTTATATGCAAGCAATGCATAAATTATAATTTTAATACATCTTTAAATAAAGGGGCTCACCTTTTGTAGGATTGGTCGATGCTCTCGGCGCTCCTCGACAACTGCTGCGAAGCACGCCTAGACCTGCATGCAAGAGAGACCACGGTCTAGACACAGGCAAAGCATGCTATTGCAACATCAACAACAATATACTCTCTGTTCAGATATTTTTGAATATTTACTAACGATTTCTGAAAAACTTGATAAAGCTTTAACGGTAAAAAAAGTATCTAAAACATCTGAACTGTCAACAGTAATTCCACATTAATCATTAAATCAAAATCAAATTTGTGAAAATGACTTTCCTTCGTTTATTATAAATAATTTTTTTATTTCAGTTTATTACTGAGATTTATGTGAAATTACACTCAACGGTATGGTGCAATTTGCAAAATAATAATAAACCAAACAAAAAAAACACCAATCACATCGATTCTTGCGATGTGTTAGTAGTGGTTCATGCAGTTTTTAAATATGTTACATTTCATAAAAACAAAACTGGTGCTTCTGGCCATATAGACATTTATTTCAATCGGGTGTCAAAAGTATCAAACGAGGTAGCGTTTCCGGTCTTATAAAAGATGAAGATACAATACCATTGAGGGACTATAAGTAGAAATAAGAACTAAAATACACTGACGGACTCATAAACTGCATCAAAGTAAGAGACGACTTTGAAATAAATATTTTAACCAAGTATGCAAACTTTCTATACAGATTTAAATTGAAACCTCTAGATTGGTTCGTGAACTTTAAAACAGCGTAGGGTCATATCCTTAAGTTTAAGTTTGTGTACTGGAAAGGACCTTAAGACTTTTTTTGAAGAAAAAACAGAAATTTAAGGAAAATTGGTATAATTTAAAAATTGGTTTTAACAATAGACACAAACTTTATGCAAGGGTTTATTTATGTTTTAATAAGGTGTATTACCTCCACGTGCCCTTATTACGGATTCTAATCGGTTCCGCATAGATTTTATTAGGGTTATTAAAAGATCTTGCGGAATATTGTCCCATTCTTCTGAAAGTGCTGTTCTTAGTGCTGCCACTGTCGTGGGCAAAGGGTTTCTCGCATATACAGCTCTTTTTAAATTGTCCCAAACATGCTCAATGGGATTAAGATCCGGGCTGCGTGCTGGCCAATTCATTGTACGTATCCCAACCTCTTCGCAATATTGTCGAACTTGTGCAGCAGCGTGCGGCCGGGCATTATCCTGCATTAAAGTAAAATTTTCGCCTATAAATCCCATGTAAGGCACCACGTGATCTTCTAAGATCTCTGTTATGTAGCGATGTGCAGTCAGACCCCCTCTATTACCGTTTTGACGGACCATGTCTATGAACACAAGTTCTGTTCGCCCGTTCATCGATATGCCACCCCAGACCATACACGAACCGCCTCCAAAAGGAACACGCTCCTCAATGCAACTTTGAGCATATCGCTCCCCACGTCGACAATAGACTCTTCTGCGACCATCTGCACCATATAAACATGTCCTACACTCGTCCGTGAACAATACGGAGGTCCATTGCTCTTCTGTCCAATTCATGTGATCACGCGCAAATCTTAAGCGAGCTTATCTGTGAGCTACAGACAACTTTGGACCATTTGCTGGTCTAAAAGGGGTAATATCCGCTTCCTTTAACCTTCTTCTTATTGTTCGTGCACTCACGTTTACTCCACGCACTTCATTAAGCTCTGTTTTGACGTTAACAGACGTGAGGAAACGATTTCGCAGGGAAGTTGTAACAATAAATCGGTCATCACGACCGGTGGTTGCTCGAGTCCTGCCTGTACCACGTCTCCTTCTGTAAGAACCTGTCTCCACAAACCTTCTGTATATTCTAGAAACCGTAGACTGGTTTAAATTTAAATTTCTACCAATCGTTCGTTGATCCAAGCCCTCGCGCACCAATGCTACAATTTGAGCCGCTTGTTCGGACGAAGTATCCATATTATGGTTCAAAAACTCTCGATGAGTTAAAAAACTAACCCAATAATTCTACTGGTAACAATAATTCAATTGACAAAAGAATAAAAAATCAATGAGAATCAATTTAAAACTTTGCTATAAATAACACGCAAATCTGATACTACGAGGAAATTTTATTTTCCCGGCTATATTCATTTGTTTTACTGCAGTTCTATTTTTAAATTTTCTTTTTTTTTTGAGATTAAGAGCCAATCTCTCCATATTTATATAATTTAATCTAAAAAGTTTGCATACTTAATTAAAAAAATCATTTCAAAGTAATCCTGAACGTTGATGCAGTTTATGAGTCCGTCAGTTTATAAAGGCTAAACATCATACTCTATTTTTACACTAATAGCCATTAATCTAAATGTCATAAACAATAAACATTTCGTAAAATAAAAACATTATAATTTGGAACTAGCTTTTATAGAACCAGCAAATCAAAATAAAAAAACATGCACATACAATTTGTTTAAATTAATCTAAAAGTGTATGGAACGTTTTATTAGTTATCAATAATGTATTCCATTATAATGAAACTGTAGATTATGTAATAGTTATATAGTTTCAATCAATAAAAAATGTTTATACATAAATGCTTGTTAATTTACTTATTTAAGTAGGTATTTAATCGATTGTGAAGTTCAACTTTAAGTTAGTAACATTAACTTTTATACTAGTAGATTCTGTAGTAAGTTGGTGTAATCAATAACTTTAATGGCGCAAACAATTTGATTTATTTACTATTAAACATATTTAATTAGCAATTAATAGGTACACATATTGTCATAAATTATAGATTGTGATAGTAACTATCATTAGAATTATTTATTAGTGCCGAACTCATTATAAACGTCAAAGTCAATTGTCACTTAATCTTTTTGAATTATCTCATCTATGATCACAATCATAACAACTGAACTTATATTTATGAGCCGTTTGGTAGAATAAGCAATTGCAAACAAAGGTCCCGCGATAGCTACAATCTAATTTACGTGGTGAGAATTACAACATGCTCATTGTTTGCTTCGCCAGAGGAATTAACGTCAAACTGTACTACTAACAGTGTGATTGATGGACCAGTAGCGGTGATAAACATTATCATCATCACTCTAGCGTACTGAAACTTAATTAATCTATATTACACGAGTAAATCACTCTCCATCTTTGTTGTTACGCTAGGGTTCACTGAAATTTGTTCTTAAATGGTATATGTTTTTGAGCGTCACTTGATCAATGCACACGACGGCAATGCGTTTAGAAGCCTTTCAACTATTGTTCATAGTTAGCAAAAAACTATTATAATCCATAATAATGTATCTTAACCGAATTTGTTTGTTCTATCTTCACTACTTTTTATTCCGAAAAATGTAAATTACCGTGGGATATTGGTTGGAAGTTCACACGTAAACAGACTGCGATGAAAACTTAAATAGGATATATAATCATCATCCTAACGTTGAACCTCGGTTAGATCGAATGCGTCTGCTTTGAATCCTGGGATATATCTGCTCTTCTACTTTTTAATTTTCACTTTGCTCATCATATAAAGTAGATAATCACGAATATCCAAAGCCTAAATTACGAGTTTTGTCTCAATCGTGTACATATCAAACTTCATAACAAATACAAACAACAAACTTCATGTTGACCTGCTGAATATAGCTACAAACCAAACAGAAAGACCTTAGTATTCATGAAAATGGATCGTTAATATATAAGTGCCGCCCTTGACTCTGGGCAGATGCCAAGGCAGTTCTGTATTTACCATCACAGTTGTGTATTGCGTATCGTTTGGCAAATGATATCATATTTTCGTACATAATTGACAAAATACTTATTTTCTTCAGCGTTCGAATTTTTTTGCTCAGTTATAAAAAATAACAATCTGACACAAAAGATTTACTATGTTTAGTTTTACTCCGATAACAAATGTTTGCTGATTTAAAAAGTTGATGAATCTCTTAATTTTGAACCAAAAAAAAATCGAATGAGTAAAGAAAAAATTTAGATCACAGAGTAATGGAAAACATTTTCTTTCTGACCCATTTTCACAAGAAAAAGTGGCCGCCATGATGAATTTTGTAGTTTTTTATAAACCAAAACTGATTTTAAAGTACGTTATCTATCTATAATGTTATAAAATTGTCAGAATGTCGTGTATGTACCATAGCTCTCTAAAAAAAATTTAAGTTGAATAGACTATATAAACGATGGAGAACCAACACCATGCATATTTTTTTTGAGATCTTATCTTTTTTTCAGATTTCTTGATTGTCAGTTAGTCTGTTTGTTCGGGATTCACACAAAAGTCCAGTAGGACCGATTTCGATGTGGATTTCGCTGATCGACGGCTAATTCTTAGACTCAAACTCTGCGCTACGTTTTATCCTTCGTATCTTGCAGGAATTTTTCTGGGAATGATTTAAAAAAAACGAATACCAATGTGATTTTCTCACTGATCGATAACATATTTATTATAACATAAAATGTGTGATATTAGTATCCCGGAAATCCTGCAGTGATTTATAAGATGTTTGGGTGCAAAAAACAGCTTATTCCGACAGTCATCACTAAAATGATGGGTTACATTCTTTCTTAAATGCTGCAGTACTTTGTGTCCCGCGAACCCCGTGGGAATATCAAGTTATGCGTGGACGAGGTCGCGGGCAAATCTTAGTTTATACAGCTTTAAAATGTAAAAATGGGTACAAAAAAAATTGGTTAATGAACTATTTAATCATAATATTTATCATGCTGCAACTTCCTTCAAGTGTTTTTTATTATTTTCAAAGAAACTATATAAAAACTTTTAAAACATATTTTGTAATGTTTGTAATTTCCAAATACTAACTACGGATACTAATTAGTGAATTAATATATTGTATTTTCCACCTCCGAATACTTGCGAAATAATCTATGTATCAAACTCCAGCTACGTATAAGTTGTGGTACCTATGTGGGCGTTATTAAATTTTACGGAATAAAAAATCTGTGTTTGTTTAAGTAAGAAATTTTGTTTTACAAGAACACGGTTAAAATATATAACAGCTATCTTTTGCTACATGTTTATTCACTTCCTTATAAAAAAAAAACGAAATGTGTGCTGGGACACATATTAGAAGTGAAACTTTAACGGACAAGTGGAAAAACGAATAGCAACGGACAAGTGGAAAAACGAATGGCAACGGACAAGTGGAAAAACGAATCACAACGGACAAGTGGAAATCTTCAACTGAAAAGTGACAAAATGAATCGTAACATAATTTTAACTTGAAGTTTTACGGGCAGGTTTTCAAATTGGACAAGTACATTAACAATCTGCCCGTAACAACTAAAATCGCGTGCGGTACGAAAACTATTGATGATATAATAAAATAATGTATACTACGACTTTGCAGAACACATCATTATTTACAAAAAGTGTCGCGACAGCATATGTCTAACTATTATAGTTAGGCCACAATAAGTGTTCTTTTATTTTAAAATTTTAATTAAAACCGCCGATAGAAACGACTCTTTATTTGTATTTTGGTATTAATCCTTATCAAAATAAATTACTTCATATTCAAGACTGGTTCAATACCTTTCTATAAGTTATTGAATTATTCAAATCGCACATTCCATTCGAAAGATATCACGAGTTTAAAAATGTAAGAATTAGACCACGTGACCGTGACGATTTTTCGTGAGCGAAAAATCGTAAGATCCCCTCTATAGGTATAGAAGTTTCACTTCAAAAAGTCACTACGCTATTCAGCTTGGAGGACATATACCTATAAACATATAATTATATGCATATGTTTGAGTCTGCAATAACTCGTCGCTATTAAAGCTGATTTACATTGATCCAGTTGCTGACTTCAAATTTGAAGGAAGCCAGTGCTGACTTGGTGTAAAATTTGAAATCAATACAAGCGCTACCAAGTCTGAGTGCCTTGGTAGCGCTGTACGGATCTCAAATGATAAATACTAGCTGTCCCGCCAGACGTCGTCCTGCCTGGAAAAGCTTCAATCGATATTTTAACCGACAGCAGCGCCACCTACCGGGTCCAATTGTGAACCAACTCAGAAACCTTCTCTGGCTCATGCACAACAACTTTGCTAAAGATCATCACATAACAAAATGAATTGTTTACGATTCTATAAAGGACATACAGACAAACATTCGTTTTTATATATAAGAGAAGATATGGGCCGTAAAACTACACAACACCCGTCGATTCGAAACAAAGTGAACGAATTCATGTGACTGATACTGATATCTGTGATATCATTATGAAAAAAAGGTCAGTGTAAATTTGTCGGCCTTTGTGGTTAAGAGAGCTAAGCCTTTGTCGGCCTACCTCGCTGCAACGCAGAGGCTCCATTCGATTCCTGGCATTGTAATTTTCAGAAACGAATTTTCCGCTATTAACTAATAGTCTGGGATGTCTGGTATCAGTCCCAAAGTAGTCCGCTGTATATTACCCATAATACAAGCATAACTTGCTTGCTTTTGTATATTTGCTGATTATTACTATTACTAGAGTTTACCCCGCGGCTGCGCCGCGGGTTAACCTCTAGTGCGTGTCTCTTGTTTATAGAGCAAGTGCTACAGGTTATATTATATTACATTTTTATGTATTTGCCCACGGAACATTCACTTCATTTTATATCGCTAATTATACCATCCCCCGTCTATCTGTCAACAAAATAAACCAAATAGGCCAAAATGACCAAATAGACCAAAATGACCAAATAGGCCAAAATCACAAAATAGGCCAAAATGACCAAATAGGCCAAAATTACCAAAAAGGCCACAATGAAAATTATCCCTTGTCCATCCTCAGTATTTAATTTACATACGTACCGAATTTCAGCCAAATCGGCCCATCAGTTCTTCCGTAAAAGCATAACAAACAGAAAGACAAATATATTATCCCGGAAACTATCCCACTTTTCGGGATAAAAAGTATCCTATGTTCATTCTCGGTATCGAAAACATATATATACTGAGTTTCAGCCAAATCGGTCCAGTAGTTTTTACATGAAAACGGAACAGACAGACAGATAGAGTTACTTTCGCATTTATAATATTAATAGGGATTAAAAAATATATATGCAACATTTTATCATTTTTTATAAATATGAACATACTAACCCTAGTATCTTTTTTTATTACGAAGCTGCCAAAGAGGCAGACGGCCCAACTCATGAAAAGTGGTAACCGCCTTCTATAGATTGAGCACCAAGGGTGAAACCAACACGTAATCACTCTTAAGGATAGGATAGGGGCACGAGATAGAGAGATCAGACAGGAGGAATGGGCTAGAATAGATGGGATTGGAATAGCGGGGTGAGATATGGAAATGGGATGGGTGAGGGAGAAGTGGGCCATCGTACTCTCACGCACGAAGCTCGATTAGCACCGGCTAACCGTTTAAAGTCGATATTCTGTGAGAGCCTGGTATAACACCGACCGAACCGGCACAAAAGCTTTAATTAAGCTCATGATTCAAGAACGGCTTTACTACGTTGAAAACTTCTTGTCGATGTGGAAATTCTATATACATATAACACGCCATTCTACTATCCGGGGATAAACAGAGTAATCCATGTATCCTTCTACAATAGGTTCAATTTCTAATTTATCAGCCACATTAGATTTGTTACAGCGGACGGAGCCAGATACAATATATCATTTAGAGGTACTTATGTAAATAAAATTAAATCACTTAGGTATTAACTCTATGACATATTCTAACACATGAAAAATTTCACGGAAGTGAATGTGATACGAATTTAGTTATAGGATTAAAACAAAATATTATGCAGTAATCAAATAACAAATGTTAACCTTGAGTGATGATTTGCAACACAAACTAGCGAGTCAAATTGCAGTATTGACATTTATAATATGTCCTTACGCCCATACAGCTCGAGTATCTTTTGTATCCTCCTTAAGCCGAATGACAAAAGCTTGATGGAATTTGTATCAAAAGAAAAAGAGAACATTCTTGTTTAATAAAAATAAAAACTTCGTTTAAAAAAACCGACTTCACAAACTAAAAAACTAAAATGTATAAAATAAGTTATTTTTGAAGCTATTATTATTAATATATATTATCTAAAACATCTTAAAGTCGGTGCTTAGTAATTTTCAAAATATAGTAATTTTTATGTTTTACTTTGCACCGACTTCAAGATGTTTTTATTTTTTATTTGTTACTTTTTAGTGAGGTGTGTAAGAATAAGCCTAAATGGCGCTCTGTTGTTCGTGCCTACCCCGCAAGGGACCTGGCGTGAAGTTCTGTATGTATGTATGTACTTTTTAGTGTCTAGCTATGTATGGGTGGACTTACGAATGGTGCCGCGCTTCTTAAAAAATATAGGTCCCAAGAACCGGGAACAAAAAAAATTTCGTAAAATGAAAACTTCTGGGCTAAACTATGTCAAATTTTTAGGGGACCACATGGCAGCTATTCCGCGTCGAACAAAAAAAGAATCACGTAAATCGAATCATAAATCTCAGAGTAATCGGTGTACATATGGAACGGAGTGAAAATTATTTCCATGAAAAATGTTCATAAAATGAAACTACTGGGCCAAACTATGTAAAAATTTTAGGGGACCAATTGGAAGCTATTCCGCGTCGAACAAAAAAAGAATCATGTAAATCGGATCATAAATGACGGAGTAATCGGCGAACATACATAAAAAAAGCAACAAAAAAAAAGATCCCGACGAATTGAGAACCTCCTCCTTTTTTCAAAGTCGGTTAAAAATCAAGCTAAAATCGTATTATAATAAGTTTTGGCGTATAACTTTATCAGGCGCAGAATGTGCAAAGGGACGGAAGTGATAGATTACAAAAGAGACGCTGAGACTAACGCCATCTCTTCTACTGTATACCCACTGTTAAACAAAAATTTTGTATTCGTTATTATTGAGAATTATAGCTTATCTTTACTAATAAGAAGAGGCAGACGTTCTTACCATTTGAAACAATTGCCGGGTCCTTATATCTTAATTAATATTCACTCATTTGCCTTACTACTAGTACTAAGAAATAGAAACACGACTTTAGAATATACTTGCAAAAAATTACAGTCAAATCCATGCGTAACGTAGAGTAAAATCAATCCGTTTATTCTATCTCCGCCTATATTGACCAACCGTTACTTCATATGAAGTAATCATAGAGCTTAATTTGATTTTCCTATAAAATTATTTATAAGCAAGTCAGATATAATGACCTAGCTTATAGTGAGATGCCGCTTATTATAACCTATTTTTATAAATTACTTCCGGCTATAGTAACAACGATAGTAATTTTAGAAAGAATCTAGTGCTTAAAATGATCCATTGCCTTCTAATCAAAACAACTCTTCTACAAAAGTAACAGTGCTACTAGATGCGATTCTTATGGTTAATGATCCTGGAACAAAATGTATTAATTATATATTAATAAGTTTCTCTATGTGTACATAATTTGTGTTTTGTATGACGTCCGCTTAGTATGACGTGTTTTTCACTTTCCTTTAACGTCATTATAAACGGATTCTACTGTACTTATACAATAATATACAGGATAAAGCTTTAATGGACGTTTAAAAGTCTGTGAAAAACAAAATCCTGCGGTCAACAATTCCAAGTAGTAAAAAACAAATCAAAATGTTTTTTATACCAAATTTAACTGATTCATAAAATTTATATTTTTTATTTATGTAGCGGCATGTCTATTCATGTGTACATTCCAAGTAATATATATATAATAATATGTGGTCGAAGGCCTTTATTGAATTTTTAAAATTACTTCCGACTGCAAGAGAACTACTCTTTATTATAGCTGACACAAAATTATTCATTCACGTCGTTGTTACATACAGACTGCAATAGAGAATTTGTATGAACTTTAATTAATTACTTACATCTATTAAAACCTAAACATGATTTAAAAATTGGATAAGTCCCCAGTTCATGACACTAGTCTTAAGTTAACTAGTAGCTGCTGACCTAGTAATCAAATAAATTACATTTTAAAAAGAAACTTACATTTTAAATAAGATAAGAGCACAAAAACAAATTGTATCTAACTAGCCATACAATATTACGGAAATGTGATTACTGATTAATCTAATAAAACATTTGACCGCGAGGTCATTGTACCGCCGTGGTTTTGAAACGTTCGACTTTTTGTACGTATGCGCACGAGAACGCCTGCACGTATTCAATGTTCGACAAAGAAGCATTTCGCTGTTGCAACAAAACACCGTGGAACAATGTAACTAGTCGTTAGAAAAGTTTTGACTTACATGCAAAGAAATAGATAAAGTACATCGACTTTCGTTTTTAACCAACTTCTTGATTCGTAGGCTGCTAGGGATTGTAGTATGCTAGTTATACTATCATAAGGGAATACTCAGTTAAATTCAACAAAATCAACTAAACATTAGTTTATTAGTAACGTGATGATGACGGGAGATATAGACACCGAGGCGACAGGGCGCGCCTGTGTTGTAGGCGTGGCTCTGACCACACATGCGCGTGAGTTCCACATATTGCACAACGAATAGGTTCAGAGTTAGAGCAATTGGCTGCTATTGATATACAATTCTTTTCAATATAAATAATGGAAATATAAGTACAGATTTATTACTGCAAGACGAGAAAAATGGACAGGAAACGCATAAAAGGTGGGCAGAAAAAGTGGAACATGAAATATCTGAATGAAAGCATGTTCCAAGATTGAATGAACCGGTTCTCAGTACAACCAGTGACCACTTAGATCAAGTCCCCAAAATAAATATTAACAACTGTGCCCGGTTATTTAAATGGAACTTGCAAATTGGACAAGCAATGCTCAGTATGAAAAAATAAAGTATTAAATTTAGTCCCACCTTCCATCTTAATACTTTAATGTGAAAGTGTATTTGTCTGTGTGTTCCTCTTTCACGCTTGAACAATGGACCGATTAATTATCATAAAATTGGTTTTATATCTATTTTAGATACCGGGAATGAATATGAACTACGTTTTTTGTATCCCGGAAATGATATAATTTTCTCGGGACAAAAATTTGAAATTTACGTGAGCAAAGAGGACTAGAATTTGATATACGATATACTAGATAATATATGTACTTTCAATATAAAGAAAACACTACTATGATATGTTATATGACTTGATAATTGTACGCACCCATAAACGACGTCTAAGTCCTCAAAAAAACCATTTTATATGCATATTCAAATAAAACTTAAGATAAGATGATGTGTGTTATCAAAAATTACTCATTCGTTTAGTTTATGCAAGCGAAATTTTATGAGGCGATTATTATTAAATTACGTTTTATTCTTTTACTAATTAATTTACTGAAGTGTATTGTGCTTAACATTAATAAAGAACACATGAACATGAACAAAGTGTTTTCTTAGTAATAAGGACAAAAAGAAAAATAATATTGGACCCATTCTTAGTATAGATCATTATATGTACTGTTTTAGGGCAGATTTAAATTACTTATTAGTCTTGTTTCTTAGATAATATTATAATTGTAGCTCTAAGAGGCAGCATTTAGTAAAAAAATTGGTTTACTTTTGCTAAGGGAGTTAGACACAGGGAACTTAAAAATGGGTAAGTGTGCGCGGAATTCGAGCTAAAAGTTTTCGAGAGTGACGCAGCGCGCAAGGTTCTAGGTTCTAGTTAGATTATAGGTAGACATTTTGCTCCATAATTAGCGTGTTATCAACAACATTCAGTAAAATAAATTATCAAAGGATTTATGGGTTGTCTTAAAAAATAGTTTCGAGACAAAAGTTAACAATGTCCTTTCCCGAGATAACTAAGAACCGTTTAGCCGTTTAGTCATGACAAGTAACAAACAGATATCATTTAAATTAGTATGGATTATTTAAGTCTTCGTGTAAGCATTCAAAAGAAAACAACGAAGAATCTTAATTCTCAACTTCACCATTATAATAAATATTCATATATTAGTTGCATAATACACTATGCAACCACAAGATTAAAATTTAAGAAAGCAATGACGTGTATCAAAATTGAAAATTCTATGTTTTGTAAAGTATAAAACTTTCATATTTATATAACTTCGTAAGATCTAAGTAGATATTATTTTATAACAAATTTAAATCGATTTTTACCTAGATTATATAATTTAAGAAGACTTTAAGTACAATTTGCACGCCTTACGGGCAAAAGCATGTGAGATTTAGATATAATATGTATGTAGTATTTCACCTTATATAATATACAAAATTCATACAATTGTGAACTACATTTAAACAAATAGACTAATTAATATCAATCAACTAGTTTATTTAAAGGCTTAACGCCCTATCCCCCCTATAGCAGAAGGCCCGAGCTCAGCAGTGGGACATTTGTGGGCTGTTATTATATAGGCTTAATGCGTGAATTTAAGTTTTGATGTAAAATTTAAATAGTTCAGGGACTTGACGGCATCTCACAAATATAGTGTTACATTTATTTAGTTGCATAGTTGTTCTTGTCATGTTGCTTTTTAAAGTTAATAATGAATTTTGTTATGTACCCTCTTATTTCTAAACGATACAATCGACCATTTCCTTAATTTAATAATAATGTTATATTTTTATTAATTCGGTGATTAGCGCCTGTTTTGTATAATTATTTCTTTAGAATTTAACATAATTGTATGTAATAATAATTATCTCTAATATGTGGTAATTGTGAACAGATTATAATTCAAAATCTCTCAATTGTATATAGATGGTATTCACTACATTTGATTTTCATGCTGGCAGACGCTATAGATTTATACTGTGTTCGGTTTATTTTATTACATGTAAAACGTTAAGTATAATATTTAATATAAAATATTATCTAATATTTCCAATCAATAATGGATTAAATTCTTTTCATTCATAACCCTTTAATAAAATAGTTTATCAATTACTTCAATCCGCTATCGGTAGTGCCAATTTGCTAAGTTTCTTATACTGTAAAATTATCGCGATATGGCGAGGTGTTCTAAGATAAATGATTGTCGATCGGGAAAGTCAGTGTATATGAAAATTGTTAAAACCGTAAGGTTCTCTGAATAAAAATATGTGATCAGTTGCTGTTCTTTTATTACCATAAACCCTTCTAAGTTGTTGCCAGTATTACAATAGCTGATAATAAATTATACTACAAATACAAATTAAGTATGTATAACGATATCGTTTAGAAGCATTGGCAATAGTTTTGTATATAGAACGAAAGCTTTAATAACATTTTGAATTTTCAAAACCACAGTGCGAAAGTTAGTGGCGTGTTCAGAATATATGCATGCACGCGTGCACATATACATGCATGTGAATCTACACTTTACGATTTTGGAAGAGATCATGTCATCAGTCTTAGAGAATTAATGAAATGAAAACCTAACTAACTATACCATAAACTGATGTGTTTTACACAAAAATTTTCATCCCTCGGTTACTACTACTACGCCTCTATTTTTTTTTCAACTTCACTTGGGACCCTAACAAGCATGTGTCAAGCAATAACAAAATCAACTCGGATACTTAGGTAGGCAGAACGGAAAAAAGCAACCCGAGCTGTGGAATGGCAACCCGACACACACTACACCTGTGCAATATTTAATTACACTCATTGCGCAACCACTCTAGAACAATAACAACATAGGTACGCATTTCTGTTCCACCTCAGCTAAAATAATGAGTTTAAAATACTTAGTGACTGACTTTTTTGTCATCTTTACAGCTTGATCTACCTATTTTAAATTCAGCCACCTAGTACGCAACCATAGAATAGGGTACAGCATCATCCCCTAGTGTCGATGAACCTCCGAAAAATTTCTTTTGTAGACATTTTTTTACAAGCTGAGATATTTTCTCACCGAACGTAACTCAATTTTATCCATAATTTTGCGTTTTTAGCAACTCGTTGCACGAAACATTTATTACGTGCGATTAAACTGACAGAAACAAGTGACCATTGGCATAAATATTTTTTGATTGACACTCCTTAATTTGAATGCCGAACTTCTCCCAAAAAAGTTTTATATATATGCACCTCTAAGAACTTTTTGATTCAACCTCGTAGTTATTAACACGAAAAAATAATACTTATCTTCCAAATAAATAAATATGGATACCAAATTACAATTTATTATAGGCCGATTTTTCAATCATCAGATAAAATTTCTCAATTGGATACAATATATTGGATATAATATAAAAGTGAAACAGCTCCACTATTTTATTCGCGCAACTGTAATTTTTAATTTATTAATGTCGTATTTTATTTGATGAATAACTTTTATCTGGCGATTGAAAAATCGACCCTTATAGTTATTACTATCTTATTTGACAAGATGCTGGACAAGTTTTGTATTTAAGTAAGTTTGTTTGTCTCTTCATTATAATACATTTGTAATGTAATTTCTATTACTACACTATACAATATCTTCGTCACCTTGAACCCAGAAAACAAATATCAAAAACAATATAGCTTTGTTTCATTTCGACTTACGTCACCTGTTGGTTTGCTACTAAATGTCAAGAGATTTTTTTGAAAAAAAAAACTTTATTATAAGAAAGTAACTTGATATTATAAGAAAGTATTCTTAGTATTCTTCGTGAACAAATTTTTTACACCTAGGTTTAAAAACCGAAGTGCGGCTACACCTAGTTTTAGCCGGCTAGAACTAGGTGTAGCCGCACTTCGGGTATTAGCCGTAACATATACACTTGGCAACACAAGTTTGATTTAATGGTTATACTCATTACTTTGATTATATTAGTGAATGTAATGTGAGTGTATATCGTGGTCTACGCAGGAATATTCCACCGATGAAAAACGTAAAACGAAAGATATACATTTCTGAAAATAGCTGTACAGCAAAAAATGAATGTTTAGACAGAGAAACTCAACAAATGATTAATCCGTATGAATAATACCTTTTACTTATACAATCTATGAACAAGTCCAAATTCCATGGACAGTTCTAAAATATCGTAAAATATTTTTGTCCGAAACTACATAGTTATTTAATTATTACTTTGTTTTGACATATTTAATTTTCTGTGTAGAACAAACGTGTTTTAATTTCATCTTTAAAATATAATGAACTATACACTTCATGTTAATAATACAAATACCATACATTTAAAGAACAATAGAACAACTGAATAAAATTAATTGAGTTTTGCTGAAGTAAATTTACACTAGTTTTTTCGACTGCTTTGTCCTCCAAAAATTCAACTATTCACGGTATCAGATGTTTGCCAAGATATCCTTTATAGACCGCCAGTCAGTAATTTATTTAAAATCCAGACTTATAAAAGGCCTTAAAGACAAAGCAAACAACTAGAATGCCAAGATGCAAACATCAAAAAAATCCGTCCCTCATTTACGAGTATAATGACGTAATAGGAACCTCTAATGGACACCGTTCTTTAGACACGGCACCACCCTTGCGTACATTTAGAATTATTTTAGACTATACTTACATTTTCTAAATGGTGTACAATAAAGAGAGAGTTATCACTCAACTATCTATTTAAGAATTATCATTATTTATTCACAAATTTGATCATAAACATATTTAGTACTTATCTCTGACATCTTACGTTTGAAATTAAAACAGTATTCTATAAAAGCAAAGCGGTGGTCGCGGTACAAGGTGCCAGTTGACCCTAATGACTACAATGGCCTTCTAGTGATCTAAGCATTCATCAACAATCGTACTTGCATATACATATAAATGTTAACAACACACCTTATTGAGCGATGCAGAGTGAGCAGGCATACATTTCAATAATATTCTTGTGTCACTAGACTACAGTGGGTTATCTCAATGTTATCATTTGTGAAATTAATTGTTAACTCGAAATATCAGGTTTGAAATAATATAAATCGTTATTTGTTTGAAAGCTATCACAATGAATCAGCGCAAGTAGTTACTCGACAAATAAATGAAGATTCCTTCAGCACTTAGCTGTGCAAGCAAAATAGAAGCTTTCGAGTCTGCAATACCCACCATTATAATGTTATTCGCTGAATGATTACTTGATTAAACAGCAGTGATTTGGTCACAGAATACACATTATTACATTTTAGTCTATTTACTGAACGACAACTACTCAACTTGTATAATCTAGCCTAGTCTAGTTTTATCCAGACCCCGTAACATGCAGACACGAAAATAAACATCAGGTACTATTCGATGAGATGAACAAATTGAACTAAGTAATAAGTTGGTGTTTATTTTGAATGATGAACTAGATACAGTTAAATGTGACAACAATTTGAAGTATACTGTGATTCTAAAATATATATACGAGTACATAGAGGTTTTATGAACATTTAATTTTGAAATTCATGGCAAGAAGTTCTCATGACAAATAATCTGAGGTGCTACGGGCTCCTATTCGAGAAAATATCATAAAAATAGGTTTGGGAAAATCAAACTATTTAAACCCTACACGCGTTGGTCGTAAAATTGCGGATATGGAAAATATCAATCACGTTCGAGAATATGACGCGAGTTGAAATTATCACGGCAGCAGTAAAATTATTTCCATGGGTTTTAAGGGCGTCTATCGTGGATAACGGATACATTTTAGCACGCATTCTTGTACATTCGTAATATATTACGATACATGCTTTAACAATCATAACAGGTTTAACACGAATCGCGTGATGTTCGAAAATTTGATCTAAACGATACAGATGATGATGATGGATTAGTAAATAAGATCGAGATTGTATATTAAGCATTTGTCCTGATACTTTTAAAACATATTTGACACTCTCTATAAAAGAATCGCGTGTTTAATTGGGTATGAGATAAATGCATCATGTATGACTTTTAAGGGTCTGTAGCCAAATGGCAAACACTGATCTTTAATAAGTTAGTCATATACGTCTCCATGTGTCTAAGTCAAGAGCATTTTACATTACCATTAATAAGATTGCGTTGGGAAAGAAGGCGTATTCTTTAAATCGCTATACAATAGCATAGTCAACTTGTACTACGCCATTATTCCAGTACACACATTAATCATGCATCCAAGGATGTAAAAAAAAATTAATTTACACATACCAGTGGGGTGTGGTTATATACGTCTATATTATACTATATGAATTTTATCCATGTATCATATATTCAGTGATCTATCCGCTTCTAAAGTTTTCGACAAAAAACTAATATTCATGTACATGCAATAATAACTTATAAAAGCATTCAAGACCGATATCAAAATAAATATAACCTTTAATTAAATTATATTGGTGTAATTAGTGTTCACGTATTCAATGTTAAATGAACTTATCTACAATTGATCAACAATAGTTGAAATTATCCATTAAAAATGTGTATATTTTATACAATATTTGTTGCTTTAGCAATTTGTATAAACTGGCTGTCATCAGACATCGCGCAAATCTATGCAATCGACGTGTCAACTTGTCAGAAACGTTGTTTACTTTTATAATTCAGACGCTAGCAGATGATTATCGTTTTGTACGTTGGCAATCTTACATGCAATATACATGAACAAAATAATTTCGACCTAGCTACGAAATAACTAAACTAAATTTAAATTTTCAAAATAAAATATGAATATAATTTTTTAAATATCTACAAAACGGTATACTCGTATAATTACCTGATGTCACTAACAATAAATCCCAGTTCTATTGATTCGAAACGTTGACCATTGTTATAAGGGAACAAGCATTTTATTCTACTTAGCGTTGAATCAAGACTACCTGTGATTGAAAAATATATGTCAACGTTTTTACAATAGTAATATTACCAGGTCTAACTACGAATTACAGTTTTTAGGATCTTTCTATTTCTAAACGTTTGTCTTGAACATATTCAATGGATTTCAATTAAAGCTTTAGTTAGGGCTTAAAATAGGAATCAAAAATAACATGTATTTTCCATTTTGATATTTAGCAGAGTTTAAAAGCTAATAATATAAATAGTCCCTACCATACAAAATAAGTCGCAGGCGCAATTAGTCCTATAATAAATACTTCATCCTTACATCCTCACATCGTTCTTTAGAATGTTTCTATGGCAAATTGAAAGGATCGGAATACATATTCCGCCGAGAAGTACCCTAAACTATGATAAGGGACAAAGAAGCTTCTGGATGTTGCCAACATCTACCGGTACCTGCCACCACTGTCTATGTGAGTTATAATGCAACGGCGGACACTAAAGCCTTTGGACAATACCTGCTAATGTTTTATGTGTATACGGTACCTATGCGTGATGTTATTTTTAAATGCATGCAAAGAAGTACGTATTCATCTGTGAGACTCGTTTGCTAATTGCGGGGCCTACAATTAGTCGGGTGCCGTCCGCAACGAGCGCAATTGGCGCAATAGGGAGGAAATGGACATCCATCCTCAAACACCTACAATTAACACGCACACATTCACGTTCAGGGGCACGGCATATAAAAATATCTACTAATTTAATACCTATTTATTATAATTAAGTAATCTTGCATAACAAATGTTGTGAAGGCACTTTTAGCTTTGTACGTGCTCATAGAGTTAAAAATAGTTTTAGTTAATTTAGTATGGAATGAGAATATGGACAGTATTCAAACAACATCCTGTCAAAGATCGACCCATATATTTCAAATGTCAAGGCAAATAGCAGGGCAACTAACTATAATGGATTACAATCTCAGCATTTTAAATTCAAATTCAAGCTAATATATTAATGTGAAAGTAACTGTGTCTGGATATCGTATATTTGATTGATTATTATGGACCTGGGAGTGGCCAAATTATGAGATTTTGGTCTATATGTACTTTGGTAACGGAAATGAACACGCTACAGTTATTATCATAAAAATGGGATAATTATTCCAAAAACAAGGCTTCGAATTATAGCAAATAATTTGTTATATATGTATTTTTGATAATAGTAAAAAAAATCGGATAATTTTCAGAGTAGGACAACGTCTACCGGGCCCGCCAGTACACAGATAAAAAATAACCATAAAGGTAAACTAGAATTGGCATGATCTAAATAGTTGCTTAATCAAATAAAAACAACATTCATGATGCACAGTGGTAATAACATTGAATACAAACACTCGATAAAAAACAATATTCTCATACATCTCAGTGAGACGGTAACCAAGTGCATGAATGCGACCGTCCTTGTGCGAGGCAACGTTGTCGCCGCACCGTATCCATACATCTGGGTCAGCCTCTTTCCGTAAACTATTCGGAAGGAAACGTAATAATTACAGATAAGTTGAAACATTAAAACGGCAATCTGGTTAGATCGTATCTACATAAATTTATTTGTTTAAGCATAAGGCGAACACGGATAACATAAGAACTTGAAAATTATCGTATGCATTAATTATCGGGAACTTGAATTGCTATTGCAAAGGAGATTGCAATGAAATACCACTTTAATTTATTTACTTAGTTGGTAATCGAAAACTTTTGATTTGATTCTTATATATCACATTAACAACTAGTTTCTAAGAATTGAATTATGACACATTTCGTGCTTTAATACATATATAGGTATTTTTCAAAATAAAAGAATTGTTCATGCTGCTGCTACCTATGAAAAAAACAAAGTTCTCGCATGTACGTATACTTTCGTAGCATAGGTAGGTGCAAGCTTTTTGTCGCATCCTCATTCTTAATCCAACGTTTAGTGGAGATTATGTTAAGATGATCAATCACTCCATTACGCCTTTTAAAACATGATTTTAGAAAGCAATTAGCCTTTTTAGACAAATACAAGGATAGCTACCTTTAAGCAGTTTTATACCTACCAAGCGGCTTTTAATATTTTTTATAAATAGGCTGTTTAAATTTAATACCTACTTCACTGGATATAACAGCTCAGCTTTTTAATTTCAACCTTAACTTTGGTCGGTTTTACTTCAAAACCTATTGTCGTCAGCGTTATGCTACAAAACGCATTGTCGACAATATTATATGTACGTACTACAAGTTAGCTAGGCACAAAAGCCTATAAATGTGCCATATTTGGTAGCCTTTATTGTAACTGAGATAAACAGCTGTGACACACCGAGAAACAGATAAACCAAAGTCCAACCATAAAGATTCATTTTTATTACTTTAAGGTACTTGAACTCTAAAAATACACATCATTTGAGTACAGTTCACTAACCACTAATGATATGCGAGTACCTTATATACTTATACATTATACATACTTGTCCCGAGATTAAAAACGCCATACAAAATGGTTTAAATCAGCTTTAATAATATTTATAAAATGATTTACAAGTCCCATTTTTCATTTTCTTTAGCTGTGTATGAAATGCCAGTTGGCCTGCTTTCTGAGTGTTATGAAACATTAATTGTAGAACAAAAAGATTTTATGCGTGTCGTTTTGTATGAGCGGCAAAAAGCGAAAATAGGAACAAAAGTGAAAAAGCAACAATGTAAGTACCTTCGTTGCGGTAACAATAATAATTTGCCGTCGTCTCTTTATTATTAGAAGGGATATTAAAACGCTAAAAACATATTTTTCGCAAAAAGATATGACACAGACAATAAGTAAGAAAATTTACACTTATATTATAAGAAGGATTTTTTTTTGTATGTTTGTAACGAATAAACTCAAACATTACTGGACCGATTTCAAATATTCTTTCACCATTCGAATGCCACATTATCCCTGATTAATATAGGCTACTAGCTGTTCCGGCAGACGTCGTCCTGTATATCCTGTATTTTTAATGCTGTATCATAAAAAAATAAAAATGTATCTAAAAAAAATTTAGGGGTGGACTACCCTTAACATTTTGGGGGACGAAAAATAGATGTTGTTCGATACTCAGACCTACCCAATATGCACACAAAATTTCATGAGAATCGGTCAAGCCGTTTCGGAGGAGTTTAACTACAAACACCGCGACACGAGAATTTTATATATTAGATATACAATTTAGGGATCCCTAGTAAAACTTCAACAATAACTCCCTTATTAATAATAGTTATACGAGATTTATAGGGTCGTTAAAATTTGTATATAATTTTTTCTATGGAAAACGCAATCGCAATCTAAACGCGATTATGAAGAACACTTTTTCAATTCGTTTTAACAAGCTTATAAACCTCGTATAACTATTATAATAATTACATTTAGTGTGTCAGTTTTCAATTCAGTCATTATTTATTAGATAACTTTTATCGAAGAATGAAAAATCGGTCCCGAAATATATAAATTATTATTTAGTAGTAGGCTAGATGAGAGTTCATTAAGTTATGGTAAATAAATAAATACGTGTTCAAATATTCATTAGCATCGCATAATTGTAGCACGTGGCATAAATTAAAACAGTTCAGATAATTGTTATGTAAACCACTGTTATGTTTTATTTCATATACACGTTAAATTCATTGTAGTAAAATACATGAACCGTAGTAAAATTGTACACCAGTATAATGTACCACGTATTAATGATTTTAAACTTGTCCTCGTTATAAAATGTTTTGGTAATTTTATTAACAAAAAATGTGTAATGTGTGTGCTCTTAATTATTATAAACAACGCTGTGTAAAAGTAAACATTAAGACGGTTATGACTCGTCTATTTATATGTTCGGATAACAGCAGTAAATACAATTAAATCAAATCAAATCAAATCATTTATTTGCGTAAAAACATGGTTAGTAAAAACATTGGTTGACAATATGTTATTTTGTTTCACATGTTTTTGCCCTTTCAGGCATACAGATAGTATTTATAAGTTGAAATCAACTAATTAGCAATAGCAGTAACTCACTTTAATTTTTAACCCACTCAATCCACAGTCATTAATTTTACTTTTTTCTAAAATTATACTGTAATTGTACATAATATGTCAAGTGCAGAGTTATTCCATATAAAATATAATGTCAAAAATGTAAAAATGAAATATTAGAATAATAAAAATTGTCAAGGTATATATTATGTCAAATTTAATTTAAAATTGGTCATTAAGAAAAAAAATTACGTCGTAATAGCACTTTTCAGATAATATATTTTGTAGCCTCTTTTTAAACCTTAGACCATAATCTATGTTTTTTATCCCTAATAGATTTGGGTACTTTATTAAATATTATTGGCGCCATGCAGAATATACTTTTCCCTATTAAAGCGGTTCTACGGGCAGGCATACAAAGCTTGTTATTGTCGCGTCTATTACGACTTGCCATGTCGGAAAACTTAGTAAACAAATGCGGATTCGCTTTTACAAACAGTGCTACTTCCAGAAAAGTAAAGTTTACTTTAAATTTGGCATGCTAATTGCAAATAATTTTATTCTTTATGAACGCTCGTTCTCATATGTTAATTTCAAATATATACGCTACTATAAACAATAACTTCATAAATAAATATATCACTACTTAAAAGTGGCATAAGATTTTCTATTGTAATTTTCTATTGTAAATTTTGTCCTTAGCACAATCCATAAGAGAAAAAATGACAATAGAAAAGATTTGAAGGCATAGATTTAAGTTCAGTGATAAATTTCAGTTTAGTTTAGTGACAATCTTCGATTGATATTAAATTGGTATACTACTACTAGTGCTACAATGATGATAAATAAAAAATGCGTGAAACAATTATAGTAGACGGGCGAATGTTTTGTTGTTTAAAAACATTTGTAATGTTGACGCTCAGGAGTATGCGTGACAATATCACAAGCCCTGGCCGATTGCCAGCCTTGAAAAATAAATCAGTTTGTTTTCAAGGCTTCGAGACTCGCAAATAATAGAGTCGCGTGAAGAATAAATATGATTTATAGATGTAATATAACCATTGACCATCTGCTCACATCGCCACGAATGCACCGAATTTATTATAGATAGGCTTCCTTCGAGGAAGCGGTGACATTTCATTACTTCTATTTGATGGATATGGCGATAAAACAATATTATCTTCTTACTGCGCGTTACACGCAGATGTGCAGTAATATCATAATTAATTTCATTGATTTCTCAAAATAATCTGGTGCACAAATCGAACTCGCGCATCAAGGGTTCCTCTATAAATATAAATCAGATATGAAATCTAACTTTGAAAATAAACAAGCATTTTGTCTATAAAATTCCAAGTATTAATGATTACCCGATTAAAATACTTGCACCCCATTGTCACGGAATGTCGGCACGGGCTCTTTGCCCTATACAGAGCTTACCTTAATTGTTCGCATAGCATGCACATTATATAGATTTTAATAAGAATGTTAAACTGGAAGTTTGACGGGTACACATGTAATGATAGACTAAAATGAGATGGGTGAATTGTCTGAAGGACGATATAGTGATTTGTGGTGTATCAGAATAGAGGAGTATGGAAGAAAAATACTCATTGTGCCGACCGTAAATTATTGAAAGAAGGTGAAAGAATAATAGCGCCGGTTTAGTTTTGAAAAGTTCTTCAAAACATAATAAGAATTCCTAATTAGTTTTAAACGCGGTTCCTGTGGGAGTATGGCTTCTAAACAATGGTGTAATCATGGGTTCACCATTGTCTCCTGTCGTGACTGATATTTTATGGAAGACTTCGAACGGAACGCCCTGGACGTCGCTCCGGCTATGCCGAAGATGTATAAAAGGTACATAGACAATACTTTTCCAGTGATCCCAAACGATAAAGTCTGTGCATTACCGCGTTCAAAACCGTTAAAACATAGTTTTTTTATGTATTCTAGTCGCGAAAACTTAAGAAAATATGATCAGAATTGCTGTTAAACACTCACGTTTCATTTGTAAAGACAATTATCTTCGCAAATATAATTGTAACTTGTCAATGCAATGGATGGTAAATTAAGACTGGCTTTTAGCAAAACGCCCCAAGTGAATGTATCTTCGAAGATCAGCACTATGATCGCGATAAATTTTGATAAAATCGAAGACCTTAAGCTTATTGTCGATTATGTTTATCATTATTCATCGAGAATTATGAGTAATACGGATATTATTCACAACTTGTGAACACATAAAAGTATGAAAATGGGTTGGTACTGAGTAACGAAAATATATTGCAACAGATGAACATGAGATAATGGATATGACAAACGAGTTACTGCTAGACGAGGGTCACCCAAACAAATAATTTGAAAATTAATAGTATACATTTTTTTTTAAATTAAGTTCATCGTCAGCCAACTATTGCCCACTGCTGCACGTAGACCTCCCCAAATTTGCGCTACGTATCCTGTGGTTGGCTTTTTTCCTCATCGCGCAATGGTAATGGCAATCCCCCGCATGATTCATGTTAAAAAAACTCAACGAAACTACCTATAACGGTTCCCCACATTTACTACGGATCTCTAAAAGAGGAAAGATTATTTTTCGTGTTGGGTGATTGTTAATATGTCGTGTAAAGAGTAATGAATGACATTAACATAATCATTACAAGCATCTGATACACCTTGTACCATAAGCGCCAAGCGGCTCCCAAAAAGGAATTTCCGGTTTTAACCAAATCCAGTTGCAAACCTCAACATACATAATTATATCAACTAAATCGTTAATCTCTTTAGGTGTAATATGTTAACATATAATAATTCATATGTTGACCATGCGTGTCTCAACCTTACGCATTCTATGACCTATAAACGTCACACAATCTTGTCATTACTCAAATTCAAGTACAATTTTGACAAGTGGAAGTGTATGGGCACACAATTTAAGTGTTTTGAGCCCATAACAGGATTGGGTCACTGTCTCTACAAATTGTTGAAAACAATGTACTCTTATTTGCCTCTCAAGGAAACTACTGATCAGGTTTCTTTGTACTTCTTCTAATTCTGACTTGAGATTTTAAGCAATGAAATTAAAATGTTGCGTGGCCCAATTTTTCTATTTAGATAAATTAAAGCGTCCGTTTGCTCAAGGTTTCGGTTCACGTCGGAAACCGCAAGCGCTTCCGATGACCCTAAAGGGCATAAACACTAACTTTAACCAAGCTGCCTAAAATATTAATTTAAGTAGTTTAAGAGAACATAATCTCTTACTGGCATAATGAGACAAAGCATTAAAATTAAGTCAGTTTGTAGTAAGTACATTTACCTTATATAAAATCAGTGATAAAAGTACACAGCTGTATTATGACGTATGAGCTTTGTTAGAAGGGCTAGTCTCGGTATGAAATTTTATGTTAATCTTTATGCTAAGTTGCAGTTTCCGTACTTTCAAGATTAAACATGTATTTTTAATGACACTTACGTCAAACTACACATGAATAAGTTATATCCAACCAATTGCAACTACATTTGGATCTCGTAATGTTTGAGATACACATTAGAAAGAGTGGGTGGAAAGTAAATCTCGAGGAAAATTTAATATGTATATATTCAAACGATAATTGAAGTGATTTGACCAAGCGTGTAGTTCCGTATTGTAAGGAACTTTTATAGCTTAATCACGTTTTTCTGTTTATGATCTGATTCATTTGAATACGGATAAAGATAATTCAAGTATTTTATTTTAAAATTAATTCATAAAATTCACTGTCATTATCACAATAAGCTGGTTACAGTATTTGAAGATTTCCTTATTTAATAAATTTCAAACAATCAACAGGTCATACTACTGATAAACCTTTCATACCCTAAAAATGACACGAATATATAGCCAGTGTAAAATGATTAACATTTATATTCATAGATAAATGTACCCATAGAGGAAAAATGAAACGGTGCTTAACATATTACACATTTCCTTTTCTCTATACACATAAAAGAATAACCAAAGCAAGAGTGTAACCAAATCTTATTTGACACACCACAAGTAACGTACAAATTCAATTTTGGAACATATTTCGTCGTTGACGAAATTCTTAGGGCAAACGACAAAGTGAACGACGATATTCTCGGGAATACTTATCGAAATCGAATCATTCAAATAATAATCATAATCGACGTGATCAAAAACGTAAACGTGTTCGAATAAAAAGAAGCGATAGCGTAGAATCAAGGTGAAAATATTTGGGAGTCGTGATAAGTTCTGCATACATGATTATGTACACGCGTCTAAATGGTTTTATACATATCAAAAGGCGATCTTCAGGATTCATGTGTAAATACACACGCTAATGGAATCGTTGTAAGTTAAACACCGTGTTTAACGTCAAATCAAACGAAAATATCACTTTTGTATGTTTTAGATATAAATGAAATGTCATAATATTCTAGCGGTTACGTTACCTATTAACAATACTATACATTACTCAATTTTTTTAAATATTTGGTTATTTCTAATCACGTTTCGTTCAACAGTTGTAAAGTATTAAAAATCATTTAATTCTCTAATATATTGATTCTTTATAAGTATCGGACCCTTGCAAGGAAGTTTCCGCCACATAATAATTACATTATACGCAGCCCTAAAGATGTGTCAAACCATCTAAAAGTCCAATTTTATTTGTTTTACCATCAAAAGTTTTCTGTTACTTCTAATAACCCTTCCAGAATTTAGTTTGCTATAATTGTAACAAATATTGAATTTTACAGAATACAAGAAATTTTCCAGGAGATAACATAATTTGCAAGTATATAAATCTAGATAGCGTACGCTACTGATTAATGAAGATGGCTAGTCATAAATTTTGTCACGTATACATATTATGTATACATATTATTGCTACCTACACACATTAATTTAGAACAAAAAGCAATTTTCTAATAGTCTAAGATTTCTTGCAACGTATTTACCATTATGTCGTATCTATGTTTACAGTTTTCTTTAAGTGATAAAAGTTCTAAAGCTGGACTATCTTGATCGTTTGAAAAAAATATAATGATTTCTGGTATTAGTAAAGACAATAATAACATTATCGTTTCCGAAAATTTACCTTATCTTTTAGAAATTATAAGAAATGGACGTCTAATCAAAACATCAGTGAAATAAAACCAGGCACCAGCTAAAAAATCTTATAGGTATACCCATAATAATATCTTTCAAACTATACTTTTGATTGGAAAGTAATTCTAATCTTTAAGTAATAAAAACTTAGCAAATAGATCAGACATTATACCTGTGTTTTAGCATGTTATCCGGCACAAAAACATTCCACCACGAGAGACGTTTCTGGCGTATGTACGTCTGAGGGTCGCTCTCTTCGTCGGTATCATTTCCGCCAGATTTTCGCCTCTTCTTACGTTCGAGTTGTAATCGTGCCGCCCACGAGCGTCTGCGACCTTTCTCGTTTGAACCGAATCCGTCACCTGCGACCGGGACTGCAAGGGACGCTCGTCGGGGAGCTTCCGGCGGCGGTGTGTCGAAGTCTGTTAACTGTCTATATCGTTCGGAGAAGGTAGCCTCGGATGCTCTGCGTCCATTGGAAGTAGATCTAGATGGTGTGTCTACAACTACGAGATCTGTGAAGGCTTCATCGTCATCGGTGTCGGCGAAAACTTCCTGACTGAAGCGCCGCGGCGATTCGTCCGCTGCCTCTTGCAAGCTCGCAAGCTGGATGCTGGGGCGGTGCGTGCGCATTACCCGCGGCGCACGCCCTGCTCGCGCTTGCAGCCGCGCGAGGGCCAGCGGCACTGGCGATTCCGTCAGGGTCGGTTCACTACTCATAATACTGTTAACTTTTGCACTTTTTAAATGTTTAACACTTATTCACTTTTACATAGCCTTGAGTTTATTATTCACGGCTCCGTCATTGCTGAAGTTTTGTTAGGAAATTTTAAGAACATTAAAAATACTTGTATATTGTTTATTGGTCGTTTCACAGATCAGTAGTAACCTACACGCACAATGAAAAATCCAGATTAAATCGATCCAGTGCCACAAGTACTGAAGTGATGGTATTTAATAAATAAATAAAACTTTAAAATAATCTGCTTATATTATTCTTATAACATTAAAAGATAATTAGTTCGTTTGCATATTGCATTTCAACCATGCATAGCATCCTACATATTGTTAATAGTTTAATTTAACAAAGCATACAAGGTTATTTGTGAGTTTTCGTTTTTAGTTTAAAACAAATGACGACAATTTGTCAAATTAATAGCTACTTTGTTCATCATTAAAACGAATCAATTTTGCATGGTTAAATTTGTAAATCGATGCAATGTCTATGAATAAGGTAAATTAACCAGCGTTTCACAGACATTGCTTTCGGTACAGGCGTCAGGATCATTGCAACAAGTGTCGGCACTCGACATTGCCTTAATAACAAACGGTTGCAGCTTTCGTAACAACATAGCAGTCCGTCACCGACTCACGCGCACGGCCGCCGGACCGATGGCGTCGCCGTTGTTCACGGGGAAAGTTGCCGTCGTCTTGCATAAATACCATGTTGTTATTATACGAACAGGATCGATTTCATTGAGATTTTTTAAACCACAGCTAATATTTAGCTTTTTAAATTATCAACATCTTTCTTCTATTTATTTCTTTATTATTTTTTTATAAGGATTAATTTATTTTAGTTTAAATAGATGTGTTATATGTAATGATCACATGCTAACCTGCGAGAGTTTAAGCAAATATATACCATATTATTCTTTTTTAAATGTCATTACTCGCATTCATCTAGTGGTTTTGTGAAAATCACGTAGTAAAATGTTGGTTATTTTGTGTGTTTGTATAGTTCATTTACTTTAAAACATTTTTTACTTTAATCTAACTTTAGATGTCCCCCAATTTGTTTAACATTAAAACATAATTAAATAGTATAATTGATTGCTTAAATTGTGTGTAATGTACTAAAATGAATTCCTAAGGAAAAACAATATAACATATATAACAATAACACAAAGGAAAAGCTTTTACAGTGGACTATGGAGTAGTCCCCCTTTGTTTACTTCAGTCTGGATGTTTGGAATTATCTCCAGAGTTGTCGTATTATCCACTTCACAAAGGCAAATTTTTACCTTAGAACTAGACGGTGTATATCGGTCGATTTATTTTAAAAATCTAATAAAAATAAGTATAATTCATCGTAGAATATAAACCATAATGCCAAGTCTTCAACTAAATGTGCTTAGGAAACAATAATCATTAAATATGATATAGGCACATATTTTTTTCGCAACATACCTAATATCTAGGACATGTGTAATGATCCAATCATAACGCTGCTGAGCTAAGATTTAAAATAACCAATTTAATGATATAGCGATTCAATAACCTGATAACACTGTTTACTTGACCCATATGTCGTTTTAATCGGGTGAGAATAATGTCTATCCAATGTCGTTAAGATTGACTTCAATTGACATCTGACCATTTCGCCCAGACATTAACCATTAATAAACAACACTAGCGATGAATATATATAAATTATACAGGCTATTAACAATATAATTATTATGTTCATCAAGAACTAAGGATTTACCGTATATGTAAACATTATTTTTACGTGATACGCACAACACGTGTTACTCACAGGATACGATTTAAAACATTTTTAATTTTTGATGACGTGTACAAAGCATTGTTGTTTACGAAACAGTCAAAGCAGACAACAAGTTATTGCACCCATTTCGCTGCTGCTTGTCGTAATTCGTCGAGTCTTTTGATCAGCCTCGACGTTTACATTTCTTTTGAAGTAATTTGTATTGAGAAAATTAATTACCTTTCATGTGATTGTAAAAATGGTAGAAAATGGGTAACACTAATAAGCAAGTTTCAATGGATACCATTTGTACTGTCAAATAAGCTATTCATAATGCTAAACTGTAACAAAATTCGAAATGTTAAAACTACGTTTTAGCCTACCGAATTTGAACATTTAAATGATTTCAATTTATTTTTTCTTTATGGTTATTATTTAATCTATGTTGACATCTTTGTCTTCGTGATAACGGCTACTGAAAAGTGGCTTAAAATCGTTGAAACTTAGTTTTTTTTATATGTACTAGTCGCGAAAACTTAAGAAAATACTAAAATTTGTAATGTACAATAAATAAAAACAGGCAGAGAAGAGAGAGAGAGAAGTTAATCTCAAGTAAATCTTGTGTTATCTATACCGATAAGCAAAATTGAAGTGCCTATTTATAATGTTAGCATAAAAATCAGGAGTGATAATTCGGACCAGGATATTACGAAAATGCAATATTTAGAATTTTTGTCTGTCTGGATGTTCTGGCTAATCTCTGAAACGACTGGACCGATTTTGTCGGGACTTACACTAACATATAGCTGATGTTATAAGGAGTAACTTAGGCTACTATTTTAGGGATCCGCGAAAAAAATCTACGCGGACGAAGTCGCGGGTACCGCTTGGGGGTAATATACACGGTGTTGAGGAAACTTGCTAGTTACGTGGGGAATAAAGTCGAGCCATGCCACCTCCGACAGGACTCGGTGGAAGGGGTAGGTCCACAAAATGCTGACTTAACGTGACTGGCTGGGGTGACTTGTCGGGACGACATGCGTATCAGTAATCTCACAACAAGGGATAATGAAGACCGTGCGAAGTTGAGAAGAAAAAGTAGGAGAAAGCCAACGCTCCATTCATAATCGAGATTTAAGGCTCAGAATATAATGACTTAAATAATATAAAACAGATTGAGGCCGATCTCGAACTCCCAGTCCATAGCAAATAACGAAAATTTCCTTTACTAAACTTTACCCTGTGGGAAATCCAATCTGGGAATTTTGCGTTCCACTGAACTAGGAGTACCAACTCTTAACGATGAATTACCAAGTCTTACCTATATAGTAATATGTACTTTGGGTTGGAAACCTTCATCGGGTCATAAATATGAATACTACAAATGTGCAAATTTGTTCTGAAATAGATTCATATTAGAAAACATTCTAGACCAAAATCGTTACGAGATTTATGGCAATGTACTGGTGGTGATAACGCACGTACAGGCCCGTCATAAACGTATTGGAACTAGTACTATGCGAAGTCTTTCTTAGTTATCTCACGTCGTAATATAGGTAGCTAGTTGTAGAAGGTTACTACGTGGCTGGGAATAAAATCTTACTTGTATTTGTGAATGCACGTAAAAACTTCATTTTCTTAGGAATATCCATGTATATTATAACAAAATTCTAAACATGCTGTGTCTGTAAATGCAAGCTATTTAAAAAAATAAACAACGGGAATAACCTATAGAAACGATGGAGAACACGATGCATTTTTTTTTACATTTCTTTTCTATTTATCGATTTTTCTGTTCCGGATTCATGTAAAAACTACTGGACCGATTTCGATGCGGTTTTCGTTGACTGAGACTTAAAATCGGCGCTACTTTTTATCCTAGGAATTGCGCGAGAATTTTCCCGGGAGCGGTTTGTAGTCGTTGGGTTTCATAAATATTAGCCAATTCCGACACAGTTTTCTCTAAAACGATAGCTTACATTTTTAAATGTACTTTGTGTCCCAGAAATCCCGCAGGAATGTCAACTCAAGTGTGGACAAAGTCACACTCAAGTCATAAACCAATAACAATGACACAACAAATAACAATAAACGTCCATTTTAAAATTATAATTAAAAAATTGACTCTATTTATTAGGGTTCCACAATCGTTATGAAAAACTGTATGTGTATTCTATATGCAGCTACAATTAATTAATAAAATTGAGAAAACAAAAAATTACGGTAGTCTTACACGAAGTTGAAGAGTGTATTCCAATTTACACAGTTGTGTGGGATGATGAAATTTTTCTCCTGTAGAATAGGACCATTACTACAAATTTGAATTCGAAACTTACGCGAATAAAACCAGGAACAATCTCAACTAAACAAATAAATTTATATTCAAAGAGGATTTTCGTATTATGTATAACATAAAAAGAAAAGGCATGTGGAAAGAATGTTTGATGAAAGAATGATTAAACAGATATACAATGCAAAAGTGGATGGATGCAGAAGTCGCGGAAGGCCACGACACACCTTCCATGATCAAATTGATCGTGTATTAGCAGAAGGTGATGTCAGGAGCCTTAAGAACAGACGAGCGTGCATGACAAGAGCTATGAATGTCAAAGAAGCAAGTGAGGTGTGTAAAAATAAGCCTGTATGGCGCTCTGTTGTTCGTGCCTACCCCGCAAGGGACCTGGCGTGAAGTTATGTATGTATGTATGTATGTATAAAAAGAAAAACCGTAAATTATAGTAAAAATATTTTTTTTAATGTTTGCTTATAGGCAAACTGGCAAACGGATCCACTTGATGGCAAGTGGCTACCGTCGTCCATGGACATCTACAACACTAAGGGAGCCGATGCGTTGCCTACCTCGTTTAGACTTAAAATATCTCTTTACGCCCGTTTTGAAGAGCCCCATATTGTAGCGCTCTGGGAAAACCGCGGGAGGGAGATCGTTCCAAAGCTTGCTCACGTATGGCATAAAGGAGCAAGCGCCACGTACAGTGGATAACTTCCAGGTGTCAAGGAAGTGTGGATGAACTCGCAATCGCCGGCGACCAGTGCGGTAAAATGGCGACGTAGGTACGAAACCAAATAGCTCCTTAGAACACTCTCCATTGTACAAACGGTAGAACGCACTTGGAGCGCCAATGTCTCTTCTGAGACTTAAAGGTTCTAAATCGTCTGCAAGTTCGGGATCGTCGACAATCCGGACCGTTCGTCGCTGCAAGGAGTCAAGTGGGAGCAGCTGGTACTGATGTGCCCCAACCCAGAGATGGGAGCAGTACTCCGCATGGGGACGGACTTGGGCCTTATATAATAAAAGCCTATGTCCCGGTGTGAAGTACCGCTTAGCCCTTTTGAGCACCCCAAGCTTTTTTGCAGCGATTTTCGCTTTACTCTCCAAATGACCCCGAAATTGCACGTCGCTCAAAATGTCAATACCTAGGATCCCGATAGAGTCGGTGGTCTTGAGGGGAGTGCCCTGGAAACGTGGCGCTAACAAAAATGGGGATCTTTTAGCGGTGACCGCGCAGACATGTGTCTTTTTGGGTTTGAAAAGGACGAGATTTCGTCTACCCCATTCCGAGACCTGCTCCAGGAAGGTCTCAATTTCAGACACAAGCAGTATTCTGAATGAATCATCTGAAAAATGAACCGCTTACCCTTTTATTAGCTTCTAGTACATGTGAATATCCGAGGCACGAATGCCATGATAAATAGTCATTCGTGAAAACCGAATTAGGGTATTCTATATATTATTTTGAAAACTAATATTTGAAAGAGAAACAATGATTATGAAAACGATATAGTAGTAGATCATAAAATGTAAGTAACATAAATTTTGAAAAATAACATTTTTTTATATAAAAAAAACATATAACATATACATTGTGTTTTTATAGTTTTAGCTCGTGCCATTGGCAAAGGCCGAAACATTCAGACTTTCCTCTTCGTTCTGAGCACAATTCTATTGATTTAATTGAACAATATATTCATAATAAGACAATAATATACATATTAACATTATTTTAACACTGCGTCATTTGAGGAAGATCCTAATTAATGTGGATATAAGGTCTGCATTATTAAGAGCAAAGCGAGATACAAACAAAAAATCTGAACACAGACAATGGTAGTTGACAACATGAAACAATCAAAGCATATTTAATGAGCAGCAACCATCAACTCGTTGTATGGAATACAGATTAATTTGTCAAGTAAACAAACTATAGACAAAGACGATATTAACTTCATTACCTCAATCATTGAACACAAAGACTTTATATTAAAATCGGATATATTTTACAGAGGCTATCATGTTTAAATATTAGTTTAATAAATATCACAATGTTATACCTCATAATTGTTTGCCTATGACCAAACCTGATATGATGACAAGATTTGTAGGACCACACAAGCACAATTTAACTTTAACAATATATTTGTAATTCAACATCCGAGAAAAACTCTAAGCTATACTACTAAATATGGTAAAAAAGCATGATATTTGAAATCCTTTTTGAAATTGTATGCAGGACACTGGCAACAACATATAGCCTCAATGAAGATCAAGAAAACAAGATAACTTTTAAATAAATCACAACTTTTTAAAACGAATATTTTTACTGATATAACGTTATAATAGTTTCGATTAAAAAATGAATTGAAAATCAATAAAATCATTCAAATCAAATGTAATAACATAACTTTTTGTATAATTTAACACTTATCTTAACCCTATGATGTGAATAGAATATTAGAATGAATAAAAATTAAAAGAGCTCTTAAAGAACAACCACAAACTAAGTTAAATAAAAGCAATATAGTACAGGATGATCCTGAAGGAGCAAACAAAATACAATTTACGTCTTCAATGAATACACTAGAATCACTAGGAGTTGGTGTTACAGATATTGTCGGAACAGACTGAATCAAACCAATTACTACCAATGAAGAATAGCTGCTATATATTTAGACGTCATACAATTTAACAATTGCGAACCTCAACGATCAGAACAATTTTAGACAAGACAAATTATTAGATTATTAAAAACTCAACTAGTAGATTGTCAAGTGTGTGATTTAAAACAACTATGTACATCTAATCATAAATAGGAAAGGTAAAATACCATAGATAAATCACATTTCTTTTCTGAGCATGAGCATTAGCACTGGTAAGGGCAATGTGGACAGTATGATTTAAAATCAATTTATCATACAACTCAAAAATAGAAAGAAAGAATTACTTTATTTAGGACAAATAAACATTTTAACAATATTAAGTAAAATAAAAGAGAGATGCATCAATATAAGTCCTGAAATTGGACCCAGACTCAGCGTAATGCTAGCTGCTAGGGCCTGCGCTTTTCTTCCGCCTGGGACCAGCAGGTGGAGTCACGGAGGACAATACAACACAAATAATATATCAAATACACATTGAATATCAACAAAAAATGTATGTCACAGTCGTTTTATTCGGAGACTAATGGCAGTATGATATTTGTATAATAGATGAAATTCAGAGAGGTTTCCTCTTTGAACAACTATACGACGATGTAGTAAAATTACGAAAAAGTAACATTTAGGGATATGCGTATGAAAGAACTGAAAGGTAAAACATAATTATATCAGTGCATATAGGTCTTCATTACATTTTCAATTAGACAATTATTTTTTGTGTATTGTTTATTTTTGGTTACACATTTTAGGGTTCCAAAGCCAAACAGCAAAAACAACAGGCATTCGTCGCTTCGCCACTACAGAATGTGCCAGCGACAAAATATTTGGCAATTAATTTATCTTTGGAAATTTCCCGATACCGAAATACATTGGAATAATTTTTCAATTCGTAATCATGACTGACCTGATTAATGATTCAGGAACGAATCGTTAATATGATTAAAAATAACCTAATAAAAATATTTGTGAGTTTTATTATTGTTATTATTATTGAAAAATGTGACTAAAACAAAAAGCAAAAGTGTTGCGAAAAGGATAATTCAGCAACTGACATCGAATAAGACTTTTGGGTGGCACTTCGTGTGGTCAGCACAAGCTTACCTGAGCCAGATGTTGCAGTGCATAAAACAATGATCAAGTTACGTCTATTGCTCGAAAAATGTAGGTCGTGTCCGATTTCAAAGTGCCGTGAGACTTGCACAACATAATTCCAGTGGCTATCGACAAATTTACAGCGGACTTTCGATAATATATTAATTAAGTCTTTGCTGTATTTGACGCTTCACAAATCAATTTATTATTGATTTTCACCGACAAGATTAGATTAAGACTAAGTACTGATTGAATCACAGCATGACTTAAGCGATAGTAGGTGTGATTCACTGTGTTATCTAATATTTTAAATAAAGGGTCTTTGGAAAATTATCAGGAACCCAAAAATATTGTTTTAATTTTATACACTATTTACTAGTACTGATTATATAAGTTACTATAAGCTTTTTGTCCTTTTATACATACTTTTAAAAATCTTAACGCAGAGCTGACTGTTTATAATTCAAACTTATTGAATAAGGTATGACTACCTTAAAGAAAGCGCCACTGCGCTAGAGAAAATAGCATGTGAGGTCACGGACACGTTCGTTTTCACTTCGTATTGCAGTACGGGTATAATATGGACCTTGGTTTACCATATCATAATACGTGGTATATTGTACATGATGAGAATTGACAACTAATTACTTCTATTTCTATTTTGCTGTGTGTAATACTGTGAAAACTCACAGACCATGGACTAGTCTCATAATTATGTTACCGCAATGTTTTTAACAAATGTTGCAATTGAATCTCATACATTGCCAAACTGAACAAAACTTAGCGTAAATTTTTCCATCCAAACTTTAAAACAATAATGATATTGAAATTTTAATGTAACTCTTTAAGAATATCTAAAATATAAGTAGGTACTTTGAAATAAGTATGCTAATGTTGGCATGCAAACCGTTGAGAAAAATAATTTCTCACATTTGTAACAAGAATATCTTAAATTAAAAGTTATTGTCAATGTATTGTAAGTTTTTGCAAATCTACAATTTAATTGTGAAACACGTATGGCTGCTACTGGATCGATTTAATACTCGGATACCACAAGCCACAGTATTCTTACTGGTTATGGGCAAACTCCGACCTCCTTTCCCTGTTGCACTGGCGCAACGAATAAACCGAATAACTAGACGAAGATGTTGGCGCACGAAATTCGTAGCTAAACTTGCGCGCGCTACTTTCACTAGAGCGAATGCGCGGACTCGTGCGCAGCGTGCTAAGCGCTCGGCACTTTGACTGGTACTGGGTGGTGGTGGCTGCGAGCAAGCAGCTGTGCGGTCGACGAGGCTACCGTCCTACATCACATCGTCGTCATCGCACTGATAAGCGCACTGAAAGCTACCCCCATCAATTCCGCATCTTATCAGCATCCCAATTTTACATTTCGTTAAAACACTCTCACAAAAACAGTTCCAATTCTTTTATCACCGTTAATATCACATATGCCCTAGATTTTAACAGAATCTCAAACAGTAAAAACTTTGTAATATTTTATAGTATAAACACTTGTAATCAGATTTACATGTTTTATATTAATTTTTGAGTTTAATGTATGAACCTAGCTTAATTTATTGAGGTTTAAAAACGTTGATACATCTAAAACTAAACCCAGATTATCTTCCAAAAGTTTCCCACGATTTTTTGCAAAAGAACACAGCGTTGTCATGATTTAAATGCAATGGAAATATAATTCATGGAGGAAACATCTTTCCAACATTTAGTACGATTCAGAAATGTATTTTTATAAATACTTTTGTAAAAATAGCATAAATGTGAACGGGTGGAAGTTGATTTAATACCTTTCTCAATTAGTTTATATTTAAAACACCCCAAATTTCAGTTTGGACATTATTTATGTATATAAACATTTCAATATGTCCGCAATTTGGAAATACACGCTTAGTCCGCAACAATATTTATATCGTTTAAAAACTCTGGAATATTTTTAAAAGATTCAAGATAAAATATCTTTCACAACCACTAATCGCCCATAATTTACGTATTTTATGTTATTTTTGTGTAAATTAATTTTAATTGTAGACAGATTAGCAGCTCAGTGGTCCAAAAATTGTGATAATTAGTAACAAACGGGGTTTCATTAATAAAATGTTAAGTATAAACTAATGAAACGAACAATAATATTGTGACATGAATCTCATGCAACCCACACGCTAAGATTGCGGTTACTGTATTCATATTTCATCTACCACTATTTCTGTAAGTTACGTGTGTGTGGCTTCGGGCTACATCTAGGCTAAATGATTATTAAATTATAGGAAAGAAATGAAAATCGTTTCGTAAGACATGTATACCTTTCTCCAAAACTTATGTCTGCTTATTTTAAGGTCTGTCAAAAAGAAAAAAATATTAAACAAGCCAAAACCGGCACATGTGCATTAGTGTTCGATTCGAAAACTGCACAGCGCATGCGTCTATTAGTTTGAAACAAACTTAGGAGTAGTTTCCATATCTTACTATCTATTAATTTAACCTACCATTGGTAGAAACCTAACGTTACTTGGGTGGAGATTATGACAAATTTTAAACAGTAAGGCATATTTTATAATGTAAAATAAAAAAGTACGGCAAATAAGGATAGTAATGCTGAAATTAGAGTTATATCTTCTAAATCTTAAATTGTTACCAAAAACTGACATAAGCTGATATTAGATAATAAATTCAGTCTATATAAGCCATAAACATGAATTTCTGTGACTTTCAACCAAACTGAATCAATGTGGTTGATTCATCGAATATCAGCAATATCATTCAACTCTGTAGCTAACTGTATGTTAGATCACGCAGATTTAGCAAGATGGAATCTAAAACACGTATATTTCGCCAAAACACAATTAAGTCATTATTGGATTTGTGATATATATGTATACTGAGTAATAAATAGAACAAGAGCTAATTTTTAAAAATCATAAAAATATAAGTTATGCATCTTTTACAACTCTATTTATAGTCAGAACAGTTAAAACACATTCACAATCATAAAAGCAATTTATTATTACACTGCATTTAATATTGTGAACATTATTATAGTTTTAATTAATAATTTTTCACAAAAAATTTAAGAGCTCTGCCAAGTAAACAAGTGGAATTAATAATATTTTAACTGCTCATCTAGCACATATTTATATAAAATATTGTGGAAACTTTTATGAGTAACGTACATAAGGAGGGTATCGTTTATCACTGATTTACATTAGGTAAATAGAATAAGAAGCCTAGTGAGAAAATAATTCAGATAAGATTCGAACACGGTCACGAATGTCTACAAATTACGCAGGAATCCAACATACGTCTTATTTTTATTGAGAACTAGGATTCGCCCGCGCTTCATGCACGTTGGACGGAATAAGCTAAATTATATATACCCTAACAACTTGAAATCATTCCCTCGAAAAATCTCGCGGGATTCCCGGGATATAAAATAGATCATAGAATAGACGACAGAGAATTTGCTGTCGGCCACTGAAAATATTACATCGTAATCCAATTATATTTCAGTCCAGGCCACATTAAACCTCTCGCAAGAAAATTCCCGTGGGAATACCGAGATATAAGTAAGGTGACGCAGATTGAAAGTCCGGGAATTAGCTATCAATTAGCGAAAACCGCATCGAAATCGGTCCAGTTGTTTTTATGTGAATCCCAAACAGACAAACAAAAAATCGGAAAAACAAAAGAGTACACTTTTATAATATTATAGATAGACTAGCGTTTCCGCGTGAAAGACCGTGGGTAGTAGCTCTACTTTACTTAGATAGAAACTTAATTTGCTGTTTCTTGTTAGGTACACTAACACAACTGCCAGGCAAAACATAGAGGCGAGTCGAAGCCAGCCTGATTTAAAGAAATATAATGAATGAAATGTAGTTTAAGACAACGTAGGTATTTGTTAGGGAATTGAAAAATGTTATTGCAGCGCCATCTATTTGGCTAATTGGTTTATTTTAAGAAAACGACGTTCTTTATCGGGATAAAATGTAACCGAAGTGTTTACTCGGGTTATAAACTAGCACTATGTCAAGTTTCATTCATATACGTTCAGTAGTTTCTCAAAAAGATATGGAGATCCCAGCGCCATTTTTGTCTATCCCACGGAAACGACGTCATTTATCGGGGAAAAAAAGTATCCTAAGTTACGCCCCGCGATATAAGTAAGCTCCGTTTCGAATTTCATTTAAACCGTTCAGTAATTTTCATGATACTCTAACAGACACATAGAAAAGCAGACAAAAATTCTAAAAATTGTATTATGGGAATCTGCTGGTCCAAATTAACCCCCCTGATGTTTTTACATTTTTAAACGCGTTGAATTAATTAATGAAAACACTTTATTGTACACCAAAAATTAAAAGTACGTACTTAAAATTTAGGTACAATAAATGCTGAACAAAGGGCGGCCTTACCGCTTAAAGCGATCTCTTCCAGGCAACCCCTATTAAAACAAGAGTGACGGTGAAGACTATTAATAATATGAAACATTCCAAGAAAAGGCAAAAAATATACCTTACTATACAAAAATAAAATATATCTTACTATATAGAATCAGCAGAATGTTTAGACCTGAGAGGATCAAAGATACCATCCATAGATAGTAAGTAACCAACAGTTTAAAGGACGTTATGGATTTAGTTTGTTTGATGTAGAGTGGCAGTGAGTTCCATAAACGGACTGGCTGTACTGTGAAGGAGTTATCAACGAAGGTAGAAGTGTGTACGCATTGTACGCACTCGAACCATTGACAGATTTATTACAGTATAAATTAACCACTGTTTAATGTAAGTTTTAGGTTACCAATTTTGATCAATAACATCAAACAGTAGTGGCATTCATTGCGTAAACTTCCCGTCTATACACCGGCGAAACTGGAAAAAAATTCTAATTCTTATTCACCTAATCACGTTTATACAAAATTTCATTAAGATCGGTTAACCTCTATAGCGGTAGTGAAGCAACAAAAATGTAAATAAATCACTATTTTATTAATTAATTTAATTAATTTTTTATTGAAGTGAAACTTCTATATAGACGGGGGGGGGTCTTACCATTTTTCGCTCACGAAAAAGTGTCACAGTCACGTGATCTTATTCTTATATTTTTAAACTCGTGATATCTTTCGAATGGAATGTCCGAATTGAATCATTCAAAAAGTTATATAAAGGTATTGAAGCACTCTTGAATATGAAGTAATTTATTTTGATAAGAATGAATACCAAGATACGACTAAAGAGCCTTTTCTAGAGGCGGCAATTTAATAAAAAAATTAAAATATAAAAACACTTATTGTGTCATAACTATAATAGTTAGACATATGCTATCGCGACACTTTTTGTAAATAATGATGTGTTCTGCAAAGTCGTAGTAAATTATTTTATTATATCATCAATAGTTTTCGCAGCGCACGCAATTTTAGGTATTTTTTCACACCTTGGGGTACATTTTGGAGTTTTAGTAAGGATCCCTAATTCTTTTGTAAATATAATATAGCCTATATCACTCGGGAATAGTGTAGCTTGCCAACAGTGAAAGAATTTTTTAAATCGATTCAGTAGTTTTGGAGCCTCTTGAATGCAAACAAACAATCTAATCTTTCCTCTTTATAATATTAGTATAGATATTCATATATATTTATTATAAAATTAATCAGATATTTGCATATTATAAAAAGCGCAAGATTTTGTGCTGGAAGTTGTTTAATAAAATTGGGAGCTAGGTTGCCCTAAAAAGCGCTATATCTAGTTTCGAAAGCGCTAAAGCGGTAGGCTTGGTGAGCCGAGCGCCGGGGAAGTCCCGTAAACGAGAAAGCGAGTGAGAGAGTCAACGAGGATATACCTCGTCCTCCGAAGACCTCGTCCCTCTAATACCTAAAATCGCGTTTTGGGCATCGGAAAGTGCGATGTTCCGAACAGCCATTAATGGAGGCAAACTTAAGTTTCCATCGAACTACCTATACCTCTGCTGTCCCATGGCTGGGCATCACTACCTCTATTTGTGGTATTTTTACAAAAATATTAATAAATAAATAAATAGAGAGTTTGTTAAGGAAACAAATTAACAACAAGAAAACTTTGCCAACGCTTCAGTTTTTCGAAAGTCACAACAAAAGTGAACGACAACCAACGACAAAAGTGTTGACGTAAAAAAATGTTCAGTGCGTGCGTATTACACCATTAAAATGTACCCAACCTAACCAAATCATAATTAGCAGTAAACCTGCGAAAAATCGAAATGTGTGCTGGGACACATATTAGAAGTGAAACGGACAAGTGGAAAAACGAATCGCAACGAACAAGTTGAAAAACGAATGGCAACAGATGAGTGGAAAAACGAATCGCAACGGACAAGTGGAAAAACAAATTGAAAAGTACATTAACAACCTGCCCGTAACACTTCAAGTTGAAATTTTGTTGCGATTCATTTTGTCACATGTCAGTTGAAGATTTTCCACTTGTCCGTTGCCATTCGTTTTTCCACTTGTCCGTTACAATTCATTTTTCCACTTGTCTGTTGCCATTCGTTTTTCCACTTGTCCGTTGCGATTCGTTTTTCCCCTCATCTGTTGCCATTCGTTTTTTTTAATATGCCTACACATGAATGTTAAAGAATATCCTAATTTTATAACTTGAACGGATAAAGAGTGGGATTGGCAATGGCGGCATATCGTGCCTGTACGATCAGCAATTATATACGATAATTAATAATAATGTAAGTGTTTACTTAAAACGTATTAGTTTATTTGCAAGTTGTCTTAATAGGTAACTTGCCACTAATGGTTGATAATTAATTATTATATATAATTTATACCGAAAAAATATGTTTATTTAATCCCACTCCGTATCATTTCAGGTTATATCTCTGCTATTTATATTATATTGCTATTAAAAGTATATATATATAGATATGAAATTTCATAAAAATCGATTTATGTTTGTGGTTGGTTTTGAAGAGACACGAGACAAACATATGTCCAAACGAACTTTCACATTCATGTTAGTAAGTATGGATGGATTCCTTGATTAGTTAACGTATTAACTATATTATTAGCTGTCTAGCTATGTTACGTTTTGTAACTAACATCACCGGCCCAGCATCATTGCATGGCGCAAAGAAAGAATAACGGTTGAAGCATTGGCGGTCTATAGGAGAATATGTAACGGTACTTGAAACTAATGAGAGCAAAATGCAGATAATAAAGTACTTATGCGTTTATTTTCTTTTCTAAGATACTACAGGGAAAATAATAAGATAATATTCTCAACATACGAAGATAATCGAATAAGGATTAGATAAACTCAAATCTTCGTATGAAAACGATTCAATATATTACGAGGAAACGTGGCAAGTTTCTGCGACCTACATGCGCCGCCGGTTATATATTCTCTATGAATCATATTAAAGTCAGTAGTACCCACTCTCAGTAGGTATTGTGTATACTTTGGTACACCTTCATCAAGACACATACGTAGGTGTTATAAAATTACACAGAGGAAAAAATTGTCAACAACCGTTTTAATACTTTCTCTCAGTGTATGGTTAGTTCCATGGTGCTGTAGACAAATGAGAAACACGTATCTTTTACAGGTTCGATTCGATTCGATTTCAAATTGCGAAAATTCGAGATTATAGATAAAGTCTAGAAGAAATGCATCTTCTCTGAACAGCTTAAATGTATTGAGCTAACTTATAAATAATGAAATAGCGAAAAATAAGTTTTTATATGCACACTATACAAATCTGAGGAATTAATGAAAAATCAATGCATATAGGACAGTTTATCGTCAAACAGATCTCGAGAAATCATTCTGATATTTCAACGTAATAGACCAGGGTAGATCAATTTTGAAACAAGACAAAAATTATAGTAGAATGACACCCATTGAAAAAGGAAGAGAATATAACAAAAATGAAAAGAAAAATAATTTACGGGCGATCTGAGGTCGGGAAGTGGGAGGGGGAGTGAGTTTTAAGGGTGAAGAACGGTTTATCTCGATTTCCGGAAAAACTACAACTCCTATGGAAAAAAGTTATAAAGCAAAGTTGTAATTAATAAAACGATCTACAACTTTTGTATTAACACTTTTTTCGCATAACCTCAAAATTTATGAGAAAAATTCAAATGACCAAGTTTTTGGTTTTTTATTTTTATCTTTTAAAAAATAATTATTTCACGAAATTTGGTAAAAGCTTGCCTTTTTATGTCCCAAACACACTGTAATTTTTTTGATTTAAAAGATTTATATTTTCACCTTATTTTGACTTAATATCAAAACCACCATAATTTTCAATCGAAAATTCTCGCGTCACTTCCACTTCCCGACCTCAGATCGCCCGTAAATTATTTTTCCTTTAATTTTAGTTATATTCTCTTCCTTTTCCAATGGGTTTCATCCTACTATTATTTTTTACTTTTTTACCATTTTCACAGGGATTAGCACTGGTCTATAAGGTCTTCTCAGTTTAAAAAATAATGACACTAATGTAAAATGTGATCCTCCTCTAACATTCCAAGTATACTATGAAAAATAATGCATTTTATTAAAAGAAGCTATCATATGGCAAAACTCATGAATGATTGTCGATACATCGCATCCTTTCACTTTTTTAGCATTATCACATAAGAATTAATATGACCAAATTCAATACAACGACTAACTTGATTTCATGTTTATTCATAAATGAATTTGCTTCATTGTAAGTCAAAACATACATGTGCATTTATAATTGATATTTATCGATGTAATGGCAAATGTAATTGTTACAAATAAATTCTAACTTTATAAAAGTCTGTTTTTAAAAAGGAGTGCATAAATGATATAAATTAATTAATGACGAAAGATAATTACAAAGTGTACTGTTTACAAGACGATCAGATATTGCACAATATATTAAACCTCGACAATTTCCAATTTTAGCCTTAGGAACACCTTACATGCTTTTAACAAATTTGCTATTAAATATTTGTAGGTTTAAGAATTTTCAGATCAGTCAATGTCTATTATTAATTTTACAGTAACATAGCCCATGAACGTTATACCTAGATGAGGGGAAAGAGTCTAGTGTCAACTGTATACAATCATGTGAGTGTATAATATCAAAGATATAAGCTAATATATAAATCATAACAATTTTATACTATACTAGGGCCAAAGAGACGAGATACAAAAGGTCATTCACCTAAAAACTACTGTGGAGATGACAATCTATTATCTATCTCTTTCCATCTCGTGTATTTGTCGTAATTTGTCTGTCTTTGTCGTAAGATCAAGACGGGTTCGCCAACATTCGGGCGCCATTTTATAGTAAGAGTTACTGTTTTTAGTTCATTCCGTTTCGGAACGCGCTCGTGGTGATTCTTGTTATTTGTAGAAGTTTTGTTATTTTTCGTTGTTTATTTAATTATTGTTAGATTGTTGTTGTTGAATATTGTTTGTTGTTATTAAGAGTGGTTAATGATGGAGCCACAACCAAGTACTTCGAGAGATAAATCAACAGATTTTAGTTCTCCAGAAAAGAAACGCCCAAAGGTATGTACAGGAAATATTTTACCATTGCATTGATATTTGGATTTTAGCTGATAGATATTAAATACAGTATACTTTAAAGTTATTTAAAAAACAACAACTGTAATAATAAAAAAAATTTAATTTATTAAAAATGCACGTGAATAAAGTATATCATTTTAATTTAATTTTCAATTTCAGGTGACTAGTTTTACGGTAAATGAAAAAAATATGGTTATTAACACCTATAAATATGTTAAAGAAACTGGGCCTAAGGATAAATACCCCTACAAAAAAGAGATGGCGCAGAAAACAGCTAGTATTTTAGGTATCGGCGTTGCATCAGTATATAGAATCCTCAAGGACTATAAAGAACACGGCGAAATTTCTCCTCCTGTCACCACCAAACTTAGACCAACGTTTAGTGACAAAATCGATGATTTTACTAAATCAGCCATACGCAAAAAAGTACATGCTTTCTTTATTAAAGGCGAACTACCTACAGTGGAAAAAGTACTTTCAGATATTAATGAAGACGATACACTACCAAATTTCAAAAGGACTACTTTCCAAAAAATATTAAAACATTTAAAGTTTAAGTATATCAAGAGGCAAAGAAATAATGCACTGATTGATAGAGATGATATTGTATTGTGGCGACGAAAATATTTACATAAAATAAAGAAGTACATAGAGGAGAATCGGCGTATTTTTTATATGGATGAAACATGGGTGAACGCAGGTTAGTAATTTTAAGTTTAAAAAAAAAATACACTTGAGCGCACAGAGTTTCTATCTTCAGTAGGGGAGGGGGGGGGGGGGGGTTTATTATCCTTTAACGCATAATCAAAACTAAGTATTTCTGCCTGAAAGATTGTGTAAGATTATTATTTGTAGTATTGCCTATGTTTTATTGTATCCTGTATGTTATTTTCAGGTCACACTGTTAATAAAACCTGGGTTGACACCGAAATAAAATCAAAACGGCGAGCGTTTTTAGAAGGTCTTAGTACAGGTGCGAAGAATCCTACCTCAAAGGGCCGGCGACTAATCGTAGTGCACATTGGAAACGAGGATGGTTTTGTGGAAGACGGTAGCTGGGTGTTTGAATCCAAAGGCACCGGTGATTATCACGAATCAATGGATGCTGCACATTTTGAAAACTGGTTTGAGAAGATATTGCCCAAGTTAGGCGAGAATGCAGTTGTCGTCATGGATAACGCGCCTTACCACTCTAGGCGACAGGAAAAAACACCCAGCTCAACATGGTTGAAGGCTAACATTCAGCAGTGGCTTCGTAACAAAAATATCAGTTTCGATGAAAAGGGACTAAAAATACAATTATTAAATAGAGTAAAAATGGTGAAGAACCAATATCAATTATATGTCGTAGACGAATTGGCAAAGAAATATGGCGTCGAAGTACTAAGACTCCCTCCCTATCATTGTGAATTAAACCCAATTGAGTTGATTTGGGCTGATGTAAAGGGGCACGTAGCTAGAAACAATACTACGTTTCAATTTGCAAAAGTAAAGGCACTATTAAGTGAGGGTATGGCGAAAGTCACGCCTGATCGGTGGAAGAAATGCGTGGAGCACGTTCATAAAGAAGAAGAGAAGTTTTTCAAACTTGATTTTATTGTAGATGACGTGATGGATAAATTTATTATACATGTTACAGATTCTGATTCTACAGACTCAGAACAATCGGCGTCAGACTGAATAAACAATGATTTCTTTAAAAAAATGTTTCACTTTTATCCTCATTTCCATAAACATTATTATTATTCTCATTTCAACTCAATTTCTTTATATTAATTGTTACCTTTTTAGAATAACATATTAATAAATAAATTGTCTACTAAAATATATAATACAACTTTCAAAAAGTTACGCACCCCTGTATTTTCTAATGACCTTGCATTGGTTTTGTTTACATTTGGTATCGCTTCTCGTTGGCCCTAGTATAAGTTATGTGATTTTCAATAACAATACCGAATAGCTATTCCAAAATTTATCAAATTAAAAATTTATGATTTTTAGCCTCGAATCACAGTCAACCACTACCAAAGCATTGCAAAATGTGCATATTTCATAAAGTTTGCGTTGATATTATATATGAATATAATAATGATAGTATTCGGCAGATATACAGACATTGTATATAGCTAATCTAAGCAAGTTACGTTTGTGTTATGGGTAATATACAACGGAAAGTTCGTTTACGACATTTATTATGCCAGGAATCGAATCGAACCCGGAGCCTCTGCGCTTTAGTGAGATAGGCCGGCAAAAGCTTAGAGCATTTGAACACAGCAGCCCTGAAAATTGGACAGCAAATCTTAATATAGGAATAAATTTATGTAATTAACTAGAATATTCCGTATGTATTCCACCTTGAAAAGACATCTCAAGATACAAATATGTTATAACGAAATTCATATTTACGCCTTAACTTCAACCTTTCGAGTGGTAAAGTCAAGATCTGTTATTACGATAAAAATACAACAATTTATTAATAATGTGGCATAAAGTTAAAAAAAAGTGTAATGTCGTGGGAAAAGATGCAAGCAGCCGAATGCCGGTGTAAGAGTTAAAACTAAACGATGAATAACAAAGTAAACTGATGCCAGCGCATAATATCATGTTATTGTATCCATCTACAGTAAGCTACAGCTACTGCGCATTATTTCAAGATAATGCACAATGTTGACACGCTTCATCACATCTCGGCTTTCATCAGAGATATGTTGTAAAGGGTGTGCAAACATCATCGCGCAAATGTAAAGTCGTGACATCACGTCACCTAAGGACGGGTGGTGTTTATTAAACACGTTAACGGCAGGGTCATCTGCGCGCCTGCAACACCGTTTGTTTACCTTTGGCCTACAATAAAAGAAATGAGACGAGATATAAATACATGACAATTCCATGTGCCTGTTCTTTTCAAAACATATATAAAGCAAAAAGCTAAAGGAACTTTATGACTATAAAAATATTTGAATAGACAGACGCGCTTAGTAACTGGTGCATAGTCTACCGTACGGTAGGTAGCCTTCGAATCCGTGTCATAGACAAACTACAAGAACAACGTCTATGCCATGCCGGTCACTATTAAGTCTATCTTTTACGAAAACGGAATAGTTATGTACAAAACAAAACTCTAGGCAGACCGCCTCCGGTTCACATGTCGGTAGAATCTTTCTACCGACATGTGAACCAAATAATGCTAGCTTGACATCGTGAAGGATGACAAGGATTTAACTCTAGGATGATGATTATACCTTTTACACTAATTATAGATATTAACAGAAAGTATTACAGATATAATGCGTACTTACGCAATACATTATGAAAATAAACATTGACAGCGTTGTTCAGCTTTAGATTTAAACATATCTTTGAGCCCTTGAGATCAATAGCAAATTCTCCAACTTAAACTCTGCGGTACTTTATATCCCAAGAATCTCGCGGAAATCTCCTTGGGAGCTGATTTAAGTGGCCAGGCTGAAAAAAAAACTTATTCCGATTTAATATTAACACTGATAAATGGCAAAATTTTTATCATAAAATCTGTGATCTTTGCTACCCGTGCATCGTGGACGAAGTAGCGCGCGAATCCTTGTAATGTATATGTCGCAGGCAATTTGTATGATTCCGCATTTTACAAACGGCGTCGTCCCTTTACAAACGCTCGCTGTTTTGAAATATGCCGAAGGCAAATTGGCGACTCGTTCAATTGTTAAAATTTCGACATTGATTGTTATAGTAGGGTGACCATCATAAAACACAAGTTGGACACATATTGTAAACATAACTTTACTATTTTTTTCAAAATGGTGTATTTATTTCTTGTGTCTAAAAACGAGAAATGCAGAAGAAAGGTAGTTGTCAATGTAAAAAACATTTAATACAGTCTAAAAACGCAGACTAAAGCGCACAAGTCTAGCGAGTAAAGCAGGTGTGCCATGACAGCGGTCAGCAAATGTCACAACCGATGTGTAGCCACCATTTAAATAGTTATCAATTAATAAATGGTGACAAGTCTCTTCTGGCACACTAAACACTAACCCAACCCAACCAACTGGCCGTTTAAGTCCATTTTTGTTTTTCCCATTATTCATTCAAAACTTGTTGGTGGACCCTAAAAACATGTTTCCTAATACAAATAACAGGTCTTGTGTCTATATATAAGGCGTATGTATATCCCTAAACTAAATTTTCGTTAATGCCGCTCTCTGCAAAAGTTGAGCCACATTCTTTTTAAAACATATGCATCTCTTATTTTGACATTGCCTTTTAGCCGGCTTACATGAACATTTGCTAAAGCCTTGTCCGCCAAATAGAGATTCCTTTGAAACCGCTTCTCTCAATGATATGATGTTGTGCGGGATTTCTTGGAGGTATTTGTTTGACGATATTTGTAATGCTTGTAAGAACAAGAACTAAATACTTCAATTTGCCGCGGCAGAGTCCTCCGAGCACCAAATTCTATGGACACCTTAGCATATTTTACGTGCCGGATAACCTCAAAAACTTTGTCATTTGTCCACGGTCTTTTTACTGCTCCTATTTGTGAATCGTAAAATTTTCTCAATTCACTAATAATTGTCTTTAAAACAATACTGAACACGTAGAATTTGAACTGTTTTCAATATTTTTCTATGTCACTACTCGACGCCATTTTTCTTGTTTTGATTAGTAGCGCCACGCGCGGTAAGATTAAGAACTATATACTTCAATTTGCCGCGGCATTTTGTAAACGGCGATTGAATTATCTATTAAATGTTGTGGCATATTATAAAGTGACAAGGCAATTTACATTTTGCCTTCGGCATGTTTCAAAAAAGCGAGCGTTTTTGAACGGACGACGCCGTTTGTAAAACGCCGAATCATACAAATTGCCTGCCACATATATATGACAGTATTAGCGATTCAAGAATTCTGCCTCCGGCTAAAGTCCTTGTCCCTGCCGGACAAAAATTGAAAAAAAAAGATATTGTATGTATATAATAATCATAAGAATGATATCAATATACAATAATAATAATAAATATGTTTGCTAATTAGGGCTATAATTAGTGCTGAATGAAATACGCTATTTCTATAAATAGAGTAAGTAGATATCAAAAAACTGATAGCACAAAACGATCAGGCGCACTCGAAAACGCCCAAATTGACACCAAACCTTTTTTTAAAGTCGGAAATGGCCCCCCGAAACAATTTTTACCCGGCAGGGACAAGGCCTTTGGCCGGAGGTAGAACCCTGGAATCCCTACTACTTATAACAATACAAAATTTAACAAACATTCACAATGATAGATGAATGATGAAGCCGTGTAAAGACGAGGGTGTGCCATCACATTGGGCACTTATGAAATAGATAGATAACTCTTTATTGTAAACCAATACAAACATGAACTTAAGACTAAAATTATATCTAGTTATGTACAAAGGGCGGTCTTATCGCTAAAAAGCGATCTCTTCCAGACAACCCTACTTAATGATATAATTGAAATATCGATTAACATTTTATTAATGTGTTTTGTTATACAACATCACACTCTTATTTGTATCAAAAAAACACCATGTGTTCCGTTATATTAGTACAATCAATTTTTCGCGTATTTCATAACTCATCACTCATCAACATAACGCATCGCCATCCTGTGTGAGCTACCTACACCGCACGCGCCGCATCTACCTTCCTGTTTTCGTCCATTTCAAGTGTTTTCCAAAACATACAATTAGCTAATCCTCTAGCCAATCAAGAAATCGTGCCAGTGACTATGATTTACAATCCACAATCGAAGGGTTCCCGCAGCACAGCAAACTGGGTAAGCGGTTGTGCATTTGGCGTTTTCCAAATTCCGCATTCTAAACCGTACACCAAATAATCCCCTGTTTTCTATGTAAGGAAAATCTAGCGCTAGGCAACACGGAACTCCCGTATTTCAAACATGTACTTACTCTTTGAGTCAATATTATACAATGATAACAAAATTTAGAGATATCTAAGCGACTACCGCAATTAATGTCTCGCTCCAGATATTCAACGTCGGCACCTACAATTATGAGTTAAAATAATAAAGTATTGTTACGGTGTGTTATTAACATTGAACTCATACTGTGTAAAAGAATATATTATGCTAATAATCATACTTCTGTTTAAAAAATTCATGAGTAAAATCACGATATGATACTACACACTGTTCGAACAATAGCACCGCGTTATGTACAAACATTTGGTTTATCTTGACAGGTTTACTCAGAAAATAGTTTTCCAAGAAGCATGTTTGCATTATATTAAAATGGGACAGGCATCATGTATCACTTTCACATTATATTAATATAAAATTATATCGAAATTTTTAATTCTAGACATTAATTACACACGCCTCACGAATTTCTTGATCGAGTAAGCCTGAAATTACTGTATAAATTAATCGTTTTTCGTACTCCGCATAATGTCTTCTTCATCGATATATACTTTGTGAATTTTATACATTTACACAATGCTGTGGTCTAATATACCCACTAACAGTTAAAAAAAATCGAAATGTGTGCTGGGACACATAGTTTCACTTCTAAACTTCAACGCAGAAATGAATCGCAACGGACAAGTGGAAAAACGAATGGCAACGGACAAATGGCAAAACGAATCGCAACAAAATTTTAACTTAGTTTTATGGGCAGATTCTTAATGTACTTGTCCAATTTGAAAACCTACCCGTAAAACTTAAAATTAAAAAATTGTTGCGATTCGTTTTGCCTCTTGTCCGTTGCCATTCGTTTTTCCACTTGTCCGTTGCGATTCGTTATTCCACTTGTCCGTTGAAGTTTCACTTCTTCTATGTGTTCCATAGTCTAGTCGAGAAGTTTATTTTCTGCGAATAATAGTTACCAGTCTCTTAAAAATATGGTTGATGGCTCATTCGATACGGAATAGCATCTAGAAAAAGTAGTTTTTTTGGATTTTTTCTCCCAATAAAAATTACAATTGTTCTTAACAAAAAAGTGAAAAAAAAAATAGCCGTTCAGCTTTTTGGGAAAATCTCATAAAGTATGAGAGATATCTAAAATATTATAAAAGTTTCTGAAACAGCAGGAAATTTTAGTAAAAAACTTCTCGACTCCCGAAATCGTAGCACCAATATTTATAATTTTTATCTAACGTTGAAAATCGGGTTCGGGTTCGGGTTCCGCGCGGCAGTTTCGACATGCGCGCGCCGCTACTTTAATGAACGCAAGTTTTAAATAAAAAAAAATTGGAATTAAATATTAAAAATTTGAAAAAATTCAGGTATTATCTTAAAACTTCAAAGAAAATGATCCCGCGAGAGTAAAAGTTTTATCATCATTATTTATAAATTTATTGAATTGTTAATTAACCATTTTTTCGTGGGTCTCTGTTGTTATAAAAGGGAATATAAAAGTTGACAAAAAATTTCAAATAATTTTTCCTCTCGTGGCGCCCTTCTTATCAACTTACTCGACAAGATTGCGTGAGAAAAATTTTAGAAATTTGTTTATTTCATTAATTATTAATTTTTAAATGAACAAAATAATTACAAACTTGAATAACACTGTTGAATTTTTTTTTCAATTTTAACCAATTGCTGCTTTCATCTCGACTTTAGGCATCATATAATTTTCATTTTAATGTTTTCATGCCATTTGTTTATAAATTGTTTATAAACAAATGGGTTAATTAAATATTTTTACAAAATTATTTTGTTCATTTAAAAATTAATAATTAATGAAATAAACAAATTTCTAAAATTTTTCTCACGTAATCTTGTCGAGAAGTTGATAAGAAGGGCTCCACGAGAGGAAATTTTTTGTCAACTTTTATATTGCCTTTTATAACAACAGAGACCCACAATAAAATGGTTAATTAACAATTCAATAAATTTATAAATAATGATGATAAAACTTTTACTCTCGCGGGATCATTTTCTTTGAAGTTTTAAGATAATACCTGATTTTTTTCATATTTTTAAGTTAATATTTAATTGCATTTTTTATTTATTTAAAACTTGCGTTCATTAAAGTAGCGGCGCGCGCATGTCGAAACTGCCACGCAGAACCCGATTTTCAACGTTAAATAAAAATTATAAATATTGGTGCTACGATTTCGGGAGTCGATAAGTTTTGTACTAAAATTTCCTGCTCTTTCAGAAACTTTTATAATATTTTAGATATCTCTCATACTTTTTGAGATTTTCCCAAAAAGCTGAACGGCTATTTTTTTTAACTTTTTTGTTAATAATAATTGTAATTTTTATTTGGGGAAAAAATCCAAAAAACTACTTTTTCTAGATGCTATTCTGGATCGAATGAGCCATCAACCACATTTTTAAGAGACTGGTAACTATTATTCGCAGAAAACAAACTTCTCGACTAGACTATCCAGTCCCAGCACGTATTTCGATTTTTCGCAGGTTTACTGGAAATTATGATTTTATTAGGTTAGGTATTTTAATGAGTGCATTTTTTATTTAAGCAAACAAAAAAACGATCCGGAACCAAGAAAAACCATCCATAGTCTACTCCAAAATTATTCCGCTTGTCACCACGTCTACTCTAAAATTATGCCACCTCTTACCACGGGAAGCTTCTACCCCCTCCACGCGGCCGTAACACTTTTTCGAGACAGAAAAAATCGTAATTTCTATATAGACGGGGGGGTACCCCGTCTATATAGAAATTTCACTTCAAAAATGAACAAATTAGAACATAATAAATGTTTAACCCCACACGACCCACATATAATATAGGTCGTTTAGGCTGTCATTAGTAAAATCTTGAAAAATCATAACTAAGACCTTTATTGAAGTTTTTATTTAATACTTAAATCAATAAATAAATCTTGAGATATTCATAGTTGCAAACTAGCTTTTATAGTTGAAAACATTGTGTCTCCACGCTGTAACTTTTTACTTTCATATAGAAGAAGCTTAGAAAATAAAAATTTCTTTCAGACATTCGTGGGAGTTTTGGAGATATGGTGTATTTTCTAGTAACTGCTTTCTAAGGGTTTCGTAGCCGAAACAGTGGATGTTCGTTGCCGCTATATAACTTCATTGTGCTTGGTCATCCACACACAGCCGATTATATAGATTTCGATATTCTAACTTTAATTTTGCTCTTTGCCAATTTATAACTAGATTTTATTATTTCCTAATTTAAGGTTAAACTTTTGGAAGAATCTGATTTAAAAAATATGACAGATACTCGTATTATTTATATTGACCAGACGAATAATATCGTATAATGTCTTTGAGTGCATCATCTTGAAATGTGGGTTATTAAATAATGAAATATGGTGACAACCCCGAAAGACCACTGCCGCTGCTGTAGCGATTAAACATAAATTTAAAAATATGTTATTCTAATCTCGCCGATGTAAAAATTCTTATTAACATTCGCAGAGTCATGTACAAATTTTAAAGATAATTCTATTTTCTACATCAAAAACAATCTTCTCGTAGCAAGATTTTAATTTGTTTCAATAAATTATGTTTCAAACACAGAGACGCTTTAAAATGTTGATTCGTTACATATGTTAAGCCACTGACAGGACAATTTATTACAAGTCTTTTGGAATCTTCCGAGAATAAATCATAATTGAAGCTAGACTTGAAATATTCATGAACTATGTTTTGTGTTATCAGAAAAGCACGTCATATGCTCACTGTAGGTACCTACCTACACATGCCACTTTCGTCAGATGCATTGCTTAAACACGTGACTAAAGAGACTAAACCTTAGACAAATAAGAAAATTACATACCCGGTCAAGAAACTGAAGAGATTCATTTAGAATTATTCAATGCCGGTTATTTTATATTATTTACACAAACTTAATTGTTCACACTATGTACAATTTAAAGAATTGCTATCACAGTGATGCATCGTAATCAACTGCCAGTAATTATACTTCTTATAGTTATCTATCAACGATACGGAATCAATGCCAATGATAAGGAACATTAATTATCTTGACTTAATATTAATTTGGAGTCAATAATTAAAAACATACGTTACAAAACGTAAAGAATTATTTAGCAGGTATCTCACATACATACATGAACTACTAGTTTATGTGCTTGACGCAATAAAATATGCCGTTGTTTGGTATTATAACCAAACACAGTAAGATGCCACAAAATCCCAGTAAGTTTTTATGGCTCATCAGAATTATTCGAATAGATAAAAGTGTCTATGATACTGAAAGCATTCTCGTTTAACGATTACACATTAAAGTTCAAATGTTCAAAAATTATAGTACGCATATACCTACTTATATAATTATTTCCGAATACATAGAAAAATGTGCCACGTAACAAATTCGGATCTAATTGAGCATGTGTATACATTTTATTGGTGTAATCGACAATTTACAGCGGGAGTGGTGCTCTCAAATCGAATGCTGACGTAATCATGCCATGATATCGTGTGCGCATCGAAACGAGGATGCACTTGTACGTAAATGGCTAACGACGTGATGTATTGCAGAGGACGGATGCAGTTCTGTGCATCGTCTCGAGAGGTGTCCAACTGGCGCCTCAACCAATCATTCAATTACAAATACACAACTCGAAGTAACGCATGAATGGGATCATCAAATGCAAGCAGAGGTCAATAAGATTATGTACTTTCTTACTTCGTGTAACCTAATCTAGTTTCCATTATATTAATCTTGATACGTACTGTATACGTAATGTTAAAACAGACTATGACTCTGGCTCAGCGAGTAACTCAATTCTCCGTTTTATTAAGTGTTTATTGGTTCGCTACCAAGCTCATTCACTAAATGTTCACACAAATTACTTTGTTAAAACTAGTATTAGTTCAAAATACCTTTAAAAAACACGAATGCAATATATATACATAATAATAATGATATAAAGATATTTTAAAAAATAGGTGTGTGGCTGGGGAGTTTCTTGCACCGCTTTTTCTACTTAAAATTAATTTGGAAGCGGTGCTAAACACATGACTAACAATAATCTGTAACATTCCATTTTGAAATAAATAGTTGCATTTTCATTTACATTTTGTGCGTAATAAATTTTAAGAACATTGATAGTACCTAAAGCTGAAATTACCTAGAGTCTGTGTCATAAACAAATCATTGTTCTAATCCAAAGTTGACAGGTGACATCCAATGTTATGAGAAAGTCTAACTATAAGATGAAATGATCAAACAATGCGTTAGATAGCGTATTTAGGTTTTCAGCGTTGGGGGCTCGTCTCCTATAATCTTAATTTGGCATTATCTGGACGTTATCTATCTAAAACTAGCGCGCAGTTATGAGACACAGTGTTTTGAAGAACTTTACTTGTGTGTTATCAAAAAATACTTTGTAATCACACTTGGCAAGATACAGACAGGTTATTTTAATATCAAGCTGTTAAACACATGTACAAAATAATCGTCTGCCTAGCGTAAACAATTCCTTTACCGTTCAACTAAAATTAATTTAAATTACTATTAAGCTTAGACTACATTTAAATGTATATTTAAAATGTATAGGAGACGTTACTAAAATGTAAATCTCTGCATGCACTTTTTTTTAAATAACTACTAAACGCTAAAGGGTTTCGTAGTTATTTTTGAAAAACGGAACCCTTTGAAATCGCATGTCCGTTGATCTGTGTACACCAGTCATTATTCTCAGAAACTGTTGGGTCTGCATGGATAGAATGCGACAGGAAGGTATAGTCTGTATAGCGTTACAAAGTAGTGAATCGCGAAACATACAAAGATTTGTGGTGGCCGCCACACATGTAACAAAGGGTTGATTTTCTTTTCATTGTACATACATAAGCGTGTACTCCATTGAAATGTTACATGAGCTTTGCATTTGTTAGAGGACGCAATTTTATTTTTGGGACATGTGTGGGGGGTCAATAGAAGCTTAACCTCAAGTTGGTATGGTAAAGAAAAGAGTTGGGAATGAATAAAAAAATTCTCACTTTTTTGCTTATAACTTCTTTAATTTTTAATTTAGGGCAAAAAGTTATATAAACATATTTGTAGGCAAAACAATTTGCTACAAATTATGACTTTACAATTTTTTTGTAAGACGCATAGTTTCCGAGATATCGTGTAAAAAGTGTTTTCGCCACTTTTTCCAAGATGGCGGCCGGGGGACAAGGGTGGCGACCCCACAAACTTGAGGTTAAGCTTCTATTGACCCCCCACACATGTCCCAAAAATAAAATTGCGTCCTCTAACAAATGCAATATTCGGCCCTTAAATTGTAAGATTTCAATGGAGTAGTGTTGTACCAAACCTATCGGTATCATTATTTAGAGAACCTTAAGCGGTCCCTTTAAGAGAATCGCTTTGTGAATTTGACACGTGTGTAAGACATAGTGTAAAGTTCTGTATTATTATATAATATTCTATATTTTTATATATAGATAGATAGAGGCTGTGAGGCCTGGACACTGACACTGAAGGAGGAGAAACAATTGATGGTCACAGAGCAGAAGGTTCTCCGAAAATTCTTACGCCCAACAATAAAAGAAGGTGACAGCTGGAGGGTCCGAACCAACTCCGAATTAGCAAACTCATGGCCGAGCCTAACATAATTGGGGAGATCAAATCTCACCGTCTCGGGCTGGCTCGGTCATGTAGAGCGGATGGAGGAGGATCGAGGAGTGAAGAAAGCATACTTGGTGCGACCAATCGGTCGGACCTGGTTGGTCGTCCCAAGTATCGCGGGAAGGATAGAGTGGAAGCTGACCTGACCGCACTACAAGCCCACAATTGGCAAGACACTGTGCAGGACAGAGGAAAGTGGCGTGCTCTCGTTTCGGAGGCCAAGACTCACTTTGGGTCGCTGAGCCAACGGAGTTAGTTAGTTATATTTTTAGATTAATAGGGCATTATGACAATGATTAAATAAGAAATTACAAATTACATTTTTTTTAAACACAAAATGTAACAAAAAAGCTTTTTAACTTATTAAAGTGACACTAAATGTTTGCTGTCCCGTTCCATTATTTACAGTGTAATATTGACTTACCGATGATAATCGTAAAAACAAATTATGATCGATGAAAAACATGCCTTACATATTGGGAAAGAGGAGCTTATGGTAAAGAGAAGTACAACAGAATGATCCCGATATATTGTAAGGTTTCATTAATCTTGTATTTATAATACACACAATGCATAACATTTTCAGAACAAAAGATCAATAAACGGCATATTACAGCACCGCCATCCAATAAAACGATATTATTTTCATGCAAATATGAAAAGGGAGAATAGACGGTTGTGCTTAGCATACGTGTCGGTGTGAAATTGATTTGCACGCGCTAACTATGTGACAAAGATGTATATATTTTGTATGTTGCGGGCAGCGCGTGATGACACGGTTACGGGTACAATGCGCCGCGGCCTCGGGTGCTTGAGCCAGCACGACGCGCGACCATCGCCTGGACAACGCCATTACACCGCCACGAAACCTGTTCATCCACCTTCTTTTTATTGCGAAGCTGGCAAACAGGTAGACGGCCCCAGCTAATGCAAAGTGGGTTCCGTCGCCTATAGACCTTTACAACACCCAGGGCTAAGCCAACGCATGGTCAGCCTTTAGGATGGGATAGCGACGATTAGACAGGGAGACGGGGAAGTGTACCATCGAAACTCACTGATCGCACGAAGCACGATCAGCGCAAAACTAACACACCGATATCCAGCAGGCCCTAAGAGTTGCAATCAAACTTGGCTCTATCACGTTCAAAACCTCATAGATATAAGGGTCCCAAAGGTACACCTTTAAACATATATCTGATAGGCGTAAACGTCCCGCCTTCAGGAGTTCAGTCGCTATGGACCGTTTCCTGACAACAGACTGGACTTTGTGTGTGTCAAAATTTTATAAAAACTGTGATTAGGCGAATGTAACAAAGATAAAATGGTTTGCGTAGTATAAATGGAACGCTAATCATTCAGCTTACCAGGAAATAAATTTGAAGAATTGACAGGAAAGTAACCGAAAGCGTAAATCAGCCAACCGTTTCTCTAGCACACCGTGGGGATTTGGAATGAACTCATGGGTCTTCTCATAACGCTACGGTATGGGTTTTTTTTAATAGGTGTCGTAAAATTGTTTCGAGGTCGGCAGCGCATTGGTAAACACCTCTGGTGTTGCAAGTGTCCATAGGCGACGATTACCGCTTTCCATCAGATGTGCCATCAGACATTTACTGTGATTTCACATTCGCAAGAAAACATTGGATACAACTTTTAACCTACTTCAAAAAGGAGGTGGTTCTCAATTAGTTTGTGCTTTAAAGATTGGAAGAGTACCTTGTGCGAACAGGCTTACATATATACGGATTTTTTTAAAGTTATTTCTTATCATATTGTATTTTAATAATTAATAAGTTTTCTGGATAAACGACTCCCTATTTTGAAGTGAAACTTCTTTAGAATCGATATGATTTGAAACTCGATGAAACGATAAAGCGACACCAAAAAGAGATAAACATATAAATCTATAGGATTAAGCTTGCGAGAGAATGAGATACGAGTTTTACATTGTCCAGCACAGATTAGAAAGTCAATAAGACCGCTAATTAGACATACAACTGATAATAATATAGTTTAGACTAAAACAGTGAAAAATTGAAAGTGACACTTAAGGAGTTTATTTTGAATTATAATATGTTGACGGACGTATGGTAAAGGAATTATATTTATATTAATAAAAGTTAGAGAGCATTATCTGGGAGTATATTCTGTAAAGTTTCACATCTACTGCATGTGAACATGCAGCATAATTATTGAACATAAACTGTTCCTTTGGGGTCTACGAATAAATAGACTTATTATTTATTCGTAGTTTGGGGTATAATGCAATTTTACAATCTTTACAGCTTTAAAAAGATAAAATGATAATTGTAAAAAATACTCTTTAATTAATATCTGCGCCGCAATTTCCCCGATATTCTTCGATATAATATAAATATTATCGAACAGACAATCAAATTAGTAGATATGTCGTGGCTTATTCTTAGAATTGATCACATCATGATGTGGCCGACCATTTCATGAAATTCTATTCATTTCTTTCATGTTCTATTTCATGACACGACCAGCTAAAACTGACCATATCGTTTAAACGCAACATTTGATGACATGTCAGTCCACGTTTGGACATATCTTATACTCAATATATAAAGCTGAAGATTTTGTTTGTTTGAACGCGCTGATCTCAGGAACTACTAGTCTGATTTGAAAAATTCTTTCAGTGTTAGATAGCCCTAGCCTATAGGCTATATATATATCATCATGCTAAGACCAATAGGAGCGAAGCACCAATGAAGAATGTTTCAAAATCGAGGAGTTTTTTAACTTACTTTTTCTTAAACTAACAGACGAAGTCGCGGGCAGAAGCTAGTCATCTGTGTAGCGTTTCCATGATATCTGAATATGAAAGTTTTAATAAAATTCCAAATAAAGAGGGAATTGATATTTATTTACTTGTAGAACAAACAACCGGGTGCCATATGAGGCACTCTTGTTTATTATTTGAGATAAAAATTTTGAATTTTGGGTGATTATAAAAAAAATAACCACAAAGGCTAAGGTGGTTATTTTTTCTTTCTTACCGATATTAAAAAATTCGGATCTATTCACAATAGTTTATAATAAAAGTCCCCTATGACTATATCCCACCCTTTCCATGAAGTCATATTTTGAAATAATAGTCCATGGATTTTCATTTCGTGGTCACCCTACTTTTTTACTTGTTGTATTACCATACAACAAGTATAATAATACGAATAAAAGTTACTGGTAATCGTGTATCTGAGTAATCTTGGTCAACAGCTATATTAAACACGTTTTAGGTAGCTTTCATTTTAAGGATACCACTAAATAAATACTATTTTTGATTGAAATCTACTAACCTGTGAAATAAGTTCCGAACTGCAAGGTTTTTTTACACGCTTTATATTAGCTTCACTTGTATGTCAGTCAGTATGTCTGTAACCGACCCCTAAATTTGACCGACTTCCCGTTTTCCGATTGAGCTGAAATTTTGCACGTATGTGTATATCGCGTGACAATGCAATAATATGGTACCATGGAGCTGATCTGATGATGGAGTCGGAAGGTGGCCATAGGAACTCCTGTACTAAACAAGATAGACCCTTCGTGTTTGGGCCCGTATGTTTATATCGCGTGACAATGCAATAATATGGTACCATGGAGCTGATCTGATGATGGAGTCGGAAGGTGGCCATAGGAACTCCTGTACTAAACAAGATAGACCCTTCGTGTTTGGGCTCGTATGTTTATATCGCGTGACAATGCAATAATATGGTACCATGGAGCTGATCTGATGATGGAGTCGGAAGGTGGCCATAGGAACTCCTGTACTAAACAAGATAGACCCGTCGTGTTTGGGCTCGTTTTACTTGTCTTGGCTAGCACTCTGCTGCTACATGATATGCAGGATCTCAAAAGCTTGTATTTAAAAACATTTAAACAAAAATCAACTAAAAAATGAAAAATAAATAATAGTTTAAAAAAACTAAAAAAAACACGCTTTTATAAAAAATCCAACTAAAAAACAAAAAATAAAATTTAATATAATAAAAAAAGCGTGGGGTGTATTCAATTAATAATATAATATCTTAAAAAGCGCTTTGAATACACCCCACGCTTTTTTATTATATTAAATTTTATTTTTTGTTTTTTTAGTTGGATTTTTTATAAAAGCGTGTTTTTTTTAGTTTTTTTAAACTATTATTTATTTTATTATGTTGCGCTCGTTTTTTGAGTGACTCTCGTAAAGCTCAAATGGTTTTGTGTCGTAACGACGTTTCACTTCACTTTTATATTTAATTGGCGCATTATTAATACATTTTCTATCAAAGATTTGGCCACGACAGATTACATAACAAGCTTAATTATGACACAAACGGTGAGCACTACGGGACTAGTTAAGTCGAGTTATTATAACATTTGTTTCGTAATCGCTTCAAAGTAGGAGAGTCCCAAAAGTTAAATAACATTTTGGACAGTACCTCGGACGGCGCGTGACTACTAAAATATGTACTTTGCACCTTAATATATGTGGTTTCTATAAGTTAAACCAACGACGCCGTAGTGACCCACCCTCCACCCTCATAGCGATTATATAGGCCAATGACTTACCCTAACATACACAAGCATCGCAAAAAAGGTAAATTATAAGGCTGGTTGTATAAATTTGCACATCTCAAACGACTTGTTAAGATTGGTGTTATATAATTTCTGTTTTATAAATATAGTACATAAACTGTGAAGTTAAAATGAAATTAAAATAAATTTATACTACCCGGTAGGTTATACACGTCCTACTGTTGATCTCCGCCCTCCCCAAATGTAAAAGATAAGATGGTATACCTCCACACTTGTACAAGGTAGATTGAAAGGTTTCGATCACAAGAAAATTAAATTAAAAAGAGCATGTTTTAAATGCGTTGCTATTATCTTACTTTAAAATTTTATCCTAGAAATAATCTTAACTCATACTAATATAATGGATAAATTATTCGATTCGTTACAATTATAACGCCATAAAGTGCAAACAAATTAAGGTGGCTTTGACTTTTTGTACAATTATGATAAAAAGTGTTACAGGCTAACATTTTAATTAAACAACAAAGTAAAAGGTCCCAATAAACAGTCATCGCTTAGGTTAGACGGCCAAATCTGAGGCTGAGATGATAAGGACCAAGTAGGAGGAGACAATGTACACAACCAAGATAGTGAATGTTGCACAACGTAAATATTTGAGCCGAGCGCCTCCGGCCATGCGACGTATCAACCTGTTTCGAAAAAACATAATTTATTTGAAAAATAGTTATGAAACAACTATGATGAATGTGGCTTCAATCTGTTGGAAACAAAAACGATTTACTGTGAAATACTAGGGTAAACGGCGTACTTTTGCAAGATTGCAAAATTAAATAAGGAGGACTGTAATAATATGGTATATTCCAGCGAAGACAGAACTGAACGTCTAGTGATACCATGCCTACTCTGCAGTCACTTTAAACTAGTGGGGTCTACCTCCGTATGGAACAAACAATCCATAAATGCAACTGAATTTTTGTATGTACCTAGTTTCTATTGTTTTACAAAGATCAAGGTCAATCTTCTGAACAAGCGCCTTGAACCGAGAAATATCCAAATTAAAATAGTGTAGTGCGCGTCAATGCAATTTGGCTCAAAAGTAGTCTCTTTTCTTAGATCAGGAATGAATGAGCAACCTTTTAATCAATTTAACTTTTATCAATTAAAATTTTGGGACTTTATTTAGTTGGGTACTTAAACCTGGGTCGAAGGTTGATATAAATTTATTTATAACTAGGCTATAGCCGAGACTTCGTCCACGCTTGACTTGACATTCTCGCGGGATTCCCGGGACACAAAGTATCGCAGAATTTAAAAAAGAATGTAAGCTATCGTTTTAGGCGAAATTGTGTCGGAATAAGCTAATTTTTATGCATCCGAAAAACTTTAAACCGCTCCCGGGGATGTTCCCGCGGGATTCTCGGTAAAAAAGTATCATAGATTTTATTACATAAAATTTTCATAAAATTTTTATTGAAAAAAGCACACTGGTTTTTTTTTAATCTGATCAATTTGAATAATTCCCAGAAAAAATCCTAGTACAAAACTAGCGCAGATTTTAAGGAATTTGCTGTCGATCAGCGAAACCGCATAGAAATCGGCCCAGTAGTCTTTACGTAAATCCCGAACAAACAGACAAATCGACAGACAAGAAATCTAAAAAAAAATGCATCCATGTTCGCCATCGTTTATATAGTGTCTGCTAGTTTTTTTATAACTTCAATGTACAGACACGGCATGTTTAGAAGTTTACAATATTATAGATTTTTATGATAATAGAAGTAGTAGTAGGGAGTTGAAAGTGCTAAATGGGGATTTGCTCGAGCTTTTTAGGGACCTATTGGATTATGAAAATTAAATGACAGGAAACACAAAAGATTATATAATGTTTCCTTTCAGTGGTCGGTGAAGTGTCTACAGGTTTACAAAAATAAATAATAGTTTAAAAAAACTAAAAAAAACACGCTTTTATAAAAAATCCAACTAAAAAAACAAAAAATAAAATTTAATATAATATAAAAAAGCGTGGGGTGTATTCAAAGCGCTTTTTAAGATATTATATTATTAATTGAATACACCCCACGCTTTTTTATATTATATTAAATTTTATTTTTTGTTTTTTTAGTTGGATTTTTTATAAAAGCGTGTTTTTTTTAGTTTTTTTAAACTATTATTTATTTTTCATTTTTTAGTTGATTTTTGTTTAAATGTTTTTAAATACAAGCTTTTGAGATCCTGCATATCATGTAGCAGCAGAGTGCTAGCCAAGACAAGTAAAACGAGCCCAAACACGACGGGTCTATCTTGTTTAGTACAGGAGTTCCTATGGCCACCTTCCGACTCCATCATCAGATCAGCTCCATGGTACCATATTATTGCATTGTCACGCGATATAAACATACGAGCCCAAACACGAAGGGTCTATCTTGTTTAGTACAGGAGTTCCTATGGCCACCTTCCGACTCCATCATCAGATCAGCTCCATGGTACCATATTATTGCATTGTCACGCGATATAAACATACGGGCCCAAACACGAAGGGTCTATCTTGTTTAGTACAGGAGTTCCTATGGCCACCTTCCGACTCCATCATCAGATCAGCTCCATGGTACCATATTATTGCATTGTCACGCGATATAAACATACGGGCCCAAACACGAAGGGTCTATCTTGTTTAGTACAGGAGTTCCTATGGCCACCTTCCGACTCCATCATCAGATCAGCTCCATGGTACCATATTATTGCATTGTCACGCGATATACACATACGTGCAAAATTTCAGCTCAATCGGAAAACGGGAAGTCGGTCAAATTTAGGGGTCGGTTACAGACATACTGACTGACATACAAGTGAAGCTAATATAAAGCGTGTAAAAATACAATCGTTTGTGGCGCTCGTACGCCAAAGCTATTGATTTTCCAAAAAATTGTTATAAAATTTGTAAGAACTTTTTTCTAGTTTAAATTTGTAATAAACGTTTTTTACCGTAAAATGAGTCGGAAAGGAGATATTATCACAAACGTGCGATTAGGCGTCATTTTCCCAATATGGCGGCGCTAGTAGCCAAGATACAAGGTGGCAACATTGAATTTAGGAAAGAGCGTATCGAAATCTATAAAATTACACATTTTCAAAACTCCTGGAAAACTTTCCAGGTAAACAACTATATACACGATTTTTTGTACCTCGGCTTGCTAAAATCGATAGATTATAATTTTCCGTTGACCTTGCTTTACTTTTCTTTTAAAATAAAAAAATCAACTGCGCTCGAGAATATCAAGACGAGTGTTTTTTTGTAAGTTTGTGACCCTCCCCTCCCACTCCCTTGCGTTGCGCTCAAATCGTCATATTCTTGAATTGTACGCTGTTCAACTATTAATTGTCCCACCTTTACATAATCTGCCGCACTCGAGATAATCCAACGATCCTCCCCGTCAATAGTCTTTGTCATCATTTCATTAGAACGTTTTATTTACAGCAAAACGTGCTCAAATAATAAAACACTACATAATACATAAAATAAAATACTGTACAATAAATAAAATATATTACAAATAAAACAGATAGGTTCTGGGATCAAACGCACAACCTGCAAACAATGTTGCTGCTCGATATCCACCTCATCCCTAATAAATACAACTAATAACACCTAAGACATGCCTTAAGTGTAACAAGCGCCTTGAGAGCATTAATAGATATACAAAACCGCAAAAGCAACAAGTGCAGCTAGACTGCAATAGTGTGAATACAACACTTACTGCCACTGGAATGGTGATGTTATGCCCTCTTTCAGGCGATCCTTTAAGGATCGCTGCCTGGAGGGTCCCGGGCCGGGCGGCAGCATGCCTGCGCCGGGCGGCACGGGGGGCGCACGCGCCGGCGACGACATCCCGGGAAACCCGGCGGCTGGGAGCGCCGACGTATTAACAGTCTCTCACCCACAATAACATCACACCACTTCACCGCCAATCACCACTACAAACGCGGGCTGCAACACGACAGAAACAACCAAAGCCACGTAAATAAAGAAAAACATAAGCAAAGCCAAACATCGACGCAAAACATATTGTACTTAGAAAATAGAAGAAAAACAACGCATAAGAATGGCAAGGGTGTGAAAGCCACGTGGCGCAAAGGTACAGTATATAAGATTCAGATTGGTGGGCGAAATGCTTAGCAGCTGCAGCAATGTTATGCATTTCAATAAATTGTATTTATACCTACAATAAGAGCAACTAACCTATTTTCTTTTTCTTTAATATGTTATCGTTATTACGTCACCAAATAAAATAACATCAGGTCCATGGAAGATCTATGATGACACTATCTATTGCATTTATTTATAACAATTTCTATTTATTAGACTCAATTTATTCAAATTTACCTATACTAATAATATCTATATATGTATATTATATATACACAGCTTAATTTACAAAAGATAAAAACTGAAAATAGTAAATAGGTTCAAAATCACCGTCAGTTGGGAAAGCTCCCAAAACGGTGGCCGCATTTCCACGTTGTATGGCAACGCTTATGCGTTGCCCAAAATACAGACCAGCGTTTTGGTTTCGTGAGACATCTATCAACCGTTTTGAGAGATGTCTGATATTGATTGATAACGACTTCTGTTATTTCCATTTAATATAATAATTCGGCCCGTGTCTAATCGGTTGTTATGTAGATTATTCCATTAGTCAGGACTTTGAAAAGAACGTCGTTTTAGTCTGATGAGTTTGACGACATTTTAGGAAAATATGTAAGATCCTGTGTGGTGGTACAGTATCCAAAAGTTTTCCTTTCCCATCGCTTGTCAACACATCATTTCTATTACAATATTTTTTAATTCACCTTCAGGAAAAGTCATATTAAATTCACATAACTGTAACACAGAGCTACTATTCCGTAAGGCGCATTGAAACGAGATTCCACATAAAATTCAGAACGATAAAGAGTAATAATTATAGTTTTTGTAAAGAAGCACCGCTTTATTATTATTTAAAAAAATTAATCAACACAACATATTGTACGAATTCATTTTGTAAGAGTTTTCGAATTTAGGGAGATATATTTAAAAATCTGTTTCTGAAATTTTTGTATTTTTTAATTTACTCATAGATGTTCTCCGTAAAATATATTTAGGTATATCACACACATTATACTAAAACGACCTAGCTCCAAAGGAGCTCACAGTTCCATATGCCGTGAGCACTACTACACTACACAAACATAAATATAGTTCATGGACTGCTATTACAACGAACATGAATGAAACGAATGAAGTCAATTGAATAAGTGGATAGATAACACGGTTGATTTTATAATACTTTATTAGATAGAAGAAAATAGCGTGGACGCATTTATGCTGGATAAATGCTGTCGATATATACCTATATATCATGGATGTAACCTTTACCTGTAAAAGCGCAGTATTCTTTCAATCAAATTTAATTGTGTTTTTCAAGTTAAACACAATAAACTTGCAAAGGTTTCAAATAAAATTATAAGAAACAGTCAGATTTAGTCTTAGAATTTTTACAACTCATTAAAGTTTACTAAAATTTTACTATTGTTCATATGCGTACAACATTTTTTACAAATAAAACGTAGCTTAAAGTATAGCTGGAATTATGAATAATCTATAAAACACCATTTTGTAACCTAAAGTTCCTGTACAGAAACAAGACTACTAAATATTTTGTTCTTCTGTTACATCAATGTCGCTGCATATTTTAGGTCCGTTTACATTATTCACAACAGCGAAAACTATTGTTCATAATTAAAAGCTTTATATTTATATAATTTAAATATTTCAAGCTGTTTTTTATACTAAGATTAGGTGAAGATTATAAAAATACACGGTTGATATTATTTTCCTTCAAAAGATAAACGTGTTTGTAAATATCGTACGTGGCATGAATATTTATTCGCTAATGCACGACGTGTTAGGGAATAAATTTATGTATGTATGCCATATAAATTAAACAGATTTCAAGACGATGTATTTATTTCACCTTTAATATTATTCAGTTAATAGTAACCATTGTTTTAAAGTTGTGTTATTTTCACAAGACAAATCATAAATGTCACGATAAAATGAGGATAGATGATATCAGCGCACGCGCTCTGATTACGCATAGGTACTTCTCTTAAAACGTTTTTGAAAATGATTTTGAGACAAGCATATTGTTATAAATATAACCCAGATGACACCATACTGTCATGTTCATACCTAAATTAAATATCAATTAAAAGTACATAATTAATAATAATAATAATAACAAGGCCCCCCGCCTCCGTGCTTGCCTTAGCCAGCCGGCACGGAGTGGAGATCGCTAGAGCTAAGACTCAAGCTCCAGGGGTGGAAGTGATAAATGGCCTAATGTCGGAAGTAGCTTCGGTGAACCTGCAGCCCACCTCTATACACCCCTTAGCCACTCATACCCATGTTGCCCCTGCCTTTTATGGCATTTTCTGGGGCCCATGCAGAGAGTGGCGAGTCACCGTCTGCCCATTTTTCCATGTTCCCCGAACATTGCGACGGGCAGACGCCATAGTCCCCATATTCCCAGACCGCTAGTACCACTAACAGATCACCCCAATAGCCCGGTACTTTTTGTCTTCATATCCCACAATAGTCCTACACTGGCCGGGGCTTGTCCTTGGGTGCATTATTGTATGGTGTAGACAGGGATAATCGCCGGTCAGTGTCACGCCACATATTTACATTAAATTTGTCAAGGGGCCTCTACGTGTTGGCCTCCCCATGGCCCCACGCAAGCCCTCCAAAAGTCCGGGCCATTTTTATGGCCCGTGGTCTTGAAAGACATACAGATAATAATAATAATCGGCATACAAACACACACATTGTATATCCCCAAATTAAGCAAGTTACGCTTGTGTTATGGGCTTATGGGTAATATACAACGGACCACTCTAGGGCCGATCCCAGACACCCAGATCATGGTAAATAACGGAGAAAATACGTTTCCGAAATTTACTATACCAGGATTCGAACCCGGAGCTTCTGCGTTGCAGTGAGGTAGGCCGGCAAAGGCTTAACCCGTTCACGCACAGAGGCCGTCTAAATAAAGACTTATTAATATCGTTCTTCTTTTTTAATTGGTGATTACATAAAAAATACCTTTTCTATTCATTAGAACCTACCGCAAATTGCGCAAATCCATTTGAACCTTTTCAGTAATTTAATGTTAATCAGTAAAGTATCTCGCACGGATAGTAACGAAACTACTAGCTTTTGAGACACCCCAAAGTACTCAATCTAAGCCCGTACATGTAATTTATACAGATAAATAAAATTGAACTGTCTGTTTGTATCGTCAACATAACAGCTTTTTACTAACTGCATATGAAATTATACACGGCACTTATATCAAAGAATCAATTTTTAAATATTTTGTCTGTCTGTCAAGATGTTCCGGCTAATTTTTGAAACGGCTGGACCGATTTTGACGGGACTTTCTCTGGCAGATAGCTGATGTTATAAGGAGTAAGTTAGGCTCCATTTTTTTATTATTTTTTAGGGTCCTGCAAAAAAAAAAAACACGCGGCCGAAGTCGCAGGCACAGCTAATTAGGATATAAAATGGAAAGTTATTTTAAAATTGCCACGATTTTATAGAGCAATATGCAAACAATTCAAGGAAGCATTTATATATATATTATGTGGATAGCTTAAAAACAATTTTTAATTTTTTTATTGCAGGAGTTCAGAAGACAGGCAGACGGCCCACTTGATGGAAAGCGGTTACCATCGCCTATGGACATTTGCAAACCAAACCAAAGGTGCTACAAATGCCCTGCTGCACTCTTACGGTAGACTGGAACATGGTCACTTATGCCGGAACACAACTCAAGGTTGTTATGGGGGAATCTCTAGACCAGGGCTGGTAGCCATCCAGTCAGGCAAATACCCTACCACCTAGCTGTGGGTTTGTTTTGTCGCCTCTTGCCACAGGCCGCCCGGCCGCAGGAAATTATTCTTTCGCCGTTCCTGCACGGATCAAATGTTTTATTTGCTTTTGACACTGCGACAACAGTCACCTTAAATATACTAGTTTGATTATTCTTGATGATTAAGGTGGATATTTATGATATATTTCCGGTTGATGGTTCATAATAATCAAATAAGTTAGTTTCGATAACAAAAGTTTTAGAATAATCAGAATAAGAATAACCACCTTGTTCATAACTTGAAGGAATGGTATGCACAAAAAACATTTCTTTCCTTCGAAAAAGATAATAACATGTCAATAGTCGTGCAAGCAATAATTTCTGGTACGGTATACAATACAAATTTGAAGTGTAAAGTCACTCGAAAGGACCGCGTTAAAAACTTTCGCAGCCTTCACGTCCGTGATAGAAGAAATAGCAGACAACTGCGCCGCCAGGGTATACTGTATAAAGCTTAGTCCTAACAAGGGCTGGCTCGGTGTCATGTGAGATGATATGCATGTATATGAACTCACGATGACAAATGTCGACGACTCGAGAAGTGGCCAAATTAAAGTAGGAAAAGGTCCCCGGACTGCGCTCAAACGCAACAGGGACTTGATGCTAGTACGACGATAACCGTGCGAAGTAGAATAGAAAGATTTCTCAAGTTCGGGATCACCTTACAGTTATAGACATGCTACTGTCTGGTTTTTCAGTGTTTCAGATTCGCTGTCAACCTTTGAGGGTACGAAAACGAAGAAGGTAATAAAGGAAATGCTGAATAAATAAAAATGGAACAAGAAGGCAAGTGGACTAGTCAACATCCTTAAAAACACACCTTAATTATACAAATGACCTAACAGCGGGATGGCGTTATAACATTAATTACGTAATCAGAATAACGATCGTGTTACACACAGATAAACGCTTATTAAACTTAATTCATATTAACAAGGACAATAAGGTCACAAGGAATTACAGTGACACAGTTATAATTGCCACGTAATTATACAATTAAAAACAGACAGACCTATGTGAGATATTCTTTTCAGTAACAAGATATTTGAAAGACACCGTACCTAACAAGAATGATTATTACTCATCGCCCAATACGAAATTTCCTGATAGTTATTAAGTTTTGAGGCTCGTGAATTAAAACAAAACCGAGTAACTTGAGGTAATTAATATCCAATAGCATTTTCGAATGCGTGAGACATAACAAGTAGTGTGATAGTACAACTTTGACAGTTAACAGTCTTATTAATGTTGAGTTAGTATTCTTTATGGTTCTTAAAGCTCAATACGAATGAATGTCCGTAAGTAGCATGTAGAATTAGGTCTATACAGCCAATAAGCCGGGTTTCTCTATATTAATATCCATTATTTTACCTTAACATTGGTAGAAATTGACATTACTTAGATACAATTAATTCCAAATTTAGTCAATAATCATCCATGTAGTCTCAGATGGGGCGATGTCAATAATTTTTTGGTATTATAAATGGTAATTCCAAACCGTCAAAAAATGAAATAAATTTAATATTTTACTATATTTCAACATTTATATTTTATTATACAATATTAAATATGTATGTATCATAAAAAAAACTTACACAATGCTCACTCACATGCATTTTGCACGTGAGCGAGCGTTATTTATATACTTTTCAAGTGTAAATGCTAATTAATTGAAAATATAACTATATCATTGAAAACCTATGAATACGATTCACTAGAAAGTACGGGATTTTCTACGGATTTTATTATTTCATTTTATAGCCTCAATGGGAGCTAAAGACTATAAAGCAGGGGTGCTCAAACTTCAACTCTGCTTGCGATCTACCACAATATTGTTAGACTCCGGTCGATCGACTCTAAGAGGCTGCAAGTATGTGTGTTGCAGAACCGTCCTCTACGTAGAAAGGGTGTATCTTTGCGCAAATACATATATAGGTAGAAGCATCTTTTTTTTTTCAAGATCGATTCATAAAGTATTGCGGTCGACGGTCTGAGCACCCCTGCCATAAAGATTTATAATTGAAGTGATAATGTGGCTAATTAAAGTATTTTAAACCTAAAATACTTTCGCGCATTTTCAAACGCCTGAAATAATGATGCCGCTCGTTCTAAGGACAAGAAACTAATTGCTGACTCGTTCATGTTTTAAAATCTTCAATTAACAGTATCACATTATATAGGCAAACAGCCATTTAATTATCATGGTTATAATCGGGATACATTTTGATTTAATTTTCATAAAATAATTATGTATTATACAATAGTTGTACTACGGTTTTTATGAGTGTCAAATGCCACTTACTGATATAAAATCTAAGGTATGTTTATTTAAATCATACCACTTAAAATAAAAGTTAACTATTTGTATGAAAACAAAGATACGGCCCGTTTCCGTAGTGGTGCGTTATCTGTCGACATTTCCCGACATAGCGTGCAACAAACTTTTTAACTGTCCCTGGAAGTTGTTCAGAGGGTATTTTTCGTTCTTTTTCATTCATATTATTGTTATTTATTCAAATGTAAAAGTTTTTATAAACGAAAAGATGCCAGTTTATGTTAACTAAGCATTAAAGCTAATTTTATTATTAATTTTGTAGTTCGACATTTTTGATTTACCAACTTTAATGAAAGACGAATGAAATATGGATAGGCGATAATGTCGCCTGATATAATATATAATCCGTACGTTGTAATAAAACGCAAAATAGTATCACAAAAAATAACAAATGCCTTTCTCCCAATGATATTTTAGTTATATACCAATAAATACCTAGTAAGTATAAAAATTGCTTCGGCTGCAGCATTGGCTTTAGCATTGCGAACATAGAACCTAATCGAAATATGACAATGATCTAGTACAAGCGCCGCAAAACAAGCAGGGCAACAGCAAGGCGACAGCGGGTATCGATCGGCCCTAACCACCTCCCCCGTCCGCCCCGCGACACCCCGTCGTCCCAGCTCACCTTACGTAAGTCCAGCTGATCGCACCCACCCGGTAACCTTGACGACGGGGCTCCACGCGCTCCTCTTGGTAACTAAGACTTTCCTCGTCCCTTTCGAACTTGCCGAACCTGCCTCCTTAAAGAATTATATCTAAGCAATATTCATCTTAATTTAACTTAATACATGGGTCTAAAAATCTCAGATATTATAGTACAAACCGGTTTAACACCTACATACGACCTAATCTGATAAAAACAACAAATCCACATTTTGCATCCTCCAAAATATTGATACGGAACAGGGTACAACGTCCACTCTTGTGGTATATGATATAAGGCGATAAAAAGTGAACATTCCATATCTGCATTAGGTAATAAAATAAAACTTGCCAACTTTTTACCAGACCCCGTTTGTCTTCTTTGTTTTTATATAAGAAATTAGAATATTTGAGTTTGTTTTGAGACCCTAGTTTAATTTGAGCACACGCGTTTACACTGATTTTATTTAGGCGCTTTTCGCCCCCAGGAAAATTACAACCGTCCTGGGAAAACTGCACCATTTTACAGTATAAAAAATACCCTATGTTCATTCTCGATAATGATACTACATACACATTTACATAATTTTAGCAAAATCTAGATGATGTTTTTTCCATATGAAAGACTGAGTTACTCTCGCCTGACTATATGACTAATGAGTAATTTTATTTTAGCATTATAATTTTATAGGTAGTAAGTAGGTAGGTTTTGTTGTGCAAAAGTGGCTTATATATTCTCCATGAATTCAGTACAGAATCAACAGTTCCTATACTTAGCTCCGAATCTGTATTCGTTGGCCTGTATATCCACGATACTCCAAAATCAATCAATTGAAGAAATGTATATTTTGAATATTGATCGAAGTCGGCCTGGATCCCATATCATCCCCAATACCAATTCTACTCACGTAGACATGTTAATTTCCTGTCTAACCTGACCCATCACTTATCTAGGCTTTTACTTCTGTTACGAAAAGTTAAATCAATAAGGCCCGGTTCTTATATCTTACCGAGCGTTCATTTACTACGTACTATCGGTTAAAATTTGAAATAAGCTGAATAAGCATACCAGTAATGTCAAAATTCAACCGGTGGTAGGGCAAAGAATGAATAGTAAGATATAGGGACCGGCCATAAGTCGTAAAACAGATCGGTTGGTTAATTTGTGGAAGGAAGTAAATTAAAATTAAAGAAGTAATCACAAGTTTGAAATACGCAGACAAATCCACTTAAATAGTCTTGACTCATTCAAGTTAAAACCAGAAAATACAATATCGAAGCAAAGCGAAACTACCAAAAATACTTTTTGATAAGAACGTTAGCAAATCTTTTGAAGTCATATAGGAATTTAGAATTTCTTTTCATAATTATATTCCCTCAACTTTGTTTAACACAATGTGAAGGGCACTGCAATTATCAGTATAAAAAACCTATATTTATTTACGACAGGAATAAATCACAAATTATAGTCACAGAACAAAAGAGTTGTAAATGAATGCTGTAGTTATTAAAGCAACAAAGTTTTAAGAGAAGATTTAAATTAATTAAGTACAGGATAATTCATAAAAATATTTTAGGTCTGTTTAAATTATAATTTAATTTTACGAGAAACCATCAATCAATACTTATGCAGCACGTCTTTTTATTTTTTAAGAACGCATTATAGAGCTTTTGGTATGATGCTGCATCCTAAAAAAAGCGGACTCCATCTAAAATTAACTTCTAAACCTCGACATCGTTTCACCAAGCTTAGATTATAAAATTTTGTTGAGAAATATAGATAGGAAGTGAAAGCCTAAAGGCTAGCGTACGTTTTCGTTAAATATTTGACCAGCGCCGTTCGATACAGACGACCATACAATCGTGGCGCGCCTGCTCGGAACCCAGTGGCGCCCAACGTGGGACTACAGATCAGCTGTTATAACTCCATGCAATGTCAACAACTTATAAAAATACTTATAGTTGTATATTCTATCTAGCTTTGATACTACATAATATGGTAACTACATTTAATTTCACCCTAAAACCTTAATTACATATTGATTGTACCATGAATTATTTAGTTATTGACTAATGGTAGGCTTGAGATTTAAGTTATAAATCAAGATTCAATTATATACAAAGACTTAAAAATTTACGCTTTTTGTTCAAATAAGAAACAAAATATGTATGTCATCTCACAATAAATATGTTAACGTATATTAAATATTAGTATGTATGAATAGACTTAATTTTGAATATTTTATTCATGACATGGTAATGAATAATGTTCTATCAATCTCAACTTATTGGCAAGGAACGGCCAATGCCTAACTAATTATTACCACGAAAAACACAAATCTGATGATGATAGATAGATAAAACAATCTCGTTGCTGTGCATGTAATAATACGTAAAAAAATGAAGCGATGGTAATGACTCGAATGACTTCGTTATGGATGGGCGATGATAAAGTGCAGGTAAGCATCTATTATGTGGTCCATGCATAAATGCAACGAACCGGATAAGAAGTTCGAAATTCATGTGAAGAAGCGCTGACAGAAGGTAAAACGGCATAACGCGGACGCGGTCTACTCCGAGAGCTGGAAGCGTGCAACTGAAACTGATCTTGGAATTGTCGGGGAGGGGTGCGGGTAGTGGGGTGGGAGGTTCTACGATTGGGCGGCGCACGACGCTGGTGCCCAACGTGAGGCAGGCTCACACCAAAATACCGCCCCCTCGGTATAATCACAGAATGGTTTCTCCTCGCCTATTATACAGTAACACATTGGAAATCTAGTTACACTTGTATGGTTTCCCATATTGTAAATATCAGCGCTAGAAATTAAATTAATATTATTTGGATATTTGCATTGGAAATTGAACGCTACACGTTATTAATTCGCAACTGAGAAAAAAAATTAGTTATGCATACAATGTGCTTCCAACAAACCGTATCATGTAAAACTTTAAACACATGGTAATAAATTTTATTTTATGCTGATGTATGGTTTATTTGCCTTAAAATTTTCAATAAGTCAATTCAGATTAAATTTGTTATTTTATATTGCAATTTTACTACAATTCAAGCTTAAAACATCGTAAGATAAATAAACCTCGGCTGCAGGCTGCGGGTGCAGGCAGCACATGCGGCGGATGCACGAAGCCAGCTGTGGCTGTACGACTGGTCTTCTATGTAGTAATATAGATTTCTGTGATAACATTCCGAACGCGGCTGCGGCTGCACGTGCTGCCGAGCCTCGCCTGCAAGTGCTGCTTCGACTTGCAGCCGCAGCCGATCGCAGACCAGTAGTGCTGCGGCTGGAAGCCGATGCGCACGTAGTTACGTCACTCCATCCTTATTAAATCGACAATAATTCCTAAACTGCTCGTCATCATACTTGAAGTGTTTCTTAATTAGTAGGTATTGAATAACTTCCATCAGTGGGTCTACTACATTTTATATAAAGACATGTGGCTACTCTTCTCTGGCTAGGTAACAATGACAACATGTCATCATCATCCTCTTCCTCTTCTAATAAAAGACATAACATCAAACTATTCTCACGACTATTCCTCACCTCCGACATTCTGAAATATTGGAAGCGACTGGCCGCCACCTGCTGCCTGCCGCAGCACGTGCAGCCAGCCTAGGAATCACTCTCGGCTGCGTGTCATGCGTGTGCTACCTGCATCCGCAGCCGAGGTTCGAATTGCACCTTTACGCGATGAACATAGGTGATTAGTAGAACTAGGTCTAGGCAACAAACACAATGCATTTATCATAACATAGGTTGCGATATGAAGTTGATAGTTAATTTATAGCCTGCCCCTTATATTGATTATAAAATTACAGTAAAATACACCTGACACAAAAACCTATTTACGATATTATTACAGGTGTATAAGCTACTTTGTACTTAACCATTTATATAAGATTCAATAATGTCATAATGTATCAGAAAGTTTTAACGATTCTATTGAAATAGACAATGCCCGTATTAGCCGCCTTTAAAAAAGGAAGAGGTTCTCAATCAGTCGTGTGATTATATATTTTTTTACATAAGTCCAGCCATAACTTTTTTGTTTCTGAACCGATTTTGGTAGTTCTTTTGGGTTCGATTCATTATAGTTGCAGAATGCTCCCATATAAAGTTCATTGGTATTAGACCTTGAGTTCCGAAGATATAGCAATAAATACGTAAAATCAAGTAGAAAACGTTGTAGCCATTCACGTGTAACTTTTTTTTGGAACTAATTTTGATAATTTTTATGCGTGCGATCCAGAGTGGCATAGTAGTCTGGTAAAATTTAATTGCGGACTTTGGGTTTCGAAGTTATAGCATAAAATTCCTTAAACTCGGGTACATAACTTTTTTGTTTCGGAACCGATTTTCTTCATTGTTTTTTAATTGGATTCAGTGTAGCTTCAGAATGTTCCCGGATATAATTTCATACCTATTAGATCCTGGTTTCCGAAAATATAGCAGAAAATTACTCAAAATCGAATAGTATATAATAGTAGAAAACCGTATTGAATTTTTTTGTTAGGTTTATGACAATCCTAAAACGAGTAGATACCTAATTAAGATCAATAACGAGTTGTATTAGACTCGACTAGGACTAGAAAAGCGTACAATGAAAATCGATAACGATAAACAGCACGACCGCATAAATTGAGTTATGAGATCCGTCGTATTTAGAAAATTTCGACGATCGGAGTTGAGATTCAAACGAAAATGCTGCCTGGTGACACCAGCCGTTGGATATAATCATTTCATTAAACAATTTACGTCGAGCACTTCGACCAATTTGACTTTTAAAACGACGGACAAAAATGGGTAGTGAGAAGTGACCGTAGGTCGCGTCAAGCAGTTAGTTTTTTGTAAACCAAAATGCACGAGACGCGCATCAACATTTTCTAAAAGCGGCTATCGTTTCCGCGCGAAGCTTATTAGGGATACAATATATGGAACTTAAAAAAAATTCTAACAAAAATAAACCAACTTCAAGAGTAGGTAACTAAAAGCAAAAAATAAAATTTTCTACATCTTGAAATTGGTGCCAAGCAAATCATAAAAACTACCATATACATTGTTCCAACACAAAATATGGTATTTTTTATGGTTTACTTGACACCGACTTCAAGATGTTGTAGAAACATTTTTAACCGCGCAGGAAGGTAGAAGTATACTATTTCCTGTGGCCGGACGGCCGGGCAGCCATGACGAACTTGAGTTGTGTTCCGGCATCAGGTGGCCAGGTTCCAGTCTCCCCTAAGAAAGCAGCAGCGCATTTGTAATAGCATTGATGTTGCAAATGTCCATAAGTGATGGTAGCCGCTTTCGATCAGGTGTGCCGTCTGCCTGAACTCATGCAATAAAAGAAACCCACCTGAACTCTTGAAGTCAGTTTTTTCTAGATCTTTTTTTTTATCAGCTTTGTATTTATTCGAAAGAAATTGGTACTATCCATTTGAATGTTTTGTCACGAATAGTAAAATAGACTATGGCTAAATCTTAACCACCTTCTTCATAACAGTTATACAATGTTCATTGGCTTGTTAAAATGAAATCGAAACAGTGTTTTTGATAACATTCAGAATGTGATTATGAAAAACACATTTTTTTTAACAAGCTGGCAAGTCTCATTAGTCCATTGAAATCTTACAATTTAAGGACCGAATATTGCATTTTTTAGAGGACGCAATTTTATTTTTGGGATATGTGTTGTGTTGTGTCAATAGAAGCTTAAAGAAAGTATAGCTTAAGAATAAGTAAAGTTGTACAAATTTAACAAAAAAATTGTAAGAATATATTTACAATAAAAAAATCAAAAATAAGTTAAACATATCATTTCGACTGGATTCTTATGAGCATTGACGAACCCGGTCAACTTTGGAGCACTGTAACAGCGTTTTGAATTAATGAAATAATAAAAAAATATAGGGAAAAAATTTCCTCAAAAGATCATCTAAGATTGGTCTGAGGTCATGTGAGTTATAGAGCACAAACTTGAGGTTAAGCTTCTATAGACTCCCACACATGTCCCAAAAATAAAATTGTGGCCTTTAAAAAATGCAAAGCTCATGTAACATTTCAATGGTTTACATACATTTATTACGAATAAGTGTGTAAAACATTAGTCTCTTAGAACATCACTATTGTATTTAATTAAATTACTGCTACTAGAGATTAACGAGTAAATGTAATAATAGAAAATAGTTACATCCAGTTTTATATTAATAAATAAACATATTGAAATTCTACCCCAACAAAATTAAACTGTCACTATCTATGCATAAGAGATAGTTAATGAGGATGACAAACAAAGATACATCACCTTTATTACACTTTTAGATAAAAATTACTCTGATAAAACTTTCCAGTAACATCAGAATAACACACAGACTACAACAATTTATAAAGACATTGTTTAAACTGACCAAAATACAATGAAGGGTCAAATTGAAATTCCACCGCTAAGGTTCAAGTCATAGAGTCCAGCAGTGTGCTGTATCGGTGGGCTACAGAGCGAGGTAATTAACACATATCATTGCAGGGTGCTCAACCCAAAAATGGACAGATGATTGAGGGCAAATAGGTAACAACTAGTTTTAATGAAAAGAAGTTAATTACAAGTAAATTGAACATTACCAATTACAATTTAATAAAATCAACCTAAACAAACAAATAAATAGATATTTATTATTAATAATAATAATAAATAGTGTATTCAGCAATAATTATACACAAGTGATCAATGTATGTAGATGAAGCAAAAAGTGTTTCTCATGATAATAGAGAGCGGAGATTCATTGTCTCTGCCTACCCCAACGGGAAACAGGCATAACAATATGTATGTATTTAATTATATACAATATAAAAAATAATATATTAGTACAATTTTTCCTTATAACCATTAATCTCAATAGTAGAGGTAATTTACCTGACATTTTCAATGTGCTATTATGACTTAAATTGGTGAACATTATAATAATTCTTGATTTAATTTTATTTTCCCGAAACCAATAAATATAATATCTGCTCTTTCTAGCCACAGTATGATGTATGTTCTCTGTGATTGTAGGTAAATAAGTCCTGCCAATTGAGATCGCTGATTATATGTATAATAATATAACATTTTTTTATCAGTCTTACTTTTCAAACTTACCTTTTATATTACTGAATATATAGAGAAATTTTCAAGTTTTCAATCATTTCATAATTATTAGGTAACCATTATCATTAAACACTAGTTTGTTTAAGTTATTTATTGTAGTCAGTAGAAAAGAGAAAACTTTATTTACTGTACACAAGATAACATAATTTGATAACCTTTCATCTTATTACATGATAAGACTAAAATCTGTTTATAGTATAAACAAGTTTAATAAGTATTTATTTTTAGACATACATAGTTATTAATTGCATCTGAACTTTACAGATTAAAGCACATAAGGAACTGAAAATTTAAACAAAATATAATGTTGTCTTGTCCTTATAACACTTATTATCAAGCAGTTACTTATTAGAACTTTGTAACAGAGCACACAAATGTAGGAATTGGACTTTTGCAACATAGTGACACTTGTATTATTTCAGATAAACATAAAAGTACCTGCTGAGAAACAGGTTTTAAGCTCGGCGGAATTATGTTTTAAGTAGAAAATGGACCGATGGAAGATCATGTATTCATGCAGCTAGTAGGTACTAAAAGATAAGTTATATGATCTTATATACAGAATTTATAATGAATAAATATTGGAGTAGGTATAGAGAACCGATGTTTTGTGATTTATATTATATTTTACCAAGCTTAAATAATTTAAATATTTATACAAATCAAATAATTATTACTCACATTTTATCCTTTGCGAAACCCGAGGAAGAATACTTGTAATCTGCGCAAAATTTAGGTAATTTCTCCTTATTTACGTCGCAAAATAATAACAGTTAAAATAAAGTACACAATGAAAAGTCATATGACACGTCTGATGAATTATTTTTTATTTAAAAAGTAAATAAAACCATTCTTATACAGCTGCGTATATATCCAATCAAGATATTCAATCAATACTAATCTTATCAAAACTATTCGGTTACAGTTTCAACTGATACAATCTAAAACACAGTTATAACTAAAATGAAACTAGTTCACCGGTGTTTTAACTATACAGTAATAAAAGCCATAATTTCGTTTATATTAATTATTAATTAAAACCATATGAAATTATGTAAAAATCTAAATTTTGCTAAGTTTATTTAGAGTTTAGACGACTGCGCACAGCGTTGCCAGATGACCATATCAATTATACCCCAAATATTTTTCAAAAATCCCCATATTAAGCTTTTTGAGAAAAAACTCCCAAAATAGTTTTTACTTATTTTAAAGGAGAAAGAAAAAAGCAAAACCACCGTCGTAGCGAAAACGTCACTAATGACGTCATCATTTTCCCTCACGGGGCGCTCACAACGATCCGTGTCAATAGGTGCGTTAAATAACCATTCCACTTGAGTTTACGATTGTGACGCCAGCAAATAAGTGAAACGGGAAAAACCGCAGTTGTGAACGTGATCATTGTCAGTCTCTAACGGAAAGTAGCCTATGGGATACGACGCATACGAGTAGAGACAGCATAAAAAAAAAAAATAACGTAAATGAACGAACGAATGAATTGGATTATTAAAATGAACTATTGAATTGAAGCATGATTCTCTAGTAGAGTATAATTCTAAGATAAAGTAATAATACCATATTGTGACTTAGATATAATGATTGTAGTGATGAGAATTGTGTTTGTAGATGAATTATTGATAGTTAAAATATCTCTCCAAAATTTCTCACAACAAAATATTTCCCCCGAAAGTCCCCCCAAAGAATCTTAACCCCCGAATCTCCCCCCAGACGTCAAGAAATCCCTGATTTGCAGGAAATCCCCCCCATCTGGCAACACTGACTGCGCATCTGGCTGTCTGGGAGTTTTTGGCGGGAACTGAAAGGAGACGTTGTGCTGTGCAGTTTTATTTTCTAAAAATGTGTATAATTACTCTAAAATGAACAATAGTTGCAGGATATTGATAGTTTTTGAGTAGAAATTATGTGTTTTTGTGAGAAATGTGAACTGTATAGTCAGATGTGATCTTTCGAGTTTTCACAAGAACTCCATTGAATGGCGTCGGTTGTAGACTGCAATACAACTGCGCTACTATACGAAGACTTATTAATTAACATGTTTCCGACTGAAAGACTTTGATTCTATGGTCATGAATAAATTAATAAATAAAAAATCTGGCTGTCTGGCATTTTTTTTTTTTGAGGCGAAGGAAAATGCTTACACCGATTTCCGCACAAACTGGGCCGTTGCTAGGAAACGGCACGCATCGACCGGGGGCGATAACACTGCAGCAATTGTATGCTCTTGGCAGTGCCCGTCCGCGATCGACGTCACAGAGTAGTGTGGAAGACTCCGAGCATTGCTACACGAGCGAGCAACCCCAATACCCACTAAAAACCCCCTCTTCCCGTGACGACCCTGCGCTTTTGTTTGTGTTGGAAAGGCTGAGATTTAGAACATAGTTACACCCAGTCGGTCTGGCTGTCTGGCATGGCATAAACAGTGTCAACCATAGATAATACAAATACACTATAGCTACGTTCCACAAGAGACTCACAACACAACGACCTCGCTTTTCTATCCCTACACACTACATGCCACATCCATCAACCGCAGCTGATAGACGCTTCCGAGCAATGTGTACACCCAGCTTTGAATCTATCGGACGAGATCGGACGCGACTTTTGTGTTGCCAACTCTCTTCGGTGAAAACGTGCAATGTCAACTCTTAAAAAGTACTAGATTAGCACGAATTATGAAAAAAGCCTTAAATATAAAATAATATAATAATAATTAAATTACTTTATTATAAATGCTTGTCTTTTGGCAATAATATTGCGATACCCAGCTATATTCTAGTGATTGGTAATAGAATTAAAAAATGCGCCAAATAAGGTGCTAAGCGCTAAGTAGGTGTTACGGATTATATTTAATATAAATTTATTAGCGAAAACGAATAATAAAATTCGCTTCTAAAACATTATATTTGAATTGCTCGTACAGAAAATTTTCACAAGTGACATAAACGAAGTAACAAACAAATGATATGACATAAATTTAAAATCCTGAAAAATAACATCCATTCCAAAAAGTTTCAATAGTAGGCAACGGTATAAATCTTACGGACTTGCTTTATTACAGACATTATTTCAAATTACAGATTATTTAATATTAATAGTAACCGGCAGACAAACACAGACACTGCATATGCCCAAATTAAGCAAGTTATGCTGGTGTTATGGGTAGCTTACAATCGAAGGCATCGTACGGTCGATGGCCCTATACGGGGCCCCAGTTTGGTCCGACCGCCTGACGGCCCGGAACGCCACGCTGTAACGACAGGTGCAGCGAGTGCTGGCCGTCAGGATGATACGAGGATACCGTACGGTGTCCTTTGAAGCGGCCTCGCTAGTCACCGGATCCCCACCATGGGACCTCGAGGCCAGGGTCCTAGCGTCGCTATTACAGTGGCGTAAAGAAGCCCTGGCGAGGGGCACGAGACCGGCCCCTCAGGAAACCGAGGCGTGTCGGTCGCAGCTCCGCGACGTCGCCATGGTGGTATGGGAGGAACGCCTACAACACCCCAGCGCGGGTCTCGCCACCATTGAGGCGGTGAGGCCCGTCCTGCAGCTCTGGCTTAGACGTAAACACGGCACCCTGACGTTTAGGCTGACGCAGGTCCTCTCAGGGCATGGATGCTTTGGGAGGTACCTGTGTCGCATCGGCCGCGAGACGACTTCAGGGTGCCATCATTGTGACACCGGCGACGAGGATACGGCGCTGCACACACTCCAGGAGTGTCCAGCTTGGACAGAACAGCGCCGAGACCTCGTTGCCGTAACCGGATCTGATCTTTCGCTCCCGGCCGTGGTACGCCTCATGGTCGGGAGCAACACCGGATGGGCCGCCGTCTCCTCTTTCTGCGAGCACGTTATGCTTGCAAAGGAGGAGGCGGAGCGGGAGCGTGAGCGCAAGTCACGGCTCCGCTCCCAAAGGAGGACGCGCCGACGCCGAAGGGCTAGTACGGACCTTCGGCCGCCGTAAGCGGGGGGCGCGGGTGGGGCCCCTTGGGGTATAGGGGTTCTCACTCACCTGCATATGCCGTCGATATGAGAGCGCGAGTATTCCGCGCGCGCTCACCTCTCCTCTCTCTTCTCTCTCTCTTCTTTGTTGTTGTTGGCTCCAACGCCTTTGGCATTGATTTTGCCAATGTCACAGTAAAAGAGGCAGGTGTTAGTTAATAAATGCTAATATAGCTGACAAAATGAAGAAATTTTGGTGGTTGGTAATCTTTTTCCAGAAACCTGAGGACAAGGCAGCACAAACAGTTATGTTAGACTAACTACTTTATTGGAATATGTTGTTAAGTGATAAAAATTTACATAGAATCAATATATGCTTGCTATAAACTAAAGTCAAAAGGAAATTAATATTGATAGGGCGAGGGATATCATGGGGCAGAATATCATATAGGGGTGAAGATAAGTTTGGACAGTAATAAAATATGTGTTCCAGAGAACCTTCGGCAAGACCGCATTCACACAGAGAATGATCACGTACCCTAATCTTAGCCAAAAAGACTGGGGTGCATATAAAGCCTAATCTTAAGCGTATGATAGCTGAAGTCATCTTTTTGGATAAATTACGGAATCGGAAAAACCATGGATATTGAGCCAAATTAGGTTGAAGTTGACCATAATATTTGCCTTTAGATTGACGGGATTGGTGCCATAAATCGCGCCAAGAATTAAACATTTCGGATTTGGAGAGGGTAATAAGGTCCCTAGGGAAACACTTATTAAATTTTTCACAACCTGAGTAGACAGCTTGTTTGGCACAGTTATCAGCCGTCTCATTTCCACTAATGCCTGAGTGGCCGGGGATCCAAGCTAGAACTACTTCTAAGCCCATATCGTGACAGCGGTGAAGAGTAGCTTTGATTTGTAATGAAATGGGAAATATATCCTTAGATCGAAAAGGGGGCTTAGCAATGTCTCGTAGACAGCTCAAGGAATCAGTGAAAATAATTGACTTTCTGATCCTGTGAGACTCTATGTATAGCGTGGCTTCAAGGATGGCAATTGCCTCACCTGTGAAAACCGAACTGTAAATGGGGAGTTTATAATTAAGGATTATTTTATATTTGGGTATCCATACAGCAGCACCTGTAGGACCATTTGAAGATAATTTTGAAGCATCGGTAAATATTGGAAGCCAATCAGGCCATTTTTCAAGTAAAATACTATTAAATAACTGATTGGCAACCAGAGAATGTTTTTCGATACCAAAATCAAATATAATTCTTGGGCGAAACATTAAGCTTTTAAAATCGGTTTCGAATAATGGGTGTCTGTAGTTTTGAAAAACGTTAGAAGAAAGGTTTTTGAATTTATTGAAAGAGTTAACTAAAGGAGGTAGGCTCTTGTGGTTCCAGTAGGTAGATGATTCAGTCAATTGGGATAGATTGTCGAGACTTTCAAAGATAGGGTGGTTGGATAGCTGAAGAGCTTTGTAGAAGAACCTGTCAGCAAACAGCTGTCTACGCAGAGTGAGAGGCGGTTCCAGGCATTCAACTTGAAGAGCATTGGTGGGGGACGACCTCATGGTACCGGTGATGATTCTCAAGCATTTAGCTTGAATACCATCCAATTTAGATAAAGTAAGTTTATGGCAAGGTTCTAGAAGGAAGCAGCCGTAATCAAAATGACTCCTGACTATGGCGTTATAGAGGAGTTTTTGGTTGTATGGATGTGATCCCCATTTTATCCCAGAGAGCGCTCTAAGTATATTGACATTTTTTTCCGCTTTCTCACAGATATATTTTAGATGAGGGATGCCAGAGAGCTTCGAATCTAGAAAAACCCCTAGAAATTTCACAGCATCAACTATTTGAATGGGAAAATTTTATATCAAGAACAGGGGGGGCTCTTTTACGAGTAAAAATAACTACATTACTTTTTGTAGATGAAAGGGACAAGTCATGGTCCAGCAGCCAAGAGTTAAGGTAGTATAAGGCGGAGTTTAAGCGGGAAGTAACGTCCGTAAAAGAGTTTGATGAAGCATATAAGGCAATATCATCAGCATATTGCAATATGTTGCAGAAGCAATTTACCGAAGTATCTAGGTCTGCCGTGTATATATTATAGAGAATGGGACTTAGGACAGAGCCTTGGGGGAGACCCTTCCACACGAGCCTTGGGGTGGAGAATTTGCCATCAGGAGATCGAATCAGAATGGACCGTTCCATGAACATTTCGCAGATGATGTTTATCATTCTCACAGGTATACTCAGCTTGAGCATTTTCTGCCTGAGTAGGTGGAGGTTGACACTGTCATAAGCGGATGTAATATCTAGAAATACACCAACAACATGTTCATTACGTGAAAGTGCAGCTCGTATGTTAGTGGTGAGAAGGCTTAAGCTATCCATACTCCCTCTTCCTCTTCTGAACCCGAACTGACTTCTGGGTAGTAGGTCACGGTTTTCGATGATCCATTCCAAACGATTTTTAATGAGGTGCTCCATGATTTTTGTCAAGGTAGAGGATAGTGCTATAGGACGATATGAATTAGGATCTGAAGGGCTTTTTCCAGATTTTAATATTGGAATAATAATTTGGATTTTCCAGGAAGAAGGGGTAGAACCGGATATAAAAAAAATATTAATTAGATTAAGAAAATAGGCTTTAACAGCGTCAGAAGATTTAGAAATAAATGAATATGGAATACCATCAATACCTGGAGTTGAATCGCGGAGGTGATCTAAGACGCAGGACAGTTCTGCAAAAGAGAACTCTGAATTCATTGGGTCGGGAATGGAAGACCCGAGGGTTGGTAAATTGGGATTAGGAGGAACATAAGGGGGAGCTAGTTTATTGATAAATTGATGAAGCCAAGAAGGGTAATTTGTTGAGAAGTTTGAATCTATTTGAGATTTCCGAAATGTTTTTATTTTTCGCCAAATTAAAGCTGAAGGAGTTCTAGGAGATAGGCTCTCACAGAATGATTGCCATCCCAAGCGTTTCTTTTTACGAAGCAGTCGTTTAGAGCGGGCAACAATTTTTTTGAAATCTAAGAAGTTGGACATGTTTGGCGTCATTATAAATTTTGATTCTGCAACCTTTCGTTGTTTCACACTGCTAGAACATTCAGAGTCCCACCATGCTGGAGAAGGAATTTTGGACTGGGCACAGTTTTTTTAGGGGAATTGATTCTGATGCTGCCGAAGAGAGAGTAGATATAAATTCAGAATAAGCAGCTAGAGCATTATGTTGAGAAATTTCCGGGAGAGAGTTAAGTTTATTTTGGACCAAGGAGGAAAATTTATCCCAATCGGCTTCACCTAATCTATATTTTAAAAGAGGAGCGGGACTGGGAGCGGGGGGCGAAGAGTCTGATAAGAAAGTTAAGACAGGGAGGTGGTCACTGCCATATGAATGAGACATAACTGACCATGATAATCTACTTGTTAAGGATGGAGAGCAAAGTGTTAAATCAGGAACACTAACATTTTGCATGGGTGAAACTCTACGAGTTGGAGTCCCATCGTTTAAGATACATGAATTTAGATTATCAAGGATTTCAATAAACTGAGGTGAGATGGAATCACACACGGGTGCACCCCAAAGAGTGTGGCGAATATTGAAATCTCCCAGAATAATCAAAGGATTGCGGAATGATGATAGGATAGATGAAAGTTCCTGAAGGAGGTTTATATTGGGGTATGGAATGTATAAAGAAACAAAAGTAATGTTAAGTGATTTTATATAAACTGCAACAATGTTAAAACTAGAGGAATGAGGGGGGAGGGTTATTTGAGAGAAGCATATTTTCCTATTCACAAGGATAGCACATCCTGCATGTCCATCATCTCTGTCATCCCGTAGACAGGAGTAACCCGGCACCCTAAATAGGGAACCAGGTTTTAACCATGTCTCAGAGACAGCAAAGATAATGGGTTTGAAAGTATTTAGAAGGTAAATAATGTCATGTTTTTTATTTACTATACTATGACAGTTCCACTGAAGGAATGTCGCCATTTTTGGTGTGGGAGTTTAAAAGCGTAGTAATAAGTGATTGTGAAGTTTGGAGGACGTTGTACGGTATCAATTCTCCAAACTTGGAGAATATATTTATTAATGTCAATGACATAAGTTCAGCTAAGTTATCGTTCTGTAGGATATCTTGAGATTTAGGGTCTAGGGCGCAACCATTGGACATAGAGGAGGAGGGGGTAGCAATAATATTGGAGTGAGATTGTACATCATAGGATTTCCCTAGGGCAGGTCTAGGGCGTCGCTCTATAAACACTGACTTTTTATAGGAGGAAGATGGAGGGTGTTGACTGGAAGAAGTCGAGGGCATAGTTGGACGAGAATGGATATTACTTTGGCCAGAGAATCTTAGAGGTTGGGGAGAAGACACAATATCAGTATACGGGGTACGGACTGTAGGAAATGCCCGTGCTGCTTCACTGTAACTAATGTTATCTTCAGACATTGCATTTTTTATTAATTTTTGTCGAGAATGTTCAGGGCATTTGGATTCGGTGGCTTTATGATTTCCCGAGCAATATAGACAGGAGATTTTGTCATCTGGGACATTGCAGGTTGTAGAATCGTGGGGGCCAGCACAGCGAGAGCAACGCGGACTTGAGCGACATTGGTCTCGGACATGACCAAATCGACAACACTTATGACACTGAATTGTTGGCAAGATGTATCGCTCTACAGGTAGTGACATATTGCAGGAGTAAATACGTTCTGGTAAGTTTTGGCCTAAGAAAGTACACACCACAGTACCTGTGGGTTCCCAAATGGTTTTACCTTCAACATGTTTTTTCCTATTAAGACGTCTGGCTTTGATAATTAATGGAGAACCTGGCCGGCATTCTGTTGTTGACACTAGATCTTCTAGGGTCCAATCAAGTGGAATGTTACGAGCAACACCCATTCGGGTCACTTGATAGCGAGGAATAGAAGTAGAGAGGGCATGGTTAGATAAGAGTGGGTTGGACACAAAGGAATTGGCATCCTGAAAGTTTTTGAAGTAGACAGAAGTTTTATTTCTACCGACATTGCGGATTTCGTCAACTCCGGGAACATTATTATTATAAATTATACGGGCAATTTTGAGGGTTTTCATTGTGTTTGTTAAATTTGGAAGATCGTTCTCAGTAGTACGAGATACAATAACGACAAATGGGCCGCTATCATTCTCTGAGTATTTGAGGTCAGAAGTTGGCTCATAACCAGGCCGGGTGTAAGTGTGCTGAACAGACGCAGACGCGGGACATACAGTAGCGCGTTTTTCTAAAATATCGTGTCTCATTGAATCAGCAGAACGTTTCGAACCGATTTTGTCTGGTATTTGGCTTAAAGCAGCCAGTTCGTCCAATTGTAAATCAAGAGAGCGCCGCCCCTTATCAGGGGGAACGTTCTCTCCTACGGAAAAAGACATGGCAAATAATGTTAAAACTTACAAATACTTAAATAATACCACCACCAACACAAAAAGACAACACAAGTCCTTGTGATTTAGAGAAAAACGATTAAATATCGCGAAAAAGTTTCCAAACACGTGTGAGTTACACTAAGGCACCTGTCACTTTTCTCACCTCTCCTCCCGTGGGGTGAGTTACAAACCGCCCCACGCCAAAGAGAGCATGACGATGACATTGACATTGACGGGGAACTCATTCCCCAGCAATGGAAGAGGCCTCGTGATGGAGGCCCTGTCTGGGCTGCGGAGAGGCTAGGTTATATACCCGTAGCCCTGGCATAAGGCGAAGGACGGAACACCCAGGGGTTTTAGTGGGTATCCCTAATTGGGGAGTGGCAATAGCATGGCACCAGTTCTGACTGGGCGTGCTAGTGCCACCCCCGATCTGGTGAATCCCACACTAGGTCGCGAATTATCCCCCCAAGGTTCTGCCCTTGTCGCGGCTTAGTCCTCAATCGGATTTCCCCTGGTAAGAAAAAAAATGGGTAGCTTATAACGGGTCTGTTGTAAGCTACTTTGGGACCGATCCCAAATACTTAATAATTTCACCATACCAGGAATCGAACCCGGAGCCTCCGAGTTGCAGTGAGGTAAGCCGGCAAAGGCTTAGCCCACTTAACCACAAAGGCCGTCGATATTTTAAATGTTTTTATAATTTATTTTATATGTAACTAGCTATGCTAGCAAAACTTCGTTCACACCGCTATGACGACGACGCGTTTGTTGGTGAACAGAAATTGCGGACACAAAATATACGACCAGAGCGCCACATTTTCGGCTGTGGTGGTCTATTCGAAGGAAACGGTGCTTTTTTATCAGGATGAAGAGTGTCCTGAATGTTCGCCAGGTGAGCTGGTACAGTGTCGAATTACATTTGGAGTCGTTCAGCGATTTTCAGGTGTAGTTTGGAGAGACACACTGCCAGACAAATATTCTAGGCTGCCTTTTCGTATTCTGCTCGTTTAAATTGGTCCCTTCGATTTTTTCTCTTTAAGACGTCCGAACGCTTGTGGTAAAAACAAACTGATCCCACGTACGCTACGTATGCGATGCAATGTGGGAGAGTTGGTGTGCACACTTGTCTCGCGTACACAACGCAAATTGACGTCAGACTCATAAGTAATTTCTTCAGGTGCTGTTGTGTCCAATGTTTTCCGATTCTGAGAGTGAATTTGATGACTATTTATTATGTTTGTTATTAATAAATGAATATTTACGCATCGATTCAATGCATTTAATATTATAAATGGCTTTATATCGCCTAACCAAATCAATCAATAGTTCATCTCCCATTTTTTTAAGTGTACCAAGCAAAATCTATTCAAGACTGACGTGCTGCGAACGTAAGTTCTAGAAGCACACTAGTCTTACGCGTGGGATCGCTTATGGTTATGCCCTCCACCATCCCATGCCGATCTGGATTGATAGACCTAACGTTGCATGGGACGCGTGTGATAGCGTTGCGTATGACAAGTATGTTTCTAATTGAACGGTTTTCATACAACTTCAAGAGTCTAGATGTCATAATGCGTGGCATACGTTGTGTACGTGGGCTCAGTATGTTCCTACCTTTAAGGTTACGTACGTTGGCCGAGACTTATAATATGCATATAGCATTACCACGATTTTCCTGTTCCACTTGTTTCGGGCGTTACGGCATGTAAAACCTACGTTTCTTATTATTAAAGCACCGGCGACTTTAAGAAAAGTTTTTAAATATTCCACTGACTAACTATTTTTTATTCCTCCTGTCACTATATTAAAGAATACATAAATTGCATTTGGCTCTGACTAATCTATTATTTTCGCCTAAAACAGTTACAGCTTCTGCAACTCTGTGTGGGCCTCAACTCTCACACGGCACTCACTGCACGTACCTCGCCAACACCGGGTTGGCGACAGTGGTTCGACGTATAGGTAGGCTGGGCTTAAGGGACCTCACGTTCCATAGGCGTTTTCGGAATCCATGTTCGGACGTGTCCGTTAAAGTCCAAGGTATCTCTATTCTTGTTAAGCCCCAGATTAAATATCTGGCGCTCGTGTTGTACGGCAAGTGGTTCAAAACTCTTTTTGAAGACCTTGTCCCCAAATTGCTTAGGTCCGTAGGTGCTCTCGCCAGACTTCTCCGCAACGTGGGGGGACCAGGCGGGATGGCTCGGAAGTTGTATTCTGGCATCCTCCGGAGTATGGCACTGTAAGAGGCCCCCGTGTGGAACTATGCACTCCATGGCCACAACAGGACCCTGGTGAGAGCTCAGCGTTTCCTGGTAATGAGGTTCATACTGGGATATCGTACGATGTCGTGGACGGCGACGACACTCTTGGCAGGTTATCCATCCTGGAATCTGCAGGGGAAGGTGCTCGCCAAGATGCGACGCTTCCGACAGGATGCCCACACTAGAGGCCTGGTATATTGCTAGGCAGAGATTCAGACGATCAAGACTCAGGAAACCGCGACCATGATTGACAAAGATATTTAGAATCTCCTGAGGCCGGCGTTGAGACAGTGGAGGCGGTTCGTCCCTACCTATTAAAATGGGTCTCGTGGAAAAGCGGGACACTGACTTTTAAGATGACACAGATATTTACTGGGCCAGGGTGCTTCGATAAGTATCTGCATCAGATCGTAGGATGTCTACCTTCTTCACAATGCCGTGAGTGCGGCGCGCTAGACACCGCATTTCACACTCTGGTCCAATACGCTGTACGGCAACCTCAGAGTTCAAGCTTAAGGCCATCGTAGGGCTGATCGATTCGCTGGGGGTCTGGTCAAGGCCATGCTCCACAGCGACGATCATCGGTCGGCGGTTCCTTCCTTATTTTGAGAGGCAGTAATGTCCTCAAGCAAGCCGCTGAGAGTGAAAGGGAGCTGCGCATGCGCTCCCCGGATGCCATCGTCACACTCCGGAGAATCAGGTATACGCAAAATATTCTCCAATACTTTCATCGCAGGTGTCCGCGCATTATGAGGATACGCCGGGTCTACCCTCTGTTGGTGAAGTAGATCACCCTGCTTCCCAAGGTGACCTATGCTTGTTGCGCGGTTGATCATGGAAGTAGCTTCACTCATGACCTCATGTTCTTCCACACAAGCGCGGGTACAGGACGCAGGTTTAGGTTTAGCAAAGTAGTTGGGAACGTCTATACCAGTCTTCGCACACGCTACGCGGTGCTTATCGCCGCGGGACAGTCCCATCCCCACAACATAGAGGGAATCAGTATGTCACGAAAAGGACTCCCCTGCATGAACAAAAAAAAGCAAGCAGCAACACTGCCAACATCTAGGGTCTCCAGATCGTTGTTTTGGTTCCCCTATTTGGGCACATATTTTGCGGTTGGAGTATTTTTGAGGATAAGAATTTGGAGAACGAAACTCATCGTTACAGAAATTAGGGAATATTTTACCTAGCCCTACTAAAAATGCTATAAAATATCCGATATAAGAAGAAATTGCTAATAGAAATTAAATTCAAACATATATGTGTATAATTATTGTAATGATATTGATTATATTTCACTTTTGGTATAATAAATATAATCATATTAGATTTATTTATTTCACTATATAATATAATAACCAGGCTAATCCTGGTTTTAGTAACATAATGTAATTATTGAAGTAAAACTTCTTTAGGCGCGACTAGGAGGTAACTGGACGACAATGCAACGGAAGTCCGTTACGGCAATATAGCGTCGCAATATGGCGTCACGTTTCTGTACCATCCGGTTTTCAAATATTTTTGATTTTGTCAATAGATAGTTTATAAACAAATCAATCAAAAATTTTTGAAAAAAAAATTAGTAAAAAATATTTAATGAATAATCCCGCAGGGGGGCTTTGTGGCGAAGCCTTAGTTGAGTGGCGACACCTCGTACCTGACTCCGGGGGCCAAGACAAGGCCCCCGCTTCCGTGCTTGCCTTAGCCAGCCGGCACGGAGTGGAGATCGCTAGAGCTAAGACTCAAGCTCCAGGGGTGGAAGTGATAAATGGCCTAATGTCGGAAGTAGCTTCGGTGAACCTGCAGCCCACCTCTCTACACCCCTTAGCCACTCATACCCATGTTGCCCCTGCCATTTATGGCATTTTTTGGGGCCCATGCAGGGAGTGGCGAGTCACCGTCTGCCCATTTTTCCATGTTCCCGAACATTGCGACGGGCAGACGCCATATTCCCCATATTCCCAGACCGCTAGTACCACTAAAAGTTCACCCCAATAGCCCGGTACTTTTTGTCTTCATATCCCACAATAGTCCTACACTGGCCGGGGCTTGTCCTTGGGTGCATTATTGTATGGTGTAGACAGGGATAATCGCCGGTCAGTGTCACGCCACATATTTACATTAAATTTGTCAAGGGGCCTCTACGTGTTGGCCTCCCCATGGCCCCACGGAAGCCCTCCAAAAGTCCGGGCCATTTTTATAGCCCGTGGTCTTGAAAGACATACAATAATAATAATTTAATTTAATCTATTTATATATATATGTATTAAAAAAACATAAAAAAAATAATTAAATAAATATATATTTGAAATAATAATAAAAAATATACAATAGAATTAATTATGTATAAATATTTAATTATACATACAAGCAACTAAGATCTTTTCAGTATACTAGCTTGTTGACACCTCTCAAGTTTTTTTTATTGCAGTAGTTCTGCAGCCAGGCAGACGGCCCACTTGATTGAAAGCGGTTACCATCGCCTATGGACATTTGCAACACCAAAGGTGCTACAAATGCGCTGCTGCTCTCTTAAAGGAGACTGGATCCTGGTCACTAATGCCGAAACACAACTCAAGGTTTTTATGGCGACATACTTTAGACCAGGGGTAAATATGTCAAAGTCATTTAATTCGGATATTTTGGTTTTGTCATCAATTTAAAACAAAATATGTAAGAAGAAATGAGAATCTCCTCCTTTTTAAAAAGTTGGTTAAAAAATTAGAGTTTGTCACCTCTAAGAAATACTTTAATGTGGATGGATGAAAGTGCGTGTCTGTCGAACCGCGTGGTACTTTCATCCAATTATATATATGGGAATGTTTCTGAAATAGTATCAATTTGGGGAGTTGTTTAGCAGATATGGGGTTTTCGTGAATGAAATCTGGGACCCTGCCAACACCAGGAAAACAGTCAGTTCAGGGAGTTTTTGGCGGGAACTGAAAGGAGACGTTGTGCTGTGCAGTTTTATTTTCTAAAAATGTGTATAATTACTCTAAAATGAACAATAGTTGCAAGATATTGATAGTTTTTGAGTATAAATTATGTGTTTTTGTGAGAAATGTGAACTGTATAGTCAGATGTGATCTTTCGAGTTTTCACAAGAACTCCATTGAATGGCGTCGGTTGTAGCCTACAATACAACTGCGCTACTTTACGAAGACCTATTAATTTACATGTTTCCGACTGAAAGACTTTGATTCTATGGTCATGAATAAACTTTAAAAAAAAAAAAAGTCGGTTTCAGAAAATAATATTAATTTAATTTGTCAAGTCAATTTTATTAGCAATTTAAAATAAAAATATGCGCCACAAAGTATTAAATATTCTAAAAATACGTAGCGAGTAATTTTAACATCACCATGAAACAGTTTTTTGTGTGAAACTTTAATCTTATCATTATTGATTAGAATAATCAAAATTGTTCTTGTTCAGTGCTAACCACAAATCGTGAGAACGATGATTTAACAAGAAGTGCGACATGTCTTATTCCACTTGCAGTGAGGAGGATGAAACTTATCCTCTTCATGAGTGTGTTTTCATCGGAGACGTGAGAAAGCTGTCATCACTGCTCAGGTACAATGATGTATCTAAAAAGGATAAACATGGAAACACGGCGTTGCATCTGGCCGTGATGCTAGGCCGAAAAGATTGCGTGCAATTGTTATTGGCGCACAGTGCCCCAGTTAAAGTTAAAAACCTTGCAGGATGGTCCCCTTTAGCTGAAGCCATTAGCTATGGAGATCGCCAAACCATATCTTCTCTGGTTCGTAAACTGAAACAACAGGCACGTGAACAAATGGAACATAGAAGGCCTGATCTAATAAGAGCCCTAGCTCAAATTCAGGATTTTTATATGGAGCTAAAATGGGACTTTCACTCATGGGTGCCATTGGTATCTAGAATATTGCCATCAGATGTATGTAAAATCTATAAGTCAGGCGCTGGAATCAGGTTGGATACAACACTGGTAGATTTTACTGACATGAAATGGGAAAGAGGGGACATATCTTTCATATTTCAGGGGGAGAAACCACCTAGTGAATCTCTTACTGTATTAGATAACAAAGCAAAAGTTTATCAGAGAGTGCGTTATGAAGAGACAGAAACAGAAATTGAGGATGAGGTTGACATTCTCATGTCTAGTGACATTCTAGCAGCTCAAATGTCCACCAAGGGTATTGCTTTCTCAAAAGCCCAATCAGGCTGGATATTCCGTGAAGATCGGAAAGAAACTGTTGCAGGCTTATATAGGAGTGACATTTATACTATAACTGGTCTGGTACTAGAATCACGAAAAAGACGAGAACACCTATCTACAGATGATTTACAAAAGAATAAAGCTATTATAGAAAGTTTAACAAAGGGCAATACACAAAATCTTGATACTAATGGTGAGCCCACAAGACGAGCATCCCTCAATCCTCCACCTGAGAGTGGTGTTGATTGGTCAACCTACATATCATCACCAGCTGGTCAGTACCCTAGTCTTGGTAGAGATCTTGTATATAAAGAATCCTCTAGAAACTTTCGTGCTACAATGGCCATGAGTGATGATTTTCCACTCAGTGTGGACATGTTATTAAATGTGTTGGAAGTGATAGCTCCATTTAAACATTTTGCAAAGTTAAGACAGTTTGTTGCAATGAAGTTGCCTAGAGGGTTTCCTGTTAAAATTGAAATACCAATTCTGCCCACAGTCACAGCTAAAATAACTTTTCAAAAGTTTGATTTCCGCAATGACCTTCCACCGAGCTTGTTTATCATACCAGAAGACTTCTTAGAGGATCCCCTGCGGTTCCCTGACTTATGACGCTTTGATATCCTAACACTGTTTGAAATTAATGAGAGGCCCATGTGGTGTGGCCGGGCTAGGCATGGCCGAGTGCAGCAAATGTCACAGTGCAGGTCAGTGGGCCACAGCCTACTCACTATTGAATTCCCAATGTTGTTTGGCCTGGGCAGCTCCTATTCCAGCCATTGCATACTTTTTGTGGAGTAGCTAATCTTAAACAGTATGATTTTCAATTTAACATATTAAATACTGCTTACATAATTATTATGTTCCTGGTTGGTCAATTTTAAAAGACTTACTTCTTAAAAATACCTGCTAAGACTTTTATTTGTAAATGTAGCACTTTTCCGTATTATTAAAATTTATTTTGTTTTATATTTTTGTATTTGTGTGTTTTGTTACTATAATATATAATTCATAATAAACTTTGTTTTACAAATGCAGGCATAATTAGTGCAGTTTTAAAATATTTCAGTAGTTATATAGATAATAGATGGAATTGCTCATGCACAGATCACGTCCATATTGGGATTTGTATGTATTGTAATTTATTCTATTATTTATTGGTATCTAGTTCCTTAAGGTGTGTGTTAAGGATGGGTTGCAGATGGCTATTACCCATTACTGGAACAGACTAGTGTCGACTCTTGTCTAGTATGTGATTGGTACTAAAATATACTATCTTTGAGAATGACCAATGCTATTATTTAGAAATACAATGTCTGATTTGAATATAAGGTATGAAGGCTGTAGTGTACATTAAATGTTTATATTGCTAATAAAGCATGTTTTAAAGACATAATTTATTGGCAAACATACAAGCTACAAAATAGTTGAACATTTGTACCTAATATTGGTGTAATACTTGACAACTGACTTCATTACAATTGTTATGGTCTAAGGCTAGGGTATCATTGGTGGCCTAATGTAAATTAAACCATCACACTTTTTTATTCATTTCTGAATAATGAAATAATAATTCTGCAACCAACCATTATCTATGTAATTTCTTTCAAGGTACAATAGTTGAACTTGACACACATTCCAATTGCATAAAATAATAATTATGATTATATTGAGTAAAGGTTCATTATTGTCTAGTTTATACAAAGATAACGAAAAATATGTAAGTACCACTGACTTTCTTATGTGCCAGAGACATATTACTTTAATGTTATCAGAATTTAGTCCAGAATTATTAATTTTTAACAAGAATGAAGTATGTTGGCCATAACTTCTATATCATTTAAATTTGATTACCTATATGTTTAATTATTAGAGACAACAACAAAAACAAGTAATGTTCCCTCTGCATTTTAAAGAGACTATAATGTATATTCAAACTTTACATAAATATAATTTTATAGTTAATTTTTTTGTTGTCAAATTATCACTCTGTATCTGCACTTAAAGGTTTATACTCATTATTAAATATGTATGTAAAACTCAAACCCTGAATTATTTTTAATAGTCTACACACAATATATTAGGGCACAGAGTAGTTGCATAGAACCAATGGCTTCTGTAGTGAATTTTAGTGAAATGATGTAGATTTTAGATTAAATAAATGCATACTACTTAAAACTTTGGACAATAACATTCAAATCCCACCTGATAGTATGTTAAATTCACTCATCAATTGTAGAAGGCTAAATTCTTGCCAGTAAACACATACATCTACCTGTGACACAGTATAAAGACAGAATAGAAGTTAAGTATACACATTGTATTGTATAAATTTTAAAATGTTGTAATAAAATCTGAATTATAATTTAGTTTCAATATTCATTTACCTTTTCAAACCAATCAAGGTATAAAGATTTTAAATGAAATGCATGTACTTTTGTAAATAATTTTTATATTCAAATAATTTCTATGAATAAAGTGATGATGTTGACTAGAATTTGATATATAGCATTATATAATAAATGTAAGCAAAGAACTTAAATACCTATTGTGAGGCTTTAATCCACCCATGTACCAACTGATTAGGTTTATCACTATCACATAGGTAATTCTTCGCAATAATCCATAAATCACTGCCATAACCTTCACCCGCCCTGCCCTTGAACCCTATCAAGGAGATCCAACAATGAATTACTTTTTTCAAGGCAGGCCATGGTGCTTGCCTTGAAAGATTATGGTTGTTTGGTATTATGGTAGTAATAAATAAATTTGTGTCACAAAATCAACAACCACAAAATAGCCAATTAGAACGAAACTTTTCATTATTGCAATTCCTAATACAAATATTTATACAGAACCTGCAAACACTTATGTAGATATTGCACAGATTACGAAAGTACTCAAGTTCCTTATCAAACTTTTATCTTTTATTCTACAGTCTGCTTCTGCTCTTGTGAAAAATTGTGTGAATTGAATCTGTTTTGGATTCAAGATATTGAATAAAGCATGTCATGCAGTTGAAGACTTCAGATATTAATGAATAATTGCTTGTCTCATAAATGGTGATCATTGTCTTCGTAATAATTATTAATTTTGCCAGTTTTGGTAGTCCTGGCACTTTATGGAAAGAAGAACAAAATGGGCATATTTTAAATCCTCCTTGTACATTTGGCATTATACATAAGTCTTCTCATTAAAAATTATACTATAAAACTTGGTTAAAAAAAATTACCCTACAATGTTTTATATAAAATTACTGTAAATAAAATAAAATTATTTGGATGACTTTCGCATAGTACTGGTGCTAGATAGAGTTGTCAGTCTCGATTTGGTCATATCCAGTGTCACTACGCGCAGAGAGACGGTTGATCGGCGAGCTGTGAACATAATATCAAAAATGCAATCACAGAATGATAGTATTCCATAATGGTGCGGCTTCATCTACGTTTAAGATTTAGACTGGCCGAATGTGCCTTATTTAAAACGTTAGAAAATAACGCCGCTAACGCATAGCCGCATAGTATATATACATACATTATCCGTCAATATTTAACGTGCATAACAATATGTCAAACCAAGTAATGGCTTAAACCCATCGTTTCTGTGTGCCGTTTTAGGTAGATTATATCTGCATGCAAAGGCCTACGTCTGTAACACTACCACAGATGAAGCCGCATCACAAGCATGGTAGACGTTTATTAACTGTTAGCGCAACAGGGTTCGGTTATGACACAATTTGGTGTGTGAAATAAAAAGGGATATACAATATTTTATTTTATTCACTCCCAAGTTGGCTTATACCGATAAGTGAAACAAAGATAGGTATAGTAATGAAGCATTATTTTTTCCTTAGTTCTATCTAAGAGTCCTTGTTCTGAGGGTACAACACTAAAATGTATTTTTTTCTAATGAAGGGATATAAAGAATAATGCGACACTACGCCAATATAATCTTTAATTAAATTATTTGTTTTGTCTTATCTCTTGTTGAAAAAAAGTTATTGTATCGCGTAAAGGAGTCGCTCGTGGCGCGTCGGGTTTGCTACCGCGCCCGCCGTCGGCCACAACACGGACGCAGTGTCTTTGAAAGCGCTCTGCGCCCCCCTAATACTCTCTACTCGTGTGCGTTACACACCCTGAACTATAGGTAAAACAGGTACTGGATTTACATATATGTTATAATTAACAACCCATAAATGTCCCACTGCTGGACTCGGGTCTCCTTATTTAAAACGGAACGGACAGTAAAGTTGCGATGCTTATCCAACTTATCCAAGGCGGCTTGGTGGGTTTAAAACATCAGTTATTGACGGTCATCTCGATGTGCCGGTGTCCGGCCTTGCCCCCAAGTTTGTAACTTGCAAAAACAAAAGGAGAAAAAGATTAATTGATCCAGACTGACAGATGCTCAAGTATCCACAGTCTCTAGAATTCACATTAAACCAATCTCGGTTAAATCTAGATCGATTCAATATTGAACCGAATTGGTTTGCAGATTACAATTCGATTCGATTGCTAATTTGAGTTACAGATTCGGGGCCCAGGATTTGAACCCACGTTATTTGAAACGCGCGTGCATTAACCACTAAGCTACTATAGCTTATGTTTGGTGTGGTATTTATATCACGTGATATAAGTAATATATTATGTACCTATAACGGACATCTCTTGAAATTTTGCCAGATCAAAGCGAAAATTGAGAAACGTAAGAGCGTAAACAAATTCACATAAATTTCTTATAATAACTAGCTCAATATTATAGTAAATATTAAAATAAAATAATTTACCGATCTCTGGAATGTCATCAATTAACTGAAAAACAAACATAAACCATTATTAAATACTATTCTCAATCGCTTAACAGTAAAAACAAGTTCACACTTTCGACAACGATTCTTATTGATCATTCTAAGAACAGCTAAGGTCAAGGGCTTGGACGAAAACAATAATATTGAAAAGCGTTATTTGTGACATAGTAACACATAAATGTGAAAGTGTCAACTGTTCGAATGTTTGTTTGTTCTTTCATCCATGCTTTTAAGAAATAAACAGATTGTGAAATTTTGCATATAATTTCGATAAAGGAGATGAACATATAATTTATGGAGATATGTTGCAGTATGAATTTTTAGTATATCTTGTCATTAATTACGACGGTAATAATATTTATCTTATTGAGAATGCAGTATTTGAAGTAAAACCTCTTTAGGCGCGACTGGAAGGTAACTGGACGACAATACAACGGAAGTCCGTTACGGCAATATGGCGTACCATCCGGTTTTCAAATATTATTTTGTCAATAGATAGTTTATAAACAAATCATCAAAAAATTTTGAAAAAAATAATACGTAGTAAAAAAGTTTTACTTCAATCGCGTGTGAACGTTACACGTACTCTTTTTTTTTAAGGCCGAGGAAATGCATTTCGCACAATACTTCTTTTGCTAGGGATTAGACCATATTTGATTATGGAGGCAATCAACTTGGGGCTGCCAAACAGTAATCAACCGGCTTGTGTGGAGACTCGAGTACTCAATACTCCACTAAAACCACCCTCCTCCCATGTACCCCGCTCTTATGGTAGGAAGAGCGTGAGACTTAGAACGTAGTTACGCCCACGCTGATCCTAACGCATCAGTGCTTGAGAATGCCCCGGGAATCAGAGCAAACTCACTTCGTTAACAGGGGTGAAGAGTCCTCTGCTCCCTAGATGCTAGAGGGCCCCTGCAGCGGTATTTCAAGGAGGAGCGTCATGCGCATAGCTGCGCCTCCGGGACTTCGACCCGCGTCGGTACCCGTGAGGCGCATGCGCAATTCTAAGTAAAATAAATCATTTTTGAACAGCAAGAATCCAATCTACCCACCACTTAGGCTTTGCGATGAGAGTGGAATTTAGTGGCCTGTAGCCAGAATACCCACAAAAAACCTTTTGCTTCTCTTTCATTGCCTTTTGCCAGGTTTGCAAGAAAACGTCATGGCTAACTGCGTAAATTCTGGTAGGCAATGACCTGACGGTCTCCTGCCGAACCGGCGGAACCAAGATTCATCGAAGACGTATGGCGCATACGTCTTGGATGAATCTTACGGAACATCGATATAACTTGATCTCGGCAGTAAACAGAGCTGGTGGGAGAGTAGCCCCTACTTGAGGACTCGTCTTCAGCCGCTCGCTTACGGCGGCCCAAGGTCTGACAACGCTTTCCGGCGTCGATGCGTTCTCCTTTGGCGGGAGAAGGCCAGAGACTTTAGTTCATGTGTCCGCTCGGACTCCTCTTTAGCAAGAATGAGGCTCACAAAGGAGAATACGGTATCCCGTCCGTGTTTTTGTCCATTACCCCACCCCCCCGTAACTGCTCACGTCTTATTCGATATAGATACCTCTCGAAGCCACTATGCCCATCTACGTCAGCCGGCATATCATGGCATCTATCAAACTATTTACGCAGAACGGATTTCACCATGGTAATTTTGCGAAGCTCCGAACGACACGCCTTAATTTTCAGTGGCGCCCAAGTCGAGCCTAACGTCAAAGCGTCTTTGCGCCCCTGGAATATGAGGAGCTAAGCCTCAAGATAATGAAGATTCGGTAAGTAGTAAGGCAGCTTAGAAGCATCTCGTAAGTTACCTATTCCGACAACCAACATTCACTACATGTTCCTTCGTAACACAGTGTTTGTTCACAGAGCCATTAGGCGGTCTGGCCAAATAAACACACCGTAAAGAGCTATCGAGCGTTCGATATTTTTGATTAGATTTTGGCCGGTGGAATTGGGTCCCCTAATATTGAGCAGCAGGCGCAGAAGCTCTTAATGTGGGTTAGCTGTTGAAAATGTGCCGAAAAATTCCTGTAATAACAAATAACGTTTAGGCCTCGGGGAGCGTACCATTAATCGTAGCGCTGCACGCGATGTTTCACAATTGAGGGCGAAGAATCGATCCCTGTGGGACACTGCTTGCCATGGCTTGCCGATTCCCATGAATCGTGTAGAAGATGGTGTTCTTTCATCTTAACGATTCGATAAAGGTAGGGTCCCTGACGAATCACCCAAGGCACGGTGTTGAACGTTACTGATGTCAAAAGACACTGCCAAATTGACTTTGCCCTGGAAAACTGTGTTCTCTGTCAATCCTCTCAAGCGCATGATGGCATCCGAAAGGGAGTGGTCTTGGGATAAACTGATCTGTCTTTAATTATATGTATAACAAAAATACTAATATGAAAATACAGTATATTTTAGTGGCCACTGAAAAGATAAGCAAAGCCACATCCACACTAAGTTACCCAAACTCTTTTATGCATTTTAACCTGCTCGACGCGGCCATGTTCAGACTTACTTAAATTATACTCTCTCGATCTAGCTATTACTTTTAGTATTTGTTTCAGGTTCCACTTATTTCATTTTACTTCCAATTTCAGCTTTCATTTCTACTATAAAGTTTATCTTTCACTTTCAGATGTTACTATCTGTTTTCACTTCAGCTCTAACTTTCCGAATTCACTTTCAGGTTTCATCTTCAACATTCATTTCAACTTTCACTGTCAATATTCATTTCAGTTTTCGCTTACTTTAATTTTAAATCATTCCCAGAAAAATTCCGCTGGATAACCAGAACAAAGTCTAAAAACTTGCTGTCGATCAGCGAGAACCGCATTGAAGTCGATCCAGTAATTTTTACGTGAATCCCGAACAAACAGACAAGAAATCTAAAAAATGTTTACATTGTGTTCTTCATCGTTTATAAAGTCTATTCCAGTTGTTTTTGACGTGACAACGTCTTATAATTCGATGGAGCCGGCTGCACGCACGAAAAAACATGACTCATGCGGCGTTACCTCGCTCTGAGGCGTTCCATTTAAGGCTTGAAGTGCAAGCGAGAGCGCGGAACGAGCGACAAAGAGGCACAATCGGCCTCCGTGTTCGGCAGCGTAATTGACATAATTGTATTTATGCGTAAAAATAAATGTAACTTGATCAATTCAATTGTGATTTCCATTTACCTCCTTCTCTATATCCATACAAAATATCTATCAAACAAATTAAATTAAAATTTCCTTTTGAAAAATGAAACCATTCCATCAGTATTTTCTTATGACGTTGTCACGTTCAACTATCGTCAGTAAACCGACTTTACAGACAACCGATTTTTTAAATAGCTTCAATCTCCAGACACGGTATGTTTAGAATTTCATAATATTATAGATAACCTACATATGTGTTTTTCTGATGTATATATCATCGTCCATTTGTAAATACAGTTAGATTATAATCTATCTCGAGAGATATGTTGTTGAAAATGAAATTTTCTACATCTTGAAGACGGCGCCAGGTGAATCATAAAGTAATTTTTGTTTTACTGGGCAAGCACTTCAAGTTATTTTAGAAAAAGTTAGTTTTTAATTTTTAGTTACTCTTAAAGTCTGTTTTTTTTTAGAATTTTTTTATTTCTAAAACGAAATTTCGTTATTTTTCTTACCATCGTGTCAGAATTAGTAATTACCTACTAAATAAAATCGAAATGTGTGCTGGGACACATATTAGAAGTGAAACTTCAACGGATAAGTGGAAAAACGAATCGCAACGGACAAGTGGAAAAACGAATGTCAACAGATAAGTGGGAACACGAATCGCAACGGACAAGTTGAATGAATCGCAACAAAATTTTATCTTGAAGTTTTACGGGCATGTTTTCAAATTGGGCAAGTACATTAACAATCTGCCCGTAAAACTTCAAGTTAAAATTTTGTTGCGATTCATTTTATCACTTGTCAGTTGAAGATTTTCCACTTGTCCGTTGCGATTCGTTTTCCACTTGTACGTTGCGATTCGTTTTTCCACTTGTCCGTTGCGATTCGTTTTTTCACTTATCCGTTGCCATTCTTTTTTCCACTTGTCCGTTGCGATTCGTTTTGCGACTTGTCCGTTGCGATTCGTTTTGCCACTTATCCGTTGCTATTCGTTTTTCCACTTGTCCGTTGCGATTCGTTTTTCCACTTGTCCGTTGAAGTTTCACTTCTAATATGTGTCCCAGCACACATTTCGATTTTTTACATAGGCCACAAATAGTGGCAGTGATACCCAATCACGTGGAGAACAAAGGTATAGATAATAAAACTACGTTTTAACGGTTTTAAGTGCGGTAATAAACGTAGTTTTATTAAGTATACAAGGCGCAACAAATTAAGAATATATTAGCAGAGGTATAGTTCGATGCAAACTTAAGTTTGCTTCCATTAATGTCGGCTCGGAACATCGCACATTCCGATGAGCTGAACGCGATTTTAGGTATTAGAGGGACGAGGTATATCCTCGCTCGCTTTCTCGTTTACGGGATTTCCCCGGCGCTCGGCTCACTGGGGCTTCAATAGCGCTTTCGGAGATAGATAAAGCGCTTTTTAGGGCAACCCAGCTCCCAATTCTATTAAACGACTTCTAGCGCAAAATCTTACGCTTTTATAATATGCACATATCGAATTAATTTTAAAGTAAATATATGAATATCTGGACTAATATTATTAATAGGAAAGATTCGATTGTTTGCATTGAAGAAGCTCTGAAACTACTGAACTGATGTGAAAAATTCTTTCACTGTTGGCAAGCTACACTATCCCCAGGTGACAAAGGTTATATTATATTTACAAAAAAATTAGGGATCCTTACTAAAACTCCAATAATGTAACGCAAGGTGTAACAAATACCTAAAATCGCGTGCACTGCGAAAACTGTTGATGATAGAATGAAATAATGTACTACGACTTTGCAGAACACATCATTATCTACAACAAGTGTCGCGACAGCATATGTCTAACTATTGTAGTTATGCCACAATAAGTGTTCTTTTATTTTAAAAATTTAATTAAAATGGCGCCGCTAGAAATAGCTCTTTATTTGTATTTTGTTATTAATCCTTATCAAAATAAATTACTTCATATTCAAGACTGCTTCAATACCTTTATATAACTTTTTGAATTATTCAATTCGGACATTCCATTCGAAAGATATCACGAGTTTAAAAATGTAAGTATTAGACCACGTGACTGTGACACTTTTTCGTGAGCGAAAAATCGTAAGACCCCCCGTCTATATAGAAGTTTCACTTCAATAAATACATACATAATGTCACAATTTCCGAAGTGCATTTAGTTTACTTGACCGAATTAGAAATAAAACACAGGTGGTGTTTTATTTCTAATTCTATTACCTACCGTAAGACAGACCAATCAGCGCGCGAGATACGTTCCATCGCATGCCGTTTCACAACTTGACGATTTCACGTCGATTATAATCCACCGAAAAATAATACGTTAAATTGTAAGCAGCATATTACGGTACACAATATTTCGACAGTTAACAATCTCGCGCGATAGATTATAATCTAACGGTATTTACAATATGACGGTGACAAATATAAGCTATAATAACACTGTAAAGTTTCACCAAAATCTGTTCAAGTTTTTGCGTGAAGAATAAAAAATATTCATATATTCTGACAATACGCATAAACATAGGATATTCTTTATCCCTGAAAATGTGATAGGTTTTACGAGATGACGACTCCAAATCTATGTGAGAAAAGCTACTATGTGTAATACAATGAAAACATCGTTGTTAATAAGTAAGCATGTTTTAGTGTTTATGAAGTCATGATTCACAAATTAGAAGATAGTTATAATAGTTTAAGATTAACGGTTAGTGCTACTTGAAAGTTAACGTTATGTCTCGTGTAAATTTATATTTGAATAGAGATTTCCCGAGGGTTTCGTTCGTGTAAATTTCGGGTGAGTACGCCGCCAGAACTTAGCATTTTCTGGGATAAATTCATCGCCGATAAATTTTATGTTTGAACAATTCATAAAGTCGTAGAGAGATAACAAAAAAACTTCAACACATCATTAACTTTCACGTTTACATAGGAGGAATTACTTTTTTTTAATATAAATATCGATGATTGAAAGTGAAAATATACCTAATTTCACGATACTCTGTTCACTGTTGAATCCGTGAGTGGAACAAATAAAAATCCTCGGTTTTATTCATATTGTTAGAGTAAATTTGCAATCTTCTTAACTCAGTATGAATAAAAGCGCCTTTAACTACCTTGTACATTTAATAGATTTATTCTAATCTCGTTGTGTTAATCTCTTCGACTCGTCCTTGGGTAAAAAACAGTCTTCATGAAAATTTTTTGTATAAGGAGATAATGGAAACATACATCTTGGTATACGCTGATTTTTAATTACCTGGATTAAAATGACAGCTGCAATTTGACCTTTTTTTATATTGAAAACTTGGAGCATGGTGCTGTAGCAGAGCTTATTTATAAGCGAGTTGTGTGAGTCATTGATTCAACTCACTACTGTGAATTGAATCCTAAAGAAATGATAAAGGATTCAACTCACAAAACTTATGAGTAGCAGTAATCGAATACCGCGGAACTATTAACTGAAAATTGCACGAATCGGAAAGAGTAACAGACTAAATACGTACCGCAGTCTCTTGCACTTTAGGTGCGAGGCTTCTACGGAACCCAGCGAGGCGCTTCGTGAACCCGCTGGCGACACTCACACCGCTCTTGATGGACTCCGACGAAGTAGAAAACACGGACTCTGCACAAGTAATAGCAATTGGGTATTTCACCTTTTACCATAAATTCTTAAACAATGTCCATAAAAAAACAGGTGTTACCTGCCTGCAGTTGTTAACTTCTTTCATCACGGAACATGAACACTATAACCATACTCATAACACACTACAATCACAGTTGGCGTCAACAGTCCGTTTTTGTTTTTATAGAATATAAATGTAATTATAAACTATAATTGTATAGAGCACTACAATATGGTTCTCTTCAAAAAGAGCGTAAACAAATATTTTAAGTCTAAACGAGGTAGGCAACGCATCGGCTCCCTTGGTGTTGCAGATGTCCATGGGCGACGGTAGCCACTTGCCATCAAGTGGACCCGTCTGCCAGTTTGCCTATAAGCAAACATAAAAAAATAAAATTCATCAATTGAAATTTGTAATCAATGTCTTAATAGTTAAAACATATTCTTTGAACTTAAACCGCTCATATACGTTGAAAACTTACCGTCCACTTCCACAAAAGATTCCTTCTCACGTGGAGTCATAGCTTCGGACGTTATCCTGAAGTGAAAATGAAATGGTCAGTGGTTTATCTATGACTTTGAACATTTAACACTTAAAATAATTTTCAAGCGATTATGAAAAATTAAGTAAAGTATTAAAGTAAAACTTCTATATTACACTCATGTATTTATTACGAAAATATAAGTAGTTGTACTATATATTAAGTATACCATTGTCTTTGTTATCAATGCATTTAATCTTGAACTTTATAGGGTTTTCGAGAAAAGACGTCACTCGTTAAAGGTTAAATACCACCCTTTGTGCACAATTCGTTATAGTCTTATCCCGTAAGTTTATTGTGCACTAGTTGTGCTAGCGAAACTTCGTTAGCGTCGTTATGCTATGACGACGATTGCACACTATTATAAAACACGCAACCGCAACAGTACCTTATTTGCTATATTAGTCATTACCACAGAAACAATGTAATTTATCGGGATAAAAAGTATACTAAGATCGGACCCGGTATATAAGTTAGCTTTGTGTCGAGTTACGTGACGTTTGAACAGACAGATAAAACTTCTAAGAGTCCGAATTAGCGCCATTAAATTTGGTACACATTTTTAAATGCTTTGTAGAAACTCGACACGCCCAATAGATTTATAATGTTCTAGCTGTCATCCACAACTTTGTCCGCGTGGAATTTAATTTAGTTTGCCTTCTGGGGCGGCGACGGCCGCGGCGTGCGCGTGGGTCTTTCAATTATTATTTTTCTAAAATAAAAGTAGCCTAAATTACTCCTTATAACATCAGCTATCTGTTATTTAAAGCCCGGTCAAAAGCGGTACAGCTGTTTCAGAAATTAGCCCAGACAAACAGATAGAAAGACTTAATTTTTTTTTTGATTTTTTGATATAAGCGTTTTTTTTAACAAATCTACGGACTCTAGTTCCGTACCCTTTTTAAAACTTAATTACTATGAAAGTTTTTAGAGTTCATACACGCTTATTGTTTATTTTGTTACTGTGTGTGACATTAATTTTGTGATTTTTTATGTTGTGTTGTGTGTGAGGTACCTTAAGAATAACTTATAATATATTTTTTCTAATTTTAATACTAAACTTATACTAATGTAGAGTGTATCTGTTACATGCTGGTATTGTAAGGAAATGCATGTGCAGTGTGTGATATAAGCGTTGAAAAAGAATACAATATTTTTCCATAATACCGTATAATAAATAGTAGATGAAAGATTGAAGAAAAACATTCTGGACACTAGATCATATCGGGGTGCAGGAATCAACTCAGATCACTGTTTAGTAATGTGTCGAATAAAGATTCTTTTTAAAACTAGGAGGCATCAACATTCTATTAAATCTAATAATACACTAGAAAGAATAAAAGTTGAAAAATTGCAAGAACAGGAAGTAAAAGAGTATAATGCAAAGTTAAGAAAAAATTGTTAGAATGAATGACATGTGCGAGTTAGAAGAGTTATGGATGGCCTTTAAAACCGAAATTGTGACTGCTGCGACTGATGTGTGTGGTGTAGTTAAAAGAAAAACAGGCAAATGCGTGAAGAATGTTTGGTGGGACAAGGAGATACAGAATGCAGTAAAAGATAAAAAGAAAGCATGGAAAGATTGGTTAGCTTTAAGAGCTGACTTTAGATTGAAGAACGTAAAAGTGGAAGATGTTAATGAGGCAAAAAAAATATATAAAAGTATGAATGAAATAGTTAAACTAATAGTAAAAAAAAAGGATGAGCAAAAAGATGATTTGGATGAAAGAATCTCTGAAGATTTCCAAAACAACATAAAATATTTTTGGAAGGCTATAAAAAGAGCCAGAGGAAAGACAGCACAATCTGAGCTCAACGTAATCAGAGACAATAATGGATGCATTGTGAAAGAAGAAGAATGTATATTAAACCGCTGGAAAGAATATTTTGAAGGATTGTTTGAGAAAGACAAAGCAGATGAAAACAGTATAAATTATGTGAAGTATAATAGAGAGAACAGTAGCGATAGTATAGTTATGGATGAAATTGTGAAAGCATTGAATAGTATGAAGTTAGGAAAGGCTGCGGGTTATGATAGGATAACAGTAGAAAAGCTAAGGCTGGGCAAGGTCTGGTTGCAAGTATATTGTATCGCCTTTTCAACATGTGTTGGGAAAGTGGCTGCGTACCGAAAGATTGGTGCATAGCCGTTATTGTTCCACTTTACAAAGGAAAAGGATCACAACAGGACTGCAAAAATTATCGGGGCATTAACCTTCTCAGCGTTGTCGGTAAATTATATGCGAAAGTGATGATTCAACGGGTATTGAAAGTAACAGAAGAGAAAGTATGGGATGTACAAGCGGGTTTTCGAAAGGGAATGGGATATGTGGACCAAATCTTTACTTTACGATGCATAAGTGAAAAGTTTCTGGCCAAAGGTCAAAAAGTATACTGCGCATTCATAGATTTGGAGAAAGCTTACGACAGAGTGAGAAGAAGTGAATTGTGGTCAGCACTAGCTAAGTATGGGATAACAGACAACCTGATACAATCACTAAAGTCTCTGTATAGCGATTCCAGTGCTTGTGTTAGGGTCAATGGCGCCTACACTGAATGGTTTAGCATTGAAAAAGGTGTTAGACAAGGTTGTGTAGCGTCGCCGTGGTTGTTCAACCTATTCTTGGACAGTTGCTTGGACGATTTGAAAGAAAGCGAAAGTGGGTTAAGAATGAATGGGTTACTTATCAAATGTCTTCTCTACGCCGATGATCAAGTCATACTTGCATCATCGGAAGTAGAGTTACAGGAGATGGTAACAATTATGAACGAGTCTTTTGAGAGAAAGGGTATGAAAGTTAATGTGAACAAGACGAAAGTTATGGTATTTGAAAGAGATGAAAATATGTCAATTTGTAATATACACATAGGAAGCCAAAAATTCAAGTCAAAGAATTTGTTTATCTAGGGTGCATGTTTACTAGGGACGGAAAGCATGAAAGTGACATCGAAAGAAGAGTAATTGCAGGTAATAAGGTGAATGGAGCGCTAAACTCTTTTATGAAAAGCCAAAAAGTGTCTGTAAAGGCACGTTTGGCTGTCCATCAAGAGGTGTTGGTGCCAACACTAATGTACGGCAGTGAAAGTTGGGTGTGGCAGAAGAAGCATGGAAGTAGAATAAATGCAGTTGAAATGAGAGCTTTGAGAAGTATATGTGAGGTAAGCATGAATGATATGATACGGAATAATGTAATAAGGGAACGTTGTGATTGAAAGAAGATGTAATAACAAGAGTTGAAAAAGAAATGTTAAGGTGGTTTGAGCATTAGACAGGATGGATGAAAATAGAAACACAAAACAAGTGTATGACAGTATTGTGAATGGTAGAGTTGGTACCGGTAGACCACGACGTACACACCATGATCAAATAACAGAAGTGTTATAACCAGGTCAGGTAAAAAGCATATCAAATAAACGTGCATGTATGAAGAGGTTAATGAAAGTAGATGAAGCGAAAGTTGATTGTCAGGATCGTCGCAAACGGAGATCTATAGTCTCTGCCTACCCCCATGGGAAAAAGGCGTGATAATATGTATATATGTATATACTTTCATATACATTTAGTAAAAAGCTGTTACAAATAGACACTTTTAATTTATTTGTGTGTGTATAGAAAAGAAAGATAGATTGGTGTAAAATAAAGAAATCTGTATATCCAATTGAATGGAGCTGCACTCACTTCTGTATGAACAAGAGCAGCCGGCGCTGGTGCTTGGTGAGGTGCCGGCGCAGGTCGGTGGTGGCGACGAGGGCGGCGAGGCGCGCGCGCTGCGCAGGCGCCGCGCACGCCTCCGCCAGCGCCTGCAGCGCACTCTGCGCCGCCTCGCCGTAGTCGCGCACCCACAGCGACACCTGCGCGTAGTACAAACAGAGTGTTCGCTGGAATTCCCAGTGTGATATTTTGCTGTGCACTTTTGCTTTTAACAAGTATAATGTGTATGGCAACGCTAACGTGTTGCAGCAGAAGCATGAAAGTAGGATAAACGCAGTTGCAATGAGAGCTTTGAGAAGTATATGTGAGGTTGATGTGTTATTATAAGGAACAGTGTGTAGATTGAAAGTGGATGTGGTGACACGAGTTGAGAAGAGAACGTTGAGGTGGGTTGGACGTGCAGAGAGAATGAATGAAAGCCAAATCCCAAAACAAGCATATGAGAACAATTTGACTAGTAGGGTCGGTGCCGTTAAACCGCGACATACTCACCACTATCAAATTTAAGATATTTTGAAGCAAGATCATGTAAAAAGCACTTTAAATGAGTATGTTTGTATGTAAATTATAATATTTTAATTCAGGTGACTAATAGCTCTTCTATAAAACCGAAGAAGACGAGACGAGAAGAAGGCGGTGGTAGGTGTTACAAGTTACGTTAAAATTTGACATTAAGTCCATACAAGTTATGTTAATTTTACACCAATGGCAAGGTAACCGATTAGATAGGTGGTAAAATGCAGAAACGGGGTCACACCTGGAATATGCGCCACTCGTCCACGCCCTCTACCAGTTTTTGTGCGCGTTTCGCGTTGTGCCTTACAACCTCCTTGGCGTTCTGCAGCCGCGTCTCCTGCCGCATCATCATCTCTTGCGCGTTTTCTAATTCGCGTTCAGCGTCTGATCTGAAGTAGAAAACAAATATAGCAACTGCAATTTGGTTTATCTCAAACGATTTATTATACTACCTTTGTGTTCTAGTGGTAGTTCATACATGTATTGAATGTGGTACCTCGTCGTCAGCCATTCGCAGGCCACTGCTGTCCGTAGGCCTCCCCAAGACGGCGCCACTCATACCTGTCTTACGATTTCCTCATACAGCGTCCAGCGCCTACCGGAGACCTTGCTTCATAGGTCGTTTCCACTTCAATTTTGCGAACTATATCGGTTACCTTAGTTCTCCTACGGATGTCCTCATTTCTAATTTTATCCATAAGAGAAACACTCAACATAGCTCGCTCCATAGCCCGTTGAGCGACTTGGAACTTGTCGACCAATCCTGCCGTCAGTGGCAATGTCTCGGCCCCGTAGGTCAGGACAGTGAATGTGGTACCTACATTTCTCATTTTATCATTATCGTATACTAGCAGTGGTCCGCAACTTAGTAAAAGTTGGACAAGTAACAAATATTAAAGATTAAAATCAAATGTAGCTCAGACTTTATGACTGGCCACTTTAAACCGGTCCCAAGAAAATTCTAGTGGGATTCACGGGATATAAAATACCGCAGTTTTAAGTCCGGAAATTTACTATCGATTAGCGAATACCGCATTGAAATCAGTCCAGTGGATTATACGTCAAACCCGAACAAACAAACACAAAAAATCTATATACATCTAATCTTTTGAATACTGGTTAAAATTTTCTTGAATTATGGATAAATGTGGCAAACAGTGGGTGAGTAACTTAGACCATTTAATGGTCAAAGGTGAGTAAGTACAATTCGCCACAATGGCAGACAAAGGAAGTAAGTTCATATAGTTTTGTTAGATCAATTATTTAATATGTCAAAGGTCAAGCAAAACGTAATTCTTTAGTGTGCTCATATAATTATTACTAGGAATATGCCCACGCCTTCGTCCACGCTTGACTTGAAATTCCCGCAGAATACCCGGGACAGAAAGCATTTAACAAACAACGTAGCTTACATTACATCGTTTTAGTGGTAGCTGTGTCGAAATATGCTAATTTCTATGCACCCGAACAAAAATAAACCACTCCCGGGAAAATTCGCGTGGGATTCAAATTCAAAAGTTTTTATTCAAAATAAGTTCCACTGGAGAACACTTTTTGAAGGTCATACATATAGGTTAAAATTTAATTTTACTTCCTAGTCTATGTACACCGCTTCGCAACGTGTTATTGCTGTTAAGGAGAAGAAGCGGCAAGAAACTCCCCAGCAACACGTCTAGCTAAAAATTCCCAGGAGATTACATGGTAGCGCAGAGATTAAATCTAAGAATTTGCTTTCGATCACCGAAAACTTCATCGAAATCGGCTCAGTAGTTTTTACGTGAATCCCGAACAAACAGACAAGAAATAAAAAAATCATCAAGTTCTTCATCGTTTAAATAGTGTACTCCAGTTGTTTTTTTTTAAATAGCTTTAATTACAGACACGGCATGCTTAGAATTCTATAGTATTATACATTATTCTTTTTTATATCGGTTCATTGTCATTACTATTAAGCTATTAACATTGTTCTATTTTTCTTGTATATTATATTCATTCCATAGATACATTTCGTAATTATAATAATGTTTCTTATTATTACAGAGGATCGCATACGTGTGAGTTAGGGAGTGGTCACTGAAAACCAGTGCTGTGTCGGACTACGTTTCAGCACAGCAAAATACTGAGTGCCAAGTTGCCAACCTCATTTCTGAAGCTGCGGCATATAGTTTCTGTTTTCTTTGAATTTGTTTATCTTGTGTATGTCGCATTTGAAAATAAATATATTCTTTCTTTCAATTAGTAAAGACAAACCTATAATACTTATTTACCAGAACACGAGAATTGTATTTGTCACCGATCCGAAACTTACGGGTCGGTCGCAGTTGAATAAACAAGTAATCATAAACATAGATATCGATATACCGGATGTCTCAAAGCTATGCCACATCGAGGAGAAGTACTTCAAATATTATAGATAAGATATTTTGCTGTATGAAAACATTTAATTATTTTTAAAAGTAAGTATAATTGCATTCAAAGAATTGTATACAGTTGCTTACCTCATATGAGAATCGAACCGACTAAATGTCAAAAAAAGTGTATTTTTATGTTTGAGCAAAATGTTGTTGCAAGCCGATACTAATCCTTTACCTTATCTTATTTTTCTTATTATTTATCTTATTATCCCTTTGAATTTGAGTGATTTATTGTTCGTGCTAATCTCTTTGTTCACGCCTCCGCAAGTCGTCATAAAACCTTCTTTCATCTGTTGGTATTTCAGGCGAATTCTTGGAAGCCATTCAGCTGACCATTAAACGATTTGAATAACCAGTGGGCGGCCTGTTGCTAGGAGGCCATTGTCTAATTTACAAATAAAAGAGGGTCGACCAGTCGGGAAATACGCCAGTCGTGTTCTGACTGCGAACGAGGCGTTACCTGATGCACTTGCGGAGCGAGTATCTTATAACGACGAACTTGTAACAACTGTGAATTACGTGTGTGTGTGTGTGTGTGTGTACTTCTAATAAACTTAGCGATAATGCCATGGAAATGGCATTCTCGAAATTACATCCCAGAAATCCCCTACAACATAGTAAAAATAGCATATCTGCAATATTTAAAGTACTTCTCTTTCATGTCCTAGCTTTGCGACACCCGGTATATATATAATTTCGATAACGAAACTGAAAAGTAGAAAATATTTAAAAAAACAAAACAAAATCGACTTCAAAATAACTGAAAAGCAAAAAATAAATATTTTCTGTATCTTGAAGTCGGTGCAGATTTAACAAAAAAATACTAAAGTTGATATTACTTTACTTGGCACCGACTTCAAGATGAAGAAAATATTATTTTAAATAGGTTTGTTCTTGTTAAAAAAAATATTGTCTACTTTTTAGTTATGCACCTACTTGAAATAGCTTAAGCAAAAAAAGGGAACACTTTTTAAGTGTCTATGATGATACGAGGGTTGCTTTCGATTTCCCTAGGACCCATTCATCAGATCATGACTTTGTGACAATGGGACTACCTCAGGAGTATACCCGTTTGAATAAAAAAATTGACTTAAACTTACAGAAAAACAACAACATACAATCGAATTGAGAACTCCTGCTTTTCAAAGTCGGTAAATAAATAGGAAGTACTCACTCCCGCGCAGTGAGCTGTTTGCACTTATCAGTGAGCATGGTGAGCCGTGTGTCGGAATCCGTGACCGATTGTTCGAGCGCCTCGATGCTCGCGTTCAACGCCTTCAATTCGTCACGCAATTCATAGTACCGTTTCGATAGGTCATTTAACTCCTCGATTTCCGGTGCTGGAAAAAACCATTTTCATGGTCTTATTTGCTTTTTTATCCGCATGTCTCACGTATTCTCTAGGGCCTACATCGTCTTTAAAGTCATTTAGTACCTATTAATATTATTTATCTATATGTGTCGATCACGTTCCTTTTCTTTGTTAGTTAATTTTTCACCATTTACATTTGTATGCTTTTTCTGATTTTACTATCCTATGTTACCCTATAAACAATTTGCACGGTTATCTATCTGTGAGAGATTAGTATTGAGAAAACGGCACTCACGGTATGATACACATAATTTTTCTGTGTTTGTATGTCACTTAACTTCTCCTAAACAGCTGGGCGGATTGTGATGAAATTTTTTGGGAGTCTTTGAGTGAGTCCCTTGATGGTTCAGATTCACAAATGGACTCGGTAGGTGGCACTGGAATCCGGTTCTAAAGTTTTATTTATTCTGGGAAGGACAACATCTGCCGGGTCCGGACCAATACACATGGTACCTATAAATTAATAATTTCTCAATATTCCGTATTTTCAAATTTACCCGTTTTACACGATATTTTGGAAAATACCTTTAATCATAGATGGCAATATCCAAACAGATATTGGTACTATTACAAACGCGAAGGTTTGGGTGAATATTTCTTGCTCAATCACGCCAAAACGGCTGATCGGATCTGGATGACATTTGGCACAGAGAGTCTCGAATAGTACATAGTCTACTTTTTATCCCAGAATTTACTTAACGCGAACGAAGCCGCGGGCACAATCTAGTATAATATACTGACTGTCGTCGGCCAGTGGTGATATGTGGTGCATGAAGTGCGCGTGCGCAGCGTGGACCACCCTCAACGTGGCTTCCAACGCCGACACGTCCTTCTCCCGGCGGCCGATCTCCGCGTCCAGTTCAGCGCCGCGCGCTCTCAACTCCGCACGCTCCGCAGCAAACTATATGTATATACATTTTCAAAAACAAATGCAATACTTTAAACATCCCATCTTTTAACGAGGAGAAATCTGATTGAGAGCTTACCACCGGTTGGGGTAGTAATAGCACCTCTAAGGAGATGCCATGACCCCCCGAATCGGGGAAACCCACTAGACCCGTCGGTGTTCCATCTTCCACCTTTCTTTCTGTTGTACGAGTCCAGCAGACAGGTAGACGGCCCACCTGATGGAAAGCGGTTACCATCACCTATGGATGTTTATAACGCCAAAGGTACTACCAACGTGCTGCCGCTCTCTAAAGGGAACCTAGCGACTAATGCCGGAACACAACTCAAGCTTATTATGGTGGCATACTCTAGACCAGGGGTGGTAGCCATCCCGGCGGGCAAATACTCTATGCCACCTTAATCCAGGTCCACGGGTATGCAGGCTGACCACTCCGCGGGCATGTTATCTAAACTTCATAAATATCCTAAAAAGGCCTACACAAAGGGCATCCATACCATAAACTATTACGCATACGACTCGACGCTTGATGCTAGAACAAATGTATTCTGGGCTTCTGTCTAAGAAGATAGAAACCAAAGATTGGTTATAGAACTATTAAAAGAATTATTGCAATTTTCCATCAACAATTTGGGAGCAAACAGACAGATTTCTTACCTTTATCTTGAAGAATGTAACGGACAGCTGCTGGCCTGACTCATCTTTGCCCAGTGAACCGATGAAGATGTCGTACCTGCAAAGCGTTTTAGCCACATTATAATAGGCAATATAAATCATCTGCTTTCAGCTGTTTTTAAACCAAACCACATTTAAAATTAGTACGTGCCAAATGCAAATATAATATGCATTATATTGAACAGTACAAAAAACAAACATTAAATCTCCATTTTTGTAAGTTTTAATAAAATCGGGTAGAACCAGATATTTCATCAAAGTGAAAAGAGGAGAAGTGAGGGAGAAGAGGGAGAAATTACTGATAAGACATAACCGGAGAACATTTTTTGAAGTTCATACTTATTCACGTCTACTTAGTATTCTATGTACAGCGCTTTACAACGTGTTATCGCTATTTAAGAAAAATAAGCGAAACATAATCCCAAGCAAAACATCTAGCTAAAAATTATTTTACTTCATATTCGTCTATTTTAGTAATGACTAACACACACATATATATTATCAAAGCAGTTTCTCATAGCGGTAGGCAAAGACAATAGATTTCCATTTGGTACGATCTTAACATATACATCTTTTGCTTCATTAATTTCATTAATTATAGGTGTGTTTTACCTGGCCATTCATTACGACATATAATAATAATAACAATAATGGCAGGTATGTACCTTTTCTTGAGTTGTTCGATGCGCTGCTCCCTCTCGCGTATCTCGCTGCGCAACTTGCCGCAGTCCTCGAATAGCGCTCGCTTCTGCACGCTGAACATCTCGCGGCGGGTATTTATCTCCACCAAACGCTCGTTCATCGCCTAAGGGTGATTAACGTTAGATCAGGGATTCCCGCGGAATTGCCCCCCCCCCCCCTGTTGGTGAAGAGTGTACCATCCCTCGGGGGTACCCTAAGTGAGATAGTCAGGCATCGGGGTGTCTCAGACGTAGTACCTATGGCCTAGTTCCTGTGGCACTCCATAAAAGCGTATAGGAGAGGGGCGCAGGTTGGGTTTAGTGGGTAGTTTGACGGCCGACCATCCCCCTTCCCTCCGCTCAGAGGCCATGGTGGGCATATGGCCGATCAAGAGTCCCTCACATCCCTCGGTGTAAAGCCTTCCCCCCAGGCCCGAGGATGGTGTCCCAAGAAAATATATACCCCTGCGTCATAAAAAAAATGGATTCCCAAACTATTTTGAACCAGAGATCCCTTTTCCTAAATAAACTGATAGCAGAAACTGAAGCAATAATTTGTGCCGTATTTTCTTACAATCTCACGAATGGTAGGTACACATATAATAATTAAAACTTAGTTTTAACGATTTTCAGCGCGATTTCAAAAGATTTTTTATTGGACTCTGGCATTTTAAAAACTGGCCGAAGCGTAACATTAAAGTAAAAAATTAATTAAAATCGCATTAAAAACCGTTAAAATGTACTTTTACTATCAATTTTGATGGAAATATATACAGTTTTGAGCGATATGTGTAACTTTTTCACGGTTCAGTATTCGGCCAAATACCGAATAGTTAAAAAGGTGGCCAAACACCGAACAGCTGACGAGTTTTGGTGGCATTTCTAATAAGAATTGGGGGTTTTGGCGGGAGCTGAAAGGAGATGTTGTGCTGTGCAGTTTTATTTTCTAAAAATGCGTAAAATTACTCTAAAATGAACAATACTTGTAGGATATTGATAGTTTTGAGTAGTTATTATATGTTTTGTGAGAAATGTGAACTGTATAGCCAAATGTGGCCGTTTGAGTTGTCACAAGAACTCCGTTGAATGGCACTAGCTGATAGCCTACAGTTCAGCTGTGCTACACATAGGCATAAGAAAATGAAGAAACTATATTGTAAACTAAGATCTGGCTTAAAGGCCTAGCTGCCAAGCCATAGACCTAAATAAATAATCTAATAAGAGTTGATTACGAACCGCGTCCAATTGCAGTCTCTGTTTGTCGAGCGTGAAGGCGGCGTCGTCGAGGCCGGCGAGCGCCCTCGCGGCGTGCGCCACGCGCAGCCGCATCAGCGCCTCCTCCACGCGCGCGCGCCGCCACGCGTCGCGGCACGCCTTCAACTCCTTGTCGCCGCCCGCCACGATCAGCATCGACGACTTCAAACGACTTTGCTGAAATGTCAAATACACATTAGGGTCACTGTTGGTCACTTTCTAGTATCCTACAAAACGCCGAAACCACCTACATTTTGTAAGAAAGTATCAAGTTATGACATAATTTGTTTGACGTGTCAAATAGCGTTAAGGGTAATTAAAAATATTGTTATCAAAATATTACCTAAATATGATGCTATCGCAGTATAGCATTCTTGCAGATTTTTCCTTTTCCGTTTGTTATATTTTAGGTCTACTATAACTCTTGTTTCAGGAACTACACTCAAACGAGTATAAATAATCGTGTTGAAGGCACATAGAGAGGCATAAACAGCTAATTCGCATTTTAATTTTACACGAACTTAATAACATTCTGTTTTGTAACAAGACTATTAGGTTACGATCCAAAAAATAAATAAGGAAGATAGAACTTAGGAAACATTCGTTTTGCTCGCACTTCGCTCGTGTAAAAAACTATCGTCAGACCCGTTCAGATATTCTGGCGTGATTGAGCAACAAACATCCTTCCAAACTATCGCATTTATAATAATTGTAAATTAGTATTTACTTACAAGTTTTGTACTTTCAGTATTCTTTGACTCGAGCTCCCTCGCGAGTCGGCGCATGTCGTCGTGCAACTTCGCCGCGTGCCGCTCCAGCAGCGCCACGCGGGCTGCGTGGCGGGCGCACACTTCCTTCAGTCTAAGATAATCAATAAAGGATCATATTTTTGCCCGCGGCTTCACTCGCGTTATTATATAAATATACTACGTTCTATACAACAATGGTCTAAATTTTATTTTTCTATCCCTCAGAAACAGTTCTTATCTTCAGGATGAAAGATGTGTATAAACATGTTTATGATGACAGCAAACAAGCTCACATTCGCGTTTATACTATTAAATTATTTATAATATTCAACGTCTTTTTGTTTATGAGTAACCCAATACACCTTTGATAAGCGAGGCGGTATGTAATAACGTCCATCCCTCGGAAATGGAAAGGCCCATATCCAGGAGTAAAATGTTTATGACCTGGCAATTAAAAAAGTCTTAAACTTTGTAATCAAACCTATTTCATGGCTATAAACAGTGAGTGTAATAGTGATAGTTGTTAGATTGTAGGACGAAATCTTTGGGATGTTTTAATTATTGATAATTAAAATGAACAATAATTACACACAATACACAAATATTTATTAGTTTTAAGTCCATTTATTGATATTCTTTCATCGCGGCAGTAATTCAACCTGTCTATACCTTTTCTCCTTCTCTAGTAGTTCAGCGGAACACTCCCTCTCAGCTTGAGCACCCTCCATATGAGCCACTCGAGCTCCTATCGTCTCCACTTGATAACACTACAAATACATACAATTAGTGAAAACATAATCTTTCTTAACATCTTTGTTTTAATTTTTTAACCTACTTCTAATGTTACAGCACAGACTGCGGCTAATATTATGGCCTTTCCTAAACCATTACAATCCTATTATATATCCTGTTTATTTTACAATATAAGATTAAATTTGTCATGTCTTTGTCATCATCATCATCCGTGCAGCAACGGAGAAAGAATACAATTTCCTGCGTTGGGGCGGCCTGTCGTAAGAGGCGACAAAACAACCCACAGCCAGGCGGTAGGGCATTTGCCCGAATGGATGGCTACCACCCCTGGTCTTTTTTTTGGCCAGAGGAGGACTAAGCCATGCAGGCACAGAAGCCTGAGGGGATGTTCGCGACCCGTGTGAGTGTGGGATTCACCGGATCGGGGGTGGCACCAGCGTGCCCAGTCAGAACTGGTGCCACGCTATTGCCACTCCCCAGTTAGGGATACCCACTAAAACCCCTGGGTGTTCCGTCCTGCGCCTTATGCCAGGGCTACGGGTATTGGGCTGCCCATCTCAGCGTGCCCTGGCAGGCGTGGGCCACCCTCACGAGGCCTTTTTTAATGCCGGGGGGCTACGCCACCGGCGACGTCGTGGTCTAATCCTGCTTGGGGCGGTTTGTAACGCGCCCCACGGGAGGAGCAATGAACGCACGCGGAACACTCACGCTCCCATCTCGACGGCATGTGCGGGTGACAGACAGACGGTCCACTTGATGGAAAGCGGTTACCATCGCCTATGGACATTTGCAACACCAAAGGTGCTTGCTACAAATGCGCTGCTGCTCTCTTAAAGGAAACTCGAACCTGGTCACTAAATCTGGAACACAACTCAAGGTTGTTATGGCAACATAATCCTTTTTTATTATTAGCGGTTACCATCGCCTATGGACATTTGCAACACCAAAGGTGCTACAAATGCTCTGCTGTTCTCTTAATGGACACTGGAACCTGGTCACTAACGCCGGAACACAACTCAAGGTTGTTATGGCGACATACTTTAGACCAGGGGTGGTAGCCATCCAGTTGGGCAAATGCCCTACCACCTGGCTGTGGGTTGTTTTGTCGCCTTTTACGACAGGCCGCCCGGCCGCAGCAAATTGTATTCTTTTTCCGTTACTGCACGGACGTAAGACAAGAAACAAATAATAATTATTTAGTTTTTATTAAATATTTTACTTACTATTCCATACAGCGATTCCTTTTGACTTTGTAAATTTCGCTGCATATCACGCTGTTTGCTGTCTAGTTTACTCATTATCGCCTTTGACGCTAAAATTTTTAAAAAATAATACATAATATTCAAACTCAAACATATAAGTTAAGTAAAACTTTGAATCAAGAGAAATTTTCCTATATAAAATACTAGTTTCCTCAGCGGCTTAACCGCGGGTCAACCCCTGGTACTTTTAACCCTAGTTTAATTTAAGAAAAAGCGTACACAACAGGTTACATTACATTAATTTCTTTTCTGGACGCTATTCACTCCTGGAAAAATGCGCTCCGTCCCGTTAAACAAAAACTATAGTGTCAGAAAATAATGTGGCGAATGATGGTAGAACCATCTAGTTAGTTTTAGAACTTTTAGAAACAACCAGAAAAATCTAGAAGTAAAAGACAAGGACGGATATATTTAGAAAAAGAAAGACGATAAACGAAAGAAAGAGATAGATAGATGTCAGAAAGAGATAGACGACAAAAGAGAGAAAGAGATAGATAGATGTTAGAAAGGGATAGATGTATAAACGAAAGTTCCCGAACAGAAGGTTCGGGAAAGAAAAGACAGAGATAGATAGACGGGTTCTAGAAAATTCTTCCAGGTATATAAACAGCGTAAGGCGCGCCTACCGGGCAGTTTAAAAGTTGAGTTCAGTCCAAGACGGTGAAACGACAAGTGCGATACTAAAGGGTTATCAGAGAAGGTTAATAGAGTACAGAGACGGATTAAGTGTTGAATTTAGTGACAAGTTTGGTGGACAGATACGCGAAGGAAGTGTTTAGCGTAGTTCGAAGGAGGAACCAGAAGCGAGCTACCCGCGATAATATTGGAGGTGGTCTACGCAATATCGGCGACGGTATTGAGGGTGTGTTAACTTAACGTCGGGACTGTACATCGTTGGTGGTGCGTATAGGGGCAACCCTGCAGAGAGGTACTGCGCGCGGCTGTGTAAGTCAATAAAAGCTTCTAAATTAAAAACTGGTGTTTTCTTCCAATCCATAAGTGCGTACCCCCGCTCTCACGTAACAATAATGAAGTAACAAAAATAACTTTCTATTCCGATTAGTGTTGTGCTTATTCGATCATCCGAGTGTGTGCTCCTCCTTTTAGTTCATTTCGGTCACGGAACTAGTTCATCTTAATAGTACTATTCGGTCATATCGGCTAGTACTTCTAAAACAGCGAGAAAAGTACAGATATCCGAAAGAAAATGAAACTGGTAGAAGTACAAATTAAGCAGCTTTAAAGTGGAAATAGGCAAGTCACACAGTAAGGGCGAGAGACAATTGATGGAATCAAAAAATTGTCTTCTGGTATCCCAGAGATCAGAAAAGAGGTCGTGGAAGGTACAATCGCCAAAGCTGGCGGTTAACCAGGCATAAGACTAAAATCGCTTGGCAAACACTTTCGTTAACAACCCGAGTACACGCACACAAGTAAAACATTGGTTTGGGGGCGGAGTTTTATTGTTTGTTTTGGGTTTTACGCGTTTAAGACAATAGAAAGCAAGCCGCTTTTTTGAATACGCTGTTTTACAATACCTAAATAATATACTTTATGTATTTGATGTAAAAGTGAAGAGTAAAAGATTAAGCAAAATTTATCGTAGTAAAAACATTTGACTTAGTATTAATAATTAACTATTATAACCTCTGTAATTTTTTTAAATTATTAGTTGCCCTTTTTTTCAAAAAATTCACGCTTAATTAGTTAACGCTTTCGGTTCGGAAACTCGGTTTTACTAATTGTGGGTTCGAATCCTAGATGAGAACCATTAACCACTTCAAGGTTTTTATGACTTAATGTGCATACTATTTCAACCATGCGCAATTAATTAAGCTAATTGTTGCTGACAGTAAAAACACATCACTATGAATCCTTTATATTGATATTTAGGAGTTTGAGACAATACCGTGTCAAACTTCTAAATCTGCTTATGAGAAACGTGGCGGGTATACCATCTGATCCCTCCTCAAAATAGAAAAGACACGAGAACAATATTGTAACTTTTATGGTTGTTATTATTATCTTTACAGTAAATTCAAATTTTGCTAATTTAAAATCGAATTATTATTAGTTGATATGTAGTCCTTAATATAATTAGCTTATATCTAAATCAGATTAGTTCGAATAAGTCTGTTCATGTCCAAGACTTGACATTAGTCTGGATAAAATGTGTTTTAAATAATAAATAATGTAGTAGTGAGATAAAGTTGAACTATTATCTGTAAAATGATGTGTATTTTCATGTAAGATTTAGGAACTTTTTAGAATTGTTTTTAACTGGGCCTTTGTCTTTCTTAGTAAGTTTCTAATATTCGTCGCCCATGAAATAAACTTTTGTTCTTTATTTCTTTTAACTGTTATATCTTTATTTAGTTATAGTTCTCATAAGGGGATGGTTGTGATGTAAAAAAATATATTACAAATGAAAAGCCTATTGAAACAGGTTTTAAAAATAAAATAAAGATTTTGTTATTACATTTTAGGAAGTTATTAAAGATTACTTGTCCCGTTATAACATTCTCCCGTCTTGCGGCACTAAGTCTGAATAACTTTTGAATGATATTTCTGGTTTTCCAATACTTTAAGAAAATTCCATAAAAAATGCTATTTACAGATGTGAACATTTGAATTTTATTGTATAATAATGTTAAGTAAAATTGGCTACGACTAATTCTGAAAACAAGTCGGAATTCACTTGATACCTGTAGTCTATTAAATTAAACTTTATGAGACAAAAAGAATTAATAAAGGATTACAATTCGGTGCACAGAAAATGTAGGTGGCGGCGTCATTATGACCACCTGACAATAAAATACCTGGCAATAACAAAATAAAGCCATAAATTGTTTTATTACTTTCAATATTTTCGCTTGAACGTTTGAATTATATTTCTTGTTTTTTATTTCTAAAACAAAATTCCATAATAAAATGCTGTTTACAGATGTGGACATTTGAATTTTATTGTATAACAATGTTAAGTAAAATTGTCTATGACTAATTCCGATAACTAGTCGGCATTCAACTGTTACCTCTAATCTACTAAACGAAACTTTACGAGACAAAATAATTAATAAAGGATTCTAATGCACAATACATGGCGGCGGCGTCTTTATGACCACCTAACTAGTAATAACAAAATAGAGCCATAAATGATTGTATTAATTTCAATATTTTCACTTGAAATTTAATTTTTTATGAGTGTAAGATAAGTTACTAATTATTTTACAAGCACAGTTGCTATGTTATTTGTGTTAGATTTGAGTATTTTTAAAAATTTAAGACTACGTAAATCGATATTGTAGCTATTTAAATAAAATCAAGTTATCATGATTATAGCAAAAGTATTATATTTTTGTAGACATTGTAACTGTCAATAGGGATTAAATGTTAATATCTTGAAACGTATACCAGTGAGTTAAACAGAAACAGTGACAAGAGTAATACTATCTACTATTTTTACTAGTGTTATTGCAGTTGTATAATGAAACTGACTCTGCCAGAAATGTATTGAGATCAAATAATGTGTGTGTAATCATAACCAGCAATTCAATAATTCATTAACTCTAAGTAAAAAAGAAAAATATATAAATACAGATGTCTTAGCATAGTAGTTAGTGCACTCGAGTCTCAAAATCAAAGAGCTCATGTTCAAATCTTGATTAGGAAAACCATTGCCCCTTTTAGACAGTTTTCTGACCAAATGTGCATATTGTTACTATTGCCACGTGTTAACGGTCACAGTAAAAATCGTAATAAAACTTTAGACATCAATAGCCTTGTGTCAAACCCGCCAATAATATTGGACAAGCGTGTCAGGTATAAATTTTCGAAACGTCCTGATTGGTGTATTTGAAATTTGAGAGTGTGTGCGTGAGTATTGATACGTTATGAGCCGTTCAAAGCAAAATGTTAGAGAACTGGTTAACCGCCAGCTTTGGCGATTGTACATTATAAAATGGATCGACGACATTGCGTCGGCCGCGAAACGACTATGGACAAAGATCGCACAAAAAAAGACGGTGGCTTACATACGAAATTGGAGAAATTTGAAAACATACATATTACATGTATAATAAATATAGAAGTATTACTTATTATTTATTTATCGGTTAGGAGTTCTAACCGATAGAAAAATATGCATAATAAATAAAATTATAACTAGTAGTTTACTATAAGTATTATTATATACCTCACTCTGACTTTTAAAAATTACTATATTTTGTAAATTTTTTGTTATTCTTTTAGGTTTAACTTGGCACCGACTTCAAGATGTTTTAGAAAGAAGTCGGCTAAATATACATTTTTTGGTTTTTAGGGTGAAATCAGTTTACTTTTTGCTAAAAAAAACTACATAAGGCTGTCGGGTCGCTGTCTGCCGTGCTGAGCGTTGACCGAGTGAACTAAGAGACCCATTAATGTTTGGAAAGGCGAGGCACAGTGCAGGGAACAGGTTCCTAGTAGTTCATATTTCATTAACTGCACAACACTAGTTCTGAGCACTAATAATTGCACAGACATTAGTTCACAATGTGTGTTTGTTTCCAGTCAGGTGTTCTAATATAAGCTTGTGTATTATATGCAAAGATCTACCTTTCAATTGCATATGAAATAATTTATCCTCGTTTGTAAGAGCAAGCAGTTTCTGTTGTTCAACAAATGAACAGTGCATTGCCCTTTGTTGATTAAGCGTTAACTGAGTTGCATAACGTTCTTCTTCCTGTAAATGTGGAGTAACGGCTATATTTTACAAAGCATTTAAAATATGTACCATGTATAAGATTTGAGTAATAGATAATCAAGAAAGTGTTTAAAAACCGTTCAGACTAAGTTTTGATACCCAAGCATGTAGGATTACCAATCGCAATTCATCATCTGTGGGCCTATAAATTAATGAAGACTACTTACATTCAACATTTCTTCGAGTTCCTTAGCTCTTTTCTCAGAAGATTTCGATTTATCCAAGGAGTCCGTCAGTTTATCTTTAAAGTCATATATCTGTATGGAAAGAAATTTGTTACTTTGAATATATAACATATAAAACAGATTTAATTAATATCGCATTAAACATTGGAATTTAATTAATAACGCACTTTGCCATCGATGTTTTGAAGGGCCATATCCTTGCGATGCTGTTCCTCCATTATCTGTCTATTCTCCATATGTAGTTTCTCCGATTCATTGCGCATGTTGCTCAATTCACGCTGTAGACTTTGAGCCTGGAATTAAATGACATTATCATGGAAGAACTCTAATAATGACAAGCCTGGCATTGTAGAGCCATGCTAATCATTATCTTGGTTGCAGCTCTTAGGGCCGGTTCGATCGGTGTGATACCACGCTCAGCAGAATATCGGCGTGAAGCGGTTGGGCCTTGAGTTAACCGTGTTTCGTGCGATAGGTGAGTTTCGGCTACTTCCCTCTACCCTTATTCCATTCCCCTATCCCATTCTACGACGAAACTAAGATAAAATTCTTGTATCTTCGCTGCTAAGGCCAAAGATACAAGACGTTTTCTTAGTAACTAAACTAATTGACCTACCTTGTATTAAATACAAAATGACTGTAATGATACCTAGCTGTTCTTATTGGAAATTAAGTTTATTATAAAATAAATAATGTAATCGTCTGTTAGGCGTCAAACAGACAAGCAGCACTTTGCTGTCAACAGAACCAACTTCAGCTGTCGACAAAAGCAACTGCTACTGTCGACAAAAGCAACTGCTGCAGTATTCGACACGCCGACTGCTGCCCACCGTCTCGATAGCATTGTTGTAGTGCGCCGTGAACTTTATTGTAGTAGGGAGACAGACACAGACAGTAACAAAATGAATTTCCATGCTCAGTGTATTAAAACCACTGTTAATTATTTACAAAGACATATATTGGAACATTCACATAACCTCACGACATGGCGCGTCATCCCACCACAGACAATCAAATCACGAATAGTGCTGCCAATAACTAGTGATGTACACTACTATAACACTCAGCTTTTCACAACTTTGTTACTATTGTCTTGTACATGGTAATTCCAGACACAATCATATTTCTTGATAGATGCAATTAGCAAGTAGCAAGCAATATTAATATCGCTGTCGCTGGGAGACGTCATTTTTACGCGTGTGATCGCTCGATCTATTCGAAGTCGACTGACAAGGCAGCGCGCGCGCTAAGCTCGTACTGCAGCTGCCGCCATTGGTCGGCGTTTGCTGTCCACGTGTCGCAGCTGCACCTCTGTCGACAGCAATGTGCTGCTCGTCTGTACGACGTCTTAGATGAACCGTCTACCTGTTTGCCAGCTTCACAATGAAAAAAGAATTTCCTCAAAAATTACAATAATCTCTACCTATCATTGTCTTCATACCTCACTGTCCAAAGTAACATTCTGTTCGACAAGCTGCTGCTGCGCCATTCTAATGTTGCCGAGCCTCTGCAGGAGCGCAGTGTTCTCGCGCGCCGCCTCCGCGTTGTTGTTGCGCTGCTGGTCGCAGAACGTTTGCTGCTCTCGGCACAGCTCCGCTGTCTTATTCGCTTCCGCATCTAGTACTGCGTAATCCTACACAAAGAACAGAAATGTACAGTCGCGGTATAAAAAGGTTCGCCAGTACCTCGAGCACATGTTACCTTTTCAAAAAGCCCAGAACAGTTAAACATATTTTTTTGAGGAATACTCAAAAAGTTATGTTTAACTGTTTGACAATAAAGTTTAAAATTACTTAGATCAAAGTTGTTTGATTTTCTATCTTGTGCAAAAATATTTTTTCGATTGTCACCATCTGATGAGTGGATTCCAGGGAAATCGAGAGCAACCATCGCTTAAAAAAGAACACCGTGCGCCAAATTCTCGGAAAAAAGTTTTATACACTTGTAGCTATTACATTTTCTACAGACGCTTAATTTTTTATATGCACGTGGGATTTCTCCGTTAATTGTAGATTAATTTTGATTTTTTTTCTTTATATGTAAGTATCTCCCGAGGCGGTTCCATGGTCACCAAGTCGGGATCTGATGAGTGGATATCAGAGAAATCGAAAGTAGCCCCTTATTAAAAAACGCCGAGCCTAGATTTTTCCTAAAATAAAAGCTTGTATTCGCATGCCAGTATTACACTTTCTACAGGTGCTTAATTTTTTGTAGGCAGTAACTTAATCTTACCTCTCGAATGTGTCTGATATCAGTGTCGCGTTGTCTCAAGTTCTCAATGGCACCCGCCCACATTAACATCATCTGTTTCCTTTGCTCCATTCCCTCTATAACCTAACAATATACTCGGAGATTACATCTATACCAATATTATAAAGACGAAAGATTTGTTTGTTTGCATTTAATAGGCTCCGAAACAACTCAACTGATATGAAAAATTCTTTAACTGTTGGCAACCTACAGTATCCCCGGTTGACATAGGCTATAATGCGAAGCCGGGGCGGGCCGCTAGTATCGATATTACAAGAAACAATTCCTACAAAATCACTATGTAACAATAATGTTTTATTATAACAGGTCATAAATGAAAGAGAAGATGAGATCCTATAGGAATATATACTTTACTAGCTGCGCCCCGCGGTCTCTCCCGCGTGGTGATTGAAAATCGTCATAATTCCAAAATAAAAGTAGCCAAGTTATTCCTTAATACTTCAGCTACCTGCCAATAAAAGTCCCGTGAAAATCGGTCCAGCCATTTCAGAGATTAGCCGGAACAAACAGACAGACAAAAAATGTTATTTGGGTGTATGTACCGTATATATATTCATATCCATGTAGTAAAAAGCGGTTATTTCAATATTACAAACAGACACTCCAATTTTATTTATATGTATAGATGAGGAAAATCTTATTTATTTTGTACCTTAATAAGAAATAAAAGTTTACCTGAACTGAAATTCTATCACATACTCTCTCCTCGGCATTAAGATTAGAAACGAGTTGAACAAGACGCTCATGCATTCGATCATGCTCCAATTTAAGCTTCTGCCTTTTAGTTTCCAAGTTCTAAAAATGAATATTTAATTTCATCATTACTTATCATCATAGGTCCTTAAAATATAAATTTCAATACTTATATGAGATTAAATAAAAAGATTAGTAACAATAGTGATTAAGAATATTCTATAATAATGTTACGAGTTTAGCGGGACTCGAATTAAAATGCCGTTAGAATTACTATAGAGTTTATTGGAACTATACAAACACATGTAACACAGGTACAAATATAACCGAACACAACAAATCCAAACGTAATACAGAAGGTGGTAATTCAATAAAACGCGCAAAGTCCGTCACTATAAGATTCCCGAGTGTACACACGTCACGCCTTGATAGTAGTTGTCGCTGAACTGCCCCCTCTCTCCATCGGGCCGTGGTTTTATACCTCACAAATATAAACACATTTTCAACACACTTGCTCATAAAGTGGCTCTATGGTCACTGCAATTAGGCACAGAATGACACCCATAATCAAACTGTGACTAAAAAAAATTATAACTCACTAGTGAGTTATAGATTTTTTTAAAAATTTTATTGGTTGAGTTGCTTTGTTCTTAAAAAAGTTTTTATTAAAAAAAAAAAGATCGTGTTCTATAGAACAAATAAATTAATGTTCCTATTGCTTGCTCATTTCATGCAACTTCTTATTTAAATAGATAATTTTAACTCGTACGTGTTTAATAAATAAAACTTTCACTCATATATAACTTTTTTTTCTCTGTAATAAAAGAGAACTTTAAATTCCCCATTTTGTACGTGGCAGAATAGGCGCAAACCCTATGCGCGGAAAATAAAAAAAAACCTCATCCCTTTAGTCTGTGGTCGATCGCAATGTGCGCGCATAGGAAAACTGATTATTTTTTCCCGCCATAGCGAAACATTTTTCACAACTCGTTTTCACTGTTGAAATTATAGTTATTTATTAATTAAAATGTCTACAAGTACTAGTTACGAAGAAAATGATTTATGTTGTACACCGCCCGATATAAGATGTGAAGCCCTTAACGTTATGGAAAGTTGAAAACTCCAAGGAAAAATATCTATTTTATCTACTAAATAAAATGAGTTTTTGTTGTTATTTTATTCACAAGTGTGTTGAAAAACGTCGTATGATACACGTGTGTATTGATGATTACCGTCCTCGGCTCTCTTAAGACCCTCGCCTACGGCTCGAGTCTCAATGGCGCCTCGGCGGTAATCACCAATGTTACACACTAGTACCATAATGTACTATTATATTTGTATGCCCTATTGTACTCGCTCAGTAGCACCATTGTGCTACTGAGCGAGTACAACAATAGGCTATTCTCCACAATAATTAGTAAACGCATGCCAATAAATAAGTGAACAAAAGAAGACGATCATACAAGGATTACGATTAGTTCAAATGCTGGCAGATAATAAAATGTGCTTCTACAGATTTGTACGCGGAATTTGTGTTTGTCGGCGCCTAGGTTGTAACAATAATTTCTCCTCAATTTTGTTTAAATATATCTATAGTTTTGTGGACCCAAATAAAAATAAAAGCACAAGAAAAATAGCAAGCAGTGAAGGTTTGGTAACTTCTGCACCCTTCGCTATGCTTCTATGGATGACATACACATTTGATTAACATTTCAAATTAGTGGACAGTCTTTAACATTCTCATAGTTTGAAAGCAAAGTAAAATTGTCGACTATCTTCATGTTGTGTCAATTTTCATTGAAAATATACAAATGCTGTATGACAATATTTATACACTTTTACATTTGTTCCTACCTTGTTTTGCAGAGTAAATTTTCTAAATGAACTCACGACTTTTTATTCTGGTTTGGATGACACTCATAGGGCAAATGTAATTGACTTTTCAGTTTTAAATATAAAAAGAGTTTTATGAACTTATTGATTTGAATTATAGATTATTGGAACGTAGTTCCTTATCGCGCGGTACGAATGGGGGCTAGACGGAAAAAATTCTTACGAAAAAGTTGTCACGACACTTTTTGAACTTGCCAAGATAAAATGCAGTTTATGCCCACGCAGTTAGAGTTTAATTTGGAGTACATTATTTTTAAACGTCATGGGTTGCTGACGTACAAATAGGATTTGCGGACATATAGAGTCTTAATGTCATTAAAATAAGGAGCAATATCGCGAATCTGGTTTAAAGTTAAATTTGTTTCAAGAGTCGAATTGCAGGATGTGATTCGATTTTTAAATTGTTTCTTATATTGAAGTAAATAGGATTCAAACTTACTCATTTACTATTACACTTCGCATTGAACAGTGTGGTGTCGCGACGATTATTTTTGTTAAGTGTATACAGGTTTTTTGTAAAAAATCGAAAGGAACTTCATTCCATCCGGGTGTCCCCTTGACACCTCTCAAGTTTTTTAGTCTATATTTGTTACCTTTGATTTTGAAAGGTCCTGTTTAGTAAACTGTTCAATGGCGCTGATGTCGCAAGAGTTCCTCTCGAGAGCTGCCCGCCATTCCTGCAGAGCGCCGCGCTCCCCAAATACTTCGGTTTTGAGCCCATCAGCCTTTTTTAATATACGCGCAATATTAGCTGGCAAAAAAAAGACTATCATAAAATGTGTTTTTTATAAACCATATATGGATTAATTGAATTACAAGCAAGTGAACAAAATAATGTCATAAACCTAAAAGGACCAGCTAATAATTTTTAATTAAATAAATAAATAGTGAGATTCTGAATGTGATTCTGAATAACAAATATTTCTATTTTTCAAGGAGAGCTTATAAACTATGTATAAAAATTTTGAATAAGAGAGTTACTGTAAAGTATGAAAAAATTTGTAAAGCAATGTTTATTCGAGCAAACTATTATATATGACTAAAGATTTTCTAAATGACCACACCAAAAGGGAATAATGTAATTGTTACCAAACTATTATCTATATAAATAAAAATGAATGATACAAATGTATGTACACATATTACTTGAAAATGATGTTACCGATTGTGATGAAACTTTTTGTGTATGAGTGGGTCCCCGATTTAGATTCACAATTGGAACCAATAGGTGACATTGGTATTGGGTCCTGTTTTTATTTTTTTAGGGCAGCGCAATGACTGCCGGGACCTCTGCTTATTTATAAAAATTACTTTGTTAAACCTTTTATTAACTACATAAAAAAACAAACAATAATAATTATTTAGTAAAGATATGTTGCTGGGGGGTTTTGTGCACCGCTTCTTTCTTTTAAAAGTAACTAAATTTGCTTTGGAAGCAGTGGTACACTCATGATTTTCAATAAGTGATCTGTAGGATTCCATTTTGAAATAAATATATTAATTTTCATTCATTGTCATATGTACCATTTATGACAATGATAGATAAGCATAGATAAGTTATACTAATATCTATCAAGTCCAAATTTATAGACAGTAGTAAAGTAATCAAGAATAGTATAAAATAAATAATGATAGTTTTATTGTTTTTGCAATTAATAATTTTAATAAAGAATAATAAATACTCTGAAGCCTATCTATTCTCAATGTGATATCTTTGCTTTGCTTTTGAGACTCAATCACATCTCTGTCAAGCCTGTTTGCCTCATTACAAGACAGCTGTCTTAACTTCACCTCCTGTTCCAGCTGTTGTTTGTGGGCAAATAGCAGGCGCTGAAAAGAAACAAGATTAACTTAGTCTAAAAAACAATGTCATGGTGGTTTGGACATATAGAGAGAATGGATACAAGTAGAATCACAAAATAGGTGTATGACAGTATTGTAAATGGTAGAGTTGTTGCCGGTAAACCAAGACAACAATCATAATCAAATGGGTTTTTTTTGTGTGATATGACAGCCAATTTTTTCTTAATTTAATCTGTAATATGTCCAATTTCAGTATATACATTGAATTCAAAAAAGAGAAATACATCAGGGGCTAATCAGATCAACAGATAAAAAATATAAAAAAAATATAATAAAAGTAAATCTTTTAAAATGTTTCTCTGTCTGGCCTGTAGAACATCTTTTTACAAAAGTAATATTTTGTATATAGATATTTGCATAGATTTGCATATCTACAGGATAGCCATTTTAGGTAAACACAGTGTTCCAGTTTGTATCAACAGTAAATAATATAATGTTTAATAATGCCAAGCATCATTAGTCAGGGTAATAATCACTATACTATATTGAACAGTGATCTATAAAAAATACTGCACATGGTGTGACATGAAATTATTTACAAATGCAAGTATGTGACAGTAGATATTATTTTCAAACATACATATATACATAACTTCACGCCAGGTCCCTTGTAGGGTAGGCACGAACAACAGAGCGCCATTCAGGCTTTTTCTTACACACCTCACCTCACCTCACATTATTTTCATTATTATATTATAAATAGACTAGGAAGGAAGGAATAATGTGCTTACTGTATTTTCTTGATACTCTGTGTAAACATCATTTTTGTATTTGTTCAAGTCATCAGTTTTTTGGTTTTGTATAATTAAGGCTTCTTTCAAACTCTGTATTTCATTTTGTCTAAAATTAAAATATTAAAATTATTAAAAACTGTAAACAACAAGGATAAAATGAACGTTTTCAAACAAAAATTTAATTACCTATTAATTAAAAAAATCTCAAGTTCCTGGTTTCTTGAATCAGCTAATGGGATTCTAGTGCCTTGACTCCAACCAAGTTGATCCAAAAGCTGGACCATGTAAGAAGGTAACGTTTCTTTTTCTCCCATGTTTTTGATTTATAATAACCTCGTACAATGGTATAAAGATAAAGAACTAGGATACTAAGCTTCGATACTAAGTAATAAATTAATATTATTTGTTCGATATTAAAACTATTTACATATATATAAATGTACTCTCGGACTATTCACAAAATCACCATGGAACTGCTGCAAACAAATCCAAATTCATATTTCAGCGCCCAAACAATAACAAAAGAATAAGATAAAATATTGTCTTATGGGACTTATGGCTACGTTCCACATGAGACTCACAAAGATCACGCTCACAATCGCGATTTTTCCTAATCCACTTGCTTGCGGATGTTACAATCTCATAATCGTGTATAAACACAGCTATATGGATACTATGTATGTACTCAGATGGAACTCTTTATACATACAATGTACTCTTTGAATGGATTATTCAACCCACCTTTTGACATAGGTGAAATGTGTGTGTCTGTGTGTTTTTTGTGACGTTTTCGTGGCAACTGACAACCATAACGTCCGTGGTCTTAAGTGAAACAGCTGACGGAGCCATTTTGCCGTTGTGGGCTACAAGACGAATGCGCCCATAGAGTATTATCTATGATTCTGACAGTACGACATTGACATTTTTTACAAGTAACAGATTCTCTGAGATTATGACAAGCCAAATGCGTAACTTGTTTAAAAAAAAACTACGAATTTGATAACCGTAAACATAATCGGTAATTAAGCGGTATTTTGTCCTAAAATATTCAATTCAATTAATTATTATTTTATATAAAAATTCTTTAGGTAATAATCTAAATATGATGTTGACACTTGTTTAGGATTAAGACTACTTCAGATCTAATAATAATTATAATGAAAATCTTGAAATAGCGCCAAATATGTCTGTCTTCCCAAAATAACTCATTTGATTTTAGTTTCGCGTTCTGAAGCCAGCATGCGCTAACGCTGGCTCTGTATTATAACCATATATTTTGTTATTCATTATTGCCCATGATGAGTGGCGATGCAGCCTTACTACCTTGTCCTATATGTTCACACACTGGAGCATTTGTTTCTGTTGAAACTCTTCGAGACAAATTAATACAGGTATCAACGAATAAACTAACCTGTCCTGTTTGTCAGGATGAAATTTTGGGACTAGACAAACTGACTATACATTTATTTAGTCATGTGAAGATATTACCAAAGAATTGCAGTGATGGAAATGATATTGATTCGAAGAAAATATTAACAACAAAGTTAGATAATCATGCTATGGCGCAACAGAAGAGGATCAAACCGGCAGTAGCTAAAAATAAATCGTCAGCTCTCTCAGCTACTGCTCCAGTAAAATATGTAAAAATATTCCCAAAGTTGCCAGTTATATCTTTGAATACCTTACCTGTTATAGATATATCACGTTCAACTGATGAACGTTCACCGTCCAGTGAGATGTTTATAAAAACAGAACATTCACTTTTATCAATAAATACTACGTGTAATATTTGTGGTCTTCAGTTTGTAGATGCTAATATTTTAAAAATGCACAGAGGCCTAATTCACAATTTAGACGAAGGCTCTAACCAAAGTTGTACTAGATATAATTGTCATCTCTGTCCGAAAAATTTCAAAATGAGAGGATCTTTGATGGTTCATTTAAGAGTAGCGCATTATGGATTTTTGACTGGAAACAGTGATTCTGCTAACAACCCATCTAATAATGATATTGGCGATAATAACACTGATAAGCTATTGGTTGATAAATCCCAAAGTTTAGAAAGGAATGATAACAAGCAGTGGCAATGTGATGTATGTCGAAAATGTTTCACCACAAAATATTTTTTGAAGAAACACAAGCGCCTTCACACAGGTTAAAACAATAATTGGTGTTTATTTTGAGGTAAATCATACTAACAGAATAATAAATATACTAACTATAGATACATGCTTCCGACTAATTCAAAAACATGCTCCTTAATCCTTTCACCATTACGCATACACAGAAACAAAAGAGCTTATTTGGCTTATTACATTATTTAATTTTGAAGGAAAGATCTATATTGTATTTACTAAACAAAATTAAACATATACTGAGTTTGAGAAGGTCAATAAAGTTTATTTTAATTGTTTCAGGAGAAACTCCCTACGCATGTACGCAGTGCAACAAAACTTTCACATTTCAACAATCTTACCATAAACACCTCCTATACCACAATGATGAGAAGCCTCATACCTGTAGCTTTTGTGGTCGCTCTTTCAAAGAATTGTCAACTCTCCATAATCATCAAAGAATCCACACAGGGGAAAAACCATTTTCGTGTGAAACTTGTGGTAAGTAAAGAGAATGAAAATAAATTACCTCCAGATGTAATATCTGCTACTTCTGCATATTATGCTAAACTAGAGGTCCTGGTATACGTTGTCGTGCTCTGAAAAAAAATCACCCCATCCCAGCGCCACCTACTGGTTCCAACTGTGTATCTAAACCATCCGGGGAAACAAACATACAAGGTCATAAAAATCGGTTTAAGAGATTAGAAATTCAAATAATCCAGGTACCTACTAAAGACTAAAACACACACAAAAATTTCATCAAAAACGTTAAAGTCATACATTTCTACCATTCATTTTTATTTATATATAATTTATAGCTTGCAAAGAATTGTAAGTATACAATTTTATGTTGCAGGTAAATGTTTTCGGCAACGCGTTTCATATTTGGTTCATCGTCGAATACACACTGGTGTAATGCCTTATAAATGTACAGCTTGTGATAAAAGTTTCAGATACAAGGTACTATTTAATAATTTAACATTTTAGCATTTCGTTTTATGTCTCGGCAGCTATGTTTATATAAAATATTTATACATTGTTTTGCAGGTTTCTCAGCGAACTCACAAATGTCAATCTCAACCTCCAGGCACTGTGGTCAGACAAGCTGGTGATCTCGTTGAGAAACTGAAGAAGAAATACACAAATAATGATCAAATTTCAACTATAAGTGATTATAAAAATTCACCTAATGATTCACAATATCCAGAAGTTTCCGATGTAAACGCGGAACTAGTTCGATCTGGAGCCAAGCTTTCTTTAGAAGATATGGAGTCAGAACATTTTACTTTAATAGCCGATTCATTCAATGAAACAGAAGAACATATTTACGTCAATCCTCCGGGTACATCGACAAACTCATTGCCATCTGAACATATTGATACTAAGCAATTAGTTAAAATTAGTCATAACATTGATGAGTTAATAGATGCCATCCCTATATTAGATAAGAGTGTTCCTTCTCCATCTGAGATCCTTCAAAACCTATGTTTATCCAAAGAAGAAGATTTTAAAGAATTATTCCATAGTGAATTGAATGGAAAAGATTTTGATATTCACAAAGATTTTAACGACTTTTTGTAACTTTTATGTAATAGTGATTGTTAACTAATTTTATAATAATGCTACGTTTTTTTAATGTAATTAAATGTTGTAAACTATAATGTTTTCATTTTGCTAAAATTAACCATATAAATTCATGTCTTCATATGAGTTTACCCTCTAAGCATGCGATGAATTACATCTAATCCGTTTTATTATTATAAAGAGTATTAAAATGAACAGATATAGAGCATTAGTTGTCGTGGTTCAATAACTATTAGGGTTCCCGCGTCTTAATCCATTTTTTTTTAATGCATTTATGTATAAAAAATGGACTAAGACGCGGGAACCCTACTAGTCATTTGGTACGAGTTCGAATTCTGGCAGAGAATATACGTATTTTTATTAAGCAAATGTGCTGCTGGTGAAAGAAAATTTATTCTAAGTTAGAAATTCTCATAGTCTCGTATTTAAACAAATAAATTATGTACTTGAATATTTCCCAAATAGGTACAATGCGCATCTAATGATGTATTTCATATTTTTTACCAACGGAACATAAAATCAAATTATGATATAAATACTATTATAAAAAGTACATAATTATTAAACTATATTTTTAGTAGTATGACGCCTTCAACTTTTTTTATAAATTGGAATTTAGTGTTTTACGGTATATAATCGGTTTTTAGAATAGCACGGTTAGAGTACGCCCTAGGTCGTACAACTTCGTACTGCGTTCGGTTCTGTTTAGCGTTCGGAAGAAAAAACACAAATGGCAACCAGCTGTTTTTATTCTCGAAGTGCTGTGAAATCAGTGAAAATCAATATGGATCAAAATTAATAAGTGTTATTCGGGCTGAAAATAGTAACATTTTCTCCATAACAAGTGAAATTTTCAGGATTTTCATATATCTGCCTCGAAATATACAAACAATCCATTTGTTGTTTTGTCAAGTATCATTCGCGTTAATGGACTGCGTTGGTGATTTATTTTACGTGTTATATAGGGTACCCTCATAATACTATTAAAATAAGGCCACGCATTGCAAAATATCATTTGTGATTACGTTTACGCTTCCAGTGGACTGTATGTAAGTATAAAATCGAGTTTGTTTTATCTGTCTATCTGTAATAAGAACAAAGTATGAGGATATTGATTTATTTTGTTGTATTTTGTAATGCAGCTAGTTAGTTATTTACTAGAAGGTCATGATGTAACTTCGTCACAGCGAGTCATTTCCGCGTACGTCCACAAAGAATAGGTGTTTCAGGCTGATCGAAAGACAAAGGAATGAATTGCGTATTTTGCATACAACTTTGTCCTTACGCACACAAATGCACGTATTACCGAATGATTTATAATTCACATTTTAAATATTAATTCCTATGTAATTTTCAATAAGTTTCCTTGATTATTTTAGTGGTCACTCTCTCTCAGACTGAGTCTTCCAACAGATTCAATGTCCATCGTTAGATTTTAGATTTATTATCCATCCATATTCATTTCAAAGCTTGTGTTGAATTTACTTTTGAACACTGATTAGATCATTAAAATACCTCATACTCAACCATTTACCTGTAACATTGTCCAAGAATTAAGAAAATCCTAGTGTTGCAGATGTTTCAATATAACAACAGCGATTGCCATCAGAGGAATCATCTGCATATGGGCTAAAGTAAAAACTCATGGCTTTCATTTATTTTTTTATAGCAAAACTGGCAAACAGGCAGATGCCTAGCTAATGGGAAGTGGCTACTGTCACCTATAGACATTTGCAATGTCAGGGATGCATCCAAAAAGTGGCCAGCCGTTAGGATGGGACAGAGGGATGAGATAGAAGAACCAAAGAGGATGAATGGGATATGATGATAATATGAAATCCTTTATGAAGTGTTAATGCTCCAAAATTGAAGAATATTAGTTTAAATTGAAACCTTAAACTCCTTTCACACATGCATGCTACATTCTTCACCATTACATTTGAAATTTTATAATTTGTGTCTAAATTATGTAAATAATTAACTATATTTATTCAATATCCTATCCTAAAAACCAGTGAAAATATACATGTAAGTATATCTTGTATATAAATATATTCGATATTGGTCTACTTACTATATTGGTGTAAAGTTTACATTTATTTATATAGAAGTTTACACTGCAAACATCTATATAAACAATGCTGTTTGTTGGTAAGCATATTACTTGACAATAGTAAAACAATACAATACCAACCATTGCCTAATATTTGTATTAAATTGTTCATTGTACCTCAAATGCTTAAGAGTATAGAATTTTTTTAAAACTATCCATGAAAGTTGAAAACCATAGTAAGAACTGAAAATGCTTTTTCTATGAGATATTTGTATGAACTGGAAATTATAACTATATAACTCACAATTAGATTTTTTTGTAATTTCACTATGCCATTGTGTAGCAACATAAAGAATACACCTTCTCCCTAATTTTCATCATAACACACTAAGGCTGCATGCTGTCTTTTAACCAATGTTTAAAATAAAATAAAAGCTAAAACTACATGGGTTAAATGTGAGTGCACACCAATTTTTGGAAAAAACGCAAGGAGATACTCAGTCGTATAAATTAATAGACAGATGATCAAAAAGACATGACAATTATATAAGGTTTTCATTTTTGCCGAAACAGTTATAGATCTTGTGGCTAACAGTATTCATTTTTCACTATGATCATGGAAAAGCTAAGCTATCCTCACAATTAGCTATAAACCCTACATTCAATTATGTTCATAAAGAAAGATGTCAAAAGTTCATAGAATATTCTGTCCAACTTAAAAATAAGTTTATTTTTATAAAATTTTAACTATCCTTTATATTTTATAGTATTAGGAACATGAGTAAAGAGGCAAAGCTTCTTAGAAACGTGCAAATTTTTTACCTATTCTGGTAGGGTCGTCACAATAATAAAGACAAATTAAACAAAATATTTTTTAAATAGTTTTATTATTCAGTATGATAGAATAGGTACCTACTTTACAAATTACTTACTCTAATAATTTTCTTTTTATAATTTTTGTTTTTAACAATTTATTATTTCTTTTAATGGTGTGGTAAATTCTGAATCTAAGAAAGTTTTATCAAGTAGTCTAATGGGAAACACGCAGCTAACAAAACAACGTGCGCTAGGAGTGCACGATATATATCGATATTGAATAAAATATCGATATATGTACTCGATATATCGATTCCTCCCGATATTATAGAATAATCTAGTATCGATATGTACAATCAATACATTTTTTCCGATACATCAAATATCGGTAGAAATTTAGGAATAAACTTTTACTTTTTTAAACTGATTTATGGTTGGTAACTTGAGTAAAAATAAAACGTAAAACCCTGAATTATTGAATAACTTGCCTTCCCAGTAACGAGAAAGTTTCGTTGTTAACAAAATACTCTAAATGACTTCAAATTAAACTCCACTACATACCTAACCTACAATGTATATTCGTCTCAACAGCTAAAGAGCGATTTCTGAGTTTCTCCAATAAACTCTCAGTTTTATTTTTTTGTAGTTTTTCAGCGGTGGTCGATTATGTGATATACTAATGAAATGATTCGATTATAAAATAAGTAAGCTACTAATTTCATAATCGATTTTCAATATTAATATTCGAAAATAATTCGATTATGACATTAGTCATAATCGCCCCCCGCTAAACAACATACTATTCCTACTCTTAGTAAGGGCAGCACTAGTATTAAAAATGGTATAATCTGTGTCTGTGGGTACTCGTTTCGGTCTCAGTACAGAATAACTTATAAATAAAAGCTATCTGTTTTGATTGTTTTGTTTGATACATTTTACGAAATGTAAATACAGTTATATAAAATCTAACTAATAAAAATAAATAGCACAATATATAAAAGCGGCTACAATTCAATTGTATAGAAGAAGCAAGCTGTGGCAATAAATTGATTACCTGTTTTATATATTACATTTTAATTAAAATTTTGTTTAAGCAAGGTCTCGACAAAAAATATTGGGAATTATAAATAATTAAACTTGATTTGTTTCTTATTCCTAGCTATTTTTACTTATATCAACCTGATCCCAATCAAATACTTAATATTAAAAACTAACTAAATAAGAAAATTACATTTTGTTACGATATATCGAAGATATCGATATATTTCTACGATATATCGCAAAGTATCGATACAACATTACGATATATTATATCGAAAATAATATCGATATTTTTTTTGTATGAACATCCCTAACGTGCGCCGCATGCATCGCACTACCGCCCCTGAGTTTGTCCACTGGCTGTGCCGGCGTAAACTGGTTTTTACCTGTCTCGCCGTGTACGCGACAAGCTGCCAGTGGTCACGCAAACATGCCCCGCGTGTTTGTAGTAGTGCAACTGATTCGCGCAGTTGTATTAAGCTTTGTCTCTGTTCCATTTATTTACTCGTGTGGTATTAGGACTCTGAATGATATTGTTATTAAGCGAATTATTCTGCTTACTTGTAAGTAATGCAAATTAAGTGTTTTATTCAAATTCATGCACACTAAAACTGGCATTATTTTTTTTGATACTACATCATTTACGAGACAAATGCAACAATTGTCTACTGGCCACATTCACATGACCAGCATGTATTCGTTCAAAAACTGTAAAAATACGACATTTTAATATTATTATGTATAAACTAGAATTCGCCTGCGACTTCGTTCACATTAGCTGATAATAAAGACTGCAGTCAGTTTTTTGCCAATATTTAGAATCCTGGAAATTCCCATAAAACCCTGAGATATTTATTGTATATGACTAAAACCAGACAAACTACAACAAAATTTTGCTAAATATTCAATCAATTCTAAAAATTCAATAAAAATCACATCAAGCATGTCCTAAAGTACATGATTCTGAAGTAAGGAAATCTCTATGTTAAAAGTTCGGGAATGGCCAGGCATAAAAATGGTTAGTAGTACCTACCAAACTATGCTGTGATAAAAGTAGGTTACACAGATACCACTAGAGTTTACAACGCGGCGCGGCCGCGGGTCAAACTCTAGTGCCTACCATTTCTTTAAAGAGCAGGTGTTAATACAGGTTACATTGTATTAGATATCTATGTATTTGCCCTCGGATGATTCACTTCATTATTTATCGCAAAATGACTAAAATGTGCAAAATATCTAAATTGACTTAAATGTCCAAAGTGACCAAAATAACAAAAATAACGAAAATGGCAAATCACCAAAAAATCAAAACCTACCCCACTTTCTGGGATAACCTGTACATAAATCTACCCCAAAATCTATCCCATTATCCGGGATGAAAAGTATCCTATGGCCATCCTAGATATTTTACTTACATATCTATATACCGTTTTAGCCAAATCGGTGCAATATTTTTTTCGGTAAAGCAAAGAGACTAAGACATATATTTATCCCAGAAACTATCCCATTTTTCGGGATAAAAAGAATCCTATGTTCATCCTCGATAACGAAAATATATATGTATATGTACCTACTGAGTTTCAGCCAAATCGGTTACGTAGTTTTCCCGTGAAAACGGAACAGAAAGACTAACAGAGTTACCTTCTCATTTCTAATATTAATAGGGATTTTTAACGGTGTGATCGATTCTGAGAAAAAAAACCGGGACCCACTTACATAACGTACCACAATTGATTTAAATTGTCATCAGGTAATCTTTATGTATCCTAAGCACTTTAAACAACTCCTTGGACAATTATCGTATGATTCCCGAGTTATAAAGTATCACAGACTTTATAACAGAAAATTTGCTATCGGCCGGTGAAAATATTGCATCGGAAGCAGAATTTTTTCGGACGTCGTCATTTTATACTGGTCCCAAAAAAATTGCCGCGGAATTCCAAAGTACGGTAGCATTTAAGTCCGGGAATTTGTTATTGATCAGCGAAAACCGTATCGAAATCAGTCTAGTAGTTTCTACGTGAATCCCAAACAAAGAGTCAAATACCAATATGTAAAAAAACAAAACACTTCAATTTTAGAATATTACTAGGACATACCCGCGACTAAGAATTTGCTGTCGTTCAACGAAAATCGGGACAGTAGTTTTTACGTCACTCCCAAACAGATAACCGACAAACAGACAAGAAATCTAAAAAAAAACCATCGTGTTCTCCATCGTTTATATATAGTGCAGTGTTTTTCAACGCGTGGGTCGCGACCCCCTACGGGGTCGCGAAGCCTCATTAAGGGGGTCGCGAAGCTTCTATAGCGGAGTTGCAAAAGGTTAAGAAAGCTCAAATTGCAAGGACACAGAAGTACGTTCTTTTATTTTTCCTATGACTTCATCACGAACATCAGTTACCATATCGCTTATCCTGCGTTGAATGGTACTATCAGACAGAGGTATACTTTTGAGTTTTTCGACCTCTTGTTTGCCAAACAATCTCCGCCATATCTAAAGCCGCTAGTAAAATCAAATTTTCGGCAATAGTATTAGGTTTTTCTGCTTTAGATACACGAAGAGCTACTCGATAGCAACGCTTTCTGATTTATGCGGGGCGGCCGGCATGGTCGTACACGTATGCGCGTAAATTGCGTTATCTTTTGGCGACGCATTCCATGTAAAAAAAAATATGTGTTTTACTTACTTACTTAATTATGTATTTAGTCGAACCCTAATTATAAAAAATTACTAAATATGTTGGATTAAATATTCACACACAGAATAAAATACATGAAAAATAAATAATATTTTTAAAAAATACGCTTTTATTGAAAATCCAACTTAAAAAAATAGAAAATGAATTTTAATAAATTTGAATTAATAATAGTGTAAGAAAAAATGATTTTATTGTAAAAAAAGCATGGGATGCTTTTCAGGATATTATCAAAATAACCCTTCTACTCATATCTGTTCATAAAATATTTATAACTATTGATACCATGCACCCCACGCTTTTTTACAGTAAAATAATTTATCTTACACTATTTTTAATTCAAATTTATTAAAATTCATTTTCTATTTTTTAGTTGGATTTTCTATAAAAACGTATTTTTTTAGTTTTTTTTAAACTATTATTTGTTTTTCATTTTTAAGTTGATTTTTTTAAAAGGTTTTTATACAAGCTTTTGAGATCCTGCATATCATGTAGCAGCAGAGTGCTAGCCAAAACAAGTAAAACGAGCCCAAACACGACGGGTCTATCTTGTTTAGTACAGGAGTTCCTATGGCCACCTGCCGACTCCATCATCAAATCAGCTCCATGGTACCATATTATTGCATTGTCACGCGATATACATATACGTGCAAAATTTTAGCTCAATCGGAAATCGGGAAGTCGATCAAATTTTACTTGAAAGATTCCGTTACATACGAACATTACGTATGAAGCTAAAAAAGCGTATTAAAAAGCATCGGGTAGGGTGGTCGCGAAATATTTCTTCATACTAAAGGGGGGGGGGGGTCGTGTCATGAAAAAGGTTGAAAAACACTGATATAGTGTATTCCAGTTTTTTTTAGTAGCTCCAATGTCCAGCTTTTTAAAATAGCTCCAGACGCGGCTTGCTTAGAATTTTATAATACAATTAATTGTCTTGCCTTGACAAAAATGTAGAAGTTTATTTAAATATAGCGTATGTTACTCAGCTGAGTAATGTAGCATTCTAATGGTGAAAGAATATTTGTTTGGTTGGTTTAGCAGTTTTTGAGTTTATTCGTCACAAACGTATTTTGTTTTTGAAATAAAATGTATATAGCTATAACATATCGATAAAGAATCTAATTTTTTTTTTATTCAGGCACATGATTTTAGTAAATTTAAAGGTGTATCTGAATTATTTTCCTTCGGTATCACTACTCTAAAAACTCTAGATCACCGATTTTTTATTACATCATCTCGCTACACGTCCAATTAATAGCAATTTGCAAAGATGATAACGAAAATTCTAATCACTTCATTAAATTAAAATTATTTTTTAAACCCTGGTACGAACTTATGCGACTAATGAATGATTTTAATATTTCGAGTCTCTGTCCTATTCACTAATGTACATGCAATTCAATTTAACTAAATCTTGAATCCTAACGTCTACGTTCATAATATGAGTTTCTCTAACGAGCACGCGAGAACAATTACATCTAGCCTTGAGTGTTTTTAATTTAGTCATATTAGCTGTTAGAGCGTTAGGCAGCTGTTCGCCCAATATATTATAGTTTTCTAGTGCGATATTTATGATATATTTGTGTGATAATTTTAGAGCGTTTCCAGTATCCTTCGTTGAATCGGTAGAGGCATAAGGAGGCAGGGTAGCGGCAGGTCGCCCGTATCGATCGGGCGGCGGCGCGGCGGCGGCCCGGACGGGCCACGAGCTCAACTTCTCTCATTACCTTACGCTACACAATGCAACAGTATCGGCATCGCACATTTTTGTGACAGTCTTTCTAATCATTAATATATGTATATACACAAATAATCTCATAGTACGGTTTGACTTCGGTTTTAGATTTCTCAGAAATTTTAACAATTTGTTGAATACGGGACGAATCACGTTAAATTTTGACTTTTTGGTGCGTCACACTTTCTGGGAACTAAACTAGGGAAACTAGACCCATCTTCCCATTCCTTTTTTGTTATTCACTACGCTTGACGCAAATTGAGATCTTCAAGTTTCCTTAGTTTCCATAATTTTAGACCATGGCCATTTTTATTAAAATAAAATACATACTATAATATAACAGTGCCATGCTGTCTCTTGCACGTGACAGACAATAATATTTATATTTATAGCCAATAAACAAATTTAATATTTATCAAAATATTATCAGTTCTGATTAGAGATTGGAAGTAAAACCAGTTTTGACGGAGTTTAAACTGGCTGAATAACATCATGGTGGTGTGGTTGTGTTAATTTTGGATGTAGGTTTGTTGCCTTTTAATGTTGCGTTGGACGGGTTGGTCGTCATCACAGCAACGCCACCTACTTACGTAATTTGAAACTGATACAGAAATAGGCATATCGCCACCTGCCTTGTATCTTATCTTATGTTTCCGCACAGAGGTTAACATGGTGAAATAGCTATATTATTTAAAGTACTATTTATACTCTTTTATCATTGCAAATTGTTATATCGTCTTATTATATTCATCTTTTTGTAATGGGTTTTTCTAGGGCTTGTCATGGAGTAAACTTGAAATGTTCCTTCCAAGTATCTGTTTAGAACTGTATGTCCTTAAGGTTAAATGAAGCATACTCTAACTCTGAGTTACAGTTACAATAAAGCTGATTTCATATTGTGTTCAACCAGTATGTAAGCATACTGAAATATGTATATCGACTGTCCCGTTCGCGTATTTCAAAGACCTAATAACCTACATACACTTTACGTATACATACGCATTACTTTAAACATAGATAGATATTTATATAATATTATTAACATGTAGGCCAGCGCACTGACATGTTGACTGAAACATCATGAAGACTAAATTGAAATATATAAACTTAATTCTTATAAATTCTGCCAAAGAAAGATCGTTTCACATTTAATATTTTCATGGGTTATTTCGTGTTACCACATTGCAATCTATCTATAAATCTGTAAATGGTTCGAGTTTGTACATTGCGATTAAAAATTGGAAAAGAATCGGAGGGACTAATTCGGACCAGCAGATTCCGAAAATGCATTTTTTAGTATTTTTGTCCGTTAGAGCATCATGTGAAAACTATTGCACGGATTTAAGTGAAACTCGACATAAAGCTTACATCACGGGGCGTAATTTAGGTTATTTTTTATCCCGATAAATAACGTCGTTTTTATGGGATAGACGAAAATAGCGAAAAAGAGGGCGCTGCGATCGCATATTTTTTCAAACTACCGAACTTTTATATATGAAACTCGACATAAGGCTGGCTTATAACTAGAATCGACACTTGGATACGTTTCATTCCTATATAACGTCGTTTACTTGAACTAGACGGATTAACAAAATAGATGGCACTACAATTGCGATGTAGATAACTATCGCTGTAATTCAATAACAAGTCGTTGTCAGGTGGCCGTATTAGATAGTTCAAATCAGGTTGGCTGCGACTTCTCTTTGTTTTGCTATGCAGTTGGTTACACTACATTGACTTAGTTTTTTTGTGATTTTCATGCGGGGGAACCTCGGGGAAAACTCTGTTACATAATACTTTTTATGTCGTTATGCACATTCTATGTACCTATATCTATAATATTATAAAATTCTAAACACACCGTGTCTGGACATTGAAACTATTTAAAACACCAACTGGAATAGACTATATAAACGATGGAGAACACGGTGCATTTTTTTTAGATATCTTGTTTGTTTGTTCGGGATCACGTAAAAACAACTGGGCCAATTTTTATCCCGGGAATCCCGCGGGAAATTTTCCGGGAATAATTTAAAATGGCCAGATCAAAAAAAACGAATTTCAGTGGAATTTATTCACTGAGCCATAGCAAATTTTATGTAATAAAATGTGTGATATTTGTTATCCCAGGAAACCCGCAGGATTTTTTCTGGGAATGATGTTAAATGGTCAGATTTAACAAAAACGATTCCAATATTATGTGTTTCACTGATCGAGAGCAAATTTTATGTAATAAAATGTATTTGTATCCCTGGAATCCCGCGGGAATTTTCTCAGGAGCGGTTTGAAGTTTTTCGTATGCATAAAAATTAGCTTATTCCAATACGAATATATTCGACGACGAAATAAGCAAATAACGGGTGCAAAGTAAATAAAGTTATCTACAAAATGTTGATTTTTAGTTTATTGTACAATCGTTTTAATAAAACAATTCTTTACAATATGACATTATTTGTTTTGCATATATCACATTATTTCAATAAATTTTCGTACGTAAAAAAAGCCAGCTACGTATGTTCTTTCAAATACTACGAAATTAATACGACCATCTTTTCGCTCTCCTGTAAAGTAGCTATTTTACAGATATCTCTTTTTACTTTGCACCCGTCGAAATATTATCAGGGAATACCGCATTCAAGTCGAGCGTGGACGAAGTCGCAGGCATATTTTAGTTGTGAATATTATTTATAATAGTTTTGATTCACGAAAATGTCGGTTTTGTTACAAAATTTATAATTCTGTTTTGGGTATTAATCCTTAAAGCAAATCAGTCTGTAACGCAAGTAGCTAGTTAATGTATTCAAAATTTGCTATAATATAAAACAGATCAAACACGATATTACAAACTCATACTCAGTGGTACGAGTAAACTCTACTAAACCTGTTGTATTGCAATGTAATCTATTAGAAATTAGAATTCTCTTGAGGAGCAGCTTGTTACATAGGTATTATAGCCGCAGAATGAGATTCAGTATTGGCCTAGTTGAGCACATTGCGTAAAGGATCGTAGATTTGAACTCATTATTTTATTTGCTGACTAACTTCGCATCAATAATCGACTACGAGTACGTGTTTGATGTTGGATGGCACTAAATCGTCCACGTAACTGAATACTATAGCTTTACACGTGACTTCGCTTGCATACATTTTAAGTAAATTTTGTGACGAATCTCTTATTTTCAGAAATAAATTTCTTAACTTATCAATCCACTTTAACGAATAGACACGTTATATATACTAAATCTTGTGATAATTGGTTTATTCAGTTTAGCTTGCATGAAGTTTGATTTCGTATCTCGCAGAAACTATCCCATTTACTCGTATGAAAAATAATATGTTTATACTCGTTATAGGAAAGTAATATTTTAGTAAGTATATTTATTTAATGATTTTCGGCTCATTTTCAAAGCCGTAAAGAAAGAACAAACAAATAAATAAAGTCTAATTCAATTGGATCAAAGAGGTCCAGGTTCGATTGCCGGCTGGATATATTTGAAAAATACACAATTATAATTGAAGACGTGAGTGGATGAAGGTGATATGTCGCATATTCGGTTTTTTGCTTTTTTTTGCGTAGATGAATGTTATAAGTCGATACCAAATGACTACAGACCTTAGACCATAGATATAAGGCATATTTAAAAAATAAAAAGTTGCTAAAGGTGTTAAGTTCAGTTCAGTTTCAAATAAAAGTAAAACTTTTATCTCGATTTGCTCAGAATTGGAATTATGCGACTTATCACCTTCATCCACTCATGTCTTCAATTATTCTCTGATCTAGTTGTCCGGGTAGACGGTATAGTTTTCTGTTATATATTATCTGTGACATCAGTTTAACCTGCTTAGCCTAGGTATATGTAGTGCGTGTGTTTGTTTGTTTACACATTAATTGATGGAATGTCAATTTCAAAATTTATAATTATAAATCGATCAGTGGGCGAAAGTCAACCGTAATTCCGCACGGTACTGTGTTTCTTTATTATTTGTTGGAAAGATTTTGAAAATTCATTCCGATTCTATTTATGCGACTATTTGACCACGCTCTGTTATTTTTTTATATTAGTATAAACGTAGAATAAATAACAACGAATACTTTATTTAATTTCATATAATGCTTTTACAACACATAAATTATACTTTTCTTCTGCACTCCTCCGTATAATATAAACTTAACAGCAAATCTTACGCTCCTTCATGAGTGCATACTGGTTAAAAATAACTAAATAATAGTATCAAGTTTTATTGTTTAGTTTTTTTTATATACATAAAGCAAACTTGAACATGGCGGTATTACTTAGGTTCGTTGTAAACAGGACTTATGCAAGCAACACGGAGAGCTGTCACGAAACCTTATGGCGGCGTACGCTGCTGATGTGTTGTCGTAACACCATAGCTTTCTCCTCTCGGTTCGGTTACAACTATAAGCCAAGTTTTGTATGTTTTCCCTTTAGCCACTGTCTGATTTAAAACTTTTATGCAATCGTATACTGGTTTGATTTAGTACGTTAACGATGCATTACAAAGACAGCCTTTGTAAATAAATGCTTGTGATTTGTAAATATGTATATTCATCAGTATCATTCTTTGTTTAAATTGTATAATATCTTGCTCGACTTAGTTAATTGGGACGCGTATTAAAAATTATATTTGTTCGTGTGCGTTTTTGGGTTTACTTCTGACTGTTACGGCAATGTCTGCCGGACCCGCTGGTTACTATATATTATTTCAACGTTAGGCTTTTACTTAGTGGTGAGCATAAAGGTATATGTCTAGATCTAGAGAGAGGATTGCTAACAAATAAGACCGCGAAAAACAGCATCGAAAACCGCGAAGCGTTGTTATATTCACTTTCCAAAAACTATCAATATGTGCGTGTATTGGGAATATGAGCTAACAAATATTACCCAATTTTTTTTAATTAAATATTTTTTTATGTAAGTGGAAAGTTTTAATGATCATTATGCTTTAATCGCTATAAGTGTTATAATTTTAATATTATTCAGACTGTTTAAAGTTTTTTTATATAAATTTAAAATATTACCAACAAACTTTGTGTGTCTTGTAACTAACCACAGACATAACAAACGACATGCACAAATGAGTTTTAGTATAATATGTACTAATCATTTTAATTTATATTAAAATGTCTGTACAGTTTTTAGTATTTATAAGTTTATTTTATTATTATATTTTAATTAGTAGTAATTACTATTAGTACTAATTGTGTAATACTAATGTAATAATTCTAAAAAAACTATTCGTAATGCAAAATGATTTTTTATTACACATGTTAACGAAGGTTATTAGACGACTAGTTACTACCCAAAGAATATCCCGGACTAAAAGTCAGTGAAATCAATTGTAATAATACATACATACATACATAACTTTACGCCAGGTCCCTTGCGGGGTAGGCACGAACAACATAGCGCCATACAGGCTTATACTTACACACCTCACCTGCTTCTTTGACATTCATAGCTCTTGTCATGCACGCTCGTCTGTTCTTAAGGCTCCTGACATCACCTTCTGCTAATACACGATCAATTTGATCATGGAAGGTGTGTTGTGGCCTTCCGCGACTTCTGCATCCATCCACTTTTGCATTGTATATCTGTTTAGTCATTCTTTCATCATACATTCTTTCCACATGCCCTAACCACCGGAGCATTCCTTTCCTTACCTTCGCCCCGACACTCTCTTACTTCGGTATTAAAAACGCGGTCCGCGAGCGTCACTCCGCAGATTTTGCGCAATGCTCGCATCTCGACCGCGTTTACTCTACTTTCATGTTCTCTCTTCCATACCCAACTCTCTTCTGCTTCTGCTTCCATACGTGAGCGTAGGTACTAGCACCGCGTTGTGTATGGCAAGCTGGGCCTTCTGACTGAGGATCTTAGCGCCTAGAAGTTTACCTAACGCTCCATTCACACTATTCCCCAAATTCACTCTCCTTTCTATATCAGCGGTGTACCTTCCATCCCTGCTAAAAGCACATCCGAGATATACAAACTCATTCACTTGTTCCAGCATAACATCATCGACCATTATCCTTGCATTCGTTCTGGTTGTTTCTCTTTCAAACACCATCACCTTTGTTTTCTTCGCATTCAAATGTAAGCCTCTCGCCTGACAGTCATCTTTCATCATTGTGACCAGTGTTTGCAGTTCTGATGGCGATTCGGCTAAAAGCACGGCATCATCCGCATAAAGCAAGCTGCTAACAACTAGATCACCCTTCCGCACCCCAACATCCATCAATCTTAATCTCTGGAGACAATCGTCCAGGTATAGGATGAACAGCAAAGCCGACAGCACGCAGCCCTGCCGGACGCCAATATTGACGTCAAACCAGGGCGACAGGCTGCCGTCCACCCGCACGCATGCCATACAGTCCTCGTAAGTGGACTGCACAGCACGCAGCAATTGGCCATTAATCCCATATCCGGGCAATATGTCCCAGAGGTCCTTCCGCACAACCCTGTCAAATGCTTTCTCTAGATCCACAAAACCGCAGAAAACCTTTCGGCCCGTAGCCAGCTGCTTCTCCACGATATTGCGGAGCGAGAAAACTTGATCCATACATCCTCTTCCATTTCTGAAGCCCCCTTGTGCATCCCACAGTAATCCATCGGATACCACTCTCATTCTCTTTTCAATAATCTTCGCATACACTTTAGATGCTGTGCTGATCAAACTGATGGCCCTGTAGCTGGCGCACTCCATACGTGACCCCTTGCCTTTATACAAGGGCACGATGACAGCGCGCCTCCAGTCGTTGGGAACCTTCCCGTCCTCCAGCACTAGTTGCATAAGGACAGGAAAGCGTCCCGGACGCAGGTTCCACCATATTTGATCATCTCAGCAGACACACTATCGATTCCTGCTGCCTTTCCAGTTTTCAGACTTCTTATCGACCATTCGATCTCTTCCAAAGTGATCTCGGATGCTGATTCTTCGAAGTCGGTCACAGACTCAGTCGTGGTGCCAGCATCCGGGATATTATCATACATTTCTCTAAAATATTCACTCCATCGCGCTAAAAAATCTTTTGTGGGTTAGCAAAAATGTTTTAGATTTTATTATTTCCATTCTGGAAGCTGACGAACAACCCCGAGAATTGTAATAATCGACTAGGAATTATTCTATGGTTTTATACTGGGTAATTGGCTTTAGGTGTAATCCAAATTTTAAAAATATGAAAGCCCAAAATCCCCAATGTTTGGAAAATAAAAGTCACTTGTCACCTAACAACTTCAAACATGATATCCTTTGATTTATCGAAATCAAATTATATATTTTCATGAAGAAATCATGTGAATAGTGTTAAATTTACCGATGAAATGAGATCTTATCCTTTCCTCTTAAAATAGTTTCGAGACATTTTAACGGCGCTGGACGGCAGAATGTTTTTTTTCGAGAGCTCTAACCGATTAATTAGTTGAAAAGAGACATACCTGGGAAGCAAGTCTTACAATTTTAGTGCACTTTTTTGCGCTTTATGCGTTATCAAGACGTGATTTGATCTGATCTAAGATTAAAACTTACAAAAACCTTAAAAACATACTTAGATTATTTTAGGTTGTACGCTTCTTGGGGTTTTATAGACAAATAGTAAAATAAAGGAAGTACGTCACCACTCACAAAACCCTTTACTGTCCGTGGAAGGACACGCAAAGAGATAACTCCGTTTCTAAATGTCATAAACCAGAGAATGTTCTTCGCCTCTACGGGACCTTTTGCTGTGCATTGGCCGCATGCAATTCCACCAGTTTCTTCCATAGATTGGTATATCGTTCTTGCAAAACTAACCTTGTTCATAATATAAATATGTTTAATTGTTTATTGAATACGAATGCACATGCATGGTGAAGATTGGTTTAATATTCACAAATCGATTTCATTTATCTTGGTTTATTTTAGTCGTGTGCGCCAAGGTAGCCATTTTGTAGCCCTACTTGAACTAAGGTGCATGTCGACTTATATCGTGTTTTATTGGTCGAATCGGCTACACTTCTGTTGCATCGTGTACGTACAGTCGTACATACATACATACTACAATCATAGTTCTCTGAATTATGTACTTACTGTTACTTCTATAATATCGCCGCTGGTATAATATTGTTACGTGCCAGTGGGGAGGGGGGGGGGGTTAGGCACTAGGATTGGAAGTAAACACCCAATTTTTCTGACTAAATACTTTTATTGGCTTAACAAGACCGGGATTGATGCTGTTGTGCGGGGACACCCCCGTACAACTCGATGCTACTTTTTCTCACGATAGCGTCGCAAACATGGTGTAAACTCCCTGCTACCCATGTTTTCGTTCCCTGACTTGCTGTACGTAGCTCGCCCCAAGGTATTTTTCTTCACTCTCAAACTCGTCACTGTCTTCTACTGACCTCTTTGCAACCAATTCGCATTGGTCGCTTTTTTTTGTCTCTAACTGCCTGTATACCTGGTACAATCTTCTGGAACCCATAATTTGTATCTTCTTTTTTGTTAGTCTTTTGTCTATCATCTATTTCTTTCTGAAATGTACCTGTCCTTGTCTTTTTCTTCTAGAATCTTCTACATTTTCTAAAACTATTAAAACATACTAGATCGTTTTACACTATTCAAATTATCTTTCTGCTGTGAGAAGTATTGTTTAGGCAATATGCGCGCACAGGCGAGTCTAGATAACACAAAATATCGCGTTAGCGACAGCAGCTAATGGCTGCGATATCTGTCTTTAACATGTCTTATAATGAGCTCCGGACGTTTGTGTACAGAAATAGAATCATCTAAAATTCACACTAACATACTACATACCTTATTTATGGCCGTTCTTGAGTGCCTTAAATATTACATTGCTTGCCAAAATCTTAAAAAATCCTTGAAATAAATCCGGAAGTGGTCTGGTGTCATATGATAAATGACAATAATATACTGACGATTTTATATTTACCATTTTATCTACAATCCAGTGGAAGTGGCTGCTTATGATTTTAAGACAAATTGAAAAGTAAACTGCTATTTAATTTTATTTATAGTGTATCTTTCTGAAAATTTGCATTTGCAATCCGTTGAACTCAGAAGCCAATCCTTGAAAATTGTAATGAAAATTTTAAGGTATTTAAACAGTAATTTTGTGTTTGATTTCGATTTCTTGCAGCGTTTAGAAGATACAAACAAAGTCCATTCTCGCGCGAATGCAGTGGCGACGACAGCTAGTATTAAAATTAAATAGGAGGATTGTATTTGGAGTCATGGATGATGTATGTTTTCGAGATATATATACACTTTAGTGAAAATTATAAAGATTTTGAAATTAAAACGGGTCAATCAATGGTTTCATGTGATTTATGGCGTTTCTACAGCTATATTATGATTATTAATAGGGGTCGTAAGCAAAGGGTCCGTGGCAAGTGTCATTGAACCGACTGGGCCCCGGATAAGTCGCGTGTGCGTATAGCGAGCTGTCTGCAAGGGGGCGCGGCGCTGCACTGGGCCGGTCGTTGACTCCCCCAGGGTGCACCCCGTGTGACTGATCATTGATTTCGTTACACTCCCACGTCTCACGTTATTACTCTGTATCTCATGCAAGAAATCCGTATGAGAATTAACAGTGTAAACAAACGCATGGATAATTTTCATTATGTGATAGTATAACCGGATTTTAAAGATGTAAACAAAATTTGTAATCGACTGATAATTACGCCCACGCTACAGGACTATATAATCCTATTGTTTATTGTTCAAGTAAATATCTGTGGCGAACCGGAAAACGGACTTCACACTAAACACGAAAAAATAAATATTTAAATGACTTCTTTCTACAACATCTTTAAGTTGGTGCCAAGTAAGGTGCCAAGTTGTTCTTTTATGTTTTACTTAGCACTGACTTCAAGATGTTTTAGAAAGAAGTCGGTTAAATATTTATATTTTGATTCTTATAGTGAAGTCGGTTTTGTTTTGGTTAAAATTAAATATTTTTTACATTTAGTTGCGCAAATACTTCAATAGCTTTAGATATAATTTATTAACTACCTGTATTTCAACAACTGGCAACCGTATACAAATTTGCCATCTCACTCTTCGTTGTATATGCTCTTCAACAATGGTTGCTTCTCGATTTCCTTGCGATCCATTAATCAGATCCTGACTTGGTGACCATGTGACCACCTCTAGATTATATATATACTACACGTATAAAGAGAAGAATTTGTAAAGCGGTCCACAATTGACGGAGAAGTCTCCTAACTACCTACAAAAAAAATTAAGCGCCTGTAGAAAATGTAATACTGGCACGTGTATACAAGCCTATTTTTTTTTGGAATAATATTGGCTCTCGGGGTTTTTAATAAGGGTTGCTCTCGTTTTCTCTGGAATCAGCACATCAGATCTTTACTTTGTTACCATTCATCGGATCCTGACATGTTGACAATGGGACCAATTAGGGAGTATAGCCTCGCGATTTTTTTTTTTTTAACCAGTACACAATTGACGGAGAAATAGTGTAATATACATTTTTTTTTAATACAGATGAATTGAGAACCTCGTTCTTTTGAAAGTCGGTTTAAACTTACGTAATTCAGGTCCATTATTCTAATGCTTTTTACCCGTAATACTGATTATGAACAATGGACATTTTAAGACCAGGCCACGAATTTTATATACTAATAATATATAAAGCTGAAGAATTTGTTTGTTTGTTTGAACGCGCTAATCTCAGGAACTACTGGTCTGATTTGAAAAATTCTTTCAGTGTTAGATAGCCCATTTATCGAGGAAGGCTATTATAGGCTATATATCATCACGCTAAGACCAATAGGAGCGGAGCACCAATGAAGAAAGTTTCAAAATCGGGGGGTTGTTTTTAAGTTACATTTTTTTTTAACTATTCCACGCGGACGAAGTCGCGGGCAGAAGTTAGTATAATTATAAAGTTTGATCAATTTACGCTTCTATAGTGACAGGGTGAGTTCGTTTCGCACGTGGCCGATGCAGCTAAAAGTCAGGTTGTCGACCTGCGGCCTTGAAGCGAAACTCATTTACTAAGATATCCATAAAACTGGTCAAAGTCCACTTTAATACACAGTAGCTAAGGTAGAATATTGAGAGCGTCTTAAAGTAAAACTGTTATGAATGTTTTGATGAGCTAAATCTTATCATTGTAGCATATACTCATATCATAGTAATAATTGTATACAAAATAATTGCTTATTTTGTTTTGTTTACACGTTTACTCGTTAACCGTTACCTTACCTGCATGTTTTAATAAAGAGGGTTACCTTTTAACGGGCAATTGAAAATCAAAACATAAAACCGATGACCGATCCGTTTTTCTTTTTTGCAAAGCAATGTAAGGATAAGCGCTCGGAGTCAAGGAAGGTCATTTCGGAATAACAAATCAGTGAGCGGTGGCGAGTAGCAACTGGCTTTTCGCGTTGTTTTTTTTATTTACCTCGTGGGGCGCTCGCCCGAATATACTTTGAAAATATTAACTAAAAATCGCGTGAAGTAACTCTTTGTGTTCGCATCCAAGCAACTAGGTAAAATACTGCGTAGAGGATTTTAACCTTCCAATCTTACTTAAGAATCAGAACCGTCACAAAAAAAGGTGACTTCAAATAATAGTAAATCATTTACCTGGCAACAAAGTTGCACCTGGTAAGTATTGTATTGGTTTATTTTTCGTCCCTGAAGAGATGCGATTGAGTTTGTAACTAGACAGGTTTATTTTAAACAGGTTGTTGCTTGGCGAGAATTATCTATATATTGTTCGAATTATTTTCCATTCCACTAAATTCGTAAATGCAGAAGTATCTAAATTGGGACAGGTTATGTTTAGTCATGGACGAATTTAGAGATATTCTCACCGTCGAAGCGGGCTGTCTCGCTTTTTAGGATTCCGTAGACTGGCAAAAACGGAACCATTCGTACCCATAGATTTGTCACGTTCGTCTTACGGTATGTCAAAAGATTTTTTCTTATACACTGTTATGTTTATATCGATAAAATATGACTGAAAGGTGTGTTCTATATGCTACTTCACAGTGGTGTAGTAATATTGCATGAAAAGAATATTGGTGATCACTATTCATGTACCTCTCTTTTCTTTCACCATATCCTAATTAATTGTCGCCACAATATGTATTTTCCTTCCACCCTCGTCTATTCTAACATACATCTTCTATACGTCTTCTATACATCTTCTAACACACCACAAATACAAACAGTCTATTTGTGGCCCGTTTCTATATCTCAGCGGCCGTTCATTTGCTTATTTTCAGTTAAAATTTGACATAAGCATACAAGTAATGTCAAAATTCAAACGATGGTAAGTGAATAAATAGTGAATAAATAGTAAGATTAGAAAGCGGCTTTTAGTCGTGTGCGACATTGTTAGTTATTACTAAAAAGGACTTCATAAATCACGAAATAGTTTCCTAGTGAGTTAATACGTTTTTATCAGCTTCACCTTCAGTATGTATGTAACGAAAACTTTCAAAACTATTTACACCCAGTTGAATGTCTGATTAATTTTAAATTTAGAACACGTAATAAGGATCAGTGACAAATGACAATACAATAATTTGATAATGTTGCCCTGATATCCTAACCAGGATCGATAGTATGAAATTATAATTTAATACACTCAACTGATCTTCGCAATGTGAACTCCTCTGTTAATTTTATTACCCCTGTAACCTTTTCCCCATAATTTCGTTGTTTTACCAAATTATCCCCGATTAGTTTATTGTAGTTTTCTTAGGTTCTGTAAGGAAAACCCGATCTTTTTAGTCTCCCCAATCGACTGATCTTCTCGAGCCCCTTCGATTGAGACCTACCTTACTGCTCCTCCAGGATCTGCCTTTTCTGGATATATTTTCCTCAACAATCTAACACGTCAAAGATAATAAAATACCATCACGATAGAACTGTAGCAAATGTTATTTATTTTTAACCGACTTCCAAAAGGAGGAGGTTCTCAACTTGGTCGGTATTTTTTTTTATGTATGTACACCGATTACTCTGAGATTTATGATCCGATTTACGTCATTCTTTTTTTCTTCGACGCGGATTGGCTGCCATTTGGTCCCCTAAAAATTTAATAGACTTTGGCACAGTAGCTTTCATTTTATGAACACTTTATGAAAAAAAAAACATTCCGTTCCATATATACACCGATTACACTGAGGTTTATGATCCGATTTACGTGATTCTTCTTTGGTTTGATGCGGAATAGTTGCCATTTGGTCCCTTAAAAATTTGACATAGTTTGGCATAGTTGTTTTCATTTTATATTTTTTTTCCGTTTCCGTTTCTTGGGACCTATTTTTTATTTATCGAAATTCGAGACTTACATACATACATAACTTCACGCCAGGTACCTTGCGGGGTAGGCACGAACAACAGAGCGCCATTTAGGCTTATTCTTACACACCTCACTTGCTTCTTTGACATTCATAGCATAGACATTCGAGACTTCAACTTACAAATACGTTTCATTTCGTTCAATTGTAAAAAGCGTGGGGTACTTGATTGTGTATGTATATAGCTACCGATGAAATGTTTGTAAAATATTTGATATCAAGCATTCCACACTTTTTGTCAATAAAATTATCTATATAGATAGATACATACAATAATTTATAAGTGTCAATGAGTATATGTATCCCAGTACCTACCTAAAATTATTTTCTACATTTCAGTTCGGTTTGCCAAAATGTATTTTTTTAATATAATTTACTTATTCAATAACTGGTGCGATGTTCGCTTTGAAATTTGTAAAAAGTGTTTAATCAACCCTTTTTAGTTAGAGAACTATGTGGTAGAAAATAAAAAATAAATAAATTTATTGGTTTGACTTAAGCGTGAAATGAGATTTTTTTCTATTGCTTTTAAAGGTTCTCTATGTCTAGCCAAATAAGAAATATACTCTCTTTACATTCGTTATCTCTACGGAACCTTTCATTATCATTGCACGTGTACAGACACGCATCTGGCCCCTTTTTGGTCTTACAGGCCCCATCCCAGTTGATTGCATTCATTGCTATAAAGTTCGTTTCGTCGTAATGGCAATCAGTTTGTACGAACACTACAGATACATAATATTTAAGTATGTGATTTGCATATGTACTACATTTGTACATACGCTCCAAAGCCTTGTTGTGTCTTTCGTCTTGCCTATAACAATGAACACTGGTTAGTGTTTTTATTTCTTACTAGTTTCTTGGTCACAAATGCTTTATTCTTTGAAATTGTTTATTTAATTAATCTTATATAGGAAAATTAAATTCAAGTTTATGATACAGTTTATTACGGGAGTAGTTCACTGTTACCGTTGTAGAAAGTCGTGGCCCAATTTAAAACTTGATATTGGCATAAACAAAAAATAAAGCGTTCATTTTAATCAGTTTCTCTCCCAGTTAGTTTTAAGGCGTGTTAATAATCTTTTTTTTGCGTGACAGAATCCTTCTGTGAATCGAATAGAAACTCTTAGGAGTATTCATGCCACTTAAAAGTATTGCTCATACTTATAGAACTTGTATAAATATGACATATCTAATGGAAGTAGTATATTTCCAAAACACATCTAGAGAACTAAGATGACATATTTTTAATACCTCAATGAGCCCGCCTCATGAAAAGTGGTTTTCTTAGATTATTGAATTTTCAAGTTATATACTTTTCTGCGGCAAAGTAGTGTGTATATCTAGTACTCACTTTCAAAAGAATTGGGTCCACCTATACCTTCAAAGTTATAATTATCCAAATCCCAACAATATTTGATATGTTAGTGGAATATCTATTTTATTGAATGTTTTAATCAAAAATTAGTGTCGTTTACTAGACTAACAAACAAGTGCCTTTTGGACCAACTTTTTTCAGCAGTCTCCGAGAATTATAAATGAGGTGTCATTCGATTCGAAATGGCATCTAGATGATTTTTGAAAAAAATTAAGTCCCGCTTGCAAAAATTGTAAAAGTTATTAACAATTAACTTAAAAAAAAGGGGGGTTTAGTTTTTTGCAAATATCTCAAAAAGTAATAAAGATTTTTCAAATTTGAAAAAAGATTCGAAAAACCGAGGAAATTTCCTAAAAAAAGTCTCGACTCCCGAAACTGAAAGATCAATATTTATAATTTTCCCCGAGGGATGAAAATACGGCCGAAAACGGGTACTCTGGCTTACGCAAGCCACACCCACATCGGCCCTTTAATGAATAAATATTATTTAAACATACCAAATATGAAAATAAAAAATTGAAAAATTTCAGGCTCTAACTGAATAGATGAATGAACAATAATCTGCTTGAAAATTTTTAACCGACTTCGAAAAAAGGAGGTTCTCAATTCGTCGGGATCTTTTTTTTTTTTTTGCTTTTTTTTATGTATGTTCGCCGATTACTCCGTCATTTATGATCCGATTTACGTGATTCTTTTTTTGTTCGACGCGGAATAGCTGCCAAGTGGTCCCCTAAAAATTTGACATAGTTTGGCCGAGTAGTTTTCATTTTATGAACATTTTTCATGAAAATAATTTTCACTCCGTTCCATATGTACACCGATTACTCTGAGATTTATGATTCGATTTACGTGATTCTTTTTTTGTTCGACGCGGAATAGCTGCCATGTGGTCCCCTAAAAATTTGACATAGTTTGGCCCAGTAGTTTTCATTTTACGATCATTTTTTTGTTCCCGGTTCTTGGGACCTATATTTTTTAAGAAGCGCGGCACCATTCGTATGTCCACCCATACATAGCTAGACACTAAAAAGTAACAAATAAAAAATTAAAACTTCGTTTAAAAAAACCGACTTCAAAAACTAAAAAACTAAAATGTATAAAATAACTTATTTCTAAAGCTATTAAATATTAATATATATTATCTAAAACATCTTGAAGTCGGTGCAAAGCAAAACATAAAAATTACTATATTTTGAAAATTACTAAGCACCGACTTTAAGATGTTTTAGATAATATATATTAATATTTAATAGCTTTAGAAATAAGTTATTTTATACATTTTAGTTTTTTAGTTTTTGAAGTCGGTTTTTTTAAACGAAGTTTTAATTTTTTTATATCAATTTTTCATTTATTTATTCAATAGTTAATTAATATATTTTTTTTGCTTGAACATGAACATTGCAAGTGTGATAATTGTTAAACTATAAATTTAAGATTTTTTTCCTTTCTTGGAGCAATTCTTGAAAGACTAGAATAGAACCCCGTTGGAAAAATTAGAAAATGTTTATTTTTCATTTTTTTATTAATAATTTTCGTTGTTACAAAATTAAAAGTTTAAAACAACGAAAATTATTAATAAAAAAATGAAAAATAAACATTTCCTAATTTTTCCAACGGGGTTCTATTCTAAAGCCTTTCAAGAATTGCTCCAAGAAAGGAAAAAATCTTAAATTTATAGTTTAACAATTATCACACTTGCAATGTTCATGTTCAAGCAAAAATTTTTATTAATTAACTATTGAATAACTAAATGAAAAATTGTTATAAAATTTTTTTTCAAGCAGATTATTGTTCATTCATCTATTCAGTTAGTGACTGAAATTTTTCAATTTTTTATTTTCATATTTGGTATGTTTAAATAATATTTATTCATTAAAGGGCCGATGTGGGTGTGGCTTGCGTAAGTCAGAGTACCCGTTTTCGGCCGTATTTTCATCCCTCTGGGAAAATTATAAATATTGATCTTACAGTTTCGGGAGTAGAGACTTTTTTAGGAAATTTACTCGTCTTTTCGAATCTTTTTTCAAATTTGAAAAATCTTTATTACTTTTTGAGATATTTGCAAAAAACTAAACCCCCTTTTTTTAGTTAATTGTTAATAACTTTTACAATTTTTGCAAGCGGGACTTAATTTTTTTCAAAAATCATCTAGATGCCATTCCGAATCGAATGACACCTCATTTATAATTTTCGGAGACTGTTGAAAAAAGTTGGTCTAAAAGGCACTTGTTTACTAGTCTATACCTATTAGTATTAAGGTCCACGTCAAACTCGATAGCCGCTCACATTTAGCAACAGATGGCTACGCAACAAAATAAATTGTTTTTCAACAAAATTAGATGTTTTGCAACTAATCTTGATGTTATAAAGCTTGGCGTGGTGTATACATATATTACTGTATTATTCACCTACTATATTATATGGCTACTTATTACTTAAAATTAGACTAAGTTATAAGTATTTCTTGTATCGAATTAAAGTAAAGATCTTATAGCATAATGCTTTTTAATGTAATTCTTGGTAAGCCAGACAAGCTAGTGGCCCGTCTGATGGAAAGTGTTGCCATCAGTCCGTCGACAATAGTCATTTGCAACCATGTTTATACATTCTTTCCGTTTTCATCGGTGATAAACATTCAATGTGTGCCTGTCAATTACTAATCAATTCATCATTTAATTCTTGAGGCCGTCGATATTCTATACTAGAGTGTAATAATAAATAATTTGTTTTTATCACACATCAGGACAGAGTGGAGGATGACCTGTGTGAGCTTCGGACCGATAGTAGATAGACCGATTGGCAAGAATCTGCGCAGGACAGGGAAAAATGGTGTGTTCTCGTTTCGAAGCCCAAGACTCACTTTGGGTCGCTGAGCCAATGGAGTAGTAGTAGAAGTTGTTTTGTTCCAATATGAAGCGACCGTGTTCCATGTCCCCCCAGCGCCGCGCCGCTACCCGCCCGGCGGACCGGACACCGCGACGGTTTCGCGGTCGTTCACCACCATCCTGGCCCTACGCCCCACTATGACAATGCGATACCGATCTGTGTGCGTCTGTTTACTTGCACATAAAACAAAGACGAGTCTGTCCCCCCTTACTTCATTTGATAAAGCTTCGAGCTGCACTCATTATTTCTTTAATTCTTGGATAAAAAAATTCTTGGTCTTTAATTCTTGAATTTTCCGTTCTGAGCAAAATTAATACAAAATTTCATGAACTCACTTCAGATTCTAAATATTCCTGCAGTTAATAAGGATAGCTCTTTTAAAATAAAATCAAGGTTCAAATATAGTTGACTGAACTCAAACAAAATATTTATTGCATTAAAAACTTGCTGTCTTTTTCCATATTCTTGCCATTTAGGTATAATATGTATAACTGAGCATGTAATGGGGACGTTCGTGAATATTGAAAAAATGTCTTTTTGTTCATTCGTACACATTATGCTATTGTGTGTTTCAAAATGGCATGTGTATCTTTTGTTTTGATTTTATAAATTTATAATTATACAATTTTTCTGTATGAAGAATAATTTAAGTAAACAGTCAATAATAATCAAACAAGTAGTGCGTCGATGAAGTCCGGGGTTAATCGGGTGACTTGATTATATTGTTATAATAAAGGTGAAAATACAAAATAATGTTTTGTTTAGGATTTTCATCCTTACCTATCTATCATACATACTATTTGTAATTTATAACAGTTAATAAATATCTACTTAATTACAATGAATCTATATTACGAGCAAGCCCGTTAACAAACGCGACTTCAATACTCTCATTGACAGTTGAACACGGTGTAAGCTTGGATAAATAAAATGTTGCTTTGCTGGTTATTTCGTATAATAATCAATCATACTACAACTAAATTATGGATGACATATTCATGCCTATTGTAGGTAATTTATATTTGTACAGTAAATACGTACCTGCCAAAGTTATTACGATGCGATCATAAAGAATAGTCTATATAACCCTAAGACGAATACAGAAATATCAGCAAAGATTTTTCAATACCTAAATCTAAATTGTACACCGCTGACATAGAAAGAAGAGTAAATTTGGGGAATAGTGTGAATGGAGCGTTAGGTAAACTTCTAGGTGCTAAGAACCTCAGGCAGAAGGCCCAGCTTGCCATACACAACGCGGTGCTGGTACCTACGCTCACGTATGGAAGCGAGAGTTGGGTATGGAATAGAGAGCATGAAAGTAGAGTAAACGCGGTTGAGATGCGAGCACTGCGCAAAATCTACGGAGTGTCGCTCGCGGACCGCGTTCGTAATACCGAAGTAAGAAAGAGAGTTGGCCTGAAAGAGAGTGTCGGGGTGAAGGTAAGGAAAGGAATGCTCCGGTGGTTCGGGCATGTGGAAAGAATGTATGATGAAAGAATGACTAAACAGATATACAATGCAAAAGTGGATGGATGCAGAAGTCGCGGAAGGCCACGACACACCTTCCATGATCAAATTAATCGTGTATTAGCAGAAGGTGATGTCAGGAGCCTTAAGAACAGACGAGCGTGCATGACAAGAGCTATTGAATGTCAAAGAAGCAAGTGAGGTGTGTAAGAATAAGCCTGTATGGCGCAGCTCTGTTGTTCGTGCCTACCCCGCAAGGGACCTGGCGTGAAGTTATGTATGTATGTAAATCTAAATTCATAAATGCAGCTATTGCTACTGTTATTATTTTTGATCATCTTCCTACGTAAACAATATTAACATCTTCATCAGCGTTGTTAATGTTTCATTATTTTAGTTTAATAGGTCAGTACATATTAATAATGTTAAATATTGACTCTGGCAAATTTTGTACTACAAATGAAATGAAGCCAATGTCTTTACCGATAGTTCATTATTTATTTCACCAACATCACAATGTTTTATCTCTTTCTTGCATATGCATCAGTTCTATCTATCTCGTTTATTCAATTTGTTATGGTAGTACATGAATAAATACATACAGAGGGGACGACCTCACTGTAGATCTATGTACATTATAATTATTTGCTTGGATATCATACTTCATAATACTATGATAATAATTTTGCATCTTCAATGGCATTCCTATATAATGGTACTTAGTACGTATGTTATGTGCTTTTAAACTTTAACCGTGAATTAACATGTACATCGTACTTAATATACATAGTGATAAAAATTATCGTTATCTTTTAATTAAGTTGGTATCTAGTAATTTAGTCTGCTTAATATCGCTGCTCCAGCTGGGATAATGTTGTTAGTGACTGTAGAGTCAAATGCGTTTTATACTGAGGAAGCCACCCCTGACGTACTGAGGAAGCAACCTCCTGACATACTGATGAAGCAAACTCAAGCGAAAACGAAAACGTTAAAAATCAGACTTCATGAATCAATAATTTTAGTGAAGTGTTATTTATTCATTCTCCTTCATTTCATATTAATAATAAGTCACCATTTCATAATAAAATAAAAATAAAATAGAATAACTTTAATAATGTTTTAAAATAGCCAGATGTCTCAAAATTCCATAATTCGCAACTCCATTATTTTAAATCCAATCCAATTTTACCTACTTATTTATTTTGTTCCTTTTTGGTGTTGCTAGCATCAAAAATGATTTACAAGTTTGGTATAAATGGAACTTAAGTTGGTATTGTGAATACCATGAGATTTTTAATAGTTATTGTAGCCATTAAATATAATTACCTTTAAAATAAAGAATTACAACTTATAATAACACAACAAATTAATCATAGGGTAACTCATACTATATAATAAGATAATTTTGTAATATCTAACATTTGAAAAAGATCAATTTATGACTCTATTGTTACAAAGTATAGTATTGCTTTATATGGTGTCACTAAAGAATTATTTGTAAGTTTCACTAAGTAAAAGATGTCTTAGAATAAATTACAGATTCTCCGTATTTGGATGCTAGATGATGATAATTTTGAGCGTAAAAAACTTAAAAGTTAATCATTATTGTTTGGATTTTTCAATTAATATTATAAGAATAGGATAAATAATAAAGAAACGTATATGATAAAAACCTGACATAAAAAGAATCTTTGAATTTAGTAAAAATATTTGTCAATATTTGACTTTCTTGGTCAGATTGTAATAAAATTAGTTTTACTTAAAATCTAAACGAACTATTAACAAATGTATGTAATAACATCACGCGTGGTACTAAACAACGTCTCCTATTAGTGATGTTAGGATATTTTATGCTTTTATATTTTTAAATTATTTCTCGTCTTTTATGGAGCTTTTTGATAACGTTTTAAAACTTACGGAACTTAAATAAAAAAATAATTTATAAACTTAATAGATTACCATATTTGACATATACGAAATTAGCATATTTATATATTTGAAGTACACCTTATGAAGTTATAAAAAAATCTTCCTTATTTCCGAATTATAATTATAAGCTGCAAAATATTATAATAACCCCAAGTATTCCCACTACATCTATACTTGTAAGGAAAACTAAAGTGTATCCGATTAAGGGTACAATATACATCACTGTACTAGCCCAAATTTATGTATATTTTATACTATAATATGAAAGTTTTCCCTGCTGCTAAGCTGGCTGCGGGTGAAACGCTGGTATACAGGTGAAGTGGGCCTTCAGGCAAATCCTAAACTATACGGAATAGCGAAAAACACTCTAAAGAACTCTCGGTGCCGCCTTTGACGACATTAATTGATTTTTCAAATAGTGATGCCAATTATTAGATTTTTGAATAATCATTTACCTTTGGCCAGGAATCCAACCTGCTGATTTTGTGTTTTTTAAATATTATTACACCAATCTATAGCGTGGCTTGTAAGGATCAATTTCTGTGATGAAATGTCAAACGACAAATCTAAAGAAAGGGTTATTTATGAACAAAATATTCTATTTTCAATACATTAATTAAACATCAAATTGCACTGGTCATTTGGCCGCATCTCATTTGAATGCTATCAATGTTTACCCATTGATTGGTTTAATTTATTGGGGTTAAATAATGTGAGTTTCCAATATTAATTTATAGATAACTATTAAAAATAAAATAATTTTTATAATTTCCATATTGCATAAAATAAAGTGAGGTTTAATTAATCTGTGGAAATTAAAACGTTTTAATCACAAACAACAATTTTTCTTGATTTGCCGTTTGATATTACTTCAGAGAAAATGATCTTTACAAGACATACTATGATTTGGTACTAATACAGGTGTTTATTTTTCAAAATCAGCTGATTTGATTCCTGACAAGGGTAATCGATTATTCAAAAATCTAATGATACCACTTAAATTGTCGTCAAAATCGGCTTCGACTCTTTTGAGTATTTTTCACTGTTTCATATAGTTTAGGATTTAGCCCACTTGGAAGATTCATTCTGTATAACTGTTTAGTTACATAAAAAAATAATTATGTCATATGTTTATTTATATAATTATTATTATTGTAATAAATAAAACAAAATGATAAAAAAATACGTCGCAAGCGAACCTTCGGGTAAAAACTAGTATAGAAAACTACCTAACTGATGGTGTAAACCGCTTTAAAATCTGTTGCGTGATTTAGGAGTTAGAGAATATATAGATAAATAGAAGACAAATTTGTTTATACTATGTAAAGATATACATACCTACATGATTTCACAATTTTATAAGAAGTGCAACGAATGATGTTCATTTCTAATTTTATAAATGTTGTAATGAAGAAAATATAAAGAGCTTACGGTGTCCCTGTGATCGTTGCGGACCGCAGCCCCCAACTTACGACTGGTAATTAATCAATAATAACAATTTTTTTACACAAGAAACAATGGAATTGAACCTCCATTTCTTTTTCATTAAATATACAGTTCAACAGTTTAAATAGTAACATTATCATAATGGTTTTCTTTATCCTTAAACGGATATAATACAATTTAGTAATTTATGGTACAAATAAAACAACATTGGTGGCAACATTCGATATGTCAACTAGCCAGCTGTGTAAAATGGATTGAAAAATAAGTCTGAAAGCGTAATTCTGTCCTTGATGTGTCATCCAAAGCAATAATTTCCTCGAAACGTGGTATCATCGAAAAGTTTAAGAATTAGTCTAATGTTGATCATGTTGATTTGTCGAAATCGTGGTGTTTTTTGATTGTTGCTGTAATTAGTTGCGGTCTACACTGGCAAGTAGAACTGATTGTTAAAATGTTTATGTAACAGCATTGTTCGATCGCTGATTGTGTGTTTCATCTTTTGTTCCAGATAAGTGGTTGGTTTGTCATTGCTTGTTGCGACTTGTGTGTATCGAAGGAACATTTTCGTGACAGTAAGTGAGTGTGCTCTGGACAGTGGACTCGGGTGGTGATGTTGTTGTGACAAAGTGCATTGTGGTGCAGTGTATGCCGACCCAGCGAAGTAGTGCTTGCCCTGGCATGGTGCCGGGCAGGTAGCGCGCGCGGGTGGCCTGCGCAGGCCCCACACAAGCAGCTGCGTGTGTCCCCCAGCGTCGTCTATGGCCGAGCAACACAACACACCGTCGTCGCACTCTGCACTCACGAGAGAGTCCAGCAGGTTAGTTAGTTACCTATGTATGTATTAAGGTGAATCATCATATTGAGATGTGAAATTAAGTTATGTGATGCAACCCTTCCTATTTCAGTCCAAGGTTTTTCTGTTTGCTTGAAAGGAAACTAGCAGATGGTTAAATAGGGTTTGATGGAGGTAGCAGTTATAAATTTAACTTTCTTCTCCACATTTGCTACAGTTGTCAATTTACATAAAATTTGGGATTATTTGCTATATGATAGATGTAAATGCTGATATGGGTCTAGACAGGATCCTTCTGCATGTTAACACAAATTTGCCATATTCCTCTACAAGACACACAGATCTGTGTTGTTTAAGTGTAGGTTAACATTCACTGGCATACAAAAAGACTTATTTACAGACTTGTCTTTTATAAAATACTAGTGGTTTTGACAGACATTGCTTTGCCCTGGAAAAATAAAAATCTACACCTTGGGTTACATTATTGAAGTTTTAGTAGGTATCCCAAATTATTTCTAGAAATAAATATAGCCTATATTAATCTGGGATAATGTAGCATCCTAATGGTGAAAGAATTTTTTAAGTTGGTCCAGTAGTTTTTGAGTTTACTCGCTACAAACATACTTAAATATAATTTTTTCCTCTTTATAATATTAGTTTATAATATAGACATGAAAGTAAAATTTCTCTGAAAGAATAAATTATACTTTTCAACCAAGGAACATCTTGGCTTCATAAATGAGGGTATGATTTTGATGCTATAATAATAATGTAGTATTCAAGCTAATACCAAATCTTGGAAGAAAAATAACATACATAACATATTACTCAAAAATACATATATTTCAATCAGTAATTATTGATCGTTATAGTACATTTTAAGTAGAGGTGCTATGAAAATTCAGCTTGACAGATAATAGCTATACCAGAATATTTAATTGCACTTTGGAGTCTTTTTTTTCCAGTTTGCATGCCTTGAATGCTTTTTCCACTTTTCTCAATACTTGTTTAGACTTACTGATATAACATGTGCCAGACTGCTCTCAAATAAATGAACAACACTGTAAGCCAAAACTGATTTATTCCAATCTACTGACTTTTTAATAAGATACACCTATAGGTTTAACTGCTGATTCTTGTCTGTGTCAATTATAAAGTGGAGACAAACTGGAAACACCAATACTCAGTGTATTATTTAAACATTCACAAAGGAGCACAGCTTCCACCTTTGTTGCCAATATTGCCTTGAAGTAGTGCATATTGAAGTCAAGGAATGTCTTTAATATTATTGAAAATAATATTAATCAACAAACACAAACAAATTGATCGTGTACTAGCAGAAGGTGATGTCAGGAGCCTTAAGAACAGACGAGCATGCATGACAAGAGCTATGAATGTCAAAGAAGCAAGTGAGGTCTGTAAGAATAAGCCTAAATCCACATGCTGGATGTAGGCCTCCTCAAGACTGCAACCACATATCCAGAGCTCTTGCCTGCCTCATCCAGCAACTATTGGTGACCTTAAGCAGCTCACCTGTCCATCTTGTAGGAAGGCATCCTATGCTATGTCTACCGAGAAGCAGCCCCTATTCTATCATACATTTGCTCCCTTGCTTGTCAGTCCCATGACAGACATGACTGGCCCACTGTCATTCCAACTTTCTAATTTTGTGAGCTATGTTCGTTGCCTTTGTTCTCTCATAGATATCCTCATTTCTGCTTCATACATAGCTCACTGAGAAACTTTAAATTTGTTGACCACTCCCACCTTCAATGTCCACATCTTGACAGTATATGTGTTGTTTTCATCAGCAAGACACATTGCTTGAAGATTTTCATCTTCAAGCATTACAGAGTGGTTGACGAGAATCCTAACTAGATCCTCCTATTGGCTTCTTTCCTCGAAGTTGTGCCTGCATGCCTGTATTTTTTGTACAAGGTAGAGACATATTCCTGCACAATCTCAAGAAGAGGTAGCTCTGCTACTTTCGCTTACTAATTTTACAAGTTATGTTGGTAACCTTATTTTCTTATGGATATTCTCCTTCCTGATTTTACCCATAAAAAAATCCATCATAAACTCAGTAGGAGATATCTCTCCATAGGCTACTGAGCAAGTTGAATTGGTTGATGAGTTAAGACTCATACAATAAGTTGTCAGTTTCCACATTTTGGCATAGTTAAGTCATGCTCTGCTTTGTTACTAACTACACACGTGGACATTACAAATTTTGGAGCTTGTTTTATTATAATGATTGTTATTGCCAATTGAATGTTATTGTTATTATCTGTGCAGGAACGGATAAAGATTACAATTTCCTGCGGCCAGGCGGCCTGTCATAAGAGGCGACAAAACAACCCACAGCCAGGTGGTAGGGCATTTGCCCGACTGACTGGATGCCTACCACCCTGGTCTAGAGTATGTCGCAATAACAACCTTTTGTTGTGTTTCGGCATTAGTGACCAGGTTCCAGTCTTCTTTCAGAGAGCAGCAGCGCATTTGTAGCACCTTTGGTGTTCCAAATGTCCATAGGCGATGGTAACCGCTTTCCATTAAGTGGGCCGTCTGCCTGTCAGCTGAACTCCTGCAACAAAAAAAATTATCATCAATCATAGTCCATTACTGTATGTAGGTGACCCTCAAGCCCGCACCACATAATCAAATCCTTTGCCTTCATCATTCAGCACTTATTGGTTAGACCTCACGGAAGTCATCATTCCAGAAGTTACTGCTAGTATGGCAGTATAACAAACTAATTTTCTTGAAGCCCTAATGTGATACGATAAAACTAGAAGTGAATTAGTTATCAGTGACATGAAACTAGTAAAAAAAACAATGGTTATAACAATGGGAAATCAGATGAACCTGTGTTATTTCCTTCAATATATCATGTCTAGCTATCCTCATATTATTTGGTTACCATAGTACTCAATGTAGCTGATCTAATTAATCACAAACAAAACTATTTTTTTTTTGTAGTGCTGCTAGCAACTCTCAGTTATGAGAGAAGATATTTTTTTACTTTGTATATTTCATTGTTGTGGTTGAGTAACATTTCCTACAAAAGTTACAACTAATGATGTATGGCAAGTTTGTCAATATTAATATGTGGAGTCTTAGGAATTGTACAGATGTTGTGGGGTTACCTAAAATTATATGTTATTGTTATTATTGTTACTCACATTTATTTTCTTTAATGAAGGTACTCCTCATAATTTTTATTTTATTGGAACAACAAAGAGCTACATTATCATATTGTTATATGACACAAAACTATTACATTATAATTACTATCAGCAAAAATGCATATAAAGTGCCTTTTCACTGGTTACAGTTCAAGTTTCACTTACCAATTATTAAAATTTACAGGTTTTTAGTGCAGTTTTGCTTTGTTTGTCTAAATTTCAATCATGATAATTCGGTCACAGATTAAATGTATAACATATTGATGGCAACAAATTGAGAATCATATTTATCCATGCAGGAACAGAGGAAAAAATACAATTACCTGCGCCTTGGCGACCTGTCGTAAGAGGCGACAGAAACACCCCACAGCTGGGTGATAGGGTATTTGCCGGCCTGGATGGCTACCACCCCTGGTCTAGTGTATGCCGCCATAACAACCTTGAGTTGTGGTCCAGCATTAGTGAGCAGGATTCAAATTCCCTTTAGAGAGTGGCAGCATATTGCTAGCATCTTTGGTGTTACAAATGTCCATAGGCGATAGATAGTAACCACTTGCCATCCTGTGGGCGTATCTGCTGAACTCATGCAATTAATATTTCATACATAAAACACTTAATATTACATTACTAACAGTATAGTATGAAAGAAAGTTTAGTGGAAAGCGCAAAAGAAGCATGTGGATGCGCAAAGAGGCATATAACAACAAAAGGTGACGAATGGTGGGACGCAGATGTTAAATCTAGCGTAGAGAGAAAGAGAAAAGCCTGGCTGGATTATATTGCATCTTTGCATCAGAATGACAGTATGAAAGAGATGAAGAAAGAAATTTATCGCCTCTGCAAGAATGAAACCAAAGCTTTAGTGAAACAGAAGCGTGAAAGAATAAAATTGAAAGAAGAAGAGAAGCTGACGGAGAACTTCAAGGCAAATACCAAACTCTTTTGGAGAGAGGTTAAGAAGTATCGGGGTTGTTCGTCACCTTCCAGAATGGAAAGAATAAAATCTAAAGCAAGGGACATTCTTGCTAACCCACAAGAGGTTTTAGCGCGATGGAGTGAATATTTTAGAGAAATGTATGATAATATCTCGGATGCTGGCACCACAACTGAGTCTGTGACCGACTTCGAGGAGTCAGCATCCGAGATCACTTTGGAAGAGATCGAATGGTCGATAAGAAGTCTGAAAAATGGAAAGGCAGCAGGAATCGATAGTGTGTCTGCTGAGATTATCAAATATGGTGGAACCTGCGTCCGGGACGCTTTCCTGTCTTTATGCAACTTGTGCTGGAGGACGGGAAAGGTTCCCAAGGACTGGAGGCGCGCTGTCATCGTGCCCTTGTATAAAGGCAAGGGGTCACGTATGGAGTGCGCCAGCTACAGGGCCATCAGTTTGATCAGTACAGCATCTAAAGTGTATGCGAAGATTATTGAAAGGAGAATGAGAGTGGTATCCGATGGATTACTGTGGGATGCACAAGGGGGCTTCAGAAATGGAAGGGGATGTATGGATCAAGTTTTCTCGCTCCGCAATATCGTGGAGAAGCAGCTGGCTACGGGCCGGAAGGTTTTCTGCGGTTTTGTGGATCTAGAGAAAGCATTTGACAGGGTTGTGCGGAAGGACCTCTGGGACATATTGCCCGGATATGGGATTAATGGCCAATTGCTGCGTGCTGTGCAGTCCACTTACGAGGACTGTATGGCATGCGTGCGGGTGGACGGCAGCCTGTCACCCTGGTTTGACGTCAATATTGGCGTCCGGCAGGGCTGCGTGCTGTCGGCTTTGCTGTTCATCCTATATCTGGACAATTGTCTCCAGAGATTAAGATTGATGGATGTTGGGGTGCGGAAGGGTGATCTAGTTGTTAGCACTTTGCTTTATGCGGATGATGTCGTGCTTTTAGCCGAATCGCCATCAAAACTGCAAACACTAGTCACAATGATGAAAGATGATTGTCAGGCGAGAGGCTTACATTTGAATGCGAAGAAAACAAAGGTTATGGTGTTTGAAAGAGAAGAAACCAGATCGAATGCAAGGATAATGGTCGATGATGTTATGCTGGAACAAGTGAATGAGTTTGTATATCTTGGATGTGCTTTTAGCAGGGATGGAAGGTACACCACTGACATAGAAAGAAGAGTAAATTTGGGGAATAGTGTGAATGGAGCGTTAAATAAACTTCTAGGCGCTAAGAATCTCAGCCAGAAAGCCCAGCTTGCCATACACAACGCGGTGCTGGTACCTACGCTCACGTATGGAAGCGAGAGTTGGGTATGGAACAGAGAGCATGAAAGTAGAGTAAACGCAGTCGAGATGCGAGCACTGCGCAAAATCTTCGGAGTGACGCTCGCGGACCGCGTTCGTAATATCGAAGTAAGAAAGAGAGTTGGATTGAAAGAGAGTGTCGGGGTGAAGGTAAGGAAAGGAATGCTCCGGTGGTTCGGGCATGTGGAAAGAATGTATGATGAAAGAATGACTAAACAGATATACAATGCAAAAGTGGATGGATGCAGAAGTCGCGGAAGGCCACGACACACCTTCCATGATCAAATTGATCGTGTATTAGCAGAAGGTGATGTCAGGAGCCTTAAGAACAGACGAGCGTGCATGACAAGAGCTATGAATGTCAAAGAAGCGGGTGAGGTGTGTAAGAATAAGCCTGTATGGCGCTCTGTTGTTCGTGCCTACCCCGCAAGGGACCTGGCGTGAAGTTATGTATGTACTAACAATAGTTATTGTACAATAAATCTCAAATATAATCTACTGTAGGTTTAATAACAATTCATACATTCTGTCAAAAAGTATCGGAAATGGATGACTTCCAAATTCATTTTTTTGTTATTGTTAGATTTGCACAACAGTTTTTCATTTTGGTGCGGAGTTTGAGTTGTTGCATCGGTCATTTAGATTAAATACAAAGCTGTTTATAGTTAGATAATATCTAGTGTGTATTGCGAATTTTATAATGGACTAAAACATCAAACAAAGATTTTGTCTTAAATTTTGCATCGCCAATGGAATTTTGCATTGCCAATGGTTAACATGCCAAAAGTGAAGTATATCTGAAAATCCTCATTCAAGCTTGAGAGAAATAGCCGTTGAACTTTCTGTGTCTCGGGAGTCGATCTGTATCATTTTAAATAATCACTTGGGTATAAAACATGCCGTTCGGCCAGTCTGAAATTACCTGAATTTTTCCAAAAACTCAATGGCATAAGAGTCGCTGAAGACATGCTAGAACGAATCAATTCCGACCCAACATTCATGAAACGCATTGTTACTGATGACGAGACGTAGGTATACGAGTTTGACATGCAAACTGGTCAACAAAATTCTTAGTGGCGTCTTCCAACTGAACTGAAACCGAAAAAACCACCCCAGAGTCAATCACAAGTTAGTCATGTTGACTGTTTCCTTTGACTATCGCGGTGTTGTGCACTAGGAATTCTTACTGGAAGGTTATTATAGTGTTGTTCAGCTTTAAGACAGAAAATTCGACGAAAGATTTTGCACCACGATAACGCGCCTTTGCACAAGGCCATCATTGTGAACGAATTTATGACCAAAAACTCAAGAAATACCATCGAGCAACCTTATTCACCAGATATGGCTCCAGCCGACTTCTTTTTTTTCCTAAATTCAAATCACTATTTCGTGGCACCCGTTTTTATTCAGTAGAAGACAAAGGAGAATTCGCGACGAGAACTAAACTCAATGCCGGATAAAGTTTTGATCATTTCAAAAAATGTTTTGATGATTGGATTATTCCTTGGTGTAAGTGTATAGTTTCTGAGAGCATACCTTGAAGGAGAGTAAATAAATTTGAATGAATTACTAACATTTCGTGTATTATTGATCTTCCCGGGTACTTTTTTGATAGTTAGTATATCAACAATTATGTACAAATGTACGTTTTTTTTTAAATTTGAGATTTGCTAGAAATAAAAGCTGTTGGTTGATGTTTGCATGGTAATTACATTGTAATTCTTAATACTATTCACTTTAATTGATGAAATAATTTATTTTGGGTGTTAAAGCAATTAACTAATTACTTTAATACTTACTATGTTGTTTGACAATGTAATATAATTTTGTAATATAGATATTGTGGGTAACCTAGGCACATCTACTATTGAAAACTACTGTGGATATATGTCATAACTCTCTTTCCCGGCCATTATATCAGGTTATCTATTGGGTGTGGTATGTATGTAACTGTGCTGTATACTACAAGTTATGAATGATGTTTACACAATCCCAGTTGATTACCCACAAATAATGGCTTAAATAAACAAATCTTTTTGATGTTTGTTATTTTATAATTGAGTGATTTGAATCTGGTTAAATTAAAATGTAATTATGGTGTACATTTCTGTGTTGTACAGGCCTTCTCCTAGCAGGGTGGTGGGCGGTCGGTGGTTGCGTCAGGTGCGTCAAGCGAGCCACAGCCGCCGGAGTGGACGCAACGTGACGTCGCCTCTGCCTCGCTCCACCAGCCGTCATTCGTCCAGCCGCGTGTCCGACGCTGAGCCATCTTCATACGTCGAACTACGCAGGAGCTCGCGTCTCAACTCGCTGCCTAGGTCCGATTACTCGATAACCGAACGCTGGTCCTACGGTGCCGACGTATACGAAACACGCTGTGACACAGTTGAATACAAGAGTGGAGACACAAGAAAATCTTCACATACCAAACGTGGACACACTTCTTCGCATGACAGAAAGAAACGTAAAACCACTTCAAATACTGCCACAGAGGAGTGTGTTGCTTATTGCACCCGCTCACGGACAGCTCATAAACCAAGTGAGGGTGCTTGTGAGCAAATTCCTATCAATTTAAAATCACAATCAAATTCACAATTAAACCAAAATTTTCCATCGTCATCGTCATTGGTAAATCAGACTGAGAGTGGTTTGTTGCCATTAGACGACAGAGATTTCGCATATTCTCCTTTCAGTTCATCTACGGTTACAGAGCTATTGGACTCAGATTACTCTGTGTACAGTCCGACAGCACATCGCCGAAAGGGCAAGAAGAGAAAGCGATCTTCACACAGGTCCTTATCAAGCAGGAAGCAACATAGCAGTTGCTTGATTAATTTTGACCAGTGTAAAAAGAGAATTAAAATAGATTCAAAGGGAAACGAAGAGTCCAAAACTAAGGATACGAATAGTAAACCTTATCAGTACGAACCCGAAAAAGCTGATCTATCAATTGCCACACAGGCATCCTGTACTTATTTACTGCGGAACAGGCACAATCGCGACCTTGGACCACCAACCTGCACAGTTGTTAGTGATTATTTAGGTATGTATTTCATATATTGGGGAATTTTTGTTACTTTAATCTTTATAATCTATACTAAAATAGTTCGAGTTTGTACACTGCTTTCCAAATGTGAAAAAAATCGGGATGATAATTCGGATTAGGAGATTACGAAAATGCATTTCTCAGACTTTTTGTCTGTCTGTTTGTGTGTTTTAGTGTCACGTCAAAACTACTGAACGGATTTTAATGAAACTTGACACAGAGCAAACTTGTATCCCGGGGCGTATCTTGAGATGCTTTTATCCCCATAACTGACGTCGTTTCCGTGGGATTGACGAAAATATCGCAAAGGTTGGTGCTGCGATGGCATCCTTTTTGAAAACTAAACACAGTATATAAACGAAATTCGACAGAGAGATTACTTATATCTCGTATCAAAAATGAGGATACTTTTTATCTCGGTAAATGAGGTCGTTTCCATAGAATATAGGGTTTAACTAAATAGATGCCGCTGGAATCGCGTTTTTAGAATTTAATAACAAATACCAGTTGTCATAAATAACATTCTTCCTTGTATTACTTCAAATCAGATAGATAGGTTTCTCGCCTTTGGTTTGCTGGGCAGTTGTCTGAACTGCATGGACTTAGTTTCTTTGTTATTATTATATGTAAAATACCGAATTAATTTTTTGTTTAAATAAAATAAAGCTATTGTCTAGGGTACGAGGCGCAGCCACGGGGCAAACTCTAGTTAATTAGAAAAGTCTTTATTAATATATTTTTTTAATACATTACATATTAAATCCTCGATTTTAGATCAGAGCACAAAGCTAAGTCACCGTTCGGAATTAACAATCGGTAGTCCGGGAAGCTCCTTTTTACAGAATCAGTCATTATGTTAAATAACTTGTTTTTTAAAAAGGTTTTTAAATACAAGCTTTTGAGATCCTGGATATCATGTAGCAGCAGAGTATTAGCCAAGAAAAGTGAAACGAGCTCAAACACGACGGGTTTATCTAGTTTAGTACAGCAGTTCCTATGGTCACCTTACGACTCCATCAGCTGATCAGCTCCATGTTATCATATTATTCCATTGTCACGCGATATACATACGCGTGCAAAATTTCAGATCAATAGGAAACCGGAAAGTTGGTCAAATTTAACTTGCAAGATTCCACCCGAACTTATATACATACATACATCCATTGCAAGTTAAATAATAGTTTGTAGAAATAAATGTTCATTTAATATCAGCATACAAACACATATAGTACGTTCCCTTTCCCAAGGCAATCAATGCCTAGGTATACTCTCTGATAATATTTCATTTATTGTCTATGCAGACTAGGTACAAATTTCTTGATTGTATTTATATAATATAAAGTGTCCCTTGTGCAGCCATCTGTTGATAAAAGAGGTCAAAAATTTACCATATACTATAAAAAGTTAGGGACGCCTCTGGAACCAATCACAATGACATCCAGACTGTACAAAGTGTAACCTACTTAGAACCTCTTCTAGAACCTTTGAATTTTTATAAAAAAGTTGTATTAGTCTTTATAGATTGAGCAGCCAGTCTTCAAATAAACAAGAAAACTTTTTGACTAGAACCTATAATACAACATAATATTCTAGGCTATTTTAAGATAGTAGAACACTTGTTAACAGTGGTACACCACTTATCAGGCTGTGTTATCATATGTATCAAGAGAAGCAATTCATTCCAGATAAATTTATGTAGCTTGTTGATATTGATGTTGCAGCTAGTCCATCAACGAGCGAGACAGTGCACTCTCAAGCAGGACCACAGCGAAACAGTGGGATTGAGAGTGCCTTCAGGACATCTGTCACACCACCACCTCTTAAAGATATCCAAGGTACTTGAAACTTTTGAAACTTTACACCTAATATTATAATTCAATGCAAGTTATAATTATATGATTACTATTAATCATTACAGAACCGAGTTCGTCAAAAGCCCACAGTTCTGCAAGCAAACTACTGATATTACCACGCGATCTTCCATATTTACGTCAAACTAACGCACGGAGGGTAAGTGACTTTGTCCATGCGATATACACTGGAAGTTTTTCATTTTAAATCTATCTCTATCTAGCCTCAGTGTCTGAAATTGGCCTCGAGGTGATCCCAGATAGACAAATAAAAAAATCATAAAATTAAAAACCTACTAGGAAGTGCTTTTGTAGACATAATTACTCTGCCGGCAGGAATATGCCCCGATAGTGGCTCTATGTTTCTGTGGTCAGATACTAAATTTTATAGGTTCATTCTAAAAAATTTGAATTATACTATAGGTGTAAAGGAATAGTCTATGTCCCTCCAGTTCAGATAAGGCGAGCGGGTCATTTTTCGCATTAGTTTTACAAAACACATGTTAAACTTGTTTTGAGTTTAATTTCTTGTTGAAACTTATCCTGAATGAAACGCCGTGAAGAACAGATTTATCCCGACTTTCAACTTTTTCTTTTAAATGCAAATACGCGTAGCAGGTAAAGTCTCACTTTGGTAAATTGCAAAATTCAGTTGAACCACAACCTAATTTTAGTAAACCTAACTTGAAGTTACCGTTTTCGCACATCTTATGACAAAGTAAGCGTTCGATATTATCCAAACTAAATAAGCTAAAAACAAAACTGTGACGTTTCACGCCGCGCCACACCGACATTTAGCCTCGCGCTTTGCCTTTATCAGTTTAATTGTTAAAGAAAATAATAATATATGTATTTTCTGCGTGCGTTATTTACTATCAGCAACGTGTGACAGTATTGAATGTGCGCCGTCATTGAACGGACTGATATCAAAACGACTTAATGACGCCGCAGTGTTGATTAGGTTATTCTATTTACAACTACGTTGCAGCATAGACTTGTAATTGCTATATAGGAATAATCGTAAACTATGTAACTGTTTTGTATAAAATCTGTCTGGGTTCATATAAATTTTGTGTAGTTTTGTCAAGTGAAAATTATAAGAAATGGAAGTTGCCTCTTTAACTTTTTATGGTTCGGTGTTCACTACATGACAGTAACTTTCAATGTATCTTATGGGCTACCTATGTGGAAGGTGTTGTGATATTGTTGATTGGTACGGTTGCGCAGAGTATCGCAGCTGCGACGGGTGCGACCCTGGGTGCTTGCCTGACGAGGGGCAGCAGCACCTCTCAGCGGCAGAGGCAGGACACTGCTTCTAAAAGACAAGTGAGTCATTGCATCATTGGTGATTAAGAACGAGAAATACTTAGTAGTATTAGGCAAAAAAATACTATCTAAATGAACATGAGTATGGGCAACAGAAAAACCCACTCATAATGTTTTGGTCAACTTGCTTGAATGAAAAAAAATGAGGATAAATTTGTTAATAATGCACATTACTACTTTGATGCTGTGACCAAATAAGAGTAAAAAAAAGTTATTGAATAATTAAGAAAAATGCCTCCCATTTGTATAAATCAGGCCTGATTTCTAGTAGAATAAGCTTGACTTGCAAAGTGCACGTTTTGTAGTTGCAGAAACTTAATACACTAGGATTTTCTGTTACTATGTAAAATTACATCAATGTGATTCTGTGGTGTTAAGACCACAGAAATTAACATTTTGTAGAATATAATTTAAAATAATGCATACAATATTTGTAAGAAAATGGTCCACGTGGAAGGCCGCAAAGAGGAAAAAATGAATGTGTAAAGAAACTTACTGTCATGTATTTAATTACTAGTTTGGATGGTTTGTAAGCAAGTGACGTGTTTAGGTGCCCGGCGGAGAGGCTGCCAGTGGAGGCGCGGGTGCGAGCACGGGCAGCAGCGGGGCGGGCGGGCGGCGGGCGCGTACGCGCGACATGCCACAGCCGCAGCCGGCCTCCACGCGCCAGCATAAACGAGGTACCAACCCACATTACTGTGGTGTAAATATTAGAATCTCACGAAATAAATCCCGCATTTTTAGAAAGATAAAATAATTTTAAAATGGTTCTGATTTAATAATATTAGTAAATAGAATAATAATATAATGTAACATTTACATTAAAACACTTGATAAAAACAACATAACAAAGTGGCTGGGCTGACCGATATAACTAGTACCATTTTTGATGCACTCTATAGTATAGAATTTTCATGGAGTAACTGTGTCAAATTCAATGCAATAAGTGTATGGAAGGAAGTTTTTATTCATGACTACACAAAACATAATATGCAGCTTACAAATCTGAAGATATGTTTTATAAAAGAAAATTACTATTTCAGATAGTATGATAAATTATATTGGGTATGCCAGTTCCATGTTAAAGATCCACAGGACTCTTTTTTTGTCCGATTTCTACCATCTGATAAAATTTAAAGAAAATTTGTTAATGCAGTTTAACACTAAATAAAATACTAAGAACATGTGTATACTCAAGGATTTTTTTAAATTATTATTATTTCCAATGCACTGAAGATTAACCATTATTCTCTCTATAAACTAGGCAAAAGCAGTCTGGGTTCGTGCGCTAGTACCGGTGGTGCCTCGAGTCGGTCCCACCCTCAACCCTTAACCACGGTATGTGTCATCTATATTCAAAAGGTTTTCTTCAAAATAAGTTCCACATACTAGTTACCACTTTGTTATACTATTTGTTATATATACACTTTGGTACATTATTTCGTCACTGATGATAGATAGTAAATATCTAACTCAATTACAGGGTGGCGCAATAGAACGTGCATATTTAAAATATTGATTAAAAAATAAATACAAAAGGTATAGTTAAAATAAAACTGAGGTATTATTAAGAAATAACTGAAGTTTATTTTTTAAAAATAACATCGTCTAAATGATGACCCTCTCTACGACGACACTCCTCTAATCGCAAACGGAAGTTATTGAAAACTTTCTTCAGTAATGCTGGTGTAATTGCTGCCATTTCACCACGGATATTCTCCTTGAGCTGATCGATGTTTTTCGGATTATTGCTGTAGACTTTGTTCTTGAGGTATCCCCACAAAGAAAAGTCAGGAGGCGTCACGTCTGGACTACGTGGGGGCCATGGGATATCACCTCTTTTCTAAATCAGTCTGCCAGGGAACATCTGTTTCACAATCGCCATGGAGTCATTTGATTTGTGACAGGTAGCTCCGTCTTGTTGAAACCAAGTCCTAGAATTCACTATTCTTGAATTTTCAAGCTCTGGAACCAAAAAACCTTCCAACATCGCAACATAGCGTTCGGTATTAACAGTGACGTTTTGCCCCCGCGCATCTTCAAAGAAAAACGGTCCAATTATTCCTCTACCAGAGATTGCTGCCCATACTGTCATTTTAGGACTATGCAGTGGTTTCTGGTGCTTGAGTTTGGGATTCTCACTGTTCCAGTAACGACAATTTTGACGGTTTACGAACCCATTGATATGGAAGTGGGCCTCATCTGAGAAAAGGATATTGTCAAAATTGGAAAATCGATTAAGCATTTCATTAGCAAATGCGAGCCTTGCTCCGAAGTCAGACTCTTTCAAATCTTGTGTTAACTGCAGCTTGTAAGGATGCAGTTTAAGATCCAAGTTTAAAATTCGTTGCAAACTTCGTCGCGATAAGTGTAAGACAGACGATCTCTTGCGAGTAGACATTTGTGGATCTCCTCGTACAGACTGCATAACTCTCTCAATATTGTCGTCGGTCCTAGATGTTCTTGGACGACCTTTTGCTTGTGGTTTAAACGTTGAACCAGTCTCTTCAAAACGCTGTACCCATATTTTAATTAAATTAGCACTCGGAGCTTCACTAATTTGCCGTAGTTCATATTCAGAACAATATAAACGCCTAATAACGATGTATGAACGAGAGTTCTCGTACAATGCGCGCACGCAAAATGCGCGACGCTTCCCGTCGAAGTGACTCATAGTGACTAAAACTCCATGAGCCCGCCTACGCAACGATGCAGGCTCCCCCCGCCCGCGCACTTTCTACCCCGCGAAAAAAGATGATGCAATATGCACGTTCTATTGCGCCACCCTGTATATGTAAATTAAATAATAATTTAGTGAAAAGTAATTTATAACATAAAATTATGTTATAAAATTGTTGATATTTTTCAATTACAATTTATGCCGCGAAATGACAGTGTCTGTAAAAAAGGGGCATGAGTTGCATGTATTATTTATAGTATTTTTAAATGTTTTGACAGCAAGGGAAATCATTTCCCAGGGATGACAAGTACTGTTTTCATCCCTGTAATAAGGCAACTCCAAACATACTTTCATTATTTTTTATTCTGGCATTGCTAAGAACCTAGCATGGGTAGCATTCGAAGACACACGTTTGAAACACCATAGTGTGTAATTTATGCAAAACCTTATTCTTTTCTTATGGTCAGAATGACTAAAATTAAACTACATGTTGCTAGTACATAGTATTTATCGTGTGTGTAGGGTGCTGTAGCATCCACATCCTCCACTCCGCCGGCATCGGCATCAGCTGTCACGATGCCCGACAACGCATCCACTGACGCAAAGCCTAAGGGCAAAGGTAACAATTTAAAATTTAATCAGATTATATATATATTATACAGAGTATATACGGGTTGTCTGGAAGAGATCGGTTTTTAGCGATAAGACCACCCTTTGTACCCAATTAGATTAATACTAGTACGTAAGTTTTCTGTAATGGTGTAAAATTTGTACAAAGTGTTATCTATCTATCTATACATTGTCTCACAGAAATGTTTCTTCATTGTCATCAATTATATATCTTTCTATGTTAATTTACATTTTTTTTCTCTAATGCCTATCTCTAGGAATTATTATATGATGTACGCATGTAAAGCATGATCGGGTAGATAATACCTTTTTTAATAAGTTTTAATGTTAAAAAAGGATATTAAAACACAATGCTACATAGTATTTTACTTTTAAAATTTGATAAAAATATTTTTTATTAACATTTAAACCATAAGTAATGGTATTTAAATCGTTAAAGTTATGAATTACCACATAACTTCTTATGCACGTGCAGTCTATTAGGCTACGGCTTTTTATAGAATGATAAAAAGTATTTCAGTTGATTTGATAGTTAACTACCATTTATACTATTAAAAATCTGTAAATTGATTCGGATATGTGGAAAAATATCAGGGTGCTAATTCAGACCAGCAGATTCCGAAAATGCAATTTTTAGAATATTTGTCCGTCTGTCTGTCTTTCTTTATGACTGTCTGTCTGTAAGGCCGCAAATTCGGAACGGTGGCGCGTGCAGCGGTGCGTTGTTTTGAGCGTGCACGCTCGACTACTGAACGTATGAATTTCTCTCTTGGTGTATTCGTAGCAGCGTTTTTAGCGTGTAGTTAAGCGGCGTGATCAGTGTTTGGGCGTTTTAACGAGCGTTTACAAGTGATATTTTGTTCAGTGTGTCAAGATTTGCCAGTAAAAGAAGTGGTGTGTTCGTAGATATTTCATTCCGTTTCTTCTTTGACACATTCCTATTTTTGAACAATTGATGACTTGAAAGGCATAACTCCGGCCGTGTTTGCACTTCGCTAATTATCATTTCGAATGACATTATTTTGACATTAATACTATCCCGGAAGGATCGCATTCGTAGATTAAACAAAACAAACAACAACAATTATACACGAATGTCTCGTAATATCGTTCCTTTGACGTGTTGACACTTGTCCTTGAATAGCGGCCTCCGATTGGTCAACGTACTTAGACGCCCCGCTCGCACGCACGTTCTAGCGAAAACTAGTTGCGTGCACGCTGAAACGCTCCGCTGCACGCCCCGCCGTTCCGAATTTGCGGCCTTAGAGCATCATCCAAAAACGACCAAACAAAACTAACTTACATCACGGGCCGTAACTTAAGATACTTTTTGGCCCGAAAAATGACGTCTTTTTCGTGCGATAGACGAATCGCGCAATCGCGTTTTTTCAATTCACTAATAAAAAAAATACATACTAGTCATAAACAACACAACTTTAAAATCGGTTTGGCTTCGATTCATCTGTATGTTTTGATGGACAGTGGTGTAGACTATATGGACTTAGTTTCTTTGTTATTGTAGTGAATTTAAAAAAGAGACAGTAAAGTTTTAGGATTAAAAAATCACAGAATATATCCTCCTTTATATGCTGTTTAGATTATTTATGGTTGACAGATAACGTAGGTATATACAATAATGTTGCTATCATTTTTAAGCGATGTTCACCATCATTTACATATATTTAGATTGAAGGTTTATATGTATAAAACCTTACAAAGTTTTTATGTAAGTAACATTATAACATAGACCTGCTACCTAAGTTTTTCACGTGGTGTAGCCGCGGGGAAAGAGCTATATAGTGTTATATAGTACAATGTATTTGTATTTGTACAGCTGCGTCATCGACAGAGGAGTGCGCTGGCGGCGTGGGTGTCGGCGGCAGTGGCGGTGTGGGCGGAGGGGGAGGGAGCGGGTCGGGGGGTACGGGTGCAGGCGCTGGTGGGTTCGCACTCGGAGGAGAGGAGTCCTCCTCCGAGGAGGGTGAAGTTGGCCGTCTGCAGGCGCTGCTCGAAGCCAGAGGGCTGCCGCCGCATCTACTGGGCGCGCTTGGCCCACGTATGCAACATCTGCTCCACAGAACTGTCACTGCCAACTCTGGTAAGACTTTATTTTGACCTTACATTATTTAGTTCATTCATACGTTTAATAATACGTAAATACATTTATTTGATAAGGCATAAAATTCGAAAACACTCTGTTTTCAACTGAAAGAACTTACATTTAATATTTTACATTTAAACGAAATTACAGCAAAACCAATCCAGTACTTCTAGTATTTTTTCCGTGAAAGATTAACAGACAGACAGATCGAGTAATTATTGTTTTTTCATAGATGATAAATCTATAAATTTGAGAAATGATTGGTCTACCACACAAACTTTCATTCTTTATTTCAACCCATTCTAGTTTTAATTATCTGTCGCCCGTCTATCTGTAAACTATATAAATGACAAAAATTACCAAAATGACAAATCATTTAAAAAAACAAAACCTATCCTACTTTTTGGCATAACCTTTACATAAATCTATCCCATTATCCGAGATGAAAAGTATCCCTTGTCCACCCTCGGTATTAAAATCCCGTATATACCGATTTTCAGCCCAATCGGTCCAGAAGTTTTTCCGTGAAAGCGTCACAGACCGACAAGCTAAATCTATTTTTAAAAAAAATTACTGGAATATACTAATGGAGAACACGATGCAATCTTTTTTAGATTTCTAGTCTGTTTGTTTGTTCGGTATTCACGTAAAAAACTACAACAAAAACAAGCTACTGGGCCAATTTCGATACGGTTCGCTGATCGACATCTAATTCTTAAACTAAACTAAACTCTGCGCGACTTTTCATCCTGGGAATTTTGCGGGAATTTTTCTGGCAATGATTTATAATAGCAGGATTAAAATAAAATCGAATTACAACGTGATGATTTTTCTACTGATCGATAGCAAATTTAATGTAATAAAATTTGTGATATTTTTTATCACTGGAATTCGGCGGGAATTTTCCTGGTCATACCATACACGGTCAAATCGGCATGATCAAGCCAAAAAAATTGAATTTCGACTGTTCTGCCAAGTATGACTGACATGCCAATCCACGCCTACATACGGTCAGTTCTACTTGCTCCAATCGGCAGCGTCATGCCGATTAGACGATAGGCAGCGTGATGTGGGGCTACTGTTATATTGACTTGCGTTATTTACCTTATTCACATAAATCTCTATAAATGGCTATTTTTTATGTTTGCTTGTAAGGAAATGGGTCCACTTGATGGCAAGTGGCTACCGTCGCCCATGGACATCGGTGACACCTGTGGGTGACACTAGGGTAGCCGATGCATTGCCTACCTCGTTGAGACTTTAAATATCTGTTTGCTTTATTTATTTAGCTGCATCCAAAGCTGCTCAGTTGCTAGCAGGCTTGCAAGCGACTGGTGATGAAGGTCAGCAGCTGCAAGCAGTGATCGAAATGTGCCAGCTCCTTGTGATGGGCAACGAGGACACGCTCGCGGGCTTCCCGGTGAGGCAAGTTGTGCCTGCGTTGGTCAACCTGCTTGCTGCTGAACACAACTTTGATATGGTAAGAAAGTCAATTTTCTCGTGGAGGGTTTACAGTGAAATTTAAAATTAATTGTTGTAAAAATACTTGATTTCCCTAGGTATCAAGGTATTAATCATCTTCGATGGCATGTAGCTCTTAAACCTCGTTTATATTATGCCTATTTCCATAGTAGCAAGCACGAAACTAACATGGGAAGTGGGCGGCTCGAAATTGTAAACCCAAGGTAACAATTATGTTTAGTGATAATTTAATCCACATATCACTTATATATGTAAAACTACATAATAATTTATGTATTTTCATAATCATGTTTCAAGGAATAATGAAATATGTCTTGTCAAACACATAGAATTCCATGACATAGAATACCATTTTTTAAGGGCGTCATAGAAAACTATACATTTAAATAAATTATTGTTATGTATGTAAGATAGGTTTTTTTAAATTTTGTTAATACTATAACAATATTAATTAATTTGTTATAATTATTGGACACGTTTTGTAAGCTCACATTGCAAATTTTTTTGCTGGCTGCCCTGGCCATGGGAATAATGTAATGAGGTGTTGTTTTTATTTGGATATACATATAGATTGCTATACATGCTCTATACCACAGTGAAAAGCTATTGCAATTCAATAATTGCAATAGATTTTCACAGTTGTAAAGGTATCTTCTCATATAAGACAGTAACTAGATGTAAGTAGTAATCTCAATTCATGAACTATAATAACTAATTTTGTATGAAAAACTATATTCTACACAAGCAACTGTTGCTAACTGGCAGCCGTATATACAGTATAACAGATTTGTTTAATGGTGTCTGTTCATTGTGCGCGGTCTGTTAAGATGAACCACGCGTGCCGCGCGCTGACGTACATGCTGGAGGCGTTGCCGCGCAGCAGCGGCGCGGTGGCGCTGGCCGTGCCCGCCTTCCTCGACAAGCTGCAGGCCATCACCTGCATGGACGTCGCCGAGCAGAGCCTCACCGCGCTGGATATGCTATCCAAGAGGCACTCCAAGGCCATACTACAAGCGGTAATAGATCCAACACTCTCTTATTACCCATTTCATATTTCATCTTCGCAATCGTATTTTTTATTTCATCACTTTATATCTTATCCTACGTACATCTCCTTGCGCTTACACAAGCCATAAACCTTAGGTAGATGCACTGTTACATACTTACATAAAAATTTAATTAGGTGTTTTATGTATATAAACCTTCAATACTTTAGTTTCTTGTTTAATTCACTACAATTACAAGGATACTAAGTGAATATAGTGTAGACAACTGCACAGCAAAACAAAGAAAAGTCGCTGCCTAGCTGATTTGAAGTACCTAATACATAGGTAATGAATGAATGACATGTGGCCAACATGACCACATATTTTGAAGTAAAACTTCTTTAGGCGCGACTAGGAGGTAACTGGACGACAATGCAACGGAAGTCCGTTACGGCAATAAGGCGTCGCAATATGACGTACCATCCGGTTTTCAAATATTTTTTGTCAATAGATAGTTTATAAATCATTCAAAAAAATTTGAAAATAAAAATTAGTATAAAAGTTTTACTTCAATCGCGTGTGAACGTTACACACACTCTTTTTTTTATTGAATTATAGCGATGGTCATCTACGTCGCAATTGCAGCGTCATCTTTTTTACTAATCCACGGAAACGACGTGATTTATCGGGATAAAAGTGTCCTTAATGTTGATTCAGCTTTGTGTGTCAAGTTTCATTCATATATTGTTCAGTAGTTTTCAAAAGGATGCCATCGCAGTGCCATCTTTTTCGATATTTTTATCTATCTCGCGGAAACGACGCCATTTATCAGGATATAAGTATCTTAAATTATGCCCATAGCCCGGGATATGAGCTAGCTCTGTGTCGAATTTCATTTAAATCCGTTCAGAAGTTTATATATGATGTTCTAACAGACAGATGGACAAACAAAAATTCGTAAAATTGCCTTTTGGGAATCTTGTACGAATTCTCGTCCGATCTTGATTTGGTACAAAATTGAGATATTTTTAAAGCAAGGAACAGTAAATCTGTTATTGAAATGAACGTTACACCCATATTTCTATTTATAAAGATTTTAAGTCACCGTGCGTAAGATTGAATTTTTCTAGTCACATTATTCTAGTTTTTTTTTTGTTAAAGAATATCTTATTACTCTGTTTGCGTTAAGCGTTCTTTACTTAAGCATTATCATTTTTGATTGAACACAGCGCGGCGTGTCTGCGTGCCTCACGTACCTGGACTTTTTCTCGATAAACGCTCAACGCGCTGCCCTCTCGATTACGGCCAACTGCTGTCAAAATCTAACTCCTGACGAGTTCCATCTGGTCAGGGATTCATTGCAACTACTGGCTAATAGGTAAGTTATGTTCAAGTGCGTTTTAGTTATTCGACCATGTAATTATTAATTGTAACATGTACATAATTATTTTTAAAATGTGTTGTTTTGTAAAACCAAAAATATATTTTCTTTTTCTATATACACTACAATTAATTTACTTTGCGAATGAGAAATTAACTCATTTAACTACCTAACCTAACTAACATTTTTGACAATTTTAAAACATACATATTTCATATATATGTTTTAGTGAGCTCAACGAAATAACAGTAATGTCTTATTTGTAATTATGCCCGTGGCAGCAAGTGGGCAACGAGTATGTAAAATGCTCTTTATTTGAACATTTAATATTCTCTCTGCCCACTTTCCTTCCCATTATCCTGCTTTCTGCCGTGGGACTGAGCTTAATGAAAGGAGAGGTAAAAATTAAAGTTTTAATAATAAGTTACTTATTTTTTAAAGCAATCACTTCCAGGTAACTTACCTAACATAATTCATTTTATGTTTTTCTGCTGAGTTTTATTAAATTAAATTTATAATTTTCTTTTAGATTGACTCAACAAGATAAAAAATCTGTGGAATGTGTATGCTCCGCTTTTTCGCGTCTCGTGGACAGTTTCCAACATGACCCGGCACGTCTTCAAGAGATTGCCACACCGGAATTGCTCACAAATCTGCAACAGCTTGTAAGTTCAAATACATTCATATAAATGAAAATAATTTAGCAGCGGCTTGTCTCTAACCCGGCAACAGATTGCACTCTCGTGTCGTTATGTGCTTGCGTGGTATAGAATTCGTAAACAAAAGTTCACTGGCTGCTAGTACGTCGTATAACTTTGTCTACATCTCCTCCTTGTTACATGCTTATATCGCCTTAATCTTCTTTCTATTACCTTTTCAGTCAAAGACGTAAATTTCAAAGACAATATGTTCGTTTTCAGCTGGTAGTTCAACCACCCCTGATATCGGGTGCGACGTTCATCACAGTGCTCCGCCTCCTGTGGGTAATGTGCGCCGCTTGCCCGCAACTCGCGTTGGCTCTGCACCAACGCTCGATCGCCGACACGCTGCTGTGTCTGCTTACTGGCTCTACTTTACATCAGGAGGTAAACAATCTACTACATTGGGTAGGATTTATGTGCCAAATAAATTATAGACATAAAGTAAAATATATTTAAAGTGTAGCCTTGAACACTCTGTGCATCTATCCAGTGTTAAATATTAAAAGTTTAAAAAGAAAATTCAAGCCAGAAGATGCTTGATGTAAATTGTATCTCATTGACTGGCATAATGCAATAAAGTACTTTTAACATCTCGAAAAGGAAATATGTTATAAAAAATTTAGATTGTCTACAAAAGCTTTCAACTGATAACAACCAATTTGCAACAATTCAAAATAGCAAGTCATTTTTGAATGGCTACCAAAAACACATAATGGAAAATAAATTTAAAAAAGGAAATGATGCTGAAGATATAGCTAATACCTGTTGTATTTGCTTCACAGCAAGTGGAACTATTACCACGCTTGCCCCAGGAATTGTACGAGATCACATGTCTTATTGGTGAACTGATGCCGAGGCTGCCCAGCGACGGCATCTTCGCCGTGGACGCCCACCTGGACAGGCCGTGGTCCGCGCCCACGGACCGCACCGCTCATTGGCAGTGGAGGGATGATAGGGGTGCGTATTCTTCAATCAAAAGAGGAATACAATATTTATACAAACATGACAAAATAATTTTTTAGCACAAAATGCAAGAATTGTCGCGAAATGTAATTCAGAATCGGATAGACTTTTTATAAACTTACAGTAGTCGCAGCCTCATAGACTTGATACGAGTGTACCTACTTATGATGTCATACTTAGGTACAAGTAAAAGGAGTCAAATAGCACATAAAATTATTATTTGAAAAATAATTAAAATTATTTCGATATTTGAAAAGTTAATGCCTGTTATTTTATATGTAAAAATATTAAAATTGATTGCATCCCTATTATACGCGAAACTGCGTGACGAGCCAATAAATAACACTTTATGAGTGCACTTTCGTGCATAATTATTACTAGTTCAGAGCGCATATTACAAGAAATGATTTTAGTACACCTAGTTTCATGCTATTATCCCTGCAAATTGCTAATGCGCTGGAACCTTGTCAAATTAACATTCATGTGACGTCATCCGCAACTCGATATGTATGCGTACTAGCCGGCCTGTGATGGTAACAGTACTAAGTGTTCGGCTACGGTTACGTCACCAAAATGGCGGCCAGGCGCAATAGCAATTTGCGGGGATAATAATCAGAGTGACCGCTTCAGGCGTGTGGCGTTCATATTCGTGGGCCGAGAGCCGCGCCCTCGAGGCGGGTGCGACCGCGGGCGAGGAGGAGGTGTGCCTCACCACGCTGGGCCGCTCGTACACCGTGGACCTGACCACGATGCAGCAGCTGAACGACCACACGGGCACCGCGAGGCCCGTGCAGCGCGTCGCGCCCGCGCCCGCCGCCGCCGACCACGCCAACGCTGCCAACGCCGCTGCGCCCGGTAACTTCTACTATCCTTTTACAAGGACTCTATGCCCTGCAACAAACACCTTTAGGCCAGGTGTAATTTGATCTAACATTTCTCTTGTTTTAAAAACCCAGTGTTAGCCATGAGCCTATTTACAGGTTGTGTTCGGATAAGTTATTAACTTGCAAATAGATGGTCTCATATGTATGTGAATCATATGAAAAAACGAATTCTCATTTGTTTAGATTCTGTATGTTTAGGTTGTTACATTTGTTCGAAGTAAATATTTTCTTTAGTTCTAAATGAATGATTACATACTATAGATTCATACATCAATATGCTAAAATCCCCTTTTTACGAGAAGAAATCTCTGCTGCACAAAGACTAGCAGCGGCGGTAGTGTGGAACTCGCCAGTTAGATGGTCTATGGAATATCAACTAAACTCCTCAGTGTTCCTGTTCCTAGGCGTCACGGGACTGAGGTAGCTGCCGACACCGCGGCCGTAACTGGCGTTGGCCTCCCTCTATGGGTAGACCTGCCTGAATACACAAATAGAAGGTGTCCAATGACATATATCAATCAATTCTAATTTTTTGTTCTTTAGTGAAATAAACTTGTATAAAATATACACTGGGAATTAAACAGTTGTCGAAACGGCATTTAAAATATGTTTTTTTCTAATTAGATCCACGCATCGCAATGGTCCGCTGCAATCCGTCTCTAGTACGAGCGTTACTGGCGGTGCTACACGAGGTGTATTGGAGCTCTGCGGGACCCGCGGTTCGCTCGCAGGCTTTGAAGGCCATTCTCCGTTGCGTGTATTATGCAGATGCATCGTTGTTGAGACAAGTTTTGAAGATGCAGGTTAGTAGCATACATACTATTAAAAAAATAGAACTTGTAAAAAAAAGAAAACTCCCTCGGTTTTTATTTTCGTATAGCTAATAATACATTTTTTAGCATGGCGGTAATCTATAATATTACATGATGTTTTGTATAAATGTCGTGTAATATTTTTATAGTTTCACGAAAAAAATGTTGTCTATAATATTTTAGCATATACTGCTGTAGATAGCAAAACGCGTAAATATAGGCTCATGAAATCCATATATGTATTACTATTTTATTAAAGATCTAATCTACACTGGAACTTTATTGATCATACTATATTATGTTTTGTAGGTGATATCATCCCACATTGCTGGCATGATGGCTTCAAGTGATCTCCGAATAGTGGTTGGTTCACTTCAACTTGCGGAAATTCTAATGCAACGCCTGCCTCAAGAGATGGGCGTGCAGTTCCGGCGCGAGGGTGTGTTGCATCAAGTGTCGCAATTGGCCGAAAGGACCACTCCAGCACACACGCCTAGGCAGACGAAGCTGAAAGTAAGAATGACTTAAATTTAATATACAATATTATTTATCACTCACCAATGATGAGCAGGAACGGAGAGAGTAAAATTTCCTGTGGCCAAGTAGCCTATCGTAAGAGGCGCCGAAACAACTCACAGCCACGTGGTAGGGTATTTACCCGACTGGATGGCTACTACCACTCGTCTAGAGTTTGCCGCCATAAAAAACCTTAAGTTGTGTTTCGGCATTAGTGGGCAGGTTCCAGTCTCCCTTAAGAGAACAGCAATGCTTTTGTAGTACCTTTGTTGCTGGAAATATTCATAGGCGATGGTAACCGCTGTCCATCCATCAAGTCTGCCTGTCTGCTAAACTTCTGCACTAAAAAAAAACTTTGTTTTTGGTACTAGCCTTTTAGTATTATCTTGTTTAATTCGTGTGGCGGTATCGTTAATAAATTCCCTAGAATGTTCGTAATGACTACCATGACTAACAATAAGCGTGCATGTGTAATAGTCAGCACATCAATATTATAGATGATAATGCTTTGTAGTTAAATAAATTGGAGTTATAATCTAGTTTAGAAAATCTATTTCAAATTCGTACTAGTCTTATAAATGCGACAGTATCTCCCTGTTTCCCTATGATTGTCTTCACAGAAAAACCGCAAGCATTTTTTATCCTGGAAAATGGATAGTGCCTGTGATGAAATTAAGTATTTGGTTTTTCTAGTTAATTATGTTATGTCGATATCTAGAAGTTACACTTGTTATTATTCAATGACAGTCCCCGAGTGGCGCCAGTGCGCGTTCGAGCGGCGGATCCTCGCCGCCGGCGTCCACGTCGGCCACCTCCCTCGAACACAACACGCTCGCGCTCGCATTCTCAGCTTCGGGCTCGTTCGTTGTCAATTCTATGCGTAAGTATTGTTGCTGTCCTGGATTAACATGTATATTAGGGACATTATCTGTAATGCTTACCTACATTTCTGTTTTCATTAAGTTCTGTGTGAATTTATTTGGACAAGTAACATGTCTTTATATTGTAAGTGATGTCTTAAAAATGATTAATCTTTTGTTGCGAGAAATCTTTTCATAACATTGCTACTTCATTGTCAATCGTGTAATGTTTACATTCTGATATGAGCTTAATTAACTCTGGAGTTATTAATTCATTATACACGTTTTGCATCTGTTTTCAGCTGCTGGAAGTGATAGTAGTGGCTCAGAACCTGGTGTTGCATCAGCTTCAAATCATCCACAACTACCAACTTCGGCTCATAGGTAAGTTTGAATGTTTTGTTTTTCTTGAATGTGTATTGATAAATTTATTAATCACATACGCGTAAATCTGTTTCATATGAAGGTTTTATAGTACTTTGCGTTGTTTACCTCATAGAAAAATTATATATAAAAGTTTGAAACAAATTTAAACTATGTATTTATTAAATTAATCTATCTAATATTTTTCTTTGTGTATTTATTGAATTTTTAATAATTTAAATAAGATTGAATAAAATGTTCTATTGTAGTAATCCATATTTTAGTTGCTGTATTGATTAATGATCACTTCATCTTGTGTAATATAATATTAAATTCAATTTGTATTACTTTTACATTTCTCTATAAGTTATTGTATGAATGTATAAATATCATGTACTGATGATTGCCCCTGCACGTGTCAGGTCCGGCAGTCCCCTTCATTTGGCGGAGATGTTAAAGCGCAAGCGCGCGGTGAAGCGGTCGGGGGTGAGCGGGACGCGGCACCTGCGTCGGCGCGACGAGCCGCTGCCCGCCACGCCGCAGCCGCCCGCCGCCGCGCCCGCCGCGCACGCGCCCCTCGCGGCGCACCCGGCGCATCCTGCGCACGCGCACGCGCCGCCGCACGGTTCGTTTCGCTCGCTCATTACATTTTTAATTATCACCTGAATTGAATTAGTTAAAAAAAACTGTCAGTCGTAGGACTACACATCATAAGTAAAAACTTTGTGTCTGAGTGTGACGGTCACCACCCGACTTCAGTGTTTTTTTTTTACCACCCTCAATAGTGTCTAATGTTGCCAAGAGAGGTTTTCACTTCAAAAAAGCTCGAGTCATATATTGCCTCTTCCTATATGGTACTATTCATTCGTTTTCCTTACTATCAGTTTAAATTTTGATACTACTTGTTCACGTCAATTTTTAACCAATAGTTATGCAAATGAACAGTCCGTAAGATGGAACTGGCCAATAATGGAAGATATTAGACAGAGTTGCCTCTATCTTATATTAGGATTTAAAGGTGCTTATAGCCTTGAAACTAGTCTTAGATGTTTCTTGTGAATACCGCAAATAGGCTGATGACTCATCTGACAGAAAGTACTTACTTTTATTATGGATACTAGAGTTTACCCCGCGGTTGTACCGCGGGTCAATCTCTTGTGTGTACCTCTTGTTTAAAGAACAGGTGTTAATACAGGTTATATATTAATTTTTATGTTAATGCTAAATATAAAAAATTGTCCAACATGACCAAAATAACCAAAAGGAAAATCACAAAAAAACACAAAACCTGTCCTACATTTTGGGATAGCCTTTACATAAAACTATCGCATGATCTGGGACAAAAATTACAACTTGTCGACCCTCGGTATTAAAATTACATATATACCGAATTTCAGCGAAATTGGTCCTATAGTTTTTCCCTAAATAATAATGAAAAGAGAGACAAATATAATTTTATACCGGAAAATATATATATACTAGCTTCTGCCCGCGACTTCATCCGCATGGAACAGTTACTTTGGGCTAATGCTAACTTTAACCAGCGACTTTGCTTACGTAGAAAGTGAAACGCACGCAATGGAAGCTCTCAAAAGGAAACCCAGAGTTTCAGCCAAATCGGTTCAGTAGTTTTTCAGTGAAAGCGTAACAGGCAGACAGACAGTTACTTTCTAATTTATAATGGTAATAGGGATTTGCATTACATGAAAGTCTTTAGTTTATGATTATTTTTTGTTGTATACATCGTGTAAACACATCTGTAAGGCGTAGAATGATTTAATTAATCTGTACCAGTAAAGCTCTGGTTAACATTGAGTAATATTTTACCTGTTGTAGATTTAATCAAAATATTTTTTTGGTGTCAGGCTCTGGTTTGCCGTCGGTGGCGCGTTCGGCCACCCGCGTGGGCGGGCCCTCGAAGACGTCCTCATTCCTATCCTCGCTGAACCCCTCCCGCTGGGGCCGCTCCCCGCACGCCCACAAGGACACAGCCCTTCTCGCATCACCACATGCATCGACCACACTCACCGTGCAAAACAAGTAAGGCATCACTACTGTAGCTTATCGCTATTAGCGTTGTCTTGTAGTGAATATTTCTTTTTCAGACTACGAATTTATTTTACACCAATAAAACTAAAATAACAGAGTGGCATATAAGTTGTCATAAACAGTTGTCTGTGCCAAAAACTAGTTATATAGTTATTTTAATTTACGAGGACTTTGTTGCACTTGTCTGGACTTTTGACGGCCTCTGTGGTTGAGCGGGCTAAGCCTTTGACGGCCTACCTCACTGCAACCCAGAGGTTCCGGGTTCGATTCCCGGTATAGTAAATTTTGGAAACGTATTTTCTCCGTTATTTACCATGGTCTGGGTGTCTGGGATCGACCCCAGAGTAGTCCGTTGTATATTACCCGTAACTTGCTTAATTTGCGGATATACAATGTGTGTGTTGGTCTGCCGATTATTATTATTATTAATAATATTTAAATTAATTTGACTGAATATATATTTGTTCCTCCTCATCTTGAATATGAAACGATTATCATAAAATATGGTATACAAATACTTTAGAGACTGATGATTACATGTTTATTTTGAGAAATGTAAGTTGCGATATGTATAGAATTGAAGTTGCTTGAGTCTTTAGGCTATTACAACTGAGCTTTTTATGAAAATACACTAATCTTAATTCTTTTTCTTCAATCTGCTGGTGGAAACTACGTTACTTAAGTGTTTTTTATTGAATGATGATTGTATAATTACAATAATATAACCCAAACTGTCATATAGAAATTAATAATAATAAATCGGCAGACAAACACACACATTGTATATCCCCAAATTAAGCAAGTTATGCTTGTGTTATGGGTATTACTAGTATTACACAACGGACCACTCTGGGGCCGATCCCAAACACCCAGACCATAGTAAATAACGGAGAAAATACGTTTCCGAAATTTACTATACCAGGAATCGAACCCGGAGCCTCTGCGTTACAGTGAGGTAGGCCGGCAAAGGCTTAGCCCGCTCAACCACAGAGGCCGTCAAACTGGCCTGTCAAAAACACTGGGCATGTTTATAATTTCTGACAGACAGTTTTGTGGAAGTGATATCCTTAATATTCAAAACTACAAGACTTCTATGTGACAGTAAATGCAGGTTAATTTTTCTAAATCACATTGAGAACTTGGAAATGAATACATACAAGTACCAAAATGATAGAAAACAATAAGCTCAGACTCAGTGGGACAAGAAAAATCGTTCAGAAACAAATTATGCTATGATTTTTTCTTTGTTAAATATCACGTCATTCGTTATGATACATATCGCGTGTATGTGTGAATATAGGGAGAAGGTTCGCGAGTGGGTGCAGTGGCGCGCGGTGCGGCTGCAGCGCGAGTGGGGCGCGCTGGGCGGCGGCGGCGGCGCCGTGGAGCAGCTGGCCGCGCTGGCGGGCGCGCTGCCCCGCGCCCCCCACCACGCGCGCCTCGCGCTCGTGCAGCTGCGCGACACGCTCGCCACGCACGACGTGTCGCCGTTCGAGGTACACAACATGGTCACATTTATTGTTTTCATCGTGCAAACTTGTCATATTATCCCCGCAAATTGGTAATGAGATGGAACCTTGTCAAATTAACATTCACGTGACGTCATCCGCAACTCGATATGCATGGGTACTCGCCGGCCAGTAATGGTAACGGTACTGAAATGGCGGCCAGGCGCAATAGCAATTTGCGGGGATAATACCTCGGACCCAACAGTACATTTTTCTGCGTGAAGATTTTACCCGTAACGCCATCTAGGGAAGATGGTGGAAATGACTCTAAGAGTGACACATTAATGGCGTTGTGATTCGCGTTACCATGACCATGTATAAGGGACCACTATTTCATGTTCTTATTCCTATATTCTTACTATTGTTAGACCGCGTCTTTGCTGATGTTGATGTTTTTATGTTATGAAGTGGGCTTGTTACAATTTTTGAAATTTTGAATTTGTTTTTTACTTCAAAACAACCTAATGATAAATACCCGTAACGGCATCTAGCAAAACGAAGGTATGACTAACCATAAGAACAACACGTTATAATTGTCGCTGTCCTATCATTGTCGTTGCAATGACAATGTATTCGTTAGTGAATTGCAACGGTGGCGCTAATAAATCGCGATCGCAGTGCCGTCTTGGTTATATTCATCTACGCTTCGTGTACAGTATTTCTGTTTTATGCACTTGACAACATGTAAGCAAAATTTCATGATGATTGGTCAAAATTGTTATGACATGAAAGTATCACAAAGAAACAAACAAACTCACATTTGCATTTTTAAGGTAATATAACAAGGCAAGAGAAACATGGATGATAAGTGTAAATCTCATTGGGCCAGCTCGATCAGTGTGATATCACGCTCTCTCAGAATGCCTGCGCGAAATGGTAGTGCCTCGAGGTACCTAATCATGTTTCGTACTGTGAACGAGAGTTCCGGTGGCCCAGTTCCCTGCCCGTATCCTATACTAAAAACTAGCATCGGTCCCGGTGTTACAAACGTCCATAGGCGACGGTAAACCCTTGGTGTCCGGGCCGTCATTCTGTTTGCCCATCTCCGGCAATAATTGCTAATGTGTTCAAAAGTTTAAAATGCCTTTAGAAGTCAGTATATTGTTTATCCAGTGGATTTGTCGTAGAAAACTCTTTAATTTCATAAGTGTGCTGAAAAGATTTTATTAAAATGAGTTATTTGGTTTTTTGTTGCAACTCTTTCTCTTCCCAATTGTAGCTATACCGTGTCCAATGATTTATTTTACTTTTGACGTTTGCGCGCCCGTCAAGTCAAACATTTTTGACAGTAAATTTTACGTGTCTCAATTGTTATACTTCATTGTTCCTAGCGACGTAGTAGTGCCGTTGTACGAGTTATCTACATATAAACTATCGATATCATATTTAAATTAAATCGTTTTGAAACGATTTTATCTCATGATTTTTATTGGCCTGCGTCGGCATTTTATCAATTTGTCTGGAGTGATATGTAGCGTTGTCCATAATAATTATAGACGGTTCTTCCAGATATTGCACCATTTCTTTAAACCATCCTTCGTAAATCTCCGCGTTCATTTCTTCGTGGTAGTCCACTGTTTTCTTGGATTTAAAGGCCAGTAAAGCATCTGACACGAATCCTTTCGTAGACCCTGCATGGCATATGTGAAGGCGTTCACCTTTTCCCATTGGCACTGAACTATTGGAAGCGGCGGTGTCGTCAATCCAGTTCTTAGATACTCTGTGGTTTGCATTTAACCATGTCTCGTCAGTGAAAATAACATTTGACCAATCTGATATCTTTTTGGCTTCGATCAAAAATTCGCAGCCAGCCATAACGTCGTGACACTCCAATCAATATTTTACGTTTGTCCGATTTTTTATAAGAAAATACAAATTTTTTTCAAAATCAAGCTTGATGTCGATTTTTGGCCATGGAACAAACCACATTCACGTAAAGAAACAACAAGTTTTTTAAGTGTTGGAATTTCTTTGCGCAATTAATAGTCATATATATGACGGCGAATAGCGTCAGCGTCGAAGTTGTCAACCGATATCACACGACGTGGTTGGCGTTTTTTCTTCGGCGTACGTAGCTTATTTTTCAGCATGCCGCTTGTACCGTAAGCTTCGGTAGTCATTTTTGAAACACTAATTCCTAATGCAGCCGCAACACGCTCTCGCACTTGCTACAGTGGTAATAGCGGGCCACCATCTTGATACTCTGCTTTAAAGTAATTACGAACCTTGATCACCAGTTCTCTCGCCTGCCTTTTCAGAACAGATCCTTTAGGCATTTTGATATTTGACAGCTGGGCAGCAATCAACACGGAGGAACACAAAATACACAACGTAGTGTAGTAGACTATATAGCACGACCGTCTTGCGAGTGACAGATTAAAACGAACACAAAATGGCGGTGGGCCATTGAGTGTTCCCAGATTGAAAAAATATATTTGAATGTTTTTGTTGTATTTGTCTTTGTTCAAAATGGAAATAGTGTAGTACACAATAATTGCTGATTATTTTCCAACAGGTGAACCATTCGGGCGTAATAGGAGCTCTCCTACAGTTCCTGACGGGCGCCGAATCGGATGCAGAGTCAGTAGACAGTCACGAGGCGGAGGTCGAGGGCCGCGACTCTGCGGGGAAGGCGGCCTCCTGCGAAAAACGACTTCGGGTCTTCCTGCACGTGTTTGCTGATATGCCACTTGAGCCAGAGTTAGTATCTCTTTGATTTGGAACATCGTAAATATTTGCAATCATAAAATAATAATATACCTAGAGAGTTAGTTTCCTATAAAATTACAGTCTGAGTTGAAGCGTAAAACCAAAAGTCTTTCTAAAAAGTAAGGCATAGTAACTATTAGAGCTCGTCACACTGAGACTTTGTCCTGCGGACTGACGGGAACGACGCGTCGACAGACGAACTGACACACGTCCTACTCAAAAGTGCTTCACTTTACAGGCACCTACTCGGGTTCTAAAGGTATTATTTCTATGTTTGCAATTAGATCCCTTAAGTTTATTGAAATAGGCACTTAAAAATCTTATTATTTGTTTAGATTTTAATAACAGTTAGACATAAGATTACATTCAAATTGCAATACTATTCGCAATATTTCGAAATGATTCTATGATCACCGATACCAAAAGGTAATTGAAACATCAGATTAAAATGAGACATCAATATATAAATAAAAATTACACTGAAGTTTTTTTATTTTATTTAATATCCACTCCCAGTGGAAAAGAGAGAAATTTAAGAATACCTGATATCTCACAAACTAATCAAAAGATTTTAATCAAAGTAATTTGCATTGAAAGTATTATTTTGAGCCTTGAATGTTTTCACAATTTTCTGTGAAATTTCAAATTACTCTTGCAAAATTTGAATTTTTGCATTAATACCCTGTTCATATATAGCCGGTGGCTTCTACCGTACTATCCATTTATTTACTTGATTACTATAATTTGACTTTCACTCGTTTTTACCAATGGTAAGGTGAATGAATAGATAGTAAGACATAGAAGCCGATTAGAATTAAAAAAACGAACTGTGAGGATGGAGGTTCATTGTTGAGGGTTTTTGTAAGTGAAACGCACACTTCTGTAAACGAAATAAAAATGCGGTTTTAATAAGAGAAGGGGCGATTTCAGCGCGGATTGGGAGGAGAGCGGCGCGCTGGAGGTGGCCGTCGGCGGCGGCAGCGCGCTGGCCGCCCTCGTGGCGAAGGTCAACGCGTGCGTGTCGCACCTGGAGCAGTTCCCGGTGCGCGTGCACGACCTGCCCGCGCGGCCCGCCACCTCCGCGCTCAAGTTCTTCAACACCCATCAGCTTATGGTCAGTCACTATGTCTCTTTACATTAATTTTTATTGCATGAGTTCAACAGACAGGCAGACCACCCATCTGATGGAAAGTGGATACTCTAAAGGGAGACTGGAACTTGGCCACCACGAACAAAACTCGATCTTGTTGTGGCTGCATACTCTAGATCAGGGGTGGCAGCCATCCAGACGGGTAAACATCCTACAACTTGGCTGTGTTGTCATTTCGCCTCTTACGACCTACCCGCACGCAGGAAATGTATTCTATCTCCAATACTGTACAGATAGAAGGATGATATTAATGAATTTCAAGATTATGGTGATGATGATATATCTGGTTTCATGTATGCGTAAGCTCCGCTGGATAATCTAGCTGGTGTGTGATCGTTGTATTGGTCACTTCCCTCATAGTGTTTCAAAAGTTCAAAAGTTTTCATCATCTTACACGTTATGTACGAAATCATAGCTTTAACAAGTTAAATAGTGTCGTGTTATTTTGGAAGTATGATCATAGCTTGGTAATGTAGAACTCACTCTTAACTCACTCTCATATGTAAATAATTAAAATTCATTGTAACATACAGTGTCATCTAACTAATTGATTAATAAACCATTTAACATTGAAAAACCCGTAAATCATACATACCTGCTAACCAAAGGGTGCCTTCGAATGACTCTTCTCCCATCATCAGTATATACATGATGTTATTAAGTGAAAAATGTTTTTAAACCAACAAATGTTTGGTCATAAAATTTATTTTCAATGTCATATGTGATATCTGAATTTAAAATAATCAATAAATTCTGAGCACATTAAAGAAAGAAGAAAGAAAATATATTTATTTAGGACATTATACAAAAACTCATATATTCATAATGTAACCACTAAACAGAAACACTGCACAGATTTCTCAAACAAAACTATTTATTCGATTAACACGCAATATTGACCATTTTATAAAGCCAAACTATAGCACAGTACAGTGTCCTAAAAAGGCTCTTGCTTAGCATATTTCTAGTTTCACAACCAGCGCTGATCTTCCGCAAGTACCCCTAATTGATGCCACGGCTTAGCTCCACAAAGCAAATGTTACATACGTAAATTTACCATAAATCGTTTCTAGTGATATCTGACGAAAGTGGAACTAATCACAAAGTAGTGAGAATTTCAGTTCGAGCTATAGAATTAATTAACCAACTTCGAAAAAAGGAGGAGGTTCTCAATTCGTCGGGAACTTTTTTTTTTTTTGCTTTTTTTATGTATGTTCGCCGATTACTCCGTGAGTTATGATCCGATTTACGTGATTCTTTTTTTGTTCGACGCGAAATAGCTGCCATGTGGTCCCCTAAAAATTCGACATAGTTTGGCCCAGTAGTTTTCATTTTACGAAAATTTTTTTGTTCTCGTTTCTTGGGACCTATATTTTTTAAGAAGCGCGGCACCATTCGTAAGTCCACCCATACATAGCTAGACACTAAAAAGTAACAAATAAAAAATAAAAACTTCGTTTAAAAAAACCGACTTCAAAAACTAAAAAACTAAAATGTATTAAATAACTTATTTCTAAAGCTATTATTATTAATATATATTATCTAAAACATCTTGAAGTCGGTGCAAAGTAAAACATAATAAAAATTACTATATTTACTAATTACTAAGCACCGACTTTAAGATAATATATATTAATAATAATAGCTTTAGAAATAAGTTATTTTATACATTTTAGTTTTTGAAGTCGGTTTTTTTAAACGAAGTTTTTTTTTTTAATCCACAATAATGAGATGTGTAAATATCGATGCAGACTTTCACCACGATTACTAGACACACATTGTCTATGATGCCTGTGCCTATAAGTATTAGTAGTCTATTAAGTGAGTTACAACTCGCACATTTAATTTAAGAACATTTTTGAATGTAGTATAATTTTCCCTAGTGTTTTACAGATTGTAATAAATTTTATATTTATTTTAGTGTGATCTCAAACGTCATCCGACTTGCACAAATCTCAAACAATGGAAAGGCGGCGTAGTACGCATCGATCCATTGGCTTTGGTGCAAGCTATTGAAAGGTAAGATTTCACTATTAAAGTTTTTGAATCTTTAAGCTTCTTTAACCGCTGTCGGCTGACTTTTTTTTTTTTTTTTTGGTTACGTTGGATCGCGTAAACTTCAAATATAAAGGCCTATTCATAATAATTATTTATTTGCATTCTAAATAGTGTGGGGTACTATTTAATTTCAACTAAATTCCAAAAACATTACAAATTAATCTAAGACCAAATAATTATAAAAATAGCAAAGAAATATTGGTATTATTTTAGTGTTAATACAGGGTAGAGCAACGATATGGAGTGTAATATGTTTGCATTGTGTTTGTGGCAGGTATCTGGCGCAGCGCGGGTACGCGAGCGGGCGCGGCCGCGAGGGCTCCGCGGGGCTGCACTCGGACGACGACAACGCGTCCGACGACGACGTCGACGACAGCACGCCCACGCCCACCCCCACGCCCACGCCCACGCATCCCAACGCCAACGAGTCAGTACAACATTGTATAGCTTGTAATGCCTCACAGTCACTTCAATTTCATATCACTTTCAATTATCATAAATGTTTTTTATCGGTCTAATGATATTTTTTTTAAATAACCTCCCATGTGACGGAGAGTCTAGTCTCCACCACCTCAGGCCAATTACAAAACACAAATGAACTTTCTTATTAGTTTGCTAAATAACTAACATTACTGTTGTCACTGTTGTACTACATTCAACGAGACCATTATTTCTCAACGATTTTTATGTCGCGATCCACGAAAAATCAAAAGCTCTTGTCCCCTTCACTACGAAATTATAATATATATTAATAACATACTAGTTTATTTATACATTTGATTTGTATTAGGTCTTATTTTATTTTTTTAACAGACTGCGACTACATTTAATAACGAAAGCGATCTCCACAAAGGTCACGACCCCCAGATTGAGAAACGATGAACTAGACAATGATTCTCTAAGATGTTTATCGCTTTTTATAAGAATATTAAACAATCCTTTAGTAGCCCTAAAGAGGTCTTCCATGAGGCCGATAAAGCATTAGCGACTCCCCTGAGCCCCAAAGTCAATTGCTAAAATCGTGGGGTTGTCGTTCACTGAAGTAATAGTGGCACCAAAACAGATCTTTAGTATTCTATATATGACGCAATTGATCGACCATTCCCACATGATTGTATTATCATCTATTATCTTTATTTTAACACATGTAATACTGTAATGTCCACATTGATATACTAGTGTGTATTATATTGTTAAAACCTGAATGCCGACAAAGACAAATTCACACCTGCATACCTGTAGATGTTTTATTGCCTTTTCGGCATTTGGACTTCTTTTGTTTACCTTGTTTTTAAAATTTGTGATTAGAAAAACATCCCATTGTGTATTGTAATCTTTTATAGTAGTGATGGGCCAGGTGTGCTTCTAAGAAATTCAGTCCACGCGGCCGAGAAGACATATTGTATTTGTACAGTATAAAGAAATGCCCAAAATAAATGGAGAGAGAGAGAGAGGGAGGAGGCAGTCTAGCGATAGCCACAGGCGAAGCAAGAAGTTAGTGACGGACTTTGCGCGTGTGATTGAATCGTGCATTACGTTTAGACTGGTTGTGTACAGTTATATTTGTACCTGTGCTATATGTGTTTGTATAGTTCTAATAAATTCCATAATAATTCCAACGGCATTTTAATTCGAGTCCTGCAACTCGTAACAACATCATTATTTTGCAGATCTGAACACAAATTGGAATTTCTTATCGGCGATACTGTATTGCCGTATAACATGACTGTGTACCAGGCTGTTAGACAATTCGGCGAGCAGACTGACGCTGATACGGACACAGAAACACCGCTCGGTAAATATTGTTCATACCTATTGTTTGAGTACAACATAATCTCACCTTGTATCACTTATCTGAGTATTTTTGGAAGTTTTCATTTTTATTAATGTTACTAATGCAGTGTAATAGCGAATATGTATCAAACTGTTAATAGTTTTACACTACTTATAATTCCGATCGGCAGTTTTAGTTTTTCCGATCGATTTCCGACATTGATCTACTGTGCCGGAACGTCGGGAAGAATGATTAGTTGTGTGAAACTGTAATAAGTTTTAAATAATTGCGTGGAGCCTGACAAAAATACATGAGCATTCAATGATTTCACGTTTTATGATTTTTTGCAAATTTTGTCAGATTAATTACATTTTATTTATAGCAAATGCTGGAATATGGGTCCAGACCCACACCATATACTACCGAGCAGTAGAACCTGGTGAACAACCACGTTCTGAGGCAACGGTATCCCGTAAAGGAAAAGGACAACCTACAAAAATCTCTTCACGACGAAAACCTGATCTCTTATGGAATGGTAAGTAAAAAAAATGTTCATCCCACCTATGTGAAAGAGGCGAAGGGTGCCTCGATAAGTGCGATCAAAAAGTTGAACGTTTGAACGCAATTCGCTTCGATAAATTCCTAGCTGGTAATAAGAAAAGCGCGCCTACCGAGCGGCATTGGCCAAATTATTGGATTTTTTATTACTTTTTATCAAAATATTACAATTTTAATTTTATTCGTACAAATTGAATATAATAGGAGTTCTAGCAGTGAATGTGAAATATTAACACCAGAAAGTGTAAAATTAAACGCAGAAACAATCATAAACAACTTACTACCAAACAAATCTGAGAGAAAATGTATCTAATATTAATATAAATTTGTAATTTGGTTAGCTAAATATAAATATTGTTACATGCCGACAAAAAGTGGATGTACACCTGCCCACCATAAACCTGGTTTATTAACTTTCCTTTCATTTGGACTTCTTTTGTTTACTTCGTGTTTAAAATTTGCAATTAGACAATAGCCTATTGTTATTGGACTTGTTTATCCGTCGGAGGTGTGCAGATTACGGTTTCTCAGAAACCCCAGTCCACGCGGTCCTTTGTTATATTGTACAGTCTATTATAAAACGATACCCGAACGGGGGGGGAGGAGGAAGTCAAGCGAGGATTACGATACGAGCAAAACGGACATTCGATGAGCGATATAGTGACGGACTTTGCGCGTTATTGAATCGTGCAGTTTGTACTAGTAGTGTCTAGTTATATTTGTACCTATGTTATACGTGTTTGTATAGTTCTAATAAATTCTATAGTAATTCCAACGGCATTTTAATCCGAGTCCCGCACTCGAGACAATATTGTTCACTACTAAAAGCATCGCTTATTTATTTTTCTATATATAGAGGGGGATGAAAAGCAGAGTGTGCCACACACAACTACTTAACCTCGGGCGACGTACTTTGAATCCCCCACTACACTTAGGATTCATCTATAATAATATAGACCCGGTACGCACACAGACAGCGTTTCCGTTTCGCTTAAAACGTCGCGTTGTGCAGAGGGCGTGGTGCCGACGCGGCACTGTCCGCTGGTGTTGATCCTGCGCTCGCCGCTGCCGGGCGAGGGCGAGGTGCGCGACGCGTCGCTGCCGGCGCTGGGGCTGCTGCGCGCGCTGCACGCGCTCTCGCGCCACTGGCACACGCTCTACCGCGCCGCCTGCCTGCCCGACCACCGGCCCCTCGTCTCCAACGCGGACTTCATCAATGCCAAAGTGAATGGACACCTTTTACTATCAGTTAGTAGTTACACATCTTCACACGTAACCGTGTTACATTTATATTTTCTTATTCTAGCTCGCAGCGAAAGCGAATAGGCAACTCCAGGATCCTCTAGTAATAATGACGGGCAACCTGCCGCCGTGGCTCAAGAAAATTGCATACGCTTGGTAAGTGATGATCCATTTGACAGGGCTTCCTATGCGCTAGTGATAAACGTGGTTATAATTGATTTTCGTTCGTGTGCCCTTAGTCCGTTTGTACTCCCGTTCGAGTGCCGCCACCTGTTGTTCTATGTGGTGTCGTTCGACCGCGATCGGGCGCTGCAGCGGCTGGTGGAGGCGGGCGGCGAGCGCGGCGGCGGCGGAGGCGGTGCGGGCCAGGACTCCGAGCGGGTCGCGCCGCGCCTCGACCGGCGCAAGCGCACCGTCCAGCGGCACAATGTGCTACGTCAGGCTGAGCACGTGATGCACGAGTCCGCGCACTCGAAGACCCTACTCGAGATCCAGTACGAGAACGAGGTGGGCACAGGCCTTGGGCCCACCCTCGAGTTCTACGCGCTGGTGTCACAGGAGTTGCAGCGTGCCGATCTCGACCTCTGGCACGGCAGCGAGAACTTCAAGCAGAAGCCGAGCTCGTTCGGTGGCGAAATAGTGAAATCGCACGCGCCCGCTGTCGCCGCCGCCGAGGGCGAGGCCGAAGCGGACGCGCGGCTCGCCTCCTCCGTGCGCGATGCGCTCAACTTGCGCGAGGAGCGGGAGGCGCGCGAGCCGCAGCCCTCCGAGTTGGACGCTCTGGCGACACCGACACCGGCCGCGGCGTTAGTCTCGTGGCCTTGCGGTCTCTTCCCACAGGCGTTGGGCCGTAGCGCGCGCGCCTCGCATCTTTCCAGAGTTAAAGCCAAGTTCCGCTTCCTCGGCAAGTTTATGGCCAAAGCGGTCATGGATTCCAGAATGGTCGGTATTAACTCTTTTTTTTTTAATTAAATTTTTTGTGTTAATTAACAGTTAATTTTCGGGTTAATTCAATTCGACAGGTCGACATTCCATTATCTGTGTCATTGTACCGTTGGATTGTGAATGAGGAGCGTTGGCTGAATCTTAGCGACGTGCGGCACGTGTCGCCGGAGCTGTGGCGCTCCCTTTGCCGGCTGCGTCGCGTCTCCGAGCGGGCGCGTCTCATTGCGGCCGACTCCAGACACACGCCCGAACAAAAAACACAAATGGTCAGTCCTATCGCCATTGCATTCACAGTTTTCATTATATTATCTATATAGCTAATCATCACTCATAAACTATCTATGTCTATTCTTAAAAATTGTTTATATATGACGCAGATAAGTAGCCTCGAACTTGACGGATGTCCTATTGAGGAATTGGGCCTGGACTTCATCCTGCCGGGCGACGGCTGCACCGAGCTGCGGCGCGGCGGCCGCGACATTCCGGTCACAGCTCATAACTTGCACAACTACATTGATCTCGTTACACATTGGCTCCTCTATGAAGGTGATTTATTTGTGACATCACAAATCATTGGTAGTTTTGGACTATTTCTAATAGGTTTTTCTCTATTCACAGGTGTATTAAAACAAATTGAGGCATTCAAGGAAGGATTTGAATCTGTATTTCCTTTAGCTAATCTCAAAATATTTTATCCTGAGGAATTGGAGCAAGTGTTCTGTGGTAGTGCTTCAGGTATGTTGTGCAATAAATTTCAATGTAAGCTTATATTTAAGAAGTTTAAACATGGAACTGTTTGTAATTGAGTTTTCAATGCTTTATGTAGGTGGTCGCGATCAACGATGGGAGCCACGTATGCTTGCCGAATGCATCCGTCCCGACCATGGATATAATGCCGAGTCGCGCGCAATACGAATGCTCATCGATATACTTGCATCGTACAACCGCGACGAACAGCGTTTATTCTTGCAATTCGTGACCGGAAGCCCAAGGCTCCCCACGGGAGGTAAAAAAACCCATAAAATTGAGTTTAAAATTATTAGGAATAACTTGATATTTAATCATTTAATGTGGTGTTGTATGTATGTAGGTTTCAAGGCACTGAACCCTCCTCTGACGGTGGTACGCAAGTCCTTGGAGTCATCCCTGGATCCCGACGAGTACCTGCCCTCAGTGATGACGTGTGTCAACTATTTGAAGCTGCCCGACTACAGCAGCGCCGAGGTGATGCGTGCCAAGCTGCGGCTGGCCGCTTCCGAGGGTCAGCACTCCTTCCACCTGTCGTGAATGCCTCGTCGCTCACGAGCCTACTGTGATTACGTTATTCGCCCCCCTAACAAGAAGAGTTCCCTTATATAATTGTGTGTGTGAAACGGTTAGTGATGCCTATGAGATATATTGTGTTATTATTGGTGTTGCAATCGCTCCGGAGAATGCTGTTTATGTGCAATCAGAGTGAATCTATTCCTCCAATGTGACAGACACTGAAAGTGCTGTGCATTTTATGATTTGTTTTTTTTTTGGATACTATTTAGATTACAGATGTATATGTTTATAGTATATTTTGTGTTAATTTAATGTGATAGTATGTATGTATATTTACTTTATTAATATGTCTGAGTGTTTTGTCGAGCCTCATAAGAGTTGTGGTATGTGTAAATGGATTGTCGGTTTAATGCGGTAGAAACGCACTTCGAAAGCAGAGCTAGGCAACCGCAGCTGGCCGACTGGCTACAGACTTCGCCATCTACATAAGTTTAATTCAACTTAGTAGGTTTTCTGTCCATGTACTATTGGCAATATTTGAATCTTCTGCCAGCTTCTCTTAGAGAGTTGGACCAGCATTCATATACAAACTGAATTTAAGGACCACTGGAGATCTCCTTTGTAAGTCCTAATTTATGATAGCATTTATTACCAAACGGTGTATGTTTTAAGTATCCATATAATGAGTAAAAAAAAGTGCAAAATTTAATATGTAACAATTTCAATAAACATGTAAACAAGTATCAATTGGTTTCTATTGGAATACCCAGTATGAGTCAGCAGCATATTTAGCCATCATTGAAATCTTATCCTCTTTCATAAAGGTGTTACTGTTATGAAAAGAACCATGATAGCATCCAGCCAGCATTCACATTCCACCTGTTGATGAATTATCGAATTTTTTAATGATATCATTTGCTGCATAGACTTGAAGGACTACTATGTAGAAGTGATATATGCAATAAAATTAGTTTCGAAAATGGAATGACATGCCATTGGTCTAAAAGAGACTGATGTATTTTGCATTGTTTAAGTTGTCAATATTCATAATTGACTCGATGATTGTATTACCCTCTATGATCTACAGAAATATTGGTAGTAATTCTGTCATCAAATACCTAGCCATGCTAGCAGGCCCCAATATAAGGGGTAATCCAAAGAAATGCTGGCTCATTGGCAATTATTTATGTGAATCAATAGTCTCACTATATTACAGTGAAACCTGGTTAAGTGAGACATCAAGGGACCTACAATGTGGTTTCACTTATAGAGGTATTCCACTTACCCAGTGTCTCAGATATCCAGGTATAAATAAATATCTGTCTCATTTACAGAGGGTTCCATTAATAGAGGTCAGAATGCAGGTTATTTCAGTTATAGGGGTGCGATTATTAAATAAGATAATGTGTTATGTAAACATTATAAATGCTTTCGTTTTGACATTTTTCAAATAAACATCCGTATGATAGAAACGCGAAACTAAAACTGGAGGTGCTCATTTAGGCTCAAAATTACTTATGTAGTTAAGTGTGGAATTTGCGGGTAGAATAAGTAAACAAACAAAACGATGTTATCTCTGTTACAGAGGTCTATGCATATAAAATTCACTCGCTGTCTCAATTATAGAGGTAACTATGATAATAAATCGAAAGAACGAATCCCAGATATAGAGGTTTGCTTCGTCCCACTAACAGGGGTAATTCAGTGCCAAAGTGTTAGGACCTCAACATGAGTTCCAGTTACGGAGGTTTCTCACTTATCCAGGTCCCACTTAACCAAGATTCACATAAGATGATCAAAGCCCTGTATGTGGCTCTGAAGTAATAACCTAATGAACTTTACCAGTGTCTAGCATTAGGGTGAATAACTAATTGCATCATTGTGACTAAACATCCAAACAGATTGTAATAAAATATGAATAGATACTTTTTATATAGAATACACCCACTTAGCAGATAGACACAGGTATAAAGTTAACACTAAATAAAGCCAGGGAATATCTGAGCAAGAAAGAAAACTAAACTTCGACACTAAAATATTTATTTACAACTTAGTCATACAGTATAATAATTGTACGTCATAAAACATTGCTGCCACTAATAGTAGGTAAATATTGACATGATCATCAATACACTTTTTGTAATATTTGGATACAATAACATGTCATTCTCATCACCAATTAATCGTAACTAATCTGTATAAATAAATAAAATCAAAGTGTCTACTTGTAATGTCATAAAAACTTAGTTTAAAAAAACCGACTTCAAAAACTAAAATTTATAAAATAACTTATTTCTTAAGCTATTATTATTAATATATATTATCTAAAACATCTTAAAGTAGGTGCTTAGTAATTTTCAAAATATTATAGTAATTTTTATGATGAACTTTGCACCGACTTCAAGATGTTTTAGATAATATATGGACCGTTTATTTCGAAAGTGGTGTAAGTCCATTTTCTTTTGTTTCGAGAAAATTAAAGGTAATTACTATATTTGTTGATTTAAAAATACAGGCAAATCATATGAGGTCTGGCATTGTTTCTATTGTTTTATCAACATTTAATTTGTTTATATAAATTTGTTTTTGGCTAATTAGACTACGATAACACATATTTATGTGCTGTAAATGGACTTACACCACACCACTTTCAAAATTAGACAATTGTAAAAATCGTTTAATTTCAATTTTGAAAAATCAAATATCGCTTAAAATATACTTCATTTTAATATAATTTTGTTTACAAATACGCATAACACATAAAATTTTATTTTAGACTGCAATTACATTGTCATTACAAGATACTGATTACAAGAATTTACTTATTCTCTGTATGTGGTAGTGTTTCAAAATATGCATGATGCACCGGAGGTATATAGGGTAGTAGCTGCTTCATGTCTTTATATTTTTCGTACGTAATAGGTCTGGCATTTTGGTACAAAGGCTCCAGGGCGATTTTTTCAAATTTTAACGGTCTTCCAGGATGGGGAGGTAATAAATTGATAATTTTAAATTCAATAATAAATGAAAAATAACAAAACACTGATCGGCATCCATCTGCTATGCCACCTACCTCTGTCAATTGGACTTACACCACTTTCATAATCGATGATTATGAAAATTCATTTACCGACCGATTTTAAGTTGTACAAAACATGGGATTTTTTTGAGAAATTAAACACGGACTAGATATATATAAAAAAATTACATTAAATTAAGCATGAATTACGTGATAGCTCATTTTTCTCAAAAATGGACTTACACCACTTTCAAAATAAACGGTCCATATATTAATAATAATAGCTTTAGAAATAAGTTATTTTATACATTTTAGTTTTTTAGTTTTTGAAATCGGTTTTTTTAAACGAAGTTTTTATTTTTTATTTGTTACTTTTTAGTGTCTAGCTATGTATGGGTGGACCTACGAATGGTGCCGCGCTTCTTAAAAAATATAGGTCCCAAGAAACGAGAACAAAAAAATGTTCGTAAAATGAAAACTACTGGGCCAAACTATGTCAAATTTTTAGGGGACTAAATGGCAGCTATTCCGCGTCGAACAAAAAAAGAATCACGTAAATCGAATCATAAATCTCAGAGTAATCGGTGTACATATGGAATGAAAAGGAAATTTTCTTCATAAAAAATGTTCGTAAAATGAAAACTACTGGGTCAAACTATGTAAAATTTTTAGGGGACCAATTGGAAGCTATTCCGTGTCGAACAAAAAAAGAATCACGTAAATCGGATCATAAATCACGGAGTAATCAGCGAACATACATAAAAAAAAAACAAAAAATAAAAAAAGATCCCGACGAATTGAGAACTTCCTCCTTTTTTCGAAGTCGGTTAATAATAACAGCTTTTTACTACATGCATATGAAAGTATATAAAACAATCAACTTTTAAAAATTTTGTCTACTTGTTCTGGCTAATCTCTAAAATAGATGGACTTATTTTGACGGGAATTTCATTAGCAGATAGCTGATGTTTGCAGGTAAGAGATAGTGAAAAATATAACAGTGATATTTTCTTCTATCCTCCACCTTCATATTTATGAGATCCAATCATATTTCTGTGATCATGCCAGTTTGAAATACACCATACACAATTAGACTACAATCTACATACATATCAACCACCTTAAACTAGAAATAAAATCTTAAACTTCATATACAACTGTGACTTACATTGCTACAAACAATTTTAGACAACTTCTAATATAAATATTTAAATGGATTTGCTTTGACTTCTGAATAATTTATTATTATTTGAAGATTGCATTTTACAGTACCATCGCGATCCAGCCAAGAATAAGGCATGATCCCCCAATAGGTGTAAGCCTTCGGAAGCTGTGGTCACCAGTTAGTGCATGATAGTAACAGGTGCCACAGAAAAGCCCCATTCCAGCTATAAAAAATGCACCAGCCTGTAAAAGATAAGATTTTTTTATTAAGGTTTAAATATGTAAAGTTAAAACTCTTCTGAGGATAAAAAAATAAGTGGAAACAAGTAAATTTTTTAATTATGACTCCTAAAATTTAAGCACATGAAAAATGTGTTTGAATTGTATTTTTCAGATACCAAATTCAACTATTACATTTTAATTGTATATCTGGGGACTCTTCTACAATCATAAAGAACTTTACAAAGTTGACACTACATTTATGTACAGTCAGTGTCTTATAGAAAGGAGCGGCAAATGGTCAAATAGATATAAATATTGAAAATGATCATTAATGTTGATACAACCAAGGTCGTCTAATAGTTTGATTCAGCCTTCTTATCCAAAAATATTGGTACACAAACAAAATCAAATACATGAGTTCATTCTAGTCCTCATTATTATGCTAACAACCACCTCGCCAAATGTAACTAAGCAGTCAAAGTATGTAAAAGTGCAGTACACTCGAGAAAAATGAACTCTATTCTAAAAGTGATTAGAGTCAAATCAAGATGATTTCATACTAAATCAAAGCGCAAATAGTATTATAACTGTTATAAAAATCTTTTTTATTTTCTATAACATAACTAGTATTTGCCCTCAATATTCACACGAGGCAAACATAGTTGTTTTACCAATATTTAAAATTTAGTGGATTGTTAATATGACAATACATGAATCCTGGATATATCCTTAAAACTCCAACATTACTAATGTTACTAAAGACATTCAAGTACAGATTTCTAATAATAATACACAGACAGTGTCTTGTGATTTGCAAACATTGCATCAAAGTTGATCTAGTTGTCTGGAAGTGGAAGGAAATCCTGGGAAATTTCAAGAGTAGTCATGTATAAAAAATGTCAAAGTATGAAACTATACTACAATAAGAGTAACATGGCTAGTTTTCATGCTATTTCTAGGCATATAATTCCCAAGAAACAAGCTAAAACTTGAAGCTGTTTCTGGAAAAAAATACACAGAATTCCCATGATATTAGCTTTTTCAGCATTTAAGTCAAAAATGTCTGTAGAATAATGAAAACCTCATAGAAATTAACATAAATTTATGAAAATAAAATCGGTACTTACAACATATGGCCTCCTACAAAGAGGCACTGTACATAAGGCAAGTGTGTGGAGAAAATGGAATCTGTTAGCAGTGTCGAAGATTTTCTTTAAGTCTTCTTTTGTGTCTGTTTGAGGAAACGTGCGGTGCGCACCCATAGCCCCGAGAACTACAGCAGCCGCACCGCTTAAACCAGCTAGCCTGACGAATGGTCCTGCTTCTTGAGCAAGTTCCCACAGCGGCATCCTTACTACAATAGTTGTAGGCTGGGGGTTAGCTGACTTAGACTTAAATACACCCTGAAATTGCATAAGCAATACTGTTATCAACCCTGGAAAGATAAAGACGATCTCGAAAGTACCGGTTATAGTCCAAAATCGAGATTCGACACTTACGATATTTCGTAATAAATTCATAGCTCCATCCGTCACCGTATTAATCATGAGGGCGTCGTACAAATTAACCATACCTTTTATTTATTGAATTAAAGAAATGACGTCTTCCTTCCTAAGGTATTTTATCTTTTTAATGTAATAAAATATAAACGAAAATCGGTTTCTGATTTTTTTCTGATAATAGAGATTACATTTTATTTTATTTAGGTTTATGGCTTGGCAGCTAGGCCTTTAAGCCAGATCTTAGTTTTTATATATTATATACATTTAGTTTCTCCATTTTCTTAAGCCTACTTGTAGCATAGCTGAACTGTAGGTAATCAGCTAGTGCCATTCAATGGAGTTCTTGTGACAACTCAAAAGGCCACATTTGACTATACAGTTCACATTTCTCACAAAACACATAATCACTACTCAAAAACTATCAATATCCTACAACTATTGCTCATTTTAGAGTAATTTTACACATTTCTAGAAAATAAAACTGCCAGCACAACGTTTCCTTTCAGTTCCCGCCAAAAAAACCATTAGAGATTAAATTGTCAGAAACAGTGTTGCCAACTCTGAATTCTAGAGGATGGTAGAATTCTTCTTAAAATACGGTAGATTTTCCAAAATTATGGTAGAAATACCTTGTTTATGTAGTTGCATGTTATGGGTCAGAATAATCAAAAAGAAATCGGACAGTTTAATTGTATCAATATTTTTATACATATCTACATTGTGTTTTTAATCATAACCATTATTTTAAAACTCAGATCACACACAACATCACACAAGAAACTTTTACGTAATGATATGCATGAATGCAATATATAATAATATAGTCGATCAAAAAACAAATAAACTAGGTAAATTCAAGAAAATTCGTATACATGAAGCACCACCGAATTCATTCGCATATAATATTTCCAAGCTGGTACCTCGCTATTGGGGAATTCCTGACGCATAAAACAGTGTTGTTGGTACAATAAAACGAAAATACCCTATAAGTTACAGACAATAAATATTCAAACTCGCTAAAATTATTTTAGTGATATATAATCTACAACAGCGTTTTTCAATCTGTGGGTCGCGACCCCTAGGGGGGTCGAAGAGCCTTTCTCGGGGGGTCGCTCGCAAAAGGGAAAAGACAATTTAAAATTTTCCAACCTGTAAAGGGGTCGTGTATTCAAAAAGATTGTAAAGCACTGATCTACAAGATTTAAAAAATACGATCTTCAATGGGTATTACGGTGTATTTTGCTACCGTAATAATAAACCTACGGTAGGTGGTAGATCTATGTTGATTACGGTGTGTAATTACAGTAAATTACGGTGCAGTTGCCAACACTGGCAACTGCACCGTAATTTAACACTGTGTCATCTCAAGGTTTCTTTTTTGAGGTAATTGCTTGGCGCTAGACTCTTATGCCAGTCACAGTTTCATCGATATGGTCGTGGTAATAAAATAATATACCTAATATGGAATGAATTAATGACATATGGTCAACCTGACAAATCTATTTTGCTAATCCGTCTATTATAAAGAAGCGACGTCATTTATCGGGATAAAAAGTATCCTAAGTTACGGCCCGGGATATAAGATAGCTCTATATCGAGTTTCATCCGTTCAGTAATTTTCACGCGATGCTCTAACAGACGGACAAAAATTATAAAAATTGTATTTTTGGAATCTGCTGGTCCGAATTAGCCCCCTGATTTTTTTTACATTTTTAAATCTATTGTACAAAGTCGAACCATTTACAGATTTATTATAAGTAGGTATACATTTGACTTTCATCGTACTATTTTGATTGTATATTTTCTTCTTCAAAATGTATCGAACCTTATTTTGCTGATTGTGTATATAAGGGATATTAAATTTCAAGTTTAGAATTCTATAATTATACAAATACTATAAACGCCAAAACTTTTTGAAGCTAACTATATTTATATTAAAAACCAAGTTTTAATTAATAAAAAAATAAATTTTTGTCTGTCCGTCTGTTTGTTCCGATTAATCTCTGAAATAGCTACCTACATCGATTTTGACGGGAGTTTCACAGGCAGATAGCTGATGTTAAGAGGAATAGTAACGTAGGCTACTTTAGAAAAAAATTAAAGGCCGACGCGCACGCCGTTATCGACGCCGCACCGGAAGGCAAATTAAAATCTACCCGGACTAAGTCGCGGGTAACAGTTAGTAAAATCGTGAACGCAAAAATGTGATGAGTTTTATGCACTTCATAGTTTATTTTCTACATTTCACAACATTTAAATAAAAGCTTCTTTAAAAGAAATATTACTAATTTATTATTTTCTCTTTTGCTGGACAATGTGTAGCATCAGTCGCGCCCTTAATTCCAGATCATAGTTTTTCCTTTCACCAATTTTTCTTTAACAGTTCTTTACACCATGTGTTTCTTTAACAATTCTTTGTGGAATAGCCGCCCGGACAAGTCCGGAAGCCGCGTCCTAAGCGATTGTGTATATTTGTTAACATTTTGTTTATTAGACGGTTCAACCAAATTGAATTGAAGTTATCTCATATTCTCACGTTTCTAATATCTTACAATATTCCGCTGTAATGTAAAAGATCATGTATGTTTATAATTTGAAATAGTTTTTGAAAATGGATTAATTAATTCCCAAGGCAATGATGGATTAAAAAACCACTTTTATGTATGAACAAAGCCGCACTCGGAAAGTTTTGAGGAGTTTCATTCTGCAAGAAGAGCGCCAGCAACTCTGCATGTGCTCGCATTCGCTTGAGTTGTAAAATTTGTTTACCTTTTTTTTAAAATACATTTTACATTGTATGTTCCATTTATTTTGTATTAGTATATAGACGTGGCCGTTATAACTCCAAATCGATCATTGTTATCTTTCTAAAAGTTTATTGGAAATTTCGACCGGATAGGACTAAAACTAATTACGTTAAGGTCTTTGTACAGCCGCCGTCGCGCACTCATTACTACTGGCCGGTTCCTATATCTTAAATCTTACTAGCCGTTCATTTGCCTTATACTATTGGTTGACATTAGCTTACAAGTAAAGGCAAATTTCTACGAATGGTAAAGGAAGTGAATGATTTACAAGATAAAGGAATCGGTCATTCTACGACCCTAGTAGTCGTAGATAATATATATGCTAGTAGTTACCGACAGTTTCTCTCTAAACATCCAAAAAACATACTCAGGGAGCAATAAAAAGCCAATAACAAATCTTATGTTTATTAAGATTCACAACATAATATAAAAATCTAGACAATATTTGTTTAGATGAATTAGAAAGACCTAATTTACAACGATATTTCGCGTTATCGCGATCTATTTTATTAGGCCTTTCCCACAGAAATCGCGCAACTATTTTTAATAATAACATCTAAATATGACAAGTATGGGTAAGTATTAATTTGACACCGGTTTCATTACCTATCACAATGGCAGTCTTGAAAATTTAATTATTATCATTACACAGATATTTTAAATTGAAATGATAGTTACATTAGTCGGAAGAAATGAGTTGCTCGCTTTTAGTAAGTTAAAATTTCTCATAAGTCAATATCTTTCTTCGGACAGCAGACACCTGCATAACTGCAATGAAAATAAATAATTATTAGTTTATTTGCAGACCTAAGAGTATGTGCACTACATAAACGCCCCCAAATCTGTGAGATACCTAAGTCTGTTTTGTCAAATAATTCTAATTTTATAGTTCTTGCAATTGACGAAGGCGAGTGGGCATACTCGTGCTTCAAGGATTGCCTACTACTACTAGCTAAGTGGTTAGCGGACCCCCGTCCCAAACTCAAAGGGCACGGGTTCGAACCCTGTCCGAAAAGCATGCACCACTTAGGCAGTTTTCAGAAGTAATAATAATAATAATAATCGGCAGACAAACACATATTGTATATCCCCAAATTAAGCAAGTTACGCTTGTGTTATGGGTAATATACAATGTACTACACTGGAGCCGATCCCAGACACCTAGACCATAGGAAATAACGGAGAAAATACGTTTCCGAAATTTACTATACCAGGAATCGAATCCGGAGCCTCTGCGTTGCAGTGAGGTAGGCCGGCAAAGGCTTAGCCCGCCCAACCACAGAGGCCGTAAAGTATATTAAAGCATATTGTTACAATTACCACATCCTAATCCTAACGGTGAAGGGAAACATCGTGATGAAAGTGGCACATGGCGATAAACGATGTATTAAACCCGCCCATCCACCTTGAACAAGCGTGGCGTGTATACTGACAGTTCTGCGTTAAATGGGAGATAAAACAGATTTTAGCCGTGCAGGAACAGAGAACGAATACTGATTCTTGCAGGCAGGGGGCCTGTCGCAAGAGGCGACAAAACATCCCATAGCCAAGTGATAGGGCATTTACCCGTCTCGATGGCTACTCGCCCTGATCTAGAGCATGCCGCCATAACATCCTTGGGTCGTGTTCCGGCATCGAGGTCTTACGTCTGTCTACGTGTCCCGCAGGCAGCACATTCATAGCACCTTGAGTGTTGCAAAAGTTCATAGGCGACGGTAATTACTTTCCATCACAGTTGTGCCGTCAGTCTGTCTGATATACTCCAGCAATATATAAAAATATGTTATTTTTCCGGCGACGACTAGCGTCTACATATAAATTTAATGCAATGTAACCAAGGATATCCTAAATACAAGAGAGTATTAAGCAGCCTTATGGGATAAAATGATAACTGATAACTAACATTTGGTCTACTAAGCAGTAATTCGACTTGTAGTCGTCTTCTGTGATGTTTTGCGCAGATTCACATCGCGTCAGATAGACGCAGAGGCCGGCGCCGCCTTGGACTGCATTGGTACAATCCGCGTCACCGGCCGACGATTTCGGAACCTGTCCAAGAAAAGAAACAACATCAGAAAAGCAATGTAAATATCTCAAAATTAGCAGTGCTTGATTTTTTTCTCTTGTGTCTTCTCTGTGCCCGGCACATACTTTAGAAGCCATCCACAAATTACGTCACACGAATTTCATGATTTTTTACCCCGATTCTTGTCACAGCTGGTCATATTCGTGAGACATCACATATTTCGTAATTTTACATAAAGAAATTATTTAATTTCATTTAATTTTATTTAATTTCATTAACAGCCATTACATAATTAGTTTTATTTATATTTTAATAATTTAAACACTGTGCTAATACATATAAAGCTGGGAGTAGTTTAAAGATTTTTGTTAATAGTATAAATTTCGTGTATTAAATGTGACATGTCATGAAATGTCATGAAATGTAAGAGCCCTCCCATCCCCTGGAAAATAATGTCACACTAAAAAAAATCCAGCAATATCGGGCGCATTGCTGTGAGCATCCGAGTTGTTAAAAAATCGAACCTTTACCGCCATTTTATGGTAAGCGACATTTGCACTTAAGTATATTTTTGCTTGTACAGGTGTTTCGAACTATTATTTTGTTTAATAATAGTTTGAAACACCTGTACAAGCAAAAATATATTTAGGTGCAAATGTCGCTTACCATAAAATGGCGGTAAAGGTTCGAAATGTTAAACTTTCGTAACCATTCTTGTAGAAACGGAATCCTTATGTTTTGGTCATACTGTCTTTGTAGGTTGCAGTGACTGTTTTCTTGAAAACTACTGCAATTCTAATATTTCGGATCGATGTAATGAAAATTAATTTCGTTTCAAAACTAGCAAATTACGTATTGTATAAGATCAGGTTACGTAATTTAAAGTATGCGTGGTCCACATGATTTAGATAGAGTTTTAGTTAAATTGTGTAATTAGAATTTAGATGATTAATATAAAATAGTTTCTTCAGTAATATCTAACTTTAGATGTAGGTGGCTTAAGGAGTCTTTAGACGTTTAAACATAATTACATAGTGTGACTCATTGCAAAATACTGTTTATAGGGTATGAAAATGATCTCTTAAGGATAAACAGTGTAGGTAACATAGAAGTTTTAATTTTTATAAAGGCGTTATCACACACAAACCTTTTTAGGTTTAAGTGGGACTTTCTATTATTCTTTAATATAAACTCTTGATAAAAAAATAAGTTTTTTTTTTTAATCTTTAGTGAGAAAAATGATCCTTAGATGAACTGTCTTAAACTAGGTGTTAACGCAGATTGTAATAGTATATAGTATACTAATTGTAAGTCCTAATATCAGCTAAGTCTTTAAAACTAAATCAGGTTTAATTAATTAATAAAATATTACTTTTTTTGATCCTTAATCATAGTTTTGAAAAAAAACGAGATTAGGTACCTATGTGAAATTTGGTAATTTAATGACATAATTTATTTTAAGATTTTTTCAATATTCCAAGGTATAGTTTTACTTAGTCCACCAAGTACGTAACTAATTTGTCAAGGGATCAAATGCATGTTTTTTATATATTTATGAGATAACGCTTTTTAGGACAGAATAGGTGTTTTTGTGCTTACATTTGTGTCTCTGGTCAGTTTCAGAGTTACTGTCTCATTGAGTTGCAGCACAAGTGCATCTTGAGGGAGGTCCAGAATACTGTTTGTCCAGGGGAACTTTTCCAAGTGGTAAATCCCCCGCACAGGTGGTGGAGTTGTTGTTGGATAAAAATCTAGAATATTTCAAACGATTAATTAATAGTAAATATAGATTAATTAACATACCGATGAAACATTACATGTTAGAGATTAGTGCGTACCACAAAAGTAGTCCCACAAAAAATAAAGGAACAAAAAGCGGCAGATCCGCTGTTTGATAGAATTTTGTTTGTAAAGTAGCCCGAAAATAGTTTGCTTTAATTATGGAATATTTTATTAATCAGTAATTAGGTACGTACATCGGTTTACGGAATAGCGAATATTTACTCCGGCAGGATTAAGTACAGCGATTGTATTTGTTGTGTTTGTGTTGCGTCTTGAGATTTCTTTCGTGGCACAGACTCTACTTAGTAAATTAAAACAAATAAATATTAGACATTATGTTTAGTACCTATCTATTTTATATTGTCTACAACTTCGTAAACGTTAAAATATTTCAACATCAGTTCATAGTAAGATTACCTAAATAATTATAAATAGTTACGCAAAGATGCCGCATGGAAAAGGCAACATAAGTATTTTATACATTTTTATAAATTCAAGTCAATGTAATTTCTTGCTTATTGTAATACTTATATTTATAACAACGAGTAATTAAAATAAGTAAGCTACAAATTTCTCTCAAGTGAAGCGGCTACCGCCCAATATAAGTTTATTAAGGTAGGCCCATATTATATTGCGTCAAACTAAAAAGTGTGCAGCGTTGAGCAGTAAATATAAGTTTAAAAACCGGCTAGAATGAATGAATGAATGAATGAATGCTCTTTCTTGCATATATATAAGTTACATATATATACAATAGGAGGTCTTGTCGCCGCCGGCGATATCTTCCAGACCACCTTTACAATGGTTGAAAATAATAGAATGGCAAGCACCGCTTACAGGTCAGCAGTTATAGACGGAGTGACGTGTGCTGAGTTGGAATACTTAGCTAATAGCATAATAATAGTGAGAGCTAGTACTAATAGTACTCCATTCGTGTTCATAATTGTGCTTTGTACAACATCAGCAGCTGTTCCAATGTGAAGTACCGTCTTATCTTCCAGAGTATGCGCAGTTTGTGCTAAATACTGGATGTAAGAGCCAAAGTTGAGACTGATGTCAAGGAGAGTTTTAGTGGGTATCCCTGTGGTGTGACAAAAGGACTTCTAATTCCGCCGGATGTGCTAGTGTCAGTCCGACCTGGCGAATCCTACCCACGGGTCGCGACTTATCCCCCTTGCACGGCTTATGGTCCGGAAACAGATTTCCCCTGGCTAAAAAAAAATGGTACGCAATGGCTTTCCTAGGTGGTGGTACCTCCTGCTGAACATTCATCTGTCTGTCTAGTACAGAGGGTATGCGACCCCGGTCTACTGCCACTGTCACACTCCCGTTATATAGTGGCAGTAGTATCAACTCTACACAAAGGAAGGGTTCCTTACCCGGTTTTTGTACCTATGAAGTAGAACGTCCGGTCAGGGACCGGCTGTGGTCGGGAGCTGTTCCTAATTAGTTATTTTTAGAAGTCTCCTGACTGCGGCTGGTCTTGCCCTAACTATCCATTCCACAAACTGACAGACACCGCAGGGAGACCATAACGGCCTAGCCACGACCTTAGACTTAACACTTAAAACTTAACTTACCTTCATCTTAATAGATACGCTCTTGTATATCTCACTTCGTTCATCGCGCCTCGATTACGTTCATAGCGACGTCATTGCCGAACCGTTAGGTTTTCTTTCGATACCGAAACTCTAAAAAAATATAACATACATACCGAAACGATCGGCACTGATCCGTGTAGCCATGGCGTAACCAGAGATTCTGTTGCTAGGTAGAAATGAAGGTCTGTTGCTTGCCAAGCTAGTTTCGTGGTAAAACAAATAAAATAACATGTTTGGTCTTAGAATAAGAATTAAATAAAAATAGTTTTTTATAAAACTTATATATGATCTTGCCATCTATTTAAAAAGAGATTCAAAAACCCAATTATTCATACAAATTACTTTGTTAAAACTTGTATTAGTTCAAAATACACTTATAGAAAAGATAACGAATATATATTATATGTTATAGTCAAGATCGATATGCAGTTTTTTCTCGGAATTACTGGTTTATCCTAGGTTTGATCAGGGCCTTTCGACAAAACCCGAAATACAGTCCATTTTCGGCCTTTGACTAAAGTATTTTTAGTTAAACCTAAAAGTACCTAACTTTTTAGTCAAACGTCGATCGTAAAATAATCTGTTCAGGGCTTTGCGTAATGGATCCTAGAAGCGACTAAGGCAGACTCGGTCAAACGTCGATTCTTACTGCACTTGTTACATGTTTGCTCAGGTTTATCCATACTGCGAAGAACGCGGCCTGGGGAGAGCTCTTGGATAGTTTAAACCCTTGGATCCTTGGGGTTTCCATTCAAAATGGCGTGGCACAAGCTCCGCGCCTGGGCCCCCCGCTAACCGGGTCTTTCCCCAGGAACGTAGACGTGACGTGGTGGCGCTCTGTTCCCTTCACGGGCTGAGCATATGCCTCCTGCAATGGTACCGCCAGAGGCGAAGCCCAGCGGGGATAGAGACCCTAGGCCCACCGTGGACCGGGTAGAGCTGGGAGCGGCTATGCTAAGGCTAAAGGCCAAAAACGCCGCGCCCGGCCTTGACGGCATACCAGGGCGTCTGTCCTACGACGCCTTGGAGCCCCGACTGATGAGGCTTTTCGGCGCATGTTTGGAGTAGGGCCAGTTCCCGGAACGGTGGAAGATCGGAAAACTGGTCCTGCTGCATAAGGAGGGGACTGCGCCTTGCGGACTCGCCGTCCGTCTACCGGCCCATTGTGCTGCTGGACGAGGTCGGAAAGCTTTTCGAGCGTATCATCGTAGACCGCCTTGTCCAGCATTTATCGACGACGGGGCCGGCCCTGGCGGACAACCAATTCGGTTTCCGCACGGGGCGCTCCACAATTGACGCAGTCATGCGCCTGAGAGGCCTGGCGGACGACGCAGTTTCCTAGGGCGAGGTGCTGTTGGCGGTGTCCTTAGACATCCTTAGACGTCCTTAGACACGCCACTTACAGCGACTGTGCCACCGTTACATGGTGGAAACACCACTAGTCTTAACCAAGCGTTTCGCTTCATCTTTTCTAGTGCGCACTGCCGAAGAGTGGAATAATTTGCTGGACTCTGTTTTTCCTGACAAAGACAATCTCGAAGTCTTCAAGTCACCAGTGAATAGGAATCTTCTAGGAAAGCATGTTCCGTCCTAGACTGCGTTATCACTCAACATCAGGTGAGACAGTGGTCAAAGGCAAACCTGTTAATCCATTAAAAAAAATTAGTACAGATGATGAATGCTTCAGAAGTAAAACTAGATGCATGCTATGTGCACAAAGACAATATAAAAAATAACATAAAAAAGGCTATTGAAGGTCTTCAAGCTCATGATAATGAATGAAAATTTCCGCCAATCGCGATTGGAAAACCTGTAACCATGCCTATTCCCAGCTTCGATAGAGCCAAAGCAGATGCTCGAAATGTTTTGGGTATCATACAAGATAAAACAGTTGACAGTTTATACAGAGTAGGGACGAAACAGGGAATAATAAACACACTTTTTCTAGCAATTAGATACAAGAATGCATATAGAATTTTCTTAATTTCGAAGATGTGCCCGACGTTCAGCTGTCTCTAAGAGAAACAGTCAGTTCAAAAGATTCTAAGTTTCGTGGGCAAAGGCTTTGTAATATGCCACTGTAATAAAAAATGCTCTTCGAAATTATGTAAATATAAAAGATCAAGCGTATTGTGCAATCCAAATGCTATAACGCATCCCGTTGTCAAAAGAAAGACTAATGTATTTTTTAAATTACTGCCATATATCCTAATTCAAAATAAGAATAAAAAAATTAAATACTTTTTCGGATTTGTCAATTGATTATTAAAATATTGAAACAATAAATATTACAATTACTAACACATTCCAATACCTAATTGAGGTCCGACTGGTCAAACCCTGATTTCATGAAATTGAGTTTCAGCGTTTAACTCTATACGTTAGTCCAGCGATACTCGACCTTTTTCTTACAAGGTCCACATAGGTGTATTTTATAAGGTGATGCGGGCCACAACAACAAGTGTTTTTTTATTGCTAGAGTATAGAAGAGACTTGCGACCCACCTAATAGATAGTGGTTACCGTCCTCTATGGACTTTTGCAACACCAGAGGTGTTATCAAAGTAATTGTATAACTATTAGTACCTACGTCAGACGGGACTTGAGGTTTGACTAGTCAAACCTAAGAGCGCCAGAGCTTCGAAGTTTGACTATAACATATACATAATAATAATTATAATTGATATATAGTAAAGATATGTTGCTTTAATAATAATTAAAATTGCTTTGGAAGCAGTGATAGACTCATGACTTTTAAGCGATTGTAAGTAAGGATGAGCCGAATGTGGTTTGAACCGAATACGAACTTCGGCCGAACATTCGGTTCAAACAAAAAATTCGGCCGCACTTCGGTTTGATTTCGCCACGCTTTCTCAAGAGCAACACGTCGTGACCTGGTGACAACGTTAACTTGATAACACCGAATTTTGGCTTACTTAGGAAACCCTCAGAGTACATGCAGTAATACGCGCGTGGTTGATTATTTTTGATAATTATGAAAAAGTTACGTTGTTTAAAAGTAGACTTACCTATTAGATGAATAGTATGAACCTGAAAAAAACACATTATCATTGAATATTTATTGCTTTTGCTACAACACATTAGAAAACTACCTACAAATTAATTTTGATAGTGAATTTATTGGATTTTTAAGGGAGCTTGGGATTCTAAAAATATGAGGAATAAAATAATATCAGTTATTACTATTTAAACTATGAAATATTTTAATATTAATAATTCTACAATAGAGAAAACATGAAAATTGCTCTTCTTTAAAAAAAGTGTGCGTCTCGGGATGCTCGACTGAAGTGATAACTTCAAGCCAGACAAACTGGCGCCGTAACGCGTTACGTAACGAAGCGGTTTACCGTCCCATAAGAAGTTATCAGTTCAAAATATCGTTGTACTTAATATGTATGTAGTATGAAAACAAGTTTAATCCAGTTTTTCTTTACAACTCCAATAGTTACTTCATAGGTAGTGAGAAATAAAATATCTATGGAGACCATGGATCTAAAAATATTATATTTCATATAATTTCACTATAAAAAATATGTTGGATGAAAGCAACGAAACAAAGCTGACAAGAAGCTATAATACACTAAATTACACTTACCTATTCCAGTGTAATAAAGAAGCGTACAGAAAGCTTTAATGAATACCAACAATTAGATTCGTTGGCCTTTGCTGGTTTTATATACCTACGTTTTATCATACGCTCGAATGTTTCGATTTCTTTGCTGTTAGCACTACATAGTGTAGCACTACATACTTGTCGGCAAACGCCAATGAGCGATCGTTCGCCTTCGTTGGAGCATGTCTGTACGCACCCTCAGGCAAATGATGTATTCGCATCCATGATATTCTTTCAATTAGTTATACGTGCTAATCACAAAATGCCAGTTTATAAATAGTGTCAAGCGCTAATTATATTGATGCCGCTGATGTTGAATATTTTAACGTATTCCGAAGTAACTTCATGCAATAAATACTTAATAAAACCCAATTTAAACTTCTAACATGAATCTACGCTTGTAATCTAGAATCAGATATTAATCTTTATTAAACTGATAATCTTAAAATCAAATTTCTAGTTGAATTGAAATTGGTAGAACTCATATTGGGTAATAATTAAAAAAGCACACTGCGACTTTACTCAGCCTTAACTACGAGTTTCTCATCTCAAGCTGTACTCAGAGTTAGAAACAATAACTGTTGTACTAAACATTGACTTAACTGACAAAATAATAAACTTTTTAAAAATAAATGTATCTATGCAAAATGAAGCATTACTATATTATAATAACAGAGATAAAATTACCTCTCACCATATATCTCTCTCGAAACTAACTGCTGCACACATATCTTAACCTAGAGGGAGACCATATGACGACACTTGTCACAGTAGTGAAATCGGAGAACAGGCAATCACTAGCATCACCAAACTGTACAGTGCTGTCTTTACCCAGAGCTGCAAGGTACGTGGGACCCAGGCACAGGGACATGAGGATTTTTGTCAAAATGAATACGGGATTTTAAACAAAAAAAAAGCATTTGATCATTTGCAAGGGGGCACATGCTGATTTTCTGACCCTGCGCTCAATATAGTTAAGATTGCTCTGAGCATCATTGTAGATATCCTTCTCCTCACACGCACATGTAGGTAGTGTACGACCTCAACGTCAATATGATCTCGGTATACAATGTTCATGAAGTTAGTTCAAACCTATGTAATTCATTGAAGGGTATATCGCATAAGCGATAACAAACCGTCTCTTACCAAAACATGATTTTTTCATTGTTAACATCTCTGTCTTGATGGTGGCTATTAGGTAGCATTTTATATACCCCCTAGTCCTACCAAAATCTAGATTGATAGTTTACGTCCTGACCGCAAACTTTAAACACAAAATGTTGAGCATAGTCTAAGTGCTACTCATGAAACTGGCCACAAATCGAGTAATCTCACCTTTTACGTCATAGTCATCGACTAATGTTTCTGATTCCTCAAAGGCTTCGGCTTGGAATGAAAGTGGCATAAACCCAGACGCTATTAACATAACAAAGCATTTTAATACATACATTAGAATGAATATAATGTGATATAAGCATTGTAGCCTACAAATTTGTACACAATGGTTTGTATAAAATATATTTTTAAAAGCAAACTGGTTTTGATGCAAGCTTGTTGTTTGATGCCTATGTTATTGTCTTATTATATTCTTATTTGTCATTTTAACGTAACCGACATTTACCGCTAGGATAATGATGATTTCATTATGACAACAACATGCAAAGACAATTTTAATTTTGGTTAAATATTAACAGCAATGCAAACATTGTTATGGCTTGCGCGGGTGTCGATTATTGGCACGATTAAAAAGCGCGGAACAGTAGCTACTGGTTGCGAAGAACGATATGTCTAATGAATAACGCTCTGATTATGAGTAGTCGCCATTTTTTCTTTATTCTTAAATAGGGATCTGCACGATTTGTATTTTTTACCAGTGTTACGTATTATATAGATAGATAGATAGATAGATAGATAACTCTTTATTGTACACCAATACAAACATGAACTTAAGACTAAAATTATATCTAATTATGTACAAAGGGCGGTCTTATCGCTAAAAAGCGATCTCTTCCAGACAACCCCAGAAATGAATTTAGATGATAATGGCGATGGTGGTATACGTAACATATAGTACAAACTACTTACATTTTAATAATAAATACATAAATTATATATATATATATATATATATATATATATATATATATATATATAATATATGGATAAATTTTATATATTACATAGATATATACTTAATATACATACCATACAAATACATATCTACAAAATATATAAACGTTTATAAGTGAATTTAAATATCATATTCCAAGGACAGATAGTATTTTTTAATCATAGTTTTAAATATCGCTAGCGATTTTGCTTGTCTAATTGTAACAGGAAGCGCGTTCCAGAGCTGTATAGCCTTAACTGTAAAAGAATTGTTATAAAAACTTGAGTTATGCGCAGGAGTGTTCAATTTAAGTTTAGTAGAAGGGCGTAAATTATGAGAGCACGAAATAAATTCAAAACTTTGTTTAAGGTAATCAGGAGTACTAGGGACAAATAAAATAATATAGAGAAGAGCAAGGATGTGAGTATTCCGGCGAAATCGGATTGGCAACCACTTGAGTTTTTTTCGGAATTCAGAGACATGGTCATATTTGCGTAGTCCAAATATGAACCTTATGCAAAAATTTTGGAGGCGCTCAAGTTTATTGAGTTGTTCTTGGGTTAAATTTAGATAGCTGGCGTCAGCATAATTAAGGACATATATACATAGTTTTAGAATCTAATCTTTGAGCAAAATCTCAAATTGTAAGCCTTCTACTGACACTATGCGATGTAGTTGCATCACATCGAAAACCTAAACATACAGTTCTTATAATATTTTCTTAAGGTTTCGGCGACTTGTATACATAATATCCTACAACTATTGTTCTTTTTTTTTAACTAACCTAAGGTAACCTTGCCACATATTATTGGGTACCTGCTATAAAACTGGTGAACATTTATTAGTCGTTTGCAAATGTACATTTTTACGTTCAGTTTAAAGCAAAATTGACTCATTACGAAATTATTCACGAAACTTATTAATGTACCAATATAAATATAGTTCTAATCTACAAACAAGTAGATATTAAATGACGTATCTGTATTGATTGATATAGCATGGAAGAAGAATATCAGGAACGGTAATCCACCAGGAAAAAACGTAGTTAACTTTAAAAATTCCTTTGAAGTCTTAATTTTTCTTATCGATTTTAGACTGATTTTATCTAAAAGGTCAAAAGTGAGAGAATTTTTTTTATCGGTCCACAATAATGACGGAGACATGGCGTAACAAACATACAAAAATAATTCAAAGTCGAATTGAGAGTATCCTTCTTCTTGAAGCCGGTTAAAATGAATTGAAATATAATAGAATAGAAATGAATAGAATATACTTTATTGTACACAAAAATGCTACATAAAATCAAGGAATTAATTGAAGTACAATCAATTCAAGACAATCTTTCGGTGGAGTAAGGATAAGAAGAACAATAAAATTCGGTGAGTTCAGTTTTTTGCTGGGCAATTACCATTCCTCATTGCATCTTACATAACGACAATAGTACTCATTAATTTATTATTATTAATGATCCCATTCGTGTACTGTTATAACAGATATCTCTTATTTGACTTGAACATTTTGTTATAAATGCTGATGTAAGAAAAGGTTATATTGTACAACATACAAAAACATGTTTTGCATTCAATCTCAACGTTCAAAAAGCAGTGCAAAATGAATATCTGTCAACAAGCATGGTGCACATTTAGGATGAATTTTAAAGACAACAGATTTTATAATTGTCTCATAACAAAAGGCGACAAGTGTTTAGTTTTGCCGGCTAAGCCAAGTTAAATCAGATTAAATTTGATCTCTTATTGTCACATTATAAATGTTTACTAAACACATCTCAACTGTATACCCAGTATAAAAAAAAAACAAAACTTACCTTGAGACAGTGAGATTGGAGTTGATAATGATACGAAACCCCCACTGGCAAAACTACTAGGGTAGGCTGGCCCTGAGAATAGGTGGCTTGATAGAGCTGTAAAATAAACAAAACAACTGCCGTTGTCTTCATCACTTAGCTAAGAAACCATAAAAGAGGCAATTAATTGAAAACCTATAATAATACACTCACCGGCATAATTAACCGCCCGGCTAGTATTTTGAAGATTAAATGAAAATTAGGCTTTAGGACGATATCTTTGTTATTGCATTGAATGTTATTAATGTTGTAAAAGATAAATCTGTCATAAAAGCGTTGGCAATTGGTTAAATTAAAGAATCTATACTAATATTATAAAGCTGAAGAGTTTGTTTGTTTGTTTGTTTGAACGCGCTAATTTCAGGAACCGCTGGTCCGCTGATTTGAAAAATTCTTTCAGTGTTGGATAGTATATTTATCGAGGAAGGCTATGGGCTATGTATCATCACGCTAAGACCAATAGGAGCGGAGCAGTAATGAAGAATGTCTTAAAAGCGGGGCGTTATGAAAGCTAATTCCACGCGGACGACGTCGCAGGCGCCGCTAGTACAAAATATAATGCAAAGCAAATAATCCATATTTTTAAATTATTTATTTTTAACCTTTCTTAATGGTGGCTATTTCCTCCCCTGACCCTTATGAAGATGATTTGGAAGCCCATTCATTAAGTGGGGGATGTATTCCTATACCTCTTTCGTTGTTATTTTCAACTTGGTAAGTTACAACTTTTAACTTACCTTTTGAGATTGCCTCAACCCTACTCTATGAGATAATTCAAATTCAAAAGCTTTTATTCAAAATAAGTTCCATTGGAGAACACTTTTTGAAGGTCATACATATAGGTTAAAATTTACTTTTACTTCCTAGTCTATGTACACCGCTTCGAAACATGTTATTGCTGAATTGCTGTTAAGGAGAAGAAGCGGCAAGAAACTCCCTAGCAACACGTCTAGCTAAAAATTGTTTTTCTTTATATTTCTTGTTCTATTTATATTTCAAGTTCTTTTTTTAAGTTTTATACAGAAGTATGTTACAGAATGACTTTTGAAGAATTAATGGAGTTGTAGCAAACAGTGCATATTTAATAAAACAGAGCGCAATAAAAGGATAGAAAATATTATTATAGTTTATATGTACTAATTTTTTTTTTTTTTTTTACATGTCTCCATATATTCCTTACTTAAGTATGGCAAGATAAAAACGTTATACTCGTACAAAACACAGTATAAGAGGTTGGAGCGAGCTGCTACGTAAATGAAGTTTTGTCATTTAAGTATTCTTCAATAGTGTAGTATCCCTTTTGTTTAGCAAGATACTTTTTAATTTGGTTTTAATGGAATCGAGGAGTACCAAGGTTATCCAGGTACTCAATGACGATTTCACTAATAAATAACGTAAATGGCACGTAATGTGTGTCTGGGACTACAAATACTGTCGAGTGATTAGTTTCATTGTATACACTATTATTAATTCCATACGGGTCTCTAAGTCTTGCCGGGCAATGTAGCATTATAGAGCCCCTTGGTAAGCCAACTGTTACAACACACTAAACTGATAAACTCAGTAAAGCTTTCATCATCATATCGGCATATAACCGCCATGGAAACCCTTATACATGGAAACGACGCAAATTATACGTTTAGTTAAATTAAACTCAAACACATCAAAATATTAAATAGGAATTATTTACACGTAAATTAGTGCGGTCAAATCAACTTAATTAAATATATACTTAATTTTTTTTTAAATAGGTGATTGGGCCTTCAAAATACATTAACAAACTCTACAAAATATTAAATTATTACTTAGTATAAACTGATCAAAATGCCATCTAGTTGGAACAAATGTTGCCTAATTTTACGTCATTTTGTGATATATTAAGTAAGTTTTATTTAACTTTATACTTACGGACACCGCTGGCCATGTAGGAATCGTAACCACTTTCTGAAACGATAACAAAAAATTATGTAAAAAAAAGATTTTAGGCAAGAAACATTTCTTGTTATATAAATAAAAACATTGACACGATCAAAGTAACATTTGGAGCGAAGGCACTCGTACGGAATTTTGTAGTTTATATGTACTTAGTAGTTGTAGTTGGTTGTTAGGTCTCACATTAGAACTTACTCATATCAATATGTTCATTTGTAAGTATATTATCAAGGTTACCCTGTTTTTGTTTCTATATAAAATAATCCTATATCGTATTCAGCGAACAGTGAGGCAAGTCGTAAACAAACCATATATAAGGTTTTTCATAGGTCATTTTGAGTTTAGTAAAGCTATTAATTTAGAAACCTAATAAGAAAGGCATACACTAGTAAAACTTTAAATAGGTAACAATTTAGCACTATATATGTCGTACTTATTTAATTCTTTTGAGTATTATTATATATAATATAATTTCAATTGCAATTACCGGGCTCAATTTTTTTTTAACTATTTTGCATTTATAGTTAACATTTATTTTGAACACAATATTTTCTTCAGTTTTCGTGATTTGTATACATAGTTAAACAACGTTTTAATGGTTTTAAGCGCGGTAATTTTTGGGATTTTTATTAATCCGACGTTTCGGCCACTTTTCAGTTAGTCCACTGCTGGATGTAGGCCTTCCCAAGTCTGCGCTACCTATTGCTGTCCTCGGGTTTCCTCATTCAGCCTCTATCGGCGACCTAGCACAAGAATAATAAGTTAATACTTACTCTTGTTGTCAACGGATTCCGCATTTACAGCAGATGTTGCGTTCGGCTTCACCACAACCAACGATGTGAGTGGAGTCACAAATTCGTACTGAAAATTTTAGAAAGCTTTAGTTAAGAAATTAACTGATTGTCTGACATTTTTACTAGCTGTGATTTATTTTAAAAGAAAGGATGATATACTCGCCGTACTCCTTTACTATCAGTATGTACGGGAGATTTGTAACGATTTGTGTTTGAAAAATTATCTAAGTGATGTATGTTCACTAAAGAGAATTTAAACCTTTTTTTATAGCAGGAGTTCAGCAGATAGGCAGACGGTCCACTTGAACTGGACTGGACTGGAAAGCAGTTACCATCGCATATGGACATTTGCAACACAAAAGGTGCTACAAATGCGCTGCTGCTCTCTTAAGGAAGACTGGAACCTGATCACTAATGCCGGAACACAAATCAAGGTTATTATGGCGGCATACTCTAGACCAGGGGTGGTAGCCATCCAGTCGGGCAAATGCCCTACTACCTGGCTGTGGGTTGTTTTGTCGCCTCTTACGACAGGACGCCCCAACGCAGGAAATTGTATTCTTTCTCCGATCCTGCACGGATAAAAACCTAATAAACCTAAGCTATTATTATACTACCATCTGGGATAGTGTTTAATAACAGTTAATGACCGTTTCACGCAGATATAGCGATTGGTTCAGTGCGTTATGTGTGAAACAACATTGTTATTAATTTTGAATCATGTTAAATATGATAACGACTAACGTATATACTTAATGTAGCTTTTCGCAAACGGCGTTATTTTTAACGCTATAAACAAGACATCATTCGGTCACAGTTCATAACTATTACATTATTACAGATGGAGTCCGAGCATTAAGTGACAAAAACTAGGACTAAAAGGTAGAAACCTTACACGTAAAATAATTAGGTAGCTCTTTCCCAAAATAAAGAAGATTTGAAGCTCACCTTCAGTGCCAAATTCAATGCTTTCTTCTCTGGCGTGTGTTCTTTATCCACAGGTATGTCTACATCATCGGCTGCGTCCTTCTGGTCCAACAACTGTTTGATGGTCAAATACGCCCATAGCCTCTCAAGGGGCAGGTACCCTTGTTTTTTCAACGGGACCGGTACTTTCGTCTTCTTTTCGTATTTCTTCTGTAAATTTCACATCGTGTCAAGTAAACGCCATGGGCTTCATCTTTATAAATAAACTAGGATACGCGTGCGACTTCATCTCCAAGCGTGACTTCAAATTCCCGCGAGATTCCCGGTACAAAAAGTACAGTTATAAATAATGTTAGCTATCATTTTAGTAGGAACTGTATCGGCATAAGCTAATTTTTATGCACTAACTTCAAATCGCTCTCGCGAAAGTACACAAGGGTTTCCCGGGATAAAAAAGTATCAGATATTTTATAACATAAAATTTGCTATCGATTAGTAAAAAAATCACATTTGAATTTAAAAAATGCTGAATGTGGCTATTTTAAATAATTCCCAGAAAAAATCCCGCCTAAGTCTCAGACGCAACGTCGATCAGCGAAAAACGCTATGTAATCGGCCCAGTAGTTTTTTTATCCTTGTAAGGAAATTATGAAGATATGTTGCAGCAAAACAAACAAAAAAAATGTAGTACGTCATGTGATTGATTGATTGAATTTTTAGCTAGACGTGTTGCTGGGGAGTTTCTCGCCGCTTCTTCTCCTTAACAGCAATCACACGTTGCGAAGCGATGTACATAGACTAGGAAGTAAAATTAAATTTTAACCTATATGTATGACCTTCAAAAAGTGTTCTCCAGTGGAACTTATTTTGAATAAAAACTTTTGATTTTGAATATGTAAATCCAGAACAAATAGAGAAAGACAAGAAATCTAAAAAAATTGCGTCGTGTTTTCCGTCGTTCATATATAGTGTATTCCAGCTGGTTATTTTTTAAATAGCTTCAATGTATTTGGCATGTTTAGAATTTTATAATATTATAGATTATTGTCGGTTATCTTATTTGATTGCATATGAGTATTACACTTTTATATTGCATTTAGCTATATTTAGCTTAAAACTGAGTCTGAAAATATAGGTAATGTTATCTGTATACTAAATTCTATTTGTGCATAAAGTTTCTGAATTCCTACCCTGGCAGTTCCGTCGTTGTCAACACCACAAAAACCAGAGAGGGTCGGCGTCAATTCGGTGACCGAGTCGGCCAGCTGTCCAGCCACCACCACTTCGGAGCCCGCGAAGAATGTGCGGTATTCGTCTTTGGTCACTGTACCACTCTTAACCTGCAAATACACACGTTTAGTTTGCCTATTAAAGTTTAATAATAATTGGTGTTGCTTTCGTATTCTGTGACAAGTCTTGGATAAAAAACAAAAAACAGAGATCGAAAAACTTACAAACAATAATCAAAAATTTAATTTTCATTGTACTTATTTCATTTCATTTGAATATAAACTTAAAATAGCTTAAATACGTATATTAATTTATGATTAGTAGTTAGGTATATAGTCAAGGTGGGGAAGTCCATCAGTGGGGTAAGTTCGTATACCTCTCGTTATTTACCTGTTTTAAACAGAAGTTAACGTCAACTACAATTTAGACTTATCTGACCGATTTGTTGCCATCGTTGCTTTTCAACACGGAAATAGCGAAAGGTGTATGGAGTTCCCTACTGATGGACTTCCCCAGCTTGACTGTCTCATACTGATTGGGAGCCTGTTGTTGCATTCTGCCCTTTGTAGGATGTCAAAGCAAGATTTTAAAATACTTGTTATTGAAAAGACAAACACCTTCAAATTCTGCAAATTTGATCTTGTGGTTATTAAATTGTATATTACGTTGCTTATAAGGCTAGACAATGAACTCACTTCGTATTGATTTTTAAAGAAATTAAATAAGACAATACATTGGTAGTCTACAAAAATGGATTATTATAAACTAATACATTATTTTTGATGGTGCTTTACCTGATCAGCCGGATAGGAGAACTTGACATTAGCCATCAATGGCGAAGACACTTGGCGGTAAAAGTTCGTGAGTTGGAGCGTGGCGTCTGCGCCCTCGTAGATGCGTCGCGAGAACCCTTGGTGGCTGAGCGCTATCTTGCGGAGCAATTTGTAGTCTGCGTCTTCGCCTAAATGTGCAAAAAGTTAGTCACTGCCACACTTTACACATTTATAAAGGAGCTTTTAGTGGCAACTGAAGGGTAATGGTGCGTTGTATCTTTAATTTCTAAAAAATGTGTATAATATTACTTTAAAATTAACAATAGTTGAAGAATATTGATAGTTTTTGAGTAATAATAACTTATGTATTTTTGTGTAAAATCTAAACTGTGCAGTGAAATGAGCTTTCGAATTGTCACAGTCATGAACTCCGTTGTTTGGCATCACTTAAAGACCTACAATTTAACTGAGCTGTATAAATAAGTACATGAGATAAGGCTATATTCAAATTCAAATTCAAATTCAAAAGTTTTTATTCAAAATAAGTTCCACTGGAGAACACTTTTTGAAGGTCATACATATAGGTTAAAATTTAATTTTACTTCCTAGTCTATGTACACCGCTTCGCAACGTGTTATTGCTGTTAAGGAGAAGAAGCGGCAAGAAACTCCCCAGCAACACGTCTAGCTAAAAAAAAATTTTCTTTATATTTGTTGTTCTATTTTTTATATTTAAGTACTTTTTTTAAAAAGATTTTATACAGAATTATGTTACAGAATAACTTTTGAAGAATTAATGGAGTTGTAGCAAACAGTGCATATTCAATAAGACAAAAGCGCAATAAAAGGATAGAAAATAATTATAGTTATAAATATAAAGACGTAACGTTTTTTTTTTTTTTGCAACATATCTCCATATATTCCTTTATTATATGCATTCTAAGCCTACAATTGTGGCGAATGCTACTACTACTTTACACACGCACATACATACATACACACACACTGCAAGTAATGGTAAAAGTTGAACATAATATTGTCATTTACTTTATAATACAAAATAAAAATATGTATAATATGGCTCATGGACTTCAGATAACAGTATAACACTAATAGAAAACTTTTATAGAAGACTTTAATAAAATTAAACAAACAGGAATATTTGTTCTCATCGATACTTTTTAGTTAATTTTATTTATTCCTAGTCGGCTTCGAGCGCTTGGAGCTGTTTTCTATCTAATCTATCGTTACTTTTTTCCGTTATTGATTTAGTCAGTTTTTTAATTCTCCTATAACTTGAAAAATATAACAGCAATTAAAAAAAATAGTACTGATCGGATTCAAAAAGTTCATCTCCTAGCCTTTTTGTCTATTTGTTATTCTTGTCGTCATTCGTCAATCGTGGCCGGTTCCTATATCTTACTATTTATTCACTTGCCCTACCATCGGTTGAATTTTGACATTACTTGTATTGGCGCATAAGTCAAATTTTAACCGATAGAAAGGCGAATGAATAGTCGGTAAATTATAAGAACCGCCAATATGTCAGTCATTCATATTGGCGAAAATTAAAGAACAAATTTTAATGATTTAATAGAATTAGATAACATGAAAATATTTTTGAGAAATGCAATACAAACTTACCGAATTCTAGTACAAAGACGATCGCCTTATTAGGTCCACTATTTTTCTCCGCTAAATGGGATGTGATGCGTTGCGGGTTGGTCTCACCGACCGTCGCGTCACCGTCCGTCAAGAATATTATGATTGGCTCAAGCACTTTTACTTCTGAAATATGTAGTAAACTTATAATAATTAATACTTAACTTATAATAATTCGTTCAGAAAATATATGAGAGCCAGGTTAGGAAAGGTCTATTTTTTATGACCAATATTTTCTTCTCGAATAAGAAGAGTGTAAACTTTTTGATCCATTTTGATTGTTCTATTTTGATATCTTACAAAGTTGAAAAGATTTAAAAATAAAATTTACCCAGATCATGTCATCTATGTATAACACCGCAAATATGTGCGTTTAGAAGTTAGGATGTCTTTAATAAAATTTGAGTAATGAAAACCCACTCTCAGTATCCAAGGGGCTCGGCGTCGCGGCTACGGTGGTTGTTGATATGGATTCTGTGGTCAATTCATCAGCTGCCGCCGTTGGAAGTGCTTCTGTTTTATTGGTCGTAGCTTCCTCCGGCTGTGATTTTTTGAATCGTTTGTTGTTTAAGCGTACGGCGCAATCTAATGCACCATCGATATTTGTACCTTGAGCATAGACATATTTTAAAATTAACATCAAATATCATCATAAATAATTAGCTACCCATCGGATGTAGAATTTGGTGATTTAATATAGTTTCTTAGTACCTGTCAACCTAGACATTTAATTTAATTTTATTTTATTTTATTCGGTGAATATATTTATAAAACGTGTATAAAATATTATTTTTTTAACCGACTTCAAAAAAGGAGGAGGTTCTCAATTCGTCGGAATCTTTTTTTTAAAATGTATGTTCACCGATTACTCCGAGATTTATGATCTGATTTACGTGATTCTTTTTTTGTTCGACGTGGAATAGCTGCCATTTGGTCCCCTAAAAATTTGACATGGCCCAGTAGTTTTCATTTTATGAACATTTTTTATGAAACTTATGAACTTTAAAGAGGCATTAACGTGAGTAACAAATATTATTATAATTTTTGGAGACCGAGATCATTGGAGATCAAAATTGAGGCCTTTCGAATTGTCACAATAACTCCGTTAGTTGGCGTGAAGCCTCCTTTACCTGCTAATGTGGTGAATTGTACTACTACTACTATCTATGGTATCCGCTTCTATTTTTTTTGTAATAGCAAAACATTACTTACCACCTGTGGCTTCAAATCTTCTAACAATCTCTTTGGCTTTGGCAATATTGTCAGGAGTTGCCTGCGAAGGGTCTACTAGAGTCGGCGCTTTGGAATAGTCATCGTAATAATAATAGTGACGTTTCGGTGGTTCCTGATCAGCTTCTTTGAGGTCATGCACCTGATAATGAACACACAATTGAATAGAAACATTATAACAGCTGTCAGCCGTGATGGCTCTGTTGCTAACGCATTTGCGTTTCAAAATTGCATTACAAATGAAGTGGGCCCAGATTATGGTCGGTAAGCGTGCACTAACTAAACAGTTTTTTCAACTTAATGTGCATATTGTTATGGGCGGGCTTCGCCTGCGATAATATTTAAAAAAGCCCTTAACGAATAACTACGTTAGTCTATAATGTACTATATACATACGTTATCTGGTAATATTTAATGTTATTCACAATAAATAACAACATCACATCATACTCATTAAACCTACACCTGCATTAAACGGTTAACAACTATAACATCATCCCAGATGGAGCAGTAATATTAAAATTAGTACACTCTGATAGTGAGTGAAAACAGCCTTAAAAAATCTATACATCACGAAAATCGGTGTTTGAAACCCGCCAAGCTGGCTTACACAAGCGGATATACTGGCCGTTTCCCTACGAACGAGGCAGCCCGAGCCCAGCAGTGGAACGTGTATGGACTGATATATAACCAAAAATAATTGATTACAGGTGTCATTCTTATAGTCAGCTACCGAAAGTAAATAGAAAAATTATATTTTTCGCAGTTTGAGATTAAATAGAAAATGATTTCGTTAACGTAAGAATTACGAAGAGCAACTTGTAGATATTCCCAAAATAGGCATCCCTTCGTGTTACTTTAGGATAAGTTTTTGAGAGAGCACAGAAAAAGAAAAACATCCAAAGTTTTGAAACAACTACATGGAAGAATAGTAGGTATTCTTTTTCCATGATAATAGTAGAGTAAAACTAGTGGCTATTTATTGAAAGTTACATGAAAATGGTTAATTAACTAAACCGGGTGACAGATGCGCGAGCAAGTATCCATACATGGCATTCCGACCTATTTCACCAGTGTTTTTTGTGGTCTTCCTCCTCTTTGGCCATTAGAGGCGACGAGTAGGTTGGAGGTTCAAGGAAAACCCCTTTGCTCCGGGTACTTTTCGACGAGCAACTACTTGTTGTGGTCTCTCAACGTCTCTCGTTGGCCAGTCTGCCGCGTCCTAAGGCCTACGTGGGCTTCTCGATGACTTACTACGATCACTTTCATGTACGAAACAGCCCGTCGGGCCATAAGTAACGTACTTACTTGCACGTCTATCACCTGTTTTAGGGTATAAGATATAAATATGAATATAATTACTTACCGTGACAGATGATGCAAATTCGACAATACTGAAATAGTCGCCTGGATTTAGGTCACTAAGAATCTTGAACATTGCCTCCTTAAGTTGCTCAATTTTACGACCCGACATGGAGCCGGATGTGTCAAGTACGAATATCACGTATTTATTCAGAACCGGCAGATTCTTAGGTGCAAAGAAATGAACAAAATATCCATCGTTTACCTACAAAAGATTACGACTTATACTAGCTGAATGCTAACCGAACTCTCTGATAAGGTCTTGTCGATCCAAATACTTTGTACTACTAAATTACTAATTATTTCAATTAAAGTTCATAGAGAGACGTAGTAGATTAAAGCTAAGCCACTATCGGCTATTCCGGTGTAGTAAGTTTGTTTTTGGTAGTGTTATACAAAGCGCTTAGACAATGTTAGTTACAATTATTTCTCATGAGGAAGGAACCATCGTGAAGAAACTTTCTTGTCGAGATATGTATGATCTCGCTAATCCGCCTTAGTCGAAGCGGATGTATCAAAGAGTACATTGAATATATGAAGGATGTATCGTAGAATTTCATAATTAAAAAATGCATAGCATACCATAAACTAAGGTAGGTACTCATGCTAAGCTATTTTGCAATCGGAAAATTGCAATACTCATGTATGGTACTAGTACTGTTTTGTATGGTTTCAAATGCTGTAAGTTTTCCAAACGTAGAAGGGGGAGGGCTAAATTCATAACTTTGAAGTGAATATGTGCCCAACATGTAAACTCAAAGAAAAGAATATCATAATGATTTTGAAAGACCTGTCCAAAACCATGTCACACCATGTGCGCTTCAGTCAATCAGACGGGCAGGAGAGTTCTATAAATGAACGTTCCATTCTACCCAATGCCTACGAAACACCATTTTTAATCATTTTTAATAATAGGATGTGGGGTAGTCCTAGAATGACTAGGGTTCTCCCCGCGTCTACGGCCGCGGAAAGTTTCGGCCCGTTTCCTGCGGAAGCTAAAAAGTGTCCTACATTCATTCTTTGTGTAAAGACTACATACTTACATAAACGTGAATTTTTTTGCAAAATCAATAAAATTCTGTCAAAGCGTAATACACAGACAGAGTTACGATCGCATATAATACTACAATATTAGTATTAATTATATGAAAATAGAGATACATTTTTGGCTTTTGATTGTAAGTTGAACTTTATCAAAAATTTATTTAGAAATAAAATAATTTTGACTTACTAAGATATTTCCATCGTTGTTGCGTTCGACGTCATACTGAACAACGAATTGCCCTAAAACTCCCTCTGCCTTATTGTCGCCATCCAATGACAAATGGTTGGTGTTTGATGCTGACTCTTTTGTTTTTTCCTATAATTAAGATAATTACGTAACAAGTAAAATTCTCCAACTTAGCAATGATGATAACCTATGAGTGCGTACAATTATATAAATTATTGTTATAACTGTAATCTTAATTGTATTTTATGTGATAATAAGCAAAATAGGTAACTGTTTTCAATGTAAGCGTTGTTCATACTTACAGCATATACGTGCATCAATCGTTTTTGTTCTTCCAAATCCGGCTTGAAAGTGATGGTAGCTTCGCGATCATCATGGCCTCTTGTAATAACGGCCTTTGAATTTTCTAATAACAAGAAAGATTATACTGACTGAGTATAAGCATGGGCCCGCAACTTCGTAGGAGGTAGCACAGATTATAGTTTATTTAAAATCAATACGAAAAATTATTTATTTTATTTTAATCGGAAAACGGCCAGTTTACGTCTAAATACATGCTATTTAAAAAACTATAACCAATTAACAGTTTTTACATGTAGTTATCTATATGGCTTGCAAATACAATAACAAACAATAACAATGTATAAGAATATAGTTATTGTAAAAGAAATTATGAAAGAAAAGAGAAGAAAGAATTCCATTTAAGATAGGTACATCAGAGAGAGAGATTAACTTAAAAGAGAGATTGATCTGTATACTGGATATTCCCGTAAAAACCTGGTCGGTATGAGTAATATTACATAAACCGTACACAATTACAACTGTTCTACGAAAGATGTTTTATAAATATAGAAACTGTCACATCAAGCAAGTCCTAAAATCATGTGCTGTCTAAGTTGGAAACTGGTTTTGATGAATTTTCTAGTACATGTTTGTATGAGTCCTGGGATGCTTTAGATTTACAATTAGATCCGGTAGTTGGCGGTGGAATCGCGCTCTGATTTCATTTTTTGAGAGTTTCCAGAGCTACATAATAAATTGTTCTCTTGTAAGCTTAGACCATTAAATCTAAGCTTGTAAGTGAACATTTAATTGATTTATGGAGTATAGTATCAAAGAGTATGTAACACTACATTTAATAGTATATTAGACACCACCTTTTATGTATGATATAGTGTAGAATACTAGATAATATACATTGCCGGTAACAATAATAATACTCACGTGCGTCAGTGTCTGTGGCGTCGATTTCATTACCAGTCCTAACTTCTGGCACTCGCAAGACCGTTATTTTTTCAGTTTCCACAATACGCACTGTTATTGTATAATTCGGTACCAAGGATCCAGGGAACATGTTAATGCCGTGAGTATAAACTCCATCTTGTAATGTTAGCAGTTCTTCGTAAGTCAAGTTGAACGTAACACTTGACAATGATTCTACATTCACTGCTACAGTGAAATGATTTGAATCGCGAGCCCTGAAAATCGCGAAAGATTGTAGAGAGGCAAATAAAATATATGTTTAACTTAAGTATAGACAAACAAGACATAAAGATAATTATATATATAATGGGCAACCTTATTGTAATAATGCGATTACTCCCAAACAACTAGATACAATACGGTTCATACTGATGATGGGAGTAGTAGACCAATTTTATAAATAACTAGCGGTCTCGGTAGACGCTGTCCTGTCCTAAAAAAAAATCTAGAACCCAATTCCAGCGCCACCTACCGGGTCTAGTTGGAATCTAAACCACCCCGGGACCCACTCAAACTCACACAAAAATCCATCAAAGTCTTAGAAGCCGATTCCACAGCAAAGTATTTTGTTTGGATTGATGGGTTACATTATTGAAGATATAGTAGGGATCACTAATTTTTATATAGCTTATATTTATGGGGAATAATGTAGTATTCGAAACGAATGGTGAAAGAATTTTTGAAATCGGTCCAGCTTTTGAATTTATTCATTACAAACATACAAAAATATAAAAATACAAATCCTTCCTCTTTATAATATTAGTATAGATTTACGGTAATATATATCAACCGGTTTCCTTAGAGCCGGTTCTTATATTTTAATATTTATTGACACTTACCATACCAAAGCAAATTGACATTAATGATACGGAGCTTATATCCCATTTTAACCGTCAGTAAGGCAGATGAAGGGTTAATAAAATATAGAAACCGGCTATAAGCCGTTCCTTGTAGAACTGTTTAGAAAACCTGTTGTGAGATGCTTAAAAAGTTGTGAAACTTTTATAATTACTTATCATCATGGCAATCGCATTGATGATTTTTATCCTATTTCGAAGATATTTTTTAAAATGTAGGACCAAATTTAAGAGAAATCTTAGTTTTTCAAACTGAATAGGTATTTGAGGTTATATTTGTGGTTATTGACCAATACATATATTTGAACTATGATAAAATGTGTTACGCGATGTCCATCACAGCAGTTATGAGAACCATAGATTATATTAATATCACATAGATAATAATCTTCATAGATAATAATATTATTATGTAGGGTAGTTTTCGTAGTATTTTTGTATAAAAGGCGGTGTGGCGTGTAGACGGTGTTCATTGCTTACTGAGCGGTAAAGGGGAATCTCTGCCCAAATAGTTAATATTAGGTATATTTGGTACTTTCTTGCCCAAATCTCTGCAAGGCTTTTTTTTACATTCAGAAGTGGGATTACCCAAGAATGGCAGGCCGTTATGCTGCTGGGTTGGGTATAAGTTGACCTAAACTCTGCGTCACCTAAACTCTGCGTGACCTAAACTCTACGTGACCTAAACTCTGCGTCACCTAAACTCTGCGTGACCTAAACTCTGCGTGACCTAAACTCTACGTGACCTAAACTCTGCGTCACCTAAACTCTGCGTGACCTAAACTCTGCGTGACCTAAACTCTGCGTGACCTAAACTCTGCGTGACCGAAAGTCTACGTGAGCGAAAGTCTGCGTGACTCAAGTCAAATCCTAAAGTTTTTATTCAAAATAAGTTACACTGGAGAACACTTTTTAAATTTAATTTTACTCTATGTACACCGCTTCGCAACATGTCTAGCTGAAAATTGTTTTTCTTTATATTTCTTACTAGCGGTCTACCCCGACTTCGCACGGGTATCTAAAAATACCTTTTTTGGGTTTGGAATTCAAAACATTTCACCTGCCGTACTGTCCGTATCCCAGTGACGCCTACATCGCATGAACATAGTTAGCTGATTAGGGTGCGCGGCGACCACGCAACTATTTTCTAATACTCACTTTTTTCTAATACTCATTTTTAAACTCGTGATATTGAATAATTAAAAAACTCGCATAAAGGTATTATTCAATGGGTAGTAGGTAGTATTCAATAGAAGCAGTCTTGAATATGAATTAATTTATTTTGATAAGGGTGAATACCAAGATATTAACAAGCGGTGGCATTTTTAATTAAATTTTAAAAATAAAAGAACCCTTATTGTTGCATAACTATAATAGTTAAACATATGCTGTCGCGACACTTTTTGTAAATAATGATGTGTTCTATAAAGTCGTAGTACATTATTTTCTTCTATCATCCATAGTTTTCGCAGCGCACGTGATTTTACACTTGAGTTACACTATTGGAGTTTTAGTATATATGGAGTTTTAGTAGTAATGGCCTATGTCAACTGCGAATAGTGTAGCTTGCCAATAGTTAAAGAAATTTTCTAATCAGTTTAGTAGTTTTGGAGCCTATTCAATGCAAAAAACAATCAAATATTTCCCCTTTATAATATTCGTATAGAAGTATGGATTATACTTATATCTCAAGTTCTTATTTTTAAATTAGTTTATGCAGAAGTGTGTTACAGAATTCCTTTTAAAGAATTAATGGGGCTGTAGCAATCGTGCATATTCAATAAGACAGAGACACAATAAAAGTAAATAAATATATTATAGTTGTAACAAAGACATGGCGTACTAAATTCTACGTGTATAATAAGTACAAGTATTAAGTTTGTGTGACCACCACGTCTGCGACCAAGTCTGTGTGACCAAGTCTGTGTGACCAAGTCTGTGTGACCAAGTCTGTGTGACCAAGTCTGTGTGACCAAGTCTGTGTGACCAAGTCTGTGTGACCAAGTCTGTGTGACCAAGTCTGTGTGACCACGTGTGTGACCACGTCTGCGTGACCGAGTCTGCGTGACCGAGTCTGCGTGACCGAGTCTGCGTGACCGAGTCTGCGTGACCGAGTCTGCGTGACCGAGTCTGCGTGACCGAGTCTGCGTGACCGAGTCTGCGTGACCGAGTCTGCGTGACCGAGTCTGCGTGACCGAGTCTGCGTGACCGAGTCTGCGTGACCGAGTCTGCGTGACCGAGTCTGCGTGACCGAGTCTGCGTGACCGAGTCTGCGTGACCGAGTCTGCGTGACCGAGTCTGCGTGACCGAGTCTGCGTGACCGAGTCTGCGTGACCGAGTCTGCGTGACCGAGTCTGCGTGACCGAGTCTGCGTGACCGAGTCTGCGTGACCGAGTCTGCGTGACCGAGTCTGCGTGACCGAGTCTGCGTGACCGAGTCTGCGTGACCGAGTCTGCGTGACCGAGTCTGCGTGACCGAGTCTGCGTGACCGAGTCTGCGTGACCGAGTCTGCGTGACCGAGTCTGCGTGACCGAGTCTGCGTGACCGAGTCTGCGTGACCGAGTCTGCGTGACCGAGTCTGCGTGACCGAGTCTGCGTGACCGAGTCTGCGTGACCGAGTCTGCGTGACCACGTATGTGTGACCACGTATGTGTGACCACGTATGTGTGACCACGTATGTGTCACCACGTATGTGTCACCACGTATGTGTCACCACGTATGTGTCACCACGTATGTGTGACCAAGCTCGGGGATCGACATATCGGGGCCGTCAACGGGACTCGGCCATCGGCGGAACTAGAGGCTGCATTGTGGTGGTGCCCTGAAGGCGCCTATGGAGCGATGGCGTGTCGGCCTATGCGTGGACGGGACACTGTTGGGAACTTTGGCCACGGTGTCTACTTTACCTGGCACAGAAGGTATGGTTATTTTTATTATTATTTTTGTGTGAATTATTATTATGCAAAGTAAAGTGATTTAATTTTATAAGTGATAGTAATGGTTCATCGGTCGTGGTAGGCAATTGTACTACCCTCATATTTTTACGTGTACGAAAATATTATGGTATGTTTCGAACATGGAAAATTACGAAAAATCGCGTAGTTTGTTATTTTGAGTTACATATCTATCGAGAAATGTGTTTGTATAGATGATGTAAATAGATCTCATGAACGACAAGTCGTGTTTTCTTCATTAGATTTTACATGGCAATCGAGTCTACCATTCGACTGATATTACTTTGATATGTATAGTATAAAGTTGGTTTTGACACATTGATAGTGTGCAATTTTTCCGTTGGTATTTTCCTTTTGAAAAAGAAAGTTTGCGAGCGTTAGATTCAGTTGATGTGATGCGCTGCAGGAATCTCACCTGCTTTAGTGGGTGACGATTTAGACCGGCATCTTCGAACTGAAGAGGTTTTCTATATCGAAGAAATACCTAGACTAGCGATAATTGTAATGTAACGATGATGATGTAAATTAATGTCTTTTGTTTCAAGTTAGAATAATGTAAGTTTCATCCGGTTTTTGTTTGAAGTTAAAATAACGCAAGTTTCGCCTGGTTTATGTGTTTGAAGTTAAATTCAGGTATTATTAAACGTAGTAGGTAAATGCAGTTAATTTTTGTAACACGTTTTTTTATAAGTTCAAAGGTCCATAATGCTAAAGGTTTACAATAGTCGTAATTCCAGTCTCTTGGTTTTTTTTCAACTGAGGTTCATTATTGTTGCATTTTTTTGTAGCCGTGAACAATAAGTTCTCGTATTCTTGCTTATTTGACAAGTTTTTGGTACTTAAATGAGTTGGTATATAGAGATCATTAAATTGTGACCATTATTCTTGAAAAAATAATAGTAGAAAAATATTTAAAGTTTATTGTTACTATGATGGAAAGTAGAATCATTATTGGTCAGGAGTAGCCGAGTGGTTGTGTGAACAAGTACTGTGTTTTGTTTTTTTTCGCAGACTGGCGAAGAGAACTAATTCTCTGGTGACAGAAGGCAAACTCACTCAATAGTTGGCACGCCGCGGGGGACCACGGCTGCGGTAGGATGGCCGAATGTTACGCGATGTCCATCACAGCAGTTATGAGAACCATAGATTATATTATTATCACATAGATAATCTTCATAGATAATATTATTATGTAGGGTAGTTTTCGTAGTATTTTTGTATAAAAGGCGGTGTGGCGTGTAGACGGTGTTCATTGCTTACTGAGCGGTAAAGGGGAATCTCTGCCCAAATAGTTAATATTAGGTATATTTGGTACTTTCTTGCCCAAATCTCCAAGGCTTTTTACAAATGACTGTAACCTATGTATGTTTATGGAACTTTTAGATGAAGAACAAACAATAATCAATCTTTCTGTTATTTACTTTACACCATTGCACTAGCATAAGGAGATTTCTTGATAATGTATTATGTGTCTATATGTAAGTAAATATTTTTATGTATATTTGTTTGACCTAGACCTCATACCAGGAAAATACAAAACTAAACGTGATGAAACAACACGATCACTAGACACATTATAGTCATTATACAACGAACAGATATATGAGGATATTTCAACAAAATGTTTTTTACTCTTCGCATCCAGTTATAATGATGAGCTATAAACCTGAATGTTCTCATCCAAAACAACTGCGTTATCATTAGCAAAATATTCCATTAATAAATATGATAAAGAGGCTCTTCGAAAATCGGTGGTTTATTATCAAACCAATGGATTATCCGTTACGAATCACAATAATGAAATCTGTTACTCACTTGGCACTAACATGAGCTGCACTGATTCCTTGAGAAACAGCCTCTTGATAGATTTGCTTCGCTTCTTCTTTCTCTTTAACATAAGCTTTGTATGATTTTCCGTCAATTGTCCTGAGAAGTGAATACATATAATTATCCTAACTTTAGTAATAATTTTCTTTAGAATCTATACTGTCGAAAAGACGCTATATCAAATTTAATTTTATTAAAACCGATTTACAAGGTCATGAAAAAGGAAGTTGTGATAATACTTTGTCTCAGTAGAGCATGGAACGACTGTTTTAGTAAACGGGATAAGACGCATACTAGGAACAAGGTTCCTCAATCCACATCAAAAGTCAAATTGCTAGTGAATGCTGATGCCGGATACTAAATTATATCTGTATATGTATTAATTGTAAGAAAAATGTAAACAGCTAAAATAATAATATTTATCTATGAAAGAGTCGCCTGAACATTGGCATGGACTACGGATCAGGCTGCCCTTCTGAGAATATTGTGTGTTATTATTCGTACCTATGTAGTTTCCACAACACGGATTCGTAACTTACGCCAATGAACCTGAATTCAGTATTGGGAGTTTTTTCTCGTTATTTAATATGATCATAAATTTCTTACATAACAAATCCACTGATAAAAGCTGTTTCGGGCAACAACACTCTGAAATGTGCTTCCTGTGCCTTCTTGGCCGGGTTCCTATACTGAGCCACGACCGCGGTATGAGCATAGCGTAGGGATATAATCGATGTCACTTCCATCTCCGTCAGCTTTATAGGTGGAGCAGGCTCTTCTGTGGTCGGCTCAGGCGTAGTCGATGTTGTTTCTTCTATTATTGCCTGTCACAATTAATTAAACAATTTGATGGTGGGCCATAGTAATCCAGCACCGAACAAATTATGAATGTTCTATTCCTTAATATAGTATAGTCCTTGATATAAGATCTTGTGATTACCATTATGATTTCAAGATATTAAGGTGACCAACTGTACTCATTTACTGAGTTTTGTACTCTTTTTTCACAAACCGTACTCTTTTCAAATCCTGTGCTCTGAAAGTACTCATTTGTATATTAATTAAATATTTAAAATTATAATAGAAATAATAGAAATTTCCATATGTTGTCCAGGCACTAATGCTGCTGTTAAAAGGGTATTTTCTCTAGGGAATGATTATTGGAGCAGTGAGAAGTCGCAACTTTCTATAAAAACATTATCTGCCGTCTTAACAGTCAAATTTAATAGGTATGCAAAATGAAAGTTGTTCGGATGTGGCTACATTATTAGACGAACATCCTAATCCATTAGAAAAATCACACCTACCTAAATAAAACCTAACAACCATTTAGAAAAAAAAAACAACTCCGAAGAAAAGTATGTTTTTAAAAGAAAATAAAGTTTATATCGTTTTTCTTCTTTTTTTTCACCTATGAAATACTTGCAAAGTGTACTCTTTTTGAACAAAAAATAGTTGGTCACCTTATAGATATGAGAGTGAGAAAAAAATGTGTTTTATAATTCATTAAACAAAACCAAACCAAAACGCTAGCCGCATTTCCTCGTTAAATAAATGTAGGCCAGCCTTTTGGTTACTATACATAGTAAGTATGTATTATAGTTTTTTGTTTGTTTAAGTAATATAAAAGTCTGTTTTATAATAAATAATAATACAATTTCAAAAACTAAAACAAATCTTATATGTGAGTAATGGTATTTAATAATTAGGAAGTTACGAATGGACTTAGTTTTTAACTGGTGGATTGTCATACTTACAGAATCGGAGTTGGCCACAACCACTGTGTCCGTCGGGACGGCGGCCGGCTGCACCACACTGGTTACACACACGAACCCCAAAACCGCCAACCAAAGCCGCGGCACTCGCATCTTGATGACCTGACCAAAACATATTATTCCAATCAACTTGAATTTCTTATGCCGTGATATTGCAAAATCCATTGTGTACAAAATAATAGTAACATAAATGTTTCACTATCGTTCCTCTCCCGTTTTTAGGGGGAACGGACAGTAGGTATACACCGCCACCGAGTTCCATAGCGGGTTTGACATTCCGGTTATCTCTATATGCCAGGTTCACCTCGAGGATCTCCTTCACCGTCAACAGGTAGTCATTGTAACAATATGCACATGAGGTCAATAAATTACCTAATTAGTGTATTAATTCCGGCCAATATTCGAATACATATCTCTTTTGAAACGTGACTCTGAAGCTCGAGAGCGTCACCCACTAAGCCACCACGTCATTTCAAATTCTTACAGTAAATTCGGTTTTATTAAACTCTCTCTTTATAAATATCTGTTAATAATAACAACCCATAAACCCATAAACGTCCCACTTGTACTGTTGGGTACGGATCCTGTTATTACCCGGGGCGGCTCGAGACGATAGCAGAGCTGTAAATAGGGTGGTGCCACCGGTGCCCAGGCACAGGGCGTAGACTCTGGATGGGCGCAAGAATGGCCAGACCAGGCAGGGCTATTATTTTTACGATTTCCTCCTGATAAGTTCCCGCTGCGCCCATAGTGCTCGATTCCAATACATACGTGCCAGTATCATCAAAAACATCTATTAAATTAGACAAAACATCGCGCTCATTTTTTTGGCGGCGCACGAGCGTATTTGTGTTCTAGTTCTTTAAAAACATAGATGTTTCTTCCAAAATATTAGTTCATTAGTCCACCAACACCAACGTCCTTGTGCGTTATTTTATCCCCCTGAATGAAATAAAGTGTAGGCCATACATAGCATTGATCTAGCTGGGTACCTATAATGTCTAAAAAAAAACAACAGCGCAGTTATAGAAACTCGCATAGGGCACTATTAGGGCACTGGACGGTAGGCCCACAAAAACGCTTGAACTACTAAAGCCGAAAAAAAACAAACACCCAAAAATATATTTTAATTCGTTCACTCCAGTCTAGAAAATACATGAGTAGTGAAATCAACAAGTACATACAATATGAATAGACAGGGTTCTGGGAGAAGAAAGTTAGATAGAAGAAATCTATTCGTTTTCTTAAGCTTTAGTGGGGGTAATGGTAGGACCCGCCCTGGCTACCTTATTATGTCGTATGTACGTATAAAAAAGTACCGGGAAAAGGTCAATAAAACACAAAATATTAGTTATTCATTCAAATTTATTTTATCACCTTCAAAGTATGTTTCCGTCAGAAACGAGATACACTTACGCCAACAAATATTCAACAAAACATTTTTTAAACGCTGTTTCCGGAATTGAGTTTAGTTCTCATCGCGAATTTTCTTTTATGTTTTCTACCAAATGAAAACGGGTGCCACAAGGTGGTTATTTGAGTATAGGAAAAGAAAAGAAGTTGGCTGGAGCCATATCTTGCGAATAAGGTGGTTGCTCGATGGTATTTGTTGAGTTTTTGGTCAAAAATTCGTTAACAACGATGGCCTTGTGCGAAGGCGCATTAACGTGGTGCAAAATCCATGAATTTTCCTTCTACAAATCTGGCATTTTTCGTCGAATTAGCTCTCCTAAATGCCACATAACGTCCAAATAATATACTTTATTTACTATTTTACATTCCAGTAAAATTCCGAGTGCACAACACCTCGATAGTCAAAGAAAACAGTCAACATGATTTTGACTTTTGATCGACTTTGTGTGGTTTTTTCGGTTTCGGTTCCGTTGGAAGGTGTCACTCCGAAGCTTGTTGACTAGTTTGCATGTCAAACTCTTCTGTAACATTTTCAGGGTCTCCGAACACGAAATTCCATTAGCGATACAAAATTTAAGACAAACTCTGTGTTCGTTGTTTTTGTCCATTATGAAATTCGCATGATTTAACTAAAAACAGCACTGTATTTAATTCTTAATGTCCGTTGCAACTCAAACTCGGCGCCAAAATGAAAAACATTTGTGCCAATAACAACAAAAATTACCAGACTATAATCTATCTCTGTGCCAAATTTCATCTAGATCTATTTAGCTGCTCTACCGTTATTGAGCGACAAACATCCACCAAACTTTCGCATTTAAAATATTATATATGAATCAGATCAAATTTATTTGTACAAAACATTCCTTGGCAGCGTGGCAAGCCTTTGGTGTAGGATGTGACCTGCGTAGACACTGGCCTCACCCATTTACCAAACACGTCAAGATCAATCGATTCAGCGGCGGAAACAGCTGAATCACTCAAGCGACGCAAATATGCAACCCATAGTGAGAGTTATATGTTTGAGCCGTTGACTGTCGAGATGCTTGGACCGTGGGGTCCTGAGACCATGAGCCTCAACTAATTTGTATTTTCGTTTCCAGAAAAATTCCCGCGGGATTCCCGGGATAAAAAGTAGCGCAGATTTTAAGTCTAAGAATTTGCTGTCGATCAGCTAAAACCGCATCGAATTCGGCGCAGTAGTTTTTACGTGAATCCCGAACAAACAGACAAATCGACAAACAAACAAAACGACAAATTAACAAGAAATCTAAGCATCTTAAGTATTAACTCTGAAGTTTGCCGCTACAGTTTCACTCTCATTAAACTCAATCAATAAACGGGCTACTAAATGCAAAAATCTTTTTTGCATGTGATCTAGCAGGCTTAAGATAGCGCGCTTAATAAGCAAAGAAACTTATCAACTGAAGTATATTAGTGAGTATCTTTTGACAATTAAGAAATTACAAAATACAGCGAACAGCAACTTAGTTATTTATTTCCAAACTTCTATTGCACACCCAAATAATATTTCGTATTAAAATTGCTAATCAGCTAACGGGACTATTATAGCCAGGTCGGTTCTTTGTTGGCTGTAGGTAAATCACAAAACACCGTTTCTTAAAAGTCACACCTTGTATTGCATATTATGTATTCTTACCGGTTTTACCAGGTGTGGATGTTTAGTAGTACGTATATGATGCGTCGATGATGGTTACCCCGTTGGATAATGACGTTATTTTTTTTTCAACAAGATCCAGCTGAATACCCGCAAATGGCTGTTTCAGCGATACCGGACTTGGGGGCTTCCCGACTCCGTGGGAGCGGAGGTGTTCAGTACGGAAGGTGATGCACCACTAGCGAGAGCCTATGGCTCAATCGCCCGAGAGCGAGAGAGAGAGAGAGGGAGTACAAAATAAGACGATGAGTTGTTGTACTCTTGCAGTATATTAATTTCTTAATTCAGTATTCTAAATATTCAGTATTCTTCTAAATATTATTACGACCTAAACGCCGCGAAAAGACAAATTCACACCTGCATACCTGTAGACATTTTATTACCTTTTCGGCATTTGGACTTCTTTTGTTTACTTTGTGTTTAAAATTTGTGATAAGAAAAACAGCCCGTTGTGTGTTACACAATACAAAATATAATTATAAATTAATTAACCTGGCATATCAATGGTAGTCATCAAGAGTCCTCAGGTTAGTTAAAAATTATTTTATACATTCAATAATAGTTCTAGTTATCTACCAGTCGATGCCCATTGTTGGCAGTAGGCCTCCTAAGTTTTGTCACATATCATGTTCTTCACAAATAGTATTAGAATTATTTAGATTTAGTTTAACAAACACTTAAACTGGTTACATATGTAGTATGAGTGTAGACGCTTGCTTACATTTGTACTGGAACAATACTGTACTCGGTATGTCTAGCGGAATATATTCTAAGATGTTGTAACAACTCACTACATAACAGTTCATTTTAAAAATGTAACTGATACATCCACTAATAAAATACTATTAAGGATAAAGTTGTAGCAATACGATTGATGACATCTCAAATACCGTTAAGCGAAGACTACAATTTCGATATTACATAAAAGTCACGTCATACTCACCGGTTTGTTTATGACAACGAGATGATTGCAGCAATTGCCCCTCAGTCTGGCACGTTCCACGTCCAGCCTTCGGCCGACGCTAAATAAATGATAGACGAAGAGCTATACGCGTGTGTGAACCAACTGGCGGTCAACGCGGCACTCGTTTTACACGTCCGTTGTGGTCAATATATAAACCTATAGATGCATAAAAAAGTGTACACTAAAAACCTATATCGTCGCAAGTAGATATACAATATGGATTTCCCGTAAGTGTTTGGAACGAATGTGTTTACACTTAAAATTGATAACCTACACCCCACATTCTGTTACTCACTTGTTTGCGCAGTTTAAGAACATTAAATTAATCATGTTTATTTAAAATTTCTACCTAAATATTAACTAAGTTGAAAATAACTATCGTATCAGAGCGGATGTTGTTCAAACAATAACATAAAAGTAGCCGTGCGTGAGTCGGGCCCGCGCACGAATATTTCAAATCTATAAAAATTCTTAACATACATTACAGGTATTTAAAAAAGTTAGGACTACATATACGATAGAGAACAACGTACATACAATATTTTAGATGTCGTGTCTGTTTATTCAGGATTCATGTAAAAACGACTAGGCCGATTTTGATGCGCTTTTCGCTGATCGATAGCTAATTCTTAGACTTAAAACCTGCGCTACAGCAGGGATTCACCTTCAATATAGGTGCCGAATTTGAGAGTGGATGTTCAAGAAATATCAAGAAGTTGAAATTGGTCGGTTGGTCGGTATAGATACTGTTGTTTTATTTTTACTCATGACACAATTTGATGTTCGGAATTGAGAGAGAGGGATAATCTATAATTATCTATTTTTGTCTGATTTCACATTGGAACAAAGTGTATTGTATAGAACAGAGATTCCCAAACTGTTGGTCAACTCTTTTTCCAAAATTAACTGATATACCTCAGAGCCCCTCAGCCAAATTATTTTAAATATACTATCTCTATTTTTTTCGTATTGATACAAAGCACTTACCAATCTAAAAATTTTGCGGTTGGTTAAGTGACAAACTTGACATCATTTTCTCATCAAAATTGAACTAAATAAATATACATAAAATTCATTAAATATCAAGCGTATTTAATAATTATTAATACAAATCACGTCAATACTTAAAAGTTATTTAAAAGTATAGCAATGAAACTTCCTACAACAATATTAATAAGTCATAACAAGTTGGTACACGGAACACAATTTATACAGTATACTAGCTGACCCGGCGAATTTCGTACCGCCATATTTTCTGAATTCCTTAAAAACTTTGTTTCATGACACAAAAACAAAATCACCATAATCGGTCCAGGTGATTAGGAGGATTCTAGAACCCGATCTCAGCGCCACCTACCAATTCTAATTGCGAATCTAAACCATTCGTGAACCCACTCAAACGCACAAAAACAAAATCGCTCCCGGTGATTAGGAGGATTCTAGAACCCGATCTCAGCGCCACCTACCAATTCTAATTGCGAATCTAAACCATTCGGGAACCCACTCAAACGCATAAAAACAAAATCGCTCCCGGTGATTAGGAGGATTCTAGAACCCGATCTCAGCGCCACCTACCGGTTCTAATTGCGAATCTAAACCATCCGGGAACCCACTCAAACACACAAAAACAAAATCACCAAAATCGCTCCCGGTGATTAGGAGGATTCTAGAACCCGATCTCAGCGCCACCTACCGGTTCTAATTGCGAATCTAAACCATCCGGGAACCCACTCAAACACACAAAAACAAAATCGCTCCCGGTGATTAGGAGGATTCTAGAACCCGATATCAGCGCCACCTACTGGTTCTAATTGCGAATCTAAACCACCCGGGAACCCACTCAAACACACAAAAACAAAATCACCAAAATCGCTCCCGGTGATTAGGAGGATTCTAGAACCCGATCTCAGCGCTACCTACCGGTTCTAATTGCGAATCTAAACCATCCGGGAACCCACTCAAACACACAAAAACAAAATCGCTCCCGGTGATTAGGATTCTAGAACCCGATCTCAGCGCCACCTACCCGTTCCAACGGTATAAAATGTATCCTATCTTTTAAGTTGGATCAAACTGCACACGGTGTGCAAATTTGATTAAAATCGGTTCAGTAGTTTTGGAGTTTATCGGCAACATCATCGTGACACAAGATTTTTATATATATAAGAAAGATTGAATGTTACAAGTAATAACTTGTATTAATTACTAGGAGTCGATTTTTAGATATCGTGGACCTCCAAAATCAGTTTTCGATTATGTCGACCCCTGGGAAACCGATTTCGACCCCAGGGGGTCGATATCTATTACTTTGGGAATCCCTGGTTATAGAGTAAAGGAGTCGCTCGTGGCGCGCCGTTGCTGAGCGCAGGGTCTTTGAGAGCGCTGACGCCGCGAGCCACCATGTTTTTTGGTGCTGTGGTGAGTGGCACTCGGCGCCCCCTTAGATCCTGTGCCCGTGCGAACTGCACATCCTGCACTAAAGGTAAAGCCGGCACTGAACTCAAGGCTGTTTTACGTATGCCGATATTCTGCGAGACTGTGCCGCGTGGTATCTATCGCACCGATCGAGCCGGCTCTAAGAGCTGTAATCAAGATAATGACTCCAGCATGGCTCTACTACGTCGCATAATGCTCTTGTGTCTTAAACGCGCTTATCAAATAATGGCCAGATAACAAACACCATTAAGGCAGTTTTTTGACCTAATATTACAATTACCACATGCTAATGGTGAAGGAAAACCTTACGATGAAACCTGCGCATTTGTAAAAACGTGGTGGTGAACTGTCCGTATATCCAGAATATAGAGAAGCCCAAATGTATATCAGCTGCTATACTCATCAATTATATTGTGTAAACATTTTATTGAGTTCCCTGTGCCTACAAATTTCTTTGCTGGATTGACATTTAGCCTTATAACTGAGCCAATTTAACAGTACCTTTATAAATTATAATTTATGTATTTGTTATTCTGATGAATAAGCTATATTACTGCGAATTTTCGCTTGTAAATATTTATAGAGTGACGTGTCACGGGTAGGCCATTGGAATTAACAGAATACCGAAATCAGGTAACGATAGTGACGATAGTCATCGGCGATTTTGACTAGTATAGCAGGATTGTGTCCCAGGACCCAAGACCCGTGGGGGTCTATCTTCCTTGTCAGGCTTTCGGTAATAAAGCCACAGCGAACGCCGCAACTCCAGCTAGCATATAAGTAGACTATGATAGAACTACAGATGTCTATGGCCAGACTCAGAAACAAGTCGCTTAGATTTTTATAGACGAGTCATACGTTATCATGGTATTACCATAAAGTCATTTTAATTTAATTTAGTTGCTGGAAAAGCTCGATGTATGTACCTACCGATCTTTAACTAACGGTTTCTTAAATTTCAGGTAAAAAACAATCAACAAAATTCAAGGATAAAGCATTTAAAACTTTTTGTAATATATACAACTAGCATATGCCCGCGACTTCGTCCACGCTTGACTTAAATTTCCCACTGGATTCCCGGAGCCCAGAATACCGTAGCATTTAAAAAAGAATGTAAACAATCGTTTTAGTGAAAGCTGTGTGTGTGTGTGTGTGTCGAAATATGCTAATTTTTATGCATTCGAGTAACTACCAACCGTTCCCAGGAAAATTCTCGCGGGTTTGCCGGGATAAAAAATATGACATATTTTATTACGTTAAATTTGCTATCTATCAGTAAAAAAATCAAATTTGAATACGATTTTTTTAATCTGGCCATTTTAAAACATTCCTAGAAAAATTCCCGCAGGATTCCAGCGATAACCGCCACAAAATCGACCCAGTACTTCTTATGTGAATCCCGAAGAGCAAACATAAACAAGAATCTAAAAAAAAAACGGTCGTGTTCTCCATCGTTTATATACTGTACTAGAGTTTACCCCGCGGCTCTGCCGTGTTAGTGCTAGTGTTGTACCTCTTGTTTAAACAGCCGGCGTTAAAACAGGTTAAATTGTTTAAAAAAAACAATTTAACCTGTTTTAACGAAAAATAGATATTGTCCGATTCTCAGACCTACCCAATATGCACATAAAATTTCATGAGAATCGTTCAAATTAAAATCTAAATAATCCCAGTAGAAAATTATAAAAATACTAATATCGCTATTAAAAAATAGGGGTTGATCGTAGTGTTGAAAATTTAGGGTCGTATGTATTTTTTTAATGCTGTATCATACAAAAAATTATTTAGGGGTGGACTACCCTTAACATTTAGGGGGATGAAAAACAGATGTTGGCCGATTCTCAGACCTAACCAATATGCATACAAAATTTCATGAGAATCGGTCAAGCCGTCTCGGAGGAGTTTGGTAACTAACACTGTGACACGAGAATTTTATATATAAGATAGATATAGATTAAGGAAAATCTTATGAAAACTTCTTAAAGCGTAAAACTGACGCAATAACCAGAAGATGGATTTTACGTTTTTACGTATCAACCAGTACCATCTTCATCTTCTTCTTATATATAAAAATGAATGTTTGTTTGTATGTCCTTTATAAAATCGTAAATTATACATTTGATCATGTGATGATATTTGGCAAAGTTGTTGTGCGTAAGCCAGAGAAGGTTTCTGAGTTGGTTCACAATTGGACCTGGTAGGTGGCGCTGCTGTCGGCATATCGATTGAAGCTTTCCCGGACAAGACGACGTCTGCCGGGACAGCTAGTTAATATATAAAATTCTAGACTAACAAAATTGTAAAAATGCAGGCTTTTGTTTTTTTGGCCGATTTTAATGGGATTTTCGCTTTTCCAAAGTAAATTCTCGGACTTAAAATTTGCGATACTTTATATCCCGAAAATTCTAGTTTTCTTGGGGAAAGTTTAAAATGGTCAGGTTGAAAAAAATTGATTCCGTTGCGAAATTTTACGGGACTTTATACGCGAATTTCGGTGATTCATGTATTTTCATACTAACCTAACCTTTGATTTTATATTTAACAAAACATATATAATCTTTGTAACCTGTTAAACGTGGACAAAGTCGCGGGCATAGTAATAAATATAAAGAAACTGCACAACTATTTACTTCAGCAAACTCGATTCTGATATTTATAAGTGATGAGGCGAATCTCACCTTGTGAGACCGGTTTTCTTTTTAGTTTAGTTGCTTCAACATAGAACCTGTATCTGTATGCGCCTTCTCTTTCGCATAAAGCAAACTATCGCACAAAACTATTTTAAGAATGTTGATCAGTTGAAAAAAAAATGTATGCGTCTCGGGACGCCCGACAGAAGTGATAACTTAGCCTGCCTACCGCTACTGTATGCGTGAGAGAAAGGGAAGCCAGACAGACTGGCACCGTAACACGTTACGTAACGAGGCGGTTTACCCTCCCATAAGACGTTATCACTTCAAAAATACTTGCAATTGTAATAAGATTATAGTCAATGTGGGGAAGTCCAATTGGATTGAAATATGCATTAAATAAAAAAGGTTCAAAATTGAATAACTTCACATTTTAATTAGATCTCTACAATTCAAAGGTGCTCCCTTGTATATGTAACTTTTTAGTGTTTTGATACAACGAAATGTGGAAAAAACCTTAATGTCCACTATCCTTTGATCGATCTTTAGACATAGACAACACTTTATTGTTCACCATAACAAACATTACGAAAAAAATCTTTCTACGTTAAGATCTTTGTAAGTTAAGCCAATTCAAAGGTGCTCCCTTGTATATGTAACTTTTTAGTGTTTTGATACAACGAAATGTGTTGAAAATGGTTCCACAGTGGTGGCACATTTATTCCTGTTTTCATCATTTGAAAAATGTTTTCCGAATTTTCCGTTCTTAAAGTGACGGAGGAGGGGGAGGTTAATTTTCATAACTTTGGAACTAAAAACCAATATCTGCCAAGGTCTTCATTTAAATAATAAAGATTATCGTTATAGATTTTTTGAGATCTGACTAACAGCTATTTAAGACAATTTACACAGAAGAAAACTTTTTCAAGTCTCAGGTACATTTATGGCAGCCTCCTCTATACTTTTCTATACGGAACCCCATTATTTCAATTATTTTCTATCTAATTCTCGGAAACGATACCTTTTGAAGTGATAACTTCTTATGGGAGGGTAAACGTTACGTAATGCGTTACGGACGGCGCCAGCCTGTCTGGCTTCCCTTTCGCTCACGCATACGGCAGCGGTAGGCAGGCTCCTCCTCACTCTAACCTACAGCGCTAGCAGTATGTCGGTAATTAGATTAAATGATGATACTAGAATAAGTAGAATATAATAAACATACTTTATTGCACACAATGTTACAAAATAAATTCGTACATATATTAGTATGTATATACATACACAGAATTCTAATGTACATATTCAAGAATGGTAACTAAGAATAAAATATAGTTTATAATTAATATTATTTTTAATTAATTAATAAACTCCTTAGATTGTCATCTTAATATACATAGTATTTAAGTAATAACTTAAGCTTTTCTCAAGTTAAACAATTTCAATGTTAAATAGTTCAACTTAGATTACTTTAAGTCTTATGATCTTATAATATTATATGTAAGGTCACTGGTTAGTGGCTTAAGTTATTACTTCTGTCGGGTGTCCCGAGACGCCCAAGTTTTTAAAAAATGAAAGATACCTATGTCATTTTCTATATCCTTAGTAATAGATATTATCTGTTGCCTAATTAAACCGTGAATGTATCACAAACAAACTAATAATTGCATTTATAAGAGTGAATCATCGGTCTTCGAATCAATAATAAAAACTGCAAAAATGTAAACAAAAATATTTTATTTTTCTACATAATCTCCCTCCCTCCAATGCATTCATTTAGAATAACGCGTTTCTAACTTCCTTATTCCTTGCGAAAAAAATTGATCATGAGTTTCGAAAAACTGCTTTACGGCAGCCATAACTGCATTATCGTAAAATTTAGTTCCATGAATTTCCTCTTTTAATTTTGGGAATAAGTGAAAATCACTTGGGGCCGTAGACAGAGAAACCTACCGTCTACGCTTGGGGCTTAAGTTCGGAGAACATTGTGGGGTGGTCAAGGAAATTGCAGCCAGCACAGCGGATTGCCTTGAGCGCAACTTCCGATCGATGAGAGGGAGTGTTATCGTAAAAACACAACAGGCTCAACAACTGTTTTCCACAATGTTTTTGATGTTTTTCTTTAATCGCTTCATGCTTCACGCACTTTCGCAATGAATTATTTATTTACTTAATAAGGTCCAGTAATCCTCTTGCCTTTTGGCATGTAAACAATAAAAAGGATTCCTTCACTTCCCAAAGCACTGAGGACATAACTTTACCAGCGGTAAATTTCATAATGGATGGTCATTTACAAGAAATGCTGCTTTGTCTCTTAGTATCAGGATCGAAATGGTGGACACAAGTTTCATCCATGGCGAGAAGGCGATGGCAAAAATTATCCAAATTGCGTTGGAATATTTTGAGATTACACTTAGAAATTTCTAAATGTTCCTTTTTGTTTTAGTAGGTTAACATTTGTGGCACCCATCTCATCAACACTTTTTTAACCCCCAGTGAATCAATTAAAATAGATTGAACACTACCAAAAGATATCTTTAGGATCTCTGCTAAAGCGGGTCAGCTTTACAGCTTGATCTACATATTTTAAATCCAGATATCCAATACGCAACTATATAATAGGGTACAACAGCATCATCGCCTAATATCTGTTGAATTTCCAAAAAAACATCTTTCATACATAATAAAACTACGTTTTAACGGTTTTAAGCGCGGTAATTTATTTGATTTTGGTTTATCCGACGTTTCGTTTAGGATCCCATAGAGTAAATAATATCCATAAACAAAATTTAAAACTAAATAAATAAAATGAACAAGTTGGCAGTAGGCTGAATAAAAACTTTGACAATACACGTTTGACAAATGTCATCTTTGTCTTCCGTGACCACGGCCACTGAAAAGCGGCCGAAACGGCGGATAAACCAAAATCAAATAAATTACTGCGCTTAAAACCGTTAAAATGTAGTTTTATTATGTGTACAAGTCGCGAAAACTTAAGAAAATATTATCTTTCATACACTTTTTTTCAAGCTGAGATATTTTATAACCGCACTCACTTTTATCCATAATTTTGCATTTTCAGCAACTTATTGCACAAAACAATTTGCCATGTAGGAAGGAACTAACAAAAACAAGTTGGCAATTTCAATTTCTCCCAAAAAGTGTTATGTATGTGCACTTCTTAGAACTATTTAAATCATCCTCCTAATATTGGTTAGGATTATCTGTGACATCTCCTATAAAAATGAAATTTTAAATTTTCTATATGCATGTAGGAGCTGTCAATATAAAACGTAACTGTAATATAAACTTTCAAAAGTTAAACAAAAAAAATTTTTGAAAGTTATGAAAAAAAACAAAATCTTATCACAAATTTGAGTAAGTTGTTTAATTATAATAATCATAGGGCATATAAACATTACAATTACGAGAATTGCACAAACATTTCACTAGTTGTGTAGTTAAGTCTAACTTTTTTGAATTATTACTATGAGCCCCATAGTTAAAAGTTAACTCGGTACCAGGTACTACATCAACATTTACAAATATTGCCAGTTTTGGTATTGGTGAATTCCATCTTACCGGTATAACTTGACAATTTGGATTACAACTATGATTAATGTATCTTCCAATATTGCCGAAGTGACTAGGATCTACAAATATCTGCACAGTATTCCCATTGCTGTACTCATTAAGGCAAAATATGTAATTAGACATTCCATTCAAGAGATTACTTATATGTCTAGCAACAGCCTGAGATTTTGTGATTAACTCTCCTGCATATTCACACACAAAAGTTCCCTTTGGAAGAAAACTTGATGTATACAATCCAAGGCCTTTATTTATAATTTTACAAGGTTTAACATATAAGCCATCAACAGGACCTTTTTGAACAAGTCTGTTTCCACATTGAGCTCCGCATGTACACATGTCATTACACTCCATGTATAGATGTAATTCCTCATTGCCAGTGTTTAATATATACTTTATTTTCCCACTATCCTCATATGAAATATAATTAAAACCACCTGATTTTTGTAGACATACGCAAGTGTGAAACCTACATACTGTTTTGCAATTGCAATGCAACCCTATTTGGGAATTAAAATTGTTAAATAATTCGAGACACTCTTTTGTGTTATCCATAGGACCAGGTATGCTTGCTTCAGTATAAATAACTGTGTTATCATAGTGTGAATAATTATCATTCATTTCAGACGGTGATGGTATACAGTAAACTTCACACACTATTATGGATACTACGGTAAACTTGTTATAAAATTAATTTATGTGCTCCTTACTCTTTATTTTAAGGTAAATAAATTATATAATATTAAAAATCTAAACGCAAAGCTGTGTCATAACAGTCAGTACCATGCGGTCATGCGGAATAAACTTAAAACAAATGAGTGTGAAAACAATTTAAAAAAAATCGCTATTAACTTATAGATTTATGAATGTTTTCAATTTCCTGTTAGTGCTTAGATCTTTCGGTCCTTTTAATTTAGTCAGGTTATTCGTAGAATGATTAAAACATTACATGACAGATAGCACTACTAGCAGCCTTAAGTTTTTGCTTCACATATATTTGTTTTCTAAGTTATTTATATATATGTAAATATTTATAAAAACATAAATATTTATAATAAATACATATTTTTTAATATATTTTTGAATAAATTTAATTAAGACTCTTTATAACTAACCAAAGTAAATGGAGTCATTGAAAAAATAAGTGCCAAATTAGAGGTGTGTAACTCCTGAGTGATTAACTCAAAAGATATATATCCGACGCGAAGAGTGATTAGATCTGTATATCACTTGCGTTCAAAATGTGTCTTTATATCTTTAACTCTAGTTCATTCCTGTTCCACGCGATGAGAAAGAATGATTAGCCCGCGCACTGCGCATGCGTAGTAATTGAACGAGAAAACCGAATATAATTGCAAGACAAAATAAATCATAACACTATAGTTTTATTGTGTAATTTTGTAATATATACTAAAAGTCAAAGGCCATCTAAATGACGTGCATGTTATTTAAATGTCAGATATTTTGCGTTGCCACAGGTACGCGTGTCGGCTCTGCTAGTATATCACTCACAGATAATAACTCATCTTGTCTGCAATTGACACTGACACTATTCACTGTAAAGAGTTAAAGATATAAAAGAGTGATATATATCTTTGTATCGAAAAGATATATATCACTCTTTTCTTCTTGGTGAGTGATTTTTCCCATGACTATGCCAAATTACGACAGTGTCAATACTTATTAATGTAGTTAGGGATGGCTTATTATGATCTTATTAAATTGAGTTAATCGATACCTTCGCGATTAATGTATCGACAAACCCTACGTAAATAAAATTGTTAAATGGAGTAAAGCATTCTTTACAATGATATGTGCGTTAACTTATGTAGTATACACATTGGTTGCGTCTGCATGGGTAACAAATGTTCCCAATATAAACTATTTCAACGTTATTACATATTTATGTGCTATATTTTACGGACTAAGATGTATTAATAAAATAATCTATTTGTTATATTAAGACATAAATTAGAATTTTTTTAACAACAACAACAAATCACAATGCACAAATATTCTTACCAATTTAAACATTAAGAGCTGTGCAACTATTTTAAACTGTACTGTAGTTTTAATTATTACTCAGAAAATCTAAAAACTTAATCAAATATCAAAACATAATTTAAAACAATAAGTTATTGGCAAGTTTACTGTTTGGGTCCAACAAACAGAGGAGATAGTAGTTGAAGGGTCCAAACCAACTCCGACATAGAAAACCTCGTGGCCGAGCCTAGAATAATTGAAGAGAGAAAGGCTCAGTATCTCCGCTGGCTCGGTCACGTAGAACGGATGGAGGAGGATTGGAATGTGAAGAAAGCATACTTGGGGCGACCAGTCAGTATCACTAGAAAGATAAGAGTGGATTATCTAAACGAACTTCACAACTGAGAAGACTAGACTAGACTTAAGCATATATTTGTATATGATGACATTCTTTTTATTGATAAAAAAACGTTAATAAATATTACATCTTTCATTCTTTCCAAATAGATCAAAAATATTATGTTTACGCCAGTAATATTATGATCTAGAATGTTGTCGTAGCTACGTCTCACAACACGACTCGCTTTAGCTCTATAGGCTCTTGATTGGGCTATAGTGAGAGTTGTCGGCTCAATTTCTATTACGTGTCGCTGCTGAGCTAAAGGAGTAGTACAGTTCCTTAGAGCGAATGACCTATATCCCTCTTTACTTTTTATTCAGCCGTTTTGCAGAAATTAGCCGTTTTGTTAGCGGACGTGGGACGTGGGTCCGCTACTTTGGAGACTTCTGCATCTCATCCTTGCGATGGTAAATCTTAATATGGTTTCATATTCCAAAATCGCCTTCCTTTAGATTTTATTATGGGAGATTCCATCTACCTGTTGTTAGTCATAAGACACCTATGCCTAGAATCATCCTTAAAATTTACAAATATCTGACAGGATTAATTATCGATTATTCGATACTGAAATGGGTTTTACATTATGCAGTATTTACATGGTCGATAAAAAACTCATTGTACCTGCAATAGACTGCAGCTCGTTGCTTAGCATTATTTTGTTATTAATGACATTATCAAAAAAACTCAAATAAAAACCATTTTTATTTAATCGAATATAATATTATTTAATATTTCTAAATAAACATGCATATTCAAATTAAGTGCCGACTTTCGTCATATTTGCAACTTATTTAACTTCTGGGATAGTTTTCTGTTTGTTTTACTAAGTGAATTATTATTAACGATCTATAATATGTAGTTTTGGACTCTGGCGAATCTATTAAGGAAAACTGCTTTTGGATATCGAAGTTACTGATTTATATTATGTGACCTGTGAATCTGTTTAATTCGACCGACCAAACACACTATTGGATTTTTATATCAACACAAAACTTGATGTGCAGTGATATGTATTAATGAAAATTATATACAATTTATAAATAATATTAAATTTTATTTTAAATACAGTTGGAATTCATGGTGGAAAAAATCTCCATACCTAAGCATACAATATATAGAATATCGGTCGTATTCATAGACAGAGTAAGTTTGAACGCTTCTTTAGGAACCATAAGCGATCAAACTTACTCTCTCTATGAATAAGACAAAGTGTTTACACAAACCCGCTATACGTACACATACACACATATACACATGAACACACACACACACAACATGCATATATTAGGTACGTTCATATACGAGTTAGCGCCATTGTTACTCGCTAGATGTGCTAGTAGTATGATTCTCCCGACTGAAGACTCTATCTCCATATATTCAATGTACACTTTGAATGGAAAACTCGGAACGAGAAAAATAGGAATGAATTTGACATTATGAATGTTAGTGTCAAATATGTTTGGTATTTTTTTCTAAATTACACAGAACTATTGTATTTGTCTTTCTATAATCATGTTTCTTTTTTTCACAATTTCTGTTCAGGTAACAAATTTTTTTATGAAATTGAAAACGACGATTGTGACATCTGTCTGGCTTTTTATTTTATTTTTTCTACTTATAGGTTTCCGCGAAGAGCGTAAAATAGTGACATCTATTTCGTCCAGCTTACATCAAATTATTATAATGCTACTAAAATCAAAACACATGTCTACTGGAGGAATTTCCGCCATTACATATACTTCGTAAATTATTGCCATTATCGACGATTGTCATTACCGATCACAAATGTAATGAGGTTGTAGGCCCTGCTAATTTCAATTGAAAGAACCAATCCGTGGTCGCGCAGGCGCAACATGAACGTGACGTAATTGCCCATTCATACTTTTTATTCATTCAATGTAATTAAGTTTCCAAAACATATTTGTGATTATGTGTTGTGTAATAGAAATTAAGACTATCAATATGAGTGATACATGTTCAAATCTTTATTGATTATAAAAACGAAAAGACTTTTGGACTGTACCGTAAAGTGCATTCATTCATTGATAGTAAAGTGCATAAAATAATCTAGCACATGCGCAATACAAGAAAGATCTTTGAAGAGTTTTGCGTGTGAATTTATCTGTTCTAAAGATTGAAAATGTGTATTCTTGTTGTTGGCTCAATGTTGAGGTTTCAGTCTCTTGGCTGACTTCTTAACGGGCTCAAGTGGAACCAGTAGAAAATTACGACACTCCGGAAGTGGCGGGACAAGCCGGCCGAACGGACTCGTTCCGAGAGAGATAACAGCGGATGAAAGAGATAAACAGTTATGGATTTAACATGGCGGACGATACGCGTGCGATACAAGTGCGAGTTGAAGAAAGATTGAAAATAAAGATCGGTATGTATTGATTCATCCACTTTATTAGGTTAACCTGCTTAATTTATTTGGTCTATATCATTTCAAAGTTCTTGTCAATTCCTACTGTTCCATCAAGAAGCTGATAGATGTTGTTGTCATAGTGGTGAACAGGTGGTATCTAAAGTCTTAGGGTTTTTGAACCAGATGTGAATGAATATCATGAATTGAGTGAATAAAACGACCGTTTACAATATATGTGCAGGTGGTACAGCAGAAGGAATCTTAGTCGCGCATATTTACTACAGTAGTTCTTTGTTTTCGTCCTCGAGTGCTGTTTTGACAGTTCACTTGCAGTTTATGAATGAAATCGAATCGCCGTGAACACAATGAATATCGTGGCTAGATCATATTAGATTAGATATTACTGTGTAGTTGTGTACTCCCACCCATTGTGTAATTCACTGTGATAATTATGCTGATAAATTCAGCCATTTAATATGGTTCTTACCTTCTGTTGTGCTTATATCACACAGGATTGTGTTACCTGATTTAGAAAGAGGCAGCTACATTAAACGAATTTACTATAATGTTAGTAGGACATTTAAAAAATGCTTTGTAGTTGCTTAGAAATTTGGATTATTGTTCTTGTAATAATAAAATACACATTAACAAGGCTTGTGTTGTTCCTGAATTAAATTTCAAAATGGAATCTTATAGATTACTTATTGAAACTCATAACCATTGCTACCAAAAATAGTATTATATTTATAAATCACTCATTTAATTGTCACATAGGTCTATTAAGAAACAAAACCTATTCAGTGGTATGCTGTCTAACAAACCAACATTTAAAACAATGGTTGCATCTCCTGTGAGGTTTTTACAGTTTAACAAAAATATTCAATATATTATATTCAATTTTTTATATATATTTCTTTAATAATTTATAAATGGACCCTTGTTGTCTAGCTGTCTTAGCATTGTTCTTCCTAGTTCATTATATGTAGAGGTACTAAATTCAATTGCTGACAAGGTAACTATCATAAAAAACCTTTTATTCCTATTCCGGATTTCTGGGAGCAGCCCTAAGTTTGCCATTGCATATGAGACATAATATAAAAGTAGCTTGTTTAGTTTGAGTTTATACAATGTATGCATTTGAGCTCTGCTTAAACAATGCTTTATGCATTGGCTTATAAACATACTATAGATTATATTCACTGAGCAATTGTCATTCTTTGTATTTTTTTCATTCTTAAAATGACATCAGTTGGAACATTTACCACCAGTTGTAGCCCACAACATTCAAATGCTCCTTCTATCATTCCATGAAGTGGTCATTATTGTCACTGTGAAAACATCATTATTGAGTCACTTGTGCAGCGCTCACAATGACCCATGTCAAGAGGTTTGTTGAAGTGGGCGTTAACTACAGAGCATTAGGTACTTGTGACTTAGTTCTTTCTATCCAGACATTCACAAAGGCATGCTTTACACCATTAAACATTTAAGCATTAGGTAATTTTTAAGCAGGTACTGTCCATCTGATGAAACGTTGTAACTGATGCTCAGGTGTATTGGTCACACCAGGGTTGTCATTGGTATTTCACCAGGCCCAAAGAATGTTCTGACATCTTTCATAAACAATCCTATGTCAGGGAAAAAAAATATAGGTATTCTTTTATATTATTCCACTGGGTTGCCTGGAAGCTATAAGCGATAAGGCCGCCCATTGTTCTAATACAAATGTATCCATATCAATTGTCTAGATTTCAGTTTATGGTGAACAATAAAAAGTTTTCATTCATTCATTCATATTATTTATTATATATATTCTTTAATTGCATTTTCTGAATCTCCTGGTATGAATTAGTCACCTGATTTTTTTCACACTTTTAAACGTAATGTACAAACTCTAACCATTTACAGATTTATTAATAGTATAGACTAGCTCTGCCTGTGCTCTCTAGGAGAAAATACAAATTACAATGTCATTTTACAACATTTTGAAATAGGTATAGGTTTTCTATTTCACTAAGGATAATCTTGTTTATATTGATTTAATTATTGTTTAATTCTTTGTGAAAGATGAGCTATCTTTTGCCTCAAAATCTCAAATGGGCTAACATAGTTATCCATGCAGGAACGGAGAAAGAATGCAATTTCCTGTTATAAGAGGCGACAAAACAACCCACAGCCAGGTGATAGGGTATTTGCCCAACTGGTTGGCTACCACCCCTGGTCTAGAGTATGCCGTCATAACAAGCTTGAGTTGTGTTCCGGCATTGATGACCAGGTTCCAGGGTCCCTTAAGAGAGCAGCAGTGCATTTGTACCCTTTGGTGTTGCAAATAGGCGATGGTAACCACTTTTCATCAAGGGGGCTACCTGTCTGCTAAACTCATGCAATAAAAATAAATTAAAAAATCACATGGAATTTCTCAAATTAGGGATATAAAAGTACATATCTAGATTTTTGTCAAGAAAAAATACCTATTACAAAACTGTGTTTTAGTTTATTCAGTAAGTGTAAAATAAATGTGGACAACTGGAGTATGAAATAAATGTGGTGGTAATAGTTATTATACCAAGTTTCTATAATGCTCTGTTCATTCTTAAAGTTCATTTTCTTATTGGGGGACAGCACAAGTATGCAACTATGCCATTGTCACATTGCGAAACTATGAATTATGTATTATGGTTACTCTACTGAGCAAGAAGACTAGTCAGAATATAGTTGAATTGAATTTACGACTAATTATATTCCCCAATACAACTCTAACGTAGTGAGTTTTAGCTGCGCAGCAATGGTCTTATTCATAGAGAGTAGAGTAAGTTTGATGCTTCTTTATAAACCATATAGAAGCATTCAAACTTACTCTAACTCTATGAGTAAGACCATAAAATTATAGGTGTATTTTATGACCTGCACTAGGACACGTTAGTAGGGGTGTTCTTTGTCTTGCCCTGTAGAAAAGTGGTATTGGCGCTTAACAAATAATAGAAAATATTTGAAAATGACAATACTTAATGCTGTCCTGGACACCCCATATAACGGAGTTGAGTCGGCGGTTGTTTCTCTCCTCCAGATCACTGGCGGCTGAAAAACTTCCTGCCCATCGCCACCAAAATTAAGCTTGCAGAGTCGCTACTTTTGCCCATACTTAATTATGCCGACGCCAGCTATCTAGATTTAACTCAAGAACAACTTAATAAACTTGAGCGCCTCCAAAACTTTTCCATAAGGTTCATATTTGGGTTACGCAAGTATGACCACGTTTCTGAATTTCGAAAAAACTTAAGTGGTGGCCAATTCGTTTTCGCCGAAATACTCACATTCTTTCATTGCTTTATAGTATTTTATACATCCCTAATACTCCACAGTATCTTAAAGAACGCTTCGAATTTATTTCTTGCTCTCACAATTTACGCCCTTCCAGTCAACATAGACTTGTTACTCCTATTCATAATATAACGTTCTTCAATCATTCTTTCAAGGTTATGGCTGTCCAACTTTGGAATTCATTGCCTGTTGCTGTCAGACAAGCAAAATCCCTAACATTTAAGAACTTGGTCTGGAAATTCTATCTGCAATATAATGATATATAGTTTTATAAAATTAGTAGATATTATATTGCATATAGTTATATGTTTATTATGTTTAAATAGTTGCATATTATCACATACATACATAACTTAACGCCAGGTCCCCTGCGGGGTAGGCACGAACAACAGAGCGCCATTCAGGCTTATTCTTACACACCTCACTTGCTTCTTTGACATTCATAGCTCTTGTCATGCACGCTCGTCTGTTCTTAAGGCTCCTGACATCACCTGCTAATACGCGATCAATTTGATCATGGAAGGTGTGTCGTGGCCTTCCGCGACTTCAGCATCCATCCACTTTTGCATTGTATATTATCACCATATCTTATATATTTATATAACTTATGTGTATATTTGTATATATAGTATAATTATATATTTATTATTAAAATGTATGTAAGTAATCATACAATAATTATGTATACCACCATCGCCACTCCTAATCAGAATATTCTTGCCACGGGTTGTCTGGAAGAGATCGCTTCTTAGCGATAAGACCGCCCTTTGTACCCAATTAGATTATTACTATTATTATTAGTTTGTAAGTTTTCTGTAATGGTGTACAATAAAGTGTTATCTATCTATCTAACTTAGCATAACAATATGTCATTCCCATACTCATTCTATTTTATTTGTTTAGCGTTAATGCCACTTGTCTTCAGGGCCTGTCGGGCTGTGCAGTATATCATGTTATTGTAGAGATGCCTAGAGTAATATATTCTAGCAATACGTCGGGTAATTAAATTATTGAAAAAATTGCTATGTATAAAATTAGAATATAACACAATGAGGTCAACGCACAATCAAAAGTCGGAGAAATTAATAGTTTATTTTATAAGTAAATGCGATTGATATCACTTTGTATCCATTACTCTTCTGTATATGTGATTCTGTATATTTGAGTAAAATTAATAAACTAAATAAAATGTCTATGTACATTTAAATGTGTTAATACATTGTTTGTAACGTCCAATTACATAAATGTTCTACTGTCTATTGGTAGGTTCCGATATGATTGATTTGTGAGTGTGACGGCGCGAACGCATAAATCCATGATATCGCCAGTGTCTGCCGCGATAAGGGTGCAGTACGTCTTCCGGGGCGTGACCCGCGACCCCACCGCGACCAGCCAGCGCTCAGCACACCACTATCGCATACATTGAACCCCAGAATACATTTTCAATGCAATTAGGACTTTTTCAGGGATGGATTTTATTTGTGGCCTATAATATTACCCCATTTATGCTGAATACAGCACACTACCGTATTTACAGTATAAGACACGTACACATAATATGTCTAATATATTATATGTGTATATGTCCTGAACAATGACAAGGAAGCCCTACCAAAAAAAATTTGTATTATTAGACACAGTTCTTACTTCTCTTTATTCTGTCCTTATATAATTATAAGCACTACGATTGAAAAACGTCCTTCACAATATTTCTCAAAATGCTCTGTCCAAAAATAGTTTACTCCAACATCCTGCGAAAGACGTGACCAATTTTGCCTTTTGGGTTACCTTATTTGATTGAGACTTCGATGAGATAGGTCGTTGTGTTGCCTACTACGCTTTTTTGTGCTTGCTTCGAAAATCTCTTAGGATTATATATTCTTGGTTATTATTTGAAAAGACAATATTATAAAATAAAATAACCAAGTCAATGTCTTTTCCCCCCATATCGGCATTCAATTGGTCATCGCCATAAGTGTTTATGTATTTAAGTGTTTAAATACATATAGCATTTTATAACTATCGTGGGGTCTTGTGGTTTTTACTAATGTGACTTCATTTATAAACGTGGAACAATAAAGGGAAATGATAAAGACACAGACCTGTATTTTCCAAGAAATCGTAATTCAATGTCTAAAACTGCCAACAATGTTGATATTGTTCTAATTTATTACTACAGTGTTTTTTTTAACGTGCAAGAACTTTCATCTCGACTTATATAAAAATGTAGTACATTTAAGTATTAAAGTGCTCATCCGAAAATAAATTTCACTTACCGTTAAGGTACCTGTTAATTGACTCAGGTGGTATCGGAAATTATACCTTTATGTGCCGTTAGATTGGACGGCGGTGTATTCGTCGTATAAACGGGCGACAAGCTTCGCCACCGCGTTCACCTTGGAACAATGATGCACCCGATAAAAGCATAGACGGCTTACATGCCTTTGCTTATGGTAGCTTCCGTCGCGGTACTTTGTTATCTACGTCTCGTCGCCTACCTTTGTTCTTACTACGGCCCTTAGTCAACACTCGCCGAAAAGGGCACTTGCTAATTGAATCCTATTATTGTTATGCACCTTCCCTGACTCAATGACGTACCTATACCTGCGGCGATAGTGTCTTCAACCTCCCTGTTGTATAAATATGATCTTCAACTGTTGACAGACATATTGATATTTTGATAAATCTTCTTCTCTCATAAGATTGGTAAATCGTCTTATAAATAAAAATCAATGTTTGTATATTTGTCCTCGATGGACTCCTAAACCATTGATCAGATTATGATGAAACTTTAGTAGGGTATTCTGAGGATGCCCGAAAAGATTTATTGCTCAAAAAATCTATATAAATAAAATATAATGTTTGTCCTCAATGTGTTCTTAAAGCATTGATCAAATTCTGATGAAAATTTATAGGGTGTACTGAGGATGAGGACGCCTGCGAGGGTTTTTGAATTAAAAATCTTTATTGTATGTCACTGAAATCTTCCTAGGCGATTAAACCGATTGGGATGAATTTGGTGTGTGTTCAAATGTGTCCTGGGATGGGTTAGATTCACAATTGACCCGGTATATGGCGCTACAACCGCGTTCTAGATTTTTATTTTTAAACTGCAGGAAAACGTCTGCCGCGTATCGCTAGTAGCTATTAAAGTATTTTTGATAAATGCTGCGTTAAAGTCACACGCGCAACTTAGGTTCTTTTATCTCATTTAAACACAAGTTACCGAATAAGCGTATAATATTATGTATTGTAGTAACAAATCAGTTTTATTAATCGGTAAATTATATCCCTGCAAGGGCGCCGGGAGGAGAAGCATCCAAAACGGTGCACGTACCATGAAAGAAAATTGTAAAGAAATAATAATTTTATAGACAGTGTTTAAATAAAAACCCAAGGCGTCTAGATTGTTGTCCTTTAGTTGTTTTATTTTGCGTAAACTATAATACCAATTTTAACACCTGGAATTCCGGGCTTTTTTTTATAAATGGGGTAAATAATAAAAAATATTTTTTATAAAAAAAATAATCAATTGAATTCCTCAGTATATTTCACAGGAAACAGCGGGGGTAGCTAAAAAGTTCACTACATGGACGGTTGGGACGCCGACATTTCCGGTTTAATTTTAAGCAGATCCACCTGCCTGGAAATAATTTAAATCGCGCTCATGCTAAACTGGCAGTATTCATAACTCTATTACTGCCAGTTTCCTTAAAAAAAATAAAACTTTTTAAATTCATACTATTATTATAAATACGAAAGTACATGTCTGTCTGCTGTTTTCACGGAAAAATGTATCGAGGTTGTTAAAATTACGTATATGTACTTATGTGTAGTCTGAAAGTATAATACTGTAGTATTGTAACACTTAACAGTAGAGACGAACATAATAATAATATTATGATACTTTTAGTACCAAAAAATGGGATGGTTTTAACGAACTTTTTACGTACCCTAATGGACACAAATATTTCGCGAACGAAACGGCGCAGCGTGTAAAACTTTAACAATGACATTTCGTGTGCATATTCACTATTATCATGCATGTAAGATGTAATTTTTACAAAATCAATAGTTTGCCGTTTTCCGTTCTCGAAGAAATTATGAATAAAAGATATATTTAAAAATACCTACCATTTAAAATTCATGTGCTCTAGTTTTCGAATACATATATCTTCTATCCATAAAGGTATAATTTCTAGAGAGAGCATTGCTAACAGCGCCAAAAACGGCATCGAAAGCTATCATGTGTGCGTGTTTTGGGGATATCAGGTAAAATTTATCATCCTTTTTTTATAATTAAATACTTTTTTATGTAAGTGAAAACTTTAAATAATCATTATGATTTAATCGTTTTACGTGTTATATATTATTTTAATATTACTCAGAAGTTTCAAAGATTTTTTTAATAAATTGAAGTATTACTAACAAAAGTTGTGTGGAGGAAAGGAATGGACGCCATCCGTAATATAATTATGTGCGCCGCTACAGGCGTGTGAAAGTAAGTACTCTAGTGAATTTTCATAATAACAATTCGTCGGTTGCGTAAAGCGTCATGCCAGACGCGGCCTACGGCGTTTGTAACATACTACCGCCAAAGATGGCGCGTCACGACGTCTGGCGTTACGGTTAGTACATCTATTCATATCACAAGGCCTGACAGCGGTGGCGGAGCAGCCGGTGAATGGGGCATACCTAGCGTTTTCCATTCAGCACACCCATTCATGGAAACTCGCTGCTCCGTTAATGAAAAACGCGTTCGTTTATCGTCACCGTTATCAACATATCGTGGAGGCCAACCTACCACGTGTGTACCGGTAACACTCACTAATGAAATAATATTTTCGCCTGCTCATCCCGAGTCTGACGACTGCCTACTTATAACATGTTATGTTTGTTCTTGATAAGAATGCAAATCTGTTTGCATAGAGCTTGTTTCCTCGTAATTTTATTCATGAACAATGCCTAAAGTACAATTCGCATACGATTAAAATTATGATAAGGATAATTTAATTATTCAAATATATTAGCGATTACTAATTATTTTGTTTACAATCAATGCAATCATTACTGCGTTTTGACTAGGCGCTTATCGCGGCAGCAAATCATAAATTCCTTATTATTATGATTAGATAGAGAAACTTTTATAGGATTCCAATTGATTCCATGGCCAAATAGCAAATATGGTAACGTAATAATTTGTTATAACCCTAATAACATCATGCCCGTTATCTCTTTATGTGCATTGTTCAATTTGTTTATTTGTATACTACAATTGCCACTATTTCAAGGATGACACTTCATAGGAAGACCTCTCAATATTAACGTAAAACATGTGAAATTTAATAAATACTACCAAATGTATCTTCCTGTTGTGGTCGTGAATCTTCTAAAGTGTATATAGTTTTGAAATGGGTATTTTGAATAAACAAACGGATTTTACGGTTCCGTCGTTGTAGATAATTTGTATTCACCAATCAGGTTTTTCAACCGAAAACAATCCAAAACTGAAAAGTATTAAATTGCCTAGAAACTTTAAAGTCGCTCTATAAGCTTTGTAAATTAATTTACCTCGAATTTAGATTGTTATATGATGTGAAGTGATTTAGTCCGTTCTAGTCCCTCCCACCATACTTATTGAATTCCTATGTGGGTGAGAGCCCTACCTGGCTACGGAAATTAGGCTGCCTACCTGCTAGTGTGGGTGAAGTATGGCACGAACTGTCACTCATAACAGAATTTTAACATGGGGTCAATTTATAGAAATTGGACCAATCCCTACAACATAATACTTATATATAATAAATAAATAAATAGTTTATATTAGTTTATTGTGAAAAAAGAAATTATTTTACAACTGTATTTCAAAGCTACGTATGAGTGCTAGTGTATTTCAGTATTCAAATAAGAGTGACTACCTGTTTTATGTTTTCGGGCAATGAGTTCCATAGTCGTACAGCCTGCACAGCGAAGGAATTGGTGTAGTATGTAAAGCGTGTGCAGGTATTTTTAGAGTAAGATGATCAGAGAGCGCAAATTACGGGTTTGAGAAGTATGGAGAAATTCGAAACGTTCCTTGAGATAGGGAGGGGTAGAGGGAATAAATAGTACGCGATACAATAAATGAAGAAGGTTAGCATTCCGGCGAAATAAGATTGACAACCACTTGAGCTTCTTACGATATTCAGTGACATGGTCATATCTTTAAACCAAATATGAACTTGATACAAACGTTTTGAAGGCGCTCTAGCTTATTCAGTTGTTCTACGGTAAGGTCAAGATAACAGGCGTCCGCATAATCAAGGATCTATAGTAGAAAGCGATTAAGCACAACCTTGGTAGCAGTCGGTAGAAAGTACTTTAACCATCTAAACGACGCAGAAGAAGCAAAGATCCTTCGACTTAATTCTGTGATGTGGGGCCTTCAAGATGCCTTATCAATGATTAAGCCAAGATTTTTCTTTGTCGCTGATCAATAAGGGGGTCCCGTTAAATATTAAACCAGGTACCAATGACCAATCAATTTTAGAAGTCATACGTGAGAGACCTATTAAGATGACCTGGGTTTTGCAAAGATTTACTTTTAAGCCATGTGCTCGAGTCTAGTCGAGTACCTATGCGGTCCAAGTCAGCATTGATGGTTATCGTCGTTGATTTTATCTTTAGTTGCTTGAGTGTAAATTTAAAAATCGTCTGCATAGAGATTAATAGGTTTAAGATAAATCGTTGGAAATAGATTTGATAAAAATAGCGAACCGAAGCGGAGATTAAACGCCGCCCTGAGGGACACCAGCAGTTAAGCTATGCCATGACGACTACGGCTCATGAACGCGTATAACTATGAAACCTATAATTGATGTTGATGTTAGGGTGCTGATTATTACGTGTAAAAGTACAACTCATAATGACTTATTTACAGAAAAACACTTCTAAATAATCATACCAAAACTAAAATAAACAATATTTAAAGCCGTGGTCGACAAATTCCAAAAATCATTAAAAAAATTATAATAATTAGAAAAGTAAAAATGTTGGTAAAACATACACTTTGTAATTGCAATGAAAAATCTTAATGAGGTACTCTGATAAGTGATAAATAGGCTACAATTATATCTTCCAGTATTAGAATTATGATTTCCAAGAACATATGAAATTCTCTTGTCCCCCTTTATCTCTCTGTGGTATGTTAGTTTACTGCACTGCATGGCGGCGTAGATCGCTAACCTATGTACATTTTCGCAGAACTGACTAATTGTATGATCTTATTATTTACCGAGAACAGTTAAAATGTTTGGTGCGTGAATCCGGGAACTGTGATTTAACCGCTGCGCGCGCAGGGATTCTTGTTTTGGCAATAAGCAATCTTTGATTGCGAAATTACGATTGGGAATTTTGTTTCTTTGCCATTAGGTCACCACAAGACCAGATTGTGTTATCACTCGTTTACAGTTTACGTTATACCCGCTTCTACGACACAAAGCAGGAAACTGACAAAGGAACTGGGCAGCACGAATATGTAAACACAAAATATTATGTCAATCATGTCATGCTATACTCGCACTGTCCTCGCCACTTTTGTGGAAGTGGCTACCTATAATGTAAACAGGCATTACGCTGAAAACGATTAAATGTTTTCTTTCTTTAATATGAAATTTATTTTAGTCAAAATACTTCTATGGATGAATTATAATAATCACAAAAAAGCCCGGATTGACAGTTCTCATTACAACATATTTAGGGATTGAAACCTCAAAATTGTTAACCAAGTTAACCTATTATCACGAGAAATCGATTTAAAATTACAACTTTGTAAGCGTTTGATTTTGTTCAAGTTAATAATTGATTTATGAACGGCGACAGCCCTTTGGTAGCAACACTAGAATTCAAAGTAAGACGCCTTAGAACGTGACTGTTTTTGGGACTTCGTCGTAGAATTAATACGAAATAAAAGAATCAATATAATTCATGTTATCTCGTTATTTGGAGGAAAATAATAATTGAAATATGTTTTATACCATTATATTAGGTTGGGGAAAAAGTTTCTTCGCATTTTATATAAAAATTCAAAAGGTTTTTTTATAAAGTTTATTTACATTTGACTAAAGTATGTACGTGCCATTTTGTTGGATAACTTTTTGCCATCTTGTAGGTAGGGACGTGATCCCATTGCTATAAAAATTTTCGGGCTTCTGATCAAAAAACTGCGACAAGTGGTTTTGGCAGTTCTCTCGTTATGTTAACCTGACACTGCCTAAGGAATTCTGCAGTGACCGAAACAGGTGAAAATCTGAAGGTGCAAGGTCAGGACTATACGGCGGGTGCATTAACACCTCCTAGCCAAACTCTCGTAATTTTTGCTGAGTGGCTATAGATGTGTGAGGTCTAGCGTTATCATGGTGAAAAACCACACCCCTTCTGTTGATTAATTCCGGCCGCTTTCTCTCAACTTTTTGCTTTAATCTCATCAGTTGTTCGCAGTACAGTTCAGAATCGATGGTCCTGCCTGGCGTTGACAGCTCATAATGAATAATGCCCTTCCAATTCCACCATACACACAGCATCACCTTGTTGCGAGTTAACACGGGTTTCGCCACAGTCTGTGAAGCCTGAACGGCCTTTGACCACGATCTTTTTCGCACGTTCTTGTCGTACGTGATCCACTTTTCATCACCAGTTATCAGATTCTTCAAAAATGGCTCGGTTTCATTACGTCGTAATAAAGAATCACAAATGAGTACACGGTTCATTAGGTTTCTTTCAGTGAGCTCATGAGGCACCCAAATATCGAGCTTTTTTGTATACCCAGCTTTTTTCAAATGCGCCAAAACCGTTTTATGGTCAATTCCCAGTTCTCCAGCTACATCGTAACTACCAATATGCCGATCTTGCTCCACTTTTTAAAAAATGGCATCAATTTTGTCCGTAACAGGGCGACCAGAGCGACGTGCATCTTTGATATCAAAATTTCCGGATTAAACCAAATTTGCTCTACTCTCACAGTATACTGCATTAGGTCCATAAACATCACAATTTTTTTTCGCGGCTTGTGTTGCATTTTTACCTTTTTTAACCGACTTCGAAAAAAGGAGGAGGTTCTCAATATGTCGGGATCTTTGTTTTTTTTGTTGCTTTTTTTATGTATGTTCGCCGATTACTCCGTGATTTATGATCCGATTTACGTGATTCTTTTTTTGTTCGACGCGGAATAGCTTCTAGTTGGTCCCCTAAAAATTTTACATAGTTTGTCCCAGTAGTTTTCATTTTATGAAAATTTTTCATGAAAATAATTTTCACTCCGTTCCATATGTACACCGATTACTCTGAGATTTATGATTCGATTTACGTGATTCTTTTTTTGTTCGACGCGGAATAGCTGCCATGTGGTCCCTTAAAAATTTGACATAGTTTGGCCCAGTAGTTTTTATTTTATGAAAATTTTTCATGAAAATAATTTTCACTCCGTTCCATATGTACACCGATTACTCTGAGATTTATGATTCGATTTACGTGATTCTTTTTTGTTCGACGCGGAATAGCTGCCATGGGGTCCCCTAAAAATTTGATATAGTTTGGCCCAGTAGTTTTCATTTTACGAACATTTTTTTGTTTCCGGTTCGTGGGACCTATATTTTTTAAGAAGCGCGGCACCATTCGTAGGTCCACCCATACATATCTAGACACTAAAAAGTAACAAATAAAAAATAAAAACTTCGTTTAAAAAAACCGACTTCAAAAACTAAAATGTATAAAATAACTTATTTCTAAAGCTATTATTATTAATATATATTATCTAAAACATCTTGAAGTCGGTGCAAATCAAAACATAAAAATTACTATATTTTGAAAATTACTAAGCACCGACTTTAAGATGTTTTAGATAATATAATATTAATAATAATAGCTTTAGAAATAAGTTATTTTATACATTTTAGTTTTTTAGTTTTTGAAGTCGGTTTTTTAAACGAAGTTTTTGTAGTAAAATTTTAAAATGTATCGAATTTCTTCATTAGATTCACTCATTTTAACAATAAGAAAAACAAATGAAAATCACACATTTTCCTAATTTGAATTTGGAATTATCTTCTTTAAAATTAAATTTTTTTAATGATACCAAAACCAGCCAGATACAAATGGTATAGCCAAAGAGATATTATTACAAGTTCATACATACTATATGCGAAAAGACTTTTTCCTCAACCTATTATAATGCACCAGTATAAAAAATATGTATAGGTATTATTAACTAAATCAATTAATTGTTATTGTTTTTCAGTTTTCTTGATTTCATTCAACGTTTCGTTCTATAGACATTCTTAAGTGTCAAGTTGGGCTTTTTGTTTGAGATTATTGTAGGTTATACTTATAGCAATTGAAAAGCAGTTTCGGTCAAAAAATATTAAGAGGACCCTAGAAGCCGATCCCAGCGTCATACCGGTTCCAATTGTAAATCTAAATAATCCGGGGACATCCAGACTAACACACAATAAATTACATCAAAATCGGTAAAGTCTTTCTCGAGTTATCTGCGTATGTATGTATGTACATACATTTCTACAAATCATTTTTATTTATATAGAAGATAATTCATACACGAAATACTGAAGGTTTGCAGTAATACAGTTTCTTAGAACGGCTGAATAGATATAGTTGGAAGTTTTCGTTTCGGAGGTCAAGATTCATTTTGAGTTGAAATTGAGAGCCACAGATTTTTTTAAGTGCATAATTAATTGGCCTGTGGAGTTGTAGCGATATCGAATCGATCTGTTTGTTATAATTATGTATACGATTGGTTCCCATGACTCGGCACACCGGCACGAAGCACGGCTAATATACTCTCGATTTCGAAACAATAGCACTACGCACACGACGAGCGTGTGGAAATACGTTAATGATAGCTATTGTGACAAACAGCGACTACGTATACGTTTCCTAGCAGTGGCTGGTGGTACTATTCAGGGGTTCCCGTTTCTCTCCCACGATCCAGTTCTGCGCTGTGTTACAGTCGTGTTCATAATGGTGACGGCTTTTTTGCATCAACAATTATGTACAGTTTGTTGCGAGTTTCTCTCGCAGTCCAATTACAAATTTGTGAGAGTCCGTGACCGCAGAAGGTCTCTCCTTTGTTTAGTTGCCCTAACTATCGCAATGATCATCTCGCCACAAGTCGTATATGATAATTACGCACGCAATTATTGAGCAACTCAACTTCGCTATAATGTTATCTATGTGAAAGTATTTTCAAATTGCGTGACGTCTCTTATGTTTTTCATATGACCTTTGTTATACTATCAAATACTTAACTCTTTCTTTAAAAATACATCAAGTTAGTCTTAAAAGTGCAGGTAACATAGTTTTAATTTGGATAGAAACGCTTTGTCTGAAACGCTGTCATCTCTCTTCTTTACAAGAGGTAAAGGAGAGAGATGACAGAAATATTTTTGTATCAAAACGCAAGATTTAATAACTGTAATGACTTGAACTATAGTCAAAACAGTTAAATGTTCGATTTCATTATTACGATGTCTGTCTCAGTACTTGATTGCTTTGTTTCTATTTACCAGGAAATTGTTTTCAAAACATGAGTACCTACTAATAATTCTTGTAAAAGTGACGTTATATGCTAAGACTATTTTAAGTGTAGGATACGATATGACGATAGGATACTACACAACTATCGATTGTATGTTGAAACTGGGACTTTTCCATTTAATCTTATATCTTCTTGATATATAAAAATGAATGTTTGTCTGTATGTCCTTTATAGAATCGTAAATTATATATTTATCATGTGATGATCTTTAGCAAAGTTGTTGTGCATGAACTAAAGAAGTTTTCTGAGTTGGTTCACAATTGGACCCGGTAGGTGGCGCTGCTGTCGGCATATCGATTGAAGCTTTTCCGGGCAAGATGACGTCTGCCGGGACAGCTAGTTTTTTATATAAAATAGGCAATGTGCAGAAACTAGGCGTGGCAACGGTGGCAGTATAATAGCCAATATAAAAGACAGTGGGCAAAAACGATAGACTTAATTAGGATTGTTTACTATGCAAAACAACTGACGAAACGTGATATAATTTATTTATATATGATTTATTATATTTGATATGATAAAAAGTTTATGCATGGTTTTCTTTCGTATTTATTATTTTATTTTTGGAGTACAGCAGAGAAGCTTATGTCCCACGTGATGGAAAGTGGTCTCCATCGCCTACGGATATTGCAATATCAAAAGTGCTGCCAATGTGCTATGGGTCTTATAGGGGGGGGTGTGTCGAAGGTATTGAGAACTTGCCACTAATTCCGACACACGAAACACACAAAGTTTGTTATGGCAGAAAACTCTAGACCAATGTTGGTACCCATCACCATAATTTTTCTTGCTTAACAAGAGGGTCAAATATAATACTCATTGGTTGTTATGAGTTCAATATATCAATGATATACTTTATACATCGATAATCACCTCGCCTTGCCGTATATAGCTATATTCGACGCGGCCACAATTCATTGCTTGACCACTGCGAACGAGGTTTCCTTTTATATACAAGAACACTGATCTCTCTGCTGTCGCAGAAAAACTTGCCAGTTTTCTTTACCGAATTTATTTGTAATTCCATTATCTAAGAACAGTTGTTTCTTGGCCTTAGAGTCATAATTATGTATTTTCCTCCAATTTATATTTCTAAACCGTTACTATTAGATCAAAGACGTATTATTATGTAGGAGGCAATAGATGGGACTGAGACTCACCTCTTAAAACAGTCAATGTGTAATATTTTGCCAAAATAATGAAGAGAGACAATACCATAAAGTCAAAATATAAGAATTATAATATAATCCAATCCTCATAATTTCACTGCATGGTATAGCCGAAGGGCCAAAACCTCTCCATTATATTACAGCTACTTGTAGCTAAAGTACTTACACTAATCAGTGTGTGTTCGTGCAGTGAAAAGTAATACATCAAGTTATTTGCCATCTTAGGTATATAAACTTGTCTTCAAATTAATTTCCCTTAAGACAAAAAAAAATAGATCTTAGTTCTTTAAACAATAATAATTATGAGTTTTAAATGGATACCTCCATATGGTACCTACACTTTACAATTATAGTACCGACAGTGGTGTCAGTGAATGGAATAGCAGAGCCTTGATCGTCATCTCGAAATGCTCTCGTTTGGTATCTAAGTAAAGGGGGTCGGATACAGAAGGCAGCTCGCTTGGGCACGGCTCATATAGTGAGGATATTCCTATCTCTGGAGCCTTAACCGCCGGTAGCCTGGACTCTAGGGCCCACTGTCGGCGAATATCGGAGTTCTATTTTTTTTATTTATAAATGTACGTATTAAAATTTGGAAACTTATAAACATGTGGATAATAATAGCCCATAAACGTCTTACTACTGGGCTCGGGCCTTCCCTTTTTACATGAATGCATGTGTGACCGCCACCTTGTCTATGTTCTCCAGTTAGATTTATCCGAACCCACGTTTTTGGAACGAGGCCCTGGTGCGCCTGCCTTTTTTTTTTTTGGCCAGGGGAAATCCGCTTGAGGACTAAGCCGCGACAGGCACAGAAGCCTGGGGGATGCTCGCGACCCGGTGAGACAGTGTGGGATTCGCCAGATCGGGGGTGGCACTAGCGTGCCCGGTCAGAACCGGTGCCACGCTATTGCCACCCCCAGTTAGGGATACCCACTAAAACCCCTGGGTGTTCCGTCCTGCGCTTCATGCCAGGGCTACGGGAATAGGCTACCCGGCTCCGCATTCCCTGGCAGGCGTGGGCCCCGCTCACTGGGCCTCTTCAAATGCCGGGGGAGCTACTCCCCCGGCGACTTCTCGGTCTTTTCCGGGCGTGGGCGGTTTGTAACGCGCCCCACGGGAAGAGAGATGAGCGCGCGCGGAACACTCGCGCTTTCATCTCGACGGCATGTGCGGGTGAGTGAGAACCTCTATACCCCTAGAGGCCCCACCCGCGCCGCCCGCTTACGGTGGCCGAAGGTCTAGGTTTGACCTCCGGCGTCGGCGCGTCCTCCTTTGTCGGGAGCGGAGCAGAGAAGTGCGCTCACGCTCCCGTTCCGCCTCCTCCTTCGCAAACATGACGTGCTCGCAGAAGGAGGAGACGGCGTCCCATCCGGTGTGGCTCCCGACCATGGTGCGAATCACGGCCGGGAGCGAAAGGTCCAGTCCGGTGAAGGCGACGAGCTCTCGGCGCTGCTCCGTCCATGCCGGACATTCCTGCAGGGTATGCAGCGCCGTATCCTCGTCGCCTGTGTCGCAATGATGGCACCCTGACGTTACCTCGCGGCCGAGGCGACACAGGTACCTCCCGAAGCAGCCGTGCCCCGAGAGGACCTGCGTTACCTTGAACGTCAGGGTGCCGTAGTCTCGTCCTATCCATTCTTGCAGGACGGGCCTCACCGCCTCGATGGTGGCGGGGCCCGCGCTGGGGCGTCTGAGGCGATCTTCCCAAACTCCCACGGCGACTTGGCGGAGCTCCGACCTGCACGCCTCGATTTCGCGAGGCGCGGGTCTGGTGCCCCTGGCCAGGGCTTCTTTGCGCCATACATACAATGACGCCAGCGCCCTGGCCTCCAGGTCCCATGGGAGGGATCCGGCGAGTAGAGAGGCCGCTTCGAAGGACACCGTACGGTATCCTCTTTTCGCCCTGACGGCCATTATACGCTGAGCCTGACGCAACAGCGGAGCGTTGCGGGCCGTCAGGCGGTCTGCCCACACTGGGGCCCCATACAGGGCCATCGACCGTACGATGCCTTCGAAGAGTTTTCGGCACGTGGCGATCGGCCCCCCGACGTTGGGGAGCAAGCGCGACAGCGCACCAGCTGCCCCCTTGAGTCTGGGGAGCAGCTGCCGAAAAATCCCACCGGCTGTCGAGGACCAATCCTAGGTATTTCATGGTCCCCCCGATGCCGATGCGGATGCCTCCTACTATTATAGCGGTGTCTGGAGGTGGACGATTTCGAGGACCGTGAAAGAACACGGCCTCGGTCTTTTGAAGCGCCACCTTCAGTCCAAGACGCCGGATCCTGCCTACAACTAAAGACACCCCAGCCGTGCCTAGAAGACACGCCTGCCTGTGGGTCCTCCCTCGTGCTGCGATCAATGTGTCATCTGCGTAGCATATGATGCTGACGCCGGGGAGGACCCTACTGCGTAACGTCCAGTCGTATGCGATGTTCCACAGGAGGAGACCGAGAACCGATCCCTGTGGAACACCGCACACCATTGGTGCGCCTGCCTACCTTAACCACTAAACTCTCCCAACCTAATAATAATTATTTACTCAAATCTTAATCAGAAATAATATTGTCTTACACGTCCGAGATAGTTATTGAGCTTAAAATGTTATCTAATTACCGAATACTAACTGTTATTAAAAGTTTAATTGGCCCTCGTTGAAATTGAAACCGTCGAAGGCCGTACTTCGCAAGAAGTTACGCCAAATGAATCACTAAGTATGTAAACGATGGGAAAATTATTCTAGGTACTCCACATTAATGTCATGTGCAGAATAGATATAAATCTTAAAAGATAAAATGTCCGCGGGAAGATCTCTGCAATAGGTCCATTGTAATTAAATTAGGAGTGACAACACGACAAAGCGCGACAACCTCAATGCAAAAGTACATACGTGAAGGAAAATATTCTTTTATCAAATTTTGTCCATGCACCCACCTAACCTGCAATGAAAAACATTATAACAAACTATTCGTAAATTTTCAAAAGTGCTGGTCACAGATTTTAAGAAATCGTATTCAGGTCTGTTGAGACCTTTTGACATTCAACCTTAAAAATTTACAATTCCATTTTGGGTATTAATACTTACTTCGTAAAGTAAAAACATGTGACTTAAAGATACTGTGGCTATCTCGTCTTTTCTAGACCGATCTATTTAAAAATAAAAGTATCTATAACATTATAAAATTCTAAACATGCAGTATCTGTGCATTGAAGCTATTGAAAAAAATCGAAATGTGTGCTGGGACACATATTAGAAGTGAAACTTCAACGGACAAGTTGAAAAACGAATAGCAGCGGATAAGTGGAAAAATGAATCGCAACGGACAAGCGGAATAACGAATAGCAACGGACAAGTGGAAAATGTTCAAGTGACAAAATGAATCGCAACAAAATTAATACGGGCAGGTTTTCAAATTGGTACATTGGTATTGGTACATAACAATCAGCCCGTAAAACTTCAAGTTAAAATGTTGTGGCGATTCATTTTTCCACTTGTCCGTTGCGATTCGTCCGTTGCGTGGGCGAAGTCGCGGGCATATCCTAGTAATTTATATAAGTAAAAAAGGACATGTCGTCATACAATGTAAAACATTCTAGGTGGTTAATAATAACAATTATAGCGAAACAGTCCTTTGAAACATTTATTAGTGTCACTTAGACATGCGAATGACGTCATGAAATTTTAGCTAATGCGACAATGGATCATATTTTTCATGACTCATGCTGTATTAAAAACGTAACTAATTTATTATTGAGACTATCTGTCGCCAATGTTATTCTCTAATGACCTGTATTGCTATAATTACAAGTAATAGTAAAATTAGATGATAATGGAACATACTGCTACTGGGTTTACAGGTGAAGCTAAGAACTTGCCTGGTCGCAGTCATGGCGCGGGGTGCCACCGTGATACGTATTGCGTGCTGTCACTCGACCAGGAAGAAATATTTCGCACATCCACCATGGAAAGAACTCTTGAGTGAGTATACATAAAATTATTTATATGGTACACACCTTCACTGGAATCTGGCGCTCATTCATGGTAACGGAAATCGCTACAATTTGGATTAAAAATAGCTACTACAGAACGTAAACATAACATTTTACAGATAATCATATGATTATATTTCGATAACTGAACGGAAGTAAGTCAAAACTGGTTTGAATTTTTTTTAAATCAAATATTCGTGCTAGATATGAAAATCGTAGCTATTTTTGGGTTTCCTGTCGAGCCCACCGCTATATCTACTTAATGATTACTTATACAAAATCTGGATTCAGTGTTGATACACTAACAAATCCTTTGTCCCTTATCCCAGACCCGCGTCCGGTCTTATCGGGTGGGAACCGTTCACCCGGCATTTGGGGAGGGCAAACATATTTAATAGGTCAAGGTTTGGCTAGTTATGAATGGACGGCCGCTCGTAAGTTGTCCGCCCGTTGAATTGAGTATAATTACAATATTACACTACTAGTTCTACCATTAAATACATTACTGTTCCGCGTTCCTACAGTGTAACTAATTTGTTTCAATACGAGATTATGCGTATATTTTACACCAATTGTTCACATTTCTATAGAAGACATCATTTAACCTAATAATAAGCCAAGGGAGCATGCTTTATCGTCTATCACGAACGGTCAAAACTTACTATACATACATTTATTTTCCTTATAGTCTTCCACGTCAATGATATTATAAGAATAATATAATTGTTCCACGTTCTATTTCATTAATTAACGTTTATGAATTGTCGCTAATTTGTAACAATTCGGTCAAGTTAATACCCATTATTGTAGAGTATAGTGCGTTTACGCACAGGATGACTTATTTTTGTTTTTTTTATTGTGAAACTGGCAGACGGCCTAGCTCATGGAAAGTGGTTACCGTCGCCTATTGACGTTTAAATCACCAATGGCGAAGTCAACATGGTGCCAGCCTGCACAATGGGATAAAGGGAGCAGACAGAGTTGAGGAGGTTGAGGAGACAGGAATTGGAATAGAAGGATGGGATAGGGAATGTTTTATATGGGAAGTGGACCATCAGAAGTCTTACTCATCACAAGAAACGCGATTAGCTCAGGGCTAATTGTTTCATGCCGACATCCTGTAAGAGCGTGATATCATACCGATCGTGGTGGCCATAAGAGTTGTAATCTAGATGGTGATTCCAACACAGCTCTGCCACGTATCTACATGGATTTTATTAAAATGGAAGGTATTTATCACTGGAATTCGTTCATGTTGAATCAACGTCTATTGTAAGGGATAAGAATTCTTAAAAAGCGTCCGGCAGTAATAAAAGTTCGTTCTTCGGTGAATCGTAAAGTTGTTTATAGTCTATTTCTCAGGAGCACACTAAGGTCTTCCAGTATTCGCCGTAATTCGTACCAATGGTTAATTAATGTGAAGGCACGATTGCGATCTGTCCGTTTGCTTGTACGTTACGATAAAATGGTGCTCGCAAATGTATGTATCACTTCCGTTTTATTTACGAATACGTATCGTCCATTTGGATTCGATTGTGTTTTCACTTTCCAATATAGTTATATCAATGAAACTGTATCGTAGTCAGCCAAACGAATTTTATTGGTGGATATAGAATATCTCAAGTTTGAACATTCGGCATTAAATTCAAAAGCGAATACCTTATCTGATAAAATATTATTGATATACCTACTCTTAATACTAAATCCGCTTAAAGCTTTTAACAAAGATGAAAGGTTATTTTTGATATCCATCCTTTATACTTTATACCACTATATATTGACGATTATAGATTTCTTGCCAAAATTCATTAAAACTTTATATATCGTTATTAACTACATAATTTTATTCAAGTCTGCTTGCTACATACTCCCTTGAATTACAGCAGCATTGAAATAAAAAAGAGTGATTATTTGCTCTTTATTTATAATACTTATACGAGATTTATAGGTTCGATAAAAATATTACCGAAATATTTATAATCGCATTATAATCAATGCGCTTAGGTACAGAATGACACTATTCTATATTTTTTATCGGGCCCATAAACCTCACATAATGTCTAAGGGGGGCTACTCTTTACTATGCCAATGAATATATGGATATATGAAGAGTTTTTATTTCCTTAACAGGCTTGGCAACTATTTTTATTTAGTATTAATACATATAAAATTGTGTGTGTATTATCCCGTTGAATAGGGCCACTTGACTTCAGCGGTAAAATCCCTCTGGCGTGTTAAAAAGTGTATGGGGTGGAATTGTGTGTATGGGTGCGGTGTAAAGGGGCGGCGGCGTGGCGCGCCACGTCCCGGATGCGTTTCCGGTGCGCGTGCGCCATTGCGGAACGTCCCTTCCGCACCACCCCCTCACCGTCCACTTTTTGGAATGAATGAGAATCCGCCGCGCCGCATCAATGAATTTAATTACTGCCTACACCACTTAGCTTCCTACATTAGTTGTGGGAATATCCCGGCTTCACAAGGCAAACGTACAAGGTTATACATGCACACAAATAAAAATGAATTAATAATTCTACCTTTAGGTTTTAAACGAACAATGAGATTTCTATTCATAGGTACTTGTCCGCAAGTTATATAAATATATACGACAATGTTATCCTCTAAAGTGGACATATTTAGGTATAATTAACGTATTTGTACGTGATGAGCTATTTGCTTGTTAATGAACGGAAGCGATAATGATTTAGTGACCCTAGCAGTGAGGGCACAGTGGCGGATATCGAAGGAAATGTCACGTCACTCGTCGAGTTAACTTAATGGGTTCTTTGTCTCGCGATACCTTATCATTGCAGTCACTGAGCGCCTCTGTCCAAACTATCGGGTCATATGCCGTTACTCCATGCATCAAATTGTAACAATCAAAATACATTTTACATTTGTCTTAATATAAATTATGTAGTATATTTTTAATTCGTAAAGCGAGCAACGTTTATGAGGAGGGCCACCGTCAACGTGGTCATAAAATAATAAGAAGCAAACAGAAGCATAGTTCATAAAAAGCGCATGGATGTAGTAGTAGCACCATATTAACGGAAGCTTTTAAGTGATAAATTGATCCCGGAACCTGGCAGTGTGTAAAATGATCATCTCGCCCGCCTGAATGGCCCACCGCCGGAATATCGTCGGTTTTAAGTGCATTGCTCTGGTTTCTTGCGCTGTGCTATTTTGCGCTCTTCGGTGTGCTCATTACGGCTACAGCTACCCGTCAAGTGTCCGACGACTGTGTTCAATTTTATTTAAAATAAAAATAAAACATGGCGCCCTGTTTCAATACTTATTTACTGCATTTCATGCAAATTATGCTCCATTTGTTTCATATTTATTATCATAACGTTTTCTCTGTAAGTAGGATTAACATTTTTGGAATGGGATGTGTAAATTACTATTTTTTTCTACGGGTTAACCGTTTATATTACGGGATAAACTTATACCGAATTTAGTAAAATTATCAGTAATATAAACTGACGTTAAAATTATACAATTAATAATGAATTCCTATCGAACTCACTAAAAATGCAGGGCTCTATAAAAATAGTATATCTTACTATCTGTTCTCCTAGCTTACCATTCTGTGTGGAATGTAGGTCAAATTTTAACCAGCATGCATGAATGAATAGCAAGATGTAAAACTCCAAGTATTATTTGCTTTTTTTAAAGTATGGACAAAACCACTAGTAGCATAGATGTTTATCTATTTTACATACATAGCGTTATATAGCTCGCTAGTCGACATCGACACTTAATAAATTAATAACGAGCGTATTAAAGGCGTGAATGAAGTGGCGCCGCCGCCCCCGCTCAGCTGATGGCTGTTCCGCCTCGAGTTTATTAATATCAAACGGGCGCCGGATGCCGCCTGCGGGTCCGCCAGACTGCCTCTCACTACAACAGATCCTTGCGCATACACATTGGACATATCAATCAACCTCTTTATTGGGTAATCGACATTTTTCACTAGTAGCTTATGCACCAGCCTTATGCACTGCCAGTATTAATTGCGCCATTAACACTATATGCCTGTGTAGATAAGCGAACATTATGCGACTGTTGCTATGTTTTGTAGTGTATACCATTTCATAAATTAATTAAATACTTTTATTGCTATTTAGTCATTACAAAATTATGTACTATAATAAAAATAAAAATCACAAACAAAAATTAAGGGTGCCGGAGTGATGAGGAATGTCAACTGTTTAGTTTTTGTCATTTGGCTACCGATTCATAAAAAAGCTCTAAATTTAAAAAAAAGCCACATAATTACATAATTTATATAGTATATAGACTTTCAGAAACTTCCTGTTATAACGTTTCAATGAGGGGAAAGCACAAGAAATTCTGGTTCGACGTTGTGAGGTATGATGACGTATGTTGAGCCAATAATTGTCTAATAGCAAAGGATGTCGGAGACCATGCGAATGTCGTCAGCCAATCGTAGTCCACTGCTGGACTTGCTCTACCCAAGTTTGCGCCACATATCACGGTCTTCCGCTTTTATCTATGTTTTATCCAGCGCCAATCGGCGACATTGTTCAGGTCGGCAGTCCGCCAGGCTTCAGGGCGTCCCACAATACACTGAGACTCGGTCTCTTTTTCGGGATTCGTCGATTACCGTAGTTCTTGCGGAAATCCATATTTCTAATTTTATCTGTAAGAGACACTCCAAGCATAGCCCGCTCCATAATAGCTAGCTGAGTTACTTCCTTATGGCCCCATGCCGACATCAGTATCCACGTCTCAGCACTATATGTTAGGACGGAGAAAACGCACAGATCAGATACTTTTGTTTTCAAGCATTGACTACTGGTCGACAAGAAGACATGGTTGTGCGAAATGGAAAAAAAATATTTATAAAGTTTACCCTGGGCTCCGAAGCGGAGGCTTCGAAACTAACCGGGATTTCACGTGACATTTCATGCAGGAGAAGCCGACTGGGCAGCCAGAGTTGAAGTAATCATTTATTCTACATAGGCTCGTTAAATAAAGTGTTTTCATAATCGCATTTTCTTATTATTCAGATTATAACTCCAGATTTAGGAATACTAATCAAGAGAGTATAAGCGTACCTACATATTTATAGCATTATGAGATGCTGATATGTAAACTGTATCCTGTGCTGTATCTATCATCATTATCAAACTTCACTTTTGATCGATGGTGATTCACGAATGTTTTCTTTCTAATTTTGGACAGTATGAAATATGATTTCCGGTAGCTTTATCAGCGAAACATTTTATTAAACGCTAATAAAACGTAGCAAAATTATAGAAAACAACTGCAAACAAAGGTGTTATGTATTCTGAAAATCAGGTCCTAATCGGGAATTTTATTAATAACTAGGATATGCCCGCCACTCCGCCCACGCTTGACTTGAAATATTCCCGTGGCAGAAAGTACCGAAGCATTTATAGAAGAATGTAATTCGTCGAATTAATATCGTTTAAGTGAAAACTGTAAAGGAATAAGCTAATTTCTATTTACCCGAATTGCGAACCGCTCTCAAGAAAGTTCCCGCAGGATCCCTGGAATAAAATATATCACACATTTTATTACATAAAATTTTCTATCGATCAGTGAGAAATTCACGTTGGATTATTTAAAACTGTCCATTTTAAATAATTCCCAGAAAAATACCCGCTGAATTCCCTGGATAAAAAGATTTTAAATTTAGATATTTGCTGTCGACCAGCGTAAACCGCATCGAAATCGGCCCAGTAATTTTTACGTGAATCCGGAACAAACAGAAAAGAAATATAAAAAATACATCGTCTTCTGCATCGTTTATAAAGGCTATTCTAGTTGTTTTTTGTAAGTAGCGTTAATGTACAGATACGGCATTTGTAGAATTTTATAATATTATAGATTTTTATGATTTTCTTTTCATTTTGTATTCAGTGAAAGTGATTTTTTTCGGTTATTTATTTGCATATTATGGCCTCGAAAACAGAATGAATAATTTCGTCTTCGTGGCCTTGGATATGGACCGATTTTTATGTAATTTGTTGCATAGATATTTTAAAGAACGGTGATGAACATACGATATAAATTATAATTAACCTCGATAATTAAAGCATACAGAAACGAATTAAATACAACGAAATACACTACAACAACCAAAGAAGTGAAGCTTTCTCTTTTGAATATTGGATGTACCCCGCGGTTTCATTCGCGTTATAACACTGCTTTGCTTCTTTTGGTAATGCATAATGTCAATCTATAATATCTACGTTCCTCAATGGAGTGACTATCTATATCTAAACTATTTTTACGGCTTAGTTTTCGAGAAGTGACACATTGCTTTCGACAACGATTCTGCATTCGCAATACCTAAAGACGAAAATCTTTAAGCAGTGCCTGCTAATCGTCATATCCACAAAAACGAAAGTCATCTAGAGAGCTATTAAGTAATCTATGATTGGCGTTTTTAATGGACAAAATCCAAAACCAAAGTCACCGGCATAGCTCGCAATATTAGCAAGCTGAAGAGTCAGTGGACCGGTCACGTTTATTGCAAGACCGAAAATGGTCTACGGAGCGAACGAGTCCTAAACTGGAGACCGTGTCTTATTAAACGTAGTGTAAATACGTCCTCTAGCCCAGTGGGACCTGCGTATTAATAGGTAATTGTAGTTACACACGGTGATCGGTAAGAGTTGGATAAGGAAAGCAGATAATGAAGCAAACTTGCGCTTGAAACCTATCGTCCAGCAGTTTGAAGCAATTAAAGTTTCATTCAAAGGTTAATAAATATACTTACATACATATAAAAGTTGAGTACAACAAAACTTTATCCGTAAGATTAAAACAAACTTTCACCGCCTCTTTAGTCGTGTGGTAGGTTTTACGCGTAGGTACGCAATTATGCATGCTATTTGCATCAGGGATCCGTGGGCAGCTTGCTGTCAAATTACTTATTGCGTCACATATGTATGATTTGTTTGCATAATAATTAACTTTAAAATGTAAGTGATGGGTATCATGATAAGGATGACTGTGAAAATTGTGGGCATACTTTGATAATTGTATCTATCATTAATATATTACTACACTTGAACATTGGATTCGTGAGAGTTCATTAATTTATTGAAAAGTTGTGTTACGACTATATTTTGCATATTTTGTTATATTCTATTAAATGGGTGTTTAACTGTTTACAGATTTTGGAGTGCATTTACAATAATTAAATTTGTGGAAGAAAGATGCTAGGAATGAAAATAGGGTAAAAAAACGCAACTCTGATAAGCTCCAAAACCCTAGATGGCTAGATGGCACCATTAGTAATTCTTCTATTGTTTTTTTACTTTTTTTTTGAAATATTTATTTCTTTCAGAAGAAATAACAATTTTGGAGAATAAATAAATAATTGACTTATATCAATGAAAATTTTTGGACAGATTGTTACAAAAAAACATGTTTTGAATAATAAGCCATTAAAAAGTGAGAGAACAATGATCTGTGGCGCAATCTAGTTATGTAGGGTTTTGGAGCTTTCAGCAATGCGTTTTTTAATGGTCGATTGTTATTCATCGCATTGTTTCTTTTTATTATTATACATAAGTATAAATGGCAATAAAACTGTTAACGTTCTTAAACCCATAAAAAAGTTGGCAGAACATTCTGTACAAATCCATTCGAAAATTTTAGATGTTCAAAGTTAAAAAAACAAATTGTTTTGCATACACAAATATAGATTGTAATATCCTATTTTATTTTTCTCGAGTTGTCTAGAAAATATCGCTTTAAATGAGAAGGCCGCCCCTTGTTTAACTAAACCTACGTTTTAAGATCCTAATTTATAACCATTTTCATTCATTCACAAAGGATTGGTTTTTGAAAAATAAAGGAATTTACCTCGTACTCTTTTACATACCTACACAGTTTATGTAAACAGAATATGGTACCAATTTATTTAAAACCGATATGTGTAATAAAATATAATAGGTACATTAAATTGTTTCAATAGGTATTAAACATTCCTGTATGTATTGTCGGTAATTATGAGAGACATGTGTCTTTGGTATCTACTTGCACAGTTTATTGCTCAGCTTCATTCATTTCTATATCAATCCCTATTATTATAAATGTGAAAGAAACTCTGTCTGTTGCTTTATCACAGAAAAACTACTGTACCGATTTGACTATATATATATATATATATATATATATATATTTACATAAAAAGTGTGTGTGTACTTATGTACACGCGTTAGAACTTATACTTCCTTGGCGTAACAAGATAAAAATCTTTCAAAAATTTTATCTTTCGCCTTATCTACGTTTGTAGAAAAAACGACACTAAAAAGAGAAAAACTAAAATGTTGACTATAGCTAACTTCAGGGTGTCGGTTTTTCGTGACGGTGTGCGCGCGCATCGTAAAATATTAGCTCATCATTTTTCCCTAACGCGCCAAAAGAAGTATAACTTCAAAAATATTCATAGTTTCAATGTTAAATACTTTCTTAATCACAGCTTATAAATCAAAATATGGTTTTCTATTTTTAGCCCGTTTTTCGGTGAAGAATTCCAATTTGAAGTGCCTCGTCGATTCCGATACTTGTCCATATACGTGTTCGATCGTGATAAACATCTCAAGCAGGATAAAGTACTCGGCAAAGTGGCAATCAAACGAGAGGACCTGCAACAGTACAACAACAAAGACCACTGGTTTGAACTGCGGCCAGTGGATGCCGACTCGGAGGTGCAGGGGAAGGCATACATCGAACTCACACTCGAGGACTCAAGAAAGCGGTTACGAATGGAGCCAAAGCCACCCGACCCGGACACGAGTGCCGACAACTGCTCGGCGAAGACGAAAGCCAATAACCTTGTCAGGCTTTCAGAATATTGTAAGGAGAGCATGAGGTTCGGATCGTGTTCGAGCTCAACCAGCAAAAAGCTGCTGAGTCCGGTTGCGACTGAGCCTGCTCTGTCGCTGTCGCGTTCGGAGAGCCTGAAGGATAGGGCGCAATGGGCGGCGCGGTCGAAGCCGCCTATGCATTCAATGTCCGAGTCGGACACCTCCCCCACACCCACCGCCGCCGACTACTGGTCGGACCCCGAGAGACACTACGCGGCGCGCGTCGAAGAGGACACGTTGCGCCTCCGGGTACTGGAATGTTCCGAACTGACCACTAAGAACGGGCAGTGCGACCCGTTCGCTCAAGTCACCTTGTTGTACTCGAATGGGAGAAGAGTAGAAAGGCGGACTAAATCGAAAAAGAAGACTGTTAACCCACAATTTGACGAAATATTCTGTTTTGATCTCGACATTGACCCGGACCCTAAAGACGGTTCACAAACTGTAAGTTGGCTATTTCACAAAGTGATTTTAATTTTTGATAGGTTTGCAATGGCAGTAGTATTAAATTGTTCTTTTTATTTTCATCAGATGGGAAAAGCTTGTGAAGCCAGAGTATCTGTGTGGCACGACGCAGCTACGCCTGTTTTCCTCGGTGAAGTACGATTGCAACTTCGCCAACCGACTCCATCTCCTGTCCGAGCTTGGTGAGCATTGATTCAAATGGAATTTTTTGGCAGCAATGTAAGAGTTAATTTTGTGTTAAAAGTGATTATTTTTTATTAATAAAGACTGCTTTGTGGTAGGTTCTTCCTAACATCGCGAGCGGGCGGCGCTCTTTCGCGTGGCGCGACGCCTCCTGGGACGCGACTCTCTGCTGCAGGCAGCGCAGCGCTTGGTTCTCTGCGATTACTATTGCAGTATACTGTCGATCACGTGTTCCCCTTAAACCATTATAGAAAACTAGAGGAATTGTTTCTCCGCAGTGTGAACCAAAAGGTAGTTATATGTTTTTCGGTTTCTATAAAACTCGATACTCTTAACTCTTTACATCCTTAATGACCATGCTTTATTTAAATATTTTCAGCCCATCACAACGTCTGCGGTATATATTCTTGGTGAAATCGTATCGAGCAAAACTGATGCGGCGCAGCCTTTGGTGAGGCTGTTCACGCATCATGATCTCATCGTGCCTGTCGTTAAGGAACTCGCTGACGCTGAAATATCAGCTCTTACGTAAGTTTACTTTATATCTGTCTTTGTAAATTCATATTTTAATAAGAGTAATATTAACTTTAAAGGAAGCATTACATACATTATTTTATTTTTAATTGTGAAAGTTAAGGAAATACAATTTGATAAGGAGTACTTACACTAGTGTTATTTGCAACCTATAACTATAATAATATACGTTATTGTACTTGTTATGGATCATATATGCAGAAATATACATAATGAACCAAAAAGGCTCTTTGAATATGATATCAATATATAAAAGGTTGTAATCTCATAGATTTTACATGAGAATACAAACTTATGACTTCTTGACTTTATACATTTAAAAATAATCAAATAACACATTAATTGTTATCAAAACAGTAGTTAACATTATTTCTTTCATGATATTTTAAAACTAAGTTGATAATACATTATTTCAAAGAATGTTCTTTAATATATTTAAAGTTTATTTCAAATAGGACTGTATGGCTAACATATATATAAAATGTAATATGTCGCGTTATTTTAAAGTTTCAAAAAAAAAAAACTTTTAACTATATAAAACATATATTTAACCCTGTTACTATTAAATAATAATCTTATTCTTAGAATCACGATCTTTATGTTATTTGCGTGATTTCTCCCTGTTACCGTTCTATTCGACATAGACTGTAATAATAAAATTGGTTGTTCAATTAATGTATGGAAAATAGAACATTTTATTCCAAAACAAACCCTTTGCCTTGGTTTGTGGTTTGACATTCCTTCACAAAAATCGATACAAGCTACATTGTGGATATCTGTAATACAACTGACAAGGATATATAATTGATTTTTGAAAAATCTAATGATACCACTTTAGTTTTCGTCAAAATCGGCCTCGAGACTCCTTTGAGCGTTTTTTTCGCTATTCAGTATAGTTTAGCATTTGGTCCTGAAGGGCCGCTTGAAAAATTCAGCCTGTATATGCACATTGATTGGTGTTCGCGTTGTGCACAGTGACGCGACGACGATCTTCCGCGGCAACACGCTCGTGTCGAAGATGATGGACGAGGCGATGCGGCTGACCGGCGCGGCGTACCTGCGCAGCGTGCTGCGGCCCACGCTGGCCGCGGTGCTGGCCGAGCGGCGCCCCTGCGAGATCGACCCCGCGCGCGTCAAACCCACCGCCGCCGTCGCCGCCAACCTCGCCAACCTCAAGGACTATGTCGAGAGGGTGAGCGCGTCACAACCATTACCATCCCCGCAAATTGCTAATGCGCTGGAACCTTGTCAAATTGAAATTCACGTGACGTCATCCGCAACTCGATATGTACGCGTCCTCGCCGGCCAGTGGTGCTAACATTACCTGCTGAATGTTCGGCTACGGTTACGTCACCAAAATGGCGGCCAGGCGCAATAGCAATTTGCGGGGATAATACACACTGATTATTCTTAGCGTCCATACCACAACATTATTAGGCTAGTTGCCTGGCTGGTCGCAGCTAGACCGTCTTTCGAGGTTCTCACGAGAAACGAAAGTGAGGCACGGTTTTTGACGTTCTCGCGAGAATGTGGAGCGCCTATTAAATATAATATTTTACGTTTTCCGATTTAGCCAGTGTCCAATACTTATGCACTAACAAGTTAGAATATGTCTTCAAAGAATTGATTCCCAAAGAAAAGTCTTATCTACCTATTTACTTTGGTCATGCTACATTGTAGGTTATTTTTGGGAAAATATAAACAGTTATATTTCATTAACCTGTTGAAGATTTTCAATTTTGCATGAAAATGTTCAAATTTTGTAAATTAAACTGGTAGAGTAAATTGAGATAAACATCAATAGCCTCTTTCGAAAATGGACATGCAACTAACATATCACAAAATAACAAACTGCATACATACATACACTATACATAAAATTTGATTTCAAAAATATCTTTTTAGCTTACTGATTCGATAGAGTTTTTAAATGTTTCAACAAGTAAAATATATCGAGGGCTTCATAACGAATGGACGTACAGATAAAAGTGCAGTTTTACACAAGGGACAAAATTGTGAATAAAACAAAACTAGTTGATTGTATAAGTCTGAAATTTGGAATACCCTTCTTTTTAGGTACACTTGCATACTGGTAAGATTTTTTTTAAATTGTCATGTGCATAGTTTTTAGTAAACAACATAAAAATGGCATTTTTGTGTTTACGCCTATATGTTATGAAGTCCTCGATATATTCATATGCTTAGCAAGATAAGGAGGACAGCTGTTCTGTGATGCTTTCAATGAGTTGAGTTTTTGCGTGCAGGTGTTCGCGGCGATCACGTGCTCGTACGCGATGTGCCCGCCGGCCATGTGCCGGCTGTTCGACGCGCTGCGCCAGTGCGCCGCCCGCCACTTCCCGTGCAACGCGGAAGTTCGCTACTCGGTCGTTTCCGGATTCATATTCCTGAGGTTTTTCGCGCCCGCCATACTCGGACCAAGACTATTTGATCTCACCACTGAACAAATCGTGAGTACTGGCCATTTTGTAGACATCTGGTAATCAATGGAACGTAATTTTATCGCTCATTTTTAGTGCCATCTATGTATCGTATTTATATGTATTTGGTGTTCATGGTTGTCGAATGCTCATAAATTTTAAAAAAATATATATATTTTAGTGCTGTAACACTAATTTCAGAGTTAACAAATATCAACTTACATAAAGGTAATTGAGAGGCTAAAAAGCCCATTGGTCCCAGTCAGCATATTGCTGTTCAGTTAAACCAGTACTGATCTTCCTAGAAGTAACTGTTTATATGAAACTTTTAAATGAGCAATTAAGTGATATAAATGATATATGAATGAAGGTTTTCCTCCACTTTATTATTGACAATGAATATTTATCGCTGGAGCAAAGTGTGGCTTTATTGCTTTAATTATACATCTATATATTCAATATATAAAGTATAAAGACCTATATCACTAATTTAATTCATGCAGTTATACTAGTGTAATTGAAATTAGAATGGTGATAACAGTCAAGGAAAAATTTGATGAAACCTGCTAAGCAGTGTAATATCTAGATAGTATAATCATGTTGAATAAAAAAAAATACAAAATAATGTTCTTTAATTTAATGTTCTTTCAGGATCCTCAAACAAACAGAACATTAACATTGATATCGAAGACCATCCAGTCATTGGGCAACCTGGTGAGCAGCCGGTCTGCACAGCAGGTGTGCAAAGAGGAGTACATGGCTGAACTGTATCGCAGCTTCTGCACGCAAAGACATGTTAGTATTTTGTTTATTGCCATAAGCAGACAAACGGCCCACCTGATGGTAAGTGGTCACCGCCGCCTATGAATACCATCAGGGGTGCTGCCAAAGCGTTTCCGACCTTGAAGAAGTTTTATAACGCCCTTCTTAAATGTCCATGTAGATGAAAATCTTCGGCGGGAAGTTCCCTCTTGTATGCGGAATAAACGTTCTAGAGAACCGTAGTTGAGAGTGGTAGGTAGCTTAAGGAAATGAGGGTGAATAGCCCACCACCAGTGTCGAGTGGTGGGTTCCTCGGAACACTCCCTGTTGTAGAGATGGCTTGGATTCTGTACTAACTGGCCTCTTAATTAATTCTTCTTTTGTCAATATAAAGGTAAGTATTAGATAATAGCTTTTTTTTAAATATACAAGTGATTCAAATTCATGTGAGAGATTTCGACTCTTAACAGCTGTGGAACTGTGTGAGAACCATTCTTGCATATATTAACAATCGAAACAGAATGTTTCCCTCATCTTCCAGTAGTTTAATCTGTTCTTGGTGTTGTAAATTTTTATATCTATGCCTACAAGAAACTATTGTTACACTAAAAGGCATTGAACATGTATTTTTGTTCAATGCTTTTTAGTTTATTAGATGCCAATTGTATTTATTCATCATAGTTTACGAACATGGCATGTATGAAACTGAAAAAATGTTTTGAATTAATTTTATTAATGTCTTTCTGTAGGTGCAAGCAATAAAGCAGTTTCTTGAAATTATATCAACGTGTACAGACACGCAAAATAACAATGTTCAGGAGACTCCAGTGCTGTTGAAAGAAGGGTAAGTGGGAGCAATATCTATAACGTGCTTTAAAAAATATATATACAATTCACTCATATTGTATCTTTTGTTGTGCTGCCTTGGATTAGATATGGGTTTGTACTCTATAGTTTATAAGCTTGCCCTATGGTTGAACAGCGCTAAACTTAGATCATGCATTTAATAGGCCAATATATTATCATGGAATTTTTCCTAGTTGGAAATTAAATGAAATAAATAGGTTTATACCATGGACTATTTCTGATAGGTCTTTAAGATAAGAATGCAATGGCAATGTCAATGAAAGTTATTTAAAAAAAATAGCCTTAAAAAGAATATTGTTGAAATACTAGGCGGTAATGAAGCAGCGGCTTATTATAAATTATATTCAATGTTATAATGGCCTACATAATTATATATAAACATACCTAATTTGAACTTTAATACTTGCGCTGCCCACTTTCCTCGCCACTGTCTTCCTTGTTGCCGTGGGATTGGGCATAATGCAAATGAGGGTTAAGACGATGAATCCTAATCCATGGTTATCTCATACATATTTCTTTATGGGCTATATAGTTGTCGCAAGTTTGGAATGCAGGGCAATTTTTTTTGGGAATGACGAAAAGTTCAAAATTAAAAGTTGGTTAGAAATTTTAAAAACATTGATATTTGCTTCATGAAAAACTTATTTTAGTTTATTAGATGTTTTGATTTCTTTCTTTGCCACGAGACCTCGAAGGACTTCTTAACACTTTTTTATTGTAATCTATACTATAATAAATCTGGAAATGGTTCGAGTTTGTATAATGCGTTTAAAGTGTGAAAATTCCGAAACTCCAAAAATGCAGTTTTTTGGATTTTTTTCTTTCTGTCTGTTTGTTAGAGCATCACCTGAAAACTACTGAACGGATTTGAATGAAATTTGAAACGGAGCTAACTTATATCAAGGGGCGTATATACTAATAATCTAATTGTAGTGAATTCAACAAGAAACTTAAGTAAACTTAAGGTTAAATATATAAAACACTTAATAAAAAATTTATGTACGTAATATAGAGCTACTTACCGTCGAGGGCTTTTCTCGCGGCGCAGCCGTGGTGAAAACTCTAGTAATGTAATAATATCAATTAACCATTATTGGGTGTCTTTTCATTTCTATGAATTTTTTGATTCAGCTACTTTGAAATTAAAAATTACATATGAGATTCATAAACCTTTAATACTAAGCTTTAGTGCACCAACCTTATTATTTTATTCAAAACATTAAGAAATCCTAATCGTTTATTATTTTGTAGACATACGGAATGATAATTGTGATATTATTGTATGGCTACAAAATAACAAGGTTAAGGTTTTTTTAATATCTTGAATAAATTGACTGGGAGCCAATTGTTGGATGGGATGCCATAAATGGTATAGTTTACTCTATATACAATTATTGTTGTTAGGACGATGATAAAGCGGACGGAAGGCGTCCGCGCGGGCGCCGGCTCGCCGCGCAGGCGCTGGGCGCGGGCGGCGCACGCGCACGCCAAGAAGCGCCACTTCAGGCTCACCAGGTGGGTGCTCTCTGTCTTCTGCTCCAACATTCACAATGGACTACATCACTCGGCTCTATTATTATTACCACTGGGCTCGCTGCTGCATATAAATGACAGGCACATTTTTCATTCATTGTGCCAATTTGAAGCGTTAACACAAATAATTTTCCTCCACACCTTATTGCACTAGTTGTAACGAAGATTACATTTTTTTATATACTTTAAGTAACATAAGCAATAATCAGATTATACTTGAAAAGGAGTGAAAAATAATATCTAATTTAATTTTTTTTAATTAATAGAACTCAATAATAAGTTTGAATAATTTTATTGAAAGGGAAGGGGTGTTTTTTGTATAATGTGGTTATGGAGTTTTTAGTGCGAACTTTGAAAGTAATGTCATGCTATGATTTTTTATTTAAATAAGAGTAGGACTTGTTAAAAATAAACAAAAGTTGTAGGAAAGTTACTGTTTTTAATGAAGAATTGTTTGATTTTAAAATCTAAACTGTAAAATATGCTTTTAAGAGATGCCACAAAAACTTCGGCGTCTGGCTTCTAACAAAGACCTACAATTTGACTGATGCTTGAAAATTATTCTAAAATTTGCTACATGTAAATGTTCTACAGACATATTTAGAAAAAATAATTCAGTTATATTTGTATGGTGTGTAGCGGGGAGCTGTGGTGGTCGCGGTGCGGCGGCAAGAGCCCCGCGCAGCGGCTGCCGCTGTCGGGCGTGCTGGCCGTGGCGCCCGTGGACACGCCGCCCGCCGGCGCCCCCCTCGGCCCCAACAACATATTCCAGATAGGTGAGAGAATCATATACATTTATAACGCTTTTTGCTTATGGGGACGTAACAGTTATCTCCCTACGACTATGCTCTGATTTTTAATTACCTGGAATAAAATGATAGCTAGCAGATTGTTGTAATGATAATAAAGTTAAATTTAAAAATAAATTAGTATTATTTGGTAGACATCAGTAATGTATAATTATATATATACATATGTATATATATTTGCTCAGCTACATTGTCTGGCAAAAATATTGTTTTAAATTATAGCAGTCCCTTCACCGTCCTTATAACCATACATTGTTTTTCTAGAAGATAATTTTATTACAACATACAATTTTTGCAATGATTTACATGAATAATAATTATGATAACAGGTAACAGCCCATAAATCTCCCACCGCTGGGCTCGGGCCTCAGGACAATATACTTACATTTAATGATTTTTAAATATTTTATGTCCCCATCCTGTCAATCCCATACAAGTTATATCAAAGTTCAAACGATGATAATGCTAGTGAATGAATAATGAGATATATATCTGGCCATTAGCAATTCTAATGATATTAAAGTGTGCCTAAACATTGCAAATTAACAATGTATAGGCACAATTATTTAACTATAATCATCACGTACGATGTGTGTGCAGTGCACCGCGACCGCGTGCTGTTCGTGCAGGCGAGCAACTGCGTGGAGCGCGCCGAGTGGGTGCGGCTGCTGTCGGCGCTGTGCCGGCACTCGCCCGCGCCGCCGCACACCGGCTACTTCGCCGACGGACACTGGACCTGGTTAATATACATTCTTTATTTTTGTTCACACTTTTCATTTAGGGACCAAATATTAAAGTTTTACAGAACATTTAATTCTGATCGGCAGTTTTCGTTTATGCATGAAAGAGTAAACTAGATTCCATGTAAATAATCTATATTGAACTTTATTTGCAATTGGAAATGCCAGTGTTGTTTGCTGTGTATTCTGCTTACACGACTCGTACATTGTCACGCGCTACTAAAATTGGTCTGCTGCGGAGGTACATCAGGAGGATTTATTGATTGTGTAAAACTATAATTTTATATCAATTCAATATCTACAATAGGATTGTTGATATATCTTTTACGTTTTCACACAAAGCCGAACCCATCTAGATTTTTACAAGCGTAGCAAGTTATGACGTCTAACATTAATTAAAATTAACGTAGTATAGGACATCCACATCTTCCAGCCCAATGGGTTTGCAAAATGGAAACAAGAATTTTGGGTTAAGTGGTGCAATCTCGGTGATGCCTATGTCGAGCATTAAATTAACTATGTGCTGGGCACCCCCTTTTCCGCGTTCCTAAGTAACGGAGTTCATAATAAACAACGCTATGTGTCTGCGTCGCGCCATCAGCTGCGGTGCTGCGGAGGCGGAGGCGGCGGGCTGCGGCTCGAGTGCCGAGGGCTGGCGCAGCGGCTGCAGCGGCGCGGCGCTGGCGCTGCGGCTGGACCCCGCGCGGGACCTGCAGCGGCTGCACGCGCTGCTCGTCACGCACGTGCAGCGCCTCGACGACCGCCTGCTCAGGCCACAAGGTATCATTGCAAATACCACCCACCACTATATACGAGTATATATACTAGGAATGCCCGCGACTTCGCCCACGCTTGACTTCTTTTCTTCTTCTTTGAAATGCCTGTGAGATTCCCACTACTAAGGCTGGTGTGCACAGAAATTTAACCGACGGTTAACCAAAAATAATCACTGTTTTTCCACACATTTTTGGCGATTATTTTATTTTAACCAATGGTTAAAATAAAATAATCGATCAAACTGTATGTATAGCGATTATTTTATTTTAACCATCGGTTAAATATTGGTCCACACCAGCCTAAGTAAGTTATCGTCTTAGTGAAAACTGTCTGAATAAGCAAATTTTTATACATCCGAACAACTTCGAATCGCTCCCGGGAAAGTTCCCACGAATTCCCAGAGTGAAAAGTAGCCCAGATTTTCAGTCGTAAGAGTTTGCTGTCGATCAACGAAAACCGCATCGAAATCGGTGAATCCTGCAAATATTAACAATATTATAAAGTTTGACCAGAGTACAAGGCTTGTATAGATTGAATAATAACTAGTTCTAGTGGAAGAGCTCCCTTCAAAGTATAACTTTCAGCATTTCTCTTTAATCCATATGTTAAATAATTACATTACAGTGAACAAGTGTTCCATCACGAAGGCATAATTTTAGTCCCACAAGATGGCGCTACACGTTTTTAAAATAACATAAGTTGACCTTATCTTTACACATCTGCATTATGACTTAGCTCAATGACGAATATATTAAGACTGTTTTCGTGACAGTAGAATATCTGTTTGATTTAAATAATAAATTCTTTGAGTATACTTTGCGAAAATAATAGTTAATCATTTGTGCATTTCTTTCCAAACAGTAAATAATTGAATTTCGAACAAATACTGTTATCTATTTACCTATGTATTATACCTTTGATTTTTGTTACTGCTATGCAGCCTGAGTAATACATTTTGGTTCCATTTAGTCTGAAATACATGTGAACCATTATCCTCTGCGGTCTTTCTCCAATTTTTTTCCTATGTTTAACTATTCTAATTTTTGACAAGTATTCAGGTAATTGCTGCCATTATTTCTTTATTTTTAGGAAAGCAAAAGGTTACGTATGCTTTCGGGATTAAGTAATATGTTTAGAGCATTATAAGCGCTTATTGTTTTGCAGATGGTGTCAGCATGGAGGAGCGCGAGGTTGAGGTGAGGACGCTCCACGAGCTCAGAGAGGCTATGTTCGACCTGGAACACAAACATCGGGTGTACCGGCGTTCACTCGCCAGGGAGACCAAATATGGCAGCAAGTGAGTAGTATAATATTATAGTATGCATTCCATGAATTGCTTTTATTTCTAAAGGCTTCATAAGTGTAGCAACAAAATACTTGAACACCTGACAGTTATTATTATTTGTCTGAGTTTTGAAATTCATTTATTAATATAATTTTTTGTCCCTTAGACAAGCGCCCATCGGTGACGACAACTACCTTCACTTAGCGGGGGCGGCAGCGGGCATGGAGCGGGGGCCGTTCTTGTGGCGGGCGTGGCGAGGAGAACCGCCGCCCGGGGTGGACCTCGACGGCAAAGCCTTCCCGGTGCACTCATCGTTAGATATCGGCTCCAGCACCGAATCCCTCAAGATGGCCCGGCATGCGGACGAACGCTCTTCAGGCAAATCGAACAAATCGACCGGCAGCGGGTACCTAACCATGTCCTGCATCAAGCATGAACATGCCGAGGACAGCGACGCGTCCGCCGGCCGGCCCGCGCGCCCCCCCAAGCCGGCGCGCCTGTCGCCATCGCGGGCGCCCCCGGCTCCCCCTCCCGGGCCTCCCGTCTCCGAGTACGTCGACGTGGAGCCCAAGCCACCGGAACGAAGGCTCAAACCGACAGAAGCTGGCTCGCCTCCCTGGCCAGAACCCGAAGTTTCATACAGGTGTAAAGAGTATGAACTGATGACTGACTTCATGAGCCACGCGCGTGGCGCTGACGATGAAGCCCCGCCCGCGGTGCCGCCCCGGGGGCAGACTGCGGGACGAACGCGCATGCAGGTGCGGCCCCTGGAACTCGAGCACGCCCCCAGGGCGTCTGAGGCCACTCGGCTGGTTGAACCGGCACCGGGCGGCCGCAACTCACCCACCGCCGATCACCTGTCATGCCCCGACAGCAAATTGGATACAATTTCTAACGACGACAGCCTGCTGGACGAGCTCCAAAGGGACGCTTATTGCGTTTTGAAAGTTTGCGAGGACGAGTCGCCTGAAACCGACTCGGCCGCGCTGGGAGCCGACCAACAGGAACAGAGTAAAAGGGAACAAAAAGACAGGGAAGACTACGGCGTGTTCTCCCGCATCAGCGTTCAACGTAAATCGAATCCGATCAAAAGCCAGTCGATCTCCACTAAACCTCTGAAGAGTTCCAGCTCCACGTCGAACGTTCAGGACGCGGGGTCGACGTCGTCGCGACCGTTCACCGAGAGGCTGTTCTTTCTGAAGAAGAAGACGAAGCCTTCGGAGGAGGCGTCGGCGGGCGGGGGCGGGGGCGGGCGGTCGTCGCGCAAGGAGGACAACATAATCGGGCGGCTGACGCCCCGCTTCGGGCAGGCGCGGCCGTACGGGCGCGGGCAGTCGCTGGACCTGGCGGCCGCCGAGGGCTGCCCGAAGCGCATCGAGCGCTCGGCGACGGCGGTGAACATGCCGACGCGGCCGATCAACTCGTCGATCGTGGCCAACGTGAAGTTCCTCAGCCTGCACCGGTACGGCGCCCAGGAGGAGCAGTGCTAGCGCCCCGCCACCCGCCGCCCGCCGCCCGCCACCACCGATATCCGCCTCAAGCGCCCCCGAACATCTCGTAGACGCAGACACTCACTTGTATTTATTTTCTATATATATATGTCGAGAACTGTTTCGTCGACCTGAAGCGTGTGCCTCCTCTAGACTGTAGTTTGTTCTGAAAGAATACCGGTATGATTAAGTATGTAAGATACTATAGCGTTAATACTCAGAAGGTGCCGAATGTTGTGTGGCGGAACCCCCGACTTCGGACGGACCTCTCATTCCTGTAGCGCGATATATTCGATTTTAAAAAACTTGACCTTTTAGGTTCATAATAATTGTATGAACATAAAGTATATATATTTTGTAGAATATTTTTGTATGCTCTAAAATTAATATTTTGTTGTTGTAACACACCAGAATAATATGTACAATGAATTACGTTATTAGCATCACTATATCTTTGCAATTACTTAAAATAATTGTCTGACCTTGTAATATATTTAAACTAGTTTGTGCTTAGCCTACTGTACAGTTCTAAGAGTTCAACTGTATGCCACTGAAATGTGTACTTAGTTTGATTACAAAGAAAACTTGATACACTTATGGGAATAAATTGTAAATGCCTGTATTATAGGGAAGAATTATAAATATTAAATATTATGTCAAATTACGGCCTTAATATTGTAACGCCTACAGTGATGGCCTTCGGGTTATATTATAATGTATATACCGTTACTTAATCTGTGATTCATTTACAATCTTGATTCATATTCTAAAATATTATAACTCTAAACTGTATATATAATAATAAGTCAATTATATAACTATCCGAAATTGTGATATGAATAATATCACACAGGATTTAAGCTCACACTATTTTAATTGTTTAAATTAGACTATATCTTAATATAATGTTTTCTCGGAAATATTAGGAGGCTGTTATTCTATTGATCAATTTTAGAAAACTAATCATATTAGATAATTATAATTTAAATGAGAACTATAATTATGTCCATGTTTGTTGAGATGTTATCATATTGTTGTATTCAAAGCATTTCTGGCCCGTTTTAGTGCATATACGTAGAGAACGGACTGAGTGTTCTGTATGTAGCTGTGACGTTACAAGTGATTTATGATAATAAGCCGATCTTAAACTATTTATTACCTTTCAATTTGAACGAATCAACCAAAGTGATTCATGTAAATATACATTTCAATCAGTCAATCTCATTGAATACCAGCGTGTACTTTCAGTTCTGTGCCTTTCATCTAATTTGATTCAATTTGGTTGATCCGTCTAATGTCAGCAAAAGACCGTGAAGGCTCGGTACGCGTCTTGGTCGCGGGTCGGCTCCTCACGCTTAGCGTGAACCATTCACAAGGCCCTAGCATGCACTGCGATTATACGCAAGCGGGTTGAAACCGCAAAAAATTTAACATAGAGATGGCTACACATGCACAGCGAATTTTTTTTGAAGTGAAACTTCTTTATCGGCTTTGGAAAAAAAAATTACGTCACATTTTTCGGTTACGCGTCACATTTTTTCAGTTACGCGCCATCTTTTTCTTGTAATCACAATTTTATGAAATGCTGTAATAATCTTAGTAGCAATGAGGTAAAATGAAATAATTTCGTGAATGAAGTTTTCACTTACGTGTGTACACTAGTACACGCACACATTTTTTTCAATGGCTGGTTGTAAATACGTAAAAGGTTACTTTTTGAGACCGCTCTCTCGTTTGAAAACGCGGTTTTTTTGTATCTCGTATATTAAATTAGTATGGTGGCACACGCACCGCGGTTAACCGCTTTCGACTTTCATACGTTATCGACGGGCGAACGCGAAGGATAGAAACAACACATACTGCTCACCAAAAATCTTTATGGCAGTGAATTAAAAATATATAGAAATGCCAACCGCCGTGCGTGTTCGTACGCATTTTTGCGTTTTCAGTTATTCCTAAATCGCGATGCGTCTAAGCCTAATGAGAGTAGAAAAGTGTGAGAGAGATACAGCGATCATACGACCAATTGCTGTCTTTGTTTAGAATTCAAATTCCGATAGCTTTCAGTTTAAGCATCGTAGCATACAACTAATGGCCGATCGTATATCCTTACTATTCATTATTTGCCTTAACGTTTTCAGCTAAAATTTGATACTAGATATATGGAGCTTATGTCAAATTTTAAACCATAGTAAGGCAAATGTAATGCAAATGTCCGTAAGACATAGGAAGCGGCCGTCAGAGACATTAGTCGAACTATCGTTTGGTCCATTTTCAGTTGTGTCAATTTTGTGACGGTACTATTGCAGTTCATTTATGTCTCGTTTATGTATGTGCATGCAAAATGCATCTACGCCTTACTATGAGCAAAAGATTGCTAAGTCCAATTAAGGTTAAGTTGAACAAGCAATTTTTATACAATATTTATGCTTGAATTATCAATCATACAACTGTTCAATGGTGTTAAGTCTATCTGAGAGCTATGACTCGCCAATATGTTCGTTTTAAATGTCGATTGGTTTGACTTGCCCCGCGCTTGTACGTAATCTCCATGTTGGAACTTTTAAAATTGGCATAATTACTTATTCTCTCTCTTTCTCATTATTCCAACTTCCATAGCAACAAACGAGGAATGGTGCAGCTCGATTTTCATATGTTCAACGTATGTTGCGCTTAGATACTCGCGCTGCCCGTTTCCCTCGCCACTTTTCTGCTTACAGTCGTCGAAGAATGGATATATAGTCAAGGCAGGGAAGTCCGTCAATGAGATAAGTTCGTACATCGCTCGTTACTTAACTTTATTAAACGGAATTTAACAACTACAATTCGAAAACAGAATTCAATGGTATGGTTATCTTCACTGACTGATTGGTTGTCGTAACTATTCAAACGCCAAAATAAGGAAAGGTGTTATGGAGTTCCCCCACTGACGGACTTTGCCACCGTGACTATATGTATAATTAAATTATTTTTCTGTGAGATAACAAGAAACCTTTAGATCGATTTCAATTGTAATAGAATCTCAATTCTTTAACATATTGTGTCAACTCACTTATTATTTATATTTAACGCTCTAATAATGTCAAATTGCTTTAAGAATTTGAAATAATTTGCATAAATATTTAGGGATAACGAATTTTCTTTGTGATTGATTTTTTAAAATTGGCGCTTGTAAATTTAATCCATTATAAGGTTGACCATAAAATGTTTGTGAATCACATTATCCCATAGTCCTCAAAAAATAGCAAAAAAATATGTAAATGGCGAAGATGAGAAAATTCATTGTAATAAATAAATTGCGTGTGTTGTTATATTTTTGTAATGATTTAATTTTAAGCATTGATTAATAAATGTACAAATTAATATTTCTTTAAAATATATTATGTTATTTATTACATCTTATTTTCATTTTGTAAATAAATTGTCTCATAATTTCAACAATTATAGACTGAGTTTGTTGTTTGCTTATTTGTTTCACATTTCCATGGTTTATTCTAGTTTCGACTGTACTAAACTAACACAGTGAGTTTATTAAGCGTGCATTCAGAAGCATTCATGAATACCTCACATCATATCAGGTGTTTTTTTAGGATTAGCATGCTTTACGCGGGTACGGGGATTCCTGCGGCTTGGCATATTTTAGTTTTTAAAACTACAATCTGTAATTTGTAAAAACAACAAATTTCATAATAACCAGTTGTTGTTGTTGTTGTGTTTTTTTAATTGCCTGAAGCAGATAGATAAGGAAACTGCTGACCTGATGGAAAGCGAGTGCTGTTGCATATGGACGTTTGCACACCAGGAGCGTCGCTGACGCTTTCTCGAACTTTAACAAATTTTATAACGCCCTTAAAGAACCTATATAAAAACGCAACGGGAAGTTTCCTCCAGATCATTATCTAATTGCGAAAGAATAGGTATGAAGAAGTAAGTATAATATAAAGAGCATGTGTGTCTTATGGCTTATCCCAATAAATAAATACATTAATTAACATGTTTCCGACTGAAAGACTTTGATTCTATGGTCATGAATAAATTAAAAAAAAAATTATCCAGAGAGTTTTTGGCGGGAACTGAAAGGAGACGTTGTGCTGTGCAGTTTTATTTTCTAAAAATGTGTATAATTGCTCTAAAATGAACAATAGTTGCAGGATATTGATAGTTTTTGAGTAGAAATTATGTGTTTTTGTGAGAAATGTGAACTGTATAGTCAGATGTAATCTTTCGAGTTTTCACAAGAACTCCATTGAATGGCGTCGGTTGTAGCCTGCAATACAACTGCGCTACTATACGAAGACCTATTAATTAACATGTTTCCGACTGAAAGACTTTGATTCTATGGTCACGAATAAATTAATAATAATAAAAAAATATTATCCAGATGAGTTTTTGGCGGGAACTGAAAGGAGACGTTGTGCTGTGCAGTTTTATTTTCTAAAAATGTGTATAATTGCTCTAAAATGAACAATAGCTGCAGGATATTGATAGTTTTTGAGTAGAAATTATGTGTTTTTGTGAGAAATGTGAACTGTATAGTCAGATGTGATCTTTCGAGTTTTCACAAGAACTCCATTGAATGGCGTCGGTTGTAGCCTGCAATACAACTGCGCTACTATACGAAGACCTATTAATTAACATGTTTCCGACTGAAAGGCTTTGATTCTATGGTCATGAATAAATTATAAAAAAAAATATTATCCAGATATATACATACAGACACATCATGACTTGTTAGGCGCATCCGTTACCGGTTATCGGTGGCCGATATTTATTTGAGGCTTTTTATAGCAGTCCTGCAGTGAGATGAGTTTGCAGGACTCAACAGACATCCTGCTTCGTGTTGCCGGACGTAATTCAGGCTGCAAACACATTTACAATCTGGCATTACATAGCTGACTGTAGGAAACTAACATGCTGTACAATTAATGACCCTCTTATATAGCAAGAAATTAATAACCAACCGAAATTTGACAAAACTTTATACAAGTAATTTCCTCAGATCAATGTATAATTTCTCTGAGGTAGTGTCAAATTTTAACCGAAATGGCGATGCTAAGGCATAGCCTTATTCATGAGCTGTAAACACCCGTTTTCGGTTTTATTAGAGTTTTAGAGTTATTTGACAACCATTAAGTCATTTACTTACGATTAGACAATACAACAGCTCATCTCTAATCGTAGATTAATAATATTATCGGTTATAAATTATAATCTGTCCTAGTCTGAGTCTGACTTTGCGTCATCTTTTGTCCCTTTTTAAAAACTAACCTTGAATATACATATTTTTATAATTTACGAAATAGTAAGACATTTAATTGTTCATAATAGTGTTTTAAGCTAAATTTTGATTAGATTATTTGATTTTACAATGGCTGATTCAGTAAATATGTCATTAGGTAAGAAAACGTACTAAATAACCGTGTGATTATGTTGTAAGATTTTGGTTTTCGGTGACGATCTATTTTTGGAAGTTTAGTCAATTATTTAGTATAATTTGTTCTGATAAAATCAAAATTTAACTATTATAACTAATAAATCTTATATTTTCAGTCTAATTACACAGTGCAAAAACAATTATTACCACTGAAGTTTGTAACCTAAAATACCTACTTATAATTCATACAGTGAATGTAATGTTATAGATGAAATTATTAAGAAAAATCAACAAAATCGGGCCAGTCGATCGCGAGGTAGAGGTGGTGGAACGATTCGAGGACGCGGAGGAGGTCGTGGCGCTGGCAGGGGACGCGGACGCGGTGGACGAGGTCGAGGCGGACAGTCACAGTCGCGTCCTGGCACTCCTGGCGCACGTGAAGGCCGATCGCGTTCCAGAGGCCCCAGGGGACGTTCTCAGTCCCGTACGCGCTCTGGATCCCGTAGTCGATCTCGGCAACGCAGATCCAATTCTCGGGGAAGGTCAGCTTCACGATCACGTTCACAAAATAGAAGAATGACACCTAAGGGTAGAGCTGGTCTCGAATTTCAACAGTCTGACATGCCTCAACTTGTGCGTACTGGTGGGTTTGGTAGAGGTAAGTTACTTGTATAAATATATAATAATAATATAAGCCCATAAATGTCCCACTGCTGGGCTCGGGCCTCCCATTATAGGGGAAACGGACAGTATACCCGCCACGCTCGTCCAAGGCGGCTTGGCAGGTTTGACACATCGGTTATCTCGATGTGCAGGTTGCATCACGATGTTTTCCTTCACCGTTTTTAGCACGTGGTAATTGTAATAAAGTTACTTGTAGTGTGTTAAATACATTAGAATAATCTTTATCATTGCAATTTAATTGATTGATTACTGATTTTTAGGAAGATTTCAAAACCGCTTAAGGGGCAGAAATATAACTACTCCAGGAAGTGTACACAGCAGACTTGGTTTAACCTCTCGAAGAGGACTGGCTAGCCTACGGAGACCACTAGCAGTTGCTAAAAGAGGCATTTCAAAGCGTGGAAGGGGCTTCAGTACCAACAATAAGTACAGCACTGTAGGATTAAGATCTGATCAAATACTTAAAGAACAGAGACATAACATGTTGCTTAGGAATAACATTATTAAGTCACAGACATTTAGACGTACAAGAAACAATTCTTTTAATTCTGCCTCACAATTGACAGTAAGTGTGGCTAATGATTTTGCCCGACGGAGGCGCAACAGTGTGGGCAGCCCTGGTTACCTAAACAAACAGAGTTTGGCTCAATTGAATAACCAATTTGGAGGTTACAACACCAGAAGGGGCCCAGGTAGTGTGAAATCTATGGGTTCTAATAAGTCTAACAGATCTAGTCACTCCAATCGATCTAATAGTAATAGATCTACTAGATCCCGAGGCAGGGGCCGTGGCTTAGGCCGCAAGTTCATTAATAAACAAATGCTCAATGTAAAGCTACAAAAGGAAATAGCTGCTATACAGGGTAAAACATATGGCACAAATGCAAATAATGAGGCCCCAAGTGGAGTCAACTTCACACCAACACCAGCTGCCACTGGCCAAACTTTGCATCAAAGATTTGCTACTACATAAGCTTTAAAATATTACCATCTTGCATTATGCTGCTATGAACTTTAAGGACATGTGAAAAATAATAAAATTAGATTTAAAATTGGGAGCTAGAAAGAAAAGTTTCCCAAATGTTGTTTTTACATTATATCTTTTGAAAATTGTAACATGTGGAATATTGTTTATATTTAGTTTTGCGTAGTTTAGTGATTGTGTAATGCAGTTACTGGTTTCAGAAACTGAGTGTATTTCCGACAGCAAATTAATTCCAAAATTATGGACATAGCAAGAAGAGGAATATGGTGTAGTTGGTTTCGACTCCACTCTTTTTCTTGTTTCAATTTCACTGGGTTGGTGCGCACACACAACTTGTGCTCCTCACTCAAAGAATATGGTAGTGTCCAAGTGTGTTGGATAACTAAGAATGTAAATATAAATTAGTTCATATTAGGTACTTTGTAGGTGTAAAAGTAAGTCTTAACTCCTGTGTAACTTCAATATTATAACAAACATCATTGTTACAATGTAAGTTGTATTTGTTTTTTAATGTAAATCAATAACTTTCCATATTTTGACTATTGAGTTTTGACCTTGCATATTTTCTCTAGCTTATTAAAGCCAGATGTTATGGCTTAGCATTACTAATAAATAAATATTACTTTCTTGTGACATCAAAAAATGTCTTAATTTTCTATTTTTATAAGACTAAGCTTTCCCAGCAGTTTTATGTTAAAGCCATGAAACAAGTGAACAAACTGATATATTTCTATTACTAGTACCTCAAGTATTTTTGTATTAATAATTATATAAGGCTGATCACTTTTTTCATGTAAACTCATTTATTTTATGAGAAGTACTGAAAGAAGGCAAAATAAGTTTTAATTAACCTCTGTTTTTGAATTAATTGAAAAAATAAAAAAAATAATATTAAATAAATATTTTTTATTTACATTTTATACATTTTGGGCATCATGATGAGTGAATCCGTAACTGAAAATAAAAATTACAATATTATTCATCACAATCAATGTCTTATCAAGTTTAATAGTAAAAATATTCAGATTATTCAATGATGATGTTAGAGGTTGATGTGTGCACCTGCCTCTCACACATTCTCTTTCTGAAGGTGCTCACTGCTTAGTCAGTTCTTCTAGCATAATTTGCATGATGTTCAATGATGAAGTAAAACATCTTGAGGACACCAGCACATAAACATAATTGATGTATGATGTATAGTAGTGTCTGGCACTTTTCTCTCAGGTAGATTCTATAATCTACCTTCTTTCTTCCTTTCATCTAAATTGTAGAGGACAGTAGAAATAGTAGTATGTAGTTTTATAAGTTCATATTATTTGTATTTGTCAAACCACACTTCTTAGTATACAAAATTTATGAAAACCTCCATAAATATTTTTTTTATACTTTAAGGTATTAAAATAAAAAGAGCCTTTATTTCCACTAACTTTTTTTTTTAGCACATTGAAAGCTGTCTGTTTGCCTCCTTGGCATAGGCCTCATTCAAAATATAAATAATATAGACAGAGTATATAAAGCAAGGTATACAAAATTATAAAACACTTGTTAGTTTTTTCTATGCTTATCTATTGTTTCTAATAATTATGATGATGTACATTCAGAATAATTATTGATACTTATAAAAGTCAGCTTGTCTGATTGTAGTGCTCATATACAAAATGGTTCCTAAAATTGCATATGTCCAGTCTAGTAGTATATACGACAGTCTCAAATTGTAAATACCATTAATTATAATCTATCTTGCGAGATTGTAAACTGTCGAAATATTGTGAACTTGCTGCTTACGGTTTAGCTTTATTTTTCGTTAGATTATAATATATCGACGTGAAATTGTCAAATGCCATATGATAGAACACACTTCGTGCTAATTTAGTTTACAATCCCGCAAAATAGAATAAAATAATGATATTTACAATTTTAAATTTTACGGTGATATATAAGAGATAATTTTCAATTTATAGATTATAGATATTTGCTATAAGTTGTTGATAATATTTACCACTTACAATTTTCACCCAAAACATTAGTGAGTATAAGCCCATGAAAAGTGTCCTTTGCTGGTTTTTCATTACTAGAGTGAATAGTTTTTTCAAATGTCCAGCCTAAGTGTTGGCCACAGTGTGGGCAAGCGCATATACGCCATGTATAGCCTGGGAACCATGAATCTGCCCCTTGATTCTGCAAGTCATAAAAATCAATGTTTACAGACTGTCAGTAATATCTATAATAAATCACAAAAAGTTATAATTATGTATTGCACATGCAAGTTGCAACATATATACATTATGAGCTATGAATTATTATAATCCCTTCAATATGTTATGCCTACTTTCCTGCACACTGCACTGGAAATGAGAGAGGTAAATGAGATAAAAAATATTTATTAAGATGATCTAAGGACAGGACTCCTTATAACCGGTTAGTGTTGTGGTCAGTTATTTATCCCTATTAATATTATAAATGCGAAAGTAATTGCCTGTTTATTACACTTTCACAGAAACTGACTAGACTACTAAACAGATTTGGCTGAAACTCTGGATCTAGGATGGACATAGGATACTTTTTATCGCGGAAAAGGGTAAATATGTAAGGGTTATTCCAGAAATTAAGATAAGTTTTGTTTTGTTGTGATATAATTTTGATAATAATAATAATCAGCAGACAAACACACACATTGTATATCCCCAAATTAAGCCAAGTTACGCTTGTGTTATGGGTAATATACAACGGACCACTCTGGGGCCGATCCAAGACACCCAGACCATGGTAAATAATGGAGAAAATAAGTTTCCGAAATTTACTATACCGGGAATTGAACCGAACCTCTGGGTTGCAGTGCGGTAGGCCGTCAAAGGCTTAGCCCGCTCAACCACAGAGGCTGTCGTATAATTGTGGTCATTCTTCAAATTTTTGTAGATTACAGATGATAGACGAGACTTGACATTGGCTATTACTTTTTATCGCAAAAATAAAACTAGATCAGGTTTAAAATAGGTTATGAAAGTTTGTATGGGAGACCAGTCATGTCTCCAGTTTAGATATAAAAAATTATGCTCTTTAAAAAAATGCGACAGTAACTCAGTCTATCTGTTAAGCTTTCACGAAAAAACTTCTGCAGTACTGGATCGGTTTTGCTCTAATTTTGTAAAGAGAAAAATGGACATAGATACTTTTCATGCCCAGAGATGAAATAGTTTGCAATATAAAATTCTAGGGGCAATTAGCAGTAACATACAAATTTAATACATGTAACTGATATAAATGCTGGGTCTTTAAACAAGAGACACACACTAGAGATTGACCCGCGGGAAAACTAATACCATATTTTACATAAATAATAGAATTGTTATTGATTTTCCACATAGTAATGCCCGGCTTTCAATGGAAATGGGACTCAGGCTACATGGATGTTATTGTGTCATTATTTTACTTGACATGAAAATCTAAAATTCAATGTTTTTTATGTTTTCTTTTTTAACTTCAGATGTAGTAACAGAAAGACTTGCCTTTAGTAATTTAGGATATAAAGTTTTTGATGGGAACTGAAAGGAATCTTTTGTAGTTGTGTTTCCAAAAAAAGGGTAATATTGCTTTAAAATTGAAAGTTGTAAGGCATTGACTGCTTTTAAGTTGACCAATGTGTTTGTGCTCAATATCAAAACTGTTTGTTAAGAGAGCTATTACTTTTTAATAAAATTATTAGCATGGTAGGCAATAACCTAATTATTTTATTATTTCTTTGTTTTTAACTTTAATGGTGGTTTGTTGATGATGTTAGTATAATTATACTATACTATAGCAAAGTATATTTAATAGATTATGTACATGAAAAATGTGTAAATTTCTTGTTCCAGCTTTATGCAGTTTTACCCATAGTAGTTATGTGCAGTTTATATTGCGTAGTAATGGGGGTCTTTTGAAAAATCCTTTAATATGAGAGCTAATAATTCCTATTCTGAATTATGACTAGATTAATGTTAGTAGTTCTTCACAACTTACAGGTCCTATATTATCACATCTTGCTTTCTCAGTGGTAACAACTTCAAACTTTACTCCAAATGGGTTTACAAGAGTTTGAACTGTCACATTATGTCTTCCAAATATATTTTGCTTTTCAATCTTTTGAGCGCCTGGGCTTTGTTTACTGAACAGGTAGAATGAGTCAGCCACATCAGCGCCACACTTACGACATAGAAGAAGCTCTGAAATTAATTAAAATCTGAATATACCAAACGATTTAATCAGTGAATCATAAAACCTATAAGGCACTTTACATTACCTTCTCCATCTCGTTCTAGTTTCGCATGATGTTCGATGAAATCCGCAAGAACGTTAAAGTTACGTGTAATGCAACTTATAATTATTATGTGTAAAAGATACAACATGCCTTCTATTTCCACGTGAGAAAATAACAATACTTTTATTAGTATAAAATAATCAACCTTGAATAATTGTTCAATAACTCACGGATATTGTAATTTTCTGGAAAAATAGTGTTGATTACTAAATCACCGGTACGAAATACTTATTGTGACTGACAGCTCAGCGGTCTGAACTTGTTTGATTAAAGTTTGAATATAAATTTGATTTATACATAATTTATTTCCAGGATTTATTTAATTTAGTACCTAGTGTAGTGTAAATATTATTATTACTCGCTCCGAGTTCCGACCCACTGCTGTCACCATCACCACCAGTGTCATATCATAACAGCAGTGTCATAACAGTTAGTACAATTATTTTTTCTTAGAGATTTTTTGCGTTCTATTAGTAGGTACGTATTGCAGTAGATGTCACTGTTCTCAAATTGAACACCAAATGAAAAAAAATAATATGTTTCGTTATACGCAGTTGTTTTATTACTTGTTTAAGAAATATTTGATATGTTTTTATGTTTTTGCAAGCCATATCAGCTAATAAATATATTTTAAAGTGTGTAAATTCTATTCCTCACCTTTTTCAAATTATAAAGCTCTTTTTAACTTTAATTACTGGATTTTTGATGAATTGTCGATTTACCAAAAACTTATTTCAAAGATGTCAATTATGTCAAAACCAAAATGACATTCCGATCGATACGAGTTAGACTCGTGAATGTATGTACTTTGTTTGTGTTTTATTTATTTATTTATTTATTTAAGCACAAAACAGATTACAATCATTAAAAATAAATAATAACAATGTAATATACAGGGCCAGATTATAATCCAAACTATGCGCTAATTAAACTAACGACAAAGTAGATATACTAAAAAAAGTTGTTCATATTAATTTTACAAATAATATAAAATAAAATAAAAAAATTAAAAAAGAAAAATGAGTGAAAAATCGACAATAGATATTAATACAGATTGTGTGAGAGAATTTTTTTACAATTATTCATAAACTTAAATTGACTAGAATTAAAAATATCAATTAACGCATTTAATTTGGTGAGTTCATTATAAAGGCGACACATTCGAACCAATGGGTTGAAATAAGAAGTATTATTACGATACACTTGAAGGGAAAAAACTGCTGGTTTTCTGCATCGATAATTGGTATTGAAGTTAAGTAAAGAAATTAAATAGGGTGAATCAATACGTCCATGTAAAATTTTGTGAAGAGAGATAAGGTTTGATTATTTTTCGACAACTTTGTTTGATTCCTGGACTCCGAAGACTTCGCTTATCATGTTTACTAGTGTTCTGTGATTACGTTGGACTTACGCATGTACCCTGAACACCGATTTGCCTAAATATTTGTTCTCTGATTACTTGGATTATGGCTTCTTCTGAAAGAGGTTGTTGTGTGCCCAGATGCGGTAAAACTTGTAAGTAAATCATCGTAACGGCACCAGATTAGATGTGGATACATATGATGTTATGAAAATGTATGCATTTGAATATTTTAATAAAAGGAAACATAATAAATCACGCTACCGCTAAATTGTTGTTTTATTTACTAACAAATAAACATTTTTTGGAAAGGCTTTTGGAAATTGCAGGAGTTAAATTATTAAGTCCCGCAATTTCCAAAAGTCTAATATAAAAATCAAAATAATACTAGACCCCTGGACGGTTTTTGCCGTTGAATAGTGCCGTATACCGATAGAGTGCGTTAGTATATACATTACGACTGTTGACTCTATATCAGTATATATAAAGCACTCTGTGCATAACAGTGACAGTCAGTACCAGGGTTGGATTTGGGTAAGCTGAAAAGGATAGCATAAAAAATTCAAAAAGATAGTATTTGTAAAAAATTATAGTACACTTTATTATTTTGAATTAAACACACCTAAACATTAAATCAAAAGGAGTTTACATAAAAGTTAGTCCTCTGCCAAGTTTATCAGTTCTTCAGCAATATGCAAACTTAAGGGCATCACACACGGCGAAGATGCTATAATATTTCATCTTAATAGAATATCGCTCACTATACAATTTGTATGAACTATCACTCACGGTTAAGATGATATATATTTTCATATTAAGTATCTTAAGATGCCGAGATATGCGAAATAGGTCTTAATATTTTGCTTGCTATATATTTTGTATCTTAAGATACAAAATATATAGCAAGCTCCTTTATACAGAGTGTGCACTTAATATCCAACGCAAAATAGAATGAAATATATTTTATTTATTCAACTACCTTTTCTCTCGAGTTTTTGTTATTACTCGATGTACTTTTTGTTAATATTATGTTGATAAAATGACTTGTTTACCTTTTTATGTACAAACGTACATATCGTCTCGCCTGTTTCCCATAGTGGTTTAGTTTTTTAGCTGTATTTTTATTCTTATAAACATCAGGAGATATTGGTATTGCTTGATTCAAGCCATACCAATCTACCTCTTTTATATATTAAATCATTGTTTAGATACCGATATCTAAACAATGATATAAAATATAAAAGAGGTAGAAACGTTAGTAGCACGTCGATAACGAACAGCACAAAAGGACACAAATGTGTGTTCTTTTTAACCGACTTCGAAAAAAAGAAGGAGGTTCTCAATTCGTCGGGATTTTATTTTTATGTTTTTTTTATGTATGTTCACCGAGTACTCCAAGATTTATGATCCGATTTACGTGATTCTTTTTTGTTCGATGCGGAATAGCTTCCAATTGGTCCCCTAAAAAATTAACATAGTTTGGCTCAATAGTTTTGATTTTATGAACATTTTTTTTTGAAAAAAATTCTATGCCGTTCCATATGTACACCGATTACTCTGAGATTTATGATCCGATTTACGTGATTCTTTTTTTGTTCGACGCGGAATAGCTGCCATGTGGTCCCCTAAAAATTTGACATAGTTTGGCCCAGTAGTTTTCATTTTACGATCATTTTTTTGTTCTCGTTTCTTGGGACCTATATTTTTAAGAAGTGCGGCACCATTCGTAAGTCCACCCATACATAGCTAGACACTAAAAAGTAACAAATAAAAAATAAAAACTTCGTTAAAAAAAACCGACTTCAAAAACTAAAGTAAAACAAAATAAAAATTACTATATTTTGAAAATTACTAAGCACCGACTTTAAGATGTTTTAGATAATCTATATTAATAATAATAGTTTTAGAAATAAGTTATTTTATACATTTTAGTTTTTTAGTTTTTGAAGTCGGTTTTTTTAAACGAAGTTTTTATTTTTTTCATTGCAAGACTAGTCTAACGTGATCAAATAGGCACAATACACTTTTCCACTGCCTAGTGCCTGTGACGATGGTGAGGACTGTTTTCGTTGCAGAAAAGGGGGTGCAGGCGTGTTTGTCTCGTTCCCGCTCGCTCATTCATTGTATTTGTATTGTAGCCTGCGAGGTTAGAATGTATGTAACGAGCACTATACGATTTTTGGCATCGGTTGATTGTGATTAGCACACGATGTTCTCGCAACCAATCATAGCCAAACAACGCTAAGCGTTCATGTCGTAGAACCTATAGACACCGCTATAGCGTGTCGCAGAAAAGGACAAAAAATCGAAATGTGTGCTGGGACACATATTAGAAGTGAAACTTCAACGGACAAGTGGAGAAATGAACCGCAACGGACAAGTGGAAAAACGCATCGCAACGTACAAGTAGAAAAACTTCAACTGACAAGTGACAAAATAACTCGCAAAAAAGTTTTAACTTCAAGTTTTACGGGCAGATTATTAATGTACTTGTCCAATTTGAAAACCTGCCCGTAAAACTTCGAGTTAAAATTTTGTTGCGATTCATTTTGTTACTTGTCAGTTGAAGTTTTTCCACTTGTACGTTGCGATGCGTTTTTCCACTTGTCCGTTGCGATTCATTTTTCCACTTATCCGTTGCCATTCACGCATGTTTGTATTTTGTTTCTTGATATCAGCTTTAATCAAATTATGAATAGTAAAAAAAGTTTCCTTTGACTTTTTAAAATATATTTGAAACATTTTTGGTGAAAGGTCTTCGTAAAGATTAAATTCACCGCGGTTTTTCCTAAATTTTATATGATTTTCTACCCAGATTTTTCGACACTTAGAATGTGCGGCAGAAATTTTTAAGTCATATTCAAAGTCAGAATTATCATCTGATGAGCTATCTAATAAATCTAATAGTAAGGCTGTGTTATTCATATTATATCACTCTGTAAATATATTCAGTGGAGAAATATACGTGTAACCCCTAGTCAAACCTTTGATAGAATGACTCGAATGGATATATTATAGCATCTTAACCGTGTGTGATACCTTAAGATGCTATAATATTTTATATCCAGGCATCTTAACATGAAATATTATAGCATCTTCGCCGTGTGTGACGCCCTTTATTGTTCGAACAATCAGAATGTCAGAAGAAAAAGTATAATTCACGGGAACTCCCCGTAAATAGTTCATGAATGACGATTTATAATCTGTATTCTTCGATTACAGATTAGACAACGTGATTACATCTCAATGAACTTTTTTTTTATTGTTGGGTTAGCACCGAATGGTATTTAAGATGCCTACATATTACGGACGTGTCCGTTCTACACCTGTATATCCCGTTCATCTTATTTGAGCTGACATTGATACAGCCGTAGGTACTTTTTGACAATTAAATTAAAACGAAAACATTCACAGAATCATAGTTTGTCAGTGTCAATGTCAGTTCATTGTGCTATTTTTAAATGCTTATTCCTTTAAGGTGTAGTTTGTATAATTAATAATTGCGAACGTGCGTTGTATTTGTTGTGATTGTGTTTTGCCCGTTTGTATTGGTAGTGCGAATTCTTCACCAATTTACACTTATTACTGTAGGATATCATGTCTTTCTTTAAAAATGTTGCTTCCAGTTTCTCTATTCGAAGTAGAGATGCAATTTTAAAAGATGCGTTGATAAATAATTTGTCTGAAAGTGTTAAAGAAATACAATACAACAATCAATTTGAAGAAAATTTCCATAGTGTCCTCGGCTCAACGGACTCCACGACTACGTTATGTACGGCTTTAGAGGCAGTGTTCCTTCACGGTTTAAAAGACACTTTCTTAAGGAAAGCTAAAAATGCTTTAGCAGGAGACTCCGATCAGCAGCCGCAACCGAACTTTTGGCCGTTAATCCTAGTACTGTCGCACCGACAAAATATTGATCAAATATCATGGTTGCCTCAAATAAACACCGAGATTGGGCAATGCCGAGCGTGGCTTCGCATAGCATTGAATGAGTCTCTATTATCGTCATACATGTCTACCCTCTTAAAGAACATATCTGCAGTGAAACCTTTTTATAGCAAAACAGCTTTCGTTTGTGATCCTGATATATTAGAGTTAGCTCAAAAACTTATTGAGGGCTTGGAAACATGCATACAATTCAATTTACCAACTAATTCCAGCCTTTTAAACTACTGGCCTGAACAGGTGCTCATGTTAGCAGGTATTTGGGTTCCAAAGATTAGGGCTACTCCAATCAGCACAGCGATTGATATTGCCAGTACAATGACTAACGAAGAAGTTAAACCAACATTGGCAACCACACCATCAGACACATCTAATATCACAAGTTTAGGTCACATGCTGGCTCTAAATGAGGATGAAGCTCTGGATTTTATTCTTTCAAATGATACAAAGAATATTTTATCAAAAACTTCAGATATGCAAAGAGTTACAGAAGAATTGAACCAAACTATTAATGAGAATGAGAAAGAAGAAACTACTGAGAATAATTATGTAGAAGATACAAAATCCTTAGATATCACTAAACCATCCACAAGCCGGGAACAGAAGGATCTACTTTCTCTATCCCCATTATCAGTGAATTCTGAAGACTTTGTTGCTCCATCAGATGTAATTGTAACAGGAAACTCACTGTGTGGTAGGGGATGGGCAGCTGACAATAAAGATGATATGAATTCTTCTATACATTCAAATTCATCTCATGGTAGTAGTATGATAAAAACACCGGAGATAAAAAGCTTGTCATCACTTATTGATAACACAAACAATTTTGCTGAAATACACAACAATACCCCTAATTTAAGAGATATCATGAAAGACATACAAAATGAGTTGAAACTAACTAATGAAGATCCAGACATATCCCCAGTAAAAGTGGAAAGTGTAACACCTGAGGATCCTATGCTACAAGGTTTAGATTTTGAGGTTGTTCCTAACTCAATGACAGGTTCATTTACAGTCCAAGAATTACAAAAAATGATACAGCAATTGGGTATTCTCTCAAGGGAACAGGGACTAGATAACCAAAATTATCAATGCAAAGGGTGTCAAGATTTACTTGGAAGTACAATTTCTAAAGCCAAAGTTTGTGCATACACTGGGGAATATTATTGTTCCAACTGTATGGACCCAAATGTCTTTATAATACCAGCTAGAGTTATACACAATTGGGATTTTAAAAGGTATCCAGTTTCAAAGAAATCAGCATTGTTTTTGTTAGAGTTTCAGCATCATCCTTGGATAGATATGAAAAAGTTGAATCCAAAGATTTATTGTGGAGTCTCTGATATGGCTCAGCTGCAGGAGTTAAGGATACAACTGAATTTCTTGAGAGCCTACATATTCACATGCAGGGAGCCAGTTATAGAAGAACTGCAGAAGAGAGTGTGGCCTAGGGAATATTTGTATGATCATGTGCATTTATACACAATATCAGATTTGGCACAGATACCCAATTGTTCATTAGCATTGCAGCTGGATAAGGTAGTTAATTTTGCGAAGTCCCATGTCATGGATTGTTGGCTGTGCAGTCAGAAAGGCTTTATTTGTGAAGTGTGTCAAGACCCAAAAATATTATATCCATTTGAGACGAGCACAACCTACCGTTGTGATGATTGTTCTAGTGTGTTTCATGCTAAATGCCTTAATGTAAATATACCATGTCCAAAGTGTAGAAGAATACAGAGTCGTACTAATGAATCATCCTTGCTGGATGCCGTCCATGCTCATTTCAAAAAGTAGGCTGAAAAATACTATATTAAAAAGTTAGCACAAAGAACAGATTAATATGTCTTATGTAACTGTGATTGGAAATGAATTCGGTGATTCCAAGAATCATCTAAAATGCAGTTTTATTTATTGCCTATTTTGAATAGTCATATTTTGTTATGGTCTTATGGTTTTATTCATAGAATTAGAGCTTAAGTTTAACCCTTTGAATTGAAGTTTAAATTCTTTAAAAACTATAAAGAATTATAGTTTTAAAAGAATTGAAACTTACCCTAACTCTCTATCAATAAGACCTTTTATTTCTAGTAATTTATGAGATAATTTACTTAGTTCAGTTTAAAGTCATAAGGATATTTAAACATAATACAGCTTTACTATGAAAGTGTATTTCATGTTGCAGGTTTCCTAATTCCTTATTAAAATATTTCTGCTATTAACCCATAGAAGGACAATTCATAATATTATGAATATTCACATTTGTAACACAAATAATATATGTATTTAGTTTTTGTGTATCTAGTTGTTAAGATGTTCAAAGCAGCTTGACAGACTAGTCAACATTTATTTTATTATGTCATATTAAGAATATGTTATTATATTTAGAATCTTATGTACATAATAATTATCTTTTAGAGGTATGTACTTATGCATTAAATATTTTATTAATTAAAAATTAAATAGTTTATAGATAAACGAAATCACATTGTAACATATGAACTACAAAGTAAATATTGATGCAGATTGCAGAGGATATCTTTGTTTACTCTGATTGTTATTGTAAACTCATATCTAATTAATATAATATGATACAATAATAAAAAAGATATTTGATGTGAATATTTTTTTTTAATTACATTTTTGATATTTTAGTGTTTGGATTGTGTGATAGTGAGAAATGCATTTGTTTATCTATGTTTCACTCACTTAATGTTATGTAATACAACAAGAAAAAGTATAAAATAAAAACTCTACTGCTATCAATGTCTTATGCTGGAGAAAGCCTTATGCAAAATCAGGATATCAAGCATACTTTTGTGTGAAAGTGCTCAATTCAACTTTGGGTTTATTGTCCCTTTCCTCAAATATGGTGAAGTCAGTCTCGCAGATGGGAGGCATTAATTGGACGAAATTAAAGTTCACTCTACCAAACCACCTTGAACAAGCATGACGGGTATAGTGTCCGTTCTCCTTAACAATGAGGTGTCCATAGCACAGTTGTGGGCTGTTATTATCGCACTTAATTATAATTACTAGAGCATTTTATTATTATATTTTATTATTGTGATTATTCTATTTTAAATTTTTTGTAATAATACTCCTCTAGTCACTTTTCTCCTATCCTCTAGATACCTTTATGAATAAACTATTAAAACTAATTCATGCTTAAATATTTTTAATTTATTTTATATCAATGCATTTTACTCAAAAAATATAATACTTAATGGCTCATCTCAACATCTTTTATGGAATATAATTACATCATTCATCTCTTTGTATTAAAATCTAATATATCACGTAAATAACTATCGGCGTTCTTTTCTCCCCACGGCTGGTCGTAATTATTCCGTTTCCTTCCCTTGACGCCATCCACATAACTGGGACTTTCCAGAGTATATTCCTCAAAACACTCGTCAAGTAGTTTTTCCGGTTCTTCCTGTTTGCCCTTCTTTTTCTTTGCCTGGTAACTAAGTGAGCTTTTGTCGAAGTCGAGGGGAACAATACCGAGATCGCCGCTGTATCGATTTTTAGCAACTTGCAGATATTTCTTGCCGCGAACTGCGGTTAAGCGTTTGTCCTGCGATCAATTTGAAGTTTAGCCAACTTTAGCAAAGTTGAATTTTTAGATTACAGTTATTTTAAGTATTTTTGTATGTAATATTTTCATCAAAACATGCCACAGACATGATTTAAAAATACAAACCTATTAGGCTTAGTCCGCACTGCGAATTCTCACTGCGCGAGTTAAATTTCGCTGAATAAATTTCACAAAGTCTGCACTGTGAATTATTTTGCGCGATTTTTATCACAATTTTTTGAAATTCAACGGACAACGGGACCAAAATCAGAATTAAAAGAGGGTTAAAAAAATCGGTTGTTTTTTATTTTACTTCACTTCTTTTTGTTTATTTTTATATCAAGTAGTTCTTTTCACCATAATTACGACATGGTAGAGCCAAGCTGGAATCATGATCTTGTTTACAGCTCTTGCACCCCCGGTGCTCGATGGGTATGATACCACGCTAAGACAGAATATTGGTACCACGAGCGAGAATTCCACTAGTCCACTTCCTTATCCCTTCCTCTATTATCCTATATAATCCTCTATTGCTATACTACTTTCCTTTAATCCCTCCTTCTATCAGAACCCCTTATCCTATTCTAAACGTGTTGCAAACGCCTATAGATGGCGGCAACCACTTTCCTTTAGTTAGGCCGTTTGCCTGTTTGCCAGCTTTGCAATAAAAAAGAAGTTAAGTAAAAAAATTTTTTCCAACAAACGAACCATTCTAGATAAATTTTATCGCATAATTTCATTTTATTAACCCTGCCGTGATACTTAACATCAAATTTGTCTCACAGATAGGTCTTTTTTTTATGCATTAGGATGATTAACTTTTCCACGTCTTTTCTACCTCATATTTTACGGATGCGGAAGGCGCAGAGCGCCCATCCTGCCATGAAAGCTGATGCACAACATTTTTTTCGCAGTGTGGACTAGCTCATGCAACTCCATACTCCACAGAATACTCGCGCGAATTCAAATTCAAAAGTTTTTATTCAAAATAAGTTCCACTGGAGAATGCTTTTTGTAGGTCATACATACAATTTAAAATTTAATTTTACTTCCTGTTCTATATAATGAAATTGGCGCCGCGCCGCGGCTTATCTACAGAATTTTATTTCGCGTGAGTTTTAATTCACCTGTGCAGACACCTCCATATGATTCCTTGTTACAGATTGGCCGCGGAAAATTTCGCGCGGTGAATTTCTCAGTGCGGACTAGTCCTTAGAATTTAAAACCGCAAAAAAATAAAGTGTAATAATTAATTCAAATTCATAGATATAATATCTCGAGACCAAACAAGACAATCTAGATATTAACAATATTTTTAAACTTATTAGTTTATGTATTTATTATTATTTTTATATTTTTAGAGATATTTTTTCAATCACTAGATAATATAAAATAATGTATGAATAGCAAAAATATAATGTGTGATATGGATAACTGTGATTCAATTTTGTTTACAGTCAAGCTATAATTTATCTGATAATTGAAAAATCGGGCCATAAGGTAATAATTGCGTAGATACGTTACCTGAATAATTAGAACATTGTCTGCTTCTTGTGATGCTTTTGCGCTACCAAATATCGAACTTGTAGACAAATCTTCAGATTCTCTCTCCTAATAAAATAAATAAAAGAACTTATTACATACATTTTTATTCAATAAAACGAAAGAGTACATCAAATGCTGTTTCAAACAAAAGTTTAGCTTACTTGCTATTTATTTAATAAAGTTTTCTTAACATACAATATTTCTATTTACGAATTTGAACTTCTTTTTATTTTACACATACAGTGGTTTGTGTACGCGGATGAAGATTAAAATTTTAACCGTATGGTCGATGTAATTACTTGGTATCTTCACTGTAGATGTAAGTTCAAAGTTACTCCATCAAGTTCGCAGAAAATATATGCAATTCTGTGACGTCATGTTGATTATTATTAGTTTATTATTTGCTGTAGGATTAACATTGATTAAGCCAAACAAGTTTACTTCACCTTCACGCTTTTGGATATTTTCATAGTTACTAAAATATTAGAGGTGTGACCCTGAAACGACTGTAATGTGTATTAGTCTAGTCGAGAAGTTTATTTTCTGCGAATAATAGTTACCAGTCCCTTAAAAATATGGTTAATGGCTCATTCGATCCGGAATAGCATCTAGAAAAAGTAGTTTTTTGGATTTTTTCTCCCAATAAATATTACAATTGTTATTAACAAAAAAGTGAAAAAAAATAGCCGTTCAGCTTTTTGGGAAAATCTCAAAAAGTATGAGAGATATCTAAAATATTATAAAAGTTTCTGAAACAGGAGGAAATTTTAGTAAAAAACTTCTCGACTCCCGAAATAGTAGCACCAATATTTATAATTTTTATCTAACGTTGAAAATCGGGTTCCGCGCGGCAGTTTCGACATGCGCGCGCCGCTAATTTAATGAACGCAAGTTTTAATAAAAAAAATTGCAATTAAATATTAATTTAAAAATTTGAAAAAATTCAGGTATTATCTTAAAACTTCAAAGAAAATGATCCCGCGAGAGTAAAAGTTTTATCATCATTATTTATAAATTTATTGAATTGTTAATTAACCACTTTTTCGTGGGTCTCTGTTGTTATAAAAGGCAATATAAAAGTTGACAAAAATTTTCCTCTCGTAGAGCCCTTCTTATCAACTTACTCGACAAGATTTCGTGAGAAAAATTTAAGAAATTTGTTTATTTCATTAATTTTTTTTTTTTAAATGAACAAAATAATTACAAACACTGTTTTTTCACTTTTTTGTTAATAACAATTGTAATATTTATTGGGAGAAAATATCCAAAAAAATACTTTTTCTAGATGCTATTCCGGATCGAATGAGCCATCAACCATATTTTTAAGAGACTGGTAACTATTATTCGCAGAAAATAAACTTCTCGACTAGACTATATTATTTAAGTAGCATTTGCTCGCGACTTTGTCCATGTTGCACAGGTAACGAAGATTGTAGTTATTTTGCTAATTATAAAATCAAAGGTTATTTTCAGCAGACCTTAAGTATGAGTAATCTTACTTAAAGTATTTACAACTACAGTTGTTGTACTGAAGATTTTATCGATCAGTGAAAATTTAAAAATCTCCCAAGAAAATTCCTGTAGGATTCTTTCGACATAAATAACATAAAGTATCGTGATCTATGAAAACCCCATCGAAATCGATCCAGTGGTTTTTGCGTGATTCCAAATTTCAAACAAACAAAAAAAAATTTCATATTATATATCATTTTAATATTATATAAAAAAAATTAGAACTAGGCATGTTTGCAGAAGAGTTTCTTGCGCCGCTTCTTCTCTTCAAGCCACAACATGTTGTGAAGCGGTGGTAAATTAGATTAGGCTCCCATAGAGTAAATAATATCCATAAACAAAATTTAAAACTAAATAATTAAAATGAACAAGTTGGCGGTAGGCTGAATAAAAACTTTGACAATACACGTTTGACAAATTTCATCTTTGTCTTCCGTGACCACGGCCACTGAAAAGCGGCCGAAACGTCGGATAAACCTAAATCAAATAAATTACCGCGCTTAAAACCGTTAAAACGTAAAATAACGTTACGTAATACGTAACGTTAATAAAAATTAAACAAAAAAAATCTAAAAAAAAAAAATATTTATAGGATCGTAAACTATCCGATAACTATATATATATATATCCGTATAACATCCGATTTTGATGAAATTTTGTGTGTGTTGAGTGGGTCCCGGGATGTTAGATTCGCAATTAGAACCGGTAGGTGGCGCTGAGATCGGGTTCTAGAATCCTTCTGATCACCTAGACCGATTTTGTTTTTGTGTCATGAAACAGTCTTTTAGGAATTCAGAAAATAGGCGGTACGAAGTTCGCCAGGCCAGCTAGTACGAAATAAAATACACAATTTTATATTATTACTAGCTGTACCCGGCAGACATTGTCCTGCCTGTAAAAAATAAAAATCTAGAACCCGATTCCAGCGTCATCTACCGGGACCAAATGTTAATCTAAACTATTCTCAAAACCACTTGAACAAACAAAAAAATTCATCAAAATCAGGCCCAGCGTTTAGGAGTATTGCGGCGCTACCTACTGGGTGCAATCGTTAATTTAAACCATTCCGGGACAAACTTCAACACATACAACAACTAAAAGAACACCTAAATTCTGGTACCCGATTGCAGCGCTCTATCTACCTGGTTTAAATTAAAATCTAAATCATCCCAGTAGAAAATTATAAAAATACTAATATCGCTATTAAAAAATAGGGGTTGATCTTAGAGGGTTGAAAATGTAGGGTCGTATGTATTTTTTAATGCTGTATCATAAAAAAATTTAATTTTTTTTTTGGGGTGGACTACCCTTAACATTTAGGGGGATGAAAAATAGTGTTGTCCGATTCTCAGACCTACCCAATATGCACACGAAATTTCATGAGAATCGGTCTAGCCGTTTCGGAGGAGTATGGTAACTAACACTGTGACATGAGAACTTTATATATAAGATAGATAGGTCAGAGATGTTATAATTTAAAGCATTGACTACATTTTAACTTACATTTATTTACAAACTTTATGTGAATTAAGTAATAATAACAGTATACATATGCTCACCTTCCTGGGATGCATGACCAGGGTGACGTGGCAGTGCCTGGCCGTTGCGAACGTGCGGAACGCGGCGATGACCGCGTCCTGCCGGTGGTACCTGTCGCCGTCACGCTCTTCGCCCAGGCCTAACATGAACTGGACGTTGTCAACCACCACGTGCGCAATGTCGTGCATGTACCTAGCGTGTTCAACGGCCTGTTAAGCATTTTTTAAATTTAATTAACATATATAGAAAAGGTGACTACAATACATTATTAGATGATTACTACAGGTGATGTCAGGAGCCTTAAGAACAGACGAGCGTGCATGACAAGAGCTATGAATGTCAAAGAAGCCAGTGAGGTGTGTAAGAATAAGCCTGAATGGCGCTCTGTTGTTCGTGACTACCCCGCAAGGGACCTGGCGTTAAGTTATGTATGTATGTACTACAGATTATTATTATTAATGATTTAAATACGAAATTGACTTTGGATGGTTGCTTATAATTCTGTTTTTTTTAAATGTATATTCGATACCGGAAATGTGCACAGCGTACTTCTTATCGCGGAAAGTAGTGTTCGCGGGGTTAAAATTGGAAATATACGTGATCAATTTCGATTGAACTGGATATCATGAAAGGCTTTAGAAATTATACATTCTTCCGAGAAGGAAGAGGAATATAGAATAATCCTTATCCCGAAAATGGTACACGAATCGTGGGGAATTTTACGAAAGCAAAGTACCTACTAAAAGCTTTTTTTTATGAGTTCAGCAGACAGGCAAACGGCCCACTTGATGGAAAGCGCTTACCATCGCCTATGGACATTTGCAACACCAAAGGTGCTACACATGTACTGCTACTCTCTTAAGGGAGACTGGAACCTGGTCACTAATGCCGGAACACAACTCAAGGTTGTTTTGGCGGCATACGGCAGTCGGGCAAATACCCTACCACCTGGCAACTAAACATAAAATCAAATAATGTACAAATAATCTGAAGGGTGATAAAATATAGCGCACAATTCTTCTCGCTTGAAGAATGAAAGTTCAATGAGATGACAGACGTAAGCATATTTTTGTAAAAAAAATGTAGAGCTATGTATGATTTTAACCTATAAATAAAAATATTATCAAGTATGTAGAACAAAGAATTTGAAGACTATTAACCTAATAATGAAAGTACAATCGGGTTTGTTATCTGTGGATGACGTTGCGTTTGATATCAATAATGTGTTTACGTATCAAATGTTCTGCAAATAGTCTACATAATATTAATTATTAAAATATAACACTTTCACGGATTTTAGAAACAATTTATACATAAGTAAAACAATTTTTATTTTATAATATACTAATATTAATTATTAAAATATAACACTCACGGATTTTAGAAACAATTTATACATAAGTAAAACAATTTTTATTTTATAATATACTAACGTGGCGGTAAACTTTCCGTTCATCACTAAAATGGGAAGACCCAAAAGCTCAGCAGTAGGATATTTATAAATGGTTTGATATATAATTATTAGAAAATCAAATTACTCCTCTACTCTTAAACAGGGGATAGTGTACCGTTGTTCCTCTTTCTCTCGCCCAGCAATCTGTTGCGTGGTTTAAGGGGAGTTAGCAGATATACAGACAGACAAACGCGGATAGCAACTTTGTTATATACTACGTAAAGATGGGATATTTAATATAGTAATTTTCATCTAAAGACAGGGGGTCCTTAGTATGGCATTTCGCACGCGTCGACTCTTTGGCTGCTTTTTATTATTTGAAGCATTGGCGTAGTTTGCCTTAAACGGGCCCTGTATAACAATGTGTTAGGGGGGAAGGGGAAAAATGTTTTTATAAAAGAACCAACAAAGTGCTCGAATAGAATTGAAATAATTATACCTACATTGATTATAATTAACTAGCGGCCCCGGCAGACGTTGTCCTGCTATGAAAAAATAAAAATCTAGGACTCGATCCCAGCGCCACCCGGTTCCAATGGTGGATTTAAACCATGCGGGGACCCACTCAAACACACAAAAACAAAATCACCAAAATCGGTCCGGGTGATTAGAAAGATTCTAGTACCCGATCTCAGCGCCACCTACCGTTTCCAACGGGATAAAAAGTATCCTATGGCCGTCTCCTGGTATCGCCTCTCATGACCGCCCACCACATCATACATGCGCGCGCAATACTTAATACTTATTTGGCTACAACACTAATACTTACATTTTAAATATCGCGATATATTTTGAATGAAACGTACAAATTGAATAATTCAAAAAGTTCTAGAAAGGTATTGAATTCGTCTTGAATCGTCTGAAGACGATTTCAGTTTTTCTAGATTTTCTGCCTCTATACAACAATAACAAATCTGATAACCGTTTCTGTTGGCCCAGCAGTTATTCTCAAAAATGTTATTAATCTATATATATTTATCTATAGATTATAGATAACAATTTAGGAAATTTTGCTTACACACTTTTGGGGCCCCTGTGGCCTGAGAGCCCCGTATCGTTGATACGGCGGTAGCTACGCGCCTGATCTGAAGCCGACAAACAAAGATGACTCGCCCAATAAAAAGTGATGCCAGCTTCTAAGATGGAATATAAGGGACGGGAAATTGGGTTACTGGAACACTTACCCACCGTATGAAACACGATTAGCTCGATGCTAAGAGTTTCATATCGATATTTTATTGATTGATCATGTCAAGCGAACTGTAAGGAAGATAATGATTCCAGCATGGCTCTAACACACTTCTCATCTTCCGTAACACGGCCGTGGTAACAGGCGCAACTGTCGCCCCAAAAGGAAGGTTTAAACGTCGCGAATATGCATCCATTATCAATAAATAAATACTTGGCCTTTGATGTCAAGACTCTGGGCGTCTAAAAGTTTATCACCTCTACAGACACTTTTACTTATCAACATGGCTGTGGAAATCTCACAGGACCAAATAGCTGACCAGCATTTTAAGCAATATGTAAGTATGTTCCCATCTAACGTGAAAATGCAACCAGCGTTTTGAATCTCTTCAACATGTGTTATTGACAACATGTGAGGCAAAGTGAATAATAATATATCCTACCTCCATAACAACTTTGATGGGCTGCTGTCCGTGGAATGCCAAGTAATAAATAGGCAGCTTCTGAAACTCATCCGCATATTTGTGGAATTCCTGCAAGTTCTGTTCGAGGGGCACTCCGGCAAATTGCTGCAGCATTGTTCTCGCCAGGCGGGAGTTACGAATCTCGAAACTGCCCCATAGAGTGTTAACCTGTAATATCAAATATTTTAGATAAGAAATCACCAAGTCGCTAAAGTCGCGCAAACTAGGTTATATACTTTCATCACGATACAAATTATCGTGATGAAACAATTGTATTTTCTAGGACACGCTGACCATAATTAGATCATGTTATCCATACTACATACACTCACATACACACAAACTCACGCGTTCTTATTTTCTTATAATCTTATGTTCTGTACTTAATGAAAATATTTAAGTGCAGTAACTATTTTTCTAGCAATAATATATGAAATAATATTTTATATCAATTTTATGTCATCTATAGCATGGAAATATTTTAGAAACTTTTAAATACAATGTAATATCTTCTGATACAAGTAAATTTTGCTTAAAAGAAGATTCCAGTAACTGTCTACAAATTGTTCATGTGTTTCCTAAGAAATATTTTTTTTCATTTTCGTACATATTCAAGACTGTTTTAATATCTGTACTTTACTTTTAGAATGTCAATTTGAACAAAATACTTGGCATTGATATCGGGTTCTAGGGTTATGATGAAATTTTATGTGTGTTCGAATGGGTCCTGAGATGGTTTAGATTCACAATTAGACCCATTAGGTGGCGCTGGAATCAGTTTCTAGATTTTTATTTTTTCAGTGCAGGAGAACGTCTGCTGGTACAGCAAGTAATATAATAAAATTGCCGTGTCTGTACTTTTATTTAAAAATACTGGAATAGACCATTTAAACGACGGAGAATACTATGCATTTTTTTTAGATTTCCTGTCTGTTTGTTCGGGATTCGTGAATCCCGTAGTTGTTTTTTCGTATAATTCGAGGTGATTTTAACTGATCGACAGCAAATTCTTAGACTTGAAATCTGCGCTACTTTTTATCCCGTGAACACTGCGGGAATTATTTAAAACGGTCAATAAAAAATAATAATTCCAATGTGATTTTTTTACTGATCGATACCAAATTTTATGTCATAAAATGTGGGATATTTTTTATTCCGAGTATCCAAGTTTTTAGTTGTCCGGATGCGTAAAAACTAGCTTATTCCGACGCAGTTTTTACTAAAAGCTGCGGTACTTTATGTCTCGGATATTCCGCGGGAATTTCAAGTTAAGCGGAACGAAGACGCGAGCATCACATTCTAGTAGTGTATAATTTCATTCACATAGACCATTTATTTTATAAAGAAATTAAAAATAGATGGACACCTGGACGGACTAAAGTAGATGTTTCCAGATTATTTGATTTATTAGGTGAAAATCACATACAACAATAAATGACCTATCTTCTATGAGTAAAAATCATATTTTATGATAAATAACTTTATAATATCGGCGGAAAGCTCTCGTCGCGCGATACTGGGCTGATGATACAGAGCGGTCCTTATGATTATAACTTCTTCCATCTTGAACAGATCAATTTTTAAAAACCCTGTAAAAAACATATCCCTTTAATATTGCGCATATCTACCGCATTGATTCAATGCGGATGATCCGTCCAATATCGATTTTAGTTCCAGAGAGATTGGAAAGCCTTAATATATGGATAATATTTTTGTTTTTGAGTTTTACATCGGAGAAGATCTGCAGATCTGAATATCTGATATCAATACTATACCTATATGTGACAATTGTGTTATTTTTTACAGCGTATAAAAATAGTAAGATAATACACATACACATTGTTGTGCTAAATCTAAGGAGATCTCTGCGCACAATGTGGTTTTCCCGCAGCCAGTGGGCCCCGTGATGACCGTCAGCTCGCCGCGCCTGTGCCCGCCCAGCAGCTTCGTCAATGCGGGGAATCTTCGCCACTTTACGCCACGCACCTGTTTACCACACATAGGGTAAATTATACCGTTATTGACACCCTAAATCGATTGTAAAAAATACAATAATAGTAATCATTATTTTATAGTTACAAAATAAAAATTGATAGGATGCCAACAATGGTTATTTTATTACCCTATCTACAAAACCTATCTCTATAATACAAATCGATATAAACCAGTAATAAAAACAAGAAAAATATTAATTAACCAAAATTACGTGTGATATATATTCAACATTTTACTTAATACAAGATTATTATATTTATACAAAATAAATACATTGTTCTTATTTGATTACTAGAAATGGCCTGCGACTTCGTCTACGTGGGACAGGTAACATAGGTTACAGCAATGTACTCTTTGGGTTACAGTTATTGTTTTGCAATATTTAAAATCAAAAAGATATTTCCAGTAGGGCAGTAGATTTTTAGTATGAAAATACATTAATCCGGAAACTTCAGTAAAAACCCGGTATAAGTAATGTTACTAAAGATATACCTCCACAACTATTCTATACATGTCTAAACAACATAAACAATCACAGGGAAAAAATATATTGGAATCAGATTTATTTTTCACTCTGTCTACTTTAAATCACTCCCAGGAAAATTACTGGGATAAAAAGGATCGAAATTTTAATTCCAAAAATTTGCTATCAATTTAAAAACACCACGTCGAAATCGGCCCACAACTTTTATATAAATCCCGAACCAACCGACAAACCCAAAAGATCTAAAAAACAAAAGACTACACTTGTACAATTTTATAATATAACTAGAGTTTACCCCGCGGCTGGCAGCCGCGGGTTAACCTCTAGTGCGTGTCTCTTGTTTATAGAGCAAGCGCTACAGGTTATATTATATTAAATTTTTATGTATTTGCCCACGGAAGATTCACTTCATTTTATATCGCTAATTATACCATCCCTCGTCTATCTGTAAACAACAAAAATTACAAAACTTGACCAAAAAGGCCAAAATGACCAAAATGACCAAAAGGCCACAGTGACCGACGTGGCCAAAATGACGGAATAGGCAAAAACTACCAAAAAGGCCAAAATAATCAAAATAACCAAAAAGGCCAAAATGACCGACATGGCCAAAATGACCAAAAAGGCCAGTGACCGACATGGCCAAAATGACGGAATAGGCAAAAACGACCAAAAAGGCCAAAATGACCAAAAAAGCCAAAATGACCGACATGGCCAAAATGACCAAAAAGGCCAGTGACCGACATGGCCAAAATGACGGAATAGGCAAAAACGACCAAAAAGGCCAAAATGACCGACATGGTCAAAATGACCAAAAAGGCCAAAATAAACAAAAAGGCAACAATGACCGAAATGACCAAAAAGGCCAAAATAGTCAAAATGACCAAAATGACCAACATGGCCAAAATGACCGAAAAGGCCAAAATGAGTAAAAAGGCTAAAATAGCCAAATTACCAAAAAGGCCAAAATGAAAAGTATCCCTTGTCCACAGTATTTAATTTACATACGTACCGAATTTCAGCCAAATCGGCCCATTAGTTCTTCCGTAAAAGCATAACAAACAGAAAGACAAATATATTTTTATCCCGGAAACTATCCCATTTTTCGGGTTAAAAAGTATCCTATGTTCATTCTCGGCATCGAAAACATATATATACTGAGTTTCAGCAAAATCGGTCCAGTAGTTTTTACGTGAAAACGGAACAGACAGACAGACAGACAGTTACTTTCGCATTTATAATATTAATAGGGATATTTATAGATTTTATTAAATTTCACGGAAATTAGTCAAAATTTGTTACATTATACAGTTAAGTTTTTATGTTGTTCTTATTAATACTACTGCTTCATTTGAGATACTGGATGATGTTATAATTATTGATGGTTCCATGCAAATGTAGCGATGGGTTTAATGCGTTATTTAAATTTGTGATGCGATATTGTTATGGCATATACATTACTGTAGCAATTGGTTATTTTTAACTTTGTAAATAATACACATTTGACCATAGTCAATAACTTTAATATTATCGTAGATGAAGCCCGAGCACAATAAATACAACAGAACCTTGTCAATATTGGTCAGCTCAGCATACACGTCATCTCGAAGAGCAGCGAAGGTGGTGATAGATCTGTGGGAGGCTGGCTTTGCTTCTGAGACAAGCTTTTTCAGTGACAAGTCTGCTGCAGATGCTTCGGACGCCGTCACCAAACCATCTGTTGGCCTAAGACCACTTTAGTATCTGATATATTTTTAGGTGTTAAATTGTAATATATAAAAGCAAAAGGCTTATTTATTAAAGTGGGCCTTTGAAACCAAATGCAAAACGACATTATATAGTGAAAATGTCCAAAAAGTTATCTTTATGAAAATTTGGGGTTTGGAACAAAAAAAACTTGTCATCACCACTTAGCACTTAGGACATTATTGTAGGTGGTCAGGACTTTGACCAAAATATTATCATACATAACATAATACCAATGTTTACCCTTTGGCACAGCCATAGGTAAACATGTAGTGCATAAATGCAGGCGTTAATACAGGCTACATTGTACTAAATTCTTATATTAGTGCTATTTGCTCCCAGAAGGTGCATTTCATAATTTAGTGACAATGCTTTGCCATATTTGGAGTGCAACATTTCAAAAACAGATGATAAACATTAATCTGTATAGATCTAGCTCTAAAGAAAATTGGGAACACAATTGGTATGACAGTAGGTATAAAGATATAAAATAAAAATAAACTGACGGACTCATAAACTGCATCAAAGTTCAGGATTACTTTGAAATGATTTTTTTAAATAAGTATGCAAACTTTTTAGATTAAATTATATAAATATGGAGAGACTGGCTCTTAATCTCAAACAAAAGGAAAATTTTAAAATAGAACTGCAGTAAAACAAATGAATATAGCCGGGAAAAGAAAATTTACTCGTAGTATCAGATTTGCGTGTTATTTATAGCAAAGTTTTAAATTGATTCTCATTGATTTTTTATTCTTTTTAACCGACTTCGAAAAAAGGAGGAGGTTCTCAATTCGTCGGGATCTTTTTTTTTTTTTTTTTTTTGCTTTTTTTTATGTATGTTCGCCGATTACTCCGTGATTTATGATCCGATTTACGTGATTTTTTTTTGTTCGACGCGGAATAGCTTCCAATTGGTCCCCTAAAAATTTTACATAGTTTGGCCCAGTAGTTTTCATTTTATGAACATTTTTCATGGAAATAATTTTCACTCCGTTCCATATGTACACCGATTACTCTGAGATTTATGATTCGATTTACGTGATTCTTTTTTTGTTCGACGCGGAATAGCTGCCATGTGGTCCCCTAAAAATTTGACATAGTTTGGCCCAGTAATTTCATTTTACGAACATTTTTTTGTTCCCGGTTCTTGGGACCTATATTTTTTAAGAAGCGCGGCACCATTCGTAGGTCCACCCATACATACATAGCTTTACACTAAAAAGTAACAAATAAAAAATAAAAACTTCGTTAAAAAAAAACCGACTTCAAAAACTAAAAAACTAAAATGTATAAAATAACTTATAATAACTCGTACACAAGAAAATTTAAAGGCTCACGTTCATTCCATCTGGGATAGTTTTAGAAATCGGGATTACTGCTACAAAATGATTAAATCAATGAGGACTCGCTTACAAAATGTAATTGACGTAAATGGAGCGTACACAAGATTTAAAATTAATACTCGCTGGCTAAGCCATATTTTAAAGCAGACAAAAAAGCGCTTAGAGCAGCCACTTGTCTTTTCATATTTATGTACCTAGACTATAAAGGTATCTAACAGACATAAAATCGACGCCTTTGAATTGTAGTGCTGGAGTCGGATTGTCAGAATTCTGTGGACAGCTCACAGAACAAATGTTTCTATATTGGAAGAGCTTGAGATCCGAGTTCACCAGATGTTATCAGCAGTGTGCCGACAACGTACTACTGAAGTACTTTGACCACATACCGCGAAGGAACCCAGGCAACATGCAGAGACTTGTGGTCACTGGAAAAGTTGAAAGCAAGAGACATTGTGGTAGATCTCCAAATAGGTGGCTTGACTAGATTGTGACATAAACATTTCAATAAACTTGGCCAGCCACTATGTATAGTACCGATCTCCGTGGAACAGAGTTAATGTTCTCACTGCTATCAAAGTCATAATGAAGGAACAACTTGAAAGAAGAAGCTATTTTTATATATAAAAATGTATTAAAGTTCATTGAAATGTTTTTATTTTGTTGTTGTTCCTTTCAATTTTTGGTTAATAATTTTAAAAGAAGTTAGTTCTTTTTTAGTTTCGTAGTTACAGAAAAATAAATAAGTTTTCCAAAATCTTTTTTTTTTTTTTTTTTCTCTTTATTTTGAAGGGACTTTCATTTACAAAAAATATGTCAGTCCCATTGTACCTTATAGTTTAAAAAAATCAAATTATTTCGCTTAGATCTATTAACATTTGTTTGGATGTACTCGATTTGATGTCTGCTAGAATACTATTAAACATTCCTATGTCAAACCTGCATAACTTAGCGCTCTTCATTAGCTTACTCCTCATTTGTTCAGTCCTGACACATTCTGCTAATAAGTGCGGCACATCCTCGACAAGGTCGCAATCTTCACAATTTGGCGTTATACTTCTGCGCATAAGGTATTTGAACTTATTAAGCGGAATGTGCCCGGATCTTAATCTATGTGCTATAACTAAAAGACGTCTATTTAGCTTAATAGAATGAAACCAAGGTATACGAGGAGGCTCACTCACTATCGTTCTATACCAAATACCTTTGTCTAAAGATTTTCTATCAAAATACTCCTTCCAAAGATGTTGTATACGCTTCCTATATTTGGGTATTAACTCAAAAAAATCAGGTTCATACTTTAACTCCCTGCCCCTGATAGCACTTTCTTTGGCAAGAGAGTCAGCCTTCTCGTTGCCCTTTAATCCTATGTGTGAAGGAACCCATTGCAATTTTAGCTCTTTTCCACTTTTAATTATGCTATCTATTTTGTTGATAATTTCATATGCTATCGAAGTACTTCTGCTACAACCAGAGGCACATCGAGCAATATGAAATAGTGCACTTTTGCTATCAACACAAATTAGAACCTTGTTGTGGTAGATTTCACTCGCATAGGTTAGAGCTTCTGAGATTGCAATGAGCTCCAAAGACATAATAGATACGCATACATTAATTTTAAAACGGTTATTTGTACAATTTAAAGGTTTTTGTGCGTCATAAAAAGCTGCACCTTTACCTTCAGAACCGTCAGACCCATCTGTGTATAAAACATACCAGTCATAAAAATTTTCATTCAATTCCTTTATAATTTCAAACTTTATTTGACATGGATCATAGGCGTTTTTTGGGAATTTCAAGGCTATCAAATCAAGAGAAATGCTATCTTCAATGTCAAAATTAGTTACCCAGGTCTTTAAGCTAAACATTCGTAAAATTGGGGAAGAACGTATAGTCTCTTCTTGTATCTCTTTAGAAATCTCTGCAATTAAAGTCTGCTTGTGATTTGAAATTTTGTCGACGTCAGTATTGAGGTTTAGCAATAGTTCATTAATTATATTATTTGTCCAGGAACGAGATTTTAGACAGTATTTAGTACACAGCCATTTTCTCCTTAAGTGTAACGGAGGCACACACAACTCACATTCCATCACATGTATAGGTGTACTTCTTATAAAACCGCCAATAATTCTAAGCGCTGAGTTTTGAATTTTATCTAATTGATATAGATGCATTTTAGCACTATTATCAAATAAAAAACAGGCATAATCTAACCTACTCCTAACTAAAGACAAATAAATCTTGCGCAATTGTATTGGGTGTACACCCCAGGATGAACCAGCCAAGACTTTAAGTACATTAAGATAATTTTGTGCTTTTACTGTTATTTCGTTAATATGTTTTTTCCATCTTAAGGACTTATCTAACCATACTCCGAGATATTTATATGTATCCACACAGTCTAATTTATTCTCATTAATTCTTATATCAACATGATAAAGTTTACGATCCCTATGAAAAATACAAATTTTTGACTTGTTTGTAGATACTGTTAGCCCCAATTCGTCGAGAAGCTCAACAAAGATATCTATTGCGTTTTGAATTTTATTTGTGCTATCTAATATGTCCTTACATCTTGAATGTAATACAAAGTCATCTGCAAATTGATATATACATACGTCAATAATATTGCGACAGAGTTTAAAGGTAATTATGTTAAAGAGTAAAGGTGAAATTGGGTCCCCTTGAGCTAAACCTTTTCCAGTATACCTAACAAATTCTTCTTTACATTCGCCTGCAATTTTAAGACAGCGAGTGCTGAGAAAGCTATACAGATACTGACATATACTCTTACCTACCAAAAAATTATCAAGAACAATAGTTAACTTCTCTATCTGTACATTATTATATGCATTTTCCAAGTCAATAAAACATGCTACAGTAGGGGTTTTATTAGCAAAACCTATCTGAATTTGTGTCACAAGGCGTACTAAGTTGTCATAGGTAGATTGGTTTTTTCGAAACCCTGATGTAAACATTGACAAAATTTCATGCGTTTCTACATACCATTCTAACCTTTTACTCAGCATAGAGTGAAAAATCTTACATATGCAGGACATCAAAGATATAGGTCTTACTTCATGTGATATGTTGGATTTTGGAATAGGGATGATTCTGATGCTCCGCCATTGTAAAGGAATGTTACTAGAAGTGAATATTAAATTATATATTCGCAAGAGGTACATTTTCGCTGATATGGGTAAATTAGCTATCATTGAATAAGAGATTTGGTCATCTCCTGGGGCAGTATCTTTCTTTTTTAAACAATGATTCATTTCTTGTAAGGAAAATTCTGCCTCTAATACTTTATTTGTTGAACAAAAGGTAGGAGGACAAGGTAATACATAATCAGGAGCTAAATTTTGCAAAAGTTCTGTCCTTTTTTCCTGAGAAACATTAAATTTTGATCTGTTATAACCTTTCATCCACCGCAGTTTATCCCACACAGCAGAAGCTGACACTGAATGGTCAATACTGTCACAAAACTTTTTCCAAGAGTTAGATTTTGCTTCATTAATTGCATTCTTAGCATCAATTATTCTTTCTTGAAGTATTTGTAGATTATTTGGGGTTGGATTTTTACGAAATTGCTTTAAAGCGAGTCTACGTTTGGCAACTAATTGGGATATCTTAGGACACCAATAGCTCTTAGGTTTAAAGTTACTCTTAGGGTTCTGACATATTTTAACATATGGTATATTTTCGTCAGCCACCTTATTTACCTGAGTAGTAAATATATCATAAGATACTTGAACATTACTTCTCTATAAGCATCAAAATAATAGGATAATGCTAATTTATAACTATTCCAGTCCGCTAACTTATAATTGCGTTTGCATGTAATACATAATTTTTCAGAATATTGAGCTATAATTTTAATAATCAAATGATCACTACCTAGATTTTCGTTCAAAACACTCCACACAAAATGAACAGCTATATCACTAGATGCAAAGGTAATATCAGGGGACGAATTAATAAAACTATTATTAATTAGGCTAATTCTAGTAGGTTGTCCATTATTAATAGAAATAAAATCAAACTCAAGAGCTGATTCGTATATATAACTCCCTCTAGAATCATTTTTATACGACCAACTTTTGTGGTGCGCATTAAAATCTCCTACAATGAGACATTTTTTTTTAAATCTGGAAAAAATGTTATCCCAGTCAACTTGAGATGTGTGAACTGAGCTAGGACAATATATCAAAATTATATAGTGAATCAAGCTACAATTAATAAGTCTAAGACATAAGGCCTCTATGCCATGATTTTGAATAGATAGAGGTACTTCCTGAACTTTAAATGAGTTATGTACTATTGCGGCTAATCCTCCATAAGAATCATCCCTATCCTTCCTGTAGATATTATATTGGTTTATTTTATGACTCATCTCATCCTTTAGCCAAGTCTCAGATATTAAAGCTATATGTATTTTTTCTTGAAACAATAATGTTTTCAGCTCTTCTATTTTAGGACATAAACTACGTGCATTCCACTGTATAATTTTTAGATTAAACTTTTTTGGATACTTATCCATTATTAAAAAAGGAAAATATATTCTTAATAATCTCTCCTTCTTGTAAAAAACTTACTAGTACATCAAATACTTCTTTTACAATAAATTTACAAAACGACTTAATTTTATCTGTAAGGCTACTATTAGAAAAAATAATCTCCTTCATCCTCTCTAAAAGCTTCTTTAATAGATCGTAACTGCGTGTTGATTTTTTTTTTTCTTTTCTAAGTTCTTGCTCTACTTGCATGTTTCCTTCATAGAAACATGACCACTCATTCCCTGATGTCTCTTTTTGGTTATTTTGTCTATTCTGTTGTTTTCTTGCTTTTCTCCCGACCGCTTGCGAATAAGTAACTAATCTTTCTACTGATACATCTCTAATACCATTACCCTCCATACATTCTATATCTTCTCTGTGAACCTCAGCTTGAAAGTTTATCTTATTACCCAGAGTATCCGGGAACTCTTTATTCGTATCAAAAGCAGTTTCATTAATTTCTGCAATGTTCTTCTTGCGTGACTGGATTCTGGTTTGATTATACAGAGCTAAAGCTTTTCTATATGTTACATTTTCTGTACGCATTATAATTCTGATATCTTTCTCTTTTAGAAATATGGGGCATAATTTATTTAGTGCTGTATGAGGCCCTTTACAATTTAAGCACATAAAGGTTTGAGTCTCACAATTATTATGATTACCTCCACACTTTGGGCACAGTATCTTTTTAGTAGGGCATGCCTTCACAAGATGTCCAAACTTCCAACACCCTGAACATTGTGAAACCGGAAAGGTATATGGTTCAACCTTAAACCTGGATCCGTATACTAAAATATACGAGGGTAAGGTAGAACTTTTAAAACAAAGTCGAATACTCTCACTATTAACCCATTCTCCTGAAGGGGTTTGGCGTTTTAATCGGCGTACAGATATAATTTCCTTTTCCGATTCTAAGCTTTCCATAATATCTTTATCATTTGCTTCTAGGTCAATCTGTTTTACTACACCATATGACAAACATATTTCATCAAGGTATTGACATCTATATCCCAAGGATTTAATATTTTCATTTGCAATTAACATATCCGCACTGTCTTTACACTCGAACTCTAATAAAATTTTGTAGGGATTTTTATATTTGATTTTCAAGACCTCTTTAATGTTCTCATTTCTTAACAATTTGGCCATAGCAAAAGGTTTAGGTAATATTTCTAATGAAGTAACACTTACTAATATATTTCCTCCGACTTGTTGCCCAGACTCCATCTTTTCCTCCCCGCCTTTGCTACTACTTCGTGACATGCTTCTTAGAAACCGTTTATGTCGTCTTCTAACTGTTACAAAGCCATTATCATCTTCTGTTGCCTCCTCACTGTCCTCTCTAACTCTTTTTTCACTCTTTTTTTGTTTTGTACCTAAGATGATACTTTGGTTATCATTTTGGAGTTTAACTTGTTGCTCGCAATCTTTTAATACTTCTTCTTCTTCAAAATCACTTCCACTCGTATCAATTGAATTCTGGAAATCACTTGAATCACCCATTTTCTATAATAATCAACATTGGAATATTTTGAGGGTAGTTCAGAAAGGTAGGTTATTAATAAATCGAAATACGAAACAACGAGGTAACGCGTGCGCACTTATCGCCGTCTCGCGCGGATCTGACCCCAAAATCTTATTTTTTAAATTCCTATACTCTATTCTACAAGTACCGAGTTAAGTAATACAACGAGAACACATTGATTTTGATATTAATCAGCAATGAGCTTATATTATACAGATCATTGTTAATCAGAATCCTAAAAACGCTAGCTAGTTACGCGACGTTGCCCAATGGGCAGTTGCACGTATTGGCAACGATGCATTATTACTTGCATATAAGGTACTGCAAAATGAATTCTAGGAAAAAGACAATTTGAGTGAAATTCTCGTATCTATAAGATATTTATGACTATTTGTCTAGTCAGATATTTTTGAATCCTATGCTATTGAGTTATATTTGATCATATGGCTGGTCACATATTATTGTAAAGTGTCTAGGCATATATTATTGAACCAATTACATGATGATATATTAATGAACTACAGACTGTAAAGATATTTTTTAACATTCTAGTGCATACAATATTTTGAATCCTTGTCAATGCATATATATTAATGAACTTGACTGTACAATGAATTGGCCAGCACGCAGCCCGGATCTTAATCCCATTGAGCATGTTTGGGACAATTTAAAAAGAGCTGTATATGCGAGAAACCCTTTGCCCACGACAGTGGCAGCACTAAGAACAGCACTTTCAGAAGAATGGGACAATATTCCGCAATATCTTTTAATAACCCTAATAAAATCTATGCGGAACCGATTAGAATCCGTAATAAGGGCACGTGGAGGTAATACACCTTATTAAAACATAAATAAACCCTTGCATAAAGTTTGTGTCTATTGTTAAACCAATTTTTTAATTAAACCAATTTTCCTTAAATTTCTGTTTTTTCTTCAAAAAAAGTCTTAAGCTCCTTTCCAGTACACAAACTTAAACTTAAGGATATGACCCTACGCTGTTTTAAAGTTCACGAACCAATCTAGAGGTTTCAATTTAAATCCGTATAGAAAGTTTGCATACTTGGTTAAAATATTTATTTCAAAGTCGTCTATTACTTTGATGCAGTTTATGAGTCCGTCAGTGTAAATATGCAAAATTATGATGTTTTTTCCATTTATAAATAGTATTATCTAACCTTACAAAACGGCATCTTTCTTCTCCAAGTTTTTCAGCCACAGACCGCATGTTTTCCCAGTCTCCCCACAAACAAAGCTTCTGGTATCCTTCTAGTGTTGGTAATACTATTGGTGGTAGACTGCACTGCTTTAACCAAATAAAGGTTCCTGAAAGTATTTTCGCATTACATAAATAACAATTTAATTATTTGCAGTATAAGTTGCAGCATTAACAGTTGTTTAATTAAAAATTAATAATACCTTATGTCTTGTGGAAAACACCCTACATACTGAACATGATGTAAAGCATCTTGAATGTAACAACCAATTTTAATATCACAAAAGTTCTTAATTACTTATGAAAAATAAACAACAGCAATAACAAAACAGTTTCCGTTTCATCGTCTGTTTTTCCTGAAAAATACAATCTAGGTGTCTTTAAGTCTAAGCGAGCTCCACCTTAGACTGCATTTCCGCCTGAGATAAGGCGCAATGTCGGTCAAACGCGAACGTATTCATTATAAAAAAAGTTTTTTCTGAATTAATATATAATTATTAATATATTAATAATTAATTTACCTTTTTAATAACTTAAGCATCTGCAGTTCTTTTGCTTATTAAATTCTTTATAGTTCACTCTAATTAATTGATATAGTTACTAATAAATAATGAAACAACATTTACATACCAGGTACTTTTTGAGAGGCCAAATGTAGCACATCTTGAATATTAGGAACAAGTATAGCTTGATCGCTACGGGTGACTTTAGACACCTTACAAGTAAAAAGCCCTGCATTGTGGAGGCCGAAGCTTTCAGCCTCCTCCTCGCTGCCAGCCTGGACTTTGCAGTAACCCACCACTTTCTCCAGTGAGTTTTTCAAGGGAAAGTACAAAACTGTCCCATCCAACGACACTCTTACATCGGCTAATGCTTTATTTGCTTCTTGAGAAAACTGGAACCAGTTCATAATATAAGTATTTATTAAAGTAATTCTTTGAAGTTATAATTTATTAATCAAAATATTCCTTATTACAAATGATCAATTAAATGAGAAATTACTTTACTTTTAGAAATTATAAATATTATTTAAGCAACAAAAATGGTTAAGTTTTTCAAATTAAAATCCTTGTTTTACTATATATATAAACACAACTACATATTCTTACAAAATTTCTAAAAGTTTATTTGTGCATTGATGTAAAAATATATAGAATAGAATATACTTTACTGTACAAAAATGCTACATAAAATCAAGAACATTAAATACAAGTACAATCGATGGTCTTATCACCTATGGCAATTTCTTCCAGACAACCTTTGGATGGAGTATAAGAAGGACAACAAAAGTCAGTAGTTGCTAAACCAGCACTTGTACAATAATTTAGTTTATTAATTAATAAATAAATAGTAATATATATATACAAAAATAGATATAATAGAATATTTAGAACATTTTGTAAGTAAAAAGTTTAGCTTTCATAAAATATTTTGAAATCTGTCTAGTAGAATATTATTCAACCCATAATGTACAAGCTAAGTGGTTTGATGAGTGGCCTTTTATTTTATGATAAAAGTGTAAATAAAATGAATAGGGTATAATATTTTCCATATGTATTCTATTCTTGAGTTTCAAGTTTTCAGTGAATATATAACTATGTGTATATATGTAATGTGTGAACTGCTAACTATAGGTTACATGCTAACATTTGTTGTTCAGTTTTGTTCAATTCAATGGCTACCACCCCTAGTCTAAAGTATGTCGCCATAAGTTGTGTTCAAGCATAACTTTGGTGTTGCAAATGTCCACAGGCGATGGTACGCACTTTCCATCATGTGGGCCGTCTGCCTGTCTGCTCAACTTCTGCAATAAAAAAATGAATGATAGATGTAACTGACTCATTGTCATTCAAATTACTGATTTTGTAAATTATGTCAGTTACTCTGATTATTTTACAGATATTCCTATCATTGATTATATAGAAGATTTCTTGTGTTTCTATACTTACAGGAAATTCAAACAATCGAAATAATTCTATTAGTTCTGATTCATTTAACTTTGATATTGGTGAGGTTTCATTGACGACAAACTGCCAGTTATTTTCAAATTGCTCTGAAGTTTGTTGACATTTTTCTATGAAATCCTTTAATGATGGTTCAATTTTTGCTTTTTTAACAAGTCTTTCCATTATACTCCAATCGCCATGAACATTACATTTTGGGCATAAGAAGTAACCTGAAAATTGAATTGAAATCTTATAAAGTAACCTTGCTACGAAACTGAGCCAATCAGGATTTCTAAGATAAGTAGTATTATTTCCAAACCGACTGGTTATTCTAGTACGTTTATTTATTAATGTTATAGTAGTTTAATTTAATTTAAAGGTTATGTTTACAATAACAACTACCTACTCACCAGTTGTTTTGTTGATATATACTTTATTTTCCGAAGATTTATGTTCAGAGGAACAAATAGAACATCTCGTGGTAAGCGAAGTATACCCATCCTGAACTGCATACCCTTTCTGCCGTAACAATTTTTTAATATCAGCAGGAGTTATCTTTGGTATATCGTTCAATCCTAAATTGTGTATTTTTCTATTGATGCAATCACTACTGGATACAGTAGCCAAAGATTTGAGGACATAGCAATGTTTGATTTTTCTTAAGTTGGGCAACATCTTCACTTATTTACTAATTAATAATAAACTTCTATAAATACAAAACGAACATTTCAGATTTTATAAACATAACCTAAAATTAAAAGTTACTTGTTTGTCAAAGCCACAAAAGCAGGCAAAGGAGCTGTCCATACAGTCATGACATGTGTTATTCCGAGTGATACCTACCAATTTTTTCTTGTGATAATTCTTTAAAATTCTAGTCATTTTTTGATCCCTATTACACATTTTTTTTAAACAAAATTGTACAGCTCTTTTTAAATTAAGGTACCTATATATGCCTCCTATTATTTATGTACTCTATCCTCTGTGCTGACAGTATAAATTCCACTTTAAACACCTATCGTTCCTACCTACCTTGGCAAACACCACAATAATAATCAAACGACAAAAGTCCATGGTTGACCAATTGATATATCTCAAGTATGGTATTAATTAAATAAAACAAAGCCATAATTAAAATTATTTTATATTTCATCTAAAATACGACATTATTTACATAATAACACCTTAAAACCAAATATATTCACGAATATGATTAAGTTTTAACTTTTATAAAAATAATATTGGATTGGAACAATGATTTATTATAGTAAAAAAAAAATAGATAAACAAAAGCCCACCTCTAAATCTTTCAGTGATTCATTTAATACTTAATTCATTAATCTAATTCTGCAATATACTTAAGTGTAATTATGCAAAATTGAACATCCTCACGTTCACTATACAAAATCGTATATCCTGTTGTATTATGAAAGTTGTCTTTCTTTTCCAAATAATATCATTCTTCTATTGCTATATTTTTTTAAATACATTTTAGTTTTCTTGGCACGTAGCAAAAACATGTCATTTTCTATATTACATTTTTTTAAAGGTGTATTACAACATCATTGTTTAGTAGACACAAATATTTAAACTGCAGTGAATGTAGAAAAAAAACCATATATTAACTGAAAGGTGAAGTGATATATCGAAGTAATAAGAGTTTAATGCCCATTCTAAGCTCTAAAAAAGAAGAGATTTCCATAAAGTCGAAGAATAGACATACCACGAAAGTACACAAAAAATATGATGTAATATCTATATGGGCAGTTTTCAATTTTTATAAGTGAGGTGGTCTTCTTCACAAGCTAAATTTATAGTTAGAAGTAAAATACCCATTACGCAAGTACTGAGTTACTAAACATCTAACCTAGAACAACTATGTTTTGAATGTGGCAGTGAGACACATTGCAATCGATCTGTTATTGTTACCTTTTGATTAAAAATACAAATTTAGGAAATCTTCCTCGGATGATATTTAACACTCTCCTAATAAGGCGGTTGGTATAGTTGATTGAGACTAAAAACTACTAATAATAAATAGATAAAAGACTGTCGCGTGATATATTTTTATTGGTTCGAAATTTCCAACGCTTTTCAAACATGAATATTCTGAAACAGAACTATACTTTCGCATCCACACATTGTGCAGTTCCACTTTATCACACACTGCCTTTCCAGCAAATATGTTTTTTCCAAGTGTTACAATTGTAAATTAATCGGCAACATAAAAAGATTTGTTACTTTTCACTGTTTTGATAAAGAAATAAATATTACTATCGGTCATTGATTTTTAAAATTCATTCTGATGTCAAATTAATCCATTAAAGAGTTCATATGCTGTCGTAAACAATTAAAACATACCACGCGCCGATTCTAACTATAGGTGTTTGTATAAATATACAGCTTCCTAGTACAAACAAATCTGCACTGACTGGTAGAAATTGGTACTGATATAGTTTCATTTAGATATGTTAAGTTGTAGCTGGCCATAGAGAGAAACTAGTAAAACAATCTATTTAAAAAATTGGTTATTTAGATACAACTGGAAAAATAACAGACTTTTGGGTGTATCAATAAAAAAGTTATCTTATATTTAAAGTACAATTGTATAGTGTGAAAAGTTCAATAAAATAAATTTAGCTTTTTTTAAATTTGTGACCAGTGATCTGGAGGTATTAATGTAGCTATCAATCAACCACCACACTCAGCCAGGATAAGCGAGTTTCCCTATAATAGGAAACAAACTTAAACTTACTATTATGTGTGAACACATATACTGTGTGTGAATACATATGTTACCTGCACCTATCTGTACCGATCGGTTCCAGTTTGTCCTTACTGAGAACCTGCATTGTTGTGTGACAGTGTGAGCACCCATTATCAGGGTGAACACAATATTAATAGGGCGGTTGGTACTGTTGCCGTTGTAAATGTTGCACGAGCGGGCCCTGCTGTTGTTGCTGCTGCATGGCCAGCATTTGCTGCTGGCGCATGCGCTGCTGCGTCATCTGCTGTTGGTACTGGCTGCTCTGTTGCGGCTGCATGCCGGCGCGCGGGTAAGGAGGCGCCGGGCCGCCCATGCCACCCATCGTCACATTTGGCGCTTGCTACAAATATTGTTAAGAGTAGTTGAGCGGTTGATCGGACATGTTACCATTTTAATATTGTAAATAAATAAAATAAATTTATGAATAAAAAAATTGGTCCACAATTGACAGAGAAAACAAACATAATTTTTATGGTTTCTCTCGGTTTTCCTGGGATTCACTAATCAGATCTCTGTATTTTTATTCAATTCAGTTTTTAACTTATTTTTGTTTACATACACACTAAAGATTGGCTAGACTTCTGTGTTTAACACTTAAAAAGGCGCTATATGATTTCGTTATAACGATGGGTGGGACAGGCACTAATTGTTCGAAAAAATAACTAGGACTAACTATTAATTAACTAAATTCATAGAAATGTTAATTATAATTAAATAGAGAGTTTATTAAGAAATTAACATTATACCTGCATGTATGGCGGTCGAGCATTCTGTCTTTGCTGCGCCAAATAAGCTTCTTGACTAGCGCGTCCACTCATCATATTCTTAAACAAAACGGGTATCATTAATAAAGAAATTAGTTTAATATTTGTATATGAATGATCAAGCAACATAGAGGTATGTTAGAAACATTGAAAAATACACAGGTGCATACAGACTGTAAATAATTTTCCAAAAAGTTTGTAATATGTGTATGTTAGAAAACTTCATTACTGTTAATCTTCTATGGCCTATGGCACTTTGACGCCTTCACATTGAAATAGACTTAAGTTTTGTTTACTGAAGTATATGCTTGTAATTTGACCACCACCACATCTGATGACGGTTAGTACCTGTTGGAATGTTGGTTGTCCAGGGAAACCAGCCATCGCACTTGCCCCTTGCGGTCCAATTGAACCAGCTTGGCTGTTCATGCCACCCATGCCACCGCCTTGTCCCATTTGGCCCATTTGCCCCATGGGTTGTCCCATTTGAGCCATGCTCTGGCTCATTTGTGCCATACCCTGGGGCATGGGTCCAGATTGACCAACACCCTGGTTCATCTGGCCAACATTTTGGCCAATGGAGTTGACGCCTTGGGCCATTGGATTCACTTGTTGGCCCATTTGATTTACACCTTGGCCCATACCCTGGCAAATTGCAATTATTAGACATAAATCATCATTATCGACACAGTGAATGCGAAAATTGCAAATTATTGTAGAGATACATATTATGCTAACGCACAGTGCTGCTGCTCCTTATAAAGTTAAAAATAGGCATTTTATTATTTGATGTTGGAAGGTTTATATTAAGATTTAGTCCATCATTGACTAGTACTCAAGTTATTATGAAAAATCTCCCATATTTTAGTATTATTTAATAATTGTCAGAAAACATTAAAATAAAATATTACCTGGTTGATCATCTGTTGTTGACCTGTTTGCATCATCTGCCCATAGCCTCCATATCCCTGCTGCATCCCGCCGTATTGGTTACCAAACATCTGGCCACCCATGCCCCCCATCTGATTCCCGCCCATTTGGGCAGCTCCCATCTGGGCCCCGGCCATTTGGCCGCCAGCCATCTGATTGCTTCCCATTTGCCCACTCATCTGTACACCACCCATTTGGCTCATCGGACCCATGCCTCCCATTGCTCCCATCGAATTCATTTGCCTGTAACAATACACACCTCCAGTCAGAAGAAACTGGCAATCAGTGAATTCAGGTCATCGGAAAAAGACGTGGATACATATGCTTAAGTATAAAAAAATTATTGAGACATGGAAATTAAGTGCGATATAATATACTTACGTATTCTGCATAGTTCCCATCTGGTTGGGCTGCATCTGGCGCATGGGCTGGCGAGGGAACTGGCTGCGTGTGTGCTGCGCACCCAAGTAACCCCCCACACTCTGCAACGTTGATAAATGACAATATCGTATAACTATCAGTTTTATTGCAATTTATTCATAATAATGATAAATAATAAAACTACGTTGTAAAGGTTTTAAGCGCGGTAATATATTTGATTTTATTATTCTGTCGTTTCGGCCACTTTTCAGTAGCTGTGATCACGGAAAACAAATATGTCCAAGTGTCAATGAGTATTGTTATTTTTATTTAGCCTACCGCTAACTTGTTAATTTTAATTATTTGATTTTGTTTATGGTTATTATTTACTCTATGGGAGCATAATCTAATTTACCACAGCTTCGGAACAAAGAGAAGAAGCGGCGCAAGAAACTCTTCAGCAAACATGTCTAACACTAATAATTTTATATAATATTAAAATGGGTGGGAGTTAAATTAAAAAGAAATTATCAATCAAGTTGATTTGTATTCCGGTGCACATAAAAAGAGCTCACAGTGTGATGAGGTCTGGCAGTTGTTTTGTGCTGGGTTTATGTCTTAATAGTTTTGATGTGAGTGTGGATTATCATTCATTGGGCAAAAAACAGTCAGACAGTCAGTCGGTCATGAGGATTTCAGTTTTCCGCTTTTGCCAAACTGTCTGTCATAACCTAAAAATGGAACATAATAAATAAATGTTATTTTTCATACTTGGCAAGAGGACGCAAGCTAATTTTCGCGTCCCAGCGCAAATATAGTTAAGCGGCCATGCCTGTTTGCCAGCTTCAGATTTTTTTTTAACAATCAGCAAACAGAAGTCTTGCATTCAACTTGGAACTGTGTCACATCATTTAGAAATAGAATTTTGACGTAATCTCTACATACCTGCATTTGCGGCATCTGGTTCATGGGCATACGTTGCCTTAACATATTGCTCAGGGCTTGTTTCGATTGGTTGTTCGATGGCGGCGCCACACCTCGAGAGTTCACACCCGCTGTTTGTAAAAAGTAATTTACTGTTATTTCATGTGGTGCATTAACACAGAAGAAAGAAAGATAGAAAACCATGTAATTCAGGATAAAATACTTTATAATAAAAATAGATTTGGAAGTCATTTTCAGCGATAAGACCACCATTTGTACCTTATTCTAAGTTGCTTTTGTGTATCGTTCGTATAATTTTATTCGTCTACACTTGACTGGAAATTCCCGCGGGATTCCCGCGACACAAAATACCGCAGATTTGAAAAAGAATGCATGCTATCGATTTAGTGAAAACTGTGTCGGAAAAAGCTAATTTTTAGGCACCCGAACAACTACAAACCCCTCTCGGGAAAAATCCCGGGTAAAAAAATCACACATTTTATTACATCAAAGTTCCCTACTGACCAGTTAAAAAATCACATTGGAATTAGATTTTTTGTTAATCTGGCGTTCGTTCCCAGAACAAATCCCAGGATAAAATATAACGCAGTTTACCTCTAAACATTAGCTGTCGATCAGCGGAAACAGCATCGAAATCGGCCTAGTAGTTTTTACGAGAATCCAAATAAACAGGCAAGTAAAAAAAAAATTGCATTGTGTTCTTCGTTGTTAATATAGTCTATTCAAGTTGATTGTTTAAATAGCTTCAATATACAGACAGAGTATGTTTAGAATTTTATAATATTATAGATAGATAGAGTATATTCTATTCTACGACAAATTAATTTTTAAAAACTGCTATTTACTGTGTTTTTTTATGGGATTTACGGCGTACATGGGCCACATAGCCATAACTATACTTCCGCGAGTCATTCCGCGGCATTAAAGTATGGCGTGCTATACTATACTAGAGACGTGTCAAGTCTCACCTGGCGCAGTGTAGAAGTTCTGACCGGGTGGCGGGAACCACTGTTGCTGTTGCATGAACTGCGGCTGCTGGGCGGCTTGCTGCGGCATCCCGCCCCCGCCGTTGCCGTTGACCCCTGTCGGTGTACTCACGCCGTTCGTCTACATTTGTAATAGAAACAAATACTGAATTATGAAATATTAGCTAACCTTTAATAGTGCAGAAAGACCACAAAAGATACTTCCGCTTTTAAAACAGCTTTCACAGTGGTAGATTAGATGGACATCATGAGTCTCTTTCTATGGTAATGTAGTTATACCAGACATTTTAATCTACAAAATATCCCAGCATGTAAATTGGGGAGACCTAAGAAATACTGTCTTGAGATTTAACTATTATGTGTGTGCCAATTTCCAATAGTACAATAAAGAATGATGTAGTAAGTCATGTGAAGCGGAAAGAGTGAGAAATATGGGCCTTAATGGTGATCCAAAAATTTACATGCATATTCATTAAAGTTATGAGGTTTAGAGGGCTAATGAAAAAGTGTTTTTCATAATCACATCCTAGAATGAGGTTTTAAAATTAGCTTTTTTTAACAACCACAACATAACATCAGTAAGGGCATTAGAGAATGTAGCCTTATTTAACTAAGCATACTTAGTTGTATGTCTATTATATTTTAAATCTTTCAAAGACAGTCATTTATTATATGCAGCTTAAATGGTCAATCCTTACTTCCTTACTAATATTACTAGTAATGCGAAAGTTTTTAAGAATGTATGTTTGTTACCATTTCACACAAAAACGAACGATTGAATGTATTTTGATGAAACTTTACAATAATATAGATTACACATCGGAATAACTATAATTTATAAAGATATAGTATGAATTATCGAAAGCAACGATTTTCCATCACCACGCGAGTGAAGCCGCGGGCTAGCTGTACCCGTGCTTTCACCCCTTAGTGGTCTTAAATAATGATGTCTTTGGATGATAGAAGTGATTTCAAGAGGAATAAACTATATGCAAGAGTACCTACTTTCATGTCAGAAATTTTCAACAAAGTTACATACCGGTGTTGATGGTTTTGGTTTCTTAATATTTTTACACGAAGCAGATCTTGACCGAGACTTTCCAGCACCAGTTGGACTGGAATCCAAACTCCCATTGTCCTAAAAGTGATAAATATATTTATTTAATTTTAATACACTTTGATAAATCATATTTAATTTAACATCAAATTTGCTATAATAATACTAAAGCAAATTGAACTAATTTTCGAAGGTCATGAGCCACCCAATATTATATCCAGACTTAGTTACTTTAAATAGCAAACAGAGTAAATAATAAAAGGCTAAGCTTACCTGTTTACTGTCATTAGTTTCAAGATCTTCAGGTGGTAAAGGCAGTGGCTCCAAGTAATAACTTAGAGGTTTGACAAGGCTGTGTGTGTGATATTTCAATAATCTAAAAATATAATAATATGCATTTAAAGAGCAATTATTACCATGTGTACAAGAATCTTCACATTCTTATTTTTTAGCACATTCAAATTTATCAAGTAAATGTGTATATAGTGTATAATTTTTAAAGAAAAAAGAAAATTAATATGTATATATATAAATTTAGATTAAAATAATGCCCAATTATTATTCAGCATTGTTTATGAGTACAGGCTTTAATCTCAAATGCAAAACCCATCCTTATCTATTAATATAATTATAAAAATGTAGTTTACAAAGTACCTTAGTTGTGAATGAAAAGATATATGCCAAATTAGTCAAAGAAATAGTTATATTACATGAAGTACTGGCTATACAAGATTTTCATTCTTACTGGATTAACAATTTATTTAAGCAGTTCTTCATTCATTCTAAGAATAAAAAAGAGTTGTAACTTCCTATTGTTGGGCATGAGATCCACTATTTCAGGAGAATGAATATCAACTCCCAAGAAAAGCAAGTTTCATATTTTGGTATGCCTCAGCACATAAGGCTTATAAAATCAACTTTAGCAATTGCTCATTTATATAAGTAAGCTGCTAAAATGTATTGTTACATTTATAATTAATTTTAAGTAATGTTCATAATGTATAATTTGCAACTGTATGTGTGATTACATAAAAAAGTAAAAAATGTAAATTTATAGTTAGTGAACCATTATGAAGTGCAGCAGTAAATCAAATTTCATACAAAGTAGCAATTAAGTTTAGGAAGAAGGATGGCACCTTGTCAGTGTACATATATGTATGGTAGTTGCCTTGGCTAATTATCTCTTATTCAGTACTTATATTTTTATGCCTTGACACTGCAATGAACCAGTAAAGGCACAAAACCTTCAGTTTTATTCTTAACTTACTATTTATGTGTAAGCAATCGAGGCTATTGTAAGAAGTGGAGGTTTAAAGGACTAGCTAAAACTTACACATATCCCATAACTTTTAGTCACAATGTTTAAAAGTAAAATTAATTTTATTATTTAAGTAGTTAGGCACGAATGAAGTGTAATAAACAAACTGATGTATATAAAGGTTATCCTTTATATACATCAGTTTGTTTATTACACTTCATTCGTGCCTAACTACTGAACCAATTATGACATTTTTCATACACATTAACAGGGGTACACAGTAAGGGATATAGGGTGTCATTCATCCACAAAAAGTACTGTTCCCATGGCATAGAGAAATTATGTTTAGATGGTCATTTACAACATACACTATGTGTATATGACCTATAAGTATCCTAAAATAATGATCAATTCTAGTCATGATTGCAATGCCTAAGGAGCTTAGGGTTTATATTGTATTGTAGGAAAATTTAAGACGAAATGGATTTTGAACTTGTTGCAAAGCAGAACCTATGAATTAACTAACACCAACTCAGCTACTTCTCTTCTAGTGCTTATACTTAATCCAGATTTATATTATATAGTTCTTTTTCTTGTAAATATTTAGGCTCTGTCTGTATTGACAAACCTGAATTTAAAAAGTTAGTAGTTTTTTTGTTAATGTTTCCTGTGTTGACTGGCAACCCTAATTATTTGATAAAATGTAGGTTCACACAAGTGGAACCATAGGCAAAAGCTAGTTCATATTTCTTGAAATCAGTTTTGTTTTTTGATATTTTGTAATCTTAATATAAATACAGTAAACTTTAGAATTGGGAAGACTGACAAATATTTTATTTTCTATGACAAAAAAGCATATTTATTACCCAGATATCTATTGCTAAATAAATAATAAACTATACCATTGTTAGCACCCTCCAGTAATTGGCACCTTGTCAATTTATTCAGTATATTAAGGAGTATTCATATATATTTATTTTATAGCCATACAATAATATTATTAACATTATTATATGACTACAATATAAAAACAGGATCTCATAATGTTTTGGATTAATTAATAGGGTACCAAACAAGATGTAACTCACCCTAGTTAGATCCCAACTTGAAGAAATCTATTTCATATTCACTGTAGCATAATGAATTAAGTTGTATTTATTAGATTTTTAATTTTATACACTTTTATAAAGATTCATACAGTCCTATATGTATGCAAAAGATTACAGGTATCGGTTTCAATACCAATAAGACAGTAAAATTGTGCTTTCTTAAGTTTTCTCAACTAGTAATATTATACATAATTAAAATTATATTGCAACAGTTTTAAGTTTGGCATTTTATTTGATTTTTATTTAAACATTTTACTTTTCAGTAGCAGTGCTCACGGCTACGGAAAACTGGCTGAAACATCCATTTAAAACTGTTAAAACATAATTTTAATTGCAGTAAAAAATTTCAAAGGGTTACATTCATTGAATCATCATATTGCACACTTCACTTACCGGCAACTACCATCCTTGGAAAGCATCGCTCACTCCAATCCACGGGGACAGCAGCAGCCATATGTCTTGCAAAACCCATACACCGCTTTGCATATCTCATTAACTCATTGGCATCCTGTTCTTATAGACTGGCCATGTAAATAGTTAAATCGCTCTTGCAGACTGCATTCATGCCAATTTGATAATAATTTATATGTGAATCAGTCTTCATCATGTCGAACACAAGTATCAATTTGAACATGTTCAATGTATACCCACCCAACCATAAGTAAAACATCCATCTCAGAATACATACTTTTTATTTATCAGTCCTCATCACACAACACAATATAAGACACAATATACTAGTCACCTTACATCTATTACAAACACCATATCAGGCTTATTCCTTACTAATATTCCATAACATTTATCTTGTACAATTTAATAATGTGATATAAGAATAAAGAAAAAGTTAATCCACATATTGTGTGCTAAGTGTAACTCTTTAAAGACTAAATTATTTTAACATACATCTCTGTACTGATAGTCATTTATACCTCAACAGCTCACCTCATGTCTGGGGTTTGTTGTTGCTGTTCCATCCGCTACTTCCGGAGCCACTACTACTACCCCCACCATTGTTATTCCAGCTTCCCTGGCCATTTGGCCAATTGTTGCCTTGATTCCAGTTTCCACCTTTGCCACTATTCCAGGCAGGATTTGAACCTGAACCACCTCCTCCACTGCCGCCTCCTTGATTCCAAGACTGTGGAGGCCCATTCTGACCCCAGTTTTGGTTGCCACTCCAATTCTTACCTGAACTGTTTTGTGGTGGACCACCCTGCCAGTTATTTGGCCCTGAATTATTTGGATTACCCAGAAACCCACCCCAGCCTGCTTGATTCAGGGCAGCAGCTACTAGGCTAATTGGAAGATTAAAGTTTGGTGGTGGGCCTCCATTTGGATTGATACCTAGATTTTGCATGTTGAGTGAATCTATATTACTGTTTCCTCCATTATTTGATCCACCTGAACCACCTGGTCTGTTACTCTCCCAATTATTGGAATTATATGAATCATCCTTCCAGTTTTGATTTGTCTTGCCTCTGACCTTTGGTGCAGCACTGGAAACAGATACCGATGCACCTTTTATAACATGATCCTCACCACACAGACTTTGAGCTACCTCTGGGTCTAAGAATGTGACGAATCCAAAAGCCCTGAATGGCCGTGGAACAAAGACATCTGTCACTTCACCAAACTTAGAAAAATATTCTCGTAAGTCATCTGCTGTCATTTCTTCAGTGCATCTACCCACAAACACTTTACAAGGCATTTGTGGCACAACCCCCTCTTTAGAATTAGGTATGCGCACATCCACCCAGCGTCCATCAATATTATGCCTTTGAGCTAATGCTCTCATTTGTGACGCATACGTTGCAAAGCGAATGAAGCCGAAACCTTTGAAGGATCCATTTTTATCTCTTTTCAGCTGGACCATCACAACTTCACCAAATTGTTCAAAGTACTGCTTGATAGATTCCTCGGTTGATTTCCAAGGCAAACCAAGACAAATAAGATCCGAGCAAGTGAGCTTCTTTTCCAAGCGTTTGGTTTTTGCTGCTGAATTTTCCGGCGACACATCTTCCATTTTGCGTTTGTTTTCTTTGGGGAAGACACATACATATAAATGTTTCCCCCATCCCATTTCTCCCGGCGGATGTAATTTACCATCGCTAAGGCGAATTCCCCTCACACATTTACTTTCAGGGTGCCTGTATTTTAACCCTGACGCACCTGGGAATTGCGCTACAAGCGTCGACAAAAGCAACGTGCCATCCATTTCACAAGGAATCTCCACGGCGTTGGAGTCGTCTTCATCTTCACTCACTCTTATATATTGAAATAAATCTTCACTATAATCACCTTTACTAGACATTGTAACTTGATAAAGATGAAGAAATTTATTTTATAAAAATTATTACGCGGACGCCATTAAAATGGAAGCAAATTTTAAGTTTTTTTTTAAACAATTGTCAAACCAGAAATAAATTTACGTGTCAAGTTGTCAAAGTAGGGATGAAGCGAATAATCGAATCGACAAAACGAGTCAAATAATCGACTATTTGCAATGATACGGTTTCATTTACGATAACATTAAAGGTTTAGAATGTGGCCAAACGAGTCTTATTTAAAGTGTTAAAAATTTACTCCATTAACAAATAGCCATATTAGGGAATATTACGTTATTTGGCAATATTTAACATTATTAAAAATGTCACATCTCAAATAACGCATTAAACCTATCGCTATATCTGCGTGAAAAGGTCAATATCTATAACACTTTCGCAGATAAGACCGTTAGAAACAAATAAGTATTCTTTTCTCGCAAAGGATTGGTAAAACTTATTTCGTGAGACAGAGTATATCACTGCGCAGTGTTGCTAGTGTTCATGGTAAAAAAATTCAGAAGAGACAACATTTATGTTCTATTTGTGCAAAGGATGATTTTAAAATATTCTATCATCATCATCATTGTTACTGAACTTGTAGCAGGGTGGTCAAATAGAGTAGAATGTAATAGGGGCGCCATTTACGCCAATTCGTCTAAACTCTAGCAACTATAATTCAAGAGAAATTTTGATACTTACTACTACTACTACGTCAAACATCGTACAAGTATCAAGATGCTTTATATACGACATACGCATTTTGTCAAAATAACCTATGATGTTTATTTTAATAAAACCGACTTCAAAAACTAAAATGTATAAAATAACTTATTTCTAAAGCTATTAAATATTAATATATATTTTCTAAAACATCTTAAAGTCGGTGCTTAGTAATTTTCAAAATATAGTAATTTTTATGTTTTGCTTTGCACCGACTTCAAGATGTTTTAGATAATATATATTAATATTTAATAGCTTTAGAAATAAGTTATTTTATACATTTTAGTTTTTTAGTTTTTGAAGTCGGTTTTTTTAAACGAAGTTTTTATTTTTTATTTGTTACTTTTTAGTGTCTAGCTATGTATGGGTGGACATACGAATGGTGCCGCGCTTCTTAAAAAATATAGGTCCCAAGAACCGGGAACAAAAAATGATCGTAAAATGAAAACTACTGGGCCAAACTATGTCAAATTTTTAGGGGACCACATGGCAGCTATTCCGCGTCGAACAAAAATAGAATCACGTAAATCGAATCATAAATCTCAGAGTAATCGGTGTACATATGGAACGGAGTGAAAATTATTTTCATGAAAAATGTTCATAAAATGAAAACTACTGGGCCAAACTATGTCAAATTTTTAGGGGACCACATGGCAGCTATTCCGCGTCGAACAAAAAAAGAATCACGTAAATCGAATCATAAATCTCAGAGTAATCGGTGTACATATGGAACGGAGTGAAAATTATTTTCATGAAAAATGTTCATAAAATGATAACTACTGGGCCAAACTATGTAAAATTTTTAGGGGACCAATTGGAAGCTATTCCGCGTCGAACAAAAAAAGAATCACGTAAATCGGATCATAAATGACGGAGTAATCGGCGAACATACATAAAAAAAGCAACAAAAAAAAAAGATCCCGACGAATTGAGAACCTCCTCCTTTTTTCGAAGTCGGTTAAAAAAACATTATCCCTATTAATATCATAAATTCGAAAGTCTCTGTCTGTTTGTCACGCTTGTACGGAAAAACTACTGGATCGATTTGTCTGAAACTATATATATATATATATATATATTGGAAACCCAGAGTGGACATAGGATACTTTTTATCCCGAAAAATGGGAGTTTTCAGGAAAAAAAGTATGTTGCCTGTTATGCTTTCCCGGAAAACAATTGGACCGATTTGGCAGATATTAGGTATATATGTAAGTTCAATAGATTTATGTGAAAGTTATCAGAATGTAGGATAGTTTGTATCCTATATATTTATATTTTTGTAACTTTCATCATTTTTGTCATATGTGGCTGGGGCTTTTGGATTTTTAGAATTAATTTTACTAATTACTATTACTTATATACGGATCCATACTGTAATATAATTGAAAGCGAAAGGAACTCCATCTGTTCGTTACACTTTCACGGAAAGTCGAGTAGACCATTATTACTGCAATTTGGTATATATGTAGTTTTAAAACCCATAATGATTTTGGCATACTATTCAACCCGAAAAATGGAATAGTTTTCAGAATCTAATCAAATATCAGGGATCGAATACTGCCTAAATCAAAATGAATTCGGTGCAATCTACGTTATTGCATTTATGCGTGGTGTAAAGATAATATACAGAAGAGTTTTACTTTTTATCCCAAAAATAAACTATAACGGGATGAAATAGGGAACACTTTTCATCATAGAAGATGGGATAGTTTGCGATATAAAATGAAATTATCTTCCGCAGGCAAATAGCGCCTACATAAAAAAAAATACAATGAAACCTGTATTAATGCTTGCTCTGGAAACAAGAGATACGCGATAGGGTTTGACCGGCGCAGCCGTGAGGCGAACTCAAGTAATCTATAATTTTGTAAGCAAGGGCTTTAGAACTTTGTGATAACTAATAGAACGATTATTTAATTAAAAAATTAAACAAACCTGTCATATGACTAAAACATTTTGGTATAAATTCCGCTTGACATCCTTGGTAAACTTAAATAAAATCACTGTTCATGCGAAACGTAGTATTATTATATCCATATTTAGTTATTTTAGTAGATTTTAGACTTGGATCAAAGTTGAAATTCAAATAACATGGATAAATTGGCAATGTTTTTAATGTTAACGACAGATAAAATATAATATTGTCCAAAGGAAAAAAAATAGTTCAGTGTTAGACATGTTAGCTATTGCTAGGTTATATTTAAGCCATTATTAAGGAAAATAAAACAAGACTAGATAAATAATTTATTCTTTATAACTGAGCTCAAGTAAGTATAATGGAATATTATTTTCTTCGTTATTCATATTCAAACAAACACCATTTTTTACGGATGTCTTTATAGTAAAGTATGCCACCTCATATAAAACGAACCAATATTTTATTATCAATTTATAAATTATTTTACGACTGGTCACCCTAAAACGATAACGGACGTGCAAACTTGTAATTCGAGTTTTTGGCGGGAACTCAAACGGGACTTTGTATTGTGCAGTTCTAGTTCTATTTATAAAAATATGTAATTTAAGGAGTTTTTGGCGGGAACTGAAAGGAGACGTTGTGCTGTGCAGTTTTATTTTCTAGAAATGTGTAAAATTACTCTAAAATGAGCAATAGTTGTAGGATATTGATAGTTTTTGAGTAGTGATTATGTGTTTTGTGAGAAATGTGAACTGTATAGTCAAATGTGGCCTTTTGAGTTGTCACAAGAACTCCATTGAATGGCACTAGCTGATTACGTACAGTTCAGCTATGCTACAAATAGGCTTAAGAAAATGAAGAAACTAAATGTATATTAAAAACTAATATCTGGCTTAAAGGCCTAGCTGCCAAGCCATAAACCTAAATAAAATAATATGTAATTTAAAAAAAAGATCAATAGTTGTAAGATATTGATATTTTTTATGCAGTGATTATGTAGTTTGGTGAGGCATGTGTAGTCAACCTTTCGAGTTGGTGTTGTCAGGTGAGTTTGGCTGATATATAGGAAGACTTAGATCAGAAGAGGCTGTTTGGACCAAATCTTTGGCCTGCCATTGTGGCGAATTGTACTTCTACTAATACTGCTTATTGTAATGTGTACATTAAAAAAATAAGTTACTTGAAACTTGTGTCTAACATTATCTAATGTTAATATTATACGTGGTTCAACAAAATTTAATCAATTTGAGTGAAAGGCGTTAAAACTAAAACCGACTTCAAAAACTAAAAAGTATAAAATAACTTATTTCTAAAGCTATTATTATTAATAATATATATTATCTAAAACATCTTAAAGTCGATGCTTAGTAATTTTCAAAATATAGTAATTTGTTATGTTTTACTTTGCACCGACTTCAAGGTGTTAAACGAAGTTTTTCTTATTTATTTGTTACTTTTTAGTGTCTAGCTATGGGTACGCCTACGAAAGGTGCCGCGCGGAATGGATTTTTTTTCATAAAAAATGTTCATAAAATGAAAACTACTGGGCCAAACTATGTCAAATTTTTAAGAACCAAATGGCAGCTATTCCGCGTCGAACAAAAATCGAAATGTGTGCTGGGACACATATTAGAAGTGAAACTTCAACGGACAAGTGGAAAAACAAATCGCAACGGACAAGTGGAAAATCTTCAACTGACAAGTGACAAAATGAATCGCAACAAAATTTCAACTTGAAGTGTTACGGGCAGATTGTTAATGTATTGTCCAATGTTTTTTTTTTACATAGACCACAAATAGTGGCAGTGATACCCAGTCACGTAGAGAGCAGAGGTATAAATAATATACCTACGTTTTAACGGTTTTAAGCGCGGTAATAAACGTAGTTTTATTATGTATACGAGTACAAGGCGCAAAAAGTTAAGAAAATATTAGCAGAGGTATAGTTCGATGCAAACTTAAGTTTGCCTCCATTAATGTCGGCTCGGAACATCGCACATCCGATGCGCTGAACGCGATTTTAGGTATTAAAGGGACGAGGTATATCCTCGCTCGCTCTCTCGCTCGCTTTCTCGTTTACGGGATTTATATATGTAATATGCACATATCGAATTAATTTTAAAGTAAATATATGAATATCTGGACTAATATTATTAAGAGGAAAGATTAGATTGTTTGTTTGCATTGAAGAAGCTCTGAAACTACTGAACCGATTTGAAAAATTCTTTCACTGTTGGCAAGCTACACTATCCCCGGGTGACAAAGGCTATATTATATTTACAAAAAAATTAGGGATCCTTACTAAAACTCCAATAATGTAACGCAAGGTGTATAAAATACCTAAAATCGCGTGCACTGCGAAAACTATTGATGATAGAATGAAATAATGTACTACGACTTTGTAGAACACATCATTATCTACAAAAAGTGTTCCGACAGCATATGTCTAACTATTATAGTTATGCCACAAAAAGTGTTCTTTTATTTTAAAAAATTAATTAAAATGCCGCCGCTAGAAAACGTTCTTTATTTGTATCTTGGTATTAATCCTTATCAAAATAAATTACTTCATATTCAAGACTGCTTCAATACCTTTATATAACTTTTTGAATTATTCAATTCGAACATTCCATTCGAAAGATATCACGAGTTTAAAAATGTAACAAAAGTAAAAAAAATTGTATTGGACCACGTGACTGTGACGCTTTTTCGTGAGCGAAAAATCGCAAGACCCCCCGTCTATATAGAAGTTTCACTTCAAAAAGAATCACGTAAATCGGATCATAAATCTCGGAGTAATCGGTGAAGATGCATAAAAAAAAGATTCCGACGAATTGAGAACCTCCTCCTTTTTTGAAGTCGGTTAAAAAGGAAACTATGATTCAGTGTTATGTTTTAACGAATCACTGTGATTGCTTTAACCGAAATGGAAACACAGCAATGAACTGTTTAATATGAGCCTAAAGCAATTATAAATTATTACTTACATATGGTATGCACATTTACTGGTTCATTTAACATGTTAATATTATATTTAACACAACTTCTTTTTTTGTTGCTTGGAGCAAGCAAGAAGGTAGACCACCTAATGAAAAGTGGTTACCGTCGTCTATGGACATTTGCAACACCAATGGCGTTATCAACGCGATGCCCGTCTCAAAATTGAAATGTCCTGCCCATAGCATTTCTGAATAAGATTTTTTTACTTACCTGTGCGCATTTTCGTAGGTGAGGGGCTTCCTTTCTATTTTGGTGGCTGCAAACCAAGCCCATGAAAGAGGAGCAGGATTCCGTCCACCTTCGACCAGTTCCCAGCTAGAGACCCGTTGTTTATCCGTGAGACGCAATCCCTAAATAATTAATCATTTTACCTGAGCACAGAACGTTCTAGTTATAAAGAAAAAATAGATGAAAAAATGCCAAAATACCTGTTTCTTATCACTGTCAAATCCAGTTATTTTGTTTCCTTTTTGATCAACTAGACATCCAAGAGGCTCACAGGCTATGACCTGTAACAAATCAATATACATGAAATACAACAAACACTATTTTATATAAATATCACTTTAAAATGTGTTTATGGAAACTTGACACCGACTGTATGCTTTCCAACCATTTATTTTACTTTTGACGTTTGCATGTCTATCAAGTTACTTATTTTTTTCATAGTAAATTTCACATGCTACAAATGTAACACTTGTCATACTTTATTGTATGATTATTATTATCGCCGTACTTGTATTCCTGCCAGTGTTATTACTTGCTAATCCGTAAATCGATGTAGGTAATTACTGAATAATAAATCCAAAAAATTCCATAATTAAAGCTGCAAATTTATTTTCTGGCAACTTTACGAACAAAATTCTATTTTTATTTTTTATTAATTTATCATGACCATAGAATCAAAGTCTTTCAGTCGGAAACAGGTTAATTATAATAGGTCTTCGTATAGTAGCGCAGTTGTATTGCAGGCTACAACCTACGCCATTCAATGGAGTTCTTGTGAAAACTCGAAAGATCACATCTGACTATACAGTTCACATTTCTCACAAAAACACATAATTTCTACTCAAAAACTATTAATATCCTGCAACTATTGTTCATTTTAGAGTAATTATACACATTTTTAGAAAATAAAACTGCACAGCACAACGTCTCCTTTCAGTTCCCGCCAAAAAACTCACAAAATTCTAACAAATAGCAGAGTTGCCACTTTTAGGTTTCTTTGTTTTCGTGGAACTTCTTTTACGGCGCAATGTTTAGATGCACAAATCCTGCAGTTGTGTTTAAAGGGCCTTCTACATTGTCCCGTGTTGAACAAGAGAACACCACAATAGCGCGAGAAACGAGAATGTGGAACGGATGTTCAAAAATAGAACAGGAAAATAATCACCTCGATAATAGTGTTCTTAGACAAGGGCAAGAGTTGCCTGACGCACTGCACGGAAGGCCCGTGCCGGTCGCCGATCTCCTTCTTGAGCTTCTTCATTAGGTTCTGGTAGTGTTTCCGGTTGTTGTCGTCGCCGCCTTCGGCGAGCGTAGAGTGTATCAGCGTCGCGAGCATGTCGATCAGTGTCGTGAACAGGTTGCTGCGACACAGACTATACTTATTTATTGTAACAACACTGTACCACCGCCATTATTTTTGGTTTAACAGATGTCCGGGTTATGTTTTGTTCTTTTATTTGCATACTAGGATTTTTAATGTGTCTTTGTATGCATACCTTTAAAATGCTACTACTATGTCAGAGAATGCAGTATGCAGAAAATACATATTAGCCGAAAGATAGCTGTTATCTTTCGGCTAATATGTATTTACTATTTGATGAACCCACATTGCGTTAAATGCAAAACTTGCATACCCGGGGGGTATGGTCAGATCTGCAGGGTTGCCAATTCCCAAATATTGACATTATTTATAGCTTGTTACTCTGCCAATCAAGTTAGCATAACAAGTGCCACTTGAGAACATTTTTTACAGGATACACATATTAATCTTTCTCTCAACTCCACTGGTTCCGACTTCTTGTTTTGTCGGAATTATATTGCAGTTAGCTTCTAAGAATGGATATTCATATACGGCCTCTGGTATGGACATTTTATGAGGAGTGAAATAATACAGGCGTTAGCTTATAAGCGTTACGTTTTTTATAATACAATCTCGAACTTAAATGCAATTAATAATTAATCTAAAATAATATCCATCTATGCATACGGTATTTTATCTATTCATGTTCTTTAAGAAATAATTATTAATGTTACCTGATTGATGTATAATATTTTATCGAATCAATATAATCATCTAGTTTTTTTTTCTATTTTTATTTATACATAAGTCACCTGCCAGGTGCATAATCGATTTACCTGTTGTTATACGCGTCGATGACTTGATGCGCTACCAGCTGGGTGAGCAACACCGCCCAGTCCGACGTGAGCTGGTACGACTTCCGTATCGCGTCGAACATGCCGCCGGCGAGCGAGAAGCGCAGCTGCAGCGCCTCGGGCGCCGCGTCGTCCTGCCACGTGTCGCTGCACGCCGACCGCTCGTGGTCGCGCGCGTGTGTCAGGTAGTGTTGCAGTTGCGCATGAATCGAACTCAATAGGTTGTCCTGATGAGAGGGAACACGAGATACAGTACACGCAAAACTTAAATGCGCTTCTACTTAATTTAGTTTCGTGAGCTTGCGCAGGTTTATTACACCTTACGGTGTGTTGTGCAACAGAAATGACGTAAGAGTGCGGATAGCGGCCGAGTGAGAGTGACAGTGCAACACTGTACTCTCTCAGCTTTGTTTATGAACGTCATAATTGTGTTCTGCGCAATTACGTTTACGAACTTCAAGGACGCAAATAAGGTTTATCTACATTTATTTCTTTAAAAAGTTGAATATATTGTATTAATTAAAGGCCAAAAACGGTTAAGTAAAATAATACTAATATAGTTCACAATTATATCAACTGAGATACTTATTATCATCTTACAAATGTTGCAACATTACAGATTTAGTACGAGAAAAGAAAATCACGCTTATATCTTTAACAAGTAAAATAACGTATTAATACTGTAAATATAATAATTATAATTTAGATTATTTTTACCATTTTATTTGAAATATATAATTTTAACAGGACGCTCGATTTCTAATGTGAACTGCTTCAGTTGATATGTTTGTCCTAGTAATAGTACAATCCAATTGTATTATGTCATTAAAACCTTCTGATCGTCCTGATGCCTGAGGCAGGTGAGTACCAGCGAGAGCAGCGGCTCGTTGGCGAGCCGCACCGCGCTGCCGCCGCCGCACGCGCACCCGCCCCCGCAGCCCCCGCTGCTCACACCGCGCTTGCCCCCACTGCCACCACCGGCCGATCTACCACAACAAAATAGGTACACATTGTATTTCCTTAGAAGATTATGTCCGTACATACAACATAAGCCACATCTTAAGTTAGTTATTACAGTAGAACATATTTTATATTAATTATCTAAAGACACAATTTATTCCAATAATTCATATTGTAAGAAAAATAAGGTGTATAGGGGAAACTATGCCATTTTTGGCATTCTCTTTCAGTGATTGGCACCCATCCGATTAAATTATTCAAAACATTAGAAATATTAATATATTGAAGTAAAACTTCTTTAGGCGCGACTAGGAGGTAACTGGACGACAATGCAACGGAAGTCCGTTACGGCAATATGGCGTCACGTTTCTGTACCATCCCATCATACCATCGGTTTTTAAATATTTTTTTGTCAATAGATAGTTTATAACCAAATCAATCAAAAAAATTTGAAAAAAAAATAGTAAAAAAGTTTTACTTCAATCGCATGTGAACGTTACACGCACTCTTTTTTATTATTTTGTAGCCATACAATGATAGCAATAATCTTATTGTATGGCTCTAAAATATTGCTCAATCTGCTCATGCATGCCTTTACCAACTTAGTCGTTCTCCCATCAAGTTTTCAGTCACAAGTGCTACTTTCAAAGATCTCCTTATAATAATATATTCTTTTTTCATCTTATCCATTCTTGTAACACTCGATATCCATCTTAAAATTCGTATCTTGACAAAAAATATAAGCGATAAGTAATATAAAAAATTTCTACCCCTTATAGCTGGGGCTTTGGTGGCTCTTGCAGTCCCGATGTGAGCCGCCTCCACTTCCACCGCCACTTGAACAGTTACCACTGCACCCAGCACCCCAGCCACTCTCTAATATCTGGCAACAATTAATAATTATTATTATATCTTATATATAAAATTCTCGTGTCACAATGTTAGTTACCATACTCCTCTGAAACGGTTTGACCGATTTTTATGAAATTTTATATGCATATTCAGTAGGTCTGAGAATCGGCTACTATCTATTTTTCATACCCCTAAATGTTAAGGGTAGTCCACCCCTAATTTTTTTTAAACTTTCTATGATACAGCATTAAAAAATACATACAACCCTAAATTTTCAACACTTTATGATCAACCCCTATTATTTATTTGTTAATTATAAACTTTAATGCTGTCGGCATTGCATGGCATCGATTGAAGCTTTCCGGGTAATTATTATTATTATATAATAATTACCTACACAGTTGAAATCAATGTCTAATATTAATTATAGTGTTACAATAAAAATATAAATTTAAAGTTGGCGAATTTTTTTGAGCGGAGTATTCCAGTTACGTTATCGGCCTCAAAAAATTAAGAGGACAGTTTAATATGTTCATAAAACAAACAATAATAGCGCCAGACTATATTTTCGCAAGAACGCATATACTTATTTTCAATGGATTCTAAGCACCAGATCGCGTTTTTTCTGTTTTATTAACTCTTATTACAATCAATTGGTTTATTAGTTCTAATGTAACTCATCAAAAATATGGACACAAGTTTTAAATTTTAAAAAAACATCTCGATCGAAAATACATTGATATATTCTACAAAAATGTTAAATATCTAATTAGTATCTTTCTGAAAGTGAAATAACTTCTATATTACAACGTGTCATCATTAATATTCTCAGTTGTAAAGCCATTGACAATGCCATAGACTTGGTAATGGGATATTATTAATAAAGAAAATATAATTAGTTACCCAAAGGAGAAAAGTGATAGCAGTTACATCTCTGACCTCTGTTATTACCACTGGGCTGGCTGCTGCATATAAACGACAAAGATAATTGACCTAAAGGCCTGGCCTAGCTGCCAAGCCATAAACTCAAAAAAAGACGAGCATAATTATTATAGTGCACTTTGAAGCGCCGCTTGCGACTGACTTTGGAATTCATAATAGTACTAAGATAAGGAAATTTTGTAGTTTACTGGGACTCTCGCACTTAGCGTCTTGACTAACAGCGCCGAAATGGCGTCAATCAAACAAGAACAAAAAATAAACTAAGAGCAGTCGGTGTAGTGCTAATAATAAAGGTCAATGAGTTATTCCAGTGAAAATTTACCTGCCCAGCTTGCTTCAATACCCTTCCTTGTACTGCAGGAGGCAGCTTTGCAACTAACGGTGCCACCAGCCATACGGATTCCGACCATTTGCTCGTGCTAACCACCCCTCGATCGGTGCCGGTCCTATTTTTCATTGTATTGTATACTTTAGACTGCGCCAAAATCATCTTTTTTATATATCAGAAATATTATTTGGGCTGCCAGAACAAGATTATTATGAGAATTGGAACCCTTATTATTAATATTAAGAGGTCATATTATTGCAAATTTAGAGTTTTTTACTGAGCGGGTTTTTGTTTAAGAACTCCCAAACTCTAAACTTAAACGAAATTGTCTCCGAGACATTTTTTGAAGGAAATTGAATGTTCTACAAAAAGAGTCTACTTAAATGTTCTATCAGATGAAACGTTTCCTTACAATCATGCCTTAAACATTGATATAGTTTTACTATCAGATCTTTTTGTAGTTCATGTAAAAGTCAGTCAGTACCCGGAAAAAAAGGTGAAATATTCTTATGGGAAATCAAATGTTCTACAAAAAAAGTCTCCTAACATTTTTGGCTAAATTGACTCCTTCAACAGTAGTTCGACAGCAAATTTTTTTGACTTAAAATCTGCCCTACTTTTTATCCTGGGAAACCCGCGGGAATTTTTCTGGGAATGACTTAAATGGTCAGCTTAAAAAAATCGAATTCCAATGTGATTTTTCACTGAAAAATTAGCTTATTGCGATACAGTTTTAACTAAAACAATAGCTTATATTCTTTACTAGAGTTTACCCCGCGGCTCTGCTGCGGGTCAAACTCTAGTGCGTACTTCTTGTTTAAACAGCCGGCGTTAAAACAGGTTAAATGGTTTTATATTGCTGCTAATTGCCCTCATAAGATTTACTTTTTATTTATTTATTTATATCGCAAACTATCCCATCTCCCGGGATGAAAAGTATCTATGTCCATTTTCGGTATTCAGACAGACAGATCGAGTTACTATCGCACTTTTTTCTATAGATTATGATTTTTATATCTATAAAATTAAGAAACGATTAGTCTCTCACTCAAACTTTCATCTATTTTAGTTTTATTTTTGCGATAAAAAGTATGACCAAAATGGTCAAAATGACCGAATTGGCCAAAATGACCGACATGACCAAAATTACTGAAATAGCAAAAATGACCAAAAAGGCTTGAATAACCGACGTGGCCAAAATGACCAAAAAGGCCACAGTGACCGACATGGCCAAAATGACGGAATAGACAAAAACGACCAAAAAGGCCAAAAAGGCCAAAATGATCAAAATGACCAAAAAGGCCACAGTGACCGACGTGGCCAAAAACTAGCAAAAAGGCCAAAATAATCAAAATGGTCAAAATGACCAAAAAGCCCAAAATGACCGACATGGCCAAAATGACCAAAAAGGCCACAGTGACCGACATGGCCAAAATGACGGAATAGGCAAAAACGACCAAAAAGGCCAAAATGATCAAAATGACCAAAAAGGCCAAAATGACCGACATGGCCAAAATTACCAAAAAGGCCACAGTGACCGACATGGCAAAAATGAGTAAAAAGGCTAAAATAGCCAAAATGACCAAAAAGGCCAAAATGAAAAGTATCCCTTGTCCACCCTCGGTATTTAATTTACATACGTACCGAATTTCAGCCAAATCGGCCCATTAGTTCTTCCGTAAAAGCATAACAAACAGAAAGACAAATATATTTTTATCCCGGAAACTATCCCATTTTTCGGGATAAATAGTATCCTATGTTCATTCTCGGCATCGAATATATATATATATATATATATATATATATATATATATATACTGAGTTTCAGCCAAATCGGTCCAGTAGTTTTTACGTGAAAACGGAACAGACAGACAGACAGACAGAGTTACTTTCGCATTTATAATATTAATAGGGATTTAAAGGCTGCGGTACTTTTTATCACGGGAATCCCTTGAGTATTTCAAGTCAAGTGTGGACGAAATCGGACATATCCTAGTATATATATATAAAATCACTCAGCTGTCTATGTTGAGCGTTTCTCTTATAGATAAATTCGGAAACGAGAATATTCGAAAGAGAATCAAGCTAACCGACAATACGACCGACGATGTAACATTATAACATTACCTGTCTTTATCAGGCGGCGGCGGCGCAGGTTGCTGGAAGACGTTAATGACGGCGCGAGCGACGGTGTCCAGCCACGAGTTCAACTCGGATGAGCCAAGTGGAAACTGCTTGAACATCAACTGCAAGTCCAGCCACGACATTCGTAACGACCATTGTTCTAAGTTCTGTTAAAATAAAATGAATGAGAGCTGAAATTGCGTGGAACACTTAATTTCTATTTACAGTTTCGAAAATTTTAATTTGAGCTAACTAATGTAGTAAGCGTCCCAAGCTCAAAGGGCGCGGGTCGATGATCCTGGCCGGAACGCCTGTACCACTTGTCAGTTTTCTGATCTAATGTGCATATTGTCACACTATATTGTCACTAGCTGTACCCGGCAGGCGTTGTCCTGCCTTTAAAAATAAAAATCTAGAACCCGATTCCAACGCCATCTATCGGGACCAAATGTAATATCTAAACTATTCTCAAATCCACTTGAAAAAACAAATAAATGACAAAATCAGGCCCACCGCTAAGGAGGAATATCGCGGCGCTACCTGGGTCCAATCGTTAATTGAAACCATTCCAGATTTCAGTTCAGGAATTCATCATCATCATCATAATAGTATTTAGGAGGTTAGCTCTTGTCGGTGGAACCTCCTCCAGTCCTCTCTATTCACGGCTAGCTGTTTAATTTCGTTATACGACACAACATCTATCCTTTCCTTTATTTGGTCGATAAATACTCTCCCTTTGTTCTTCTACCTTCCAATTTGCCTTCTATTATCTTAGAGAGAAGGGTGTCGTGTCGTAGTAAATGTCCGAACATTTTTTCTCTCTTGTCCTCTATGGTTTTTATAATTGTACGCCTTTAATTGAAAACCTCTTCATTGGTCTTCTCGTTCTAGCTTATTCTTTCCATACGCCTCCAATGCCATATTTCAAGCGCCTCTAGTCTTTCCCGATCCCTTTTTGTCGTCATCCATGCTTCAGATCCGTACAAAGCGATACTATAAATGTAAGTTTTTATTAACTGTAAAATGTTCATGAACTACACAAGGTTTTAGCACATTTATATTGTGATATCGCTTTTATGCAGTCAGTCATACATAGCCATATTAATCTATACTAATATTATAAAAAGGAAAGATTTGTATTTTTGTATATTTGTAACGAATAAGCCTAAAAAATTGTTGACCGATTTCAAAAATTCTTTCACCAATTATGTTATCCCTTATTAATCGAGGCTATATAAAAATTAAGGACCCCTACTAAAACTTTAATAATGTAACCCATCAATCAACAAAATACTTGGCGCTGGAATCGGTTTCTACTATTTTAATGAAATTTTATGTGTGTTTGAGTGGGTCCCGGAGTCGTTTAGATTCACAATTAGACCCGGTAGGTGACGCTGCAATCGGGTTCTAGATTTTTATTTTATCAGGGCAGGACAACGTTTGCGGAGGTGTGTTTGTGTGAGTGGGTCCCGGGTAGTTTAGATTCACAATAAGACCGTAGGTGGCACTGGAATCGGTTTCTAGCGTTTTATTTTTTCAAGGTAGGACAACGTCTGCCGAGACTGCTAGTATAAAAATAAGAAGTTGAAGTTGAATTTATTTATTTTCAGCTTTCACACTATCGAACATGAAACGCGTCATAAAATTTCTTCGAGCTGACTATGACCCTGCTATAGTGAGTATACAAACATACCAGAGAGAACATAAGCTATGTAAGCTCGAAAAATTGCGAGTGTTCCAAGTGTATAAAATGTATTATATAATAAAACAAAAAAACCAGAGTTCTGGCATGTAGATGTTCAGAGCTTTATTTTTTATTGAGCGATTTATCGCTCCTAGTGCTCTTCCATGCTATTTCTTACCTCTAATAATCTCGTAATCATAGTTTTCTGGTCTAGATCTGGATTCGTGTGACTTGCAGTATCAGGATAGCAAATCATGTGTAGCAACCTGTGAAACAAACCGAACATTTAAAAATCATTACAAAAAAATCTGTAATAGTATAAAATTGTATTAAGGTTAACAATTTATATTTACCTTTGAGCTTGTCTTGGCGTGATCATAGAGTCTAATAACATATCAGGCTGGTACAACTCATCAGGGTTCTGCAGGCATTTCTGCAGCACCCATTCTTCTGAACATATCTCTGCGAGCACTCTTCTAGCCAACGACGAGAGGGACTGCGATGAGTCAAGTAAGGTCGAACCAACGCCACCACTCCCCCTGGTAACGTTTTTCATTTAGGATACAATTCATTTCTTCATTTTTCATTCAAGATGGCGATATTAGTTCCCAGAAATGAACCTTGGTGGATTAGTTGTGAAATTAAAAAAGAGTTATGTAAATTATTAATTTTGAATTGATGAAAAATGTGATAAAGTTTTTCCAACTTAAAGAATTGTCTTAAACATCGGATGTTCTTCAAAGGAAACTAAGAACCATATTGACATTGGAAGAAGTTTTTATTTTATTTAAAAACATATGTATTAATTGAGTTTTGTAAAGTATATACAAAAAGTTATTGCTAGAAATATATATTTGCATATTTAGTAATTTTTTATATAATACCACACCTTTACTTAACTGTTAAACACAAATTGCTATGCTGTCCAACATGAAGTGTAACGTGAAAAGTACAGAAATATATTTCATTGTATAGAAATATATAGTAAAGAATGGTTGTGGGTTTCAGATTTTTACAAGAGAACCGCGACACCAAGACCATTTCATCCAATTCAATCACCGCTGTATATGTAAGTCACTATCATTTTACTTATAAAAACTTAAAATAATGCCATTTTCATTTCATGTTCCTAATTATAATCTTAACAACTGTTTAGGGCATAAAGCATATAAGCTATAATATAATTATTATCGTTTATTTGTACTCTCAACTTAATAAACGAAGATCGCAAAATATAAATGACAGGGTCATATACCATAGGCTGGTTTAAAGGAACCAAAATGTAAACAATTTATATTCTTGAATGACAAAAACAATGAGGATTCTCACAAATGAGGCAGCAAATGTAGTATATGAAGGCTCACTGAAGCTCACGCACCCGGCAGCCAGAAATTTTTGAGCGGAGAGCCAAATGAATTGACGTTAAAGAACTTTTAGAACGTGCAGTCTCTTAGACTTTGTATTAGCATATATACTTATGATGACGTCATAAGTTTCTGCAAGTAAAAAGAGTTAAACAGCGCATTATATTATATTTTAATTATTGTTTATGGAATAATAGTCGAGCAGACCTTCTATAATTATGAGGAGTTTATATCACATAATATGACATAATTTTACTTTATTTATGACCTGTGAATTGATGTAGTAATGGACGTGTAACTTTGTTATCCATAAATGATTTCTGATTTCTAATAAAAGTTATTTCTATGAAAAGTTAGATGATGTTTTTTTTAACGCCTGTTATTTTATATGGAAGTATGGTTAGAATTTAACTATTAATGAAATACGAAATAATTCAATTAATTAAATTTTTATAAGTAAAAATACAACTGGCCGACATTTACAAATTATATCCCTCCAGATGTTTTGATGATGTTCCATTTTAACAGAGCATATCAAGCGTCTACACACCGACTTTAGGGTCCCTTAGAAATGTGAATGTACAAACATAGAATCAGTGTACATGGAGAGAAGCGAAGCGGACTGTGGCTGACGTGACAGATATGGCATGTAGGTGAACGCACACAATCAGAGTCGACCATGTTAGAAATCAATTACAACTGAAATAAAACTTTATAATAGTGTATATGAAAATTCTTTACTTGTTATAGTAAAGCAAGGGGCAAGGGGGAGCAAAATAACATAACATACATTTTTGGGTGATTTTCAACAGGTTGTAACTGGAAGAAAAATAGTCGTACAGCAAATATTAAAAGTTAAAATTAAGTAAATTGTAGCTTCAAGTGTCTAGTTTTTGGATATGAATAAAAAAAACACTATTTTTGTCGGTAGTTTTCTAACGGTGACTCGAAAAAAGAACGGAAATAAATTTCATGTTCACCACCAAAAACTAGACTCTTGGATGTACAATTTGCTGTACGATCAATTTTCTTAAAGTTACAGCCTGTTGAAAATCACCCAAAAATGTATGTTGCTCCATTGCTCCCATAATTTTGGTGCGCGAAGTGTAGTTGTAATAGTTTAAGTAACACTAGCCGAACTTATCGTGTGTGCGTTGCCTAATTAAATCATTTTATGTACACAGTATTGAACTCGGCTGACAGTGAAGCCCAAGTATTGAATGTGCAACCATGTAACTCAATATCAAAACAAACAAACCTAGGCGTTCTATGGCCCCCATTCATCTCTGACTCTACCATCCTAAGAATGAAGAAAATATTCAATCAATATTGTCTTTTTAGCTAATCACAAAAAAAAAGAAACAATATAAGGCATGATCCTTGACAAATTAGTTTATGAGTCGCTACAGTGATAATTAAAATCCCTCTTCACTAGAGTATTGCCAATTTGCTAAAGTAATAATTATTGTCATTCTCTATTCATTTAAGGCAGTGGACAACGAGAAGCTATCTGCAAAAAAATAATTAAAAAATCAAAATAAATACCATGAAGTGTGATAATTTTTTACTATTTAATATAAAAGAATGCGTGCTATAATTTAAATACGCTTATAAGTGATAACAAACACTATTTTCTTTTCTAATTCTCAATGACTATATTAAACAAGATTTGTTGTCTATTGTAATACTTACATAGTTAATAAAAAAATTCAAGGATCATGTTTATTTAAATACAGCAGTTACGTTATTATTGTATCGAGTGATGTACTTACGACATTAGATCGAGTTGTGCGTCGGTGGGCACTGTGTCACTAGTGCCCAGTATGTGGGAGAGTTCGCACGATTTCTTGCCACCCGATTTGCCACCATCGCGTGCCGAATCACCGACCACTGTGTCAATGTTCTTTTTTTAAAATCAAAGTTTTAATAATAATGTATTTTAATTTAACGCCTCCTAAATTTTAATACCGTAAAATCGGGACACTTTTTAAGTTCGACATTGATCGTTATCGTTTTTTTTGTAGTTATAGCAATAAAACGGAGATCACAATGGTTCCGGTAGTTTAAATTTTCATTTCTAATGCATTAAGATATAGTTTATTAAAGAATAATCATAAAAAGTTACAAAAACTCACTTGTCCCTATTCACCCAGGAGTTGGGGTGAATCGGGTCGCTTAAGGGGTTAATAGTTTTTCGCTAGAGCTGACACTTTCATACATATAGGCAGGTACCTACAATACAAATTTCACACAACTTGGACCCAATGTTTGGAAGTACGTTTTTTTAAAAATACTTTTATGACAGGATGACTGAGTGTTGCCAGATTTTAGAAAAAATATTGCAAGCTTCAAATTTAAGTCCTACCACAAAGTGTAACACGTAACTTAAATGTGTATATAAGGTCGCAAATAAAACTTGAGGTTTGTCCCAATTAACCCCCTAGACCCTATTCCCCCCATTTTACGGTATATTTTCTAATACACATATAATATAATAGCAATGTATTGTATCGATAAAATGTTATTGTTGAAGATTTTCGGTAAATCAGATTTGCGAAGAGAATGCTTTGATATTTTCATGTGTCCTTTGTGGTAATATACCTAAAGTTCATTGAAGTGAATTACTGAACCATAGGCTAACGATAAGGTCGCTTTAGTTAAAAGACCGTTATAACATTGTAAATGAATAGAAAATTTAAAAACAAAACACCAGAAGTAAAATGAAACCTGCTCTATACGATAACTAATCATCAATATTGTTTTAGAGTTTTTGAGTGTAAGTTTGTCACAAAAAAGTTCCGAAAAGCTTAGTGGATTTCAATGAAAATTATAAAGATTAAAACAGGATTTTTAATTTGTTTTTGTGGTTCATTTAGTTATTTTAGAGGGTCCAGAATATGACTATAAAATGTAGGCACGACGCGAGTCAAGTTACGGGCACACTAGTTAATAATTTATGTGAATAGCACTTGTAAAACTGGCTAGCGGTGTGTTTAGGTGTAATAACATACTGAGAATAGCTTTGAGGGTGGCGAGTACTGGTCCCACGCCGATGTTCTTGTGCGCAGCCGCGAGTAAGTGTCTGTCGCAGGAGAGGCGCACGCCGGCCGCGCTGCCGCCGGGCCCGGGCGACGTTGACACCGAATATAAACCTGATTTCGCAACACAAAAATTTATTCACACAGGTCCTAAGACTATGATTTTCTTGCGTATTTTTTCCTACTGAACCTAAAGTGAGAATTGGGGATCAGTGAGCAAATAATCGAGAAAATCTCGAAAAACCCATAAAATGAAGATTTTTTCAGTCGTCGATCGATTTACTTCGCACCGACTTCAAGATGTAGAAAGTCGGTTGAATATTTATCTTTTACTTTTAAGATTGAATTCGGTTTTGTTTTTGTTAAAAAAATATTTTTTACTTTTTAGTTGCACAAATACTTGAATAGCTTTAGAAATAATATATTAACTGCCCGTAGAAATTGTACTCCTGGCACGCGTGTACAACTTTGCCATCTCACTCTTCGGTGTAGACGGCTCTTCAAAAAGGATTGCTCTCAATTTCCGTGGGATCCTCATCAGATCTTAACTTGGTGACAATAGGAGCACTCTGGGATCTGTATACTTTTACGAATAAAAAAAATTGTCAATCGGTCCACAACTGACGGAGGAATTGAGAACCTCCTTCATTGGAGGTCGGTTAAAAATGAATGTCATTCTCACCCGGTTGCGGGGTGTCAACTGTCTTGAAGAGTCGCAGCAGCAAGTGGCAGGTGAGGCGGGCGCCGGTGTCGGGCGACGGGGCGTTGGCGGGGTTGCCGCTGATGACACCGCCGCCGCCGCACGCCTTCAGCAGGGACGGCAACGCCGCGTGACGGACGAAGTCCTCCAGGGAGAAGCAGTGTCGGGCTGGACAACATCTCTAGTGTTTATCTCTTATTAGGTGTCGGCGACGACTTCGTCCTCGTTGGATCAGTCAAAGATCACAGTTGATTTAAACAGTTTGAATCAAAATATTGCATTTTTTTCACATGGCCACTTCAAGTCGCTCCCAAGAAGATTCCTGCGGGATTCCCGGGACCAAAAGTGCAGCAGATTTTAAGTCCGGGAATTTGCTATTGGTCAACGTAAACGACATCTAAATCGGGCCAGTAGTTTTTGCGTGAATGACGAACACCAAAAGTATACATATATAATAAAATACTACACTTTCACAATTTTATAGAGATAATATTTGTCGCAGAAATGATTGCCGATATAGCAGACGCTTTGTAAAGGCGAGACTATGAGCTAGATGAGGAAAGCGGAGGTCCCGGATTTGTGGCGCAAATTTAGGGAGACCTACATTCATCAGTGTACAAAGGTTGGCTGACTACTAAACAGTACATATGATAAAGTAATAAAACTATAATTATTTATATTAACATTTATTGTAATTTTCAATTTAGCTGTAACATGGTCCCATCATATATGTATGTGGAGGCTGGCATGTTTTGTGTAGGTACTGGAACACTGTTGGGTACATACGATTATTGGTCCGTTCCTATATCTTACCAACCGTTGATCTCCCTTATTGTCATTTAAAATTTGATATAAGTAATATCAAAATTCTACCGATGGTATTGTAAGATATAGGAAATAGTCAACAATCAATCGACTGTTATAGAGCAGCTAAGAAAAATAACAAGGTTTTGTTTCTCGGTGTAGAAGTACGCACCCACTAATATACAGGTGAAGACGGCGAGGGCGTCGTGCGCGGCCGCGTCGTGCAGGTCCCGATGGTGCAGCAGGTCGGGGTAGAGGGGCGGCGGCGCGGCGTGCGGCGCGGTGGCCGCGGGGTAGTGCTGCGCGCCGCACAGCGCCACCAGCGCGCCCAGCCACTCGGCGGCCAGCCCGCTGCACCACGCTGTCATCTCCGAGCATAGGACGCCCAGTTCGTTCACACTTTCCAACCAAATAATATCTTATATTATACTAATATTTAAAGCTGAACAGTTTGTTTGTTTGAACGCGCTAATCTCAGGAACTACAGGTATGTTTTGAAAAACTCATTCAGTGTTAGATAGCCAATCAAAGAAGACGCTAAGACCAATAGGAGCGGAGCACAAATGAAGAATGTTTCAAAATCGGGTTTTTTTAAAAAATTACTTTTTTCATAACTATTCTATGCGGACGTAGTCGCGGGCAGAAGCTAGTAGTATATAATGTTACGAGTTTAGCGGGACTCAAATTAAAATGTCGTTGGAATTATTATAGAGTTTATTAGAACTATACAAACACGTATAACACAGGTACAAATATAACCGAACACAACAAATCCAAACGTAATGCAGAAGGTCGTAATTCAATAGAACGCGCAAAGTCCGTCACTAATAGATTACCAGATTACACACGTCTCGCCTAGATCGTGGTTCACGCTTGACTGCTCCCTCCTTCAATCAGGCTATCGTTTTATATTGCACAAATGCAATGTGCCCTTATCGTAGTAGACATAATCCGAAACACCTGGCTAATGAGTAGGCCATAAATGAGTACAATAAACCAAAGGGCTGTTTTCTAGAAACGTGTGCCAATAAATGAGTAAACATAAGAAGACGATCATAAAATTACGGTACATTTGCGCGGTATTTACAACTAAAGTATGGGTAGGCAAAACGGAGTAATATATAATACAGATACATATATACTTCACTACAATAATAACTTTATATGCTACAGTGGAATAAAAAATCTAAAAGACATGAAATGCTATTTTTATGGTATACACATAAAATAGCGTACTCACCGATCGTTGTCAACTTCACGACAGACCGCCAGCATTGCTGAGCACACGAAGCTGTATCTGTTCGCTGGGGACTCAGCGACTTGTCTTGCCCATGCTATTTCAATTTTACCTGTTCACATTGCAAATTTAAATACTTCACCAGAGTTTTACAGGACACAGCTACAGTAGGCGCAATGGATTCTCACCGCATTAAGTATGTTATATGCGATTGAAATATATGCTCTAATCTAATGTGATAATAATGTACGATATTGATATAATTATTGTAACAATATGAAACTAAGGAAGCCATTAAAAAAATATTTCTGTGTCTATCGGGAACTTGAAGCGTGATATATTCGAGGAAAGCAATTCAAATAAATCATTTTTATTATCGGTTCCGAATTTCCTTTGGGTGTTTTTCTCTATATCTTATACTTTGCTAATATCTTAATTGAGGACAATAACAAATTAATCATTTTATAATTTATAATAAAATAAATCGACATACACTCACACGCACATTGTATATCCCCAAGATAAGCAAGGTACGCTTGTGTTATGGGTAATATACAACGGACCACGGAGCGGCAAACGGACCCGCTCTGGGGCCGACCCTAAGCACGCAGACTACAATAAATAACGGAAAATTCATTTAAGAATTTTACCATGCCTGGAATCGAGCCCGGAGCCTCAGTGAGGTTGGCCGACAAACGCTTAACCCGCCCAAACATAGAAGGCTGTCATCAATCATGAATGACATAAAGCTGTTACGTTCATTCGTAAACTAAAGGAAGTTCAAGGCGGTCAAAATACATTGCGCCTACTGTAGCGATTGGATAGTGACACTTACCTTTTCTCGGGCTTGTGAAGAACTCACTTAAAAATTGCGGATTGTATGGATAGTTCGACGGTATTGGCTGCAACGGCGAATAGAGAGCTTGTCTATGATAAAAAGAAACAAATTTTTTAAATATTTCATTATTAGTAGTAAATAGAAAATAAGTTGAGAAAGTGCTTTGCATTCCGAGAACAATTATGAATTTCATAGTGATACCAAATAGCGAGCGTTTTAGTCGTCTAGAATTAATTTCATATAACATAGCGGGTGTGTTCGAGTGTTAGTGCGCGTAATGTATGTAAATGGTGTTGTGTATACATACCATAATGTGAGTGAGTATAAATGCATGTTGATGTATGTAACTAATAAACATATATGTTCTCTTTGGTTTTATAGATTAACAGCTCCTATGTTTTTTTTTCATCAAATGTACAGTCACAGAACGAAAATGTTCGCCACCTTAAAGTCGACTCTTGCTTGAACTAGTACAAGAAACAATACTGCCCACATTTCAATAAATTTTATGTTTGTAAAACATAGAATGGTGAAAAAAGATAATTGTAATGTCGACAATGACAGACGTTGAGATTAACAATAAGAAACAAAGAGGATATAATCACTACGCTTAACATAAATATTAAAACTAATAAAAAGGTTCAACATCTCTAAATAATGTTCTAAGACAAGATAGAAAGTCAAACTACTTTGATCTAAGTAACTTTAAACTTTATTGTCAAATATTTTATAATAAATAATTATCTCCATAATTTTCTCCGGAACGGTCTGTTCTGTGACTTAATTTAAAAATGTAACACGTGCTTGCGGAACATTAAATGAATCAATTTGAAAACTGGCGAACATTCCCATACCAATACTGTACAACTGTACAAAATGTATTGACTATCAAGTACGTATTGAATTATTCTTCGTTGATTAAAACTCACTTGATCTTCGGGTACGCGTTCGCGAAGGTGTCCGCGTGCGGCGCGTGGCAGAGGTGCTCGGCGTGCGTGTACAAGTCGTGCAGTTCCGCGAGCACGCACCGCTCAGCCGAGCCGCAGTCGCCGGGGTTCACCACGCACTTGACCAGACGGCATAACTGCTCAAACACCGCCGATGTTTGCTCCACGCACACTTGAAATTTTTTAAATCCCTTCAGTGTAGAGCTAAAAGTTGCCTATATTTTGTCTTAAGTAAGAAAAAGTTTTAGGAGTACTGAATCGGTTTTGCTGTAATTTAGTTTTAATACCGAAAATGGACATAAATACTTTCATTCCGGGAGATGGGATAGTTTGCGATATAAAATGAAGTGAATCTTCCGGGGGTAAATAGCACTAACATAAAAATGTAATACAATGTAACCTGTATTAACGCCTGCTTTTTAAACAAGAGGGACGGACCATAGCTTGACCCTCGGCGCAGCCGCGGAGTAAACTCTAGTATTATTATAATTTTGTAGTGAATGCGTCGCAAGAGTTTAGTTTATTCGTAGGTGGGTCGCGACATAAAAATCGTTGGGAAACAATGGTCTATAGTCTATACTAATATTATAAATGCGAAAGTCTGAATGCATGTTTGTTGCGTAATCACGCCAGAATAGCTGAATGGATCAGGATCAAATTTGGTACAAAGATATGATATGAAAGATATGTGCTATTGCACATAGGTTACTTTTGATTCCGGAAAAATGTAAAATGTACAGTTCCCGTGTGATTGCATTGACCGAATCGAACCCGGAGAACGATTCGGAGACCTCGTTAAAACGCCCTCTGCGTTCGGCTGGCTAAGACTTAGCCCGCACAACCACAGAGGGCGTCGTCTCAATCTATTTAATTAATTTATATAATTTGTTTAAAAATATATTAAATGGGATTAAATATTAAAATGTAATACAGGTAAATCATTGTATAACGCGGGTGTTAAGAGTGAGATAGTTGGTCAAATCTACAAACTATTGTTAATTTTTTTTAACAACTCTATGGACTCGAGTTCTGTACCCTTTTTTACAACTTAATTTCTAAGAGAGTTTATACACGCTCATGGTTATTTTTGTTATTTTGGGTCGACATTAATTATGTGATTTTTGTGTTGTGGTGTATCTTATGAATAACTTATTATATTAATTTATTCTAATTTTAATACTAAACTTATACTAATGTAGAGTGTATCAAGTACATGCTGGTGTTGTGAGGAAGTGTATGTGCAGTGTGTGCCTTTTATGACGATTATTGTAAATTATAACCGATTACTTTACGTTACTTACATAACAAACAGGAATGGTATCTTCTAAGAGCCCCGACCGTGTACAATGCTAGGGCGGATGTGTACGCACGTGGCGCGGCCAAACCGCTGCTTGGCGCACCGCGACTTATTAAAGCACTTTCCACCTCAGATAGCTCTTTCAGAATCTGTTTTAAAAAAATGTACATAGTGTTTTCTTATGTCTTCGTGATTGTTAAATAATTTAAAATTATAGAGGAAAAATTATTACTGCTTGCAGATAAAAAGTTAGTCCACGATAAGTGTTTAAAAATTCTGTTTGTCTAAGATAAACATATACATAATAAACACTTATTAATAAAAACAACACAAAGGACATTGTCAACGGGTTGCAGGCAACACAAATTGAAGGTAGGTGTAAAATCGTTGATGACGTATGTGCATTGCATGGCAGCAAAGTATGGGTAGAAAAAGAATTAGGAGGATCTAAATGGTGTTGCAAATGAATGTAATTCAATAAATTTTGGGCCCCAACTAGGAGATGTGGTAAGGAATGGACAGACACCAATATTATACATTAACAGATTTATTATTATCCAAGTTCATTACTGAACACACTTATTAATTTTTTTTAAAATCTTAATTAATTTATAAATTATCTAGTTCACAGATATATTTCAAAGGAAATTACTAAAAGAGATCGCTCAGGCCGCCTATTGTATTGCCTACAAAGTATTGTAAATAGGGATTTTTTGTAATTTTATGCAATAGCGTTATCTATCTATCTACTTACTATCTAATTGTTATAACACAAAATTTGGGGTCACTTAGGTGAGTAAAAACTCGCTTACCTGTATACATGTTTCGATGAGTCCATGTACATTCAAAGCGATTTCCATGAGATCAAGGGCAAACGCCACGTGTTCCGGTTGCGGCAAGTAAGTGGTGGCACCCGCCGCGTAAGCAGCCAGAGCTTCGCACACCGCGCCGCCGACCGCCCACGAGACAGCGCCTTGCTCATACATAGACATTGCCTACAAAAACATTATTAAGTACACTATTAAAATATAATAATAATAACATGCAAGAAGACATGCGTCAGCGAGACCGTATTTTAAAAATTTAGTTACACTTAATATTCATACCTATGCCAAGCATAGCAATATGCTAACGCTCCTTACTCGACATAGGAATGACATGAGACACTTAAACCACAATCTTGGGAAATCTGGCAGATTGATGCATGTCATGGGACCGTTGATATACAATAAATTAGGTAAAAGAATAACGGATTCACATTCACCGCAAATACATTTAAAATACGGCTAAAGAGGTTGCTCGATCATACCTTTTATATTGATGCAAAGTTTATGACCTATATTTATTGAGATCATAATTATACTATCGAAATTGAAGTGGAACATTGTTATGAATAAAATATATATGATGAAAATTTCAAAGTGCTATAATCTGACTGCAGCTATAATTATCACATTTAATTTTAAATTATAAAGATTTATTTATAAATTAAATCATTAACTCGATAAATAAATTAAAGAGAAAAAATTGCAAAGAAAAACCATGACTCGTCCTTCTGGCGATGCTTGTAAGAATGTAACCTATGTCATCTAAATAAATAACGAATCGATTGATACCAGATTCAACAAAATCGAACGCATAAGAAACTCATCTCAGTACCTAATAAGCTAGTGAGCTAAAGTCAATTTTAATTAATTCATAGTAAAAAATTAAAAGAGAAAGTAAAATTACATTAAAATACACAAAGTTCATATAAATAACGAAACAGTTATAATTACCTGGAATTTTTGAGTTACAGCTTCAAAGTTGAATTCACTTCTGGAATGTTTTTTAATTTTTCCACCCTCGGCAACATCAATAGAAAATTTCTTTGAGAACAGTTTGCATATTTCTGAAACAATTTGATGTGTTCCTGTCGTATTTTGACTGTTTTTTTACAATATATCTACAATCCTATATAATAGTGTAAACTATACCGTTGTTAACATCCTCCTCCATATTTATTTTGTAGCTTTACAAAGATGAAAATAAATTTAATGCAAGCTTACAAAATAAAATAAATAATTTTTAACATCTGCACTTCTTTATGTCTTAAAGTTAAGTGAGACCATAATCCGATATCCTATAAATATTATAAACGCGAAAGTTTGTAAGAATGTATGTATTGTTACTCTTTCACGCAAAAACTACTGAATGGATTTTGATGAAATTTTACAGTAATATAGCTTACACATCAGAAAACACATAAGCTATAATTTATAAAGATATAGTGTGAATTATCCGAAATAAAACGATTTTCTATCACCACGTGGGCGAAGCCGCGGGCGCAGCTTATTATAAAAATTGACGTGTAACATTGTTATGAATAAAAAAAACTAAGTCTTGATTAAACAAGAGCAGGCACCTTTGGTCATCTTCTTGACGGCGTGCTTGGCGTCGTCCCTCTGGCGGCCGACGCCGTAGAGCAGGATGTGCCTCTGGTTGGCGTCGTGGGGCGTGTGGTCGGGCTCCGCGGGCGGCAGCGGGAAGTGCATCGTGTAGTGGTAGTGCCGCGAAACGGCGCCCACCGGGCCCACGTTGCCCACAACGCTCGACGGGCCCGCGCTCGTCGTACGGATCCCTTCCAAGAAACATTCAAACTTCTTCTTTTTTAGGTCTATTGTCATTTAACTCTATTACTACTACTCGAAAGGCTGCTTTCATTTCTGTGCACGTTTGATTGGTACCAATCAGTTGCCAAAAGTCAAGTAGCTGAGTGTGACGGTCACGTTGAACTAAATAGATATATATGGTAGTAACATCGGGATAGAGATAAGTACCAAGTACCATCTGTTTTGAAATAAGGTCCGTCAAAACGGGAATAATAAAGGTGGCGCTGCGGTAATAATTAGAGTGAGATAGAAAAATATACAAAAAGCGATAGATTTCCGATATTTTTTCGTCATTAAAAATCTATAATATTATACAATTCTAAACATGCCGTGTTTGTACATTGAAGTTATTTAAAAAAACCAATTGCAATAGAGTATATAAACGAGACAGAACACGATGCATTTAAAAAAAAATTTCTTGTCTGTTTGTTCGGGATTCACGTAAAAAAGTAGTGGGCCGATTTGGATGCGGTTTTCGCTGATCTATAGTAAATTATTTGACTTAAAATCTGCGCTACATTTTATCCTGCAAATACCACGGGAATATTTTTAGGAATGATTTAAAATGGCCAGATTAAAAAATATCGAGTTTCAATGTGATTTTTTACTGGTTGATAACAAATTTTATATAAAATGTATGATATTTTTTATCCCGGGAATCTCGCGGTACTTTTCCCAGGAGCAGTTTGTTGTAGTAGTCAGATTGTGCATAAAAGTTAGCTTATTTCCCAGAGGTTTTCATTGAAACGATAGCTGCGGAACTTTGTGTTTCGGGAGCCCCGTGAGATAGTAGTACTCCTATTCCTATATCCTGCTAGTACTCATAATTAATTAATGCTAGCATTTACTTGGACAACTTGCAACAGTCCATGAGACTGCAGACACTGTTGCAAGCGACGCTTCAAACTGGCACAAAAATTTGTTTCTTATTTACACGCAGCAGGCAGTCCAGTAGTATAGATATCAGTGCTCCATGTATATCTAGCCAATATCAAGTATCCATGAATTCTCAAGCTTAAGAATAATCTTCATACAAATATCTCAGCTAAATTGTAGGTCTTTCTTTGGTTGTCGATAATAATTAATTTATATAATATTTTAGACCATTTTCGTAAAAAAGTTAAAGTTTGAATGACTTTTAGCCGACTTCATAAAAGTGTCAGTTCAGTTCTCAATGTATCGTGTATTTTTTTATATAATTGTAAGCCATAACTTTTTGGTGAAGTTAATTTTGTATGTTGAAAAATACAATTTGGTCAATAAAATGTTACTGCAAATTTTAATGTATTTTTTCTATATCAAGAGGAAAAATTTAGGGACTGTTTCAGAATACTACATTCACTGGACGATTATCACTGCTATTATTCTTGTTATGTATGCAAGAAACATACCTGGCACTGACATCGGTCCCATACCAATTGACTGCATCCCAGGGATTCCCATGCCACTGGAACCCATCATTGGTGAGTTTACACTAAAAGCATACGAAATATTGTAGTTTGTACTTAGCAAAACATTTTTCATTTCTTAGGGAGAGGTTCCCCTGTCTGTAACATTCACGAAAAAGCCATACCAGTGCAATTCAATATCCATTTAACTGACAAATTGTCAAATATCTGTAGTCTCTAAAATTGAAATAAAATCATTTTTGATAAAGATCTATTCAATATTGAGCAAAAATGGTTTACAGACTACGAAAACCGTCAAAAGTTAAAATTCCAATAATTAGCTTTAATTGTCAATTTGAGTTATAGACTCGGGACTAGAGACGGCTAAGGGCCCACCAGATGGAAAGCAGTTACCATCATTTATAGGGAGATACAACACCAGAGAGATCATCAATGTGCTGCCGGCCTCGAAGGAATTTGATGATATCTTTTTTGAAAAACCCTATATTGTAGCGCTGCGGCAAAACCTTGGCTGGGAGGTCATTCCGAATTCCCACTATATTCCCACTGTATTATTTTAACTAATATTATAAATGCGAAAATGAGTTTGTTTGTTATGCTTTCACGCCTTGATTACTCAACCGATTACAATGAAATTTTGCATACATGTTGTCAGGGGTACAGAGAGAGAAACTAAATCCAAATGAATGGGCGCTGTAATCACGATTATTGACGTGTTTGTTCAGGGTGGCATAGGGTACCATTCATCCGAAAAAATGCAATATTTCCTAGGGCCAGAAAAAACGCAAACGAGGCTGCGGGGAAACAAGTTTTCCACAGTAGTTGTTTGAATTAATATAAAAAACAAGCATTGTTATTATTTCATTTATATTACTTTTTTTACTTTAACTTGAGCTAAATATATCATCACTGACGAAAACACTGCCCGGTAGAAAGCTACAGAAAAATACATTTACTTAACTTTCACATGTGACATATTAAATGAGTTCAACAGTCTTAGATATAGTTTTACGCCTGATTCCATGTTTATTTACTTTCCTCACATTCGAAATGAAAAGCAGAGTGTTAATCTCGGGAGAAAGATATATTTAGGCACTAGAACCAGTAGCGCCCTCGCTACGCTCATACGCCAAACCATCCCATGCCAAAATAGGTCACTCACCTCTCGTGTAACAATCTACTATTACTTAAAGATAAATACCTATGAGAAGACTCCCCAGGATCCTTTGGGCTGTCCGGTGCATCCATGGAATTCTGCTGATCTTCTTTGATGTGTTGTAATAGCTTGTCTAAATCATCATCTATTTTAGAATCGTCTAAATCCATACGCACATTTTCCTAAAACCGGAAATATCGTTATGAAAATAAATATACAGTCAGCATAAGATATAAAAAGGCGTTGAAGACATTTGTATAAACAACTATTTCAATATCTGGCGTATGAGCCCGGATAGCTCAGTCGGTAGAGCATTGGACTTTTAATCCAAGGGTCCAGGGTTCAAGTCTCTGTTCGGGCGGCAAATGTTTTTATTAATCTTAAATATATAATTTCTTAACATAACTAAAGAATATATATCATTAGTAGTTTTAACAGCTGTGCCATTTTATATTAATTATTTCTATTTTAAACATGACTTTCATTCCCCGACGGGTAAATTTCATAATTTTGAGTTTCAATCTCATTTGATATTATCCTGCTTAAGATTTTACCTATATTCGACTTTAGCTAAAGGGGTAAATGTTTTTGATAGTAGGTAACCCTGCACGTTTTGATAATTATCATCGTCTCACAGTAATTGTAACACTTGCCTCCATTTTAGGCTTGAGATCAATCCCGGCGAATATGTCATCGTCGCCGTTGTGGGTGTTGCCGTTGGACGCCGGCGCCACGGAATGGCCGCTGCCCATTCCCGTACAAGTTGGCTCCGTTGGCGATATTAAATCACCTTTTTACAATAAAACACGTTAGATGCTGTTTCAAAATAAGTGCATTTGTGATATTGTTGCAGTTTCATTTATTTCAAAGCTATACCACCGTTGTCACCTCCAGTGAGTGGCACCCTATCAGTTTATTTCAGATACTAAGAAATTTTATCATTTTTTATTTTGCAGCCATGCAATATGGTTGCAAAAAAAAATTAAAATTGACGCCTCCATGCAATAGTCCTATACTATTTAGGGGCCCATTTATAAATTACGTCACACGTTACGGATAAGGGGGTCGTGAAGTATGACAAGTGGTGGGAGGGGTCCCAAATTTCTTGACGTCACATTTCAAGATCTAATATATTTCCAACTTTATATATATGATGAGCAGTGCTTGAATTGTAAAAAAATATTTAAATGGAAATAAAAGTAATTACGGAACTGCTGTTTTAATAATTTAATGTTTTGCAAAATATGTGATGTCACACTACGGAGGGAGGAGTCTCACGAATGTGGCAGACGGGGGAGAGGTCTTAAATCATGAATAAATTCGTGTAATGAAAGTGATTTTTGTTATCAAATTTAATTTCTGTGATTATTTCTATTGGTAGTTACAAAAAATATCCTCATGATATTTTTGTTGCACGGAACTTTTTTAACTGTGCAAAAACACAAAAAGTTTTGAATAAAGAAATAGTATGCCAACCACTGAGGAAGGGTACCAACCAACAATGATATTGTTTATCCTATATTTATTTAATAAATTAATCTTTATTTGTAGAAATGCATGTAATCATTGTATGTTAAGTAGAAACAATGCACTGTACTAAATATTCACACATAAACATTTATTTATGTCTATTAAATATAGTTTCAATAAAAAGTATTTTTAAAATGTGAAATAACAAATGCTTTTCACTTGTTGTATTTACCTCTAGATATAAGTGTGCACATGTAAGCATCATGTGAGAACACATCTCGACGTATTAATTCACCAAACAGATGAACTAAATCAGCAAACTGTTGCCTATTTCCGGGCGGTGCATTTGGACTTTCATCTGAAATATTTTTTTACTCTGACTTTATATGGAATGCAAGTTTCTCATATTTATATTGGTTTTAAAATATACATAATATATATTATACACACACACACACACGCACTCGCACACACACAATAATTTGCTTAAATCTTGACTTTCTTGAGCAACAGTTCACAATAATTAGTTGAAAGTGAGCCAGCATGATCAAATAATACTTACCTAATACTGGTGCATCATTGTCCAAGAATCGCAGTAACAAATTCTGGAAGACGGGTGGCCCACTGAACAGGCCTGTTCCGGAACTGATGGACTCTTTGTCGTCTGAACCTGTAGGAATACAAAAAAAATATTTACTATTATTACATACACACAGACACACACACACACACACACACACACACACACACATAATTATACAATACTATATAATACAATGAAGTGCAGTTCTCTTTACTTTTTGCAATTACACAACAGCATTATTTCAACTTTAATGCATGGGGTATTTTAAAAATCAGAATACTCTACCGAATCAAATTGATTGAAAATTCTTCATTTGGTTGTGAATAATACAGAAAATAAAACATTTTTATGCCAATTTAAATACATTTTTGGATTTTAATATTTAAAGAACTAGAGAATTTTTAAATTAGTATACAATTAAAAAAAATGAAAATTATCAGTAACACCTCTCACGCCTCTAATTTGACTGACGCGAACTCGGAGTTATGCGATTTTCAAATCTCTACGATTACTTGCTTACTCCCTTCATAGTATATCTATATATTACACTCTAACGTCCCGTATTCGACTTACGACTTATTGCTCAGTCCCACCTGTGGCATAAAGGTGTATTTACTATATTTTATATGAATAAACTATAATATTGTTGGCACCCTACCCAATGATTAGCACCCAGTTATCACCCATTCAATACATTAAAAAATCTTAATATTTTCTTATTTTATATTTTAAAATTGTATAGCTGCAAAATAAAAATACTTCTTAATACTTTGCACAAGATAATAGGGTGCCAATCATTGTAATGAGGTGCCAACAATAATATAGTTTCCGCTACATCTGAATATATACTATTTACGAATGGGAGTTTTTGGCGGGAACTGAAAGGAGACGTTGTGCTGTGCAGTTTTATTTTCTAGAAATGTGTAAAATTACTCTAAAACGAGCAATAGTTGTAGGATATTGATAGTTTTTGGGTAGTGATTATGTGTTTTGTGACAAATGTGAACTGTATAGTCAAATGTGGCCTTTTGAATTGTCACAAGAACTCCGTTGAATGGCACTAGCTGATTACCTACAGTTCAGCTATGCTACAAATAGGCTTAAGAAAATGAAGAAACTAAATGTATATTAAAAACTAAGAGCTGGCTTAAAGGCCTAGCTGCCAAGCCATAAACCTAAATAAAATAAATAAATAGCTATTTACGAATATAAAGTCAACCCAAAATATTGTATCTGTATAAAATATACACACTATATTAATATGCACAAACTAGCCATAACAAAATGCTAGTAATAATGCTGTACCGTTGTTGTGATGTTCGTGGTGAAGGTGCGTGAGCTGGTGCTGCCGCCTGTCGAGCAGCGCGGCGGCGGCGAGCGCGCGGTGCTCGCCCCACCGCGCGCCGCTCACGGCCCACTCGCACACGACGCGCACCACTCCGTACGAACACGCCCACTCCTTACAAAAACAAATAAATTAAGGAACGAATGTCCTTCTCATACATTTTCTATTCTAGTCGTTAGCGCGCCACTTACAGGGCCATAACGGCACGTACGTCGATTTAAAAAAGTAGAAAAATAGATATACCGTTAATCAAGCAACAAAAAAAGCAACACCAAAAATATAGCCAATTATGCCTATAGGTGCAATCGTGTCTCTAGCATAAAAAACAAAAAAAGGAACCTAGTAATTAAATAATACGTATTGTTTAGATCTTTAGATCATCATGTCCGTTTTCTTTGAAATAAACCGAAAAAGGTGTGTGTGTGTGTGTGTGTGCGCGCGAGTGTGCCAGCGCGCATGTGTGTGGTGTGTGTGTTTGCATATTTTAAAATGGAATAAGATTTGGTGATTAATTTAACGCGAGTGCCTCCGCGTGGAAAGCCCGCCTTCATGATAAAACAGATCTTCCTTAAACATATAGTCGCGAATTACGTTGCTTGTACAAAGCAAAATCCCACTCTGCATTTTGGGAAAAACTATACAAGGTTGTGAAGTAGGAAAAAATAAATACAAAACGTCCTAAAGAACATAATTTCTCATTTCTATTAGTATGGAACATTATCACACTTCGGCATTAAATCTAGAAATTCTCTAGAAATACTTTGAATAGATTCGGCACACTTATTGTAGATTTATGAAAGATATTATTTACTGTGATATTCGTCCAACAAGCCCAACCAAGGCTTAATCCTTCTTTACCAAGACTTGGCGGAAATTACTGATTTGACATTTATCGAACAATAATTCCATACGTGGTGTAAATGAGAAGGTTACAACTTTATTAAAAAACTAAATAGGGGAAACTATACAATTGTTGTCCCTCTCGTCAATGAATGACTCTGTATTAATTTAATGAAAAACATTAAAAAATCTTAATTTTTTGCAATCATACAAGAATAATAATAATACTATTTGATGGCTACAAAATAAAATATATTGAGATTTCTTAATATCTTGAATAAATTGACTGGGAGCCAATCATCGAGTGAGGTGCGAACAATGGCATAGTTTACCCTATATACACTTTACCTAGGTTTAGAAACTACTCAAGCTGAATATTGCATGTTGTTACGTCACGTACATGGAATAATTTATTGCTACATAATTAGCAAGATTAAAACTGAGTACTCCATGTACGTGCCAAAATCTCACAATACAGAAAATCTTCGGAGACGCGTCTACAAACCATGTTTAGGTTTTACATATTTATACGTAGCAGTTAAGACTTCTGTAAATATATGTTAATTTAATTAAGCAAAACTACATTGAGAGTACAACTCGTCGTGTTATTTTGTACTCAAGCAGTAGCCATGGGCTCTCGCCTAGTTGTGCCTCACCGTATCCAACGGGGCAACATCATAGATGCACCACACAACTTATAACAACACCTACACATGTAATAAACAATAACACTTACTGGATCCTTAGTATCGATGTTTCCATCTTTGTTAGGCGGTGAGCAGTTCGCAAAGACTTCTTTATAGAGAGTGTCTAAATTATTATTAGAGTCTACGCGATCGAAACAATGCCTGTCCAGAGCTTCCAGCACTGCCAGCACGCGAGCTGTGTGGTAAAGAATATCATATACAATGAAATTGTATTTTATTGTATGTTGAAAATCTACTTATCTACGAGTACACATGAGTTAAGTTACCTGTGAGAAATTTAAAGAAGGCTACTAATCTTAATATTCAGTCTTATAAAACCTAAACATATAATAATACTAAAATGTATACAAAATTTGAATAATAAAAATCAATACCTACACATTTCATTCAATTTTAAGCTGCAATCCCAATATTTTACAAATATCTACTATAAAGTATTATTTAAAAAAAAGTGTTATACGTAAGTAAATAATATTAAGTATTGTGAGTACTCTAATATTTTTAGTCTGCAAATAATTACCTTGGGAACTAGTCTGCCATTTGTCAGTGCACCATTTGCTTTCCGCTTTCTTGCTGCGTGCAGCAATTTCTTGCTCAGCTTCATATACCTTAAAAATTTGCAATTTTTATAGTATTATTAATTAAAATAATTTATGACATTTATGTACACGTATATAAAATTCTGATAGAAATCTTTCGCTTCATCTAATTTTATTAAAAAGCGCCATCCATATATTACTACATTACGTCACACGTTAAGGGGTCCTTTTCCTGACGTCACATTTCCAAATCTAATACATTTAAGCTTTAAAACATGAAATTTAAACTATTAACGAAAAACTGTAAAATATTTCCAGCTATCAGTATGAGCAGTGTTTAAATTCTAATAAAATCATTTAAATGGAAATAAAACTAATTACGGAACTACTGTTGTAATTTAATAATTTCTTAATGCATTTTAGCAAATATGTGATGTTACAATAGGCACGAGTGTCACGAATGTGACCAGCTGTGACAAGGACGGGAGACGTGTCAAAAATCATGACGTAGTTTGTGGATGGCCCCTAAGTACAAACACTTACCAGTCGTCTATGTTCCTCGGTTATGCGTGAGTCCATGTGTGGCATAGGGAGTGCGGAGGGTGGTAACGGTAATAAATCTAATGGGGATCCTTGCAAAGAAGACCCGCAACCTGACCACACCATAGCAGTTGGGCAATCAATACAAATTATCTGAAACATTAAAATATAACTTAATTATCTTCTACGCCTTTAGAATCCATTGCATTTTCAGGAGAAAAACACTCTTTCATCTTAATCTATGTAAATAAAAATGAATAGTACAAATGCATGTACGCGCATAACTTGAGAACGACTTTATCGATTTTGAAGAAATTTTTGTGTGTGTTTGAGTGGGTCCTCGGATTATTTAGAATCACAATGGAACCGGCAGGTGGCGTTGGGATCAGGTCCTAAATCCTTTTTTCAGGGCAGGACAACATCTACCGGGCCGGGGACCTCTAGGTAATATTATAAATGTGAATAAGTTTGTTTGTGACGCTTTCACGCCGTAACTATGCAACAAATCGTTATTAAATTTTGCATATACATTATCAGGAGTATAAAAAAACATAGGGTCTGGTACCTTTAATCCAGAGAAAAGTACTGTTGCCTGGGGATAGACGAATATACTCAAATAAATGGCGCTCCAATCGCGTTTTCTTGGCGCCAATGTTGCAATTCACTAACAATTACATTGTCATGGTAATGACAATGCCGCAGTTTAAATGTATTACTCTCATAATTAGTTTCAACTTCGCTAGATGGCATTTTTTGTGTCTATAAGTATTTCAAATAAAAATTAAGTTTGATATTTTTAAGAATCATAACATTACCATTTTATGATATACATATTATCTTTTTTTTATGCTGGGGGCATGGATTGATGTACTATCTCCGGGCCCAAGAGGAGGTTACCGGAGGGCGTGTGGGACTTCCAACACTGTCTGCAAAACCTACATCTACGCGAGCGAAGCCTCGGACAAAAACTTGTGACTAATAAACTGTAATTTTAATTTCTGTATATTGTAAACATTAAAAAAAAATTACCTGTAAAATTGTAGCTAGCTGTATAAGGACATCCCTATGATGTTGGCAGTTCAATATCTCTCCAAATCCAACTTGTATAGGATTCAAAGACGCGGAAATAACTGTTGTAAGTGTTGCTTTCACATCCCTTGGTGGTGGTGTTACTCTCTCCTCTTTCACTTGTACGTCCATTTGCTGTTGGGGGTTCGGCGTACCAAGCGAATGGTTTGGGTTGGGTGTGCCAAGTGAATGAGTAGGGTTGGGAGTGCCAAGGGAATGGTTTGGGTTTGGAGTGCCAAGCGAGTGGTTTGGGTTAGGTGTGCCCTGGTTCTGGTCGGCTGGTGTGCCAGAACGCTTGATTTGGGAAATATTTGGTTTAACATCTGCATTACTGTTGTCGGGAGCTGGAGACATTGGTATGCTATTTGGTTCTAAAAGTGGGAAAAATAATTCTTTTATGTCATTTGTATTCAATATACCTAACTTATATTATTTATACTGAACATATTTTTGGTCTTAAAGTTGAATATTAAAAATTAAATGCTTTACGTTAGGAGTGTTCAAAGTTAGTTTTATGTTCAGCACAATTCAACACAAGATAGTTCGCCATAGAGTATTAGAGCTTTCAGCACATATTTTAGCACGATCAAGTTGGACTTCTAAGAACAACTTTTGTTAGTTAAGGGCGCGTTCCCACTTTGTCGTGACGTCAGATAATCGTGTAGTTTTAAGTGTCGTGGCTTATGTATTTAAATGGAGGTGTTCACATATAGAATGACACGATTTACTGTCGTCTACGACATTTTTTGTAGTGACGACAGATTGTCATGACAGTGGGAACGGCTAGCACGACAGTCGTAAAACGATAAAATGACGTCGCGATCCAACGGGAACAGCTAGATATGATAGTCGCTAAACGATAAAAAATTTTGACCACGAGCAATCGTTATAATGGGAACAGCTAGAGACGACAGTCGTCCAACGATAAATTAATTGTTACGACACAGTGAGAGCGCGCCCTAAGTACAACTTTTTGTGGTGATAATATCATAATTTCTCATTTATGTATTTCTATAATGTAAATGTGGGTATGTGATTACATCACTAAATTATTATGATACAGTACAGACAGTAAAAAATAAATGAATTTTAACCTTTAATTATATTAAACTATATCTAAAAATGTGTATAAAGACAATTTGTTAAGATGCTTGCTGGAGTACAGACCAACAAAGCGCCACATTGATCAGATCTGATTATAGCTTTTCAGCCGATTGCAGATGCATAAAGAGAAAAAAAATAGTTAACGTGTATTAATAATTATCACATTGTTTCATTTTTTGCTAAAGAGCACCTTTTTTTTTAATTTGACACAAAGGATTTGATTTATTTTATACATTATTTCTAAATTTCGACTCATGCAAACTCAATTTTTCAAGCTAATTGTCTTCTATTTACAACAAAGAGTACATTGAATATATAAAGAATTTACAATTTAAGTAAGCGAATGGCACCTATTTTAATTAATTTGGAAAACACTCACCAGATCTCTCAGTTTTAAAGACAGCTGGTTGGTTCAATGTTCTCAAAGTGGTATCAGAGAGAACTGAGCATATCAGAGCTGCTTTTTTGGCACAAGTAGTGGCGAGTCGCCTGGACAGACCCTCGCAACAGACAAACTCGCACATGTGCTGAAGGGCTAGAGGTAAAAATAACCTGGGAAAGATAATTAATATTACAGAATATGGTGGATGAGTCAAATCGACGGAGAGACTTTTTGACGGCCTCTGTGGTTGAACGAACTAAGCCTTTGCCGGTTTACCTGCCTGCAAAGGCTGCAGGTTCGATTCTTGGCATGGTAAATTTCGGAAACGAATTTTCTCTGTTATTTACTATGGTGTCGGGGATCGGCCCCAAAGTAGTTTGCTGTATTACACATAAGACAAGCATAACTTGGTAAATTTATTTTACAATATGTGTGTTTGTCTGTCGATAGATATTTATTATTAGTAACTCATTGCAACTGATCATGAAATATTTAATTAAACATTATCATCCAGCAAAATAATAAAAGCGGCTTATGGCTTCCTACATTTTGTACAAGACTAAAATTATGACATCATAAATATAACGTCACAATAAACCACATTATTGTTTAAACAGGAACCAAAATTATTTTATCCTGAAATCATAAAAGTGAGTGATTAAAGTCGTGGTAGTATAATGGCTAGCGCACGCGTCCCGAACTCAAAGAGCGCGGGTTCAATCCTGGTCGGAACGCTTGCACAACTTAGTCAGTTTTCTGATCTAGTGTGCATATTATTACAATTACTACGTGCTAACGACGGTGAAGGAAAACATCGTGAAGCAACCTGCACATAGAGATAACCGATGTGTCAAAACTGCCAAGCCGCCTTAGACAAGCGTGGCAGGTATACTGCCCATTCCCCTTATACCGGGAGGACCGAGCCCGGTAGTGGCACATTTATGGGTTGATATTAATATATTATATATAAGTATACTGTTATGTGCGTAATAACTTATGATAAGAAAATAGGTGTAGTTTAACTACAACATGATATAGTTAAAGATAAAGCCCAAATTACTAACCTCAAAAGCCCATCATCAGGTGCCCTTTTATCAAGTAATTCTATGATCCATGATAGAAAGTCATGCCTGTCCAATAGGCCTTCATCCAGCAAGTATTTAGCAAGACGGCAGCAATAATTCCATAATTTGAGAGCTTGCCTCCAGTCAGTGCTTTCACTTCCTGGTGTTGATGAACCTAACACTGTGAAAATGATTGGATTAACAAATGTTAGTGCTTCCCAGGTTTTTCAGAGGAATTGTATTATTTAATTCAACATATAACTTTTAGGAGTGCCTAAAGTTACTTATATTGTAATTATCACTTTAAAAAGCAGTCAAAAGATTATATACAGCAAGAACTCAAATAACTTCCTATTCCTGTGTAAACTATAGTCTGGAATAAAAAGTTTCCTGCTTCCGCAAATACATTACAATCAGTTAATTTAGCTTAGCATGGAAAAGAAATATTCTTGATACATGGTTTCAAAAATAATATCCATCACTGAAGTATCCATGGAAAAAGTATTGGAACTCCAATAATTAATTGTTCTATTTTTTTGTGATAACAGTAAGTTGTAGTAGCTTAGTGGATAACACACTAACGTCTCAATGCAATGATGTGAATTTGTATGCTGGCTAAGAAGCATAAACCTCTTAAAAAGTTTTTCTGGCCATAAAGTCCATATTGTTGCAATTACCACATACTAATGACAATGGAAAACATTATAAACATGCTTGCACATAAAATAACCAACAGATTAAACACATTATTGTTTATCTAGCTTAAACATGAAAATGTAATAGAAAATGGCAAAGCCTAAACCTCGCTAAATTAAAAAGACTAATATAGTTGGAGGCTATTTCAATTATACATACTACTTGAATTTCCTGGTGAATGCATCGAATTAGGAATGGTGGAGTTTGGTGTAGAACTTCCAGGTGGGTTCCCAGATGAGTTGTGGCTAGGTGTACCTTGACCTAAAAACCATTGGTAAGCTGTTCTTAAAATGTGTTACATTAATATTTGTATAGCTTCTGACTTTTATCATAATCATATCATAATTACCCTCATAAATTACAAAGTTCATACTCATTAATTGCATTAGTTACAATGTCTATACTTATTTTAGTTATGTAACCTGGAATCTGGAAAACAGATTTTGTCTCATTTAGCAAAAACCTCTTCTAATTTTTTCAAAGCTCTGGATATGCTGTTTAATTAAGCACTTAATTAGTGTTTAAGCACTTAAGTAGACAATCAACAAGACTAACTCACATTCATATTTTTATATTGTACAGACAATAAAAAGAGAAATTGTTTAAGAATAAACCAATATTATTTACCAGACTGTGAAGGGGGTGTCTTATCAGATATGTTTCCAGGTACAGCACTTTGGTAATGTTCAGCTAGTTTTGGTATTTGATCTTTTAAGAATTTGATTAAGGTTGTAGTCCATTCTGAAAGAAATCAAGGGTTATTAACATAAACAGGTAATATTTAAAAAAGCTAGGATTACATCATGTAGTCAATATCCTCTAGGGAATCTAGCGGTTTTTCAAGCTATATGCAAATATGTTGCGGAGTGTTGAGAACATCCTAAATGGCTTATGTTTAACTGCCTGTTGTTTGTGTTGTTTTTATATAATATTTATACTTTCTGTTTGTAAAAATGATTTAAAACCATATTTTTTAATTACTAAGTGAAAACATCCGGGGAGGCGTCTTGGCATATACTACAGGTGGTCACTGAGGGGGGAAGGTTAAGTAATATAAAAAATGGGTTACATATTATGGGTACATTCTGTGTGTACACATATTTTTGAAAATAAATTATACTACTGTATTAAATTTGTAACTCTATGACACCAAACACTATATGTACCATTTGGAAAGATATGTTTAGCAACTCTCTAAGAAAATTATTATGAGTTGACACATGTGGATATGGCAAACTCAAACATAATTGAAAGGACCAAAATTTGATAATAGCTCCTGAGTGATGAGGTATAGAGAAAATTGAAAAAAAACTATAACAATGAAGCATTGATTTACCTGTTGTTGGGTCAGGTAATTGTCTCTTTTTAATTTTAGCCTCTGATACTGCTACTGTGTATGCAGAACTTAATTTGATGAACCAAGCCGCTCTGGGCATTGCCACTTGGTATTCTGTCAGAGTTATAAATATCTCTTCTTTCTTGTTGAAATTTGGTGCTCTCTTTGCTAGCTGAGCTAGTGGTTTGCTTCCTGTCAAATATCACAGAACATTATGAGTCAATGGCATTGGCATAACATCATTGACTTTACAAAATAAGTAATATATGCCATAAGTTTTTATTATAAGTATTACTTTGTTTATTTAATAAAATGTTCAATTATTTTCTGATAGGTACTTTAAAACTTTGATTTATACAGGATTATCGAAAAACTCAAATTAATACAGAGATGTAATTCAATATAGCTTTTAAGTCACTTAATATTCCTAAAAAAGTAGTTAGTATAACATGACTGTTTGTGTTATCTTGTTTTAATCAAATTCAATCAACATTTCTTCACTTAGCAAGCTTTATTAAATTCTATTTTTTTTAGATGATGCCTGCAATGCCTTTTATGGATTGATTTTGCCAATGCCATGCAAATAGAAAAGCCAGGTGATAAAAATAGGATAATAATTAGCAATTTGGCTGGTAAATTAAAAAGAAAATGAAAAATCTGCCAATCTAATATAATAAACATATTTACTACAAACAAACTTTATCACCTGCCTCTTTTACTATGACATTGTCAAAGACAATACCAAAGGTATTGGAGCCAACAACAAAAACAGAATAGGATGTCATTGCAGCAAGATATGAAAATTTAATTCTCTGTCCTATCATAATCCATGCATGTGGAGTTTAATTGTTCTTATGGAATCTTAAATATGATCAAGAAATGTAGTAAATCTAAATATAATATACTGACTTTTTACTGTACACCAATACCTATACTTGTAAATTGGTTAAAAGATAATAACTTTTATTAGTTACCAGATGTATATAATGAAACCACACAATTTATATTATCTAGAACAGATGTATTGTGAGTCTCCTAAGATTCTAAGATTTAAAGTGATAATTGATCTAAAAGTTTTTTAATCATTTACCTGCCAAGTCCTTGAACCATGCTTCTATTTGTGTTTTGGTTCTTGCTGTTGCTGGCCAGAAATTGTCTTTTGGATTCACCTGTTGTCGTTTTCTGCCACAATCAGGAAGGGTGTTAAGCTCCTCTTTTTTGGATAATATGCCAGAGAAAAACTGACCAATCTGTAAATTGATTATATTATTTCAGAGACAACAATTGCAAGCAATGAAGACCTTATATAAAAAGATGATAGTCTTACTTTGGAAGCGGAGTAATTGAAATTTCTTGCAGTGCCAAATTCATCGCTCGATTGTGGAGTAGTGGAAAACCCATGTTTTACGTTGGTAGACGTAAGTTCGTCTTCCTTCTGTCTCGGTTCTTGCGGATAAACATCTGGAGGCCCAAGGCGAGGCCTTTTCAAAGGCCTCTTTTCGTACATTATACCCATGGTGGGGTAAAGCAAGGAGCTATATCATAACAAATAAATACACAATTGATTTTATTGCCACTTCATCATAATTGTTCCACTATCTTCCTGTATAAGACATTTAAGTAGCTATTATAAAACTATCATGATTACTTTAAAAATATCAGTTGATAAGGAATAAAATACATTACAAAAATATAAAATAGATATTACGAAAAATCGTACTCAAACTTCGATTATTTCGTATTGTGAATGTGATGTCATTAATAAATTGATAATCCGTTGTCAGTTGTCAGTAGCAGTAATATTTTTCTTCATTACTTTAAGAACAGGCAAAGATCCTAGACCATACAGCCTCATCATTTGTATTGTCAGTTGTCACTTCAATGTAATGATCTTTTTCTAAAATATAGTGGCCTGGTAACAAAGACTTTATATGTTATAATACTGCTAAATAAAAAAAATACAATAGTTTCTACGAGTTTCAAGCTTGTTGAATAATGAATAACAAGCTATATCTTTATCCACAATTCCGTGTCTGTCCGTTAATGTAAGAAATATATTACTATATTTTCATTTTCAAGTGACAAGTGTCATTTGCATTGCGTTTCAAAACGAAATTAGGTATAAAAAAATAGGTGTATTTTAATGAAATTGAAAAGTAAATGCTGTATTTTACAGCAGTGTTGCCATATGTACGGATTTATCCGTACACGTACGGAATTTGAATATTCTGTACGGATAAAAATTGCGTACGGATATGTGTTCGGATTTTCACCGATACTTTATTATGCTTGCAGGTTACACGCAAAACAATACAACACATAATATGATCAGATCCACAAACTTCATGAAAATGTATGTAAAGCATACAAAACTCTTTTGAACTGCTTCATAGATGACTCATATTTGTCTAGTACTGACTTACAGAATGTAGATTTCGTCAACCCACGAAATTTTAAGCCCGTGGATGAAATTTACTTTGGAGCAAAAGTAGCAATGTCATTAATGTTAAATGCGAGTACATATTAGTTACAATGATAGTCAAGCGTTTAAATTGCGCTGCCTTGAATTTTACATCAAAGGGGCCAAGCAAATAAAAAATCGCTACAAATTTGAGAGCTGCAATTAGATTGAATTTTTAGACCCAAATGTCTTTCAATCACGCAAAATATCATCTCTAGTCGAGACAGCTCTTTTGTTCCCGAACCTATTGCCTACCCAAGGATACAGAATGGAGAAATTTGAGAAATGACCCCTCACTGCATTCAACAAATTCGGCTGGACTGGCGAATATTGTGAAAAAATCATGGCCCAAAAAAATCTTGACGGAAATATCTTGTTCCCGATTTTAAGCAAATTTGTTGCAGCGCTGATGTGCTTACCTCATTCAAGCGCAGCGGTTGAGCGATTTTTTTCCACCATTAACATGATAAAAACTAAGCAGAGAAATCAACTCTCAACAGAGACAATCGAAGGACTTTTTCATACAAAACAGTTGTAAAGGAATAAACCCTGTTTTAATTTAGAAATTAACCCAGAGATGATTAAAAAATGAATAAAAACATTTATGAATAATAATTTTGTATTTTTATTTTAAAGTTTTGTACGGATTTCGTACGGAATTTTAAATTTATTTCATGTACGGAATTTATACGGATTTTTTGGTTGGATGTACAGATTTTTAGTCTCTGCTTAGCAGAGTCTGCTATATGGCAACCCTGTTTTACAGACTAGGTACGTAGCTGTATTTATCATTCTAATCTAAGTATATCTTAATGTTTACAAAGTAAAAATGCCTCCAAAAAAACAGCCAGAAAAGGGAAGTAAAGCTGGTGGAGCTGCCAAGGCTAGCGGAGGAAAATCAGGTGATTCGAAAGGTTAGTAAATTGATTAAAAAATAAACATTTGGCTAGGTTAGAGTTTTTAATGGTAAAATAATTGTTTTATGTCATTTACATGCTGTAATTTTAAATTCAGAATCTGCGGCAAAAGAGAAAAAAGGCGGGACAGCTGTCAAAGTTAGACACATACTATGTGAAAAGCAATCCAAATGTTTGGAAGCACTGGAGAAATTGAAGGCTGGTCAGAAGTTTCCGGATGTAGCGGCAGCGTACAGTGAAGACAAAGCGCGGCAGGGTGGAGACCTCGGCTGGATGATCCGGGGTTCCATGGTGGGTCCATTCCAGGATGCAGCATTCGCTCTGCCCATATCGTCGATTACGAACCCGGTTTATACGGATCCGCCGATTAAAACGAAATTTGGATATCACATCATAATGGTAGAAGGAAAAAAATGACAGACATGGTGTTTGAGTTTGAATATTTCTGGGCGATAATTTTGTTGTTCATCATGGAGAGGATATGCTGTTTGCAGGAGCAGTTTGATAAGGACTTTTCAATATTACCTGACCCACAGAGGTCCAGTGAGTCTCTTGACACAGATATGGAGGAATATCCTAATAGAGAGTAAGTTAACATATTTGTATATTTATGTGACATTAGGCATTAAAAAAAATATGGTTATTGTGCAAAAACAGAACTTGAAAATTATGTGTTTTTATATTCACAGACTACAAATATGGTTTGCTTTGGTGTAATAAAGACACTAAATTGGCAAAGGCAATGCATAAAACTGTAGCTTAATGCAAATAACAGACTGCAGTAATTTTTGTATTATCTAGAGCTACTCAAGAAATTGCTGCAAATCTAGCCCATTTACTAGCACCTTAATAAAGACACATCTTGTTATCCTCTATGACATAGAAGATTACGAGATGTGTGTGACATTTGTGTTTGTGTGTGATTAGAAGAAATACTACAATCTGTCTGTCAAGAATTACAAGGGTATAGACTCTTATGTCTATGCTCTGGTAGTTGTATACTCATCTAAATAAAAATAATTTTATTTTTCTCTAATTACTTTCAAGTGTGAATTTTATTAGTGTCTTTGAGTTGATTCTTAATTTGTTTCAGTTTTGGTTTGAAACTCAGTTTTCTGCGCCTCTGCAGATTGATGCATGTCACAATGCTGTTGACCCTTGTCTACTTCTGCAACATTTCACTCTTGTTCATTATGACTAAGAAAGCTTCGCCCAGGACTTTAAGATACAAATTCAGAGTAACTTTGCCACCTTAGTTATTTTGTAATATAATAACTGAGGAAATTGTTTCTAAATTATGACATCCTTATTTGTTGATATATTGATTATTTTAGAACCACATGGTTTAAGTTATGAAATATATTTTGTGTATTTTATTGACCACTTATTTAATAGCTAGTTGGACTTCTAGTCTGAATTGAATTTATGGTTCCAATATTGATTCAAATTAAAACTATACCATTGTTAATAGCTTTTTTGTATATTCCTAAGTATTTTTTTATACATTCTATGATGAATAAAAATATTTAAAATTCACATTATCAATTTTTATTTTTTGATAATAATGGCATGGAAACCATATAATTTGGAGGTTGTTAAAGAATATTACCCAAATTTATAAAAAAATCTAAATAATACATTGAATAATTTCCATAAATGTCCTAACTGAAGATGTGCTATTTGCATGCAAATAGATTTATTACCACTTAGCATCACTTATTCAGTCATTTCATTGACAGATTGTAAATTACATTCTAAGCAAAGATAAAGGAAAATAAAAGCTGCATTTATAAATTAAAGCAGTCTTTATTGACAGATGTTAAATACTTATACAAATTGTCTGCTGCTGCGATATTTAAAAGTAACTATTATAAAATTAATAAATATATTTTATATTGAGGTACACTTATTTCTAGCTTGATTGGACGGATTTTCATAAATAAAAAGATCAATTTATTTTTTGGCAGTGTGTAGCTTATTTACCATTTGGCTGTTCTTTATTGCTGCATCATATTATGTAGTTACTATAAATCTACATATAGCTTGACGATTTATATAGCACAAAATTAGGTATGATTTGAGGGTAGGGACAAAGAGTTCTCATTCACAAAGGAGATATAGGGCTTTTGTTTTTATTCAAGTTATAAGTCTAATATAATTGTAGTTACCCCTTTCATGTTTCACCCAAAAACCTGACACCTAAAATTCCATTTGAGTAAAATTTTGTTGAAAGTATTTTTTTTCTCATAGAGGTTCGCGTCTGTATCTCACGTGGCCTTAACTGATGATGCAGTCTAGGATGGGGCACGCTTAGGAGATAATATGTACCTATTCATGCTTGATTTAAAAATTAAATCGGGGGCTTCATAACAAATGGGCGTACAGACAAAAGTGCAGTTTCACACAAGGGACAAAATTGTGAATAAAACAAAACTAGTTGATTGTTTAAAGCTGAAATTTGGAATACCCTTCTTTTTAGCTACACTTGCATACTGGTAAGACTTTCTAAATTGTAACATGCATAGTTTTTAGTAAACAACAAAGCAAAGCAGTTTTGCGTATACGCCTATATGTTATGAAGCTCTCGAAATCCTTAGTTACTGGTGCGCATGGTAAAAGCGTGAAGCCTATATATAATATTGCTCACATTGCACTATTTCAGCTGCTCATATCCAATATCATTTAATTATTCTTTTATCTGTAGGTATTTAACGATAAAACAAAAGGGGATTTCTCTATTGCCAAGAATATCTAACACCGTATGGATAATTTATATGAGGTTAAAGTTATGATGCAGCAACATTGGTAAATTAAGTTTACATTAAACTCTCAAATTAGGGTTGGTATATCTGACGTATTTAAGAAGTGCGTCGTTCTCCTCACAGACGAAGGGCTTGCGGTGGTGGCAGGCCACGTCGTGCCAGTGTACGCCGTCGTTGTAGAAGTTGTTCAGGATTGCCACGCAGTGTTCGGCAGCACCGCCTTGGATCAGTTCCTAAACCAATGAAATAAAATTTCAATAGTATTTACGAGAAAGTGAGGATGTTTATTACTCTTTGTCACAAAAACTACTGAATGGATTGTGATGAAACTGTATAACAATTTTTAGAGTAACAAAACTGTTTTCCGTGTAAATTAGAGAGATAAGCAGATTGTTTTGGATAGAACAACAACCTAGTTCGTATAAAAAAAAATTTTTTTTTGATATGGCAATGTGCAATAACAGCCCTAACGTACCACTGCTGGGCTCGGTCTTCCCATTTAGAGGGGAATGGACATTATACTCATCACACTTCAGAGGCGAATTGACAGGTTTGACTCATCGGTTATCTTGATGTACAGGTTTCGTTATTATGTTTTCCTTAACCGTTACCGTTAGCTCGCGGTAGTTACAATAATATGTACATAGGGTCAGAAAATTCCCTAAGGTGCATGCTTTCCAGTCAGGATTTCAACACGCGCCCTCTAGAGTTTGGCATGTGACTGCCACGACTTGCAGTAGAATTTTATTATTATGATAATGTAAGCACAATTCTACTAAATGCTTTGTTTATGTCATTTTGTTTCGGTAGCCTTGTGTTATTATATCGAAACAACATCCTTGCAATTAAAAAAAAATATCGTTGAATGTATCATGTATTAGACTATTAGGGTTGTTTATATGTATTAATATTAAAGGAATTGTTTAATTTCCGTTATGCATTGCGCCCCGCGACACGCTACTTCAGCGAAAGTAACACGCAAATACAACAACGCAGGCCGAATAAAGATGAGCTTTTTGCATGTAGAAGTGGCCTGCGGGCGGGCTGTTAGCCTGTTAGTAGAAAGCGGTAACCGGCACGCATGCGGGTACGCCGACGCCCTTCGGCGAAAATTTCGCAGGCCCATAAATATTCACATGTCACTTTCATTTTCATTGCGTGACATCCGTCGCGTGAATGCGTTTGTAGATGCCATGGACCGCCCGCCTGTTTTATGACATTATGACAAACATTACTTAACTGCTAACGGAGTCATCCTTGTTGCATCACACGAATGGTTTCATAATGCGGTGCTTTCCCGCCCATTGTATCAATTGTGTATGGCACAATTAAGTGTTTATAAATTATGAATAAAGCCGGAAGCTTACTTACCCTATTGTCTGGTTGAGGTTTTCCAATGCCACCGCCCTCAGACCAGTCGTTCTGTTGGCGGTTGGTTGTTGGGGCGAGTTTTTGAAGTTCTGCAGTCCAGAACCAACCGTTGATTTCGTTAGGTAGCAAATCGGGTCGGTTGCAGCCTTTGAAGTCACACAAACGGCCTGAGGTCCAGATGTATTTGACCTACAAATTAACAATATTGATTTAAAGCAGTGTAGAGAAACAATTCTGTATTTGTTTATAATAAATATATCACAAATGTAATAATAAATACACTAGGTTCTATCTGTGCAATACATACATATTTAAATCTTTATCCTTTGGAATTGTTTAAACTTTGTAAGATAAATTGCTATGTTGTACAAATAGATAAACTATTTATCAAATTTACATTTTTATAGAGATTTGCAAGGAGGAAGTAAATTGACAAAAGTACGTCGTTTAATACAAATTACTTGTCATAAAATTGTCCGAAAACATTTTGATGCTTAACAATAGTTTAACACTTAAATGCTTCAGTCATTTGTCGTAATCACCTTCGTCCCTGCTAAGAGCTGCAATTTATAAAGGTACGAATGTGACTGCATTAACTTTACAATACGAGGCTAAAGTAATCAACAATTTGGCAGAGGCAAATGGATTGTACTTTGTTTCGAGATGAACTTTTGATTTTCAGCTTCTTAGCGACCGAGACATATAATAAATTACCACTGTTTATATATAAGAATGTAGTATACGTTTGCAACGTGAATTTATCTTACAAAAGTTAAACGGGTTTTATATAATGAGAGTTATATATATTGTATAACGTTTTTATCTTGCCAAGCTTGTAAAGAATTTCTGGAGATATGTTGCAGCAAAACAATTAAAAAAAAATGTAGTAGGTACGTCATGAGTTTATTATAACTATAGTAATATTTTTCTTTACTTTTATTGTGTCTATGTCTTATTGAATATGCACTGTTTGCTACAACTCCATTAATTCTTCAAAAGTCATTCTGTAACATACTTCTATACCATAAAAATTATAAAAAAAGAACATGAGATATAAATAAAATAAGAGAAATATAAAGAAAAACAATTTTTAGCTAGACGTGTTGCTGGGGAGTTTCTTGCCGCTGCAATAACACGTTGCGAAGCGGTGTACATAGACTAGGAAGTAAAATTAATTTTTAACCTATATGCAGTGAGCTTACATACACTAGAGTAGCAACGTCTTACAAATAATTCTTTAAAATGCGTAGCCACTTGCGAGGTTAAAAGACGTAGCTTTGAAATCTAATGTAATGCCAACAGTTTGCCAAAGTAAACTATATTTGTCTCGTTTCTTCCATAGTCCAACCAATTACGTTAAAATGAGACAAGGCATTGCTTTCGTGAAAACGGACAGAGTTGCCAGTAGTCAGAATATCCCCAGGTTGAACGTTTTTTTGGCTTCTTTTTTATAGAACATAAAACTGACAATATATACTTAGTACATAATTATTATAAGAGTCTGTACATCGACGTATTTGAAAAAATATTTTTAGTAAACTGGTTTGATTTGGTTTTCTCGGCTTGCTTAATATCTTACTATAACAATCAATACATTTTAATAAAACATGTACAAAGGTTCAATTAACGTTGAGGGCCTAAAATCGTCTACTTTGGAGAATCGCTACGTATCTCGATATACTAGTAAGACATAGCGTAAGGTTCCACTTTATATCAATACTTGTCAAGTTCGTTATATAAATCTGCGAAGATGACCTCCCTCCCTCTGATAGTAGAATGACCGCCACGTTTGACTTAGACAAACAAATAAGGATCATTGTAACTGCTGCTGAACCTAACACTATTTTATGAGAATTATTGACTATGTAGTATGATAAAAAAATTCATAAGCATATTAGAGTCGTTGCCGAAATTTTATTGTTAAAGCGCACAAAATTTACTGGCGCACGCTTTCATCATTCACTTTTTCATGAACTAAACTCCAAGAAAATTGTTAAAAATAAAATCGTTAGAATTTTAATTCGTTTTACTGGTAACACCGATGACAAAAACAATGCACGCTAAATTTTTTTACTTTCAAATTTATTTTAAATAATGCGATCAAAATTAAGCAAACTTACTTGTGAAAGCTATCGTCACTTGCTTTATTATCATTTTCGGACGTGATACACAACTTTTAACAGTACATTTCACCATTTTGAATACGTTTTTACGCCCGTCGCGGATACGTCACACTCGCTTAATGTCTAATTCACAACTGGGGCCAGATATGCCTGCAGGCATCTTCGAAGTGGCAACACGTCGGTGCCGTAAACTGCGAATCTAGTTATAATAAGATCATTGCCTATATGTATGACCTTCAAAAAGTGTTCTCCAGTGGAACTTATTTTGAATAAAACCTTTTGAATTTGAATTTGAGAGAGAATGAGAAAATAGTCTTCTGCAAAAATACGGGCTATCCTACAGAAGACTAACGTTATTACCTATGTACACCTCTGCGATGTTGAAGTTGTGATGCATACGTGTATGTATATATTCAATGTTTAAGATAAAGTTGTGACTGTTACGTAAACTCTTTGATAATTTGTAGCTTACAACGGAAGTATTGGCAACAATGGTTTATCGCCTGAATTACTATTGCGATGATTTTAACTTTTCCGTAATTCTCATATCAACTCGTAAAAGTTCCACTTATGAGTAAATTATAAAGAAAAGAAATTAAACTAAAAACAAGTGTTTTAAGTGTCTTGTCTGTATGTGTGGCGAAAGTGTATATGAGTGAGTGTGAGAGCGTGTGTAGGAAGATCATGGAAACTACAATTAAAGTGAATGATTTTAAATATTCATATTAGGTATATAAACTATATATATTTATTATTATTCATTAATTGTTTAATTTATATATATTAAAATTGATTTATAAAAGTAGACTACATCAGCTTCCTCGTACAATTAAATGTTGATGTAACATTTTTATATCACTTAATTGCACACGCCTCTAATTTTCACTTTAGTCTGCGCGGTACATCGCAATGGGAACAAAACATTGAAATTCCCACGTAGCCGAGTGCCAATAGTGAAACTCCTAAAGGAAAATTGATAATTCTATTGTTATGTTCCTGAAAGTGTTCTTATATGTATGTATGTAAGTAGGTACGTGTTCTCGTGCCAACTAGCGTCGCCTGTGTCGAATGCAAACGGGTGTGCAATATGTATGTCCATCGCGCTTCGAACAATAGCCATTACTCAGGTCAGAGTTACGAAAAACGAGTTCGCATTATGTATTCGTTAAACATTTTTTCGAGAAACTTACAACTTTCTATTTCTATTTATTTTAGTTTTCAAAACATTTAGTCACCAGTCGTCACGGTCGTACGAGTTTTTGTAACGGATATCGTCACATGAGGTTTGCGTAACTGATGATGCGTTTAATTGACGATCAAGGATTAAATTAAGTAATTGGCCTTGTGTTTAACGTAGTGCAGGGTTTTCCTTTTAATTGAATTTGGCCTTGCATCGAATCACGTAATCCAATCGACGTTTGAATACCTATAAATGTTTTGAAGTATGGGACGCTTAAATTATATTTAAGTATACGTAAAATCTATGCCTTTAAAATCTTTACAGCACCCCAAGATTCCCAGTGTTGGCCGTTCTCTATACTATTCATTCACTTGCCTTGTCATCGGTTAAATTTTGACATTACTCCTATGAAGCTTATGTCAAATTTTAATTTGATAGTAAGGCAAACGAACAATCGGTAACTCTAATTATTCTCTACTATTCTATGACTAGTCTGGTAAATAAGATATAGGAACCAGTGATACGTTCTGGTGAAACACCATTACTACAAACTATTGATTTGCAAATAATTGACAAGTATAATATTTTTAAATTAACAAATCGGCAGTTGAACGTATGTGCAACTAGTATATACATACGTAGTATTACTAACTCACATTATAGGTAATATTATGTATGTACATATTCGGGTCATAAATTTTGTCACAAAGACTATTAAGTTTTTACAACTTTGTTATTTAGATAAAATATACATATAGGTATGTGCCTAAGCTACACGTTGTTATGGACGTACAAATTATTCAGGAGCTCCGAGACACGCAGATCAGAGTAAGGAATGAAAGATGGTTTACAAATTTTACCCCGCCGACAATGGAACCCGAGTCCACTGCGTTCTTATGAACTAGGTGACCACAGAGGCTGCCAACTGACATTCAACTTTTCTTACTTTTACTACGAAAAGAATGATATTTACTATATTTGTTTAGGATAAGGACAAGAGCTATGAATGACAAAGAAGCAAGTGAGGTGTGTAAGAATAAGCCTAAATGGCGCTCTGTTGTTCGTGCCTACCCCGCAAGGGACATGCGTGAAGTTATGTATGTATGTATGTTTAGGATAAGAGTATAAGAGAGCGAACTCTCAGTTGCTTTAATTAGAACTAAACTAATAAATAAAATGACAACGTTTGTTTGATCTCACCTTATCTTGTGTGATACGTGCTTTCACCCATTCGTTTTCATCACTGGTCTCTAGTGACACGAGGTCCATACAGCGTTGTCGGCAGTAGTTCCTTGCGCTGAGCCAATCTTCTTCCACTCCACGGAGCGCTGGGTCCCGCCACGAGAAGAAGTAGCCTTTGTCTACAATTGGAAGTAAAATGAAATGTAATGAATGAAAGAATTTAGTATTGCCCAATCTTCGAGTTAGTGCAAATATAATTATTTTTTTTACTAATGTAGTACAGGAAACAAGCTGACCCTGGTTCACCTCATGGAAAGTGGCTACCGTCACCTTTGGATATTTGCAACACCAGAGGTCAATGAGTTGCCGTAGTACTAAATGAAATTTTATGAAACCTTTAAAAAAACTCAAATCGTAGAAATATCTGGATATGAGAACGTTCTCGAGATCCTTTGCATACAAGAGAGTGGGGTTTAACACTCAGCAGATGTGTGCAGAAAAGTATTAAAGCCGTACGACCTCATGCGATCGACTAGGCGTTTAGAATAATTTAAGCAAATTAGACAGACAGTTTTTAATTAAAACGGATCTTATTAACTTGGAGCACTCCGCTACAGATATTTGAGTTGAATGTTACATACCAAAATAATATTTTATTATAATGTTACTTATAATACTCGTAATAAGGAATCTGCGACGTGCAGACGCCCGCCCAATAGCCCGCTATATTATGTTCTCAGTTCCCCTACATTGGTCGGGGCTTCTCCTTGGGTTCGTTGTATATGATGTAGACAAGGAACATTCACCGATTAGTGTCACGCCACAATTACATTAAAATTATCGACGGAGCCTCTACGTGTTGGCCTTCCCATGGCCCCACGCTATTCCTCCAAAAGGCCGAGCTATTTTTAGCCCCTGGTCGTCAGGACATACATTGTATGAACCTTGTCTAATAGCTTTTTTTCAAAGAATATGAAGAGATGCTATTTGAATACCATATTCGATATTTTGTTCTCAACGATTAACTGATTTAGGTACATACTTCTAGCGCAATTAGATATTAAAGCAATGTTTATACAGTTTTATGTGTGTTCCAATTCTTAAGGCACGTGAGAAACAAATAGACAATAAATGGAAAACACAGCAATTGCATTAGTTTTTACAAATCGATGAAAGCTTACGTACCTAAGTTTTAGTTACGTAGCACGATTTCATCGAGTTCTAAATACGTGTGAGAGAACTATATCAATTAATAATCAAGGTAAACATTTGTGTATTTCAACCAAATTCACCAATATGTGTGGTGGCAAGTGATGGCGAATTTTATTAAAAGACCTACAATTTATTGAAAATTTTTAAATTTCTTAAAAATTGAGGTATATTTAATTTGCGTTTACGAAAACTTATAGAATCGTATTGTATGTTGTATATTATTCCTAGTTGTAGCTAGTATATGTAGAACCCGGATGTTAAAAATCTTAGAAGTTATAGAATTAGACAAAATATTATCCGCCCGAACAGGGACTTGAACCCTGGACCCTTGGATTAAAAGTCCAATGCTCTACCGACTGAGCTATCCGGGCTTATATCGTCAATGTTGAAAACAAGGATTAACAAAAAATAAACAATACGGCTGATATTAATTAAAGAGATAAAGATTCTTGCTTTATAGACTTGGTAGTTATATTTAACAAGTTCAACACTCAAAACTTTGTATTCGAATTAAAAACATGTGTTAATAATTTATACATTTTAACATTTACTCTAGATAGATAAATAGCACTTTATTCCTTATCAAAATAAACAATTAAATAACAATTATTAACAAAACTGAGTAAACAATACTTCCTTAGCAAAAACAATCGGCCGTCTTATCGCTAAAAGTGACCTCTAACAGACAAGCTTACTTGAAGGAATTCGAATCTGACGATGTAGGTGAAGCAGAAAATGAGGTAGAACTAATCAGTTTAAATGATCTACTAACTGACTAACGTACGACTAACTGTACGACTTGTATGATTTTTTCAATTCTAGGTATGGTCTCACCTAAGAAATCTACATCAGAGTGGTGACTTTTTGATCAACAAGATATTAGTACCTACAATCAGATTTAGGTAGTGGTTATACGACATTTTTGGATACGATGAGTTTGCATAGTGCATACTCATGCTGCCCATTTCGCCCGTCACTTTCCTGCTGGCTGCCATGGAAGTGGCCCTAATGTACACGATGCACTACAATATGTACAACAATCAGCGACGACCGTTGTGTAGGTACATTATACACATATGTGACTCATCTCAAAATCGGCCAAACAAAAACTAAATATAAATTTAAATGGTAACATTTTAATAAACGCCAACCACTTGAGATATTTTGGCATCTATAATGTCTCCTATAACAACCTAAAACTGTTTATCTAAGGTACAAAAGAACACGTCGAAGTACTTTCTCGCTTTGATGGATTATAACCTCAGGCATCAATTAACGAATGAGTACCTATTGTTCTAGAATATGGATTAAAATGGTATTCCAAGCTTGCTCACTTCGAATTATAGGTAGGTTACTTACACTTTTCTATAATCTATTATAATCAAAGTATATTTACAGTAAATACATTAAAGGAATTTCTGGCTATGCTCCACGTTATCACGCCAGGTTTGGCTCGAAACTTTTTCCCAGTAACGACAGCCACCGCTTTGTTTACTAATGTTATCGCAATTTAGTTATTTCCTCTTGGAACAAGTTGGGATGTTATCTTTTAAGGTAAAGATAAGCGTGGGCGTGAGCCGAGTTAGTTGCGACTATACTGCCTATCGGAGAAATGTATCTGTTCTATGTCAGGAATGAGGAATGAAGGATTTATATTACTTTATGTTTTGTACATGTGCTTAGAATATAATACGATCCCTGAGGTATGCAAAACTAAAACGGAGATGTTTGGACAGCAATAGTTTTATGTACTTATTTTAGCTAAAGTTAAGTATACCTACATGAATATTTATGTTTTAACATAATCTTCAAGGAAAAGCTTCAGCCAAATTACGTAAGGCACATTTAATAATATTTTCTTTAAAAATAAAACATTTTTGATGTAACATTCCAAAATGACGTATGGATAATAATAATTATCTTGTAAATCATTGTATTTAACGACATTTAACCAATATTTTATTTAGATGTACTAATTTGGAAATCAATAGGACTAAAAATGAAAAGGTTATGAAACTCTTAAAGATCAGAATTTGTTTTATGATCCTCCTAAAAAGTAAGGATTTATCATTTATGCTATCTGAAATTTTTACCATCGATAGGTGTAATATAGCTAAAGTAGAACATGATCTTGTATTTATTAAAAGAACTTTAAATATAAATGATATGTTAGAAATAATTAGAAGAAGTCACTATAAAATATCATAGTATATTATGCGATAAAAGTTATGATGACAGAAATCATTAGATCAGTGTCGCCTTAAATATATAATTTGGACGATAATTTCGTCGAACTTTTTGTAGCATTTTCTAAGAAAACCCAGGCCTAAACTAGTCTTGACTGTTTATGGTGTTTGTGACCTCAGGACGCGAGTACGTGATGTTTTCGTTTTATACATAAATCGGTCATGGACCTTCAGTGAACTGTAACCTAGCAGGAAGTCAGTAGCATTTACGCATTTTACCCAAATCTGAAATTACTTTTTTTGTCTCAATGTATAAAATTCTTTTAAATTGCTAGAAATTATTACCAGAATAACGTATGCACGTGCCGTAAAAGACGAGTAGAATGTTTTATAGTTTTACTTAAGATCAAAAGGCGTGGCGCGCTGTAGGAATTTTAATGACAATCATAAGTTCATGCTATTTTATAATTGAAGACATGAGTGGATGAAGGCGATAAGTCGCATAATTCCAATTCTGAGTAAATCGAGATAAAAGTTTTACTTTTATTTGAAATTGAACTGAACTTAACACCTTTAGCAACTTTTTATTTTTTAAACATGCCTTATATCTATGGTCTAAGGTCTGTAGTCATTTGGTATCGACTTATAACATTCATCTACGCAAAAAAAGCAAAAAACCGAATATGCAACATATCACCTTCATCCACTCACGTCTTCAATTACTTATAATATTTTTAGTATCTTAAGTAGACTTGTATTATTAGTAAATAAGCTTAACATAGCTTAACATTTACTCTTAACATCCTGAAAATCTCGAGTAGAAGGTAATCATCTCAAAAAACAGAAACAAATAAAAACAACAATTTTTTACTTCCGATAACGGCAATGAGCAGACTTTTCTATCTATGAAATTGAAATAATTTGCACCAGATACGGAGCTTGAAGTGCTTAAAGACGAGCAAAGTCACGTGTTAAGATTCAGAATCCATGTTTTTAGATACCTATCTTAAAATCTTGCGCAGTTTCGACAATTGCGCGAGGTTTACAGTGATGACTAACAATTTAACATGATTTCGTTATGTAGAAACTCCAGGCGAATGAATATTTGACATGCAACAAAACACGTATGAATTTCACCCAAAATACCTACTAAGAACATAACCGTTAAGGCGTCATATATTCGTTTTAAGCTTTGTTTCTCGAAAACCTGCTAGTTAGGTGAGGAAGAAACCCTTAGCCTTGCAACCTTCACCAAATCCTGGTAAAATGCCAGGTCCACTATATTATTCGTACGAATGGTCTCACAATATTTCTATATTGTGAGACCATTAGTACTGAGAATCGAGAGAAGTGGAGTAGAAAATTAGGAAAGTAGACTACGTAATATACTAAGGTATGACGTTATTTCGGAAATGGTGTCGTAAAATTCCTTCTGCGATAACGCGTTAACCGATGTACAATTACCTCTTTCTGTCTTCTGAGTCCTTCTGGACTGTCTATCGGTCTGCATACTGCACTACTGCTGGTGGAGACCAGCATCCAGCAATAACAAAATTACTTGGAAGCGGGTGTTCAGATCCAACTGGGACTTAAAGCTAGGAATGTGACGATTAGTTAAACCTTTATGGCTGCTACTTAAGTACCTTATAAAAATAATACTCACTGTCTACGTATCTTTCATGGATAGGCCTCTGTGCGCATAGAGCTGGTACTGGGGGCTCTAGGATACGACCGTTCGGAAACTGCGCATGGGCTACTGCTGCCAGCGCCACCAGGAGCACTGTGATTTGCTTCATTGTCTGTAATGAAAGGATAGCATTTATAACATTTTCGTCCACGTAAATCCCAGACGATCTATAATCTATATAATATATATATATATATATAATATATATATATATATATATATATATATATATATATATATATATATATATATATATATATATATATAAAAATACCTACATCTTAAGAATGCTTAGGTAATGACTTTTTGAAGTGAAATTTCTTTGGAATCGTTGTGAATTGAAAATCGATGTAACGAAATAGTTGCCACTATTTCGTTAGCCTAAAACTAAAAAGTGATAAATAGATAAAATTCAACCTTATTTGATTCGAAATAAAACACATTTCTTTACCCGTTAGTATTAATTTTCAATTTAAATAAAACATGAATTTTATCTCTATTTGTATGTAATAAGGCAGATATTCTTTTATACGAAGATCAAAGGAAATTGTGCGTAACAGTACATTGAATTTTGAATTTTATATTAGTGACTTAAAGTGTAATTTAGATTTAATTTTGAGTAGGTATTATAATATGTTAACTGATAAAGGAATTATATTTATATTAATAAAAGTTAGAGACGAATTATCTGTGAGTATATTCTCTGAAGTTTCAATTCTACTACGTGTGAACTGCACACACAGACACATTTTTTTATTGAATAGGTTCGTGTTTGACCGACATTGCACCTGATGTCAGGTGTAAATGCAGTCTAAGGAACACGCTTACCTACAAGATACCAGTTAACGCGAGAATTGAAGGCACCTAGATTGTATTTTTCAGGAAAAACAGACGACGGTAAAGAGCTCCATTCTTCAGCGGCACGAATGATAAAAGTGGAAGCATAGCGTTTCGTCCGCTTTGTTGGTATTTCCACCATATATCGATGGCAGTTCGTGCAATTCCGTGGCATACTCGCCGAAGTGTATCATATAGAATACCTACAAAATAGCGACTATGCGTCGATGATTTAGGCTCTGAAGCCTCTCGTCAAATAGTCGATTATTGCTAATCAGCTTCCTAGCTCTTTTCCCTATTGACTCGAGCGTCTGGAACCGGTTAGTCATCCCAAAGATGAGAGCAGTATTGAATGCAAGACCGTACTTGTGCTTGGTAAAGATTCAGCATTTGAACTGCTTCACCTTTGATAAAAATTCTAGCTTTTGCTAGTCAGCTAAGCATCATACTCTATAAAGGAGCCAAAATTTAGAGTTTGTGTTAAGGAGATGGCAAGAAGCTGAAGACGGTCACCTATCAGAATGGATACACCTCGGATAGTAGGAGTAAAGTTGAAAGAACGTCTTTTGGCAGAGATAAGACACGCCTGGGTTTAAGAGGCACCGAACTTGACTAGGTTGGATTCACCCCAATCGGAAACTACCTTCAAGCTCAAGTTCAACCTATTGATCATTGCCTCCCTCAGTGATTGAACCTGGGCACTACTAGCTCGCACGTTGGATAGGTATATAGCTCTCTACAACAATGGTGTCGTCTGCATAGCCTAAAATATCGATCGAGATCGAAATTGTCATAGATTGTAAGTAGTACATTAAAATTTCAAAAATATCACTTATAGGTATAAAATTGTAACTTATATTAGGCGGATTGGTCATAACTGTTTTATTTTAAACGAAGCTCAATAAAATATTACCTTTCCGTTTTATACCAAAACAGTTATATTATATCATACAACAGTATTTTATTCTACGCGAGAATGACGTCAGTTGCATAACTGGTTGAAGCGTTTCTGTTACAGCCCATCCCACGCGACGGTCTCATAATGTATGCCTATCTATCTATCTATACATATAATAAAATTGTAGAGGTCAAATTTCTCTACAATAAAAATAAATGCCAAGAACCGAGTCAGGGATGTAAGAAGTGAAATAGAACTAATTAAGATTTTTTTCAAATTTTTTGTTTCTCTGTTTGTCTGTCTGTTTGTACCGGCTAATCTCCGAAACGGCTGGACCGATTTACATGAAATTTAGTTTGGTGATAGCTTATATCCCTGGTCAACATATAGGACACTTTTGATTCCGAAAAATTAAAGAGTTCCCGTGGGATAGTAAAAAACCTTTAATTACTTAAACAGCTTATAACAGACTGAATGTAATTTCTATGCAACGTAACATAATAGAAGCGGAGATTTTGACAGGGTGTGGTGTCGGTGAGAGAGTTTTATGTATAAAGCTGATAAGTTTGTTTCTTTGTTTGTTTGCTTGAACGCGCTAATCTCAGGAACTACTGGTCTGATTTGAAAAAAAATTCAGTATTAGATAACCCATTTATCGGGGAAGGTTATAGGTTATAAACCATGACGCTAAGAGCAATAGGAGCGGAGCACCAATGAAGAATATTTCAAAATCGCAGGGTATTTTTAACTTACTTTTTTTAAACTATTCCACGCGAACGAAGTTGCGGGCAGAAGCTAGTTTTTTTTAAAAATTATAAAAAATTCAATATAGAAGTTTTCAATTCCAGTGTGTTTTAGAAAAGTCTTTAGATTTTATGTTAATTTGACAATGATCCCTATATTAGTACTTCCTACTACGATCCCTATATTAGTACTCCGTGCCCTTTCGATCACGTAGCCACAATTTCTAGTCTCAACTAGAGACGAAACATCTTCCACACACATCTTCCTCAGAAGATGTGTCATTTCGGTAATATTTTGAGCTATCCCATTTAGCAATTTGTTACAATTATTAAGTGCTGATGATCAAGGAAACATCCCGGGTAAACTTGCACATCGATATTACGAATGTCCAAAAGCTACCAATCGGCCTTGAACATAGATAAATGGGTTACTGTATTTTTTTTAATAGTGCTTTAATTCAACTGTGACGTTTATAGTTACTATGTTGGTCTCTTTTAGTTTTTAACCAATATCCATGATGTTTTGCAGAATTTTCCACTACTAGTTCAAGAGTTAGAACAGGGACGAGCACACTTTTTATGAATTGGAAGCGAATAGGAATAGTCAAAAACTATTACCGACTTTCATGAAAATAAGTCATTTAAAATATTTATATAATTTTTGAAGGTCTGTCCAAAGACATTTCTTACTAATCGATCTAGATTTAACTTTTTAAATATTTTAGTTAAATGTTTAGCAGAGACTCTTAATTTTTATTATTATAACTAGCTGTCCCGGCAGACGTCGTCCTGCCCGAAAAAATAGGGGTTAATCATAGAGGGTTGAAAATTTAAGGTTGTATGTATTTTTTAATGCTGTATCATGAAAAAAAGCAATTATCTAAAAATTAAAAAAAAAATGGGGTGGACTACCCTTAACATTTAGGGGGATGAAAAATAGATGTTGTCCGATTCTCAGATCTACCCAATATGCACACAAAATTTCATGAGAATCGGTCAAGCCGTTTCAGAGGAGTATGGTAACTAACATTGTGACACGAGAATTTTATATATAAGATTACACTTCAACATCATAAAGATAAAGATACACTTTTCAGCCAACTTTCATCCTCAATATAGACAAATCGTTTTTGAGATAAGTAGTCCTAACTTACACAAATATGTAAACCGACAGACACGGCAAGCTTGTAAATGTATAATTAGTTTAAAAATGATTATGGTCCCTTACAAACTGCTACTTGATAAGGTTAAAATTAATGAAAGTTTATATGTTAATAAACTCGTAATAAATAATAAACAAATTGCTAATAAGGTGAAATGAAATGACAGTGCTTGCAATATCAATCGAACTTTCATTAAATTACGAGACATACCCTAACCGGAAGGAGAAAGGTTATGAAATCAACGATAATACTCCTTTAAGGGAAAGTCAATTGAGCTTGTAAATGTCAACGCCTGTCGCATGCGTAATTGAATCCGTGGTTTGAATCTCCATATATTCAATGTACTCTGTGATTGACAGCCTAAAACTAGCGACACAACTGCCGAAATTTCAGGTAAGTACACTCGCAGTGATTTTTATCTACCCTATTAGTTCGGCGTAATGCCGAACGTATTGTTTAGCGGCTGTTTCTGTAAGAACGCGTTTAATGTACTTTGATTAGCAATCAACACATCATGCGATGCGTTGCCTACCTGAAAGTTAGCAGAACGTAGTTGAACCATTTTATGCATATACATACTTCGATATTTTTATGGATTTAGAAGTACACCTATATATTGCCAGCACCGATAATATTAATACTTTACACTTTGACCATTCAAGTCGTCGACCAAGTGTCGGCATTATACCATCGGCAGGTGTGTCGTTACACTAAGTACTTTTTTAAACTTACGTAGATGTGATTAACCCCATTATCTGATCTACTTCCTCACTGGTTTTCGGCGTATGCTAAAACAATACCTTTGGGTAAACTAACGCTTGATATGACAATCTAATTAAGTTAATGTGATTTCGCGGTCATAGTGCTTATTATGCTCATTATTAATATGACCAAATGTGTAAAGAAAATACACGACGTAAATAAGAGCACGGGTGCATTTAATTGTTTAATGGCCGGCGGGTCAAAATAAAATAATACGGTTATGACATTTACTTTTAATGTTTAAATTACTGTATTTGAGCCCTGACAAATATATGTCCGAAATGTAGAAATCTCTAATTTGTCTAAAATCATAATTTGCTAAACAACAAAAGCACGGAAAATGATCGTGTTTAGAACTTTTTTCTGTTTTATATTCTAACTATAGTACGAAGTATAATACAAAGTGTAAATACATGCGTATTCGAAGAATGATCGTCTTGTAAATTGATAATTAGGTACTTGCCACGCATTGAACTCGATGCCATAAATATGACAGTCATTCTTGGATTACTGGCTCTTGATTTACTGTTACGAATTTTTTTCACGAGGTAATCTATCATGGACTCCTCATATCGCCCCGGCATAGGAGTAGGGTAGTGTTGGCTTCCCTATAGCATGCCACTGACTACACCACCCCGATGTTTCATCTCATTACTGTAACGGTAGACCATTGTTTCTCAGCGATTTTTATGTAGCGAGCTACAAAAAAACTTAAAAGTTAAAAAGTTTTGCGACCCCTTCATTGCAGGGTTATATTATAATTATTAATTACTCGTATATAGATTTTATTTTTTTATGAAACGATGCCTTAGACCTTGGAGTCCTTAGACCTTCCGTAATTTGAGATCGTGTCCTATCCTAACTTTATTAACGTAACTATACGCAAACATGTTTAAAATGTGCACACACGAGTAGATTGGATATTTACAAATAAACGAATGTCGCTGTACATTTAAAATGTAAATGTATTGTATATCAATAAAAGGTCGTGAACTTAATAGTTAAAATAATAATAAATGATTATTAAATTTTATTCAAAAGTTTTAAATTGTCGTGTTCTAACCAAGACGAAGATTCGCGTATTAATTAATCTATTCTTATTAGAAACTCTTAATAACATGTTTTAAAAGAATTTAGATATGGGTGGGTCCTGTATCTGAATTTTTAGGTTATTATATAGAACAGGCATGTTTACCGAGTATTGTCATAATATAATAATTAACATTATGCTACAACATTTTAGTTTTTAACGGTGCATATTTGTTTTATTTACTGAAATCCAAATTGGTGACCGGCCTACTTAATGGCAAGGTGTGGTAGATTAACAACGCAGAAGTTATCACCGTGTTGCCGGAGTCGAAACCATTTTATGAAGCCATTTTTGTAGTCCTATATGATAGCAATGTAGATAACGGAAGTAAACTGGGTGTAACAACTTATTCGGAAGAGAAAAGTCCTAGATTACTTGTTACTTCCATACTCTCTTGGATTTATTATAATAAAATTTGGTATAGTTTAGAACTGGACAATTGAAGAGCCCGCTCTATATGGGTGAGATGTGTATGCGGTTGAATCCGTGCTGAAAAATCTAGCAAAATTAAATTGCTTTGAACTATTCTATAAGGTCATTAGAAGATTACATCGAAGAGGCTGGGGTATCGAAGGTCTTTGCATCCACCATTAAAAAATGTTTTTTTAACTACTGGAGTCTTCTCAGTGTATTAGGTAAAATCCTTTTTTCCACATTCAGAGCAACAAATTATACTATAAAGAGACCATAATGGTCTAAATACGTGAAAGTCTTAAGCAGAATTTGGTTGGTATATTTATACACTTCCAGAGACAATATGAAGAGCAAAAGCTCTATCTAGACTTCATGGATGTATTGCGTATTACTGATTGCAGAAGTGATTAAGAGATTGGAGATATTCCTCGATCAATCGTATTATAAACTTTGTTCTGAAAAATAGTGTTTGGAATTGTCCTACAACTGTAATGTGCTTCAGTTAAAGGACTTTATTGTACACCATTTCTGAAAAACTTACGAACTAGTATTATTCTAATTGGGTACAAAGGGCGGTCTTATCGCTAAGAAGCGATCTCTTCCAGACAACCCGTGGCAAGAATATTCTGATTAGGAGTGGCGATGGTGGTATACATAATTATTGTACGATTAATGTTAAAATGATCAGTTGTTTAAAATTCAGAGTTATTTTAATGGATGAGAGTTAAAATGATTTGATAGAGGTTATGTTTTGATGTTTATGTTTAATTTTAAGAATTTAATAAACAATAAAATTTCACTTTTATGAGACAGTCATCAATGACTTTTAAACTACTCACTAGCGATAAAAATACAATAATAGTTATAGCATCTCTTAAGACAAAGATCGATAAAATTTTATTTGATGGGGTTTGAATGTTGCTTATGTTACATAGATAAAAATCTATACACGGTCATGTTGATAATCAAGTAAGATATTGTCGGTTTTGGATAATCAAATTTGAAAGGCTATTATAAGAAAGCAAAGAATTGTTATCGTATGATATACCATATATAGTTTAAAGATCTCTAACTTATGCTGTATGATATTGGTCTATTATAAAATTTTCGGGTAGGTACCAAACAAATTATTATGTGCCTAAAAACGGTAATATTATTCAATGAGCTCACCATGCAACCGTCGCGTCGGTCTTTCAAGGGAACCCTAAATTTAATTAAAGGTCTTATATTCAAATAAGTCATGCTCGATACTATGTAATATTACATATATAATTATTAATTACAATAATAACTTATGTTGTTGTAAGTTGATAATTTTAATTAAGCATTTAATAAAATAATATATTTATAATCATTTATAAGAACTGTTTCTAGCACACCATATTTCTAAATTTTGCAAGTCATTTAAATATGCAAATTCGCTATTATCTCCTAATAGGTTCAATTAATTATATTACGTAAAAATTATCCAATTCCGTTCCGATTTTTCGTTCATCGAAAAATAATCTGTCAGCCAAAGAACCCCGTTGATGAGATTGTTATACTGTTTTAACTTTCACTTGGGTTAGACTGGTCCAGGATAGGTAGAAAGTGACCTTGCCCTCAACAAAAGGGAGTTCATTCATCCCACTTCCGAAGTCCCATCAGACCCCCTTAACGAACATCAATGAAATCTCACCTGACTAGTTTTTTATCAGCACCAACAACAAAAGCCTATTGATCAAAGTTATTTAAATAAATTCGAATGTTTGAAATATTTGATCTAATATATACAAAGATTTTACAGCAAAGAGTTTAGACAGAGTTAAAATCGTGCTCCATTATTTGGGTTATAGCGTAATTTTACAGTGTTTTGAAACTTAAAGTTATAGTTACTTAGTTATAGTCTTTACACTTTCTTAACAATAATTGGTTTTACCAACGTAATGTTTCTTTTAAATATCGCCCCTCGATATTTACGCAAAAAACAAGTAAATTTTTAACATTTTTGTTACATAAAATATTTTTTCTATAGAACATTTACTTTTATTATAAAATATGTATAAGCCCAATGATTTCACTGTTAATCAATTCATTCTATTTATTTAGAACATTTAGAACATATTATATATATTTATTTCTGTTATCACAATTTTAAACACGAATTTCCTTGAATTCAGAAAATAGTCCAAGTTTATTGGAAGCTATTTCACAATTTTTCTTAATATTTTTTCTTCTATGACAAATTTCATTTCTTTTGCGATATAAAATGTATTTTAATAATTACTTAACAAAAATCACTTTACCGAAACATTATTCACATTTTTAGAAACTTCAGTTTAATTGTCTTTTACCATTATCACTACCGCGAATTACTTTCTTAACACGTAACGCACTTAGAAAGTATATACTTAATGAAAAATATTTCTTAATTAAATAAAAAAAAATACTTTGGGTTGTTCCTTAATATACAAACATTCAGATCTTAGCATAGTAAAAATTTAACTTTTCGTATATATAACGTATCGTATACAATACGTATATAATATTCGAACAGTTTCGAGAGCGAATGTAACTTCCTTTTTATAATTTTTTTTTAAACAGTCTTGGAGTTGAAAATTCTCACTGCAAACCTATATAACTAACTCAACAACTATTATTGAATGAACACAAAAAACAATGACACGAATTTCTACCAGGTTACTTGTTATCTGAGAATAAATTATAATTAACTGAATAGTGTTCAAAAAAACGCAAAATCACTTACCGTGCAGTTGTCTCGTGGGGCCGTCACAAACTGATGCGAGAGTCTCGCGTCACGGTTTTATATGGAGGAAACGCCGTACACGATGATCAGCTAGCGTACACCCTCGCTGTATGGGGTAGCGTGGACTTCCCACTTTATCAGTTCATTAGGAAAATGAATTCCACATACAACTTGTGTTTGTTACTTACGGTCTTATTTATTCAGTTAGAGTAAGTTTGAAGGCTTCTGGTTCTTAAAGACGTCTTTAAATTTGCTCTAAGTCAATATGAATAAGACCGTTACTATAGACGTTAAATAAATGTGACATTTATAATAACCAATTATAACCTGTTAGCCAGTATTAAAGACTGTTAAATCGGTATTAGGGATTGTATTAAGTAACTAGGATATGCTCGCGACTTCGCCGACGCTTGAATCTTGAAATTTCTGCGGGGTTAGTAGCGTAGAGTTTAAGTCTAAGAATAGGCTGTCGATCAGCGAAAACCGCATTGAAATCAGCCCAGTAATTTTTATGTGAATCCTGAACAAACAGACAAAAAAAAACGAAAAAAATTGCATTGTGTCCTCTGTCGTTTGATATAGTGTATTCCACTTCTTTTATTTTAATAGCTTCAATGTACAGACACGGCATTTTTAGAAGTTTATAATATTATAGATATTGTTGTTGGTTTTCTGTGAGAAATAGATGTGATGAATTATGGATATCCGGGTCGCCTTTACCATATTAGTCGCCGGGGTGCGATAATCAGCCTGTACTCCCAACGCCTACAATAAAAAATGATTCAAACATATTGGCAATTTTTTTAATGATGTCGTCGACTTAAAACTAGCATACCATAGATGGTATGTAGGTATATATAGCTATAAGGCGATCGGCTCGCGACCGTAGATACTTACGCCTGCGTGACACGCCCCCTTTGCTACCCAGGTAAAGACGGCCCTAATGGATATTGCTAGTTTGTATTTTGTAGAGAGGACTTATAATACTTTCAAATAATTGCTGGCTATTTTAAAAAACTATAAATTAACTAATGTTGTGCCAGTTTTATAAAAATGTTTGGAAAATTACATCTACCTACCTACCTACGTAGTATCACCTAGGGAAGGAACTTCTCAAGTTATTCCATAAATTATCGGCAGAAGATTTGATAGTTAAGGTAACATTGTTACCTTAACTATCAAATGTTCTGTATCTTGTTACCGTAACAATAGGGTTTAGCCCTTCAAAAATGGACTTACAAAAGTTTAAAAAACTGTCCGTAATTATGTAAGATATATGACATCTGTACTTCTAGTAACAAGTAGGTACAGTATTGAGATCCAAATTGTCCAAGAAGCTTGCTGGAAACCGTATAAATAAGGTCTATATCTTTTTATCCCGACTGACTTACGTATAGCGCTCTGGCAGAAGAAAATAATTCATTCCATAGCTTGCACACGTGTGGCATGAAGGAGAGAGTGGTATTTACAGAAGACGACTTCAAATTTCGAGTGTCGAGGAAGTGTGGATGAACTCTCAATCACCGGCGAGTGATGCTTCGACCTTAAAGTACGGGCTTGGATTGTGATACTTGCTTACAGAAAACATGTAATATCAATATAAGGATATACATGTGCATATATTACATATATTCACTCGCGTTAATGTTATCCCACGATCGTATATTTTTGGGGAAAAAGTAGCTTATGTGCTATTCCAGATCTTTATGCCAAATTTCATCCCGATTCGTTGTAACCGTTCAGTTGTGTATGAGTTAACAAACATCCATCCAAACATTCGCATTTATAACATTATAAGTATAGATATAGGTTCAGTCTTTATAATTAACCAGAATTTTCCCCGGCTCAAACCTAGGGTGGTATCTCTACTTATATAAAAACTTAATTAGGTAAACCTAAATATAAACTTTCAGTAAAAAAAAAATATGTCTAACTGATGGTAAATTCGTTGCGTGCTTTAGGAGGAGTTAGCGAATATACAACAGACGCGGAAAGCGACTTTGCTTTAACTATGTAAAGGTTAGATGCACAAAATAAAAGACACTATTAATCAAATAATGAAAAAAGGTCAGCAAATGCTTAATACCGAAATAATAATCTAGTCATCTTCCTGATATTAGTTCTTTGTTAGAAACGCGTTTAATCAGTTATGTTTTTAGAAATATTCTAGAAACAAAACGGGTCCTTTGAAACTTCAATAAGTTGCCAAATATCTACGAGGTAACCATAAAGAAGGCACATAAAAAAAAATAAAAGTATTGTGAATTTTTAACCTGCTTTGTTGACCGAGGTTTAGGTAATTAGAAAAGAGAAACTTATACAAATATGGTTACATTCATTCATTGGTTTCTATGTTAAGTTTAAACTTTATTTCGAGTATTTTTACATTGTTTTATATTTACTTGTTAGTCGCCAGCTTGCACAAGTACATATGGCATATAGGAGCGCGCGCCATGCACAGTAGATCTATACTTCTAAGTGTCATACATAGATAATAATATACTACATATATTATTAGGTGTGGATGAACTCCCAATCGCTGGAAAGTGGTGGCTCGCTGCAAATTAAATAGTTCATCAGACCACTCCCCGGTCCCTTTTCGCATTGTACTGACTGTAGAACACGCTTAGAGCTATCACTTCTAAGGCTGAAAAAATTAAGTTTCTTAGTTTAAAATCTGGTTTCTTTACTATATTCCGGTAAATATTGTAACTTACATAATTATATGTATGTATGACTTTTACATATGAAACAGAACTTAATTTGAATAAAAAGTTTTATAGGATTTGAATACTTTATCCACAGCTTTACCTTTTAATAAACAACAAAAAACACATTCGACAACACATATTCGTACACACACAATCCTCATGTAAGTTTGCCTAATCTCCCAGCTGTAACTACTTAATACTTGAGAGAAATGTCTGTATTACACATTATTCCTATTTATTGCGAAACTAGTAAAGAAGCCGACGACCCACGTTATGGAAAGTGATTAGGTACCGTGCCTATAGACGTTTGTAAAACCGAAGCCAACGCGTTGCCAACCTTAAGGATGATTTAGGAGGGAGCGGATAAAGAGGATGGCATAGAAAGATCAGACAGTAGAAAGGGGATAAAGGAGATGAGGGGAAGAAGACCGCCGGTACAGATATACCGACACCAGAGTGAGACTAATTGTATTTCTTTTAACTTAGGTGTCGATCGATACGCTAATAGTGAGAAAAAAGTTTTGGTGTAAACTTAGTACGTACAACTATGGAGTGTAGAAGTAACGAACTCAATATTTACTAATCCAGCAGATTTCCACTACTAAAGAGATTACCATCATTAATTTTCTTCTAAAATCGATAAAAGAGCTTATAACTACATAACATCAGATGACATCATAACGTATCATATCGTAAAATCATAATTCACAGTAAACATCTTATACTAATATATAAAGCTGATGAGTTTGTTTGATTGAACGCGCTAATCTCAGGAACTACTGGTCTGATTTGAAAAATTCTTTCAGTGTAAATAGCCCATTTATCAAGGTAGGCTATAGGATATAGATCATCACGCTAAGACCAATAGAAGTGGAGCACCAATGAGGATTCGTGTCAAAATCGGGGGGTTTTGAAAACAAATTCCACGCGGATGACGTCGCGGGCACTTCTAGTTGTAAAATAAATAAATTCGGTTCCAACCTACACGCCGCGCGAAGAATATTTTAAGAAACAGTTTTAACCGTTAGCAAAGGTGACGTCACCGCCCCTTTCTTTGAAAATGAAAATATTTTATTTTTATTGCAGGGGTTCAGCAGACGAGCAGATGGCTCACTTGATGGAAAGCGGTTACCATCGCCTATGGTCCTTTGCAACACCAAAGGTGCTACAAATGCGCTGCTGCTCTCTTAAGGGATAATTTAAATATTTATTTTCAATATTTATTTAAGGGAATTATTGTCATTGCTTCATAGAAACATACAATTCGAATTGATTACATTGAAACGCAATTCGATTTCAAGGAAAAATGCAAATTTGGCTTTTACGTTCCTTACGTCACTAAGGTTAGCAAAAGTAAGGCAAAGGTATTTTTGTAACTTGAAATTCAAATGAATGTTTAGTCATAACTTTCTTAAACGTGAATCAATTTCCGATTCAATGTTCATTGTTTATACTTGTTTTCTTATTTTATTAATCCCGTAGATATAGATATGTAGATACATAAAATATATTTAAAAATATAATCAATGTGGTGTGTATCATGGGTAGGAAGGAATTTTAGTCTTCTCTATAAATTTTTAAGCCTCTGGTGATCTTATACCATTACTAGGCTATACCTAAAAGTAATCCGTGCAGGAACGGAGAAAGAATATAATTTCCTGCGGCCGGGCGGCCTGTCGTAAGAGGCGACAAAATAACCCACAGCCAGGTGGTAGGGCATTTGCCCGCCTGGATAGCTACCACCCCTTGTCTAAAGTATGTGGCCATAACAACCTTGGGTTGTGTTCCGGCATTAGTGACAAGGTTCCAGTCTGCCTTAAGAGAGCAGCAGCGCATTTGTAGCACCTTCGGTGTTGCAAATGTCCATAGGCGACGGTTACCGCTTTCCATCAAGTGGCCCGTCTGCCTGTCTGCTGAACTCCTGCAATAAAAAAATAAAAAAAACCGGTAAGTGCATGGCAAACTGCGCATAGTGAAGGGTTTCGTAGAAGTTAAAAACGTTATTCTGCTGAAAATCTTTAAATATATTTTATTTATTTTAAGATTTTCCAAATATTAATAACAATTATATTAAATAAAACTACATTTTAACGGTTTTAAGCGCGGTAATTTATTTGATTTTGGTTTACCCGACGTTTCGGCCGCTATTCAGGTAAACGTCGGGTAAATCAAAATCAAATAAATTACCGCGCTTAAAACCGTTAAAATGTAGTTTTATTATGTATACAAGTCGCGAAAACTTAAGAAAATAATTATATTAATCGCAGAATTTGTGTTACTACGATCTTTACAAAAATTCAAGGTTCATATTGCGTAATTTTATAATCATTAAGTTAAATATTGGCGTTAAATTACTAGACAAATAATCCATGTTTGTACAATTAACGCAAAATAAATATACGTTGGAGGGAACAACAGCACATTTTATTTAGATCTAATAAATAATCGCTAATTGAAGGTGAGTATCTACCTACTTGATTTATAATGCTATTTAATACGACGAGTTAAAATAGTACTGGTTAAAAGTCAATTACAAATACGGAAACAACAGATTCATTTGTGTAGCGGACTCTAGCGTCTTCCACTTCTTGATATATAAGCCTTCGTAAAAAGAAATGCCACGGTATCCAATGATTTTCTTTTTTCTTCCAATCTACATCACAGACTAGTTAGAGACTATGGCCTACAACGCCTACTCTTTTCCGGTCGTTCTCCTTTGGGATTTAGCTTTGGGAGGGCGTCCTACTCTTTGCGCAGAGTGTATATATGGACCTTCCAAAACACGTCCCATCACAACATCAGCCATTCAATAAATCTCAGACACAGACGTAGAGTTCTACTTAGCCTCGGACCTTTTTTAGTTTCAACAATCAAGATTATTTAAATATTAAAGTTTTACGACTTAAATAGCGCTTAATATATAATATGATGTGTATAATATAACGCAATACTTAGTATGTATTATATTACAATAGATAGGCGCTGGATGGTAGTTTATCAAGTTGATGTCAGATAACTGTCTGGATGCACAAACAGTGGGAAGTCTAATTGAAAAAAGAATAATAATATTCAATTTTTTTTATGAAAGTCAGAAGAATATAATAGGCTAGGATATGCCCCCGACTGCATCCACGCTTTACTTGAAATTCCCGCGGGATTTCCGAAGCACAATGTACCACAGCATTTGAAAATAAATGTAAACTATTGTTTTAGTGAAAACTGTGCCGGATTTAATTAATTTTTATGTACCCAAACAACTACAAACCGCTTTCGGGAAAATTCCAGCGGGATTCCTGGGATAAAAAGTAGCGTAGATTTTAAGCCTAAGAATTTTCTGTCGACCAACGAAAACCGCTCCGCCACATAGTTTTTACGTGAATCCCGAATAAACAGACAAACAGATAAGAAATCTAAAAAAAATGCATCGTGTTCTCCATCATTTATATTATAATCTATTCCAGTAGTTTTTTTTAAATAGCTTCAATGTAGGTACAGACACGGCATGTTTAGTATTTTATAATATGATAAATACATATATAAGGAAAATATTTTAAAAGTTATTTTTTAAAGTTAGTATTATGAAGGGTACATGTAAGGGGAATCATCTCATATGGGTGGTGGAACGTTAAAAAATTCTCCAGCTATAGGCAGTAAATGATAGTTCACAAACTTTCCGAAATGGCGCTAGCGTAAGCAAATGGTGTGGTATATATCACAAACTACTATTGGATATTACGTATGTAATTTTTAAGTAGTAGTTTTTTTAAGTAAAATTTTTTTTAGTGGCTAGTTGGTGATAGTACACTAATAAAAACGTCGACTATTTATTTACGTAGTACAAAATAATTGAGTAAATATTATATAACCCAAAGAATTATTGTTACGCGAAAAGTGAAGAATGATTTAATTTTATGAAGTTTGAATAATACGCTTAGTGATTTTTTAATATTTAATTTTATAAAACAAAAACATGTTATAATACTCTATTTGAGAATACAATCCTATTCATAGGGATAAGTTATAATTATTGTATAACGGTAAGTGATAACCCAAGCTTTCTCAAGTTAAACAATTTCAATATTAAATACAGCTTAGTATAAATATAGAGTCTTTCACATGCTGAATGGGGATTGTTCACTTTTTTTCAATTTAGCTATTTCAAAAACCATTTCGAGGAATAGTGTCCCTAATCATTTCTGTCTAGTTAAAATTCCAAAAAACGTACGATCTTTTTCTATTTTGTAAGAAATGTGTTTGACCTTTATTTTACCTTACTAAATCCAATCAGGTGGGCCATCTGCCTGTTTGCCTACTTCAGGTGTAAAAAAATATCTAGCTGTACATTATTAGATTTAAGTTATGTAACATGGATTTTCCCTAAAGACAACTTTAAAAATTTAACGATAACTATAGAAAATAATAATGGTTGAACACGAAAAATTATAAGCCTAGCGACAAAATACACTAAAATGATCACGATACGTAATGAGTAATGATAGTAATATTTAAATAAGGAGCACAGATTACTATGATTAGATATAGATAAAACTTGCTTTTATTATTTTTGTTTTCTAGGCAAAGAAATCAATGTAAACTTGTGCCTTATGACGTCATCGGAGAAATAACTTTAAAATTGAATTATAAAAAAACTAACGCTTAAAATACAAAAATATTCAAATTAGTATCTTAAAATACCCTATTTTACGTAATAAAAATATAAAATCAAAAGGTAATTTTTTGTGAACAATCCCCATTGGGGTAAGGACAAAACATGTAACACAATAGTAGGCAGAAGCTGAAACCTTTTCTGCCCATTTTCGTCCTTTAACTAATTTATCTGTAAATAAGAAGTAACAATAATAAATAATGTACTACTACTTCTTCCGAAATATCCAAACAATATACACTGTAATATACAATTGGAAATACCGTAGAAACTGACACGGTATTGACTCATTACCGTAGACCGTGATTTAGCCAAAAATGCCGCGCTTCTACGGTAATTACCGTGCATCTGGTAACACTGGGTAGGAAGGATATGGAAAAAATCTATTTGGTCTAAACTTTACGCGTATGCACATTATTTTATTTATTTATTCATCTATTTTTTTTAATTAAACTGTATGTACCAATTAATTGCTCGTTCAGAATTTATATATTTTTTTTCACGATTAAAACCGCGTTGTAAGTTTAAGCGTATAGTTGACGCATGCGCAGTACACTTATTTTGCATACATATACAGATATCAGACTAATTAAAATAGTTAATTAAACAAAAAATGAGTAATTTCGAAAGAGAACAAACGTGTTTTATGCACGAACAATCGAAAATAAATATTTACGAGTCATTATTGACGGAAAAGTATTAAAAATCGCAATAGGGGGGCTAACTGGAAGGTATATATTTTTTTAATAAATAAATGAAGAACAAACAATTATTAACAGCGAACAATTAAGAACAAACGATGAACAAACGAATTAATAGAAAAAAAAGTTGAAAATAGAAAAAAAACAATTTTGTTTTTTTGTGTTAGAAAAAACACTCCATAGTTGGATTTTAACTGAATGTGACCCGTTTCATGTACAGCTAGCTGTCAGTGTCAATTCAGCTGTCTGAAATGACGTAGAGAACACAACAAACAGCAAATAAAACTTTTATTGATTATTAAAGAATCTATCGACTGTCCAGGTTGAGTTTGTGGTTAACGCACGTGTGGGCAGAATTATTTATTTTTTCTAATTAATTTTAATAATACAGTACTTTTCTTGTTTTATTACTATTATATTTAAGTCTATGTGGTGTTTGTGCTAACAAGTTTGCCTTTAATTTGCTCTATTTTCTTTTCTTTTAATAACACTTGTAAACATAACCTAAAGGTAAAGCTTTTTTTTTTCTCCTTTTTTTGCATTATTCATAGGGATCTCCGACCATGTCGGAGATCCCTCCGGCCCCGCCGGATCCTGATCCGGATCCTCCTCCATTGGATTCTGATCTGGATTCCCCTACATCTCCCATATCTTCCTCTACAAATATGGATGCCAATACAACTTATATACGGAATCGAAAGCGCATTATATCCCGTTTTGGGGCGAACGATCCTGCTAAAAAATCACTAATAAACGAGTCTTCAACTAATCCTGGCCTATGGACCCACGCTTTATTGAGTATGTCACATTATTATACCGAAATGGATAATGGCCCCTTCCTAGTTCATGTGCACAGGACGGAGAACCACCCTAAAGCTGGTATATCTATTAACAAAATGGACTTTGGGAAACTTATGGTAAACGCCAAAATTGGCAAGATTGCCCAGCAAGGCATTAAAAATGTCGGCCGTAATAGAGTCTCTGTAGAATTTCTTACCCCACATGATGCCAATGCATTTGTCTCCAATCCAATTTTATCAGAGTCGAAATATGAGGCGATGATTCCCACTTTTAATGTGACCCGAATGGGAATTGCCCGAGATGTACCTCCAGATTGGTCGATGGAGGAGTTTGTTAACAAAATAGAACTCCCTCAAGGATGTGGAAAAATTTTAAAGGCTAGGCGCTTTAATCGGAAACTACGCCATCAGGATGGCTCCACAGAGTGGTGTCCATCTACCACAGTTGTCCTTACCTTTAGCGGGCAATTTCTGCCTAACTACATATATTGTTATTTTACCTCACTCAAAATTGAACCTTACATTCTTCCCACGATACAATGTTTCTCTTGCTGCCGCTTTGGCCATGTGGGAGAGAAATGTAGGTCAAAACCCCGTTGTTACAAATGTGGACAGGCTCATACCGGTAATGCATGCACCATCGATGTAGAAAATGCCTACTGCTGCTTATGTACAGGGCATCATTATGCCATAGACAAAAATTGTGCCGAACATAACAGACAGAAACTCATAAAGAAAAAAATGTCAGAGGATAATGTATCCTACTCGGAAGCTGCAACTCTTTTCCCACCTGTCTCACGCTCTTATTCCGATGTTGCTAGAACTATGTTTGCTTCTCCACAATCCCCATCTAAAACTCCAACTAGACTGCAGGCCATTTCTACTGCCTCCTCCCAATCCCCCTCCAGGCAGAGCCATAGGCGTACCATATATACCTCTCGTAAACCACGTGCCCCTTTTGCTCCAGGTTATGACAGAGCTGCTCATCAAGCCCTAATTACCCAACGCGACCCTCCCTCACCACATAATGGTGTTGCTTTCAGCAACCACCATACCGTTGTTTCAGAAGACGATAACCTCATGGATATCCTTCTCGCTGCCTTAATTAACATATATTCAAGATTTGAAGATGTTCCCACACCGCCCAACGTTGCCCAAAAACTATCTTTGCTTACCTCTTTAATTAATAAACATGGATCTAATACAATGGAATAGCCGTAGTCTTATACCCAAAAAACACGAAATTTTTCAGATGATCCGTACCCATAACCCCGCTGTCTTTGCCATTTCGGAGACATGGCTTGTCCCAGGTGCTCGTTTTCGAGTTCCGGGATATGCCTGTCTCCGCAGTGACAGAGATGATGGTTATGCAGGTTCGGCTATCTTGATAAAATCCTCTCTAACTTACTCCCGTATCCCACTTCCTCCTATCCCTGATTCTTTAAATATTGTGGGCGTCAAAATCCAAAATTATAATTTATCCATCCTCTCAGTCTATATTCCCCATCCTAGTCCTGACCTCGTTCCAATCCTTGAAACTATTTTTTCGTCTCTCTCTAGCCCTTTTCTTATCCTCGGAGATTTTAACTGTGCACATTTACTCTGGGGAAGTTCCCATTATGATGCCTTCGGGTGCGATCTTGCAGATCTTTTTGACCGTATGAACGCCTGCGTCCTGAACGATGGTTCAGCAACTCGTCGGACTGCTCCAGGAAGGCCAATTAGTATCCCTGACCTATCCATTTGTTCTCCTGACCTCGGATCCGTTGCGTCCTGGCTCGTTTTAGAGGATTCCCATGGTAGTGATCACCTCCCAATCCTTATATCCCTCCCTCACCATACTGTACCTACTCGTCAGCATACACCACTCTTAAAATACAATACCAACAAGGCAAATTGGGATACATACAGCATTGAATCAGATCGCCTGATTCAAAATGTTCCGGATATAACAGAAGAAAATTTGTTCGCCTCCCATGACCAACTGATTGAAGACCTTCATACTGCAGCTACCTCCAATATTCCTCTGAAGAAGACAAGATTAAATGGCAAGTGTTCTCCGCCTTGGTGGGATGCTGAATGTACCGACATGTTTCAAAAGCGAAAAGCTGCTGAACGTGATTATACTGTCGATATGTCTGTTGAAAATTACTTAAAATATAAAAGAGTCCTGGCATTATCTAAACGCTTTTTCAAAAAAAAGAAAAAGATGTCTTGGGTCCAATTTGCTGAACACTTAAACCCCCGTACCCCGTCCACCCTTATGTGGCGGGCTGTGAAACGTTACCGTGGTTCTTTTCAGTCTTCTAGCCTCGATTCTAATGATAAATCCGTTTGGTTCTCAGCATTCTTCAACAAATTAGCTCCCTTCTCGGTTCCAAATATGAATTCTCTCCCCTCCCCCTACCCCAATTCATTTGACTCTCATAGATTCAATCAACCATTTTCAATGGCAGAACTTATCCAAGTTTTTAGCCGACTTAAGGACTCTTCCCCCGGTCTCGATGGTGTACCTTACTCTTTTTTTGTTAAATCTGGTTCTATTACTAAGAAATTTATTCTATCCCTCCTGAACAAAATTTTTGAAATAGGCTCTATCCCGGAATCCTGGAAAACTCAACTCATAATACCAATCCTGAAACCTTCCAAATCTCCATCTGACCCATCTTCCTATCGCCCAATCGCTCTCTCCAATACTTTAGCCAAGATTATGGAACACCTTTTGAAACACCGTTTAGAATATTATATAGAGTCCAACTCCCTACTTCCACCTAGCCAGTTTGGTTTTCGAAAAGGTATGGGCACTGTAGATAGTCTATCGATCCTTACTACGGACATTAGGACCGCTCTGTCCAGAAAGAAAGTTCTAGCAGGTGTCTTTTTGGACATCTCCGCTGCATATGATAACGTTATGCTTCACCTCCTCAGGCAAAAGCTGCAACAGCTGAGGGTACCAGTGAGACTGGCACATTTCATATGTAACCTCCTTATGGACAGATCAGTTGTATTAAGGGTCGGTAATTCTCAACATCCCCCTAGACGTGTCTGGAGAGGCCTCCCACAAGGGTCTGTTTTAAGCCCGCTTTTATATAATATTTATACGTATGACCTGGATCAGTCTGTTTTGTCTTTTTGCGATATATTACAATACGCTGATGACATTGTCATTTATGCAACAGCTGATACAGTTGAACAGGCTGAATCAAGATTAAATAGTGCTTTATATTATCTAGAAGGTTGGTTATCAGATCATGGTTTGGAAATATCTCCCTCCAAAAGCAGTACAGTTGTTTTTACTCGGAAACGTAACCCTCCACCGATCAAGATTGTTTGCGGCGGGAAAGTCATTCCTACCTCGGAGCAGGTTAAATTTTTGGGAATTATCTTGGACTCGAAAATGACAGGACTTCATCATTTAAATTACATTACTAAAAAGGCCGAATCATCTCTAAACATCCTTCGTTGTCTTTCTGGAGTATGGTGGGGTGCACATCCCTACACGCAAAAGCTTATTTATAATGCCTTAGTTAGGAGCGTGTTGGATTACAGTACATTTGTGTTGGAGCCCTGTCTTAAACTGCCTTTAGCCAAATTAGATAAATTACAATACAAGTGCCTCAGGGTAATTCTGGGTGCCATGAAGTCATCTCCGACTAATGCTTTACAGGTTGAGGCCCTTGATCCCCCCCTCTCTCTTCGTCGACAGTATCTTTGTGATCGTTTTCTTTATAAAACTCTTCAAAATTCATCTCACCCACTTATACCTAAACTGAAACTCTTACTTAGCTTAGTCCCCAATAACCCATATTGGTATCATAAAAATGTTCCATGTCTAATAAAAGCATTACAAAAAATTTCTAGTTTGAATCAACCTTATTATCAATCCTCCAAACCTATTATTTATTCAATTAAGTATGATGCCTTAAATTTTCAACCTAAAGTCTTGGTAAACTTTGATATATCCAAAAACGATCCTAATGCTAATTCCACTTTCAACCAAAAGCTACAGTCGGAATGGTCTGACTGGACACCTATTTATACTGATGCCTCAAAATCAAGCAAAAAGGATGAAGTGGGCACTGCAGTTTGGTGCCCAATTTATCAACTTGCGCTAACCTTTAAATGTCCCTCTCTAACATCGGTTTTTACTGGAGAGACCATTGCTATTTTGGAGGCGGTTAAATTCGTATTGGATAACAAAAATAAATTCACAAAAGTTATTATTTTCTCAGACTCCCTCAGTTGTTTGCAGGCTATTCTACACAGTAACCTCTCAAACGTATCCAAATCTCCCTTAGTTTTCAAAGTCAAAGAAATCTTATTTGACCTATATGACCATGTTGAATGCGTACTAGCTTGGATTCCCAGTCATTGCGGTATAAGTGGCAACGAAGTTGTTGATCAATTAGCGAAGGGTGCCATTGTCTCAGGGTGCCTTGACCACCGCCTTGTTCAGACACAAGACCTATGCTCCAAAGCCAAAGTTGATTTGACTAAAGACTGGCAATTGAGTTGGTCTAAGACAAGTATGGATAGAGGTAGACACTTTAAAGACATTCAACCTTCTATACCAAACAAACCCTGGTTCTATAAATACCGCTCTCATAGCAAATCAATAATTTCCATAATTTGCAGACTCCGGTTGGGTCACCTATGTTCTCCGGTCCATTTAAATAGAATTGGTGTACGCAGTACTCCTATTTGTGACTGTGGCAATGAAGAGGGATCGCCAGATCATATATTTTTTAACTGTCCATTATATCCTCAGTCTTTGTATGAAATCCTCCCAAAAGAAATCCCGAAGCCCATAAACATAAAATTCCTACTTGTAAATATTCATAATCCTATGGTTCTTAATATAATTTGTAAATATATAAACAAGTATAATATTAAATTGTGATGTCCTTTATCTATGTGTTTAAGTACCTACCTACTTTTGTTATAAATTATATTTAATTTTTTATTATTCTTATATGTCTTTCTAGGTGGTGGTTTTTTTTTATGTGAACAAGATAATTAAAAAATAAAAATAAAAAATCAATGTAAACTGCCTTTTCCACACTTGACATTGGCAGTAATGGTCGTTGGCTACACAAACGAACCTATTGCCAAAAAACGAAAGAAGAAAGAAAGAAAGAAAGAAAGAATCTATCGTTTTTACGTGAAAAATGTTTTGTTGCCTTAAAGGATGTATAAATGGATTTTCATTTACCCCAACTATCCCGATAAGAATCAAAGAAAATCCTGTTCAATTGGATACTCTGCATATGGGTACGCTTAAAACTTTATATTATTTTGTATAACTGTATTTTTTACTTTTATTGGATTTTGCTATGATTGCTTACTAAAAAAGTCATAAATAATTACTATAATCACCGTTCGGAGTGCACAAGTACAATTTTATTCAAAAACTGTTTTGCGTGGGATGCCCTTCATGACTGGTTAGTTGTCAGAAATGTTTTTATTGTAGCCAGGTCTTTAAAAATTGTAATTATTTCTGCTTTTATGCTGAACGTTATGATCAACAATCAAACTTATTTTTAAAATCTTTAATAGAATACTACTTTTTATGTTACACTTTTAGGTCACGAGATGGTAATAATAAAAGGTGGTCAAAGAGTTTGCGGATCAGGCTGTGCACTTGGTAATGCCCCTTTAGTACAAAATAAAGCCTACTTTGAAGTGAAGCTGCAGCAGGGTGGTGTGTGGGCAGTGGGTTTAGCTACCAGGGAAACAGATCTTAATAGAGTTCACGGTAATCTAAATTTTTTAATTATTACACAGTTACTTTTGGTCAACATAAGTTATAAACCTTTTCAGTATAAATCCTAATCCTTGTTAATCTTGGTAATTTCTCAGTTTGGCCTCCTTGATTTAATTGATTGATTAAGTAGTCAACTCTACTTGGTATATTCTTCAATCTCCTCTCTTGTGTGACCATTGTTAGATTTCTTTGTGTTATGTAACTAACATAATAACTGTACTTTTTTTTTAATTTATCAAACATCCTTTTGTACTTAGTACAACTGATTGTATTATCAATATTGTTCAATCAGTTGTACAAGTTGTATTTTAAGTTTGTAGCTGGCAGGATATTTCCTTTAAAAAAAAAAAAAATGCAGCTTAATTTATTTATTTATTAAGTACTAATATTAGTCTTGTTCTTTAAAGTACATGTGTGTTAAAGTTCATGAAAATAAGTTCATATAATTCTGGCAAACTTACTTTCACATTGCCATGCAGTAATAAAATTGTTGTTGAATTCCACACGTGTTGTGTTGTTAATTTTTTTTATTTATTCACAATAAATTTCACTGGATTCCATTTTTTGAAAGTCATAGATATAAGTTAAATTTAAAACTGCTTCAGTGTGTTGTCACTGTTTGATGAGAACAAGCAGCAAGAAACTTCCTAACAACAAATCTAACTAAATTTTTTGTATCTTCCTGTAAAATAAAATAAAAGGTGAATACACATTTTATTTAATTTATTTACTTCTCACAAAAGGGTACAAAATGAGAGAAATTTAATCAAAGTATGTGTCTTATTAATAAAAATTAATACAGAAGTATAATTATATGGCACTTTTATTTATTATGTTTAGATCCAATTAAAAAAAATTAGATCAGAAGGCTAAGGCGGGAGCAAAGTAAAGCAGAGTTCCTGCCTTAGCCTTTGTAGGTATTTTTTTAACTACACAAAATGCACTTTATATCTCAAGTAATAAATAAAAGTTGCTAACTCCAGTCCAGAACTATATTATGCAATTACTTGTATAACATGGCAATTGATGAAGTTTTTTATTTGAGTATTCTTATTATATTGGGATTAAAATAATGAAATTTTCAATGAGTCACTACTACTCCTATGTAACAAAATGTGTCCATTCTTGTCTGGATTCATTTAATATTCAAGAAGTGTGCTGATTCTGTATCACTGCTGACTGCTGTAGGCCACTGGCCTAGAGGTCAAAGGATGACATAACTGTATTGACCCTAGTATGGTCATCGGTTGGCACAGCTACTGTTTGCTGGCCATGACAAGATTCCCACTATATGTCTAGAATATGTAAAAAGATTTTCAAAAGTAGATCATGATTGAAATTATTATACTTTTGTAATAATAATGTAATTTTGTAATAAATTGCCAAATCTCAATGTGGAAACTCAGCATTTTATAATGTTAATAGAGAAATGAAATTTTTATAAGATCATATTCTCTATTTACTCTCATCTCTTCAGTAGAAATCTTGTAGTCGGTACTCTGATAATTGTACTGCTCTTTGACAATTCTATTTAATTTTTGATTAGAGTCAGGTGAATCTTAGTGATACCAAAGTCAAGGTTAATGTGGGGTCGGAAAAAAAGACTGTCAGAGCTAGACTGGAAGAGCAAATGTTTATAATTTTGGGATAATGGAGATGGTAGGTTTTGTATTTATCAAAAGGGTTAACTAAGAAAGGTAAGTTTTTATGTGTCCAGTACTTCAATGTTTGGAAAGCTGATCAAGTTCATTGAATGACAAAAAGAGGATGATCTGATAGCTGAACAAGTTTAAAAAAGCATCTACCAGGAACTGCCTATGCAGGAAATATGAGGGATCTAAAAACTATTTGGAGAGCAGAGTAAAGAGAGAGCAGAGCGGTGACAATTTCATAGCTCCACAAAATATCCTAAGGCACTTGGCTTGAATTCAATCCAATTTAGTTAAAGCTATTTTACTGCATGGCTCCAGAAGAAAATAGCTATATTCAAAATGGCCTCTCACAACTGCGCTGTAAAGAAGCTGGTCTAGAGTATGCCGCCCTAACAACCTTGAATTGTGTTTCGGCATTAGGAACCAGGTTCCAGTCTCTCTTAAGAGAGCAGCAGCGCATCTGGAGCACCTTTGGTGTTGCAAATGTTCATAGGCGATGGTAACCACTTTCCATGAAGTAGGCTGTCTGCCTGTATGTTGGACTCATGCAAAAAAAAGCTGACAATAGGGATGAGAATCCCACTTTACTCCTGACAAAGTTCGCAATGTTTATATATTTTTCTGTTTTTCACAAACATAATTTAGATGAGAGATTCTTGAAAGTTTTGAGTCTAAGAAAATACCTAAAAATTTAACTACATTACAAATGCTGATAGGTTGATTATTGGTATGGATGTCTAGGATTGGTGTTTCTTTTTGTGTAAGAAGATGACTGTAGAACTTTTAGGGGCCGACACAGATAAACCATGGTCTTGTAACCATGTGTTTAGATGGAAAAGGGCTAAGTTCAGATGGTTACAAGCATCTGAAAATAATTTTAATGATGTACACAGAGTAATCTCATCTACATGTTGGAATTTATTGTCTGTTTATTTCTTAGCAAGTTGCAGTGAAGGTTAGAAAAAACACTGCCAAAAATACACTTTACCAGGCTTTAATTTGTCAATTGTAAAAGCTTACTTACTCTCTTTATTCTTCATGTTACAGGTGGAATTGACAAAGAATCATGGTGTTTGAATAGTGATGGTACAGTAAGGCATGATAATGTAGAATTGTATCACCTTGCACCAGCTCCTAGGGAGTCACCTACAGCTGACCTTCTAGTCTCCACAGAATCACCAAATCACAGTGATGAGAAGCCAGAAAGCGAAAAAGACATGAAAATTGCTGCAGTGATGCCAGTAGAGGGTGACACCATTGGATTGGCGTATGATCATGTTGAATTGAATTTCTTTTTAAATGGAAAAAATATGGAAATCCCTGTGCGGAGTGTTCGAGGGACTGTTTATCCTGCTTTATATGGTATGTTTTATTTATGTAACTTTACATTTTTAAGTATGACAATAAATACAGTGGATTTAATTTACAGCAACTTTAATATATATTTGGTTGTAGCGCCGTAACACTTAAGATCCTTGAATTTGTATATACATACAAATATAAAATGCCTTCTGGCTCATATGTTGATTTTCATATAATGGTTATGGAAATTTCATGACAAGGGAAATAATGCAATTATAACTCAAAATGTTGTTTTTTTCCTTTCTTTTAAACAACCCCTGTATTTAAATTCAAACCGGTCAAGCTGTTCCTGCTAATTTAAGTAATTTAAATGATAATCTGTATCATATTATGTTCACCTCTCTTACATAAAACTCGCTTTCCAAAATGAGTTTTATCAAAACTACTATTGTATTTCTGTCCGGGTTTCTTATATTACTTATACAATTTTATTTTATAATTATTCTGTTGGTGTGTTGTGTTTGTATATTTATTTTCTACTGCCTAAATAGTTATCTGTTTTTCTTTTCTTGTAACCACCCTTATTATGCCGTATTCTACCATTGTCGCCGCGCACGTGCACATTTCGTTTTTTTCAACTTATTTACTGAAAGCATTTGTACGTTTTCTGGTACTTTATTGATAGAAATAAGAATAGTTGAGAATACGGCAGAATTGTGTAATGCACTATCAGAGTCAGTGTTTCCCGAAAAATGCAATCCGGGTATCTTCAAGTCTCGTGTAAATAGGTACGATCTAGGTAAGCGTGCTCCATCTACTGGCGCATCATCGTTCGGCATTGGACATCATTGTGGTCAAACGTAAACCATATTAAAAAAAATTGCTTCACAAACTGGTTTATAGTATAAACATTATTATAATAAGATTATGTTGTCTGTTTCAGTGGATGACGGTGCAATTTTGGATATCATTTTGGATAATTTTCTATTCCCGCCACCTTCAGGTTTTGAAAAAATAATGATAGAGCAATCCCTCCTCTAACAGACGACCAGTGGTAAACATAGCTGTATTTAATGTGTGTATGAACACTTGCTAGTTAAACAGTGTAATGTTGAGTGAATTTAATTGCATAAGTGAGAGTCAGGATTATAAATACATTACTGAAATTTCAAGTGACATTGTTTAATTTGATTCATGTTCTAATTAAATAAAAATGTTCTAATGTTCTAATTAAATAAATATGTTGCTTACTCACAAAATGAATTGTGGAAATGAATAATTTTTAAATTATATTGCTTTCAATATGACATCGCATTGGACTCGCGATATAGTGATTATATCATAGAAAATTATTTTTTATAAGTATGTGAAGTTGTATTGTTTTACAGCTGCTAAATCTTGTCTATGTTTTTAATATTTGGCAGATTTATAATATAATTTTCAAAATTATTCATTTAACCTAGCATGCAGGCTTTTATAGCCGATAAAAATCTTTTATAATTAAAATCCGTACAAATACATATATGTTTTAGTAAGTATCCTATTTGTAAAGAGTTATCATACATGCTATATTTTTCAAGTAAGTAGAATTAATATATTTCAAAGGTAATAGGAAATTTCGAATAAAAACATTGAAAATCAGTGAACTTTAATAGAAGCAATGGTTCTGTTTGATACCATTTGAAACGCTGTTAACTCTACAATATAAAACTGTAAAGCTTAGTAAAATAATTGACTTCTGAGCCCTAAACAATGTCGTGTGCTGTGACAGTAATGTGTTACGATCTTTCAAAGTATGTAGTTTATAATTTCGAATTAAAACTCCAAGGCTGGTGTGCACCGAAATTTAACCGACGGTTAACCAAAAACAATCACTGTTTTTCTATAAACTTTTGGCGATTATTTTATTTTAACCATCGGTTAAAAGTCGGTGCACACCAGCCTAAATATCCGTATCCTTCAACAATGCTCATGCACAAATCGGAGTGTATGGTAATTCCAATCAAATTGAAATGTCATCCGGGCTTGTGATGTCTAGTGTATTCGAAATCATTATTTAATTCGGACGTATTATCACTCCAAATATTAGTTTGTGTGTGAATATTGTTTTGGAATGAATGCTTACGACTAGTTCGAAATTGGTTTTTAATTTAATTTATTAATAATTTTATGTAATGATTTTCCAGTATTTTAAAAAAATCATGTTTTGTAGGTATTTTGATTGATTGTTACTTTTGTGATAATTTGGGTCCAATTAGAGACAGTTCATCAAAAAGCTGTTTTTATTTTCTTGATGGAATAGGCCATTTTTACTGGCAGTCGGTTGACGAGCCATTCACCCATTAGCAAAATAGCCATCAATCCGTTTTAGCCGAGCATTGTCCGGATTCCTAAGTTTTGAAATTTCGATTGATTACCCATTGCTAAAAGATTTGTTAGTCTACAAAAAACTAGCAATAATATTAAAACAATAATATATACAAAATGTAAAAGAGTATGCACTTGATATCTAGTGTCGTAGCTAAATATGGTGCTCATGCACCGATGGCGGCTACTATACGAGCTGATTTGTCATCGACACAACCGTCCGTGTTGTGAACGTCGCGAACCTTTTAGCTACCTTCGTGTTGCATGTCCACTGTTAGGCAATGGTAAAATTCCTATTTTTGTCACTGGTTCCATTTCCTGAGAAATATAATACGTGGGGAACGAATGTCTAGCCATGCCGCCTCCGCCAGGTCCCGGTCGAAGGGGTAGGCCCAAGGAATGCTGGCCGGACGTTGTGAAAGATGACATACGTACTAATGGCAATAGTCTCAATACAAGGGCTGCCGAAGTGCGCGCGAAGTGGAGAAGAAAAAGTAAGAATACGGCCCTTGGGCGTCGAAGCGAACGCTCCGTACGCAACCGGGATTTAACGCTTGGATGATGATTTGTAATTTTATTGTTACGATTCATATAATACAGATTTGTCGTAAGTAAATGTTGTCAATGACATCTTCAAAAGTATGGTAATCCTTCAGCGAGATAGCGAACTTCATTTAGGTAGCCACTTACGATCTTATTCATAATGAGTTAGAGTAAATTTGAAGGCTTCTCTAAGAACCGTAAAGAAGCCTTCAAACTTACTCTCGCTCAATATGAATAAGATCGTTAATCGTTAAATGTCGAACCAAATAAGAATTAATACATGTATTGTATTTTATAAAACAACCCCCGAAGTGCGGTTTCGATTCACACACGGCCTCTTGTTATATTATGGCCGCGATTTAGGATATTGTGGTTTGATTTGTGATAATTCCTGAAATTTTTCGTAAGTTTTCTTTTGTAATAGTGTGATATGGTTAGTATTATCTGCTATGCTTAATAAGACTGTCCAATATCTTGTAGTTTTGTCTATTTGTGGAACGATGTACTGTATTTTAAGATTTTATCTAAAATGTACAATATCTATTTGCCTAAGTCAGTGTTAAGCCAGTGATTAACATCTGAGTACATGATATCTTTCAAATGTACTTGGATTAGTTATTCTGTATTGTCTATAAGAGGCGTAAGTTAGCATTGCACTATAATGTATTTATAATATTTGATTTAGAGATGCCCGGTTCATATACCTTACTTACCGTTCATATGTCTCACTTTCGGTTAAAATTTGACATATGCTCCACACCAGTAATATGAAATTTCGAAGAATTATAAGGCAAGTAGATAAAAAGTAAATATAAATACCGGCTGTTAACGGCCGGTACTTATATCTATTATCTATACATATCTATTGGCATGACTCTATAAGGATTATAGGCAGAGATAATTTTCAGATTGGAATTTTGTAAGCGGGTAGATAAACCTTCACTACAAGTTCATAGTACATATTAAGAAAGAAAACACTAAGTTAAATATTTATTTTGAATAATATATATATTTTGAAATTCAGACAAACCCCATAACTGATTTCTATTATTATCACCGGACCGGCTGCTGTGTATAAATGAAAAGCATATTTTTGTATCTGTATTATCTCCGAGACGAATATTTGTACTACAGTCTACTTCAAATAGGACGGTATGGGAGAAAATTCGTAAACAGAAAAATAAACATCGCGATTCTAAATATAAGATCATTATTGAATAGTTACAGGATTAAATATATTTTTATATAATTAATATTTCGTGGGAAAGTTTGCGATAACGGTACAAATTACGTTTTATAGATTGTCACCCATACCTTCCTATTTGAAATAGACTGACATAATTAAATATTTAGTTTATCGAGACTGCCGGATTCAACGCCTTGACTATCAGCGCCAAAATTGCTTCAATCTAATAGAAACAAAAGAAATGACACAAACTGTTCTGTAGTTAAGTTGTAATAACAGAGACCAGTGCCGTAAATTTTATATATATCTAGAAGTTGCCAAAAATGACGGGTCCAAGGAGGCAAAATTTTGTGTGACGTATTTATATAACGCTTTGTGCTTTATAAAGTCCAGGGGCCCAATTCTCCTATTTCAATATCTTCGCGTTGCGAAGATATTTTAAAGTATGATTCCATTGCCATATTGTCAAAAATTTGTATTCTACTAAACCCACATATGTATATCATCGATATCGTCGCGGCGAAAAAAAAAATAATGCCGTTAGCCGAAAATAATTTTGAAAAACTACAAAAAATGTTAAACATTTAATCTGCCAGTTTCGCTTCTAAAATATTTATAAAAGTAGAGTGGCGTGCCATAAAAAATTAATAGAATACCGAAATCAGGCAAACCTATAATTGAGACTATAGTGTCCGGCAATTTTGACGAGATAGTATGTAGCAGAATTGGGCCCCAGATAAAGCCGCATATGGAGTACTACTGCTGAAACTCGTAGGCCGGGACACCCAGCTAAATCCCCTGGACACTACTCAATGTGGAGCCGTTCGCATTTTCGACGATCCCGTATTCAGACCGTTTAAATACGCTTGGCCTTCATCATCTGTAAATGGGGAGTGTTCCGAGGAACTGTTCAGAATAGTGCCTTCATCTACGTTCTATCAGCGCACCGCTCGCCATCAGCTGTGCGTTCATCCGCAGACCCTTGAGCCACTTCGCAAATGTACGCAACGTTTATCTTGCGTACCGTGCGGATTTGTAATGAGCTCTCAGCTGAGGTTTTCCCACAGTGCTATGATATGGAGTTTTTCAAAAAAGGTGTCCTAAACTTTCTTTAGCGCGTCGGTGACATCTCTGGTGTTGCAAACGCGACGAAAACCGCTTGCCGTCAACCTGTCACCTGCCACACGGCTACTGTCAAGGTGTTGAAATGTTTAAAAGTGAAAAAATAAATGAAATAAATGTAACAAACGCTGTAATTTTGTTTTAATCGTGTCATCAAGAGGTGCTGTGGTTATTAACAACTGCTCTCTTTCTCACCACAGGATCCTTATTTGTGTTGTAAGGTCAATAAAATCAATATCTTAGCTTGTAAGTATTCGCTTTCCTTCATAATATCGGAGTTGTAATGAATAATAATAACAATTTCTAATCGTAAGTTAATTAAGAATTGTATTTAATGTTTTGATGAGTGTATTGATATTGTGTATTTATTTATTGATTGTCTAATAAAACCTACATATAGCTACAGTAGACACAAAAGTTTTTGGCTACATTATTACTGACAATTACGAAACGGGTAAAGATACAATCTTTGTATTATAGGCGAATATTAGTTGTATTACTATAACGACACCTGCATGAAATTGTTAGCCCGAGGCTTATTTTGTATCTGTTGTATAATATATGTTTTGAATATCATTACGAAGTTAAGAGAATTATAACCATACCGATTTAATTAAATATACATATTAACATATTGTGCAACATAGCTTAGCATATAATTTCTGTGTATAAGCATGGAACAAGAATTCTAGGACTGATAAATCACTGAAAATATTCATGTAGAAGGTATATCATACATTACAGTCGACCAAAGGAGGCCATTAGTAATTTTTCCCCGTTTTTTTATTTAAATATTTTTCTCCAGATAAGTTAAATATTGAATAACTTCATTATGCTGATATTAGACGGATCAATCTCAATGTCCTGTACTAACGAATCAATGCAACACATTCTACATTCCTAGTATTCTTGTTCCATGTTATAAGAATGGTTTGCTACTTAAGTTTTATTACTGTTTTTGATTTGAAGATGTAATAGTATGTATTTTTCTAATAAAAATACCATGATATACGCTATTTCTTTAAAATTTTATTTTTATAATAAAATTATTTATTTTCCTCTATTATAATAAATGTTATATAATGAGGCTTTTATATGTTTTTTATACTTTTTAATGCGAGTAAAGCCCTTAAAATTTGTTACAGGTGCTTTTAGTTAAAATTGAATTTCCTATGAACTTTCAAAAATTATAAAAAAAATGTTACGTTTATTGTTCCATTTGACTAGTGTTAGCGCAACTTTGTTCGCTTTGCTATGACGAAGTGTTTGTCAGTGATTTGCAACGGCGGTACCATTGAGACGCGACCGCAGCTCCATCTCCTTAACTTTTTTTTTATTGCATGAGTTTAGTAAACAGACAGATGGCCCACTTAATGGAAAGCGGGTACCATCGCATATGGACATTTGTAACACGAGAGGGGCTACCACTGTGTTGCCGTTCTCTACAGGGAGACTGAAACCTGGCCACTAATCCGAAACACAACTCAAGGTTTTTATACGGGCATATTCTAAACCAAGGTAGTCGCCATCGAGACGGGCAAATACCCTATCACCTGGCTGGGGGTTTTTTATCGCCTGTTACGACAGGCCACTCGGCCGCAGGTAATTGTATTCTTTCTCCGTTTCTGCACAGATAAGATTGGTATTTTTTATTTGATCGCATGAGTTCAGCAGACAGGCAGACGGCCCACCTAATATAAAGCGGTTACCATCGTCTATAGACATTAACACGAAACGTGCTTGAAGACTGGAACCTGGCCACCAGTGCCGGAACACAACTCAAGGTTGCTATGGCGGCATACTCTAGACCAGGTGTGATCTACCCTATGGATTCAACGACCCGAAATATGAATAAGGTCATCTAATGATAAATTCGTGATTCTCTAACGGACAAACAAAAATTATATTGCATTTTCGAAATCTGCTGGTTGTCATTTTCTTTTTTTCCACTTATTTTGGCATCCAACAGATATACTTACATGTCAACTTAAATTAATTTTCAAACTCGACTTACTCGACAGCCCTGACAGCTTTATATTAATAGGTATACTATTATCGACAGATAAAAACTAAATGCGCTTTAGCAAAGTTGTTAATTTCGTATAAAAACTTTTGAGTCAAATAAAATCGTAACTAAGGAGTCTCAAAACGTCTCGTCGTTCGTTTTTGTTTTAGAATTTTTTTACTTGTACATTGTATGTTCAATTTATTTTTGTGTTATACGGACTATGTTATTGTAGTTTTAAAGAAATATTTGTTCTTTCTGTCTTCTATCTAAAATGTCATTGACTTTCAGGCTGATCGGACAAAAACGAACGATGAAAGGCGTTTGAGAGGACGGCCTCATCTGCACCGCTGAAACATATATTTCAGTATCAGTTATCCGCTTTCCTACAGGCCTGGCATATGTTTATCTTATCTAGATCTGTGCAGGAATGGAGAAAGAATATAATTTCCTGCGGCCGGGCGGCCTGTCGTCAGAGGCGACGAAACAACCCACAGCTAGATGGTAGGGCATTTGCCCAACTAGATGGCTACCACCCCTTAACTAGAGTATGTCGCCATAACAACCTTGAGTTGTATTTTGGCATTAGTGACCAGGTTCCAGTGACCCTTAAGAGAGCAGCAGCGCAATTGTAGCATCTGGTATTGCAAATGTCCATGGGCGATGGTAACCGCTTTCCATCGAGACGGCCGTCTGCTTGTCTGTTGGACTCTTGCAATAAAAGTCTTTGTTGTTCGATTGGCACAATCAATTAGATTAAATACAGTGCTCTTTTTAGTTAGATAATATCTAGTGTGTATTGCGAATTTCATAATAGACAAAAACACCAAACAAAAAGTTCGTCTTAAATTTTGCATCGCCAATAGAATTTCGTGTTCGGAGATACTGAAAATGTTACAAAAGGCTTAAGGTGAATCGACTTTTTAAGAACACGTGCTTATGAGTGGTACAAAGCGTTTAAAAGTGGTCGAGATATGCTGAAAGATGACTCGGCCTGGTAGGCCATCAACATCTTCAACTGAAGTTAACATCGTAAATCCTCATTGAAGTTTGTGAGAAATACTCGCTGAACTTTCTGTGTCTTATGAGTAGATGATGAGAAACATGTTGCCGCTCGGTTAGTCCCAAGACCTCACTGTTCTCCAAAAACTCAATCCCATGAGAGTCTCTGAGGACATGCTAGAACGAGTCAATTCCGACCCAACATTCATGATACGCATTGTTACGCCATCGGATATTTGATTTTTTTTTTAGAATTTTTATGGGGTAAGAACAAAATATTTTTTTCCTCCTTTAATTTATGGGAAAATGAAAAATCATTGCACTTCGTGTTCAGATATCGAGCTGCGCCTTGAGAATTGCGTGTTTTTATGCAGAAAAATAAGTTTCGAGATGTTAGGTTTTTTTTTTTTGTGGACCTATAGTGTGTACCTGTACATAAATGCTATTCAGTAAGTGCTCGTACAAATGGTAAAGCTATCGCTCTCACAGACCATTGCACAGTTCCATCGCCAACTTATGTCACTTCCAACACATTAATTCTATTCCAATAACCAACTGTTTGTGCGTTTGTAGAAATATTATTACCATTATAAGCTAGTTTTCGCTTATTTGGACCTAAACGTATCCAGGAAAAATAGAGATATTGATTGGGAAACGTAGCAAAATGTGTAGGATAAAATAACATTTTTTTTTTATAATGCTGATATTAGACGGACCAAATTAAATCAACGCAAGGCATAGAACTGAATGTGATGGCGGCGTTGAATGGCATTATGACTTATTCAAGTTTATTATATTTATATGGATAATTTTGCTTGGTTCATCTAAATTGAAAGACAAAAATGAAACGTCTAATATCAACTTAAAAAGGAGTTCTAATGGACCCCATCTAATCTGGGATAACGTTACTGATTTGGGATGACCTGATAGTCATTTCACGTAGATGTGGCGATTTGCATAATACGTTATTTGTGACGCGATATTGTTTTTAATTCTGAAACTCTAGGTACTAGTAGTAGAAGTAGTAGTAGTTCTATGTTAGGTACTTACTTAAAAAGTTAATAAGATTATTTTATAGTATAAGCCTTTTTTAATATATTTTATGTTAGACCTAAAACTACTGTTTCTTGTGCAATTCACTACAATAACCAAGAAATGAAGTCCAACTGCCCAGCAAAACAAGAGATGAGTCAAAGCCAACCTGATTTGAAGTAATACAATAAATGACTTGTTTCCTATGACAACGTATTTGTTAGTGAATTGAGAAACGTGATTGCAGCGCCATCTATTTAGCGAATCTATCTATTTCATGAAAACGACAACATTTATCGGGATATAAGTATCCTAAGTGATGATTCCTTATATAATCCAGCTCTGTGTCGAGTTGCATTCATACACGTTCAGTAACTTTCAAAAAGGATGCGATCGCAGCGCCATCTTTTTCGATATTTTCGCCTATCCCGCGCCAACCACGTAATTTCTCGGGATAAAAAGTATCCTAAGTTATGCCCCGGGATATGAGATAGCTGTGTGTCGGGTTTCATTTAAATACGTTCAATAGTTTTCACGGGATGCTCTGACAGACAGATAGACAAAATAACTTTGAATTGCATTTTGGGAATCTCGTGGACTGAATTATACTCTTGATATTTTTCATATTTTTAAACACAAACTCGAACTATTTACAGATTTATTATACTTGTAAAACTTATGTACGATCTTTCTATTATATACAAAATCTAAATAATCTAATTGAATTATTTGAATGTGAAACTGAAGTCCTTTACCATAGATTATACTTATTAATTATAAATGCCCCTTTACTTTGAATATGGTAGTAAATGGGATTCGCTTAAATGAAACTAAATAGAATCGATGTTTGCCATGTCGCCCGCTGGGTCAGGCTGTGTGCCCAAGTGCCTCAGTTGGAGATAATACGACAAAGTGTGTACCCATGTGGCGACGCCAACTCGTGTCTCTCGGCCACTGCCCCTTACGGGCTAATGCGCAACTGGATCGAGCGGACTTGATTATCAACCATGTACAATCCAGTCTCCTTTTGAATAATAACATAATTGACAAGAGAAAAATATGTAAAATATACATCTGGAACATTTTTTGTAAAATTCCGTGTACTATGAGAACTGGTTTAAGACTGCGTATTATCTATCCTACGCTCATTTCCGGTTCTTCAGGAAACGTCATGTCAAGGGTTTATACCAGTATAGACATATACCAACAAATTAATTTTGGCATTTATATATTTGTTATACATAACAATTGTAATTTTTTTTATTGCTAGAGTGCCTACAGCAGAGAAAATGATAGCAGGCCCACCTGATTGTTTCAAAATCTGTTCAGCCTGAAATTTTACCGCACGGCGGCTTCTGCGCGCGGCATGCCAACGTGTTTGCACATTTTTAGTTATTAAAAAGACTGCTTATTTAATTACTAATACTATTTTAAATGTCTTCCCTTGCCCTTTTATTGGTATACTCGTAGAATATTTTTCCATGGCAAAATCTTATTTACTCTAAATCAGAGCCTGTGTGTGCAATCAATACCCTGGCGCCCTCTAGTAAGCTCGCGTTCAAAACGGAAAATAATTGCAGTAATATTTTCACCAGTAAACAGAAATTCTAGTGCAAATGATGTAATTTTAAATGATGTCGGGACGCACGTTTAGAACAAGTACTCTCATATAACCGTGTTAAGATAGCAATTGCATAGATAATTTTGTTGTTTTATTCTTATGACACGTTTTGGTGTGTAGAATAAAGAGGGATATAGCGATTGTTTGGTAATACTAGTATTACTGAACGACTGATACGGAGGTTTGCGAGCGGCGCTTGGCGTCCCCTAAGACCCGGCGCCAGTGTGCGCTGCACACCCTGCAATAAAGGTAAAGCCGGCATTGCCTATAACTGCATTATCTAGTTCTCTGTTCATGGTACCAGCAAGGTAGGCAAAACTCAACGGTTTTAAGTGCACGAGTCATACGCATCAAGGCGCCTTTGAGCATCGCCAAAAACCGCCAATGCTCGGCTCCAGCTTAGGCGTGCTTGAACTAAGCAGCGAAAGAACTTGGGAAAAAGGGTTTTCTTCACCCGCCGCTATGCCGGGGGCGCGCCGTCTTCGGTGCGCACTCATCTCTCTTCCCGTAGGGCGAGTCTCAAACCGCCCCACTCCAGGATTAGAACATGTTGACGCCAGGGGCGGTGCTAGTGCCACCCCGACGTGGCGAATCTCACACACCGGCCGCAATTCCTTGCACCGCTGAAGATCCTCAATAGAATTCCCCTCATAACAAAGACAGTTAAAGCACTCGCCACAGACATCGTGCAACCTCGATTGGTGTCGATCACCACTTCTCATCAGATTTGCCGTCCGACATTCTGCTATAGCAAAAAGAAAAAAAACATTTTAAAAATAACCGAGTCTAATAAGCATTCTTAAATGAATCAGATAAAAACTTAACAAATAGTTTAAATATTGGGTGCATTGTAGGTACTGCAGTTTCCATTGATCTGATTATTGACACATAAGTGTTTCATAATAACAAAAACTGATCGAGTATAGAAACAAGCACTATAATAGATTAAAAACAAAGCACGATTCGTTTCAGGGCACGATCGTTTTTCGGGGTCGTTTATTACGCCAATCTGTTATTGTGACATGAGCAATGAAAACGCGCGTAGAATGCTACGGACATCCGGAAAATTGGAAAGCTCTAATTGTCAGCTGCAAGCAGTTCGTGGACTGCAAAATTGTAGGAATGTAATGCCAAATCACTTACTCTACTATAGCTTTTGTTATGAAGCGTTGAAAATGAAATAGTACAAATTAAGAAAGAAAGAAAAAAAAAATTTGAAGAAATAGTAACGTACTTAAATTGCTTCATACAATCTTAAAAATAAACTACAAAATATACTGTGTATATTAAAAACTAAAACGAATTAAAAAAGGGGAAAATACCTAATATTGGTCCCAAACCACTGTCACTTACCGGGAACGTTTTCAAAAGGCCGCGTTCCCACGTTGTATAGTAACGCCTAATCTTTGAGCCAAATAGCGGCCAGCCTTTTAGTTGATTAATTTAAGAAATAAAATTGACTAAGAGCCTGGCAATCTACGCACATCGAAGGGTTCCGTAGACGTGACGAATGTGTACTGTTTTTGTTGTATCAAAAGCCGCTTAAGGAGTTTTGCTGAAATTCCCATTTCAGCTTTGTCGCTTTTTTCAGTGGTTCCCCCCATCATAGTTCAAATGTTAGAAAAGGGGCGATCATACAAATTTCAAAGGGAATAGGTATATAAATATGATTGACGTATTTATGAAGACAGGTTTAAAAGTTGATACGATATGCCAATAGAGTTAGTGTTGTTTGAAATATTGAATTTCATTTAATGAGATCATTACAATTTTTTTAATTTCAATTCTCATCCTTTTCAAAGAATATTTCGACTTACTATTTTTAATTGTAATGACAATGAGTCGTCAAATTTAAATTTATTAAAAATCTACTAAACGAACGTACATAACCATTTCTTATTATAATGCTTTTTGCGGAAATGGCTTCGGGACCCTGATAGTGTGAATGCTTTCTTTTAGTTTACTTTATATTAAAGTAAGTATCCACCTATATTTAGTCATGTGGATATGTGTGAAGTTTATCTCAATACGTTATTACATTTACAGTGAGCTGTTTTTGTACATAATTAAATGCTGAAAAAGAATTATTAATAATTGTTTATAGGAAAAATTGTTTAATATATATCTTAAAAAGTAATTTTCCTATTTTCATCGTATGGGCAAAAAAGAAAACTGAATTTTATCATGGACCTTTTAAACGCACAAATTTTATTGTTTTTTTTTTCTAAGCATAAATAACTAGAATGAAACATGTATTAAAGTAAAACTTATCAGGATTATTTGTAACATTTTAATATATGTATTTATATCTCAATATAAACTAGTTATATATTGTTTGTTTACTGCGATATAATCGTATTGTAAATTGTCTGTAGTATCAGTTCAGTCTCTTCGTAAGGACACCAAGTTTGTATGTTTATTGAAACTCATTTGATTTCATGTTGTTCGGTTGTGAATGAGTATGAGGCCCACGCTTGGCGTAGCATTGGATCAAAGTTTGTCGGAATAATCCCTGAGATGCTACTTGTACGAGAACTTGAAAGGGTTTTACTGTAAAATGTACATGCCTCACAAATGTCTATAGATATAATGTCTAAGTATATTACTACGAGTGTCTGTTATCTGTATTTTATTATCTCTACTCTATTTCTTATGTTTAAGATTATAAAAACACAACGACCTGCTCCGGCTTCGTACGGGTGTAATTTTGAAAAACAAGAGGTGAAAAATTAAAGTTACTTACTGCCTTTGATAACCTTTAGGTTTAGCCTACGTAAATCCAGCCACGTATATCATATTTTTTCTACTAACATCCACACTTTTTCATTATATTATATAGCCGTGGGAAAAAGACCCCAGTAATATACAAAAAGTGTGCTAAACTATGTTAAATAGCGCAAAATACTTAAAGGAGTATCGAAACTGATTTTGACTAAATATGTAGTTTATATTATATTTTATTTGTAATTTTTATGCAATTTCAACTGGATCCATTGGTTCTAAATATTTTCATTTAATTTTTGGTATGTTCACTTGGGAGTTATTGATTATTTTTATTTACACGTAGCACCCTAATATCAAAGCAAATTTGAAAAATTATCAAAGCGAAAAAAATGTCTCAATCGACTCGGACTCGAGTGTTCAATCTTAATTTAAACATTGAAAAAGAACTCCATAGTTCAGGACTGTCTTCAAAAAGAGTCTAAACTTTTATAATAAAACTAGGATATGCCCGCGATTTCGTCCACGCTTAATTTAATATTCCCACAAGATTCCCGGGAAACAAAGTATTGAAGCATTTAAAAAAGGATGTAACTTATTGTTCTAGTGAAAACTGTGTCGAAAATGCTAATTTTTATACACCCGATGAAAACACTAACGGTATATTCCCGCGGAATTCCCGGGATAAAAAATATCACACATTGTCATATTCATTGTTTTTGCCATTGTTGTAGTTTCCAGATGGTAAACGAGTCTTGGACACACAGGCTGCTTCTTGTATCGCAAAAATAAAACTAGAACGGGTTGAAATAGGGGATGACAATTTGTATAGGAGATCAGTAATTTCTCTAGTTTATAGACATAAAAATTCATCATCTATAAAATAAAATAGTAATCGAGTACTGGATCGCTGTAATTTTGTACATATTATGTCCCTAGTTTTAATACCGAAAATGAACATAGATACTCTTTATTCCGGGAGATGGGATATTTTGCGATATAAAATAAAGTGAATCTTCGGGGACAAATAGTATTAACATAAAAATTATAACTCTAGTGATCAATATATAATTATCTGTTATCTATTTCTCAAACGATTTGATAATGTATGACAAGTTGAAGTAGATATTTTAATGTAGAGATACATGTATATATAGGTACTGATTGTATAGATATAAATACATGGGTGGTTGGATTGCTTCAGTGACCTGTCAGGTATATGTAAGTGTAAAAATTAATTCAAGATACCGTGGTAGGGGTTAAACAATTCGAGGCCAGGCAATGAAATGCCTCACCCTAACGCCTGGCTGTTTAGCCCTATACGCAATTAACTTTGAGCTCCGAGGCTAAAGGGAAAATGGATATTCAAACAAAAGCACGTAGGCAGCGTTCAAATGGGATTTGGGATTTCGCTATGTGCTACTGAAATATCTGCGTCGGAAAATTGCTTTTATCAGCTCTGCCTATAGGAAATTCTCAACCACTTTATCAACTACATGTACATACATTTAATAAAGACTTGCTTTTATATTGTTACAATTTAGGCCACCTGCATTTATGTCAACAAAGCACATTTATTACCCGCGGCGTTTGAGCTAATAACATTGAAACTGTTTTATGACTGTCTTCTTTTGTTTACTTTGCGTTTAAAATTTGTGATTGAAAAAAAACAGCCCATTGTGTATTGTAATATTTATGGTAGTCAGGTAAGGTAAAGGTATTAGCCAGGTGTGATTCTTGGAAAATTAAGTCCACGCAGTCTACCAGACATATTGTATTTGTATAGTATAAAGCAATGCCCCAACGGAAGGGAAGCAAGACGTTAGTGACGGACTTTGCGCGTGTTATTGAATCGTGCATTACGTTTGCACTGATTATGTTCAGTTATATTTGTACCTGTATTATACGTGTTTTTACAGTTCTAATAAATTCTATAGTAATTCTAACGGCATTTCAATTCGAGTCCTGCAACTCGTAACAATATTATAATTCGTCACGTTATCAAATATCTAATTGGATGTATGACACATATTATAATAAACTCCAAAATTAAAAAATATGTAAAATAGATACCATCCAGCTCCGAATTTTGATTTTTCCCCACTCGCGTATATTTTTACCTTAATCATAATCATCATCATTTCAGCGATCAGACTCCCAATAAAGGACATGAGCTTCGCGGAAAAAACGCCACAATGAGCGGTCTAGCGCTGCTCTTTCTGTGTCTATAAACTATATAAACCTATTTTTTTACAATTATACCTAGGTGAATCAAAACATTCTTAGAAATGCATATATATAAAACCTTTTTGGAGAAGTTCGATATTCAAATTAAAGATTGTCAATCACACAATATTTATGCCAACTGTTATTTGTTTTTGTCATTTGTTTGACGTAATAAATTGTTTTGTGCAACGAGTTGCTAAAAGCGCAAAATTATGGATAGAAAAAGACGATACAATTTCTCAGCTTGAAAGAAATGTCTATAAAAGAAAAATTTTCGGACATTCAGCAGACATTATGGGATGATGCTTGATGCTGTACCCTATTCTACGGTTGCGTACTGGGTGGCTGAATTTAAAACAGGTAAATTAAGCCGTAAAGATGACCCGCGTTCTAGGCGGCCTTCAACCCCCGTTACCATATATTCAATGTACTCTGTGCCCGTTACGGAAGAAAGTGTCAAAATGGTTGAAAATTTGGTTTAGGAAGACAGAAGAATAACTATAAAACATATAGCTGAGATTCTAAAGATAGCATTAAATCAATTTTAATTGATTCACTTGGGTTCATAAAAGTGTCGACAAGATGGTAACACGAATGGAAGAAAACAAAAACTAAAAAGTATAAAATAACTTATTTCTAAAGCTATTTTCACTTATAATATCTAGTCTATCTAAAAGTTATTTTATACTTTTTAGTTTTTGAAGTCGGTTTTTTTAAACCAAGTTTTTTTTATTTGTTACTTTTTAGTGTCTAGCTATGGGTAGGCCTGCGAAAGGTGCCGCACGCCTTAAAAAATATAGATCCCAAGAAACAGGAACGGAAAAATATTTGATAAAAAATATGGCAGCCATTCCGGATCAAACTAAAGAAGAATTACGTAAATCGAATCATTAATCTCAGCGTAATCGGTGTACACACAACAAAAATACCGACGAAGTTGAGAACCTCCTCCTTTTGGAAGTCGGTTAAAAAAGGTGACGTTTGGAAATCTCTAAGCGTAATCTCGAAATATTCCAGCGTGATTCGGGTAATTTTTGCCGTCGCCTTGTCACTAAGATGATATGTTATATCTCAATGCTCAAATCGTGGGGGGAAAATGTTCCCGGCGCAGATCCATTTTTCAATGAGACACGATAATTTAAATTAGCTCGCAAACAATGTGGAGGGAAATTTTAATATTCAAACGTACCATTTTTAGTTATAAATAATCATATTTTCAAAATAGAATATAAGTAGCTAGTCTCTCATACATAAAAACTTTTTTCGCAATACATTCCGAGTGGCCTGGTATGTACATATATATTATATATATATACATATTATTGTTTTTACTTTAACATGTTATCAGATTGTTATCAATTACCCAAGGATAAGGAGTACTCTATAAATATGACAATTCTTTATTAATTTGTAGTTTAGTGAAACGAATCGAGTGACAATGCGTGCTTTGATATTTGTAATGCTCATTTTAGGTGTCGTGGCTAGGACCCAAGTTCAAGAGTCACGCGTAGTGCAAACAGATCAGGGTCCAGTGAGAGGATACAGGGAACCTGAACATAATTTGTTCGCATTCTACAATATACCCTACGCAACTGCTCCAACCGGAAACGACAGATATAAGGTATTTTATTTTTAGGGTCCGTAGATAAAATATTAATAATAACATTCCATAAACGTCCCACTGCTGGGTACGGGACTCCCATTATTATGGAACGGACAGTTTACCCGCCACGCTTGTCCAAGGCCGCTTGGCAGGTTTTACACATCGGTTAACTCGATGTGCAGGTTGCATCACGATGTTTCCTTCACCGTTGTCAGCATGTGGTAATTGTAACAATATGCACATTAGGTCAAAAACTGCCTAAATATATGGCACATACGTGCCGGTTAGGGTTCGAGCCCGTGTTATTCGAGTTTGGGACGTGGGTGTGCTAAACCTGCCGCTGCTGCTAGATCGATCACTCCGGTATATAAGGTATCTTAAAATAGCAATTAATAGGCTATCTAGGCATAAATTTTAGACCACCAAAAGGTATTTCATAGAGAAGTAGGGAAGGGGCTAGGAGGGTTTGGGCTTTACTACCTGTTATTTCTTTGCATTCTCTGAGAACATTTACCAAGAGTCCACTAACTCTTAAAAAAACTGATATTTAGAATCTAGAATTTTCGATTGATAATTAGGGTGGTTTTTTGATATTAAGTCAAAATAGGGTGAAAATATAAACATTAAAAAAATGCAGTGTGTTTTGGACATAAAAAGGCAAGATTTCACCAAATTTCGTGTTTTTTTTTGTTTAAGGTAAAAATAAAAACCAAAAATTTGGTTATTTGAATTTTTCACATAAATTTTGAGGTTATGTGAAAAAGTGGTTATGCAAAAATTGTAGATCTTTTTATTACCTACAACTTTGCCATTTAACTTTTTTCCATAGGATTTGTAGTTTTGCCGGAAACCGAGATAAACCGTTCTTCACCCTTAAAACTCACTCCCCCTTCCACTTCCCGGCCTCAGATCGCCCGTAAATTATTTTTCCTTTCATTTTTGTTATATTCTATTCCTTTTCCAATGGGTTTCATCCTACTATGTTTTTTTCCTTTTTTCACCATTTTCACAGGGATTAGCACTGGTGTATTTTGGAATACATTCTGTTCCTGTTTAATTAACCTTAAACTTATCAAAAAAGTTGATCAACTGTCCATGCATGGCCTTCTCAAAGATTTTTAAAATATGGATATTAGAGTAATATGTCTATAGTTACTTAATTAAGATTTATCACTTTCTTAAATAAGGGGTTTAACCATTGATTTTTGAGGTGTCCTGGATATACTCCATGTAGGAAAGGTTTATAAGGTATATAATATAGGAGAATGATGACAGAGATTTTGATTATATTTGAAGTAATTCCGTCAAATCCGACCGAATTTGTGTTTTTAATGATAGAATTAATTTTTAATTTTGTTTCTACAATTGGGATTGTTCACTTTTTTTCAATTTAGCTTTTTGAAAAACCATTTCGAGGAGTAGTGTCCCTAATCATTTCTGGCTAGTTAAAATTCCAAAAAAACGTAGGTAGGTACGATCTTCTTGTATTTTGTAAGAAATGCGTTTGACCTTTATTTGACCTTACTAAATCCAATCAGGTGGACCGTCGGCCTGTTTGCCTGCTTCAGGTGTAAAAAAATCTAGCTGTACATTATTTGATTTAAGTTCTGTAACATGGATTTTCCCTAAAGACCACTTTAAAAAATTTAACGATAGCTATAGAAAATAATAATGGTTGAACACAAAAAATTATAAGCCTAGCGACAAAAAACACTAAAATGATCACGATATGTAATCAGTAATGACAGTGACATTTAAATAGTAGCACAGATTATTTATTTATTTAGGTTTACGGCTTGGCAGCTAGGCCTTTAAGCCAGATCTTAGTTTATAATATACATTTAGTTTCTTCATTTTCTTAAGCCTATGTGTAGCACAGCGGAACTGTAGGTAATCAGCTAATGCCATTCAACGGAGTTCTTGTGACAACTCAAAAGGCCACATTTGACTATACAGTTCACATTTCTCACAAAACACATAATTACTACTCAAAAACTATCAATATCCTACAACTATTGTTCATTTTAGAGTAATTTTACACATTTTTAGAAAATAAAACTGCACAGCACAACATCTCCTTTCAGTTCCCGCCAAAAACTCCCAGTAGCACAGATTGCTATGATTATATATAGATAAAACTTACTTTTATTATTTTTGTTTTCTAGGCAAATAAATTAATGTAAACTTGTCCCTTATGACGTCATCGGAGAAATAATTTTAAAATAGAATTTAAAAAAAACTAACGCTTAAAATACAAAATATTCAAATTAGTATCTTAAAATACCCTATTTTATGTAATAAAAATATAAAATCAGAGGGTAATTTTTTGTGAACAATCCCCATTGATAATTACGTTAATAGATTGTATAATTCAAAAATTCGATTCAGACACCAATTAAATATTTTAATTTGGTTTCAGGCTCCACTGCCACCACCAACATGGACAGAAATATTTGATGCAGTTAACAGAAACATAACGTGTGTCCAGGATCTTCCTCTTCCACACAAACAAGAGGATTGCCTTATAGCAGATGTGTTTGTGCCAGATAATAATCAGACAAATTTGCCCGTCATGGTCAGTGTTCATGGAGGGGCATATCAAGTAGGATACGGCGACATAATGAGTTTCAGAGATTTCTCTGTGATGAAAAACGTTATAACTGTTACTTTTAATTACCGTCTTTCTGTGCACGGATTTTTATGTCTCGGAACAGAAAACGTTCCAGGTAACGCCGGAATGAAAGATCAAGTGGCATTGTTGCGCTGGGTTAATAGAAACATCGCTAGATTCGGTGGAAACCCAAATGAGGTAACAATTATGGGTTGCAGTGCGGGTGGATCCTCAGTAGATCTGCTGACAATCTCAAAAAGCACCAGAGGTCTCTTTCAAAGGGCTATAGTTGAAAGCAGTGTTCATCTCAGTGCTTATTCTGTGCAGATCGATCCTATTGAAAATGCTAAGATCCATGCACGAAAACTAAATTTTACTGATGTGGATGATATTGACGCATTAGAATTTTTTTACCTAGACACGTCGTGGGACGTATTATTATACGGGACATTTATTATGAATAATGAAAATACTTTAGTTGCATTTTCTCCTTGCGTAGAAAAAGATGTTGGACAGGAAATATTTTTAGACGATGCACCATTCAATATTATTTCTGGAGGAGAATATACGAGATACCCAATGATTTATGGATTCACTGACTTAGAAAGTTCATTATTTTTAAACTCGTTTTATGGATGGAAAACAAGAATGAATGAAAACTTTTCAGAATTCTTACCAGGTGATTTAGAATTCGATAGTGTTGATATAAGGGAAGAAGTGGGAAGACTAGCAAAAGCTATGTACTTTAATAACTTACCGGTAAACAACGATACAATATTAGGTTTTGTTGATTATTATACAGATATTCTATTCGCGTATTCGGTGATGAGGTCTGTTGAATTACAAAACCAAGTTGGAAATACATCCATATATTTACACTTCTACTCTTTTTATGATGAAAGCATAACACCGGTACCCCACACTGATTACCGCGGGGCAGGACACTGCGCCCAAATGTATTTGGTTACAGATTCAGATCAAACTACCATGACAGAAGAATGGTTAAACATGAAAAATAAAATGAGCGATTTCTATTACAATTTTATTAGTACTGGGTGAGAATATTTTTACAAGTTTTTGGTTTAATGCAATAAAGAAAGAGGTTGGAACATTTCCCTGTGGGAGCTGGCATAATTTTCCAAGGATATCACGTACGATGAATCTCCTATTTTGATAGCTTATATATAATTAAACTAGGGTTTTACAAACTATCAATATATTTTATAAAGATTAATTGATTGCAAAAACCTTAAGAAGTTGGTACAAAAACTGCTATTTATTAGCTGAAATATTGATGACACAAGGAGCAAACTCAATTTTGGTTACTTCTTCTTTTGATAAATTGCGAAGAAATTTAACAATATAATTTCAATTACTTTATTGGGTTGCCATACTGATTCATATATTAGAGTAATACATATAATTATGTTCAAAATAACGATACAGCTACAATAATCCTAATATAAATAATAAAATACGCAACAAACAATATACTAACACAAACGTATTAACATCGCCTTCACGTGTGGCACTTGTGCACTACAAGTTGTACATCTCAGCAAACAATACCTCAACGTGGTTTGGCTTGGCAACACCGTTGAAACCGGGTCCATCGTTAGCGATGATCAAGCTCCAGAATCTTTGGAAGTGTACAGACCTTTTTTTTGTTTTCCCTTGCAGTTTCCCGATTCTCCATCAATATTTCTTACCCTTCTCCTATAAACTCATCAACGATTAGAAAAATGGTTATCTGCTTTAATTGCAGTTATGGGTAGGCTTTTTTGTTAAACTCCATACTCCATAACATAAGTAAAGCTTGGTAACTGTAGTGCAGTTATATTTTGCATACGAGTCGATTTTAAGTCTTTTGGCGCAGTGAAGTGGTGCGGAAGTGGCAACTTTCTAGTGCATTTGTCTAAGAAGTTGGCTTACTGGCGAAATTACTCCTGATAATATGCGGGTTTTTGGGTTACTTGCAGACTCACTAAGAATGGAAAACTAACTAAAATAATTCAGCAATCATTGTCATTGTTTCAGTCAACCGGTGGTGAATGGTTCACCGGTAGCATCCTGGCCTGCAGTTGGTGAAAACAGGTCACCATACTTATCTGTGGGACGGATAGTGGAGCTTAAAAACTCTTTATTGGAAAGCCGCTATCGCTTTTGGGAAGATATCTACCAGCGATATTATCACGTGCCAATGCCCCCTACACATAGTTTAGCGTCAGATAAAAGCGTCGATACGAATACTTTCATGCTTTTTATAATTGCCAACTATTTACGAAACCTCATTTTGACTCCCTTTTAGTGTCTACTTCAACGTCAGTAAATTAACATTATATATATCTATATGTTTTGTGTAATAAGAGATACGAGTACGACTGTACATCTATTACTAATAAACCTTGTTACAAGGTTCCTACCAGGACGAATTGCCGGAGCCACTGCCGATTGTTTGCAAAAAAACGATCTGATTATATATATATATATATATATATATATATATATATATATGCATGATGACTAGAACAGTCAAGTTCCATATTTTTTACTTATAAAATAATGAATTTGTAATTTATATCTTGTGTATGTATTGATTAAACATTTCCATACAAAATTACTTTATACTTACACTCTACATAAACTCCTTATCATGTCTTATATTTATCTATATCGAAACAGAGCAATGTAAGATAAATCGTAAGGACATCTAAATCTCATCTCTTTACGACAAAGGTAACAAAATTGTGCAACAAATTGTAATAATCATAAACCACTATATAAAAAAAATATTATATTTATAAACTATATTATTATTTAAGAAAATTTGTATGCCAGTAAATGGCGAAACATGTTCTCACCATATCGTATGACGTTAATCTTCAAAATCGGTTGAGTATTTTCGGAGTTCATCGCGGACAAACTCTGTGACAGGGAGTTTTTATATATAGATAAAATTCTAAACATGCCGTGTCTGTAAATTGAAGTTGCTTAAAAATACAACTGGAATAGACTATATAAACGACGGAGAACAAACAAACACACACACACACACACACACACAAACACACACAAACACACACACACACACACACACACACACACACACACACACACACACACACACACACACACACACACACACACACACACACACACACACATACATACATACATACATACATACATACATACACATAAATATATATAAATTATACACTGCGTACAAATTCTCAAATTTTAATGTTATAACTTTATAACATAATGTTTAATATGATTGTATCTAGCATAATTTGAAGTATTTATAGTGAAAATAATAATTTAGGTAGGAATATTTTATTGTTTGACTTTTACTTGACAAAACTGTACAAGAACAAATTGAGATCATGTTAGTTCTGGTCTCATCATTATGATTGATTGGAACTAAGAATTAAATAAAAATCTAATATTACACTGAATACTTGAAGAAAATTGCGTTAAATAAGTATTAAGTATAGGTTTAATTTATACTCTTGTTTATACTTATTGATACATTTACACTATCTGGAAAACAGTATTTGACTCTGCGTATGGTATGCCTCTTTCTGCCAATCAGTATTGCTGATATTAGACGGTACAACCAAGTTAAGTCAATTCGATCGATAGGCACAGAACTGACAGTAAACGACGGTATTCAATGACATTGATGATTAAAATTTATGTTTGTATGGATCACTGGTTCATTCATCGAAATCGAAATATCGGCACAACCACGCGAATCCCGAAGTTAGTTCATTGTTCAGAACAGTTTTTTATAATAATAAAAATTGAATAATGATTCAATTTAACCTCTTTCATGGTTCAAGAAAGAGAAAACTATGGATCTAGAGCATTCTACTGATAATACAAATATCTTTTTTTTTAGTTTATTGAGAACAACCAACAAGTCTTACACTAGTACGTATGTTTATATTATTACATTGAGTTATTCGTATAAGTGCAAACTTAATTATAGGTTGTCACATCATGTTGAAAGAAACATACTTTTTTTTTTTACGATAGTTCATTAGTACGTTTGTAGAGTTAATGTATACATATATATATATATATATATATATATATATATATATATATATATATATATATATGTGTGTGTGTGTGTGTGTGTGTTTGGTATATGCTATGTATAATATATGCAAAGAATTTACTGTTGATCTCATAGAAATGAATTTAGAATTATTTGCCGAAATTTGTTGATTTACCCGTAAAAGTATCTATATATTTATTTTTTGTTACACTATTATTATACTGCCTCATCGAACGTAACACTTCAAGTAAAAATTTTGTTGCGATTCATTTTGTCACTTGTCAGTTGAAGTTTCACTTCTAATATGTGTCCCAGCACACATTTCGATTCTTCGCAGGTTTACTGCAAATTATGATTTGGTTAGGTTAGGTACATTTTAATTAATGCACTTTTTATGTAAACATATTTTATTTTATCAAACAAACAACTGAAATCGATCCAGAACCAAAAAAAACATCAACAATTACAAACATGAACAAATGCGCATCTTTCGTCATCAGTCTTCATTCGAACCTCAAACTATGTTAACAGAAGAATATTTCCAAAAAAATAACTCAATAAAATTTTGTTTGCCGCCGCTAGAAAAGGCTTTTTATTTGTATCTTGGTATTAATCCTTATCAAAATAAATTACTTCATATTCAAGACTGTTTCAATACCTTTATATAACTTTTTGAATTATTCAATTCGGACATCCCATTCGAAAGATATCACGAGTTTAAAAATGTATCAATTAGACCACGTAACTGTGACACTTTTTCGTGAGCGAAAAATCGTAAGACCCCCTCTATAAAGAAGTTTCACGTTTATGACCTTCTTTCTCGCCGGCTACCTCACTACATACTTGCCTAATAATTGACGTAGTCTCAACTAAACGAAATTGAAATTACTTATGATGATGAGGACTAGTTTAAGTGTTTGTGCACCCGCGCGAACTTCTGACGACTTGACTGAAACACTTTTTTAAGTCTACAGTTTGAACGTCAAGTATTTAATTTTACAAGTTCGTGGCTGGTTATGAACTGTTAGCATGTTCGTCCGTCCGAGTGTCCGTCTTCCCGTGATTCCATCACGTCGTTCCGTCAAGGCAGACACTGTTCGTTTACTTTGTATGTCACAGTAATTTTTCTCGAAACTACTGACTGAGTGGGCACTGTCGAATTAAATATAATAAGAATATGTAATAAGTAGTTATAACATTATGTGTTTTGTTATGTTCGTGAATGCGCACAAAATCTCATAAACCGTTTGTTACCAGTTCCTAATATCTGATAGTCCGGGATTTTTTGTAGTGGAACGGATCAGTTATTATTAAACTTAACTATTTTTGTGTGGGTTCAATTATGTTAGTAGTGGTATGAAACTTTAGTTGGATGCAGATCGAGAACATTAAAAATACTTCGTAATAATTATAATCGTATAGGTTTAAATACGTTACGAACATTTTTTGGCCATTACTGCCGTTGGTCAATCTATTATCTATAGTAGTCTATGCAATGACGCTAGACCGGTTTTAGCCACAGAAAATCACTAAATTAATCTACGAGTATTATAGACGACAGAGCGCCAAGGCTACGGCCTACGAGGAAGGAGTACAAACACACACCGCGCTTGCGCTTGGCTGCTCGTGCCACTCATATTGTTGTAATATAATCCAGAGTGAAATAATATGTATAAGAGTTTTTGTGTGTTGAATTACACACAAGTGACACCCCACTAGTGTCTTGCTCATACTGCATTCATACACCTCATGCAGGTAAAGTCATTAATTACTCGTAACACCTAAGATAGCCACTATAAAATCAGTGTATAGCCATCACGTTAATAGGTATAAATGATATTTTTTTGGCGAGAATTTGAAAGTGAGTGAAGTTTTGCTATGTAACTTATTGAAGTGAAACTTCTATATAGACGGGGGGGGGGGATTAGGATTTTTCTGTCACGAAAAAACGTTACGGCCGTGGTGAAAGGCGGCAAAATTTTAGAGTAGACGTGGTGAGAGGCGGCGTAATGTTAGAGTAGATAGAGATTTTGTGTTTGATAAAATAAAATATGTTTAAATAGAAATGCATTAATTAAAATGTGTAATGTAAACCTAACCAAATCATAATTTGGATGTAGTTACGCAAAAAGGATCCAACCCACAAAATGCTACTTTTGAATTATTAAAGATTAAAGTTTTAGTTGTATTTCCGCATTGATGCAGTTAAACTTATTTGTATAAAAAAACTTCGTTTAAAAAAACCGACTTCAAAAACTAAAAAACTAAAATGTATAAAATAACTTATTTCTTAAGCTATTATTATTAATATATATTATCTAAAACATCTTAAAGTCGGTGCTTAGTAATTTTCAAAGATAGTAATTTTTTGTTTTACTTTATAGCTTAAGAAATAAATTATTTTATACATTTTAGTTTTTTAGTTTTTGAAGTCGGTTTTTTTAAACGAAGTTTTTAAATTTTATTTGTTACTTTTTAGTGTCTAGCTATGTATGGGTGGACCCACGAATGGTGCCGCGCTTCTTAAAAAATATAGGTACCAAGAACCGGGAACAAAAAAATGTTCGTAAAATGAGAACTACTGGGCCAAACTATGTCAAATTTTTAGGGGACCACATGGCAGCTATTCCGCGTCGAACAAAAAAGAATCACGTAAATCGGATCATAAATCACGGAGTTATCGGCGAACATACGTTAAAAAAAAAGCAACAAAAAAAAAAGATCCCGACGAATTGAGAACCTCCTCCTTTTTTCGAAGTCGGTTAAAAAATGATACATTTACGCTTATATTATTAAGAACCCATAGACACAAGTACATTAATGCGGAAATACAGCTAAGCCTTTAATAATTGAAAAGTAACATTTTGTGGGTTGGATCCTTTTTGCGTAACTACTTCCATTTATGGTAAACCTGCTAAAAATAGAAGTGTTCTGGGACACAGTAAAACTGAAACTTCAACGGACAAGTGGATAATCTAATCGCAACAGATAAGTGGAAACACGAATCGCAACGGACAAGTGGAAAACGAATGGGAACGGACAAGGGGCAAAACGAATCGCAACAAAATTTTAACTTGAAGTTTAACGGGCAGATTATTAATGTACTTGTCCAATTTGAAACTTTTTGTTGCGATTTGTTTTGCCACTTGTCCGTTGCCATTCGTTTCACTTCTACTATGTGTCCCAGCACACATTTTGATTTTTTTTAAAACTAACAATGCTTGTAGTATATTCAAGCATGAACTGTGTTTTGTGTGAAAAGTCCCAAATCTCTAGTGAAATGAGATTTTTCGAAACTAAGGCCTTTGTGTTGTGTAGGTAAAAGTCCTTTGGCTGCGTGAACGATGAATGGGAATAAAAATTACTTTTATTATTCAAAAATATTTTATTCTGTTACTTCACGTTAAATCAATATTTTAAAAAGAATGTATGATATTTTCTATAGCTACGTATCTCTAGTATATCGTAGGTTTTCTTGTCTCGGAACTACTAAACTGTTATTGATAAAGGTGGTCACAGGTCATTGTTTATATCGGGAATGATGTTTGGATATGGGAGCATTACTCTCAAACGCATTTCGTTCTTTGTTTTCGTCCGACTAGCCCGAGTCAATGAAATATTAGATAGAAGAAAGAAAGAACAAAGATTTCTCCAAAGCTAGAATGATATAGTCCATATAAAACAAAAATAAATGGAACATACAATGGAAAATGCACTAAAATATAAAAATCACTTGTTTCAGTGATTGAAAATTGAAGATGTTAAAGAGTAAGCTCTCAGGTCCTTGGAGTTGCCGAATCGAAACACAATAGAAGTGTTTTTTGACATTTTCTCTTAGTAATTTTATTAATAAAATTACATAAGAGAAATAATTAATAACAGTCATAATTATATACGTATAATAATTATGACTATTATTGACATTACGTCCTTGGTCTTGGATTTCTTTTAGTCTTAAGACCAAGTTATCAACCACGATACGTGCTGATATATATTATCAAATCACATTTTATTGGAGTGATAATTTCTTATGGGAGGGTAAACCGCTTCGTCACGTAACACGTTACGGCGCCAGCGTCAGCGGTAGGCAGGCTCCTCCTCTCTCACTCCAACCCACAACTCTAGCCGTATTTCGGTAATTAGATTAAATAATGATACTTATAATGTACGATCGGCACAACTGATTTATGACCCACTTTGCTAATAATTCCTTTAAAACCGTCAAAATAGTAAGGTTTATTGTGTGTGTTGCACTTAGGACGTTATAAACATTAATAAAAATGCGTCACTAGCCTCAGAACTACGCAATTTTAAACTTTGTTATCATTGTACTAGATATGTTTTAGATAAAACAGTAATGATTTGAAATAATTTGAATCTCGAACTGAAATCTGCCTTATAATTCTAACTCTTTTCATTATAGAAAAATTATTATAATTTTAAAAATAAAATGTCATTCTGAAAGTATATCAGAAGTCAAGTAAAGTCAATGAGAAAAAAATTAGAACTCAATATCTAAAAATTAAATTGTATAATCGGTAGTCTCGCAGAACAAAGAGCTCGGATTGTAGTGCTCAGTGAGGAAGGCTATGGCATTCGAGAAATATCACGAGTGTTAAATATAAGTCGGAACACAGTGAGAACATGGATCAGACGGCACGGCACGGTGAAGAGGGCATTCTTGAAGATAGACGAAAACATAATCATGGCGTTCGTCGAATAACAAACCAACAAAGTACAGATATGCAGCACCATTATGAAGAACATCCTTTTTCTCGTACCCAAGATTTCGCGGCACGTTACGTTTGTTTACGTTTGTTTACAAACCATAAGAAATCATTTACACCGTATTGGACTGCATTACCGGCATTATGCTAAGAAAGTACACTTAACGGATGCACACAAAACTGCAAGATTAAATTTTGCACTTAATTATTTAGACTTTGACTGGACTAATACCATATTTTCAGATGAAAAATCATTTAGATCTTCTAAACATGGTCGCTTAACTTTGTGGCGTTATAACAATACGCGACACACAGAGGATCACGTAGTACCCAATCAATTATCTGGTCGAATTTCAGCTAACATGTGGCCCTGGATGGGTACCGGGGGTATAGGTGAACTTGTCCAAATTTCTCCTCGTCAAAACGCATTAAACTATGTCGATTTGTTGGAAGAATCAATGTTACCGACAGTGCGAATAGTGTACCCACTTGAAGAAGTCCCTGTATTCTCCTACGTTCACGACAATTGTCGAGTACATACCGCCAGAATTGTCTCGAACTGGTTTACCCAGCATGAAGATGAAATTACTCTAATTCCATGGCCATCTAGGTCACCAGACCTCAACCCAATAGAAAATTTATGGGGTTTGATGGTTCAAATGTGGGATAACAGAAACGAGAGGACAAAGGAAGCAATTGAGCAGCACTGTAATGAAATTTGGAATTACATGAGGGGAACCGACATCTGCAATCGTCTAATCGGGTCGATGCGTAATCGACTATTAGACGTCATTGAAAACAATGGTCCTTATACCCGGTTTTAGGTTTAAGTAAAGTAAAATGAGTGCCATTTCTAACTTTGAAATACTACAACCAATTAGTAAAATTAACAAAAAAAAAATTTTTTATTTTCTTCCACATTAATGTTGTTAATGTTTTATTTTCTTGTGTATTTCTGCTACCTAACGTATAACGATAACCCTAATATCTAATGTTGTATATACAAAAGGTTTGGCCTGTGTCACCTTTGGCTTGTCGATTTATGACCGGTTCCGATATCTCACTATTCACTCCACTTCACTTCCCCTGCTTTACTGTAGGTTGAATTTTGACATTGCTTGTATAGAGATTACTTCAAATTTTAATCGTTAGTAAGGCAAATAAACGGTCTGTAAGATTTGGGAAACGGCACTTAATCCAACATACTTAATGACAGAGATAGTAATAGCACGTAATAGCATTTGTCAAATGTTACACGAGTATAGACGAGTGTCTCCGATCTGTTTAATACAACGTAGTCAGTATCTGTCAATGTCTAATAACATGATAACAAGTTCGTTACCAAGGAAATGTATGTTCAGGCGAATTTCAACCTAATTGTATTTCACGACTGTAAGAAAATGACCTTATAGTGGGTCATGTTTCAATTTGTTTGATTGTACATGACACAAAATTCGAATATATATATATATATACTCAAGAATTCATCAATCCTATTATCCTTCCGACAACGAAAGTGTGCGGACGTCTGTTACAAAATTATTCTTTAATATATTTTTAAATAATATTTTATTTTTAACTTTTGCTATAAAACAATTGAAAGTACTGGGAGCGCATAAAATTGAGGTGTATGTAAACAATGTTATATTGACACGTGATTGTCATTATACAACACTCAGTTGAGAGCTCAGGTAAAACTGGTTATTTTTTCATTCGAACCGAGTCATAGACATGTAAACTTTGAACCTTGGTAATTTAATTTGACTTGTTTCATAATGTCTCGGTTCTCACGAATTGCACTCAATCAAGAATTAACCCACACCCTCTCAGACTCGGATGTATCAAAACTGGTACCTACAGCTAGTAGTACTCCACGACAGAAAAGACAGCGAAAAGGTTCAGATGATCAACTAACTATTTTCAAAGATGAAATCAGAGAAATGCTCGATGAGTGGAAAGAAAGTCAAAACTCCATATTAAATAAAGGATAATAGAAATCATATACATAAAATTTAAGTAATAACCTAAGCTTTTCTCAAGTTAAACAATTTCAAATTTAATAGTTGAACTTAGATTAGTTTAAGTCACTTCTGTCGAGTGTCCCGAGACGCATACGTTTTTATTTATTTATATGAATATGACTTTATAATGTGTGGATATAGCTTCTTCGCATGATAACTAATTAAGTCAGTTGTTTTCAGATCAGATACGGACAGAATGTCTGGGCGCACGCTTATTTACCTGTTCGTGATTTTTGCTGGTGTTTCGGCTAACGACTCAAAAATAGTAAAGATAGCTCAAGGTGCAGTTGAAGGGTATAGGGAATCTGACGATATTTTCGCCTTTTATGGTATACCTTACGCTAGTGCACCGACAGGACCGAATAGATTCAAGGTGAATATTGCAGACTTTACTTAATCTTCTTTTCTATATTTTTGTTTATAATAATAACGAACTAAACAAACAATTAATTTGTATTTAACAATACATGACGACGTCTGTGGTTGAGCGGGCTAAATATTAACCGGCCGACCTCACTACATTGCAGAGGCTCCGGGTTCGATTCCTAGCATGGTAGATTTCAAAAACGAGCTTTCAGTTATTTTCTACTAGCTTCTGCCCGCGACTTCGTCCGCGTGGAAAGTTATTTAACTATCCCAGGGGAACTATTTAATTTTTGGGATCAAAAGTATCCTATATGTTGACCTTGTAAGTAGCTCATATCCCTGATGAGCTACCACCATACAAAGAGAGAAACAAAAAAATCTAAATTAGTTCTATTTCACTCGTTACATCCCACTAACTCGGTTTTTAGCATTTTTGTTCACTGTACAGAAATTCGACCTCTATAGTTTTATTATATGTATAGATATGGTCTTGATGTCTGGGATCGGTCCCAGAGTAGTCCGTTTTATATTACCGATAACACAAGAGTAATTTGCTTAGCTTGGATACTACAATGTATATGTTTGTCTGCTGATTATTATACATTCATATTATTCATATTAACTGGTCAAGTTAATCATATACAGCATTTACAGTAAATGAGTTTGATAACTCATTGCCGTGCTAAAAGTTTATCTAAAACAGCCGTGACCAATCGGACGTAACTCATTTTAACATTTGGAACCGCTGACCATAACAATAATAAATTGGTAGTTGTACATTGAACGAGGCTTGTGGTTGAATAACACATAACGATCACTGACCAGTTAACATGACGCCACATTTAGATTAAATATATTGTTGTCTGAAGAGCCTTCTCAAGGTCCTGCGTAAGTCCTACAAAATTACTCCGAACGTTAAATGTAAGAAGTGTTGTTTTCCCGCGATTAATTCAATTCGGGATCGGTTATCTATGGTTATACCTAACTTTAGTAAGGTTGGGATCAACTTCGCTAAATGCAATTGAATAATTGCACTTAGTGAAGTTATTTATAATATATATTTTATAGACTATATTCTTGCTCAAATTTAAATCTCTAACGTGGATAATGATAATATTGTTACGAGCCACAGGACTCGAATAAAATAAACGCCGTTGGAATTACTATAAAGTTTATTAGAACTGTACGAACACGTATAAAAGAAATACAAAATGAAACTGGATGCAACCAGTTCACACTGCACGATTCAGTGCAATTTAACACGCGCAAAGTCCATCACTATGTCGCCAATCAAAAGTACTACATACACGTCTTAATCGTATGGTGGTCGTCGAATGACTGCCTCACCCCTCCGTTCGGTCATCCGTTCGGGAACAAAGGATTGTGTTCGCCGAGTTAATCTCGAACACCTGCCAGCTTCGACGGCCATAAAACAAGGATTAATTCGTTCGACACTAATTACAGCCATAAAATAAGTACGATAACAAGAGATGTTTTTAAAGTTTAAACACGAAGTAATAAACTAATTCGTTTTTACAACAGGCCAGATTTGCGGCCCTTGTAACAATATTAAATCACACCTTACCTTACACATTTATAAAATTTAGACAGAAATGAAATTGAAAGTAATTTTTAGACCTTTATACGATTGAAATTAATGAAATTATTTGTTAGTTTGTATTACAATTGAATCGTCTCTTAAATTGACATTTCGATAAGTATCCCGAGTGTGAAGGTAATTATAATTCATTATTATTTCACAATACTTTAGTCATTGAGATTATGATCTAAGACTTTAGTCTAATGTTCGATAATAGCGTGATACTTACTTACAACGCCTATTGTTGCGCCACTTTTTTGATTATTCTTTATTATTAATATTAATAGTAAAACTTTTGAAAAAGTGTCTCCCATTTTTATACTTTACAAGTTTACACTAAATAACAAATAGATAGATGACTAAAATAAGCTATAATATGTACATTGGAATATAGAAGTTAGGAAATTTATTTATAAACATTACTAGACAGACACAACGATCAATAGAAATATAAAACCAAACAATCAAAATATGCCTAAGACATATAATGTTGAGTAAATATAATTTTTTTAAAGTTTTCTGTATACCTATTAAAACTGAACTTACTACTCTCAACTAGTTTTATTGTATAACCTTTAATTGTTATAATATTTTTACAGGCACCAAATCCTGGCCCAGTGTGGTTACATACCCTAAAAGCAGTAGACAAACGAGTAATATGTCCTCAATCATTTTTGCCCGTCATGCCCTCAGATGTGGTTATGCAAGAGGATTGTCTTATTGCAAATGTATTCATTCCAGACACGAGCAAAACTAATCTTCCCGTATTAGTTTACATACATGGAGGCGCTTTTCAAATTGGATTTGGTAATTTGTTGACAACTAAAAACTTAATAAAGACCAGAGAAATGGTAATTGTAACATTTAACTATAGGCTTGGACCACACGGATTTTTATGTTTGGGCACAAAGGATGTACCAGGAAATGCTGGAATGAAAGATCAATTAGCGTTATTACGCTGGGTACAAAGGAATATTGCTGCTTTTGGTGGCAATCCTGATGATGTCACCATAGCTGGTTACAGCGCGGGTTCCGCGGCAGTTGATCTTTTAGTCATCTCCAAAGCCGCAAAAGGTCTTTTTAAAAAAGCTATTCCAGAAAGTGGTGCTAATCTTGCCTCTTTCTCAACTCAAGTCGATCCTATCTTAACTGCTAAGAGCTTCGCCAAACAACTGAAATTTGATAAAGCCGATGACATTTATGCATTGGAAGAATTTTACAAAACTGTGTCATACGACTTGTTACATTCGGATAATTTTTTTGATAGGTCTGATTCAACTTTTATGTTTTCTCCTTGCGTTGAGCGTGATTTAGGAGAAGAAAGGTTCCTCGACGATGCCCCTTACAATATTTTGATAAAAGGAGAACAAAACAAAGTACCTATGTTATGTGGCTTTGCTGAAATGGAAGGTTTACTTCGTATCGAATTCTTTGATCAATGGAAAGTAAAAATGAATGAGAACTTTAGTGATTTTCTACCGATTGATTTGACTTTTGAAAGTAAAGAAGAAAAGGAAAAGGTGGCGAATGAGGTGAAACACTTTTATTTTGGGAATAATCCAATAACCGAGGAGAACATATTAGAGTATGTCAACTTTTTCTCAGATGTATTATTCACCTATTCTACACTGAGATCAATTCAGATGCAGCTGGAAACTGGTAACGATCAGATATATTTGTACGAGTATTCGTTTGTGGATGATGAAAGTCCGTTTATACCGCACACACAGGTTCGCGGCGCTACTCATTGTGCACAGTCAGTGGCAATAGCAGATGGAATTAATTTTACTAATCATAATGAGAATGCTGTATCTAAATCATATAAAAAGGTGAAGGCCACACTCAGAAAAATATGGGCCAATTTTGTATATACTGGGTATGTGGTTATATAAATCATTAATGTATTTCATCCCGTTATTGTTAATAGTTTCTTTCGGAATCCGAAGCTTTTTTCTGTTCAAAGCAAACTTTTGTCCAACATCGCATATTTCAGTGTTGTTATTATTATATATAGTATTTCGAGCGCTATAATCAAAATGTAACTAAATAAAATTTTATATGTTTCTCGACAGATCTTTAAGATCATCCTGAGTGACATAGTTAAAAGAATCAACACACAAGTTAACAAAACTTAACCTACAAAGTAAATTTACTGTTATATTATCATAGTTTGTTAGCACTTAATACTGATATTTCTAACAATAGGCTGGAATTTTAGGTAATTTATGTGAAAATAATTATAGGAATTTTTACGTTACAGCAAACCAGTACCGGAGGGGTCATCACTGCTAAAATGGCCACCGGTGAACAAACCTTGGTCCCCACATATGTTACTCGGTGAGAATGTGGAATTGAGAGGGTCATTATTGGAAGAAAGAACTAGATTTTGGAATAAAATCTACAAAAAATACTACTATATCCCCCAGGCTCCACCCGCACCGCCGAAGCTGCACACAGAACTCTAACATCGAAAATAAAATAATAAAAAACAAAACAAAAGTAAATAAAAAGCAAAAAAAATATATATATTTTCTACAACTTAAAGCCGATGCAAGTGAAAGATCAAAATGACTACCTACATTTTGCATTTTTCCTACTTTTAATAACGTAAACTAGCTTTAGAAAAAATTAAACACGTTGTAAGTGCCTATTATATTCGAGGATGCTCTCGATTTCCGTGGGGTTTACTCATCAGGTCCTGATTTGATCACAACGGGACAACCTTCGGAGTGCCTATACTTTACCGAAAAAAAAGCGAAAATCGGTTTACAGTTGGCGGAGAAATTGTGTGACACAAAAAAACGTAATTTGAATTTAGAACCTCCTCCTTTTCCAAATCGGTGAAGAAGAGTGATTAGGATTCTTATGTTTTTAGACTTATAATTGTTATAACCCAATGGAATTGAAGCAAAAGTTATTTTAATTGTTAAACTTTATTAAACAATATTTTTTCTTCTTTGATTCAGATTACTCATCAATAAACATATTGTTATTTTACACCTGATGTTTTTTAATTCAAATATCTAAAATCAAAGGGTAGTTCCAGGACGATAATGGGTTTTTAGTTTGAAAATACATAATAACAACGTTCCACAGCTGGCCTCAGGCCTACCTGGTTTTTGTTTAGGAGGAATGGTCCGTATGTACCACGATTATATAAGACAGATTGGCGGGTTTAACACTTTGCTTAAAGTCGCTATGCAAGTTTCATCATAATGTTTTCCTTTACCGTCAGCACATGTTGCGCACGCGTCGTGTATGACGCCGCCACCGTACTACGAAATTCAAAATTTTTATTCAAAGAAGTTTCATTGTAGAACATTTTTAGTAAGGTAAAAATTAAGTCTATTGCGTACTCTATAGGTATACCTACCGCTTAGCAGAAGTTTTTCTGCCATATACTTAGAAATTCACAGAGAGCAGAGCGATGGCGGCGGCGAGTCGGCGTGTCGTCTAAACAAGCGGTGAGCGGTGACAGGTGCAAGCATTTTTCGGCCAGGATCTGAAACATTCGGGTTTGAGACCAAAGTTCGTTAACTACTACGCTAGCACAGTTTTTTTAATGCTTGGGCTTCACCTGCAAAGATGTTATAGGTAATGCATAAGGCCAATTGCGTCTTATTCATGGAATTAACTTTGGACTGGTTGGCTACCACCCCTGGTCTAGAGTATGCCGCCATAACAGCCTTGAGTTGTGTTCCGGCATTAGTGACCAGGTTCCAGTCTCCCTTAAGAGAGCAGCAACACCAAAGGTTTTATAAATGGCCATAGGCGATGGTAACCTCTTCCCATCTAGTGGGCTGTCTGCCTGTCTGCTGAACTCCCGCAATAATTAAAAAAGTCATTAACGAATAGCTATATTAGTGTGTAAGTGTATATAAGAGTAGGTAATACAAACATACGTTATCTGTAGTTTATTTTAGTTCCTTGTATAGTATCATTTCCTATTGTTTTACTGTAACTGCAACGCTGCTGACTTAGAGACTATATTTCTTTTAGAAAAAGAGTCGTAAGGTTTACTATTTACAACCTCGACCCTCGGGAGCTCTTACCAACGCTTTAAAGAAATCGGTATTATACCGGTCGCCTGTCAATATATTTTTAATAATATAAATTAAATTCGTGATAATTTGAGTACAATATAAGAATAATCATTATTTCTACTCCAGGCATAGTAATATACTGATATTGCCATCTTTTAGATAGAATAAAAAATAAAAACTTCGTTTAAAAAACCCGACTTCAAAAACTATAAAAATTAAATTGTATAAAATAACTTATTTCTAAAGCTATTATTATTAATATATATTATCTAAAACATCTTAAAGTCGGTGCTTAGTAATTTTCAAAATATAGTAATTTTTATGTTTTACTTTGCACCGACTTCAAGATATTTTAGATAATAAATATTAATAATAATAGCTTTAGAAATAAGTTATTTTATACATTTTAGTTTTTCAGTTTTTGAAGTCGGTTTTTTTAAACGAAGTTTTTATTTTTTATTTGTTACTTTTTAGTGTCTAGCTACGTATGGGTGGACTTACGAATGGTGCACTGCTTCTTAAAAAATATAGGTCCCAAGAAACGAGAACAAAAGAATGATCGTAAAATGAAAACTACGGGGCCAAACTATGTCAAATTTTTAGGGGACCACACGGCAGCTATTCCGCGTCGAACAAAAAAAGAATCACGTAAATTGAATCACAAATCTTAGAGTAATCGGTGTACATATGGAACGAAAAGGAAATATTTTTCATAAAAAATGTTCATAAAAAAAATGAAAACTACTGGGCCAAACTATGTAAAATTTTTAGGAGACCAATTGGAAGCTATTCCGCGTCGAACAAAAATCAACACGTAAATCACGTAAATCGGATCATAAATCACGGAGTAATCGGCGAACATACATAAAAAAGCAAAAAAAAAAAGATCCCGACGAATTGAGAACCTCCTCCTTTTTTCGAAGTCGGTTAAAAAGTATTTTATTCTTTCTTGCAGGTTGGTATAATAAGCTTATTCAATATGATCCCGAATGAAATGTTACATGTGCATTTCACTATTTTGTATTTTGCTTAAAAAGGGACACTATTGAAGAATACTTCAATGACAAAAGTTCATTTAAATAGCAGTTCGTTCCAGCATGTAAGGAATTTATGGAGATATGTTGCACTATCAATTTATAGTTCGTCATGTCATTATTATACCTACGAAATAATATTTTTCTTTCCCTTTATTGTGTCTTTGTATTACTTACTGACTATGAGTATGTACTTTTGCTACCACTCCATTAATTCATCGAAAAGTAATTGTTTAACATATTTCTGTATAAAATTTATTAAAAAAAAAAGAGCTTGAGGTAGATAAATAAGAAGAAATTCAATTTTTAACTAGCGTTTTGTTGGAGAGTTTCTTGCCACTTCTCCTTAACAGCAATAGCACGTTGCGAAGCGGTGTACGAGTACATAGACTAGGAAGTAAAATTAAATTTTAACTTATATGTATAAGAGTGGCCTGTCTAGCAGACACACTGATGGCTCAGGTGGTTAAATGACTGCGGACTGTGTTATTATATACAATTTATGGTCGTCTGTTGCACTAGGCGTCGTGCGGGCGAGTGTTCGGCGATCCCACGGCTGCCGCGGCCTGCGGCCCAGCCGTGGACGTGGGGCGGCCCTTCCTCCTCCGCGCGCGTGCGTGCTCCAACATGCTCCCCGGGAAGCAATAGCCTTCAAAATTCTGAAAGAGGACATATGTTTTCAAAAGTCCTTCAAATAAGATCCCTCTTGAAGTTGCAACTCTGGAAAGCACCTGTTCCTGGACAGCCCGTCGCAAAGATCATAAACGTTCTGGAATATTCTTGATTTTAGACAGCAATAGGACAGCTTCAGCTGCTTCTGGATGATCGCCCTATCATTGTTCGCTGGAATCTATCAAGGCAGCTAATGTTTTCGACCTGGTTCTGTGGGTGTCGAATGGTCATAAGTGAGTGTCCAACCAAGAAAGGGAAAGAAGTGAAAGAAAGGAAAAGAAGTGAAAGCTAGGAAATGTGAAAAGTTAAATGACATACGAGAATTAAGCGTCAACTTAAAACAGTCTCAATTTGAGTGAGACACTTTGCCATTTTATAAAGATAAGTTAGATGAATAAATAGAAGTAGAGGAACGCGCAGCGGCTTCGGACGAGCCGTTGAAGTGTAGTATGTAATAAGTTGTTGGTGGTATGAAATGATGCTTTGAGATTTCCTTATTTGACATAATGTAAAGCAATTCGAGGCAGAGGCGATGCCGTGATGAGCTCGATATGACAGGCATTTGTACAATTGCAGATAAAGATTGCCAAAAAAGACTAATAAGTTGCACCTGTGACGCTTTTGATTTGCTATCAAGACTGGCTTAGTGTTGTTACATTGCAATGTATGTATGTTGAGAAGGTGAATATAAACACAAGATGAAATTAATTATATGATATTTTAATAAAATTATAATGTTTACTACATAAACGTTGTTTACGAATTACGTTGTAAGAATAAAGTGAAAATTATGATGAGGAAATTAAACGATTTTTCCTAAAATGATAGCCGTTACGATTTATAAATGATATGTGTGTTAAGAATTATTTATGATTAGACTATATGTATGATTTAATTTAATGAGTTTTTAATTTATAAGACTGCAAGTGAGCAGTAAAGTTATTAATTATATTTTGAAGGGGTAATTTTAGCTAACAGCTATCAATATTTGCCAAAAATGTTGGTCTAGTACACGATAAACGGGAACCGCTGATGGAATCAGCCTTCAGCCCGCCGGAAAATAAATTTGCTGGATTGTCCCACGACTGCACGTAGCTCCACATGTGACTTGACTTTCTACGAGTATAAGCTTCTAAATTTCATGAACACGATTATAATCACTTTTTTATGAATAGTTCTGAAATCTTGTGACAAAACATAAAGTTAAAAATAAAACTTCGTTTAAAAAAACCGACTTCAAAAACTAAAAAACTAAAATGTATAAAATAACTTATTTCTAAAGCTATTATTATTAATATATATTATCTAAGACATCTTAAAGTCGGTGCTTAGTAATTTTCAAAATATAGTAATTTTTATGTTTTACTTTGCACCGACTTCAAGATGTTTTAGATAATATATATTAATAATAATAGCTTTAGAAATAAGTTATTTTATACATTTTAGTTTTTTAGTTTTTGAAGTCGGTTTTTTTAAACGAAGTTTTATTTTTTATTTGTTACTTTTTAGTGTCTAGCTATGTATGGGAGGACCTACGAATGGTGCCGTGCTTCTTAAAAAATATTGGTTCCAAGAACCGGGAACAAAAAAATGTACGTAAAATGAAAAGTACTGGGCCAAACTATGTCAAATTTTTAGGGGACCACATGGCAGCTATTCCGCGTCGAACAAAAAAAGAATCACGTAAATCGGATCATAAATCACGGAGTAATCGGTGTACATATGGAACGAAGTGAAAATTATTTCCATGAAAAATGTTCATAAAATGAAAACTACTGGGCCAAACTATGTAAAATTTTTAGGGGACCAATTGCAAGCTATTCCGCGTCGAACAAAAAAAGAATCACGTAAATCGGATCATAAATCACGGAGTAATCGGCGAACATACATAAAAAAAGCAATACAAAAAAAAGATCCCGACGAATTGAGAACCTCCTCCTTTTTTCGAAGTCAGTTAATAAAAGAGTCGCTATCAAAATTTGCTAATAAAAAAAGTCGAACAGGTTAATACTTAAGTGCACAGTCTTGCAGCCAGTAAAAATTCGCAAAGCTATATTTGTAGTAGGTGAAGTTTGACGACTATGAAATAGGTTTTAATACGTGTAAAGTATGAAAAAATAATTTAATAATACATTTAATGAAGACCTAATAAGGTTTTAGAAGTGACAATGTTAAAATTTAATATAAAAAAAATTAAATTAAAATTTAATTAATTTAAAAAATATATTATTTCAAGTTTATTATTTGATGTAGGGGAAGAAGGGGTAAATTAAAAATGTATTATATTTAAATATAAATTAAATTATGTCGATTTTAGGGTTGACAATTGTAAACCTTGACTGGTTTCCTTTTTGTTTAAGAACTTTTTTTTTACAATTGCCAAATTTACTGAAACGATATAAGTCTGGGCTGGTTTCCACGTTAGCAAAATTGCAGACAGGAGAAGAAGATGGAGTTTTAAGAGGAGCAATGTGCCCTAACACCAGCCAACCCAGTGTAGTTTCATGTAATTTAGGCTGATTTTGACCCAAATCTAGGGAGTTTTTGCCAAGAACGGACCAAAATACGTCAGCACCGACCAATATGTCTATGCCTGAAGGCACATTAAAAGAAGGGTCAGCGAGATTTATTCCTATAGGAAGAGGAATATTATCCGTTTCAATGTAAGAAGATGGTAACGACTTGGTGGTAATATGGGGTAGAATAAGACAGTCAACAGTATGTTTATAGTCAGTATGGAAGGACATAAATGTAAGACTGCAAGACTGTGTAATTAGAGTATTATTATTATTTATACCTGTTACCGTGGAGCTCGCACTACGTCGCGACAAACCCAGCTTATCGCAAAGTGACTGTAATGAAGTTCGCTGTGCTGCCATTGTCTAGCAGCATTCGAGCAGGACGCACTTCACCCTTGCTGTCCACCACCTTCACCAGCGCTGTGGAAAGTAATACGTGCGAAGGAGTAGTAATCTGCTTTGTGCTGCTAGAGCTTGCAAAGTTACTGATGACATTGTCTAATGGAAACGCCGGTTCTGGTGTTATTTGTGGCTTATCTAAGTGAAGAAGTGTATTGTGTTTTATTTTGCAATATTTACAAGATTGCAATACTTTTCATTGTGCCCAGGCCGTAAACAATTAAGACAGACCTTTGATTCATTGGCCTTTTGAATACGGTTTTCAACAGGAAGGGCTCTGAATGTTTCACAATTAAATAAGAAATGAAATTTATTGCAAAGAGGGCATGTAAATAATGTTTTATTATTTTTAATTAGTTTTTTATTGTTATATGTTTGATTAGGATTAAGTTTGTATTTATTATTATTTATAAGTAGGTTAGAGTTAGTTTCATAAGGATTATTTTTGTAAATATTGCTTTTATTTTCTTGTAAAGATTCTAATAAGTCAGCTCTGTTACTTAGAAAATTGATAAATGTCTCTAAAGATGGTGGATTTTTTAGACTATTTCTATGTTCTTCCCATGAGTGACACTATGAGTGACACTATCAAGTTTTTCTGTCATTATGTGTATTATTAAAGTGTCTCGTCTAAGGTAGATACTGCACGCAAATTTTTATTTGTTACATCAATAAGATGACGAATAGCGATACAGGATTCGGTGGGCATGTGCTGAATATTAAAAAGTTCTTTAATATGATTGTTAACACTTGTTAACAATCATATTAAAAGGTTACTTAACCTTTTGTTATCGTATCGGCTACATAATAAATCCCATGCGGATTCATAGTTTTCTGATTTGAAATCTAAATTGTCGATGACAAGCAAAGCGCTGTCTTTTAAAGAAGCACGAAGGTAATGTAACTTATTAATGCTATCCATGGCTTGTCTTGAATGAATTAATGATATGAAAGTAGCTTTATATTCAAGCAAATTTTGGTAATGACCACTAAAGGAGGGTAAATCAATTTTTGGCAATCTAACGCAATTTGATTTAATTACACCTGCCTGTGCGTCCTCGAAACTCGCCACGGAATCATCGCGAGCGTGAGCGGATCCAGAACGCGAGCCTAGTATGCTGCGCGCCGTCGCTATCAGCTGATGGTAATGATCTTCGAACGTTTCGCGTTCTTCGCTCTCGTCGTCAATAATCGCATCATAAATTTCGCGTTAACCCATCGATACATCTACGTCTATATTATCGTCAGCCAATCACTGTCCACTGTTGAAGATAGGCCTTCCCAAGTCGGCGCCACTCATCCCGGGCCTCTGCCTTTCTCATCCAACGCCTACCATTCATTGATTCCATTGGGTTGGAGGGCGTCCGACACTACGTTTACTGAGACACGGTCTCCACTCCAGGACTCGTCTGCTCTATCGGCCATCGGTCCTACGACAGACGTCTGCTCTATCGGCCATCGGTCCTACGACAGACGTAACTTGCATATTGCCGCTTGAACTAGCTAATTTTACAAGCTATATCGGTTATTTTGGTTCTCTTACGGATATCCTCATTTCTAATTTTATCCATAAGAGAAACACTCAACATAGCTCGCTCCATAGCCCGTTGAGTAACTTGGAATTTGTGGAGCAGTCCTGTCGTCAGTGTCCACGTCTCGGCTCGAAGGTCAGGGGGCGGAGAGGACAGTGCGTCCTTGAAGACTTGTCTTCAGGTATTGCAGAAATGCCTGAAATGGTATGTTACATTATATCATTATCCTACATAAAGCAGTAAGGTTATATCTAAACCAGTACCTACCTTAAAATGAAATCGAAAAATATTCAATCTTTTTTAAGTTTTCGTGACTTGTATTCATAATAAAACTACGTTTTATCGGTTTTGTTATCGAAAATATTTGTTTTTAAAATATATGCGATGGTTTTTATAGTAATTTTAATTTTATCTCATATGTTATATTTATCTAGTATCCATATCAAACCTGTTATCAGCAAAGACGGTAATTATTAAATATAACGTGTTATCGTTTCTTTTTCTTTTACTGTGAGGTAAAATGAATAAGCAATGGGTGTTGTTATGTTTGAGCGTATTGGAAGTTTTTGCAAAACATGAAAGAGAATCTCGTGTGACAACAATAAGACAAGGTCAAGTTAAAGGTTATAAGGATCCAGAAGGAAATTTCTTTGCGTATTATGGAATCCCATACGCAACAGCTCCTACTGGTTTAGGCAGGTTTCAGGTAATATCAACATTATTATCAATTATGAGATCTTAATTTTTTATAAAATAAAATATCACATAATGTATACCACCTTATAAACCTTCCACGCATGGGGATTATAACAAGATGCGCTCTATTTTCCTTATAATATGCTTAGTTGATATCACCTTTATATTATTATTATAAAAAATTATTTTATCAATTAAAGCGCTACTGACCTCCCGCACTAGTCATTAAAATAATGTGAAACCATTTCTTTGTTCTTTCTTTATAATTCGCTAGATGAGACGATCACAGGAGGAGATAGGTTATTGCATCTTCCTGAAAAATCGGGATCTGGGACATAGATTCAAAAAGCCTGCCCAAGTAATGACTTGAAGGTAGACCATGTGGGCGCGACCTGTGCCCTATATGCCTCGTTCAGGCACGGATTTATAATTTGAACATGTTTTTAAAACCAATTTATACTACTACACATAGATGTATAGGAACTCAAAGCTCACGCCCGCCACGGTCTAGCATAAATCATCCAGACACCGTAGAGGTAGCTTTATTACCTTCTCAAATAATAATTATGAAGGTACTTCAACGTAATCATATACAATAAGATGTTGTAAAGTGAATAATTAGTAAGTCAGATTATTTGGTATGGTTTTAACCAGTTTAATTTTTTGTATTATAAAAATATATTTTTGTATTTATTTTTAATTATCTTTAAGGTAAGCGTCCACATGTCCACATCGTACGCATCGAACTCATCGCACCCAACAGTTTTTTTTTTACAATTAGTCCATTGTATTAGCCGTTAGTTTATATATATATATATATATATAAACTAACGGACTCATAAACTGCATAAATATAATAATAAATTATGTAAATATGGAGAGACTGGCTTTTAATCTCAAAAAAAGGAAAATTTAAAAATAGAACTGCAGTAAAACAAATGAATATAGCCGGGAAAAGAAAATTTACTCGTAGTATCAGATTTGCGTGTTATTTATAGCAAAGTTTTAAATTGATTCTCATTGATTTTTTATTCTTTTCTCAATTGAATTATTGTTACCAGCAGAATTGTTGGGTTAGTTTTTTAACTCATCGAGAGTTTTTGAACCATAATATGGATACTTCAACCGAACAAGCGGCTCTAATTGTAGCATTGGTGCGGGAGGGCTTGGATCAACGAACGATTGGTAGAAATTTAAATTTAAACCAGTTTACGGTTTGTAGAATATACAGAAGGTTTGTGGAGACAGGTTCTTACAGAAGGAGACGTGGTACAGGCAGGACTCGAGCAACCACCGGTCGTGATGACCGATTTATTGTTACAACTTCCCTGCGAAATCGTTTCCTCACGTCTGTTAACATCAAAACAGAGCTTAATGAAGTGCGTGGAGTAAACGTGAGTGCACGAACAATAAGAAGAAGGTTAAAGGAAGCAGATATCACCCCTTTTAGACCAGCAAATGGTCCAAAGTTGTCTGTAGCTCACAGATAAGCTCGCTTAAGATTTGCGCGTGATCACTTGAATTGGACAGAAGAGCAATGGACCTCCGTATTGTTCACGGACGAGTGTAGGACATGTTTATATGGTGCAGATGGTCGCAGAAGAGTCTATCGTCGACGTGGGGAGCGATATGCTCAAAGTTGCATTGAAGAGCGTGTTCCTTTTGGAGGCGGTTCGTGTATGGTCTGGGGTGGCATATCGATGAACGGGCGAACAGAACTTGTGTTCATAGACATGGTCCGTCAAAACGGTAATAGAGGGGGTTTGACTGCACATTGCTACATAACAGAGATCTTAGAAGATCACGTGGTGCCTTACATGGGATTCATAGGCGAAAATTTTACTTTAATGCAGGATAATGCCCGGCCGCACGCTGCTGCACAAGTTCGACAATATTGCGAAGAGGTTGGGATACGTACAATGAATTGGTCACTACGCAGCCCGGATCTTAATCCCATTGAGCATATTTGGGACAATTTAAAAAGAGCTGTATATGCGAGAAACCCTTTGCCCACGACAGTGGCAACACTAAGAACAGCACTTTCAGAAGAATGGGACAATATTCCGCAAGATCTTTTAATAACCCTAATAAAATCTATGCGGAACCGATTAGAATCCGTAATAAGGGCACGTGGAGGTAATACACCTTATTAAAACATAAATAAACCCTTGCATAAAGTTTGTGTCTATTGTTAAAACCAATTTATTAATTAAACCAATTTTCCTTAAATTTCTGTTTTTTATTCAAAAAAAGTCTTAAGGTCCTTTCCAGTACACAAACTTAAACTTAAGGATATGACCCTACGCTGTTTTAAAGTTCACTAACCAATCTAGAGGTTTCAATTTAAATCTGTATAGAAAGTTTGCATACTTGGTTACAATATTTATTTCAAAGTCGTCTATTACTTTGATGCAGTTTATGAGTCCATCAATGTATATATAAAATTTACAACCCGTGCAGGAACGGAAAAAGAATTCTAATTTCTGCGGCCGGGCGGCCTGTTGTAGCAATCGACAAAACAACTCACAGCCTGGTGGTAGGACATTTGCCCTTCTGGATGGCTACCACCCCTGGTCTAGAGTATGCCGCCATAATAACTTTGAGTTGTGTCACTGGCCAGGTTCCAGTTTGTCTTTCGTCAACGCATTGGCAGCACCTCTGGTATTGCTATTATTCATAGGCGACCGTTACTATCGCCATTTCCATCATAGTTGGGCTGTCAGCTTGTCTGCAGTGCTTCAGTGAAAAAAAAATATTCACACAACAATAACAATTTGTATCACTAATAATTAAGTGATAAAAATATTTACAGCGGCGCTGGATTTGATGATAACATTGGATTATGTTAATTTTGTAGAAAAAGAAGAGTTGGACGATTTAGGCGGGAGTGTGAGACTGAGCACGCAGGTGCTTGATTAATGGGCACACAATGCAGCTGCACTTCACTTGCACTTCTTCATTTCAGTTCACTTGTTATATGTTTATAGTATTTAGTTAAATGTGTATGTATTTTATATTTATTTTATGTTCATTTATTTTATATTTGGTGCGGAGCGGATTATTTATAAATTATACACACGTATAGTGTGTTTCGAGCGCGAAATATTTTATGTTATTTTATTTACAAGGCGGAGGGATTTTAATTTACTGTACTTGATGTCTCCATATATTCAATATACTCTATGACTTGATGACTGACGTGCTGTGCTGACGTGCTTGCGAAAAATATAAATATTGTGAAGAAAAGATCGTATGGGCCGAAAGAAGGTTACACGACGGTACCAATGATAATGTATTTTAAGTTACAATTTTATTTGATAATTATTGTTTTCAGGCACCGCTTCCTGGTCCTGTTTGGTTAAGACCACTAGAAGCTGTAGACAAAGGAATAGTGTGCCCTCAAGCCAACATTGATTTGTCTGAAATGAAAAATAAAGTAATGCAAGACGATTGCCTTATAGCCAATGTGTATGTTCCTAATACAAATGAGACTGACATTCCTGTAGTAGTTATAGTTCATGGAGGGGCGTTTCAAGTGGGTTATAGTGACATAATTTCACCAAAATCTTTTGTGCAAGATAAAAATGTGATAGCTGTGACCTTTAATTACCGACTGGGCATCAATGGCTTCCTGTGCTTGGGAACTGAAGGTGCTCCTGGAAACGCTGGTTTAAAAGACCAAGTGGCTTTATTACGCTGGGTTAAAGAAAACATTGCGAAATTTGGAGGAAATCCAAATGATGTAACAATTGCAGGTTGTAGTGCAGGGTCTGTATCAGTCGACTTATTGATGCTTTCTAGATCAACCAGAGGATTGTTTACAAAAGTAATCCCTGAAAGTGGCTCAAATGTTGGAACAATTGTCATGCAAATGAATCCTCTTGAGAACGCAAAAAAATATGCTCAGTCATTAAACTTTACTGATATCAATGATGTATACGCATTAGAATTTTTTTATAAGACAGTCCCAATTGAACAATTAACACGCGATGCATTCTTTAGTAACAAAGATTCTACTTTCGGTTTTACGCCATGCATTGAAAGAAAAGGAAAACAGTCATTTATTGATGACCTGCCAATGAATATAATCAAGTCCAAAAACTATGCTAAAGTACCTATGCTTTATGGATTTGATAATATGGAGGGTTGGCTTAGGCTGAATTTTTTCCAATTATGGAAATCGCAAATGAATGAAGATTTTTCGGACTTCCTACCGGCTGATTTGGACTTTGAAAGTGATGACCAGAAAAAAGAAGTGGCAAGAACAGTGAAACAATTTTACTTTGGAGATAGTACCATCGACAACAATAATATATTGGATTATATCGATTATTTTACGGATGTACTCTTTGCGTATTCTACACTCAAGACTATCAAATTACATGTAGAGGCTGGGCATGACCAAATATATTTGTACGAATACTCATTCGCAGACGAGAACAGCCCTGCTGTACCTTTTGTAGACGTTCGTGGTGCACCTCATTGTGCTCAATCTACGGCAACCTTTGAGGGAAAGACATTTTCTCTAGAAAGTAATCTAACAGATGAAGCTATAAATATGGTTAAAAACATGAGAGAAATGTGGTACAACTTCATCAAAATGGGGTGAGTAGATAATAATTTCTAGGAAATATTGAAAATTGTCTAGAAAAGACTAAATGACATTCCATAAATACAAAACTAATCCACATTAGCATTTTGGTGTTTAATGCATGAATATTTCGTTTATAAATAATTTAATAAACGCAAGTAACTTTAAAGTAAAAAAGTAACAAATGTAAATAAAACTAAGTATATACTTTAATATTATATAAAACAACAATAGTGCATATTAAATTATTAGAAAACATTTATTTAAACATAATTATATGTTATTTTTTCAGATCTCCTGTTCCGGAAAATTCAACACTGCCATCATGGCCGCCGGTTAGAGCTGATTGCTCGCCGCATATGTCTTTAGGGAATACAATCGAGTTAAAAGGAAAACTATTGGAAGAGAGAACTCTCTTCTGGGACGACATATACCGAAAACATTATCGTCCCCCAGTACCTCCACCGACACCCCCCGCTAAACACACTGAACTATAAATTATTGGTCATATACAAGTACTTTGTACTAAATGTTTTAAATACAAAATGTGACATTTAAATTTCACTTTTCTTTTTGTTTCTTTAAAGTTTTACATACTTAAAAAGATTTTTATTGGCTTAGAATTAGATTACAATTTTTCTTCTTTATTGGTATATTTAAAACATCAATAAAAACATTACTATTGATTTAGTTATAACGAATAACTTAATATTGATACTTATTATTTTGGTACAAACATACCTACAAATATGTATTACAAGTTTTCAACACGAGATTTTATATTTTGGCTATGTTAACACTTGCAGAACGTGTACTATCATGTGTAGAACAGATAGCAAGCAAGCACTTAACAGGCAGGATGTGGGGTCGCATATTTGCCTGTTCGTATTTTTAACCAGTGTAAAAGTATAGCACTCGAATATAGTAAAAACACCTCATGGAATCCTTTAGCAAGATTTAGGGAAGCTGATGATATTTTTGCCTGAAGCGAATCAAGGTGAAAATATATAATATAAAATAAAAATTATGCGATAGGATAATTATTTATTGTGAAAATAAACTATCTTACTTTAGCTGCTATACAATTGTGATCTCGCGTACACCGCTATATGATAATGATCAAATATGTATAATATATTATGGTTAATAATATGACTTAACTTTTATAAGTCAAGGCGCATGTAATCATATTAAGTATGCGGTTCCCTTGAAGTTTCGAAGTATAGGATGCAAACCATTGATGTAGCAATACATTTTAAAAATCCATGTGATAGAACTTGATAAATAAATACTTATTAAAGAAAATCGGGTTAACTAAGATCCGTTCAGTAATAAAGATGCGGAGTATTTTTAATATCACTCTAGGGATCCGTAGCTTAATAATTAATCGGTGATTATGGACCTCTTCATTACGAGTATGTGTTGACTTAACGCACTAATCCGATTTTTACTAACATGTTTTTTGTAATTAATTACCTTATTAAACCAGAAACCAGTTTTATCTGTAGTTCGTAATTTTGACTTATTATTTTTCTAATATTTAACCTTAGCCAACACGAAATTTATATATTTGCCGAAATATTAAAAAACATGTCAACTTGAATTGAACAAATGACACCACTAATAAATAACCTATTTTATTTTGCTGCTCATTCACTTATCGGTTAAATTTTGACATTACTTGTATGAATATTACGTCAAATTTTAATAATGATAGCGAGGCAAATGGTCGGTCAGTAAGACACAAGAACTGGAGATAAATAAAGTTGAACGTGATGTTTAATAACTGTTGCATGTTACCAGCGCCTTATAAAAATATAATATTTTCCATCTGGATGTTACATTTGGTTTAATATTCGTTCCAGGCCTCAAATCCTGTGCCGATATGGATAAAAATATATTATTTTCACTGAAAAAGGCGTATATAAAAAATGAATTATACTATTCAGATTTAGGTATGCTGAATATTATACGACTGCGAGGACTCGAATTATAATGCCGTTGGAATTATTATAGAATTCATTAGAACTATACAAACACGTATAACACAGGTACAAATATAACTGGACTCGACCATTCCAAACATAATACACAATTCAAAAACACGCGCAAAGTCCGCCAGTAAATAGATTACCGAATGTACACAAGTCTTGCTTCGCTTGTGGTTATCGCTCGACTGCCATATCTCTCCATTGGGGCATTGCTTTATAGTTTATACTGTACAGCTACAGTATGTCTGCTCCTTCGCGTGAACTGAATTTCCTAGAATCAGTTTGTATTTTAAATCCGAGACACCTGGCAGTGATCACAATACAACGATAGGCCGTAAAAGATTACAATACACAATACACATGTTTTAATCACAAATTTTAAACACAAAGTAAACAAAAGAAATCCAAATGTAATAAAATGTGTTTCTACAGGTATGCAGATGTGAATTTTATTGAAGCCACCATTGCAATTCACTAAAAAATATGTCGTCATGGTAACGATAATTACAATATAACTTTAATGTGTTGATTTCATGACTAGTTCCACCACAGAGTACATTGAATATATGGAGATAGAGACTTCAGTCGGGAGAATCGTACTACTAGCACATCTAGCGAGTATCAATGGCGCTAACTCGTACATGAACGTACCTAATATATGCATGTGTGTGTGTGTGTTCATGTGTATATGTGTGTATGTGTACGTATAGCGAGTTTGTGTATACACTTTGTCTTATTCATAGAGAGAGTAAGTTTGAACGCTTATGGTGCCTAAAGAAGCGTTCAAACTTACTCTGTCTATGAATAAGACCGATATTCTATATATTGTATGCTTAGGTATGGAGATTTCTTCCACCATGAATTCCAACTGTATTTAAAATAAAATTTCATATTATTTATAAATTGTATATAATTTTCATTAATACATATCACTGCACATCAAGTTTTGTGTTGATATATAAATCCAATAGTGTGTTTGGTCGGTCGAATTAAACAGATTCACAGGTCACATAATATAAATCAGTAACTTCGATATCCAAAAGCAGTTTTCCTTAATAGATTCGCCTGTACTCTGTGGATTCGCCAGAGTCCAAAACTACATATAGATCGTTAATAATAATTCACTTATTAAAACAAACAGAAAACTATCCCAGAAGTTAAATAAGTTGCAAATATGACGAAAGTCGGCACTTGATTTGAATATGCATGTTTATTTAGAAATATTAAATAATATTATATTCGATTAAATAAAAATGGTTTTCATTTGAGTTTTTTTGATAATGTCATTAATAACAAAATAATGCTAAGCAACGAGCTGCAGTCTATGGCAGGTACAATGAGTTTATTATCGACCATGTAAATACTGCATAATGTAGAACCCATTTCAGTATCGAATAATCGATAATTAATCCTGTCAGATATTTGTAAATTTTAAGGATGATTCTAGGCATAGGTGTCTTATGACTAACAACAGGTAGATGGAATCTCCCATAATAAAATCTAAAGGAAGGCGATTTTGGAATATGAAACCATATTAAGATTTACCATCGCAAGGATGAGATGCAGAAGTCTCCGAAGTAGCGGACCCACGTCCCACGTCCGCTAACAAAACGGCTAATTTCTGCAAAACGGCTGATTAAAAAGTAAAGAGGGATATAGGTCATTCGCTCTAAGGAACTGTACTACTCCTTTAGCTCAGCAGCGACACGTAATAGAAATTGAGCCGACAACTCTCACTATAGCCCAATCAAGAGCCTATAGAGCTAAAGCGAGTCGTGTTGTGAGACGTAGCTACGACAACATTCTAGATCATAATATCACTGGCGTAAACATAATATTTTTCATCTATTTTGAAAGAATGAAAGATGTAATATTTATTAACGTTTTTTTATCAATAAAAAGAATGTCATCATATACAAATATATGCTTAAGTCTAGTCTAGTCTTCTCAGTTGTGAAGTTCGTTTAAGTAATCCACTCTTATCTTTCTAGTGATACTGACTGGTCGCCCCAAGTATGCTTTCTTCACATTCCAATCCTCCTCCATCCGTTCTACGTGACCGAGCCAGCGGAGATACTGAGCCTTTCTCTCTTCAATTATTCTAGGCTCGGCCACGAGGTTTTCTATGTCGGAGTTGGTTTGGACCCTTCAACTACTATCTCCTCTGTTTGTTGGACCCAAACAGTACACTTGCCAATAACTTATTGTCTTAAATTATGTTTTGATATTTTATTAAGTTTTTAGATTTTCTGAGTAATAATTAAAACTACAGTACAGTTTAAAAAAAGTTGCACAGCTCTTAATGTTTAAATTGGTAAGAATATTTGTGCATTGTGATTTGTTGTTGTTGTTAAAAAAAATCTAATTTATGTCTTAATATAACAAATAGATTATTTTATTAATACATCTTAGTCCGTAAAATATAGCACATAAATATGTAATAACGTTGAAATAGTTTATATTGGGAACATTTGTTACCCATGCAGACGCAACCAATGTGTATACTACATAAGTTAACGCACACATTGTAAAGAATGCTTTACTCCATTTAACAATTTTATTTACATAGGGTTTGTCGATACATTAATCGCGAAGGTATCGATTAACTCAATTTAATAAGATCATAATAAGCCTTCCCTAACTACATTAATAAGTATTGATTGATTAATTTGGCACTTATTTTTTCAATGACTCCATTTACTTTGGTTAGTTATAAAGAGTCTTAATTAAATGTATTCAAAAATATATTAAATATATATAAAAAATATTTATTTATTATAAATATTTATGTTTTTATAAATATTTACATATATATAAATAACTTAAAAAACAAATATATGTGAAGCAAAAACTTAAGGCTGCTAGCAGTGCTATCTGTCATGTAATGTTTTAATCATTCTACGAATAACCTGACTAAATTAAAAGGACCGAAAGATCTAAGCACTAACAGCAAATTGAAAACATTCATAAATCTATAAGTTAATAGCGATTTTTTTTTAATTTTTTTCACACTCATTTGTTTTAAGTTTATACCGCATGAGTTCCACTTTCGATGGATGGCGTAATGGTATTTATCATTGTTCCTGAGGGATAGCAAAAACCTGAATGATTAGACAAAATCTACATTAACGCGAGCAAAGCTGCAGACAAATTATCGTTAAGCATAAATTAGATTACGAAAACTGTTGAAAAATAATTACTCGTCGGTTGTCTAGTGTCTAGACAGCATTTCCCTCGTTCTGTTGGGAGACAGATCTAGCGTTCATTAAGCAGAGAAATAATTATTCCTTAAGGACATCATTAAGCTTTCAGTCAATGTAAAGGTCTCGCTTCGCGACAGTTCGACACATTCCAGTTTTTCCTTTGAACTTTTCACACGAGCGACTTTAAAGCGAAGCGATCTCGTAACATCGGCGTGACGTGAATGTTTTTTCTAATTAATGAGTTTATATTTTTAAAGCTTAAAAGACCTAATATAATACACTGAACGTTATTTTTACCCGACTTCAAAAAGGAGGATATTCTCAATTCGGCTCTTTGTTTTTTATACGTTTGTGTTGTCAATTGTGAATCGATTTTTTATTAATTTCGAAAAATACACTTCTCAGGTCCCATTGTCAGCAAGTCAGGATCTGATGAGTGGATCCCAAGAATATCGCAAGGAAAACGGTTATAATGCTACAACATTGATGCTTGTGAGAGTTAAAAGAGACCTCTGGCGCCGGTTCCTAAAACCGACAAGAATACTAAATCATTACACAGTTGGGCATATTTACCATTTTTTTCAGGATACTTTGTCTATGACGTGCGAGTTAAGATTGGTGGCCGATAACACTCAAATTTGCGCGTATTGTAAAAGTTTGGCACGAATATTATGATTACTGCCATCTCTAGTGGTAGGGGCGCGACGACAGACGCGTAACAATTTTCATAGCTCAGGCCCTGTGAACCAAGTAGCATTTGCTCTAAATGAATAAAATAGAAAATGTATGGGAATGACATATCGTTACACTAAGATTATCTACATTATTTCCATACATTTTCATTTTATTCGTTTAGCGCTAATGCCACTTGTCTACAGGGGCAGTGATGCGTGATCATGCCTGTGTAGTATAATCGTTAGTGTGAAATATCTCTTGTCAACAAAAAATATACCGCACCGGACGAAGTGGCGCCACTTCAATTAAGTTTTAATCCCACACCCCCAGGGACCTGTGACTGGCAGACGAGGGTAAAAGGAACACCGTTTCTCGGTTAGTGTTAATAAAATACAATTTTAATGAGACTTTTATACAGCTGTAAACAACAGCAACAACAAAGTTAGCCAATGCAGCATATTTGTATCAATATTTTAAATGCTTCATCTAGTTAACTGCAAATATTATCTATAGGTAAATTTTGTGTCTTTGTGAGTTTGTTTGTAGGAAGTTATTCTTTTGAACTACTACTACTACCATGGAAAACGAATATTCTTCTTCCATGCTACTATTAACTATGCTGAATTAAATCATATTTACTCGTATTTGCATTAGATATGTTTATAAGTGATGGACATAAAAAATTGTATGTGTTAAATTTGAATTTAATTTTGGGATGTGTGGCTGACTTTTAAGTTGTTTATGCCACCAATGACACTTGGAAATATATCTTGTAACAACGTAGGCCTCTCGTTTATTTAATAATCTTGTCTTCTTAGCCCCCGACAATAAGTATATGTTATAATACATTGAAATGTTGAAAGTTTTACGTGTACTAGCCATATTGGCGGGCAAAATTATTCTTACAGTAATATTTAAAGTAAAATTTTATTATTCTATTATATTATTACACTTCGGTGGATGTGTTAAAATATTATTAATCATAATCAAATATAGCCTATGTCACTCAGGAATAATGTACCATTCTAATGTTATTGAGTTTATTCGTTACAAGGATACAAAAATACAAATCTGCCCTCTTTTTATTTTTTAAAATTTTAGTATAGAAGTATAGATTACTACACATATATAATTATATACAGAAAAGCCTACAAAGGAAACAGCTCCACGTCACAGTTTATGTTAATATTTAATAAGAAAACCAGGAAAGTAAAATGAATTATGGCTAACCATAAAAAAATCCAGAAGGCGCTGTCTGCTTTACAGGCATATGTCTAAAACTGACAGAAAGGTTACTGCATAACCTCGAACTGCCTACTAGTTGAGTAATGAACCAACTTTTTGGAACTTATCTTGGTAAAGTGTTGCCAGATCGGTGGAATTGTATGTATGGGTATTGTCAAGCTTATTGACTTCAAAAAATAGTTGAAAAACGAATGGCAACGGATGAGTGGAAAAATTAATTGCAACGGACAAATGGAAAAAGTAATGGCAACGTATGAGTGGAAAAATGAATCGCAACGGATAAGTTGAAAAACGAATGGCAACGGATGAGTGGAAAAACGAATCGCAACCGACAAGTGCAAAATGTTCAACTGACAAGTGACAAAATGAATCGCAACAAAATTTTAACTTTAAGTTTTACGGGCAGATTGTTATGTACTTGTCCAATTTGAAAACCTGTCCACTTGTCCGTTACGATTCGTTTTTCCACTTGTCCGTTGAAGTTTCACTTCTAATATGTGTCCTAGCACACATTTCGATTTTTCGCAGTTATACTGCAAATTATGATTTGGTTGGGTTAGGTACATTTTAATGGTATATATAATACGCTACACACGCACCGACCATTTTTTTCCGTCAACACTTTTGTCGTTTGTTGTCGTTCACTTTTGTTGTGACTTTCGAAAGACTGAATCGTTGGCAAAGTTTTCTTGTTCTTATAATAATATTTTTTACACAGACCACAAATAGAGGCAGTCATGCCCAGCCACGCCGAGAGGTATAGTTCGATGGAAACTTAAGATTGCCTCCATTAATGGCGGCTCGGAATATTGCACTTTCCGATGCGCAGAACGCGATTTTAGGTATTAGAGGGACGCGGTCGTCGGAGGACGAGGTATATCCTCACTCGCTTTCTCGTTTACGGGAGTTTCCCGGCGCTTGGCTCACCAGGGCTGCCAATTTAGCACTTTCGGAGCTAGATATAGCGCTTTTTAGCTCCCAATTTTACTAAACAACTTCCAGGGCAAAATCTTGGGCTTTTTATAATATGCAAATATCTAATTAATTTTATAATATATATGATACTAATGTTATAAAGAGGAAAGATTAGATTGTTTGTTTGCATTGAAGAGGCTCCGAAACTACTGAACCGGTTTGAAAAATTCTTTCTCTGTTGGCAAGCTACACTGTCCCCGGCTGACATAGGCTATATTATATTTACAAAAAAATTAGGGATCCTTACTCAAACTCCAATAATGTAACCCAAGGTGTAAAAAAATACCTAAAAACGCGTGCGCTGCGAAAACTATTGATGATAGAATAAAATAATGTACATACTACGACTTTGCAGAACACATCATTATTTACAAAAAATGTCACGACAGCGTATGACTAACTATAGTTACGCCCCAAAAAGTGTTCTTTTATTTTTAAAATTTAATTAAAATGCTGCCGCTCTTTATTTGTATCTTGGTATTCATCCTTATCAAAATAACTTCATATTCAAGGCTGCTTCAATATCTTTATATAACTTTTTGAATTATTCAATTCGGATATTCCATTCGAAAGATATCACATGTTTAAAAATGTAAGTATTAGAACTCGCGGCCGTGACACTTTTTCGTGACAGAAAAATCGTAAGACCCAGTCTATATACAAGTTTCACTTCAAAAACCTTACAGTCGAACTAAGAATCTTCTGCTTTTTAAAGTCCGTCAAAAAGTACCGATTGTTTACACGTTTAGAAATAGGCAACTAATTAATAGGAGTCGTTATTATTGGAACGAAGTTCCTTATCGCGCGATGCGAAAGGGGGCTGGGCGAAAAAAATTAAGACCAAAAGTTGTAACGACACTTTTTGCTATAGTTGTAAGCCGTGCGTGTTCTAACCTATACGCTGTTGTGTTTACAAACTCCCGCGCATCTATGACGTGTACGAAAGAATAGAATAGAATAGACACACACACACATATATATATATATATATATATATATATATATATATATATATATATATATATATATATATATATATGTGTGTGTGTGTGTGTGTGTGTGTGTGTGTGTGTGTGTGTGTGTGTGTGTCTATTCTTTCGTACACGTCATAGATGCGCGGGATGTGTTTGTAACTTCGTGTTATTTGTTGTTATTTAGACGGATAAAATAAACCTTAACGCCAAAATGAAATTCTTTTGACACCAAATGCAAAGGTCATAAAATTCACGGAGTTCCCGTTATGCACACTAAAATTATATAGGGAGATAGTGAATGTCGCTATTGAGGGTGATTGTTCGTCAGTGTAGCAGCGAAATAGGTTGCGTCGACAGGAATAAAAGATCATCTTTGTCTGACACTTTTACTCATTCCTACCTAGTTAATGTTATTAACAATATACAGAAGAATATCAGAATAAATCTCAGAAGGATTTTAGGATTTCTTGTTAGGCAAGTAGCAGACGCTAGGACCGATTCCTGTAGCACGATCACGTATTGCGTGTAGTGAAGTTAGTTTGGTTTTGACCGTTGGATATAAGCATAGATAGACACTATATGGTTTAACGGCTGTTTTAAGCGTCAATAGAGAACGGCGCGAAATAACCCGTTATTTTGAAAGCACATATTAAATAACTTGCACTTGCGTGCTTCTTTATAATATTCATTCGAATGTCTCCACAATAGGATTATAGAAACATACCAGGGTTATTATGGTTTTTACATAGTCTGGTAACATCATGCGAAAATAATAATCTTTCTCATCCTTCCGTTTTGTATCAATACAATCTTTGTCTCGAGGTCTCTACTCACCTCTGTGGCGCAGTTTGCTCCAATCGTCAATAATTACGACTTACTTTATTCATCAACGTTTTGTAATCAATATGGAAAATCCCATAATATGATATATCTTTACAGAGTATGACACTAATTTCTTACTAAAACGTATTAAAACTAGTCATACGGAGTTACTGAATACGATATTTCAGAAATTTTAAATATTAATTGATATCCCGTTCTGTATTAGAAGAAAAATATTTTTTTTTTAAATTTCGTTTCGTCGAGTCTGGTCGAATGCGCTACATGGCAACCTCAAAGGTTCTAGCTCGAAGCCATCGTAGGGCCGATTGATTCGCTGAGGGGATTGGTTAAGGCCATGCTCCACAGCAACGATCACTGGTCAGCGGTTTCTTCCTTTTGCGAGGCAGTACTGTCCCGCAAGGAAGCCGCTGAGAGAGTAAGGGAGAGAGCTGCGCATGTGCTCCTCGGACACCGTCGTCAGACTGTCCTTCGGAAACACAGGTATGCGCAAAATCTCCTCCCATGAATCCATCGCAGGGGCCATAAAAAAATATCAGCCCATAAATGTCCCACTGCTGGGCTCGGGCCTCCCATTATAGGGAACGGACAGTATACCCGCCACTAGGGTTGCCAACCATACTTTATAATAACGTATCCCACTTTATTTTTTGGTAAATATACTTTATACTTTTGCATAAAAATAAAGTATGTGAGAATATTCTATTTCCAATCTTTACTGAGACGCGTCAAATGAAACACTTATATGGATAATTACTGAACTAAAATCGACCCAGCTTCCACTGAAAGAATGTATTCAGTAATTAATGTAAAATGCCGAGAAGAAAGGAACAGGACATATATAAATGTAATAAAACATGAATTATATGTATATTTAAATTTAAATTGGGAATGTAAAGATAGCTTCCAAAAAATTAAGGATAATGGAAAGTTGTTAGTGTGTGCTAGAAGCACACAAAAATAGTGTCTCCAAGAGAAGAAATAAATAAAAATACATTTTTTTCTTCCAAATATTAGGTTGGGGAAAAAGTTTCTTCGCATTTTATATAAAAATTCAAAAGGTTTTTTATAAAGTTTATTTACATTTGACTAAAGTATGTAGGTGCCATTTTGTTGTATAACTTTTTGCCATCTTGTAGGTAGGGACGTGATCCCATTGCTATAAAAAATTTGGGGCTTCTGATTTAGGTTTCTTTCAGTGAACTCATGAGGCACCCAAATATCGAGTTTTTTGTGTACCCACCTTTTTTTTGTTATGTGGTTAATTCCCTGTTCTCCAGCTACATCGTAACTACTAAGATGCCGATCTGCTCGACTTTTTCAAAAATGGCATCAATTTTGTCCGTAACAGGGCGAAAAGCGCAACGTGCATCTTTGAAAACGTTTCCGGATTGAAAACGCTTAAACCAAATTAGCGCTACTCTCACAGATACTGCATTAGGTCCATAAACATCACATTATTTTCGCGGCTTGTGTTGCATTTTTACCTTTTATGTAGTAAAATTTTAAAATGTATCGAATTTCATCATTAGATTCACTCATTTTAACAATAAGAAAAACAAATGAAAATCACACATTTTCCTAATTTGAATTTGGAATTGTCGTCTTTAAAATTAAAACTTTTTAATGATACCTAAACCAGCCAGATATAAATGGTATGGCCAAAGAGATCTTATTACAAGTTCATACATACTATATGCGAAAAGACTTTTTCCACAACCTATTTCTTTATTTTTCCCTATTTAAAAAATGTAATACGTTAATTTTGCTCAAAACCAGTTGGCAACCCTACCCGTTACGCTTGTCCAAGGCGGCTTGGCAGGTCTGACACATCGGTTATCTCGAGGTGTAGGTTACATCACGATGTTTTCCTTCACCGTTATTAGCACGTGGTAATTGTAACACTACGCATATTAGGTCAGAGCCCAAGTGGTGCATGCGTTTCAGTCAGGTTCGAACCCGCACCCTTTGAGTTTGGGACGCGTGCGCTAGCCATTACGCTACCACGACTGCTGGGTTTAATCGTCGTTCACGATGAACCCCGATTTGAAGGGTGTTGCCAAGCCAAACCACGTTGAGTTGTTGTATGTTTATTAAGGTCGTTTGATGACCTGAGACGTTGACTGTGCCGCACGTGATGGTGATGAAAACAGACGTATTAAACCTCTGTTTTAGTATATTGTTTGTTGCGTATTTATATGTAAAATACCCTGTACGAGTAGTATCGGTTCGTACATGCTCCCGAGGGAAAAAAGTGAAGTTGTTGTGTCAAATTTCCACGTTATTAGTACAATATAAAATAATAAAATGTAAAATTCAAAGTTAGTAGACAAATATAAAAGTTTAAAAAGTTAGAAAATTCGAAATGTAAAATTACAAACTAAAGGTTGTTGCGACAGCTGAGGACGACTGATGACCTTGTGCGCCGTATTTCCCAATCTCCTTCAGCTCCAAATTTTCTCTTCGTTTTATTGTAGAGTACTTGCTCTTGTTTAAGCCTCCCGGAAGGTACTTTTTCACCAACAATACTATGGTGGCAATGGCAACTCCTCCCGCTAACAAGGTGCTTCTTGTATAATTTCCTATATCGTAAACACTCAAGTTATTGCGAAGGCTCTCTGCTCCCTTTCCCTTTTCCAGGAGTCTGTGCTTTTCAGTTAAGTTTGGTTTTGGTATCTTTGGTTACATAATATTATTCGTCGTATCCCATATATCGTTCTGTGACTCGATAGTATGTACTTCTGTTCTGTCATCCATATATGTTTGTTTGGGTTAAAGGGAAGGCGTGGGCTTCTTCATTAGCAGATTTTTGATCGTAGTCAATTATTTTTAGTCAGGCATTTCTACAGCATATCCTTCATCCAATCGTTCCGTTATTTCTGTGTGATGTTGTTTACAGAATCTGTCTTTCGTGGACTATCGGATTCTGGAGGGATTTCTTCTATCTCCTCGAATTTTGACAATTTATCTCGTTCTGTTAAGATTACTAGGCACTTTAATTGTTCTAGTCAAATCTAGTCTATTAAGCAACTGATGAGTAATTGTCCCGCTTCAGAATTCCTTCTAGGATCATATCGGAGTATATGTCCGCTCCTAGTAATAAATCAATAGAAGAAGAAGTTAAAATCGGGATCAGCCAGCCCAATGTACTTAAGGTGCGTCCAGTTTTCCTTTGGGATTGGAAAATATATTCAGCATTGTAAATATACTTTTTCATCGCCAGTGCTTCAGTTTGGAATTTATAATCTGAGTGAATAACTTGACATTCCAGTCTGATCATCTCTTTAGCAGTCTTCATTATAGTGCCGACACCAGTGACGGCGGCGTTTGTTTTTGTTGTGGCAAGTGCAATCTCTGGGCGACATTTTCTGTGATCAGAGTTACTTGAGGCCCTTGATCCAGTAATGCCCGAAGGGTGACGTATTCCTGTTCACCGTTAATGTGATTAGCTGTACGCTAGCCCATTATTGAGGTAGATGGCTCGTAATGTTGCCTCTTCATATTGTCATCATGAAGTAGGGAATGATGTTTTCGGTTGCACGTGCGGCAGCTCTTCGCTGAAATGCATTTGTTTCCGCTGTGACTATGTAAACAATTCTTGCATAAATTTAATTTGTTTGTTGTTTGATTTCGTGATGACACTTCCATTTTCAAAATTATAGAACACTGTCTCAGCACGTGATTGTTTTTGCAAAGAAGACATGTAAACAAATGACGCATGATAGGTTTTTATCCAAACTTCTATATTTTTAATATTTGCAGGCTTGTTATTATAGTTTTTATGTTTATTATTCGTTGAATAATTTCGTTTTTTTCATTTGAGCTGTTTCCAGTGACATGAATTTTAATTCAAGAAATTCCATAAAGTCTTCAAGTCTGGCATTTCTCTTGTTTGTTTTATTCTTTATAATTATATTTTGCACTATGAGTGGGCCCCATAAAGGAATGTCTATGTTGACATTTTTCAGTGCGTTTAAGCACCCTTTCGTTGTATCGTGAAGTTTTTTCAAGTCAATCGAATTCAGGTTATCGATATATGGTTGATTGAGAATCGTGTATAATATATATATATTATGTGAAAAGTTTGTTATCAGCTCTGTTTTGATGTTAACTGGCGTGAGGGATCGACTTCACCAGGAAGTTGACGCAATAAATCGGTCATCACGATGGTTGGTTACCCGAATTCTGCCGGTACCAGGTCTCCTTTTGTAAGAGCATGTCTCTACAAATCTTTAGTACAATCTAGAAACCGTAGACTTTTTTATTATTATTACAGGAGTTCAGCAGACAGGCACACAGCAGCTCAATTGATGGTAAGCGGCTACTATCGCCTATAAACATTTCCAACACCAAAGGTGCTGAAAATGCGCTGCTGCTCTCTTAAGAGAGACTGGAACCTGGTCAGTAATGCCAGAACACAACTCAAGGCTGTTATGGCGGCATACTCTAGACCAGGGGTGGTAGCCATCCAGTCGGGCAAATACCCTACCTAGCTAAACTAAGATTGGTTTAAATTTCTATCAATTTTTCATTTATCCACAGCCTTGCTGCATCAATGCCAGAATTTGTTCGGTTTATTCGGACGAAGTATCCATATTATTGTACCAAAATTCTTGATGAATTAAAAAGATGACCTAAAAATTCTATTGGTAACAATAATTCCATTGGAAAATGAAAAAATCAATCTATATATATATATATAAAAGAAAGTCGTGATAGTTACACTATTTATAACTCAAGAACAGCTGTACCTATTTGGCTGAAAATTGGTAGGGAGGTAGCTTAGAACCAGGAGACGGCCATAGGATACTTTTTATCCCGTTGGAACCGGTAGGTGGCGCTGAGATGGGGTTCTAGAATCTTCCTGATTTTGGTGAGAGATTTTGGTTTTGGTGAGACCAATTTTGGTGATTTTGTTTTTTGTCATGGAACAAAGTCTTTCAGGAATTCAGAAAATAGGCGGTACGAATTTCGCCGGCTCAGCTAGTAACTGTTAATTTAAAACATTTGCCAAGTAACACGCAAATCTAATGCAACATGTTTATTTTCTTTTCCCGGCTACAAACTTTTTTTTGCTCAAGTTAAATTAGTAAATTTTGTTTTTTTAATGATTAATGTCCAGTATTATCTTCACTTTGTCGTTTTATGTAAATGTAAAAAAAAATACATATTTATTTTAAAAAAATGAAATTAACTTGAACTTTAATGCAGTTTGTGTCCGTTAGTATATTTATCCAAATTTGATCTCTTGGCTAATTACATTAGTCTTGAATTGGAATTCAGATTAATTTTAAGAGTAATTGTATCTATTGCTAAGCTGACATTTTATCTATTTCCAAAAGGTAGTAGGTATTTACCTACTACAGCAGAACACAAGCAAGAGACGATGTGTATCCCGATTTGCTTCATACTAGTTATGTGTGTCGAAACGAGGGCCCGAGTTCAAGAGACACGCGTTGTCAAACAGACCAGGGTCCAGTAAGAGGTTATAAGGAAGCGGAACGAAACTTGTTCACGTTTTACAATATTCCTTACGCGACTGCTCCGACCGGAAAAGACAGATACAAGGTAAGTATTTTATTTTTAGGCTTTAGCTATTTTGGCGGTAACCGAACTTTAACAGAACTTTAAAATTAAAAGCATACAAGAATAATAAGAGGAAAAGGATTACGCTAAATCCCTAATAAGACTTGATCGTTACGAAAAAAAAATGATAATATTAAAAAAACATAGTAATTACTAGATGTGTTCGTTAGTATGTCTTGGTCATTTTCTCAGTTTATTTGTTGTTCGTGCCCACACAACAGTGCAGTGATACCAAGAAACAAACCTAAACATTTAGAATAGCCTCAATACACGTTAACTAAAGGATAATAATAAAATAAAAGTAATAGAGGCGACAAAACACCCTCAGATAGATGGAAGATTTTGTGCCCATCTGGATAGGTAACACCCCTGGTCTAGAGTATGCCACCATGACAACCTTAAGTTGTGTTCAGGCATAAATGACCAGGTTCCAGTCTCCCTTTAGAAAGCACCAGCACATTGATAGCACCTTTGCTGTTACAAATATCCATAGGCGATGGTAACCGCTTTCCATCAGGCGGGCCTCTGCCTGTATGGAGTGTTGAGGTAAGGAGGACCATCTCTGTATATAAAGAAGTGTTCATCAAAATGCATTAAATTAGGGTGGCGGCACATTAGTATTAGGGTGAATTTTAAAGAAAGTGCCACAAGTTATTAGATTAGTATTATAAAATATTATGAAGTATTTTAGTTTTATACATTTAAATATTAAAAAATCACTAAACGTATTATTGTTAGTTTACGAAATTAAATCACGCTTCACGTTTTCACAGAATAATAATTCTTTGACGTTATATAATATTTACTAAATTTGTTTGACCTGCGTAAATAGTTGACAATTTAAATAACGTACTATCACCAACTACTCTAGTCACTATAAATATTACGTTTTCTAACTTGGCATACTTCAATTCATTACCAACTGCTACATTCATATTACACCATGTGTATACGCTAGCGCCACTTCGAAAGGTTTTTGAACTATTATTTACTGTTTATAGCTGGACACTTTTTCAACTTTCCACCTACATGATACGGTTTTCCTTACCTCTTCTAGCCTTCATATATGCCTGTCTGCTGATCTCATGCAATAAAAAAGGTTTTCATATAATCCAAACTTTGTGACAGAACACATTTAATATTTTTCCAGGATTCACTGCCATCGTGGACAGAAGTGTTTAATGCAGTGAACAAAAATATAATCTGTGTCCAAGATAATCCTATTCATTTAAACAAACAAGAAGATTGTCTCATAGTAGATGTGTTTGTGCCAGATACCAATCACACAAATTTGCCCGTCATGGTCAGTGTTCATGGAGGGGCATATCAAAGAGGATATGGCACCATGATGACTTTCAGAGATTTCTCCGTGATAAAAAATGTTATAACTGTTACTTTTAATTACCGTCTTTCTGTGCACGGCTTTTTGTGTCTCGGAACAGAAAACATTCCAGGTAACGCCGGAATGAAAGATCAAGTGGCATTGTTACGCTGGGTTATTAGAAATATCGCTAGTTTCGGTGGAAACCCAAACGAGGTAACTATTATGGGTTGTAGTGCAGGTGGATCTGCAGTGGACCTATTAACATTCTCAAGTATGACCAAAGGTCTCTTCCAAAAAGCTATAGTTGAAAGTAGTGCCCATCTGAGTGCTTATTCTGTACAAATTGATCCAATTGCAAATGCTAAAAATCATGCTCGAAAATTAAACTTTTCTAAGGTGGATGATATTGACGCACTAGAACATTTTTACTTAGAAAATGAACAGTGAAAATACTCTAGTTGCGTTTTCTCCTTGCGTTGAGAAAGACATTGGACAGGAAAGATTTTTAGACGACGCTCCTTTAAATATTATTTCTGGAGGAGAACACACGAGATATCCAATGATTTATGGAATTACTAACTTGGAAAGTAAATTGTACTTAAACGATTTTTACGAATGGCAAATCAGAATGAATGAAAACTTCACCGAATTCCTGCCAGGTGATTTAGAATTTGAAAATGTTGAAACAAGAGAAGTAGTGATAGGATAAGTAAAAGCTATGATTTTGTTAATCTATCGGTGAACAACGATACAATAATGGGTTTCTCGATTACTATATGGATATTCTCTACGTCTATTCGGTGCTGAGGTCTGTTAAATTACAATACCAATTTGGAAATCCGTTCATATATTTATATTTCTACTCTTTTTACGATGAAAGCGTCACACCTGTATCCCACATTGATGTCCGAGGGGCACAACACTGTGCGCAAAAGAATATGGTGATAGATGAAATGAAACTATCATGACTGATGAATGGCTAAACATGAGATCCATAATGAGAGATTTCTACTATAATTTTATTACTACTAGGTGAGAATTTCATATAAATGAATAATAATATTCATGTTTTTAATCAAGAAAATTTATTATATTAAACTATATATTATTAGCCAATATTTTGCCTTCCTACCTGTAGTCTCTTTAAGATACAGGCATAATTTAGGTTATCTTTTTTGTATTGGTAAACTTCTTAATACTGTGTTTTACTAACCCGTATATTAAAGTAAGCTATGAATTCCTGAAATAGAACGACAGCTAGCTGTACAGAGGCTAATATGAGTTAGTAATTTACTTTATTTTACCTCAACAATGTTTTCCGATTCTCTATAAATATATCTTGACTGCGAACGCGTTAAAGTTTGCGAAATGCGATCAACAAATAACGCAAGTAATTGATTCATTACTAATTGATTCATTAGTAAATAGTTCTCCAGTTTACTCAATTTAACTTTCCCATTTTTATATAATTAATAATATCAGCCCATAAATGTCCCACTGCTGGGCTCGGGCATCCCATTATAGGGGAAACGGACAGTATACCCGCCACGCTTGTCCAAGGCGGCTTGGCAGGTTTGACACATCGGTTATCTCGATTTGCAGGTTGCATCACGATGTGTTCCTTCACCGTTGTTAGCATGTGGTAATTGTAACAACATGCACATTAGATCAGAAAACTGACTAAGAGGTGCATGCGTTCGGGTCTGGATCGAACCCGCGCCCTTCGATTTAGGGGCGCGTGCGCTAACCATTACGCTACCACGAATTTTCCCATTGTATAGTGTTACAAAAATATATATTTTAATAAATACAAAGTTCGGCATGACATTGATATGACCAATGTAACTAAACTAATCTGTACTATCATTTACTATATATACCCTCTCTAGTGAACCCTAAACACCAATTTTCCCATTTTTATAACTTTGTACAAATGTTCTCCAAACACACAAAAAGTAGAATATAACTTCGTAATTAAATAATATTATGTTGTTTCAGTCAACCAGTGGCAAATGGTTTACCAGTAGTATCCTGGTCTGCAGTTGGTGAAAACATGACACGGTATTTGTCTGTGGGGCGAACAATTGAGTTAAGAAACTCTTTATTAGAACCACGCTTTCGCTTTTGGGAGGATATCTACAAACGGCACTATCACATTCCAATGCCTCCTTCGCCTAATTCAGCATCAGATATAGTCGTTACTAATATTTTCGTGCTTCTTATATTTTCAATATTACTTATGAAGCTTTATTTTGCTTGACTTTTAGTTCATTTCAATAAAAAATAATTTACTATGTTATGTATTTTTTTACCTGGACCTCCGCGTTATTTCATTATCACGTTTAATGTTAAACAAAACTCATACAGTCAAGGATAGAGCACGCTTACTTAAAACGCAAGTATTTATTTACAAAAGACTAAATGTTATTTTTCCGGTACGGACCCTGGTAACAAATTTCACATCTATGCCGTAGGAATCATACTAATGTGAAAGCAAAACGTTCTCTTTGCACTGGTGTTGTTTCCACTGTGAAACGGTGATATAAATAAAACGCCTTATTACCCGTAAAGGGAACGGAATGGTGGCAATTAGGTCCGATAGTTTACACACATTCTCCGAAGGGTATCCTATAAAAAGCCGATATACTGGCAACCCAGCGTCGATTGGTGCTGTAGGCTTCGTAGTCTTACATCGACAAGCTGGCAGTGTGTCAACATATAATCACATCGCCCATCCTTTAACTTCTGAACGCAAAATGTCGACAAGCGGGGAGTGTAGGGTAGCAGCAGAGGCAGGACGGGTGTTGTGTTTACATATTCACACTGCTCATTGTGCTAGTGCAATTGAGCCTAATGTGACGAGGACAATGTATAACTGATTACGGTTACAGCGACTGTTTATTGTGAAAATTATATAATGACACACCTGCCGCAATCACGACATCAACATATCGGTCGCAGTTGCTACGCAGTCGCGTTGCTTACAACCATTGAGGTATAACATGTCTAGAGGAGCATTGCGAACAAACAACATCGCCAAAAACGGCATCAAAAACGCGAAGCGTTGCTATATTCACTCTAGAAAAACTATCAATGTGTGCGTGATTTCGGGATATCAGCTATAAAAAATTACCCCATTTTTTATATTTTATAATTAAATATTTTTATGTAAGTGAAAAGTTTAAATGGTCGTAATGATTTAATCCCTCTTTGTGTTATAAGTTAATATTACTCAGAGGTTTCAGTTTTTCTTCTATAATTAAAGAATAAAAATCTATAAAATTAGCAACTAAAGTTGTGTCTTGGACCGAATCATAAAAAAATACATGCACAAATGAATTCATAACACATTTTAGTATATGTAGTAATTTTAATTCGCAATTAAATGTCTGTACAGATATTAGTACATCTTTATAAGTCTGTTAATTACCAATACTAATTTAACGATTCTAAAAAAAAATCCATAATGGCAAATTCTTTTTGTGTTACACAATATGTTCACGATGGTTATTAGACGACTAGTTATGGCCCAAAGATTATTTTACCCTAAAAATCAATGAAATAATTTCTAATACTGGACTTGGGATGATTCGATGGGTTCATACTGGGTGTGTTATATGTAATGTAAATTTATATCAGTAGTAGGAACTAAGGGGTAAGTACACGGAATAGTTTAATGCAGCGACTTAAGAGCAACTAAACCACTTGAAAAGGGCTATTATTAAAATAAAAATATTCATATCCAAAAGTTTTTATTCTAACTTTACGATTTGATTATTTCATAAACTAAAATTTGTTTTCTAACATATCAATATATTAAATTATTATTGATTAGGAATTAATGGAGTTGCAGGTAACAGAATATAGACAAAATTAATTTCTTAAATAAGACAATCTACTAAAAAAATGTCAATACACCACATCTCCATAAATTCATTACATGTTTTTAGGTAACATAAAATAAAGCTATACAAAAAATAAGTTTCGAAATCCTTCCCTCTCTCTCACTACTTCTCCTCTTTAGCGATAACTAAAATTGCATTAGAAGAAACTAAACAGTAAAAGTTAATTAAAGTAAACTTTAAGAGCACCAAAAATTTACTCTTTGTTAATTTTTTGTAAATCATCTATCCAGCAAAAACAAGCACTATTGCAACAATATATAATTGGTTATTTAAAATTTGCTTGCATGATACTTAAAATATCCCTTATTTTCTGTTTTAAAAAGTATATTATGTTTATTTCCATTACCGCAAGTATATACATATGACAGTATTAAAATAAGTTTTTATTGTCGAGATTCATGGTAAATTAGTTCATTTCCCAAACTAATAAATAGAAAATATTATTATATATTCTAAAATAATATACATATATATTCCTCAAAATAATTGGAAAACACAAACGACCTTTTGTTTGGATTCTAGTGGCGATTCCCAGATTTCTTTTATCTAACGAATTGGTACAATTGGATTCGTAGAAAATTTCAAACGTAATATAAACTGGTTTAAGAAATCCGGACGGACCCACAAACATTACATGTCTGTTTTCTATAGATTTTTCAAATTATTCGTATTTTACAAAAAAAAATCGTAACAAAGTCCCCAAATTTTGGAAAATAAGTTCCACTTCTCACCTGACAACATTAGTCAATTCGATAACCTTGGAAATATCGAAATTAAATTTCATGTTTTTACTAAGAAATCATGAAAAAGGTGGTAAATTTTTCGTTGAAATAACATCATATCCTTATCCTTTCCTCTTTTAAAATAGTTTCGACACATTTTAATAGCGCTGGACGGTATAAAGATTTTTTTCGTGAGAGCTCCAGTAGAGCCAGTAAAGTAATCAAAACGACACTAACAGGCGTGACCGGCGTGAGGAGCGTGTGCACCAAATTTGGTGCACGGTTTTTGGGGCCGTTTTTGTGCAATTGATGCGTGATCTAGACGTTTATATGATCTAAGCTTACAACTTAGTATGAAGAAGTTGCAAGCAACGCGACTAATAGTCAAACTACGATCGCTGAACATTCAGTTTTGCAACGCGTTGTATTACGTGTTGATTGCAACTGTTCAAAATACATTTAATGCGTTCTCACGGAAACAGCCGCTAGACGAAGGGTTCGACTTATCGTATTTAGATGAGACGAACGTTCAGCGGGTGTGTCGCTAGCCAGCACCAGAACAGCTCTGATTTACGTGCCTATCATGTGCTCGTATGTTTATGGCCCGTTTTGGAAAAAACTTCTATGTAATCAAAAACAACAACTAAAAGCGTGATTACGCTGAATCACGTGTTTTCCAATTAAACAAGCCGCACAAGAAAATCAATAAGATTTCGTTTAATTACTAGAAGCGAACCATTTCACAAGTCAATTAGTTCCAAACGCGAGAAACTGTTTTCGAGCCGACGTCGATGCTGCGATATTAGAATGGAGGGAAACGAAACAACGGCCAAGATAAGTTTGTAACTTTGTTAACCAGAAGGCTTCGCTATAATTAACTTAGAAGCTTCGTGAGGTGGTAAACAGAGACTGGAATTCGGAGTGAGTATACGACCCTTGTATCTGCTGAGGCGGTTTATAGTCCCTGATTTATGTCAGCGTTAATGAAACTGCGAACGCAAACGAAGCGTTCCGCATTGAGACGTTTTTCTCACGACGCTGCTGTCTTAGCACCCTTTAATCCCGGGTAGAAATTGTATTTGCACGTTAATTTAAACAAATAGCGTATTTGTAACTTAAGACGAAGTAATGGAAGTTTATTTACTGATGATTCATGTCTTTTTAGGTTCCGTTACCCAATTAATAATTGGGCAATAAATGTTTTAAAAATTAGTAACTGTAAAAAAAAATTGTAATGGTATTCCATAGTATATGAAAGACTCCCTACTTCGTCATTTGACTACGGAACCATTTAAAGTATTTGATCGAAAATATCTGATGAATCACTTAACAAATATTGTTCCAAACAATTTCTGTTAAGAGTATTTTTTGAACTTTGAAAAACAGATGTTATTTGAATAATAAAATTTCTGTCAAGTGTAAATTACTTCGTATACGATAAGAACTAAGGAAAATGCACTTATTTTGTAAAAAAAAATTTAGTGCTTCTATTTATCTGAAACTATTTTAAGACATTTTTTTTATTTTACACCCGTTTTCCCCGGGGATGCGCCGCGAGTCAAACCCTACTCCATGCCTCTTATTTAGAGATTAATACATTGATACAGGTTACATTGTATTAATTTTTTATGTTAGTGCTTGTTGTCCGTGGAAGATTCATTTTATATCGCAAACTATCAAAACGGCCAAAATGACCAATATGACTAAAATGACCAGAATTACCAAAATGACCAGAATTACCAAAATGACCAGAATTACCAGTATGTTCAAAATGACAGAAATTACCAAAATGACTAAAATGGCAAATCACAAAAAAGAATCTATCACACTTTCTGGGAGAACATTTACATAACACTCGAATCATTAGCGCCTTCGCTATGTAACGGTCCCGTTTGATCAATTATTCATGTTAAATTTTTTGCTTGAAACTAGTAATTTTATCGTTATTTCGAGCCTTATAGCGACATCTGTTATTTGGCGATAATGTTTTTAGTAATAGTGCAATCGTCATTAATTTGATTGAACCAGTATATTGGTATCTTGACAATAAGAATATAGTTTGGTTTAGACGTGTTTGGATAGATGGCGTTGGTTCGCTTTGGAATAATATTTTTGTATGTCTGTCTATAGCCAGTCCTTTTTTTGAAACACTGGTTGAATATTAAAAGTAAATTCTGTTAGATTTTTGTGCGTAGAATTTGGATATTTTTGAATTGAGAACAATCCGAGGCTTGTTGGAAAGGGCTGCTGAGGAAGCGAGACAGTCGGGTCGACGTCGTTAACGTGTCCGCTTTGGTCAGCGGAAGTCCGTGAAAATAAAAGAATTTTAATAAATTCTAGTGTGTTAAGATAGAAGAGTTGGAGATGAGAAGCTTGGATGCAGTGATTTAAAATGATTTATTGCCCGCTCGCGTAAAAATATATTAAACCGAAAATAATGATTTAAAGGTCTAAAGGTTTCCTCTAAAGAGTGCTAGCCTTCAGAGTTTGAAACCTCGCGTGTGCAGTGTCGTGAAGTGATAAATGTGAGTGTAGTGTGAAATTATTGAAGATGGTGCTGGGAGCTGAGATTTGAATTCCCGCGCTTGAGGCGGCGTGTTTCGTCGGCAGTCCTGTTTGTTCCTGTTGTCTTCGAAAGCTAAGTGGAATTTACTTTAATTAACTTGCAATGTACATTTTAGTAATTTATAAAAATTACTAAGAAATTATTTACGAAATTTTAAAACAATTCATAAACTTTTTCTCTAAGGCAAATATTTCAATTCTGTGGAAGCCGCCATGTTGGTTGATTCTTAATTGTTAGTCTGAAGTGTGGTTATATTTAAAAATAGTTAAAGATGTTTTGATGTATTATATTGCAAGTTAATACTATTAATATATGGATGGCTTTCTATTTTTATGATAATAAACATTTAACACAGGTATGTGAAATATTGAAACTTATAATCACAAGGTTCCCAGACCTTGGTAGGTTACTTTGCTCGTTGGATTGATACTACAATATGGCTTTCAATGTTTAGGATATTAAACATTTAACATAAGTATGTGAAATGTTGAGACTTATAATCACAAGGTTCCCAGATCTTGGTAGGTTACTTTACCTGTTGGATTGATGCTATAATATGGCCTTGAATATGATTAGATCTTTGCTATGCGAATGTGTATTTTAATACTTTTATTTCAGCTAATAAATCTCTTTCTTTCAGATGGTTAGTTGGATTTTGTCTTTGTGTGTCTGTTCTTTAATATTCTTATTTAATTTTTGCTTGCAAATATTAACTTGAAAACCATCCATAGGTTAATTTATTTTCTATCTGTATAAATTTTGTGTTGTTCTTATAATAATTGATACAGCCGTTTTCTAGTGTGAACTAATAACTTATTAATATTTAACCAAAATCTTTATTTTCGAATAAGTACTTATACCTCAGAGCTGAGAGTTCTAAAACCATTTAAACTAATCTAAACCTATACATAAATCTATGAATAAAGACATTATATCATTATAAATTAACTACTAGAACTTGATAGTGAAATACATGAAGAATTATAACCTTAGCGGAGATAAAAAAATAGTTTTCTTTTACACGAATCAATCCTTCTAGGATTGTAAAAATAGTATTAAATGTTCAATATTTATGTGTATGTATATATATATATATTTATCTGGATATTTATATGTTAACATGTCTGTTTGTTTGAAAGGTAAATAGTTTGAGATTAGACTGTTTACATAGGATGAGCTTTATAAGAACTCTATTCAATTATTTGTCTTATGTATTCATATAAATTTTACACATAGTAAGAAATAACTTATATACACACACTTCTAATCAAATGTGAGGTGACAGAGGTGTAAGAATTCCAATTTCAATCAATGAATTTTAGAACAACTGTTTAAGTATTTACATATATTTATGTATGTATTTGATAATTATTGTTTTCTTATTAATGTATTTCAACGTTGTCTAATTACATAAAAGATATTAGACTTGTTAGGTGGTTGTTACCTTTTATTAAAGATTTTAAACTTATAAACATTTAATTTAATTAACTGAATTTCATAATTTATTTTGAACTTTTAATAGTCCAATGGACTTTGCTGAGTTGATTTAATGCAACTTGTTTTCTATTTTTGATTACTTTATTATACTTTCTTCATTGATATTCATAACAGATCTTCATGTTATATCTTGAATGTATATAAAGGTTTTTAGTGAGTTTTGAACAATTAAGGATTTCATCAGACATTCTTTTAACTAAGATGTGGTTTAAAGGACTGATTAAATAATATTCACTTAATAAAATTTCTGAATTTCAACTGTGACTGACGCGCTATATTTTAAAAAAATTGAATTTCTAATTTTTTGTGGATAACATGTCAGTTTAACTGGAGTTATTATTTTACCAATGCAACTTATAGGGTCTATTCATTGGGGTTTCAATTTGTTTATGATCGTTTAAATATTATATATTAAATTTATTAATACAAGTTTATTTGTAGCGGAAGTGGATTATGATTTCATTATAATTTTCTATTAAAGCCATTATTTGTAGGTTTAGTGTAGAAGCTTGTGGGACCTTAAGGAGCAGTTGTATTTCAGGAGCTGGAACAATAAACTTTATTTCTTTTAGGGTGAATTATGGATTCTTTTGTCAAATCTTATAAATGGAGACTTAAGGGAACTGTAAGCTGAATAATTGAATTCTAGGGTGGTTTGCTGCAACACTTTAGTGATTTTATGAGTAGAAAGGGGGTGTGTTTGTTTAAGTCTGTTCGATATCTAACTAGATTGATAATTATTTGAGTTTCAGCTGGAGTCTGGAGTATATTAGTTCATATTTGAAGTTTGCTTTTGGGGTTTTACTATATCTTTTATTTAAGTATTTATGTATTTATCCTATGGAATTACATGATAACATTACACTATACAACAATCATGCACTCTATATGGGAGGGCTAATTGACTTTAGAAAAATTAAAGTTTATTTAATTTTATAGATTTTTAATATTTTAAATACTTTCTTGTTGAGAGAGTCTACTTTGGCACTTGGCTTTGTTTGGTGCAAAAGAGTTGTTGATTACAATTTAATTTTTTATTAGAGGTTTCTTTTGATTAGTTATATTTTCTTAAACTAGCAGTTCTACTGTTATCAAGTGTGTATAAAATAGACATTTAAATATGATTACAAAATGAAGTGACGAGATGTTGTTGATTACAATTTAAATTTTATTAAAGGTTTCTGTTGATTAATTACACTTTCTTAAACAAACAGCTCTACTGTTACCAAATGTGTATAAAATAGGCATTTAAATATTATTACAAAATGAAGTGATGAGGGTGAAAGCACATATTGAAGGTTTCTATGAAGATTCAGATTAGGACCGGGTTTTATGAGCTCTGCAACCTTGGACTAATGGATTCACGACCCATTCGTTTATTGTGGCAACGTTCCCTTGGATAATTTCGTCAATTATCAAGGATTATCGCGCGTACAGCTTTTAAGCAAATTTAGTTTGTTTTTATAATATGTGTATTCACGAGACTAAAAATGGTTTCACATATTAAGATTAACTGAATTGGTAACTGAAGGTCTGGAGCCAGTTAAGCCGCGGATCAGCCTAGAGGCGCGTGGGCACTTGCTTTTAGGGATAAGCTACCGTGTTGTAGGAGGATCAATCGTATCAAAATTTGTTTTCTTTTACGATATGTGACTTCATGAGAGTCTTAGATGTAGTTAGGCCAAGTGGACTTGACTGAATTAGAAAGGATGATTAAAGATATCTACATTTGAGCATTGTTACCAATGAAGACATCTTTGATGCAGAGTATCACCATTTTATGTTAAATATAACTCTAAACTTTACTTTTACGGTGCTATACTCTCATCTTCTGGGTGCTAGGGTCATTAGACGGATGTAAGGATTTGCCAAATTCACTTTAACTTTCAATTTCATTTTAACCTTCACGGCGAACCTGAAACCTGTCTTTGACAAGGGAATCTCAATAAAAAACTTACTTTTACGGGGCTATACTCTCATCTCTTGGGCGCTAGGGTCGTTAGACAGATGTAAGGTTTCGCTAATTTACTTTAATTTAAACTTCATTTTAACCTTCACGGCGAACCTGAAACCTGTCTTCGACAAGGGAATCTATTATATGAGTGAAGTTGTCTCTCGCCAAACTTTAATTTAAAATTTACTTATAATTCATAGAGAGACATTCTGAAACTCTTACTCTGACAATTTAGGGATGGGAATTTTATGAGATGTAGAGAGTATCACTATTTAAACTTCAATTAACTCTTATTACTGCATCAGGGGAGGTCTTTGAGGTGACGTTCCTCATAATGACAATTTTATATGATATTTTGGAAAGGTGACTTTAAGATGAAATGTTCACTTAAGTCTTTTGGCTTTTCCAACTCATTTTACACACAAGGCACTCCAAATGAGTTTCTTTTAAATGGATAGATCGTACTGCTGTGAGTTTCTTGTCGGCTCTTCTCACCAGCAATAGTACGTTGTGAACCGACGCTAGTTTTAGATAATGTTTATAATTGATTCAATAAGTATTAATTAAAAAATTGGAGGTTCTTCGTTTATCTCGATATGAGCTCTTTTACTGACAGCTAACGCGGTGGCATAATAATAATAAGAGAGGTGGTTAGGTGGGGTGCCTACACAAAATTATATAATTTGTTATAAATCTACATTAAAATATCTTTTGGCAAAATAAAGGCACGGGCGTACTCAGGCGATGAGCTTATGTCATGAGTAATACATTTATCATAATTCATAAAATGCATAGCATTTTACACTTACAACATATTACTACAATATTATATATATATATTTTACATCAACCTCTGAGAGTTTTCCTGTCATCTGTTCAACACTCTTATATAACCTACCTTGTGAACATAGGGTTAACGGTATTACGACGAGGGTTCCTGCTACTAGATGATTACGATTTATGGCCAATATTACAAGATTTATTCTATGAATAAATTTTATTAATTTCTACTTTATAAATATTTTATTTCTCACTCTATGCTTCGGCTTGAGTATGTCATCCCATAGTCTTTAGACTCAAAAAGGGGTGTTCGTTACAATTTGGTGTCGCGATTCCAGGATTTCAGGACCTGGTCTTCTGGCCGTGATGTAGAGTGATTCTAGGACAGTAGAATCGAATCCTGGAACGTTACGATTCGCTGCGTGTTCCCAAGATTCCAGCATGATGTGTCTTATTTAGTACATTTCGTTCAGGTTCGAAGGGAGCAATTGGGGTTTGCATCCAAGGTGTCTGGTTTGATGATGGTGAACAAGTCCTGCTGTTTTGGGCTGAGTTATCTTATTCTTGTGTATCTGAAAGATACACAATTTGTTGCTTGTGAGGCGGAGCAAGGTTTCAAGGGTTATAGAGGGGCTGTAGTTTATTTCGGGGATGACAGGGGGTGATCGGTGGTTGGTGTAATAATTAACAGTCTGCTTTTATAGGTAAATGATTTTGAGATTGTGAAAGAAAATTTTAACTTTCATGTTCAGATTAGTCCACAGGTTTACCGTTGGGGGGCGCCACTGTGGTGTTGCGAATTTCAATTATGTGTCTAATTTAGTTTGTCAGTTTTCCGTTACGGGGCGCCACAGGGACGATTCAGTTTAAAATATTTAACTTAAATTAGTTCAATTTCTTGCCGTCAGGGAGCGCTGCAGTGAATTCCGAATTAGTTCGTCATCTTGCCGTTAGGGAGCGCTGCGGTGGTTTTGGAAATTTAAATTTCGTATTTAATACGTCATCTTGCCGTTGGAGGGCGCCATGGTGATGTTGGTATTTTTTTTTGTACTTGCGTTCAAATTAGTTTGTCACCTTGTCACTATGGGCGCTGCAGTGACTTTGAATTTCAACTCTAGCGTTGCAATTAGTTTATCCTTTTGTCACTACGGGTGTTGCAAGTGACTTCGAAAATTTTATTTTTCACATTCGGATTAGTTCAACACTTTACCGATGGGGGCGCCACAATAACTTTGTTGATATTCTTGGTCTTGTTGATTATTTATATAGCGAGACATATTTAATTTTATGGGGTGCATATTTTCAATTAAATGAAATATTAATCATTAATATTTTTTTTGAAACTTTATTGAGGACTTTATTAAATTTTATTTTCATAATAGAGTTGAGGAAGTTAATTGATTGTTAGTCAGCCTTCTATCATAGATGGGAGTTAGGTTAATAATTATTCACTATGGTGAAGTCAGATGTTGTTATGAGGCACGAACTTAGGAATAAAATTTAATATTTTAATTATTTAAATTATATTATATACATAATTTATATAGTTTATGATTACTTATAGCTTGCTAGCGCTGTGTAATTATTTGAATGAAATAATTGAAAAATGGAATTCTAATATTTCAGGATGAACCAAGAGATGTAACAGTGCTAGTTCACTGCTAATTATAATAAATCAAGAGATATTATATAATTGCTACAAAAGCAAAAGAGCAGAAGCGCTCTCATATAAGCAAAGGAGCTATTCTATTAATATTAATTGAAGATTAGTACATATCATTTGATGCTGAAGAGTTATTAATATCTTGCTGCCATTATATTTGGAGAATAAATATTGAATAATTTGCAGAAGTTTATTAAGTAAAGAAAAAATGCCAAAGGAAGTTCAGAAACCTGGAATGACTACAAGAAGAGAAAAAAGGAGTGCTGCGAGGGGTGCGGAGAGTACCAGGCCTATGACTACTACTCAAGGAGAAAACCCGAGATTTTTGAGGATTATGAAGAGGATGTTGGATCAGACATTGAACCCTTTGCTTACAAGGATTAATCAATTAGAAAACAGTTTGACATCAAATAATGGGGAGGCCGGTTCGCAGAGGCCTGTGGCCTTGAGATTAGATCAAATGGATAGTGATATGACATTGGCTTCTGGGAGAGTCAACTCTCGGGGAGTTGTGGAGAATTTTGAGCCTGTGGCTGGCGGATCAACGGGGTTTAGACCAGTTGAGACCAACATTACACAATCAAATACTATGAAGACATGCTGTTCACAAACAGATACTGTTGAAAGACATATGCCAATGGCGTATTATCCTACTATGCCAATTAATAATTTGGAGAAGCCGAAATTTCCATCACAAAAACAACATCCAGTTACCTTCATAGAAGATTTATGTGCCTATTTGAAGAGAATGCCAGCGGGATTTAACAATGAGATTGATCTCATTATAGAATGTTTGGATGGTGGTTCCAGGAGTTGGGCTCGTGTATACCGAGAACGCTGGACCAATTTTGAGGATTTTAAACGAGATTTCCTAGAAACATACTGGGGTGAAGCTGAGCAAGGAGAGCTTCGTAAGAAAATAGTGCATGGCACATGGAATCGATCTGGAACTAGTATGCTGAATTATTTTATTACTTTATGTGGACAAGCGAAGATGCTCACTTACCCGATCCAAGAGACACAACTCATAAATGATATCATACATCATTTCCCTAAAGATGTACAATATGCATGGACCACGAGTCAGAACAAAACTATTATTGAAGCGTCGGAATTCCTAAGGAAGCTAGATAATGTTAACAGGGGTGAAGTGCTGAATACTACACTGCGGATACCTTCATCATCACACGAACAAAGTAATAACAGTAATAACAAGGCGAAGACCAGTTGGCAATTCAAGAAACAAGCTTTGAAGCCAGTTCAAGTACCTCCAGTGGACAGTGCTAATGTTAATATCATAGAAGACTTAACTATACCTCATGAAGATTATGACTATAATTTAAACTAAGTGATGTTGGTGGGTGTGTGCCCGACCCATCAACTATAGGAGGGACTGATAAGTTGTTAATAGGGTTAAGAATTATGATGTCGAATGGGTGGAAACCTGGTCAGTCTTTAGGCAATTGTAATGCTGGTATACTTACACCTATTATAGCCAAGGGTCAGTCCTCATTAGATAAGTCAGGGCTAGGTTATATTAATGAAGCTTTGGGGGGAACATTTACTAATATTTTAAAATTACATTTGCAGGATGTAAATTCTAATTCAGTTATAACAAGCGGGTGTGTATCTTCCTTGTTTGAGGAAGAAGATGCTTATTTACCAGATAAATTTGAGCTAGTGAAATCTATAATTACTGTTAAAATCTTTGGGAAGGAAGTGAATTGTTTGGTAGACACGGGAAGTGACATTACATGTATTTCCAGCACCTTTTGGGAGTTAATATCGAAAGAATGTAGTAAAATTGATTTATTGCCCATCAGGCCAATCCAAATTAGGGGTCCAGTAGGTCAGAAAAGTACTAAGATTCAACAAATGGTATTGTTACCAGTTCACTTGGGAGATAGCATTATTGATATTAGCTTTTTAATTGTACCAAATTTATTGCAATCTGTGATTCTAGGCTTTGATTGGTTATCATTGGTTCAAGCCACAATTAAATTACAAGGTTCTGAAATGGGGTTATGTTTAAAGATTAATGAACATGATGTAGTTTTGCCTTTTAGGAAGATAATCCTTGAGAGTGGAATATCAGAGATATCTACTCGAGATGTTGATGATTCAGACTTCCAAGAAAAGCTAAAGGAAATTAAAACGGGGATAGAGCTATCGGACGTACACTTAGGTCAATTAAAACAAGTTTTGGGAAGGTTTCGAAGTATATTTTCTAATGTTTTGGGTCGTGCAAATTGTTATGAACATGAGATTAAGATGTCAGATAGTACACCATTTATAAGAAGGTCATATCCTGTACCTTATGCTTACCGTCAAAAGATGGAGGAGAAATTAGCAGAGATGGTTGAAATGGGCATTATTTCACGGGGTTCCACTCCATATAGTAGTCCATTAACGTTTGCAATTAAACCCGACGGGTCTTTACGTGTATTGTTAGATGCGCGGGAGATAAATAAGTTCATGGTAGCGGAGTCTGAAGCACCACCTATGCAAATAGATGTACTAAATGCCTTTCATGGGGTGTCATATATTAGTGTGGTTGATTTGAATAATGCCTATTTTCAAATACCTATTTCTAAAGAAAGTAGGAAATATACTGGGTTTACCTTTAATGGAAAGTCATACATGTATAATGTACTTCCACAAGGTTTAAAGACTTCAGTGGGCAGTTTCAGTCGGGCTATGGATATTCTATTGGGCTCAGAGGTTAGACAGTTTTGTGTAAATTATTTAGACGATTTAGCAATTTTAACTTGTGGTACCTTGACTAATCATTTAGAACATTTGAGTATAATATTAAAGAAATTGCAAGATGCTGGTCTTACTTGTAACATTAAGAAATGTAAATTCATATGTAAAGAAGTTAAAATGTTAGGTCATATTATTTCCACTTCTGGTATTAGGACTGATCCGGAGAAAATAGAGTCTATACAGAAATTCCCTGTACCTAAGAAGATAAAGCATTTGAGAGCTTTTCTTGGTTTATGTAATTATTATCGTCGGTTTATACCAGGATACGCTGACGTGATTGAGCCCTTATGTAAGTTGTTAAGTAAGAGTCGTAGATGGTCATGGGAATCAGGGGCACAGAAAGCGTTTGAGGAGTTGAAGCAGAGATTTATTAATACAATTATGCTTCATCACCCTGATATGTCGAAACCATTTTATTTACAAACAGATAGTTCAGGGATTGGTGTCGCTGGAGTTTTATTTCAATTAGATGATGAAGGGGAAATGTTAATTTTGGGATTTTATAGTAGGCCTCTTAGGGGAGCAGAATTACGTTGGACTACTACTGAAACTGAATTCTGGGCCGTGATTTGTTGTTTACGGAAATTTGAGACATATTTGAGGGGAGCTAGAGTAATAATTAGGACTGATCATAAGGCCCTGATGTTTGTAAAAACTTGGAAGTTATATAATAATCGTTTAACTCGTTGGATTTTATATTTAGAACAGTTTAATTACCAAGTTGAACATGTTTATGGCAGAGACAATGTAGCTGTGGATGTATTGTCTAGATTTCCACCCAATACGACTGTTGTCCAGGAAAATAAAATTTATTGCCCTGAAATTCATTATATGGAAACATCTAAAAATAAGATTTTAATGCAGAAATTATCAAATATTGTTCACTGGCAGTCGAATGATGGTGAAATCCAGGAGATTTTATCATTATTGGATCCAGTTAAGGGTAATAATATTCAGAGTAGACTAAATGGAATTGCAAAACGTTGTATTGTGAAAGATAGTATATTGTATTTTGAATCTAGGCCTGGTATTTATGTAATTTATGCACCACTTGCTTTGAGGGAAGAAATAATTTTACAAGTACATGAGGAAATGGGACACCAGGGGGTGTTTAAGACGTTGAAATATTTAAAAGACAGATTTTATTGGTTAAAAATGAATAGGAATGTTAAATTAGTTTTGAGGCGGTGTCACATTTGCCAAGTTTCGAAAAGTAATAATTTTAAATATGTGGGAAGGTGTCAGTCTATTGTTACTAATCAAATTGGGGATCTTGTTATGTGTGATCTTTTTGGACCATTACCTAGAGGGCAGTTGGGGGTGACATTTATTTTAGTGTTTCAAGATTCGTTTAGTAAATTCATACAATTATATAGTCTGGTCAGGGCATCTTCTCGTGCTGTGGTTGCAAAGTTAAAGCATTTCGTTAAAATTATTAAACCAAAAATTATTATGACTGATAATGGAAGTCAATTTGCTTGTAATGGTTGGAGGAAAACTTTACAAGACATGGGTATTAGGCCATTATATACCACGGTTAGAAACCCACGTCCAAATACTACAGAAAGGGTGAATAAAGAGTTGGGTAGGTTATTTAGAACTTATTGTAATTCAGATCATAAAAGATGGTCAATGCTAGTGGGAAAGCTTGAAACACTTTACAATAATACTTTTCATGAAAGTACTGGTTTTACTCCCAATGAAATTTTATATGGTATCAAGACTTCACTGTCGTTTGATACTTGTTTATCTAATCAGACCGTAACGTTGGATGTGGTTAAAGTAAGGGAGTTAGCTCGGGAAAATTTAAAGAAAAATAGTTTGAAACGTCAGGTTAAATTTGACAAGACCCATAAGTTAATTACTTATCAGATTGGTGACCTTGTTAAAGTTAGGAAGTGTAATAAATCTATTGCTTTAAAGAAAATAACAAAGAAGTTTGAATTGCTATATGAAGGGCCGTATATAGTGGCGGCTGTTCCGTTTCCAAATGTCTATACTTTGTATGATGAGGGCAAGGGTATAATTAAAGGAAATTACAATACTATTCATTTAAGTAAATATTATAGATAATATTATGTATGTTATGACTTGGTTAAATAGCTATATTTAGGTAGCTTTTATAATGAACATTGTGTTGTACTTGCCATATGATTCTTTTCATGATTTATTAATGGTAAATATGTTGTCTGTATGTGACATATTTTAAATGTTATTTACAGTTTAAAAAAAAAAAAAAAAAAAAAAAAAAAAAAAAAAAAAAAAAAAAAAAAATTTTAAAGATCGTTACTTTTATTGTTTAGTTAGTTGAATATTTAAGTGTTTAAAAGAAAACACAATGTTTAAGATAAGACATTTCCTTGGTTTTGTTCATTAAGTTGTTGATTGTGTGTTTAATAAAAATAAATGACAAAATGTTGTTTATGGGCTAGGGAAGTGGCTCAACCATATATATAGATGAACTGTGAGTTCAGAGTTCAAGTTTAAAGTTCATTGACCTTACAATGAAATTTAATTGAATTAAATTTTGTTTTGTTCTCCAGCGGGGTGAATCGTTGTGTGTTTAAACTTCTATGATTTGTTATTTTAATGAGGTTCGATATTTAGTTGGCGAGGAGGACCGTTGCGCGTTTAGACCCTATCTTTTGTTATTTTATTTACACGAGTTTGAATACATATATATGGTTGGTGGGGTGAAGGGAGGTCGCTTTTAAAAAAAAAAAAAATACATGTATGTGTATAATTATAATTTTGAATTGTGAATAAAGAATGGTTAATTGATCAGACCGTGAGTTAGAATTTTATTTATCCGTAAACTCCAAATAAATTTCGGGGTGGTGTAACGGTCCCGTTTGATCAATTATTCATGTTAAATTTTTTGCTTGAAACTAGTAATTTTATCGTTATTTCGAGCCTTATAGCGACATCTGTTATTTGGCGATAATGTTTTTAGTAATAGTGCAATCGTCATTAATTTGATTGAACCAGTATATTGGTATCTTGACAATAAGAATATAGTTTGGTTTAGACGTGTTTGGATAGATGGCGTTGGTTCGCTTTGGAATAATATTTTTGTATGTCTGTCTATAGCCAGTCCTTTTTTTGAAACACTGGTTGAATATTAAAAGTAAATTCTGTTAGATTTTTGTGCGTAGAATTTGGATATTTTTGAATTGAGAACAATCCGAGGCTTGTTGGAAAGGGCTGCTGAGGAAGCGAGACAGTCGGGTCGACGTCGTTAACGTGTCCGCTTTGGTCAGCGGAAGTCCGTGAAAATAAAAGAATTTTAATAAATTCTAGTGTGTTAAGATAGAAGAGTTGGAGATGAGAAGCTTGGATGCAGTGATTTAAAATGATTTATTGCCCGCTCGCGTAAAAATATATTAAACCGAAAATAATGATTTAAAGGTCTAAAGGTTTCCTCTAAAGAGTGCTAGCCTTCAGAGTTTGAAACCTCGCGTGTGCAGTGTCGTGAAGTGATAAATGTGAGTGTAGTGTGAAATTATTGAAGATGGTGCTGGGAGCTGAGATTTGAATTCCCGCGCTTGAGGCGGCGTGTTTCGTCGGCAGTCCTGTTTGTTCCTGTTGTCTTCGAAAGCTAAGTGGAATTTACTTTAATTAACTTGCAATGTACATTTTAGTAATTTATAAAAATTACTAAGAAATTATTTACGAAATTTTAAAACAATTCATAAACTTTTTCTCTAAGGCAAATATTTCAATTCTGTGGAAGCCGCCATGTTGGTTGATTCTTAATTGTTAGTCTGAAGTGTGGTTATATTTAAAAATAGTTAAAGATGTTTTGATGTATTATATTGCAAGTTAATACTATTAATATATGGATGGCTTTCTATTTTTATGATAATAAACATTTAACACAGGTATGTGAAATATTGAAACTTATAATCACAAGGTTCCCAGACCTTGGTAGGTTACTTTGCTCGTTGGATTGATACTACAATATGGCTTTCAATGTTTAGGATATTAAACATTTAACATAAGTATGTGAAATGTTGAGACTTATAATCACAAGGTTCCCAGATCTTGGTAGGTTACTTTACCTGTTGGATTGATGCTATAATATGGCCTTGAATATGATTAGATCTTTGCTATGCGAATGTGTATTTTAATACTTTTATTTCAGCTAATAAATCTCTTTCTTTCAGATGGTTAGTTGGATTTTGTCTTTGTGTGTCTGTTCTTTAATATTCTTATTTAATTTTTGCTTGCAAATATTAACTTGAAAACCATCCATAGGTTAATTTATTTTCTATCTGTATAAATTTTGTGTTGTTCTTATAATAATTGATACAGCCGTTTTCTAGTGTGAACTAATAACTTATTAATATTTAACCAAAATCTTTATTTTCGAATAAGTACTTATACCTCAGAGCTGAGAGTTCTAAAACCATTTAAACTAATCTAAACCTATACATAAATCTATGAATAAAGACATTATATCATTATAAATTAACTACTAGAACTTGATAGTGAAATACATGAAGAATTATAACCTTAGCGGAGATAAAAAAATAGTTTTCTTTTACACGAATCAATCCTTCTAGGATTGTAAAAATAGTATTAAATGTTCAATATTTATGTGTATGTATATATATATATATTTATCTGGATATTTATATGTTAACATGTCTGTTTGTTTGAAAGGTAAATAGTTTGAGATTAGACTGTTTACATAGGATGAGCTTTATAAGAACTCTATTCAATTATTTGTCTTATGTATTCATATAAATTTTACACATAGTAAGAAATAACTTATATACACACACTTCTAATCAAATGTGAGGTGACAGAGGTGTAAGAATTCCAATTTCAATCAATGAATTTTAGAACAACTGTTTAAGTATTTACATATATTTATGTATGTATTTGATAATTATTGTTTTCTTATTAATGTATTTCAACGTTGTCTAATTACATAAAAGATATTAGACTTGTTAGGTGGTTGTTACCTTTTATTAAAGATTTTAAACTTATAAACATTTAATTTAATTAACTGAATTTCATAATTTATTTTGAACTTTTAATAGTCCAATGGACTTTGCTGAGTTGATTTAATGCAACTTGTTTTCTATTTTTGATTACTTTATTATACTTTCTTCATTGATATTCATAACAGATCTTCATGTTATATCTTGAATGTATATAAAGGTTTTTAGTGAGTTTTGAACAATTAAGGATTTCATCAGACATTCTTTTAACTAAGATGTGGTTTAAAGGACTGATTAAATAATATTCACTTAATAAAATTTCTGAATTTCAACTGTGACTGACGCGCTATATTTTAAAAAAATTGAATTTCTAATTTTTTGTGGATAACATGTCAGTTTAACTGGAGTTATTATTTTACCAATGCAACTTATAGGGTCTATTCATTGGGGTTTCAATTTGTTTATGATCGTTTAAATATTATATATTAAATTTATTAATACAAGTTTATTTGTAGCGGAAGTGGATTATGATTTCATTATAATTTTCTATTAAAGCCATTATTTGTAGGTTTAGTGTAGAAGCTTGTGGGACCTTAAGGAGCAGTTGTATTTCAGGAGCTGGAACAATAAACTTTATTTCTTTTAGGGTGAATTATGGATTCTTTTGTCAAATCTTATAAATGGAGACTTAAGGGAACTGTAAGCTGAATAATTGAATTCTAGGGTGGTTTGCTGCAACACTTTAGTGATTTTATGAGTAGAAAGGGGGTGTGTTTGTTTAAGTCTGTTCGATATCTAACTAGATTGATAATTATTTGAGTTTCAGCTGGAGTCTGGAGTATATTAGTTCATATTTGAAGTTTGCTTTTGGGGTTTTACTATATCTTTTATTTAAGTATTTATGTATTTATCCTATGGAATTACATGATAACATTACACTATACAACAATCATGCACTCTATATGGGAGGGCTAATTGACTTTAGAAAAATTAAAGTTTATTTAATTTTATAGATTTTTAATATTTTAAATACTTTCTTGTTGAGAGAGTCTACTTTGGCACTTGGCTTTGTTTGGTGCAAAAGAGTTGTTGATTACAATTTAATTTTTTATTAGAGGTTTCTTTTGATTAGTTATATTTTCTTAAACTAGCAGTTCTACTGTTATCAAGTGTGTATAAAATAGACATTTAAATATGATTACAAAATGAAGTGACGAGATGTTGTTGATTACAATTTAAATTTTATTAAAGGTTTCTGTTGATTAATTACACTTTCTTAAACAAACAGCTCTACTGTTACCAAATGTGTATAAAATAGGCATTTAAATATTATTACAAAATGAAGTGATGAGGGTGAAAGCACATATTGAAGGTTTCTATGAAGATTCAGATTAGGACCGGGTTTTATGAGCTCTGCAACCTTGGACTAATGGATTCACGACCCATTCGTTTATTGTGGCAACGTTCCCTTGGATAATTTCGTCAATTATCAAGGATTATCGCGCGTACAGCTTTTAAGCAAATTTAGTTTGTTTTTATAATATGTGTATTCACGAGACTAAAAATGGTTTCACATATTAAGATTAACTGAATTGGTAACTGAAGGTCTGGAGCCAGTTAAGCCGCGGATCAGCCTAGAGGCGCGTGGGCACTTGCTTTTAGGGATAAGCTACCGTGTTGTAGGAGGATCAATCGTATCAAAATTTGTTTTCTTTTACGATATGTGACTTCATGAGAGTCTTAGATGTAGTTAGGCCAAGTGGACTTGACTGAATTAGAAAGGATGATTAAAGATATCTACATTTGAGCATTGTTACCAATGAAGACATCTTTGATGCAGAGTATCACCATTTTATGTTAAATATAACTCTAAACTTTACTTTTACGGTGCTATACTCTCATCTTCTGGGTGCTAGGGTCATTAGACGGATGTAAGGATTTGCCAAATTCACTTTAACTTTCAATTTCATTTTAACCTTCACGGCGAACCTGAAACCTGTCTTTGACAAGGGAATCTCAATAAAAAACTTACTTTTACGGGGCTATACTCTCATCTCTTGGGCGCTAGGGTCGTTAGACAGATGTAAGGTTTCGCTAATTTACTTTAATTTAAACTTCATTTTAACCTTCACGGCGAACCTGAAACCTGTCTTCGACAAGGGAATCTATTATATGAGTGAAGTTGTCTCTCGCCAAACTTTAATTTAAAATTTACTTATAATTCATAGAGAGACATTCTGAAACTCTTACTCTGACAATTTAGGGATGGGAATTTTATGAGATGTAGAGAGTATCACTATTTAAACTTCAATTAACTCTTATTACTGCATCAGGGGAGGTCTTTGAGGTGACGTTCCTCATAATGACAATTTTATATGATATTTTGGAAAGGTGACTTTAAGATGAAATGTTCACTTAAGTCTTTTGGCTTTTCCAACTCATTTTACACACAAGGCACTCCAAATGAGTTTCTTTTAAATGGATAGATCGTACTGCTGTGAGTTTCTTGTCGGCTCTTCTCACCAGCAATAGTACGTTGTGAACCGACGCTAGTTTTAGATAATGTTTATAATTGATTCAATAAGTATTAATTAAAAAATTGGAGGTTCTTCGTTTATCTCGATATGAGCTCTTTTACTGACAGCTAACGCGGTGGCATAATAATAATAAGAGAGGTGGTTAGGTGGGGTGCCTACACAAAATTATATAATTTGTTATAAATCTACATTAAAATATCTTTTGGCAAAATAAAGGCACGGGCGTACTCAGGCGATGAGCTTATGTCATGAGTAATACATTTATCATAATTCATAAAATGCATAGCATTTTACACTTACAACATATTACTACAATATTATATATATATATTTTACATCAACCTCTGAGAGTTTTCCTGTCATCTGTTCAACACTCTTATATAACCTACCTTGTGAACATAGGGTTAACGGTATTACGACGAGGGTTCCTGCTACTAGATGATTACGATTTATGGCCAATATTACAAGATTTATTCTATGAATAAATTTTATTAATTTCTACTTTATAAATATTTTATTTCTCACTCTATGCTTCGGCTTGAGTATGTCATCCCATAGTCTTTAGACTCAAAAAGGGGTGTTCGTTACAGCTACTCTCGTGCTTAAATAGGTCAGTTTCAGCTCTGGTGTAACAATCTACTATTATTCCTCAAATACATATAGTATAACTATAAACGCTACCTTCAATTTTTAGTTTTTGCACGATTTCACTACAAGACTGTGTAGCAGCATATAGAAACTTTCCTATAATCAAACATTCTAAATTCTAAAACATCATACAGGACTATTTTATAAACGTCGGTTTTATTAAAACAAAAACGGAACCATAAAAATGAAGACCACGAATCCTCATTGTTAAAATAGGAACAATTTAAAGCAAATTCTTGATATTTGCACTCAAATCCTTAAAATAGACCAAAACAATGTTCGGATACTAGATAAATATCTACGACAAACTCATTTAAAAACCAATAACATGTATATTTACACAAAACAACCAACACATAATGTCTTTACATAATTTAACAATAAAATAACTTACATGGAAAGTAATTTAAATATTGATAGTATATAATTAATGTGTTGTCATAATTCATCTTTATTCTCATGGGAATACATGTGATCAATAGAATCTATACATCACTCTGTCCGATATTTATTAACAAGATGACATCTCCTCGTAATGTGTGATTTCCGGATGGACATTGGATACACGCGATCCTCGAATACATACTAATGTCCATTATGTTTATAAGCGGGCTAATTTAAATGTAACAAACGTTTATAGTGATAAACAATACATTATTCTCATTTATAATCATTGTGTATCTTCAGTATAAGGATTCCGTAGATAAATGGAAATAGGAACCTTTGGTATAAATGGTGTCCGCTCGTCTAGTTCCAGACCATAAATGCATCTGGGGCCCAACTCAGCTGCTGGATACTCACTTCGATCGCAGGTTTGCCTTATTTCAGTATTTTATTAACTCCAGTGGCGTGCCACGGTCACTCATCAATTTAAATATTGATAAGCGAAAACTCGCGAAATAAATGTTTGATATTGTTGTAGCTTTACAATACTTATTTATACATTTTTTCTACTATTATTCCACCACGACAATATCGAGAAGATATTGTGGATTTAGTAGAATACGAATTTTTGACACTGTCGTAATGGAATCGTACTTTAAATATCTTCGCAACGCTAAGATATTGAAATAGAGAATTGAGCTCCTGGTGCTCCGACACCTCGCGATTGTATACGCTCACCTGATCAGGACGATGCTGTGAGGTCATGAAAGCCACAAAGCCTAAAGTCTGAGATGGCCACCGAACGCCAGTGAATGGCTAACCAACCTACAGAAGTAGCCAACGCAAAGCGCGCGCAGACCATCAGACGCCGCAGACTTGCCAACAAGATCTGCTGAGAAGTTATCGCCGTGCGGTAGAGGCTCCAAATCAAGTTACCGTTGAGTAGTTGATCACAGAATTGCAGCTGAAGCAAAGACTGAAACCTCGAGGCGAGGCCCCAACCTCCTCTGAGCCTCAATTGGATACAGAGGAAAAAGACCTGATCGACTGTCTGTCTGTTTGTCATTTTTTCCTTAACTATTGGATTAGTGGATGAAATTTGTCACGAAACAAATAATAACTTAAATAGGTCCTTTATAAAATATGTTTATTGCTCTACATCAGTCAAATAAACTGACAGTTCGTAGATTTTGTACGAGCGTACCTACGGTACGGTTTTCAACAAAACAAAACAACAACAACAGAAAAACAAAACAACAACAACAACAAAACAACAAGCAAAAGATGTCAAATAGTGCATTTATAATTGTTTGATTGTTTGAAGAGTAAATGCAATTAAATAGCATATAACTTTTAAAACATCATGACAATGATATTTTAAAAGTTATATTTTTAAAATATTTGAATTTATACACATACATATATGTCCGCGTTCTTCTTGAAATGTCTCTTATTTAAAAAAGGCAGACATATATAATATATACGATGCGTTAAAATAAATGAGCTTTTTTGATATATTTGTCTGTCGATCTGTCTTTAAGATCGTCTCGAATAGGTCTCGAAACGACTCAATGTAGAAAGAAGTTTCAGGGATTAAAATTGGAATTTAATCTTAAAATTTCAGGTATGTTGAATTTCAATATTTTACAGGGTTGAGAAGATATGTACTTGTATAAATATTTGCAGTATTCAATTCCCACACGAACGAAGTCGTGAACAGAACTAGAGGCCTAATATTTGTATAAAACCATACGTTAAACCGACACAATACATACTTACATCCTCTAAACCAATTTTTGTTCATGAATATATTCCTTTCTGTAAAATATGTCCGGTAGATATCGACATAGATCTTCGAAACCATTTTACCATCAGGACAATAGTGACCCTTCGGAACCCGTTACTGTAATATGTTCGTATCATCGCTATATCCCTCCCTATTGTTTACTTTAAATCGACTTTACAATCCCTGACCTTTACAGACCCTGCACATTTGCCTACATAAAGATTAAGTGCGGGGTAAGATAAGAAAAGGATTCTCTTTTGTAACAAAAGAACCAAGCTTCAATATTAAAACAAACTGACTTTGTCTTGACCACTAACTGTTTTTAATATTCTGAAATAATTACATGGTCGAGTAAACTTTAAAATACTTTCAACGAAAATTACTTCGAACATTGTCCATTGAGACAGTTAATTTCAAATATATTATAAATAAATAATCGACAGACAATCACACATATTGTACTCGTATATCCCAAATTAAGCGAGTTATGCTTAGGTTATGGGAAATATACAACAGACAACTCTGGGTCTGATCCCAGACACCCAGGCCATGATAAATTACGTAGTAAATTCGTTTCCGAAATTGACCACACCAGGAATCGAAACTTAAGCCACTTCGTTACAATGAGGTGAGGCGTTAAAGCCCGCTCAACTACAGAGCTCGTCAATTTGAATGAAGTAACGAAAGTGATTCTATAAACATAAACTTGAATCATGACTATTGAACTCTTGAATACCATCTTATCCTTTCAATTCTGTGACTTTCGACCAAGTCACGGGCTCACTTCTGTTTTTCAATTTCGATACGAATGGAACAAAAAATCGGAAAAAAACTTAAGTTCCCTTAATAATTAAGTTAAGTTAGAATATTTTTGATCAGTTACGTTTTTAACAGTTTAGTTAAGCAGATAAAAAAGCTATTAGTCTAATTTAAAACAATTAAAATTGACACTTTTGAAAAAAAACCTTGAGAGGTGTCAAGGGACACCCGGATGGAACGAAGATCCTTTCGATTAATTTTAGTGAAGGAATTGTAATAAAAAAAAATTAAAGTTATAATAATATTTTTTTATTAATAACAAATATAATGTAATATAAACTTAATCAGTAGGCTCAATTTTAGTAATAATGAGAGAGAGATAGAGACAGACAGAGAAAAAATAATAACAATAATGAATCCTGACAGTGTTTCTGCACAAGTTCCGGATATTGCTGATGATTGAGAAATGATTGGTCTCCCATACAAACCAGTATTTCAACCCGTTCTAGTTTTATTTATATATCCCCCATACAATACATGGTTATTCATACAATATGATGGCTCGCATTATGCATTCATAATACATGACTACGCACGATGTTTAATTTAGAATTCTAGTTTGCTGCAATACTAAATATACCATATTGTTACACGGTTCAATAGTAAGTACCAATACGTATTTCCTGTATGTACATGAATTATATACAGTAAGCAAATATCAACATACTGACGATGGAAATTCGAATGGCTTCATAACTGCACTATAGTTTCGTAAGGTTGCAGTTGCGTGAACTAAACATATATTTGTTTATATAATTGTAGCTAAGATTCGAAAGGAAGAGGAAGTTAAACAATCTGATGTGTAAATAATAAATCTAAAGTGCACTCACTATTTCCAGCGTCTGGAACGTTTTGCTAATGGTTTAAATATATATTTATTATGTTCACAAAATTCTCAATATTATTTAGTATTAGGAAATTTGTTACTTGGAAAAATATTCTTTATTTAGCCACTGCCGTATTTTGGATTCTTGAAGAACCACTTACGAGTGTTTGTAAAGTTGTATACACACCGAAGCCGCCGGCCCGCCGGCACGAACCCGGCGGGCAAGGCCGGCGGCCTGATTTTGACGATCTTGCCGGCGGCTTGCGTCCGCGCAATCTACCCCGCGGCACGCCTCTCTCCGCTCTTCAGTTGCCCGCCGGCTTTTAAGGAATAGTGACGTGTCAGTGTTCTTTATCTACTAAACATTATGGAATGGGACAATCTGTCTACTGGTGGAATGGCTTTCCTGTAATTTGTGTCATGTTTAGCTATTCTGTGTCCAACGTTATTAAGTAAATATTCAAAGTCAATACGGGTTAATGACAAAAATGTTTTAAAAGAAAGAAATGGGTTTCTGTAAAACCATGTCATCTTTTTTTAAATCTCTTAATCTTTTACTAGTACTGTAACAATTGCGACTCTTTAAACTTGGCCTGATCCAACAGTTTCGTGTTTTGAGAGAACTACCTATAATAACTGCACAAGTGGCTAATATTAGATCACTTTCATCGTCCTCGTTCATGTCTAATACTAAAACGTCGTAATAATTCGAAAGACACGCGCGCACCCTCCGAGCACTTGGCAAGCACTAATTGTGAACACTGCATGCCGCGACTGTCGTGCCGCCGGGAAAATTGTCCGGCTCGCAACTTCTAAAGCCGCCGGGTCCAGCCGCCGGGTTCGTGCCGGCGGGCCGGCGGCTTAGGTGTGTAGACAGCTTAAAACACGCAACGTAAAAATTATTGGATACTTCCATACTAACAATATGTATGTAAGTCCATATCATGTAAAAATAAATTTATCTGAGTAAAATTGTATATCTACAATTCTATTCGAGAACATGTTCTGAAGGTAATACATATAAGTTAAAAATTAAATCTTGTCCTATTTTATGTAGACCGCTTCGCAACGAAGCGGCAACCGTTAGTCCCTCTCCATTGTCGATATGAATGGATTTTGTTGCCCAAACCATGGAAGTAGTAATTTTTTATCCACGATCAAACTAAAAATTAAGAGATTTTTTATAAATAAAGTAATAAAGCAACAACTCAAACAATTCTCTAAAATTGTTATGCAGTATAATAAATCCAAACATCAAATTAAAAATAACTCGCTTTTAATACTGTCACTATATCTTCCTAGTTTCAATTGTCATACTTCCTCCATGATGTAACCACTTGAGCCGTCTCGAAAAGACAAATTGCCGCAAAGCTGTTATTAGTAATCTCCTTATCATTAATTGCACTTAAAAGTGAATTGCTTTGATCAATCAGAACTTTGTGACGAAGCCACAAAATAAAGTAATTAAGTGGCGACATGTACTAACATTTCCTATTTCGTTTAATTAATGACGTCTTAAGGGTAGATGACTGTCAAATCAATTAAGACACTACTCAAAACATTGTGGCCTCGAAGATTTTGTACAAGTGTACAAAATTATGACCTCATAAGTTGGTGCGAATAGAGGCTGTCAAATAGGGCATTAGTTATTTTTTTTAAGTAATTGAAATCATTTCCACCATGATATTGTTACATACCGACAAAGAAATGCGCACCTGGCTTATTACCCTTCACGCATTTGGAGTTCTTTTGTTTACTTCATGTTTAAAATTTGCAACTAGACAATAGCCTGTTGTTATTGTTTTCGACTTTGTTGGCCATTCGCAGGAATAATTAACCAGGTGTGCAGATTACGTTTTCTTGGAAAAATAACTCGGTCCACTCAGTCGAATGTGTTGTATTGTACAGTTTACTATAAAACAATGCCCGAACGGAGGGGTGAGGCATTCAAGCGACGATTACGATACTAGCAAGACGTGTGTACATTCGACAAGTGATACGGACTTTGCGCGTGTTATTGAATCGTGCAGTTTGTGATTTGTAACTAAAAAATACAATTCTTGCTTTAAATTATCAACATTCTATAATATCAACTACTATTTTTTTTAAGAATATGAAGTAACTTACTATATAGTTTTGGTAAATTAAACTGCACAGCTAATCATCAACTTTCAAATTTCCTACTTATAATGTTGTATTTAATATTAAACGTGTTCATTTAATTAACTTCAAAAACTGCACAAATAACCCAAAACAAGGAAGAAGCACGAGTTACTTAAACACATGATGGATCGTTTCGCGCCAAACTTTTTACATTATATCGGCCGTAAACAATATTAATCACCAGCCGCTTGTCTTTATGCTCTGGTATGCCCTAAACAAGTAAATAAATCATCCTTTTTGTAAATAGCAATTTGGACAATGACTTTTGGTAACCCAAATCAAAGTCTACCTTGACCTGGTGAACACGGTGTATCAGAGTAGAGGGGTACTGTGGGACACTTTTTTGGAAGGCTTGCAGTTTTTGATTTTTGCATAACCTTGTTTTATTATATAATTATGTATTTTTTTCAAGAATATTTATTGAAACATTAAAAGGGTGCACAAAAACTGCTACAGTAATGGTACTATTATACTTTTCTTTGTATATGAAATTTAGGGCATAATGCAAACTATAAACAATCTAAATCAAAATAATAGCCCCATTAGTACCTATGTGATAATTAACTTTATAAAAATAACTCCAATCGCCAATTCGATGGTCAACTATAAAAGAAAAATTATCATGTCTTTATTTATTTTTTATTTATTGTGAAGTGCTAAGGCCACGCCATAGGAATTAACAGAATACCGAAATCAGGCCAACCATTGATGTAGCAATCTATTATTGTTACATCAATGAGGCCAACCTACCATTGATACGTTAGTATCTGGCGATTAAACGAGATAGTAGCAGAATTTGGTCGCAGGGCACCTTAGCCAAGGGATTATAAGTTATATGCAATCAAATTAATATTAATTAATTACATTTAGTTAGATTTAAGATTAAGATATCTTCATTGTATTCTCTTGGAATAAATATTGACAAAGGTACAATAGAATTTGTATAGGTTAAAAAATTGAAAAGGTAGTTCCAACGAATATATGTATTATCTGCTGACCCTTGCGTACGGCCATGACCTGGAGAATTGTCGTAAATTGGCAACTGTTCCCTCGATCTGTCGCACACGGACTGTTATTGGACCCAATTAGGAACCCTTCAAGTCTACGTTTTGGACGACCGACGTCTACGCAATATCCGTTGAGATTTAGCAACAATAAAATCGTAAAGCACCTTGTGTACCTGTACTTATTTTTATTGCTCGGACATCTGTTACTTACATCCTCATATCATAATTAACTACAACCTTATTATCTATGATATTGTTACGAGTTGCAGGACTCGAATTAAAATACCATTAGATTTACTATAGAGTTTATTAGAACTACACAAACACGTATATAATAACACAGGTACAAATGTAACCGAACACAACAAGTACAAACGTAATAATAACACGCGCAAAGTTCGTCACTAGTCACACAAGTCTCAAAAAATAAAAAAATATTCTATTCTAAATGGCCACCTTTGGCTATCATACGGGCTTTTAATCTGTTTGGCCACGAATCTATGGATTTACGCACTGTTTCCAAGGGAAATTTCGCCACTACTTGCTCCAAAGATTTTTTAAGAGACTCAATGTCGCCGTGTCGTTTAGAGCAGGCCATGTCCTCTAAAACTGACCATAATTTGAAGTCTAAAGGGTGGAGGTCTAGGCTAGATGAGGGCCAGTCTTCAGCTCTTATAAAGTCCGGAACGTTAGTTTCAAGCCAGGCTTGGGTAGTTCGTGCCTTGTAACCAAGTGCAGAGTCCTGCTGGTAAGTCCACGGTATATTTTCAAAAAGTGTATTACTGAGATGTTTCACAACATGATCCAAGACTGTATCTTGATACACTTTGGCTGAAGTTTTCATTCCTTTTTCACAAAAATGTAGTTTTGTGACTCCTTGATAAGACACGCCCCACCAAACCATCACTGACGCAGGATGATGACCACGTTGTACCTTTCCGACCACTTGAGCAGCTTCTTTAGAACTGTGAGCGTACACTTTATTATTTTGCTTATTGTAGTGTTCTTCGGTCGTGAAATTTTTTTCATCGATAAGGCGTTTTGATCTATCCACTCTCTTTAATTGTAAAGATTGATTTGTCCTATATATCGACGATAAGCACCAAGCTTCAGGTCTTGTTTTATAATACGCGACAGAGTCCTAGCGGGAATCTTCATTTCTCGCGATAAGATTTTTTGCTTCCTAATGGGGTTTCGACGAATTCTGGCTATAACAGCATTAACAGCGTTTGTAGTTAGTTAGTTTGTAGTAGTAGCACGCGGCCGCCCCGATCTTTTCTGGTCTTCGACAGACGAAGTGTTGTTGTATCTGTTGATAGTACGATATACGAACATATGGCTGATACCAAGCTTTTGAAATGTCTGGAATATGATCGACGGCTCCATACCCACTTTGTGCAAGGCCATCACTGCACTCCTATTTTCTTACACGCTTTATATTAGCTTCACTTGTATGTCAGTATGTCTGTAACCGACCCCTTTGTTGTCCTACTTTGAACGATCAGATTTAATTCATACTTTGCACACCTGTCAAAGGTCGATGACAATGCAATAATATAGTATCATGGAGCTGATCTGATGATGGAGTGGGAAGGTGGCCATAGGAACTCCTGTACTAAACAAGATAGACCCTTCGTGTTTGGGCCCGTATGTTTATATCGCGTGACAATGCAATAATATGGTACCATGGAGCTGATCTGATGATGGAGTCGGAAGGTGGCCATAGGAACTCCTGTACTAAACAAGATAGACCCTTCGTGTTTGGGCCCGTATGTTTATATCGCGTGACAATGCAATAATATGGTACCATGGAGCTGATCTGATGATGGACTCGGAAGGTGGCCATAGGAACTCCTGTACTAAACAAGATAGACCCTTCGTGTTTGGGCCCGTATGTTTATATCGCGTGACAATGCAATAATATGGTACCATGGACCTGATCTGATGATGGAGTCGGAAGGTGGCCATAGGAACTCCTGTACTAAACAAGATAGACCCGTCGTGTTTGGGCTCGTATGTTTATATCGCGTCAAAATGCAATAATATGGTACAATGGAGCTGATCTGATGATGGAGTCGGAAGGTGGCCATAGGAACTCCTGTACTAAACAAGATAGACCCTTCGTGTTTGGGCTCGTATGTTTATATCGCGTGACAATGCAATAATATGGTACCATGGAGCTGATCTGATGATGGAGTCGGAAGGTGGCCATAGGAACTCCTGTACTAAACAAGATAGACCCGTCGTGTTTGGGCTCGTTTTACTTGTCTTGGCTAGCACTCTGCTGCTACATGATATGCAGGATCTCAAAAGCTTGTATTTAAAAACATTTAAACAAAAATCAACTAAAAAATGAAAAATAAATAATAGTTTAAAAAAACTAAAAAAAACACGCTTTTATAAAAAATCCAACTAAAAAAACAAAAAATAAAATTTAATATAATATAAAAAAGCGTGGGGTGTATTCAAAGCGCTTTTTAAGATATTATATTATTAATTGAATACACCCCACGCTTTTTTATATTATATTAAATTTTATTTTTTGTTTTTTTAGTTGGATTTTTTATAAAAGCGTGTTTTTTTTAGTTTTTTTAAACTATTATTTATTAAACACCCCATTCCATATTGTAATTTGATAATGAACACGAAAAAATATGTGAAATGGCGCAAAATCGAAACAAGTTTTCAAAATAATATACTTGTCCAAATTCAAAATAATTAAAAAGTTGAAAAAAAGGAAAAGTTTTTATGTAACAGTATTTATGGCCACAGTATTTGTTTTCACTTTCAAACAAACTTACATAATAATATATTAAAGATCGTTGAAAATTAACTAACCCATAAGGAATGAAATGAGCCTAATAAGTACACAACAGTTGTGTTATAAATGAATTAGTTATTAAGCATGCCTACATGAGCGTGGTTTTTAACCACCTCCTGACACGCGACTTTACCAGGGCTGTAATTAAATCTAGCGCATTATAGAGCACCCTTTGATCATGATAACGGAGAAATGCAGCTTTGGAAATGAAAAACAACTACGGTATATTATAAAGTATTCAATAAAACATGAGACTTGTTAATATAATAATAATTAAACTTATGATTTAGACCGGATGCCATATTTTATTAGTGTGTTAGTTACAATATAATGTCTAAAACAAATCGTAGATTTCAGTCGTCCTTATTAGGATCTTCAGATTGAGTTTTGGAAATATCTCTAATTTCATTAATTTATTATAGCCAGAAGTCACATGACATTTAAACCGTCGTTATTTTTGTACATTTGTTTAGATACATTTTTTAATGCTTGATTGATTGCTTATTGATATCTCAAAAAATTATCAAATATCATCTGTTTGACGTGTTTGAGATATCAACAATTATTTATTTTTTGTTGTTATGTCTCCTTGGACACCGGGTTGCCTGGAAGAGATCGCAATAAGTCGCCCATTGTTCTTATGGAAATTTATTTATATTAAGGTTTAAGTTATGGTGAACAATAGAGTTTTCATTCATTCATTCAAAGAACAATTTTTAGGCAAAAATTCTCTAATTTCGAGTAGATTCCCAATTAGGGAATATTTTACGTAACCATTATGCTGAACAAACTCTTATATGTCCATGTCTTGATTTCCGTCGTTCTATATTTATCTTAGCAAAAAAAATTTAAAACTAAAAGATTTATTTAATGATAATATGGTAGACGGTATAAATGTCGCTATATAATGTACTTGAGTGTTGCCGTGCCGTGTGAAAAGAGCTAGCTAGTTACGTATATAAAAATTTAATTAGGTGTTTTACCTAAAAGTTTACCTTTTCTTTTCACTAAATTCACTACAATAAGAAAGAATCTAAGTCCATATTATATTCTAGCAGCCAAACAATGAATGGCATGTTGTTTATGACAACGTAGCGACGCGGGCCAAAAGGATTAAAAAAACCCACAAAATACATGTACGAACGAAAGGTCTCTCGTTTAATAATGAATAATCTAAGAGACAAAAATTAAAGTTTATAAATGCTGACATGCGTCTGTGGGCCATCCGCTGGAGAAAGCTTACTCAGCTAGTCGCCCGCAGGTGCATGTTTGCTAATCCAATATAGATGGTCGGGAAGAGTTTATAACTACGTAGGTATTTGTTAGTAAATTAAAAAACGCGATTGCAGCGCCATCTATTTCGCGAATCCGTTTATGCCATGGAAACGGCATTATTTATCGGGATAAAAAGTATCCTAAGCGTTAACTTTGGTTATAAGATAGCAATATGGCGAGTTTTATTCATATACGTTTAGTAGTTTCCAAAAAGGATGCGATCGTCACGCCACATTTTTCGCTATTTCGTTTATCCCACTAAAACGACGTCATTTATCGGGATAAAAAGTATCCTAAGTTACGACTCGGGATATAAGCTAGCTCTGTATAGAGTTTCATTTAAATTCGTTTAGTAGTTTTGACATGATGCTCTAACAGACAGACAGACAGAGAGAAAGACAGACAAAAATTCTAAAAATTACATTTTCCCCACTAATTTTTATTCAAGTTTTTGAACGCAATATACAAACTTCGAATAATTTACAGATTTATTATATAAATAGTATAGAGATATATTATGTAGCACCAAATAGAAGCATTTTGTGGCAAGACTAATCTATAATAAATATTATAAAATTCTAAACATGCCGTGTTTGCACATTGTTTTCGCTGAGCAACAGCAAATTCTTAAACTTATGCTGGTGTGCACCGACATTTAATCAACGGTTAAAATAAAATAATCGCTGTTTATGCATACAATTTCATGGATTATTTTATTTTAACCACCCGTTAAATGTCGGTGCACACCAGCCTTAATCTGCGCTACTTTTTATCTCAGGGGTCCCGAAGAAATTTTTCTGAGAATTAATTGAAATGGGAATTGTAAATTTTATCTAATAAAATGTGTAATACTTTTTATCATGGGAATCCCGTGGGAATTTTCCCGGGACCAGTTTCAAGTTGTTCGGGTGCATACAAGTTAGCTAGTTCCGACACAGTTTCTATATACTAAAACAATAACTTACATACTTTGAGTCCCGGGAATTACAATGGAATTTCAAATATATAAGTGAAGAATAGAACACTTATCAGCGTACCTAGGTGCACCTAGAAACGTATTGGGCACGCTTCCCCCTGGCAATGATCTGATACATACATAATCTGTAATTAGATTATAATACCTGTTCAAATTTAATTTTGTTTTAATCGGATGTAATTTTTAATTATTAACGATTAAATAAAATAATTGCGATAAAAAATGTATAGATTGTAAAATTGCATGTTTACATATTTTGTATTGCGCTCAAGTATCAAATGATTAAAGCTGCAATACACACACACACGCAATAACAGTTTTGTGGTTTTCCCGATGACTATGTTAACAACCCCAAAATTTCAATGCATTTGTTGTTATTGAGTAAAAAGTTATAGGGGTTTTAACCACTGACGCGATTGACGGGTCTAATCAAAAACGTCCAATTGACTAGACTATAATCATGCTATTTTTGGAAACATGATATTTAATATATTTACTTCTATAAAACAAGTTCTGTTACAACCAGTATCACAACTATTCCAATTTTTTTTCATTCTTAGTACTCTTTGGTACTTTGAATTTCTAGTACTCGAGTTAATGTAATTTTCGGAATATTTTATAGATATTACGCGAAAAATTCTTAAATAATTATGTAATGATATAATATTCAATGGATCTAACACTAATAAAAGCTTGTAATAACATTAAAACAAATATTATTTCCTTCACATTTATAAATACTTTACGTAACAGTGCGACTCCAATTTAATATTGATTTCCCAGGAATTAATTGAACCTGTGTGACATTTTGAGTAGACTACGTCATAATATAACTATCATTAAACTTCCGGGTTATTGTAAACAATTTTCTTAGTACTATATTTAGTGCAGAGTACCGAACTAAGGAAGCCTCATTACGAGTGGTGCGCATAATAATCGCATTAGTGCCTGTGGAGGCAGTTATAGTACTAGTTGTATCGATGTTTAATACAAGGCAAAGAAGCTTTGCGCAGCAAAGGGCGAAAGGCGTCGAAGCGGCGCGGCGCGGACGAGCACGCTCGACCAACCCGCCCGCCCCACAGCGCGCCAATGTTGCCAGATTGTGTCGCTTTAATTACTTTTTATTAATTTCTTCTAATGCTCCTGCTCCATCTGCGTTAATATTAGTCTTTGTTAGTGATTAGCTACATTAGTGAAGATCACCACTACAACCTGAGTTATCGGTTAATGTTTCACGTCATTAACAATGTCGTATTTCATTGAGCGCATAAAAACATTGTCTACATGCGCTTAATATTTTTTATTTCATTAATGTGTTAGTTAAAGTAAACACTAAGCAGTTTTTGCAGAAGCATAAGATTTAGCCCGGCCTTACACCAGTAAGTATTGCTGATTTGACGTGCTTTCAAAACGGGAACACAGTACAGTAAAAAAGAGAAAATATGGGACAGAAAGGAGGCTATAAAAGGCCGATACCAATTATTTTATACGAGTATGATGCATTATTTGTTTTTTGTGCACGGCTATGTACAAGATATCCATAAGTTTTTGTTCAAAAGATAAATGCAAAAAAGAGAGACAGAAAAACATACCCAGCAATCTGTAACAATAATAAATTGTTAGCTTTCCTATATAAAGAGCTAGTAACTCTAGACAAAGGCACCCACCACCCGACAGCAAACATTGTTAATGCTACTTTGTATATCGTACTGTCGTCTCTTGTTTCATAGAAACGGTCTTTATAGGTAGATATCTTTAGGTATTAATGAAACAGTATTGTACATTTGCGAACTTTCAAACCTAATGGAAGATTTTTTTCTAATAGGTATGTTGTAGTGGTGTATTGCAAATAACTTTCGTATTTCGTAGTATCTGTTTTTTTTGACAATCACAATCTAGGAGTCTTCAAATCACGAGTGAATAGGTATCTATCTTCTATGTAAACATACTTCATGTTAGACTGCCTCATTTCTCAACATCACATGAGATAAACGCAAACATAACAATTTGGTTATTTTGTAGTAACTAACTCGGTTAGCTTTATGTGTAATCTCTCTAAATTCTATTTGACGAAATAAAACAGATGTGGTATCTCTCTCTCATTTTGGGTTAATGTACATATTGTTGCAATTATCACGTGGTTGGTGAGAAAATGTCCATAGGTGATGGTAACCGCTTTCCTTCAGGTGGGCCGTCTGCCATTCTGCTGAACTTACGCAATAAAAAAAAATTAAAAACTTCGTTTAAAAAAACCGACTTCAAAAACTAAAAAACTAAAATGTATAAAATAACTTATTTCTTAAGCTATTATTATTAATATATATTATCTAAAACATCTTAAAGTCGGTGCTTAGTAATTTTCAAAATATAGTAATTTTTATGTTTTACTTTGCACCGACTTCAAGATGTTTTAGATAATATATATTAATAATAATAGCTTAAGAAATAAGTTATTTTATACATTTTAGTTTTTTAGTTTTTGAAGTCGGTTTTTTTAAAACGAAGTTTTTAAATTTTAGTGTTACTTTTTAGTGTCTAGCTATGTATGGGTGGACCCACGAATGGTGCCGCGCTTCTTAAAAAATATAGGTCCCAAGAACCAGGAACAAAAAAATGTTCGTAAAATGAAAACTACTGGGCCAAACTATGTCAAATTTTTAGGGGACCACATGGCAGCTATTCCGCGTCGAACAAAAAAGAATCACGTAAATCGAATCATAAATCTCAGAGTAATTGGTGTACATATGGAACGGAGTGAAAATTATTTTCATGAAAAATGTTCATAAAATGAAAACTACTGGGCCAAACTATGTCAAATTTTTAGGGGACCACATGGCAGCTATTCTGCGTCGAACAAAAAAAGAATCACGTAAATCGGATCATAAATGACGGAGTAATCGGCGAACATATGGAACGGAGTGAAAATTATTTCCATGAAAAATGTCCATAAAATGAAAACTACTGGGCCAAACTATGTAAAATTTTTAGGGGACCAATTGGAAGCTATTCCGCGTCGAACAAAAAAAGAATCACGTAAATCGGATCATAAATGACGGAGTAATCGGCGAACATACATAAAAAAAGGAACAAAAAAAAAAAAAAAAAAAAAAAGATTCCGACGAATTGAGAACCTCCTCCTTTTTTCGAAGTCGGTTAAAAAAATACATATAAGTACATATTAAAATATAATTAATAGAATTTTTTTACATAAAATGTTAAACTGGAAGAGTGATGGAATAAAAATAAAAGTACGTAATAATAACCCGCAGGGGGGCTTTGTGCCAAAACCTTAGGTAAGTAGCGAGACCTCGGATCTGACTCCGGCGGCCAAGGCAAGGCTCCCGCGTCCGTCCTTGCATTAGTCAGCCGGCACCGGAGATCGCTAGAGCTAAGACTTAAGCTCCAGGGGAGAAGTGATAAATGGCCTAAGTCGGAAGTAGCTCATCTATGGGACGGGTCAGCCAAATACCAGTTGGAGGCGTTGGAATCAATTGAGAATAGAGCCAGGAAGCTTGTCGGCGATGATCGTCTTTTTGATGCTTGACTTCAGAGTCTAGAGTATAGACGTAAGGTCGCGGGGCTGACTGTCTTCTATCGAATACATTTCGGGGAGTGTTCCTTAGAATTGCACTAGCTGATTCCTCCATCCCCTTTTTACCATCGGACAACCAGATGGACCAGTATGTGCCACCGTTACATGGTGGAAACACCACCAGTCAGTACCAAGCGGTTCGCTTCATATTTTCTGGTGCGCACTGCCGAAGAGTGGAATAATTTGCCCGAGTCTGTTTTTCCTGACAAATGCAATCTTGAAGTCTTCAAGTCACGAGTGAATAGGTATTTTCTAGGTAATCGTGCTCCATCCTAGACTGCGTCATTACTCAATATCAGGTGAGACCGTGAGACGGTGGTCAAACGCAAACCTATACTTTCATAAAAAAGCTTCGGTGAACCTGCAGCCCACCTCTCGACACCCCTTAGCCACTCATATCCATGTTGCCGACCTTGTACGGCATTTTTAGGGGCCCATGCAAGGAGTGGCGAGTCAACGTCTGCCCATTTGTCCATGTTCCCCGAACATTGCGACGGGCAGGCGCCATAGTCAGGCCTCCGTCACTCGCTCAAGACAACGCACTATATACCTACCGCTCGGCGTATCGTCGACGATACAACCGCCAGAGGGCCGCCAAACGCCCGCCTGAGCACGTTTCCCGCGCTTATCCTTCCAAATGCCGAAACCACGTAATTATTGTGCAGTAGTTGGGTGTAAAAGTAAAAAAACAAACAAAAATTTGTCGCTTTTTTCATTGCCGAGAGACGAAGAAAATAGAGTAGTATTATAAACCTATCTTTATGGATTTTGTCACCATTTATTTCTTTGAATATAAGTAGGTAAAATGTAAATCAAGAAGTGTTTTTGAGACAGGTATTATAAAGTGTTGTGTTTATAGGTAATTCCTATTGTAGTTACCTTACCTAGTACTCACACAATGGGCAATGATCGATAATTTTAGATTTCTTAGATATTTTTGCTGTGGGTAGAAATAAGCGTCTATCGGCGCAGGCCGACATCTGTCGGACATCTGTCTGTGTATCTCGTTACGTGTAGATAATCAATTAAATAAGGTATAAGTTTGAATCGACGTATATTCACTTTTCACAAGAATTAATAGCAAGAAATCAATAGGTATGATGTTTGACACAAAGTGATTTCGAAATGTTTTAATTTTTAACCAACTTCAAAAAAGGAGGTTCTCAATTCATCATAGGTCAACCCTAGCGCAATCTTACGAAGACGCGTTGGCGCGTGTCCCGCACGGCGGGCAACACAGTCTCGACTCTTTGTTCGCGTATACTTTTATACTTTTGGTACATTTCTTCTCGTTCTGAGCGGCAGGTATTATTATTAAGATCTTGTAGGCTATTTTAGCGTAGGTATTTTCACTTTTGTATGGGAGTGATGTATCTGTTACGTAGTAACTATTTATTAATCTGTGCCGTAGTGCCCATTGCCCAGATCCCTAGTTCCATTTGCAGTTCATCCCAAGATCCCTGTACCTTTTTGTTCTCATTTCCTACAATAGTACTATACAACCTAACCGAGTAACAATAACCGAGGCTTGTCCTTGGTTACATTTTTAATTGGCGTAGACAGTGATAAACGCTGATCAGTACCACACCACATTTAAACTAAATCTGTCAAGGGGCCTTTACGTGTGGGCCTTCCCATGGCCCTACGCAAGCCCTCCAAAAGTCCGGGCCATTTTTATGGCCCATGTTCTTGAGAAAGTACGTTAAAAACAGTTGGATAGATTGTGTGAAGCATGAGATGAAGATTTGTGGTATGACAGGGACCTATTCCAGAATAGAGGAGTATAAAATTATAATACATAGTGGACTAACCTCATAATTATAGCAATAAGAAAAGAAAGATAGTGAATTTTGTTTGAAATGTTTATTTTAAAATATAATTATCAATGTTAAACGAGTTACGGCCCATTTTGATTGAAGCCTGATTAAAATTTGCATATGTAGTCAGTTAACTTGCAACACTAACGAGTTAAGTCTTTATCAGGAGTTTTTGGCGGGAACTAAAAGGAGACGTTGTGCTGTGCAGTTTTATTTTCTAAAAATGTGTATAATTACTCTAAAATGAACAATAGTTGCAGGATATTGATAGTTTTTGAGTAGAAATTATGTGTTTTGTGAGAACTGTGAACTGTATAGTCAGATGTGATCTTTCGAGTTTTCACAAGAACTCCATTGAATGGCGTCGGTTGTAGCCTGCAATACAACTGTGCTACTATACGAAGACCTATTAATTAACATGTTTCCGACTGAAAGACTTTGAATCTATGGTCATGAATAAATTAAAAAAAAAAGTCTTTATCAGGAAATTTTGGCGGGAACTGAAAGGAGACGTTGTGCTGTGCAGTTTTATTTTCTAAAAATGTGTATAATTACTCTAAAATGAACAATAGTTGCAGGATATTGATAGTTTTTGAGTAGAAATTATGTGTTTTTGTGAGAAATGTGAACGGTATAGTCAGATGTGATCTTTCGCGTTTTCACAAGAACTCTATTGAATGGCGTCGGTTGTAGCCTGCAATACAACTGCGCTACTATACGAAGACCTATTAATTAACATGTTTCCGACTGAAAGACTTTGATTCTATAGTCATGAATAAATTATAAAAAAAAAGTCTTTATCATCATTTGGACAGAAATTTCCAGTTAGGCAATAATTTGTCGATTAATTAGCTGTCCGTCCATCGAAGATAAGGACTTATTTGTAAGTTAATTAATGTTAATAAAGCTTTAAGAAAACAATAACACTTTATCTTAACTACGGATGCAGTATATATCTTATTTACAAAAAGAACTATATATATACCATTTACCACACACATACCATAGATATTTGTCCATAACCTTTGGTTTGTTTTTGAATTTCGTGGAAGCAACAAAATATCACTTACACAGTCGTCTTTATGTTTATACAATGTTAGTATTTCATTGATGAATGAGCTTTGTTATTGTATCTTTATGAACGAAGATTAATTGTATGTTTAGCATCTTATCAACATCGGCCTGCCTGTAAATTACAGAAGAATTGAACGTCCCAAAATAAAAGTACACATTAATTAATCAAACTAATCGATAATCCAAGAGAAAATAAATATCATATTTATTTTAGTATTAGGTTAGAGATACATGAATACTGTTGTGGAATAAATACTTATTTGTGTAAATATTTTAATACTGGCCGCTCGGTTTCTCGAAGTTTTTATAATAAAATAAAATCGAGTTGGTTGTGATTCGGACATGAGGAAAAATGGTGTTTGATTTTATTTAGTCCCATTTTTATTAAAATGTAATTGTTATTTTGCCTCGTTCGGGTCCACCACATCTGGCGACCGTGAGTGAAAAAACCTGTAATTGTTAAATAAGTAAAGTTCAAGAGGTTTTTGAGGAAATGGAGCGCATAACCGCTAATAGAAAACTCGCAAGACGGCGTTTTTCAGTAATAGTAAAAAAAATGGAAGATTTATTAAAGGATAATACTTTCCATGAGGTAAACGTAGAATTCAAGAGATTGAAAATAGCTTTTGAGATATTAATAAGTAGTCAAAATCAGTAATTAGTAATTTTGAAGTACTTTTGGAGAACGGAATGAGCGACGAACAAATAGACCAGGAGCTAGAGCAGTCAGGTACATATGAAATTATATTCTAAAATTTAGAAGAAAAAATAAATAACTTGCTTTCATCAGAACATAATAACACTCAATTAGTACAATTTAACGATAAAAAAGAGTATAAGCCAGAACGGCACTTTCGACTTCCGCAGTTAGAACTTCCAAAATTTAATGGGGAAATAAAACAATGGTTAGTTTTTTGGGCGCAATTCAAGAAAATACATTTAGATGACAATATTGATAATGATGATAAGTTTCAATATTTGGTTCAGAGTATGGAGGAAGGGTCAAGTGCTAAAGAGTTAATCATAAGTTTTCCACCTACAGGAGAAAACTACCCTAAAGTATTAGAGCAGTTAAAAAGAAGGTTTGCTCGGGATGAACTGCTCATTGAACATTACGTACGGGAATTATTGCAATTAGTAATTACTCAAACTAAGACAGGGGCTAAGATGGCTACGCGCAGTTTGTACGATAAGCTCATGACTTAAATAATTGCTTTAGAATCCATGGGTATAACTAAAGATAAATATGCTGCATTTTTATATCCTATGGCGGAATCTGCCCTTCCAGTTACGCTTAAACGTTACTAGAAGAATAGAAATCTTTAGATATGGACATTAAATTCAGAGGATTCACGATCTGGTTCTTCATATATTCTCGATCTTAAAGAGATTTTAAGTAAAGGTTGCCAACGAATGGAAGAGTATTTACTGAATAACGGCAAATACATTAAAAAAAGTATAATTAACGTTCTTGATTAACTTAAAAGGGCTTGAATTTATTACACCCCTTCTTTAACGTGAAAATAGTATGTCTGTTGTAGCTAGTTTACAAACAATTACATATATGATACTATCTGAGTGCCAGAAATGGTCGCCTTTGGAGAATCACTTAGTAAAATTGACACGTGTCTAGATGACATGTGACAGACGTATCTACTGGTAGTTGTAAGACATAGCATAAAATTCTCCTTTATATTGTTGATACTTGTCATATTCATCATATTATTGTGAATCTGCGAAAAGGACCTCTTTAGGCCCTCAGAATTCCTTACTTTGGTAATGAAAAAGTTTGCACATTTTATAATGATAAAAAATAATATCAGCCCATAAATGTCCCACTGCTTGGCTCGGGCCTCCCATTAGAAGAACGGACAGCATACCCGCCACGCTAATCCAAGGCGGCTTGGCAGGTTTGACACATCGGTTATCTCGATGTGCAGGTTGATCATGATGTTTTCCTTCATCATTGTTAGCAGGTGGTAATTGTAACAATATACACATTAGATCAGAAAACTGACTAAGTGGTGCATGCGTTCCGTCTAGGATCGAACCCACGCCCTTTGAGTTTGGGATGCGTGCGCGTGCGCTAGCCATTGCTCTACCGCGTCTTTTTGCCTTACATTTTACATTGTATAGTGTTACAAAAATATACATTTTAATAAATACAAAGTTCCGTATCACATTGATATGACCAGTGTAACTAAAGTAACTGTTTGTCTATACGCAAACATAAAAAACTAATCGGTACTATCATTTACTATATACTATATATTAGTTCGTTGCACGCTGTAACATATTTTTCATTATCACGCTAATTTTGTCTATTAACTCTGAAACTGACTTCAAGGTTAGTTAATACCTACACTTTTATTACAGTCTGGTAGTTTCACACGTGTCTAAAAATATCTAATTCGGTCAATGACCCTTGAATTTCAACGCTAAAAGGAGCTCGGAATCTTTCAGTTTTGGATACACTTACAACACCTCATTAAGATCTTACTTCTGATTATTTATAAAGTTAGATATTGAGGTTCGCTACCGAGATAGAGGACAAAGATACGAGACAGAGGACCACGGAATACATACCTGTGTTGTGTAGTTTTTTTAAGTACCTACTACCCCGACTATAATTTTACTTTTATTTTCGGTTTCTTTTTTTTTAAATCTTATAATTATTGTATTAAATTATTTGTTTTATATTCTACTACTCTTAGTTATAGTACTTAGTTATACACTTAGTTTTTTATTTTTTGTATCTTTTAAATTCTATCATTTATATATCATTCTATCATTATACTAATTCTATCATTTATCTAGATAGTATAAAACAAAATCGCCTTCCGCGTCTATTTCCCTGTCTGTCTATCTGTCTGTCTGTATATCCGCTAACTCCTACACCACGGAACGGATTTTCAAGCGATTTTCACCATCAGTTAGATAATTTTTCAAAGAAGGTTTATATATATGTATAGCTACTGCTATTAGTTTATGTAAGTAAATTATTTCTTATGTATTTACTTGTATATTTGTATTTTCTTAATAAACTAGCATTAAATCATATGTTAATCATAACTATTATTGTGTCGGCATAAATATATGGCAGCTTAATGGCAGCTAATTAGCTGCCATATATTTATGCCGACATAATAATAGTTAAGATTACTTATTAGTATTTATAGGAAATATTATGAAGCTACAGTTGTCATAATCACTCGTATAATAATGTCCTAATTTGATAAATTATGTTAGGTATCACGAAACAATAGCTATTTTAAGGAAGATGTTTGTTATCCCGTTGCAGTGGATAACAAACAGGAGTTGGTTAGCGAATTTGATACCATTATATTTACTAAACGCTTTGGTGGTATTTGTAACAGGGATTTATAAGTTGCTGGGCATTTCAGCCTTCGAGCATATTGCCGGTACAGTCGAGTATTTATTTCATTGTAGGTATTTAACTGATGCCTCTGAAGCAGACACAGTTGTTCTTTCATTCGCTACGCTCTTCAGTAAACTGAATAATTGATAAATTTGTGTTATCCTTAAATGTTTATGGAATTGTTTATGTGTGTTTTAATATGTTTTTTTAAGACGTTATAAAGACTTTTAAATGGTAATTATTTAATAACCGCGAGGCATGAGGTGACTATAGAGGTGGTTGAAGATCACTGGGCCCAGTCGGGCCAATTCTTTATGTCATCTTGGTAATATATCTAAAGGTGTTAGTATCAAATGATTGGATAGAGTTTTTCTTTCTCTTGTTTCTGTGGTTACAATATGTGCATTTATTGGTTTACTATGCGAAGTTTCGGTGACACGTACAATAGTTAAGTATAAGTTTGACGTTGTCCACTAACTTTTCTTCTATCGCGCTGTGTCGTTTCATCATCATTCATTCATTCATTCATCATTTCATCAAAACAATGATTGAATGATTATATAAAAAAGCAGGTGTTTGCATTGCAAAGCAAAAGCACACTCAATCACCAGCTGGGGTCGATATTTCATAAATATGAAAATACAGTTGAACCGGTGGCGCCGTCTGTTCTATCGTAACAATAACAAATGAACCAGCAATCAGCACAAGCCTCGCCAAATGAGGCAACAAGGCAACAATGGTTCGTTGACAACCCCTCATAAAGTAGCTCAGTGACAATGGGACAAGCAAACTGATGCGTCCGGGATACGCAGTGACCCCGGCCACCAGTCATTGCCACGCACCGCACGGAATTGCCATTTGCACTTTATCACAATAGCATTTTTGCATCGTGGGAGCCAAAGCCTCCTTTGCTGCACAATTAACTGTATTAGACATACAATAGCCGGTAGTTTCAATTTGTAATCAAAAATAATTATTAATATTATTTATACGATACTTATAATACTAGTTTATCAAAACAACCCATTGACTCATCCTGTGATCAGAGGGCTGATGTCTTCTACCTCGGACAACAGATCAATATGGCGATCTAGCGAGGAAACGTAGCCAGCCTTCTGGTTTTAGAAGACCACCGTCTTCTGTGAGTAAGGTGCCTAGAAGGCTAGGCTACAGAGCCTAGGTCACCACCTAGGCTCAGTGTTCTGCCTATAGTGTTGAGTTTTCGTTTATTGTATTAGTTTTAAAATCATTGTGGTAAAAAAATATTTCATATTAATAGTAACGAAAATTAAAAATGCTGTAGTTATAGATTATGTACCATATTTACAAATAAATGATAAAATAATACGATGAAGAAAATTTTATCTAACTGAATATAATAATTCATAATATTATGTTCTACCTGTAATGCCTTAACACTATAAGCCAATGATCTTAAGCAGTCGCGGAAGGCCACGACACACCTTCCATGATCAAATTGATCATGTACTAGCAGAAGGTGATGTCAGGAGCCTTAAGAACAGACGAGCGTGTATGACAAGGGCTATGAATGTCAAAGAAGCAAGTGAGGTGTGTAAGAATAAGCCTGTATGGCGCTCTGTTGTTCGTGCCTACCCCGCAAGGGACCTGCCGTGAAGTTATGTATGTATGTATCTTAAGCAGAATACTAACCCTAGGTCACCGTCTTACAAATATGGATGACAAATTAAACATTTTTTTCATGAATGTAACATGAATGAATGAACAGCAATTAAAGGATTTAATGTTCTGAAGCCAGAAAAACATACAACATCTGAGGGACGGAATATGTATAGAAAAATACAAGAAGTTTTACAATATTTCTAATTAATAATTTATTTAATAAATTAAACTAAATTATATGCCGAGTTTCTGCTAGAGGAAATCCTGCTGATTGCATTGAATGAATGTATTAAGCATCAGATCGGAGCTTTTTTTTCCACCCAAGGAAATGAAAATGAAAAATTATTTTCTTTATCATCAAAAAAATATCATAATAGCAATTTGCTAAGACGGAACACAGTAGTTGTAAGTTATAAATTTAAAAATATAGCTACCATTAATTGAATTTTTATGACCGTACTTTCGTTTCGTAAGCATAATTTGCCAGAAGCTAAAACATAACAATGCCAGCTTTAACTACAGAATTTTAACATAGGAACCATTTTTATTCTGAATGGCTTTTTTAAAGAGCATATCATTATAAAGTATTATTTTATAACCAAAAATGGTTATCCAACTTACCGATGGTATCCCTTAATTAGTTCATATTTAATCAATCGGCATAAATATAAACAACAGAAGACTACCTCATGAAGTAATTTGTATATATTTTTTAGCATATTTTTAGTTTCGTCTACACTTTCTGTCAGTTACTAAGGTTACCGCAAAAAGTTGACAGTGTGGTACAAACGAAACCACTTCTCATTGATATTTTTTTATCAATTTTTCCAAAAACATTCATATAACATACACAACATAGACAATAAAATAATAATGCATTTGAAAAACGATCGCGTTTATGTAATCCCCGCTATCGTCCGAAAATATGCTGGCGAAAATTCCTCAACGTCGTTAACATTATAACAAGACTTAAACTGTTCCTGCTTTAAAGTCATAATTCTATGTTATGAATTATATATATTGTAGGGGGCTTTTTTATGGTGTTAACATTTCAAACAATGGCCCACTTCCCCCTCCACCTAACCAGCCTTCTCTATACCATCCCCCTATTCCGATCCAATTTCTCATTCCTTCTATCCCATTCCTCCTAGCTAATCCCATCCTAAAACCTGGCAACGCGTTGGCTTCGCCATTGGTATAGCCAACGTCTATAGGCGATGGTACCCACTTTCCATGAGCTGTACCCTCTGCCTTTTACCAGCTTCACAATAGAAAAGCCATTTTAGCTTTGTAGTAAGTCATTTGATTACTAAAGACGCTTACAACCAATCTACAATAAATCTTGTTTCGAGTAATGGCTCTCCAAAATCTAAAATTTCCACTTTTCTTTTCAATGGGCGTTGATATTATGTTTCCAATATAAACACCATTTTAAAATTTATCATGAATTACCCATATAGTGCCTCCTAATAAAAATATATAAATATTACCACAAGAGGCGCGCCCGGGCTCGGTCGAAGCATTACCTTATCTTTACGCCATTCATGTCAGGGGAAGCCAACAAGTTTATAGCGATCTACCAACCAAGTATTGTCGGTCAGGCCGTGCGTTGTTTTTGTAATTGTTTTTATTTTGGTGAACTATTAAGTTATCTATCTATCATAATCAATACCTATTAACTTAAAAGACAAACTGAGTGAAATTGACATAGTATAAACAGACAATTACTCTCAATACAATGATGATTGTTACACGCATATACGCTATATGTACGTTTGTCTCGTAGCGCGTGCGCCTGTGTATTAATTTTATTTGTACTAAGTGAGATATTAGGCAATATTAACCGCTAAAATGTTCCTATATGGCTTTTTCGCTGAATGTTTTGACCAACATAATTATGTAATAGGTTGGGGAAAAAGTCTTTTCGTATATATTATATATGTATGAACTTGTAATAAGATCTCTTTGGCTATACCGTTTGTATCTGGCTGGTTTTGGTATCATTAAAAAGTTTTAATTTTAAAGAAGACAAATTCAAATTAGGAAAATGTGTTATTTTCATTTGTTTTTCTTATTGTTAAAATGAGTGAATCTAATGAAGAAATTCAATACATTTTAAAATTTTACTACAAAAAAGGTAAAAATGCAACACAAGCCGCGAAAAACAAGTGATGTTTATGGACCTAATGCAGTATCTGTGAGAGTATCGTAAAATTGGTTTAAGCGTTTTCAATCCGGAAATTTTGATATCAAAGATGCATGTCGCTCTGGTCGCCCTGTTAAATTGATGCCATTTTTGAAAAAGTGGAGCAAGATCGGCATATTAGTAGGTACGATGTAGCTGGAGAACTGGGAATTGACCACAAAACGGTTTTGGTATTTGGCACGCATTTAAAAAAAGTTGGGTACACAAAAAAGCTCGATATTTGGGTGCCTCATGAGCTCACTGAAAGAAACCTAATGAACCGTGTACTCATTTGTGATTCTTTATTACGACGTAATGAGACCGAACCATTTTTGAAGAAGCTGTTAACTGGTGATGAAAAGTGGATCACGTACGACAAGAACGTGGGAAAAAATCGTGTTCAAAGGCCGGTCAGGCTTCACAGACTGTGGCGAAACCCGGGTTAACTCGCAACAAGGTGATGCTGCGTGTATGATGGGATTGGAAGGGCATTATTCATTATGAGCTGTTACCTCCAGGCAGGACCATCGATTCTGAACTGTACTGCGATCAGCTGATGAGATTAAAGCAAAAAGTTGAGAGAAAGCGGCCAGAATTAATCAACAGGAGGGGTGTGGTTTTTTCACCATGATAACGCTAGACCTCACATATCTTTAGACACTCAGCAAAAATTATGAGAGTTTGGCTGGGAGGCGTTAATGCAACTGCTGTATAGCCCTGACCTTGCACCTTCAGATTTTCACCTGTTTCGGTCTCTGCAGAATTCCTTAGGCAGTGTCAGGTTAACATCACGAGAGGACTGCCAAAACCACTTGTCGCAGTTTTTTGATCCAAAAGCCCCAAAATTTTTATAGCAATGGGATCACGTCCCTACCTACAAGATGGCAAAAACTTATCCAACAAAATGGCACCTACATACTTTAGTCAAATGTAAATAAACTTTATAAAAAAACCTTTTGAATTTTTATATAAAATGCGAAGAAACTTTTTCCCCAACCTTATATATGTTGGGGTACCTTATACCGCCGCCCATGTAAAAATGTATGCATTTGCACGTCTTGTACCGACGTCATTCAAAACATTGATTCTACTTGTCTGACCGAAAGCGCGACTTAGGAGTATTTGCAATCTAGTCAAATAATTTTTCAATTTCATTTTATTTTTTAAGTTGTACATTTATGCCGAATTAAATTCAAAAGAAAACATGTTGGTTACGTCTGCCCTATGTAATGGAGTGAAGCGGATACCTTGCATATAATATCTAATCTTTTCTACCATATTTCTATTTGTTACTTAGCATTATGTAATCGGTGAGGACAGCATAGGTGATTTGAAATGAATAGGTGTCTATTTTTACTGCCTACGGATGCATAAAGGGGATTAAATTTAATGTTGTAGTCTCTTCAATAATGGTTGTTTCGATGTTCATAAAAAGGTGGGCCTTTAAATGCCTCGTTCGGGCAGTTTATGGGTGGTTATATTCTTAGTAAAATGTTTAAGAAAATTGTGATTGTTAACAAGTAACGGACTACAGATACCTTTGTGAGTGTTAAGAGTTATGTAATTTTTGTTTCATTTTCACAAATTTGTTTTATGACAAAGCTTTTAGATATAATGTACTGTGACCCATTTTCGTTGCTAATATCACCTACCTTCTAAATTACCTGTTAGTCACTCTTCTAGATGTATAAATCACTTTTAAGCGATCTCTTATGGAGAACAACCGTTGACTATTCTTCCCGATATGACATTCTCATACTTTTTCTATTCTATTCGTTTAGCAGTAATGCCGCCTGTCTATCTTATTAACTTTCGCTGAGATGAGAGAAGTGAAGTTTAATCTTCATTTATTCAAGAATCAAATCGATCACTATTGACATACAACGTCGAAATGAGGCTAACGTTTTGGGAACGCCTCCCACCGACAACTATATGCTTCTTTTTCCATTTTTAATGCTTTTGTATTCTATTTCTCTAAATAATTCAAATTGATTAAAACTCATGTTAATTTTTATAAATAATAATTTAATTTGCCTTTCGGTGCGGCGACGGCAGCGACGTCGGCATTTCAATACTTTTTTTTCTAAAATAAAAGTAACCTAAGTTACTCCTTATAACATCAGTTATCTGCCAATGAAAGTCCAGTCAAATTCGGTCCGGCCGTTTCAGAGACGAAACAAACAAACAGAGAAACAAAATATATTAAAAATTGATTTTTTCATATAAGAAGGTACCGTATATACTTTCATACGCATTTAGTAAAAAGCTGTTATTTTGACATTACATACAGACACTTTAATTTTATTTACCGGATAGATAGATAAGATAGATCCGCAAAGTACAACATTATTATACAACATTTAGAATCAAATTCAAACATTTTTTATATTGAAACTAAGTTCGCTGGAGAACAATTTTTAAAGACAGTTAAAAATTAAATTTACGTTTCCTTCTATATTTACCTACCTAATTTAGTCCAGAGCGGAAAAAATGTCACCTGGAATCCATGGTATATGTTGACCTCTCAATAACTATATAAACATACATATTACTATTAATATTAATTAAAGAACTTCATGTCGCGCGATTTGTTAAGACTACTTTCAAACACATCAATCCTCTCGACCGCTCTGCCGATCTTTGTGGGTGGTCCATGTCGCGCAGCGTACTGAGCCCGTCATAATTATGTAGGTACTCTCAGGGCCGTATTGAAAAGTTTTGACGTTCTTAGACCAGAAAGAAGAGATATCATAATATATAAAATAAACTTACAACAAAAAGATATGACAATATTTAGGTACCTATTATAATTTTTTTTTATTAAAAAATAGATTTTAATTTTTTAGTTTTACACGTATTTTGAACGAATGTTATATTGAAATAAAACATAAAGTATTAGTGTAAAGTTATAAAAAATACGTATATTTCAATTTTATTAATTTTTTTTTACTAACGACTACGAATTGCTCTGGCGACCCAACGCAACTTTTGCAGCCATCGTTAGCAATTTAGCTATAGCAGAAAATGCCCTAAACTCCTTAGTATTAACATACTAAATAATTTTATGATAATAAATACAGAAAACCAATTAATTTATTACGTAAATGTATGGAACAAAAATACTAAAAACCACAATCGCCCACGGAGAAACGTAACTCGAGTCGAGATACCTTAATTAAGACTTTTAAGTAACTTTTACTTATTTAAAAGATATTTAGTAGAAAAAATATTCAGTCCTAGCAAGTTTATATTGCACACCAAAATAAACAATTACAAAAAAAACTCATTAGGTTTTTATTTTATTTTCATAACTAAATTTGAACATCAGAACTAAATTAATAAATCACAGAAGTTACATCTATTGAACAAAGTAGAACTGACCATCAAATATACCTAATCAAAATAAAAGTATGAGAATTTTCTTTGAATTCAAAAAGTCCTACAATGGACGGGACCCAAGTTTTAGCCCCTGAGATTTTCCCTTAAATCCGGCCCAGGGCATTATCCCTATAGGAATGTACCTAATTTTCAATCGGGGATGTTATCTACCTTTATTACCGATGCAACAACCACAGGTTATAGAATTCGATTAACTAACGATTGTTTGTATTTAAAATCGATGTTTAATCTCGTGTAGTTCATAAATAAGTCGAGATAATAAACACGCAAATTGGTCTTGCATTTACATTTATTCTTCAGATATGCATAAAGTTGATAATATGTATTTTAAACGACTTAAAAAGAGGAGATATGAAATGAAAATCTGAATAGTAATTGTTTAATGTGTTTGTTTGAAGGTGATATTTTACTGTTTTCCAATGATTTTGTAAAGATTTAGAATGTCAATATAATATTTCAAAAAATCTATTGAGGGTATTACGTTAGCAACACTCTTTTTCGATTAATAAATGTAAGAAAAATACAGTTTGCGAAATAACTATTAGTCATTTAGCTCTTGTTCAAAGATTTTATTATTTTCTAGGTTTGTATCTTTACAACAAATTTAATTGCACGCTGTCTATATACCCACTAATAAAAGTTGCTTGCAAAAGAACAGTATTTAAATGGTTAAAATCAACCAACTATGATGAAACGGAAAATATAATAAGTCCAGTGGCTTATGTCTTATCTTTATTAGAATTATATAAAAAACACACATATACACGCTCACTCATTGCCTTAAAATTTGTATGTGTATAGTTAGTTTGAGCCAAGGAGCACTGGTGACCTGTAATATATACAGGTCTGGACAGTTCTACAATAGGCACCAGTCTTACACAATATGTATTTATTAATTGTAAATTGTTCTGTGAGAAAATAAATAGTTTCTATTTTTTAATCTTCTCCCGATTAGTCGGCACAATCTGATTTAGAAAATGCAATTTTTGGAATTGTCTGTCTGTTTCTTAAAGAATCACGTAGAAAATAGCTAAAAGGATCTCAGTAAAATTCGACACAGAGATAACTTATATATACCTACTAACTTACCCGTGCCCACTTCGCTGGGCGTCCAACTAACATATATAATAACGGTTATCATGGCAAGGGTTACCAGTGCAAAGGTTACCAAGCCAATAGCAACGATAGTATCATTTGTGATTGTAGATAAAATTTGAAGTCCATCTGACGTATGGTTTTGGAGATCTCGTGATGAGTCAGTCAGTGAGTGGTATTTCGCTTATATGTGTACAGTGTAGATATTCAAGGTCAACACTTGACACTTAGGATACTTTTTATATACCCGTTAAATGGCGTCGTTTCCGTGGGATAGATGAATATAACCGAATGGGTGACGCCGTTTTTTTTGCAACTCTTTGTCAACACATGCTTTGTCGCCTTAGCCGAATGAAATTCACCGCGAATGAAATTTTGCTGACGCATGGTAGTACTATATAAAAAGCTTTATATCCGATTCCGTACAAAGGAAACAAATATATAAGCATACAAATATACCAACTTATTTTCACATTTGTATATTAGTCATGGATAGATTTGCATTTCGCCCTAGCATGGCGGTGGATTTTACTCCCTACATTTTATTGTGATCCCCACCTTTCCAAGAGTGCTTCAAGTAGGTACTTGGGACGTACGTACTTGCTTCGCAATAGTAACGCACCGTCACGTAATGTGAAGTCGAGCATTCTTAATACACGCTAATGACTTAGTTACTTTCCCTTTGAATCACCATGCACCACAGCTTGAATCAGTCACTAGTTTGCAGCATATGACAAAAACTAGGTATGTTAGGTAATACATTTTTGATATACCTAAACATGAGAAGCAAATACTCGTTTTTCATAATTCACTACACAACAGTTAAACAGGTCAACTTATAAGTCAATACATGCCTATCGTATTTTCTTGCGTTTCTACGTCCCTTACAAATAATTAAAACGGCTCTCTTAACATTTATTCTGATTCCTTAGACGAAATAAAATTACAGGCGGAGCTTACGTGAACAAGAGTCAAATGCAGTGAAGTATCGACTCAGAATCGACTAGAACTATTCCACACTTATCTGTAATAATTCGATTAATTTAAATCGATTTAATACTGCGTTCTCGTAACGCACTGCGGCGCGATCGGCATCCTATAGCCGGCTTCAATTTGAGAGTCCGAGACTTCGTCTTTCTTATAATGTCTATGTATATTTCTTCGAAAATTAAAGTGCGCTTAAATTAGTCCAAAGTAGTTTTAGTACTTACTTTTTAACATTCGCTTTCCCATAAAGTCCAAATTAAACATATGTATGTCACATGACAGTTGTGTGTATGCTCATTCACTCTTTCTTATAACATGTAGAGGTACATCAGTAGCGCGGGTGGAAATTCCTCAAGGGAACCCGGTTGAAAAATCCTTATGATGCAAGCGTAGACTACACCGCTGTTGTAGAAATTAAGACCCCGCTATCAGCACATAAAAAGGCAAAGGATTTGATAATATTAACTTTGATTTATGATAAAAGTGGCTTTAAAAAAAAGCCTTTTTAGATATTAAAAAAAAGTAGTAATGTTTGAACAGAACATGTAAACACCAATGCATACATGACGCCTGCGACCTTTTGGTCATTAGTCCCTAGTTTCTTAATGGTACCTAGGCAATGAATCGATTTGTAGGAAGCCCACGCCTCTGAGGTACATACATAGGTCTAAATTAATTACTATTAATGCAAAACACAGAGTATCACCTCTGAATATTACGTTGCCACAAAGCCCTGGTTTCGATAGGATACTAGTTTATTGCGATCGGCTTCACACCGATGAACCTTCCGCCGTCCGCCTCTAAACAATATCCCTTTGTTCGCCGGTCTACGGACCGTTGCATGGGATTAATGAGAATAACCGTCCATCAACACTCATAAATTATTAAAGGCAACCTTAATGCCATTAACGGCAACCTAGCCGTTAAACGGTTATATTCTTCGCATACTAATAATAGCTAATTTGGGCACACTTGCTTTAGTAGCAAGTTATAATCAGGTTATATACGTCCTTAATGATGGTAAAATGCATATATAACTTACGCTTTTCAGAAATGACAAGTATTGCTGCCAATTTAGTCTACGACTGCTCTAGCAATCTTTTCAAGTCCCGCAACTACCTGCATTTAGGTTCTCAAACATTAAAATCAAAACTAATAATGTATTTATTACGACAAGTGGTACATACATACGAACCTTTATAAGTATATGTACCTATTGGTATGCAATATATATATATATATAAATAACTATATATAATATATCCTAACTTACTGAGTTAAATAAAAGTTGAACATTATTTATAAAATTGTTTTTTAAAAAGAGTTTTAAATACAAGCTTTTGAGATCCTGGATATCATGTAGCAGCAGAGTGCTAGCCAAGTAAAACGAGCCCAAACACGAAGGGTCTATCTTGTTTAGTACAGGAGTTCCTATGGCCACCTTCAACTCCATCATCAGATCAGCTCCATGGTACCATATTATTTTATTGTCACGCGATATACATACGTGTCCAAAATTTCAGCTCAATCGGAAACCGGGAAGTTGGTCAAATTTAACTAGCAAGATTCCACTAGAACTTACATACATACATAGGTACATACATCCATTGCAAGTTGTAAAATAAAAAGCTTGTAAAATATAATGACGACCTGTATAAAGATCTTATTTGCATAATGCGTTTATTAAATAAGGCTATTACAACATCACGCTATAACCGAAATAAGAAAATTAATAATATAACGCGGGTGAAATATCAGTGATGTCTGCTTAAATGAGAAAGGAAAACCTTGTCAGGTACCAATCTGCTGTGGTATAACACAGCAGTGGGTAAACCTAAATAAAGTTTCGTCTTATGAAGCCTTCAATTTTGATAACAACACTTTATCAGTACTAAAACAAAAGCCCGCAGTAATAACTGGGGCACCCGTTGGCCCATCCTTACAATAACTATAAATTGGTAAGCGCCCAAAAGATAGCTGGTATCTCAGATAGGAGTACAATGGTAATTACGGGGAACAAAACAAGGAGACAAAGCGTACGGGAATGGACGGACTCTGTAAAACTCTGAAAGCCTTTTAAACACCCCCGCCTCTTCGTAAAACTTCAAATTAAACGTAAAGTGCGCCTGGGAAACAACATACCTCATTCGCACCGAAATAAAACCCCTTTTTATCCTTCAATTTGCCCCAAAACAATGGATCGTTTTAACAAATTCGTATCGTGTTGTTCAGAACTTTCAATGAGACTTGTTTTACTTGTTCGTACTTATCGTTATTTATTTATTAAAAATTGAGATTGCGAGTATCTGTTATACATTTACCAGTCCCTCGGGAAAGCTATTATGGAGATAATAAAAGTTGAAAATCATATTTTCGAATCGGAAAACTCGTAGCTGTAACCATTAAACAGGAATAGCGTAGTTCACGATGGAGGAACGATTTCACGGGAATAACACATTCAAGTAATTTGATGCCGGGCTCGGAAACGTTCCCGGGTGCATCTTAATGTGCCATAAGAGCTACCAAACAGTGCTTACCGGGAAACACGATCGTTTTATTATGCGCATGGTGATGTTATCTGACGGATGAAGACGTTTTGTATTTCCTATAGGCATAATTAAATTATCGAATGAACACACAAATACGATACTAAATTAATTATTAGGTAAATCGGAATTTAGTGTGACCATGCGATAGACGGAATCTTTACGCCACGGGGCAAATTATATAATTATGTCGTAATATAACTTTTCTTCACGTGTATACTTTGTTCCATAAAATTAGTTGAATTAGAAAAGGAACTAATAATGTACAGTGATTCTTGTCCTTAATTTTGTGTTTAAAAAAGGATACTGTCTATTGACCCTTTAAACGATCTTAAGAGAATTTTATGTGGAGGTCAAAATTTGATATTCTAGACTGCCCGAGAATTTCTTCGGTAGATGCCGTGTCAATTGGCGAAAATTAAAGTAAGGCCCCTAGTTCCTCGCCGTGATCATCGGTAATTTTATGCGATGGTAGTTCGCGATATTCGTCTTGGTTAAGTATTGGAAATCACTACAATGTATATGACCAAACCATAACAGTAAAGCGTAAACTAATACACATTCCTGCCATAGCAGTAAGCCTGATTATCTCACACGAGGGGCGCATTGTGTTTGTCTTGCAGACGGCGGCCCCACTCCGGCTGACGGATGCGGTCTAATGACATAAATGCAAATTCGACCATTCGAGTTTCCTGCGCGGCTGCGGCTGCACAAATAGCTGCCAACCGATGCCGCGCCGCCCCGCTTTAATAGACCCGTCTCTCTGTAAATACCATATATAGGAAATTGTACGCGTAAACTGTACGCAATCAGTTTTTCTGTGAGTCCACACTTTAATTGGCACTCAGCTATTCCCCAGCTATTTTTTAGTTAATTAAGTGTTTAACAAATCCGCTGCAACTGGAATACTTTCCATTTACTTCTTTCTTCGCATTACATTACTGTTGATAAATCTCGTGTCGCGGTGTCGCAATGTAGGGGATACGAGGAAATGAAACTACAAAGTATGTCTGCTTGATTTATTACTCGGTGATCGTAACCATATAACACAACATAAAGTACTATATTTTGGTTCAGTCGGGAACTTAAAAAACTAAATACTAGATTTGGTACTACAAAGACAACGCGCAGTGTACCGGTGGAGAGCTACAAGTACATACAATAAATATAACTAATTATTTAAATAATTATCTAGATTATTATCATGTCACCACAATAACATAGACGTGTGTTACATATGGCTAATTTACATTATGGCTCATGCACCCGTCGTTTATTATTTCAGCATTTTATAACCAATTCTAATATGCACTTTACATATCGTTAGAACCATAGTGTTCAACTGAATATTTATTACTTAGATACATTTAAAAAATCAAAATATCAACATTTCGGACCTTTATTCAAAATAACTATACATTTAAATTTTGTGAAACATTTAAATGGTCAAGTTCGTACAGACCATTCACGTTTAGACAAGCAATAACAGTTAGTCAATTAAAACAATCCAATTTTTCAGACCAATTCCAAAGTCAACAGTGTGTTTAATTAGCTAACTGTATTATGAATACATAGAACAACATGTTTAAGCATATAATTTTTGAAAGTTCTTATTAGCTATATTAATAGCTTCATCATTTCTATAGAAACAGCGACTTCGCGACTGGATATAATCTCCTCGCGTCAAAAGGCTCATTTATTACATAAATAGCAAAACTTAAATTTATAGTTATTTTGATTAAAAGTCCAATTTTATAAATCATAAAATTTTAATGGGACGTCACAGAAAACATTGGGTGCAATCGATTTTATATCACAGGGCTTAGCATTATACTACACACAGAAAAATATACACAAGCGTTTGATACATGTGTCAATTTGGTTGTAAAACCAGCCATAACACGAACCAAATTGTTTAAACCGTGAGAATGTGTTTTTGGTATGTAGGTCGATCTATTCGTCCGTCTATTAGAACACACCATTGTAGATTTTTGTTTTAATTGACTTAGACTTTTAATTTAGAACCTTTAATCTAGCGATAATTGAGGGACTGAAGAGGTCACTTTTGCAAATTCGTTTTACCAATATGACAAGTATCAAAATAAAGTAAAACCTTATGCTAAGTCTCACATCTACAAGTAAATCTAAACACATGTGAAGTTCACTAAGCGATTCTTCAAAAGAGATCGCTTCAGTCCACTTATTCTGTAAAAAACTAATTAAGATTCTTTCTTTTATTAACAATAGTTAAATGAAATATTACGTTTTGATAGAAACCTTTTTTCAGTTAGATACGAACAAACATTTCAGTACGTGCATTAAACGCTTTAATTTGTCGACACTAATTATAATCTAAATTATCTTAGACTTGAGTAACGTTTATATCGTTTAGATAAACTAGGCTCATTAAGTTAAATAAACTGAATTTAACTTTTGGAATATTAACTGCCATATCTTTTGTACATTTTTAAATAAGAGATGCTAAAAATTCTTTGCAAAATCATTTTTTTTAACCACATTTTAAAGATAGATTTCAAACCATTATAGGCTTGCGTAGATTTTTGAACCTTCTATAGGTTTTTTTAGTTTAGCTGCTTTGAAAAATTAATACCTAAACTGATTTACAAGACAGAGAGCTGCATTTGTAAAGTTTAATTTATATTTAGTACTAAATGAAAAATTATTTACACTGAAATCTCGCACCTAAGCCCCTACACATTATTATTCAGGAAGAAGGGAAGTGTTGAAAATTGGTTTGGTAAGTAGTTCTGTTATGAACAGTAATGGCGATAAAATAACTTATTCGTACATGCGCACTGCGGGCTCAATCTAGGTATCTTTGTGAAGCAATAAACAATTCTTCCAAGAGACTACAATATTATTTTGAAGTACTATGTATGCAACGTTACGATTTCTAGTCGTCCCCATAAAGTCATGTTAAGCCACATAAAGGCGAAGAGCTACAAAGAGAGCTCTTGACATGTGAAAGCTGAAGTCTACAACTCTAATTAGATAAGAGAGCATTCTTTTGAAATGTGTTGCATTTCAGTTGTATGTAGTATAATATAAACGGTACAAGGCACACAAATTGAAGTAACTCATAAATCGTTAGAATCAGTTTCGTAAGATATATTTGTGTGATTGTTTTCACAAAGAAATTACAAAATTAAAAGCACACTTGAATAACGACTTCAAATACGTTTAGCATTTTCCCCATGAGATATATATCCTATATTCCAACAATAAACAAGGAAATTATTAAGTACCGTCTTTTTATTTATATTAGGTTGAAGCACCTAACGTTTTTATTCGCAATAGTTATGCTAGGTTTATAGATTCTTTAAAAAAGAGTAAATGTGTTTAACGCATTCAGAATACAATTATGAATAACACTTTTTTACGAGTTTATAAATCTCGTATATGCAACTATTAAGAATGTGAGAGTTAATATTTAACGTCATATATGCGTTTAAAAATACTTGTTTTTGTCACTTTGTGACGCGTGTTTGCTTTAAGACGATCAATAGTCGCAATCTCAGACATATATGTTTCAGACAGTTCCAACTGAATAAATAAATAAAAATTGTTGCTAACTCATTTAATTAAAAATGAATCTAAAGCAGCCGGCAAACGCTGACTCTTATCTAATCCACGCGTGTCACGTCGCTCAAATAAATTCACAATTCAACACGCAATTTAACCATCGACTAAATCAGTAATCGACTTTTATCGCGAATAAACTTTTAATCCAAAAACTGAAAAGCTAAAACGCCATTTATCAAGATATTCATCACGCTTTTTTACAGTTTGACATTTATTCACCAATGTTAGTTGACGAAACTCCTTTATTGCTTTACAAGAGTTTTCAAACAATAATAGCTCTAAAATGAGTCTTCGCTTCGCTGTATTGTATTGTTTCATTACAAAACTTATCTGTACCTATATTAGATTTATATAAAATGAGGTGTCTACGTAATAGCAGGAACATGTAGTCATAAAGAATAAGCCTGAATGGCGCTCTGTTGTTCGTGCCTACCCCGCAAGGGACCTGGCGTGAAGCTATGTATGTATGATGTATGTAGTCATAAAAAAGCCACTTATTTAGCAAAAGACGGTTTTTCATAGAGTCTATATTAGACGGTTCATTTCCGTCTTTCAATTTTGATGAACCAACCAAGGTGATTGTTTTTTGAACATAAACGATTCAAATCTTTTAGTCATGACAATTATTGTATTTTGTTATGTTTGCAGGAAAATATGCTGGCAGACAGTTTAGTTATATGGTAAACTCACTAAGTAGTAGCTAAGTAGAACTATAATAATCTGTTTACGTCTTTTTTAAAAAGATATTACAGCGTTAAAACTGAGGAAGGAGCACATTTTACACTATCGTATCAATTGATCCAGTCTTGTACGATGGAACACTGCTACCTATCGAGTTTATAGGTATTGATGAATTTCCAGCTGCCAGGGTGCGAGATAGGACAGCGACATAGACTGTATCTGTAGGCACTAGCTCAGATAGTTCTTTGGAGAATTCCCTTTATACAGATGATACAACACGCTCAAAGAGCAGACATCTCATGTATGGGCTAAAGATTCTAGCTTCTAGACTGTTTGTGCAACCTTGTGCGACTGGTTTGAGTTATTAGCTTTCATCAGTGAATGTTAATGTTGTGTCTTTATGTCTTCTTACCATCAATTAATATAACATAATTATTACCGCTAATATACATGTTATTTTGCCGACTTAATGTTTTTATTAAATGGCTTGTTAATAATAATCTAAAATTTGTCGCAACCAAATTCAATTAAGTGAAGTGATACTCGAATGAATTAAATAATTCTCATTTAAGTTTCTTTGATCTCCACCCTTAAATTGAATCGACTTCAGCGTAAATAACTTTACAAACAGTATGTTTGTCTTTTACAAATCATTTTTCATGTTTGAAATTATAAAACTTAATCTAAAATGTTGACGTTTTGAATACTTACAACCAATAGAATGATTGCAGCTATTTTTGTATGTTATTATTCACTAACCTTAGGGGTTTTGTTTCAAACATTTCTAATACAATACTAATGGTATCATGTTTAAAATAAATAGTTGCTTTTTGATGAGGATAAGTCACAGTCTTCAATGACAAAGTAATTTAGAGGGTAACAACACACGAACCCTCGCTGCATACAAAGGTATTCAAATCCATTCGTTGCTATATGAATAACTATTACCAATTACTGAGTCTAACTAAAAAAAAACAACACATAGAACACAATTGTTTTATATACAGCCACAACTAACGATATACTTAAGTCTAAAAGATAAAAAATCTCGAGCACATATTATTATTTAATTCATCGAATAAAATCGATCAAACTGCTAGCAGTACAAACGGTTCTCTTAATTCTTAGACGATAACAACAACACTATTCATATAACTAGTGCTTCTATTTTTGTATTAATATTTTTTTGTTATAAAACTTACAAACTTAACTTTTTACAAATAATGAGTCAGAAAAATAATATTAGAGCACTCATTTTTGTTCTTTGGTCATAATGAGAATAACATTAATATAAGTCAATTGAAAAAAAATCAATTACGTTTGGCGAAATCATTTGAAAATGTCGGTATTTATAAAATCATATCAATGAAAAGTCACGATACGCTATAATAATGTACCTATTATAATAAAAGCAATAAATCAAAGTTGTTACTATTATGTTGATATACTTCATGGCCTATGTACACAATGCCCTATTTATGTGTTACAAATATTAATTTATCGCTTGATCAGTAATTCGTGAATATATTACAGGCTAGCGTAATAATCATTATTGATTCGTCGCCAGACGACGACGTGAATTCATGATACCAACGCAGACCATATATTTTTTATGTCCGTTACTAAAACTCACTGGTCGCAGATTACTAGCAGTAGATTCGCAACTCTGTATAATATCAAACGTCAGCAAATCATAACACAATATACAACAATGTATCATAAAATTACAAGTATATTGTACAGAGGTATTGCTAAGAATGGATTATGAACATTCTTATTTTACAGAATCGATAAATTAAATGTTAAATAATAATAAACAATTAACCATAAAACAGCTGCCGAATGTAAATCAACCTCACACACACAAAATAGTAAAACAAACTGAGGATATATCCAGCTAGCCTAAGTATCGTGAGTCAATGAACTCTTAGAAGAATGCATTTCTGAAATGCTAAACGTAAATTATACATATGAAAATGTATAGTAAACGATTAAAATATATTTGTACAATTGCTTTTAATTATAGTTAGACCATCATTTTCGTCTTTAGCATAAAATATTTTAATAGATTTACATTTGTCTATTTACACTGTCAAACATCCTGACGTTTATATAGATTAGGCTCCAGGTGCCTGCATTCGTTCGATAAACGAGTAGTGCAGTACAATGGTGGAGTCACATGGTTCAGAGTTCACACCGGGGATGTCACATTACTTGCCTCTGTATTTTTCCGTCGTCGCATCTTCGAGATTGCTGTCCCAGTCGAACTCGGTCACCCCACTTCGAGACACCTCACCTAAGTGCCGCCACCTGTACTCGAAGTCTGTGTCGCGTTTCTTTAATGCTTCGAATCTAGAACAAAAGAAACGACTTTGCAATTTCTATTGCGAAAACGATAATTTAGATTATATAAGAGCGAATACACCCTGTAATATATAACTACAGTACAAAAACTCAAACAGAATACAGGAGTCCATTTTTGGCAGGTTCTCATTATCCTTTACAACGTAGGTTAATTAAATGAAATGAGAGAAAGCCTTCCAGGCAAAAATACTCTGGAAAATTTCATATAAATTAAAATATTATCTAACCTTTGTATATGTTTTACTGGTAAATAATACAAATGCCACGTGAAAGAACCCGTGTGGAAAGTTCTAGTACTACATAAAATGTAAATCAACAATAATCGATTAAGCTATCAGTGACTGGTCTTTATAGGTTGTTACAATTACCTAGTGAACCTAATTCATTTCATTCAAGAACATATAAAGCTTGACCTAAAATTGCTGTTCAAACAATACTGCTTTAGGCGCAGCCAATGCCACTAGCGATTTGAATAATAAATATAGCGACCTCGGTGGTATTAATATAACAATAGTATTTAAACAAACGTTTCCAGAATTTTGTTTAATACCCGTATATATAATATTTTCTTAGGTTTTCGCGACTTGTATACATAATAAAACAATGTTTTAACGGTTTTGAGCGCGGTAATTTATTTGATTTTTGTTCTCCCGACGATTCGGCCACTTTTAGTGGCCGTGATCACGGAAGACAAAGATGTCAAGTGTCAAAGAGTATTGTTAAAGTTTTATTTAGCCTACCACCAACTTGTTCATTTTAATTATTTAGTTTTAATTTTGTTTATGGTTATTATTTACTCTATGGCAGCATAATGTAAGGTTTTTGCTGGGTTTGGGTATTAATAGTTTTGATACCCGTATATAATTAATTATATTCAGTACTATTTAGGTTTGTTCCTCGCCGATCGATCAATATTATTTATACTGAAATACGAAGTTTGGATGAAATTTGGGAGAGATAAATAATAGTCTGGAATAGCAGATACGGTACTATTTTTCTCGGAAAAATGTACAGTTCCTGTGGATAACACGTAATAAAATTCAAGTATCACTCCACAATTAGGGTCAAATTTAGTCACACCGGTAGTCTTCAGCGACGTCAAGAAACTGGTAGAGGAGCTGGGTTGGATGGAGTAACCCCTCATCCACTCTCGCACGTAAAATAGGCGCTTTGACGTCGAGTTGCGGAAACCGCCCGTATGCAGAAGAAGAAAGAGAAGAATCACACCGGTAGCAATAATTTGAATTCATGTATTGTGCAGAATATATTTTATTAACATTGGTAATTATCGATCGCGTATAATTTAAATAATTATATGTCTAGTAACAGCTATCCAAAATTTCGCAATAAAGAGTATTTATGGGCATCCACTTAATGTGTATACTGAATTGCAAAATGTGATCATTAGCACCACTAGCATAAATTTCGTAGCCTTAACCCGTGAAGACTAACATATTTTGCGAGATAAAAAGTATCTTATGTATATTTCCGTTATCAAAATAGTTATACTAAATTTCATGGTAAGTGGATTTAACAAAGTATCAAAAAAGCAGCATTCATATGAAATACGAATGTAATATACCTACCTAAATAAAAACTACGTCTGCACTCCCATTTACATCGGAATGAAATAGAAAAAGAAAATACGAGCCATGAATCAGAATTCGTATTTTTTTCATCCCTTGCCTTTTCGTAGGCTCATATCCATAAGTTTTAAGCTCCGGGTTGTATGGAATGGAATAAAGATATAATTTTGAATATTCGTATTGGAAATGACTATGCCTGCAAACTGAAAGCCCAATTTTATTTCGGCCTTCATATCTAAAGGCTAAAAGGGAAAACGGGAAAGGTTCTCACCGGATTGACCCTTCGCAAGTTTCAACCACAAAATGGACGGTGTAAACGGTAAGGCCGATATTCCCCAAGATTAGAAACCCAATCGACGTACCCAGCGTTTCTTAACTCGTGTCCACGGTCTTGCTATGCCACGTTTTATCGAGGCCGTTTAGGAGCTCGGCGCACACTCGCTAGTACTACTTACTAAAACCTATGGCGAGTTGTGTTATATAACGCCATACTCAGAGTTGCATAATTATAGATTAAACTTAATTACTAACACGTGAGTTTCGCGTATTGCCACAGTAATTACGTCCAATTTGATGCACGTTATTAATTGCACTTAAATAAAATACAGAAACTTATTATTCGTTTTATTGATTTGAGCCAAACCAAAATAGAATTATTAAAATGCCTTACTAGAGGTAAAACTGCCTATTAACAAGCGCCGTTAGAAGTAAAACTAGATTGTGACTTGATAAAAACTATTTTGTGTGAAAGAATAAATCTTGTGCGGTCACGCAAAACCGAGTAAAAAAGAGTTTGTTTGTGTGAATGTAGCTTTCATGTGACATTATTGTGACCCTGGACTAGCTTTTAATAAATAGGAACACCTATTTGAAAAAGCGGACACTGGGTCAAATGTTAGATATTAAATATATAGTTAAAACCTAGGCGCCCACACAAAGACAAATTCCAAGTACAGATTTGTAGAAGCACATTTATCACCCGTCGGCATTTGAACTAATTGTAATTCTTTTATGATCGTCTCCTTTTGTTTACTTATTTATTGGCATATGTTTCTAGAGAAAAGCCCATTTTTTTACTGTAATCATTTATGGTCGCTTGCGGTCGACTCATTAGCCAGGTGTTTCAGATTATGTCGACTACGATACGGGTACATTGCATTTGTGCAGTATATAACGCCTGATTGAGGGAGGGGGCAGTCGAGCGAGAACCACGATCAAGACGTGACGTGTGTACATTCGGTAATCTATTAGTGACGGAGTTTGCGCGTTTTATTAAATTACGACCTTCTGTATTACGTTTGGATTTGTTGTGTTCGGTTATATTTGTACCTGTGTTATACGTCTTTGTATAGTTCTAATAAACTCTATAATAACGCCAACGGCATTTTAATTCGTGTCCCGCTAATCTCGTAACAATACAAAACAACAATCCAAAGTCGGTTTTAGTAGTTTAAACTTTCCAAACCAATACAACTAACACAGTAAAACTTATTGTATTTTCGTTGCACTAGTTCTTTACAGATGACTCCTACAAATTTTGGCAGAGTAGATGATATAGCTACGTAAACAGATAGTACAGAACCGACAAAGTTTTTTGTTAATGTTGTTTATGGATATGATCACCCCTTACTTCGGAGAAAATAATTATTACACGCTTGTGATACAAGATTATTATTACACTGTAAGATATTTCGAACTAGTGTTTTAAAAAATAAAATTTAATAATACGATCGTTAACGAAGTTTAGCTCGAGCATGAACTGAATTTAACTAATTTTAATTTAAACAGGTCAGTATAGGTTTTTGCAAAATAAATAAAATAATAAAAAAATTAATAGACCTTACAATTTTCAGTATAACATTCCTGATGTACACAGCAAAATTTTAAAAATTATCCTAAAAGTATTTTTACATTAACAAATATTGGGTAAATCTTTTTGCCGGAATCTGTATTTTCCACAGGTAACCTAGGCATGCGTGTTCAAAGTCGCAAATGAATAGATACTGTAATGATCAACCTTAAGAAGAAATATTTTTCTTTTCGCTTCATAGACGAGATGAAGGTCGAATGCGAGTCTACACCATAAAAACCGCTATTTTCTTTCCTTTATAAAGATTAACACATTTAAATAAATTGCAGCTGTTCTAACAAATTGGGCAGATAAAGAAAGGCCACGGGCTGTATAACAACTGTTTTTAGTCTAATTACTAAAGTTCTTACAAGACAGCGATGCCCTTTATCGCTGAATCGTTTCCGGGTGGGACTGCGGCCTAAAGCTATAGGGATATTCTCCTCGAAATTGGTTTCGATCGTGAAACCGATCGAGTTGTTTCGAATGCAGGGACGCGTAAAAGTAGTTCCGACGCTTGAAAAAGAAATCCGAATATTGGATGAAAAAAGCCTAAACAAGATAAGTAGCTATAAGAAATTACGTGTTATTTACATAAAAAAGGATTTCTTAGCTTTATATATTTTTAAATGTCCAATCTCGATGGAAATATGTTTTGCTAAAACGCTCCACAAGAATAGCTGAGTTTTTATGTTAAAGAAAAAACTAGATTTATTTTTGGAGTGTGCAATGAAAAAGCAATTTTCTTAAATACAATTACTTTTCTAACTTCAGCCGCCATTTTTACGTGAGCGTTGCGTTAGCTTTGTTTTTATTGGAAAAGTCAATCAATTTCCCGGCATCAAAAACAATATATGTATACGTACAGTTTAGTGCGCACAATACAGTAGTTATTTATATTGCTTTTTTCAAGCAAAATTTATTTGTTTTATTATATGATATATATTTTTATGATGAAGAATTAAATTTAAAATAAGAAGTATTGTCGCACTTACAATCAATTATGTAAATAGCATTAAAATTTTAGGTTTTATGTCACTTTCTAGTTTTATTTAAGTCTTGTAAATTCATCTCAGTAAACAGAGTAGTAAAAACTACATAAGTTATGATCATTACTTTCATCTTATACTGTCATCTTAAGAGAAAACGTCGAATTGTAAATATATTAAATTAAAGATATAACTAGTGTTTGTATTTACGTTGATAGTCTTTGAAACCTTTTCATTTTAAGCACGGTAATAATATATCATCGCCTTCCTTTCCCAAATTTGAAAAAATGCGTCTTTTACGCCAATTGAGAAATCATACCTCACTTCGTAAGTAACCTCATGCGGGTGGAATTTTAAATCCATCTTAAAATTCAAATGAACATCGATCTAAAAATATACTATCCTCCTTTTGAAGATATCGTGTTTCAGAAATTAAGCCATATTATTGGACATTATTATTACTTTATCAGGTTTTCGATTAGGTCAAAGTTAAATAGATATTTGCTTCTGTAGATACAGATGCATAAAATGTAACAAAAATTGTATAAGCCGCGCGCAGAAGGTTTGTCGATAACTACTTACTATTATTGTATTGTATTACTTACTATTATTGTATTGTATTACTTACTTTTATTGCAAAAAATATTAATGATAGCTTTATTGTCAAACATACTGACCACCGTCGCATGACATCATGAGGCTATCGGCCAACTTTCGGCGCACGGGTAGCAATTCTAAATTTAATAAAGGAAGAAAAATATTTAGTTTCGACAATAAATGAATGAATGCAAATAAAACTAAAAATGCAACATTTATTCTGTTAATTTAGTAACAGAATATACACATTAAACATACAAACTATTTAAAAAAGGTACATAACATTCACGGCAACGAGGCTGGTAACTCAGTATTATGCTGTATCAAGGACTGACACAGCGTCGATTTTCAGTATCAGCCATCAATAAATCACAGGAAACCCAAACAAATAAGTTCTCAATTGTTCGTCATAAAGTAAAGGTAAAAATGATTTTGTCCGTAAATATAAGAAACATTTCGTTAAATAATAAAGACTTACCTTTTAAACATAAGGTTCTTCGCGAAGTCGTACAACTCCAAGTCGAGGGAGTTGAGTCGTTTGATCTGTGCCACTTGGGCTGGCGACAGCGCGGCCAAAGTGGCGCCGGACACGGTCGCATTGTGCTGCGTAAACGGCACAGCAAACAGCAGGTTGAACGTCTCCTCGAAAACGTATTGGGATATCTGAGAAATAAGAGTAATGCTACGTAATTTGAACTGTCTAACTTTAGATATATTGTATTAAATGTGGTTTTCAATTCATCTTTTTATTTAAAGCCTAAAACTATGGTTATTTACAATAGCTAAATGAGCGACCCAATCAACTAAATTTTTTTAAATATTTTTAACGCAGTTTGTACCAACCAGTCTTTTTGCATTATTGGTAAAATCTCTATACTCTGACATCATAGGCCAACCCAGACTTTTTTAGTTTCTATTTAATTTGAAAATATTTGTTTCAAAGTCGAATTATAACTAAAATATTCATGTATTACTTATAAACTTAGCTTTTATGTTTTTTACAATTATAGATTTTTTTGTTTGAGAAAATTATTTGAAATTTATCATCGACAAGATTTCTAGAAAGCAAACTTCATTTATTATCATTGATATGACAATAAATGAAGTTTGCTTTCTATTGTATTTTTTTCATAATTACGTATAAAAACATATGAAATTTAACATTGAGTTGCGGTCCTAAGATTTGTGTTGACCGTTCTTAATGTATTTTTTTTAGATAAGTCACATAAACGCATGAACTGGTATATGGTACATTTACCCATAATATGAATATTAGTTGGTTTGTCAATTCAGATATGACCATTTGCTTTTGGCTAGTTGGGATGCCGAAGACCGTGCAGAGTAAACAAAACTAGATAAATAGACCCTGAGGCTCCGAAGCAACTAGAATTTAACGCTAGGATAATAGATTTAAGCGAAACGTTAAAACGGCTCGCATCATAATATGAAATCGACGATTATATATCCTTTCCGAGCATTGAACGTCCTAATGCCTTACCGACTCGATTTGCTATAAAAAACGAATTGAATTAATTTAACTTACCTATATATTTTTGGTAGAAATAACAATACAATTACAGGGTATAGTGTAATAAAATAACATATTTTATATATATATATATATATATATATATATATATATATATATATATGTATTAAATAAGCCATTTAAAACGGCACTTACAATAATAGCGGTATTAGTTTTTTTTAAAGTAGAATATTTTTTAGTTTCAAATCGATTACCTTCGATTTATTTACGTATAGTGTCGATGGTTTAATAATCCGGGCGTTACATGACTCATAGAACCTCACTATTACGTCACCAACAACAATAAAGTACGACAATTATTTTAATTGTTTCATGTGGGCATTACTGTCAAGAAATATGTAGCTTGATATACGTGCAAACGTAAAAAGTAAATAAACGCTTGGGAACCGCATAATGTTATATAACAACAACAAAAATCTCTTCGCCTACAGATTACATACAAAATATCCAGTTGATTCAACTAAATTATTCACTTCAAATACTCCTACAATACACTTGAGCTATTTTAAATGTAATATCGACTATCAGCGACACGATTCAGTGAACAATAACCACACGCATTCTTATCAGACGAAACTCGATAGTTTACATCTAGAAAGCAGTCCTTTGCCAATGTCTATAAAAATGTAGCCAAGATTTTATTGGATAAAATTTTCTCATATTTCAGATATTACACTTTTAAATAAAGTTTTAAAGTAGAATGTATAAATAGATTTGATTGCACCTGTGTCCAGCAGGGCTACCTTCTGCATCCTACTTCTCACCCAGACATCAAGCAAGACCCTTTCAAGATGACGGTCAAGGTTCTTCGCTATTAGTCCATTCACCAACACCACAATCGGTACTATGATTGTAGAGTCCAAATTACACATTGCAGTAACCTCGTGGGCAAGATCAATATACTTTGTTGTTTTCTTTTCCCGGCTTTTACGAGGTAACCATAATGGGGAATCGCGACATCTACAACTATAGCACGTCTCGCAGACCGATCAACTACCACAATATCTAATCATATATCGATCGTATAGTGACATCGATCTTTCGATACATACACACACACATATAGGTAAAATAAATATGGCAAACTGTAACCTGATTTTAAAATTACATATTTTAGACGGAAGTGGTCACAAGGAAATAGGAACATGTATCGTGTATAGATGAGCCATGAATATTCATTGAATAAAGAATACTGCGGGCCGACACCGCATCGGTCGGACAAATGGCGTGGCAGATACGCGGACAATGTTTCAAGTGCAAATAATGGGTTTGCTTATCTCTACGGGTCACCGGGCTGGATAGGCAGAGTAGGCTAGTTTAACTGTCAGATGGACACCAGGTCGAGCCAGACATACAAAAGATCTTGTTCAACTTATTAAAAAGAGAAAAGGAGTTTCTGTAGTCATTTTCGAGAATATTGGGATTGGAACTGTATGTTTCACTAAACCGGCCTATGCCTATACACTCATAGGTGGTCATACACAAATCTGTAAAAGCAGCCAACTTAGGTCTTAAGTTGCACTATACATTACGCATTTGTCATAGTGGTCCTGGTGTTAAAGTCGAAAATCTAGCACTAGGATGATTGGGCTCAGCAAAAAAGCAAAAAAGGTTGAATAATTTATATTTGTTCAATTGAAACAGTAAATTTTATTACTGAGGTAGGTACATAGTATATACATACATACATTTGACTTTATCGAATAAAGAACCAGCCAATAGATGACACAATTATCCTTCGTCAAACTTAAGGAGAACCTGTCATAATTTAACGAAGAAAAATTTTGATGATTTATAAATGTAAATGGCATAAGTTCGTTTCCTTTGAAATACAAAAATCCTGAAAGAGTCTATTATATTTAAGGTATATTATATTCATGTATGTATTTAATTTGAATAAATCGTTCGTTTTACTGACTATTATCTGATAAGCCCTACATAAAATACTCAATCATACAGCGCAAGAATAACCTAATTTAATAAATTATTTTAATGGCGAGTGGCCGGTTTTCGGCATGAACGTCACAAAGACAAAACTTATGCTAAAAAAGTCGATTTTTATTTATTATCTTTTTAAGTAGTATCATATTTTTTAGAACCTCGCTAACCAGAGAAAAATAATGTTGAATGTTTTAAGAATCGATATTCACTAACCTTATAATTATATTCAAAAGCATCGTTGTCTGATTCTTTAAACTATTCCTATTATTACATTAACAAGAATCCAGATTCATTACGCGTCAAAATGTCTATAAATACCTGCGTAATACGCTGTTTCTTAACAGTGTTTTGTTCTGTTAGATGGTTAATCGATTATTTATTCGTTATTGATATCTGCCGGTTTAATATTTTTTTAATGGCAATACAAAACATCTAAGTGTCTATGTCAAGTGTCATACGGCAAACAAAGCTGTGTATGGACTCAGTTCCTTTACCGCACATTGGTACGAATAAAACACAAATGCATAATTATTCGCTAAAAACAATAGATATCATACAACTATTGTTCAAACTGTTCACTTATGGGCAGAATTAAACATATTTAAAAATAAAACTTGAAGTATTGAAAATTGTAATATTGCAAAATCGCCTAGGAAAACAACTCCTAACGATGTCAGGAGAAGGTTCCGGGCCCTTGTAAAAAAAATAATACTAGATTTTTTTAATGAATATTTTAAATAACTAGTCTGGCCAGAAATACTGTTACATAAAAACTTTTCTTTTTTTCAACTTTTTTTCGTGTTCATTATCAAATTACAATATGGAATGGGGTGTTAAAGAAAATAAGATTGCAGTGATCGCCTTGCACAAAGTGGGTATGGAGCTGTCGGTCATATTCCAGACACTTCAAAAGCTTGGTATCAGCCGTATATTCGTATATCGTACTATCAACAGATACAACAACACTTCGTCTGTCGAAGACCAGAAAAGATCAGGGCGGCCGCGTGCTGTTAGAACAAAGGCTGTTAAAGCCAGAATTCGTCGAAACCCCATTAGGAAGCAAAAATACTTACCGCGAGAAATGAAGATTCCCGCTAGGACTCTGTCGCGTATTATAAAATAAGACCTGAAGCTCGGTGCTTATCGTCGATATACCGGACATGCCCTAAATCAATCTTTACAATTAAAGAGAGTGGATCGATCAAAACGCCTTCTTTCGCGATACGCAGGTGAAAGGCACAGAAATATCCTCTTTACCGATTAAAAATTTTCACGATTGAAGAACAATACAATAAGCAAAATGATAAAGTGTAGACTCACAGTTCTAGAGAAACTGCTCAAGTGGTCAGAAAGGTACAACGTGGTCCTCATCCTGCGTCAGTGATGGTTTGGCGGGGCTGTCTTATCAAGGAGTCACAAAACTACATTTTTGTGAAAAAGGAGTGAAAACTTCAGCCAAAGTGTATCAAGATAGTCTTTGATCATGTTGTGAAACCTATCAGCATTACACTTTTCAAAAATATACCGTGGACTTTCCAGCAGGACTCTGGCCACAAGGCACGAACTGCCCAAGAATGGCTTGAAACCAACGTTCCGGACTTAATAAGAGCTGAAGACTGGCCCTCATCTAGCCCAGACCTCAACCATTTAGACTTCAAATTATGGTCAGTTTTAGAGGACATGGCCTGCTCTAAACGACAAGGCGACATTGATTCTCTTAAAAAATGTTTGGAACGTGACGAAATTTCCCTTGGAAACAGTGCGTAAATCCATAGATTCGTGACCAAACAGATTGTACAAAAGTCAAAGGTGGCCATTTCGAATAGAATATTATTTATTTTTTACTGAGACTTTAATAAGTATATAGGCATAAATGTTAATAATATTACATTACTTCATTTAAAAAAAAATGCATTTTCATTTGTAACAGAACTTATGGCTGGACTAGGTACAATATCTTACCTTTTGGTATTCCGTAAGTCCAAAATACGCCATAGCAGCAAGATTCCTCTTTGCCGACGCAAGCATCACCCTATCAGTGTCAGCCGTTCGGTGTCGGAGAGTGCCGTTGTAACACCCAACCAAAGCCAAATCGGCTAACATTCGGGTTTGCCTATTGTTGGCCAAGTTCCACGGGCAAGCTGCGAAGTCTTCAAGAGTCACACCTCGCCAAGAGTCTCCAGTGTAGCACGGTGGTACTTCAGCGGCTAAGAAATAATTGTTTAGGTGGTAAAAATATACATTAATATATGTACGTACAAAAATGAAATGAAATACATATATAATTATGACGTTTGCGTAAATAAAGTAACTCTATCTGCACATATACATACTAATTCTTCAGCTGCTGAGTGATTTGGGGCTATATATATAATATATATTATTTATACAATAATAAAATGTCAAAAAGGTATAAAGGAATGGGAAACTTATTAGTCCATAGGAGCCTGATAAGTTTCATCAAAAGCTTTCAATAGTTCTAACAAACATCTATCCTTACTGTCTTCTTTATAAATTAACTGGGTAATAGAATACATTACTTTATATACTATGTTTATATGCATATTCCCTAAAAAATGAAACGGATTTATTTCTCTTTTTAAATAAAGGTGCGATGTATTGTAATTTATATTTGAATTTATCTATGATTAATTTACATTGTACAAATTGATATAAAAACCAATTGGAATATTACTTATATGAAAATATATTACCACGCAAGAAAAATTGGTTGTTAATAAATTTCCTCGGTTTGTTATTATAATTAATGCAAATGTCTCCGCTGCTGTTTTAATGTGAAGTGAACCGCTCATAGTCACGCATTCTGTGCTTTCTCTTATGTTACACGCAGTGCCGTCAGAACAGTAAGTAAAAATTACACGCTCCAGGATAAAAGATACTTTACATGATTTAAGTAATTCTCCCTTATGAAGTACATAATTAATTCATGCCGTTTATGTTGGTGCCATAAATAAATAAAAAAATTGGTTTATAGTGGGATAGCTTGTCATAACATGTATGGAGAGGAATCATCCATTTGTTTATTCTTTAAATAACTTCGGTTTGTTATTATATCGTAAAATTCACTTCTAGCCTGTCATCCCGTAAAAATTAAGAGTATTGCGATATGTATAAAATCGAAATCAAATCATACGGCGACCTAGAAACGTCTTAGTCAAAAGGTAGACTTTATTTATTCTTAGCGATTTAAAAGTGCAAATCCTTTTAAAAATTATTTTGCCGAATCTAATTTTGAGCTGTTATCGGGCTTAGTCGCGACTGTAAAATAACCGCATAAGGGACTTAACACATTGGATAAAGTATAGAATGCGCCAGCTATCGATGTTTTATTAATTAACATATACATGTTGGAACGTGTGAACTTTTCTTCTTTAACATAGGATTTTAACTTAGGTATATTGGAAATTTAACCCGTATTCCATGCAAAACAAATAGGTACTACATTTTCCGAAGATAACTAGTAAGTAATAGAAAGAAATATAATTTCCCAAGCATCATAAAAAGTGACTCATAACAAAGTCCTAAAACAGGAGGCTTAAATAAAGAAATTTCCATTACAAATAACTGAAATTTTTGCTTGCTGTCTAATTAGAAGTTATAAAATATTTACCACCACAATCATTAAAGCCAACTAACAGGCTGTTAAAACTTAAATAATTGCAATTGAATATTAAAACGTTTTTCGATTATTTTAGCGTACTTGAAATTACTCGTAAGCTTGGGACAGAAATTAATTGTGAAAGTTAAAAATTATAATAATTTTTTTTCATAAATTGAATAATAAACTCTAATTGCTATTTAAATTAAACGTCATTTACACTCAGTACGGACCGCAATTGTTTTACCTTCAATGTTGTTAGGGTCCGGGTGTTATTAATAAACTTCGTTTGGTCCCCAGGCCCCGCTGCCAGCGGACTACAAGGATTTGTATTTTTTATTCTATATTTTATTTCGATATTTTTATAAAAGAGTAATGGTTTTTATTTATTTTTTTATAAAAAAATGCCTTTATATATTTAGAAAAAAATGGTTCTTTTTTGTAACTGAACAAATACAGTATAATAAAACGTCGTTTCAGAATTTTAATTAATTATGGTAAAATCTAATGTGAGAGCATACCAGTGGCTGTTCGCCCTTGACACCAGTGTCGGGAACCTTTCCACGTAGCGCCCCGCTTCACGTGCCTGTACTCCGACAAATACCTGTAGGCAACGAAACGTTTTTTATCAACACTGCAATAATTATACTACCAAACAACGTAAACAACGTAAATAATGTAAGAAAAAGATGATACTACAAAGTAGTAGACATATTCTTCTTATTATATTATATTCTTGCTGAAATAAGTAATGGCATTGTTTAGATTAAATTAAATTAATTTACAACGAAGAACAGATATTTCTATCTCGGAAACTGAGTTTTGGAAAGCTCTATTATAAATATACCTACGTTTTCACATAATTAAACATAAAACTCTAAGGCCATCGGATCCCAAAGCTCATCGTATCTATCGAGGCCTACAACACTTTGGATAGAGGACACACGTAACGAAAGGGCTCGGCTGTATTTAGGATAGCCTTTATTTATTATCATTGCCATACAACGAGGAAATATAGCCAGCGTTTTGGGAACGTTACCGATTGACGACGATCTGGGACTTATATATTGTTTGTAATTTTCATTATTATAATTTTTATGTACTAAGCTGCATTAAAATCTTCTAAATCTCTTCTCAAAGCTCCCAGACACTCATCGGCATGTTATAGTGGTTCTTTCTCCCTCTACGCAGTTAGGTTATGGAACGCCCTGCCACATTCGATCCGAGATAGTTAATCGGAGAGCAGTTTAATAAAAAAGTCAAAGAGCACTCTATCTTAATTTATCCTTATATGTTTATATTTTACATTATATATGTATATATTTTAGGTGTATCTTGTATATAATTTATTTTTGTTGATCTGTTTACATTATATTACATAGTTAAATCGTAAAATATCTTAGTGTACACAAGCCTGCCTTTTGTTTCTCCCCTTCTCTCTTCTCTTTTAGGGTTAAGCTCGCCTTTGTACATCACCACTATTCTATAACTTTGTATGTAACTTTTTGTGTACAATAGAGAATGAAACTATTATTTAAAACATACAAACTATTGCATACTATTGAAACATCGACAGAAGTTTCCTTTTTAGGTGTTATTACTTTTGAGATATACTTAATCTTTTCTCCAAAAAAACATATTTTTAAATATTAGACTGGGCATACACTCTGTGTACACGAAGTTAAATCTTTATCAAACAGCAGAACTATTGGACAAGCACCGGGGTGATCCGTAAGGATATGGGCCAAGCACACTGAGTATTATATATACCATTTTACTGTTTGTCACCGGACAGTGCGCTGTGCATAAAAATCCGTCTCGACAAGAAGAAGATCAAGATAGATAGATATCAATAGAAAATCTTTGCTTGTTTTGTGTCTTAACGTACCCTTAGCTATATATGTACACATATGTGTTAAAATATACAACTGTGTAAAACATTCTTATAAAATGACTTTTTACTCATAAAACGGCACTAAGCAACAACATTAAACTACAAAAGAGCAAGGCTTCGAGAATACCTTCAAAGTTACTCAATTTCACATTATAGCTTTTGTAGGTACCGGCGGCAATGTTAGCACGGTTTTAAACTTTGCGAGGCCACAGTAACATTAGAATTTGGTACAGTAATCTACATACATATTTTAAACAGTACGATGTAGCCCGAATACCTTGTCATACGTTTTATATTTCCTTTCGTAGTAGTTATGTCTCTTTACTTTCAGCGTTCCGTGCATTAATTTTGAAAGGCTGTATTTGTTGTACACATGAATTCTGATAATAATATATTCTTAATTATTGTTACATTAATATTTTCTTAAGTTTTCGCGACTTGTACACATAATAAAACTACGTTTTAACGGTTTTAAGCGCGGTAATTTATTTGATTTTTGGTTTATCCGACGTTTCGGCCGCTTTTCAGTGGCCGTGGTCACGGAAGACAAAGTGACATTTGTCAAACGTGTATTGTCAAAGTTTTTATTCAGCCTACCGCTAACTTGTTCATTTTAATTATTTAGTTTTAAATTTTGTTTATGGATATTATTTACTCTATGGGAGCCTAATCTAATTTACCACCGCTTCGCAACATGTTGTGGCTTGAAGAGAAGAAGCGGCGCAAGAAACTCTTCAGCAAACATGCCTAGTTCTAATTTTTGAAGTGAAACTTCTATATAGAGGGGGTCTTATGGAGTTTTGACTCACGAAAAGATGTCACAGTCACGTGATCACCGTCACTAATTCTTACATTTTTAAACTCGTGATATCTTTCGAATGGAATGTCCGAATTGAATAATTCAAAAAGTTATATAAAGGTATTGAAGCAGTCTTGAATATGAAGTAATTTATTTTGATTAGGATTAATATCAAGATACAAATAAAAAGCCTTTTCTAGCGGCGGCATTTTAATTAATTTTTTATAATAAAAAATCGAAATGTGTGCTGGGACACATATTAGAAGTGAAACTTCAACGGACAAGTGGAAAAACGAATCGCAACGGACAAGTGGAAAAACGAATAGCAACGGATAAGTGGCAAAACGAATCGCAACGGACAAGTGGAAAAAAGAATGGCAACGGATAAGTGGAAAAACGAATCGCAACGGACAAGTGGAAAAACGAATCGCAACGTACAAGTGGAAAACGAATCGCAACGGACAAGTGGAAAATCTTCAACTGACAAGTGATAAAATGAATCGCAACAAAAATTTAACTTGAAGTTTTACGGGCAGGTTTTCAAATTGGACAAGTACATTAACAATCTGCCCGTAAAACTTCAAGTTAAATTTTTGTTGCGATTCATTTTATCACTTGTCAGTTGAAGATTTTCCACTTGTCCGTTGCGATTCGTTTTCCACTTGTACGTTGCGATTCGTTTTTCCACTTGTCCGTTGCGATTCGTTTTTCCACTTATCCGTTGCCATTCTTTTTTCCACTTGTCCGTTGCGATTCGTTTTGCCACTTATCCGTTGCTATTCGTTTTTCCACTTGTCCGTTGCGATTCGTTTTTCCACTTGTCCGTTGAAGTTTCACTTCTAATATGTGTCCCAGCACACATTTCGATTTTTCGCAGGTTTACTGCAAATTATGATTTGGTTAGGTTAAGTACATTTTAATGGTGTATGTAATACGGTACCCACGCACCGACCATTTTTTACGTCAACACTTTTGTTGTTCGTTGTCGTTCACTTTTGTTATGACTTTCGAAAAACTGAAGAGTTGGCAAAGTTTTCTTGTTGTTATTTTTGTTTACTCAACAAACTCTATTTATTTATTTATATTTTTTTTACACATACCACAAATAGAGGCAGTGATGCCTTGTCACGTGGAGAGCAGAGCTATAGTTCGATGCAAACTTAAGTTTGCCTCCATTAATAGCGGCTCGGAACATCGCACTTTCCGATGCGCAGAACGCAATTTTAGGTATTAGAGGGATGAGGTAGTCTGAGGACGCGGTATATCCTCGCTCGCTCTCTCGCTAGCTTTCTCGTTTACGAGACTTTCCCGGCGCTCGGCTCACCAGAGCTGCCAATTTAGCGCTTTAGGAGCTAGATATAGCGCTTTTTAGGGCAATCCAGCTCCTAATTTTATTAATCAACTTCCAGCGCAAAATCTTGCGCTTTTTATAATATGCAAATATCTAATTAATTTTATAATAAATATATATGAATATCTATACTAATATTATAAAGAGAAAATATTAAATTCTTTGTTTGCATTGAAGAGGCTCCAAAACTGCTTAACCGATTTGAAAAATTCTTTCACTGTTGGCAAGCTTCACAATCCCCGTGTGACATAGGCTATATTATGTTTACAAAAAAATTAGGGATCCTTACTAAAACTCCAATAAAGTAACCCAAGGTGTAAAAAATACCTAAAATCGCGAGCACTGCGAAAACTATTGATGATAGAATGAAAATGTACTACGACTTTGCAGAACACATCATTATCTACAAAAAGTGTCGCGACAGCATATGTCTAACTATTATAGTTATGCCACAATAAGTGTCCTTTTATTTCAATAAATTAATTAAAATGCCGCCGCTAGAACAGGCACTTTATTTGTATCTTGATATTCATCCTTATCAAAATAAATTACTTCATATTCAAGACTGCTTCAATACCTTTATTATAACTTTTTGAATTATTCAATTCGGACATTCCATTCGAAAGATATCACGAGTTTAAAAAGTATTAGAACACGCGGCTTTGATGATTTATATTGACAGAAAAAAAGTATTTCAAAAAATATTTCAAATATACTTACACACCGCGGAGAATACCAACAGAGCAGATGTAACTCCTATAATATATATTTTGTCTGTATAGTGTAATACACTACACACGCACCGACAATTTTTTTCTGTCAACACTTGTCGTTCACCTCGTTGTGACTTTCGAAAAACTGAACCGTTGGCAAAGTTTTCTAGTTGTTAATTTGTTTTCTTATTGGAACATCCCACTTTCCGATGCGCAGAATGCGATTTTAGGTATTAGAGGGACGAGGTCGTCGGAGAACGAGGTATATCCTCGCTCGCTCTCTCGCTCGCTTTCTCGTTTGCGGGACTTCCCCGGCGCTCGGCTCGGCTCACCAAGTCTGCCACTTTAGCGCTTTCGAAGCTAGATACAGCGCTTTTTAGGGCAACCCAGGTCCCAATTTTATTAAGCAACTTCCAGCGCAAAATCTTGCGCTTTTTATAATATGCAAATATCTAATTAATTTTATAATAAATATATTTATGAATATCTAGACTAATATTATAAAGAGGAAATATAAGATTGGTTTTTGCTTGCATGAAGAGGCTCCGAAATTACTGAACCGATTTGAAAAATTCTTTCACTGTTGGCAAGCTACGCTATCCCCGGGTGACATAGGGTATATTATATTTACAAAAAAATTAGGGATCATTACTAAAACTCCAATAATGTAGTCCAAGGTATAAAAAAAATACCTAAAATCGCGTGCGCTGCGAAAACTATTGATGATAAAATAACAAATAAAATAAATTACTGAACCGATTTGAAAAATTCTTTCACTGTTGGCAAGCTACGCTATCCCCGGGTGACATAGGCTATATTATATTTACAAAAAAATTAGGGATCATTACTAAAACTCCAAAAATTTAATCCAAGGTATTAAAAAAATACCTAAAATCGCGTGCGCTGCGAAAACTATTGATGATAAAATAAAATAATGTACTACGACTTTGTAGAACACATCATTATTTACAAAAAGTATCGCGACAACATATATCTAACTATTATAGTTATGCCACAATAAGCGTTTTTTGAAGTGAAACTTCTATATAGAGGGGGTCTTATGGAGTTTTGACTCACGAAAAGATGTCACAGTCACGTGATCACCGTCACTAATTCTTACATTTTTAAACTCGTGATATCTTTCGAATGGAATGTCCGAATTGAATAATTCAAAAAGTTATATAAAGGTATTGAAGCAGTCTTGAATATGAAGTAATTTATTTTGATAAGGATTAATATCAAGATACAAATAAAAAGCCTTTTCTAGCGGCGGCATTTTAATTAATTTTTTATAATAAAAAAACGCTTATTGTGGCATAACTATAATAGTTAGATATATGTTGTCGCGATACTTTTTGTAAATAATGATGTGTTCTACAAAGTCGTAGTACATTATTTTATTTTATCATCAATAGTTTTCGCAGCGCACGCGATTTTAGGTATTTTTTTAATACCTTGGATTAAATTTTTGGAGTTTTAGTAATGATCCCTAATTTTTTTGTAAATATAATATAGCCTATGTCACCCGGGGATAGCGTAGCTTGCCAACAGTGAAAGAACTTTTCAAATCGGTTCAGTAATTTATTTTATTTGTTATTTTATCATCAATAGTTTTCGCAGCGCACGCGATTTTAGGTATTTTTTTTATACCTTGGACTACATTATTGGAGTTTTAGTAATGATCCCTAATTTTTTTGTAAATATAATATACCCTATGTCACCCGGGGATAGCGTAGCTTGCCAACAGTCAGTTCCGGCCAGGCATTGGTGCGAGGCAGTCGCAGATGCCCTGTTCTCCTGAATATTGCAGTTTTTGTCGTGCCTTTTCTTTCCAAAAAGGCGATAAATTGCGAGTATAGTTGTGTAGTTATAGTGTAAAGTGATATTTAGTTCGATTCCGGCGCGAATCGCAGTGTTTTGGCTTGGGTAAGTCGTTTTACTCTTTCCACGGGCTTTTCGCGCGCCTTTGGCGCATTACGCAATATATAACGTTCATTTTGTACACTAAGTACACCGACGCGAACCGTTGGTCTCGCTCAAGGTGAGGGCATCCAGCAATGGATGCCCAGGATCCTAAGCCGCTACCTGGGCTTTCAGGTGCGCCCTGCAAAAGGGGCCACCTCGAGGCCAAGGATGGCTGGCTAGCAGCCGAGATCGGCGAGACGCGGCGGAAAAAAATCCCGTCTGCTTCGGTCGCCCGGCGTAGCAAATCTGCCGCCGGGCCACGTCCAGGCTGCCAGGCTGCTGCCGTTATCACGGCGGCACCCGCGGCGCCTGTCTTGCTAGGGAGGGCGGCGTCTGTGGTGGACCTCACTGCGGATGCCCCCGACAGTAGGCATAACGTTATGGGGCCCCCGGAAGGTCCCGTGACGCGTAGGCCCCCATCCAGCCGTGCGGCACGCAGCAGTGCGGCACGCCTGGCTATAGGTAGGAACACGCTGCTCGGGTCACACTCGGCCGTTTGCCTGGCCGTGAGCGACGCGAGCACCACAGATGCTGGTGCCTTCGTAACACCGTCGTCCTCTGCATGGGCCTCACCTGTGCAGGGGAGCGACGGGTACGAAGATGGATTTCGTACACCGTTATCAGGCAGCATTCCAGAGTCACTGGATAGTGCGCTTGACGGTGTCGTCCACGCATTTAATTATCCCCGCTCTGATTCGCCCGCCTGTGGACAAGTGGTCTACACGGCGGCCGGAACAGCGACGGTGGGGGGCGGTCGCCCCACGACGACGGTGGCCTATAGCGCGCAGGCCTCACCTGCGCCAATGCCACTGGCTTGCGACCTATCGGTTCGCAACGTCGGGGACGGCCGTCCCACGACCCCGGTTGTCGCGCGAGCTTCACTCGCGCTATCGACCGAGGTCGCGAATAGGGAATTTGTAGGCGCGGCAGCGGCGACCCCTTCGTCTTCCTTCCCTACTGGGATGGGAGTCGCTGTCGCGACGTCGGTGCCTGCGTGTGCAGCGGTTGCGGCGGCGACGGCGACGGCGGCGGCGTCCACGTCCTCGTCTTCGGCGGCTGCAACTTCGTCCGCGTTCGCGTCCACAGGTTCGTCGTCTTCGGCGGCGGGTCCAGCGACGCGAGCTACGTCTTCGGGGACGTTTGTGCCCCCTGTTTCGTGTGCCCCGGTATTTGTCGCCGGATCGAGGTCACGGTTCTGGGACCGATCTCAGAGCAGTGGCGCCGATTCGACCGCCACGTCGGGTGCCTCCACCCCAGCGCGCGCGCGCTCGCCTTTGCGCCCCGCGTGGGGCGCAACCGAATCAACCGCGTCGGCCGCGTCCGTACTCGCGGGTGCGGAGGCCTTCCTCCGCACAGAGGGGGGGGAAAAGGGGCGCAAGGCGCGCAAGGCAACCAACGCCAAATTGGTCGCGGCTAGCCAGTGCGCCGCCCTAGTAGGGGACATCACTGCCCTCGGCCCCGGGGAGCTGCGCCTCGCGGCGAGCGCCCAGGTGGCCGAAATCCTCCAGATCGCCCAGACGTCGGGCAATCTGAAGGGGGGCTACGTGCGTCGGCTGAAGGATGCCGCGAACAGAGTGTCGGACATTGTCGACACTCTGGTCACGCGGAATCCGGAAACCGAGGCGTGGAAGCTCGGCAACGAGAATGCGCGTTTGCGCATGGAAGTAAACTCTTTGCGGGAGGAAAATCTCTCCTACCGCAAAGAGTTTGAAGAGATGCGCAAGGCCCTTAAGGCCTCTGCTCCGGCCGTGGAGCCGGCGCCTGCCGTCGTGGCGGCGCCGCCCCCCGTGCCCATCAAGCGGAAGACACGGGAGGTCGCGGTGGAGGTGGCGGCGATTCCGGAATCGCCTGCTGCGCCCGTCGCGACTAAAAAATCGCGTCCGACCCCCGCCGCGGTGGCGGGGTCGATACCGGTTCCCGCCGACGGGGCGGAACCGGCCGCGGCGCCCGCCGACGGGGCGGCGCCGTCGTCCGTCCCACTCGGGCGCGGCGGCGTTGAGTACGATGCGTTCGTGCGCGTCGTGCTCGATGCCGTGGCGCCACTCATCAACGCGAGGTTCGCCGCCATCGAGGACAGGCTGGGCCCCGCGCCGACCCTCCGTCCACCACTTGCGGCCGACGGAGGCAAGGCGCCGGCGCCCAGGCCGACTCCTCGCGCGTCCGTCGCGAAGCCCACCGGAGGGCCCAAACCGGCCACGGCTGCCGCTGCAGTCCGCCGGGGTCTGGGGGAAGCGAGTACCCCGGTCCCGATGGAGGTAGTGGCGGCCCCGGCCGCCGGGGTGGCAGACTCCCCACTGCCACCGACCCCCCCCGCGAGGAAAAAGCACAGGGGGGGCGTGAAGCGAACGCTCCGAAAGCGGAGAAAGGCGGCCCGCGCCGCCGCCGCTGCCTCGGCGGCCTTCGCTTCGGCGCCCGCCCTAGTTGTTTCGGCCTCTGGGCAACAAATGGCCCCCGCGTCCGCGCCATCGGTGGCGCCCGTCCCGCGCGCCCGACGTGCCACCCCGTGTGTGGCACCGTCGCCAGCGCCCGTGGCGCGCGCCCCTCACGTCGCCCCGTACGTCGCGCCGCCGCCGGCGCCCGTGGCCCCCGCCCCCGCCCCCGTACCCGAGGGGGGGGCGTGGTCCACGGTCGTAGGGCGGAAAAAGGGTAAGGGGGCGAGGGCCAACGGGCCCCCTCCCCCCCCCCAGGCGCAAGCTGCTGCCCCACCGACGGGGTGGAGGCAGCAACCGCGGAAGCAGGCCGCGAGGCCTGCCGTCGTTCTCCGCGAGCCGAAGTCGGCCGCAGTCATTATTAGACTGCTGCCGGCAGCGGCCGCGAAGGGTGTCGGCTATCGCGAGGTCTTCGCAAAGGCCTCGACGGTGGTCGACATCACCGCCATGGGCCTCCGCGAGGGGCTGAAGGTGGTGCGGACCGCCAGGGACGCGCGTCTCCTCGAGTTCCAGCCGGGACCCGAGAGCGCGGCCAAGGCGGACCGCGTCGCCGAAGCCCTGCGCGGGGCCCTAGAAGGGATGGCTGAGGTCGTCCGCCCCGTAAAGCGTGGGGAGCTTTACGTCTCAGGGCTGGACGACTCAGTCACGGTCGATGGGCTTCGTGACGCGATCGCGCGCGCAGGCAACTGCCGGCGCGACGACGTGCTCACAAAGCACATCGGTGCAGGACCGGGCGGATTGGGCGCATCATACGTGCTGTGCCCCGTCGCTGCCGCCAAGACCATCGTCGGGTTGGGCTACCTTCTGGTCGGCTTCACCTCGGCGAAGGTCGAAGCACTGGAAGCCAGACCGATACGTTGTTACAGATGTTTCAACGTCGGTCATGGCACCCAAACTTGTCCGGACACGTGCCCGGACCGGACTAACTTGTGTCTCCGCTGCGGTAAAAGCGGACACAAGATGCCGGACTGCACGGCACGGAAACCCCACTGCGCGGCGTGCGCGGCGGGGGGACTGAACGCGGCCCACCCCACGTTGGCGAGGTTCTGCCAACCTCCCTACGTGAGGGGCCAATTCGTCCACTCGCGGGCGAGACCACGTACCGGCAAATCGGGAGTACAGACAATGGACACCTCCAATGCCTAGTACACCCGTAACGACGTTCTTTCAAGCTAACGTAAACCACTCCCCCACCGCTCAGGACTTGTGCCTGCAGGCGATGGCGGAGTGGCAAGCGAATTTAGCCGTAATAAGTGAACCTTATTACGTCCCTCCTTCAGGGAACTGGGTGGGCGATCTCGATGACATGGTAGCGGTGGTGGCCAGAGCCGGGTCCGGCACACCGCTTACATGTCTCGAAAGAGGAAAGGGCTATGCTGTGGCGAAGAGCGGAAGTATCGTCGTCATAGGCGTTTACTTTTCGCGCAACCGCCCCCTGGCGGAGTTCGAGCTTCACTTGGACGCCGTCGGGGCTGCCGTACGCAGACTGTCGCCCAAAACGATCTTCGTGATGGGCGACTTTAATGCAAAGCACCTCTCCTGGGGAAACGTAATCACGGACGCTAGGGGTCGGGCGGTCGAGGATTGGGCTCTTCAAGCCGGCCTGACCATACTGAACCAGGGGTCGGTCCAGACCTGCGTGCGCGCGCGGGGTGGATCGATCATCGACCTGTCATTCGTCACTCATGCGGCCGCCCGCAGAGTGACCGGATGGAGGGTGCTGGAGGAGGTGGAGTCGCTCTCTGATCATCGGTACATCAGATTTGAGCTCACGACCCCCTCCTCCGGTCCGAGCCCTGTTCACCGTCGCCCCCCTCTCCTCCCGCGTTGGGCCCTTACCAAGCTCGATCCGGAGCAGGCCGAGGAGCGGGCACTCTCGGAAAGCTGGGCCTACCCAGCCGACTTCGCGAATCTGGATACGCAGGCAGAGCACATGCGCAAGATCCTGACGAGGGTTTGCGACGCTGCGATGCCACGCGTCTCCAAGCGGCAGCCTCCGTGCAAGCAATCGGTCCACTGGTGGACCGAGGAGCTGGGCGAGATGCGAAAGGCAGTTCGCATCATCAGCCACAGGCTCAAACGCTGCAGGGCGCGCCGTCCTCCGGACTTCGTCGCGGAAAATGGACTCGTGGGCGAGTTTAGAGAGGCCAGAAAGGCCCTTTCGATTGCAATATTGCGATCGAAAGCCCGGGCTCGGGCCGAGCTCCTCGAGACGCTCGATCGGGACCCTTGGGGGCGCCCGTACCGTGGGGCCCGCAACAAGTTGCGGCCTTGCACATCCACGGTCACGGAAACGCTCGAACCCGAGGTGCTCCGGTCGGTTATCGATGGGCTCTTCCCGGATCCGGGGAACTTCACTCCCCCCAGTATGGGTCCACCCATTCCCGACACCCCCACGGACGAGGAGCCTCACTCCATCTCCGAGGGGGAGCTAGACGTCGCCCTGGACCGGCTCCGGGGCAGGAAGACGGCACCGGGACCCGACGGGGTTCCAGGTCGACTCCTCTTCCTGGCTGCAAAACACCTACGCAGCCAGCTGCGGGACCTCTTCGAAGCCTGTATTCGCGCAGGTAGGTTCCCGTCGCAATGGAAAGAGGGTCGTTTGTGCCTACTTCCAAAGGGAGGTCGGCCTCCCAACGATCCGTCCGCCTACAGGCCCATAGTGCTGCTGAACGAGGTCGCCAAGGTCTTCGAGAAGATCTTGGCGGAGCGGCTTGTGAAGCATCTAGACACTGTGGAGCCGGGGCTATCAGATACGCAGTTCGGGTTTCGGCGGAGGCGCTCCACGATGGACGCCTTCGAGACGCTGCGAACGTTGACGGACGAAGCCGTCCAAGCAAAGGACGTCGTTCTTGCAGTGTCGCTAGACATAGCGAACGCCTTTAACAGCCTCCCTCATGAGACGATCAGGGAAGGGCTCCGCGCGCACGGAGTCCCCCCGTACCTCACGAGGCTGTTGGGCGAGTACCTGCGAGATCGGCACATCCTTTGGGAGGGTGGTGAGTCCGCCAACCACGTGCTAGGTCGGCGACGTGTCGCGTGCGGCGTTCCACAGGGATCGGTCCTCGGGCCTATCCTTTGGAACGTAGGCTATGACTGGATCCTTCGGGTGACGGTCCGGCCCGGAGTAGGGCTGATCTGCTTTGCGGACGACACCCTACTCACGGCACGCGCCGCGTCTTTTGCGGAATCCGTGGACGTCGCCAACGACGGGCTGGCGATCGTCGTAGATCGAATAGCTAGGCTGGGCTTGAAGGTCTCCCCCGCGAAAACGGAGGCCGTCATGTTCCATAGGAAATTCCGGAATCCTCCCCCGGACTTGTCCGTTACAGTTCAGGGGGTGGCGATTAGAGTAGGGCCCACGATGAAATATCTTGGGCCAGTCCTAGACGGGAAATGGCTGTTCAAAGCGCACTTTGAGCAGCTAGTTCCCAAACTTCTGAATTCCGCGGGCGCACTCTCCAGGCTTCTTCCTAACGTGGGGGGGCCGGGGGGTGCGACGCGGAAGCTTTATTCCGGCATCCTGAGGAGTATGGCACTCTACGGTGCGCCCGTCTGGTCCGATGCGCTTCACCGCCACAACCGAACCCTGCTGCACCGCGCGCAGCGGGTTCTGGCCGTGAGGACCATACGGGGGTACCGCACAGTGTCGTGGTCGGCGGCGACTCTCTTGGCAGGCGAGCTGCCCTGGCCTCTCCAGGCAGACGTCCTGTCCAGAGTTCGTCGCGCCCAGCAGGATGCCCTAGCTAGAGGACTGACCTTCTGTCAAGTCGAATTAGAGACGGTCAGGAAGCGGGAAACCCATTCCTGCCTCGTCGCCTGGTCTCGTGACCTCGAACACCCTGTGGCCGGCGGCTATACGGTGGATGCAATCAGGCCGCAGCTGGAGAGATGGGTGACCCGCACCAGCGGAACCCTGACCTTCAGGACGACTCAGATACTGACCGGACACGGTTGTTTCGACCAGTATCTGTTTCGCATTGTGGGCTGCTTGCCTTCCCCGGACTGCCGCCAATGCGGCGCACCCGATACGGCGTTACACACGCTTGTTGAGTGCGCTGCATGGACGCCTCAGCGTTTCGAGCTCGAGGCACACGTAGGAGCCGTCCGATCGCTTGGCGACTTGGTAACGGCCATGTTGCACAGCGACGACCGCTGGGAGTCTGCGGTTTCTTTCTGTGAGGCTGTAATGTCTCTAAAAGAGGCCGCAGAAAGGGATAGGGAGCGAAGCCCTTCAGCGCGTGCCGCTAATGTCACCCGAGGCCGCCGGCCTTCAGCTGGCACTCGACGAGGCAGGTACGCGCGTTACTTCCCTCCCTGAGTTAGGTTCCGGTACGAGGGGCCCCTTGCTACTAGGCAACGCAAGGGATTCAGCCCCCGTTTCGAAGTGGGGTGTGTTCTCCCAGGGCACACTCCAGGCACTTTATTGCGCTGGATCGACTGTTGCGTAACTATGTTCTATATCTCAGTCTTTCCTTCACAACAAAGCGCAGGGTCGACGGGAGGAGAGGTTTTTTAGTGGGTATTGAGGTTGTTCGCTCGTGTAACATCGCTCGGAGTCGCCACACTCCTCTGTGTAATCCATCGCGGGCGGAGCGCAAATAAAGCATACTATTGCTAGCGTTATCGCCCCCGATGGATGCGTGCCGTTTCCTAGTGACGGCCCAGAGAGTGCGTAAATCGGTTAGCATTTTCCCTCGCCTCAAAAAAAAAAAAAAAAAAAAAAAAAAAAAGCTTGCCAACAGTGAAAGAATTTTTCAAATCGGTTCAGTAATTTCGGAGCCTCTTCATGCAAGCAAAAACCAATCTTATATTTCCTCTTTATAATATTAGTCTAGATATTCATAAATATATTTATTATAAAATTAATTAGATATTTGCATATTATAAAAAGCGCAAGATTTTGCGCTGGAAGTTGCTTAATAAAATTGGGACCTGGGTTGCCCTAAAAAGCGCTGTATCTAGCTTCGAAAGCGCTAAAGTGGCAGACTTGGTGAGCCGAGCCGAGCGCCGGGGAAGTCCCGCAAACGAGAAAGCGAGCGAGAGAGCGAGCGAGGATATACCTCGTTCTCCGACGACCTCGTCCCTCTAATACCTAAAATCGCATTCTGCGCATCGGAAAGTGGGATGTTCCAATAAGAAAACAAATTAACAACTAGAAAACTTTGCCAACGGTTCAGTTTTTCGAAAGTCACAACGAGGTGAACGACAAGTGTTGACAGAAAAAAATTGTCGGTGCGTGTGTAGTGTATTACACTATACAGACAAAATATATATTATAGGAGTTACATCTGCTCTGTTGGTATTCTCCGCGGTGTGTAAGTATATTTGAAATATTTTTTGAAATACTTTTTTTCTGTCAATATAAATCATCAAAGCCGCGTGTTCTAATACTTTTTAAACTCGTGATATCTTTCGAATGGAATGTCCGAATTGAATAATTCAAAAAGTTATAATAAAGGTATTGAAGCAGTCTTGAATATGAAGTAATTTATTTTGATAAGGATGAATATCAAGATACAAATAAAGTGCCTGTTCTAGCGGCGGCATTTTAATTAATTTATTGAAATAAAAGGACACTTATTGTGGCATAACTATAATAGTTAGACATATGCTGTCGCGACACTTTTTGTAGATAATGATGTGTTCTGCAAAGTCGTAGTACATTTTCATTCTATCATCAATAGTTTTCGCAGTGCTCGCGATTTTAGGTATTTTTTACACCTTGGGTTACTTTATTGGAGTTTTAGTAAGGATCCCTAATTTTTTTGTAAACATAATATAGCCTATGTCACACGGGGATTGTGAAGCTTGCCAACAGTGAAAGAATTTTTCAAATCGGTTAAGCAGTTTTGGAGCCTCTTCAATGCAAACAAAGAATTTAATATTTTCTCTTTATAATATTAGTATAGATATTCATATATATTTATTATAAAATTAATTAGATATTTGCATATTATAAAAAGCGCAAGATTTTGCGCTGGAAGTTGATTAATAAAATTAGGAGCTGGATTGCCCTAAAAAGCGCTATATCTAGCTCCTAAAGCGCTAAATTGGCAGCTCTGGTGAGCCGAGCGCCGGGAAAGTCTCGTAAACGAGAAAGCTAGCGAGAGAGCGAGCGAGGATATACCGCGTCCTCAGACTACCTCATCCCTCTAATACCTAAAATTGCGTTCTGCGCATCGGAAAGTGCGATGTTCCGAGCCGCTATTAATGGAGGCAAACTTAAGTTTGCATCGAACTATAGCTCTGCTCTCCACGTGACAAGGCATCACTGCCTCTATTTGTGGTATGTGTAAAAAAAATATAAATAAATAAATAGAGTTTGTTGAGTAAACAAAAATAACAACAAGAAAACTTTGCCAACTCTTCAGTTTTTCGAAAGTCATAACAAAAGTGAACGACAACGAACAACAAAAGTGTTGACGTAAAAAATGGTCGGTGCGTGGGTACCGTATTACATACACCATTAAAATGTACTTAACCTAACCAAATCATAATTTGCAGTAAACCTGCGAAAAATCGAAATGTGTGCTGGGACACATATTAGAAGTGAAACTTCAACGGACAAGTGGAAAAACGAATCGCAACGGACAAGTGGAAAAACGAATAGCAACGGATAAGTGGCAAAACGAATCGCAACGGACAAGTGGAAAAAAGAATGGCAACGGATAAGTGGAAAAACGAATCGCAACGGACAAGTGGAAAAACGAATCGCAACGTACAAGTGGAAAACGAATCGCAACGGACAAGTGGAAAATCTTCAACTGACAAGTGATAAAATGAATCGCAACAAAAATTTAACTTGAAGTTTTACGGGCAGATTGTTAATGTACTTGTCCAATTTGAAAACCTGCCCGTAAAACTTCAAGTTAAATTTTTGTTGCGATTCATTTTATCACTTGTCAGTTGAAGATTTTCCACTTGTCCGTTGCGATTCGTTTTCCACTTGTACGTTGCGATTCGTTTTTCCACTTGTCCGTTGCGATTCGTTTTTCCACTTATCCGTTGCCATTCTTTTTTCCACTTGTCCGTTGCGATTCGTTTTGCCACTTATCCGTTGCTATTCGTTTTTCCACTTGTCCGTTGCGATTCGTTTTTCCACTTGTCCGTTGAAGTTTTTTTTATATAATATTAAAATGAGTGGAAGGAAAAAATAAAAGAAATTATCAGTCCAGTTGGTTTGTTTCGTTGCACACAGAAAGAGCTCACAGTGTCTTGAGGTCTGGCAGTTGGTTTTTGCTGGGATTGGGTCTTAATAGTTTTGATGATTGGATCCCAAACAGGTGGTACCTGCCAACCATCTTCTCTATTAAAATTTGGGTGTTTTTTGATTTCAATAGCCTCACGCATCATTCTTGGTATGAAACGATTCTCTTTCGCGAGGATTTGTGGGTTATCAAATCTGATGTAATGGTTGGGTTTATCCAGCGTGTGTTCACTGATCGCAGACTTCGTAGACCTTGTGTGTTTCATGTCAGCAATGTGTTCTTTTACCCATCCTATCATCCATCCTAGTCAGTTAGCTACCGTGGGCAAATCTTTGTTTCAGAGAGCACATAAAATCTGTGACGGGAACCACGTGGCTGGCGAGCTTCAGCACGTCAAGCGAGTCTTACAACGCAATCAGCTGAAGACTCCACACCAACGTCACAAAGGCCCCAAACCACCTTCAGTTGAGCGGTGCCCTGTTACCCTACCCTACGTCAAGGGGGTCACAGACAGAATTGGTCACATCCTCAGGCGAGCTTCAATCAAAATATATTTCAAGCCGCATAAAAAGATAACCCAATTTTTGAGACCTGTGAAATGCAATATCCCCCCACTCCAGGATGCAGGTGTTTACAAGCTCGATTGTGAATGTGGATTATCATACATTGGGCAAACAAAGAGGAGCATAAAAACACGGGTAAAAGAACAAATTGCTGACATGAAACACACAAGGTCTACGAAGTCTGCGATCAGTGAACACACGCTGGATAAACCCAACCATTACATCAGATTCGATAACCCACAAATCCTCGCGAAAGAGAATCGTTTCATACCAAGAATGATGCGTGAGGCTATTGAAATCAAAAAACACCCAAATTTTAATAGAGAAGATGCCAACCGGCAGGTACCACCTGTTTGGGATCCAATCATCAAAACTATTAAGACCCAAACCCAGCAAAAACCAACTGCCAGACCTCAAGACACTGTGAGCTCTTTCTGCGTGCAACGAAACAAACCAACTTGACTGATAATTTCTTTTATTTTTTCCTTCCACTCATTTTAATATTATATAAAAAATTTAGAACTAGGCATGTTTGCTGAAGAGTTTCTTGCGCCGCTTCTTCTCTTCAAGCCACAACATGTTACGAAGCGGTGGTAAATTAGATTAGGCTCCCATAGAGTAAATAATATCCATAAACAAAATTTAAAACTAAATAATTAAAATGAACAAGTTGGCGGTAGGCTGAATAAAAACTTTGACAATACACGTTTGACAAATGTCATCTTTGTCTTCCGTGACTACGGCCACTGAAAAGCGGCCGAAACGTCGGATAAACCAAAAATCAAATAAATTACCGCGCTTAAAACCGTTAAAACGTAGTTTTATTATTGTTACTTTATTTCAAATTTAGTATTTATGCTAATTTTTTAAACAAGACGTTCCCTGTGACTTTACTCGCATGTATTTTGGCTGTCTTCGGAGGGAAGCTTGGACTTTAGGCGATAAAAACTATATATACCATGTTAATTTTTAAGTTCTGGGGTACATATAATACCTATTTATATTTATAAGAAATTTAATGAAATTTTGCTATTATACACGTTCTTTACAATGAAATATACAAAGATGAATGAAACAAAATCATTTTAATATCTGTATTATAATATGGATATGAAACTCGCAGTAATTTTAGTAGCTGACGCATTTGCGTTTCTTTCAACTTACTTAGGTGTGGTTCCGAATTTTGGCCGAGAAACATGCATTGTTTAAACAGATTTTCTTAGCTAGAACGCTTATCGTGGGGAACCCTGTACATCGAGATAACCGATTTCTGAAAGCTCCCATTCGGCCTTGGAGAAGCTAGGCGAGTATAACTTCAGTTCTTCTTAAATGAGAGACCTGCTGAGCTCAGCGTTGGTCTATTATAAAGGCTGATGTGTTTTAGAATTATATTTTTAACACTGAAGATGATTCTAACCATAGAATAAAAGCCTCCCCATATATTAGTAGTAATTAATATTGTTACGAGCAAGACACCGACAAAGAAAAATTCTTACCTGCATACCTGTAGAAACACATTTTATTACCTTTCGGCATTTGGACTTATTTTGTTTGCTTTGTGTTTAAAATTTGTGATTTAATAAAACAGCTCATTGTGTATTGTTATCTTTTACGGCCTATTGTTGTATTGTGATCATTATAGCTAGGTGTCTCGGATTTAAAGTACAAACTGATTCTAGGAAGTTCAGTCTACACGGCCGGGCAGACGTATTGCATCTGTGTACTATAAAGCAATGCCTCAATTCGAGGCAGTCGAGCGATAACCACGAGCGAAACAAGACGTGTGTACTACAATCGGGAATCTTTTAGTGACGGACTTTGCGCGTTTTATGGAATTACGAATTTCTGCATTACGTTTGGACTTGTTGTGTTCGGTTATATTTGTACCTGTTTTATACGTGTGTGTATAGTTCTAATAAACTCTATAGCAATTTTAACGGCATTTTAATTCGAGTCCCGCAACTCGTAACAATATTAATAAACGACACATATTCATGACATGACAAAACAATGTGATTGACTCGTAGATGTTATGTCCAATTAATCGGCTGAAGTTGATATGATATATATTATCAACTTCCGATAGGATGATGAAACTATTGACAGGTTACATAACTATAATGTCTTAAGTCTATAAAACTGGTCTCACCTTGCTACTGGTTCTCTCAGCAAAGTGATGTAAAAATATCGTCTATGCACAGCGGAGCCTTCGTGTCGGTCTAGTTCGCCACCGACACAAGCGGTCAACTCCGTGAAATCTGCATGAAGGCCACACCTAGGAACAAAAAATATATCATTTTAGATACACTAAAGAAATAAACTGCTACAACCTGCTTTCGAACTAATATTTAATGTACTTTTCTGCAAGTGTTTTTATCATCATTTATAGATCATAATATGTTGAAAATATTTCTGATTAAATAATTTTGAATAACATCCAAAATATACATTGTATTTTTTTCACTTCTAAAATGCAATATAATTTAAGAAGCGTCTTGGATCTATGTTTATTTAATCACAGCGAGGCGCTATAATGATATTTAGTTAAGTCAGCTAATGCACAAAATAATAGTTTAAAAAAACTAAAAAAAACACGCTTTTATAAAAAATCTAACTAAAAAAACAAAAAATAAAATTTAATATAATATAAAAAAGCGTGGGGTGTATTCAATTAATAATATAATATCTTAAAAAGCGCTTTGAATACACCCCACGCTTTTTTATATTATATTAAATTTTATTTTTTGTTTTTTTAGTTGGATTTTTTATAAAAGCGTGTTTTTTTTAGTTTTTTTAAACTATTATTTATTTTTCATTTTTTAGTTGATTTTTGTTTAAATGTTTTTAAATACAAGCTTTTGAGATCCTGCATATCATGTAGCAGCAGAGTGCTAGCCAAGACAAGTAAAACGAGCCCAAACACGACGGGTCTATCTTGTTTAGTACAGGAGTTCCTATGGCCACCTTCCGACTCCATCATCAGATCAGCTCCATGGTACCATATTATTGCATTGTCACGCGATATAAACATACGAGCCCAAACACGAAGGGTCTATCTTGTTTAGTACAGGAGTTCCTATGGCCACCTTCCGACTCCATCATCAGATCAGCTCCATTGTACCATATTATTGCATTTTGACGCGATATAAACATACGAGCCCAAACACGACGGGTCTATCTTGTTTAGTACAGGAGTTCCTATGGCCACCTTCCGACTCCATCATCAGATCAGGTCCATGGTACCATATTATTGCATTGTCACGCGATATAAACATACGGGCCCAAACACGAAGGGTCTATCTTGTTTAGTACAGGAGTTCCTATGGCCACCTTCCGACTCCATCATCAGATCAGCTCCATGGTACCATATTATTGCATTGTCACGCGATATAAACATACGGGCCCAAACACGAAGGGTCTATCTTGTTTAGTACAGGAGTTCCTATGGCCACCTTCCGACTCCATCATCAGATCAGCTCCATGGTACCATATTATTGCATTGTCACGCGATATAAACATACGGGCCCAAACACGAAGGGTCTATCTTGTTTAGTACAGGAGTTCCTATGGCCACCTTCCGACTCCATCATCAGATCAGCTCCATTGTACCATATTATTGCATTTTGACGCGATATAAACATACGAGCCCAAACACGACGGGTCTATCTTGTTTAGTACAGGAGTTCCTATGGCCACCTTCCGACTCCATCATCAGATCAGCTCCATGGTACCATATTATTGCATTGTCACGCGATATAAACATACGGGCCCAAACACGAAGGGTCTATCTTGTTTAGTACAGGAGTTCCTATGGCCACCTTCCGACTCCATCATCAGATCAGCTCCATGGTACCATATTATTGCATTGTCACGCGATATAAACATACGGGCCCAAACACGAAGGGTCTATCTTGTTTAGTACAGGAGTTCCTATGGCCACCTTCCCACTCCATCATCAGATCAGCTCCATGATACTATATTATTGCATTGTCATCGACCTTTGACAGGTGTGCAAAGTATGAATTAAATCTGATCGTTCAAAGTAGGACAAAATCGAGCTCAAAGGGGTCGGTTACAGACATACTGACATACAAGTGAAGCTAATATAAAGCGTGTAAAAAACAAAACTGCAACTAGGGACGGCTTACTTTTTATGTCTGTATGGATAGAGGAATTATAATTTAAAGACATTATTTATATTCAAAGCATAAGGAAATCATAATCTGAGCTTAGTGTCAGAGTTTATTTAGACTAATATAGGGAACTATCAGTCCAATCTTAAAAATTGATCTTCCATTAGATAGTACACAAATAAATTATATAGAATCACGATACGATATAACTATTTAAATAATTCAATGCAGGTGAAACTACGGATCGCACCTAACACAATATAAAACAACAAGACACCTTGTAAACAATTTATGAAACCTCAAACAATGCAGCTTTTATTTAAAAAGTGACAATTTATCGCACTGTAGCCTCAAAGATTTATAGCCGATTTCCCCTACTTCGTACTGTTGCAAATTGAAAGAAGAATCCGTGTTGTGATCAATCACGACAAAAATATATCTCCAAGACACAAAACGCGAAAATCAAGTGTAAACGGCAAGTATTTCACGATTGCAGAAATAAATCTGAGCAAAGGCACGAAACAGTTTATTGATAATCCTGATACAGAAAGTCGTGGAACAACGTTAAGACAACCATAAAGTTACAGATCGACAGGCACGCACACCCAATCAACACATCCCGCGTTAATTTGCGGTTAACCAATTTTATCCCATGCTAAAATCGCATTTTCCTTAGTTATATCCATGATTACGAATAATAATACAATACAATAAATTTACGTGTTCAATAGCTCTATCAAAGCATTAATTTGTATGAATACACTGTAGCTCAATCCTGTTTATAATGGAATGACATCTCATACTGCTTAAATAGCTTGATTCTGCTAATAATATGACATAGGTTTAGGGTTATATGACAACGAGTGTTTGAAGTCGTGGTAGCTAAGTGGCGAACGCTAATGCATCTCACTCAAATAACGTGGCTTAGTATCCTGCACGGGAAATACGCATTGATTCAGCATTCTAAACCAGTGTTCTTATTGTTACAGTTACCATGTGCTGACGACGGTGGAGGAAATCGTCGTCAAGCCATTAAGATGACCAACGTGAGTAATTAGTGAATCTACCCTGAATAAACGCGGTACATACTTTGTTCTCCTAAGATAGACGAGTCCAAGGTGAACAGTGGGATATTTAAGGGATATTAATATCATAATTAGTTTGCAATGGTTATATTAAACGAACACGCAATCTCTGAATTAAAGTTTAAATGTGAATCTTCTTCAGTGAGGTCGTGCGCACACATCGAACCAGTTTAATATAGACCGCATAGAAAAAGTCACATTTGCATGTATTTTCCATAAATATATCTAGGAAGAGGTTTGCCTTCAGACAGCTTGGCGACGCGAGCGGGTTTTATAGCAAACGTGTGTTTAATCGAGATAGGGAAAACTGTAAGCAGCTGGCAGCCAGCCACCGCGAGCGCTGTTCAAGCAAATTATATTTTATGGCCTTCAATTAACATGAGATCAGGCTAGCGCCAATAACAGTTTGACAAAATAACTTCTGTAACAGAAAATTTAATATTTCACAACCTAAATGTATGAACACGGGACAACAATAGCTTTATTGTTTCTAAAAACAATACATATAAAATAGATTAATACTTATAATTCAGCGAAACGATTGTTTGTTAATTTAATATAACTTATTAATATAAAGCATTTGTTGAATAGTTATGAAAAAAATGCATTGTTTGCACTTTCTTATTGCCAAATCAGCAATAAGTATCGTCATCATAATATTGAAGTATCCAGCGAAACATGCAATATTAATTATCCCAAAAACAACAAATTATTTTTTATTAGAAATCAGAAATCATTTATTCATAACAAAGTTACACGTCAATCTCTACATCAGTTAACAGGTCATAAATAAAATTAAAATTATATCATACCATGGGATATAAACTCCTCTTGATTATAGAAGGTGTGCTCGACTAACCATTTCCTGAGCCGTGTTTTAAATAAGCCGACGGATGGTGACTCCGTTATCCTACTCGGTAGTTTATTATATATTAGCGGTCCCATGACATGCGTCAATCTGCCCGATTTCTCAAGTCTATGTTTTATGTTACTCATGTCATTCCTATGCCGAGTAAAGTGCGTATGCACGTCACTATGCTTGGCATAGGTATGAACGTTAAGTCATATTATTTAATGTTATAGCGCAATGGTAATTAGATTGTTCAATCTATTATGACGTTTCAAATTCATTTATGTACTCGTATATAAACTTATTTCTAGGCTTTATATAATTATATCTAAAACTTATGGTAATTACACATTTTGAATTATAGCAGTTAAAATTAGGGCTACAAATTTTTTGGTGGCGCTTGCTACACTAGACTCCAGGTTTGTATCGCGGCACCCAACATAATTTTATTATAGGAACTTAAATGTAGAATATAGTGAGTGGACTTATTCATTAATTAACCTACAACTATGAGTCCGTGTGTGTGTGTGTGTGTGTTTGGTCTGTGTGCCCCTAGTATTATAGTTGGTTTGGTAATATGCATTCTGTGTCGCTGTAAATTAATGTTTTAGCCATTTAATAATTTGGTGTTTAATCTTTGATGCTGACATTTCTTTGGCGGATAAAGTATGCCAAAACGGTGCGTTTTGGCATACTTTATTATAAATGGATATATGGACGTATGGAGGAAGACGTTTTGCAAAGGATGTATGTATTATAGGTAAGGGAATCTGATGTTCAATCGGGGATCGGATGTTTCGATCACTGAAACCGGATTACAGAACTTACATTTGAAACATCTAGATATTTTATTACCCAAGTTTTTACGGATCGTATAGCAATTCTAAAACATGTTGGTCATACACTATTTAGGTTATGAAATATAAAAATACACATGATAAGTATACATTATTAGAAGATATTTTTGAACTAAGATCTATAATTTGCTTTTTAAAAATACAGTACCAAGATGCGATTTTAAAATAATAAATTGTCTGGCAAAAAGCCACAATTAGTTACGCTTACATTATTTTTATAAATTTAAAAGAACAGCAGTAAAATGAAATTCACTGTTTCAAGACAATATAAGATACATAATAAAAGTAACATCTAGCAGGTACGATTAACATCACATGTAATTAACCATTTATTAAATACGAATGCACGATTTTAGCGCATTGGCCAATATTTTCGCTCGAGACAATATAAATTATTAAATAGCAGAAATCTTTCTGCACGACTACGTTAGCTTACATATCGGATTCGCAAGTCGCCTAGAATGCTTTTCATTTTCCTAATATAAAACATGTTATAGATATCGTAACAAAGAGATGATCATCGTCATTACAACTTCTCCCAGATGTTTACTACAACATGGGATTGTTAAAGAAAATAATAACATTTCATCCAGGCCGATAGTAAGTTGGTGACGCTACTGGTGTTGCAATAATATCACAACAATTAGTTAATCCAGCTTCTCTGAATACATATATTCCAAATACCGTAGAAACTATCTCATCTTCTGTGCTAAAGATTATACTATTTGTGTTCAACTTCTTTATTATAACTACAGATACGTACATTCAATTTCGTGAACATCCAAGCAAAGTTTCTTTAAGGTATATTCTTAAAGACCACGGTCCATAAAAAATTACCCGGACTTTTGAAGGGCTTGCGTGGGGCCATCGAAAGGCCAACACGTAGGGGCCGCTTGACAAATTTAGTGTAAATGTGGCGTGACACTGACCGGCGTATATCCCTGTCTACACCATATAAAAATTGCACCCAAAGACAAGCCCCGATCAGTGTAGGACTATTGTAAGAAATGGTGAAAGAAATTAGGTGTATTTATATTTGTAGGGATAGATACATTAAAAGATTCGATTAATTTATGCGACCTTTGCAAACGTGCCTAGTGTCATAAATACGCAAAACAAGATGACGTTGCATTATCGGTATTAATATCTATTGTCGATTTTTCACTCACTTTTGTTATATTTTTTGTAAAATGAACTATGAACAACTTTCTATAGAATATCCATTTTGTCGTAGGTACGTCTAATTAGCACATAGTTTGGATTATAATCTGGCCCTGTATATTACATTGTTATTGTTTAATTATTGTAATCTGTTTTGTGCTTATAAAAATAAATAAAAATTGCAAGTAGAAATGCATCGTACACATTCTCATAGTTTCATGTCTAGCCGAGATAAGCTAACAAATATTATTGTCCATAAGTGTTACATGCAAAATGTAACGATAACAGTTCCCATAGCATATTCACGCGCGGATTGGCACTCGGCCACTTCCCACCGAATACGAAGTACGTACGTAAAGTGAACCGCCCGACCTCAGCTCGCGCTGCGGTTCATTCACCGGTCGAGAAAACGACATGCCACCACCCACTATCTATAATACTCACATTAATATAATAAATTACTTATTATTATCCTTCGAACTAGTTCAACAATATTCTGTCCTTGTAAGCGCAAACGAACCGGATTTGCCGAAACGCGAGAGCAACGCCCGAATCAACGCATAATGTAATGGAAAAATTACGTTGTTTATCCCAAATAGGGTAGTTGACAATCAAATCAATTGAAATACTAGGGTTTCGTAGTCGTTGTGCCAAAAATCGGCCCTTTAGAAAGTCAGTCAGCTTGACTTAGCATATAGAGAAACTACTGGGTGCCTACGAAATTTGGACACATTGAATGACACCATGAATAATAATTAGAGTAACAATTAACAGTCCTAATTAAAACGTTAAAAAATTCAATGAAAAATCATGACGATATTCTTTAATTACTTAAACCCCAATCTATGGAGACATTTGTAGGTTTCTAAAGTCTGAAGGGTGTAAGTAATTGTGTCCATCTCTAACTTTTGAATTATGAGGTGGATATTTTTGAAAGAAGATCCGTCGCGTAGTTTTTAAAATATAAGGTATATTTGATTATCGAATGCCTTTACGAGTATATGGATAGTTCCGTAGCCAAATGACGAAAACCTTTGATTGTATACTTGGTACACGATTAAACGATGAAAACATTGGATGTATGTCAACCCTGCGAAATCCTTAATTGTAGTTGCACTGGTATACACTTGCCAGATTTATATCATCTTACAATACGTTATAGACCCTTTGATCGTGTGTGCATGTAATAAGTTAAACGTCAAACTCGAATTAGCTTATTAATATTATAGTTTAAATAGTAAATAAAATGATACTGTGAATTTTAGAAGTCGATATTAAAGGCTCATCGGAAGATCAGCGCTGGTTTTAACAGACCAGCATTATGCTGAGACTAATGCCCCTTTTAGGAGAAGATTATGATGTTACTTCAGTTTTGAAATTTGTTAGCAATTATACAATATCTAATGTAATTTGTTCTGAATACAATGATTAATTTTCTTTCTAACAAGGTATTTTGTCCTAACTAAATCGATTGTAACACGTATCAGATACCAAAAAGTATTCTTTTTAAATTTATTTAGACAAAAAACAGTATTGTACAGAATTTAGTAATATGAATCTTATACATAGGTAGTTTTAATTGATACAACACCAACATCATATGTCACATATTAAATAGTAGAAAATATACTAGCAGTTTGTTGAAACTAAATATTTTTTACGGAAATTCGTCCATAGTATATACTTAAATATATCCCCTAAATAGGAAATTAACTCGGCGCGATCATTATCTATTGAACACAAACGTGAACCATTTGATCGATAGCCCCGTTGAAACGTCAGTCGTCAGTGAGGAAAGCAATATATCAATGGGCCTTTGATAAAGCTTGCAAAAATGTACGTAGAAGTTTTGAAAACTTGGCCCCCTTTTATCGCTGTGACGCAGGTATAATGGTTATTGCGATATTGTTCTGGCGCCATAAAATAACGACTTATGTGGCGCCAAGGAAAAGGAACCTTCAGCCATCAATATTAAAGAAAGGAATGTATGCTTATCTAATATTCAGTGTTTCAGAAAGCGATGTCGCAGGCATTTTAATTGTCTCTAGACAGAGAGCTGCCTCAGACTCTTTAACAGGTAGCAGTGACTAATTACATTGCTTTGAAGAGAATAAATAAAAGGAATAAGCAGTGAGGAGTTACTATGTTCTACCGGTACTACAAATATTACGGTACCGTAGCCAAAAAACAAGACCGCTATTAAAATCTGGCATTACGCGTTTTGACTGCATGCTTGACAAGGCTGTCTTTACCTGTCTCACTGCAATGCAGAGGCTCCAGGTTCGATTCCTGGTATGCTAAATTTCGGAAACGAATTTTCTCGGGTATTTACTATGACCTGGGTGTCTGGAATCGGCGCTAGAGTAGTCCGTTTGGATATTACCCATAACACAAGCTAAACTTGATTAGTACGAGTATATACAATGTGTGTGTGTGTATGTGTGTGTGTGTGTGTGTGAGTGTGTATGTTTGTCTGCCAATTACAAAATTACATTATATAATATAAAAAACCAAGGGTTAAAAAATTCCCATACCTATATGCGTTTAGTGTCAATAGCTAGTCAGTTATGCTCTTTCAAAGTTGTAAAAAGTGTGCTCCCAGCTCATAAAATGTAATATTCTGAGGATATGTGTGATGGAACTAAAAACATTGAACGAAAAATGTTGGGACAATATCATAAATTACTCGACACTTTAGAGTAGTTTTTCATATACGAGACATTTTCAGTTGCACGTTATAATAAAACTAAAGATGGCAAGTGAGTGTAATTCATTTAGAAATAAATATGTAAAGTGCGTGTAATTTTTATGTTCTAATTTGTTCATTCAATGCATTAAATCAACCTCGAAATTGAGAATGTCGTTGCCGAGCCCACCGTAGTACTCGGTCACGTAGAACGAATGGAAGAGGATCGCAGCATGGGGAAAGGACACTTGGAACGACCGGTAGGGACCGGAAGGACAGTGTGGAGAAGGCTGACCTGTCGTAGGACAGGGAAAAATGACATGTTCTCGTTTTGGAGGCCAAGACTCACTTTGGGTTGCTGAGCCAACGGTTACTCCGTTATTTGTTTTATCATATAAGTATATTAGACATAACGTGTCAATTTCAGCTACTTTTGGTTGGTAAAGTTGCACAAACTTTATTCAATATCTTCCTCAGTTTAAACCGAGCGCTTAAAGCTAGACTAGTTTTCTCAGTCGTCGAACGGATACTTTGTTTTCGTAGGCTTTTAATAGAAAAGGAACCCGTTCTCATCTGTTCAGTGTCGGCGAGCAGCTAATGCAAACAGAGTATACAAACAAACGGAAGAAACGTTACACATTATCACATAATCAACTCATTTCAGATAGCAGTCTCATATTCGTTAGCGTCAGTTTACTTTGTTGGCCGATAGGAAAACTGTTAAAATGTTTTAATTAAAGCCATACTTTTTGAGATGACTTTTAAATAGATTTGTTACTAATACTTTCGGGTTTAAAAAAGAATCGTTATTGACTTTTATGTACAAGTTCATACATTCAAATTAACAAGTTTTTATCAAACTAAGTTCTGCTGAAAATATTTAAGTATCTACACAAGTTAAAAATTAAGTTTACTTCCTTCTCTATGTACACAGATTCTAACGCCTTATTTCACATACAATCTATCAAGATTTATTATCTTAGTTATTAAAATAGTCTTCTTTTTTAAATTATGTTTCGCATAGTTAGTGGAACTAAGTATTATCTTTCAAACTTTAGTTAAAATCTGCAAGAATGCCATGCCGCCTCCGCCAGGTCCCGGTCATAGGCCAACCCCTTTGACCGGGACCTTGCGGAGAAATGCTGGTTTGACGTTGTGAAGGACGACATGCGTACCAATGGTCTTAATACAAGGGTTACCGAAGATCTCATGAGGTGGAGAAGAAAAAGTAGGAAAGCGGAGTGATCGCTCCGAACGCAACCGGGATTTAACGCTCGGATGGATGATGATGAGTGGAACTAAGAGTAACTTTCAAACTTTAGAATAATCTGCAAGCAAAAAGGTTGGTTGGTAACCAAGGCAAAAATAAGAACCATATACCAAATCAGCCTCAGCCAAATTATAGTCTTTTGACTAACATCAAACAACGCAGTTTTGTTGGTTTGAGTACCCAAAAATTCACATATTACTAAAATAGATTTTCTACACAAAATATCACCTGTCAAGTTTCTGTCAATAAGTTGTACACCCAGCTAAATACACATTTAGGGCCGCTTGCATAACGTTCCTTAAATTTGTTTAAGAAACACCAAACGCATTTAACATTACAACTTTAAATACAATTGGCGTCTTGAACAACGCAAAATCAGCCGGTAAATATGTTTAAAGAACTGTCAAAGTTAATCACCCAAAAATAGGTATTTAATTGTCCTTAACGCATTTAATGACAAATAAATATTGAATACATACTCTTTTCATAAATTAATATTTATTATCCTTATGAAATTGTCAGTTATTAAAAAGTCAATTACAGATTGTCACTCGTATAATATTTGCTTTAATCATTTATCTCAATGCTAAATACCCATAAAATCGAAAATAAAACGGCACAGCAAAAATCATTCTTCAGGTTGCCGCCAAAAATTCCGAAGTAAACTTAACCAAACGAACGAAATTTCAAATGTCAAGTTGACATTTGCCAACTAAAATCCCTTTTTACCCAAATAACTAACATTAAAGCTAAATTTCGTGTATTTGTTCGAAAAAATGAATCGCAGCGTGAAATGGAACGCATCTGGCTGTTTTACTGACGGCATAAATACATTTACCTAAATAACATGGGAGACCGCCTTATGCGAGACATCTTAAATACGTTTTGTGTAAAACATATTTAGGCAGTTTAATATGATTAACTAAATTTGATTTAAAGACGATCGTTATGCAAGCGGCCCTTAGTGCATAATCAATTTAAAAGTAGAGAAAATTAGCATTACTTATTAATACGTAGTATAGCCATTCTCCTCATCTAAGGTATAAGCATTCACAAAGAACATAAAGGCTGTTAGCGGCTTTGTCCTCCCGAGTGGATATAATCTTGTAATCCTTGCAAGCGGACCTCGAGAGTCTAATAATACAAAAGGATTGCTAAAATACACGCTTATGGTATATTACGCCATTGTTTTGTTTTAAAACATTTAAAAATATAATATAATATTTGCCATTGTCTTGTAATTATACTCTGCAATTCTTACTCAGCGTGCTATATCAGTTTACTTTGGATATCATAAATAATCTTGGATATTTGTGTTCTGGTGTACATTGTGGTATAGTTTATGGTGTGTAGGTACTGTATTGTATATTCTTTATGTTTATTAAACAAATTAAAATTATAACGTAATGTACTCGTTGAGTACTGTTTTTGCCGATTACCGACTTCTTGTTTGCATACATATTTCACCCCAAGGGCGTTTGGGAGAAATGTTTGTTTATGCAGGAAAATAGCCACATTATAACCTTCAGATTTTAATAATGTGTAAAGGAATACGCGTCATGTAGCCTATTCCATATTAAATTATACATGAGTATGCGTGGTTGCTGAAACTATTGTTTGGGTTCATTTGTTTGAAGATTAAAAAATATAAGCATAAAATAGTAAAATAGAAATAAACCCATCTTCCTGCTTCTACGTATACACGTCCCTGTTATAACTAGGCCCAAATGGTCCATGTTACTATTTTCATCTATTTGTTTTTAAACGGAATTCGTGTCCGTTTAATGTCATTTAGAGTGCTCATTCTGGTTTTGCTTTTCGAATCGGTGTGTAAATGGGCTTATGGTACACATTACAGTGAATGTAAATGTTTCTACGTAAAGGAATACACTAGCCCGACTGGACATAGTATTACGCGAAACAAAATTACTTTTCTTTTTACGAGCAACCCTTTTCTCTAATGAGGACCTTTATAAAGGTAGCATAAGGAGAATATTTAATTACTTGTGGCCAAATCGTTAATGACTACGACGCTCATGAACACACAAGCATTTATGACGCAAATCTTATGATCCATAAAATTTTATTTAGAAACCATTTAGAAAGTAGTTAGTAGGATGGGCAAATACTTTATTGAACGTTATCATGAAGACGCGTAACTTGTTCGATTAAAACTAACTTAGGGCCGGGTTTGATATCTCAACCGACAATGCGATGATAAGCTTAGTAAATTCAAAAGAATTTTGGGTAAAGTAATGCGTCATGTATTCTCTATCTAATACTTTGTCATTTGAAAGGACTATTGAACTGAGATTAAGTCTAGACTATCAATCGTATCTCAAAGTCTAAATATAAAACGCCTGAATATTAAGGCAAAGAAATGAAAAGACAATTAAAACTTAATCCAAACCGAACCATAGTACAAACACCGTTATTTAATCTTATACGTACACCATCCTTTGGGTCATAACATTTATTTTCATGACATGCATTTCACATGTAATTGAGATAAATTCCTAATTTACAAAGGAGATAAAAACATTCACAGCTACGTGACAATTGTGCCAACTTTCGGACCCATGTCTGACGAAACTTTTCATTATAGTACTGCGGGTATACATTGTTTATCATCTGTAGTTGTGAATTAGGCTATTATCAATAATTTTATCTCAAGATCACCTTATTAAAACTAATTATTTCATATTAATTAATTGTAATTCTATAATAAAAGTGTTGTGTTTGTTGTTCCTTCGTTTAGATTTTGGAGAAGATACGATTTACGTAGAATTCGATACCTAACTATTGTGTACTTCTGATCAAGAAGATGTGCACAGGATATTTTTTTATCAAAAACTGGGATAGACTACGCGGTATATGCATTCAAAATATGTGCGACAGATATGTGATACAGCGACGAGATAATTTTTAGTAAAGGCCGCTTTTTCAACCACCAGATGAAAGTTATTCACTGAATAAAGTATAACATGTAAAAAATAAAAATATCAATTGCATGTAAAACAGTTAAGAGGTTTCACTTTTGAACGCACTCAGATTTTAATGTATTCAACTGATAAGTTTTATCTGACGATTGTAAAATCAGACCTTAAAAGATTATCAGTTATCACTTATAAAAACTATAACATCATAGCAGTATTTTCATAGATATTTATAATAATTAATTAAAAATATCAGCTGATATTGGCTGCTATGTATACTATTAATACTAATATATCAAAGTACATTTTTATTTTGATTAAAATAAACTGATTATCATGAAATTATATGTATGTGATTTTGCCAACAGCGTTGAAATAATTATGTACCTTTTATCGCATAAAATGGGATAAGCTAACACGTGGTACGGATCTAAAGCTTATGCGAACAAAGCTCGGTATATGATCATACAAATTGCAATTATTATAAAAGGCACGGATAAGCAATTTATCAATGTTCATTATTATAAAGAGCAATATTAATAGTAAATAAAAGTGAATAGCATAAACATCTAACTGTGGCTCATTACCGTAACTGATTATTCTAACTAAAAAGTTTAAAATTATTCGTGCAATCTGCGCATTTCCATGATAAATAATGTGCGAATATATACATAATTAAATATTTAAAATAACGTGTTTTTCCTTGTATGGTCTCGGTTATGTATTCGTCATCACGTCCAGCTGTTCGACTGTCTGTTTATGTATACATAGTAATTGGTTCATTCCCAAACTCGCTTTCACAGCTTTACATATTAGTGTAGATAACAATCAGACTTTCAAAATAAATGAATCAATTTGGGTATTTACTTTTCTTATCATTAACCATTTCTGACAATTTAGATGTAATAGTGGATAACATCTGAATGTAAAGGATATAATTAATATTAATAATAATTGAAACGAGCAAGAAATAGCTTCCTAATTTTTATGAAAACGTTCAGGAAGTCAAAAAGGTATTATAATATGTATAGGTCAATCTCACTATACACGTTCTGCCTAAAAAAGCTATACTAGCCTCAAGAAATGGTGATCGAGCCCCTAATTTTGTGGTTTTATTATTAGAATTAAGTTTAGGTAGATAAATAGACGCAGACTTTCCGCTTATTGAAGAATAATACGAGAGCAAATATTTTGTAATATTACGACATGTAGCCGAAGTCAACAGAATGATGATATTGAATGGATATTATTTACGGAAGGGAGGCTCCTTTCTTCGAGGCCTGATAAGAAGTATCAGACGGAAACGCCCTGGCATTATCCGGATAATCCGGACAAGTTGCCGACAGTGCCGTAGCGCGCCAACTCCTTTGTCGAGTTGAAAACGACAAATACCCTGCCAAATGGGATTGGCAACATAATAAAATAAAACAACATTTTATTGTGTTGCCAATCCCAAATAAAAATCACACGTTTATCACACAGTTTATTAAATTTGCTATCGGTCAATAAAAAAATTGTTATTCGGATTCTTTCTTTTTATCTGGCCATTTTAAATCATTCCCAGAAAATGTCCCGCGGGTTTCCCGGGATAAAAAGTAACGCGCAGAGTTTAAGTCTAAGAAATTACTGTCGATCAGCGAAAACCGCATCGAATCAATCCGACCCAGTAGTTTTTCGTGAATCCCGAACAAACAGACAAAAAATACATCGCGTTCTCCATCGTTAATATAGTCTATTCCAGTTGTTTTTTAAATAGATTCGATGTACAGAGACGACATGTTTAGAAATTTTATAATCTTATAGATTTCATATATCTAATTCTTATATTATGCATACAAACTTATATAATTATGTAGTTACTGTTTTATTTTTAAAAATAAGATGTACTGAAATATATTTCCAAAAAAGTTGTGAATTAAAATATGTACTTAATCCGTGTAACTTCTTGCAATGTTGATATTCTTCAACAGCAAAGTTTACATAAAAAATATTATAAACAACTTTATGCCACACCGAAAGCGTCTGGCGGTAAGCTACTCCAGCGTACCCTATTGTTTAAAACTAAATATGTTATACAATATTAGCTGTCGATGGAACAGCACCGAAATATCAGGGCATCATAGACTTTATTTCCGTACAAAACTTTACTCCCTGTCAACACTTGCCTAATGCATTCACGGAAGGCGCACGCAAATAACGCGTTACATACAATTAACGACTGGTTTATAATAAAACTCAAATTTTAAAAATAACAGATACCTAACATTTTAATACTCATAAAAATAAACAGACACAATAGTATAATTATAATGATTTTAGGAAATCTCTAGGCGACCTTTTACCGCGTAAAGCGATATCCTATCAGATATAACTGGTGTATAAATTTGACGGTACTTACTTTTAAATACACACATGTCTTACGTATTCGGAAAATATAAAATCACACGAAAACTAAGGAGCATAATTTGTATAACGAAATTAGATGAACATTGAGAAAATGAGAACCGTATGAGATAGCGCAGTGTTTTTTTATCAGTCTATTAAGAATAATAAAATAATAATAAGTAGCATACGAGTTAATTCGCTATTATCAAACCTAAAAAACTATGATCTCACAGGATACTGGGCTTTGTTATGGCTACCAAAGCAATTAACTGGCGTATGGACTGATGTTAATGTTTTATTAAACATTATATTTGTTGGAAACCCTGATAAGTATTTTTTAAGTTCAACTGGTTTAGTTTAAAAATATTAAATAACAAAACTTCAATAACCTACAGAAAAATGAGATTTACCATCGATCTAGTTATGTAGGTTTTAGTATCTATTGATTATGTGTTACGTTTTATACTGTGCGATTATCATCCAAAATATTGTCCCATAAATAAACATAACACAGTAACATGATTCATTTTCGTTACAACAAATCTATAATATTTATTTATTAAACTATTTATCTAAACGGCAATTATTGTTCCCATTACATTATTATTTGGATTCTACTCCTATCAGGCTTTGATTTTGTAATTGCATTTAGTTCATGTTCTAATTTCCACGCGTTTCAATTTGCGTGTCTCGAACCGTAGGTTTTCAATCCAGACAACACAATAGAATTATTTATATCATTACAATCAAACAAAAACATCTCGTTTCCTTTTTACATCGAATTCACTTATGCAGTAGGTAATGGAATCTAGCAACCAGACAAATATGAACTAATAATAATAATAAAATATAATAATAAAATTAAATGGTTTCCTTGTACTGATAGACGCTCACGCAATTTCTCGCTTCGAACCAACAATACAGCGGTTTATTTTTATTGGATAACATAAACAATATGATCACGCTCTCACTAATTGCACACTGGATACATAGAATGCTGAATGAAATCTAATCAGCATTTTTAAGTCGTAAACGTATCTACGACGCTAATAATTTATAAAATGCGTCAAGAGAACATTTATATGCAAACAAAAGTGACTGCTACCGAGAAGATCGTATAAGTTTTGAACACATCCTCGAATTTACGTGTCAACTTGTGGGGAATAAAGGAGATGGGAAAAAAATGTAGACGCCGTGACCATTGTGTGGGTTGAATTTTGATTGAACGAGGTAAGGCCGTTGGTGGAGGCCGGCGCGGAGGTGCCTTGTATAAAGGAGACACATTACATGTGCGGCATTCGCGGAGTTTTCCTAGAAATAGTAAAGTCACTAGAAACGCATAATTAATCGGGAATTGAAAAAAATCCTATTCAAGTTCTTACAGATAAATACGTGTGTACAATACATAAAGATTGTGCGAAACAAAGTAACTGATTGTACAAAATACCACGAAATACATACTAATAAATAAATGCGAAAGTAACTTTGAGTCCGGATCCGGTACATTAATTACCGTAATTCTTAAAATGGAATGTTAAACTTACAATATGATAAAATATCCGTGTCGCTATCGATTACACCACCAAATACCGAAATATTTCCTGAGGTTGGACTTTGGTTCTAATCAGTAGAATGCGACTGGAATTGGACATTTTCACAAATGTACTCTCTATTCATCACCTCCAAATTTCATCAGTTTATCTGCAAGGATTACGATTAATTGCGATAAACAATGTGTTCTTTACAATTATGCATTAATATGTTAATGAACCAAAAGTTCAGGATTAATTATTTTTACAGTTCCTTCCCGCCTATTAACTTGTTTAAATGTTTTATTTAATAACTCGAACGAGCTGAAATTACTTTTGGTAACAAAATCCCTCGAGGTTGTTTGTAAATTTTTAATTTTCTGCTTGTTAAACAAGCATCGGGAACAGTGTTTACTGGAAAAAATCTTATTAAAGGATCGGAATAGGGTTGTCATGATCAAGCAACCCTCGTTAATTTCAGGGAGTTGCTGTATCCGAAAAGGTTACGATATTTCTTTTTTGTATAGAGGGGTCAACTAATAGGGACGATCAAGAAGTCAACACTCGACATCAAAGTGAGATGTAACCCCGAGTTGGCAAACTGAGGGATGGGTTCGCCCTGCGCCCTGCGGGCGTGGTTCATTATTGCAACTCGTCTCCTCATTCTCGAGCCCCGGCATCTCTTTGTCCATCCGTCACGCGTTTTGCTTCAATACACTTGATCTAATCACGTGAACAGAATAGGACTACTGTTTGCGAGCAGAACGTACGACGCTTTATGAGATACCCGTCGAACTTTGATGTTAAAACTATGCAATAACTTCAATTTGGCTTTTGCTTGTTCGTTAGTTCCTAGACCATATTAAGGCCGAAAGTTAGTAAATTCTCATAATAAATAGCTTTTGATTTAACTAGATATATGCATTAAATTTATAATAGTTTTAATGTTGCACCCGCGACTTAAATAATGAGAGGAAGAAGATTAAGGTGGTATGGGCATGTAATAAGGAGGGATGAAAGACACATGACAAAAAAAAAAGTTAAACTACTAGATGGATGGATACAAATGTAAAGGTAGACCAAAAAATATATGGATAGATTGATGGATGGATTGGATGATATGATGATGTGTTGTCACATATTTGTCGAAATAGAGGAGTGTGGAAGGAAAAGACATATTGTGCCGACCCCAAAAAATTGGGAGAAGGTGAAAGAAAAGAAATATATTAAGTTTATAAGAAACATTTCTTAACAAAAAATCTATATTAATAAATTGTGAAGTTGCAGTCTGCACACAACAAAGAGTTCCGTAAAGGTCACAAACTCCATGTTTTCGTTAGTTGGCTACAGTATCAAATAGCCAATAAATATACTCTGTTTTAGGTTTCCTTAAAACTGTCTAAAAGCATATATTTAAGAGTTACCATTCTTTCATGTACTAGTATTTTGCTGTACCGAAAGAATAAAATTCTTTAGACTCAAAAACCTTATCCTTAAGAAAAAGTTCATTAGTTTTCATATTTAAGTTGGTCCGATCATCGGTTGTGACGTTTAACCAAATGCAAATTCTAACATTACTTTCCAGTTTAATGTTTAGTTGAGAATGCATATATCCAGCTATCGACCCAACTTTATTAGCGTCTTTCATTATGCATACTGCAGTACCACCACCAACGGTTGCTAGGCTTCCGTGTGACGCCACGCAACGTTTTATTATGGATTACATTAAAAAATCGGCAAAGTGCTTCTCAGTTCATGGTCAGGGTAAGGGCAATGAATTTTTATTGTTACTCCTGTTTAACAAAGGATTTTTTAACTTATCTAGCAATATCGGCCTGAAACTACATGCCTGTGTGATGAGTATCGTTATGGCGTTTACCTTTGATTTTTAGTATTTTCACCGTTTCAATATACAGCTATGTCTATAACATACCTTCATTTCAAATTTCATCAGTATATAGACAACAATTTTCTAGAAATATGGGTATAACTTATATTATTATACACAGAGTAATGGACCGTCATGACAATGTCATTAATGTCTATCTTGAAATTTACTAAGCAAAAGTGATAATAGAAATGGATCTATGTGATGTGTGACAACAATAATGCTATAGAGCCATTAAAGTACAAACTAGTTAATTCCATTTACACCAACATAAGGTAAATGATATAAATCAATTTGCATGGATCGATGTCGATTTAACATTCCACCGTCCTCGCTCCCACAGCACATTTCATTTACGAGTGTTCGCGGCGGAAGCGAGGCGCGTGACGTCTCCTCATGTTTGATTCGTTTGAATGTATCCTAAGACGTGACAGGAGATTGTAATGTTCACAATCAAAAACAACTTATACTGCACCCTGTATAAGGAGACTTATGTACATACCAAAAGGGAAGTAAAGATATAACCACCGGTGGTCGAGCAACCAAATTTTGAATAAGAAATAGCTTATCTGCGCGTAGTCGTGTCTGCATAAGTAACGACATTAGCACAACAATAAAATATGAAAGTGATGTTAAACACTTAGGGAAACTAAAACTGAATATCCATATATGATTTAAATGGACATGAGAATGGACTTCGACTCTATATGGCGGTTTGTATAATATTTTAGTAAACAATAAATAGCACCGTGACTATTTGTTTTAATTTCAAAAAGATAGACATAGTAGATAGTTACTAGGTACACGTCGTATAAGTTATAGACAAAGAAAAGTCCAGAAGGTAAAAGGCAAACGAGCTACTAAAGCGCCTGACAGTAAGTGGCTATTTTACCTTATAGACGTTTGTAAAAGTGGAGAGGGGTTCAAATTAAAACATAGGAAAGATTTCGAGAACAGAAATGGGAAGGAATTGGAAAGAGCAAACGTACTAAAAAATATAGGTCAATAGTGTCAGCTTCGACATTTTATGTGAAACAGAAAATTAATAAAAGGGACCCTCATTCAGATCATCCTGAAGTGCAATTCAAACTCAAGAGGCCTTATAATATTGTCATCCTTAATATGAGATTTAGTTGTCTTCGTTACTACTCGTACTTCACAATCCAATAAACCTTTCATAGATTTATTTGTAGAAGAATTGCGTATATTTTATCGCAAAAAATATAGGCAAAACAATAAACCATGCGAGTAAGTCACAGGAAGGCTTCTAGTCATTAATAGTATGTTGTATGCAAGTAATAGAACATATACAAGATATTTTTCATTACGAATTCCCCACTCGTTAGTCAGGGCGGATGACATAAATCTAACTGAGGCTGGTGGTAACCACTCATAATAATTACTGTAACCTATTAGTAACGACTTCTTATATACATTTTGTGCATTATTACGAAGTGATTTGCATATCAGAAAGCATCAGCAATACATAATGGAATAAAGGGTGAAGGAAAAGTAGTCGTGACGTTACTTGTTAATGATACGTTTGTAATTTTATTAATTTTGAAAATAGTTATGGCATAATTTCATATTTAATTTTTTACTATACGCGTTGTATAGTCTAAGCTACCTTATCTTAATGAATAAAGATTAAAATAATTAGTTAAAATTATTTAAAAGAGGTTTTTAATACTAATTTAAATTCGAAACCACAGTTTTTTTCTAATTCCCCATTCTTTCTTACACATATAGCGGCTTTATCAGTATTAACTAAATATATATTTCTACGCTGAAACAAATCTATGTAATGCACTAGTAGGTACATTAAAAAAAAAATGAGCGACCTTTTAAAATTCAAATTTTGAACTAAAACTTTCAGACACTTATTATTTTTTGGTCTATAAAATTAAACAGTAACGAGAAAAAAGAAGGAAAAAAAAAACGGTTTTTGGCGACTTTTGAAATTTAAAAAAATACAAAAATTTGGGGCGACCTCTTAATTTTTTTTGAGATTTCCTTTGGCGGGAGTTCTTAAAACATCAAAAACTAACATTTTTTTCACACGAGACTCAAAAACAAAAAAGTCGGTTTTTTTGCGCCACCCTAATATATTACTGTGAGTCTCACTAATCCGGCACCCTTCGCTCACGTCTCCTACTCTCGTTTTGCACTTGACGCACCGGCATCAGTATAACTTCAAAAATGATTACAATAACACATACATATTTACCTGATGTTTTCAAGTTGAAAATAATGTAACTAAATAGGCGAAATACACGGCAACGTGCTTTAATATATGTAAGTACATATTAATAATTTTTCTATACAATCCAATAATCCGGCACCACCTAGTTTTTCTTAGTACCGGATTAGTGAGACTCTACTGAGTATATATAATTTACAAAACATACAGACTACTTAATTAATGAGAGCAATAATTAAATTAAAACCAATCAATTGAAATATAATACCGCTCCGTATAAATCAATCGTATTTCAAAAGCATTCATTGCCTGTCAGGAGTCGGACGGGATACGGTATAATTTCATCGATGATGGTGTAACTCGAAGCCACGGGCCATCGCCTCTCAATCGTTGCACCAATTAGCTACTATTTACAAAGGCCAACGGTTAGGCTTGTTTCATTCAAAGTGGGCGTTGAAATATTGGTAGCCTCTCTCTTATTGATTATTATAATGTGCAGTTAGTGGTACATTGGTATCAGATATATCGATAAGCATGGTATAGCCGTTTTTTCAATCGGCCGTGGGAAAGCGATGTTAGTGCGCGCGCGCCGATCACATGCGTGGCGTGCCGATCGCATCTGGTACACAGAAGAACTTAATTTTTAACTAGGGACCGGTCTGACCTGTCATTATTTTCCCTTATCGGCTATAATGGTGCAACTATGCCGTGAGTTCGGCTTCTCCATCCTTTATTACATGTTTACACGACATGTTTATGGTAAACACCGCGCTAACCCTTGAACTTGTGTTTATGTTCTACACATAATATAGCTTCGTACGGCATGCATAAACTAGCTATACTTATATTCAATTTGTAAGTAGTTTCATCATGCGTTATGTTTCGTCGAACAATATTAACAATCGTAAATCTTTTATTTTATTACCACTGTTTATTAATATAAGTCTTGTTGTGATATAGTACACACCTATACTAAGATACAATATACTTTGTATCGGAGATGAATAATTTACTTGTCGTAAGAGCTAAAGGGGTTTTGACGGGATATTGAATTGTGATGTTTCACTAGGTAATTTTACTGTTAAAGACGTATAAATCTTATTTATAAAGATAATCATTTTAGAATATGTTTTTAAGAGAAAATATTGTTTCGGTGAAAAATCTCAACTTTTTTTATTACAAAATAGGTGTGCCGCTTTTGACCAGTATCTCGCTCAATTGCAAGCAGATATGGTCTAACAATAAGATGGAGCACGCTTACCTAGAAGACACATATTAACACGGGACTTGAAGCTACCCAGGTTGCAGGTACGCGAAAAACAGAGTCTTGCAGTGAGTTCCATCCACACTTTTACGGTGCGCGTAATGAAGGTGGACGCAAAGGGTTTTGTTCGTATAGAAAGTATAGGTGGTATGTCCACCATTTACCGGTGCCACATGCCAGTGTCTGGTTGTCCTATGATGAATGGGACAGACGGCGAAATAAAATTGAAAAGCTCTTCAATGCAGACTCTTCGAAATGAATCTGATAGAAAACGGACAAGCTGACAACCCTACCTCGATGTTTGAGACTTTGAATTTGTCATCGAATAGCTGGTCCTTGTCTATCAACTAGCCTAGCTCTCCGCTCAATTGATTGAACAACTAAGTAAAATGTGATTTTTGAGGTTTTACATGAATTCTTTAGTTCGGCGTCAAAAAACATGACTGAGGTTAAAGAGCCTCTTTTGTTTGTCGTTGTAGATAGCTAGAAAAATTGAATATTCATATACTAGATAGACAAACCGCGCGGAAACATAATAACTCACCAACGATCGGAATGAAATATTAACCACGAAATGGACGCAATTTGATTATAAAGTTTTAGGTGAAAATGATCTGGATACAGCACTCGTAAAATATGAATCATGTAATATGATAAAAGATATCAATAAAAAATGTTACATATAAAGCAAATTGCTTTGCATCCTGTTTCTGAAATTTTCCCCTCTACCAGCCTCGGTGAATTTGTATGCCATGTTTGATTGATGGATCAATTATTATGTAAGAAAGGAAACCGTATGACAACATGGTAACTTCTTTCGTATTTGTATAATCACGCATTATATACTAAACTAGCTGCACCGCGCGGTCTCTCCCGCGTGGTGATTGAAAATCGTCATAATTCCAAAATGAAAGAATTTTTCTAAAATAAAAGTAGCCTAAGTTACTCCTTATTACATCAGCTACCTGTCAATAAAAGTACTGTCAAAATCGGTCCAGCCATTTCAGAGATTAGCCGGAACGAACAGACAGACAGACAAAAATTGTAAAAAATATTATTATGGTGTATGTACCGTATATATTATATTCATATGCATGTAGTAAAAAGCGGTTATTTCAATATTACAAACAGACACTCCAATTTTATTTATATGTACAGATATAATAAAGCTATTTTTTTTTAAACAGTCATCACGGAGCATTATGATTTCTTTCAAGATTCTGATAAGTGACGCCACACCCCTATGGGTCTGTACTGGTAATATGTTTGACGTGTATGGAACACACCTCTAATATTTAATTTAATACAATTTTACAACGCAATTACTTAGATTCAAGTATGTTTAAGTTATTGAATGAACCACATATTACAACTCATTCTTGCCGATTGTATGTGTGTGTATACAATCTCAACATGTACTAAATTAATTGGAGAATTACTAGAATAGTTGATAAGGAAATAATTAATCACTTTCGATTAATTAGCACTCAATATAACACTTTCATATTTAGACTAATGTTAATTTTATCTGTAAATTTACAATTTTGTCCTACTAAGTAAATTGTACTGAAATGGTAAACAAAATAATGATTGATATGTTTCATACATTCAATGAATAACACATAGTAAAGTATGTACCTAGTGGTATACTTTCTGATGATAAAATGCAAATTTCTGCCAAGTATCCTTAGGATTCCTTAAGAAATATGACAATAGCGGAATTTAAAATAGTCTTGTCCTTCATCTATAAGTCACAGCACAGCAGATTACAATCAAAAGTATTGCGAAGGAGTTGGAATAAAATGTTAAAGAGTGTGCAGGTGCCATTAACCGGAGATTATTAGTGGAGCGCAAATTGAGTGTATGTGAAGTGAGATAGGCAACGACTCGAAGGAAACTTGTACGCTATCAAACAATGGTGTACATAAAGGGTTAAAATAAAGACGAGTTTATCGTTAAGCTGGTCTTTAAATATCATAAAAATCTTTCTCAGTAACTTTTTTATTTAAATTAATAGATGGTGAGCTATTCGTATCGCAGTCATGAATATGTAGTCCCCACTAATGTTTAACCCATGGACTTAGAACCAAAAGATATATATTCATAGTGATAGGCCTAAAAAAACACAATCAACGAAAATGAATTTGCACAAAAATTGTTGAGAAGTTTTTGAGATATGGTGTATTTTTTTATGAAAATCCTCACCTCTGACGAGCCCTTCGTTGTCCTTGAACTGACCCGCCTTTGATTGAATTATTTTTGATTCTATGCCAATGTTATACAATCGTAATTCGTCCATTCGTAAATCAAACAAGAAGTATTATGATCAACTATGTACCAAGCAAGGCAATTTTTCGTAAATTATTTTTGAAGGGTTATTAAATAACCCTTCAAAAATAATGAATAGTCATCAGTTCAATTGTTAGATAATAGTAATTCTACAAACTGATGACTACAAAAGTATCTAAAGAACTTTAGGCAGAATGTCAAGTGTTTGCAAAAAGGGCAATAAAAAAGAAATGTAGAATGCCATTCGGATTTGCAGATTTACGACTTTCGAGACGAATGAACCTTGTTCAATCTGAACTTATCCCTGATTCAACGTTATTGGGTCACTTTATCATATCGAATCGTCTATCCAACTCTTTTATATTCTATAGACCCTTATCTTTCGCGCTCGGTTTAAATTAATCAAGTGGAGTGTTGCAACCTATCGAATGAATATCTTCAACGGAGTAGAGTGCGCCCGAGGGCTCTCGATTGTTGTTTGGCTTCTACTCTTCATATTAATTCGCGCGCATCGCAAACACTTTTATATATCGTTCAATAGAATTAATTTATCACACGCTATTGCTAGTATATATTTTGAATTCATTAAAAAGAACCTTATATTGTTAATTAAACAAATCCTAACAAAAAAGAAATCGACTTCAAGCGTAACTAAAAAGCAAAAAATAACATTGTCTAAACCTTGAAATCGGTGCAATATTTTGTTGTTATAACAATGTAAATAGTAATTTCTATGTTTTACATGGCTAACTACAACGAATTTCATAACTCAATTTATACGGTCGTGTTATTTATTTTTATAGATTTCCAATGTACGCCTTCCTAGTCCTAATCCAGTCTGGTAAAGCACGTTATTACTCATAATTAGGTAGCTTCATTTGAAGATGGTTATAAACCTAACAATATTTATATTTAATATTTTTTTCTGTTAAGGATTGTTATAAACCTAATTTGTTTTCTATAAATTTTGAGGATTTTTTTGTTATATCTTCAAAACTCAGAATCTATTGGCAATGAAATTTATATGGCATTCTGAAACTATACTGAATTAAACCCAAAAAGAATGACCAGAATCGGTTTAGAAACAAAAAAGTTACGGCTGCAAAAATTTCACATTTCTATCCGGTTTCACGGATTTTTTATATATATTAGGAACCCAAACTCCGATAGCAATTTAATTTATAAGGGACACTTTCAAAGTTGAATTGTAAGCAAAAAGAGAAATTAAAATTGGTCCACAAACAAAAATGTTAAGGCTGAACATACATTAAAAAAGGTTACATGACGAAATAAGAACCTCCCCATTTTATGAAGTCGGTTAAAAATTATACTTTCCGATTACCAAAGTAACTAGCTCTCCTGGGCCAGAAATTAGCCTGGATATTTCAATATAAACAATTTACAAAAAATATATACATATTTCGTAGGACAATGTTATATAAATCAGAGTTCACACACAAGTACACACAGTATCTAAGTTCTACAAGATGTCAAGTTAGGAGAAGTTATTGTTGTAAGCATCTGATGGTAACCGATTTCCATCAAGTGGGCCGTCTGCCTGTCTGGTCTTTGAGACAAGTACATAATCAAAGCGTCTGATATTACTTTTAGTGAGTAACATCCATATAAGAAGCGGGGTTCATAGTGTTAGCTAGATGGTATCTTACACATTTTGCTGTTCGACTTAACTACGGTCCAGCATTTTCACGCTGAAAAGAATTCTCCGGACCTGTCATAATAAGCATCCGCGGGTAAACAAAGACATTTTCCGTTTAGAGCCAAGCGGAAACATTACAGCCAAATTATGTATTTTAACTCAGCAAAATTGTAAAAACGCTTACGAATACAAAAAGCTTTCTCCCCCAAACATAAAAGAGAAAATCGCGGACGTTCAAGATGATTCATATTGTTTCTTTACATAAAAGGAGCTCATTTTTGTACGTCCAACCAAAGGAAGGCAATCTACTACGACATACAGACAGAAATAAATTCAAGAAACTAAAACGAAAGCAAAGAAATGATTTCCCAAAAGAGTTTTCGAATCGGATACTTTATTTTAATTCCCAGCTGGCAAGTTCAAAACTCGTCAAGTGCTTGTCGGACCAGATATGCTGAACGGTCCTGTAGTGACTGTTAACGTCCAGAGTCCCTATATTTGGCATTAAATAAAAAATCTTACAACTGAATATACTCCATATCTCAGAACGTACTTGAGGTATTTTGTTCGCAGCAATTGTGTAGATGACAAATTTTACAATAAATTCTAAAACAAAGTTTGTTTAAGTGAGCGGGCGTTAAATTTCCTTGCTACTACCAGCATACTTTTAAAATATCAGGATAAAAATAATTACAGTTTATACAATAATAAGTACGCTATATGAATGGATACAGAAATAACGCAATAACTTGCTACGGTCGTACAAAATCCAGGCGGCTTCGGCGTTTTCTAAGATCATAAAAATATCTCAGTTGATTTGACTATCAACTACCTCATGGACGAAGAATAGTAGGAATAACTATCGTCCCTTAGGAACGTAGCACCAAAAAGTTATTAATTCATACTGAATTACTACTATGTGATATATATGATACTTGAATAATATGATGATGGTGAAAAAGGTCGTCGAGCCATACCTACATACGATAATTGCTCGCGCGTCTATCACCATCTTCAATGTTAAAGGGGAACAATACCGTTTTTTTAACCGACTTCGAAAAAAGGAGGAGGTTCTCAATTCGTCGGGATCTTTTTTTTTGTTGCTTTTTTTTTATGTATGTTTGCCGATAACTCCGTGATTTATGACCCGATTTACGTGATTCTTTTTTTGTTCGACGCGGAATAGCTTCCAATTGGTCCCCTAAAAATTTTACATAGTTTGGCCCAGTAGTTTTCATTTTATGAACATTATTCATGGAAATAATTTTCACTCCGTTCCATATGTACACCGATTACTCTGAGATTTATGATTCGATTTAGGTGATTCTTTTTTTGTTCGACGCGGAATAGCTGCCATGTGGTCCCCTAAAAATTTGACATAGTTTGGCCCAGTAGTTTTCATTTTACGAACATTTTTTTGTTCCCGGTTCTTGGGACCTATATTTTTTAAGAAGCGCGGCACCATTCGTAGATCCACCCATACATAGCTAAACACTAAAAAGTAAAAAATAAAATTTAAAAACTTCGTTTAAAAAAACCGACTTCAAAAACGAAAAAACTAAAATGTATAAAATAACTTATTTCTTAAGCTATTATTATTAATATATATTATCTAAAACATCTTGAAGTCGGTGCAAAGTAAAACATAAAAATTACTATATTTTGAAAATTACTAAACACCGACTTTAAGATGTTTTAGATAATATATATTAATAATAACAGCTTAAGAAATAAGTTATTTTATACATTTTAGTTTTTCGTTTTTGAAGTCGGTTTTTTTAAACGAAGTTTTTAAATTTTTCCCCCTATAATGTGTATTACTTATATTCACATAAAATGAAAATTCAAAACTCACTTTCAAATATAGTTTCATATAAAGTTTCAGGTTCTCAGTAATTTCATTTAGGTACTATACTACCAATAATTCCAAAACAAGCAGACAGACGTCTGTCTATTTATGGCAAGAGTTATTTTAGGGAAGGCATATGATGAAAGTACAAGACTTCCGTTTTATCTATGGAACCCTAAAATTCCCCTACCGGTGACAGATATTTGAGGGGTCAAGACATAGACAACGCTGGTGACGGGTGCAGAGTGAAGACATTAGTTGGACCGACACTGTAGCTCGTTATGGATCGGCCGCCTGGGGGACCCGGCCCATTTATTTTATTCTGAATTTTTCCAAGATAATCAATATAAAAAGTCCACATGTGGCATAACTTTCTGTATGGTTTAAAAAATATGTTGTAATATTTGAAAACTAAAGCTAATTCTTGATTGTTAAGTTAAGTTGTTAAGTATAAAAACTACAAGTAATTAAAGTATTTCGACAGAAAAATAAGGAACTTACGAGATTGTTACACGAGAGGTGAAAGTAACCTATTGAGACATAAATGGATTAGCGCGCGTCGCTACGCTCGTGGGCCAACTAATAATTCGAGTGCCTAAATAGGCTTTTCACTGGATGTTAACACTGTTTTTCATTTCAAAAATAAGGAAAATAAATAAAAGGTGATTATTAAAACAACCAACTACTTCTCTAATGACATCAGGCGTCAAATCCATATTTAAATATAATAAAACGTCATTATGTACGTCACATTTGAAACGTTAAGTAATTTTTAAAGTGATAACTTCTTATAATTGGGTAAACCGCTTCGTTACGTAACGTAACGACGTTACCAGTCTGTCTAGCGTCCCTTTCTCTCGCACATAAGGTAGCGGTAGGCAGGGTCGTCCTCTCTCACGTAAGCCCACAGCGCTAGCCGTATTTCGGTAATTAGATTAAATAATGGTACTAATAATGTACATACTCAAAATTCTAATGTACTACATTTGAATATGTATCAGCAACCTTATTATATTAATATACATGAATTTTAAGTAATAACCTAAGTTTTTCTCAAGTTAAATAATTTCAACATTAAATAGTTCAACTAAGATTAGTTTAAGTTATAACTTCTGTCGGGCGTCCCGAGACGCACACGTTTTTTTCTGTGGATTCAGATTCTTTTTTGTCAATGATAATAGTAAATATTTAGCCCAAATTTATGTAAATTAAATAAGAATTTAGTTAAAAGTATAAAATGATGTTACAAAATTGTAGATATTTATTATTATAATTTATGCCCCGATTGAATAGTGGCTGTAAATAATATTTATAAATGATCAGCAAAAAGTCTTTAAAAAAAGATAAAACAGTGGTCTTCATAAATAGCAATAGTTTGAGCTTAAGTAATTTTGATGTTTAGGCGTACACATAATTAATTATATTATAATTATATATTACATTTTCATTTACGTGGAAGTAGATAACGTTATTTATTACATTTAATGTTTGCAATCAGTATCAGTGTGTAAATGTTCAGTGTGTACAACGGCTCTTAACGAAATTCCAAACTAAACTCAAAGGAAGCATGCGTGCATTCTATACACATACCAACCGGTAACTGCTTTTGGAGCCGCTGGCGCCTTCCCCGCAAGGCGATGACTTCACAGCAGCTTATGTGGGCCAATTTGCCTTGGCCTTCGCGGGCTGTGCGCTGGCTACTTCTACGGCTTAGTTGGCCATTTATTAGCTTTCGGTGACCATCTCGGGCTTTAAATATATGTGGCTTCAGAGCCAACTGTGGCTTCCGGTAGCCTGTCGGCGGCTTTGTATCTTTTGCCACCTCACGCCATCGCCCTGGTCCACACAGAAGGGTTCCGTAAAAGTGAAGAACCTCTACGCTCTTGTCAATTGACTGCGGGACCCTAATATAATGAATTATAATTATTCAAATTCAACCGGTAAATTATTTCTATAAAAATATTCCCTCGGAAATCCTACTGCTGTGCCCGAGTTTTACGAATTCAGGAAAATCGACGATATACCAAAAAGGAAGTGTTTCATATATAGGTAATAGTAGGTTTCCCCCGATATTTTCCTTTACCGTCAGCACGTGTGTATTCTATTAGCAACAACAGGGCACTTAGTTCAGAAAACTACCTAAGCGATTTATGACTACCCCTTTTAGAATGTATAGATATAATAATATGAATCGAAAGATAACTCTTTATTGTACTGCAAACTTCACCAAAGCATAAATAAACAGACGTAGAAAAAGATGATAATAACAACGGCCCACAAAAAGTGGTCTGTACTTTTGACCAGACCCATGTATTCTTATGTATTTCTATGCGCTGAATCCCTATCTAGGGTTAGTTTTGTCCCTGCACCCTTAACATTATGAGACATCGGCAGGCAAGCACACGCATTGTTTGACCCAAAGTTAAGCAGGTTATGCTTGTATTATGAATATACAACGGACTGCTATGGGGCCGATCTCAGACACCCAGACCATAGTAAATAAAGGAAAGTTCGTTTACGAAATGGACCATGCCAGGAATCGAACTTGCGGTGCAGTGAGGATGGTCGGCAAAGGATAAGCCCACTCAGTCAGAGGCCGTCAATGATACAACAGGCTGCCTTATCGCTAAAAAGTGATCTCTTCCAGACAACCCTCGGCAGGGATTGCTAGATCTATGTACGTCATTAAAAACTGTTAAAATGAGGTCGTGTAATTTGATGCTGGCACATCAGATGTCAAAGTTTTTTTTTTACACCAGGTTTTCTTATATTCTTTTGTTCTCTCTTGTAAATCGTGTAATAAGTTTTTGAAATGCCTTCAAAACGATTACATTGCTTAATTTAATTATTCAAACACTCGACCATTGCCAATCACAAAATTCTACAAAAACAAACATTGGCCGTTGAAGCACTACATCTTATAGAAAAGATTCAACTATGTTTGTTGTTTTACAATAAGGTAATATTATGTATGTTGTTAAGTAAGTTATTATAAAAACGGAAAGAATTCCGTGTAAATGTGGCGTTGTAGAAATTGGAGGCGTCATTTCGCGAAGCATTAAACTAACGAGTTCATATTCACTATCCGTAAAGGCAAACAGCCCTATTTGTTAGTGTCACGAGTGTCGACAACATGTGTTGAGTTGAACCTCGACTTCAAACAATTAGGTCTGTAACGTCTGGTGTCTTTTAACAAGTTACATACATAAAGTTTTAATGTGTCAAAAATTTTGACTGTTTATTTATGCACATTTGATACTTTACGAAACCGTATATATAATACTAGAATATGCCCGCGACTTCATCCACGCTTGATTTGAAATTCCCGCTGTATTCCTGGGAAACAAATACCGCAGCATTTAAGAGAGAATACTCGTATAAGCTATCGTTTCAGTAAAAACTGTGTCGGAATAAGCAAATTGTTATACACACTAGTAATTACAAATCGCTCTAGGTAAAATTCCCGCGGTATTCCCAGGATAAATATCACACACTTTATTACATAAAATTTGGTATCGGTCAGTAAAAAAATCACATTAGAATTCTTTTTTTTTTTTAAATGTTTTAATTTTAAATAATTAAAAAAAAACCCGGGTTTCCTAGGATAAAAAGTAGCGCAGATTTTAAGTCTATGAATTAGCTGTCGACCAGCAAAAACCGCGTTGAAATCGGCTCGGTAGTTTTTACCTGAATCCCGAACGAACGAACAAAAAATCTAAAAAAAATTGCATCGTGCACTCCGTCGTTTATTCCAGTTGTTTTTAGTTAAATATCTTCAACGTACAGATACAGCACGTTTAAAATTTTAAAATATTATATATAACTTTTGTTAGGACTTATTTAGCGCTGAGTTATACAGAGTACTTCATGCGCGTACATTTTAAAATCTTATTACGAAAATTACCCCATTTTCGGGGATCAAAGGATCTTCGTCCCCATTATCCAGAGCAGAGACATGTATAACAAACTTCACGATAATCACAAAATTCCTTCCTGGAATAATGAACTAGCAAAAGTAGAATATAGTCACTTTTATACATTTGGCTACAAAAATGAACTAAACAGATTTTTTCATGACCAATAACAATTTAAGCTTATGTTTGAAACTATTTGTAAAATTTATCAATCATCCATTTTCTGGACTGTTTGATTATATCAAATAAAAATTTACAAATGAAATATGTTTCTACGCCTACTAGATTACACATGCCCGTAATATATATCGAATTCCAATGCGATTTTTCATTGATCGATAGCCAATTTTATGGTATAAAATGTGTGATATTTTTTATCCTTGGTATCCCGCAGTAATCTTCCCGGGAAACGTTTGAAGTTGTTCGGGTGCATAAAAGTTAGCTTATTCCGACACAGTTTTCACTAAAACGATTGCGTATATTCTTTTTAATTGATACGATACTTAGTGGCCCGGAAGTTCTGCGGAAATTTTCCCGGGATGGTTTTAAAGTGGTTTATGTGCACATATATTTGCTGACTTGACGGGCTTTACTAAAACAATTCTTTTCGTTCTTTTTTAAAGCTGCGGTACTTTGTGTCACGGGAATATCACACGAAATTTCCCGGGTATGATACAAATGTGGTAGGTTGCATAAACATTAGCAACTTCGTATCCGACTGATACTAAAACAATATAATCCGGGACTTTTTATGTTTTCCGGGATTTTCTAACTTCGAAACAATGTGATATTAAGACTTGCTTGATATGAAAGTTTTTTATAATTATTAGACATCTTTAGTTAAACAGATGTGATTGTTCTGCTCAAAATACCCTTTGATTTTAAATACTGGCAAAGCAACAGTAATCTACGTTACCTCTCAAACGTAAACGAAGAAGCGGGCAAATCTTTGATTCCCATAAAAGTAGCCGGTTTAACTGGGTAAAATATCTTAATATTCGCAGTACAAGAGTAGGCAACACTCTTTATAATTAAAAAAACCATTTAACGATATTTATTTTAAACAATCAAGCTAAAATCGTGCCAGAAGCACGCTGTGGCTGCGTTAAAACAGAAATAAAACTCCACCATCGAATATTCAACATTTTTGTGGCTTGTCATAGATTAATAAAACCCCGGAGAAAGGGGATTCGACGTATTAATTAACCGAGCACATAGCATACACGACATTTGCAAATGTACGTGAAGCCAAGAATAACAATGGTTTTATTGCCGCTGCCGCACATCAAGTCTCTCCGAAGTGTACGTCTGCGCGTATTGTTACGCCTAGAGATTGTGGTGTGGAAAGTAATTATACGATACAAATTGAACATAAATTAAAATCAACGATGTAATAAATCAGTCAATATACTTGCTAATATAAATCTCAAACACTGAGAATTCAATTAATTTTATCAACGGCAAACTCATGATCAAGAATAGAACAAGAATATTAGAAATTTTAACAAGACACCTAATTGAAAACTACAATGAACTTCAGTTAGTAAGTTCACGGCTGACAAATAAGAATTAATCAGCATTGAGGCACGGAGTATAATGGCAACCAATTATTTTCCATTAAAACCGATATCTCACTTTGACACGGCACATGAGATAAATAGAGAGTTGATTGAATACTATATCAATTGAAAACCAGTCTCTGTAAGGTCTGTACTTCATCTGATTTCATGTCGAAACTTTACAGCGACAAATAATGTACGTCTTCAAGTAATACTTTATTATGCACTTTATTCGAGCACGATGTCTTCGTCGAATGCACTAAAAAGACAGCGAGAATTTAATGTCCCATAAAAAGGATATCCTATTCCATCATGTGATCACATCAAGTGCAAGAAACAAAGGAATGGAAATAAAATGGAACATTTCATGATTTAAAAAAAAACTTCGTTTAAAAAAACCGACTTCAAAAACTAAAAAGTATAAAATATTTTATTTCTAAAGCTATTATTAATTATATATAGTGCTTAGTAATTTTCAAAATATAGTAATTTTTATGTTTTATTTTGCACCGACTTCAAGATGTTTAAGATGTTTTAGATTATATATATATATATATATATATATATATATATATATATATATATATATATATATATATACAGGGTGGCGCAATAGAACGTGCATATTTAAAATATTGATTAAAAAAAAATATAAAAGGTATAGTTAAAATAAAACTGAGGTATTATTAAGAAATAACTGAAGTTTATTTTTTTTAAATAACATCGTCTAAATGATGACCCTCTCTACGACAACACTCCTCTAATCGCAAACTGAAGTTATTGAAAACTTTCTTCAGTAATGCTGGTGTAATTGCTGCCATTTCACCACGGATATTCTCCTTGAGCTGATCGATGTTTTTCGGATTATTGCTGTAGACTTTGTTCTTGAAGTATCCCCACAAAAAAAAGTCAGGAGGCGTCATGTCTGGACTACGTGGGGGCCATGGGATATCACCTCTTTTCGAAATCAGTCTGCCAGGGAACATCTGTTTCACAACCGCCATGGAGTCATTTGATGTGTGACAGGTAGCTCCGTCTTGTTGAAACCAAGTCCTAGAATTCACTATTCTTGAATTTTCAAGCTCTGGAGCCAAAAAACCTTCCAACATCGCAACATAGCGTTCGGTATTAACAGTGACGTTTTGCCCACGCGCATTTTCAAAGAAAAACGGTCCAATTATTCCTCTACCAGAGATTGCTGCCCATACTGTCACTTTAGGACTATGCAGTGGTTTCTGGTGCTTGAGTTTGGGATTCTCACTGTTCCAGTAACGACAATTTTGACGGTTTACGAACCCATTGATATGGAAGTGGGCCTCATCTGAGAAAAGGATATCGTCAAAATTGGAAAATCGATTAAGCATTTCATTAGCAAATGCGAGCTTTGCTCCGAAGTCAGACTCTTTCAATTCTTGTGTTAACTGCAGCTTGTAAGGATGCAGTTTAAGATCCAAGTTTAAAATTCGTTGCAAACTTCGTCGCGATAAGTGTAAGACAGACGATCTCTAGCAAGTAGACATTTGTGGATCTCCTCGTACAGACTGCATAACTCTCTCAATATTGTCGTCGGTCCCAGATGTTCTTGGACGACCTTTTGCTTGTGGTTTAAACGTTGAACCAGTCTCTTCAAAACGCTGTACCCATATTTTAATTAAATTAGCACTCGGAGCTTCACTAATTTGCCGTAGTCCATATTCAGAACAATATAAACGCCTAGTAACGATGTATGAACGAGAGTTCTCGTAAAATGCGCGCACGCAAAATGCGCGACGCTTCCCGTCGAAGTGACACATAGTGACTAAAACTCCATGAGCCCGCCTACGCAACGATGCAGGCTCCCCCCGCCCGCGCAATTTCTACCCCGCTGAAAAAGATGATGCAATATGCACGTTCTATTGCGCCACCCTGTATATATATATATATATATATATATATATATATATATATATATATATATATATATATATATATATAAATATATATATATTAATAATAATATTTTATACTTTTTAGTTTTTGAAGTCGGTTTTTTTAAACGAAGTTTTTTTTATTTATTTGTTACTTTTTAGTGTCTAGCTATGGGTACACCTACGAAAGGTGCCGGGCGGAATGGAATTTTTTTCATAAAAAATGTTCATAAAATGAAAACTAGTGGGCCAAACTATGTCAAATTTTTAGGGGACCAAATGGCAGCTATTCCGCGTAGAACAAAAAAAATAATCACGTAAATCGGATCATAAATCTCGGAGTAATCAGTGAACATACATAAAAAAACAAGATTCACTAAACTTCAATTCCAACTTCACAAATGTGAATTTATTTATATAATTTAGTCTGCATCGCTTACAATGTTTAATTAAATATGTCTTCTATGGATAACAGGAATGTACTTAGTAACTTTTCATCCTTGAAAGTGGGATAATTGTCATATTATACAAATCTCTACAAGGTTCAAGTTTGTATAATGCGTTTAAAAATGTGAAACACAAATGAGGACTAATTCGGACCAGCAGATTCCGAAAATGCAATTTTTAGAATTTTTACCTGTCTGTCTGTTAGAGCGTCACGTAAAAACTACTGAACGGATTTAAATGAAATTCGAAATGGAGCTAACTTATATCACGGGTAGGAAGTTAAAATCAAACTTCAAATCAGGTTCAGTCTCATCTGTATGTTTTGCTGGCTAGTTGTGTAGATTATATGAACTTAGTTTCTTTGTTTTAGGTATAAAAAATTACACTAGGCATCCTCCTCTAAACAAATATGTTATTTAAAATAATATTATAATCTATGCTCTATATATCTGATGCTATTCATCAGAAATCATTATTCATATTTTATACGTTTTTTTAGTTGAATATCCATAGCAGTATGTTATTTAGTTCCTGTGTCTGTTATTATACATTCTTTAAAACATAAATGACAGTTTAGTTCACGAGCTATTATAGTCATTGAGTATTTCACGCAGATGTAGCTCTAAGTTTAATGCGGTATTTGTGATGTGATATTGTTATTAATTGGTGATGACGTTAAATATTGACAGATAACGTATGTATATACAATAATGTTGCTATGAGTTTTAAGCGATGTTCACCATCAATTAGATAAATTTTCATTGAAGGTCTATATAAATAAAAAACCTAGTTAAGTTTTTATGTAAGTAGCAGATTTTTGAAAATTCAACGTATTTCATACATCCGTAATTTTCAAAGTAGGAACGACATTTTATATACCTCCTTCACGTGTATCGGCGTTTTTTATAGAATCAACCGCGAAGAGGGTAAAATAGGGGACTAAAGTTTGTTCGAATAATGTCAATTTTGAATCTATGCGGGCGAAGCCGCGAGCAACAGCTAGTCGATATATATAAAGATTGGCAAGAACAAACTTTAGTTTCTTTCAATATGGCAGGAAAAGGTACATACAGTCTACAAAACCTATGTCTAGTTTCACGTGACAAATTGTTTGAAGTCGCGTGGCTAGCTCCCAACAGACGGTTGGGATTGAACTGGGCAAATTGCACGGATCCTTACAGTTCACAATTTATTCGAAACTAGGAAGGTTTGTAGATTTATATCGACCACAAATTGGCAGAGCAGGTCACGTCAGCTTTGTTATGCGACAAACAATTTCAACACTTCAAATAGACTGTACTGATTCCCTTTACCTAAACAAAAACATTAGTAATTTTCACGTCTCATCCATTCATTATCACACGTGGTTACACTTACATAAATTTCCGATCCGAATTATACGGAAACTATCTCATTTCTAGGGTACAAATTATCCCGTACTAACCAGTGCTATCGAAAACGTATATATTAATATTACTAATATCGGTTTGTTGACAATGGCGAGAAGATAGGACACAATATCATTTGCACATTTATAAACAATATATGGATGGATGGATTATATAGGAGTTTGCAACTATGCTATCTGTCTATGTTAATATTATTGCTTTTGCAAATCAATAGGATGCCACTTTTTTATAATAATCACACAAGTATAGACATTACCATAAACGGTTCAAATTCACAATCTTGAATAAATTAACTGTTATTATTACTAAATATTATATTATAATAACCAAATAAAGCAACTTTCACGATTATGTTAATATGTAACAATTTATATTTATTTAGTAAAATAAATAAAAAACATTCGTATTTCCGAAAACGTCGGCTTACGCAAACTCGAGACGCATCTATACAGGACGAAATTCATATCACGTAATGCAATAACAAAATACCGTCGGCAAAATATTAGTTATCCAATACTATATATTGGGGAGATTGCTTAAGGGAGCGTACATACCATTCCCACGCGTCAAATAATTCCGTATTGCGTGATAATTTACGATTCGTAAGCGAAACTAAACAATAGTACCTACGTCACTGAGCGGAACCATTAGCTGCACAATTAGTGCAATTGTCGTTAATTTATTGTCGTACATGTCAACTGCAAATGAATGGCACGACGCCGTCAAGCGTACGATGCCAGGCCAATGCTATGAAAGGTTAATCAATGGGCTTTTGTCAAACTATTCATCTTGCTCATCGAAAGATTAAATAGTGAATGCAAATTAAAATATTTCAGCCTTAGTGTATTATTGATTCTTTCTGATATTCAGAGCTAGTCATAAAAAATGAAGAGACCCAGAGATCTAGATAATACAGAAAAAAAATAGAGTTTGTAAGAAAAGATAAGAAATAACTCTACTCAAAATTAGATCAGGTACAAAAAAGTGGTTGCAACGTCGGAAATAAAATAAATTAAGATACCGCGGTTAAAAATTAAGAAAATAGTAGATCAACATCAATTAAATGCCTGCACGATACATATATAAGTGATTTCCAATTATCCACGTATTCCAATAAAAATGTCTTAGTAACAAATGCTTTTGCAATAGACGGTTTTCTATCTAAAAGATAGATCTGTTTTTTAACTAAAAGCAGAATCAATGCAACCCTTTGCAACTTAAAATGAATTCATTTGATTTTTAAAATTTTACCTAAAAATAAAAGTCCTGAAAGCGTTTACTGTTCTATCCGGACTACTCTCTGTTCTAGCCGGATATATGAAAGTTCTGGGTACAATGTTTGGTTGAAGGGATAGTTACATATGGGTATATGTTTTACTTCCACAAATTAGTAAGGAATCTCACGCTAGTTGAACTACGTTTATATAACCCACACATAAATTTTCATTAGATCAACATCGAATATCACAACGACAAGTAAGTATAAGTAATGACTTAATTTCACGAATCAAACCGTATTCGAATATCCAGACACGCTATTCAACTTCCGAAACAAATTTTATTGTCTCCAAGATTTATCGTGTCACCGAAGCGCCGAATGAATCACATACCTATATTTTGCATACTAATATATTTTATTACTTCTTTACGTTACGTTGAATCACGCGGCAATCTTGTGAGGGCAAACTTACTATATAAACAAGTATGAATAACATAAGATAAGTTTTAGATTTGGGTTACACTAGATAAGACTGTTAATAGATTACATTGTGAACTAAATTAAGTTGGCGACTGTCACACCCTCGTTAGCTTTACTGGGCTACGGTTCCCGTTGAGAACGAAATCACACCGAAACAGATGGTTTAAAATAGTTTACAGTTTAAACTCATAATTTATTATTACGACAGAGGACCACATGCAGTATGAGAAAATTAATAGCAGATTATCCAGAAAGTAATTATAGATTCATAAAAACTTTAATCCCGATTTATTATACTTAAAGCGAATAAGTACCACTTAATGATTTTATATCGTTGATGAAATATCTTATAGTAAAGTGAATTTAAAAAACTGTCGTATCTGTCCATGGACAGTGGACGATTCCGGTCAACTTACTATTTTTGTCATTTGGCTACAAAGCCCTAAAAAAATATAAAAACCTTATATCTGAAAACTACTTAATTAATGTATCTACTTCAAATCGATTTTCGTTGAACGTTTTCATAAGTTCTATTGTGATTTTTTTACAATTTTCTACTACTTTATAAGATCGAAAGTTAGAGGGGGCACATTTTAATGAATTTGAAAGCGAATTCTCCACTCCTATTTAGTTAAATAAATCCATTTAAGAAATGACATGAATGAATGAATGAATATGCTTTATTGTGTTTTAAAGATACAGTTAACAGGAACAAAATTTTACAATACAACAGGCGGTCTTATCGCTATTAGCGATTTCTTCCAGACAACCTTTGGATGGACAAAAAATTTGATAAGAACAGAAGTATGTTGCATTATTCTCACTACCGAATCAGTATCTTATAAATATATATCTTATAAATACATACATGATATAATACACATACATTAATAAAAATATAAACATTATACTAATACGATATATGTAAATAAAATATTATAAAATACACTTACATAAATAAATATAAAACTAGAAAAATGACTGCTGCATTTTTAATTTAAGCTATTTGAGCTATAAAAATCCTTCACAAGTCTATTGAAAATAGACAGTGATTTGGCTATCTTTATATTAACAGGCAGCGCGTTCCAAAGACATCATTATGGTTTTCAAAATCTATCTAACACTACCACTACAAATAAGTAAATGCATTTATTCATCCCTGGGTTACATCAAGAGGTGTATGCATATATGTATTTCACTACACCATCGTGTAGCAGAATTTAGAAAATAGTTTAAACTTGGTCCGTATAGATCCAGTAGTTAAAAGAAAACTATGACAGTTTAGTTTATTCGAAAGCTGCTACGGTACTCAAACATTTTCTTACTTAAAAGCTGAGCACTTATTCCAAGGAACTTAGGTCATGAAATTTTTTATAAGTCTTGAGGGTCCTAAAATCTCGCACGCATTGTGACGTTCTTGTTTTTTTTAATATAAAGATTAAGCACCTTCAAACACGTTATTTAAACATAAAAAATTAAACAACAAAAGTTATGCTACATAAATGAGGAAATACATTATGGATTCGCATTTACGTGCAAAATATCTGGTATTTATGTAAATAGACTAAAATAGTTTTTCAAATTAAGATATCAAATATTGACTTAACAGGTCATTGATTGTATTATTTTCCCAAGACTAAACTATGTGTACTTAAATAGAGGACCGAGAGCTCCAAAAGGCAACATTTTACAAATCTATAATATAATAAATCTGTGGATGGTTCGAGTTTGTACAATGCGTCTAAAAATGTGAAAAAATCAAAGGGGCTGGGCTAATTCGTTCCATCAGATTCCGAAAATACAATTTTTTTAAATTTTGTCTCTCTGTCTGTTTGAATTTTGTTTGCGTGTCTGTCTGGCGCTGAAATCATGTTTTTCAATTCACTAACTAATACCTATGTCATAAACAACATGTCATTCGTCGTATTACTTCAAATTTAGGTTGGCATCGACTCACCTTTGTTTTGCTGGGCAGCTGTCTAGACTGTATGGAATTAGTTTCTTAGTAAAAAACCGGATTAAATTTCTGTAAGTAAAATAAAGCTACTGACTAGGCTTTGACACGTGGCTACGCCGCATGGAAATATTTAGTCCTCTTATATATGTATAAGGAGTTTTTGGCGGGAACTGTAAGGAGACGTTGTGCTGTGCAGTTTTATTTTCTAAAAATGTGTATAATTACTCTAAAATGAACAATAGTTGCAGGATATTGATAGTTTTTGAGTACAAATTATGTGTTTTTGTGAGAAATGTGAACTGTATAGTCAGATGTGATCTTTCGAGTTTTCACAAGAACTCCATTGAATGGCGTAGGTTGTAGCCTGCAATACAACTGCGCTACTATACGAAGACTTATTAATTAACATGTTTCCGACTGAAAGACTTTGATTCTATGGTCATGAATAAATTAATAAATAAATAAATTATATATGTATAAAATTCTCGTGTCGCGGTGTTTGTAGTTAAACTCCTCCGAAACGGCTTGACCGATTCTCATGAAATTTTGTATTTGGGTAGGTCTGAGAATCGGACAACATCTATTTTTCATCCCCCTAAATGTTAAGGGTAGTCCACCCCTAAATATATTTTTTTAAATTTTAGATAAAATTTCTTTTTTTATGATAGATACAGCATTAAAAAATACATATAACCCTAAATTTTCAACCCTCTACGATCAACCCCTATTTTTTATTTGTTAATTATAAATTTTAATGCTGTCGGGATATCAGCCGGGACAGTTAGTATATACATAAAGAGAGGCCAATAAAAATAAAAAAAAACATCAAGCTCGCATTCTAAAGCCAACTAATTAATGTTTATCTTTCCAATATCTATGTAAATCTATACAAATATAGTGTTACGTACGAGCGGGGGTACGCAATTATGGATTGGAAGAAAACACCAGTTTTTAATTTAAAAGCTTTTATTGACTTACTCAGCCGCACGTAGTACCTGTCTGCAGGGTTGCCCCTATACGCACGACCAACGATGCACAGTCCCGATGATAAGATGTCACACCCTCAATACCGTCGCCGATATTGCGTTGACCACCTCCGATATTATCGCGGGTAGCTTGCTTCTGGTTCCTCTTTCGAACTGCGCTACACAGCTCCTTCACGTATCTGTCCACCAAACTTGTCACTAAATTCACCACTTAATTCGTCTCTGTACTCTATTAACCTTCTCTGATATTTTTTTAGTATCGCACTTATCGTTTCACCGTCTTGGACTGAACTCAACTTAAAACTGCAACTTTCAACTCTAAAAACTGCCCGGTAGGCGCGCCTTACGCTGTTTATATACCCGGATGAATTTTCTAGAACCCCTCTATCTATCTCTGTCTCTTCCTTCCCGAACCTTCTGTTCGGGAACTTTCGTTTATACATCTATCCCTTTCTAACATCTATCTATCTCTTTCTTTCGGTCATCGTCTATCCCTTTCTAACATCTATCTATCTCTTTCTTTCGTTTATCTCTTTCTAAATATATCCGTCCTTGTCTTTTCCTTCCAGAAATTTCTAGTTCTTTCTAAAAGTTCTAAAACTGATTTACGCTGCTGGGCAGTTCCACCCTCGGTCGCTACAATAGTATGTCAATTTTTTATATAAAAATCAATAAATACCAACATCTGTAAAATATTTTTTTGTCTTATGTTTATTTGATTTCCTATTTAAAAATATAATATATTATGTTTTACTTCCATATGTTAGTCATATTGCACAACTCATGTCTCCCAAACTTTTCTAATCTATCCTAAAGTTGTCTGGCAGAAATTGCTGTTAGTGATAAGACCGCCTGGTATTTTCTGTACTATGTCTCTTGAACTTTACCTTGATGTTATGCAATAAAGTATATTCTATTCTATTATTTTTTTGTTTAAACAATATACATTGTCAATCTATTCCTAACGAAATCCCACGTGTAGATAACAGGGTAAACCCCGCGGTAGGGAAATATCTCACCACAATGTATCAAAGTAGAAATGACTTTCAAATTAAAAAAAGACACCTCACATTTTAATGGACGCTCAGCCCTAGACCACGAACGTTCAAAAATATACATTATATTCTAAAAATAGTAATAGTATTACACCATAAAGGAAACGCAATGTAGCGGTTAAGTTCGTAGGCAGGAAGTGATTCAGTGAGTTTGTTCCGCGCCGTACTCATCGGCTGGCAATACAAACAAGTTAGCTAATTAATTAACCTCAGCGAGAAATATGTTCCTGGCCTATGCTTATGTTCTGGCTGCACCGCGTCGCGAGGTCCACGACCGTTTAATTCACGACAGTTCTAGTTTGTTTGTTTATCTAAATAAGTAATAAAGATATCTCGATGACACGCCACTTGGCTACAGACGCCACTGAATTATGTGCTTTGACATTTCAAGTCACGTGTGATTAAATTTTGGTGACAGGTTAATTCTGCTGCTACAAATTCTCACCGATATAAAAGTGGGAAAGTGTGTTTTATTGTGTATTTAGTTTGTCTACATATTTTAAATACCGGGAATCAACATAGAATTTTTATTCCGAAAAAGTAACAATTGAAGTCAAATAAGAAGCCACGTATTAAGCACAAAATATAAAAGGTTCATAACAACGTGGATTTATTTTTATTGTAAGAAAAGACGGCTTAGCAAGGATAAGCGGCAGTTATATCGAGAATGGAAGTATTATTTTTTTCAACTAAATCACATTTCAAATAAAAACGAACTCCAAAAACTACATTTGGAATTTACGCAAGAAAAAGCAGGATTATATTTAGTAATTACACCCAAAAACAAATACGAATTGTGTACCTTATACCTACTATTTACGGGAGTAAGATAAACATAAATTAAAACAGCTAAAAGTGACAGGGAAACAATTTTTTTTAAATAATACATGTTATTTTATCCGTCTAAATGTATTTTGATGGTGACTATGGATGTGTGTTTCTTCTTCACGATCTTGGGAATGAAACCATTATTATTCAAGTTGATAAAAGGGATGACAATAGGATACTTTTATCCCGACCATTGAAATAGGTTCAGAGGAATATAGATTTACAATCTATAAAAACCAAACCGATAAAATAGGTTTAGTACTTCATAATCGACGCTTACGCATTCTTATCAAGACTACATGTAACGGTCGTAACAATATTTTCTGCATACAATACCTCTACCATAATACCAGAATCTTTTTAACCAAATAATTTTAAATATATTACTAGCAGCAATACCCGCTTTGAATATTAACTTCATTTATATCTAAACTAGCGGCCCCGGCAGACGTTGTCTTTTGCTCTGAGAAAATAAAAATCTAGGACCCGATCCCAGCGCCACCTACCGGTTTTAATTGCGAATCTAAACCATCCGGGAACCCACTCAAACACAAAACAAAATCATCAAAATCGCTCCCGGTGATTAGGAGGATTCTAGAACCCGATCTCAGCGCCACCTACCGGTTCTAACGGGATAAAAAGTGCCCTATGTCCGTCTCCTGGTTCTAAGCTACCTCCCCACAAATTTTCAGCCAAATCGGTACAGCCATTCTTAAGTTATATATAGTGTAACTAGCACGACTTTCTTTTATATATATTAGATTGTCTAGTAAATTTTTCAAGGTTTTACAATATGTATGATGCTATAACATAACCTCTGTTTTCTGCGCTTGTTTTGTAAGCAATGAAAAACGTAAGAAATAGAATTAAAGTTATGTTATAGAAATATTTTATTTGAAATCCTAGTTTATAGATCATAAAGTTTCTCACATTATAATAAAAGCGTGTTAATTATGATAAATAGGCAATTAATGTATTGCTCACCCGGTAGTTTTAAATCTAATCTGAAAATTAAATTACCTCACTGTGACAGACTCGTGCTACCTCTTTTGAAATTTGAACGAAAAATGTCTATCTTCAGTCTCATCTACTATTATAGCCGTCTACGATTGTCTTCGAAAACATTTTGGCTAGAACTTTGGTCTGTAAAATTATATGCAAGTATATGTTTTATAATACATCAGTATGTATTGGGGCATAAATATGTAAGTTATAAGTTATAAAAGTCTCCATCAAATTGACTTCTAAAAGGGTTGACAAAATTTTACAGCCTCTTTAATTTTGTATGAATTACATTATGACATCATAATTCTAATAAGTTGCTCGTCATAATTTTAATTACCTTGTTAATTAACGTTTAAACAGTAATTATAGTTATTTCGATAGTACCTAATACTCTTAGGCCTAGAACGCACTAGCGGCTAGCCGCGATGCGGCGTGCCTTTTTGCGGGAGGCCGTAGTATAGTAGTAGTAGTAGTAGTCTGCCGTAACGGCACGCCGTATTCCGGATAACCGTATCGTCTTTTTATCCGCTAGATATTGTATTCAATGTACTCTTTGGCGACGACTGAGGCGTTTGCGGCTAACCGCGCCGTGCGTGGAGGGGATGCGGCGCGCCGCATCATTTAACCGGTGCGGCTGGCCGCAGCCCCAGGACAACCGGAGCGGTTGACGGCTGGCCGCAAATCATTGCGCTGTTATCATACGGATTCATGTAAAAATTGATGTGCGGCCTGCCGCTAGTGCGTTCTAGGCCTTATTATAAAAATAATAGATGTGACAGAATATTTTCAAATTTGAATTAGGAAAATCTAATGGGGTAATTGACAGTCAATTCAATTATGACACTATATCATTGTACGAAACGCCGAGGCCCCGTAGATTTTGAACGAGAATAATAATTGTAGACGTCACAATTTAAACGAGGAAAATAGCGTATTAATTATTGTTTAATTAGTTTTTAAAATACATAAATTATTATTATTAGTACTATGAAGAAACTTACTTATTTTTATAATAGTATAAGTTCGCGTTTGACCATGATCTCGCCTGGTGTAGAGCGAACATATAGCCTAAGATTTACTTTACTAGAAAGTGCCTATTCACGCGGAAATTGAAGACACCCATGTTATAGGTATCGGGAAACGCAGACTCTAGCAAAAATTTCAAATCCTTTGCGGCAAGCATAATGAAGGTAGATCCAAAGCGCTTCGTTCTTATGGGTGGGATATCTTGCATATATCGGTGCCTCATGCCAGTGCATCTGGATGTCCGATGATAGATGGTTGTTCGAAGGCGGGATCAAATCGAAGAGATCAGCTGCACACTCTAAGTGTATTTGATAGAAAACCAATAAGCTGGCAACCCTGCGTCGTTTTTCGAGACAACTTGTATTGTATTCTATCTAATAATCCCTTAAGACTATAAGTAGCATACTGAGCCTTAGTCATCGAAATCAATGGGTGTAGTTCCCAGAAGGCTAGCTAGCTAAGTAATTTCGCCGGGTCGCCGATGGTTTTTTAATTATTTGTATCATGATATTTAAAATGTAAGATAATTATCTGGCATTTTAGCGCCCATATTTTTATTTGGAAATAATTCTAGAAATTATTATAACACGTGTCATCTTTTCTCTTACCATTTATCAATTTTACCGTAAATAATAATAATCCAGGCGTAGCGTAAAACTGGCGTATAATGAGGCGTTTAGAAATGATGACATAATTTGTGTGAATTTATGATGAAGTGATAACGGCCGCCGAGGAGGACGTGATAGATTAAAGTTTAGATAACAAGGACGAGTCCAAACTCGTTATAACTGCCGCCTAACTACAATGGGTGTTGAGAATTGCCACAAATTAGACTTGTACTGATTGATGGACCATTTCAAGTAATGAATTCACAAATCATTTCTTTGAAATCTTCATTACATTCTAAAAGCAATTTACCTACGTCTTACGTAGAAAGCTGTCCCAAGCATTTCGACAAAGAAAATATTTTTTCTAGACGTGCCATTAACAACAGTAGCACTGTTGTTAGGTTTCTGAAACCCAAAGGTAAACTAACAGTACCATTAAGGTCTCCGGTTTCTGTATGTCCTTTATTTCTACTTGTGCCACTCGAGTGTCAATAAATATGTCTGCAATATCAAATTTATAAAAGTTTTATATACAGTATTTTAAGCTTGTATATAAACTTTTCAAAAATATTTATTGCAATAAAAAAATGTGTAAAAAATTACAGCGTATCTCCGACGATCAACTCAAAATTTTAGAACAAATAAATTCAGATCGTTTACATTCATTGAGAAAATCGCATGAATTGCAAGTAAGTAGGCCAATTTCAAATATGATAATATTATATTTTTCACAAGCTTTTGTTTACTTTTAAATGCACCTCCTAATTTGTGGACTGGACTAACTGAGAAAGGAATGAACAAATCGATATTAAAAATTAGTTAGGTGCTGAAAAGAGATGTCTGATAAATAAGAGGACCTCGAGAAGCGAGTCGAACTTGTACACGGGCACTTGTTCAAAATATACTCGAAGTATCACATTCTATACAGAATCAGCCGACAAGCAGTCATAAATAAACACCCACATTATGATTATGATAAATATTATAATCCGTAACAGTGTCCGTAACCTGCGCTTTACAACCAGATGCCCTTCAATCATAGAGCAGATAATATAATCATAATCTGACACTGACAGTTATCCCATATTAAGTGAAAAATTAAATCAACTTTTAACGGTTAATAACGTATCTCCTCCGAACGCACCTCATTGTGTGCGTGTTTAAACAAATGTCTTGAATATATAAAAAACAATGAAGCTAATCTCGCATTCGAAGGGAGTTGTTAAATAAGGGTTGAGCACAACCTCCGCAGCTCCGGCTTCTGAAAACCACTAACCACTTGGGAGGTCTCGCGCGTCGGCTATTAAATTAATAGCTATAAGGCGACTACACCGATAGGAACGCCACCTTTATCATCCCTTGAGAATATTTTAAAAGGATTTCAAGCGCATTAGACTCTTGTCTTAATGTTGCTGTATAATTCACGTCGCTATGCATAAAATCAATTACCGAAACAACTTGGTAAGTCCACGTAGCACACAATGCTCAGTGTCTTTTTAGGGTACTGTAGCTATTTTGGTAGAAAAGGACTCCTTATAAAATCATGGTGTCCGTCTGTCAATATATAACATACGACAAAGGTCAAATAAAAATGCATTAAAATTAACATCAAGGAGTGTTTGCCGCTACGTGACACTGGTTTTGGTACACATATAACATAATACTTATATGTAATTAGCGGCCCCGGCAGACGTTACCCTACTCTGAAAAATAAAAATCTAGGTCCCAATTTCAGCGCCACGTACCTGATCCAATTCAATATATCTAATTACTCTAAACAATTGTCGAATCCACTTGAACACACAAAAAAAATCATCAAAATCGGTCCAACAGTATTGGAGGAGTTCAGTCACATACACACGTATGGAAGAAATCTATTAATAAAAAAAACCCCGTTATGTTGTTTGTATGAAAATTTCAAAAAGATAAAATAAATGGTGGCATCAAAGAAAGGGCAGGACTATATGGCGTCATCTATTTGATGCTTATGTTACTTCATTGACAGCAGAATTCATACGTACCCACCGACCTCTCGGTTTCATTAAAAAAAATCCTATCCTATGTCCTAAGTTAACTAACTAAGTTCTAAGTAACTCTATGACAGGCAATTTTTATATATATAAATATCCTACGATGTAGGGAAATCGCATTAAAAAATTGTGGTGAACAAACATGTAATTGAGGAGTGTTTTTTTATAGTAAATCTTAAATTCTAAAAAAATTAAATGGAATAGAGCTCAAAAAATTCACTTAGTAATTTACTAGAACCCTTCACTGTGCGAGGTCCGACACATGTTCTTTGCTATAACGTAGGGCACTACTGCGTTTAATGGATAAAATTATCAAACTTGTCGACTAATTGAACAAATCTTTTGTGGCCATTTGCTTTGTCGGATATGTCCGTCATGCACATTATTTTAAATTATCTCTTTTTACCTTTTTTCATTATTAAGTAACCAAAAATAGACCCGAATGAAAATATTAAGTTATATTTTGTTTTTAGGACTCCGTAGCCGTAGTATTTGGGCATAAATGAAATTTGGTATGAATAATAAATATCATAATAAAACTACGTTTTAACGGTTTTAAGCGCGGTAATTTATTTGATTTAGGTTTATCCGACGTTTCGGCCGCTTTTCAGTGGCCGTGGTCACGGAAATTACCGCGCTTAAAACCGTTAAAACGTAGTTTTATTATGTGTACAAGTCGCGAAAACTTAAGAAAATATTATAATAAATATCATTTAAGTAATTTTTGAGATAATCTATTATTTTCGATTAAATGCTTTTTACGTTTCGTAGCTAAATGACAAAAGCAAGAGGGACCATTGTTACTCCCAAGGAATGTTTGTATGCAGATTACCAATCTCCTACGCAGTTTATTTAAATTGTTACGTGATTCGAAATAAAATCGTTATAATTTAACCCTAAAGTAATACAAAACTGTATTCCGAATTAACTTTTCAAATCATGACTGCTTTTAAATCTATCCAAAATAGGATCTGGTTTCCAACTACAAAAATAAGCAGCTGTATTTACCAACATAAATCAAACAACCCAAATATCATGTAGACTACAAAGACAGATGTACACAGAAAAAAGAATATTCACTAAAATGAGCTCTACTTTTCCGAATACGGTCGTCTCTTATATTGTGTTGAGATTCTAGTGGGTGTTAAATTGACTAATATGTATTCAGATTTGTTCTCTTGCAAGGATATTCCCGGTTTATAATAATAAAACGACTAGCTGCTTAGATTCGAAATTGATTGTACACACGTGCCTATTACTGAGTAGGTAGACCACCGGTATGGCGTGTTTAGTGAACATGCCACGTGATAGCCGGTTAATTTTCAACTTACTAACCAGCATATCAATGAGCTTACGTCAATTTTAGACGCGACAATGTTGATATATTCAGCAGCCCTTACGAAAATACTCTACATCTGAAAAACCACCAATGAAACTTGTCAAATCAATTCTTGTTGAAGATTTTATAGTTCAAGAGTTTCAGTGGATCTTCTTATGAATTTGAAATCGAACCTACCTACTTACTTTTTGTTTATATAGATAAAATACCTTATGATTTTTCCAGAACTAACTAATGATACACGTTTTTAGTTATTTTTTTAGTCTGATCAATGCCCTAGACTAGATTTACGAGGAGAGTGGTGTAATGACTGGTACCTAGGACCTACCTAATTAATTATTTTTAGCTTTGAATACAGTTTCTACATCATTGTTATCAACTTTTTAACTAAACAGTTAAATTTAAAAATGAAACCTATTTTTATAATTTCACTTCACCATAACAATGTAATATAGAAGACACCGTCCGGTAAAAATACATTGAAATAAATTCAGCGGCTTTTAAGAGAAATGGCTATAACATACATACATGTATGGTAGACAGACGGACAGACGGATATTAACGATTTTGAAATATTGTATTAAGGTTCCGTTATTGCCAACATGACTAGGGCACGCCAAAAGTCATTTAACTTTTTTTACGCTACGCATACATAGTTGTTAATGACTTTACAAAAAAAACCATGATGAAGAAACAAACCTATAAAATACCATAACGTACCTATAAAGTGCCTACATTCATAAAAAAAGTACTCAATTCAGTGCGTAGTATTTCATCTGTGACTTATAGATGTTTATAATAAACCAAATGATTGCTCTCACAACATGAAGTAGTAATACAAAAGCAACACATGAGTTGAATTATAAATTGTGCAACAAAGCATTCATAAGATTTATTTGACAAGTAAGGCGATCAAAGATTCTGCACAATGATTAGATTAGAAGCACCTGATGCGTGATTTTAGCATACAAAACTAAAATTTCTTTTTTAACTACGAATAATAAACACAAGTAACTAATCGAAATGAACTACCAGTCATATGAAATGAGTACCACGTCCGTACAAACGGTCGTATAATCCCCAAGGGCGGCGTATAAAAGTGAGAAGTGATTAGCATAGACAAAGTACCTATTACTTATGAACATTCGGTACTTTGCAAGCCCAAAACGGGACGAACCGATGATTGGCCCAAGGACACGTCAACGGCGGCGCCGCTGATGTAATCGAATGTCCCCACAGTACCGCACTATGAACAATTACAATTCATATTCAAAATTCGTGCCTCGAAATAATTACTGCGACACAAATTTGTCGCGGTCTACACAGTATGGTACCGACGCATTGTCGCCTCTACGACGCAGGCAACGAGCTATAGTGGGCCATGTGTAAAAGTTTACACAGCTTGTTTCGTTCAACTATTCATTCACTCAACAAAAATGCTGCCGGTCCAACAAAAACTTTGTCAATAGAATACTTTAAATACTCGAAATGTAGCCGTGCCGTTGCTTTGAGCGTTTCAGCAGTTTTACCACGAGGAATCTGTAAATATTCAACTAAACAAGAGGTAGGAGTACTCACTTCCAGCCGGTGGAGTATCTCGAAAAGAGCCATATCTCGTTGCTGTGCGGCCGAAAACAATGGCACCTTTTCCTCGCCCGTTGACAGTTGCACGGCCTCTGCAAAAGGAAACACCAATTTTATTCACCATATATTTTGTACACTTTCCTCACGGTTTTCACTTAATAAATTTCACTGACATCCCGAGAAATATAAAAGCCAAATTGTCGCCGAGCGCTTCAAATTTAAACGAGAGGGATTTTCATTTCCTCCATTGGGCGTGAATTCTTTGAGGGGGATCGCCCTGTGTGCGGAAATTACTAGTGAAATCGTACAGCAGCGCCGAGAACGGATGTACGTTGCGGACAATCGGCTCACAAGAAACGCGAAAAATCCAATGGAAAGCTCACATTGATGAAAGGAGGAAAATTAAGCCACGAAAAGCTCAATTAGGTTTATTTTATTGTACTTAAATTAATTTACTTATATAATACTAGAGCTATCCTCATAGCTACGTACACACAATTCTATTCATTACAAATCTATCCCATATTCCAGGTTTAAATACTATCCCATCCTCAAGCATCTTTATCAAAAACGAAAACCGAATATCGCGATAATTGATTACCTAATTGAGTTTCGTAAGCGTAAATCCCAAACCAAATCCAGCAAATTGTTTTTATACTCAACACCGTTATCGAATGCGAATATAGTCGAATACCTAAACTTATAATAATCGATTCATTTCCAAGGCGGTGAAAAAGAGACACAAACAAAGAAACAAATAAGATGACAAGCTATGTCACAACTCAATAATCCTATTTTTAAAACCAATTATGTATAACATGTGTTTATCGTGCAATAAATAAACAACTTGCAGAATACGATACTTATTCACAATCTGTAATAAGATTCATTCATTGACTTGCACATATAATACAACGAATGATAAATTGCAAATTGCACTCATTCGCAGATTACTTACATGTGTATGTGATCTTTATATTGAATATAAATTGACGGCTATTTCTGGTATAGTTTGTTCGCGTTAACCCGCTTAGTTCACTAGAACACAAGTTCCTAGTAAAGCAAATTTCCAAAAAAAAACTTGCCGTTTCTCTTACTCTGGATGCTTGTAATCAATTTCAGAGCTATCCGTTGTATATTCCTCCTAAAACAAACAATCTGCTTACCTCGGGAGTATATTTTATATCTATGTGTCTGTTTTCTGCCGATTTATAATTGTTGTACAGTAAAGAATTTCTATTTCGAAGCTGACCATAATAAATAATCTTTGTACAAGAATATTATAAATAATTTATTTAAATAAATACTAATGAATAAATGATTGTTTTAATACTTATTGTTCCTTCTTCACGGCCCTGGAAATGAATAATGAATAAAGAAATATCACAAAATTTGAATCGAACATAGGATACTTTTTATGGACATAAAAAGGGGTGGAAGTCAATTTCACTATCAAGTTTGTTAAAAAAAGTTGTGTAATTAATGAAAATTTGAAAGTTATTATTTAGATAAAAACAATACAAAACTACACAAGTGCAGTTGTTGTATACGAAATATTGTAGTCAAAAGTAACAAGAAAATTTCAATTTGACATCATATGGATCGAACAGACCATCAATATACTCTTTGGAACAGACTAACAAGATCAATCTCCTGATTTAAACAATGAAATAAAGATGTGATTTGTAACAAATCGAACGGCTACTATTCTTCCATTAAACAATCGTTCTTTATTAACCAATCTTGTCGGAGTAAGGGGCTCACTGATAGAATAGTAGAAGCGCTCCAATTCAATCAATACATCCCAAGCTATATTATCCAGGATCCAATATGTGCTATATACTATGAATTTCGAAGTAGCTTGGAATATTTGATATCAAATTCCTAATAATAATATGACTTTGCTTGCAAGGTTTAAATAAATGTATGTCCAGAATAATTCAAAACAATAGCTATATTAAATAATAATGGACTTTGAACTCTTAACGGCATAAAGCAACCGGCAAAGCACAGGACTGTTGAAGGTAAATAGGAATTTATATTAGTGTGCGATTCACATATAACTATTAAAGTTACGTCCAAAATGGGATAGGTTTAGACTATTGGAATTCTAATGTGATCAAACAAAATTTAAATGCGTACGTACGGAACAAGCAACCCATTGTTTTTAAATCGTTTTGAATGACTAATTTAACATGCCAGTAGCAATTTAATAAATACCATTGTATCGTCAAAACTCTGCGGTCAATCGTAAATATTAATATTCTATAATTTAGAAGCCAGTTGCATACCGATTGCCATAAATTTGAGTTCCTCGGTCATTCATACGAGAGCTAAGATGTCCACGGCGGTAGTTTATGATTCTTCACATCGATGCTTTGCTAAATATTATAATAATATTCTTCATATCGATGCTTTGCTAAATATTATAATAATATTATTAATATCGCAATACAAGCCGTATGGATACAGTAATCAATAATGAAGATTTGCATTTTAAAATTATTCGAAAGCGCATTTTAATATTGCTAGCAGCAGCACGAGGGCTGTCGTAACTGACAGAGCGTTAAAATATTTACATTGCGGCTGAAAACACACGGCCTCCAAATCAATTCGCCTCATTCCACGTCTTCGCATGGGGAACAAGTGTGAACAAATCCTTATAAACCTTGCTCAATATTACTTATATGACTGTAAAATACAACATATTACATGCGTTTTTGAATCTCGCGAATTTAACTTTTACTTTGGCTGGCGTAAAAAACACTTCAACAATCACGTTTGAATTTCTATTTTAAGAATTAATTGCAAGTAGTTCCTTGTGTCAGCACGATGCGTTATTGTTCTTCCATTGATAAATAATATATCAAATAACACAAAACATTTATTGTTTTACTTTGTACAGTTAGTTACGTGGGGAACAAATATCTAGCCTTGCGGATTACCAATTTATGATTCTTTTAAAGATGTATTGAAAATTCATAATGCGTATTTTTATAAATATATTAAATAGGCAGGTATTCTGGCTTTTGAAACATGAAGAAAAGAAAGAAAAAAGAAAAGATAAAAATACGACATGCAGCTTAAAACACTTTCAACGAAAATTAGTTTGAAAAAGAAACGTTAAATAATTTTTGAAATATGAGATCTTTTTATTACTGGAGCACAGCAGACAGGTTGACGGCTTGCCTAATCGAAAGCGATCCTCGTCGTCTATGGATATTTGCTACACCCAAGGTGAACCAATGGACTACCGGCCTCGTAGAAGTGGACTAACACCTGGCCAGTAATGCCGGAACACAACTGAAAGTCGTTATGGCGGCATACTCTCGACCGGGGGTGATAGCCATCCAGACAGGTAGATTCCCAGCCACGTGGCTGTGGGTTGTTCTGTCGCCTCTTATAATCAGCTTCCCAGCCAAAGGAAGTAATATTACTTTTCGGTTCCTGTACGGGAATTTTTGATCGAATGTTTTTTTTATTTTTATGGTTCTGTAGCCAAATGTTTGAAACAGTGGATATGTGTCACCTCTATAGAACCATTCACTGTACGTGACATAACACGCGCCTAGCGATTTTTTCATATCAGATGTCAGTTAAGAACAGAAAAGGGCAGCTGACACAAATATTACGTGGATCAATAAGTCCCGGGACAAACCAAGAAAAAAACATTTTTTTTGGCAAAATTCCACTTTATTCATCAACATAGTCTCCTTCAAGAGCAACACAGTCAGTCCAGAGCTTCTCCAACATTTCAATACCTTTCTTGTAGAACGATTCATCTTTGGCCTCGAAATAAGCTTTCGTTTCGGCGATGACTTCTTCGTTGGAGTAGAATCTCTTGCCTTAGAGCATTTTTTGAGGTCTGCAAACAGGTAGTAGTCGCTGGGGGTGAGATCCGGTGAATATGGTGGGTGCAGAAGCAATTCGGAGCCTAATTCTTAGCTCCAAACAGCGATCGGAATCAACGACACGTTGTCGTTCTTGATCCGCCGTGAGCAAACGCGGCACCCTCTTTGACCACAGCTTCCTCATAGACAAATATTCATGCAAAATAACGTACACACTGCCGTCTTTAAGATGTCAGCTATCACACGCAATTTTAATTTACGGTTTTCAAAAACGATTTGTCGGAGTTTTTTGATGGTTCTCGGTTGAACCACCTCATTTGGCCGACCGGAGCGTCCAGCATCTTCAGTATCTGTACGACCACGTTTAAACTCAGCATACCACCGACAAATGGTTAATTTCATGGAGCAGAGTCCCCGTAACACTTTTCAAGCCATTGCTGAGCTTGCATTGTGTTTTTTTTTCATCAAAAAGCAATGATAAATCAACACACGAAATTGTTTCGAATGCATTGTTTTGGATATATCAAGACTAGCGTCACTTAAATCACTCTAACTCGTGGACTTAACATCAGAATGTCATGAAATTTTGACAGATATCTTTTGAAAGTTGGTACTCATGAAAAATCTTGCGGAACTTTTGTTGGCAACGCCATCCATGTGTCAGTCCCGGGACTTATTGCTCCACGTGTTAAAGTGCTACTATTATTTTATCAGCGACCTATCACTCGAGTCATTCCTGTTTTATTTCATCAATTAACCAATGCTTCAATTTATTACTTTATAGTTCTTGGAAAATTTATCTTTTAATTGCGTCAAAATGTACATTAAGATTAATGTTACAGAAACAGTCGAAGAGATAAGTTTTTTTTTGTTATCGGAAAAATAACAATGACCACCCAATGACAACTGGTCTTATAGCACAGATAACGCATTTTTACCTTTAATATCAAAGTTGTCATATATATTTTATAGAACAACAGTCGATTTATCCATCAAATACATATAAAAGTGTAAAAGTGATTATATTTTTACGTATGTTTATTCCCACTTATGGAACAAGAAAAATGTGTGTGTGCGCGCAGTTCAATCGCAGTAAAAGTGAAACTTCAGAGAATATACTCTCAGATAATTCTTCTGTCCCTTTTATTAATATAAATATAATCCCTTTAGCCTACATCCGTCAACATATTGTTACGAGTTGCAGGACTTAAATTAAAATGCCGTTGGAATTATTATAGAATTTATTAGAGCTATACAAACACGTATAACACAGGTACAAATATAACTGTACACAACCAGTCCAAACGTAATTCACGATTCAATCACACACGCAAAGTCCGTCACTAACTATCTTCGCTTGTGGCTGTCATTAGTTAAATTCAACCTAAATTACACTTTAAATCACTAATATAAAGTTCAAAATTAAATGCACTATTACGCACAACTTCCTTTGATCTACGTATAAAAGAATATCTGCCTTAAGTGTATATAGAGCTAAATTTTATTTGAAATCTTTTAAGTTTTATTTAAATAGAAAATTAATACTACCGGGCAAAGAGATATGTATTTTATTTCGAATTTATTAAGGTTGAAATTTTGAATTTCGTTTCATCAATTTTCAAATCGCAATGATTCTAAAGAAGTTTCACTTCACAAATAGTTTTAGTGGATCAAACTTGCTTTTGTAATAAATCAAAACACTGTGTAGCAGCTTATGGATTACGTATGCCTACAAAATTTCATACATATTGACCCATTAGTTACGAGAAAATATACTGTAACATTCAGAGACACGCTGACATGACGAAAACAAGCTAAGGCCTTCGTTTTTGCCGAAACCACCACGGAGATCTAGAAATGCGAGGTAATATCAAAAGGTATATATTTATAATGCCAATAAAGAATATTATTTATTTTTCCACACACACCAATAGTAGGTATAATTGTTAAAGAAAATTCAAATATAAATATTGTATGTAGCCTGAAACATCTATTTACCTTTACACCTTCATCAATGTCTATTTCCCGTCTAGTATAATGTGTAGAGGCGGTTGAAAAACCAATTTCACATGAGAGGAAATGATATATTTTATGGCCAAAGGCTATTGCGAAAGAAGCCACTTGTCTCAATTTATATTCAAATCGACTTTTCGCTGAGGAATATCAATGCGTTACTCTAGTAGAATTTTATTAAATAGAAGTACACGATGTACCGTATGTCAAACTTTTATCTTATATCTGGCAATAAATAGAAAAGCGGATAAACATTTACAAGTCATATGTCCTTGCGCTTCATTGTAATTTTTTGATGAGTTTTTAAAATGATATTTTGATTGAGCAAGGCAAGGTATATAAGACAGTTGATATTAATGTAGTAACAGCCACTAATATTGCCTAGTTTAGCAGTAAACGGAAATTGTCTGAATATCCCATTTTCGAAATTAACCTGAAGCACCGTATAATTTAAACAGTAGCTAGTGTCACGTCAGTGACCAAATAATTACGTAACGTTAATTCGGCACTTGTCTTTAAATCCAATGGCGGCGAACTGCGACGCTGATAGATCCACCAGCGTTGGAAATGTATCAATCTAATATTGGCCCCAATGTATTCCATTGTATACTACTCATATCATAACAAAGGCATAACTTGCTTAGTTTAAGAATATACAACGTGTGTCTTCGGATGTATTTAATTTAATCTTAGCTTAGGGTTATCTGAAAAAGATCGCTTTTTAGCGATAAAGCCGCTGTGTTTATTTTTCTGTTTTTGTCAGTCTTGACTTTGGTGTACAAAAAAGAGTTATCTATAGGTAAATCTAAACACAAATAAACATAAATATTCCAACTACAATTCGGTATCGCAAAAAACTGTCTGATATCGCATAAACAACACATTAACCTTCAGTATTTATTATTCCGTTACATACTTCAACAACCATTTAGGAGCCTCAAACATTAATAAAGTTATGGTTTCAATGGCAAATAGTAGACAGAACATTGGTGACAAGATATTTAATTAAACTGAAAGGACTTTAATAGAGAGCTTTTAATGTTTGACAAGTCAGCCACGACGCCACTAATTAATGTATAATTACAACCCAGCAAGCAACAGTTCAACATTTTGACATAAATGCTTTTACGAGTTTATACACACACACTCAGCTAGCACAAGCATCCATTTAGAAATTACACACAGTTACTGATCAAGTTTAATCATAAGTCAGCGTTAAGGTTGGGCGGTCCTCCTTTCAAGGACGTGTTGGCATTTAGTGCGGGTAATGGGCCATTTCAAAGGGCCTAGTTTACAATGTGTCAGCTAAATCGCCAAGGGAGTCGGGCTGTGAGCGTGACAGGACATTTTCTTTGAACGAATCCTCCATTTCCATCAATTTCGCTCCGTCACCGCACGCGCGCACGCTTTAATAGCCCACTCGGAGTAAGCTCGCGCCACTTCACGTGTCTGTCACGTCCCACTGAGATTTTTCATGGAGATTTTCACGTCCAAAACTGATAGAGCCGAGATCCTGTGTCGTGATTTACTCCATCCTGTACGCTGATTACTTTGAACAAAAAGTTACCTCGATCGGATTCTAAGTGCAGTTCGAGTAACAATAAAGTTCTCTTTAATAAGAAAGTAGGTAGTTTATAGAAGTTTGAGTAAATTTGCACAACTTTTAAACATAGTCAGTGTACATTTTGAGTTGCGAAGTGCACGAATATTAACGTAATTTGTAGTCATAATAAAATGGCCTACTAAAAACACAATGCTTGGTCCTCGCCCACAGCGTTTTCATTAATAATCTCGTGGGCCTTATATCCTAAATTATTCGGATGGCAAAATGGTTATACAATATTAGGATTGTATTAAGGCGAGTTATCCCAGTGCTGTCGCTTGAGAAATTAATGTAATAAAAATATACAGACCGTTTTCTTGAGATATATCAATTATTATATTAAGACATTATGTTAATTTGTTTCATTATTTTTTTTACTAGTCAATTTCATTTATAATTTGTACAAGAAATTATTTATATTAAAAGTGTATATTTACTTTAAGATTAGATTAGTTTTATTACTGGAAACTTGTTTGATAACTAATATTTGTACAATTAAAATTAGTATAATTTACGCGCTTGATTCAAAGTATAAATATGACACAAGTTTGGGATAATGTGCCGTTATACACCTCAAATTTAAAAATACTAACTTTTAAATCGAGATCCATTACGAGATGTTTTCCAAATGACGTTCCGCCAGTCTTCTGTATATGCAGGAACACCATCACGTCGTGTGCGTTCAAATCGAATCTGAAGTCGTCGTGAAGAACTTCGTCATACGACAGTCCAGGCTGCACGATGACGTCAGGCAACGGTCTTCCAGGAGCCTCATCGTACGTGAGCGCTAAAGCCTCCGACACGCGCTCCCTTGGAGAAAGCGCGCACACCTAAAAACAATAAATAATCACTATTATTGGCTGCCAGCCTCCAATTACAAGGGCTCCCCGCAACGCTTGAAGGCACTTCATTAACTCCAAGATTAATATGTTACGTAATCTTACGAATCACATTATTATATGATTCCGTCGCTAGGTCTGAAGTACTACGAAATTGATTAACTACTTATGTCAGAGCGAGACGTGGTCTATTTTTTATAGATTTATTAAAACCATCGAGTAATAGTTATACTAGAGCCGTATTAAATCGAGCATATGTTATATTTCTTTTGTTTTTTCGAAATATAGACCCATAAAAATCTTATTCTTAATGAGATTTTACACTTAGGGCCTTCCTTAATTTTTTTTATTTCATTCGACGTTACATAGAAAATGGTTAAAATGGTTTTATTGCCCTTTGAAGAATATTATTTATTACATTTTAATAACAAGTAGATATCATAACATCAACGCAAAGCGTATGAGTTAAACAACAGTAAGTACTAGAAATCAGTGAGATCTAAAATAGAAGCCTTGCGAGGCCTTTAATGATTATTAGTTAAGAGATTTGATAATAAAATCGAAATGTGTGCTGGGACACATATTAAAAGCGAATCTTCAACGGACGAGTGGAAAAACGAATCGCAACGGACAGGTTGCGGCCATGGCAGGAATTAGACAATCACCCGCCAACAAAAATTGCCCAGTAACATTTATAACAAAAACCATGGCTGCGTCAAAAATACTCTAGTAAAGATAATATATATATATACTAGACAATGGTAATAAACTAAGATAAATCAATACAAATCAAAACACAGCCTCTATAAAGACCTTGGTAAACTAGGCTGAATGTTCACTGTTTTCCGTGCCCTTGTAAGTTTTAACTCCCCTGTGCCATTGCCATCTAATCCATACAAGACGCTACCCCAAGCCCAAGTAATGAAGCACAACTTGCCGAAGGGGAAATAGATTCACAGAGATCTATTAGCAATTTTCTTGAGAAAAGTTCGACGTGTCTATTTGTATGCACGACGGGAATTGCCTGTAAAAATTAATGTTCCGAAGCAAATGAAACATCAGCTACGAACGTCGATTGCACCGAGAATATTTTTGTGTGTTACAATAACTGATTATACGATGATGATAATACACTCCCCCCGTTAGTATAGGTAGGTATCAAAGAAGGAAAATGGGTCGCGTGTGTATAACATTAGTCTCATCTAAGATGAATAGGTATACATAATTTCATTATTGAATAACATGTACACTTAATAAAAACATTTTAAAATAACCTGGTTACCAATTTATATTGGGATAACTTACATGACTCTCTATATCTGTAAAATCCTAACATATTGAATAAAAATTCAACGTGTTTAAATTTAACTTCAAGTACAATTTAAAAAAATTAAAAAAGTAAACACAAAGACCACTAAAATTAGGATCAATATCATTTGTAAGTTAGGTATAAGATCCGAGGTAAGTTATACTTACTCCTCTAATTCATAATCTTAACTTATACACCTGCTTTTATTTACAAGTCTCTTTAAATATGCTGAAAAAGTTTGTATTATATAATTATGAGTTACCGAAAAGTTAAATTTCGAAATAACAAATTAAAAGCACGAACCGGTTAAAAGGCTAAATGTTGTCCTAGTTGCATCTACTTTCAGACGCTTTAGCCCAGTTTTTACTGATATTTTGCAAAGTTATTGCAAGATAGTTAGCAATCCATTTCGCAAATTAACTCGTGAACTGTAAGAAACAAAACACTAGAAATTCTTTTCATTTGTTTTGAGGATCTAGAAAGAACTCAGATATAGGTTCAAATTTTAGGTACACTGTGTCCAGCGATAATTTTCAGAGTGCCTATCTACATTTTATTGTTTACGTATAGTACGACCGAGTCCATCTTGATTTGATTCACTATTGTTCATACACAATTTCGAATATTAATATATATAAAGTTCCATCTACCTGTAAAGTTGATAACGTTACAGCCTGTCTGAATCTTGCTAACTTTTACTTTAAATTTCTGCAAGGCGTTCTCGTAACGCAATTCTTTATAACTTCCGAGAACATAGAAACGCAATTTCTTATGTTTGTTTACATTCTTCCATATCTTCAAGAACTCAATTACAACAATAATGCTGAATATCCAAAGAAGCAATGATATTTATTTTAATATCTTGTGCTTAGATTAAGGCCGACGGGGGTTAAGAGGGTGACAAGATAAAGGGACCTTTCCTCTTTCCCACTTGTTTGTTCGCCTAATGAAGCGGGAAGGGAGGGGTCTGCTTCCCCATCAATACACAGTTACAACCAACTCTAGCTGAATCGAACGACAGCCGTGAAGCTCCCAGATCAATTTGAGTACCTATTAATTCAAAATTATAAAGCGCTCTACAAACTGTCAGGTCTGAATCCGTAATAAAGAAATAACTTTGTAGGTTTTTATGAACTGCAATTGATAAAAGTTTAAGATCTTTATCTATTATATATGATAAGTGGATGCTAATGAAATATGAGTGAATTTTCTTTGTTTCTTGTACATTGGCTTTGGATCAATGTTCATATAATGTAAGTAGTAATGTAAATTATAATTAAACCGAAAATGAATATTTAACAAAGAACAATAATTATAAACCTGAAAATGCATGATTTCTTCCAGTACAAAAGAAACTGCTGAAAAAGCCCTGATAAATTATGGTGCTTCAATTTCTAATAATACAAGACAGTCTAGACGCGTATCACCAGAGAAATTAGCATATGCACTTTAAACAGATTCAAACAGAACACTCGGCCATCAAAGGATTATGCATCAGATTACTTATGAATCGATGCAATAATGTTTCTGTTGCTATACGATAAGAAGAAACTTGACCTGGCGCCAGGAGGTGAACGAGCCGTTGAGATACTCCAACGACAGTATAGTTTTACAATCTCAGTATCAGCCCAGTTTACACCTTTGTTTCGTATAGCATTATTTCAACACGCCAGACGCAAAAACCACAATGTACCCTAATTGGACATTTCGCGGCGGATTTTGTACTAAGCACTCACTTAATTTTATCAACGCGCCTATCTTAATGATACTCACAGATTTTCTTGTTGAGTGTTGGCGCTTTTTTACCCTTTTTACCTGCTTATAAACTAGGTCAGGCTATGCTTTTAGTAATAATTACGTAATATTCTTTAGATATTTTTCTAAGCAACTCAACACAAATGAGAAAATTGCGTGCGCTAAACCCATCCAGTGGGAACATTTTAAAGAAATCTTACATCTGACCTTAAGTTTTTTTAGATTTTTTTTCGATATTCTAACCGTGGTGTAAAAGGCAAAAAATTAGTGTAACAATAAACGGTTAATTTAAAATTCACTCATTAAACCACCATATTCATACGCACATAAAAAGTGATTATTTGTTTGATATTTACGAACCGATTTCCGTTTTTAACCGACTTCTGATTTATTTATTTGAACAACACAACATATAACAATCAATAAATACATATACTTTGAAAATAATAAACTCCAGATGAAGTTTTTATTAAGAGTTTAATTAAGTCTCAACGCTGGAAGAACAGTGTTTTTTATTATGGACAGTTTAGGATATTCTTGAGGATGTCTATTTAAACTCAAGCCTACAAAGCTGCGAAGAAATATGTAGTTTTTAACAATGTACAGATATTTCAACTTATAATGTGGGCTACTCCTATAATGGAGACAAGCATCGCTTAGCTAACCTGAATAAACGTGTGATTTTATGCTAAATTAATTAAACTTTGGCATGAAATTGATTATCATTTAGCAGCGGCCCGAGTGCAGCCGTTCCTGTCCAGGTGTTATCCTGCGCATTATCAATTCACTGCGCAATCTGTCTGTGTCGACCGACGAGTTGGTACAACCCGCCCGTACCATATGTGGGTACATGGACCACAACTCTAGGGTTGGAAGACATCGGGACTTTTATGCACCTACAAATTGTTGACCACAATTTAAAAGTATCAGGTTTAAAAGTATTGTAAAAGACTCAAGTGGCTTCCTATTCATTTTCGCCGGAATACTCACATTCTCACTCTCCTTTATAACATATTATTTACTCCTAATAGTCCCCAGTACCTTAAGGAACGTTTTAAATTCCTTCGCCTTTCCACTACCCACAATTTGCGCCATGATACGTACCGAAAACTTATGACGCCTGCACACACTTCAACCTATAATGATAATTCTTTTACGGTGCATGCTGCCAAACTTTGCAATATGCTGCCTCTTACTGTCAGAGAGGCCAAATCTTTACCAATATTTAGAAATTTGCTCAGAAAACACTATTTGTCCACAAATAGCTATGTCTGATAACAGAATATAATCATGCTAATACTTTTATTATAATAACTTGTGTATTATTGTATATATAATTGTATATATATATATATATATATATATATATATATATGCGTATTTTCCTATTTCTTATTATTATTCATTACATTTATTATATCTAAATTAATTTATAACTATACACACCTGGCAGGTGAGTGTAATACTTATATTTTATATATAAAACGTATATTTTAATATTATATTTCATTTACTTATAAATATATACTTTATATTATTCTTATATATATAGTATGTTATCTGACGAAAGTAGTGACTTCGAGAGTTGTTGCGATTCAACTATAAGTGACAACATTTATCACAGCATTCCTTCACTTTCTGGCTCACTTTACTCGGGGTTTTCTGATGTTCAAAAGAACTTCAATGTTGTTCATATTAACGCCCAAAGTATTCCGGCACATTTCTGTGATATGCTAGCGACTTTTGACAGTAATCATGTGCATGCTATTTTAAAAATAAACTCCTTCCTATAATCACACTATAATTATGGGCGACTTTAATACGTGCCTCTTAAAAAATGACTCGCGGTCTTTTTGTATGAAAAGCGCTGTTGAATCGAATAACCTACACATTCTTCCTTTGAATCCAACCCATCACTATCCCAATTCCAATCCTTCGCTTTTAGATCTCATTCTTGTATCCTCCAGAGATCATGTTGCAAAACATGGTCAATATCCTGCTGACGCCTTTTCCTATCATGACCTAATTTTCCTTTCCTACAAAGTCCGTCCAAAGAAATGTAAACCTAAAACTCTCTCACAGCGCAATTTCGATGGCATTAACCCTGACACTCTACTTCAGGATGTAAATAAAATTGATTGGTCATGTCTTCTTGAGTCAAACTGTATCGACGAAAAAGTAGCCTTTTTCAATAGCATCCTTACAGAGATATACGACATACATGCACCTGTGCGCATAATTAAAATAAAACATCTCCCGGCACCATGGTTAACCAAAGAAATCAAAGAATTATTGTCTAAAAAAGCTGCAGCCAAGACAAAGTATAAACGCAGACCAAACTCTTGCAATTGGGAAAAGTATGTCTTAATGCGAAATCACTGCAACAAGGTGTGTAGGGACGCTCAAAGATGCCATATTCACAATTCTGTACAAAATGGAGACCCAGCAAGGGTATGGAAATTTCTTAAAACACTGGGAGTTGGTAAACAGCAAAATACTCCGGTTTCTTCAGATTTAGATATCAATTCTCTAAATAAACATTTTACCTCGTCGTCTAATATTGATAAAACTCTCAAAGATAAAACCTTAGCATATCTTTTTTCCCTTCCAATTCCTAAATATCCATCTTTTATCTTCAGTCAACTTACCGATTGTGATGTTAAGAAGAGCATCCTAGCGATTACATCTAAGGCTGTGGGTAGCGACAGTGTTAGTCGACGTATGTTGCTTCCTATCCTTGATGACTCCATTTTTCCAATAATAACACACATCTTTAATTACTCCATTACCACTGGTTCCTTTCCTAAAATTTGGAAAGATGCACAAATAGTACCTATCCCTAAAAAATCCAATCCAAAGTCCTTTTCTGATTACCGTCCTATTTCCATTCTCCCCTTTCTCTCCATAGCACTTGAGCGGCTCATTCATGAGCAACTCAGTGTATTCCTCAACACTAACCTTTTGCTAAATCCATTCCAATCCGGTTTCCGTCCTGGACACAGTACTGGCACTGCCCTAGTCAAAGTCACTGATGACATCAGGTTTGCAGCTGAGAAAGGCTAGGTTACCCTCCTCACGTTGCTAGACTTTAGCAACGCTTTTAACACAGTAAACTTTGAAATCTTGATTGCTATACTGTGGTCTATAAACATATCTCCAACGGTAATTGAATGGTTTCGAAGTTACCTGTTTGGACGCCGACAACGTGTTAGAGTAGAGGATGAATTCTCCTCCTGGTGTAACACGTTAGCCGGTGTGCCACAGGGTGGCGTACTATCCCCATTGCTTTTCGCCATATTTATTAATACTATTTCAAATCATCTTCTTTGTCCCTACCATCTGTATGCAGATGATTTGCAAATTTACACCAGTACTCCAATTAGTAATTTCCTTGATGCAATAATTATCATTAATAGAGACCTGTCCCACATTGCTAGTTGGAGTAAAGAGTTTGGACTTACTGTTAATCCGACGAAAACCCAAGCTATTGTCATTGGGAGTTCATGGATGATTACTAAGATTGATCTATCTCGGTTACCAAAAATTATGTTTGACGGTGTTATTATAAATCTTAGTGAGAAAGTCAAGAATTTAGGTATATATTTCGACCAATCTTTATCTTGGGGCCCGCAAATACAAGAAGTAAGCCGCAAAATGTTTGCAAGTGCAGCGTCTCTTCGAAGGTTGAAAAACTTTCTCCCACTTAATACTAAAATTGCCCTTGCCCAATCCCTTCTCCTCCCTATCCTTGACTATGGCGACATCAGCTACTTAGATATCACCGAAAGCCAATTAGATAAACTAGAGCGACTCCAAAACTTCTGCATTCGTTTCATATTTGGTTTGCGCAAATATGATCACATTTCTGAATTTCGTAGTAAGCTCGAATGGCTTCCTATCCGCCTTCGCCGGAATGCTCATGTCTTATCCCTTTTGTACAATGTACTCTTTAGCCCAAAAGCGCCCTCCTATTTGAAAGAACGCTTTGATTTCTTTCAAGAAAGTAGCATGAGGCTCTTGAGATCATCAGCAAATCTACGACTAATGACGCCAATACATTCTACACAATTTTGTCAGAAATCTTTTACTGTACAGGCTGTAAGGTTGTGGAATGCATTACCGATGAGTATCAGAAGTGCAAAGTCACTTACATCTTTTAATAAACTCCTCAAAGATCACTATTTAAAGTTGTAAACAGTAATTTATGTATGTCTATGTAACCCTATGTACATATATCTGTATACAAATATGTATGTGTATTTATTTATTTTTCACTTGTAATATATGTTTGTATATATATTCTAAATTATGCGCACGAAATACCGACCCATTATTAAAAATTTAAAATGATCTCCAGAAGGTTGTCTGGAAGAAATCGCTGTTAGCGATAAGACCGCCGATTGAACTAGTTATAAGATTCTTAATTCATGTGTATTATTATAAAGAATATTCTATTCTATATGTGTGTGTGTGTATTATTAGTTATGAATATTTATGTTTCTATTTGCCATTTTTCTGCACCACCTATTTCGCCTGATTCAAATTTTTCTCATTTAGGTTGCCTAGAAGAGATCGCTTTGAGCGATAAGGCCGCCTGTTGTATTGCCTAGTAAATATTGTAAATATGGTCTGTTTCTGTAATTCTATATTTTGGTGTGCAATAAAATGTTATCTATCTATATACCTATATATCTATCTATATACCCTAATATATATATATATATATATATATATATATATATATATATATTAGGTTGATCCAAAAAAAAATTTTTTTTTTTCCAAACAGGCTCAAAAGTTTCTTTTGGGTGTAAAAAAAAATCTGTGAAAATATGAGCCCTTAACATTAATATTAAGATTGTCCTCATCGCATTTTTTTAATTCCCATAAGAATAACACAGGAAAAAATTTTTTGCTTCTTCTGATTTTTGTACCGTTCAAACGACTGGTTGACTGATAAATCGCTGTTCCAATCTTTATAGAGAATTGAACGCACTACAAAAAAGGTCTGATAACATTTTTTGATTTGTCGATTTTTGATTTTAGGCTACAGTCCGACTCACGCCTTCAACACGAACGCACGACATACGTGCTCGTGTACAAACGCTAGTTTTCGCGCTAACTGCTTGCCTTCAAATAAATCCTTCTGAACTGTATTATATTTGACAAAAACATTGATCCTTATTTTGACACTGAAACCAACAGTTTCGGTGTAATTTATAAAATTCGATCAAATTTTTGAACAATTGAACTTTGATCTTGAATAACTTTTGAACGCGTGGACAAATAAAAAAATGTTATCGGACCTTTTTTGTAGAGCGTTCAATTCTCTATAAAGATTGGAACAGCGATTTATCAGTCAACCAGTCGTTTGAACGGTACAAAAATCAGAAGAAAAAAAAAATTCCTGTGTTATTCTTATGCGAAATAAAAAAATGCGATGAGGACAATCTTAATATTAATATTAAGGGCTCATCTTTTCACAGAATTTTTTTTACACCCAAAAGAAACTTTTGAGCCTGTTTGGTTTTTTTTTTATCACCCTAATATATATATGTCGGAGGGAAGCTATGACTATGACGACATGACGATGTATTGTTGACAGGATGTATAACGCACAATATCATTTGTTTACATTATAATCACTTCTAAAATTCTTAATGTAATTTAATTAGATTTGTTAATGTTTCTATAACTTCAAGATTGTTCTAACCTAATAAAAGTTATGAATATTGTAATTTAATAAACGACCAATCAGAGCAGAGCTTATGGCGGAGCGGGGTCGGACGCCCTCTATACTTTGAGTAGTATCTACTTCGGTAGACTGAGGAGTTTTTGTGGCACATTCGGTTGATGGCAGCAGGTCGAGTTGGACGTTAGAGTATTTTAAAGAAAGTGTTTTAAGTTAGAAGTATGAGCGGGTGCCCTGAACCCGCTGCTCGGTCTAAACTATGTCATAATGTTGATCAAATCTAAATTAAAAGTGTATAAACCGTGGTTATTGTGTTTTATGCTCGCATTTCATCCTGATGACGCCCACTAAACCTGAAATAACTAAAGATGTCGTGAGAACGAGGCCGTTCTGCGACATCAGAAGTGGGATCTCAGCCTGTGCCCACAATGAAAGCAATGACTGCGAAGCCTTGCCAGTATGAGAAGGCGTGCTGATGGATTGAAGGATGCTCCCGGAAGCGCTGGCAGTGGAAGCAAAAGCATTTGAGGACGATTGACATATCGGGGCCGTCGGCGGAAATAGCGGCGACGTAGTGGTGACGTCCTGAATGTGCATGTGGAGCGGCGGTGTGTCGGCCTATGCATGGTTTGGTCACCGTTGGGCTTACTATGTGCCGGCATGGTTCAAATTCACGTTAGTACAGCGAGTGGAAGTGCAATTTTATGGATCGTGCAGGGTAAGATAACAATTACGTGCCTATTCTACCTGGCACAGGAGGTATGGTAATTTTTAATTATTATTTTAGTGTGAATTCTGAAAATTAAGAATTTTAATGTAAATAATTATAGTTCATCGTTTGTGGTAGACAATTTTACTACCCTCATATTTGAGTGATATTTTTCGTGTACGAAAAATTACGATATGGTTGCCAAAAAATCAACGAACGGAAAACGAACAAATTACGTAGGTAGTTTACTTTTTCATCATTATTTTTGGGAGTTGGTTACTTGCAAGAAAATTTGTGTTTGTTGTAAACTATATGCGTGTATTCATTGTCTTTTCAAGTCTACCTTCCAAGAGTATGTGAAAATCGGGTCTAGTTTTTTAAATTATTTTACTTGGATTATGTATGGTAGACAGTTGCCTTTGACATATTATTCCTATGCGACGTTTTCCTTGGTTTTCTGATTAAGGTAAGAAAACTTGTGTTCGTTATAAACGATGTGCGTGTATTCATTGTCTTTTCAAGTCTACCTTCCAAGAGTTTTTATAATGTGAAAATCGGGTCTAGATTTTTAAATTATTTTACTTGGATTATGTATGGTAGACAGTTGCCTTTGACATATTATTCCTATGCGACGTTTTCCTTGGTTTTCTGATTAAGATAAGAAAACTACTGTATGTTATAAACGATGGGCATGAAATTCATTGTCTTTTCAAGTTTACCTTCAAATAATTTTTATGTGAAAATCGGATCTAGTTTTTTGAGTTTTTTTTTACTTAGATAACGTATAGTGGAAAGTGGTTATGACACATTATTGCTACGCTGTGTTATCTTTCTTGTAAAAGTAAGTTTACAGGCATTATATGAAAGACATTTTAGATTCAGATGATTAGAATTTTACCGTGAAGAAAGTGTGGCTATGAAGAAGTTTGAAAGCCACTATAAGGTACTCAGGGGGTATTTACGTTAGTAGACACTTTGGTAAGTTGATTTTTTTATTTAAGATTATTTTTGTGATAGTCTCAAATTCGAATTAGGGTGAATACCCTAGTTATTGAACGCATTGTAAATTGGAAAATTATTTTGAGTTTGTTTGTTCCTCTATTATAATGAGTTTTCATAAGTTGTCGACCCTGGAGCCCGTAGAGTGACAACCTTCGTTGCTCTGATTGCCTACTTTGGTCAAAAAGTGTCATCCGAGCCACGCTCAGCGGGGGTTGGTTGAGAGTACATCACTCATTTAGATGTATTGGTTTGTTTGACTGATTGAGAACTGTTGTTAGCGAATCGGATGACTGATGCGTTCACACGGTTTTTGTTTGAAGTTAAAATAATGGAATTTCAATAATTATCAAACGTGGTAATGGCAGTTGACTATTATAATAGGTAGTTTTTAAATTTAGAGGTACAATCAAACAAATTGAAACATGACCCACCATAGGGTCATTTTCTTGCAGTCGTGAAATACAATTGGGTTGAAATTCGCCTGAACATACATTTCCTTGGTAACGAACTTGTTATCATGTTATTAGACATTGACAGTTACTGACTACGTTGTATTAAACAGATCGGAGAGACTCGTCTGTACTCGTGTGGCATCTGACAAATGCTATTACGTGCTATTACTATCGCTGTCATTAAGTATGTTGGATTAAGTGCCGTTTCCTGTATCTTACCGACCGTTTATTTGCCTTACTAACGATTAGAATTTGAAGTAATCTCTATACAAGCAATGTCAGAATTCAACCTGCGGTGGAGCAGGGGAAGTGAAATGGAGTGAATGGTGGGATATCGGAGCCGGTCATGAATCGACAAGCCAAAGGTGACACAGGCCAAACCTTTTGTATATGCAACATTGGATGTTAGGGTTATCGTTATACGTTAGGTGGCAGAAATACACAAGAAAATAAAACATTAACAACATTAATGTGGAAGAAAATAAAAAAAAAAAAAAATTTTTTGTTAATTTTATTAATTGGTTGTAGTATTTCAAAGTTAGAAATGACACTCATTTTACTTTATTTAAACCTAAAACCGGGTATAAGCACCATTGTTTTCAATGACGTGTAATAGTCGATTACGCATCGACCCGATTGGACGATTGCGGATGTCGGTTCCCCTCATGTAATTCCAAATTTCGTTACAGTGCTGCTCGGTTGCTTCCTTTGTCCTCTCGTTTCTGTGGTCCCACATTTGAACCATCAAACCCCATAATTTTTCTATTGGGTTGAGGTCTGGTGACCTAGATGGCCATGGAATTGGATTAATTTCGTCTTCATGCTGGGTGAACCAGTTCGAGACAGTTCTGGCGGTATGTACTCGACGGTTGTCGTGAGCGTGGGAGAATACAGGGACTTCTTCGAGTGGGTGCACTGTTCGCACTGTCGGTAGCATTGATTCTTCCAACAAATCGACATACTTTGGTGCGTTTTGACGAGGAGAAATTTGGACAAGTTCACCTATACCCCCGGTACCCATCCGGGCCCACATGTTGGCTGAAATTCGGCCAGATAGTTGATTGGGTGCTACGTGATCCTCTGTGTATCGCGTATTGTTGTAACGCCACAAGGTTGAGCGACCATGTTGAGAAGATCTAGATGATTTTTCATCTGAAAGTATGGTATTCGTCCGGTCAAAGTCTAAATTATTGCGTGCAAAATTTGATCTTGCAGTTTTGTGTGCATTCGTTAAGTGTACTTTCTTATCATAGTGCCGGTGATGCGGTCCAATACGGTGTAAATGATTTCTTATGGTTTGTAAACGGGCGTCGTGACGTGCCGCGAAATCTTGGGTGCGAGAAGGGGGATGTTCTTCATAATGGTGCTGCATATCTATACTTTGTTGGTTTGTTATTCGACGAACGCCATGATTATGTTTTCGTCTATCTTCAAGAATGCCCTCTTCGGCGTGCCGTCTGGTCCATGTTCTCACTGTGTTCCGACTTATATTTGGCACACGTGATGTTTCTCGAATGCCATAGCCTTCCTCGCTGAGCACTGCAGTCCGAGCTCTTTGTTCTGCGAGACTACCCATTATACAATTTAATTTTTAGATATTGAGTTCTAATTTTTTTCTTATTGACTTTACTTGACTTCTCATATACTTTCAGAATGACATTTTATTTTTAAAATTATAATAATTTTTCTATAATGAAAAGAGTTAGAATTATAAGGCAGATTTCAGTTCGAGATTCAAATTATTTCAAATCATTACTGTTTTATCTAAAACATATCTAGTACAATGATAACAAAGTTTAAAATTGCGTAGTTCTGAGGCTAGTGACGCATTTTTATTAATGTTTATAACGTCCTAAGTGCAACACACACAATAAACCTTACTATTTTGACGGTTTTAAAGGAATTATTAGCAAAGTGGGTCATAAATCAGTTGTGCCGATCGTACATATAGAGTGAAAGATTTTAGTCTGATAGTCAAAGATTGTGAATTTGTGATATTATTATTGAAATAATAGTCGTTGGAAATTTTGAAAGTTTATTTTTACTTGGATGTTGAAGTAGTCATTAGTGGCCAGTGAAATAGAGGCGAGGTGGCCAGTGAAATAGAGGCGAGGTGGCCAGTGAAATAGAGGCGAGGTGGCCAGTGAAATGGGTGCGAGGTGGCCATTACAAAGTGGAATAAAAGGCGGGGTGGCTATTGAAAAGTGAAATCGGTGGAATGAGAGGCGACGTATCGATTGAAAAGTGGTATCGATAGAATGAGAGACTGTATACTATTTGGATATTTTTGTGTTTGATGTTTTGATTTGTGCTTTGATGTTTGACCCAAAATGCGTAGCTCGATGGGCGACGAGGTGGCAGTTTCGATACTGCTGAACTGATTTGGTGTGTAGTCTGGAGTCTGTTAGGACTCAGATCTCAGAAAAAAAATCCAGAATGAAAATGTACACGATGTCCTTGGTCAGGAGTGGCCGAACTATAATATCTCTTTCTTTTTGCAGATAATCCATAATGGGCGGCCTATTACACGAGGGCGTGTAATACGTCAGGAAGGCCGTGTCGGAGGGAAGCTATGACTATGACGACATGACGATGTATTGTTGACAGGATGTATAACGCACAATATCATTTGTTTACATTATAATCACTTCTAAAATTCTTAATGTAATTTAATTAGATTTGTTAATGTTTCTATAACTTCAAGATTGTTCTAACCTAATAAAAGTTATGAATATTGTAATTTAATAAACGACCAATCAGAGCAGAGCTTATGGCGGAGCGGGGTCGGACGCCCTCTATACTTTGAGTAGTATCTACTTCGGTAGACTGAGGAGTTTTTGTGGCACATTCGGTTGATGGCAGCAGGTCGAGTTGGACGTTAGAGTATTTTAAAGAAAGTGTTTTAAGTTAGAAGTATGAGCGGGTGCCCTGAACCCGCTGCTCGGTCTAAACTATGTCATAATGTTGATCAAATCTAAATTAAAAGTGTATAAACCGTGGTTATTGTGTTTTATGCTCGCATTTCATCCTGATGACGCCCACTAAACCTGAAATAACTAAAGATGTCGTGAGAACGAGGCCGTTCTGCGACATATATATATATATATTCAAATTCAAATTCAAATTCAAATTCAAAAGTTTTTATTCAAAATAAGTTCCACTGGAGAACACTTTTTGAAGGTCATACATATAGGTTAAAATTTAATTTTACTTCCTAGTCTATGTACACCGCTTCGCAACGTGTTATTGCTGTTAAGGAGAAGAAGCGGCAAGAAACTCCCCAGCAACACGTCTAGCTAAAAAAAATTTTTTCTTTATATTTGTTGTTCTATTTTTTATATTTAAGTACTTTTTTTAAAAAGATTTTATACAGAATTATGTTACAGAATAACTTTTGAAGAATTAATGGAGTTGTAGCAAACAGTGCATATTCAATAAGACAAAAGCGCAATAAAAGGATAGAAAATAATTATAGTTATAAATATAAAGACGTAACGTTTTTTTTTTTTTTTTTTTGCAACATATCTCCATATATTCCTTACAAGTACGGCAAGATAAAAACGTTATACTCGTACAAAACACAGTATAAGAGGTTGGAGCGAGCTGTTATGTAAATGAAGTTTTGTCATTTAAATATTCTTCAATAGTGTAGTATCCCTTTTTAAGCAAGATACTTTTTATTTTAAATTTGAATTTAGTGAAGGGCAGATCTAACATTTCACTCGGAATCTTATTGAAGAAGCGTATACCAACCCCCAAGAAAGAAGACAATACTTTTTGTAATCTAAAAGATGGCAATATCAGTTTATTACAATGCCTGGTGTTGAAATCGTGAACATCCTTATGCCGCTTGTAGGCACTCAAGTTATTACGAATATAAATTATATTATTGAAAATATATTGGCAGGCGACCGTCATAATACCGATTTCCTTAAAGCGTTCCCTAAGAGACACCCGAGGGCCGAGGTTGTAAATTGACCTTACGGCTCTTTTTTGTAAAACAAATATAGTCTCCAAGTCAGCAGCGTTGCCCCAAAGTAAAATACCATAGGACATGACACTATGAAAATAACTAAAATAAACTAGTCTAGCAGTCTCTTCGTCAGTGAACTGCCTAACTCTTCTGACCGCATATGCAGCAGAACTAAGCTTTCCTGAGAGACTAGATATATGAGCGCCCCACTGGAGTTTCTGATCTAGGTTAATGCCTAAGAATACAGTTGAATCTACTAGGTTAAGTCTAGTGTCGTTAAGGGAAATATTAACATCGTATTCTTTTACATTGGGCATAACAAACTTAACACATTTAGTTTTATTCGGATTGAGTGATAAGTTATTTACGGTAAACCACTTAGATATTTGGGTTAAGGCGTTGTTTACGTCGTCAAAGTTCTGTTTATTTCTGTCTACTTTAAATATAAGTGACGTGTCATCAGCAAACAACACTACCTCACACATATCATTAATAAAATATGGCAAATCATTAATATATATCAAAAACAAGAAGGGACCTAGAATAGAGCCCTGGGGCACACCCATAGATATGCCAGTCTCACGAGATTTGATATTGTTAATTTCAACGCTTTGGGATCTATTGTTTAAGTAAGACGACAGAAGATTGAGAGAATCGCCATAAATACCGTAATAATTGAGCTTTTTCAGGAGGGTCACGTGTTCAACGCAATCGAATGCCTTGGACAGGTCACAGAATACACCAATGGCATTCTGTGACCGTTCCCAAGCACCATAAATGTGTTTTAGAAGCTCAACACCTGCATCGGTAGTGGAACGACCTTTGGTGAACCCGAACTGTTTAGTATGAATTAATTTATTAATATTAAAATGTGAGAGCAGTTGATTTAAAATTATTTTTTCGAAAACCTTGCTTAAGGTTGGTAAAATAGAAATTGGCCTAAAGTTGGAGGGGTCGTTTTTGTTTCCACTTTTAAATATAGGAATAACTTTGCTAACTTTCATTAAGTCAGGAAATACTCCTTTATCTACACATCGATTAAATATTTGTACTAGTGGTAGCGCAATAGTGCATATTAAGTCACTTAATACTTTTAAGGATATACCCCAAAAGTCAGCTGTGTTTTTAATATTTAACGATTTAAACGTTTTTACAATATCATCTGTATCTATATGATTAAATTTGAATGTGATATTACATCGATCAACGCACTGTGTCATCAGCAGCTCAGCTTCCAGTGGTGATGATGACAAAGAGCTAGTTATTAAAGTTGGTATATCCCTAAAGTATTCATTAAATGTTTGTGCAATTTCAAAGTTATTACTAATGGTGTTATTGTTGATTACAAGTTTAATTGCATCATCTCGACGTGAACTCTTGCCGGAAGCATCATTTATAACACTCCAAGTTGTCTTAATGATATTTGATGATTTTTTAATTCTGTTACTATAATATAGAGATTTGGCAGCGATGCACACTCTTTTAAAGGTCTTAGAGTACTTTTTAATATATTGAAGGAAGTCTGGATTTTGATTAAATTGTTTTTCACTGTATAATTCATACAGTTTCATTCGACTTTTATATATACCTTTCGTAGCCCAATCACTAAACTTAAGTTTATTACTTTTGTTGATTATTTTGGTTTTAAATGTGTTTTCAAATTCAGCTTGTATAATGTCGAAGAAATTACTATACAAGTTGTTTGGATCTTCGCTGCTGAGATCCAAAGTAGGAATTGTTTTGGATAAATTATCTTTAAAGGTTCTTAAGCGATAATTATTTACTGGCCTACAGGTTAATTTGGAATTGATTTTAATACTATCAAAAGGTATTGATATAAACTGGCCACAGTGATCCGACCGTAGTACATCTAAGACTGATTTGTCGATTATTTCGCAACTACAAAATATATTGTCCAAACAGGTTGCTGAATTAGCAGTTATACGCGTAGGTTCATTAAAGACATGTATAAGATTGAACGATTTGAAAAGATTAATGATCTTGGAACGAGTTGATGACGCTTCCAACAAATTAACATTAAAATCCCCACAAACTATAGGCAATTTATTAGTTTTAGTTAATTTTCTTAATAAGTCCTCCATTGTGCTTTCAAATACATTATAATCTCCTGTGGGGGGTCGGTAGACGCAGACAATTACATAGCGCTCAAGCTCAATACAAGAAACCTCCACAGTCCGTTCAACAGAAAGGGACATAATGTCTCTACGCTCTTTACATTTTACATCATTTGCTACAAAGATAAGTGATCCGCCATGTATAGCGGACTTCCTTACAAATGCACTTATCACTGTATAATTCTCTATGAAGTTTATGACTTGAAAAGTTTTAAGCCAATGTTCTGTAATACATAGGACATGAACCTTATGTTCTTTTAAAAAGAGTTCAATTTCTAAATCTTTACCTGCTAAACCCTGTATATTTTGGTGAACTATATTTAAATTAGAAGTAGGTTTAGCGTTGGTCATATCTAGCAGTTTAAAGTGCTAGGACTTGCAGTAGAGTTAATATTAAAAACATTAATGTTATTATTAAAATTTATGTCATATATATCAGTTATATCATACATAACTTTGTCATGATTTTGTATATTAAATGCTAACAAAGTAGCTATACGTCTTCGTAACTTAAAAGGCAGATACATAGTATCTTTGTTTAGCCTAAATTTACTATTAGTAAATTTATTTAGGTCAAAATAAAAAATAATGTCACTATGACGATGGGTCAAATTATAAATTAATAAATTCAAGTCATATATGTGCCTGTTTTGTTCATTTGTTAGATTACATGCATAAGGCAGGGCACATAGGATGAATTTACATCCATATTTACTGTTTAACTGCAATAACCTATTTATGCTGTTCACAATGTCTTTCTTTTTGACAGATAAGCTATCCCCATAATGAATTACAATTGTTGATTTTTTGTCTAGATTAGATGTGCTTAAGCTGTCAATTAAATAGTTATAACTGGCCCCGGGTGAACATAAGTTGGACACCTGATGATTTGGCAAGTCATATCCCAGCAATGAACCAAGTCCTTGTCCAATTTTATCAGAGTAAATAAGAACTGAATTATTTACTAACTTATTTAAAGAAGAATGACATGGTTGACATGTTTTGCTGTTAGTCAAATTGTCTGACATGACAGATTTGACTAATTTGCATTTAATATTATCCAGAGGTGGTGAAGTTAGTGTATTTTTAGTCATATTTAACTGTTTGCACATTTCATCATATTTTAGATTAATTGAATTTAATTGAAACTGAAGATTCGATATTTCAGTTTCTAATTTTTTTGTTTCTTTTTCATATGTGCAGAGATTGTCAGATAATTGTGAATTTAATCCATCAATTACTGAATGGTATTTATCTTTTTTCAAAGAATAGAATTTTTTCTTTAATACTTGTGCTTTTAAGAGTTTTATATATATATATATATATATATATATATATATATATATGTATATATATGTGTGTGTGTGTGTGTGTGTATATATATATAACATTGGTTATTGATGCTACTAATTATAACTTTGCTAAACATTTTTTATATTCCAAGATAATCGTAATTCCTAATACGAAACTTTTTTGTTCAGCCCTTTATCCTTTTTATAAAACTAAAAATTATCTTAAATTTCATAATAATCAATCAATATAATGAAAATTAAACATCCTTGTAATTATGTAAGTCGTCAAAATGAAATACAATAATATATTATGACGACTATGTTCCTTTTTCAAAATTAAATAGTTTCACCAACTTAAAGCCGATATTAGATGTTTCATTTCTGTTTTTTTAATGAAAGAAATATAAAAAATAAAAACTTCGTTTAAAAAAACCGACTTTAAAAACTAAAATGTATAAAATAACTTATTTCTAAAGCTATTATTATTAATATATATTATCTAAAACATCTGCCGCGCCGTGCCGTGCCGCGCTTCTTAAAAAATATAGGTCCCAAGAACCGGGAACAAAAAAATGTTCATAAAATGAAAACTACTGGGCCAACGTATGTAAAATTTTTAGGGGACCAATTAGAAGCTATTCCGCGTCGAACAAATAAAGAATAACGTAAATCGGATCATAAATCACGGAGTAATCGGCGAACATACATAAAAAAAACAGATCCCGACGAATTGAGAACCTCCTCCTTTTTTCGAAGTCGGTTAAAAAGCGAAGCATATGAACATAAACCTGAATCATTCATTGTCACCGATTTTTTTATTTTATTGCATGAGTTCAGCAGACAGGCAGACGGCCCACCTAATGGAAAACGGTTACCATCGCCTATGGATATTCGAAACACCAAAGATGTTAGTTACCAATGCGCTGCCACTCTCTAAAGAGACACTGGAACCGTGTTCTGGCTAGTACTGCCAAAACACGGCTCAAGGTTGTTATAGCGGCATACTCTAGACCAGGGGTGATAGCCATCCAGCCGGGCAAATACCCTACCACCTCTGCCTGTGGACTGTTTTGTCGCCTCTTACGACAAGCCACCCGGCCGTGGAAAATTGTATTCATCGTCCGTCGCTGGACGGATAAAAATGAGTACCGTCTTGGCCTTTAAATTTTGACCTTGGCCTTTTGACCGAATTGATTCAAATTGACTGTTTCGTTTAATATCAGCACTAGTATAAAACTTAACTAAGCCATATTTGTTGTAATAATCACTTTTTAACCGACTTTTAAAAAAGGAGGAGGTTCTCAATTCGTCGGGATCTTTTTTTTTGTTGCTTTTTTTATGTATGTTCGCCGATTACTCCGTAATTTATGATCCGATTTACGTGATTCTATTTTTGTTCGACGCGGAATAGCTTCCAATTCGTCCCCTAAAAAATTTACATAGTTTGGCCCAGTAGTTTTCATTTTATGAAAATTTTTCATGAAAATAATTTTCATTCCGTTCCATATGTACACCGACTACTCTGAGATTTATGATTCGATTTACGTGATTCTTTTTTTGTTCGACGCGGAATAGCTGCCATGTGGTCCCCTAAAATTTGACATAGTTTGGCCCCGTAGTTTTCATTTTACGAACATTTTTTTGTTCCCGGTTCTTGGGACCTATATTTTTTAAGAAGCGCGGCACCATTCGTAGGTCCACCCATACATAGCTAGACACTAAAAAGTAACAAATAAAATTTAAAAACTTCGTTTAAAAAAACCGACTTCAAAAACTAAAAAACTAAAATGTATAAAATAACTTTTTTCTAAAGTTATTAAATATTAATATATATTATCTAAAACATCTTGAAGTCGGTGCAAAGCAAAACATAAAAATGACTATATTTTGAAAATTACTAAGCACCGACTTTAAGATGTTTTAGATAATATATATTAATATTTAATAGCTTTAGTAATAAGTTATTTTATACATTTTAGTTTTTTAGTTTTTGAAGTCGGTTTTTTTAAAAGATGTTTTTAAATTTTATTTAGTTTTTGAAGTAGGTTTTTTTAAACGAAGTTTTTAAATTTTATCAAAATAGATATTCCGGCAAAAGTCAAGAACTTCTTTAAAATAGAGCTTTTTGCGAGGACTTTCCAGTTATAGATTCTGACACAACCCTAGACGTGACGAATCACCGCACCATGCGTGCTCAGAGATGCAATTCTTTGGATCGAGTTTGCAATGTGTCCGTTGAACGCATGACCAAATTGGGGAGCTTGAAAGTAGACTTTCAAGTTCGATTCTAGAACCGATACGATCACAAATGTAACTGTTTATATAACAACCCACGTAGTTAGAGTAAACTATTTCATTCAAAACTATTTGTTTTGTACTAGCATGCTTTGAGCTATTAATTCTGTTTAATTTGAACATACATATTATAAATAAGAATCTTCATGAACGTTAAAGGGTTTTTAAATGCTTGTAATACCATAAACCGCTCACTGGAACTTATTAGTGTCGCGTGTGACAAGTGACATGTAGTTACATTGGCGACACCAAACCATCTGCTAAAAAAAATAATTCGAAAAATTCGAATACGGAGCGAACGGTGAGTTACCATACAATTTAATTGCAAGCCTATTTTATTATAAATATTTACGTGCCAATCCGCACAAATGTATACATGTATACGCCAGCCTGATGATTATGTTCTGGACGTCCAAGAAAAACATAGTTAAACTTGTTTTAAAGTAGGTCAAATGATCCAAGAAATTGAGAGCGTAAAGTGGGCTGTGGGGTGTATTAAGTAGAAAGATCGGGGAAATAGCTGGGATTAATAAAAGCCAGGGTAATAGACTTCTCAAGTAATATTACGTATCACGATCTTTATTTGAACTTTTATATCGCAAAATAGTGTAACCACATGAGAGGATCATCCCAAACGCCTAAAATTGCCGTTTCTCCGTCCTTAAGTCTGTCTTACCTATGTATACCGATAAATAATTAAATTGATTTAATCACAGCTACCAGAACCTGCTCTAGAGTATTTATTATACCTATATAATATTGATATAACTTACAATTGTAAAAGAGATTACATTCCAGCCAAGGAAAGCAAACAGATTAATACAATTATTTATATACCTACAGTATCTAGTAGTGGGTTATTTATAGAAAAAGTAATGGCACACTTGAATTGATTCAATTTTCACTATTTCGATCAATTTATTCGAATTGACACCCACATAGAATCAGAATTGCAAAAGTAATTGCAGTTATTCCAATGAATATACGTTTCCCGACTGCTGACACTCATCCGCCCACGGCTTGTCTGTTTGATCGGAACTTCAATATTAGCGATCTCCAGCATTTTGCCAGTCGTCATCTAAAGAATACGTTTTAATGTATAAAAGACAAAATCTTTTTGTTCGGCGGAATTTTGAAGACTGATGTTATGCTCCATAGTTTTATTAAACACGTATAGTTAATCTATAAAATTATAACATTCTAAACATGCCGTGTCTATACATTGAAGCTATTTAAAAAAACCAACTGGAATACACTATATACACGATGGAGAACATGATGTAGTTTTTTTCGATTTCTTTTCTGTTTGCTCAGGATTCACGTAAAAACTACTGGACCCATTTTGATGCGATTTTCGCTCGTCGACAGCTAATTCTTAGACTTAAAGTCTGCGCTACTTTTTATCCTGGGAATCCCAGGGGAATTTTCCTGGAAATGATTTAAAATGTCCAGATTAAAAAAAATTAAATCCAATGTGATTTTTTCACTGATCACAAGTCACAAATTTATATGTAATAAATCGTAATCGTGATATTTTTATCCCGGGAATCTCACGTAAATTTTCCCGGAAGCGGTTTCTAGTTGTTCCAAGTGCATACAAAATCGCTTATTCCGGCACAGTTATCACTGAAATGATAGCTTACATTTGTTTTAAAATGCTGTGGTATTTTCTGTCCCAGAACTCCCACAGGAATTTCAAGTAAAGCGTGCGCGAAGCCGCGAGAACATCCTAGTAGTATATATTATGCATTTAGAATAGTCGTGCCCTTTTTCACACGAATGTCAACCTCTCTTTCGCTAAATATAATTTTATTATCTTACACCGTCGGTGGTGTATTAGACTATTCATTTCTGCCTTTCAATTTTAATGAATCAACCAATATGATCCATATAAACATAAAAGTGGAATATTTCAATGTCATTGAATACAGTCTTGTCCTTTCAGTTCTGTGCCCCCCAAAGTAATTCAATTTATTTGATCCGTCTCATATCAACATTATTATTACTTGACATATAAATATAGGAAACAATGTAATAACAATTATCTCAAACGCTTACATTTGTAAGCGTGGATGAAATACTTCAAAGTAAAACGAATATATACGTAAAAGCTCAAACTCACGTGCACCTCAACTGGTACAAAGAAGGTAGGATCCGGAGTTAAATTTTCAATTTGTGGTTCGGCGAAAGAAAATTGAGCGTTATAACGAACAACGGGAAGTCAAAGAATTAATTCAAAGAATAAATTCATATTTAATGGCAGCTTTGCAGCGAGCACGAAACGTATATCCATTTTGTTCTCTGTTATAACTGTAACAAAAGTGTTTCTTAACCTTTGACAAATTTTGAGGCATATCAATTTAATTTAGAATAGGGATATTTTGTACCCTACTTCTGTCAATAATTCTGAATTTGATTTAGGTGATTGATTGATGTCCTATTATTAATCTAATTCGATTGCACGCCAACGTTTAGCAATTAGATCTTGTCGATCCAAAGGTTGCCTGGAAAAGATTGCTTTAAGCAATAAGGCCGCTCATCGTATAGTAAGTACCTTATTTAGAGTATTGAACTTATTTACTTTATAGTATTTAAGTTTATTGTGAATTTTTTCTCCGTCATTTTGGTGGACCATAAAGAGTGCCTACTTACTGTATTGTATTGATTTAAGCTTGAATGAAAAGAAAAATAGCTCAAAAAACTGTGTAAAGCGAGGCAATTATTTAAATAACATAAGTAAGCAGCCTAATGTTGACCGTTTTGGGATTAGTATTTTGGTAGTCAAGCGGTGTCTAAGCTATAAATTTTACCATGACAATTTTTTTTATTTGACGCGCTAACAGCCTTAATAAATTTAACTAGAAATAAGCTAGACCGAGAGAAGCTATTAATAAGCTTCTACAGATGGCAATAAAAATAAAAATGAAAAATTAACAAAGAAACAATAAAAAATGTGCATAGATATAAGATTCTTAAACTGATAAATCCGAATTTGAATAGAACCTAACCAACTTTGCGCTAAACAATGTAGTGTACTGTATATCTGCGTGTTACAATGAACATATTATTCGCCAAAACGAGTAATTGACTGTTTCATAATTATCATAAATATTTATTGATATGTATTAGCTGTAAGTTTCCCACTATATTTTTTTTCAAGACCGGAACATTTTATGATGAGAGAGACGATCAGTGGAGTAATCTGGGATTCGCGGCGATTGCCAGATACACACTAAAACCATACCGGTCTTCATGCAATCACCAAGCTCGAGTCACAGCTTATTAACTGATCGTTGCGACCCTAGCAGGTGTGGTTATATACGATGGCCCCACCTAATACTCTTGTACGCCCCTATTTTGAGAACCTTTGATGCGGGTAACAGCTGATTGAAATGCAAGGCACCGGTGGCTGTATGACTACGGAGGTCGGATATCTTAGACGCTTAGACACAGTGATGTAAGATAATTGCTGATACGTAAGCAGGGATGCTACCTAAACCAAGGAAGCGGGAGAAGTATAGTTGGAATTGGAGGGGCCGGATCGTAGTCCCCCTGATAAAAAAAAGGGATGCGACCTTAAAATAGTTAGTGCAATCTTTGTAGCCACTACACGTTAAACAATTATTCTGTAACTACGATAGTAGCACACGATTTCCTTTCTTAACTCCATCAGGGGAATGATGTCATGAGATATATAAAAAATACCACTGTGAATGTTATGTACATGATAACCAGTATATCCAATAAAAAAATTAAATATTATGAAAATAAAATAAAAAGTTAGTTATTGCTTGGCAAGTTGTTTCTTTTTTAAGCTCGCAAAATAAGGCCGTTTGTTTAGCAAATAGTTGTTATTAGTTCATTAAAAAAAAAAAAAAACCAAGGAACTTTATTACTCCACACTAATGTGTTTACATATAAATGTGGACGAGTTTAGTTGGATGTTTCTTTGATCCTTCCTCATAATCTTGCTAATTAGGACGATTATAATGAAAACTTAAATGTATGACTGTATGTATGTCTCTGCAAAACACGGGCCATAAAAACGGTCCGGACTTTTGGAGGGCGAGCGTGGGGAAACCTCTTTTTTTTTAACAGGGGAAATCCGTTTGAGTACCGTAGGCCGCGCGAGAGGGAAAGGTCGCGGCCCGTGTGTGGGATTCGCCGGGTCGGGGTGGCACTAGCACCCCACGTTGAGATGTGGGGAACTATTGCCACGCCGCGGTTAGGGATACCCACTAAAACCCCTGAGCAATCACGAGAGTCCTTTGTCCAGGCTGTGGGCTCGCTCGCGCATTCACCACCAGCCTGGACGGACGGTGGCCGGCCCCATGCGGGCTGGCCTCTCCATTTGGTAGCCGGAGATTTGGGTCTCTCCGGCTTCTCTACCTCACCGCGAGGTGAGAGAGGGCGCGCGGGTCGGCGCGCGTCCCTCCTCTCCGACCTTTATGTGCGGGCGGGTCCGGTTTCCCTACCGGTCGCTCGCACGGCCGTAGCCTACAGCAGCTGGAGGTCGTCATAGACGACTCTGGGACGCCGCCGCCGACTCTGACGGGAGGGGAGCGTCGTGGGTTGCTCCCTCTCCCGCTCCGCCGTCTCCTTCGCGGACATGACGGTCTCGCAGAAGGAGGCGGCTGCGTTCCACGCGACGGCGCTCCCAACCATGGCCTTCACCACGGCCGGGAGGGACAAATCCGCCCCGATGGCTGTGACGAGATCACGGCGCTGCTCGTCCCAGGCTGGACACACCTGGAGGGTGTGCAGCGCCGTGTCTTCGTCATCGCCGACGCAATGGTGGCACCCTGACGTCTGTTCGCGCCTTATTTGCCACAGGTACCTCCCGAAGCAACCATGCCCCGAGAGGACCTGCGTCAGGCGAAACGTCAGGATGCCATGACGCCTCTGCAGCCATTCTGGCATGATTGGCCTCACCGTTTGGATAACGGCGAGGCCTGCGCTGGGGTTCAGAAGGCGGTCCGCCCACTCTGCCACCTGGAACTGGCGCAACTCGTCTCTGCGCCCCTCTATCTCGCGGGGGGCAGGTCGGCCAACACTGGCCTCCTTTTTCTTGCGCCACACGTACAAGGAGGCCAGTGTTCTGGCCTCCAGGTCCCATGGCAGAGCTCCGGCTAGAAGGGAGGCCGCTTCGAAGGATATCGTGCGATATCCTCGGACGGCTCTGACGGCCAGCATACGCTGTGTCTGTCGCAGCGTTGCGACGTTGCGAGCCAACAGGGCGCCCGCCCACACCGGGGCCCCGTAAAGGGCCATAGAACGCACGACTCCCTCGAAGAGTTTTCGGCACGTCACATTTGGCCCCCCGACGTTGGGCAGCAAGCGCGAGAGTGCGGCCGCCGCCCTCTTGAGTCTGGGGGCCATCTGCTGGAAGTGAGCCGAAAAGTCCCATCGGCTGTCTAGAACATGGGGAAACCCCTGGGCCAGCACATAGAGGCTCCTTGACAAATTTAATCTAAATGCAGCGTGTCACTGTCCGGCAATTGTCCCTGTCTACACCATATACTAATGCAGCCAAGAACAAGCCCCGATAAGTGTAGGAATATTGTACGGAATAAGAACAAGAGGTTCTGGGTTATTGGGATGAACTGCTAGTAGAACTGCAGATCGGGGACTATGGCGTCTGCCCGTCGCAATGTTCAAGGAACATGCAAAAAATGGGGGACGGTGACTCGCCACTCACTGCATGGGCCCCTAAAAACGTCGTACAAGATTGGCGAGGGGCGACATGGATGTTAATCGCTAAGGGGTGTCGCCAGGTGGGTTGCGGGTTCACCGAAGCTACTCCCGACGTTATTCAATGTATCAATTCTACCCCTGGAACTTCAGTCTTAGTTCTAGCGATCTCCACTCCGTGCCGGCTGACTAATGCAAGCACGGAGGCGGGGGCCTTGCCTTATACTTTATATAATGGGGATGAACATTGAATTCATTTCTATCCTGGAAAACAGGATAGTCCCCAGGGATAAAGAGCCGAGCTTTACTTATGGGGCTCCCCATGGTAAAATCTATAGTTTATCAACCAGTGAAAATGGCTAAGTAAACACGACAATTTTTTTCTCTATATTTGATTAAAAAAATGGAATCTTTAAGGCCAGTGTGCATAGAGAAATTAAACTAATGGTTAAAATAAATAAACACTATATGGCAATTATTTTATATTAATCATCAGTTAAATAACTATGCACACCAGCCTTAATCTATACCAAATTGCAAGAACACCGATATAATAGTTTCAAATACAAAATGTTTTTCAATCAATATTATTTTAATATCTTCTGACCAGTTAATAAGAAAACTTTAAAATATGCTGTTTAATGGAGAAATATGCAGGATCATTAGTATTCAAGGCAACCCAATAATAGTATGAAACATAATATACTTTGCAATAAATAAGGGCACATTATTGACAAAGGTTTATTTAACTCTAAAAATTACCTGTCCAAATGGATTATCCATACTTTTTAATGATTGTAAACAACTAATAACATTTTAAATTGCATGGGAATCAATGAATGAACAATATTTTGGATAGTGTTGATTTGTTATCACAGCTTGGCAATCCACCCAAAATGAAGGATAACAGTCTTATTCATATTGAGTTAGCATAAATTGGCAGGCTGCTTTATAGTTCTCAAAGAAGTCTTCGAACTTTGTAAATAAATTTATTCATTTAAATTAAAACCCAAAAACATTGTAATTGACTTGTTATATAGAATATTAACTATGAAGACCCAATAGGGTTAACATAAATATATAGCATAATAAAGGAATTTAAGATTCGGATAGAAATTATGATAATGACTTCCTGAACTGATATTTGCTAACAATTTGATATTTTCAGGATTTTATAAGACACATAAAGAAAAATATTTGTGTATAAAAAAGATTCTGTCTAAAACACATCTAGAAGTTCATGAATTTGCAATATTTAATAATAAGTAATGTTTTTATGGCCCATAGTATAATAATAGTAATTGGTTGATAATATTATGAATTCATTAATTCATTTAGGCATTGCAAGTATTCCATGAGACAAAAAAATTGGTGAATTTAGTTCTAAATTAATGGCTTCAATACTCAGGAGATTATAAATCGGCACACAAACACACACATTGTATATCCCCAAATTAAGCAAATTACACTTTTGTTATGGGTAATAATACAACAGACTACTCTGTGGCCGATCCCAGACCATAGTAAATAATGGAGAAAATTCGTTTCTGATATTTACCATACCAAGAATCAAATCCGGAGCCTCTGATTTACAATGAGGTAAGCTGTCAAAGGCTTAGCTCGCTCAACCACAGAGGCCCTCTTATATTTAAAATTAGAGCTCTATTTGCACAAATAGGATGTGAGAACTATATAAGTATTGGAAGATAATATAAACTCGTTTTATATTTCCACAACAGAATACTCAGGGGCTAATTCCAGTATCACCCAGAACATGCCACTAACAATTTAGCTCAGAATCTCTGTATTTTAGTAATACCTGATATTAAATGTATCAAGGGATAGATGAAAAGACCTAAGGGTATCCAATAACATTGAATCATTGAAGTCAATGTTTGTATAGATTACTTTGATTAATTCATCCAAATTGAAAGACAGACATAAACCATCTAATTACTGGCTTAAGGTAATTGTGCCAGTGCTCAAATCAAACATTCAAAGTCAATAATTAATTAAAGTGATTTTAATATAGATAAAAGTATTCATTTTATGCATATTATCAGTAGGCTATTCCACTAATATGCATATAACACCAGTTTTTACAACAGGGTTTTAATGACAAAGGTGATCTTGATAGTAAAGAACCTTTAAAACACCTCATTTACTAAGTTCAGACCTGGATCTCACATATAATATGTAGTATCTCTGATCCACATACTAGTTAGTATCAGTGAGTGCAAAAGCCACATAAAAATGTCTATTAACACTATTTGCAGTGTATATGTATAAACATATTATATTTAAATAAATTTCATAAACTAATTTTCAAATATTTTCTATAATGTAGCAATCTGAGATCACCCAAAAGTTATATGTTGTAAACACAAACATACTTGTTAAGCTCAAAGATATGTGTATGTCTCTTTGTTGATTATTATTAAGTTGCCTATCTTATACGTAAATAATTCACATTTTATAGCAAAACTTTAACATGAATGATGACATGCATGACAAGAGCTATGAATGTCAAAGAAGCAAGTGAGGTGTGTAAGAATAAGCCTGAATGGCGCTCTGTTGTTTGTGCCTACCCCACAAGGGAACTGGCGTGAAGTTATGTACGTATGTACTTTAACCAACTCATTCATAAACTTAACTGAATTTATGAACTTGAATGATATGTGTAGTTATTATCATTAACAACCTTTAGTTAATAGATGAATTCATCTTTATTTCCTTGATAGAAATCCAGTTGTATATAGGTAAATTATATTATATATTAAATAATAATTTTAATTTAGAAATTGATATATTCTTGGGCAATAACTTTATAAAAGTGATGAATATCAACTGTATACATACATAACTTGAAAACTATGTCACTATTATTTATTACACAAGATATAAAATGAATTTTGAGTGATTATAAAAAAAACAAACATTTAACTTACATCAAAAAAATATGGACATATTCATAATAAATAAATAAAGTGCCATATAACTATACCCCACCCTTAATTTTCATTATAAGCATATTTTAAGCTTAATTTTCTTTTCAGAATTTTTACCTGACATTGCGAACATTTGAGACAAAAGCTTTTACAACTTTAGAGAAAGCCCTCCCCACTTTCTTAAAAAAAAGTATTTATAGAGAAATATTATTATGATTTTGATCAAGATCTGTCTCAATCCTAACTATGCATATTTTAAAATCAATTTACATCACTCACACACGTGTGGAGACAATCCCCTAATTTTATATTTTTCATAATGTCATTGTGAAGCATTGTATAGAATCAACCTTTCCTCCAAATATATTTCATTAAAATATTAAATTATTTTTATTTAAATTCCAAATCAATTTAATTTATTATTCAGATAAAATGGCCTATTAGAATAAATATTATGACAATTTCACCTGTGTAAACAAACAACTGTACCATTATGTAAAATCCAATTTAAACTAATGTACTTATATTGCTCAAAATGAAATCTTAGCACAAACCTGGTCTGGGCAGAAGTAACCAAATGCAACCATCCCAAACAGAGAGAGCAACAAACAGAAGAATATCACTTTTCGAAGCTTAGATCTTGGCTCCATTTTCTTTATCTCGTAGACGCCGCCGGGTAGGAATAAAGCGAAATCACTATCTACTTGCACTGATACACTTTTTTGCATTTCGACCGAATGCATGTCTCATTTTTAAAGAAATATCCCAAACCTAACACTCACTGAGTTGGTCTAAGTTTGTAAACGAGTTCATTCATCGTAATTTCTAATTCTTATCGTAATGCTATCGTCTTTACTTATCTAATTGAAGTATAGTTCGTTTGCATTGTTTTGCTGATAGCACACGTATGTAAAGTTACTGCCAAATCCGAAAATAAAATGAGGCGCGCAAGTACGACATTCGATTGGAGACCGAGCGACTGCCTGCTGCTGCCTGCGAGACAACACGCTGGTTCCTATTCGGAACAGCGACTCGAATGAGGAGCCGATCGCTGCGATCATGAAACTAACATTACAAACAAAATTATAATATAAACACGACAGCTGGAAGTTGGAACCGCTGATCACAATTAGGATATGTTTAACGATATTCTACATTACAATATAAATAATGTTATTGTATTCGTATTGCATAAATTTGCTCATTATCTATAAAAATAATATGTTTTCACTCAAAAAGCCGAAAATAAATAAATCACAGTCTGTACTTTTACAAGTGAAACCTGCTTTCACCATTTTAGACAGTCGGAGAATATCAAAGAAAGAGACAAGTCTATACAAATGTACTTAAGAAAGAGGAGCAAAGTGGAATACAAATGTTTAAAATATCAATTTTGCTGAAAAGTAATACGAAACATTCAATTATGTTCGTTCGGAAATTATGTTGGACTAGTAGTAGTAGAATTCGCCACAAGGCAGGCAAAGGAATCTTAGTCCATACAGCCAATTCTGATGTTTAAATCTTCGTATAGTAGCGCAGTTGTATTGTAGGCTACAACCGTCGCCATTCAATTGAGTTCTTGTCAAAACTCGAAAGGCCACATCCGACTATACAGTTCATATTACTTACAAAAACACATAGTAATCGGTATTCAAAAACTATCAATATCCTACAACTATTGTTCATTTTAGAGTAATTTTACACATTTTTAGAAAATAAAACTGCACAGCACAACGTCTCCTTGCAGTTCCCGCCAAAAACTCCAAATTATGTTCGAAATTTGACAGAAACAGTAGAATTTCTGCTCATGACTCCCATGTATGGAGGGTAGACGTAAGGAGTACCACCCTTCCTGGCGGTGAGGTCTATGTAGGAATATCGTAGAGTGTGGTGGACGGCGGCGACACTTTTGGCTGGCGATCCACCCGGTCTCCCCAAGTGGACGGTCTTACCAAAGTTAGTCGCTCCCAACAGGATGCTCTTGCTAGGAGCCTGGTTTTATTTAGCCTGGTATTATTGCCGGGCCGAGTTAGAGGCGGTCAGGATGCGGGAAACCGCTACCATGATGCAAACATGACAAAGCGATTGGAATCTCCCTAAGCCGGCACCGATACAGTGGAGGCTGTGTGTCCTTACCTACAGCGATGGGTCACGCAGAAACACCGGACTCTGACCTTTAGAATGACGTAGATACTTACCGGGCACAGGTGCTTTGATAAATATCTGCATCAGATTGTGAGGTGTCTGCGTTCCCGCCAGTGCCGTGAGTGCGGGCACAAGACACTGCGTTGCACAGGCTGGTTTGAGTTCAAGGCCATAGTAGGATTTATCGATTCGCTAGGGGACTTAGTTAAAGTCATGCTCTACAGCGGCGATCATTGGGGGGTGGCAGAGGCTTTCTACGGGGTAATAATGTCCCGCAAGGAAGCTGCCGAACGATTGAGGGAAAGAGGTGTGCATGCGACCCCGAACGCCGACGTCATCCCGGCCTCCCGAGGTGCAGATATGCGGCAAATCTCCTCCCATGATTCAATCACAGGGGTCAACAGCATTTGGGTATTCCGTAGATCTAACCTCTATAGGTGAAGTTGGTCACTCTGACTTGGGGGATCAAGGGCTTAATGCGCGGTGCCACACAAGCCGTGCGGCGCTTAATCTCGCCGTGTAAGATTTAACGAAAAACCCGCACAAAGGGCCCGATATTGTACAAAATGATTTCCACCTGCGTAGTTTAAAAAAAAGTACCATCTTATATGGAGGGGAAGGTAAGTGTCCTAAATAGTCGAGTGTAAATATAAGGTTTCAAATACCTACCACAATAGCGCTGGCATACGAAAAGCTTCGTTTTTTTTTTTCATTTTTCATCCATCGGGGGCGATAACGCTAGCAATAGTATGCTTTCTTTGCGCTCCGTCCGCGATGGCGTGACACAGAGGAGTGTGGAAGACTCAGAGTGATGCCGCACGGGCGAGCAACCTCAATACCCACTAAAAACCCCCTCCTCCCTGTGTGCGCTTTGTTTGTGTTGGAAAGTCTGGAATTAACTGCTGTAGACGTCGTGAAGGCTCGTTGTAGAGTTCAAAAAATTAAAATTATTGAAGTGCTATAAAAATGGATAAAATGCCAGTATACAAAACTTCAACTATTTACATACTCTAAAATAATTGACTACTCGTAAATATCATGCTGTAAGAGGACGTGTAGTGATTCGATTTTTGTAAAATTAATAATAAAAAACCAAGCGTAAATCTTTTTTTTGGTTTTTGTTTATTTTTTTAGTTTCTATAATTACTTTTGGTACTTCCTTTAAAGTTTATCCTATGCTACCGCAGCGCTACCTTTATTGCTTGCGTTTTGACAAACACTTTCATGTAAAGAGATGGTACTCCTAATCTGTACCCTCCATATTGCCATGATTCGTTACGACGTCTTACATACTCGTAAAAATAAACATGAAGTTTAGCAGTATTATGTTATTCGATGTTCTTTTTAAAGCTTTGCAATCCATCCAAATCCCACTTTAGTATTTTGAACATATGCGTACTTAGAGATAGATGCACACAAATTACTCGTTTCCCACAAAATAAAAAAGTCCCCGAGCCCTAACGAGATGTCGCCGATAGAAGTTTACTTGAGCAAGGCTGGATGATAAGCTCTAAAATAATTGTAGTAATTTCTTGTCAACATTTTTTTATTTTTAGGGTTCCGTTCCATTTTAGAAAAAACAGAACCGTTATGTTTTCGCTAAATTTATCCATCTTTCTAAGTAAAATTATATCTGGATAACTACTCTAAGGGTATCTGAAGATGAAAAATAAGAATACGTAATCTACATTCCGTTACGTTCCAAAAACGTAAAAATTGTGTCCCGATTATAAATTACAAACTACAAAAAGTATATTATAAAAAAATTATCATAAAACAAAAAGCCCGATGTGTCACTTATGAATGTCAATATCAAGTAACTTTGAATGAAATCAACAAAACTGAAAGCCAATAACGATTAATCTATGACGAAGTCCCAAAAACAGTCTAGTTCTAAGGAGTCTTAAATTTTAATTTTGCTACCAAAGGGTTTCATTCAGTTTAATTCATTAGCTCAATGGGGATTGTTCGAAAAAAATTATCCTCTGATTTTATATTACGTAAAATAAGGTATTTTCAGATACTAATTTGACTACTTTTGTATTTTAAGATTTACTTTTTTTAAATTCTATATTAAAATCATTTCTTCGCTGACGTCACAGGGGAAGAGTTTACATTGATTTAAAAGGCCTTTGCCTATAAAAGGAAAATAATAAAACCTCCTAATCAAAGTAATCAGCTTTTTAATGTCACTGTCATTCATTACATGTCGTGTTCATTTTAGTGTGGCCAGCCTGACAATTTTGTCGCTAGATTTATAATTTTTGATCTGGTATGTGTTTAAGTTAGTTTAATTTATAGGATAGTTTTGTTTTTAGTAGTTTCTATAAATATATACATTTTTATATAGGTAACTAAACTTTATATTTATTGCGTAGAAACGTTTACGATAATGCTACAAATTAAGTTTTATGGGTTTGTTAGCCTTACCGTCATGTATAAAACAGACGAGAGCAACAAAATTATTTTCAACGAAAATTAGTCTGAACGGCATCCCGTGTAATTTTTAAGATCTGAGAAGTTTTCGATTAAATATTTAAGTGTCCGTAGAAGAGTAAAGAATCCTTCGCTGTTCATGGACTGCCCCCAGATACTTGGCCGAAATTTTCTTTATTTTCGATGACCGGAATGAAAATGGTAGGTACGAGTCTGTATTTCATGCGAGCGAAGCTGGGTGGATCTTATCTTCTTTTCTGTCATCTTCTCCCAATAATCTGGAATCGGCACAATTTCTTTTCCTTCCGTTCACCTCCAATCTGCATGAATAGGGAATAAAAAATACAATTTCTATGACAGGCTTTTAATCCAGTATCAGTAGAGAATTCTAGTAGTAGGTACAGCACAATTTAAAAAAATCATGCGTTTTACGGGAAGTATTTCCCATCGCTAAACAAATATAATAAGTCTAAAATTATTAAAATAAAAGCATACCTAATACATTAGCAAAATAAAAAACCTTTAAGTGCTCAAATCAAAATACTAATAAACTTAAGACATTGAACCCAGAACAGGATCAAGAGATTTTTACTGAAAACTTACAAGGCACTTTGAATTAAAGGTGGGGAAAATAATGGAAATTACATACAAATTAATACCATTGCTGTATAGAAAAATCAATGAAAATTTCCCACTGCTGTTCATCAAGTTTCTCTCGTCACACTGCAGTTGCACTTAAAAGTATGAAGTCATTTTTTTGTAAATAAAATATATATGTACATGTAAAAAATTCAACAAGGAACATTCCATAATTGTATACCTACAAATTATAATATTTATAAGCAATTTTTTAATTTGATTTCTTCACTTGGTCACAATACAAGTAATGGTATTACTAATTCATTTCACAGTTCATGCCTATAAAAATGCATTTTGTCATATGGAGAATTAGCTGCAACGCTTCCCGCGCTGGTTTGGCCAATTGTCATCAATTAAAAATAAAACAGTAGATCAATGTATGCATGATGTATCAAAAAACTCAATGCCACGAGAGAATTCATTCTGTCCTTTACATTGATATTAAAAATATGTATACAAAAATGTCCACCTTTGATTACAATATTTTTGTTATATAAAAGTTATAAGTCACCACTGATATAGCCTACGCCAAACTTTAAAGCCTCTTTCCAGATTGGCTGCAGAATGCTATGCAATACCTGATTTTGTATGAAAAACGCATATGCAGCCATCTGTTGCTAACTATATCTGCTATAAAGGATGACATGAGCTATATCCAACAACATTTTCATAACATACTGATGTTCTCATGTGAACACTACACTCAGCGCACAATACTTTAACATTTCAATAAGCTTTACCAGTTCCTAAACAAGGATCAACTCCTCTCACCACAGAATTTCCTAGTTATAAAAATTACTATTTAATATATCAGTCCACGAATTTGAAATAAAGTCCACAATTCCACTCGGCGCCTATTGGCGCACTACTGACGCACATTACGACGATCGTCGGTTATACTTAATGTTTCTGTTCACAAGGCGTTTGTTTAATTAAACGTTTTTCAGTACAAAATATTATTTAGCACAATTTGTTGAACGTTTTTAGCGATGCACTGTTTAAAACAATCAATACTCGTTATATTACATTGTTCAGGTTGGAACGCAACATTCACCGGTCACGTCGTCTAAGGATACACTCCACTCGCCTGGTGTAATGCGGTACCAATTTAATTATCCGACTACTAGTTGTCTATGGGGAGAAGCCAGTCCTCGAATTGTTTTTGCTCATCCAATACAATCAGTTACGAGGACGACCGCGGCCGCGCGATCCATCCCGATCCTATAACAATTAACATACTTTAATGCAATTTAATTAATTATATACATAACGAGGGCTTCATAACATATGGGCGTACAGACAAAAGTGCAGTTTTACACAAGGGATAGAATTGTGAATAAAAACAAAACTAGTTGATTGAATAACGCTGAAGTTTGGAATACCCTTCTATTTAGGTACACTTGCATAATGACAAAACTCTAAATGGTAACATGCATAGATTTTAGTAAACATTTGTTATGAACCCTCGATGATCCAGACATGTGGGCTGCGTTGCATAACGACGACGTGACAATTTCATGGTTTTTAAGTTACTATATTTAAATCTACTCCATTTATGTTTGCTTCGCAAATTAATCGCAAACAAGACGCGGGCGCCGAAGTGTGAGGACCTATAAACCGGGAATAAATAGGCAGAATAACAAAGATGCGAGCTCTACCTCGGTTCCTTTCAGACTAGCATTCATCTGTTCGATATCATTTTAACAATTTAACTAACGGTTTTAGGGAGCTGTTGTTTTTAAATACTTAAATTGCATATAAAAATAGTATGGATATTGTTTTCATGGCAACCAACGTCTAACAACAGTACACGGCAGCGACGCACATATATAAGATGATCTCGTCTGGTTCCCGTGGAGGTAGGCAGAGACAACTGATCTCCACTTGCGACCATCCTGACAAACACCTTTCGCCCACACACACACACACACACACACACACACACACACACGCACACACACACACACACACACATATATATATATATATATATATATATATATATATATATATATATATATATATATACTAGTTAATGCCCGCGGCTTCGCTCGCGATATGTAACAACCTAATAAGTTTTTATGTAAGCAAAATAAAGCTACTCACTAAGGGTTGAGCTGGGGCGTAGCTGCGGGAAAAATTCTAGCTAAACTATTTGCAAAATTGGTCTTCTAGTTGAAAAGAGAGAATGCAAATATTTTATTAATTTAATTGCTATGGATCGCTAGTTATAAAAATAATAATTTCCACGTGTTTAATAACAATGATTTTCACCAAGAACTATTTAGACCAGAACAGACATACTTCTATCTCATGTATAAGGTGTATGTGAGACATTTGGAAGGTGTAGAAACCTGATAGTGCAAAAAAATGCTTATAATTTAAGAACAAACCTTGTGATGGGATCTATAATTGGAATCACGATCACGATAAGCATGATCCCTATTATCTCGATTCTCACGATCGTCGCGATGGTCACGGTGATCACGGGGATCTCTCCCGTCACGCGAATCACGTGGGTCGCGATTCTCACGATTGTCGCGCGAGTCCCTCGGGTCACGCTGGTCTCGCGGGTCGCGCCCGTCGCGATGCTCCCTCGGCTCGCGCCCGTCGCGTTGCTCTCGTCCATCACGACCTTCACGATGATCACGATACTCACGATAGTTCCGATAACCACGACCACCCTCGTGGTCGTCTCTATTATTGTCCTGATTATTAATATGAGGTATCTTACGCGAGTCTTCTTCCTCCTGCCGTCTCTCATAATGTATAAAGTCATCAAAAATTGAGGTAGAGTGGCAATAACAATGCATGATTCTTAACACTTGTAGGCCCTTGGCATGAGGCACTTCTTGGGTGTCACGAGAGTTAGTTACAGGTTTATTTTCATTATTTTCTAATTTGATATGACGCAGTTGTGCATTTGGAACATCTTTAACATAGATCCACCTTACACGGAACTGTCCCTTCCACTTGTCCTGCGACCACACACTGGAATTGGAGTTGTAGTCGACCGCGCTGGTCATACGCGCCATTCCGCAAAAATGACCACTTCCGTTGACTGAAAAGAACAAATAAACTATGCCGCCCTCCCGTTCCCGCTCACGGAACGCCGCGTCGAGACGTTTGTTACCGTGTTCGGTACTGCACCAAATCTCATACTTAATGCTACGGTGGATGTCGTCTTCCGAGTACGACTTGATAACGAAGAAACGAGCTAATGGAGCACTTAAGTCAAATTCTTTTGGGTTATAATCATTCTTGACGCGAAGTTCATCTAAAACGGGATGCGGCATTGGAGTGGGATTATTAACAGGGGGAGGGACCGCTACTGGCGGCACGGGCAGAGGCACGCGCGGCTGGTGTGGCGGGTGTGGCTGGTGGGGCTGGTGGGGCTGATGCGGCGGCGGGGCGCGCGGCGCGTGCGCCCACGCCGGCGGCGGCTGATGCTGCGGGGGCGGCCCGCGCTGTGGCAGCGGCGCCGGCTGCGGTGGCGGCTGCGGCACGGGCGTCGGCGTCGGCACCTGTGCGGGCAGCGGCAGGGGCGCCGGCACCGGTGGGGTCTGCATCGGCGGCGGCGGCACCGCGGTCACCGGCGCAGTCTTGCCGACATCCCAATTGCTAATGTCCATGTTGTGTTTGCCAGGCACGATCGGCGGCGGCGGCATGCCAGGGCCCTTCTTTTTAACCACGCTCCCCTGCGTGGCAGGGGCGGGCTTGGCCGGCTGGCTAGCTATCGAAGCCCATGTCATCTTTTTGGGCTGTGCCCCACAGGACACATCCTTGAGCTCAGATTGGCGGTCTTTGTCCGGTTTGTGTTCGCCGAGCGAGAGCGCCTGAACGCTCGTCTCGACCGCTTTGATCCCATCTGGCACATACAGGCCGTCGGCCCTGTAGTAGTCGTCATATTGCTTCGCGCGACCTAACTGGCCCCACGTGGAATAGTCGCCGTTACCATGGAAATAGTTAAAAGTCTGCCCAAATGCAGCGGTTGAAAATGGCGTCGTCGATGGTCCAAATACACCTGAAATGAAATTTATATTGAAAAACATAATTGGCATATAATCAAATTGAGACATGCAAAATAACATAAAAATGTATGATTATTATGAAAAATTGACTAATTATAATGGTGATTTAAAAATGTTTTCAATTTGAACATAAAAGAAGTAGCCTGTGTAGCCCTAACTTGAAATCACACTTAAAGTCAGAAATGAGCTTAGATAATTTGTTGAATGCTAAATAATGTGGATCAATAATGATTGTAATCAAAAAGAACAAAATGGAGAGATAACTCTCATTTACTGAATAAATACTAGCTACCATCCATTCCATAAGAATCGTGAGGATTGTATCCTCCGAGGAAAGTCATCGGGTCTGTTCCATTGGTGGACCATGTCCCATCCCCGACTCCAAAAGCTTGATAAGGAAGTGCTGTTGTACCGTAATAACCTGAAATGAGGGAAAAATATTCCTCAAAGGAGATATCTCATTTAACTTGGGGTTTGGGCTACACATTTAACTATCTCACCACAAATTAAGTCTGTTTACATTTACAGTTATTAATTTAACATACTTCTATCACTTTTTAGTTGTTGTATAGAATATGTACCTACCTGCCGCGCTGTAGGGATCGGCTGCTGACGAAATTGGTGGTGCATAGGAAGGTTGCTGCTGATGACGCCATGATACTTCTGCGAGCTCGTCGCCGCCGCTCTCTAAATGTTGCTCTTTCGGTGCATTTGTTACTGTAATAGAGACAGAAACAGTTTTATCAGTAACTTGTAACAATATATATATAATTAGATCCATTTGGACTGGAAGAGATCACTTTTAGTGATAAGGCCGCCTTTGTTTTACCAAGTAAGTATTGTCTTGTTGAGCATTTTCTTGTAGTTTTTATTTTGGTGAACAATAAAGTGCATACATCCTACATCGCCAGATTAGATTAAGTTATTCCTAAGTTAGGTTGCCTGGAAGAGATTGCTTTCAGCGATAAGGCCGCCTTTTGTTTCTACCTTGACAATATTGTTATTGTATATTTTGAAATTGTATGTTTGGTGAGCAATAAAGTGTTATCTATCTATCTATCTAAAGTGTTGTCTGTGGACTCCGAGCCTAACTTTAGGGCTACTCCTAAAGATAGCCTTTATGGCAGAGCTGCATTACAATTATAGAAAGAAAGAAAGATAATATTTTATTTCAAACAAAAAAACTAAGTTAATATAAATAGAGAAAGAAACAAAATAAGTCCTAAATTGGACCCAGTCTCAGCATAATGACAGCCAATGAGGACTAGCGCTGCTCTTCTGTCTGGGACCATAAAGTGAAGTTACGGTGGAATATACAACACATAACAACAACAAAATATATAGTATAATGCAGTTTGATTAAGTTTAATAAAATGCAAACTAAAAATATATATTATATTATACTGACTTTATTGATATTAATTATCAGTAACTTCCAACACTTCTGTATTTATATGAAAAAGAGCCAGAGACACATAATTATGAAGAATAATAATAATTTTTAGCGAGGTGTGTTGTTAGGCAACTGCAAGAAGCATTAAGAAACTTCTTAATGCTTTTTCAAACAACAATAACAGGTTGCAAAGCATAATATAAGCCGACCCATAACCAATAAAAAAAAAACCTAATTTTACAACTTTTATTCTAGAAGTAAACTTCTACTAAAATAAATACAGTAAAACCTCTGAAGTTGAACTTGAAGAGAGAACCAAAAATTTGAATTACACAGTGTTTGAATTTAGACCTGCAAATCTTTTAGGAAACATTAGACTTGGAGGTTAAAAAAATTTCTAACTAATTTTGAGTTAGAGAGGTGAAATAAATAAAAATCCTACCAATTATAAAGGTAAAAATCATTTTTCAATATTGCTATGTTCGGGATACAGAGGTTCAATAATTTTTTTGAGTTATAGAAGGAAAATAAGTATTGAACTGAAACTCATTAATTATTTCGACTTATAGAGATTTCGAGCAATCCAAGTTTTGGAGCTTGAAGGGAAGGGATCCCATTTTTTTAGCATTTGGGAGGTTTTCAACTTATCGAGGTAACTTAAAGAGGTTCTACTGTATCCACATTTTTAATGTTGTAAATTAGTAATGTGGATATTGTTACCTTTATTATTCATATTTTTATGTTGTGGGGATTTCCTAAGACAAAGAAAATGATAATAGCCTTGTATTTAAAATACTATAATATAGCCAACTACAACCTGGTCTCAATATAAGTGACAATCTTTTAAGTATGTGTGATAAGACTGATAAATGTAAATAAATTTCATAGAACATTTTTATTTTTCTACAAAAGAAATGATTAAGTAAAAAAAAATTGTCTGTGCCCTGCTATACTCTTAGTCAAACTTATTATGGTCTGTGCTTAGCTTTATGATCTTCCTAGATGAGCTGCAGCAGGCAAACTACCAAATTTTGTATGAAAAATAATCTATTGAAAAGCCATCCTGTTGCTAACTAAAAATGTCAAAAAAGTTATATAAATTATACAATAGCCATTTAAGCAATGACAAGCTGTTGTTCACAAACATCTAGGTTCATGACTTTTAATGATTTTTTGCTAGAATATAAACAGTTTTAATCTTCTCACCTATTCAAATTATACAAATATTACCTTTGATAATGTCAAAAAATTTACAAAATACAACTACATCTCAAAATTGAGATATTCTAATCTGTGTAATCCAAACTATATAGTCAAAGAATAGGGTGTGTATGTAACCTAAGAAACTTAGGAAATATTGTCTAGTAAAAAAATGGTTAAACTTTAGATTAGTCGTCATTGAATTTTAAGTAGTAGGGGAGAGGAGTACTTCTCCCTTCTGCAACCCCCATTTCTAGGAGATATGTAGTTCATTCATCATTTGTTTTGTTATATTGCAATGATTGTGACCAGTTTGTTCTAGGACTCACCGGCTGCTAAAACAACATGCTCACTTTGCTCACTCAGTTAATGCCTTTTGGTTTGAAGTCTAACATAACCTACCCTAAGACACCATTCTAGTCACTGGTCACTTTCGATTAAGGCGCACAAGCCAAGCGAGCATGCCATGGCAGCAGTCAGCAAGTACCAAAACCTATTTGTAGCTATTGTCGCAATATATAAACAAAAAAAACTATTTTCATATTTAAAAATTAATAAACTAATTCAAAACTTGTTTACTAAACTCAAGAACAGTTTTAGTGTTTATATATTAAGTGAAGTGTATTCCTAAAAACAAATCACACTTTGTTATCAACACAAGTTTTTCCCATTATTCATTCAAAACATATTGGTGGACCATAAAAACATATTTCCTAGCCCATATAACAGGTCTAGTGTCTATATATAGGGCATATGTATACCCCTAAACTCAATTTCCCTTAATGTCATGCCACTCTGTGTACAAGCTCAGCCAAGAAAACAATAAGTAGATGTTTATTTTACTAATCATTTCCACAACACTAAATAATTATATATTAACAAAGGCTAAGAGGTTCATAAACTTATTTGTTTTCATGTAAATTGACTAATGTTAGTTACAGATAATTTTATATTAAATGAAATAGAAAATTATTATAGGAACACTTAGAAAAACAGAATAGTTATTTTAAATTAATTAAAAAATTATTACAGTACGAATCACAGAACACAATGTGTTGGTTATATTAGAAACATGAGTAATATAATGTATTGATTTCATGTAGGAGTAAGAACGCTTCATACTTTAAACTGAAGACTGTAGGTATTTAACACCTACACAAAACCAGGTGTTATGATAGCAAAAACTTAGAGTCATAGAACAAACATAAGTTGAAAGGTATTTAAAATTTATTGGAAATCAAAGTGAAAGTGAATATGATTGCGGCACTAATCACGGTTGAGCTGCAGAGAGCGACGAACTCAAAGCCGACCGGTACTCTATTCCTCCTACGGAGAAAACACTGCAACGTCATAACGATACAATCTTTACCTTGATTCCCTTGCCCTTTCATCCGCTGAGACGATACCGCGCATGAAACAAGACAAATACCAAACTCATTAGCCATCCAAACATATTTTAATATGTAAATAGACCACAAATTATCTAAAAAATGTGAAATACCTGATCTGACACGCCTGCTGACATTGGCCGCGATTTTACGAATATTCTGTTTTGGTTAAGTCTTTATTCACTAAAATATCAAAATTAATCACATCGGATTCACTACACTGAGTCCAAATCGTCCGAGATTCTCTTATTTATTATAAATGTCCGTATTTTTGTGAAATTCACCGAGTCCGAAACGGATGAACCTTTTTAAATGGCGACGGTGACAGTGTTGCCCTGTCAATTTCGATTATGTATTTTCTTGAAATTTGGCACACTAGAATATCAGACTTTAAATTTTCTTGAAGCCTGATTAGAAGCGCAAAATTCGGCCTTTATAGCCACGACCATTGTCCTATTTTTTTCTTTCACTATATGTGGCCTTTCGAGTTGTCACAAGAAATCCGTTGAATGGCACCAGCTGATAACCTACAGTTCAGCTGTGCTAGAGTCTGGCCAAGCTAACTCTGCATAAGTAAGAAAATTATGGAATTTAAAAATCTATAGACAGTAACACCGTCTATACTACGAAAATCTAATTTGATACTAGTTGTTTTTTTATTTATTGTAGCCAAGTTATTTTATATTCAGATTTTTTCTTGGTAAAGAATAGTCATGAGTTCAGCTCAGCACGATTAATTATGGATTTGATACAGTTTTTGAGGAAGAGCATAAGTAGGTACGATACAGATTATAATAATTCTACAACCTAACTTTTAAAAATCTACTGAGCCTATTGTTTATCTACACATTAATAATACTTTAGCCTTTACTTTAACTCTGAAACTACTCAAGGACAGTATAAAAATAACGATAGATTTTTGAATGTTAAACATCATTTATTTTTTTTGTTATATTATTTCGTGTTATATTAACAAATGAAACCATAGCAAACACTCAATCACTCATCAAAATCAGTCTAAATATTCAATGCCTTCAAATTCAACGGGCTCATCATCTATATTACTATCATCACTGTCAGACTCTTGTAGGTTTATTATAAATGGAATAGCATCATCCAGTAACCTGTCTTTTATTTTGTGCTCCTCTTCTTACCATTTCACATGTCCAGCATATTTTTTCCAATTATCCACTGTTGTTTTTGTTATCATTTCTTCCAGAGTGCTTTTTTTTTCGGCAATTTTTCTTTTTACTTGGCTCCATATCAGCTGAATGGGGTTTAAGTGGCAATACAGTGGCAATCTCAAAACTTCGTGGCCGTGTTCTTTTAACAATTCATCTATGAAGCATATTGGATCAGGTTTGTTCCTTTTCACCAAACAAACAGTTCTATTTTTGTGAACTCGTGTGACCATGTAATATTATTACTAGTCAGCCAATCTCTACTATCATGTTTCCTCTACCATTTTGGAGGTAGATGGTTCTTGCCAACTTTTTTTGGGTTTATAATTCAAGTGCACATAGGTTTCATCAAGATATACAATAGGTTTTCTCAATTCTACAGGCTCGTTTCTTGATAACAAAATTTTTCTTTTGTTTCTATGCCTCCATGTCGCCACATCATGTTTTTCCATAAGGACGAACAGTTCTTCATGATTGATTGCCTCAATTCAAGCAGTAATTTACGCAGAGTAGGCACTTCCTTTCGGGTCAAATAATACTGATTTATTGTATTTCGTATTGGTCAAAATTGTCAATATTAACTTTCGTTGCCCGTGCTGCACGCTTTTTGCCAGGAGTCTTCCAGATTCCTTGATTATTTTGGCCCTCATTTTTAATCTTAAAGTTCGTTCGCTGACTCCTGTATAAATAAATATAAATGATTTATAAAATTCAATTTGAACTTGTATTGAATGCAATACGTACGTATTGCATTCAATACGTACATGTACGTTGTACCTACTTACATAATCTAACGAAAATTGTATAAAATAAATACGTAAGTAATAGATTCTTACCAGTCATAGAAGCGATCTTTTTTATATACTGGTTCTCACTATTGATGGTAAGTTCTTCAAGAGCCTTTAGCTTCTGTAGGTTTTAATTCATCACTTATACCACCTGAAATGTCCAAAAATAAATACTTGTTAAGAGTTAACTATCTATAATTTATGTAATAGTGCCATAAGACCCATACAAGTAATGTCAAAATCCTAGGAAAGAAGGAACGAAGCTCTGCAGAAAGCAAATCTATAGATAGATATGTTATTGAAATTGGACGTTAATTTGACACGAGCTTCTTGTCAGCATCATGAACCAGCTATGAGTATTCGAAAAAATGTTCTTAGATACATCTAATGGTAAAATAAAAAGGTGAAGCAATGATCTTATAATAACTAGATTCGCAGTTTACGGCACCGACGTGTTGCCACTTCGAAGATGCCTGCATGCATATCTGGCCCCAGTTGTGAGTTAGACATTAAGCGAGTGTGACGCATCCGCGACAGGCGAAAAAACGTATTCAAAATGGTGAAATGTACTGTTAAAAGTTGTGTATCACGTCCAAAAATGATAATAAAGCAAGTGACGTTAGCTTTCACAAGAAAGTTTGCTTAATTTTGATCGCATTATTTAAAATAACATGAGAAAACAAAATAATATATCGTGCATTGTTTTTGTCATCGGTGTTACCAGTAAAAAGAATTAAAATTTTAACGATTTTATTTTTAACAATTTTTTTGGAGTTTAGTTCATGAAAAAGTGAATGATGGAAGCGTGCGCCAGTAAATTTTGTGTGCTTTAATAATAAGATTTCGGCAACGACTCTAATATGCTTATAATTTTTTATGATACTACATAGTCAATAATTATCATAAAATAGAGTTAGGTTCAGCAGCAGTTTGAATGATCCTTATTTGTTTGTCTAAGTCAAAAGTGGCGGTTATTCTATTATCAGAGGGAGGTCATCTTCGCAGATTTATATGACGAACTTGACAAGTATCGATATAAAGTGGAACCTTACGCTATGTCTTACTAGTATATCTAGATACGTAGCGATTCTCCAAAGTAGACGATTTTAGGCCCTCGACGTTAATTGAACCTTTGCACATGTTTGATTAAAATGTATTGTTCTAGTAAGATACTAAGCAAGCCGTGAAAACCATATCAAACCAGTTTATTAAAAATATTTTTTCAAAAACATCGTTGTACAGACTCTTATAATAATTATGTACTAAGTATATATTGTAAGTTTTATATTCTATAAAAAAGAAGCCAATAAAACGTTAAATCTGAGGATATTTCTGACTACTGGCAACTCTGTCCGTTTTCACGAAAGCAATGCCTTGTAGGCATGGAACATTTCACAAGTAGCATGCGAAATTTCATATGAAATGCAATTTCATACATCGCATCTGCTACCTCTCTTCATTTGGTCTGTGAAATGTCACAGGTAATGAAATCGCGAGAGCGAGCGAGTAGGGACGAATGAGCGGGCGTGATAGAAAGAATAAACTATATTTTGCTGATTCGTCGCCGCTAAGTCGCTAAGTGTACGACTATGAAGTAGTATGAAGTGCGTAGCGCCATTGGTGCTCCGTTTAAGTACTATACGGAAGAATCTTGAATATCTTATGAGAGTATTAAAAAATAGATTTTAAATTACGGTTTGTAAAGTATTATTTTCCTTGGAATAATCTCAAAATCAGTTGTTTAGGAAATGAAATGAAATTTCATTGTTATCGCAGGTCACAGATCAGTCATTCGATTTGAAAGTAGCATGCCTAGTGATTATAAATATAATAATATAATTCATATTTCATTTTTAATAGCATACGGAACGTGTGACGCTGTGGTAATTTTAAGCTTCAAAAATCATTGCCAGTGAAATTTCACATGTGAAATCATTGTGATTTTTTTTTAAATTTCATCCAATGAATATGAATTAAAAGTAGCAATCATTTCCATGCTTAATGCCTTGTCTCATTTTAACGTAATTGGTTGGACTATGGAAGAAACGAGAGAAATATAGTTTACTTTGCAAACTGTTGGCATTACATTAGATTTCAAAGCTACGTCTTTTAAACTCGCAAGTGGCTACGCATTTTAAGGAATTATTTGTAAGACGTTGCTACTCTAGTATATATAAGCTCACTGAGGTGAAGTATCAAAATCAATAGGTTTACTTACACGTCAACTTTTCGATATCTTGTAAACATTGTCATTTTTGGCTAAGGACGACATCATGCTGTTCCTTCTCATCTTGGAATTTACTTATCATGTTATATAATAACTCCCGCACACCACTTGTAATAGGTTTAACCATTTTTCTTTAAAATATATGAACATCAACAAACAGCGTAAGCAATCTGACAGCTCACGTACCACGAAAGTGACATCAGAAAAAGTATACCATATAAAAAACTTTTTGGGGCTGCCCATTTATTCCATTGCAGAGTTAGCGTGGCCAGACTCTACCCATAGGCATAATAAAATGAAGAAATAATTATTTTATTTTAAATTTTATAATTATTTATTATTAGAATATAAGATCTGGCTTAAAGGCCTAGCTGCCAAGCCATAAACATAAGTAAATAATTCGGTACTTGACAATTTTTGAGAAACAGGTTTATTTTGAGCCCTATGGTCTATTTTAGCCAAAATATTAATATTTCAGCAAAAAAACAACATTAACATATTTAATTTAGCAATTTTATAAATATTTTGACATTTCGTCACAAAAACGTGTCAAGCTGTCATGGCGTCTCGCATGACGTCACAGCGTGCAAAACAAACATCTGTTCCATTGAAGTGCTATCTGAGAAGTCATTGATAACTTGTTGTGTTTTGCACCCTATGACGTCACGCGCTCTGATCTGCGTTCATTGTCACGTGACTAATGGCTGCAATATAACAATTTTATTTTTCAAAATATCAATTAATATTTTAGTTAAAACAATTTATTTTTGTCATATTTAGATCGTAATCTACGATATATATTAAAATCAGCCTATATTTTTCATACTGTCATGTACCGTATTGTTGTGTGGTAGTTATTATGGCAACGCAAAGTTTTACTGGCAATACTATGATTATAAATTGTCTATGATTCTTATCTTATACAGTACGCTCCACTAGTAGCTCACGAGCGAGCCTAAAGTACTCCTTTAGCCATTCCACAAGTTGACCGCGGTCATTGTGGAGCTGGCAAAAACGTCACCAATGACGTCATCATTTTTGATCACCCCACCCATGTCAAGATGTGGATCGAATAACCGTTCGACTTGGGTTTACGATTGTAACGCTGACAAGCAAGTGGAACGGGAAAAATGCGGTCGCGAACAAGGTCGTAGTCTCTTATGGAACGTATGCATAGTGGGAGACAATAGGACTTGCTTCGGGCTATATAAAAATTAGGTTAACATTATTTATTAGTTAATAGTTAATATTATTTATTTCTTTATAAAAAATGCAGATATAGTTTTAGTTCCACTTGCGGCCTTTTGCCGAGCCTTTTCTTTTGATGACAATGCTTTAGGTTTTTTCAAATCGTTTACATTTTGTTTCACTAAATCTTCAGGAATTTCTTCACCACACACACTTTTTAATTTTTTATTTGTTTCCCCAGTTAACCCATTTTCAATTGCCTCTGATTTTCTTTTCTTCCCAACTGTTTCAATTAAATCTTGCCTGAAATTAAATCTTTTTTCCAAGGCCTCAACAATGTCATCTTGCAAGTACTCAGAGATAATGCCATGAGCATATTTAAGATAGACCTCTGAAAAAAAATTATCTATGTAAAAATTGTACAATCTATGTATATTACAATAAATCTGTAAATGGTTCGAGTTTGTACAATGCGTTAAAAAATTCAGGAGGGATCATTTGGACCAGGAAAATCCAAAAGTGCTATTTTTAGAATTTTTGTCTGTCTGTCAGAGCATCATGTGAAAATTCTGAACTGATTTAAATAAAACTTGACATAGAGCTAGCTTATATCCTGGGGAGTAACTTAGGATACCTTTTATCACGATAAATTACGTCGTACAAACAGATGGTGCTTATGTCACATGTTTTTTAGAAACTACTGAACATCTATAAATATAAATAAAATTGGAGTGTCTGTTTGTAATATTGAAATAACCGCGTTTTACTACATGCATATGAATATATATACTGTACATACACACCAAAAATTTTTTTTTTTCAATTTTTGTCTGTCTGTTTGTTCTGGTTAATCTCTGAAATGGCTGGACCGATTTTGACGGGACTTTTTATTGGCAGGTAGCCGATGTAATAAAGAGTAACTTAGGCTACCTTTATTTGAGAGAAAATTATTTTATTTTGTAATTATGACGATTTTCAATCACCACGCGGGAAAGACCGCGGGGCTCGGCTAGTATATGAATAAAACTCAACACAGAGCTGATGTATAAAACGAGTAAACACTTAGGATACTTTTTATCCCAATAATTCACATTATTTCTGTGGAATAGACAGATTAGTAGAGTACAAGAAAAGTAAAAAAAATAGTAAAGTAAGTGTTGTCATGTTGCCTACATGTCATGTCAGTCAGTCAGGTTGGATGTAGCTTTTCATTATGTTTTGCTGTGCAGTTGTCCACACTATATAGATTGACTTAGTCTCTTTGTAATTGTAGTGAATTAGACAAGTAACTAAAGTATTGCAGGGTTACATATATAAAACACCTAATTAAATTTTTATATATGTAACATAGAGCTATATTACCTAGGATTTTTCATGCTTCGTGGCCGCTGGGAAAACTGTAGTTATAATAAAAATACATGTTTACTGGGACAATAACTCTTAAACTGATTATGATAAAATTGACCACTTGTTATGGCTATAGAAAATTTTTAACCTGAAAGTTGGATAGTTTACTCAGAATATAATTTCATAATTTAACATGTCAATGGTATAGAAGAGTCTTAATTACATAAATTACATATAAATTAACCTTCATCGACATTGTCATTGCTGATGGCACTGGTCACAAATGTGGCAGAGACTGCTCCAGAGGTCACATGAATATTCTTTTCCCTCAATACCTTAGCTAAATTCTTTACTCTCTCTTCGAGCCATACCAATGCTTTTTCTTCGTTATATTTGTATGCTTTCATGTCTGAGGGACCCTGTTGAAACACAAAGAGACTTTGAATATATTACATTCAATTTTCAGGGTTGCACATGAATGCTATTTCAAAATTGAATTTCTATACTTAACTGTTCAGTAATTAGTTTGTACAGTGTGGTAAGTAAATATGAAACATCTTTAAAAATATTTGAATTTATGTTTTACTTACTCTAAAGACAAAAGTAACAATTTAAAATGTGAAATATATTTCCTTTTTTTTTACTTGAATAGGCCAATGGTCAGTCAAATTGCCTAGATACTTTTCATAAACTTACTGAAACTGCTGCTCCATTGAGTATGAGCATACCTACTTATTGACTAAGAGTTATTGTTCGAAAAGACACTAAAAATACTACTATCATGCTATATTAAAAGTTACATGATAATTTTTTATATTAACACTTGTAATTTTGTATGTATTAGAATTTATAACAATAAATTATAATTACCTATTAATTTATAATTATGCAACAGTCTGACAGGGTAATTATTGAAATTTTCCAGTAATCCACATTGTATTTTGGCCTTATAATTGCAATTAACCATATATTACCTATTGTCGAAACAACAAGTCATTTAAACAATTTCCACATATTTTAATTATTAAGATTTAATTTAAGTTTAATGCAAACCTTTAAGTCACCAATTTTATCCAAATTGGAGATAAAATCACGTATTCTGGTGAAACCCTTCTCTGATAAGAGATCTTCTAATGGCATTGCTTTGTTGGAACACTGCTCTTTTAATCTTGGCAATACTGAAAAAGTTTAAATATCCATAATATTAATAACCATATTATATTTTTAAACACTTAATGCAAAAGAAAACTATAATATAGCTGGTCAACTGTCCTCACTTACACATTGCCGACTTAGCCAGTAAACAATTACTACTGCCGTTGACAGATACATCAAGGAGGACTATACTACTACTGCTATTATTATATTCAGGATGGGTATAATGGGTCAGTATAATGAATTTAAAACCTTGATAGTGGTTTTACTACTCAGAAGCCACCTTATAGCAAGCCTCCAGAGTACCTTAGGGTTTTTTTCTTACAATACTCTGGTTTATAACTGTGGCATAAATATTTATACAACTCATTGTGGTCTGTTTCCAAAGCCTAGACATTTAATTTCAAAGAATAGGTGAAACAAGGACATACTGGGAGTGGCAGAGACTTTTGCAGTAGAATAGCTCAATATTATACAAAATGTATAGTCACCACCTCCATTGTTTTGGTCAAATAGAATGGAATACATTGTATGCTATCAAAGCATCATATAATACATTTGTGATAATTGGTTATCAAGGATAATGCTAGCAGAACAGGGTTGAAGCTATCTTGTGTTAGCTTCAAGCAAATAATTAATATAAAATTTAGTAGTAGAGGGAAATGTGGTTACTTCTAGTTTCAGAGGTCAAGATATTATATTAACTCTTTTAGCCAATAGAATCATCCGGTCATCCAGAAAAACCAATTACATTATTGCAATATTACCCACTATTGTATAAGGCCGTATCACTGCCAAGTTTAGGTGAATCCCCCTTATTTCTAACATATAACAGTGATATATGACTAACCTAGAAACAGTGGATTGATTGGAGTTAATATCTGTATGCTTCCATCAGACTTTACAGTTTCACCAATGAACCATGATCTATATGGTTCACTAAAAGTGACTACTTCATAGATCTTGTAATTAACTTCATCTAAACAAAACTTTGAAGGCTTCTTGTGGGATGGATGAGGTAATGTTATTATACTAAAACTATTATTCTCCAAGAGAGATTCTGAAAACAAAAAAATATTGAGATTAGACTTCGATAAAACGCAATACACAGTCTCAAATATCTTTATTATTATCGACGATGTTACTATTTTCATTTTATTTTTAAAAATGCTAACTATTTTCAAGTTACAAAGTTTTATGATATAATCATCATCATAAAACGTTGTCATGTAGACTTCGATTACCTTTAACAAGTAAAATCCATGATTTTTCTACGCGCTTTGTGAGTATAGATCCTGATTTTACTGGGTCAGTCGCTTTTTTTTGTGATCTAGTAGTCATGTTATTAGCTAATTCCTCTTCTTCTGACGATAGTAACTTAAATTTAAGACATTATTTTTATTAATAAATGTAAAATATTTCTTATAACCTATCAGTTTTCCCAATTTGCCGCGTTTTTTTTGAAGCTGTGTGAGTGATGTGAGTCTGAGATATTGTAATCACGCTGTCATGTGTTAATGTCAAAATTTACTTTTTTTTAAATAACAGGCAAAAAAATAAATAGAAAGTAGTCTTTTTCCACCGACAACATCTGGATTCATATTGTTTTATATTTCAATGTATTATTTTTAGTTATATAAATCAAGATCTTACATCTAGAAATAATATATTTAAAACAGAATCTTAGAATTTTAATAATCTTATAAAATATAAATGATGATGAAGTTATTGAGATTTATTTGAATTGTCAATGACAAATGTCAACAATATCCGGTTTTGTTTTGAATTTTGAGGATGAGGAAATCGCGCTCTTTTTCTATTTGTATTTTGTTGTATAGTTTCAAAATTCACTAGTTGTTTTGAATTTAAGTATCTCAAATATCAAAATGCAAGCATTTTTAAAGACTGGTAAAATTTCAGCTGCTGATAGACCTTCCACCTCTGGTACTAAAACAACTGCAAAGAAAAAGCCACCTGCACCATGGGTTGAGAAATAGTAAGTTATGGTTACATTATTTTTTACATTTTCAACTTAATTTATTTAATAAATCTGTTAATTTTCAGTCGTCCTAAAACTATAGACGATATTGTCGATCAAGGGGAGGTGGTTCAAGTGTTACGAGAATGTTTATCTGGCGGCGATTTACCACATCTGCTGTTCTACGGACCTCCGGGTACAGGCAAAACAAGTGCTATCCTGGCTGCGGCGAGACAGCTGTTTGGAGATATAACTCGGGACAGAGTACTAGAGTTGAACGCGTCTGATGAGCGAGGAATACAAGTAGTGAGAGACAAAGTTAAAGCATTTGCACAACTCACTGTCAGCAGCACTAGGCCAGAGTAAGTTTTAACTTTTATGTACTAAAATAGCCTTAATAGCCTTCTAGCCTATATTTAAAAATAAATTATCTGTTCTCTTAGTCTTTTTATAATTAATTAATATATTATAGTAGAATGAACATATATCTATACCCAAGCCCTGATATATGTGAATTTTATTTGAGTCAAATCAGCTGAGAAACTTTTTGTTATCTTTTGGCCAGATCCTATATCTTACTAACCATTCATTTGCCTTACCATTGGGTAAAATTTGACATATGCTCCATACTAATAAGTTCAACCGATGGTAAGGCAAGTGAATTAATAGTAAGATATATAAACCGGCCATTAGAAAACAAGCCTATTTTAAACCTACATTTTGTGTGAACTGTGGCTTTAGATAATGGCAGCCCATTGGTAACACTTGGTGTCACAAATGTTCAGAAGCGAGGGTAACCATTTTCCATCTGCCTGTCTGCTGAACATATTCAAAAAATCATCGAACTTTAACAACTCAAAAAAGCATATATTTTCTTAACAATATGAATTTATTATGGTATTTTAAAAATCAGATGATAGTCATTTTAAAACCATCTCCTTTATATGATAAACAAGTTTTAGAATTGATTGTAATATGTGTCCTTACCCAACTGTTTATTTCAGTAAACAATATAGTAAATCTTTTTAATATAATGTTTCAGTGGTCGTCCATGTCCCCCATATAAGCTTGTAATCTTGGATGAAGCTGACTCCATGACTAATGCAGCACAAGCAGCCCTTCGTCGCACAATGGAAAGGGAAACACGTACCACACGGTTTTGTCTCATATGCAATTATGTGTCCAGGATCATTCCACCCATCACTAGCAGATGTTCAAAGTTTAGATTCAAACCATTAGCAAGGGAGAATGTGATAAAGAGGTAATTATACTGTACAGAACACACTTCCAATAGAACCTGACATATATTTGCGTTAGTTAAGTAATGAAACTTATGAGTTAGTCCTTATCATCATTTAGACAGACTAGACATGGGCACAGCACTGGGGTGCGTGGTACAGTATTAGCATGTTGGTTGAATTGTAAACAATTTTCACACTATTTTTATATTTATAGCCATTTAAGCATTTAAAAATGATTTTGTTTTTATATTTTTTTATTACAGGAGTTCAGCAGATAGACAGACTGCCCACTTGATGGAAAGTGGTTACCATCGGCTATGGATGTTTGCAACACCAAAAGTTTTACTAATGCGCTGCTGCTCTCTTAAGGGAGACTGGAACCTGGCCATTAATGCCAGAACACAACTCAAGGTTGTTATGGCGGTATACTAGACATGGTAGCTATCCAGTCGGGCAAACACCCTATCACCAGGAAAACTCTTTAAAACCTTTAGTTAAATTATTAAAATTATATAGAACAGATGGATGATAGTCTGAAAAGAACAGAGGTAGTGCTCACATCTTTGTATGCTGCCCATTATTCATGATTTTCAGCTCACACTTTTAGGTACCTGATACTTGTTTATTACTATTTTTCGAAGAAAACATTGATGGGACAAGGATTAAAGACGGCAACTTAAAAACGCCTGAAATTGTTACTCTGCAGGGTCTGCAACCAACTGGAAACCTTCAGTGCACCACCACCGTTATTCAATGGGACCCCCATGTTATAGAACAGGCACCTACTTAACCAGCAACTTATTTCTTAACTGGAGAATTTCCGTAGTCCAAATGTTAACAAGGTCTTAAATATTATTGATTATAACAAAGAATTATGTATTTGTGTTGAAAATCTCAACTGTTTAGTGAAACATTTTTTCATACTGCCATAAGAACTTCATCATCAGTGTCAGTCAAAGACCTACAATTTGCCTGAAGATTATTCAAAGCTATGAATATTCGACAATGGCTAGATTTAAAATCCTACAATTATATTGAAAAAGCATAAAATAATCCCTTCGATATAGATGTAAGTTAGAGTAAGTATTAATACAATAAACAAAATGTTTAAAAATATGGAAAATGTACATATTATAAGCACATTCCACATGCATTTGTAGAATAGCAGCGCATTTGTAACACTTGGTGCTACCAATGTCCATAGGCGATGGTAACCATTTTCCATTAAGTGGGCTGTCTGCCTGTCTGCTGAACTTCTGCAATAAAAATAAAATAAACATTATATTTTTAAATATGTATATGTATAAAGTACATATAATTTTATATAGGCTAAAACTAACTACTTTCTAGGTGCCAAGGTAAACCTTTGCACCTAGAAAGTACTGTTATTTTTCTAACTAAATATGTCTAACCAATATAATTTTAGAGATTATTTAATGGCTGGTTCCTTTACCTCAGCAAACATTCATTTGCGTTATAAAATTTTACATAAGCTCCATTATCCATACAATATTAAGGCAAGTGCATGAATAGTAAAATATATAGGTAGGGGTCATAAGTAATGCTAGTAAAATGTTATTCTTTGAAAATAAATCTATAATCTGTACTAGGTTTGTGGAATTAAAAATAAACAATAATTTCCTGATAAGCAGTTTGTAAATCAAGCAACCATTGTTCCTTTCAATTTGAAAACAAATGCAACATGTACTGTAACAGGCCATTAAACTTTTAATCATATTTTTTGTTTCAAGTCAAATACATAATTTCCTTTATTAATGCTTCTTTGTAATAGATTACGTGAAATTTGTGAAGCTGAAGGCGTTGATGTCGGCAACGGTGAGATCCTCCACCAAGCAGTGGATACTTGCGAGGGTGATCTGCGTCGCGCGCTCACGGCCTTACAGTGTTGCCAGCGCCTTTTGGGAAAAATCACTGCAGAAGGATTAATTGAAGTAAGAAAACTTATATCCATTAAGGCAGTGTTCCATAAACTTAGTGTTCAAGGTACGTCTAGGAAAACGAAAATTTTTGGAGGTACACCACAAACAAAAAACATTTTTTAAGTAATATCAATCAACATTTATTTATTATTAATCAACAATCATAAAGTTTAAATTGCAGCATAACCTTGTTTTTGCGAGGCACAGCAATTAATGACCACGGTACACCAGTGTGCTGCGGTACATACTTTGTGGAACACTGCATTAAGGAACAGAGAAAGAATACAATTTCTTGCGGCCGGGCGACCTGTCGTAAGAGGTGACGAAACAACCCACAGTCAGGTGGTAGAGTATTTTCCCATCTGGATGGCTACCACTCCTGGTCTGGAATATGCCGCCATAACAACCTTCAGTTGTATTCCGGCATAGGTGGCCAGGCACCAGTCTCTCTAGAGAGTGGCAGCATATTGGTAGCTTCTTTGATATTTCAAATGTTTATAGGCGATGGTAACTGCTTTCCTTCAGGAGCGCTGTCTGCCTGTCTGCTGAATTCATGCGAAAAAATAATTACTTGTTTAAGTAACTCTTACAGACAATCAGTCATATAGATTAAATACAAAAATAAAAAAATATTGGTAAGAACCTCAACAAAAACAAAAAAGAATAACCACAACCCTAACATATAAACTTACTCAGGTAAGTAGCTTAGGATATTTAGTTGTTTTATTTGAAAAAAGAAAATCAGAAAACTTGCTCGATCGGTGTAATACGCTCTTACAGAATACGGCGTGAAACGGTTAGCCTTGAGCGGAACGTGTTTCGTGCGATGAGAGTTCCGATGGCCCACTTCCCCTTCCCTCTATCTATTCAATATCCCATACTTTATCTGATCCTCCCATTTCATCGAATTATCCCATCTCCTCATATTCCATCCCGGCTATCCCTTCCTAAAGGCTGCTAAGACAACAGATTTTATTTCAACTTGTTATAGCTCTTTAAACATTTAAGAGGATATCGAGACGAGATCGATATACGAACAAAGATTTATGCAGGCAAGACCGTGTGTCCAGGGCTTAGAAACAAGATACAATTTGGACTTAAATATAATATAAAAAATTGTTGCAACCAATGATGAGTTGGTTGACTTCATTACGATGTTCAGTAAAGCAAAACGCTATGCATAATTACACTCGTACGCAAATTTGCATGTAGCGGTAATTTGCTATGTCCATATTAATTAATCTGCTGTGCTTATACTACGTGTTATGACCAGAGGGGATGTTAAATTACCAGTTGTATGGATCTAAACAACACACATATCTATATAACAAATAAGAGATAGATCTTTTGGTTAAATCGCGTCGTATCTCTTGCAGCTTTTCCCCATTTGATTTGGAGATGGTATGTTGATATACATTTTCAATCTTTATGTGATCTATAAATCATACATCTGTTTTGGCCTATCTTCATCCTTATTTAACTTAATCTTTCTGTTAATACTTATTTGAAGCCTGTACATTCGTGTATTCGCCGAGTTTGTGACCCATATTTACCCAACGGACTTGTGTCCGACTGACTACAATGTGTCCAATACGATTGGTTCAGGGGCCTAATTTTGCTATTTCAATATTTTGGTGTTAGTAAATTATTCACGATATATACGATGCAATTGCGATAATGTCAAAAATTCGTATTCTAACTAAATTCTCAATATTTTCTCGACAAAGTGGCAAAATAATAGTAGAAAAAAATTGTTAACACATTAACAGAAATGGCATTAGCCGTAATGAATATTGAAAACTACCTAAAATTTATTTCGCGAGTTTTCTCTCTTATAAATATTTATAAAAATAAAGTTGGTGTGGCATGCCATTGAAATTGACAGGATAGCGAAATAAGGCAAAGTACACGCCATTGGGATTATCAGAATAACGAAATCAGGTACACTAAACTTACGCTTGCGACGAATGTTTAAAATTTTTTTTTATTGCAGAAGTCCAGCAGACGGGCAGACGGCCCACGTGATGGAAAGCGGTTACCATCGCCTATGGACATTTGCAACACCAAAGGTGCTACTAATGCGCTTCTGCTCTCTTAAGGGAGACTATAACCTGGTCACTAATACCGGAACACAACACAAGGTTGTTATGGCGGCATATTCTAGACCAGGGGTGGTCGCCATCCATTCGAGCAAATTAACAACCACCTGGCTGTGGGTTGTTTTGTCGCCTCTTACGACAGGCCGCCCGGCCGCAGGAATTGTATTCTTTCTCCGTTCCTGCACGGATATAAGCACGGAGTGTCCGATGAATTTGCACTACTTTTTATCCCAGGATTTTTTCTGGGAGCTATTTAAAACGGGAATATTAAAGAAAATCGCATTCCAATGTGATTTTTTCACTGATTGAAGCAAATTTTATGTACTAGAATGTGTGATATTTTTTACCCTGGAAATTTGTAGCGGTTTGTAGTTGTTCGGGTGTATAAAAATTAGCTTGTTCCGGCACAGTTGTAACTAAAACGGTAGCTTACATTTTTTTAATGCTGCGTCCTTTGTAAGTACACACGTAACTTACATTAAAGTACGTAAGTACTATGTGTCCAGGGAATTCCAAGTTAAGTGTGGACGAAGTCGCGGACATATCCTAGTTTTAAGATAGTATTTTTTGTCGTATGTTTTACAACCATCCTTATTCCTACAGCATCACAAGTGTTTTCAAAGCCCTACTACAAGACTTCGACTTCACTACAGAAAAATCAAATCTATATCCGCCTTTTAATTCTTTTGTTCGTGATTATGTTTTTGAAAATAAAATACCACCCAGATATTTTGCCTAAAGCCATGACATCATTTACTCATTATCTTTTTGATATTTTTTGTATAATCTGTGCTTGTAAATTTTAAAGTGACATTAATCGGTTTAAATGGTCTTTTTTTATTAGGTAACGGGACTGGTGCCCGAGAAACTGGTCAACGAATATTTAAGTGTGAAGAATTATAGCGAATTGGAGCGATTTATCGAAAAGTGAGTTGTTTTTATTTGACATTTAAATTATTGCAATATTATGAAATTGAAGCGTAATTACAACTAAATATAATTATGTAAATTTTTTAAACACTATACATAAAGTTACAGAACCCCTAAAGAGAAGAAAATGTAAAAATAATATTTTTTATTTTTCGGTGACCATTTTGGAAAATACGGAACCCTTATAAAATGATCATTCATATAGGCATCTGTCTAATCTTAAAGAATTTGGTATGCGCAATGTATTTGTGTATGTAATGTAACGTATGACACAGAGTACATTCATATAATAAGGAGGCGTTCATACGCCTCCTTATATATGAATGTACTCCATAAGTACGACCTCCATAAGTTTTCAATTTAGTCATTGCGTCACTAGATGTCATTAGTATTTTAAAATGTCGTTATTACTAATAATTCTTCAAATAGTCTTTTGGCTTCTCATATTATTTTCATAGGTACGGGTTTAATCAATCAATACTCATTCTATAAAATACTATTCCCCATTCGGTAACTCAGAAATGGTCGCTTGTGTATTCGGTAATACTTTTTAATTCGGAAGATTACGTCTCAGCTGTCAATTTACGTACGAGTATTATCTTATTAAGAATAGATGTTGGAGGAATATAATGCATTGATGAGTTATTCCATATTGTATTAGCTAGATGTCAATAGGGTCGAGTCATCGTAAATTTACGTTTTTAATATAATATGTGAAAATATATTGATATACTGCTGAATATTTTTTTTATTGCATGAGTTCAGGGGACAGGCAGACGGCTCCCCTGATGGAAAGCGGCTACCGTCGCCTACGTGCACACACACAAAACACAAATGTGCTGTCGTTCTCTAAAGCAAGACTGAAACTCGGCCACTAATGCCGGAATTATACTCAAGGTTGTTATGGCGGCATACTTTAGACCAGGGGTGGTAGCCATCCAGTCGGGCAACTATCCTACCTGGCAGTGGGTTGTTTTATCGCCTCTTACGACAAGCCACCCGGCCGTAGGATTTTGTATTGAAGGATACGTTTGATAGTGTTGTAACCACCCAAACTTTCCCTCTATGGATATATTTCTTTTAACTCTAGTCTTCCCTCCTACTATCCAATTGCTCTGCCGATTACTTATATCCTGAAATATTTGAGTATTAGGCGGCAGTCACGCCAATATAACAACCGCAAACCATTAAGCAATATGACTACACGGCACGCCCCTTATAAGTCAGTTGTATGACCGGATTTAGAAAACGACTCTTAATCTATACTAATATTATAAAGAGGAAAGAATTGTATTTATGCATTTTTGTGTTTGTAAGGAATTAACTCAAAAATTACAGGACACTTCAAAAATTCTTTCAGATTAATATAGGATATATTTATTACTATAAAGAATTAGGGATCCCTATCAAAATTACAATAATGTAAGCCAAGGTGTAAAAAAATTGTGTTGAGTGGGTCCGTGTATTGCTTAGATACACAATTAGACCCGGTAGGTGGCGCTGGTATCGGGTTCTAGATTTTTATTTTTTCAGGTCATGACAATGTTTGCCATCACCGCTAGTCTACTATATATTAGGCATTTAGAGCCTGTGTAATTTAAATATTCATATTTTTCCCAGTTTCTTAAAGGAAGCCTATTCGGCTTTCCAGCTTTTGGATCAGTTGGCCATGATAGTAGTAAATGCAGGACAACTAACCAACAAACAGAAATGTGTTATCAGCGAGAAAGTGGCTATCTGCTCGCATAGACTCCTGGACGGAGGCGCCGAAGTTATGCAACTTACAGACCTTGGCTGTACCATTATTATGGCTAACAATAATCCATAACAATCAGAATATCAGGTAATTTATACTTTCATAACAATATCAGGCTTTGCCCGCGTCCAATTTTGTATAAGTAAAAATGACAACCTAAATGAAGACCATGCTGCCCATCGCCACCAAAATAAAACTTGCAGAGTCTAGCGACTCTGCAACCTACCTGCCTGCTTTAATTTGACCCAAACTTAATTATGTCGACGCCAACTATCTAGATTTAACTCAAGAACAAGTTAATAAACTTGAGCGCCTCCAAAACTTTTCTATAAGATTGATCGTAATTTTTCGGAATTTCGTAAAAAACTCAAGTGTTTTCCAATTCGTTTTCGCCGGACTACTCACCTTTTTTTCAATGTTTTATAGTATTTTATTCATTTCAAATATACTCCACAGTATCTTAAACCTTATTTCTTGCTCTCACAATTTACGCCCATCCAACCAACATACACTTATGACTCCTATTCATAATACAATGTCTATAATATTAGGATCCAATGTTAAGATAAGAGACGAGATAAATTGGATGGGATAAGGGAGGGGGAATCATACGAAATTTGTAAATTATACGTTAAACGAACGCTCTAATCGTACGAAACGCGATTGCCTCAAGGCTAACCGTTTCGCGCCGATATTCTGTGAGAGATTGGTAGGTTTGAAACATGATTTTTTTGCAATGTTTTCCATTTCCGTCCTCATATGTGACTGTAACAGTTAGTACAGGAGAAATGTCTAAGCGGTGTATGTTCATTGCCAAGATTCGAACTTAAGTTTTTAGCTAGAACCAATACGGTACATGACAGTATGAAAAATATAGTCTGATTTTAATATATATCGTAGATTACGATCTAAATATAACAAAAATAAATTGTTTTAACTTAAATATTAATTGATATTTTTGAGAAATAAAATTGTCATATTGCAGCCATTAGCCACGTGACAATAAACGCCGATCAGAGCGCGTGACGTCATAGCGTGCAAAACACAAGAAGTTATCAATGACTTCTCAGATAACACTTCAATGAAACAGATGTTTGTTTTGCACACTGTGACGTGATACGAGACGCCATGACAGCTTGACGCGTTTTTGTGACGAAATGTCAAAATATTTATAAAATTGCTAAATTAAATATGTTAATGTTGTTTTTTTGCTGAAATATTAATATTTTGGCTAAAATAGACCATAAGGCTCAATATAAACCTGTTTCCCAAAAATTGTCAGCTACCGAATTCAAATTTATATCCTACTAATATCATAAACGCGAAAGTTTGTAAGAATGTATGGTTTTATTTTTGTTACTCTTTCACGCAAAAACATACTGAATGGATTTTGAAGAAACTTTACAATAATAAAGCTGACACATCAGAATAACACCTAGGCTATAATTTATAAAGACATGTGTGAATTATCCAAAATATAACGATTTTCCATCAGCACGCGAGTGAAACTGCGGGGCGCAGCTGGTATATATCTAAATAACTCTTATAGATTTTGGTAACTCAAACCGCATTGTATAATAAACATGGCAGATACACTTTCCCTGCTCTTAAATTGGAAAAGCCCGACACCAACTTTAAAACAATTAATATAAAAAAATGGAACATTATCAAACATGAAGATGCAATCTGTAAATCATGGTGTTTTACTGTCTACTGTCTTGTGTTTTTTTGTAGAATCCCAACTGCCGAAATTGACCTTCAATATTGCACTTCAGTTCACATGAGTTGCTTTGAAAGTATAAACGATACGTATGTTCGACATACGCTGTGCTATAAGTCTACCTTTGTTCGCAGTGTGGAGGTGTCCGATAACGAGGTTGGGGCATATTGGCGACCGAGTTCAATTTCAATGATCGATTAAATTTTGTATTACAGTATCGTAAGAGACTGGTACATTCAGTAATCAGTTTCTTACCTTTGTAATAAGATTGAATTTTGCTTGCAGTAAAAAGTTGTTCTCAGTGTAAATTACAATGAATCATAGCTTTCTGAAAATTGTACTCATTACGTTGCGATAATATTGGCTCATTTCACCGATGAGTGTCTTAAATACCTATAGTCCAACATTAGTTTTATTGAATAAACAGTTTTGATGAATAAGTAGTATTTCATTTCGCTCAACCTACTACTTTTGTACGCCGTGCCACGTTAGAGTATCTGTTTTCATTCATAATCTATGTGTCGCCTCACTAAGAATACTAGCTCGCATCGAAGCACTATCATCATATCTATAGAATACGCGTGCGTTCATTTCACTTCCGCCGTCGGTTGAACGGACGCGAGTAGGAAAGAAAGAAAATAACGTACACGAAGAAAAGATATCATCGGGCGGCGCGGTCGAGCGCCCCTCCACGTCACGGTTTGCGCGCGCTCGCGTCCCATTGGCCCGGGCTGGCTACCGCCCTCCCCCCGCGCTGCGCGCGCGCTGCGTCTACGATCCCAGATTTCAAATCTCGACCGTTTATTTCGTAGTGAGCGGGCGGAGCGTTCGGGTCGCACCCCGTCTCTTTACCGCGCGAACGAATTCAAATAATGAATTAAAAAAAACACGACAACGTGCTCGTCGTAAATGGTTCAGTCCAATGACGTGACATCGCGATCGATCAGTGCGTGCAGTGCGACGTACTCAGAAATTCTACATATCAACGACGGTCGGCGGAAAGGTCAATTTCTTTCGATGAGTGGAGGTTTAGTGCATGTTTTTAGATCATGACTAGATCCACACTCATCCATGGAAATTGCGAGGATCATCGCGGGAAATGCGGTTTCGCAGTGCCGTGACTGGCTGGAGGCGAGGAGAGCGGCGTGCGGCGTCCGTGAGCGGGTGATTACGGGCAGGTATCATTACCGGTGCGCCGTAATGATACGTTGAGCTCGGCGGGCGGCGGGAACGCGCTCGCCGCTGAGGCGACCTCGCATCTACCTGGTTGTTACCTGCCCGCGCGTCGGGCCGCCCAAAAATGTCGTTTAGCTATTCTTCGTGCTGCTTTGCTAATACTTATTCGGCGCGAATTTTTGCCATGGTTTTCGACTCGACGGTAGGTACAGGTTAAGATTTTTTTCCGAGAAATACCTCGCAGATTATTATTTGTGGAAAACAATGCTTTTTGTTAAGCTTTAGCATAACTGATATTGGTAACTGGTATTCCAATAATGAGTATTGCAAGCGGGGTGAGGCGTCGGGACGCGAGGGAAGGGCCCCGGTAGATAGTGGCGCAGGCGCATCTGCTGCTTCTTAGAAAAGCCATTGTGACGGTCCCGGTGCCGGTGTGGTCAGTGCGATGACGTCACGGGCCGGGGCCGACAACCTTCTCCCCTCCGTACCTTGCTTGTGTACTTACAAACTGCAATAAAGCAATACCTACGTATCCACAAGACTACAAGTTCTAAACAGATGTTCTGTATATAGATATCTAATATATGGATATGGCTAATATCTACGCATTAATATTTCAATTTTATGTCCTTGTAAAGCGTTTTACAATGATTTTTAGGTACCTAAAGAAGAAAACTGGATAAGTTTTAATTCAGCAAATCCAATTTCTGGAACATTAGGCTAGAGAAAATAATCCAGATACATAAATTTAAAAATCATGGATTCATGTTTTTTATTTTGTACTTCTTTTAATAAAACTTAAGCAACATGTATTTCTATACATATTGTTTAAGATTTGTTTTATTTACATATACTACAGAGTATCAGGTTACTCTATAGAAGTATTTGATAAAGGCCATATGAAAGGGCGGAAACCGAGTACAAACGATCTTGAAATATTTAAAAAGATAATAACGGACGCGGCAAATAAACGTATAACGTGAATTTTATTGTGATAATGAAATAACGCAAATTCATATTTACTGAATTAAATGTAGATAGAAAATGACTTAAAAATGAATTAATGGGCTATATTTTATATGTATTAAATATTTTAAAGATTTAAAAAATATTAATTATGGTTAAAAATTCGATCCGTGAGAAACTTAAATCCTTCTTTTTAAATATGGCTCAAGTATAAATGACTTAAATGTACATATTAAGTTTAAGAATAAGGAAAAGCCAGAGTCAAATTGCTTAGAGGCTGAAGGACGTGCGAATAAATATTCTACTTATGGGTCCACCTTTTCGCCTGGGTATCACAATATTAGGTAAGTACGCCATCTTTCATTGGAGGAAAAGATCGTCAACCCAAAAGTCCGCGTATTAACTCCCACGTCTATCATACGCTGAAGTCTTTGAGTGACGTCAAACGAGACTACTCTAGAAGAAGCTCAAAAAGCACGTTTCACTAAACAATTTAAAATTCAACACAATTATTTTTTTTAAACAATATTCTACAGATATTGATCAATTTTAAATGATTTTTAAAACTTTTTATTTAATAATAATAACTGCACAGCAAGACAGCTATTTAAATCCTTCCAAAACCTCATAAATTCGTATGCTTATAAATATAACTTACATGTCGCCGTTATCAGTAACTTATCTATGCTTCCTTAATAATGGCGCCAATGTCTATGTTTTATCTGCAGTTAAGGAAAAAGCAGAGTTAATAATAATTGTCAATAGCCGTTTACATTCCCTAAAAAAGGTAGAAATCATTTCAATAGAATCAAGCGCAATATAGACTCGCTTAATTCTCCACATCAAGTCTGTGCTCGGTTATTTCAAATGTTTTTTTCTGCTTCGTGGAGTTATTTAATAGGGTTCCGGGTAGTGAGTATTGTGAGGCAGGTACCCCATGCGCAGGTAGAAAGAATTAGAATATGCGGGTCTAACAAAAAATAGTGTATAATGCGTTAACTGCCAGCGATTCCTCTATAAGAGAACTTGATGTATTATTATTTACTAGCAGTGCTAGGGAAGCATCGTTTGCGAAACCATGACGACGACATAATTGATATGTGCCTACTCCATCTGGGATAATGTTAGTGTTAGTGACGGTTACGCTGATGTAGCAATAGGTTTAAAACGTCATTTGGGATGGGACATGTTAATCCCGTTAAATATTTACCGATAACGTATGTATATATGCTAATACAGCTAATCATTAACGGGGTTACTTTTTAACTCTATAAATAAGACGCATCTGACAACAAACACTAGCGTCCCAGACATAGTAAGGACATGACTGGATTGCATCGACGGCATAAAAAACCGCAACCACACGCCACCTTTTTAGCTATATTTGTCTATTCCACATATACGACATCGTTGAACAGAATCCTAAATGTTGATCCGGCATATAAGCTAGCTGTATGTCGAGTTTCATTTAAATCTGTTCAGGAGTTTCCCCGTGATGATATAACAGGCAAAAAGTTCTGAAAGTTGTGTTTTTGGAATCTGCTGGCCCGAATTATTTTCCAGTTGATGATTTTTTTCTCTTTTCCAAAGTTATTGTATAAACTGGACCCCTCTGATGTGAGACCGCTGAGATGTTATAGATTAAGCTTGATTTTAAATGTTTTTAAACTTGAGCTCAACCAACCGGAATATTCGGTGAAATTATTATTATGCGTTTAATACGAGCTTGAAATTCATATTCCAAAACGAATAAATCTCAAGCGATGAAGCGGTAATAATGTAAGTTACGGTATCCGGTCGATACCTTATGTATCTGAAAAGACTTTATTAGGGTTCTGTAACTACATTTCAAAATCGAAACAGACATTTGCAATCAATTAAGTACTCTATTTACTTATGTTTAAATATCCTAGTCAATTTAAGGAACATCTAAATCTATGACAGTTAAAAGCTTTCAAATTATCTAAACACACAATTTAACTAACTCTTTATTTAAAAAAATATTGTTATTGAAACCCATGTTTGGTATGATTACTAGTAACGTTATCTGCTTTACTGATTTACTGATAATCATACCAAGCATGGATTTGCGCACGAGTATCCTTGTAGAATGCGGTTTTCAGTATGTCCTTCCAAAGAAGCCTACAATACTTATTCTTATTCCCCTATGTGCGCCATTTCGCACGAGGCTTCTTGCACTTCATATTCATATCTGGACCCTGCAAGAATGTCCTGTCGAAATTGAATATACTGAAAAAATTATAAAATTCTTATTTTACCTAAACCCTAAAATTTTATTCAAAGCCTAATCTATTTCTAGACACTTTCAGATGGATCTGACAGACAAAAACTCTAAAACAATAAACTGTTTTTGCTGTGGTTAGACCACATCGTAGAAATAGCATTTTTCACTGAAATATTGATATTTATTTTGAAATATATAGATATGGGTTGTAGCAGTCTGTCTTCCAAAGCAAATATTCTTAAGTAATTCAATAATTCTCAGTAAATCTCGAAATGTAAATTCGTAAAATTAAGGAAGTAGATAATTTTGAATACATGAGGCATAATAGATATTGTTTATTGAAAACACATCTTAAAAAGATCCTCTTATAAAGTCACACTTCTTAGATAATTCTCTATAAATCTCGTGATCGACAACCTGTTTTTAGCCATAATTTAGTACAATGTTCACACATGGTTAAGTATTTAAACTCCGGAGATAAAACAAAACTATAACATGAAACTCATTGTTTCGTGTCTAATTGCTTCACTTGTCGGTTTCCAAAGATTTATATCATAATCTCATTATGAGTGAGATGGTGTTTAATGTTTAGACTCAACAAGTAATAAAACTGCAGAGCTGTGAAAGAATTCTATACCGTGACCATAGAATATACATTCAGTGCGTATTGCAACTAACTCTTACCGGTGATTCTGCCTGCTTGAAAACTACCGCATTAATGTTTGAAAAATCTGTTTTCATCTGTTTTTATCATTTTTTGTTTTCTTTGTAGCTTACACCAAGCCGCAGAATTGTGTGAAGAAAGTATAATATGTCGTATGATGATGTTTTTCTGCGCAGCCGTCTGTTGATGATTTATATTAGACTGTTCAACCAAATTGAATTATTTTAGTTGAAAGGTACAAAATTTAATGGACAAAACGTTATTGATGACATTGAAAGTTTAAGGCTACGTTTATATTAATCGCTTTGGTTGATTCATTCAAACTGAAATGAACTGTCTAGATTCTAGTTAGTTTATAGCTTAAGCGATTACGGACATGTTCAATTCGTAACGCAATGTATTTGAGGATTCCGTTGGTAAAACCAGAATATATGTATTTAAGTTATGATCATCTACCCCTCTGTCTATGTATGACACTTTAGTTTTTTTTAAAGTGGATTGAAATATGTATTAATTTTGTGTTTTATATTTAATAATATTAATTATTGTATGTTTCCCAAACAAATTAAATAAATAGTTTACAGAAGAAGTAGTTCAGTTAGGGACGAAATTCCAAAAATATCAGGGATGGCTTATCGTACACGTAATTGAGAGATAAAAAATTAATTCTGCAGGAATATAATAGAAGTACCTACTGTTAGACATTCGTTTCGGAATTTATGAGAAGGGTTCCCCCTCTTTAACTTTTTAAAGTTTTCATCCATAAGGTGAGAAACTATATATTATATTTTAACAGCAAATGCTTAGAATTAAGATCTGCGCTACTTTTTATCCTGGGAATCCCGCGGGAATTTTTCTGGGAATGATTTAAAATTTCAAAATTAAAAAAAATCGAATACCAATGTGATTTTTTCAATGATCGAAAGTGAATTTTACCAAAAAAAAATGTGGGATGTTTTTAATCCCGGGAATTTTACCGAAAACGGATTGTAGTAGCACGGGTCCTTAAAAATTAGCTTATTCCGAGACAGTCTGCACTAAAACGATAGCTTAAATTATTTTTTAAATGCTGTGTCCCGGGAATCCCGTGTGAATTTAAAGTCAGTGTGGACGAAATCGCGGGAATGTCCTTTCTACTTCTAGTACTGTTACAAAAAAACGTATGGAATGATACATTTAAGTATATAATGGTAATTATTTTCAAAACACCACACTTTTTATTATTCTGCTAGTAAATAATACTTTAAAATTGCTGATAAAACGAATGCTTATACATTGTTAACTCCTTTATTTGTATTCAAAACACGTTTTGCAATTCGATGTTAGCGGAATTCAACGATTTTTAAGAAGGAGGAAAATTAAAAATGTTTTGTTTGCGCATTGTTACTGTATCTGTCTTTTGTTTTCACAAATGAAATTATTGTATGATACATTACCTCTACATTCCGTGTTTGATATTCTACAGAAGAAGTAGTACTCGTCACAATGGCAGGGACGGTTCTAAGTCCATACTGCCAATTCTCATCTATAAGTCTTCGTGTACTTCAGCTGAATTGTACATCATAGCTTTCAACTGACGTCATTCAAGGGAGTTCTTATGACAACCCAAAAGGCACATAATTAATTTTCAAATAATAACAATATCCTACAACTATTGTTCATTATAGAGTAACTTTATGCTTTTAGAAAATTAATCTGCACAGTACAACGTTCTATTTCAGTTCCCGCCAAAAGAAACTATTCTAGATGTTCAGTATTATTTATTTAATTCTCATCTTTTTTTCATATGGCTTTGTACAACTTGTGTATCTTGTTAGAAACAAGTATTTATGAATGTGACTTTACAATCATTTTAAGCAAATGGACACCAAATGGAAGCTGAACCCATATAAACTCCAAATACAGCGACAAAAATTACAAAGGGGATATTTCGTTTTAGGTACTTTTACATCAAAATACACATAAATAATAAACTAACACAATACATTTACTTATATGTCTCCTCTGTAATTGTCTTGATTTGAATGAAAACCAATATTTTACATATCTGCCATATTCCTACCATAGGTTGTTTGGAACAGGTAGGTATCGCTAGTTAGCAATTAGATTGGTCTTTGATAATACAGTTTTATCCATGATATACAAGAATGTCTTTATCTTCCTATATAATTTAGTCCAAGTGTTATACGTTTATACATATCATGACACTATGTTCTGAAACAATATTCATATAACAGCGGGCGTAAAATACCATCTTATTGTCGTAACTTATAAATTACTTTAGAATAGAATATACTTTATTGCTTATTAAAATTATGATACAATTCAAGAAGTTTAAGTACAGAAGACAAGGGGTAGGCAGTCTTATCACTAAAGCAATTTCTTCCAGACAACCTTAGGATGGATTAGAAAAAAATGTGTAACAGTTTTAATTATTTTTTAAACTATAATTAATACGATATTTGACAACATATAGTGTGTCATAATTTGCAATCCTCGTACAAAATCTAGGTGGCTTAGGCGTTTTGAAAGTCGATGAAAAAATGAAATCAAAATCATTATGGATCTACTGTGAATCCGTAAAGTCCGTCATTTAAGCTGGTGTGCACCGACTTTTAACCGATGGTTAAAATAAAATAATCGCTAAATATGTTGCATATGTATGCATAAACAGTGATTATTTTATTTTGACCGTCGCTCGGTTAAATGTCGGTGCACACCAGCATAAATCTAAGAGATAATTACAGTCCATTGAAATCTTACATGAGCTTTGCATTTGTTAGAGGACGCAATTTTATTTTTGGAACATGTGTGGGGGGTCAATAGAAGCTTAACTAACGCGCCTACGGACTCTACCTCATAGGTGGCGGGGAAAACGGGGGACCTTTTGTACCTGCTTAACATTCGATAAGTTAAATTTGGTAAGTTCTATGGTAAAGAAAAGAGTTAGGAATGAATAAAAAATTCTCATATTTTTGATTATAACTTCTTTAATTTTAAATTTAGGGCAAAAAGTTATATAAACATATTTGTAGGCAAAACAATTTGCTACAAATTATGACTACAAAATTTTTGTAAGACGCATAGTTTCCGAGATATCGCGAAAAAAGTGTTTTCACCCTTTTTTCCAAGATGGCGGCCGGGGGACAAGGGTGGCAACCCCACAAACTTGAGTTTAAGCTTCTATTGACCCCCCACACATGTCCCAAAAATAAAATTGCGTCCTCTAATAAATTCAATATTCGGTCCTTAAATTGTAAGATTTCGATGGACTAATAGGGAACGTGAACGAACTATTGTGCGGTTTAAAAAAGGAACTTTTTAGATTTGTCGTCGTGTTGCCCTCAATGTTTAAATCCTTTTTATTATGATTAAAATTATATGATATGGATTTCAGCCGATTAATTATATTATTTTTTGTAGTTTATTCATGACCATAGAATCAAAGTCTTTCAGTCGGAAACATGTTAATTAATAGGTCTTCGTATAGTAGCGCAGTTGTATTGCAGGCTACAACCGACGCTATTCAATGGAGTTCTTGTGAAAACTCGAAAGATCACATCTGACTATACAGTTCACATTTCTCACAAAAACACATAATTTCTAATTAAAAAACTATCAATATCCTGCAACTATTGTTCATTTTAGAGTAATTATACACATTTTTAGAAAATAAAACTGCACAGCACAACGTCTCCTTTCAGTTCCCGCCAAAAACTCCCAGCCGATTAATATATTTTTTTATTATTTATTCATGACCATAGAATCAAAGTCTTTCAGTCGGAAACATGTTAATTAATAGGTCTTCGTATAGTAGTAGCGCAGTTGTATTGCAGGCTACAACCGACGCCATTCAATGGAGTTCTTGTGAAAACTCGAAAGATCACATCTGACTATACAGTTCACATTTCTCACAAAAACACATAATTTCTACTCAAAAACTATCAATATCCTGCAACTATTGTTCATTTTAGAGTAATTATACACATTTTTAGAAAATAAAACTGCACAGCACGTCTCCTTTCAGTTCCCGCCAAAAACTCCCAGCCGATTAATAATGATCGTTAGTGTGGCCAGAATATGTCAAAAGGACAAAAACTCTTCGAGTCTGGGCATATCTTTGAAGCAGGAGAAACAGCAAGTAGAAAATGCAGTAATATCCGGCATAATTGTAACTCAAATGAAGATTTATAACGTTTATGATGTCAAGATAAATGAAAAGTATTTTCTGAACTCGTTTTTAACTTAAATACTTTTATATTTATGCTTATTTATGTTAATAGTAATAGTATATTAATGAAACTAAATTTTTTACTTAAAGATTTGTTTATATTGAACAGTACTACTACATACAAAACTAAGCTATTTTTACAAACATTATTAATAATTTCTACACGTTGTTGAAACTCCTAATAATATTTTTTACTGCATTTATTCACTTTTGTCGTTTAATATAACCATGGCAAGTCAGTACTATTCGTGGGAAAGTAGAATTTTACACCTTTTGACTTCTTTTTCTTCGAAATGTTTACGAGCATCCAGAAATGCAATAATACATTTTCACTTGTATAATTTAAATTTTATTTTTCACTATGTGATTATTTTATTACGTGGAGTGTCATTACCTATACTAGTTTTGTTTGAGAAAAAAGGTTCAGATTTGCGCCACCAGTTAGCAGTGCCTTCGTCGTGCATGTTTCCTATAGCTTTGTGTAACGTAAAACTTTTTGAACGTTGATAAATTATAACGCTAAACAATGATACTGTCAATGCGATAATGCGCCTCCATTCTTGAGCTCCTCCGTTATTCCCAAGAAGGCTGAAGCATTATTAGTATTGTTTGCGCGTGCTCACACTCACACCATCGGCTGTGTACTTTTTGCTCGTTGTAAACACGCCGTTTCCGCGTTTAGCGGTGGGCGTGCGAACTGAGGGTCGAGGGAACGGCCCGACCTAAGTAAGTTTCCTTTGTTCAATACATTAGCGCAATGCTCACACAGACTTGCCTGAATTCGAGCGAAACAAAGCCAACGCGCGAGCTGAATGAACGCTGCCATTTTGAAAGTTATATAACGCTTTTAGATGTGGATCTGATCATCGTGTTTGAACATCTTTTTTATACCTATCTACTACACATCCTATTCTAAATATTATCACAGGGATAATCTATTTTCTATATGTATTTAATGTATACAGAGTTCAGTTATTAATTTGAAAACTTGAAATCAGGGGGCTAATTCGGAGCATCAGATTTAAAAAACTCAATTTTTACTATTTTTGTCTGTCTATCTGTTGAATCATAACGTGAAAACTAATGAATGGATTTAAATTAAACTCTACAAGATGATAAATAGTTGGTCTAATGATTTAATCATTGATTACTCAATTTGGACTGCTTTAATTTTCATTAAACTTGACGCTGCTTTGTAACAGGTTTTGTAAGAAACATCTAAATAAGAGCACTTATACAACTGGGCAAGTTGTGTAGGTGCTCTTATTTAGATTTTTCTTCTGTAACTTACCCTCTTAAGGCAGTTTATTTTTTTTTTCTATTCAATTTGTCCTTGAGATATTTTCAATAGCTTCATCCAAATCACTGAACTAAAAATAAATGTATAAATATATTAAATCGCCCCTTTACAAAACAGTAGGCGGAGGAGCGTTCGTTTAATGCTTTAAATTTAAAAATAACTGCCATAGACGCTTAATTTGGATATACGGGGTAAGCGGCTGTACTTCCTTTGGCGATTTAATTAACAGTAAGAAAATTTATACATATAATAATATGATAGAAAAGAACGTGAAGACACCTGAACATCGAGAGGACTAATGTGCCCAAATCGTCATAGGAAGCGTGCCTGGAAGTTTCTATTAATTGTTGTATATAATCCCTTTGTGCAATGACATGGGGTCGTTAAAGCAGGTGTTACAAAATTCCTTAGAGGTCGGCAACGTGTTGGCAACGCCCCTGGTGTTGCAAACGTCCAACCTTCCATAAAGTGGGCCGTCTGCTTTTTTAACTGTCAAATGCAATAAAAAAAACTATATATGGAGTTATTCACTCGTCATCCGCTAAATGTTCATTTTCATCTTAAGTTACCACGATCAACTACAGCAACTACGCGACGGGTATTTTAAGTATTATCTTATGTACTTTGTAGTATAAACAATGTGCTACGAAGACAGTATATGTATTAAGACAGATGTAGTTTCTTCGCAACACATTGATGATGCGCTCGTGATGTTGCTGCAGATGTCCACTGGAAGTGAATACTTTCCATAAGGCGATATCAATCATTCAGGTCACTTCTGGCAATAAGAAATTTGTTATTTTGTGGATAATGCAGGTAAGCCCAACAATAAGACATTTGTTTATAATACCAGGCCATAAATGGTCGATAGCTAGGTTTCGGGGAGGTCAAAGATCGAAGTGTTTCACGAAACGCTCCGCACGAAACGCTCCGCATAACCAGCACGCTTGTGCTAGGCTGTTGTCCTGTTTCAGTCATCTGTAATTTCTATGTATAGTATCCTTACGTTGTTTTTTATGTTCTTTTGTTTTGTTGTTTTTTATGTACTCTTTCCTCACGATGTTTTCCTTCCAGTCTGCGTGTAATAATTGTAACAATTTAATATTTATCAATAACAATTTCACTGTGTACCGGAAAAAGGACAGGATATTCAGAGGAGTTACTGCCATCGAGACTTAATAACTACAAGTACAAGAATTTTGAGACTTTAGTTATTGTCATGTTACCTGTCTTGAGTCAAGATACGCAACTTATTTTAGGCGAAAGCGAAACATGGAATACGCGACGATGTCCATTGGAGATATGAGTGGCTGATCTTCTTGATTTCTCATGTTTCTCACATAAGGTTTTATATGTACTACATTGGAATGAGACATATAGAAGGAAGAAATTAAAATATTTTGCAATTGGTATTTTTTGTAATTCGGATGGAACAAAGCTATTTATTGATGGAATTTTAATTCGCGATTCTTACGGAGGTATGCATTAGGTAACATAATGATATAACGGAAAGGCGTAGTCAGTGATTAACTAACAGTTATAATACACAGGAAATAATTAAAATGCTAGATTATTTCGCTGCATCCGCCACAGGTGGACAGTTGCCTTAAGTCCTATTTTTTCTATCTTGATTACAACTTCTAGCAACTATGTTTATGTTGTGCTATGTAGTGTCTGGGCTTTCGATTATGCTCATGGCATTGATGGATTTACCAATAGGCTGAATAGCCTAGGGCGGCAGATTTTGAAGGAGCGAGAAATTTAAAGCCATTTTTTTTTGTCTTACAGAAATAAAAAAAATCATATTTACATACCTAAATGTTCCTGATTTATGACATCACACATTTTTTTTTATATGCCGTTTCTATTAGTTATTCAACGCAACTAAAATCTTAGTTGGTCCACCCACAGTGTAGAGCTAATAAGAATACCTGATCCATGGACTCATAAACAATTATTCAACGATATTATGTTTCACCAATTAGGGCTCTTACACACCACGTCTTTTTAAGGCGCCGTCGACGCGCGTTTTGTTATTGCGCGTTGTCGGCGCCGCTATAATTGAAAAAGGCAGATTACTTGCGAATGTATTCCTGCAAACTCATGAGAAACTCGCTACAGACGCGCGTGAGCAACTCCCCTTGAAAAGTAAAACGCGCGCGAACGAGGCAAACACGTGAGTGTATCGCGCTGAATACGTGCGTGCACGTTGCCTTAGTGTTGCTTTGATTGATCCCATCGTAATATTGTCGGTAAGTATCTAATTAAAAGGCGCTGTACATGTGTGTTTGCAGCCAAACAGACGCGCTGCTATAGCGCGTATGTATCGTTGTAACTCCGCTCTGGTAGCTCGTCGACAGCAGTCCTCGTTTGTATACTAGAATTTTATGAACGTGTAAGTAGGTAAATTGGCGGCAGTTGAGTGCGATGCGCGTCGACGACGCCTGATAACAAAGTGGTGTGTAAGGGGGTTTAGGTATTTTTTTCTATATTTGAGTTAATCGACGACGATGGTGTAGGTAATTAAGATGATAGTGCATAAATTATAAAGTTACAATACTGTTGACAAAAATGTTAATGATTGTGAACTAAGATATGAATTTGTTGAGGTCGAGTAGGGGCGGCAAAACATGAATAACCCACAGGCGGCAAATTTCTAAATCCGCCCCTGACTGGGCATTCCTTTCCTAAGTTTTATGTCTGCGATTTATGCTTGGAAAACCTATGGCCGGTATTACGAACCTAGTGACCGGTATATAGTGCTATAGTGCTCAATACCGGTCAAAGTAAATTGTTTTAAATGCTGATTATGCCAAATGTGTTTTACTTATTGATCTCAATTAATTTAATATACTTAGAAGAATAGTGAAAGTTTCATTAACGAAAAGATTAATCAATAAATATTGCCAATTAGCTGAACTTTGATTATTCCAATTCTTACCCTAATAGCTATAATTATTCCGACTTTGATGAAAACTAAAGTGGCATCATTAGATTGTTGAGAAATCAATTGCTCTAGTCAGGAATCGAATCGCAGTCGAATCGATTTTGAAAAGGAACCACATACTATAAGATAAGGCCGCCTGTTGTTCTGCCAAGAAGTACTGTAATTATGCATTTTGTTTCTGTACTGTATTATTACACCAATTCATAGTGAAGCTTATTAGAATTCATTTCTGTTAAAGAATGACAAACGTAAAATAAAAGGAAACGTAGAGTGTTATGTTGTCACTGGGTATTGTCATTTTAGCCTTCTTCTTTAATACTTATATAGCAGACAATTTTGCGGGCCTACCTCACTGCAACGCAGAGGCTCCGGGTTCGATTCCTGGTATAGTAAATTTCGGAAACGTATTTTCTTCGTTATTTACCATGGTCTGGGTGTCTGGGATCGGCTCCAGAGGGGTCGGTTGTGTATTACCCATAACACAAGCGTAACTTGCTTAATTTGGGCATATACAATGTGTGTGTTTGTCTGCCGATTTATTTATTAATTCTGGACTAACTTTTGAAGTAAAAAATGGAAAATTATTTCAATAAATCCGAAAAGGAATCAAACTCCCAACCTGCTTTCAATTCAACTAAAAGAGCTTGCTTAGACGACTGCTAATGCCGTCTGTTTATAACACTACCTGCATTAATTAACCGGAGCATCTTTTATGCCTTATGTTGTAAAAGTGACTTTAATGAGAGGAAGAAAATTAATTTTGCATTGCTCGTAAGCCACTTAAGATCTCAGACTAGCGGATAAAAGTATAGACGGAGTCTACGCGAAAAAAAGCGTCAAATGAACTGAAGCATTTTTTGTGTACTAACTTAAACTTATGTAGTATATATAGGTATAGATATAAGGCACACACTGCACATGCACTTCCTCACAACACAAGCATGTAACAGATACAATCTACATTTGTGTAAGTTTAGTATTAATATTGGAATAAATTAATATGATAAGTTATTCGTAAGGTACACCACAACACAAACATCATTGAATAAATGTCACACACTTGTCATATTGTTGTTTTTGTTATTAAAAATAACTAATAAGTGTGTATAAATTATAAAAACTTTCTTCTAAATTAAGTTGTAAAAAAAGTTACGGAACTAGAGTCCGTAGAGTTGTTATAAAAAAACTTATGTAGTTGATTTGACTAGTAGAGTCGCTGCCGGTAGATCGAGACGTACTCACCATGATCAAATGGAAGATATTTTGAAGAAAGGTCAGTTAAAAAGTAGTTCAAATAAGCGTGTATGTATGAAAAGATTAATGGAAGTTGATGAAGGGAAAAGTCTTTCTGGATTGTAGCAGGTGGAGATCCATCGTCTCTGCCCACCCCAATGGGAAATAAGCGTGACAATATGTATGTATATATGTACACTGGAAATTCTTCCACTTTTATCCGTACTAATTCGATTATTTTACTAAGTTCTCATAATATACTGCAGCACGATCGGCTTCGTAAACCAAAATGGGCTTTCTTTAGCCAGCTTCACTCTGAGAGCTCGGGACATGGTTTATTTTATTTCATGAGTTCAGCAGACACGGCCCACCTGACGGAAAGCGGTTACCATAGCCTATAGATAATAACAATAACATTTACAACACCAAAGGTGCTAAACATGCGCTGCTGCCCTCTAAATGGAGACTGGAGCATGGCCACTAATGCCGGAACACAACTCAAAGTTGTTATGGCGGCATACTCTAGACCAGTGGTGGTAGCTATCCAGGCGGGCAAGTACCCTACCACCTGGATGTGGAGTGTTTTTATCGCCTCTTACGACAGACCGACCGGCCGCAGATAATTGTATTCTTTTTCCGTTCCTGTACGGATTGATCTACCTTTTGTTCGTCTGAGCTTAAGATAGTACTTAGTTGTAATTATAAATTGTATTATTTATGAGCTAAAACAAGTCATTGAAAGCAGAACAAAGTTGTGCACACACTTTAATTTATAGGTAAATATGAAAGTGATTTAATTTGTTTCCTTAATTACTTTAGGTACACGCTTCATCCAAATAAATCCAAAATATCCAAATGTTTTAAGAGTTTTTTTAGTTTTTTAGAACTTTGGCAAAGTTTTATTGTCCTAGAAAATTCTTACATCAATTTAAGAATAGATTCTTATTAATTTGTTTGTGTTGTAGATATCCATGGGCCCCGCTAACCACCCTGTATGAAGTGGACTGTTTCCCAATTTGAAAAAACATTCAAAATAAATATATTTGAGAGATATATAGATAATGGTCTTGTAGACCGTGACGTATTTACCACGAACAAATCGTAGATCTTAAAGAAGGGCCCGCTAAAAAGCACCTATAATAAACGTGCATATACGAAGAGATTAATAAATGTAGATGAAGGAAAAGATTTATTTCATGATCGTAACAAGTGGAAATCCCTCGTCTCTGCTCACTCCCATGGGAAACAGGCGTGTTGTTGTTCAAGAGAAGGCTGGGCTCGGGCGTCCCTCTTATAGGGGAACGGACAGTATATCCGGTGTAACGTACCCCCTTTTTGAGTCTAATGACTATGGAATACTCAAGCCGAAGCATAGAGTGAGAAATAAAAGAATTTATAAAGTGAAAATTAATAGCATTTATTCATAGAATAAATCTTGTAATATTGGCCATAAATCGTAATCATCTAGTAGCAGGAACCCTCGTCGCAACACCGTTAACCCTATGTTCACAAGGTAGGTTATATAGGAGTGTCGATCAGAGGACAGGAAGACTATCAGAAGTTGATGTAAAATATATATATATATATAATATTGTAGTAGTATGTTGTAAGTGTAAAATGCTATGCATTTTTATGAATTATGATAAATGTATTACTCATGATATAAGCTCATCACCTGAGTACGCCCGTGCCTTTATTTTGCCAAAAGATATTCTAATGTAGATTCATAACAAATTATATATTTTTGTGTAAGGCACCCCTCCTAACCACCTCTCTGTTATGCCACCGCATTAGCTATCAGTAAAAGAGCTCATATCGAGATAAAAGAAGAACCTCCAATTTTTTTAATTAATATTTATTGAATCAATTATAAACATTATCTAAAACTAGCGTCGGTTCACAACGTACTATTGCTGGCAAGAAGAGCCGACAAGAAACTCCCAGCAGTACGATCTATCCATTTAAAAGAAACCCGTTTGGAGTGCCTTGTGTGTAAAATGAGTTGGAAAAGCCAAAAGACTTAAGTGAACATTTCATCTCAAAGTCACCTTTCCAAAATATCAAATAATATTGTCAATATGAGGAACGTCACCTCAGAGACCTCCCCTGATGCAGTAATAAGAATATCACAGTAAATTAAAGATAAAGGTTAATTGAAGTTTAAATAGTGATACTCTCTACATCTCGTAAGATTCCCATCCCTAAATTGTCAGAGTAAGAGTTTCAGAATGTCTCTCTATGAATTGTAAGTAAATTTTAAATTAAAGTTTGGCGAGAGACAACTTCACTCATATTATAGATTCCCTTGTCAAAGACAGGTTTCAGGTTTGCCGTGAAAGTTAAAATGAAATTGAAAGTTAAAGTAAATTAGCAAAACCTTACATCCATCTAATGACCCTAGCACCCAAGAGATGAGAGCATAGCACCGTAAAAGTAAAGTTTAAGTTGAATTTAACATAAAATGGTGATACTCTGCATCAAAGATGCCTTCCTTGGTAACAATACTCAAATGTAGGTATTTTTAATCATCCTTTCCAATTCAGTCAAGTCCACTTGGCCTAACTACATCTAAGACTCTCATGAAGTCACATATCGTGAAAGAAAATAAGTTTTGATACGATTGATCCTCCTGCAACACGGCAGCTTATCCCCCTAACCAGCTAGGGCGTCATCGAGGTGCCCACGCGCCTCCAGGCTGATCCGCGCCTTAACTAGTTCCAAACCTTCAGTTACCAATTCAGTTAATCTTAATATGTGAAATCATTTTTAGTCTCGTGAATACACATATTATAAAAAAAACAAACTAAATTTGCTTAAAAGCTGTACGCGCGGTAATCCTGGATAATTGTCGAAACTATCCAAGGGAAGGTTGCCACAATAAACAAGTGGGTCGTGAATCCCTTTGTCCAAGGTTGCAGAGCTCATAAAACCCGGTCCTAATCTGAATCTTCATAGAAACTTTCAATATGTGCTTTCACCCTATCTCGTCACTTCAGTTTGTAAAAATATTTAAATGCCTATTTTATACACATTTGGTAACAGTAGAGCTGCTTGTTTAAGAAAATATAATTAATCAAAAGAAACCTTTAATAAAAATTTAAATTGTAATCAACAACTCCTTTGCACCAAACAAAGCCAAATGCCAAAGTAGACTCTCTCAACAAGAAAGTATTTAAAATATTAAAATTCAATAAAAACTAAATAAACTTTAAATTTTCTAAAGTCAATAAGCCTTCCCATATATAATGCATGATTGTTGTATAGTGTAATGTTATCATGTAATGTTATAAAACCATATATAAATATATACACATATAAAAATAGACTAATTAATAAATTATAAATCAAGACTCCGACTTCACAGCCATAGGTCAATAATAGTCCCTTCGATATCAGAACCAATGAAAACTCATTACGCAGGCTGACTCCAAGCTCACTGAAACAGAAATAATCGGACAATAACAATCAACGCTCCAATTCTAATCAGCAAACACAACAAGTAAGAGTCCATAATCAGGTCCAACAACGTGTGTGCAACAGCAAGACAAGAACTCCTATAAGTCTCCATTGACATATAATGAATCTCCCATAGCAAAGTAACTAATAATCATATTACTTGAAAGAATCATCAAAATCTCCCAATAGTTCCCGGCTATGAAGGAGTAATATTATTTAATTAAGTTTCCTAAGACAATATTATATTTAAGGATCCTTAAATGAAATTAGATTAATACATTTTTATCCGCAAGAGACTATGTATCATAACTCCTAAGTAACGTATTAGCACACTGAGGCTTTATAAATAACCCTTAATCATTTAGTTAACTATGAAACTAAAACAATGTACAAACAATTCTTATCTGTTAATAACGCACAAGTCAATTAAGACATACTTTAAATTAATTCACCCTTATATAGCTCGTTCTCCATACAATATATAAATTAAGGACAGTAATTAATTAAGTTCAAAAATATATAGGAAAGTAGATAGCAAACGAGCCTACCTATCTTTACATAAGATTATGTAAGATTTCATGTTAAAGGCTTATGTATTTCTATAGCATTTATGCCTAGACAAATTATAGAAACGTTCCTATAATATTATAGTTTTGAAGAAACGGACCTAAGGAACCCTAATACGTCTAAAGACTACCAGCTAAGTGTAACAAAATCAATGTTACTTATAATATGTACTACTAAGAATAGAAGTTATTTGTAACTACACATTACTAATCAGGCTTTTAAGATTAATTCAAATCGTATGCATACGAACAATTATTATTAAACTACTAATACATTACAAAAGACAAGAATACGTGATCACGTCAGAAGAACGTCTGAAAACATAACAAGCAAGATATCAGGTAAGTCTACATGGTTAATATAACTATTAAATAAAGCTTGAAGACTTAGCTTGGCTCTTTGGCGAAATTTATAATAACCACATCCGACGTATACATATTAAACTTTGATTGTTTTATTATTAATAGCGATTAGTTTATCCATTTAAATCTCAATTAGACTTTCTCCATCTGAAAATATATAAAACACAAATTTTTCCGAGAATAATCTTTTCATTGTCTTCTTCTGTCAAACACGAATATTCAAGTCCTCTCTTTTCTCTGTCAAAGTTTCAAACTAAGAAAAATTCGATTATATCATACAAAGAGATTAGTAGTAAATACATATATTATGCGAAATAAAGGAGGGAATACATTATATGGAGAACAGCCATTCCTTTATAAATAAATAAAAATTAATAGGTGAGAAAATAATAAATACATGATGATGCGTACCGTCACACCACCCCGAATTTAAATTGGTAGCTTGCGGATAAATTAAATTCTAACCTAAGGTACGATCATCAAATAATAAATTGATAACACCCTGTATATAGCCCTATAAGTTAATAACATCCTGCATATAACCTTAATCTAAATTAATAACATCCTGTATGTAACCATAGATTAAGTTAGTAACACTCTGTATATAACCTTAATCGAAATTAATAAAATCCTGTATATAACCTTAATCTAAGTATTAGCCATCCTTTGCACCTCACTACTATTATATCTCATCCCCAAAACAAACCAAAAAAAAATGAAATCACCCCTTCAAGCTTTAAATTTATAGACATAATTAATCACCCCATATAGCATGAAACCATAAATGTGTAACAAACATAACCTACAATTCAAAAAAAACATAAAACCCCTTCATAAAGAAAGACTTCAATAGCTATTCTCCTTAAAAAAATCACAAATGTCCTTCTCCTCAACATACTCTATCTGAAAGCTAAATTGCTCTAACTATAATATCCACCAAGTTAACTGATTATTGCATAATTCCCAAATTCTCAAAAATCAAAGCTTTATGGTCAATCCTAATTACTAGTTTAATAATCGCATGGCCCGAGGAAAGACACTCAAATACTCTATTTTCTTAGGTATAGGAAATTTCTGTATAAACTCTATTTTTTCCTGATCAATTCTAATATCTGAAGTTGATATACTATCTTAACTTCCTTACAAAAGAATTTACACCCCTAATATTACATGTAAGACCAGCATCTTGCAATTTCTTTAATTAATATACTCAAATGTTCTAAATGCTTAATCAAAGTACCACAAGTTAAAATTACTAAATCATCCAAGTAATTTACACAAAACTGCCTAACCTCTGGGCCCAATATAATATCCATAGCCCAACTAAAACTGCCCACTGAAGTCTTTAAACCTTGTGGAAGCACATTATACATGTATGACTTTCCATTAAAAGTAAACCCAGTATATTTCCTACTTTCTTTAGAAATAGGTATTTGAAAATAAGTATTATTCAAATCAACCACGCTAATATATGACACCCCATGAAAAGCATTAAGTACATCAATCTGCATAGGTGGTGTTTCAGACTCTGCTACCATGAACTTATTTATCTCCCGCGCATCTAACAATACACGTAAAGACCCGTCGGGTTTGATTGCAAACGTTAACGGACTACTATATGGAGTGGAACCCCGCGAAATAATGCCCATTTCAACCATCTCTGCCAATTTCTCCTCCATCTTTTGACGATAAGCATAAGATACAGGATATGACCTTCTTATAAATGGTGTACTATCTGACATCTTAATCTCATGCTCATAACAATTTGCACGACCCAAAACATTAGAAAATATACTACGAAACCTTCCCAAAACTTGTTTTAATTGACCTAAGTGTACGTCCGATAGCTCTATCCCCGTTTTAATTTCCTTTAACTTTTCTTGGAAGTCTGAATCATCAACATCTCGAGTAGATATCTCTGATATTCCACTCTCAAGGATTATCTTCCTAAAAGGCAAAACTACATCATGTTCATTAATTTTTAAACATAACCCCATTTCAGAACCTTGTAATTTAATTGTGGCTTGAACCAATGATAACCAATCAAAGCCTAAAATCACAGATTGTAATAAATTTGGTACAATTAAAAAGCTAATATCAATAATGCTATCTCCCAATTGAACTGGTAACAATACCATTTGTTGAATCTTAGTACTTTTCTGACCTACTGGACCCCTAATTTGAATTGGCCTGATGGGCAATAAATCAATTTTACTACATTCTTTCGATATTAATTCCCAAAAGATGCTGGAAATACATGTAATGTCACTTCCCGTGTCTACCAAACAATTCACTTCCTTCCCAAAGATTTCAACAGTAATTATAGATTTCACTAACTCAAATTTATCTGGCAAGTAAGCATCTTCCTCCTCAAACAAGGAAGATACACACCCGCTTGTTATAACTGAATTAGAATTTACATCCTGCAAATGTAATTTTAAAATATCAGTAAATGCTCCCACCAAAGCTTCATTAATATAACCTAGCCCTGACTTATCTAATGAGGACTGACCCTTAGCTATAATAGGTGTAAGTATACCAGCATTACAATTGCCTAAAGACTGACCAGGTTTCCACCCATTCGACATCATAATTCTTAACCCTATTAACAACTTATCAGTCCCTCCTATAGTTGATGGGTCGGGCAGACTCCCACCAACATCACTTAGTTTAAATTATAGTCATAATCTTCATGAGGTATAGTTAAATCTTCTATGACATTAACATTAGCACTGCCCACTGGAGGTACTTGAACTGGCTTCAAAGCTTGTTTCTTGAATTGCCAACTGGTCTTCGCCTTGTTATTACTGTTATTATTTTGCTCATGTGCTGATGAAGGTATCCGCAGTGTAGTATTCAGCACTTCACCCCTGTTAACATTGTCTAGCTTCCTCAGGAATTCCGACGCTTCAATAATAGTCTTGTTCTGACTCGTGGTCCATGCATATTGTACATCTTTAGGGAAGTGATGCATGATATCATTTATGAGTTGTGTCTCTTGGATCGGGTAGGTGAGCATCTTCGCTTGTCCACATAAAGTAATAAAATAATTCAGCATACTAGTTCCAGATCGATTCCATGTGCCATGCACTATTTTCTTACGAAGCTCTCCTTGCTCAGCTTCACCCCAGTATGTTTCTAGGAAATCTCGTTTAAAATCCTCAAAATTGGTCCAGCGTTCTCGGTATACACGAGCCCAACTCCTGGAACCACCATCCAAACATTCTATAATGAGATCAATCTCATTGTTAAATCCCGCTGGCATTCTCTTCAAATAAGCACATAAATCTTCTATGAAGGTAACTGGATGTTGTTTTTGTGATGGAAATTTCGGCTTCTCCAAATTATTAATTGGCATAGTAGGATAATACGCCATCGGCATATGTCTTTCAACAGTATCTGTTTGTGAACAGCATGTCTTCATAGTATTTGATTGTGTAATGTTGGTCTCAACTGGTCTAGATCCCGTTGATCCGCCAGCCACTGACTCAAAATTCTCCACAACTCCCCGAGAGTTGACTCTCCCAGAAGCCAATGTCATATCACTATCCATTTGATCTAATCTCAAGGCCACAGGCCTCTGCGAACCGGCCTCCCCATTATTTGAAGTCAAACTGTTTTCTAATTGGTTAATCCTTGTAAGCAAAGGGTTCAATGTCTGATCCAACATCCTCTTCATAATCCTCAAAAATCTCGGGTTTCCTCCTTGAGTAGTAGTCGTAGGCCTGGTACTCTCCGCACCCCTCGCAGCACTCCTCTTTTCTCTTCTTGTAGCCATTCCAGGTTTCTGAACTTCCTTTGGCATTTTTCTTCACTTTAATAAATTTCTTTAAATTATTCAATATTTATTCTCCAAATATAATGGCAGCAAGATAATAATAGCTCTTCAGCATCAAATGATATGCACTAATCTTCAATTAATATTAATAGAATAGCTCCTTTGCTTATATGAGAGTGCTTCTGCTCTTTGCTTTTGTAGCAATTATATAATTCCTCTTGATTTATTATAACTAGCAGTGAACTAGCACTGTTACATCTCTTGGTTCATCCTGACATATTAGAATTCCATTCTTCAATTACTTCTTTCAAATATTTACACAGCGCTAGCAAGCTATAAGTAATCATAAACTATATAAATTATGTATATAACATAATTTAAATTATTAAATTTTATTCCTAAGTTCGTGCCTCATAAAAACATCTGACTTCAGCATAGTAGATAATTATTAACCTAACTCCTATCTATAACACAAGGCTGACTAACAATCAATTAACTTCCTCAACTCTATTATGAAAATAAAATTAATAGTCCTCAATAAAGTTTCAAAAAATATTTCATTTAATTGAAAATATGCACCCCATAAAATTAAATATGTCTCGCTATATAATTAATCAACAAGATCAAGAATATCAACAAAGTTATTGTGGCGCCCCCATCGATAAAGTGTTGAACTACTCCGAATGTGAAAAATAAAATTTTCAAAGTCACTTGCAACACTCGTAGTGACAAAAGGATAAACTAATTGCAACGCTAGAGTTGAAATTCAAAGTCACTGCAGCGCCCATAGTGACAAGGTGACGAACTAATTTGAACGCAAGTACAAAAAAAAATCAACATCACCATGGCGCCCTCTAACGGCAAGATGACGAATTAATACAAAATTTAAATTTCCAAAACCACCGCAGCGCTCCCTAACGGCAAGATATTGAACTAATTTGGACAAAATATTTTAAACTGGACCGTCCCTGTGGCGCCCCCTAACGGTAAACTGACAAACTAAATTTGACACATAGTTGAAATTCGCAACGCCACAGTGGCGCCCCCCAACGGTAAACCTGTGGACTAATCTGAACATGAAAATTAAAATTTTCCTTCACAATCTCAAAATCATTTACCTATAAAATCAGACTGTTAATTATTACACCAACCACCACCCCCTGTCATCTCTGAAATAAATAACAGCCCTTCTATAACCTTTGAAACCTTGCTCCGCCTCACAAGCAACAAATTGTGTATCTATCAGATACACAAGAATAAAATAACTCAGCCCAAAACAGCAGGACTTGTTCACCATCATCAAACCAGACACCTTGGATGCAACCCCTAATTGCTCCCTTCGAACCTGAACGAAATGTACTAAATAAGACACATCATGCTGGAATCTTGGGAACACGCAGCGAATTGTAACGTTCCAGGATTCGATTCTACTGTCCTAGAACCACTCTACATCACGCCCAGAAGACCAGGTCCTGAAATCCTGGGATCGCGACACCAAATTGTAACGTACCCCCTTTTTGAGTCTAATGACTATGGAATACTCAAGCCGAAGCATAGAGTGAGAAATAAAAGAATTTATAAAGTGAAAATTAATAGCATTTATTCATAGAATAAATCTTGTAATATTGGCCATAAATCGTAATCATCTAGTAGCAGGAACCCTCGTCGCAACACCGTTAACCCTATGTTCACAAGGTAGGTTATATAGGAGTGTCGATCAGAGGACAGGAAGACTATCAGAAGTTGATGTAAAATATATATATATAATATTGTAGTAGTATGTTGTAAGTGTAAAATGCTATGCATTTTTATGAATTATGATAAATGTATTACTCATGATATAAGCTCATCACCTGAGTACGCCCGTGCCTTTATTTTGCCAAAAGATATTCTAATGTAGATTCATAACAAATTATATATTTTTGTGTAAGGCACCCCTCCTAACCACCTCTCTGTTATGCCACCGCATTAGCTATCAGTAAAAGAGCTCATATCGAGATAAAAGAAGAACCTCCAATTTTTTTAATTAATATTTATTGAATCAATTATAAACATTATCTAAAACTAGCGTCGGTTCACAACGTACTATTGCTGGCAAGAAGAGCCGACAAGAAACTCCCAGCAGTACGATCTATCCATTTAAAAGAAACCCGTTTGGAGTGCCTTGTGTGTAAAATGAGTTGGAAAAGCCAAAAGACTTAAGTGAACATTTCATCTCAAAGTCACCTTTCCAAAATATCAAATAATATTGTCAATATGAGGAACGTCACCTCAGAGACCTCCCCTGATGCAGTAATAAGAATATCACAGTAAATTAAAGATAAAGGTTAATTGAAGTTTAAATAGTGATACTCTCTACATCTCGTAAGATTCCCATCCCTAAATTGTCAGAGTAAGAGTTTCAGAATGTCTCTCTATGAATTGTAAGTAAATTTTAAATTAAAGTTTGGCGAGAGACAACTTCACTCATATTATAGATTCCCTTGTCAAAGACAGGTTTCAGGTTTGCCGTGAAAGTTAAAATGAAATTGAAAGTTAAAGTAAATTAGCAAAACCTTACATCCATCTAATGACCCTAGCACCCAAGAGATGAGAGCATAGCACCGTAAAAGTAAAGTTTAAGTTGAATTTAACATAAAATGGTGATACTCTGCATCAAAGATGCCTTCCTTGGTAACAATACTCAAATGTAGGTATTTTTAATCATCCTTTCCAATTCAGTCAAGTCCACTTGGCCTAACTACATCTAAGACTCTCATGAAGTCACATATCGTGAAAGAAAATAAGTTTTGATACGATTGATCCTCCTGCAACACGGCAGCTTATCCCCCTAACCAGCTAGGGCGTCATCGAGGTGCCCACGCGCCTCCAGGCTGATCCGCGCCTTAACTAGTTCCAAACCTTCAGTTACCAATTCAGTTAATCTTAATATGTGAAATCATTTTTAGTCTCGTGAATACACATATTATAAAAAAACAAACTAAATTTGCTTAAAAGCTGTACGCGCGGTAATCCTGGATAATTGTCGAAACTATCCAAGGGAAGGTTGCCACAATAAACAAGTGGGTCGTGAATCCCTTTGTCCAAGGTTGCAGAGCTCATAAAACCCGGTCCTAATCTGAATCTTCATAGAAACTTTCAATATGTGCTTTCACCCTATCTCGTCACTTCAGTTTGTAAAAATATTTAAATGCCTATTTTATACACATTTGGTAACAGTAGAGCTGCTTGTTTAAGAAAATATAATTAATCAAAAGAAACCTTTAATAAAAATTTAAATTGTAATCAACAACTCCTTTGCACCAAACAAAGCCAAATGCCAAAGTAGACTCTCTCAACAAGAAAGTATTTAAAATATTAAAATTCAATAAAAACTAAATAAACTTTAAATTTTCTAAAGTCAATAAGCCTTCCCATATATAATGCATGATTGTTGTATAGTGTAATGTTATCATGTAATGTTATAAAACCATATATAAATATATACACATATAAAAATAGACTAATTAATAAATTATAAATCAAGACTCCGACTTCACAGCCATAGGTCAATAATAGTCCCTTCGATATCAGAACCAATGAAAACTCATTACGCAGGCTGACTCCAAGCTCACTGAAACAGAAATAATCGGACAATAACAATCAACGCTCCAATTCTAATCAGCAAACACAACAAGTAAGAGTCCATAATCAGGTCCAACAACGTGTGTGCAACAGCAAGACAAGAACTCCTATAAGTCTCCATTGACATATAATGAATCTCCCATAGCAAAGTAACTAATAATCATATTACTTGAAAGAATCATTAAAATCTCCCAATAGTTCCCGGCTATGAAGGAGTAATATTATTTAATTAAGTTTCCTAAGACAATATTATATTTAAGGATCCTTAAATGAAATTAGATTAATACATTTTTATCCGCAAGAGACTATGTATCATAACTCCTAAGTAACGTATTAGCACACTGAGGCTTTATAAATAACCCTTAATCATTTAGTTAACTATGAAACTAAAACAATGTACAAACAATTCTTATCTGTTAATAACGCACAAGTCAATTAAGACATACTTTAAATTAATTCACCCTTATATAGCTCGTTCTCCATACAATATATAAATTAAGGACAGTAATTAATTAAGTTCAAAAATATATAGGAAAGTAGATAGCAAACGAGCCTACCTATCTTTACATAAGATTATGTAAGATTTCATGTTAAAGGCTTATGTATTTCTATAGCATTTATGCCTAGACAAATTATAGAAACGTTCCTATAATATTATAGTTTTGAAGAAACGGACCTAAGGAACCCTAATACGTCTAAAGACTACCAGCTAAGTGTAACAAAATCAATGTTACTTATAATATGTACTACTAAGAATAGAAGTTATTTGTAACTACACATTACTAATCAGGCTTTTAAGATTAATTCAAATCGTATGCATACGAACAATTATTATTAAACTACTAATACATTACAAAAGACAAGAATACGTGATCACGTCAGAAGAACGTCTGAAAACATAACAAGCAAGATATCAGGTAAGTCTACATGGTTAATATAACTATTAAATAAAGCTTGAAGACTTAGCTTGGCTCTTTGGCGAAATTTATAATAACCACATCCGACGTATACATATTAAACTTTGATTGTTTTATTATTAATAGCGATTAGTTTATCCATTTAAATCTCAATTAGACTTTCTCCATCTGAAAATATATAAAACACAAATTTTTCCGAGAATAATCTTTTCATTGTCTTCTTCTGTCAAACACGAATATTCAAGTCCTCTCTTTTCTCTGTCAAAGTTTCAAACTAAGAAAAATTCGATTATATCATACAAAGAGATTAGTAGTAAATACATATATTATGCGAAATAAAGGAGGGAATACATTATATGGAGAACAGCCATTCCTTTATAAATAAATAAAAATTAATAGGTGAGAAAATAATAAATACATGATGATGCGTACCGTCACACCGGTACGCTTGTCCAAGGCATATTGGCGGGTTTAACGTACCGGTTATCACAGTGTTTTTTTTCATTTACCGTCAGCCCGTGGTGAATGTAACAATATGCACAGTAAGTTTATGTATGTTTGTATTGTCATATGTACACTATTTCTATTTATCATTCATCATTCTTTATTAACTGCACCACGGTCAGTATTGAAAATCTATCAATTCCCCGCCAAGGCAACCTGGAAGTGATCGCTTCTTAGCGATAAGTCCGCTCGTTGTATGATTTCATATATTTCTCTACTTCTGTTTGTTTATGCTTTGGTGTTCAATAAAGAATTATATATATATATATATATATATATATATATATATATATATATATATATATATATATATATATATATATATATATAGAATTTGAATCGGGAGGCAAGTGCGCTTAATCCACTAAGTTACCACTGCACTGCTTGAAAGAATGAAGAGAATGAATAAAGCTGTACATATATGTTGTTTAATAGATATTAAATTGAATTCTAGAATCAAAACGATGAGACGAGAGTATTCTGCGGCACAAAAGCAGTAGCTGAGTTGATTGTCGCCAATTAGTAGTAATAACTGCCTTCGGTCGGCGCGGTCGGATAACGCGCTGTAATTTGTTAGCGAACACCGAACACAGCTCACGGACACTGAACAAGATTTATGTGTGAAATGTTCGAGGTCGATGGCACACGGTGTAGTACAGGAGTTTGTGCTAACACGACTGACAAGGACAACCTAGTGTTGGATTCGAAAATGTTCCAACTGGGGATGTCTACTGTTACTATCTCGTTAAAATCGCTGGACACTATCGTCTCAATCGTAGTTTTGCCTAATTCCGGTATTCTGTTAATTCCAATGGCGTACTCGGTCACACGACTCTGCCTATATAAATATTTAAGGGTGAAATCTAGCGAAATAATTTTAATTTTTTTTGGTACTTTTTAATATTCATTTCGGCGAACGCCATTTGTGTTAATGATGATGATAATAATAATTTATTTCTATTATTATTCTGCCACGACGATATCGAGAAAATATTATGGATTTAGTAGAATATGAATTTTTGATACTCGCAATGCACTATGCAATACTTTGAATATCTTGTCAACGCCAAGATATTGTAGTAGCAGACTTGGGCCCCAGGGACCTATGGCAATTTTATCTATTTTGCTATTACAAAATCGTGAGAATGGTCCACCACTGGCGTCAAAATGGCTGTTTTTCATACAAAAATAAACATTATTAAGCTGGTGGTCGACCAGTCTGATGATATTGTAGTAGCCGAGTTTGGGCCTAGGTTCCCTGAGATTTGAATTGGTATTTAGGCCTTGCAGACCACTTGTTGAAATATTTTTTAATGTTCTGTACTTTAATTTTATGTGTCTCTATACTTTTATAGCCTTTGTTGTAAGGCACAGAACTGGAAGGATACAGCGATATTCAATAACAATGAAAGTAATTCAAGTTTATTAAAATGGATAACTTTATTCACTTCATCCAAATTGAGAGACAGAAATGAACAGTCTATTATCAGTATTAACGCATTAAATGGTTCATTTTTGTCTTTTAGTTTGGATAAGTCAACGAAAGCGACAATAAACACACACTTAAATCACTGTATGTCATTCGATTCGATGAATTCCTTCAGTTATGTGCCGTACAATCCAATCAGAAGCGTAGCTAGGCTGGAGCAAATAGGGCACTAGTCCCGGGCGCGGGGCGTGTATTGAAAGGCGAGGGGCAAAATCGCTACTTATTAAATTCAAAAATTAAATTATACTACAATAAATTATTTCATACTGTTACATTTACTCCGTGACTTCATATCAAACCGCCACGTTAGCAAGTCTCGAGCTTCGCGATGAGCAAGAAGGACATGATGATATTATCGAAGTGGCACAACTCTATAATGCGTGCCTTAGAAGCCCTGAATCCAATTAATTCAATTTGGTTGATCCGTCTAAAATCAGGTTTTCAGACATACTCTTTGTATGGATACTTGGGCGTTTCTTTGAGTCTTATACTCGTGTTCTTTAATTTCAGAAACGTCAGTTATATTCTTCGAAAGTATATTCACATTTTATCAACTCCATTGACGATCACATAATGAGATGTAAACTGTTCTCAGCCGTGATTGATTCAGCAATCAACTTTGATTGCTGTTTATTGTAAAGTTTGCGGTGAGACGCTTCCTGGTGCTTTACGATCGTATTGTACACAGATCGACACAATAACATGTTACTCTATTTTATAACCACATATTTCATAATGGTACACTTCTCTGAAAGCACATACTATTATTAAGTAGGTATTGTTATTTTACATATACCTTGTACGAGTAGTTTACGCAAGCGTACGATGACTCACACAAGGTTGTAAAATTACAATATTTCATATAAATTGTAGTAGGTAAATACGAGTAATATACCTACTTGTTTGATTCCCACCAATACGACGTTCTAATTTGCTATTTCGTATTAATTTTTAGTTTGCATGTTTAATAGGTACCTATTGTTCTACCTATAATAATATGTCCGTCATACCGTTTGTCAATGAAAAAATACCAAGATGAAAAATCAAAGACATTTTAAAACTTAAAAAAGAAACCAAGAATCGGGTCATGTGGCGCAAACTTTGTTTAGGTGGCTTATGTCCAACTGTAGACTGCGATAGAATGATATATATATTTTTTTATATATCAATGCTATACGCATTGCTATACTAACTGAGGGATTCCCAAACTATTTTGGGCAAGAGACCCCTTTTCCAAAATGAAGTGATACCTCAGACATATTATATTACATAAGCAAATTGCTTTAAAAATCTTACTTCTAGTATTTTTTTTGTATTGAAACAAAATACTTACCAATTTAAAAAATTGCGGTTGGTTAAGTGAGTAAATGTATGTAATCGTATAATAATTATGTATACCACCATCGCCACTCCCAATCAAAATATTCTTGCCACGGGTTGTCTGGAAGAGATCGCTTTTTAGCGATAAGACCGCCCTTTGTACCCTACTATAATAATACTAGTTCGTAAGTTTTCTGTAATGGTGTACAATAAAGTGTTATCTATCTATCTAAACTTGCCATCACTTTCTCATCAAAATTTAACAAAATAAATTAAGTAATTAAGTAGCTAAATATTTTTTTTGACCTCGTCGACTCCTAATATTAGTTTTCGTTTATGTCGAGCCCTGGGAATAACCAATTTCAACCCCAGGGGGAGCGATCCCTGTACTAACGTGTATGTGAGCAAAACTAAATAAAGCGTTTACCTTGAATTCTGGAATGGTATATATACATATATAATGATATAAAATACGTAGGCATCGTAGATAACCGAGTGTGGATGGCTTTAATAAATAAAAAAATAAACATTGCTGTTTGCTTTTCAAAGTAATCGTCTTTTAAGCGATCTGAGTGCAGCAGTTAAAGTGATTTATGTCTCATTCTACTCATAATAAAACCTAAGAGAAAATCAAAAAGATTGCAGTAGTATACTGTTTCTGGTCAAACGATATTGTTACAGCCGAGTGTAGCTAATCCCGAATTGCAAAAAACCTTTCAACACCAACTTGTCAGCTTAAGAGAACTGTCCATCGCAGGACTTGAGATCCTGTTTCTGCGCGTTCGAATCCAATTTTCTCAAAGGCGGCCTGTAATCTGCAATCATTACTTTTGCAAAGACAAATCCATTTCTGCCTGCGGTACGTGACTGTTGGTAATGAGAGCTAATGGCAGCTGAGCTGTGATTACGCGGCGCCCGATTGCGGTGTCAGCTCCGTGTGCCTGCACCGCGCCCTAGCACACAGCTGGTGCACTGTGCACCCATAATGTTGCCAACACTCCTTAACGTATTCGGCACATTCACGTGCAGCTTGTGGGCTAATTATTCAGAGAGAAGCTACTCGGCTCTTCGTGTCCAATGCAATAACGCGTTTGGTTGGTGTTGGGGTTGCTCCATTACTGCAGCGTTTCGGGCATGTTTGCCCAGGTGCGCACCGATTGTTTCTAGACCACCATGAAGAAGCGGCGAGCGTCTCTGGAGCGCAGGATGCGGAAGGGTAGACTTCACCTATATTAAACAACTGCTGCGCAATGCATAATACGGCGTAATAGCAGGGCCGGCCCTATATCTTTTGCCGCCGTAGGCAAACTCGAAATATGCTGAAAACTTCGTTAACCAATACAATTTTGTATATGATTATACATATCTTTTTTTGGGATTTAGTAGTTCAAGAGTTTTTGCAGAAAATTTTTCCGCCCCTAAATTTGGCTACCGTCTCGACCCGCCCCTGATGATAGCGTTATGAAGTTATAGCTTTTATATATGAATATAAGGGTATGTATGCTAATATGTGTCATATGTTGAATTAAAGAAAATGCGCTGTTTTCCAGATTTAGGAGTTTACCCAAAAAAATTATCTAGTCAAAAACTTTAGGGTAGAATTAAAACTTTGTCTCTGGGATTTAAAAATTCGAGCCAAGTAACAAAATGTATATAATAATGAAATGGCGTAATAAAGTTTTCAAAATGTCAACCTGGAGACCCTGGCGAGGTGTTAACTCCTAAAAAGCTTATAAACTGCTAAAAATGCTAAAATACAGTATAAAATGAAGGATTAAATTACATTATATATAAATATCTTTTGAAGATTAAAAAAGAGTGTAATAATTTTTTTTTAAACCGCTTTATATGGCGTTGAGCGTTAAATAATTTTTTTGGACATCAACAGACAAGAATAATGAAGAATAACCGTGGATCTAGCGCCTAAAGCGCAAGTTGGCAACTGTGACCCATCTCGCAAATAACATTGCGACACAACACCACGCCGCTGCGATCACGATTACTTCTTGTGACAACATGCCATTACCGCAATTTATAGCCCACCGCCTGTTTTTAATCATCTTTGATAAGTTTATCAAATTAACGGTATAGAAGAAATACTGGGAATGATAATCTCCCCGTAAAAAACATAACTTTGAAAATCTCTTGTAGTATAAATCCTTGTTACTTCTTTGACTATATTAAAGTGCCACTTTAAAACGATAAATATTTTAATTCGTAATATACATTTTATTGGATTAAAAAAACAAAACGCCGAACAAGTAAGGTGATAAGTATTTTGTCACAATGGCTACGGAACCCTAAAATAAAAGAACGGGAGGTTGGTAAATTCAGAAACCAGATTCTTTATATTGCCTTAAATTAGGATAAAAAGAACCATTATTTAAAGTCACTCACAATTAGTCGCTTTTCATCACTTAACAGCTTCTGTATTTTTGACCCTTAGGTACTATTAAAATAATAACTAGTGCTATACCTACTTCACATAATCTTACAGATGAAACAAGTCGGATTTAAGAAAACTAAAAACCTGTTTATTTAAACACAAAAACATCATGTGGTCTAATGTATAGTCATTCTTTAATTTTTCGCATTATCGTTTTGATCTTGTTTGTAATTACTTTGGTCGTTATTTTTAATTTTGAAAATGACAAGGGATTAATTAGAATGATATTTGCCACGAAATTCAAACGATCTAATTAGCCCGCCGAGTATAAGAACAATTAATCATTCAGTTCTTTTTAAAGTTGCCAAAACTTGATGAACGATAATTCCCATGTTTCTTTCGCTATGTACTATCCGTACTATTAGAACATTTTTACCCCATTTATTAAATAATATAAAAAAGTATGGTGGACGTCTCACGTGACCAAAAGACTGGTCAACGCATTACCGTTGCCATTCAGCGAGGTAGTGTGGCCTTTGAGCACGTTTTCCAACTGACAGCGGTCTGGCATTAGATTTTATAGTTTAATTTTAACATGTAAGTATATCTAATTTTATTTAATTTAATGTATAATATACTTTTAACAGATAGTAAATAATAAAAATAATCAAATAAAAATATTTAAGCTTTAAAACATGAAATTTGAACTATAAAGGTAAAGCTTCAAAATCTCTATCTGTATGAGCATGGTACTATGTATATTTACATACCATACTTTCGAAACACGAATAAAACCCAGTTGCTTCGTATGGAAGCGAGAGTTGGGTATGGAAGAGAGAGCATGAAAGTAGAGTAAACGCGGTCGAGATGCGAGCACTGCGCAAAATCTGCGGAGTGACGCTCGCGGGCCGCGTTTGTAATACCGAAGTAAGAAAGAGAGTTGGTCTGAAAGAGAGGGTCGGGGTGAAGGTAAGGAAAGGAATGCTCCGGTGGTTCGGGCATGTGGAAAGAATGTATGATGAAAGAATGACTAAACAGATATACAATGCAAAAGTGGATGGATGCAGAAGTCGCGGAAGGCCACGACACACCTTCCATGATCAAATTGATCGTGTACTAGCAGAAGGTGGATGTCACGAGCCTTAAAAACAGACTAGCGTGCATGACAAGAGCTATGAATGTCAAAGAAGCAAGTGACGTGTGTAAGAATAAGCCTGAATGGCTCTCTGTTGTTTGTGACTACCCCGCAAGGGACCTGGCGTGAAGTTATGTATGTATGTATGCTTCGGTTTAAAGTAGATACGACAGATCAATGTTTGAAAGATCATATAATCAGGACTTTTGTATCGGTTATCTCGATGTGCAGGTTGCATCACGATGTTTTCCTTCACCGTTGTCACCGTCAGAAAACACCCTAAGTGGTGCATGCGTTCTGGCCAGGATCGAACCCGCGACCTTTGAGTTTAGGACGCGTCCGAAACTCAAAGGCGCTAACCATTACGCTATCATGACGTAACTCGGGTGACACGTATAAATAGCAGATTGTAAACCCCGAACTTAAAGAAGTTATATTTTTACTTGTGTTATTTGTAGTATACAACGGGCAATTCTGGGTCCTACTCCAAACACTCGGACCATGGTAAGGAACGGGAAAATTCTTTTATAAAATGTACCGTATACAAACTTCTGCGTCCCAGTAAATTAGGTGGGCGGGCTAATGCTTAGACTACTAGACAAAAAAGGTGTTTAAATAGGAGTTGCACTGTTAAAAATATATTTTTGAAGTGAAACTTCTATATAGAGGGGGTCTTATGGAGTTTTGACTCACGAAAAGATGTCACAGTCACGTGATCACCGTCACTAATTCTTACATTTTTAAACTCGTGATATCTTTCGAATGGAATGTCCGAATTGAATAATTCAAAAAGTTATATAAAGGTATTGAAGCAGTCTTGAATATGAAGTAATTTATTTTGATAAGGATTAATATCAAGATACAAATAAAAAGCCTTTTCTAGCGGCGGCATTTTAATTAATTTTTTATAATAAAAAAACGCTTATTGTGGCATAACTATAATAGTTAGATATATGTTGTCGCGATACTTTTTGTAAATAATGATGTGTTCTACAAAGTCGTAGTACATTATTTTATTTTATCATCAATAGTTTTCGCAGCGCACGCGATTTTAGGTATTTTTTTATACCTTGGATTAAATTTTTGGAGTTTTAGTAATGATCCCTAATTTTTTTGTAAATATAATATAGCCTATGTTACCCGGGGATAGCGTAGCTTGTCAACAGTAAAAGAATTTTTCAAATCGGTTCAGTAATTTATTTTATTTGTTATTTTATCATCAATAGTTTTCGCAGCGCACGCGATTTTAGGTATTTTTTTTATACCTTGGACTACATTATTGGAGTTTTAGTAATGATCCCTAATTTTTTTGTAAATATAATATACCCTATGTCACCCGGGGATAGCGTAGCTTGCCAACAGTGAAAGAATTTTTCAAATCGGTTCAGTAATTTCGGAGCCTCTTCATGCAAGCAAAAACCAATCTTATCTTTCCTCTTTATAATATTAGTCTAGATATTCATAAATATATTTATTATAAAATTAATTAGATATTTGCATATTATAAAAAGCGCAAGATTTTGCGCTGGAAGTTGCTTAATAAAATTGGGAGCTGGGTTGCCCTAAAAAGCGCTATATCTAGCTTCGAAAGCGCTAAAGTGGCAGACTTGGTGAGCCGAGCCGAGCGCCGGGGAAGTCCCGCAAACGAGAAAGCGAGCGAGAGAGCGAGCGAGGATATACCTCGTTCTCCGACGACCTCGTCCCTCTAATACCTAAAATCGCATTCTGCGCATCGGAAAGTGGGATGTTCCAATAAGAAAACAAATTAACAACTAGAAAACTTTGCCAACGGTTCAGTTTTTTCGAAAGTCACAATGAAGTGAACGACAAGTGTTGACAGAAAAAAAATGTCGGTGCGTGTGTAGTGTATTACACTATACAGACAAAATATATATTATAGGAGTTACATCTGCTCTGTTGGTATTCTCCGCGGTGTATAATGTAAGTATATTTGAAATATTTTTTGAAATACTTTTTTTCTGTCAATATAAATCATCAAAGCCGCGTGTTCTAATACTTTTTAAACTCGTGATATCTTTCGAATGGAATGTCCGAATTGAATAATTCAAAAAGTTATAATAAAGGTATTGAAGCAGTCTTGAATATGAAGTAATTTATTTTGATAAGGATGAATTTCAAGATATAAATAAAGTGCCTGTTCTAGCGGCGGCATTTTAATTAATTTATTGAAATAAAAGGACACTTATTGTGGCATAACTATAATAGTTAGACATATGCTGTCGCGACACTTTTTTTGGTAGATAATGATGTGTTCTGCAAAGTCGTAGTACATTATTTCATTCTATCATCAATAGTTTTCGCAGTGCTCGCGATTTTAGGTATTTTTTACACCTTGGGTTACGTTATTGGAGTTTTAGTAAGGATCCCAAATTTTTTTGTAAACATAATATAGCCTATGTCACACGGGGATTGTGAAGCTTGCCAACAGTGAAAGAATTTTTCAAATCGGTTAAGCAGTTTTGGAGCCTCTTCAATGCAAACAAAGAATTTAATCTTTTCTCTTTATAATATTAGTATAGATATTCATATATATTTATTATAAAATTAATTAGATATTTGCATATTATAAAAAGCGCAAGATTTTGCGCTGGAAGTTGTTTAATAAAATTGGGAGCTGGATTGCCCTAAAAAGCGCTATATCTAGCTCCTAAAGCGCTAAATTGGCAGCTCTGGTGAGCCGAGCGCCGGGAAAGTCTCGTAAACGAGAAAGCTAGCGAGAGAGCGAGCGAGGATATACCGCGTCCTCAGACTACCTCATCCCTCTAATACCTAAAATTGCGTTCTGCGCATCGGAAAGTGCGATGTTCCGAGCCGCTATTAATGGAGGCAAACTTAAGTTTGCATCGAACTATAGCTCTGCTCTCCACGTGACAAGGCATCACTGCCTCTATTTGTGGTATGTGTAAAAAAAATATAAATAAATAAATAGAGTTTGTTGAGTAAACAAAAATAACAACAAGAAAACTTTGCCAACTGTTCAGTTTTTCGAAAGTCATAACAAAAGTGAACGACAACGAACAACAAAAGTGTTGACGTAAAAAATGGTCGGTGCGTGGGTAGCGTATTACATACACCATTAAAATGTACTTAACCTAACCAAATCATAATTTGCAGTAAACCTGCGAAAAATCGAAATGTGTGCTGGGACACATATTAGAAGTGAAACTTCAACGGACAAGTGGAAAAACGAATCGCAACGGACAAGTGGAAAAACGAATAGCAACGGATAAGTGGCAAAACGAATCGCAACGGACAAGTGGAAAAACGAATGGCAACGGATAAGTGGAAAAACGAATCGCAACGGACAAGTGGAAAAACGAATCGCAACGTACAAGTGGAAAACGAATCGCAACGGACAAGTGGAAAATCTTCAACTGACAAGTGATAAAATGAATCGCAACAAAATTTTAACTTGAAGTTTTACGGGCAGATTGTTAATGTACTTGTCCAATTTGAAAACCTGCCCGTAAAACTTCAAGTTAAAATTTTGTTGCGATTCATTTTATCACTTGTCAGTTGAAGATTTTCCACTTGTTCGTTGCGATTCGTTTTCCACTTGTACGTTGCGATTCGTTTTTCCACTTGTCCGTTGCGATTCGTTTTTCCACTTATCCGTTGCCATTCGTTTTTCCACTTGTCCGTTGCGATTCGTTTTGCCACTTATCCGTTGCTATTCGTTTTTCCACTTGTCCGTTGCGATTCGTTTTTCCACTTGTCCGTTTTTTATGTTCGTATAGGTTCGCATTTGACTACGGTCTCACTTGATTTTAACCACGCAGTCTACAACAAGAACAAGAAGAAACCTAGATTGTATTTGTCAGAAAAAACAGACCCCGACAAATTATAACATTTTTGCCAGTATCCACCGAAAATTTGAAGAGAAGAGCTTTATCCTGACCTCTGGTGTTTCCACCACGGTGGTGCAGACCAATCAAATCATGTAATTTTACCATCCACTTGAGATCTCGAGGTCCGCTTTCCTATTATTCTTTTTCACTTTGCAAAATATTTCTCATTATGAAACTATTAGCACGCATATCGTCCCTCGTAACGATTGAAGAGGATCAGGCGGAAGCGGTATTGCTAGACATGTCTTACATAATGCTGTGCCAATACTGTCAGCTTTGCACATAACTGAGGTTTATGGCAGAAACTGAAAGTTGATGTTGGGCTGTGCAGTTTGCAGTTTTATTTTCTATACATGTATATTGATAGTATTTGAATAATAGGAATTTATTTTTGTGATATATGTAAAATGTAATCTTTCGAGTTATCACAAGAACCCCATCTTTTGGCATGCATCAAAGTGCAAAAATTTGACTAACCTATACCTACTGAAAAGTCATACATCAGACAAGATAGTACGGACTAAGTTCCCTAGTCCGCCTTTTCAGCGCATACTAATATTATTATTATCCCCGCAAATTGCTAAAGCGCTGGAACCTTGTCAAATTAACATTCACGTGACGTCATCCGCAACTGGATATGTACGCGTACTCGTCGGCCAGTGATGCTAACAGTACTGAGTGTTCGGCTACGCTTACGTTACCAAAATGGCGGCCAGGCGCAATAGCAATTTGCGGGAATAATACATATACGTTTCACATAGCTAATTTTTATAATTTTATTAATGTATGTATATTATATCATGTATGTATGTATTTATAAGATACTGACTCGGTAGTGACAATAATGTAACATACCTCTGTCAAATTTTTTGTCCATCCAAAGGTTGTCTGGAAGAAATCGATAATATTTTTTTTATTTTTATATCAGGAGTTCAGCAGACCATCGCCTATAGACATTTGCAACACCAATGGTGCTACAAATGCGCTGCTGCTCTCTTAAGAGAAACTGGAACCTGGTCACTAATACCGGAACACAACTCAAGGTTGTTATGGCTATAAGACCGCCTTTTGTATTGTAAAATTGTATTTCTGTTAACTGTATCTTTAAAACACAATAAAGCATATTCATTGAGAGTTGGTAAAAAAGGGTACGTAGTCATAAGTATTTATAAATAAAAGTATTTTATAATCATCACTTTACGGTTTAATATGTGTAATACCTACCCATATGCCAAACAACACTGTCCCAGCAATTACCGAACTCTAAAAAATATTATCGCAGAATTTTTGCAATTTTCTAACAAACTTCTTGGAAACACGCTTTTTACTAAACATAGATCATTTCCCTACTAAATGCTAAGATGTGTTCCCAGCTGTTTTAATTATATAGAAAGCTTTACAGCCAAATATTGCTTTATTATATTGTAAACTACTTGCATTACTATGTTGCCTTTATTAGCTATTAAATTGTTATGTCTATTTTACCTAGTTTTAATTTCAATACCTTCATCCTACAACGGAAACTAGTTGCCATAACAAAACAAAATGTGGGTACTTTTGATTCTGATGTTTATTAGTTATATGGGGTTTTTTGGCGAGAACTGAAAGGAGACGTTGTCTGTGCAGTATTATTTTAATATCATAACCTAACACTATCCCACAATCCTATGCATTTTTGTGGTACACTTTACTTGAAACTATCAATCACTGAAAGTGTGAGCTTTGACATAGTAATTTTAATTTATTTCTAGATGTGCTATTGATCATAAAAATATTATTTTTGATACATAAAACATAAACTATCGATCATAAGTGTGGTTCATTAAAAGATTATTCTTTAACTATCTTGAAAATTATTACTAGGTAGAAAATTTCGCGAGCCCTTTTGAAGCACCGCTTTTTGCTAGTTTTCTAAAAATGTGTAATATTACTCTGAAATAAACAATTGTTGCATATCGATAGTTTTAAGTAATAATTAAGTACGTGTTTTTGTGAGAAATGTGAGCTGTGTAGTCAAAAGTAGCCTTTTGAGTTTTCACAAGAACTCCTTTTTCTTTATCACCATCCTTCGTCATAGTACAAGCTCTTTTTTATTTCTGTTTCTTTATTTTTATTTTTAGAGTCACAAGAGGTCCGTTGAATGGAGTCAGTTGTAGTCTACAAATCAACTGCGTGACCTATACGAAGACTACCCTATAGATCAAATTCAAATGTTTTTATTCAAATTACTAACTGTCAAAAAGTGGAGTTCCGCAAACCGGAACTAACGCACAGAATGACTGTTTTGAAATATTTATAACGTGGATTTTATGTATAACGTTCAAGAAAACCTGTTTTCCTAAAAATATATTGGATAATAAATATTGAAGAAACCTTTCTGTGTAGGTACCTACTTGACTCAATTTTACCAACGTTGTACCATGACTTGCAAACTTACAAGTATAAGGCTGGACTAGTATATAGTTTTGAAATAAGAATGTAATAAATTTCTTCGGTTTAATGAACTTTTTTAAAGAAGTCAGAGTTGGGAAAATTTGCCACCGCGGTGTCATTCGCATGATAATAGCGCAATCATTTGTGCTACATCAAAGCGATACAAAAACTTGACGCTATACAAAAAACCTACTATGTATTTTACACGACTGCCTCAATAAAACAGTTTTATGTTTTCAAGATTAATCTACATATACATACATTGTTATATAGATATGTGTGTTTGACTTTTGTTATTGTAATGTAGGTGTTTTTTATTTTGATTTTCTTCGACTACGGGAATTTCACACTAACTCTAAAAAATATACAAAATACTTTTTATTCTGGAATGTGTGGTGGTGTCCGCCCAACACAGATTTCTTGCTTTTGCAATTGAAATTGTAAAATCTAATCGTTATGAAATTTGGTAACGGTAATACTTTCGATAGCGGGGATAAACTAAATAAACAAGTGCCTTTTATCAATCAGAATTTAAGTGTGGAATATTTTGTTCGTTTCTACGTAGGTAGATATTAACCGCATGGACATTCTATGTAAGTACTATGTACGTTCTGTCAAAAAATGGCGAGGAAATCTCTAATTTTATTATAGCTCTTAGATACATGCATTACATATTACATCTATAATTCTATATGCACAAAATATTCTGGATGTGGATATAAACGATTTCATAGGTTTAAGCATATTTATTAAACTTAGATATTGTAAACTAAATACAATAAAGAAAAATTGACTTAGTTTTATTGTATTCTACCTACAATCCCTCAAGAATAAGTAGAATATCTGACCCAAGGTCACATCTTCTATGCATAAGGTGCCCAGAAGTCCAGAGGTCTGGCTACTCTGGCTTGACTCTAGCTTTAGGTGATTGTTGGTAACCCTACGCTTCAAGTTATCGTGAAAAAAAATACTACTATATTACTTTAATGTAAAAAAAAAAAGATTCTAAATTTATAAACACAATTTGATTAATAGGGGAGTGGACTGTCTAATCAATTGAGTAACATTTTATGAAATTATAGAACATCGCAGTCCCGTTAAATTTGTACAAGCGTGCCTACTTATGACGTCAAAAGTAGATACAAAAACTAGTCGAAAGACGCATTAATTATTGTTTGAAATGTAATTAAAATTGATTCTTACATGATATTATAAAAGTTAGATGTATTTTATATATAAATATATTAGAATTTATTGTTATAACATGTGTCTGCTGGTGTATTCCTATTATTGGTTTTAACGAAATTGAAATTTGCAGCATTGACAGAACATAATTTTTATTTGAAGCATTAATGCCTCTCTTGGGATACAGAACCATAGTTTGCTTAAGTAAAATCTTGAGCAAAGGCCCAGCTATATAATAATATCATATAACGATTGTTTGTTTGACTATAAACTGCGGATGTACATTTACTTATAAGGAGTAAATGATGCAATATTTAAAAATTTCTAAGTGGGTGTCTTGAAACATCTTTGCCATACATGACCAAAAACTACTTGAATTTTTCCGTTGGCTTCTGTTTAATATTACAACCTGTTTTTTCTTCAACATTTAAAGTGTTATACGTGTTTCCAATCAAACATACATTATAGAAATTTTGATTTATCTTACAAAATAGGACATATGTGATGATATTTAAAATACAGTAATTTTGACATTAAACGGATGAACCGAGTTGAATCGATTTCATGGAAAAGAATAGAACTGAAAGGTCACGATGGTATTCGATGACATTGAATGATTCACGTTTACGATTAGGGGCCATCCACAAATTACGTCACACGAATCTCATGATTTTTTGACCCCAGCCCCGTCCTTGTCACAGCTGTTCACATTCGTGAGACTTCTCCCTCCCTAGTGTTACATAATATATTTTGCAATTATACATCAAGAAATTATTACATTTAAACGGCAGTTCTGAAATAGTTGTATCTTCTTTTAACTGACTTCATAAATTATTTTATTTTACGGGACTGGAAGGGATCGCTTCTTAGCGATAAGACCGCCCGTTGTGCACATTTAGAATATTTTTAGGCTATAAGTTTTTCTGTGTTTTCTGTAATAGTGTACAATATATCTAGTATATCTTCTATATATATAGAAGTGTTATCTATCTATTTATTTTTTGATAAATTAAACACTGTGATCATAGAGATAGAGTTGGCAATATTTTGAAGCTTTTCGTTAATAGGTTAAATTTCGTGTTTTAAAGCTTAAAAAAATCCGATTCTGAAATGTGACGATAGGAAGCTTAGGATCCCTCCCACCCCTTGTATCATAATGTCACATTTCGTCGAGCCCCCCCCCCTCGACTCCTTTACGTATAATAATTTATGGGTGGCCTCTTACATGGATCGCTTTGGTTGATTAATCTAAATTGAAAGACAGAAATGAACGGTCTAATATCAGCTTAAGATAAATTAGTTTATAGGCTTGTGCATTTTGGCTGTGGATTATCAAAAATACTACGTGGATAGGTACTACGCCAAGAACCCTTATAAAGCCTTATAAAATCATCATGTTCGTTTTTGTTCCTACTTTAATAGATACATAGGATAGATAACATTTTATTGCTCACAATAAACTATTACAGAAAATGTACGATTACAATATTGTCATAGTAAAAACGATGGCGTCTTTATCGATCCAAGCAATGTCTTCCAGGTAACCTAACTTAAAGAATATTTTAAATTAATCTGGCGATTAGGTGGTGCATAGCATTAGATAGAACATAAATACCCACTTAAAATTTTATTATCTTTTAGTCCTTATTCGCATGAAATTCAGTAGATACATAGTAATGACTACGTAAAACAGCAATCAATTAATCTCAACTTTTATACCGACAACCTAATCTATTTATCTATAACTTGCGGACTCGGCAGATCTTGTCTTGCCCTGAAAAAAAAGTCTACAACCCGATTGCAGCGCAACCATCCATATAGAGAAAATATAATAACTCTGTAGAAGAGTCGAATCTGTACGATGAATTTAAAAAAAGAGAAAAGTCAGGGTGCTCATTCGGATGATCGAAGGATGCCTAAAATACAATGTTTGACTGTTAAAACATCACGTGATAACCATTGAACGGGTTTTTATTTATTTTTATTCAGCTTTCTCCCAGGCGTACAAGATAACCTAGGTGTGGTTCTTTATTAAAACTTACTACTATAGAAATTTCTTTCACCTATCCGTATAATGTAGCTACCTATCTATCTACCTATCCGTAAATTTAGCTCTGGGTAAATAATTCTTACTGAGGGATGGTATGGTAAAGTGAGGTAGGTTGGAGGTTGTGGTTGGGTAATATGGTATCTCGCTACTCGCCGGATCCCCCCCATGGGACCTGGAAGCCAGGGTCCTGGCGTCACTATACGTATGGCGCAAAGAAGCCCTGGCCAGGGGCACCAGACCCGCGCCTCGCGAGATCGAGGCGTGCCGGTCGGAGCTCCGCCAGGTAGCCGTGGGGGTCTGGGAAGACCGCCTACGACGCCCCAGCGCGGGCCCCGCCACCATTGAGGCGGTGCGGCCCGTCCTGCACGAATGGCTAGGACGACGTCACGGCACCCTGACCTTCAGGCTGACGCAGGTCCTGACGGGGCATGGTTGCTTCGGCAGGTACCTGTGTCGCCTCGGCCGCGAGGCAACGTCAGGGTGCCACCACTGTGACACGGGCGACGAGGACACGGCGCTGCACACACTCCAGGAGTGTCCAGGCTGGACAGAGCAGCGCCGAGAGCTCGTCGCCCATACCGGATTTGACACCTTGCTCCCGGCCGTGGTACGCACCATGGTCGGGAGCTCCACCGGATGGGACGCCGTCTCCTCCTTCTGCGAGCAAGTCATGTTTGCGAAGGAGGAGGCGGAACGGGAGCGTGAGCGTAATTCCCTGCTCCGCTCCCGACAAAGGAGGACGCGCCGACGCCGGAGGTCTGACCTAGACCTTCGGCCACCGTAAGCGGGCGGCGCGGGTGGGGCCTCTAGGGGTATAGAGGTTCTCACTCACCCGCACATGCCGTCGAGATGAGAGCGCGAGTGTTCCGCGCGCGCTCATCTCTCTTCCCGTGGGGCGAGTTACAGACCGCCCCACGCCGAAAAGACCCAGTCGTCGACGGGGGAGTAGCTCCCCCGGCATCTGAAGAGGCCCAGTGAGCGGGGCCCACGCCTGCCAGGGTAGCGGAGTTGGGAAAACCGCATACACGTAGTCCTGGCATAAGGCGCAGGACGGAACACCCAGGGGTTTTAGTGGGTATCCCTAACTGGGGAGTGGCAATAGCGTGGCACCGGTTCTGACCGGGCACGCTAGTGCCACCCCCGATCTGGCGAATCCCACACTGTCTCACCAAGGTCGCGAGCATCCCCCAGGCTTCTGTGCCTGTCGCGGTCTAGTCCTCAAACGGATTTCCCCTGGCCAAAAAAAAAAAAAAAAAAAATGGGTAATATGGTATGGGTACTAGGAAGTTGGCTAAGGTTGGGTTGGGTTGGAAGTGGTTCACCGCGTGCCTAGAGCAGGGCCGGTTCCCCCGGCAGTGGAAGACCGGGAAACTGGTCCTGCTCAAAAAAGAGGGGCGCCCCGCGGAATCACCGTCCGCGTACCGGCCCATCGTCCTGCTGGACGAGGCAGGCAAGCTCTTCGAGAGAATCATCGCAAACCGCCTCGTCCAGCACCTGTCAATCGAGGGGCCGGACGTGGCCGATGTCCAGTTTGGTTTCCGTAAGGGGCGCTCAACAATTGACGCAATCATGCGGGTGAAGAGCCAGGCGGAGGAAGCAGTTTCCAGCGGCGAAGTGTTAATGGCGGTGTCCCTTGACATCGCCAATGCTTTCAACAGCATGCCCTGGAGCTGCATTAGGGAGGCCCTCCGACATCACGGGGTGCCGACCTACCTCCGCCGCATAGTCGGGGCGTATCTCAGCGACCGGGCCGTCATCTTCCCGGGCCAAAACGGCTGGGGACGCCAAGAGATGTCGTGCGGTGTTCCACAGGGATCGGTACTGGGGCCGACCCTGTGGAACATCGGCTACGACTGGGCATTGCGGGGCGTCCTCCTCCGCGGCGTGAGCATTACGTGCTACGCCGACGACACGCTGGTCGTCGCGCGGGGGAGGACGTACCCCGAGGCAGCCATTCTGGCAACAGCTGGGGTTGCTCAGGTGGTCCATCGAATCCGGCGGCTGGGTCTCGAGGTGGCCCTACACAAATCCGAGGCCGTGGTCTTTCACGGGCCTCGGAGAAAGCCACCGGCGGGATCCGGCATCACAGTGGGAGGCGTCCGCATCGGCGTCCAGCCCAGTATGAAGTACCTGGGATTGGTTTTGGACAGCCGATGGGACTTTTCGGCACACTTCCAGCAGATGGCCCCCAGACTCAAGAGGGCGGCGGGCGCACTGTCGCGCCTGCTACCTAACGTCGGGGGTCCAAATGTGTCGTGCCGAAAACTCTTCGAGGGAGTCGTGCGTTCTATGGCCCTGTACGGGGCCCCGGTGTGGGCGGGCGCCCTGGCGGCTCGCAACGTCGCAACGCTGCGACAGACACAGCGTATGCTGGCCGTCAGGGCCGTCCGTGGGTATCGCACGATATCCTTCGAAGCGGCCTCCCTACTAGCCGGCACTCTGCCGTGGGACCTGGAGGCCAGAATACTGGCCTCCTTGTACGTGTGGCGTAAGGAAAAGGAGGCCAGTATGGGCCGACCTGCGCCCCGTGAGATCGAGGGGCGCAGGGACGAGTTGCGCCAGGTCCAGGTGGCAGAGTGGGCGGATCGCCTACAAAACCCCAGCGCCGGCCTCGCCGTCATCCAAGCGGTGAGGCCGATAATGCCAGAATGGCTGCAGAGGCGTCACGGCACCCTAACGTTCCGCCTGACGCAGGTCCTCTCGGGGCACGGATGCTTCGGGAGGTACCTGTGTCAAATAAGGCGCGAACAATCGTCAGGGTGCCACCACTGCGTCGGCGGCGACGAAGACACGGCGCTGCACACCCTCCAGGTGTGTCCAGCCTGGGACGAGCAGCGCCGAGATCTCGTCGCGGCCATCGGGGCGGATTTGTCCCTCCCGGCCGTGGTGAGGGCCATGGTCGGGAGTGCCGACGCGTGGGACGCAGCCGCCTCCTTCTGCGAGACCGTCATGTCCGCGAAGGAGGCGGCGGAGCGGGAGAGGGAGCAAACCACCACGCTCCCCTCCCGCCATAGCCGGCGGCGGCGTCGGAGGGTCGTTCAGGACGACCTCCAGCCGCCGTAGGCTACGGCCGTGCGGGCGACCGGCGGGGAAACCGGATCCGCCCGCACATGAAGGCCGGAGAGGAGAGACGTGCGCCGATCCGCGCGCCCCCTCTCACCTCGTCTCGGTGAGGAAGAGGAGCCGGAGAGACCCAGATCTCCGGCCACAAAATGGTGAGGCCAGCCCTCAAAGGGGCCGGCCGCCGTCCGTCCGGGCTGGTGGTGAATGCGCGAGCGAGCCCACAGCCCGGACAAAGGACGCTCGGGATCGGACAGGGGTTTTAGTGGGTATCCCTAACTGTGGCGTGGCAATAGCTCTTCACACTCTCGTGGGGCGCTAGTGCCACCCCGACCTGGCGAATCCCACACACGGGCCGCGACCTTTCCCCCTCGCGCGGCCTACGGTCCTCAAACGGATTTCCCCTGTATAAAAAAAAAAAAAAAAAAAGGGTTGGAAGTGGTTCCTGGCCAGGGGCACCAGACCCGCGCCTCGCGAGATCGAGGCGTGCCGGTCAGAGCTCCGCCAGGTAGCCGTGGGGGTCTGGGAAGACCGCCTACGACGCCCCAGCGCGGGCCCCGCCACCATTGAGGCGGTGCGGCCCGTCCTGCACGAATGGCTTGGACGACGTCACGGCACCCTGACTTTCAGGCTGACACAGGTCCTGACGGGGCATGGTTGCTTCGGAAGGTACCTGTGTCGCCTCGGCCGCGAGGCAACGTCAGGGTGCCATCACTGTGACACGGGCGACGAGGACACGGCGCTGCACACACTTCAGGAGTGTCCAGGCTGGACAGAGCAGCGCCGAGAGCTCGTCGCCCATACCGGATTTGACACCTCGCTCCCGGCCGTGGTACGCACCATGGTCGGGGGCTCCACCGGATGGGACGCCGTCTCCTCCTTCTGCGAGCGAGTCATGTTTGCGAAGGAGGAGGCGGAACGGGAGCGTGAGCGTAATTCCCTGCTCCGCTCCCGACAAAGGAGGACGCGCCGACGCCGGAGGTCTGACCTAGACCTCCGGCCACCGTAAGCGGGCGGCGCGGGTGGGGCCTCTAGGGGCATAGAGGTTCTCACTCACCCGCACATGCCGTCGAGATGAGAGCGCGAGTGTTCCGCGCGCGCTCATCTCTCTTCCCGTGGGGCGAGTTACAGACCGCCCCACGCCGAAAAGACCCAGTCGTCGCCGGGGGAGTAGCTCCCCCGGCATTTGAAGAGGCCCAGTGAGCGGGGCCCACGCCTGCCAGGGTAGCGGAGTTGGGAAAACCGCATTCACGTAGCCCTGGCATAAGGCGCAGGACGGAACACCCAGGGGTTTTAGTGGGTATCCCTAACTGGGGAGTGGCAATAGCGTGGCACCGGTTCTGACCGGGCACGCTAGTGCCACCCCCGATCTGGCGAATCCCACACTGTCTCACCAAGGTCGCGAGCATCCCCCAGGCTTCTGTGCCTGTCGCGGCTTAGTCCTCAAGCGGATTTCCCCTGGCCAAAAAAAAAAAAAAAAAAAAAGGGTTGGAAGTGGTTGGGAGTTCTTTATTAACTTTATTTACTTATTTCTGCTTAAAAATATACAACTTTCTTATCTAAATACAATTATTGAATATTATTTGCTAATTTATTTTAACATGTTGGTAAGATATACAAGGTAGTTTATGGTAGTTAAATTTTACATTTCTATGTAGGTTCCTTTTACTTTAAGACCGTGATTAATTCCTTAGGGGTTTTTAGCCAATGTACTATTATTACTATGTTTATTTATTTCTATCTATCTACAACTTATTTTCGGGTGCTGAGAACACATATATACAGTTATATGGTTTCAGTACCTTATTGTTACTATTTTGTTTATTGCCTCATATATATTATTTGTGACTGGTTAGTTTTGTGTAGTTTGTTTTGTTTGTTACTGCTATGTGTGTTGTATCGTGTTCCCCTAATCCCCGAGTACCTAGGGTTTATGTGTGTGTTTTGTGTGTTCATTCTCATGTGTGTTAATAACTGTTGGTTTGAGTTTGAATGTAAACGTTATTTGGTGTTCTTGTGTGTTATTTGCCTGTTTGTTTGCTACCGAAACTCACTTACTTTATAATTAAAGAAGTTTGTTTACTTATGTGTTGCGAGTTGTGTGTGTGTGCTTTTATGAGTTTAAATTATTGCATGATCGTTAGTGTTCAAATTGATGATCGAGTTTTAGATTTGTATGGGTGTGTATTTGATAGTGGATACTGCTAATAGTGTTGTGTTCAGTTGATAGTGCACTGTTATGTTAGTGTGTATTGAGATACTCGGGGCCATCTGTTCGTTACTGGTCGCCAATAATCTCGCGTATATGTGTGACCTCCTAAAGAGGTGGCCTCATTAGCCTAGACACTGAACCCCCGGTTCCACGCATGATAGAGGAGTCGTTGGCCGCTCCCTTCTGTCTGGTATTATGATGCGGAGATGTTGCCAATTATGTAATACATTTTCTCTCACAGAAGGTAGCGACTTCCAACCCATTACTATCATGTTTTCACCGGGCGGGGCGTCTAGCTATAGGCGACGGTTGAGCGCGCTATCCACTCCCATCTGGCCCTGACTGGGCACTTGTCACTGAAGGAGTTGTGTGCTGTATCCTTCCTCCTTTCCCTTGTGCAATTTGTGCATTTGGGTAGCGTGCCCACCGCGTGCTCTTCGCACTCGCTTATTACGTGCGGACCCCCGCAGTGGCTACATACTTCCTGGGCTCCCTCCTGGCACATCCTCCTACCGCGCCCGAAGCCCAGACATAATGTGCACTGCACGAGTGGCGACCTATCCGTGACCTGCATCGTGCGTAGGCCTATCCTGACCGTGCCAACTTCGGTAAGTCTTTTCCACAAGGTTGGCGTGACCCGACAGACCACCTTGTGGGTTGTTATGTTGCGTCCCCGTATCTTATAGGCTATTTCTATAGCCTTATCTACATTCTCCTGGCCCTCAAAGACCGCCCTATTCTGGTTTTTGAGTGCCCGGAGTATGTCTTCGTCTGTATGCGTTCGGAGGACCCCGCTTATCATTACCAACGGTCTTTTGTTGGTAAGGTCTTCTGTAACTATATCGGGTCTTTTCTCGGCGAGCTTTCGCTTGACGTTCTGCCGGTCCTCCTCTGTCCTGCAACTTATAATAAACTTACCTTCCCTGGACTTCCGAATTCGCTCGACCTCTAGTCCTCCTTCTTCAGGACCAATCACCTTTTCGATCTCCTCGGAGATCTCTTCCCTGGTTTTGTCGGCGTAGTCCAGACCGCTTTTTACTACTATGGAGTGTAGTGTCCTGTACACTTTATGAGCCGGGAGGTCACCTCCCGGCCTTGTAGCAGCCACACTCGCATAACTTGGTCGCGGGGCATTTGCCTCACTCATGTCGACGCTGTACTTGTGAATAGCTTGCGAGAAGCTACTCATCTTTTCCAGACTCTCTCGCATGAGTGAGGCGTGCTCTCCCATTCTTAGGACCAAGTCGGCCTTCTCCTTTTCAAAGTCCATGTTTCCTTGGTGGCCCATTGAACGGGTTCAAATGAAACTACACAGAGCTAGATTCCGTAATATGTATATCTCGGGTCAACACTAGGATACTTTTATCCCGATAAATCGGGTCGTTTCCGTGGAATCTTTTTCAGGGCTGTCGTTGCAATTCGGTAGTTGACAATTTTTGAGAAACAATTTTCAAGGTTAAAAAATATTCACAATAAAATTTCCATAATCACTCAACGTTCTATAGCATATTATAATAACAATAATAACAGGGTATATACGTCCAACTGCTGGGCTCGGGCCTCCCACTAGGGGAACCGACAATATATCCCCACGCTTGTCGAAGGCGGCTTATCTGTTTTGGCACATCGGTTATCTCGATGTGCAGGTTTCATGCTAGCACGTGTAGGAAGTTTTCTGACCTAATGTATATAACATTAGGTCAGAAAACTTCCTAAGTGGTGCATGCGTTCCGGCCAGGATTCTAATCCGCGTACTTTGGGACACGTGCGCTAGCCATTACGTCACCACGACACATGGATAATATAGCTTTATAAAAAAGACAAAAATAAATTATTAAAAGAGTTTTATCCTATGTGCGCGCTAGTTTGAAATTAAGCATTGGTATATTTCATAGAATAATTGTGTGCACGTGCAGATTATCTACGGCCTTTAAATTACACAAACAATTAAGAAGGACACTAGTCGGAATTAAATGTATCGTTAACTGGGGCACAATGTCCGTTCTATTGGTGACTTATTGTCTTGACAGAACCTGCACGACGACCGGTTTACTTCAAGAAGTATCTACTCTAAGTAAACGGTACATAGTTTACGATATATTTCGACAGTTGTTTGAGTTATGTAAAGTCTGATTCACATTGGCATAAGTTAATTACTGTCCCTCAAATACAACGATATGGCTGACATATACCATAGAACGTAATTTGTAGCAATATCTTATACCTATTTGACCTATGATCTAATCTGGATCTGATGAGTATTTATAAATTACTACGTGAAAACTAGAGCGGGGGGTTTCCGAGGAGGGATAAATAATAGGTAAAATGTTATACGTTCCATTGTTTGCAAGTTAACTAACTAAAATTAACTAATACAGATGCAAATCAGGCTTAAGTTATTAACTCCTTTAGAATTTTTTTTGATCAAAAAATTAAATATAGTTTTTTTACAAAAATATGTGAAACATTATATCCTTAAATTAAATTATTTATAACTTTTATTTCATTACTTGGAATCTCTATATTCATAGTAAGTAATACAATGGAAACAAGATTAGTATTCTTCTTTTATTTAAAAGTTTCCATTATACAAATGTGTGCAATACGTGGAAGTGCCTTATGAATATAAACCCAGTTTCAAGTCGTTATCATCGAAAACTTACCCTTTCCAATATCGATTCAATTTGTTTAAACCGATTTTTATCCACAGGTTTTATAAATTTTTGATCCGATTTGTAAATAATACGATTTGAACCATCGTTAGCTACACCTTACTGAGTTTATAATATCATTCATACAGCCATTCACGGATTTCTCTGTAGTACACAAGTACTCGGTATTATATTGTATTGTCGTCCACCTGTCCCACGGTGCAAGTTGCGAGACAACTCGGCACAAACGGAAAACCTCAACCTGTTTTCGAAGGCGAAATTAAAATACAATATTACTTCAGATTTCGAAATATCCTGTTTAGGATTATTCTTTTATTTACCCGCTTCAATGTTGTGGGAAAAGTTTATAAACTTAACAATTTGGTCGCAAAATTGATCGTATAAAAATGAAATATCTAATCAAGACCGGACCGTGAATTTGTGGGACTCTGGATTAACGGTACCTGAAGACCTACTAATGGTCGTAAAATATTCGATTAAAATCAAATCAAACCTAGTTGATACAATTTTAGATATTTTTTTAAACAAAATTGTCTATTATCCCCGCAAATTGCTATTGCACCTGGCCGCCATTTTGGTGACGTAAGCGTAGCGGAACACTCAGTACTGTTAGCATCACTGGCCGGCGGGTACGCGTACATATCGAGTTGCAGATGACGTCACGTGAATGTTAATTTGACAAGGTTCCAGCGCATTAGCAATTTGTGGGGATAATATTGTCTTCAATAGTGAGCTTTTTTTATTGTATGTGTTCGTCCACGTGATGGGAAGCGGTTGCCATCGCCCATGGACATTTGCAACACTAAAGTTGCTACAAATGTTCTGGTGTTCTCTTTGGGGAGACCGAAACCTGGCCACTATGCCATAACACATCTCAAGGTTGTTATGGCAGCATACTTTTAGACAAGGGCGGTAGCCATCCAAACGAGCAAATACTCTACCACCTGGTTGTGGGTTGTTTTGTCGCCTCTTATGACAGACCTCCCGGCGGCCGGAAATTATATACTTTCGCCGTTCTTGCACGGAACAAAGCACGGAGCGAGCTGCTCTTTACTTCCAGGATGCCTTGCTACCTAAAAATTTGATTTATAGACTCGTCCTTGAATCTAATGGCGATTTATCATAATTTTGTGAAAGAAATGTCTCTATTTGAAGATACATTACATACTAATGTTGATTCTTGGGAAATCTTAATGGAAGGCTAATAAATACTTCGTGTAACTAAGTTTTCCATCTACTGCACTACGACATTGAGTCATTTAAGTCGGCGTCATAAAATTTCTTCGAACGATTATGTGGCCATCTTTTTTTGATGGCCGGCCGAAGTCGTTAGCGAGTATGCGTTTTCCTCCCAATAAAAACTAAATAAATAATAATAATTTTCATCCGTTCTTGAGCTTTACTACCACTTGTGGTAATTTCTACAAGACTTCACAGCAGATAGACTGCAAGAAGTCGTCTGCACTGGTACGTGCTAAGCGGCGAATACACGTTAATGCCGGCTTGGGGATATCATGCGCATCAATTGATTAACAACAAGGAATGTTGAATACAGTGTGTAATGGAAAAGAAAAATCAATAAAGCGGTGCTGGGACTATGATAATTTATTGAGGAAACTATAAAATTGTTGGTACCCCAGTAAAATGATTGGTAAAATTCATTTTGTAGTCATACTTACTCACACTTATTTTGTAGTCTGTAGTTTTCGTGACAATGGTCAATGTCATTTATTTTTTACTGTTGTAGCACAGCAGACAGGCTGTCGGCCCAACTGTGATTGAAAGTGGTTACCATCACCTATGGACATTAGCAATACCAGAGGTGTTACCGGCCTTTAAAAAGAAACTGGAACCTAGCTACTGCTGCCGGAACATAACTCGAAGTTTTTATGGCGGCATATTCTAGACCAGGAGAGGTAGCCATCCAGTCGGGTAAATTCCCTACCACCTGGCAGTGGGTTGTTTTACCGCCTCTTATGACAGGCTCCCAGGCCGAACGAAGGAGTTAGTTTTCTTTTTCCGTCCCTGCACAGAATTAATCTGCTCTACTAGGACTGATCAATTATCACAGACTTTTGTCGCCAATAAGCCTGATATTGTCATATTTGATCTAGATGTCGCAAATACCCATGATGATAACCTCTTGAATGCCGACAATGGGAAACCAATAAAGTATATTTATCTTGCTCACGAGGCTACCGTCATGTGGAACCTTGAATCTACAATCATAGTACCGATAGTGATGTCGGTGAATGGACTAAGAGCGAAGAACCTTGGCCGCCCTTGAAAGGCTCTCGCTTGGTATCTGAGTGTAGGATCGGATGAAGAAAGCAGCTTTCTTGGACACGGCCAGTATTGTGAGGAAATTCCTATCTCTCAGTAGTCTGAAACCTAGGCCCCAGTGCCAGCCGAGATCAATTTTTTATTAATAAATGTATATATTTTATTAGTAAATTAAAAGTTAAATGCAAAAATTTTGAAAATGAAATTAATATGTGATACTAATATTATTGCGTGGCTACAAAATAGGAAATATAAAGATTTTTTAATATCTTGAATAAATTCACTGAATGCTAATCATTGGCTGGTGTGCCAGGAGCATAATTTATCCTTTATAAAACTTTCTTCAAGCATCATAGAAATTTCCGTAATAATTATGTATTTTATCGCTAAAAAGTATATTATATGCCCGAGAAACGCAATTCCAAACCAGTCTTTAAGCTTAGTCGCATGGGGAATAATAAAGAAGGCCCTACAAATCATTGAACAAGTTTCATTTTAGTGACAAAATAATAAGACAACACAAGTACTTGCACATTGTGTTCTAGATATTCAATTGAACGGATTAATTGGTGAACGGTCGAGGGTAAACCACGGAGACGGTTGTCTCAGTTCCAGTTTACGCGCAATTACACGGCTTATGCAAGTAGACACGCTTGTCAACGTCTTTCCAGCATCGTAACAGACGACAGTTAAATCATGATTGATCCATTAACCTCTAAAATTCACGTCTACGAGATTTATGCGGATTTTTTCTTATTATAATGCCTCTGCTACACCTGGGATAACGCCGGTTGTGCGGGCGGATTCCCTAGGTAAAAAAAACCCCGGATATTCCGTACACCCGAAGCCGCAGAAGCTAATAGTGTTTTTGTTGTTTTGGAAATGTTTGTCGAATAACAAAACTAAATACATTAATAAGATAGACTCCGTCGACTAAGAACTTCCACCTTGGCTTCTCAGACGCAGACATCACACATGCACGGAAATTGAAACCCCTTAATTAATCATTCAAAAAATAACCATCACTTTTCAGGGTGGGCGCCATTTAGTTTGTTGCAACAACTCACTACACTTGCCAAAAATCTTATTTGTGTCGTTTTAACACCACAAACGAATCCAACGACAAAATCGCGATACTTCCAAGTTGTAAGGGGAAATTAGGGGGACAGAGATAGATATTCTTACATACTATAATTTAAAAAAAAGGAATATGTATGTATCAAGAATGTGTATTGTGGTTTCGACCAGAACAAGGGGTGGCGATATCATGACTTAACTACATTAAATAATAAACACCGATGTGAGTTACCGAATCACGTAGATGTATCCAAGGATTTAATACGTTTTTAAATTTGATATACGACATTGTTAATGATGTTAAACATAGACAGAAAGCTCTTCTATATACATCAATGTTAGCCATCATTAACGCGTTATTTTTTATCGCTATAAGTAGATAAGTCGGATTTGGTCAGAGACACTAACGCAAAATTATCAACATTATCCCAAGTGTAGCAGGGACATAAGAGAGTTCTACTTTTAGGAAAAAAAATCAACAAGAATTAATTACACTTATAAAATTAAAGTCAGGGGACCAATCTATCTAGACGTACTTTATACATATAATTTCTTGACCTCACTGACTGACTGAAATAGTAACACCCAGCCCAAACTACTTACGCTAGCCACGTGAGAACTTGCAGGCGGGTTCTTTCTATGCTTTAGGTGCGTATGAAAGGATTTGTGAAAATTTAATTCCTAAGAGGTAGAAAACGGCAAAGAAAGTTTGAACAAACTATTATTTAAATTTACGGGAGCGAAGCTGTAAGCAACAAGTAGTTATTTACAAAATAAAATTCTTCCTCTCTCATTAATATTTTTTTTATTGCTGAAGCACAGCAGACAGACTGACGGCCCAACTGTGACGGAAAGTGATTATTATTGCCTATGGACATTAGTAATATCAGAGGTGCTGCTGGCCTTGAAAGAGAAACTGGAACCTCGCTACTGATGCCGGAACACAACTCAATGTTGTTATGGCGGCATACTCTAGACTAGGGGTGGTAGCCATCCAGTCGCCTCTTACGACAGGCCGCCCGGCCGCAGGAATTAGTATTCTTTTTCCGTTCCTGCACGGAGAGGAGATACTTCCACTTTGTACTTTTTAACATCCTCTATTGTCACACCGTCCTTGGCCCGCGTATCCTATTCATGGCATTAGGCAATCGCTTTTTTGGACGTCACGATTACACTTATAAGAACATAAGGAAAACCTAAAATTGCCCACCTGTAGGTATTTATATAAAAATAATTATGAAAAATATAAACTTTCGAAAAAGGTATCAAATGGAATCCTCCTCTCCCTTATAGATGTAACTTCTGTGAACAGTGTACACGTTAATATCGGGAAACATGGCTTTACCTTAGTAATAAATGGATAATATTTAAAGTCGTCTTTCTATATTCTAAGGCTGATTAACATTGATCAAGCTTCTGACTTTAAATTCGAAGGAAGCCAGTGCCAATTTGCCGACATACTGGCATCGTGTAAATTGATTTGAAGTCAGTCCGCTCCCTTTATCAGCCTATATTCTCCATTCATTTGTCTTACAAACAATTAATTTCACATAATCTTCAAATAGGTATTAATATCAATTTAAGATATAAGACGGATTAACCAAATTAAATCAATTTCATCAAAGGGCACAAAACTGAAAGCATACGATTACGATCATTCATATTCTTATGTATACTCATACTTATGTCTAATATCGGCCTAAGGAGTACAATGAATGACAGTAAGATAAGGAAACTCGACTTTAAAAAAAAGATTAGAGTAGGTAAATCATTTTCTGAGCATAAGCAATTTTGCAATAAAATGACAAAGCGATCTTGATTAGCAAGATCGGTATCGATTGTCTGAACACAACAATGGAAGGAGGACTCAACATACACAAACCATTGCAACGCGTTGGAATTCTTTCACAATGCTCCAAGTCCCAGGAAACGGTAGCAATAAATATGATAGAGCATTTTATTTAATTCAGTGCGTATACAGGTAGTTGTGTAAAGCAACGTAATCTAAGGTATTGCCAGATATTGAAATTCCGAAACTCATGGACGCCTTTAATTATAAAAATACAAATTTCTTTATAAATTTGTATTTTAATATAAATATATTTTATGTAATATGTTAATATAGTATGTGAAATCAATATTTTTAAGCGAACAAATTAGAATACAGTTCAGTAATTAAAGTTGTGCCCATCTCGGTTTAATGACAATAATAGATATGTTACCTACACGTAATAATTTATTAGATTAAATTAATATAAAGCCTGATTATGGCATTCAAAGAATAATAAACTAAAGACGTCTTCCGTCTGCACATACTGAAACATAGCTAAATGAAAGAGTGATATTCAATATTAAGATCAAAAATCAGGACATATTAAAATACGTTTTAACATGTAATTAAAAATGTCATCCTATAATAAAATTTGAATCTTTTGAAATGCATAATATTTTACAAATCACCATCAAAATGAAGATACGACGACAGCGTGCAGTAAGTCATTTAGAAAAACGTTAATCGCTTGCTTGCGTATTGTTTAAAAGTGCATACCTACAACTTTTATAACATACTTATTTAAAAGTATCTTGTTTACCTTGATGATAACCTATTTCTAGATGATTCATATTCTTCGTAGTATAAAAAATCACAATTTGCCTCTATATTTAAATTGTTCAACCTGGTAACACTATTAATGTAAGCGACAATTCTATCGTTGCGTAACCAGCAGCCAGCGGGGTAGGCAACAATTTGCGAGGCATGGTGCGTGTCGCCGTTCTGTCATAGCATAGGTAGCTATGTTTTATTGACTTCCCAGCGGCCCCTGAGTCGTTCACTGGGTATGACGCGTCACGCAAGGTGCCCACGGTCCTGCTGCGTCATGTAATCCCTATTGCACATACTAATGATGGACTGTCAGCGAAAGCGCAAACATTAGTTCCTGTGCAAGCCACCTGCAGCAGGAAATGGAATTTTAAAATAATTTATATACAAACTTGCTTTTTAATCTAGGTGGTATAAAAAATAAGTACAGATTTTTGAATGTATAAAACATCCCTAATAGATAGTTGCCACTCTGAATCAGTTGTTTTAAAACCGAGATACTTTAGTTCTTGCTTGACTTTTCAACCATTACTCCTTTTCAGAGTTTCGTATTTCATTTTGGCAAATTGGCAATTGTGGAACCCTTATATTTATATTTGCTATGTCTGTTACGTATTTTCGTCTATCTTATGCCACAGTCATTTTTTAAATACGTAAGTCTATACTGCGCCACACATTGATGGAGTAAAATCTCGAAACAAGTAAAATATATAAATAGAGTTAAAGAACACTCATCATCATCATCATAAACTGATATACGTATATTTATTTTATATATTTTCTATACTAGTATGTATCGATATATGTGTATGTACGTATCTGTATGTAGTTTATAATGTAATATTTATTTTCAATAAGTACGCTTTTGTACGGTTGCTGGAAGAAAACTCTTTTTAGGGTTAAGCTCGCCTTATTTTGTACACCACCAATATTTTGTACTTTTGTTTGTAACTATTTTGTGTACAATAAAGAATAAAGAACGAAAAAATATACCTACCCATGAATTGGTGTATTGTTAATCATATATGGAAAATCATGATTAGTTTTTGTGATATGGAGTGTTTTTCTATTACTTCCTAATCAAATGACAAAAATAATGGATTTTGCAACCTCTATGGAATTCTATAGTTTGTGAATTGGACCGCATTTTCGTGGTCGTTTAATGGTATGGTGACACTCACAACTGTTACTGTACCCAACAAATTTCACATGAAAAAATATCTATTGCGCAGTCATATATTACTAAGACCGTTCATAAACTTTGTAGTTAACAATGAGATGCATATTTTTTCTTTAGTAGAATTGACCCAATGTTGAAACTTAATTCAGTCTGTGCTCCTAAGAAATGTATACTTGTAAAAAAATTATTGAAATTTTAAAGACCACTACGCTGCATTTCTTGGTAATTGAAATAACAAAGTTCTTCATATAGTTTATTAAGATAACAAGCAACAGAGATCCTTTCATCAAAATCAATCATAATCAACATGGGTGGCTTTAATTAAATAACCCAGACAGGCGGTTCTATAATTCAGAATGGACAGTGTAGGAGGAGAATGTTTTTTGGAAAATAGTATATTGATATACACGAGAGGTTAAAGTGACATATTTAGGCACGAGGTGGTTTGGCGCACGAGCGTATGGAGGGTGCTAATAATTCAAGTGCCGAAATAGGCCTTTCATCCGAGATGAACACTGCTTTTGATTTTGAATATGAGGAAAAAAATAAAAACTGATTAGTTAAACAGAAAACGGCTGGTGCCTACCTCGGCCAACGGATCAGTATGGCGATCCAGCGAGGAAACGTAGCCAGTCTTCTAGGCACCTTACCCAAAGAAGACGGTGATCTGGACTCAGTATTCTACTTATAGTCTTGAGGGACTATGGGTAGAATACAATACAAATAAGTTAAGTTTTCTTACATTGTATTCAATAATATGTAACAGAAAACTACTTCTATAATAAAATCAGGCGTTAAATCCATATTTAAAACTGTCGTCGTGTAATGAAATAACGAAAATTAAGGGTGACCGCCATAAATGTGTAAGTGATACAAATGTGGAATATCTTTAGCAAGGTTTTAAAAAGTCCTAACAATGTTCCCAACGGCTGTTGTATTTTGAAGACGTAATTTTTTTTTACCCCCTCTACTACTTACTAAATTTGGAATTATGAAGTGGAAATTTGAAAATATGAAATGAAGGCTTTAAAAGTACTTTCAACAAAAATTACATAATCAATATCTTGGGTTATGGGCTATATTCAATTAAATGCTTTTTGAAGTTTTCGTACTTGAAAACGACAACACTGGGTGTTAGACATCTCTAATACAGAACTCGTTGTGTCAGATATTTTAAAAATACAAGTTAATGGTTAATAAAATAAAGTGAAAAATTCTCTCAAAAAACCAATTACTATCGATTTTTCAATCATCAGATAATAGTTATATGCCAAATAACTTATAATCTGACTATATAAAAAAGTGAAACCATTCAACTGTTTATGCATGCAACGGACATTTTCATTTTTTCCATGTTACACTTTATCCAATGAAAATTATTTCTCTGGTGATTGAAAAATCGGCCCTAAGTCGAATAAGAAACATTTCAGTTTTTTACGTTGAGCAGAAAGTAAAAGGTAGGAGAAAACAATTTACAAGTGTTGTGATATCGAGAGACTTCTAAAGCGGTTAATAATAATGTTTTACTTAATGTGTGGCTTTGTTATTACGCATAGTGCATTAATAAGTTAACTGCCAGCAGCTGCTAATTCCTTGAATACCATTTGCCAGCTTTCCGTGAATGGTGAATTTTCTGTTAGCGAGTCCGTTGGAATGGTCGTTGTTACTTTATATGTAACGTTGATCGAATGCCTTGAATTAATATCACTCCTATTGGGTATTTACTGTCGGTATTTCAACAGCTTAATTCGAAAACATGATTAAATGACGTTTCTATTAATAGCTATACATATTATTGATTTTTCAGTATATTTTTTTATTCTGACACTGGCCCATCTAATGGAAAGTATATAAAATAATCGCCTATAGTATAAGATGACTGCAACGCTAGAAGGGAATCCAACGCATTGCCAGCCTTTAGAATCGGATAAACGGGGTGGTATAGGAGGGATGCGAAAACGATATGGGTTAGAGGAATGACGATAAAATTCGTTGGATGAACGATCCGCTCGGTGTTACCTACAAATTAAAACCAATTCGTTAATTATATAAAAATATAACAAAACAATAATAAATAAAATAGATATACATACGATAAAATATTTTTATGTATTTACCTGTTGTGTGTTTTTAATAATAATAGATTTTAGCATGATTTCAATGGATAGAGAAGAACCAAATGCACGAACGTCACTCGGGATCGACTCGAACCAGTTGCCCCCGACAGCCAAACGCCTATATACATGCCCTACATTCGATTTTTTCTCTAGCACTCAACGGCTTACTTTTGAAACAAAACCTTATTTTTATGCTCTTTCGCATCATTGTGTCCAGTACTGGAGTGATGGGATAAAGATATGGCACTGTGGGATCGGGCAGAAGGAATGGGATAGGGTAGGAGAATAGATAAGGACGATATGATAGGGAGGATAGGATAGTGCGAGAGCGAAATTGGCCATCGGAACTCTCGTCGTATGAAACACGATTACGATAAGGCCAACCTTTTCACGCCGCCAGGCCAGCACGTAATATTTGGAGGAATATCTACACAATCTGCCAGAATTACTGCCAAAATGGTGAATGCTTCTCAGTCAGCACTCGCACCCACGTAATTTGAGTGAGACGCCCGCTGTTGTGTTAGCCTCTGAGATAACACAAGTTGCGAAGATAGTAAAGTTTATAAATGGACCTATATTTACATTCCGAAAAATGGATAACTTTCTGCAAGATATGGAATCGATTAAACGGCGTGGAAAGCACAAACCCTTTGTCTGTCTATCTTTTATATCAGAAAATGTCTCTTGGCTACTCGTGATAATGCATCGTTATATATAAGTTAGACGTTAGAAAAGCTGTTCACGATATGATCCAAGTTGCGTGACGGTAATTACAGTAGCGATCTGTGTCTTGCAGGCCACTTAATTGCGGTGGCGTGTGTCCAGCTTCTGCTGCGTTTCCTGTGCAGCCATCAATTTATTCTTACTACCATGAAACGACCTATCGTTTTGAAACGAAACAATTTTATGAATATGTAGTATACGAATAAAATTGATTAAACTTTTAATAGACTAAATGCCGAATAATGTAATGTTTCTCAAGATTTAACTTTCATTCATCAGCAGTAATCAAAGTATTTAAAGTTCCTATACTTTAAACTATTTATTTTTCCATGCTTTAAGTAATAAAATTTGATTAAAAATAATATTTTGAGGGTAGTCAAATTACACACCCGTGGTAGCTTAGAAGTTAGCGGTCGCGACCCAATACTGGCCGGAAATTATAATTACTAAGTTCTAATGGCGAAGGAAAACACTGCGATGAAACCAGCTCTTCGGGATAACCGATGTGCCAAACTTACTAATCCGTCTTAGACAAGCGTGGCCTGTATATCTACTGTCCCCATATAGGACGTCCGAGCCCAGCAGTGGGATATTTATGGGCTGTTGTTAATAAATGACAAAAACATTCCACAACTATTATTACATTTTTACTTTATCATGAACAAATACAGGTAAGTCTTTCCTTCTTTATTTAAAGTTTATGTGTCTTTAGTGATGATGGCATACAGTATCAAATATATTCACACACTTATTCTTACTTACATTCACATTTTTACATATATAACCTACCTTTTTTAACGTGAACGTTTATATACAAATGAGTTAAACTTAATAATGCAAGAGCAACTTCCAAATATTCGAATCAGTGGACTACCTGCAGCTAGTTATAAAGTTGACTTATTTACAGTTTAAGCGGTGTGAATGTGGTTTTTCTTTGGTTATCTCGTATAAATCCTTGAAATGTATATAGCTTTAATTTTAAAAACGTATGTATTGTTTGACGTTTGGGAGACCATAATTATAGAGAATACTTCTTGTAACATATTTGCCTAAAAAAATGCATTAATGAAGCCAAGAAATAAGAATTCCACCAATTAAATAAGCTGAATCGAACCTCCTAAGAAGCGTTTTTGTACAATATATTGGTCTCGCTTTAGAGAAAGAAAATGAGATATAGCTTTAATAGATTTAATTAACACCACATTTTGTTAATGCGCGCCATTTTCATATTAAAAGGTCAAAGATTCTTACAAGTCTCCGACTGATATTTATGTTTGTTTTCTAGAAAAAAAACATTGTATGACACACGTGCAGTTATTGGTTTTTACAAACTCGTGATTACGCATTACATACGACTACACGTCTGTGAAAACCAACTTACCGTACTAGTATCGTTAATAACTATTAAGTCACTCTATCTAGAATGTATAGGTTATTTATTTTTGGTGAACTATGAACATTAAAAATAGAATCGAATATACATTATTAAATAACATTAACATAAAGTTCAGAAAGTATATATACAGAAAACAATAGATAATCATATCACTAAAAGCAAATTCATCCAGACAACCTTAGGGTGGATTAGAAAAGTATCTAAGTAGATTAGGAATGCATAATTATAATCCAATTACAAATTTTAAGCTTGATTATTAATTGCCCAGAGGAAATCGTACCAAGAAGGTTGGCTTCAAAGTCACGATAGATGGTAATGCTGGTTAGCTGTGCGAAATATAAATCAGCCCTATGCTCTTTGCCGGTGGACCTCTCAGAACTAATGTTTGAACTCCAAAACTCTTAGACTTCATATTTGGTCCGTTTACGGGCTGCATCTGATGAAACAGCGTTGCCAGTCTCGGATTATATATTAAATATTAGGTAAGCTAAAGAATAGTCAAACCGCTAGCAGTATATTTTTCCTAATAACCTTACTGATAAACAGTTTGGTAAGAGCAATAATTCGATTATACATCATTCATCATTAAATTCTTGTGTTTTTGTATTTTACAATCTATAAAAAAACACAAAAATAGCAAACATAATGCATTTCCTATTTAATTGGTCAATGTAGACATAAAAAAGTAAGGTCTATAAATTATTTAACTATATGTAGACGTGTGCAAATTAGTGTTTCGCTAGATATTGTAATAAACCTTTTTGGAAAACATAAAATAAATGCATAATATTTTAATCAGAGTAGTTGAAAGGCTATAATTTCTATGATTACAACAGCATAGAAAATATCAGTACTTGGTAAGCCAGTGACTCCTAAACACAGCCTGCACTGCGGTGAGCAGGAATGCTGCCGAGTGGTTGGCGGCGGCGGCTCGGCGCCGACACCCTCCTATCATTTCACGCTTCTTGGAAGAGAATTTTTAATCATTTCTTTAACGTGCCATTTGACGCAATATTTAGGAAAACTTAAATTATGACGTCGCTCTTTGTAATCTTATTATGTAGTAATTATAGACATAGAAATAGTTTTCTGGTGAGGCTATATTATTTATGTCGCAAAAGAAAAGGCATTGTGACGGTGGGGTCTGATTTTGATTTCGAGCAGCACAAACTTCATAAACGAATATTCCGTTCAAAACTCTGATCTGGGTATCTGACAATGGATCCTGAGCTTTTCGTTATATATTATTATTCATGACAAAATCACAACTTGCTTAGCTTAGGGCCGATTTTTCAAGCACCAGATAAAAGTTATCCATAGAATAAAGTATAGCATGGAAAAATTAAAAATGTCAGTTGCATGAATAAGAAGACAGTGAAATGGTTCCACTTCTGAATTCACTCAGATTATAGTTTATTCAACTGATAACTTTTATCAGATGATTGTAAAACCGGCCGTAAGTAATATATAATATGCTTTTTTGTCTACATATTAAAAAAGGTGAGTAATGCCACCACAGTAACGGTAATCATCGAGACCAAGAAACAATTACACAAAATACGGAGTGTTGTAACTCAAAAGGAGTAAACCTCAAGACTTGTAAAATAAGACTAGTACGAATAATGCAAATCTCTCCTTGAGCGTTTATGACCTAAACTAGACATACCTTGGAAATATGAAGGATATTGCTGCTGCTGCAAGAGACCCGTGTCAATTTGTTTTTAAATTTTATAGTAACTGTGTACACAATGTTAATACAAAATGTCAGCTAATTGCAATAAACACATAATTTTTTTAAACACTGCCCAAATCTATGTATTTCTAACTACGCACATTAAAAGAGTTTTGAAGTGATAAATAACATCGACTGTTTTTCACATTTTCCTACGGAACTCTAGCAACACAAATCAAAATAAAGACTAAGAAGAAATTGATAAAGACTTAATTTTAATTAAACATGTGTAATCTACAAGTTTGTACGTAATTAAATAAGACACTAAAAATAAAGTTAAAAAAATGGGGAAAAAATGATTTCGTTATGTTGACGGGACACGAGGCTTTTGAGTTACGAATAATATGAGATCAGATTAAGATTAAGAGAACTACCAAAAGTTGAAAACCTCGTGATCTATCATTGCATATAAATCTCTTCGCTGTAAAAAATGTATAAACCGCTATATTAAATATATTCTACAACTTTTATAGCAATTGTAGTATAGCAGCAACGTTAAAAAATATATTAAGAATAATTTATTTTTAGAATTTTTAGAAACAAACCTTTGTAGTTAGTCCAGTTGTCAATAATTCTTAGAGCATCCTTAGAGCAGTGGCGGATTTACCAATAGGCTTAGTAAACTGGAATCTAGGGCAGCAGATTTTGGAGGAGCAGCTTTGAGACCAATATTTTTGATGGCTGACAAAAATTATGTCTTACTTAAATTCTAAAACTTAATAAGATAACTTTTATTACGTAAACAATTCAACATGTAATGTTTTTCACCAATTAGGTAAATTTTGCGCCAATTTGAGTTTCGCTTTTGGCTACGGCAGAAACAAAATCATTGATCCCCTGCTTCACAATCTACTAGTAACGGGGAAAACGGTAGTGTAATTAAGACGACAGTGCACAAATCATGAAGTTAAAATTTTATTGACAAATGTAATTAATATGATTGTAAACTAGGGAAGGGTATCGATTTGTAGATGTCTGTATGGGCGGCAAAATTTGAATAGCCTACAGGCAGCAAATGTCGAAATCTGTCCCTCCTTAAAAGACTGGTAGCCAACATAGTTAAAGTTCCGTAGACAAATGGTAGGCGCAGATCCTTATTTTGTGTTCTTATTTATAATTGTAGAAGAATTTGGCAAAATCATGTAGACAGGACTTACCAATACCTTACTATTATATAGAATCCGCGCCATTAAAGAAGTTCCACAGATGCGATGCTGCAATCGCATCGATATAGGTAATTACTGAATAATAAATACATTGTATTCCATAATTAATCTTTTTTATTTCTTGGCTACTTTACGAACAAAATTCTGTCAAATAGCGGAGCCGCTATTTATATATTTTTTATATCTAAATACTACCTATAAGCCTACGCATAAGCGGTTACTTTTGAGTGTGAAAAATCGTGTTCGCCACATTTGAACGAGTGGTTAACACGACGTTGACTGGCCATATTGTCGTTTTCACACATAGCGACGTATCACAAGTCGAAATAAAGTATGTTAGTATGTTTAACACTTTTAGTACGTTTTACGGTCTTATTCATATTGAGCTTGAGTAGGTTTATAGGTTTGTATAAGAACCTTAAAAAGCCTACAACCTTACTCTAACTAAATAAGTATAAAACCATAAAAGTTTTCATAATAATTTCCTAGAAGATATTGCTTCTAGCAATAAGAGCGGCGGTATGTGTACCTAATTTGATTTTTTAAATTGTACAATATGGTATATTCTATTATTTTCATATCCATATGTTATATTGAACTGAACATTTTGATCTCTCCAATTGCAAGACTTCGCAATACATGGTACCTAGCTGCAGAATATGTGTATGATTTGCAACTAGTATTTTATTCCTAATTTTTGTTCCTTATTTATTTGTTTACAAATAACAGACACCGGGATACAGACAATTTTTCTTAAAAAAATATAAAACGGTGAATTTTTTTTTAAGGAATGACTTTAATGGGTGGAGGAGCGAGATGGATTGCTCCTTCGTCTCAAAGGAAGATCCTCCGCCGAGGCTATTGTCTGTTTGTCTTGCTTCGCAGTCCTAAGCTCGGCTACTACTGTTGAAAAGGGGTTTGGGTAAAAGTGGCTTGATTTTTTAAGTTTGCGGCCAGCGATTACATTTATACAGTAGATAGTATACAGTAATAAAAACACTTTTTGTTTTAACGATTTTGTCTAACATACATCGGAGCCGAAATATGTGAATAAATTGAACCAAATAAAACATACATTATTTTTTATTAGATTTTGGGTTTTCATGCACAAAACTTTTTAATCTGCAGTTTATTCGTTAGTAGTATTAGGGTAATAGTTCATTTTAATTAGATATGTTATATTATTTCAAAAGCCATGCACAAAAACATGAATATTGCAACAAATAACCTTGCATAAAACTGGTACCGTAAAACGGAGTCGATAGGCATGTTTCGTAATTTTGGATTCGATTATCTTTAATTATTTTTATGTCTGAATAAACGCTTACATTATTTTCAAATGAGTCTTATTGTTAATTTTATCATTTTATAATAATTTCATTGCTTTTAGTCATGCATTTAGAAATAAATTCATAAAATATAAGGGGGTTTGTTCGGAGGTTGGCATGATTTTTTTATGAGCGGCCACTTTTTTAACTATTGCTATTTTATAATTCTATACTTGAGATACAAGACTATTAAAAAAACTTGGTCCTGAGTTACATCGGAGCCGAGCTATTTAAGATCAAAATCATGCTGCGTGAACTTAAGGTATCAGTTTTATGCAAGGTTATTTGTTGTAAGATTTATGTTTTGTGCATGGCTTTTGAAATAATATAACATATCTAATTAAAGTGAACTATTACCCTAATTGAACATGTTTGTTATTAGAACATAGGTACTTATACACATAATAAAAAGTAGTTGTTCTTATAATTACATTTAATACATAAAACCTTTTTACAATCAGACGCGAAAAAAAGAAAACTAAATAAAACGCTCACTATAATGACATTAAATGTGCACTTTATTTAGTTTTCGATATCGGGTTCTTCATACGCGTCGTTCTTAACATCATGCCTGATTATTGTATCTAGGAACTGAGCAGGAGAAGACAAATGGTTTTGGTGCCTACCCCATCCCAAATACCACACGATTGACATGACATGGGAACAACAACCTAATGTACGTTTTCCAACAATGAAAGAGCAATAATGACCTAAAATAGCATCCCGACCGTGAAGCCCTCGTTCTCACAAAATATAGACATAGTAAGTTCGGCTCGAAACATGCCTGGATTGGATTCTTCCTCTCAAAAGCCATGGCTCGTTACAATCTAACTTAACTTTTGTGAAATCTTCTAAGTTAGGTTCTTTAAATATTTCAATTAAATAGGTTCTGTTTTTTATGTGTTCACCATAATAGCTACGTGCTTGCTCTACTTGATATGTGCCCAGGGACTAAATGATGAGGTCATCATTACTTAAAACTGGAAACTCATCTCCGCCAAGATCAGCGGCATTTATAGACTGAAAATGAGCCCGTCTTCTGTTTAGATTATTTTCTAACACATATTCACTTAAGCGATTTTTATTACCAAACTTATTACTGTATACTATTTACTGTATAAATGTAATCGCTGGCCGCAAACTTAAAAAATCAAGCCAATTTTACCCAAACTCCAATGTGTCTAATCACCCCGTGAATTCTATTAACCCCGTTTTAGAGTACTTTAAGTTCACGCAGCACGATTTTGATCTTAAATAGCTCGGCACCGATATAACTTAGGACCAAGTTTTTTATTAGTCTTGTATCTCAAGTATAGAACTACTAAATAGCAATAGCTAAAAAAGTGGCCGCTCATAAAAAAAATCAAGCCAACCTCCGAACAAATTTACCCAAACCCCTTTGTTTACCTTGTACGTGTCGAAAATAGTTTGCGATCAATTATTACACAGCGCCCTCTATTGACTTGATACACTCCACTACAATTCAACCTTTGAGTATTCCTATAAACTATAATAAGAGCATAAATAAAAAATATGCAAAATCAAGAAATTTTTATGTTATCGTCGTTAATGTTGTGTCCCTCCTTCCATAAAACTACGGATTTATACGGTTTGATATTGGAAAGAAACAAATTGTATAGACGCTGTACGAGTCGGCAACAAAACTGTCGCGGCCGGATGGACCGGTGTGAACTGTGGAGGCATGAGTTGATTCCGCGCAACGCAAGGGCAAGGCCACGGCAGAGGTCGACGAACCACGGATGAGACGATATTTCAATCATTATTTAGGGACGCGAACGCGGGAACGCTATGGAACACCATAAAGATTTTGAATGTTTATTGTTACACAACAAGTAACATAAACGTAACTTTTTTTATTAGATCACGCCATAAACTTTATAAAACTAGTTTTGTTGCGATTTTGAAGGGTTATCATTTACTTTATAAATCTGGTTAAAAATAGAAGCAAAGATTGTTTTTAAATAAGATTTGTGTACAAATTGTAAGTAGTACTTACAATTTGTAAGTAGTACTTACAATTTGTAAGTAGTACTTACAATTTGTAGTGACTAAGTATTTATGTGAAATGCAATTTTTCAAGTTGTTTGCCATCAAGCCGTTGTTTGTCGTTAGAGTTGCAATTTTGAAAAAGTTTAGGTGGATGGGTAATAAGGGTTTGAAATTTGTATAGGTTGTTTACATGCATATTTGCCATTGACCAGATCTACATACTATACGAAGCCATATTAAAAGATACTATCTAAGAATGTCTGCGATAACAAACTAATTAGAATTATTAAAATAGATGTCAGAACTAATTTATAAGAATAGGTACCATACATACTTAAATTGATTTTAACCTATCAAAGTTTTTTTTTAAATCTTCGTAGCAAGAACTAGTATCAATTTTAAACAAAATTAAGTAAAAAAATAGGATACCGCAAAGCTTAGACAGATAAAAGTAAAATAAACAGAGTTGTACAACGAGTCAACCAGCGGTGTTATCACCAAAAAACGATCTCTTGTAGATAACCGAAACGATGGCTTAGGAGACCAAGAATGTGATGTAAGAAAAATAATGACTTATATTCATATCTATTATGCTGGGGTTTTATCTGCGTTAGTGTTAAAAGAAGCTGTGGCCGAATGCATCTTGTTTACACCGTTAAACAGTACGCCGTTAACGCTTAGCCAGATTAGTATGTATATACATAGGTTATCTGTCAATATTTAACACCATCAATAATGTTTCATCTCAAATTGCGCATTATGCCCATGACCAAATCTGCGTATATCAGCCTGTACCTTAAGTTTATCCCAGATGAAGCCGCACCATTAGATATTTCCTAATTGCGTTGTATCTTTTTAGTTTTTTGCTGCATACATCACTGGAAAAATATGTTTTGGTTACATGCATGAGGTCTTGAGAATTGTGCATACTATTGATAAAAAAATTCACAATAAGTATACCATTAACCTTTCTCACAAGTAAATATATGAAAAAAATTAAACAGTAACGAAATATGACATTATTAAATTGCATATTTCAAATGTGATTCATTAATTATTGGAAGGAAATGAGTCATTTACAATGGTCGGTTCCTGTATCATACTATTCATTTAATTCCCTCACCATCGGTAGAATTGAGATTACATGTATAAGAGTTTATATCAAAATTTTAACAAATGAAGGTTCGGTAAGATATAGGAACCGGCGATTACTAACGTATGTATTTTTAAAGTATAAAATTATCTAGTATTGTTTTTGTTTTTCCGTCTAAATTTTAGCGTATAACGCAAAATTATGCAACACCTTCCCTGAATGCTAAAAATGTAAACATTATTTAATCTAAGTAAGCATTCTACTACGTCGTTTACGTTTTGACCTCAATCTTTTTCCTTATTGACAAAATCGAAAAACAATAGTCATTTTTTACATGTATTGCGCAAACGTTTGTCGTATGTATGAAAATATAAATCAGGGTAATAAATTCGAAGTAGATTTATAGTAGGAACTGTTGACAGGATGTTGTCTATCATTGAAAAAAAAACAAATATTATAATCGAGAAGTCTATTTAAAAGAAACAATGGATTTCAGTTTTTTTGATTACATCAGTTCCAGTAATAAGGCGGACGGCCCATCTGATTCAAAGCGCTTACCGCGTCGCCTATCGACAATTGCAACATCAAAGGTGCTACCATTGCTTCTGCTATGTAAAGGGAGACTGGAACCTGGCTACTAATGCCGGAACACCACTCAAGGTTGTTAAGGCGGCATACTCTAGACCAGGGGTGGCAGCCAACCAGACAAGCAAATAATCTACTTCCAGGCCGTGGGTTGTTTTGTCGCCTCTTACGAAAGGCCGCCTGCACGGATAAACGGTCGTGACGACGATGAAGGGACCACTATAATTACGTTGCAATATCCGGAAACATGACGTATAAAAAGATTGGACCCTTTTGCAGGTTTAAAAAAAATCATATTCATTTTTAGTGTTTTTTTTTTCATTTTTGAGTTATATTTAAAAAAAGTGTGCAGTTCACACGCAGTAGAAGTGAAACGTCAGAGAATATACTCACAGATATTCTTCTCTAACTTTTATAATATTAATTTTTATTAATATATTTTAGCCTACATCCGTCAACATATTATAATTCAAAATAAACTTCTTAAGTATGGCTTTAAATTTTTCGCTGTTTTAGTTTTAAAATACTATTGTCAGTTTTATTTCGGTCCAAAGTGAACCTATGTATTAGTCATTAGTCTTATTGAATCTCTAATCTGTGCAGCGCAGTGTAAAACGCCTATCTCAATCTCTCGCTGTATTAGTTCTATAGATTTATGTGTTTATATATTTTTAGTGTCGCTTTTTCGATTTATCGAGTTTTAAATTAGAACGATTCTAAAGAAGTTTCACTTCAAAATTAAATTATGAGCATTATCCTTCTCTATCTCGAAGTATACTGGTCGATAAAAAAATGACTTGCTTTTATTAGATTAATAAAATAATATATAATAAAGAAATAAAAATAAAATCAATTATATATTTTTTCTTGTTTTATTATTTATTATGATGTATGTATTAGTGATGGCGACGATCGACAGACGAGCGTGCGTGACAAGAGCTATGAATGTCAAAGAAGCAAGTGAGGTGTGTAAGAATAAGCCTAAATGGCGCTCTGTTGTTCGTGCCTACCCCGCAAGGGACCTGGCGTTAAGTTATGTATGTATGTATTAGTGATGGCATAATAATTGCCGTGTGATAAATGTATATGTGTGCCGTATGTGTCCGGTCGGTGTGCGACCTTACCAACTGTTTATTCGAATGTGTTGTGTATGAACACGTGATTATAGAGACGTAATATTTCTTCTGACTTCAGATAATTTGTAAATCAATTTATGATTTACGAATTATCTGAAGTCTGCTAAGACTTCAGAACCAGAAACGATTTTTAAATGAAGACAAGTAACACCTTATAAACAGTTTAATAACTAGAACTACAGAGAACAGCTTAATATTTCTGAGTTTAAACTGTAATCCGTGTGCTGTGTAGTCAACACGGAAATAGCGGGGTTTCCCACGTGTGATCATTAGCAGTTCCAAGGAACGCCAACTGGCTTTAATGATGGGAAGGGCAGCATTTATTGATTATATACTTTTACTTAACGAATAATGCATAACTTAGTTATGCAGTTTATTATTCTCGATACATCGTATGCTGTAATTTTTATTTATTAACCATAACATGTAAATCACCATTTTATTGAGACTTATGAGTGTTCTGCGTAATTCCTATTTCATAATTACGATATGAATATAATTTTAATAGATTTGCTGATACCACTTCAATAATTTCCATCTATAATTTAAATAACATTTGTGCTTTTGCTGTGCTACTATTATCAAGCGACAGATGATGGTTCGAAAGTAAAAAAGAGAAGATAGAAAAAATTTGGACAAACAGCGATATACTTACATTGTTAACTTGTGGCTTCCAAACTAAAAAGAATATTTTTAGGATTTGTACGTAGCACTTTTAAATAAGATTTGCACTCAACTTATTGCTATGCCGGAGCTATAGGTATCCGACAGAATGGCGTTCTATCGCATATATATTCTCCAGTTGGAATTTACGTAAATTTCCCATATCCACCAAAAACTTTCGCCAAAATGATACCGTGTCTGAAACTATTCCCCATAGATATCATTGTATAAAAAAAGATCATGTCAGATACATATTGAAGGATTTTGTACAGGTGACAAACTTATGTTATCTTAACCGACTTAAAAACAATTAGGTATTTTTGTTATTTTTTTTAATTATTAAGTTTGCCAACCACTGATACATTGATATGCTTAATTAAATATACATGTTAATGGTCTTATGCTGAATGTACAGTCTCTTACAGGCAAACATAGCTTGCTAAATATAAAGATAATACACAACAAAAAATCAAGGTAAAACGCTAGACTTAAGTTTTATTTAGTAATTCTGAGTGAAAGTATTTCTTAAATTTGAATAAGGAGTCATAATATATGTCTATACCGTTCATTTTATTGTATAACCTGCATAAACGAGGAATAGGCGAGTCAAAACCAAGAGCTGTTTTGCGTAATGGCGGTGCAAAGGGCTTGATATGATAACGCGGAATCCTATTGGGGGCAGCAAAAATTTAAAACTTCTAAGAGCTGTGGGCAATCTACTTTATTTCTGTCAATTTTGAATAAAAACATCAAATCCAGTAAATCTAGAAGGCTCTCAATTCTTCGTGTAAATTAAACGATGTGACTATTTGTACGGGTACTGGACGAATAAATCATATTTATTCGTACAGATATTAATTTTTTTTTAAATTAAGAATGAATTGGATGATTAGCTTGTTTTTTAATTAGGTTAGGTTAGGTTTTTTATTTTTTTAATGACATGTTTTAAAGAATTATTGAAAACATAAAAATAAATAAATAAATTCTAAAATGAGGGTGGGGTATAGATACACGGCACATTTATTTATTATGAACAAATCGGAACATTTTTAATATAGGTTAGAAGGCTAAGGCGGGTGCGAAGCGAAGCGGAGCACTCGCCTTAGCCTTCGTGGTTATTTTTTTATTACCACCCAAAAATAATTTTCCGACACATACACGATTAGTCCCTATGTGTACTGGCGCTGTACATTACGGAACAAGATCTGCTTATATGTTACTACAAAGTATACGCGAATATTTGCGTACTGCTCTTGTATGGATTGGAAGAACTTCGTAAAATACTTATTTTCAATCTTTAATTAGGTTAGGTTAGGTTTTTTTTTTAATATCCTCTCTCCGGACGAACGAGGTTATCCGGGCTTAGTACCCGTATTAATAATTATAAATTGTTCGTACGGTAACCGTATTAATAATTATAAATTGTTCGTACAGTACCCGTATTAATAGACTCAGCCTAAATTAAAATTAAATTAACACCAAATGTGACATATAAACAATATCATTACAATAATTATATACAGATATGTTTGGATTTAACATTTATTTGAAATTTCATTCTAGTTCGAACATGTAATGACATTTTGGGTAAGGCTATAGGGCTAAAATACTTCCCCCATTTCCTTAGTGCTGAAATTTTCGTCACCAAAAATTTCCCTACGAAATTCTTGTACCCGAAAGTTTCCCATCCACAAAACAATCTCCCAAAATAGTGAAAAATACCCTAAATCTGGAGTCCTTGCACGACGCACGCAGTTGTTCTGTGAAAACCTTTCTTTTGGGGTTATACCAAAACGAAATCAGACACAGGATGGTAGAATAATAATTATTCTTCTTCTCATAATAGTATTCCTCTTCCATAGACATAGTATTGTGAGCGTGATATAAGTTTTCATAAATCCAGTGAAGGAGTAATGGCCACTTATATAAAAAAGAATCGACTCCACGTATAAACATTACTATTTGCTTATCACTGAGTCACACTCCGTGTAATTACATAGTCGTTGTTCAGAATAAGTATGTTATTGAAAACCGTAGATGTGAATTGCCAAGCCTCATAGTAAGTAGTAGCTTCTGCCCGCAACTTCGTCCGCGTGGAATAGTAAAAGAAGAAATAAGTTAAAAGAACCCCCCGATTTTGAAACATTCTTCATAGGTGCTCCGCTCCTATTGGTCTTAGCGTGATGATATATATATATATATAATCTATAGCTCTCTTCGATAAATGGGCTGTCTAACACTGAAATTATTTTTCAAATCAGACCAGTAGTTCCTGAGATTAGCCCGTTCAAGCAAACAAACAAACTCTTCAGCTTTGTATATCAGTATAGGATATAGTTTCTTTGAACATACAAGTTGATGATTTTAAGCTTTTTGTGGCCATATTGACTCAAAATCATCATATCCATTCATTTCACATCCACAGCTATTTTTGAATATGGTTAAAATACTGGAGTTAAATTGAGGAAAAAAACTTGAGAGGTGTCAAGGGACACCCGGATGGAACGAAGTTATTATTTTTTATAATTTATTATGTACAAAAAACCTGTATACACTCAACAAAAATAATAGTCGCGATACCACACTGTTCAATGCGAAATAGAAAGACGAAACGAAAATAACTGGCTTGCTTTCTATGAGAGAGAGAGAGACAGTCAGAGAAACACGCGCACGCCGCACGGCTTACAGTTGTAAGCATAGCAAAAAGTGTCGTTACAACTTTTGGTCTTAATTTTTTCCGTCTAGCCCCCTGTCGCAACGCGCGATAAGGAACTTCGTTCCAATATAACAATGTGGGTTGACATCTATAACATGAAAAATAATAGTTATGATATTCTTCTTCCATGGCATATGTGTAGCACAGGTGAACTGTAGGTTATCAGCTGGTGCCATTCAACGGAGTTCCTGTGACAACTCAAAAGGCCACATTTGAGTACAGTTCACATTTCTCACAAAGTACATAATTACTATTCAAAAACTATCAATATCCTACAACTATTGTTCATTTTAGAGTAATTTTACAGATATTTGAAAATATAACCGCACAGCGCACATCTCCTTTCAGTTCCCGCCAAAAACTCCATAGTAAAGTTCAATAAACGATTATTTGTATGTGTTGTAAGTTTTAGAAAAACTACTGTTGTTTTAATAGTGATGTCGCTTTGTAACACAGATCTAATATTCTGGTATTCATTATGGTATGTACAGTAGATATATCATGGTATATCTAATTAGGTTGTTATGCAATCAGCATAGGTTATAATATTTGTTATACGTGAGAAAATAGATTTAGGACAATGAACAATAGTTGTTACAAGATTTTAACTATATAATAAAGTCTAAATTTTCAGATCGTAATACCGGATAGACTTCTGTGGTTATATGGGTCTGGTTTTACTGGCTTTCTTTTTCATTACTTCATCAGTACTTTGAACACAAATATCGCTAATTACTTGACGCAATGTAAACGTGCAATTTGTGCGAAGCTCTATTTATACATAAGAAATCCGTTGTCCTTTTAGTTATATTATACACGTTTTATGCACATTATGCTAATAAAAAATAAAAATAAATCAAATTTTGTTTGTCTCTATGGCCATAGATGTTACGACGCACTATGAACTGTGGCTATGGCTAATATACAAGATACGTTATAAAGATGATATAAAAAAGTATGATTGTTGTTCCGCAATTTAAAACGTCGTCATCGGTATTCGTTCTCTATGGTAATAGCTACGCTAATAGCCCGCTTTGCTGGAATACTGAGTTCACGGTATAAAGATATTTCTACTAAACGGCTGTAATATTTTAAAAATTAAAATATTATATAATGACTAGAACTAATTCTGTTAATAATTCTCTTCAAATGCCGACTTCTTCTACAAAGTTAACTCAAAATTCAAGTTTCAAGGTTTTAAGTCGCTGAACTTTGAAACAGTCACATAAGACATTGCTCGTAGTTTAATGTTGCTAATTATCGTTAGAAAATATTTTTGAATTGTTATAAAAACTAATGTAATGGTTACATCACGGTTTCCCCAGATTGAAATGCAAGGTCAAAACGATATTTAGCATCATGAATGGCAAGTAAAGTACAGTCTTACTGTTGTTTCAGTTGCCAACAGAGCTTAGAAATGCTACACTGCACTAAAAATGTATTATATTGCATGAACTTAAACTAAATTTATAGTCTTTTGCGGGCAAAAGCTTTTTGTCAAGTCGCGATAGTTTGCTACTCGACTCCGTGAGGATGATACGGAGTGGATGTTGCAAGAGCAAGATTTAAGCATTAGGAATTAAAGTTTTTAAGACAATACTGATTAGGGTTACACTAAAACTGTACGTACACCTCTTCAGACCCATCAGCTGTTTGACCTCCTGTTACTCCTTGCTATATTGATATTCTTTTATGGTACTTTGTTGATTAACACAGTTGCAAGTCACCCTCTGTCAATTATATCCGTGACCTTTTTAAACATTATGAAGAGCAGGCGTCATGTTCCCTTCCATATTTAAATGTACAAATTGACTCAAAATCTTTTACGTGTAGTTCGTCCCATCGCTTTTTACAAGCGATTTTTACGGCATTTTTTTTATTATAACATAAACTAGGCCATGAAATAGGATGATGTGAATAGTTTATTTTTATGGGATTATTAAATATTCTGTCTCTATACTGGGAATCGTTAAGTACCTATGTACATCTAAAATGATATATAGTATGGGGAATAAGTATTTTGAAACCATGAATCACTGAGCGCCTTGGATTGAGACTTGGGTCTAACGATTATTGTGACAAAGTTTTTATATTATTAAAAATAATTGACATATGAGTTCATCTAAATGTAACAGTAACAGATCATTCATCGAAAATAAAAATAGTTTAATTTAATTTCCTATTTGTAAATATTATTAAACGAAATTTAATAACGAAAATATAATAATAAAAATAATGAACATTCAGGTTATTATTATACAGCATTTAAAAAAGAACGTTAGCTATTGTTTTAGTGAAAACTGTGCCGGAATAAGCGAATTTTTATGGATTCGAAAAACTTCAAACTGCTCCCGGGAAAATTCCCGGGATATTACACATTTTATTACATATAATTTGCTTTCGATCAGTGAAAAAATCGCATTAGAATTCGATTTTCAATCTGGCCATTTAAAATCATTCCCTGAAAAATTCTCGCGAGATTTCGGGAATAAGAAGTAGCGCAGATTTTATGTCTAAAAATTTGCTGTCGATCAACGAAAACTGCATCGAAATCGGCTTAGTAGTTTTTATGTGATCTCGAAAACACAAGAAAACAGACAAGAAATAAATAATTGAATAATGATAATGATCGTGTTCTCCATCGTTTATATAGTCTATTCCAGTTGTTTTTTTTTATAGTCTCATAGAACAGACACGGCACGGCATCTTTAGAGCTTTATAATATTATAGATAAATTTAACTAAGTTTTGCAAATATTATTAAAGATGGTTATTGTTTTGAACATGTATGTTTAGATTTAGATAGTAAATGTAATTTTATAATTCCGTTTTGAAAAACTTTCCAATTGTAAACATTAGCTTAGCATTTTTTATGAGAAGAAATCCCATTGCAAACAACGCACTGTACACAAACTAGCAATGGCGGTAATGTGGGACTCGCCGGCCAGATGTGCTGCCCGGCTACCACCCACTTAGCATTATAATATTATTTTAAAATAATGTAAATTAAATATGACAATGAAATCATTATTCTATCCTGTACAAATTTTTATAACTGCAATAATATAAGAAGAATAGAAATAGTGCTGTTGGTTTGTTATTATTCATAATAGATACAAATAATGTTTGCCTATATATCGAAGGAAGTGATTGAAGTGTAGATGCTAGAAGGGATGGATACATTTATTTATAGGGTAGGTGATCGATAGAAGGCTGCCGAGGGCGGAGCTGCAAGATGGCCGCTGGGAAAGTTCAACGCTCTTAATGACTCACCTGCAGGCTTGCTACATTGAATTCTTACGCAACGCTGCCATTGAATAATTCTAAGAAGATCGCTTTTACAATCATGCTTTTTGTAGCGTAGCGTAAGGAAATTTTAATTTACGACATGGGGTATTTATTCTTTATTCTTTGGTTTGATAACAAAGAACATTAAGCCAAGTCCTATTTAATGTACACATATCACATTTTATATTTAATTTCAGCCAAAAGCTGATGTGTCGTTTTAAAAATTTGCCTGTGTTATAAGATTGAGGTGTGACCGACATGGCCAAAATGAGTAAAAAGGCTAAAATAGCCAAAATGACCAAAAAGGCCAAAATGAAAAGTATCCCTTGTCCACCCTCAGTATTTAATTTACATATGTACCGAATTTCAGCCAAATCGGCCCATTGTTCTTCCGTAAAAGCATAACAAACAGAAAGACAAATATATTTTTATCCCGGAAACTATCCCGTTTTTCGGGATAAAAAGTATCCTATGTTCATTCTCGGCATCGAAAACATATATATATATATATATATATATATATATGTATGTATATATATACTGAGTTTCAGCCAAATCGGTCCAGTAGTTTTTACGTGAAAACGGAACAGACAGACAGACAAACAGACAGAGTTACTTTCGCATTTATAATATTAATAGGGATGTAATAATCTTTTTTCTAAATCTAATCTTTTTTATCACGGGAATCCCGGGGGAATTTTCCTGGGTACTGTTCGTAGTTGTTCAGGTTCTTAAAAGATTGTTTATTCCGACACAGTTATCTGTGAAAAGATAGCTTACATTTTTAAATGTACGTTGTGTCCCGGGAATCTGGCGAGAATTTCAAATCAAGCGTTGACGAAGTCTCGGGCATATCCTAGAAGTAAATAATAAACAAAATAAAAATTTCAATTTTTTTTAATTGGAAAATAAAGCTGATAATTTATTTTAGTTTTTCCGATATTATAATATGAAGAATGGTTCATTTGTAACACACATTTAATAGATATATATTAACTAGTTTAAGTACCTCTATTTTTATTATTATTGGTACGTCGCCTTTCTTATATGTAGAGTATCTAATGAATTTATTTATAAAGTGACTTTTTAGGTACGATCCAAAAAACATCTAATTTTGACTAAATATAAAAGATTTGTTATATGGAATGTCATCTTTTTAAAGATTGTTTATTGAACATAAAAATTCTATGCAGTGAAAATTATTGCAGTAAACCCCCACAAGGAAGCAGAGGTATTAACTCTCAAACGCATTTCGCCGTTCGTTTTCCTCCGATCAGTCCGAAAGAATCAATGAAATTTAAATAAAAGAGCAAGACCCAGGATTTTTTTAAACTACTACATATAATATTCTCCATACAGCTCAAAAAAAATGTACAGACCCCGATTAATTAGGATATGGCGAAAGAAAAAAGAGAGAGCTCAAAAATAAATGCAACATACCATGGAAAATGCACGTAAATATATAAAAGTAACAAGTAAAAAGTTCTAAAACAAAACCGAACGACGAAAGAGTTTTGAGAGTAAGCCCTCAGTGACGGCCGATTTACTACCACGACGGTACTCTCGACATTACGTCCAACGTAACATCACAGTGATGGGTTCACTCAACCCCCTCAGCGTGGCCTCTTGCCATTCCTCACCCCCGCAGCAACCCACGCCCCGTTCTAGTTTTAAACGACTTCCATTCACTTTCATACAATGAGAAAAGACGTTAAAACCAGCTTCAATACAAAACAAAGACCAGTTAATTTATTTTTACAAATTAATACCAGTGATTTCTTTTATTTATTGTGAAGTTGCTTCTAAGTGACAAGCCACTGATTATTTTTTATTATACGAGTTAAAAAAGTGTTACTCATTATAACTTTATTTATGAGATATGAGTAATACTTATAAAGTTTCAATATGAGAAGTTTATTATTAATTTATTCACTCAAATATACGAAAAGTGTTAAGATTTTTTTTTATGTACAGGATTTTTCCTCCTCCATCTTTTGCCCGGATCAACTACCTTTTGTATTTATTACTATTTTTAAATTAACTTTATACTTAAATGTATTACTAACTATGTAGAGGATTCAAAGGTTAAAGTCGTTAAATAAATTCATACCTGTATATACACTATTTAAATTCACGACACGATTAGAAAAGCCACAGCACTATAATTCTTTATGTTCTGTTTCATAAAGATCTAATAAAATCTGTAAATAAACCAAGAAAATATGAAAGTTTCGGCTAAAACTGACGACTATTGATTTGCTTTTTACCTTCACTCCTTCACTACCTTGACGAATCAGCCTCGTGCCGTGACCGTTTGGTCATAGCCATTCCCGAAACGAAAGAAATTTTGAGGAAGGCATTACGCTCCATTACACATCTAATCTTGTGGTTCTGTTGACTCGCGCGCAGGTGGGAAAAGAGTTATTCTTTATTTAAATATTTTGAAAGTAATGCGCAACCTGACAACATGAAAATTTGATGGAGCCATGTGATATTTTGAGACTTATAGAATCAATTTTCAACTGGACGGATTACCATTGCCATTACCGTTGCCATTGCAATACCAAGTAAAGAAAAAAGTGTTTAATGTCATAAGCTATTTATGAAAGTGCTTTTAGCTATACATTATATATAAGCAAGCAACATACACATAGTTGTTCATGTGAGAAGTAACTGTTGTAACAAATGTGTGAAGTAACAAATTTCTGTCTATTCTATGTATCACGCATTTGATAGTGCAAAACATATACAGTAAACTCTCGGGAATTTGGCACTCAAGGAACCAGAGAAAAAAAATATTACCGAGAATTCAAACGATCAGAAGTTTATAACCAAGAAGGAGGGAGAATAACATCAAGTAAACAAGAGTTTGATCAAAATGTTTATTTTCAACAGAAGTCCGTAATTTTCTGTTGAATGAGCAACTTCAATCTATCATTGCCCAATGAATCTTCGATAGTGGCGAAAGCTGAAAAGAAATCGTCACTTGTGTCGGTTCTGAGAGCTTAGAAGCATAGGGTAGCTCTTCAAATTATAGAGAGTAGGCAAGCACTGATTTCGAATTATTGCATGTTGGGGGAAGATACTATTCCTTCAACTTCAAATCACCGAGGAGACTAATCAATCTTGATTTTATACAATTTTTGAAGTACTTCTTAAGGGCCTGGGAAAATAATTCAAATTATCCAGAGATTCAAATTAACGAGTGTCAAATTATCGAGAGTTGATATTTCTTCGGACCAGAAACCTTCACAATCACAGGCGTCCATAGAATAACCGTCGAAACTTTCATTAAAACCGGGCCAATAGACAGTTTAGGAACACATACACAACATACAAATATTTATTTTTATTTTTAAAGACAAACAAAAATTAAAAAAAATGCATTTTAGAATCTCCTCTTCTAAACGCAACGTACAAACTTGATTACTCGAACCATTTACAGATTTCACTAGATGAATATAATGTATATAGTAGTGAGTTTTAATGATTTAACCCCAGCATACATTGTTGCTAAATGGTTTAATGCCACTTCATCTCTCTTGAGTGACGTGAACATTAACATGCCATCACTTCAAGCCCAACGGAAAGGCTTTTATTAAAATGAAACTAATACCTATTTAATCTATCTAACTTTTTATCAATATGTTTTCACTTTGACACCTTTATCGTTTCTTCACAACTTCTTTTTTGGGGGCACGCTAATTATAGAAAGCTGTAAGTCTATAATTTTTTGACTGTAGCTGAACTCCAAAAAACCTATAAAAAAATCTTTTTTTTTTTAAAGGTTATTGATTTATTTTTTAAGTTTTTATAGCGATTTTTCGAAATTTCCTTTAAGGGCACTGCGTGCCCCTACAACTGGAGCCCTGTATGTATGTATGTATATATATATATAAACTAGAGTTTACCTCGCGGCTCTGCCGGTGGTCAAACTCTAGTGCCTACCTCTTGCTTAAACAGCCGGCGTTAAAACAGGTTAAATTGTTTTATATTTTTATATTGGTGCTAATTGCCCTCATAAGATTTACTTTTGTTTTATTTATTTATATCGCAAACTATCCCATCTCCCGGGATGAAAAGTATCTATGTCCATTTTCAGTATTCAGACAGACAGATCGAGTTACTATCGCATTTTTTTCTATAGATTATGAATTTTTGTATCTATAAACTTGAGAAACGATTAGTCTCTCACTCAAACTTTAATCTATTTTAGTTTTATTTTTGCGATAAAAAGTATGACCAAAATGGTCAAAATGACTGAATTGGCCAAAATTACCGACATGGCCAAAATGACCAAAAAGACTAAAATGACCGACATGGCCAAAATGACCAAAAAGGCCACAGTGACCAACATGGCCAAAATGACTTAATAGGCAAAAACGACCAAAAAGGACAAAATGACCAAAAAGGCCAAAATGATCAAAATGGTCAAAATGACCAAAAAAGCCAAAATGACCGACATGACCAAAATGACCAAAAAGGCCACAGTGACCGACATGGTCAAAATGACCAAAAAGGCCAAAATAACCAACATGGCCAAAATGACCGAAAAGGCCAAAGTGACCGACATGGCCAAAATGAGTAAAAAGGCTAAAATAGCCAAAATGACCAAAAAGGCCAAAATTACCAAAAAGGCCAAAATAAAAAGTATCCCTTGTCCACCCTCGGTATTTAATTTACATACGTACCGAATTTCAGCCAAATCGTTCTAGTAGTAGTTCTTCCGTAAAAGCATAACAAACAGAAAGACAAATATATTTTTATCGCGGAAACTATCCCGTTTTTCGGGATAAAAAGTATCCTATGTTATGTATATATATATGTCGGAGGGAAGCTATATTGGATGTATTGTTGACTGGATGTATAACGCACAATATCATTTGTTTACATTATAATTACTTCTAAAATTCTTAATTTAATTTAATTTGATTTATTAAATGTTTCTATAACTTAAAGATCGTTCTAACGTAATAAAAGTTATGAATATTGTAATTTAATAAACGACCAATGAGAGCAGAGCATGTCTAGAGCGGGGTCAGACGCGCCCTCTATACTTTGGTAGTATCTACTTCGGTAGACGGAGGAGTTTTAGTGGCACATTTGGTTGGTGGCAACAGGTCGAGTTGGACCATGGAGTATTTTAAAGAAAGTATTGAAGCTGGAAGTATGAGCGGGTGCCCTGAACCCGCTGCTCGGTCTAAACTATGTCATAATGTTGATCAAATCTAAATTAAAAGTGTATAAACCGTGGCTATTGTGTTTTATGCTCGCATTTTATCCTGATGACGCCCACTAAACCTGCAATAACTAAAGATGTCGTGAGAACGAGGCCGTTCTGCGACATATATATATATATATATATATATATATATATATATATATATATATATATATACTCTGTCTGTCTGTCTGTTCCGTTTTCACGTAAAAACTACTGGACCGATTTGGCTGAAACTCAGTATATATATATATATATATATATATATAAACGGAACAGACAGACAGACAGTTACTTTCGCAATTATAATATTAATAGGGATAAATATATATAAATATAATTAGTGCTTATAATAACATTTAAACATGAAACCCCAAATACATAGCTGATTACTAATATTTTTTATTGCCTGAAGCAAGCAAACAGACCAACGGTCTGATTACACATACATGTATAAATAGTACGTACTATTGCGAATAATAGGTTGGGGAAAAAGTCTTTTCGCATGTAATATGTATGAACTTGTAATACGATCTCTTTGGCTATACTATTTTTATCTAGCTGGTTTTGGTATCATTAAAAAGTTTTAATTTTAAAGAAGACAATTCCAAATTCAAATTATGAAAATGTGTGATTTTCATTTATTTTTCTTATTGTTAAAATGGGTGAATCTAATAAAGAAATTCGATACATTTTAAAATTTTACATCAAAAAATGCAACACAAGCCGTGAAAAAAAATTGTGATGTTTATGGACCTAATGCAGTATCTGTGAGAGTAACGCAAATTTGGTCAGTTAATCCGGAAATTTTGATATCAAAGATGCACGTCGCTCTGGTCGCCCTGTTACGGACAAAATTGATGCCATTTTTGAAATAGTGGAGCAAGATAGGCCTATTAGTAGTTACGATGTAGCTGGAGAACTGGGAATTGACCACAAAACGGTTTTGGCGCATTTAAAAAAAAGCTGGGTACACAAAAAAACTCGATATTTGGGTGTCTCATGAGCTCACTCAAAGAAACCTTATGAACCGTGTACTCATTTGTGATTCTTTATTACGACGTAATGAAACCGAAACATTTTTGAAGAAGCTGATAACTGGTGATGAAATGTGGATCACGTACGACAAGAACGTGTGAAAAACATCGTGGTCAAAGGCCGGTCAGGCATCACAGACTGTGGCGAAACCCGGGATTTGCGATTGGAAGGGCATTATTCATTATGAGCTGTTACCGCCAGGCAGGACCATCGATTCTGAACTGTACTGCGAACAACTGATCAGATTAAAGCAAAAAGTTGAGAGAAAGCGGCCGGAATTAACCAACAGAAGGGCTGTGGTTTTTCACCATGATAACGCTAGACCTCACACATCTTTAGCCACTCAGCATTCAATTCAGGTTTTCACCTGTTTCGGTCTCTGCAGAACTCCTTAGGCAGTTTCAGGTTAACATCACGAGAGGACTGCCAAAACCACTTGTCGCAGTTTTTTGATCAGAAGCCCCAAAATTTTTATAGCAATGGGATCACGTCCCTACCAACAAGATGGCAAAAAGTTATCCAACAAAATGGCACCTACATACTTTAGTCAAATGTAAATAAACTTTATAAAAAAACCTTTTGAATTTTTATATAAAAATGCGAAGAAACTTTTTCCCCAACCTAATATTTAAGGAAGTAAGAATTCTCTCTCTTCAATTTTATTTTTTAATGATTGTCACATAAAAGAGGTTATTTAATGAAATTAGTCTATTTTTTCTTAAGTATTTGCAACATCTACCGTAATATGCAATAGATATCATTGGCAGGAAATTGTTGTGCCAACAAGGCCAGAAAAACTGGCCGGTTACCGCATATAAATATACTCTGGACAAGACGCAAACCGTTTTGCATCCGGACTCAATAGATCGACGCCAATAATAATCGTTATTATGTCTATTTACTTCACTTCCATAGTTATATTAATTATAAAAGTGACCATAACTCTGTATACACTTTTTCGCTATGAAACGTCTGAAGAGATTTCAATGCAATTTGGCAAGTAGTTAGTTAGATTATAGGCTGGAGAAAGATATGAGCAACACTTTGTCTCTATAAACAGACTTGAATGGGCTAACCCATATACGGACGCCAGGATTACTTTCAAAGAGGTGCATCTACACATTATACTATTAACCAATGTATTCTAGCAACAACATGTAGCATGGAACGTACATTAGGACGTTACGTGTTAATACGTGGAATCGCTCAACGATGAAAGAAGCGAGAGTAAGCGGCTTGTGCATGCTCAGTATTCACAAGGAAAGAGAAGAGAAGGATACTGAATTTATTGAAAAAGTGATGAACAAATTTTGACAGCAACCTAGACCGCCTTCAATTGTTATTCAAACAGTAACTTAATTTAAATTGATGCTAGTGCACCCCCGTGCCGCCTGCGGCGATTTGCTGCCGGCGTCTATGAATCCTCAAAAAAGAAAATAATCGAGATTTTTTTTATAAGAAAATAAGTGCGTCTGTATTTTAGTTTGTTGGGATCATACATGATATTAGTAGATATGAATATATTTTTTAACGATCCACTATCCAAATAATTTAATCCAGAAACTTACGTGATTATAATAATAATAAACATGTCGTGCTTTATATCAAAACGTGTCCCGCATCCATCAATATTTTCAACAGCGCAGGGCTTTAATAAATTAATTACGAGTCCCTTCGTAAATATAATGTAGAGTAATAAAAGCGTGTAGGGCGCGCGGACGCACTGCGGGCGCAGTCGATACCTGACCCCTGCACCAGGGTTGCCACATTTGCATAGTTATTGAGCGCTATAACAGTTGCAAAAAACGCTAGATTTTGCTAGACGATCAAAATGAAAAAGCATTATCATCTAAATTCATTTCTGGGGTTGCTGGAAGAGATCTCTATTTAGCGATAAGACCGCCCTTTGTACATAACTAGATATAAATTTAGTCTTAAGTTCATGTTTGTATTGGTGTACAATAAAGAGTTATATATTTATCTAGAGTTCATGCCAAATTTAAAAAGCTTTATTAGTGGGGTTTCACTTGCGATAATGTTAAAGATATTGAATGTGGCCGAATGCGTCTTAAGTAAAGAGTTAAAAACATCGCCCTTATCGAATAACTACATTAGTGTATATTCATACATTTTTTTTTAACATTGTTAAATGTTAAAAAAATAATCATTAACAATGTCGCAGATGAATCCCGACCATTAGTATGAACATTAAAAAATATGTATTTATTTGTAGGAAAAATTTGATACAGTCAATTGACAATGGCAACCACAAACAACAAGGGCACATGACTTTTGGGCTATTTACACTTTATTTATACCTACCAGAAAATAGGCAAATCTGCTTAAATATTTTTTTTATTAAAATAGGGGCCTTAGATATGTACCAAGTACATATTATTATTTAAAGATGGCGCTATGTTATCCTAAATAGCGCTGAATTAAACTTCGAAAGTGCTAAGGTGGCAACCCTTTAATTGCTCTTGCTAGCGCTTACAGTCTTGCTTACAGTATAATATTCACACGCATCTAAACAAGCTCGAGCGAGGTTATACTGGTTTATCTTATGCAGTTGTTAAGTTTTCAAGTTCACTGTCCATTCCAATAAATATTAATAATATTTTGAAAGCTATCCCCTCTATTTTCATTATAAATTATTATTTATAAAAACTCAAAACCAGATCACTTAAAAGAATAAATAAGTTAAGTCATAAATAGGTACAAGTAAAAGGAGTCAAATAGCGCATTCATTATTGTTTGAAAAGTAATTAATTAAATTAAAATTATTTCTATTATGATATTTAAGAGTTAAATGATAAGATGTTCTTTTAACCATCGATATACCCGCGACATCGTCCACGCTTGACTTGAAATTCTACAGACACAGGGGTACCGCTCCATTTAAAAAAGAATATAAACTAACGTTTCAGTGAAAACTGTCGGAATTAGCTAATGTTTATGCACCAGAACAACTACAAGCCACTCCCGGGAAAATTCCCGCGTGATTCCGGGGTTAAATAGTAACACATATTTTATTACATAAAATTTGCTCGATCAGTAAACAAATTGCATTGGAATTCGGTTTTTTTTTCAATTTGGCCATTTTAAATAATTCCCAGAAAAAATCCCGCGGGATTCCCATCATAAAAAGTAGCGCAACTTTTAAGTCTAAGAATTTATTGTAGATCAGCGAAATCTCAATCGAAATCGATCCAGTAGTTTTTACGTCAATCTGGAACAGCAACAAGAAATCTAAAAAAAATCATTTTGTTCTCAATCTTTTATATAGTGTATATCAGTTGTTTTTTTTTAATAGCTTCAATGTACAGATACGGTATTTTCAGAATTCTATTTGACTGCTTTAGTGTAAAAAATATGTTATAAATAATATAACGTCATGAAACGAGAGAGGAATGACCTGTGACATCATTATGTGTGTGTGTGATTCTTATAAAGTTTAATCTCATGTACGTTATGTTCACTTCCAAGGCAGCAAGCAGGAAAGTCGCGAAGGACATGAGCAGCGCGAGTATGTAAAGACAAAAAATCGCGAATGTACATGCACGCTACCCACTTTTCGCGCCACTTTTCTGCCTGCTGTTGTGGAAGTGTGCATAATAAATATATGCGTACTATATTACTACTATACTACAATAAATAATAGTTTAAAAAAACTAAAAAAAACACGCTTTTATAAAAAATCCAACTAAAAAAACAAAAAATAAAATTTAATATAATATAAAAAAGCGTGGGGTGTATTCAATTAATAATATAATATCTTAAAAAGCGCTTTGAATATTAAATTTTATTTTTTGTTTTTTTAGTTGGATTTTTTATAAAAGCGTGTTTTTTTTAGTTTTTTTAAACTATTATTTATTTTTCATTTTTTAGTTGATTTTTGTTTAAATGTTTTTAAATACAAGCTTTTGAGATCCTGCATATCATGTAGCAGCAGAGTGCTAGCCAAGACAAGTAAAACGAGCCCAAACACGACGGGTCTATCTTGTTTAGTACAGGAGTTCCTATGGCCACCTTCCGACTCCATCATCAGATCAGCTCCATGGTACCATATTATTGCATTGTCACGCGATATAAACATACGAGCCCAAACACGAAGGGTCTATCTTGTTTAGTACAGGAGTTCCTATGGCCACCTTCCGACTCCATCATCAGATCAGCTCCATTGTACCATATTATTGCATTTTGACGCGATATAAACATACGAGCCCAAACACGACGGGTCTATCTTGTTTAGTACAGGAGTTCCTATGGCCACCTTCCGACTCCATCATCAGATCAGGTCCATGGTACCATATTATTGCATTGTCACGCGATATAAACATACGGGCCCAAACACGAAGGGTCTATCTTGTTTAGTACAGGAGTTCCTATGGCCACCTTCCCACTCCATCATCAGATCAGCTCCATGATACTATATTATTGCATTGTCATCGACCTTTGACAGGTGTGCAAAGTATGAATTAAATCTGATCGTTCAAAGTAGGACAAAATCGAGCTCAAAGGGGTCGGTTACAGACATACTGACATACAAGTGAAGCTAATATAAAGCGTGTAAAAATAATAAAAAATAAGTGAGCGCTCTAAAGTGTAACTTTTACTCAGGAATTCTCTCTTTTCAATGTGTCTTTTCGAACTTCTCTATTCTGACATACCTACTTTCTCTGTCACACCACAATTCCTCATCACTGAATTATCATTACTAATAATCTTCCATATTGGTTGACTAAATATCATTACTCTCAATTTCGGTCAGTTTCTTAATTACATGTTTTGGTAAACTGGACTAGTATACATGTGAAAAAAATTACGGAAAGATCCGGGTCGGTCAACCAGAAATGCGAATCGCGTGCACAACAACCTAACATATACAGCAAAATATTTTAACCGAAATACTACCTCCCAACAAAAGCGTTGATGTATCAATCGTTTAATTTGAGGTGTTAATTGTTATGGCTGGGACCCCTTTGCGTCAGTGATTTTTGGTTTGACCCAACTCGTCGCGTTTGCTCGGCCAAGCCGAGGAGTTCGATGTTATCCGCATTTTTTATAATTAGAAAATGATTAGTTCCGGGTGTTTTCGATTAGTTTTCGGCTGTTACGCTGGCGGTACGGGCGCGGAGGCAGAGCGGGGTTCGTTGCCGTGACTTGACGGATTCCTACCTAGCAGTTCCTTTGTTTGAGGACGAACAACCTATAGTGATGTTCGATGCGCAGTCATTATGTCGATGAACACATCAATGACACTTTTTATATGACCTTGCAGTGCTATTAACACGTTCACTGCATAGTGAGGTCTAAATAGCCTCATAGGTGACTTCCCGCTTTTGCGGTATTCAAAATCGAGTTCTTTCGCTCCGAGGCTACAATTTTCGCATTTCTATGAGTACTGCAATGACGAATATATAATATTGCTTTTCGTATATGGTCTAATCCAACGGCATGTTTAACACATTATGAGGTTGAACATGCCTCAGATGCACTGAATGAAAATAAATCACGTACAATGCGGGGTGAATTCTAATGTGGCTCATAAATTATAGGCCTCACAATCGCTAGGAAAAGAGCGCGGATGACGCGCGTCACGCATCTTAGCTTAGTAATGTCACAAGTACACGTACACGTAGGCCTGATCACAAAAGACAAAGATAACAGGTATCAATGAGTATTGTTAAAGTTTTTATTTAGACTACTGCCAACCTGTACATTTAAATAATTTAGATTTTAATTATTTTAATGGTTTTTCTATTGCACGAGTTCAGTAGACAGGCAGACGGCCCACCATCGCCTATGGACATTTGTAACAACGAAAGTGGTACAAATGCGCTGCTGCACTCTAAAGGGAGACTGGACCCTGGCCATTAATGCTGGAACATAACAAGGTTGTTATAGCGGCTTGTTCTAGACCACGGGTGGTAGATCCAGCCGTACAAATGCCCTACCACCTGACTGTGGGTTGTTTTTCGCCTCTTACAACAGGCCGCATTACCTGCACGATTATTATTGACTCTATGGGACCCTAATCTAATTTATTACTAGTTTGCAACATGTGGTGGCTTATAAGAGAAGAAACCCCGTAAGAAACTCTACAGCAATATGCCTAACTTTAATTTTTTTTTAATACTAGCTTAGCTTGGAATAGTTAAAAAAAGGTAAGTTAACCCCCCTCCCCCATTTTTGAAACATTCTTCATTGATACCTATAGCCTTCCTCGATAAATGGGCTATCTAACACTGAAATAATTTTTCAAATCAGACCAGTAGTTCCTGAGATAAGCGCGTTCAATCAATCAAACAAACTTTTCAGATTTATATATTAGTATAGGATTAAAATGGGTGAGAGGTAAAATAAAAAGAGAAATTTTCAATCAAGTTCGTTTGTATTCCGGTGCACACAGAAAAAGATCACAGGATCTTAAGGTCTGGCAATTGGTTTTGCTAGGTTTGGGTCTTACTGCCAGGGCTGCGGTTCCTGCCAGGGCTGCGGTTGCTGCCAGGGCTGCGGAGAGGCTAGGTCATATACCCGTAGCCCTGGCATAAGGCGAAGGACGGAACACCCAAGGGTTTTAGTGGGTATCCCTAACCGGGGAGTGGCAATAGCATGGCACCAGTTCTGACTGGGCAAGCTAGTGCCGCCCCCGATCTGGCGAATCCCACACTAGGTCGCGAATTATCCCCCCAAGGTTCTGCCCTTGTCGCGGCTTAGTCCTCAATCGGATTTCCCCTGGTAAAAAAAAAGTTTGGCTCTTAATAGTTTTGATGATTAGATCCCAAACAGGTGGTACTTACCAACCATGTTCTATTGAAATTTGGGTGCTTTTCATCTCAAAAGCCTCACGTATCATTCTAGATATGAAACGATTCTCTTTTGTGAGCATTTGTGGTTTATCGATTCTGATGTAGTAGTTGGGTTTATCCAGCGCGTGTTTACTGATTGCCGACTTGAAAGTGATATAACGTAGTTTTATTATGTATACTAGTTTATTTTTGAATAAACATTTTAATATCGTAACTGCAACTGTAAAATTTATTTCCCATCAATAGTCGAGACAATTTTTTTGCAATAATGGCAACTTTGGAACCACGTGATATTAGGACTTGCTTAATATGACAGTTGCCATATTTATTAGACCTCTTTAGTAGAACAGATTCCTTTAACATTACTTATCCCGGGTTTTCACGGTTTTATATACATGCATACTATATTTTTTTTTATTAAAACAAAATTCTTCATACAATAAAATTACTATGTCAAAGCCCAAATTTGAAGATGTGATAGTTTTTCATTAAAGCGTACCACAAAAATTCATAGATTGTGGGATAGTGTTAGGGCTCCCTTCGCTCGCCGTGATTATATAGATACTCTTCTGGATTTCCATTTTTTCAGATTATTTATACATTTTCTGTGAAATATGTAAGAAAAATATGTAAAATATAACGTATTGAAATTATTTTGGGATAACGCTTATTTTGTTTTTATGTAGTTCTAATATGGTAAGATTTTAATTTAAAACTTACGTACACATAGAGTATGATGACATCGCAATAAAAATATTAAGGATTATTTATGTGTGTGTAAATGGACTATCTTGAGTAAATTGAATTAAAATTACTTTGTAATAATATTTACGAATTAATAACAAAACGGATGTAACTGTGAAACTGAGTTGAATTAACGGCTTCCAGTTGATTCATTCATGGATACTTTCATCGATAAAAGTCGTTCCCTTGACTAGTAGTCTCGTAATAGCGGCTAGTGCCCTTACGCCTGTTACTACAGAACTGGTTCCGCAGCGGCCCTTCGTGTACCGCGCGCGCTCCACGTGTAGATACCATAGTTCGTCTTCGTCTATTTTGACCTCGGGCCCAATTCTGCTATTTCAATATTTTGACTTTGCAAAAATATTCAAAGTACGAATTAATGGAAGATAATGTTAACCATTCGAATTCTATTAAATCTACAATATCTTTTTGATATTGTCGCAGCGGAATAATAGGAGAAAAAATTGGTATGACCACTAGTAGAAACGGTGTTAGCCGAAATGAATTTTGAAACGCTCTAATATTTTAAACATTTATTTCGCGACTTTTAGCTTATACAAAATAACAATCTATAAGTAAAAAATAGACTCCAAGTCGCTGTCGGCGGGGAGCGTGCCAAAAATGCTGGCCGAATTTCCACGTTGAATGGCAACGATAATGCGTTGCCTAGGTGCAAGCCAGCCTTTTGGTCACGCGAGACCTTAGAGAGAGACCTTATTAGACGCGTTGAGAGGTCGCGATGGTGATGAGCTCCAGGACCCCACTGTCCCAGGGTTTCAATCCCGAAAACCACAAATATATACCCAAATACAATGTACATATTTACAGTCTTGCTTATATATGATAGCCTTTATGATTGAGCGGGCTAAAGCTAATCGGGACTAACTTGCTGGAACGCAGTGGCTGGCAGGGTAAATTTCGGAATTTTCTGTTATTTACTATGGTCTAGGTGTCCGGGATCGGCCTTGGAGTGGTCCGTTGTACATTACCCTTAACACAAGCGTGCTTGATTAGCTTGAGCATATAGAATGTGTATCTGGCTGCCGATTTACAAAAAGTTGACATATTATACCTTTATGGTGGTGTGTCACGGGCTCGCCATTGAAATTGATAGACAACCGAAATCAGGCAAACTTACGATTGAGATGATAGTGTCCGGCGATTTTGACGAAAAAGGAATAGCAGAATTGGACCCCTGAACGTTTACCGCGATTAAAGACCGACTATTCTACGCTGACCCTTTCCATTCACATACAACTCTATTCAAATAAGCTAGGAATAAACACAGCGCTAAAGTGATAAGGGATCTTCTTAGATTGGATACGACTAATTCTGGGAAATACAAATCCTTGTCTTGTTTAGTAAAGAAAATAATAAATCACTTTTTACAAGTTTTAAAGCGTGGTAACTATGCCAGGTTGTGTGAAATGAATGTTGTTACTTTTAGCTTTTTCTAAGTTTGAAATACGACCTTGTAATTTTAACACTACCGCATTATATTGCATCATTAATTAATTAAGTAGGTGCCATTATGAATGAGATATGATGACGTAAATATACTATATTAAATACAAGAAGGACATTAAAATATCTACATAAAATTGAAGCAACTAAAAAAATGGAAATCAATTTAAATTGAAAAGGTTTTACCAAAACTAAATACCACTGGGGAACATTTTTTGAAGGTTATACATAAATATTACAATTTAGTTTAGGTACGTCATGTGATGTCACGTCATGGTGTAGGTAGGTATAGTGTACGTCATTTCGCAATATGTTATTGCGAATTTAGGAGAAGAATCGTCAAGATACTGCTCAGCAACACGTTTACCAAAATTTGTCTTTCACTCATTTATTCATCTAGCACAGGTTCTTGTTTTCTACATCGATTTAATATATTTAAATTTATTTTTTCACTTTGTAATTAAATGTAAATGTTTTATGTAACTGAAGTGGGTGTTAAATAAATTGAAACCTCATTTTTCTATTGTCTGCTTGTTTCATCTAATGATAGAAGTATGTACACTGAAAATATTATATTTATTTATTTATAATATATAAATATTTGTACCCATATATTTTAGTAATCAAGATGACACGATTGTATACACGACGTACAGGACTCTTTTTCCAAATTGTATCTGTATAGTGCCAATAATTAGTCTTCAAGTAAAAGACTTGTCACATTCATAAAATCACAGACGGTTATAAGGATTTTACAAGGTTTAATTTTTGCCAAAATGCTTGGAGTCCCGAAAGATAGAAATTAAGTTCCTTGAGCCTTTATGTGCACACTTGCTTAGCCAACTAGTTCCAAATTTTAAGTAATCCTAGGGAATAACATTATTTGTAATGTCATTGAAGGTAATGTACGCGTGACACGCAAAGCGTGTAATTACACGCTGAGTGTGCGTGCCCAAACAACGGCCCGGCTCAAACCACGGAATATTTTACAATTTAGAGTCACCACTCATAGCTAAGTCTAAAGCGACATGAAGGAATTTTGATAGCACTATAATGGATTTTAAAATGCTGTGTTCAGAACGGTATATCAATGACGGTGTAATCAGTTTGAGCATCTAACTGTACTCTGAAATTAGTATATACCTACATAAATTAAGTAAAATAGATTGTATATCATTAGCAAATACTGTGTACAGCCGGACTACTAACGACTTCGGACTGTAAAAAAATATATCAGAAAATTTAAATACTGTGAGCTTTCATCTTTACTTTCTTAATGGTAAGCACGGAGCAATAACTAAACCCGGCCTTACACCTGTAAGTTATGCTCGCTGCACTCTCTAAATTAAACACACACTACGGTTGTTAATACCACTTCATCCTTTCACACCTGAATCTGGTATTAATAAATAATTGTGTTTGCATACTGTGACGTCATGAATACGAGTTGTCCTTTGCCTAATGGTTGTAACATTATTAATTTCAAAGTGATTTGTTTGAATTTTGAGTGCGGTTGTTTATTAGTCGTCATTTTTAATTAAAATTATGAAATAACATCTAAATAAAATTAAATTTAAACTGGCACAAGAATATAGCAATCAAAATACTCATAAAACAGGTATAGATAGTTAAGAATTTATTGACTCTACTTTCTTTTAAAAATAATTCGCCTTGCAGTAATATGCACAATCAGCAAAATTATTGCAATGTAAAAGAAATGCAAAAATTTAAGAAAATGGTCATTAGTTTATGTTGTATTTGATTATTCAGAATGAAAAAGAATTGTATGATAATGATGATAGAGCAAGTAGGTACACGTAAATATTTATGGCTAGACAACCTTTTTTCACCGGTATTTTTTAATACATGAGTTCAGCAGACAGGCAGACGGCCCACTGGAAAGCGGTTACTATCGCCTATGGACATTAATTTAAACACTAAACACGTTACAAATGCGCTGCTGCTCTCTAAAAGGAGACTGAAGCCTGGCCACTAATGCCCGAACACAACTCAAGGTTGTTGTGGCGCCATACTCTAGATCTGGGGTGGTAGCCATCTAGACGAGCATACACCTTACCACCTGGCTGTGTGGGTTGTTTCGTCGCCTCTTACGACAGCCCGCCCCAACGCAGGAAATTGTTTTCTTTCTCCGTTCTTGCGCGGATATTTACTATATGTCACTGATCTTACATATTGTGCAAATCAGAAGCGAAAATCGTCGGGCCATAAGTATGTACGACCCTGCAGCACGTCTATCACCCGCTTTATATCTTTCCAGATTTTAGCCTCTTTTATATCTCAAATATTCATTTGCTTTAATTGACTCATTATAAGTTTAGTTTCAAATACATTTTAAAAATTTGTATGCAATTGGTTTGGTCAATCCGACTAGAAGTAAAAACTTGAATTCATGAAGGATTAATGCGTGCTAATCGACTTACAGCAAAATATATCGAAGATCAAACCAAACGAAATAGTAATTTCCAATTTTTCAATTCCACTATCGCAAATCGAAATGTTAAGGTAATCGGACTTTAATAGGTGGTAACGATGGTGACTTGCTTGAATCCACAGAACATAATAATATGATTGGTACGCTATTCTAAGAATGGCTAGTCAGACTAATCTCATAGTTGACATATAGTGCCGTGAAGAATGTAAGAATTTAAAAATTACCGTCTTATGACAACCAGTTGTAATTGTAGCCTTTTAGAAGGCCTGAAGAATGTTCCGAAGGCGGAAACTTTACCACAACATTCCTCGCGTCCATGTTCCGATAACATACCAATGATATTATATAGTTTCTTATTAGTAGATCAAAATGATTTAATTATGAATCTACGTAATAAATGAATCTGGTAAAATTAATAGAATTTTCAACAGGTAGCAGTTTGGGTTTCCATATAATGTTATTTGAACTTTTTCAAAAACTCTGTCGTATGTAAAACGTTTCGTTTGTACTTATTGGTTTTTATTTTATTTGATGAAGATTGTTTCAAATTAAATTAATATATTTAGTTCTTTTAAAAACAGATTACAATGTTCGAGAAATTTTTAACATTTTAACAAAAATAGTAATGTTCAAATTACTTTTTTGCTATATGAAAATAACAAAGAAATCTTATTTTTAATCTAATAGACGAAACATCTTTACTTACTTTTTTATGAAAGCAAACATTAAAACGATAGTCAAAGTGGTCGTGGAAAACAATGGAATATTAAAACATAAATTATAGGATTAAATAAAAAACTAACGAAAACTTTTTTATTTCTACTGAGGAACATGTAGGTATTAAAGAAAACAATTGTTAACGTTCCTGCAGCCAGTTTCCATATCTACTTGCCATGCCTTTCTTTAGTAATTAAAAAAGGACATAAATTCTATTTCAATTTCCTACCACTTTTTTTGTTGATGGTGGGAGAACTAATTTACACACACCCTCGAGCTTAAATCGAGTGATAGGTGGGATGGGGTGTCCAGAGACGGGCTCTGTATAGACCTTCACTAAACAAGAAGTCCCTTTTGCGGCTAGGTGAAGAGTCACAAGACTTCACAAAGGTATTTCACCATAGCACCTCGATGCAACCCGTTGGGACCTGGACACCTAACGGCCATTAGTGAGGCTCGCTGAGGAATCCTCAACTAACCCCGGTTCTAATAGGTCACTGGAAAAAGATGAGCGTAGTGGCGGCTCCGACCTAATGTTAGCCGTCATCTCTCTCTACCTTTCGGCCGCCTCCTTCACCAATATAATAACATCCTCGCAGAAGGAGGCGACCGCTTGCCACCCTCTCTCTTTGCGCAGCATTTCTCCCACCACGTTCCGCTACGTGAATATCAGTTTTCACCAATGATATAGGCAAAATATTGATAGTAAGATATATGTAGAAACTCTGCTTATGTAACATTTGATAAAATTGGACTAGTCGTCATGTTCACTACCAGTTAACATCGTTTCGCAGGAAATCGCTAATGTTAAATTCACGGTAAACTCGAGGTCGGGGTCACTCATAAATCAAATGAATAGATTTTTTATTCGTAACCTGTTAATTTTTTGGCGCCACATTTTGATATCGACTTTTTTTAAATTATGTTTAATTCACACTACGTCGCGGTGGCTAAGCGACCTGTGCGTGCAAATTCAGAAATTACTTATTGGACAGATTTTCTGAGCCAATGTCATGTTATCATCATTGGGTAGTTATTGCTTGTTGTTGCTATGATTAAGTACAAAAAATACTTCAATAAACCTAACTATCTACAACATTATAAAATTCTAAACATGCTGTTCTAAACATTGAAGCTATTAAAAAAACAACTGGAATACACTATATAAACTCTTGAGAACACGATGCATTTTTTTTTAGATTTGTTGTCTGTTTGTTCGGAATTCACGTAAAAACTACTGGGCCGATTTCGATATGATTTTCGTTGATCAACAGCAAATTCTTTTTTCTTTTATACCGGCAATCCCACGGGTTATTTGTAGTTGTACGGGTGCATAAAAATTTGCTTATTCCCATACAATTTTTACTGAAACCATAGTTTACATTCTTCTTTCAATGCTGTGGTACTTTAAATCCCGCGGGAATTTCAAGTCAAGAGTTGACAGAGTCGCGGGCATATCCTAGTTCTAAAATAATTATGTAAAGTATAAAATCACGGGTGTCATCCATATAGAATTATAGATCCAATAGACAGAAAGACTGAAAGGTGACGGACGACTTGGACGAATGTCTAAGTATTCCATTTTTGCCATAATGGTTACGAAACCTCATGACCAATTGACATGCTTATCTTATAAGTTATAGCTTGCGTAGAATATCACTTTATAAATAGGTACACTTTTATAAAAATGTAAATGCAGTGAGATGAGTGGTTAAATGACCTTCAAAATTGTATGTAATTAATCACGAAGCACAATATTATATGTGAGCAAACTTGACGGACAAGTGTTGAGCTATGCTTGATATTACCCAAATATACATGGAATTACATATTTGGTGTCAAAAAGATCTGAGTATATATTATTGTTACAAACCGACAAAGGTAAACGCACAGCTGCCTGTCGTAAAGTGCAGTTTATTACCTCCCTGCATTTAGGAATTCTTCTGTTTACTTTGTGTTTAGAATTTGTAATCAAGAAAAACATTCTATTGTTAATTGTACTTATTTTATGGCCGTCATTAGTGTCGAACTAATCCTTGTTGTTATTGTATTGCGTCGAAACTTGCTAGGTATAGATCGGTGCATTATAAAGCAATGGCCCAAGGCGGAGAGGGTCAGTCAAGCGAGGATTACGATACGAGTAAGCCGTACATTTGATGAGTGATTTAGTGACGGACTTTGCGCGTATTATTGAATCGTGCAGTGTGTACTGGTTGTATCCAGTTATATTTGTACCTGTTTTATACGGGTTTGCACAGTTATATATATATGTCGCAGAACGGCTTCGTACTTTCAACTTCAATACTTTCTTTAAAACTCTCAAAGGTCCAACTCGACCTGTAGCCACCAACCAAATGCGTCACAAAAACTCCTCAGTCTACCCAAGTAGATATTACTCAAAGTATAGAGGGCGCTGACCCCGCTCAAGACATGCTCTGCTCTCATTGGTCGTTTATTAAATTACAATATTCATAACTTTTATTAGGTTAGAACGATCTTTAAGTTATAGAAACATACATACAAAAACATATAACAAATCTAATTAAAATACATTAAGAATTTTAGAAGTAATTAAAATGTAAACAAATGATATTGTGCGTTATACATCCAAATAATAATTCATCCAACTATAACTTCCCTCCGACATATATATATATATATATATATATATATATATATATATATATATATAGAAAATATTTTTTTCTAACTCCGACAGATCATAAAATACATATGATGAGAAATTACACCGTGGGGGAAACACGGTGGCGAGTATGGTGTTTGGCCTAGACATTTCGCAGGCCCTGGCAGGCGGCGGCCCATAAGGTCACTTCCACAACTGATTTCACCCAAGGGTAACCTAAATATGAAGGCTTTTCTTCAAGACATTTTGTACATCGTAATAATATGGTATAATTTTTCAGGCTTATAACATGCAGTATCTACAGTATCAGAGAGTAACTTTTGACCTCTAGTAAGGAAAGTGTTCAATGATTCGCTGCTGTTTGAATCATTGGAAATCCCACGTAATCCTAAAAAGAAATAAAGAAATTCTTAATTAGGTGAAACTAATTTCAATTTGTCACACATCAAAAATTCGATTGAGCATTTTACACAACTATTTTAAGTAAGGTGCAAATTTTTCCTCGATATGTGAAAGGTGTAAAAAATACCCATATTTAAACGAATGAAGAATATTCACTTCACTTTTTTATTAAAAACGTTTATGTATATATTATATGATATATTCTGGCGTTCTACACAAGATTTTGACGGAATCTATCTTCTATACTATCTATACCAATAAAATTAGGGTCTGTGATTTCAAAATAAACGTGCATAAATGTAAAATGATAATTATGAGATGCCACGAACCTGCGAAAGCGGCCGCTTTAGGCCCACTGATTTCGGTGATAAGTTTTGGGAGCAAGACAGAAATTTTAATCAAAATGTTCTTTAATTTTGATATCTTGCAGGGTCTAGAAGATGTTCACATAATTTGTATTTGTAGTCCTTCGCGGACGAAATTAGAGGTAGGACAACTAGTTAATAACATACTAAAATTTTAAATTACATAAATATACAATTCGCTTTCACTTTGTATATTAGTATGGATGTACATTAATTTGATTTCTTTAATACATTAGAGATTCATAAATCATTTATATTTTCATCTCTCGCTCATAATATTTTAACAAAAGTCTAACTAAGATTATAATTATCTTCATACGTAATTTTAGTAGTTTTAAAACTTCTGTATTTATGTAAATCATTTCAATGCTCAAATCAATTCTTTAAACTTGCTTTAAAAAATAGTGAACCAATCAATCGCTCTGAAATAAATATTTAGGATTATAAATGAAAATACTTTTAATTAACATTCATTGGGACTGGGGGCCCGCATTGAGTGGCACGTGGCATAGCTGCGGGTATATTTGTCTTCGAACTAACATACTGTTAAACTGTTATCACCCCCTTTAATGGTATCAGACGAACCACTTTCAAAACTCAAGCAGTGTCCAAAATGTCGCTCGAAACTTGCTCTATTATTGATTTTTCAACGGACTCCAAAAAGGAGGAGGTTCTAATTTCGGCTGTATGTTGTTTTTTTGTATGTTCGTTACTAGATTTTTCCGTCAATTGTGAACTGATTTTTAAAATATTTCTTTTAATCGAAAGTTTATACCCCCGAATTGTCGACAAGTCAGGATCCGATGAGCGGATTCCAAGAAAGTGGAGAAATTAACGAAAATTGTTTACCAACTTCTTCGTAATAAATCTCGGTCGATTATAAACCATATTTCATTTTTTTTTATTCGTAAGTGTATACTCCCGAGGTAGTCCCACGGTCGCCAAGTCAGTATCCGATGATTGGATCGGATCCCAGGAAAATCCAAAATAACCCTTATTTAAAGAACGCCGTGCCCCTGAATTCTTGGTAATGACATTTTCTACAGGCGCTTAATTTTTTTGTAGGCATGTTACGCTATTTCTCCGTCAATGTTAATTTAATTTAATTTAGTTAATTGTAACTTAAAATATTATTTCTAAACTAATGAGTAGAAAATATTTTTTTAACAAAAATAAAACAAACTTCAAATTAAAAAGCAAAAAATAATTATTTTCTACAACATTGTGAAGCCGGTCTCAAATAAAACAAAAACAAAATACAAAATTGCAAAATGCATTGACTTCAAGATGTAGAAAATATTATTTTGTTTCCTTTTCGGAACTCTGTTTTTTTTGTTGGCTTAAACAGGCAACAGGCAGGCGGTTTATTTGATGAAAAGTGGTTAACGTTTACAGCACAATGGGCTTAGTTGCTTTTTCACTGACTTTCAAAAATGTGGGCAATAATTTCTATATCTGTCACCATTTTCGATAGTATCACTATACAAACCACACGAACTCATGTTCGTGTAGTTTGTCTGCACAGACCTTTGTTTTCGTTTGTGAAGAACCCCTATAGTTCTAGATTTTCACACGCAATACCCTGGTTTGGTATTATAACCGTTAATACTTTAACCGTGTCTGCAGTCATTTTATGTATATTTTTCATTGTAACCATGTTTAGAGGTTGATAAGTACCTAAATGATAATAACGGAAATACACTTTCACGTTTAGCTTTGTGTAAGGCAATATCAAGTTTTAGTTTACTTTTTCGCTGAATAAAACATTAATTTCACTTTAAATTTATTAAATATAGTTAACAACATAAGATTTCTTTCTCACTTATTTTATCTAAAATTCAAATAATATAATATTAAATACGTGATTTTAGTATTAGGAGCTTTTCAAACTTAGATTGTTTCCGGGGATTTATCTTTCCTAATATTATTCTTCCATGTTTATATGCAACTTTGATTTGTTTATTGTTTTATCAGCGCACGCCGATAAATCAACGCATTATGCGGGTTTTCTCGGAATTGATATTTCACATTAAATAATATTATTAATCACAATTAAATATAGCTTATGCCACTCAGGAATATTGTAACTATCCACTGGTGAAAGAATTTTCAAAATCAATTCAGTCACTTCAAAATCAATCAGTTCAACAGATTACTTCCTACAAACAAACTCACAAACTTTACCTCTTTATAACATTACAAAGAATATTAGTACAGATATTCAGGCTCATTTTAATGGCCACCAAGCCGGGGAGCAAATATCATTTTACCCACCTGACTACGAATAAAAAATTGCTATTCATTTTATGTCTCATTTTTAACGTCCGTAGCACTTCGGCAAAAACGGAATGCATTCGTTGTCTTTCTGCCGTCTGTCTTTCTATGTCACAGCTATTTGTCTCTAAAACCATCGGATTTATATGAATGAAATTTGTCTGGAAGATGTAATCTACATGGCGCGAAACATTGCTGATATATATTTTAGTGTTGTTAGTCGGATCTTGAAAAATCATGATGTTCTTTAATGAATTTTGAAATTATTCGGCGGCTTGCACTCCTTGGTCCTTGCGCCCGAGTGCCACGCACTTCTTGCCCTGGCGGTATTAATGCTAACAAGCGGTCTAATGTATCTCTATAAGACAACCCTTGTTTTGTGATTTAATCGATAAGCTACAATCCATGAAATATTTTAAAACTAAATTTAATGTTTAAATGTCAGTATATTTATGTAACATTACAAAATAGTCCTTACGATACAATCAACGCTGTACAATCAAGACCATAGGACAAAATAATGAGAAGAGCATACGGATATTACTTCGAAGAATGAAGTATCTAACAAACAGGATTTCTTTTCAAGTTGATTTAAAATCTCTGAATACATCTTCCACACGTTTTTTGTACAAAACCAGTCCTAAGACGGTTATTAATGACGAGTGAGGCACCATGAGTGGTTCTGGTGCGTCAACGCTCGGCGCATCATAATGGAACAGAACTGCGGCTGAATAGACACAGATAAAATGACATGTATGTAAATATATATGATATATATCCAAGTTTTAAGTTATATTAACGAATAACAAAAGGAGATGGAAAATTTTTGGCAAAAGAAATGTAACGAGTTGAGATATGGCTTAAAAAAGCCTTGTATTTTTCTATTTCTGTAATGGAAAAATCAGCCCTGAATTCTATTTGGAAGATGAGAAATCTTAAAAACAGGTCACGAATAAAATGAATTGTCTATTACCGTAGTCGATTTATGAGAATGAATTTCAAAAATTAACAATATGAAAACACTTACACCAAACGATTAATTCATACAAAATAAGTAAACCGGCTACAATTATAAAATTATATATCAATACAATAAAAAGAAATCACTCTCATCATTTTGCAACCTAGATTGCCAAACTGTGTTGCAGTTTGGCAGTGTTTATTAGATCTTGTAACGTGCTGATAATAAATGAATTAAAAAAAGAATGAATTAAAGCGAATCCGTCTCCGTATTCTATGATATAATTGATTTATTAATTACTAGCGGCCCGGCGCAGTTTCACCCGCGCTCTGTCCCGCTCCCGTTGTATATAACGTCATGTTATATAGCCTATGACACTCCCTGTTAACGTAGCTTTCCAACAGTAAAATAATTTCTAGAATCGGTTTAGTAGATCCATAGATTACCCCCTACAACGTCACAAACGTTACCTCTTTATAATATTAGTATAGATTTAAAGAATTGACATAATTACTTGCACAGCAATTTGAATCTATAGATGACTGATTAACAAAAAGTTATCTGTCATTTTGAACAATCAAGCAAATCCGTGAAGGAAAATTTAGATCCGTAGGTACATCAACGGAGAAAGAATACAATTTCCTACCGCCGCGCGCCGGGTAGCTTGTCGTATAAGACCTGGCTTGTCAAAACAAACCACAGCCAGGTGGCATGGCATTTACTTGTTACGACCTCTGATGTAGATCAGAGGTCATAGTGATAAGATTGTTATGGTGGCATATTCTATAATATGCCACCATAATAATCTTAACTTTTGTTCCGGCATAAGTGGCCAGGTTCGAGCACCCCTTTGAAGCCGGCAGCAATTTGGTAGCACCTTTGGTGTCTCTAAGGTTTATAGGCAGTGTAAACTGATTTCCATAAGGTGAGTCGTCTGCCTATCTACTGTACTCATAGAATAATCAATAACTTATTATAACTATTAAAACTAAGTTCTTCATATCCAAGCAGCCTGTCTTGAATAGAAACTGGACCGTATTTACTCAGCAATATACGCAAGTGGTGCGTGGCATCTGAGCACAGGACGTAGGGGTGCAAATTGATTGGCTTTAAAAAAAGTCGTTAAAGAACATCGTCATGGTTTTTTAAGATCTGATTAATGACTGAATAATACACTTCTATGCAGTTATTTACGTTAGAAGAATTCAACTCTCAGTTAATTATACTACACCAATGAGTAGCGCCATATAGACACCTTCCTGTCGAGTTTTAAACATAATTATGAACCCAGTAGTTTCTGAGAAAAATTACTGTGACATACAAAAATAGACGCACAGATAGATGGGAATGAGAAATGCGTAAGGGTTCAATTTTTACCACAAAGGCTGGGGAATCCCAAAAATGCAATAAAAATTAACAGCTATTTTTGATTACTATTAACGAGCGCGTGAGCTGATTTTCGCACGCTGGCGTCCAATATGCTTAAGACAGCCCTAAATAGAACGATACTATAACTAACAAAACAGTAATGGGTCAATTTTCAATTAAATTTCTTATAAGCTATGTTTAATTGAAACCGAGTGATAGCTATATCAGTTATTTATATATACCAAAAATTCTGCGAACAATTGTGGAATGGAACAATCAATTGATCGGTAAGTGTCGGTTGATTGTCTGAGTGATGTCGCGGTCGGCGAACCCTCGCTTTCCACCTCGGTTCACTTCCGAACAAGAACAACAACCAGCGACCGATTTGTTATGCCAACCAAACCTACTTGCAAAGTACTTACACTAATTCGTTTTTAAATAGAATTTACTAACTGGTACAAATAAGTTATTCTAGTACTGATAGCAGGCGAGACCCCTTTGTTTCCAGAATGTTGTTATAATGTTATCCCATTTTTAATATGAACCACAAAAATTGTAAATTTTATCGCGTTATCGTGACCGCTGGCGGGAAGATTCAAATTACGGATGCGTACAAACCGAAGCGGCCGACCAGAACATGACGAATTACGTGCGCACTCAAAAGCCGGGCCCGTAATTATTGTGGACAGGGCACTTTTTGCCTCTGACAAATAGTATACAGCTCGGAATGACTCCAGAGAGATTTGTGACGCTGCTAATGACAATGTGGAGGAGTGAGCTCTAATATTACTATTTCTTTTGTGCGTGAACCGGGCGCGTTTGAGATGCGACTTGCACGGGACGGGACAACGACCTTCCCTTTATTTGTTACATTACATGAACGTTAATATGAATCGAATGAATGCCACTGATGGGCTCAAATTTCCTTGGACTGGTGGTCGGCATTCTGCAGTCACGCGAGCGACATTTTGATGGATTTAATATTTTTTACGATCCGCCTTACAACTTTTAAAACTTTTTGGATGAGACATAAAGTTCCAACTTTATGTCTCACCAACCGAATAATAAAGTAAAGCGAATATCAGACGGATAGGAATTTAAAAATATATATAAAAAAAGGCTTAATGTTTATTGTTCAGTCTTAAACGTATTTGTTTAAATCATTGATGTGATGCGATGCGTAAAATGAGCTACTCCTCAAAGTCTCAAAGCAATTTTAACTGAATAGTTTTTACCAAACCAATTTCACCCAAGTGTCCAAACTGTCAATTCTTTTTAAAAATATTGAAACAACAACAAGTCTTTCGCCACCTGATGTAGGTAATTCTTGAACCATGTTGAAATTTCGACGAAATTCGTCGTATGCAATCTGAGAGGCCGACTTGGTGGTCGCTGTGCAAACCTTTTCAAATTCAGGTTTAGAAATAAAATTCTGATATATCTTCACAGAATTTTAGCTCTAACAGTTTCTCGTCCGATTAAACAAGTGAACTTAAGACTTGTTAATTATTAAAATGGCATGACATTTAATGAAGTTATTATATTAATAGATTCAATTAATTATCAATTTAAATATGTAGTTATGCACCAAGTGCGTCAAGGTCATAAAATTGGAAATGAGAATTCCAAAGCATAAAAATGTAAATAGATACAAACAGAACCCAAAACGTTCAAAAATTCGTACACAAATATCACGGCTGTTATCTATAGGGGAAACTTCAAAATATTCCTTCCTATAAACCTCCTTTAGTGGCTATCCCATTTTAGGACCATGGACTTTAATTTACATGGAGATTGTCCATGGACAGTTATTCCGTCAATAAACCCGCCAACCTGCTGCTTGTCCACGCAGGACTAGCGTGTTTTACACATTAATTAACTTTATGAGCAACTTTCAATATGTATAATGTTGTGCCTTACCGTTAGTACGTGGTTCTTAAGTCAGAAAACAGCTGTCTAAGTAATGAACGTTTCACGGTCAGGAATCGATACCACGTCGCATGAAACAAGAATGCGTTAGTTACGCGGGTGTGTTAAATTTAGTAGCGCGCGAAAGCACGAATCGTGTAAGCGGAACACAGCTAAGAAGCAACACTGCCCTTTCCGCTTACGAATAAAGTTCAATATAGATTATTTACATGCCTGATTTTAAACTGTAAACAGAGAAATATGCATCGAGATTCTAAGTTTTTTTTTATTGCATGAGTTCAGCAGACAGTCAGAGGGCCCACTTGATGGAAAGCGGGCCCCCTATAGACATTTGCAACACCAAAGGTGCTACCAATACGCTGCCGCTCTCTAAAGGGAGACTGGAACCTGGCCACTTATATTGCCGGAACACAACTCAAGGTTGTTATGGTAGCATACCCTAGACCCTAAACCGTGGGTGGTAGCCATCCAGATAGGCAAAGGCTTGTGGTGACCCTACCACAAGTATAAGATTAATATTAATTAAATATAAGTAGCAATATTATAGATATAACTTATATTTTTATATCTATGATATTATAAAATTCTAAACATAACGTTGTGTACATTAAAGCTATTTAAAAAAACAACTGGGATAGTCTATATAAACAATGAGAACACGACGCAATTTTATTTGAAAATTTTTGTTCGCCCTTCGTTTTGTCTCTGACTGTTTGTTTGGGTTTCACGTAAAACATTCGTTGATCGACAGATAATTCTTAGACTTAAACTGCTCGCAGTTTTCTATCCCGGTAATGCCGTGGGAATTTTCCCGGGAGCAGTTTGTATTTGTTCGGTTGCATAAAAATTAGCTTATTCAAGCAGTTTTCATTCACAATGATAGCTTACATTCTTTTTTTAAATGTCGTGGTATTTTGTGTTTTGGGAATCCCGCGGGAATATTAAGTCAAGAGTGGACAAACTACCGAGCATATGTTAGTAATTAATATTTATATGGTATGTTGACGATAACGCTACAAATTACATTTTATATACGTGTCAGCCATACTGTCCTATTTAAAAAAGACTTTAAACAACAGCGGCTTAGTCGCAATACGATGTTTATTTGCACAGTGAAACTTGGCTAAGTGGGACCTGGATAAGTGAGACACCTCCATAACTGGAACCTATGCTGAGGTCCCAACACTTTGGCACTGAATTACCCCTGTTAGTGGGACGAAGCAAACCTCTATATCTGGGATTCGTTCTTTCGATGTATCATCATAGTTACATCTATAACTGAGACAACGAGTGAATTTTATATGCATAGACCTTTGTAACTGAGATAACATCGTTTTGGTTGTTTACGTAAATTTATAACATCGAATAACATCTGATGGCTGATACTTCCAAAAGACAAACTAAAATGACAGATTTTTATAATTGATACATTCTGTTTCCATATTTGTAATACGTGTAAACGTGCTTGAATATTTTTGTTTATTACATTTGTATGATGATTATCTTGTTTTTTTTTTTATTTAAACTCATTTCGATATTTTGTTTAATAATCGCACCTCTATAACTGAAATAACCTGTATTCTGACCTCTATTAATGGAACCCTCTGTAAATGAGACAGATATTTAGTTAAACCTGAGACACTGGGTATGTGGACCTCTATAAGTGAAACCACATTGCAGGTCCCTTGATGTCTCACTTAACCAGATTTCGCTGTATTTTCTATTTGAATTGTCTTTTTAGTTATACTTTAATTTGAGTTATTATTCATATTCAATAGCAATCGATGAGAGTTCGATTGAATAAACTTCAATTGATCGCACAGTGCATTCATTTGCAGTTAAGTTACCTATAGAACGAGTTGTGTGTTGCGCATGGTGCGTCGTATGTTTAGATTATGAAGCTGGTTTTGTTGCCATTCAACTATTTTTAGACGGTATTTGTAAATTTTATCTTGGCAACAAAAAATCTGCTAATAAAAATGTAGTCAACAAGGTTTATATAAAGTCGTCTGTGTAAAATCCGAATGATTTTTTCTCAGGAATTCTCGCATTTTTCGGGATAAAAATTCTATATAACGTCTTCACATCTAAAATGATTTCTTAAAGCCTATGTATATGTTAGTGACAGTGATTGTATCACGTAGAGATAGCTAAGGGTTTTTGATGCGTTATTTGTGATGCTATATTGTCAATGACGCTAAACATTAACAGATAAAGTATATATTGAGGTAGCTATTTGTTAACGGCGTTTTTAATACCGCTATAAACAAGACGCATTTGGCCATAATCACTATAGTAGAATTAGTTTCTCCATGCAGTTTGGGTCATAAATCAAACTCGGCCTCAGCCCGGCTAGGGCGGTGAGCATGTTGCGCGGGCGCAACGCCATTAACGATAAAAACTCATTCTTATCAAAGAAAGATTATCATTCTTATAAAAATCATTAAAATCTTTTTTGCTATTAATTTTAAACTTAGATATAAGTATTTATATTTATTTTTAATATAACTTGTTACATTCTAAACTTTTGTACTTATAGTTTTTTAATACATAGATACCTAATTAATAATTTGTTTTAAATCATTATTATTCTTATTTTAATAAATACGTTGTTTTATCTATTTATTTTCTTTCATTTATAGCACTAAATACACTATCAATAACGCTTATCGACAACAATAATGCGTATCACTATGCCTGCCCATAAGGCCTGTGAGTGGAAGAGAGAGCGAAATACTCGCTTCACCACTCCGATTATTTATAACCCAAACTGCACGGAGAAAATAATTCTACTATAACGCTTACCATACCATATGTAGCAGGGACATAATAGACATCACACTACATAAGTCACTAAGAGTTCTACTATAGACTTTAGTACGTATACATGTACCACTGCATATGTATCGATAGTTATGCTGATGGAGTATTTACAGGTTTTTAATATAGAAAGGTTACAAGAGAAATCAAAATTAAATCTTCAAAATATTTGAAATATAATTAAGTTCTTCTTCAAGTTCAATAAGCAAAAATATTAACTTTAATTACTTGACAAGAAAATCTAGCGCCTTCGAATACTTTTTAAAATAACTTGTTTTCAATTCGATATGTATGACATTTAAATTGTTATTTAATTGAACACGTATGTGGTTTTTGAACTTTACACTCCGAACAACTTCTTAATCTAATTAATCCCGGATGTGGGTTGATGATCTCAAATATTCTTGACTTTTACTATATAACTTTTTTGTTTGAGCACCCGTGTTAATGTCGCTTTTTGCGCTCGGCTTAGGAGCCCAAAGGTGATCCCATTTTAATTTCGTTATGTGTTGGACCTTGGATTTCGAACATACACAACTGTACTCTTTCAGTCATTATCGTTATTATGCTATATGTGTCTTACTATATAAATAAGGCACTCATTCAAAAAAATATTTCATATTTTGGTTTCAATTTCTATAAGCTTTTCCGCCTTTCATCTTCAGTTTCAAGTACCTAGTCATCGTTTTCTAATTCACACATCTTCAAAAAACAATTGACTTCAAAAATGTATGTACAAAACAACAAATAGGTATTATAATGTATAATAGAAAACATTTATGTATATGTATGTATGTACGACATATATTATTGACATATACAGATTGAAATAATAATTTGAAAAAAATAGACATCTATATAATCAATAAATAAAGATAATAAATACTTTTCAAGTTGGATAAAAGGTATTTAATAAATAAGTAGGAACTAACTAATTAAATAATGACGTTTAAGATCCTGCTTACTTGCACACCAGTGAAACTGGTAAAATGTATTTCTAGGAATAACACCTGTATACAACATTTATGCAAGAATAAATATTTCATTTCAAATATTTCAATTCATTTCATTTAATTACTTTGCTTACTTCTTTGAAGTCGCTTGGGTTTCTTTTTATAAAATTACTTCTTCCAGACATTTTCGACCTGAAACTAAGACATTTATTTATTGTTTGACTTTTTTTTCTATTGCAGGAGTTCAGCAGACAGGCAGATGGCCCACTTGATGGAAAGCGGTTACCATCGCCTATGAACATTTCCAACACCAAAGGTGCTACAAATGCGCTGCAGCACTCTTAAGGGAGACTGGAACCTGGTCACTAATGCCGAAACACAACTCAAGGTTGCTATGGCGACATACTTTAGATGAGGGGTGGTAGCCATCCAGTCGGGCCAATGCCCTACCACCTGGCTGTGGGTTGTTTTGCCGCCCCTTACAACAGGCCGCCCGGCCGCAGGAAATTGTATTCTTTCTCCGTTCCTACACGGATAGACTTACAGTTTTAACTGTTTAAAACCCATATTAAAACTAGTCGGGGGACCCAGTACAGAGGGCCTAGTTATCTAGGTATACAATATACACTCCGGCTCTGTTCTTCTTATTATACCACTCCAATTTCACTGATTTAAAGAAAGGGCTCTAAAATCAGTGCTGTGTGTCATTTTTCCATGGTAGAGGCGTATGTGCTTTTACCAATGGTTTTAGTTTCACACTGTTATATTAGTATAGCAATCATATTATTTTTTTGCAGTGTCAATTCGTGTGTAAATGAGCAAGATTTCTGCTAGCCCACTTTGCATTCCCCATTTGCCATCCATTCTCCATCCATTCTCCATTCATGGATCCATGTCCCATTTCTCTTACTATCCGATCCCTCCTTTTATCCCATGCCTCCTATCTCACCCATTATCCCGGTATCTATCTCGTCCTAAAGGCTGGCAACGCGTTAGCCTCGCCCCTGGTGTTGAAAAAGCGTACTAAAGGCGTCAGGAACCACTTTCCATTAGCCGCCTGCCTGTATGCCAGCTGCAGCCAATTGAGAATATAATACCTTAAATAAATATATTTAGATAAAATCGTGCAGGAACGGAAAAGAATACTAATTCCTGCGATCGGGCAGCCTGTCGTTAGTAGCGTCTAAACAACCCACAGCCGGTGGTAGGGTATTTGATATTTGCTAGTCTGGATGGCTACCAACCCTGCTCTAGAGTATGCCGCCATAACAACATTGTGTGGTATGGTGTTGGTGGCCAGGTTCCAGTTGCCCTCGAGGCCAGCAGCACATTGGCAGCAGCAGCTCTTTCCATCACAGTTGAGCCGTCAGCTTGTCTGCTGTGTTTCAGCAACAAAGAAAGAATACTCTTCAAACTCAAAAGATTAAAGTTCTCACGCGACATACAAATATGTTAATGATTTAAATTTGACGGTCAAACATTGCCGGTAGGCACCCGGCAACGGCTAGGCGCCATCCGAATTACTCTAACCGGATTTATGAAATTATAAATCTTTTATAATAATATAATTTATATTTATGTATTCACAGACATGCCGTTATTACTAGAGTTATTAACAAAAGAGATGTAATTTAATATCTTCATCGTCGTAAATTAGAAAAGCGGATAAGGTAACGTGGTTTGGGAAAGGTCTGTTTTTTGTCATTTATTCTTCGATTTTCAAAATCAAAGAGTACATTTGTTTTATAAGTCAAAATAAGTTCCATTGGAGAACACTTTTTGAAGGTCATACACGTTTTAGTACCGTAGATATTTAGGGAAAACCCAAACTATAACATTATCGTCATATTTATCTGTCCATGTATGTTACAGCCATTTTTCTGAGAGATTACTAGATCTATATGAGTCTATATAAATAAAATAAGGCAGAATGGAGTATGCACTTACACAAAGATCTAGTGAGTAGATTTTTGTCAATGTTCTTATTTATGACCGGCTTCTACATCTTACCGACGATTCATTTGCTTTACCATCGATTAAAATTCATAACCTCCATATATAATGTTAAAATTCAACCGATTGTAAGGCAAGTGAATGAATATTAAGATAGATACCGGTCATTAGTCCATAATAAATAAAGCCCATAAATGTCCCACTGCTGGGCTCGGGCCTCCTATTATAGGGGAAACGGACGGTATACCTACCACGCTTGTCCAAGGCGGCTCGGCAAGTTTGACACATCGGTTATCTCGATATGCAGATTGCATCACGATGTTTTTCCTTCACCATTGTTAGCACGTGGTAATATTTCATACATACCGATATTTCATGTTTTTTTTATATGAATTAATCAGTGGGGGTATAAAAATTTCCTACGACAAAATTTACATTTGAACTATAGGGTGGATGATTGTGAAAATTCATGGTTGCAGATGAAAAAGAGGCATTTAGCATTTGATGTATGAAATTTTTGCAAATAAATGCTTTTTTTATAGGATTCTGTTAACTTCTGTTGCCAAATAATAAAAACTGAACATTTGACGTTCATCAAACCCTACACAACTACTAGTTATACTGCCCAGCACTTCCTGTTTTTTACTGTAAGATACTCCAAGATATATTATAACGTTTAAACTCAATTAGGTTTTTAGTTGCTGGTTTGAAATGCTAAGGGCATATTAAGTCGTGGTTTAAGTACTTATGCATATTATAATTAGACAGATAGAAAAGGAAATGTAAGCCGGTTGGCCTTCGGGTACTAATTACCTTCGATTACTGATTGTCTATAGCTATTCTTAATTACTATTAGCTATATTGGTAAACTAAAATGACTTTTTAGTTAAAACAGTCTAGAAATCCTGTACCTAGTACTTTTTTTATTTTTCCTAAAGGCTAAGCCTAAGTTGACTATGTCGCCTTAATAATTAACAATCAACATATTATTAAGAGTGCGGGACTTGAATCAAAATGCCGTTGGAATTACTATAGAATTTATTAGAACTATACAAACACGTATAACACAGGTACAAATATAACTGGAAACATCTAGCACAAACTGCATGATTTAAGAACACGTGCAAAGTCCGTCACTATATAGCTTATCGAATGTACACGTCTCGCTCGTATCGTAGTCGTCGCTTGACTGCCTCCGACCCCTCCGTTCGGGTATTGTTTTGTCATAAACTATACAATACAACAATCGACCGCATGGACTGAATTTTCCAAGAAAACGTAATTTTCACATCTGCTGCCATAAACGAGTACAGTAACAATAGATTTTTTCTTAATTACAATTTTAAACACAAAGTAAACAAAAGAAGTTCAAATGCGGGGAAAGGTAATAAACTGCAGGTGTGCATTCACTTTGCCGGCGTGTAACAATGTATTTAAAATAGATGGCATATGCAAGATATTTTTTTTGGGCTGGACGTTCTGATATGGCCTCTGCCAAAATGCTGTTGCACAAGCCTACATCCAATAAATTTATACCATTTCTAAGACTGTTAGTGTGGACACATGTCATCAATAAGAATATGAAAGACATCATCTATGTTACATATCTGACATGGAGAACAATCTAGTACTTTTAGATTTCCGATGTTTAAAAGCAACCCTTAAACGGATACTGAACTGGGTCAATGGAGTTTATGATTAAATTCGGGACACGCTATCGAATAAAATTTGACATAAGCTCCATACAGGTCATGTCAAAGTTTGAACTTTTAAGTATTGGCCATTACTATGACCCTACAGTGCCAGGGTTGCACCATTGGCTTTATGAGTATACCGTAACACTGATCAGAGTGATTGGAGGAAATTCGGGGTGGTTTTAGTGGATAGTTGGAGACTGTATCTAGTCGCTGCACGTTAATGACTACTTCATTGTCTATGGGCTAAGTATGAAACATTTCCTACCTTGACAAAAAAGAAAACTACTTACTCCGGTATACAATGTCTTCATATCACAGCTACTAACTGTTTCAGTAGTTATTACGGATAGAAAAATACACGTAACATTGTGTGTTTAAACAAAGAGTATAATTTGTAATTCTTGTGTACCTATTATTAATAATTAAGCTCAATCTGTACCTACATGTTTATTTATTACATGTTTCGCGTAGGTGCAAATTAAAACAAATTTATCCAGGAACTGTATGCTGTGCGTATGGTAGGACTAACAGTAAAGTATGTTCCCTGTATTATCCTATATTTGATTTAGTTTTTTAATTTTTTAGTGAATAAGTTAAGTAGACAAGCAGATGGCCCACCTGATGACAAGCAGTTACCATCGCCTATGGACATTTGTTACACCAACGCTGCTACCGATGTGCTGCCGCTCTCTAAAAGGTAACTGTAACCTGGCCACTAAGCCCGGTACACAACTCGGTTATTATAGCGGCATACTTTAGATCAGGAGCCGTAGCCATCCAGACGGGCAAATACCCTACTTACCACCTGGCTGTGGTCTTTTGTCGCCTCAAACTACATACAGTCCGCCGGACCAGAGGAAATTTTATACTTCCCCCGTTTCTGCACGGATATTACCTTTCAAACACTTTGATTGTCGATAAGTAAATAACCAGAGATTCACTACGAAATTAAAGATAACTACGGTAAGGAGTAATATTGTGGTGTAACCACGCGTGGTTGATGTTTTTTTTTTTGAGGCGAGGGAAAATGCTTAACTTATTTACGCACAATCTGGGCCGTTCCTAGGGAACGGCACGCGTCGGTCGGGGGCGATAACACTGCAGCAATAGTATGCTCTTGACAGTGCTCCTTCCGCGATCGACGTCACTGAATAGTGTGGAGACTCCGAGCGTTGCTACACGAGCGGGCAACCCCAATACCCACTAAAAACCCCCTCCTCCCGTGACGACCCTGCGCTTTAGTTTGTGAAGGAAAGGCTGAGACTTAGAACGTAGTTACGCCCAGCCGATCCAGCGCAACAAAGTGCCTGGAGTGTGCCCTGGGAGAACACACCCCACTTCGTTAGACGGGGGTCGATGGTCCCTTGCTTTCCTAGCTCGCTAAGGGCCCCCCGTAACGGAACCTAACTCAGGGAGGGAAGTAATCCTAAATCCGGGTGCCAGCTGAAGGCCGGCGACCTCGAGTAGAGACGTTAGCACGCGCTGCAGGACTTCGCTCCCTGTCCCGCTCTGCGGCCTCCTTGAGAGACATTACTGCCTCACAAAAAGTAACCGCAGCTCCCCAGCAGTCGTCGCTCTGCCACATGGCCGTTACCAAGTCACCGAGCGAGTCGACCGCTCCTACGTGCGCCTCGAGTTCGAGAACGCGTGGTTGATGATGTCACAGCACGATTCAACTTCCGTACATCAAACGACGTAAACCCAGTACCTACGCATCATTATAAACAAGTTTTTGCCCTCCTACAGTAGGTATGTAATAATTTGTTGCATTCTTATTGAATGAAGAAAAGTGATATTTATAAGAGAGATATGCAAACATTATTAGATCAAAAATTGCAAAAAAAAAGTAACTAGGTAACACTTTTAAAAAAATCATTAAGTTAGATCCGTATCTGTTCCAAGTATTCTAGTACGATCTAGTGCCATTCTAGAATAGTAGTCTACCAGCAATGCGTTGTTAAACTTAAGCTTCTCCAAACACCTTAAAGTCGTCAGCTTTCTTTATCCACCTCCCATGAAATGCATGAAACCCCAGCGCGCATTCTCGGTCCGCTGTATAATGAAAGGGGTTCTACAAAAGTTTACCAAGACGCGGGCACACGCCGTATGTTCTAGGATCAGCCGGCCATGTGGACATGGCCCACTTACATATTTTGTGAGATATCGGATAAAATATCTCTGAGGTGCCAAGTGGTAGCATTTGCCCGTCTGGATGGCCTCCACCCCTGGTCTAGAATATAGTGCCATAACAACCTTGAGTTGTGTACCGGCATGAGTGACCAGATTCCAGTTCCTTAAGGCCAGCACCACATTGGTAGCAGCAGGACTTTTGGTGTTAGGTTAGGTTTAAAGAACTTTATTTTCCATAAGAACATTTAGTTCACTTACAATTGAGATTAAAATAATTATTGAATAATACAATATAAAACTTAACACTAAAGCGGTGCTATGCAGTCTTCGTTAAATGTTGCGGTTTATTATTTCATGTTCATTTTGATAAAAGGTTTTATAGTTTAATTTAAATAAAAAAAAACTTCGTTTAAAAAACCGACTTCAAAAACTAAATCACTAAAAAACTAAAAAGTATAAAATAACTTATTTCTAAAGCTATTATTATTAATATATATTATCTGAAACATCTTAAAGTCGGTGCTTAGTAATTTTCAAAATATACCTAGTAATTTTTATGTTTTATTTTGCACCGACTTCAAGATGTTTTAGATAATATATATTAATAATAATAGCTTTAGAAATAAGTTATTTTATACTTTTTAGTTTTTTAGTTTTTGAAGTCGGTTTTTTTAGTGTCTAGCTATGTATGGGTAGACCTACGAAAGGTACCGCGCTATTTTACGAACAAAAAATGATCATAAAATGAAAACTACTGGACCAAACTATGTTAAATTTTCAGGGAACTAAATGGCAGCTATTCTACATCAAACTAAAAAATAATCATGTAAATCAGATCATAAATCTCAGAGTAATCATAATACATATGGAACGGAGTGAAATTTTTTTTACATGAAAAATGTTCATAAAATGAAAACTACTGGGCCAAAGTATATTATATTTTTAGGGGACTAAATGGCAACTATCCCGCATCGAACTAAAAAAGGATCACGTAAATCGGATCATAAATCTCAGCGTAATCGTAATACATATGGAACGGAGTGAAATTTTTTTACATGAAAAATGTTCATAAAATGAAAACTATTGGGCCAAAGTATATTAAATTTTTAGGGGACCAAATGGCAGCTATTCTGCGTCGAACAAAAAAGAATCACGTAAATCGGATCATAAATCTCGGAGTAATCGGTGTACATACATAAAAAAAACATACCGATCAAATTGAGAACCTCCTCCTTTTTGAAGCCGGTTAAAAAAGTTTATATTTTTACATTTTTGTAAGTCGTCTGGAAATTTATTAAATTTTTAGCGAATGTTCATTGACGATGGTAACCAGTTTCCATCGAGTAGGCTTGTCTGTTGTACTCCAGCAATTAAAAATCATAGGTCACTTCATAGTTAATCTGAGTGGCTTGGAATCTGTTGATCAATACCGTTGTCAGTGCCTACATTCCAAGTCTACTGAATATTGAGCATAATAGACATACCATGTTAATAACAAAAAGTTATTCAACCTTATTTACTCAAGAATATTTTAGTAAAACACGTTTATGTTTGAAAAGGTAATGAAATAGTAAAACCTCGCCAGATTTGGTCACGATCAATACTTAACAAGTTACGCTGGTTTGCGATGGTATAGACATGTTGTATTTTAATTCTTATACAAATGCAAAACAGTTCGTTAAAAACCAACGTTGTTATGTTGACATACTTGAGTCATACATCCCACTTACTTCTGAGTGTATATGTATGTATGTATGGTTGCGGAAATATTATTAAAAAAAAACTGATTAAACAATTCTTTTATCAAATTCATAAAATAAATGTAATAAACATATTTAATAAAATGTTAACACATAATAATATTTAAATATTAGTTTGAATGGTCTTGAGAGTGAACCAGCAAACGTCGTCCCGCCCAAAAAAATAACACTTAGTTCCCAATGGCAACGCAGGTGGGACATACATAACATACGGGTACATCATTATGGATCTAAAGTAATCTACACCACACCAATAGAACACACAAAAAAATTCATCAAAATCGGCCCAACCGTTTAAGAGTTCAGTGACATACAACGTTTTATAAGACTATGTGACGAAACAAACCTTTTCACCCACTGGTTTGTTTCACCACAACCATGTACTTTTGGGATGTTTATTTAATTCTTGCAAGGGGTTGACCTGACTCGTATGTGAAGTTTACACGAGCAAAGCCGCGTGAAAAACCGTGTAGTACTACAATAAGAACACAAAGAGTTGAATCTAATATTTGTACGTGATTGAGATTGATTATGCAGAATACAGACATCAGCAGTTCACTAATAAATTCGTGTCAAGCATTCTGTTGTTAAAATTGCCGTTCTGATTTTTATACAACTTACTAATGACTTGGTATTTCTAAGCTGTCTGCTGCAATTATTTCTTGGAATATATACGTACTGGTCTTTTTTGCCGAGACAAAATAACTTCAGCATGTCTAGATCTGATGAGATGTCTAATTTGAGATGATTATAATCAATTAAATATTTACTCTTAGCTGTTGCAAGAAATTGTCTAGGGTCCATACATCAACAAGAGATTTGGTGTAAAATTATAATATTAGGATACCAGGTACAGACTTCACACATTAGATTCAACGTACGATTACCGGATTTTTTAATCTTATACTAATATATAAAGCTGAAGAGTCTGTTTGTTTGTTTGATTGAATGCGCTAATCTCAGGAACTACTGGTCTGATTTGAAAAATTCTTTCAGTGTTAGATAGCCCATTTATCGAGAATGGCTATAGGCTATATATCATCACGCTAAGACCAATAGGAGCAGAGCACCAATGAAGAATGTTTCAGAATCGGGGGGGTTTTGAAAACAAATTCCACGCGAACGACTTCACGGGCACAGCTAGTGCTTGTATATTATTGACGAAGTAATTCCGCGGGGACGAAATCGCACGCACGTACAGTTATAATGAAAAACAGATATGACGATAAACGAAATTCAAGCAAACTTTTTTTCTGGAATACAGCAGACAGCGTAACATTTTTTTTTTCATGACTTCAGCAGACAGGCAGATGGCCCACCTGATGGAAAGTGGTCACTCATTAAATACTTAATAAATTATGCAAGCAACGCTTGTGTTATGGGTAGGTAATATACCACGGACTACTCTGGTGCCGATCCCAGACATCCAGAGCATATAAAGTAACTCAGAAAAATCCAAAAATATCATACCAGAAATCGAACCCGGATATTCTTTCTCCGTTCTTGCATGGATATACAATATATTATAATTTCACAAAATGGTTATTGTTGTCTGTGAACATTCAAAGTTCAAAAGCCAGAGAATGCTTTCCAAACCTGACCATGATTCTATGATATTTACGGACCTTGGACTCTCGTATACAATCGTGAGACTATAGAGCATAGCTGTATAATAAAACAACGGTTCATGATAGAATTTTCTACAATTAATGGACAGCCATTAAACATAATGGCACCGCCAAAACCAAACTGTCTATTTTAACAGAATAGTGCGAGTACATGAGTACATTCCCCGTTTGCATACACCGTGGTAATTACCCAGCGTATTGTTGTACACAATGCTGGGGTTATTTATTATGTCAATTACACTATGTACACGTGGATATATATTACGTACGTATATACCTTTAAGAGAAAACAATGTGATCGGGACATTCAACTTGTGACACAAATTCAAATAGCATATTACGTACAACCTATTAATAATATAATCTATACTACGAAATAATAGGCAATCAAACACTTGAAACTTTAAAAAAAAAATACATCCAATAACTATTCTTCTCTATACTACTCAAATTTTTCTTTATTTAATCCAATATTTTACATTTTTTTAACAACTTTACATTTACACGAGACTTACACCATAATCATTTATTTAAAAAAAACACTGGAGCACGCCTGCAGCGGAGCCTGGGGTCCAAACTACCGGTGGTTAGGGGTTAGGCACTTCCTTACAATTCGTGCCCTGTTAAAGAGTGCTTGCTACCTTCTGTATCTCGCCCTTCACCCAGATTTCTAGCGAGAGCCTCTTATATATTAATTAAAATAAACTTTGGATAAGCTAACAGTCTTAATAGTTTCATAGATTTTGGACATAATATTTAGGTAGGACATAATATTTTTTATTTAATATTTCATTTTATTGTGCTCGTCGAGTAGCACATCCTCTTTTTTATATATAAAAAAGTGGTATTTGATGGTAACGTTTTCAGTTCGCAAGTTTTTTGTTATTATTATTTTTTAAGCTATAGGAAGGACTGAATAAGCAATTGACACCGTCGTATCTAAGGATGATGAAAATTTTACGCCCTCCAAAACTTATCTGTTGGAAACAAAACTTGCAGGTTAAGTCTGAAAACCATCCTACCGTTTACGTCCTTGGCACACAATGGGGGAGCATTGCCAATCTAGCTATAACGCTAAAAATTGATGGTCTTCAGTTTCACTTTATTATTTCAGGTTATATTTTTGTTTTATAGTTAAACAATAATTGCAACATAAATGCTATCGAAACGAAACTAGAGAAAGCAACTCCCAGATACAAAGTACAATACAATATGTTGTAGATAAGATCTGATATAGCTCGTGAACTATAAACTTCTCTAAATGTTCCGTATAGTTTAGAATGAACTCATGGCCTCTTAAGGAAAGTTAGTTATGGTCTGGTTCACGAATAGTGGGGCGTAGTTAATACCAGTGTGCTATGTTGAAATGTTAAATTTAAATCCCTATCTCCTGTTAGAAAAATTTGTAATGTGTTTTTTTATCATCGCATGTAAGCAAGTTTTTTGGGCCAGGCGCATAGATTTATGTTCGGTTCCTATATCTTACAAACCATTCATTTGCCTTACTGTCTGTTAAAATTTGACATAAATTCATGACATACAAGAAATAACAATTTTTTTATATATTTTAGTATATATATTATATATTTTAAGTTCAGCAGACAGGCTGCGGGCCCAACTATGATGGAAAGTGATTACCGTCGACTATGGACATTAGCAATTCCAGAAGTGCTGCCAATGCGCTGTTGGCCTTGAAGGAGAAACTGGAACCTGACCACTGCTGCCGCAACATAACTCAAAATTGTTATGGCGCCATACGCTAGGCCAGGGGTGGTAGCCATGCAGTCGGGCAAATACCCTATCAGTATAAATAAAAAAAAATATTAAAAAAATATATATCTGGCATTGAACCGATGGCAGAGCAAGTGAATGAATAGTAAGATATAAGAACCAGCCATTTATTGGTAAATCTTATAGTATGTGGTCCAGTGATAAATAAAACTAAATAATAACGTATTTTAGGCAGAGATCTATACTCCAAATCGTATGTCTTCGTTTGAACCGTAATATTTATTATATTTTTCTTCGATCTTACTAGAGCAGGGAGCCAGTTAATATTACGGGCAGCAAATAACAGAATAGTTGTTAGATATCATTCAATTTTGACACAATTCCCACTGGCTATATTACTTATTTAAATTTTATTAAAAACTCATTACTTTTATATAGTAGAGTTTTCCCCATGGTTCGAACTCTAATAAGTAGCTCTTACTTAAATAAAAAACTCAATTAGGTTTTTATATTTCGCAAGCAAAGCCGCGGGCAAAAGCTAGTATATATAAAAACCTTCCATGAAAAAATATTTAACTGATTCTTAACATCGCTTAAGAACCCATTACGTGATTCAGCAGGAGCTAGTGGATATTCAGACAAACAGATAGCAGGACAGACGCGGAAAGCGGCTTTGTTTTATACTACGTGAAGATAGATACTGTATTTAGGTACCTTTACTTGCAGAAATATTTTGGCAAAAGATCTATGAAAACAATATTTAGATAAACCTCTGACATTTTGCAATCGAAGTTTAAGTTCGCATATTACGTTTGTGGAGTTGTGAAGGCATAACAAAAGTATCTATCTAGAGAGCTCGATACAAACTTCAAGGTGGTATAAAGGTACCATGGGATAGAGTCTTGGATGGGGTGAATGACTGCACATCGCCGTTACGGCAACCACATCATTATGGAGCCGGCTTTACCGCACACCGCACTACTAGGCTTTCGTTATTCTATACTAGGGTTGCCAATGTTAAATATCTTTTACATAAACAGGAAAGAACGAAAGAAACTGGACATAATGTGAAGGCAAGCTTCGCTATCTTTGATTTTCCGGAGTACATAGCTATAAAGCTTTACATTGAACGTACACATCCAAATTTTATATTTTTTGGCAAAAACGATTTTGTTGACTTATATAGAAATTAGACGAAAACCCTGTTAGTTTATGAGACCAAAATAATTAGAGAAACCATAGATAAAAACGTGCTGGAGACCTTATTATTTTTAATTATTCCAAACTTTAAACTAAGGCATGTAAGTCGCGTGACATAAAAATGTTAATCGCCCATTAACGGGTAGAAATGTAAAGGTAGACCGAAAAGAGATGGTTGTATTGTGTGAGGGATGACAAGATGATTTGAGGTGTGACAGTGGGCGTATGTCAGAATAGAGAAGTATGGAAGAAAAGACATACATATTGTGTCGCTTCCCCAAAAATTTGGGGAAGGTAAAAGAAAAGAGAGATTGTACTAAGACGTATCTTGTTCGTTGGCTGTTGCCATTCAAAGGTAGGACTTTGAACATTGCAATGGTCAACTGGCTTTTCATGAAACTCTTTACGTTACTCTAGACTCTAGAGTTTTGTGTACAAAATATAAGAAACTTTTTCTAAGAAAGTTTAACTGTATTGCCTTTAAAATGAAAAAAAAACTGAACCCAGTTGTGATATATTTATGAGTCGATTATAACCACAAGTAATGAAATTTTACAATGCACTCGCGGCCCCGGCAGACGTTGTCCTGTTCTAAAAAAATAAAAATCTAGAACCCGATCCCAGCGCCACCTACCGGTTCCACCTGTGGATTTAAACCAACTCAAACACGCAAAACAAAATCACCAAAATCGGTCCAGGTGATTAGGAGGATTCTACAATTCGATCGCGGCGGCACCTACCGGTTCCAAAGGGATAAAAAGTATTCTATGTCCTTCTCCTGGTTCTAAGCTACCTCTCCACCAATTTTCAGCCAAATCGGTACAGCCGTTCTTGAGTTATAAATAGATAGTGTAACTAACACGACTAGTATGAGACTAGGATGAGTATTCATGAGACTAGGATGATTTCACATATTGGCTTTGACGATTTGGTAATTGAAGGTCAGTAAATTCGCGGATCAGCTTGGAGACGTGTGTGACCTCAGTGATGCCCCAGATAGTTGGAGGGCTAGCTGCCGTGTTGCAGTCGGATCATTCGTATCAAAATTTACTTATTTTCAAGATATGTGATCTCATGAGAGTCTTTGATGTAGGTAGGCTAGGCAATTCTGACTGAATTGCAAAGGATAATTATTAAAGAATAATTATATATGAGCAGTTTTACTGGTGTTCACACCCTTGATGTGGAGTATCACCATTTCATGTTTAATTTAACTTTAAAATTTTACTTTACGGTGCTATGCTCTCATCTCTTAGGTTTTAGGGTCATTAGATGGATGTAAGGTTCGTCACCCAACTTTACTTAAAATTCAATTTAACTTTCACGGCGAACCTGATACCTGTCTTTGACAAGGGAAATGCATAATATGAGTGAAGGTGTCTCTCACCAAATTTATCTTTAATTTCACTTATATTTTACAGAGAGACATTCTGAAACTCTTACTCAAATAACTTAAAAATGGGAATTTTTTATAATATTATTTAATCTTTACTTTCAATTTACTGTGATATTCTTATCTTACTTCAGGGGAGGTCGCTGAGTTATTCCTCATAATTACAAATTTATTTGATATTTTGGAAGAGTGACTCTGATGTGATACGTTCACTCAAGTCTTATGGCTTTTCCATCTCATTTTACACCTAAGGCACTCCAAAAGTGTTTTCTAAATTGTTAGGACGTACTGCTGGAGAGTTTCTTGTCGGTTCTTCTCGCCAGCAATAGTACGTCGTGAACCGACGCAGCTTTAGATAATGTTTATAATCGATTTAATAAATTCTAATTAAAAGATTGGAGGTTCTTCCTTTGTCTTGATGTGAGCTCCTTTACTGATAGCTAATGCGGAGGCATAGCATCAGCCGGGCGGTTAGGAGGGGTGCCTACACAAAATTATATAATTTGTTATGAAATATACATTATAATCCCCTTTGGCTAAATAAAGGCACGGGCGTACTCAGGTGATGAGCTTATATCATGAGTTGATACATTTGTCACCATTCATAAAATGCATAACATTTTGCACTTACAACATATTACAACAAATTATTGTTCTTATATATATATATATATATATATATATATATATATATATATATATTATACACCAATCTTTGAGCATCTTCCTGTTTCTTGATCAGCATTCCTATATAACCTACCTTGTGAACATAGGGTTGACGGTATTGCAACGAGGGGTTCCTACTACTAGATGATTACCGTCTATGGCCAATAATATGATTAATAAATTTTATTAATTTTCACGTTATAAATTCTTTGTTTTTATTTCTCACTCTATGCTTCGGCTGGAGTAAGTCATTCCTGGACTCTTTTAGGGTCGGGGTGAAGGTTACAATCTCCACATTCTTATCTAGGCTGAGTGGTGGCATTATTGGTTTATCACTTTAGGGGATCAACATTCGGGTACGTAACATGGTGTATAGATATTTACCAACCGATATTATTCCATATATGTATATAGTTGATTGTAGTATGTATTCTCACATGCAGAGGTAGTGATTTTATAAATCAGAACGATATCGATACTTATATAGGCTTAAACTAATCTACTCGTTTAAAACATCCTTAGATTCTCCTTTGGTTTGCAACAACCAAGGTAAACTTCGATTCTGCATCCCGAAATAATTCTAGAATTTTCTAATATAAAAAGAATCCTATTTTTATCTTGGATATCTGTCTTTATTACTAACCAATTTTATGAAAATCGGTCAATATTCAACGCCATGAACAAGAAACAAACCAACTTACTTTCTCAAAACTGATTAAAATGTGAAAATAATTGTACTAAAAACGTTGCAAATTTACGAGTCAAAGAGACAGCGAAGAAAAGCCTACACCGTAAGAATACTAAACAATTATCTTTAATTAATGTATACCCATACGTTTCTCATTTAACCTCGGGTCAGGGAACCGGGTCTCCAGTTAGCCTTATTAATTCAAATATGTATATCTTCATACAATACCTAAATACGCACGCAGGTACGCCGTCACTCATGTCATAGAATAGATAAATACTTAAGGCTTTCTCTCATGGGGCTATTGACAAGCAACTCGCGATATGTACCTACCCACTTCATACCAGTCGTTAGTCGCTGCCGCCATATAATTTTGCTATGTTAGATGCAGGCGTTGGACGTCGAACACAATTCATGTAGCATCCATTTTTGTAATAAATAACGTGAAGAGAGAAATACTAATCCTGCCGCCGGGCGGCCTGTCATAAGAAGCGACAAAACAACCCACATATAAGTGACAGAGTATTTGCGGTCTGGATGGCTACCACCCCTGGTCGTATAGATCATATCATATAGTCGTCGTAAAGTATACCGCTATTACAACCTTGAGTTTTCTTCCAGCATTATTGGCCACGTGTTTCAGAGTACGTCGCCACCACAACCTTGAGTGGTATTCTGGCATTAGTGGCCAGGTTCCAGTCACTCCTTCTATATAGGCAGCACCTTGGTATTGTAAAATTTCATACGCTACGGTAAGCTGTTTCCATCCGCTGCGCAGTTAACCTGTTTGTTGTATTTATACAATAAAAAACGCCATACTGAAGTGCCTTGGGCGTCTTCAAAACGTGACAATTGAAGTCGAAAAGCAGCATCGTATACAGAAACTAGTTTGTAAGAGTAGCACATTCACATCTCAGTCGCGTAGTTTGTAACTCCGTAAAAGAAAAGCCTTATTCGTCGGCACAACATAAGCACACGTTCCCGTTTATCGTTCATCTTTCCATTGTTGGCACGCGGGTTCCATATGCAACACGTATGTATATTTATGTGGTACAGTTACGTTCATACGCTGACAGTTTACGCTGCTTTGTTGTTGAGATGTTTAACCTTTATGACTGTATCAAAACACAGATTCTCCGATTATTTTAGATATTTTTATGCTCCCATGGCCTATTTGGCAACAACAAAACCACTAATTACTTGTACTACATATATTATTTTAATTAAACGGAATCCTTTAATATAATCATCATGTTTTTCTATGTCTCTATATGTTCCATTTTTTCCATTAAGCACTGCGCCTGTCTACATGGATAAAAATTTTGTAGCTAACCGACTTCAAGAGTGACTAAAACAGTAAATCATTTAATTGTTTTACCCGTAAAGTTTTCCGGGAGTTTTGAAAAGGATTATTTTTTTATCTTTCGATCGGTTCTTTCTTCCAAATTTCAACTTTGCTTGCTCGTATCCATACTGGTATCTTAGCCGCTTACGTCGCCATATTGGAAAAATGGCGATCAATAGTAATTTTTTGACAATATGTCTTTTCCTACTTATTTTACGATAAACACATTTATTACAAAACTAAAAAGCAAAAAATAAATATTTTCTACAACATCTTGAAGTCAACAAAACAAATAAAAACGAAATAGATAAAGCTAAAATGTTAATTATTATATAGCATCAGTTTAAATATTCTAGAACCATAGTTCCCTCTTTCTAAGCCATGACCACTACACTACAACATGTTGTAGAAAATATTTAGTTTTTGCTTTCTAGTTTGTCAGTTTCGTTTTTATAAAAAAAAACTTTTTAGTTGCTTAAAGAGAAATAATATTTTAAGCGCCTGTAGATATTGTACTACTGGCACGCGTATACAAGTTTTTCCTTTCAAAGTGTAGACGCTTGGCGCTTTTCAACAAGGATTGCTCTCGATTTCTCTGGGATCCATTCACCAGATCCAGATTTGCTGACAATAGGGTCACCTCAGAAGTATACTTTATCGAATAAATTAAAAAATAGTAAATCGGTCCACAATTGACGGAGAAATGGCGTGACAAACATACAAAATAAAACATACAGTGGAATTGAGTAGGTACCTACTTCTTTTTTTATTGCACGAGTTCAGCAGACAGGCAGACGGGCTACTTCGTGGAAAGCGGTTACCATCGCCTATGGACATTTGCAACACCAAAGGTGCTTCTAATGCGCTGCTGCTCTCTTAAGGGAGACTGGAACCTGATCACTAATGCCGGAACACAACTCAAGGTTGTTATGGCGACATAGCCATGGGTGGTAGCCATCCAGTCGCGCAAATGCCCTACCATCTGGCAAAAGTTTTGGAAGTCGGTTAAAAATTAAACTAGAGATGCTACAATTTTTGTGATAACATTTTTTGTAAAATCAATAGTTTCGGTGTACGAGCGCCGCAAGCAATTCATTTACACCAACAGGTGTTTTCGTGAGACTTCGTTACAAGAAAATGAAGGAAAAAGGATTCGAGAATTTTCGAAGTCAACTATAACAATAAAAGAAAAGGGGTAACTTTTGGAGAGTATTAAAATAAATTAAACAAATCATTTCAGTACTATATTCAATTGACTTAAAAATAAATTCATTATATTATTATCAAATTGACATTACATACATTTTTACAATAAATTCAGCTATAAAAATCATAAATCATTAATAAATAACCTGGATATATATTTCGGCAGTATGGTGTTTTGAACAACTACATATTATTATTATGCTAATTGTTAAATAATCTTAAAACTAAATAAAGTCTAACGTAGTTCCTTTAAACAACTTGCAAGAATAGTGTGAAACAAATATTTGAAAAACAGTGGTACAATCCGTAGAGAACTTAAAATAACAGTCGATGCTACACTATTATTTAAAAATAGGAAATGAAATAACTTTAAGCCTGATTTAGATTTGCATAAGAGGCCAGTAAATTGTGAAATTGACGAATTAAACTTTATCGTTGTTTGGATAGACATACTTAAGTGATCGACAACTTTTTGTTGAACAACCACCCAACATTCGTTTTATATCAAAAAGCGGCTTAATGGTCTTGTTGCCAACCATAAACTTATAAAAGAATACTAACCATTGTGTCAGAATTATTTATTACCTAGATACTAAATAATACATACTTGATGTCATAATTTTCGAAATGCATTTGGTTTATTTGACTGACACCTGTGTTTTATTTGTAACTCTGTGGACACATCCTCGGGTGCCGTTTCACTATTTGACAATTTCACGTCGGTAGATTATAATCTACCGAAAAATAATGCGTTAAATTTTAAGCAGTTCGCAATATTTCAACAGTTTACTATCTCGCGATATAGATTATAATCCAACGATATTTACAATTTTACAGTGACATATATAAGACTTACTATCCGACCAAGCGAAGTGGACGAATGCCACTTGTGCCGTCACCCGTGTCGAGTACCGATTGCAAAAAAAACCTAAATATACCCAATATGATTATGGTCACTAATTTTTATTCTTTCACCTAATTATATTTTTCACTACTAATACTAATTTATGAGTTGATAATAATAATTAAAAAAAAAATTTGTAAGGGATAGCAAAAAAAGCAGCAAAAAATAAATGTATATGTAATAATAACAAGAAAACAAACAAAAAAGAATTACAAATAATTTAATAACCAACAAAAAGATAAAACAACGCTTAAATTCAGAAATGACGAGCGTAATACGAGCTAACTTATTGAAGCTGCGAACAGCATAATTCCCAGGACATATCTTGAGCGTTCGGCGGAATAGGAGAGATCACTTTGCGCATTGAGCGTAGCCAATGTGATACGACTTATCGACATATGTATAACATTACGTTTTTGTCTCTTTACTCGAAAAGAATAAACCCTGTACTTCGAAGAAAAAAATTTAATTTCACTTGTGCATAGGCCACGGTAACCGCTCATCAACGTGCTGGGAACTATATTAGGAGGTACGCCGTATGCGGGCGGGGTGGCCACATTCCACGCTTTAGTCAAGATAGCTTGGTCGAGTAGTAGATAGTAGGTATAACCGACTATTAATTTAACTGTCCAATTTCCCAACACAACAACATTGATTTACATTTTTATTAGTTTAGGGGTTACCTAAGTGATGTTCGTTATCTCGCTCGTGCACTACTATATTTTTGGAGATTTAAACTGAGAGAATTTACTTACGACAAACCACGACAGTAATATTATTAAAGTTTCATAGAACTTGTGATTTAATTCATGTACATTTCTATATTATTATATGAAAAAAATCTTGTGAAAGAATAGATTACTTAAAATAGTAAATTTATGTATGGACTGTCATAAATTACATGTATTTACTAAACTTATAGTAATGTATCTCTGTAAGTAAACTGTTTTGTTCTTTGCAAAATAAATTATTAAACCTTAAACTTTATAAAAATAGTTTATATTTTTATGTATGGAACCTTGCTGGAATCAAAATAATATTGTTAAGAATAGCATACATATTTATCGTAAGTAAATTTCGTCAGTTCACATCTTTATAAATGTGTTTATGTGCAAGCGAGATAATGACATACATTTAAGACCTTAAGGATGTCAAGAAAAGAAGGAGTCGAGAGTCTATTTCCATACTTGTACTTGTATAAAACACGGCTGGCTCTACATTATAAATGGTCTATATATAATATATATCACATTTTACTATATACAAGGCCATATTCTTCTTTAAACTCGTTTGATAGACTATTACAATATTTACAAATTTAAACTACAAAATATTAAATAATTTATAACGATTTTCATAGTTAAATATCGCACGCTTAGAATCAAACAATCACTATACAGAATATTGCAAAAACATGATCTTTTTTTATTAAGAACATAACCAACTTCACACTAAAAACTAAAAATAAATATTGAACTGACTTCTTTCTAAAACTTCTTTTTAGTTTAGTCATTTTATTATAGTTTAGTATACCATCGAAAATCGTTTATTGTATGTAATTTTCTTTAAAATCTCCTTAGACACCGCCTGGAAGAGATCGCTATAAGCGATCCAGGTCGCCCATTTTTCTAATGCAAATGTATTCATATCAATTGTCTAGATTTAAGATTATGGTGAACAATAAAGAGTTTTGATTCATTCATTCATTCAGTCATCTTGAAGTCGGTGCCAATAATAAAAAATAATAAACTATTTTATTTCATTTTCTGTTTTTTTTGCAACATGTTTTTCGTTTGAAAACTTTAAGTGCTCCTCCTAAAATTTTGCAAAATTCGTTTAGTGACGGTTTGATTCTAAGTATGATATAGGCAGCATTTACATTTCTTATCATATTATTTTAGGCATATAAACATTTCTAAAAGATATATAAATTATATTAAATCATGATTTTACCGATAAATAATATCTAATATGTAATCTTAGGTAAAAAAATTGGATCATAACAAGGTGACTTGCGAATACTGTTGCTGTGTCAATGAAAATTGCTGGTGTAATGTAGAGCATGCGATTTTAAAATTCATTACATTTTATGCCCTAACGTCGTACAATTTTTTGTTAAAGCATGAGATTCTACATTTATGCAATGTAATTTATCTTTGTTTAGTGTCTCGAATTTTTGATTTTCCATATGTGTTATACCTATTAGTACTACAGCGTCCGCTGACGCAAACTATACGCTCATTGCGACATACTACCAAATCTAGGTTACTGCTGACTCCGGAGCACGAGGCCCAGGAAACTGACGCACGAGCCAAGGCTCCAACAGATACTCTTGATGATCACATCGAATCGACCACTAGTTGATAATTTTAGATATATTTTAATTGTAATTTTTAACATTTAAATAATTCTAAGTAGAATGGTTTTTTTTAGTACTACGTCGGTAATCGTAATCTGTGTAAATAATCAATAAAAAAAATGTAGAGAGCACTGCGGAATATAAATAAATAAAATAATAAGTTTTCCTCGTTATAACTGGATACAGTTGTGTTTTCAAAAAAAGGGATATTTAAATGAAGGTCTATTGAATGTGCTAAGGCATTAAGTATCCTTCTAACATAAAATGTATTTTTAAAATCAACATGCTTTAGTAACTATTTAAAAAAAATAGTCCATATTATAAAGTTATCAAAAAAATCTTACATTTAATATAAACTAGGAACTGAATGTTTTACTACCATAGTTACTTTATGTGGGGTTGATTTACGGTACACGAGTAACTACGGAACACACAATTATGCTCTGCCACATGTTTCGAATTCTAGGTATCCCAGATCGAATTTTCAGATTACTCCATGGCATTCTACAAAACGATACTATTTCGGCAACTTTTCCCTGAATATCTTAAACCTACCAATTCTTTCAAACTATTGTTGATAAAAATAATGTGTATGTTGACGTTATGCTTGTTATTATAGAGTAATAATATGGAGGCAGTAGTCAATACCCAGATTAATCGTTTATGAACTAAACGGATGTAGGAAGTCATATAATCGGATGTTTTTTATTTATCGCAGGAGTTCAGCAGACAGACGGCCCACTTGATGGAAAGCGGTTACCATCGCCTATGGTCAATTGCAACACCAAAGGTGCTACAAATGCGCTGCTGCTGTCTTAAGAGGGAGACTGGAAACGGCTCACTAATGCCGGAACACAAATCAAGGTTGTTATGGCGGCATACTCTAGACCAGGGGTGGTAGCCTTCCAGTCGGGCAAATGCCTTACCACCTGGCAAATGTTAATCTAGAAGCATTCATTTTCAAGCGAACGAGAACTAGTGGTCCTGATTATTGTGTTATTCAAGACTTCAGAATTTCACTTTAATGGTTTCATCGATGTTTTAAGTTCGTAAATACTAAACACCTAATATTAATTGCCCGGACTAAAATTACAACTGCGATCGACCTTTTTTAGTGTGCAAGCTCTCTCACTCACCACTGAGTTGAATATCCTATTAAATGTAAATTAATTAATTAAATTCTTTAGGGTTCAACTCGGTGGTGAGTTGTTGATTCAACTCGCACAACTCACTTGTGAATCAAAATAAGTTCGATCGTAGCTGCCATTTTAGTTCAGATAATAAACATCAGAGTATACACCAACATAACAAAATAACAACAATGTTTTGGTAAAAATGTCACCTGACATTGACATAATGTATAAGTTTGTGAAATATTTCAGTATATTATATAATATACAGTAATCTAACTATTAAACATTAATATTGCAGGCAAGAAGAATGGTATGACGCACCGGTACTTCAAACTCCTACGTATTACGCTAAGGTTTTAAAGAATGCCTAATTGAATTGTTAATAAATAATTGTTTCTTGTCTGCTGTATTTGCGCGGGATTCACGTAAAAACCACGGCGCCGATTTCGATGCGGTTTTCGATGATCGACAACAAATTCTTAGACTTAAAATCTACCCTACTTTTATCTTGGAAATAACGCAGAAAATCTTCTGGGAATATTTGAAATAGCCAGATATAACAATCTAATTCCAATGTGATTTTTTCCCTGGTCGATAGCTTTTATGTTATAAAATGTGTAATTTTTTATCCCGACAATCCCGCGGGAATTTTTCCGCGAACGGTTTTAACTTGTTCGGGTGAATTAAAGTTAGCTTTAGCTTAAAAAATTAGCCGATATAGTTTTACACTAAAACGAAAGATTACATTCTTTTCTAATGCCTCGGTATTTTGTGTTCCGGGAAAACCGCGGGAATTTAAAGTTCAGCGTGTACGAAGTCGCGGATATATACTAATATTCTAGTAATGATATACAAGATAAGTTACAAACTAAAGATACTATCTTAGCTTTTACTCAAATATTCAGTATGATACTTTGACATGTAGGGTAAACTATATCATTATTGGCACCTAGTCAATTTATTCGAGATATTAAAAAATCTTAATACTTTTTATTTTGTACCCATACAATAATATTATTATCATTGTATAGCCACAAAATATGTAAGCTCGTCAGAGCTGTATAAGCTCAGAAAGGCTTAACTCATCAGAATTCATCTTGGTATGACATGGGTATATTTATGAAATTAACATCTTTTATGAAGGGTGCGGTATAGATATACGGCACATTTATTTATTATTGTAGATATAAAATTAACTGTGGGTGGTTAAAAAAATAAATAAGCTAGGGCGGGTGATCCAATTCGCTTCGCAACCGCCTTCTAACCTATATTAAAAAAGTTCGGATCCGTTCATAATATATAAATGTGCCGTATAACTATACCCCACCCGACATTAACACTGATTATAATTTGATTGAACATTTTGATTAAGGCAATAAAAAAAACGCAATAGCGATCCGTCGAATACTTGGTGCGCCAGCAGCATTTTTAAGAAGTGGTTATATTTCTTCATTATTCCAACCAACCTCGCTTCCTTTTTTTTTAATCTATGGCTGCAACGCCTTTGGCATTGATTTTGCCAATTTCAAAGTAGAAAAGACAGGTGCTTTATTTAATGCAAACAAGATTTTGGTCGGTGATTTGTACGACTTTTTGCAAATCTGTTAGATACGACGCTACGCGTAAGTGACATTGACAACATATCATTCTTGACAATGACATTCAATAAACCCCTTACGGATTTTTGTTCCGTGCAGGAACGTAGAAAGAATACAATTTCCTGCGTTGGGGCGGCTTGTCGTAAGAGGCGACAAAACAACCCACAGCCAGGTGGTAAGATATTTGCTCGACTGGATGACGACCACCCCTGGTCTAGAGTATGCCGCCATAACAACCTTGTGTTGTGTTCCCGCATTAGTGACTAGGTTCCAGGCTTCCTTAAGAGGGCAGCAGCGAAGTTGTAGCACCTTTGGTGTTGCAAATGTCTATAGGCAATGGTAATCCACTTTTCATCATCAATAAAAAAAATACTAAGATTTCTTAAAGTTTTGAATAAAATAATAGGATACCAATCATTGTACTGGGGTGTCAAAAGTGGTATAGTTCCCCTACGTATGTTAATACTAACCTTAATAATATTCAAGTAAGTACATATTACACTTTCGACTGTAAAAATTGACATGAAAAAAATTGCATTAAAACTTTTTAAAAACGCTTCAAAGCTCATTTAGAATAGATTAATTGTGGGAAAGTGTATTAATTAGTCTATGCTTAAAAATATATATTAGAAAATTGGGTGCATTATTATAGCTTAATATAAAAAGGCCAGTGAAAATTAAAGCTTTTTAAATTCATAGGATTTTCTTATCATTATAATAAGGTATAAACTCAAAACATAAATTCATACCCTTAAAGACTTTAGCATTTATTATGATATTTATATTACGTTTTTTATGTATATGTTTTTCCATTTTTGAGGTTTTTTTTTTAAAGGAAACGTTATAAATAATTTCATAAATTAACTATACAATTATAATTTATTAGGCCCTAAAAATTATTTCGAAAATACGAATATTATTATGTAAATATGCCATCTTGTGGCAATTTGGAATGTTAAGAAGCATTAAATAGAAACAATAGATCCATCATATCATTCAGAATTTGCTAACACTTCAGAATATTGACTAAAGCTATGGAAACCGATTTTTTTTTCACTTATAGCTTCGGAAACGTGTTAGAAAGGGATACATTATGTACAGTCGTACCTTCGTTACATATACGATTGTCACTAGCTAACACACGACAGTGATACCTCACTGTCTTGCTATAAAAAAATGACAATCTTATTAAGTCTTATGATAGGCCTGATTTACGTAAATTAAGTACGAATGAACTTCGAAACTGGCAAATTAAGTCCTTATCATCGTTTCGGCAAAAAATTACCGGTTAAATAGTAAGTTGACCGTTAAGGGCTTAACTTACCAGTTGATCACGTATTTTTATTTTACTAGTATAATGAAAACAAAATATTCCGAGTTAATAAATATACAAATATAATTCGTCCGAAACAACTTTCCTTTATAATAAAGCGCGGTTATTTTTTTCGATTTCTATTATTCCAACGTTTCGGCCGCATTTCAGCAGCCGTGATGACTTTCCCCTATTTACTCTGATCTAGTTGTCCGGATCGATACCAGAGTAGTTTCCTGTATTATCCATAATAAGTGTGTGTTTGTCTTATTAAAGAGAAAATTAACGACTAGATTCGAAAAGTACTACTTATCGCGTATGAGATCAGTTTTGCCGTCCGGCGCGTAGTACTGGTGCGCCAGCTCGACCAATTCGCGCCTCAATTGCTGCGCTTGAGATCTCAACTGTTGCTCCCGTACTCTGATAACCTTGTATTGTTCCTCGCGGTCTTCCGTACGTTGCTCTATTAACCAACGGAGGTAAAGTTCTGGAAAACATTTATAAATACCTTCACACAAGAGACTAAATCTTATATATAAAATTCTCGTGTCACAGTGTTAGTTACCATACTGCTCCGAAACGGCTAGACCGATTCTCATGAAACTTTGTGTGCATATTGGGTAGGACTGAGAATAGGACAACATCTATTTCTCATCCCCCTAAATCTTAAGGGTAGTCCACCCCTAAATATTTTTTTAAATTTTTTAGATATTTTTTATATATTTTTATGTTTGTATGATACAGCATTAAAAAATACATACAACCCTAAACTTTCAACCCTCTACGATCAACCCCTTTTTTTTAAATAGCGATAGTAGTATTTTTATAATTTTCTACTGGGATGATTTAGATTTTAATTTGAACCAGGTAGATGGCGCTGCAATCGGGTTCTAGATTTTTATTTTTAAAGGCAGGACAACGTCTGCCGGGTACAGCTAGTTAGACTATAAAAAGATATTGGTATAATCTATACATATAATAAAATTGTAAAGGTCAAATTTCTGTACAATGAAAAATTTTTTGCTAAAAACCGAGTCAAGGGGATGTAAGAAGTGAAATAGAACTAATTTAGAATTTTTCAATTTTTTTGTTTCTCTGTTTGTCTGTCTGTTTGTACCGGCTAATCTCCGAAACGACTGGACCGATTGACATGAAATTTTGTATGGTAGTAGCTTATATCCCTGGTCAACATAAAGGATACTTTTGATCCAGAAAAATTAAAGAGTTCCCGTGGGATAGTTAAAAAAGCTTTAATTACTTAAACAGCTTATAACAGACTGAAAGTAATTTTTCTGCAAGGTAACATAATAGAAGCGGAGATTTTGACAGGGTGTGGTGTCGGTGAGAGAGTTTTATCTCATACTAGCTTCTGCCCTCGACTTCGTCCGCGTGGTACGGTTTTTTAAGTATCCCACGGGAGCTCATTAATTTTTCGGGATCAAAAGTATCCTATATGTTGACCAGGGATATAAGCTCGCACCATACGAAATTTCATGGAAATCGGTCCAGTCGTTTCAGAGGTTAGCCGGTACAAACAGACAGACAAACAGATAAACAGACAAACAGAGATACAAATTTTTTTTTAAAAATTCTAATTAGTTCTATTTCACTTCTTACATCGCCCTGACTCGGTTTTTAGCATTTTCTTTAATTGTACAGAACTTTGACCTCTACAATTTTATTATATGTATAGAAGATATATAATATACAAAGCTAATAAGTTTGTTTCTTTGTTTATTTGCTTGAACGCGCTAATCTCAGGAACAACTGGTCTGATTTGATATTTTTTTTCAGTGTTACATAGCCCATTTATCGAGGAAGGTTATAGGTTACATACCATCACGCTAAGAGCAATAGGAGCGGAGCGCCAATGAAGAATGTTTCAACATCGCAGGGTTTTTTAACTTACTTTTTTTTAAACTATTCCACACGGACGAAGTCGCGGGAAGAAGCTATAGAATATATAGTTAATATTCTAAAAAAAATTGTATTACGCATTTTATAATAGTCATTTATTGTGGAGTTATAAAATTCATAAACAAAAATGAAATTTGTTTTAAAATAATCATACTTAAATTTTCAATATCATTCAAATGTTTACGGAAAAAATATAAGATACCTTTTTTATAGAGCATTAAATTTCCTACAAAATTCTTTGAGAACATTTTTCTGTACAATCAATTAATGATGAGGTATGAATATTTTTCAATTGGACTGAGAAAAAAATAAAAAACTGCGTCGCGGAGGATCTTCCTATTAAAATTCAGAGCTCATATTTGGTGAGATTTTTTTAAGGTGTGTAGAAAACCCATTTTTCCGCATCACTTGTAAAAAAAATGATTTTTATGATCCACCCTAATGTCTATCTCCCTCCCCCAACACCGAGTACGCGCAAAATGTAGCGTCGACGGCGCGGCTGCAACACTTCTCTACGAACCATGGGACTCAAAACTTCGCAACATACTTATATATAAAAACAATATCAAAGGCCGGCACAATGGGCTATTCAACTTTTATCTATGTGATTGTGTAAAGTGCTACCGGATGTAAATGTTCTACGTGCTATGTAAGTTACAAATATTCATATTTATTACTTTTTGAATACACAACAACGATCGCGCAAAGTTCAACTATATTACTAAACAGCAGTTTTATTCGGATGCCCGGTTACATTGCTAATGTATTCTTTGGAATGCCGGGCACATAAAATATTATTTATATTAGTTTGTCCGTATTTATGTAAGAATCGGTTTATGCATAGCGTAAGGTTTAAAGGCAACAAGCGTTCTTTGTTTTGAACTTTATGAGACAGTACACTAAGAAAGTATGTAACCAAAAATAATCCAAATCCGGATCAAGACGATGGCACCACACCTGGTGATGGCCGCAATATATTACATGCAATTTCTTCCAGACAACCGTAGGATGGATTAGAAAAGTTTATGAAACATGTAGGTTTGCAATATAACTAGAATACGGGATTGATAGAAAAATGAGTTTTTTTTTACCTTCCCAAATGACATAGCTCATGGGAGCTACAGAAGGCCAAATAACAGTCGGCGTAGGCTCGTAGAGGGGGTTGATGTAAGTCGTCAGCACATCGGGCTGGTTCAACCAAGACCATATACTGGTTGTCTGCAGGTACACACCACGGAACTCCCTTTCTTGTTCATTGTCGCATAGAAAAGTACCTGAAAGTGTAGTTTAAAATAAAAATGTTAATTACTTTGATGTTTTCGTTTTGGTAACTCTAAACTTGCGTTCCATTACGATGAGTGTTGCAGATTAAATACTTATTTGGTTCTATATAATAATACTGAGCGTTTGATTTTTACACACAGTAAAACGAGTTGGTTTTGATTCTAATGTACAAAAATGGCGTTTTACTTTATGTATCACTAGCTGTACGGGATACGGCGCGACACCCGTACAGATGGTGATTATGGTGATGATGGAATGTGATGACAAATGATAGTCACTCAGATGGTCAGATAACACTTTATCATACACCAATACAAAAATAAAATAAAAGACTAAAATTATATCTAGTACCAAAGGGCGGTCTTATCGATTAAAAGCGATCTCTTCCCGACAACCCCAGGAATGAATTGAGATGATAACTGCGTTCGTGCTATACGTAACACATAGTACGAACTACATAAATTTTCATAATAAATACATAAATTATATTATATATGTGTGTATGTGTGCGTGTGTGGTTGTGTTGCGTGTTTGTGTTTGTCTGTGTGTTTGTGTGCGTGTTTGTGTTTCTGTGCGTGTTTATGTTTCTGTGCGTGTTTGTGTTTGTGTGCGTGTTTGTGTGTGCGCGTGCGCTAGCGCGCGCGTGTGTGTGTGTGTGTGTGTGTGTAGAAATTGTATATATTACATAGATATCTTTATAAATGAATTTAAGTATCATATTCCAACGACAGGTAGTATTTTCCTGGCTTTTATGCTTGTTTGATAGTAACAGCAAGCGTGTTCCGAAGCTGTATAGCCTGAACAATAAAAGAATTGTTGTGAAAAGTTGAGTTATTAACTTATGAAACTAACTAATGATAATTGATAGTGAATTATAAATGTTATAAAATTATATTATTTGCTAAAATGGATAGTGCGATGTACGCGACACATGAGAATGACCGAGCGTGTGCGCTACTTGATTTGAACTCTGCTGTGTTCGGTTGACACGAACACTTATAAGTATGGGTTTTAATGTAAAACCGATACATAATGTACGTGGCCCATACACTAGCTTTTGTCCGTGGCTTCACCCGCGTAAATGTTATCCCACGAGAACGGTAAACTTTTCCGGGATAAAAGTAGCCTATATGTGCTATTCCGGACTATAATCTATTTCTGTGCTTTTTATTCAGATCCGTTTAGCCGTTCTGGCGTCAATGAGTAACAAACATTTATCCAATGTTTCGGCTAGATTTTAATATTTATTAATTTTGGCTTGTACGGGTCTAAATCCAATGAGTTCAAATCACATATAAAGATATTCTAACATATGTGTGTATCGCTTTTTTTCTATGTTATACTTTTCATACATTAGCATCCATAAGACCTCATGGCCGAGCCCAAGATAATTGGGGAGATAAAATCTCACCGCCTCCGCTGGCTCGGTCATGTACAACGGATGAAGGAGAATCGGGGAGTGAAGAAAGCATACTTGGGGCGACCATGATCGTCCCAAGTATCGCTGGAAGGATAGAGTGGAAGCTGACCTGACCGCACTACTAGCCCGCAACTGGCTAGACACTGCGCAGGACAGAGAAAAGTGGTGTGCCCCCAGTTCGGAGACTAAGACTCAGTTTGGGTCGCTGAGTCAACGGAGTTAGTTAAGTTAGTTTTTAGTTAACCTTGAAATGACTTTAAAACCCTGTCTAATAGCACACAGACACACATTTTCATACCACAGGTTACAGTTTGACATAAACTCCATATACGAATAAGTGTCACAAATTTTCTACCAATGGTAAGGAAGAGGGATGGGTAGTAAGCATTGACATACAAAAAACCATTATATAACAATGGTGGTAAGTTCTAGAAACTTGCTATTTATTACCACATGCTGGTGGAGGAGGAAAACGCTATAAGGAAACCCAACTAAATAAGCGGCAAATTGAACTCGACAAGTGTGGTGGGTATAACGAGGTCACAAACCCTGAAATGTAACTCCAAATACAAAGTCCAGAATTATCTAATAAGTTTTGACATTGACAGCTGTCAGAGTACCAGAAGTTTCATACAAAAACTTTTGCATCGTTTTTAGTGAAATTTGGTACACATGTAGTTTTAAATGTCGAAAATAGATATAAGATACTTTAAATCCCGGAAAGTAGGATAAAATTCGGGATAAAATTAAGCAAATTTTCCTGGGGCTATCTATCGTCTAATCGATAAAAGTTTGTAATACTTACCGAACTGGCTTGCATACGAGTGTTCGAACAGAGTGATCAGGAAGGATTGCCTGTACTCGAAACTGCAGGGGAACTGCTCAAGGAACTGCCTGACGCAGTCCAGGAACAGAAGGAACGTGGGCGCAGCTTTCGGCTGGGAGGAATACGGGCCACAGCGGTGGCGGGTGTAAAACGGGTGGCCAGCTTGCAGCCACTCGCGCTCTATTAATGCCTGGAACCTTTACGACAAATAATATATAGATTCAGTTGCCGTAAATTATGATCGACATTAAAGTCTGATTCAAATAGGACGATATGAGAGAAAATAATGATCAAAGTATATTTAATACATAGGCAAGTTTACGATGACGCTATAAATTGCGTTTTATGGACATTTCAGCCATATTGTCCTATTTGAAATAGACTTTAATTAGCTCTTTTTTAGACATACATATAAACAGATTCTTATTCTACGTCTGTCAACTGTAAACAAACGTAAGGAACTTAGTACTAGCAGTATGTTAGATACACTACATTGCCATAGTATTCCAGGGACAACAGAACAAACACTAAAGTTTAGTGTATATCCAGCAGTTGACGCAAGTACAAAACGCCCACTGTGGTTGAGTGGGCAGTCTTTTGCCGGCCGACCTCACAACAACGCATAGGCGCCAGGTTCGAATACTGGCGTGGTAAACGTCGTAAACGAACTTTCCGTTATTTACTATGGTCTGAGTGTCTGGGAAGGCCCCAGAGTTGTCCGTAGTATATTATCCATAACACAAGCATAACTAGCTAACTTGGGGATATACAATGAGTGTATTTGTTTGCCGATGATTATTATTATTCACTAGCTGTGTCCGAAACTTCGTCCGCGTGGAATTTTCTTCGCTTAGCCCTAGAAAAGTAGCCTAAGTTACTCCTTATGACATCAGCTATCTGCCAGTGACAGTCCCGTGTAAATAGATCAAGCCGTTTCAGAGAGTAGCTGGATTCGGAATCTGCTGGTCCAAATTATTCCCCCTGATTTTGAAATTACAGACAGACGCTTCAATTTGATTTATTAGTATAGATTATAAAAAAAATAAACTGAAATTGTCCCCGGGGCAAATCGGCAGGCATAAAATAAATTCACCTATATAATATATGTTTATTTACCCTCGTATTGTTCTGCAGTCGGGATGAAGTATGATCTGTACCAATGAGCACACTAGCAATGTTGCGTCTTGGCCCTTAGTGCCGTGGATGAGGACAGGTTCTGCTTTCTACAACAAGCGCACCTGTTTATTAATGGACAGCTTTTGGCCATTACTAGAAAATTGACATTATTTTTATGAAGATTAAGTCAAATTTTAACTAGCAGTAAGCGCCAGACATAAGACAATTCTAAAATATCTTTGTTCTGAATTTGTTTGATCTTCAAAAACGTGATTGAAATCATAAATAGAAGTAAAGTTTTATGACTGGCTCAACTTGTTAAAAATAAAAAAGCCCTGGTGGCTAAGTGAGTAATGCTATCGACTCTCAAACTCGCGTTTCAAAAGAGACGTATATTCGAATCGTGACCGAGAAGTATGCACCGCTTAGACAGTATACTGGCCTATTGTGCTGAAAGATGCACAGCGAATCAATCTATATTTCCACCACCACCCTGGCCAAGGGCGCCAGATTTATTGCTCATTACTTTATGCTGAGATCATGGCTGTTATTATAAAAAGATTAACTCGTAAAAAAAGAATAAACTAAGAATAGAAGAGGTTTAATTAATTACCTGGTGTATATGTTGTGCCACAATACAGGCAGTGTGTAATGAGTTTCTCACGCTCTCTGGCCAACCGCACGACTCCAATTTCGATATCCATTTGTCACTAGAAATTTCGCGATCGTTACACGCTGAAAAGTTATGTACATATCTTTAAGTTCTTTATGGGATTGTAGGAGCGAGAGGTAGATAGTGAATTAATACTTCAGATGGCAGAGAGTAGTCTGTCGAGTACTGATGGGAATTGATGTGAACTTATTTATTTTGGAAACGGTAACCTGTACAAATGTTAACATTTCTTACAGCTTGTGCAATATATAACACAATTTGAGAGCGCGACGGATGATATGCGAGCGAGATAGAGCAAGTATTAATTGGAGCGCTCCCGCATTGCACTAGCCAGTTCTCAATTATCTGCTGCGTTGACTGGATGTATGCAGCTCCCATAGGGTGATGAATAACATACTAATAGAACATTCAAAACATTTTGAGTATGTATGGACCAAACTGACCCCCGATTAGGATTCAACGCATCGAAATACATAATAATAGATGGGTCAGGTCAAAAGTTAGTTTAAGCACTTGGGATCTACGCGACTAGGGATATCGACCACGACGTCGAGGCCCGTATCTCAGCAGTTTGGACCAAGTGGCGTCAATTGTCTTCCCAAAATGCCGGTTAAATTAAGTAAATTAAACTACAGGTCTATAAATCCATCATTAGACCGTTTCCTTTCATATGGTCGTAAAGCGTGGTCTGTACTTGAGCGACACAAGCAAAAACTGTATGTCACGGAGATGAACATGTTGCAATGGATGTGTGGGGTCACGTGAAAAGACTGTGCCAGGAACTACGCATGCGCGGCAGTCTTCATGTCCGTGACATAGCAGACAAATTGGAACAGTGTCGCTTACGCTGCTACGGCAACGTTTTATGGAGACCGGATAATTATGTGCCGCCTCCACCAGGCCCCGGTCGAAGGGGAAGGCCCAAGAAATGCTGGCTTCATAACGATGAAGGATGCGTACCAATGGTATCAAAACGCGAAGTGGAATAGAAAAAGTAGGAAAGCGGACCCTGGGCGCCGAAGCTAACGCTCCGAACGCAACCGAGATTTGATGATGATTGGCCTGGACAAAAGTACAGACCACTTTTTTTGTGGACTGGTGTAATTAAATATTTCCTTTAGTAGGCGATTTGACTACCTTTCACAGGAAGATTGATACACAGCAAGATGATCTTTACAAACTACCCTATGATTTGGTGTAATAATATAACTGTAGCACCAAGTCTACACTCAGCGCGCCGTCGATACCGTCTACGCACACATACGCGTTCCGCACCCCGCCTCACGTGCGCCTGCACACCCACTACGATGACCCCGCCTATATAAGCCCGGCGCTCGGCCGTGCTGAGCGAGTCTGCTGTTCGCAGGCCTCTCACCCGCAACGGGAAGTGGTCTCGCACAGCCAGGCGTTCTACGCAGCGTTGACATAGGACTCGAACGGGTGCATCGAGCAATTCGAACTCCCGCTTCGTCGATTGTGTCAACTCAAGTCTTTACCACTACAAACTGGCGCCCAACGTGGGGCCCGAAGAAGAATGAGCAAGAGACTGCATTTCAGCAACTGAAAACACGTCTCACTATGGCTCCCATACTTCGACAAACGGATAAAACAAAGCCTTATACGATCAAGACCGACGCCAGCAATTACGCGTTTGGAGCTGTTTTGATGCAGGGGGAGGGCGAGGACGAACTCCCTGTGGGGTGTGTACCACACCTCTGCCTTGTCCCCATACCGAGGCAATCCGGATGCGCCGCCTGCTCCAGTCCGTCCACTAAAGAAACGAGGACGACCACCGAAGGCCAAGACTGCTCCTACTACAACGCAGTCTACCCGTGGACGAGGGCGCCCCCGAAGAACCGCCTGCCAGTAGAACTAATCTGTTTGCTCGTCGGGACGCCGTCGCAACCAGAGGGGGAGGCTGTAGCACCAAGTCTACACTCAGCGCGCCGTCGATACCGTCTACGCACACATACGCGTTCCGCACCCCGCCTCACGTGCGCCTGCACACCCACTACGATGACCCCGCCTATATAAGCCCGGCGCTCGGCCGTGCTGAGCCAGTCTGCTGTTCGCAGGCCTCTCACCCGCAACGGGAAGTGGTCTCGCACAGCCAGGCGCTCTGCTCAGCGTTAGCATAGGACGCGAACGGGTGCATCGAGCAATTCGGACACCCGCTTCGTCAACTGTGTTAACTCTAAGTCTTTAGTTGTCATACGTGAATTGTGCTACGTTGTTTGTGAACTCAAATAAATTCTTCTGCCAACTTGTGCTGGTTTTCTTCAAAACACACTACATAACTGTATTTTTTTTTCAAAAGCAGCCATTTCGTTTCCTGTCTAGGATAATTGTTTTTTTTTTAAATCTAAAGATTCCCTTTACTTTTCATTACAATCGGCCCAGAGACTCTTTTGAGAATGTTTCGCTATATCTTACTTTCGGATTTGAATTTCGCCACAGAAACCTACTTGAAAAATTCAACCTGTATGTATGCACCTTCTATCCATGCAGGAACGGAGAAAGAATACAATTTCCTGCGGCCGGGCGGCCTGTCGTAAGAGGCGACAAAGCAACCCACAGCCAGGTGGTAGGGCATTTGCCCGACTGGATGGCTACCACCCCTGGTCTAAAGTATGTCGCCATAACAACCTTGAGTTGTGTTCCGGCATTAATGACCAGGTTCCAGTCTCCCTTAAGAGAGCAGCAGCGCATTTGTAGCACCTTTGATATTGCAAATGTCCATAGGCGACGGTAACCGCTTTCCATCTAGTGGGCCGTCTGTTAAACTCCTGCAATAAAAAAAAAAAAAAAAAAAAATCCCTTAGGTAATGGGTAAGGCGTTTTGCTAACATAAGTCGCATTTGATCGAAATCACTAACAAGAGTACTTACTCTTGCCTCGCCCTGCTTACTTATCAGGGTATATATAGCTTATAGCTTTTTGCCACCATAGGCAAACTCGAAAAATGATGCCCCCACTGAACTAATAGAAGTCTTCTATCTTCTCTTCTTCTCCCAAAACCTTATCTATTTGCGTTGTATGTACTCGTTGATTTCACTTCTCATATATTTTCTAGATTTAAATGAACATCCCCCCCCATCCTGAGAGATGGGATAGTTTGCGATGTAAAATGAAGTGAATCTTCCGGGAGCAATTAGCACTAACATAAAAATGTAGTACAATGTAACCTGTATTAATGCTTGCTATTTAGACTAGAGGCAGGGATTGACTTAAGTTGAAATATATATTTTTGGGTGTTATTTATTTTTAGTAGTACATGTTTTTGCTGACATTTTGCAGGCATAATTGCCGTCCCTAGCGTCTTGAGCCGCGCTGTATATAATAATACATATAATAATGCACATTACATATATAGATTTTCTATATTAGCTTACCAAAAAGTTTGTACAAAGTTCTTCTAATGATCGTGTAATTTCTTTGATACCGGCACTCCATTGGCAATTACTTTTAAACTTAACTTTTGGTGTTGTGAAGACCAGACCATAGACAATGGTAACCAGTTTCCATCAAGTGTTCTCTTAGCTTGTCTATTATTTGCACACCCTGCTGTATTCTGGCCACAAAAAGTTTCTACTATAAACTACACAAAACTAAAATCTTATAGATCTAATACACTAATAATTCTTCTTTACCTTCAATTAGTTTTGAATAGTTTTCTAATAGTTGTTGTTGATTATCCACTTCGTCCATTGATCTATTGTATATTTTCCATTGGGAATAATTTGAGTTACTTTCTGTGCCACCACCTGAAATCATCAAAATATAAAACAGAGTTACTTATTGACATTACCAAACAGTACTTAAAATAATAATCTGACAGACAAAAAGGCATTTTGGAATACAAGAGTAATTACAATGTTAAAATATGTACTTTTTTTATTTAGATGAATCTTCATCTTCAGCATCAGTTCAGCATCTTTCTAGTTCTATCTAATGTAAAGCCACTGAAGTTGCAAATCCAGTGATGCCATAACATAAACTGTGACAAGACGACTTTTTCTTCTGCGTTTGTAAGTCTTCAGGACCCCTAATTTTGAGACTTTTGTCATGCTGATCATCATTCACGAAGTTATGTTACTTGATATGTGACATTATCGATGACATGTCTTCTTTCTTTCTTGATTTTAAACGTTTTAAATAAAACACATTCAGCCACAGTCCAATGGTCTTTTTTTTATAGCCTGAAGCAGGCAAACAGGCAGACGGCCCACCTGATAGAAAGTGGTTACCGTCGCCTATGGACGTTTGCAACACCAGGTGCGTCGCCAACGCGTTGCCGGCCTCTAAGAAGTTTTATAACGCCCATCTTAAAGAACCCCATGTCATAGCGCAAAGGGAAAATCGCGGCGGGAAGATCCAGATCACTGTTCTACGCGGAATAAATGTTCTAGAGAACCATTGCGTAGTTGAACGTGGGAGCTCAAGAAAATGGGGGTGAATATCCCGTCGAATACTTAAAACTTAATCTAACTCAATATGAATAAGACCATAAATCTTTAACATTATCACAGGTGAAGCCATACCAACATAATTAGACTTTCAGAACATTTTAAAGTCCCAATTTATTTTCATATGTAAAACTATATATTCAAATATTATTAAAAATACAGATCGATCCAGAATAAAACACACAAATATAAGTGGGGCTTGAATCTCGAATAATGTTTCAGTTGTTCTCTTTACCTTTATTTTGTTGCTGTGATATTGAATTTGAACTACGCAAATCGTAAATGATGCCTTTGGTGCCCACAGCGACTATGGTGTTGAGAATAGCTTCGTCAGGCCGACAACGTCTGTGCTTTGGTCCATATAATGGCTGCCCCGCGCGAATTAGGATCGCCTGTAAGGATTTTTTGGTTTTAAACGGTTCAATTTTAGGATACGATAGAGATCACCATAGGTAAAAAATAAAATAATGACATCTAGTAAAATTCCCACTGTTGGGTTCAGGCCTACCAATTGTTAGGGGGAACATACAGAATATAATAATAATAATAATAATAATCGGCAGACAAACACACACATTGTATATCCCCAAATTAAGCAAGTTACGCTTGTGTTATGGGTAACATACAACGGACCACTCTGGGGCCGATCCCAGACACCCAGACCATGGTAAATAACGGAGAAAATACGTTTCCGAAATTTACTATACCGGGAATCGAACCCGGAACCTCTGGGTTGCAGTGAGGTAGGCCGTCAAAGGCTTAACCCGCTCAACCACAGAGGCCGTCAAATATAGTTTTATAGAACTAATAGTGCTTCCTAATGTACCTCCATAATAGAGCTAAGAATACATAGCAAGCAGCACCCTGCCATTTCCGCTAGCAAATAAAATTCACTATAGATTATTTACATGCCGGAAACCAGTCTGCACATTTCTGTGCAAAGAAAATTGCCAATCGGAATTATAAGTTGTGATGATCATGATGTTTTCACGGTCAGTATGTGGTAATTATAACAATACATGTATTAGGCCAGAAAACTGCCTAAGAAGTGTATATACTTTCAGCCAAGATTAAGACCCGCGTCATTGGAGTTTGACAGACAGTATATAGGACAGGGGTCATTCCCCTATTTAGAGCCACGAGCCTAGAATTGGGATGTTTTGGGCCTGTTATTATAATTATTATATCATGTGCCAATCAAAAATGCCCATATAATGGTAATCACTGGCACTTGTTTACATAGATAAATTATTACTCATTACATGCATGCATAATATTATCAAGTTACTAACTCCATTGTTATGTCTATACGACAAAACCGGAAATCTGCCATCCTGTCGAAATGTGGCCGCAGCTGCTAGTGTCTCGTCGTCAATGCTTTTGGGAACAACCACTGCTTTACCATAACTTGAACACACTGTATAATTTTGATTGACTCGAGATATACGCCATTCTTCTGATGCTAGTACTTTCGTAAATTCACCTTCAATGCTGAAATATTAAAAAAAAAATTTAGAGAAACAAGTATTGTTGATGTAACTATAGAACTGCAAAAGCATTTATTTATGGCGTGTAAGAGGTAGAAAACTGCAGAAACATTTGTTTATGGCATGAAGGAAGGCAAATAAATTAAAAATTCACATTAGAGAGGGCAGTTTATAGTGGACCAATCAATCCAAAAGTGGACAATTCACATTATATCAGTCAGTTCAATAGTGTTCTATAATGGCATTGTGGCAAGTACCTAATGTTTGGGCTCATCTGAGATAATGTTATTCACTGTGGCGAAATGTGTCTTATTTATAGCATTAAAAATAATTCCATTAATGAATAGCTACATTATTTGATACATACGTCATCTATCAATATTTACCATGATTAATAATTAATGTCAATATCTCATCACAAATAATGTATTAAACCCACCGTTACAACTGTGTCAAATAGCCAAAACTATAACATTACTCCAAACGGAGCAGCAGTGACAAATATGTACGAAAGTAGAAGATTGACAAAATATCAATGGATAGGTTGAGATTATCATGATTGACTAACCAAAGGCTCATGACTCTGGTAGTTATGGAAGTTTACTAAATTTTATCGAGCTAAGACCGAATTTCAAATAGTTTTTACGTGAGTATTGTTGTAACCTCAAGCAGGCTTAATCAATTATAGTCAGTGAAACACAGACTCTACAAGAAAATAATTCGTCAGATTTCTATTAATCATTGTTCAAAGTCAGTCTTGCCATTTTTTATCAATCCATTTTCTCCAGTCTCACATAAGCATCTCAGTTTTAAAGGTAAAATTTTCTTGGGATGTTTATTTATTCCTTATTCCCTTAGGGTTGGACAATTATTGATTTAAATAAAAGTTATATAAACTTTAACCATAAATCATTACACTATGGTTCATTCAGCTTGTCACATAGGACTACAATTAACCTGAACAATACCAGATATATGTATCTGGTATTGTTCAGGTTAATTTTAGTTCTATAGAGCTATGGATCTAGTACAGAAATATGCTACCATACTTTTAATACATGTTAAATAGCTATTTACCTATACAAAGTATATCCATTTTCCACAATAGGATGCATGTGTCTGTAGAAAAATGGATAAAACAGGATTGGGTCCTGTAGATTTGATAAGTTCTCAAGTGTCTGTGCAACCATATTCAATTCTGTGGTGGATGCAATGTCCAGCTGAAATATTCTTAAATCCTTGCATTTAAGAAATAAAGAGCCTCCTTGCATGACACCACTGATTGGTTTATTTTCTTTTTTCTCAATACTGTCAATGTTCTTGTGGAGCAACTATAAATAGAGTAGAAAGCAGATGCTGTAAATATGTATAAGGGCTCAAACACAAAATCGTGAAACAGCATGATGCAAATTCAGAACACAAGAATCCTGTGATGTGAATTGCTGTGGCAAAGTGTTTCCCTTCCACAGTTTGGGTGACAATTCCTTCTGTGATCATCGACCATATTGAACATATTTAAAAACTCAGTAGTTACATGAATCCTAAAAAGATTTGTAAGATTTTCAATAGTAGATTTGTGTTGCACCATATTAGGAGAGCAGACTGTTTACCCATCACACTGGTGTCTGGGGTGGATTGGCATGTTACACACATTACTAATTTTAATATGTAGGTCTCTTAACAATGTTTTTCTTCACCTTTGGTTATAGTTTGGTCTATATAATATAGAACTTCAAAGATAAAGTCATACAATAACAATGCAAAAACTAAAATATACTTAACTGCATCCTTTGATAATTGTACACACAAATCTATGTGTATAAATCTACTGGTTCAAGCACATTTACTAAGTGTTAATTTTTTTACAACTCAATTACACAATTTTGTATGACTTAGTCACATATCACAGAGCTTAGTCACAGAGCTTTAAAGGAAATGTTAATCAGGCCATACAAACTTACATTAACTTGAGTGTGATCTAGTAGTTAAATAACTCGAAGTAAGCACTCAGTCCTTATTTACAAGACTCAGTGGTCACTATTGTTTTGAATTAAGTCATTAATATTATAAAGGTATATTAGGTATGTTAATATGCATTAACAACAAAGTAGAAAAATTCCCATATTTATATATCCACAGATTTATTTGACTATTTTAGACCTGGGTAATACTGTCCTACACCACTCAATTGTGATGTTAGTTCACTGTGCCAGTGTGTTAATATACTTATTCTAATCTATTTTAGTACAAGAATAATATAATTAAATCTATAAATAAAAAATTGACTCTAAATCGCTGTCGGCGGGGATCGTGCCCAAAATGCTGGCCGCATTTCCGCGTTGGATGGCAACGCTGATCCGTTGCCCTAGATACAAGCCAGCCTTTTGGTCACGCGAGACCTCAATAAGACGTGTTGAGAGGTCTCGATAGAGGTGATGAGCTCCAGGCCCCCACGGCCCCAGGGTCTCGACCCCGAAAGCCACAAATACGTACCCACTACCAATGGATACATATTTGCGACATTTCAGGGCCTCCTGGTGTGCAGCAGCAGCCCCGGCTGTCACGGCTGTGTCTGGAAGATGGGACGCCGCCAAAGTATCAACACAAGTTGCGTCCCATACTAGAGGGCGTCCCATCTTCTTATTCTAAATGTGTATGTTTTGTGTAACTCAAAATATTATTAACAAACATGCACCAGTGCCTACTTCCGTTACTATGTTGCCTACACAGCCTGCATTACTCTTTTGCCTGAATTTATATTTGGTAAAGTAGATAGATAATTATTTGAGAAACTAGACTTGCAAATGAGTATTGTTCTAGAATAATACATATTGATAGACCCATATTCAGTAGGTATTGTTTGTAATCAGCATGGTCAGGTAACTATCACATTAATGGTTCTGCCAAGTTGGGACTCTTTTAGTAGAGTAAAATGGTATCAGATACATACCAGGTGACTCAGAAAGTATTGTGAAAAAAAATTATGTATGAGACACAGACCAGTTAAAATATGATTCTTTTTAACTAAAAATAGGTATGTTCCAATTTCAAAATTGTGGAATGGTGCCCTGAAATGATAAACAAATGTCTTGGCCTGTTTACGAAATCATTACAGGTGGTGAGTCCTGGATTTATCAATACAATCCAGAAATAATGCACCAGTCGACAGTTTGGGTATTTCAAACTGAATCAATCTAGAAGCGAGGGGAAGATTTTGATAGTGAGTTTTTTCAATTACACTGGCTACTTGGGTGTCAGTCAATTCTTTTATGGAACCAAAGAAGCATCAACACCGACTAATATACTACCAAATGCTTGGCAGAAGTATTCCCTGTTGTGAACAACAAGCGACCAGACACGGGGCTCTGTGAGCTGCTGCTCAACCACGACAGCGCTCCCACCCATACCACACCCAAAAAGAACTACTTCCTGGACAGCACGCCGGTCAAACTCCTGGGTCACCCTACTTATAGCCCGGATCTAGAACCATGTGACTTTTTTTTATTCCCGAAAATAAAAAATCAGCTCAAAGGGATACAATTTTCATAGCTGGAAGATGTGCGCACTGTCAGGGTTCGAGCAAGCTGTAAATGAGGTGCCTGCGGCGGACTGGAAAAAATGTTTCGAAAACTGGTTCAGACACATGAAACTTTGTATAGAGGCTGGTGGAGAATACTTTGAAAAGGTTTAATAAAAAATATTTACCTATAGGACATTTTTTAATTTTTGCTAAACTTTCCGAGTGTCCCATGAATATAGATCTCAAAAATTAATGGAATAGATTTGTAGAGTTATATACATACATAATACTATATAGCAGGTTGTATAAATATATGTATGTTCCATGCATCAAGTAATACATCTGTTTCAAACTCAGATTAGTGTTATCAGTTGTTTACCAATAGATACGAAATGTGCAGCTAGCTACAGACCTACAGAGATTTGACACAAAAAATAAATTTGGGTAAAACTGCAGAAATATTATACACTTGAATTTTTTCCACTTACGTTAAATTTGTTATAACATCATATATCGTGATAGACGTAAAAGTAAATGTAACAATGTATAACAGTTTGGAGTTAAATTTAGCTTTTATTCCTTTTTAATGATAATTTAATAGATAATATAGTTTATACAATGCAGAATACTTCGAAAACGTACCCACAGCTCTTGAACTCCTTCTTTTCTTGTACTTAGAATAAGATGATGTCCAGTAATACATACAGCCCCATCAATACTATCCTGGCGTGGATATTTTAAAATAACTCCGTCTAGCTTATTTATTAGAATGAATTCAATGAAATCCATGTTGATATTATTTTATTTCGCACATTCAAAATATACGTAGCCTGTATAAATTTATTAAATTACTAATATATTTGACAGTTGGGAAAACAGCTGTAGCTGGTGTTTAGCCGTAGACAACCTTACTCTAGCCTCTATATAGATTAATAATACCTAGCCATAAATTAAGTAAAATATTCTAAAGATTCGTCCCTCACTTCACACATCAGTAAAAAATGACATATTTAGTTAAATAAATGAGAAAGAGATCAAATAAAATCTCTCTCCAACGAGAGTGAGATAGCCTTACAGCTGAATTACAAGTCCATGAAAGAGCTAGACTAAAGAACTAAAGCAGGATAGTAATATCAAAATTTGAATTGACCATCACTCCATCTGGCGGCCTCTGAACGAATTACTAAAAAAGTGCGCTGCGCGATGCGATGGCGTCTGGCGATGTGGGTTATTTTGTCCGTTGATATTTTCTTGTAATTTAAGCTGTTACTAATGTGATAACACATATGACAGAAAAACCGAAATTATCATTACTCTAGTGCACATAGTACGTAAATTTTCTCATAAAGGATTTCATATACTATATGGTATGTATTGGTATGATTGAATTGAAAGTAGGTAGGTAAAGCTGGCAGGCTGGCTTTGCTTAGATAATGACCGGTTCCTTCAATATTTAGATATCTATTGTTAGGATACAATACCTGAATTTTGTTTACGCTCCAATGTTCACGTTCTCTTACATCATAAACTGTTAGGCTAAAAATACCAGTCATTTGTTTTGTCTCAGATGATGGAGGAGAGCTCAGAGGCGCACATGGAGACTGATGTATCTTCGACCACAGAAGATATTCCAGAGTCAAATGAAACAACTGGCTCCCATAATAATATGGAAATGGTTATAGTAGTAGAAGAACTGAAGGATGAGGATGATTTTTATGATGACAATGGCAAGGAAGAAACTCTTAGTGAGGTGACTAACACAGAAATACTTGTACAATCACCTGAACATCTTGTAGAATCTGATATAAGTGTTTCAAAGTCTTCTGACAAAGAGTTAGAGTCTCCAAAGTCCTTAAAGGAACCTGCTTCAACACCAGAGACACCTCTAAAAACTGTCAACAAAGAATCACAGCCAAGCATATCAACAACGCCATCTCCACAAAACCAGCAGGTTAAAACAATAGACTCCTCTAGTAAAGTTGAAGTACCAAGTCCAAAAAGTGCTAAAGAGGAAAAAACTATACAAGAAAATTTAGTGCAGGCTAAAGAAATACAGGCAGTTCCTGAAAAAGTTATTCTTGTGAAGGACAATAAATTATCTTCACCATTAAAAACCCCTGCAAAAGAATCTTCTGTAACTGTTCCTGAACAACAAAATGATGATAATACAAGCCAAACATCAGAACCAAACCAAGAAGAAGTAGGAGGCAAAACAAAAAACATTGTGTTACCTATAGACATAACTATTGAAAGGGATGTAGATACAATGGACAATGGAAATGAGTCTCAGAGTGAATCAATAACAGAAGAAAAAGAGCAAAATAAAAGTTTAAGTAGAGAGTTGAAGTCTCTTATTAACTCTGCAAAGGAATCAAAAATTATTAGTGAGTGTACTCAGATTACAAGCAAAATAAGGAAATCAAGAACACCTCTAGACAACACAAGTCTTAATATATCAGAATCTGAAAAAATTCAGGGTATCCGAAGGCATAGTAATAACTCACAGAAGAGTAGCTGCAGTGAGAAATCTGAGAAGGTGGCTTTAAAGAGGTCAATGAGATCACAAAATCCAGAATTTGTAAGTAAAGTTAAACAATTTTTGCATTCTGTCACAAGTAAAGTTCAGAAAGATTCAGATGAAGGGACCGATGATGAAATAGTTGAAACAAGAACAAATGACAAAAAAGAAGTAGAACATAGTCCTACAAAGAATACACATCATGCTAAAAAGAAAAAAGTTGTAGAGGAAACCGCTAATACTGCCTATGTAAGTATCAAAATCACTTACATTAGTATTATACTGCATGCTCTGAGATATGAATGTGTTTTGTTTCAGTAAAATAGGGTATTTCAAGGAACTACACCATAAATAAGTACTACTAGAAGTTTTCTATAATGAGTATCTTACAGTCATTTCGATTATTATAATCCAATACCAAATTTTACATAAATTACATATCGGTTTGCTTGAGAAATATTCATATCTCTTGTGGTAAGAGTTCCATTATTCAGACTAGTGTGTGAAGTGTTCTGTATTCACACTCATTACTGAAAATGTAATACATATCAAGTATGATGATTGGTGCATTTCCAAGGTAGTGAACAAAGAATAAACAGATAGATAAAAAAAATATTAATTAAATATACAATTGTTCTATAAACAACTATGTGATATTTCTATGCTAAAACCATACTAAAGCTATCCACACACTTAAAAAAATATTTTTAATATCGGTTAAATTATATTTTCAATTCATTGAAGGTGGGTATGGAAGGTTTATTGACATTTACATGTTTCACAAGATGGCCGAATTGTCTGTTATTATAATGTCATAGTGTGTGTAAAAGAAAAAAGTGTCTATAGAATGGTAACTTGAATAATGCCATTGCCAAGTTCAATATTAACATTTTCCATATTTTATACCTAATTTACACAGAGACTATTGTAGTGGCGGTAGAAATTGTACTATCATACATATTACATTGTTTTTATTTAAACAATTTAATGATCATTGCTCATATGATCTTACTGTGCTTGTATCTTATGTCATGTTATTTTATCACTAGTGTTTCACAGATTTTCACTCACCAAGCTTAAGATCATATCCCACTACCATCACAAAATACATATATACAAAGTTTCATAAGGATTGGTTATCGCTTTCAGATATATTCACTTAATATTCAAATCTTTGTCCTGCATATATCATAGTTTGGGATAAAAATTGGTCATTGTTTATCTCGGTTATGAAAAGTAGATACACAGACTATTTGTTGTGATAGTCCATTCACTAAATTACCAGAGTATTTCATATTTTATTCTGAATCTGGCAAACAGGCAGTCGGCTGAGCTCATAAAAAGTTGTTACTGTCCCCTACAGACATTTCCAACATCAGGGGTTGCCAGCTTTTTAGATGGGATAGGGAATGAGATAGAGAGATCAAATAAATAGAGTGATAGGGTTAGGGAAGTGTTCATTTCCACTATAGATAATAAATACAAATACAGTTAGTTGCATTTCACTATATTAAGAAAGACCAAATATTCAAACAGTTACTTTTTTTCCTATTATATATCTATATGAGAATGGTTTGAATGTCATAACTGTACTAAAACTATTTTCTCATGTAAGTAATACATATATTATTGTCTCAGTCTCCAAGTAAAAATGGTAAGCTGCAGGCGGACTTGTATTGTTGGAGGTGTCACTGGGATGTTGAACAAGTGAGTGAGAAGACTCATACTCCTTTGCACTGTACAGTCTGCCCAAGGACATACCACTACAAGTGTCTATCTGGCAATGAAAGAAACAGAGTCAATGCTGAAAAAAGCTGGCTTTGTCCAGAATGCATGGCTATATTGAACGCCGAAAGCTCTGAAACTAGGTGAGTTTATAATATTTTGATTGCATTAGTAACAATTTATATATTATACTGTATAATCAGTTTAACAACATGCTTCAAAAATATTCTCACTAAATATTATTTATAGATATAATTAATGCACAACAAAAAAGAACAATGATTAAAACAATAATAATAGTAATAGTTAGAAACCCATATTAAAGTTTAAAACCATATTTTATAGGTTTTGAAATGCGATTTTAAATTGTTATTATGGTCTAGTCTTATGCTTCGCTTCGTCTACTAAAGTAGATATACTTATTTTATTTCCATTTTGTAAATTGCTATTTGATCTTTAAAGAGCCTAATATGTTATATATTCTAATTGCATATTTTATGACTTAAAGAAAAATTATGACTAATCAAATAAAAGTTTCCCCAGAAGTTAATTTTAGTTGTATTTAAACAGTCAATAAAATTTATTAAAAAAATAACATATTACATACAGTTCTGCACACAAACACTAATTCTTGTTGTAGTGATAAAACTAATAATAATTATAGCGTCTAGTAATACAGTTGTCTTAATCTAAAGTGTTTTAACGAAAGTCAATCAATCGAGTTCTTTAAAATGTCTCTCTTGTTCTGGAGAAAACTACCAGACATATAAATTCTTCGATACCAATTAAAGCAACTATAGAATAAATATAAGGAGTTGAATATATGCAACACTTTATTGAATGAATTAAACAGAATGATATAATGATAATTACCAAATTCTTTCCTACTTAATTTGTAGATAGGTAAATTGAATATTGCAAACTTAGTATGAAACCATCACCATACAAAAAATCGGCAAAATTAAATTATTATTTTACTATACTCATCATATAGTCTTCCAAATATAATGTAAAAAACTCTTACTGTCGTGGAACTTTATTATTTACCTTAGTGTGTGGATATAGATATTTCTTGTTACGACCTCGGTAAAATATATCAAAAAGATTATATAATTAAAGCTGGGCCAACAAGTAGGTAAATGGGTTTATTTTAGGTATTTATACAGTAAGTTTAAATTTGGAAAACATGTGATCTTCCTGAAAAATTTCATTTAGTGATGGTTTGATTCTAAGAGTGTGATATAATTTAGATAGGAGGCCCAAGCCCAACAATGGGACCTTCATGAGCTTTTATCATTATTATATTTGTATATATCACTAGGATTTGCCAGAAAGTTCATCTACGTTGTTTGGGTAGCAAAGATCACAGTTCTTTTACACAGAGAATTTGAATCAGTAAGAATATTGCATCAGAATCAAATTATGTTCGATCTGTCCACTTTGAATAGCTCCAAAGTGAAATTCACACGGGATTCTCGGGTTCAAATGTACAGCAGATTTTAAGTCCGGAAATTTGCTGTCTGTCAACAAAAACCGCATCGAAATCGGCCCAGTAGTTTCTGCGTGAATCTCGAACAAACACGAAAAATATATTTAAAAAAAAACAAATAACTACCCTTTTATAATATTATGGATTATTATATAAAAAAGTAGAATACATAAGACTGTTTATTAAATTTCAGATCACCTGGCATGAAGAAAATTTCATTGGGCCGACTATGCGAGCTTTTGAATTTTGCTCTAGAACGAATGATGGATCTCAATGGGGTAAAATTATTATTTATTTAATAATAATGACACTTGCTACTTCTCATTTTTAAGTTATTACTAGTTCTTGTATATTTAATATTCTTGAGTAGCTTTATCTGTAAATTTTGTATTTTTAAAGCAATATTATTTTCATATTTATAACTAGTTTGCTATTCAGAATAGTTATGTTTTTCTAGATAAATAGTATTAATTATATAGATAACGAGTGGTGTATGTCATATAGATGTGATTCCATATTCCAAGATATTTAAACTATCGTGTTTTTTAGTTGTGTGATTTATTCTTGGAAAAATACAGACGTTTTAGTTATTTATACGCCTTTGAGGTTTGCACTAAAATTAGTCAAGTAATTTATGCTTTTGGCCAATTCTCATGCATTTACTGTGCACCATTTTAATTGTTCCGTAATATCATCTCGTTGCTTTCCCAGTATATAAAGTAGATACCACAAATTTTATTGTTATCCATCAAAGATAACCGTATTTAAATCGGTACAGATTTTTTTTCAATCACGAATCGATTGAACGAGTAATTTTATTATAAACTCGTATAACAAATTAGTTTTGTCAAACATCTTTATATGGTGTCTACTATTGTAATTTTATAACATGTTTGGGACTTACGGCACGGCGTTGCAGTTACAATTTCCGGAATAAAATGTCTTACATTTGTTGTTGGTTTAAGACCAAGGACGTTAACAAAGAAATAAAAATGCTCTCTCATATTAAATAGTCAAAACGTATGGTATATATACGTATATTTCCCCGCAGTAATATAAGCCATCAGGGGCGTGGCTTTTGTTTCGATTTGTAGGAATATTCTTATACACATAAAACAGGATATTTTTATTTTAAAGATAATTTCTCATTTATATAAGTGTATCGCATTGTTAAGAAATCGACCTGAATTAATTATAATATTAGTATCTTATTGATTAATTATTAAGAAGTGCTAGCTTTATTGCCTTTATTTGAATTCTAAACTAGGGCAAGTAAAATACGCATCGCGTCATGACCACGCTCCAACAAAGAGGTATAATTTCAAACGACATTTCTTGTAAATCGTGTCATGCTATATTGCCAGCAAAAATATGTTTAGCCAATTCGCTACTTTCACCACGGATTAGCGCATCGATTGTCCAAGAGTTGTAAAATTGTGTATTGAATTGATATGTATGTACGTTGGGCCGCCGTCGTCGGAGCGGTTGCCGCGGGTGAAATGACCTTGCCACATTATCTACGTAGCTGCGCGCTCCGTGACGGCGCCATCTTCCCTCCTTCTCTTACACTCCCAAATCGATTACGAGGCGTCACTCTACCCATCTCCCTCTTGCAGTATATACTAATAATAACCAACCATGGCCTGTGTGGATGTATGTAGATGTGATTGTGTGCTGCATTTTTCTTGATTCATCATTTCGTCGCTAACGAATTGTTTATTTAATTTTCACACGACTATTGCAAATTTCTTTAGAAAAACTTTTTTTCGTATTATGAAATTTAAAACGTCATCATCAATAAATTTACCCATCTGCCTACATGAATATAAAACAGATAAATACCTAGGTATATGTGAATATATTATGGTACATGTTGGGAAGTAGCGCGTGGGGCGAATTTTAACGTTCGCAATGAAAGGGGCTCAGTGTACTATCACGCTTGTGTACCATTGAGGCATATGAGGGATTTAGGTCGCGACGCCTGATCAGGTTGTAATATTGAGAGAAATTGGAGGATAGTCCAGTGTGAAACTCTCATTTGAGTATTTGACGAGATTATTTTTATGTGAAATGGCACACCCTCACAATTATTATTTTTCATACGAGGAGTTTTAATAAAGCGTCTTTTGTCGTCAAGCAGGTGCAATTCCTTTAGATTGCCCTTTTCTTTTACTATTATTATAGACGAGTAAGTTTGTTAGGAAGGACGTTTCTTACTCTCGCCTCTCACGCAAAAACTACTAAAGAGATTTTGATAAAACTACACTTACACAGCTTATACATAAGAATACGGTTATAGGCTGTAATTTATCAAGATACTGTTTAAATTGGCCAAAATGTAACGATAACTGTCGGATCCCAGAGAACTAAGTCGATTTGTTCGATAGTTCACTATACTACTTTCTTATGGCTTATAGTATAATATTTCCTGTAAAATTTCATGTACTTACACAGCCGGACGGATATAACAACTGCATGTTTATTAAAATTACTATGTAAGCCTAAAACTGTATTAAAACAAAGTCGAAATAAATAATCAGTATTTTATAACGATAAATGATCACGCACGATGTGACACCTCAGAATGTGTGACGCAGCATGACGTAGAGGTACTTTACGGGCGCCCAAATAAATTAAACGAGCAAAACATAAAAATATTGATAATAGTAATAGAGTAATTTTTATTATTTCGAAGTTGACAAACCGACAAACACCCAAGTCGTGGAAACTGGTTACCGTCGCCTATAGACCTTAGCAATACTAGCGGCGAACCCAATGCGTTTGCCGCCTTTAGGATGGGATTTTTAGGGGATGATTGAGGGATCACACAGGAGGAATGTCATAGAAGGGATGGTATAAAGAAAGCTGGATAGGGGGAGGTGGCACTGCCAATTCATTCATCGCACGAAACAATTAAGCTCAAGGATAATCTGTCCCAAGTCGATATACTGTGAAAGCGTGCTAAGAAATGTAATAAAGTTAGTGTTTCTATTACCACGCCGAAGTATACGTATATATAAGGCCGATTTCCCTGTTTGCATTGCTAGATCATTCATTATTGGCTTCAATATTACTGATTAATGCTCATCGTTGATAAGAAGATATGGAAAGTGGAAATAGAACGTAGACGTGAGAATAATGCTATCGGGAGATTCACCTGTAAATTAGAAGCATTACACAAGAACTCTGCCCAAAATAGACACGGAAGAAGATGAATAAGAAAAAACTGCGTCGTATGCGTCTCGGGACGCCCGATAGAAAGAAGTGATATCTTAAACCAATCTAAGTTGAACTATTTAATATTGAAATTGTTTAACTTGAGAGAAGATTAGGTTATTACTTGAACTTTATGTATATTAATATAATAATGTAATAAGGAAAGGTTATTTATTACTAAAATCTTTTATTGATTAAAATATATTTTATCGTTAGTTAAAATTCTTGATTATGTACATTACAATTTTGTGTATGTATTACATTATTAGTATCATTATTTAATCTTATTACCGAAATACGGCTAGCGCTGTGGGTTAGAGTGAGAGAGGAGGAGCCTAACTACCGCTGCCGTATGCGTGAGGGAATGGGAAGCCAAACAGACTGGCGCCGTAACTCGTTACGTAACAAAACTGTTTACCCTCCAAAAAATCACGATTCCCAATTTCCCTTTTTCAGGTTGAGCCGTTCATGAATCCTGTGGATCGTAACGCGTTCCCCGATTACGACAAATACGTGGTGCATCCGATGGATTTGTCGTTGATGAAGAGTAACATTGAGGCTAGTTTGTATGGCAGCACGGAGGCGTTTCTCGCCGATGCCAACTGGATATTGCATAATAGCATTATATTCAATACTCGTAAGTGTCTTTTGACTGTTTGGCTCCAAGAAAAATATAATTGCATACAGCCGTTATTATATTTGTCTTTCAATTGGATAGAGAGGAGGCAAAAAAACGAACTCAATCATTACAACTTTTTTTACAAGTGAGCTTGAGTCTTTAACTGCTTGCTTTAAAAATGCCAATTATTAAAAAAAAACGATTTTCTTCATTTCTACCGCAATTGAAAGACTAGTGAAATCCATGTTATTTTGGTTTAACATTTAACGTAAAGATACAGTTGAAAAAGATTAAACACAGAAAACTATATAGGTGGTCTTATCACTAAAACCATTTTCTCCCAGACAACTTTAGCATAGATTTAAAAAAAAAACTATCCATTTTATCTATCTACTATGATGTGCCTGCGACTTGGTACACGTTTGGCTTGAAATTCCCACGAGATTCCTGGGACACCACAGAATTTATTAAGGAACGTAGGCCATCGCTTTTGTGTAAGCTGAGCCGGAATAAGCTAATTTTTTTGTAACCTGAACAACAAAATACCACTCCCGGGAAAATTCCCACGAGTTGCCCGGAATAAAAATATCACACAGATATTTTATTATATAAAATACGCTATATAGATCTTAGACTTAAGTAGACTTAAAAATCTTAGAAGACTTTTTTGTTGATCAGCGAAAACCGCATCATAATCGGCCCATTAGCTTTTACGTGAATCGGCTGGTCGTAGACTGAGGTGGTAGTAATATTAAAACTACAATGTCCGAATGTGATTGATGTCTTTATCTTCGTGTTTAACAAAATGAAAGCCTTAATATACTACGTGTGCTAATAATTGATGTCCGTTGGCCCCCCTTACAATGGACAATACAAATGCTTTACAAACTAAAAAAATACATCGTATTCTCCATCGCTTAGATAGTCGTAGTAGATAGTATTCCAGTAGTTTTTTTAAATAGCTTCAATGCGCCGTTCGTATAGTCGACGATCCCATACAAACAGGCGGTTTAGAATCGCTTAGCCTTCGGAGAGACTTTGCGTCCCTCTGCGTATTCTACCGCCTGTACAATGGAGTGTTCCGAGGAACTGTTTGATCTGGTGCCAACACCTCACTTTTACAATCGCACCGCTCGCCATCGACGGGATGTTCACCCTCATTTCCTTGAGCTCCCACGCTCAACGCAACGGTTCTCCAGAACGATTATGCACAACCGCGTACAACAATGACATGGAGGGAACTTCCCGCCGAGGTTTTCCCTTTGCGCTACGACATGGGATCGTTTAAGAAGTTGGTGGTGCAAGTGTCCATAGGCGACGGTACCTAACCACCTTCCATCAAGTGGAAGTGGTGGTCAATAAAAAAAATGTACACGGTATGTTTAGAATCTTATAATGTTATAGATAAATGTTACTGTGTTTGCCAGTGCAATCAAAACTGACGGCTGCGGCGCGCGCGCTGGTGCGCTCGTGCCGCGCGGAGATGGGCGAGATCGAGACCTGCCCCGAGTGCTACGCGGCGGCGCATGCGCGCAAGCCCACCTGGTTCACGGACGTGTGCTCCACGCCCCACATACTGCTCTGGGCTAAGCTCAAAGGTATCAAATACAAATCTTTTTGTTCGTACTAAGTTCTACTGATGATACATTTTTGAAAGTCATATTGCTCTCTTTTATTGCGCTCTCTCTCTTCTAATTATTTCAGGTTAATATGTCTTTTCCTGCCATACGCACCACTATCCGTGCAGGAACGGAGAAAGAATACAATTTCCTGCGGCCGGGCGGCCTGTCGTAAGAGGCGACAAAACAACCCACAGCCAGGTGGTAGGGCATTTGCCCGACTGGATGACGACCAACCCTGGTCTATAGTATGCTGCCATAACAACCTTGAGTTGTGTTCCGGCATCAGTGATCAGGTTCCAGTCTCCTTTAAGAGCAGCAGCGCATTTGTAGCACCTTTGGTGTTGCAAATGTCCATAGGCGATGGTAACCGCTTTCCATCAAGTGGGTCTGTCTGCTGAACTCTTGCAATAAAAATAAAATAATCACCTAAAAAATAAATCTACTTCTTATTCTATGTACAACGCTTCGCAATTTGTTATTATGGAGAAAAAGAGGAAAGAAAAAGATAGCTACAATTCTTTTACTTCATATTTATCTATCCCAAATAGTTTTTTTGTTAAAATATAAATTATTTTAAATGTATAAGTATTTTATATACATAATTACTTTTCGAAGAATTAATGGAATTGTAATTGTAATTAAAATTGTAGTAAATAGTGCACACAAAATAAAATAAAATATTTTATTTGAAAATTAATCACAAATCATGGAGGTTAAGGTGTAGAAATTTATATGGGGGCTAAAACTGAAAGTGTCTGTCATGAACATAAATAATAATAATAATAATAATAATAATAATAATTTATTTATTTGAAACTTTACATTGATACACAGTTTTTTTTTTTTTTTTTTTGATTCTACTAGCCCCTAAACTAGTTTTCACTGTATTATAGGAGCTAGTGTCCTCTCCCTTAATGTAGGAACAATAACATAAAAACATTTAACACAACTTAAAATAAATATCTAAAAGAGTGGGTGCATATGTGTGTGGGTATGTGTGTGTGTGTGTGCGTGTATGAATGTATGTTTAACTATGAGTATGAAATTATATTAATATATTGTATATTATTATATTATATGCCTATTTTTAGAAATTTTTCTACATCATCATAATTTAAATCTATTAGCCATTTCAATATAAAACTTTTGAAATCACGATTTGTTTTTTTCTTTAGAGATTTTATTTCGGGTAATTTGTTGTACATAAATGGAGCTGTAAAGTTAATATGACCTTGGGCAAAACTAGTTCTTACTTGAGGTATTGGGCATTTATCGACACGTTTATGAGTAATTTCTAACTGTGGTACAGATTTCCTGTGATATAATCTAAGCGTTTCATATATAAAAGTTTTCCTGATAGAAAGGACTTTTGCCTTCTTATATACATCCACTGTTGGATGTCGATATGGTAAGTACATCATCACTTTTAGCAAAGCTCTTTGAGCTCGCTCAGGTACAATCATAAGCGATTTAGCCGCATTACCCCATGCACATATGCAATATCTAATTAAGCAACCACAAAGCGCCTGATACGTCTGTATCAGTAGTTTATGATCAGCAATGTTTCGAAGGTTTTTAAAGATATAGATTAATTTTCTAATCCTAGACGCAAGAGTATTCAAATGGATGCTCCAATTAAGATTCTCATCAATCATTACACCGAGATATCTAATTGAGGAGACGCGTGACAATATTCGGCAACTGCAATTATTTAGAATATTTTTATTACAAGGATACATATGAATTTTGAGTTCATAGTTTAAATCAGGACATGTCAGATGAGATAAGTGGAAACATATGTACTTGGTTTTTGATGTATTTACGGACAATAAACTATTTTCAAGCCATTGTGTGACTTTAGATAGACCCAACTCAGCCCTTTTAAAAGTTTCATTCCAAGAATGGCCTTGAAAAAGTAGAACAGTGTCATCTGCAAACATAACGATTTCCATATCTGTTAGATTATTGTTAAAGAGATCATTTATGTACATCAGGAATAAGGTTGGTCCTAATGTACTCCCTTGCGGCACGCCAAAGTTGCATGTGTGTATATCACTTTGAGTATTTTGTACACGAACGCATTGCTCCCTATCCAACAGATAACTTCTAAACCAATCTAAAACTATACCACGGATACCAATGTTTTCCAATCTAGTTAAGAGAATATAAATCGATACGGTATCAAAGGCTTTCTGTAAGTCAAGAAAGACTCCAATAGTTCTATGACCAGAATCTAAGTTTGAGGTAATATTTGAAGTTAGTTTGAGAACAGCCTCTTCAGTAGATTTACCTATTCTGAAACCATATTGATTTGGATTTATAAGATTGTTTTTCTCCAGATAAGATACGAGCCTTTTATTAACAAGTTTCTCCAGAATCTTTGAAAGAACTGACAAAAGTGATATAGGTCTGTAATTGGTAGGCTTATCTTTATCACCAGACTTGAAAATAGGGCAAACTACGGCTCTTTTAAATAATTTAGGAAATGTTCCAGTCTCTAGACTTAAGTTGCAAAGATAACAAATAGGATAAACAAGGATATTAATATTTTGTTTAATAAGGTTCGTACTGATTTTATCCCAACCCGGTGCAGTATTTGACTTAAAACTTGCAACAATTCCTTTAACTTCACATGGATCTATGGAACTGAAAGCCATAGAATGAACTGGTGTATTGTCTATTTTAGATTGATAGGCTAATATATGTTCGGTTGTGTTCATCATGTCAAGTATTTGACTGGCTAAAGTACTTCCTATAGAGCAAAAAAAGCTATTGACAGAATTGAGAGACTCTACAGGCGTACTTTTCATTGACAAAAGCTCTTTAGGCATTTCTTTAATAATATTAAAATTACATACTTCTTTTATGATTTTCCATGTTTCTTTAATATCTTTATTATTTTTGATTAGTTTCTGTTGATAATAATTTCGTTTCAGATTTTTTATTACTTTGTTACACATATTTCTATACGTAATGTATTTATCTCTTATGTTTTCATCCAGAGGATTATTTTTGACCTGCTTGTGTAGTTTGTCTCTTGTTCTAATGATTTTAACAACTCCTTTTGTTATCCACGGCTTAAGGGGTTGAAAACGCCGTGAAGAGTGGAACTCTGTAGTGTTTTTAACAACAACATTACTTAAGATATTTAACAAGGATTCAGCTACAATATTTACATCTTTACAGTCGTAGATACTGCCCCATCGTAACTCTGCAATAGTATCCTTAATGCCTTCATAATTGACCATAGATTTTTTATAAGTTGGGTTAGTTGTACTTACTAAAATATCACTAACATGAAGAAGGATTGCACAATGATCAGTAATCTGTTGTTCAAAGATAAGAGTTTTCCAGATTTTATTAGTTTTTACCATGAGATGGTCTAAACAAGCATTTAGTCTTGTGGGTTTATTAATACCTTGTCTTAATCCATATGTAGCCATTAAGTTTAAATATTCACTAGTAGGTGCTATGTTTTGGTCGAGGGTATTAATATTAATGTCACCGGTAAATATAATAGTTTGTGTAGTTATATTATTTAGTACAGCCTCGAGCGAATTTAAGTAATTGGAGGTATTGCGAAAAGATGGTGGTCGATATGAACACACAATACTCAATTCTGAATTAACATTTACAACTAAACAATTGCCCTCAGCAAATGTAGGTTCATAAGTGTTTGCATTTATTATTTCACGAACAAAGACAACAACGCCGTCATTTTGATTAATACTATTTTTTGTCCAGAATTTATGGTATCCACTAATATTAGGTGGTGGGTTATTATTATTTGTCCAGCACTCGGTAAGTACAAGGACATCTATAGAAAAATTTAGAGCTGTGATAAAAACCAAAAATGTGTCAAAATTACAATGAATGCTCCTGATATTGACCGTTAAGACTGTTAAAGATCCCTTGTTTTCTAGGTTCAAAAACTTTGAACAAAACTTGGAGTCGCTAACTAAAATACACTCAACTTGTTGTTCTGAATTATCAACTGCATCGGTAATATAATCATTTATCAATGGATTGAATGTTAGTTTTAAGATAAGCATCTGTACTAGTTATGTGCAAGAGACTAGTGAATATAGGTTGTTTTTTGTATGTGTTTATATTTGAAATACTATAGTGGAGTGTTGTACGATACTGTAAAAACATTATGTTAATATGAAAAATAGCTTTAAACATAGAACAGAAAAACTTGTGCGTATAAATACTAAGATGTGACATTATTATACTTATATTTATGAAATAATAACGAGGAATAATATATACTATTAGATGTAATGAGATTTCGTAATCAGCTTTATGTATATAGTTTTTGGAAAGACAGAGCATTTTTGAATGTTTTATCAAAATATTATTATAATATATGATTAATGAGTTTAAATGTGTGTTGATGTGTTTTATTTCTTTGTAAATATGTGTGTAATATATAATATAATGTAATGTGAACTTATATTGTACTGTGATAAGAAAATATGAATAAATAGCACCACGGTAGAAACAATAACAGAGTAAAATTATACAATACAAAACTAGTCACTTATTTGGATTCTCGTTCTTCAATTCCTCGAGCCGAACTTCATTTTTGACGAGGATGTACTGTGACCCTGTCTCTTTACGTAAATAAATTCTTCCACCTGATGTCCAGCAGAAAGCATAGTTGTATTTTTTGGCGAATTCTCGAGTAACATAAAAAAGCTTTTTCGACTTAGAAGTCAGGCATTCCGATATATAAATTGGTCCATTTTCATTACCAATTCCTGTAATTCCCAATTGTCCAGAGTTCAAACGTGTAGAATTTTCTTTATTATATTTTTTGACGCAATTCATCAATGAAGATAACTGCAGTGTATTGTGAAATTCAACAACAATCGACGAGAACTTTTTTTCCTTGTTAGTGTGGGTACGCTGAACATCACGAATATCACTTATATTATAATTCATTTTGAGGGACCGCATGAGGTTCTGAATCATATTATATAATATTTCCTTATTTTCTTGAGCAGTTTTCGGTACATTCCTAATTTCAATGGATGTTTTTAAGGTAAGCCGCTCAATAGAGTCAATTTTTTCTTCTAGCGATATAATGTTTTTAGCAAGTGTTTTCTTATCTAATTCAAGTGAGTCGATTTTATGCTCCATATTTTTGAGTTGTTCTGACATATTGTTCAATCCCATTTCTATTTCTAGGCTCGTTGAATTCATGGCAGTAGTTACAGATTTTACTTCTTTTATGTGCTCTTCCAAAAGATCAAGTCTTTTATTTTGGGTAAGCATAAGGGTATTGATCATTTGTTTGAGTTCACTAATCTCAGTAGACTGTTTGCCCGTAGCTCGTTGACGCTTAGGTACGCTAGTACGGCTATCCGCCAAGTCTACATCGGGATTCGACAGCTGTGGGATATTTGAATCCGATACGGAAAGCGGGCCCGTCTTACGCGTAGGTGAATTTAACAAACCATGAAACATCTTGTTATAAGTTGTAATACAATGCTGCTTGCCTGTTTTGTCTTGTTGTAGGCCTAAATGATCCAAGTACCGTCGGCTATTGAGTGCACGAGTTGTTATATGGGGGTTGTACAATATTTGCAGACTCCTCCCCACGTCAATGACAAATGTACGAGTGTGCGTGTGCGCAGTATAAGTGGGAGTTATAGGTACCGCCCACTATGCTTCGACTGTCCTTGGAATAGGTGTACTTGTAAATGCGTAATGCAATTAGCAATATAGTGCTGTCGCACTTACTTGAATTACTCCCAGTAACTGCGATCTCCTACAAAATGTGCTGCCCTGGTACTTAACACTTATAACGTACTGTTTATTATTTAAATATTTTATATAAAATTACAAAGTATATGCTGGGAACGTCCGCACCGTTCGACGGCCGAAGAGAGAGGATAAATAATAGTTGAAATAAAAAAATCAACCAGAGTTGCCCATGCCTGCTTATATTGTCCTTTTTTATACCTATTAAATTTTCTCGGAAATATATTGCCTTTAATATCCCACCTAAAATTTATTATATTTTCATTCAAACACCAGAGGTGGTCTATGGTTAGGAATTTTACTATAATCAATTTAATCCCAAGACCATGAAAAAGAACCAAAAAGACCTTATTATTATTATTATTATCCATTAATTAAAGTCCCCTTTGTATATTGGTATATTAAAATATTCAGGTTTCCCATACTGGCCAGCAAAAGGCATGTCGGTAAACAACAACGGGCTGGTGGATGTTCGCTTCTTCGGTGCTCATGACCGCGCGTGGGTTCCCCACAAAGACTGCTTCCTTTACTCTGAGAGGGATCCTAATAATTTCCGCACCAAGCGGCAGGACATCCTTGACAGTATGCAGGTTAGTCACTAACTACATATATAAGGGGAACTATATCGAGAGTTTCATAACAAATGGGTGTATACTCAAAAATGACATTTTTTTATTGGTTACTAAAATCTATGCATGTTACAATTTCGAAAGTCTTACCACTATGCAAGTGTACCTAAATAGAAGGGTAATCCAAATTTCAGCCTTATACAATCAACTAGTTTTGTTTTATTCACAATTTTGTCCCTTGTGTAAAACTGCACTTTTGTCTGTACGCCCATTTGGTATGAAGCCCCCTCGATATCATTGTCGGCACCGACCCCTCAACCCCCAAGTGGTTAGCACCTTGTAAATTTATTCAAGATATTAGAAATATTCTTTATTTAGGAGCTATACCATGACTTTATTATTATCATGGCTACAAAAATAAATTAATAGGATGTGCAAACAATTATTCCTCTCGTTACTGGCGTTTTATTTAGTCAGGGTCTTTTTACTATTTTCAGTTATTACTTCGTTTTTTTATTGCATTTTTTTATCTTTTTTCATTCATCAACTAATTATGTCGCTTCCTTTCCTCAATAAGCAAAGATGAGAATCTGAAATATAAAATTATTAATTCCAGATGTATATCTGGGATTAATTATATATATGTATATATATCCTCCAGGAGGTCCATGGAGGCGGCTCCTGTGATAGAGCATAGCTCTTAAATAATAGATAGAAAAATATATACCCTATTTTTAAACATGGAAATTATGATACAACAACACATACATGTATTTTGTAGTAAAAATTATTTAATTATAATATTTCTTGTAGGAAGCAGAACAGCACATTAGAAATATATCAAGAAAGTATGGAAAATTTGTATATCCGCCATTCAAGACACAACTTGAACCTAGCAAATTAACAGAGCAACTCAAGATGATGGTAAGTTTTATTAATGATAACTAGAATATTGCAAATTATACTATAATACTTATATTAATTACTTAGGGTAATTTATATAGTAGAATATGAATATGATGATCTAAGAATATCAATAAAGAACCAATAGTGAAACAATATTGTCTCCTGCAAATGTGTGCATTATACAGTTTGTGTTGATACTTTCAAGGTTTAGAATAAGCTTCAAGTAAGTATGCATCAGGTGAAAGTCATATATTCCATAACAGCACTGGACCATTTGTAGAGCTGTGTTAGCTGCTGAGTTGCAATTACTAATAATTGCAAAAAAAAGTACAACTGCACAATTATTTATTTAAAAGAATCAACTGCAGTAGAGCGTGTTTTAAATTTTCGCCATAAATCGTCATAAGTAGGTATACTCGTATGTTGTATAATCATAGACCTTTGCTAACATTGTATAAAATATTAATTCATAGCCAATAATTTATCAAATAAGACAAATTCAAGTATACTCCACATCAAACATTATATATATATATATATATATATATAGCCTATCCAAATTAGCAGCTAACCGCTGCTCGATACTTGGTTTCGAAAAATTACAAATGAACTCATATTTGTTTTTGTTAGATTCCCTCGTTTGAAGGCGAAGTCCGGACAGTTCAGAAAAACAAATCAAGTAATGCTTCACCCATAGCTGCTAAAGAAAAGAGTAGATCCAATTCTAAAAGTTCCAAAAGTTCTGTTCATGATGGGTGAGTCGTCAGTTTACTAAATTAATTATTTAAAAATATTTCTATGATTCTGTTTTCAGTTTTATTTAATCCGTAAAATGTATTTTTTTTTATATGCAATAAAAATAATTAGTTGTTATGTAATTTAGTGTAAAAGCTACTAAAACAACAAAAAATGCTAACATACTAATTATGCATCATAATGAATATAAAAAATAACAATTAACTGACTGAATATTTTATAATAAAATTAAGCTTTTAATAATTTATAACTTGTAGTGACGTCAGTGAATCTGAGGATCCAAGTGTTGCCGTGACAAAATTAAAAGCAACAGAGAGTAACGATGAAACTAAAGCTGATAATGAACAATCGACGACGGAAAAGTATGTATTATCAATTTTTTTCAGATGTCTTTATATTATAGAGCATCATATAAATAGAAATTTCTTATGCAATTTCACACATATCTCCTAATTTGTTTACTAAACAAATATACAGTAAAAAATTAAATTACAGAGATAAAACTATGGAGATAGATGAAACACCACAGAAAAAAGCGAATGAATCTAGAAAACGTCGCCATTCTGGTGTAGATGAAAGAGTCTTTACTGTAGTGGAAATAGGTTCTACTGAGAAACGTAAGAAAGTAGCTAATGACAAAAAAACTGATATCAAGACACCAGAAACACCAGAAGGAATTTGCAGCATAGAAGAAACACCTAAAGAAAAAGAAGTTGAGTTTAGTAATAAAGAAGATAAAAATATGGAAGTACATTCTAATGAAGATAAAGTTGGTGGAATTGATTTAACTCAAGATGAAGAACCATCAAGTAGTACCACAGATAAGGCAAAAACCCCAAAAATGACGCCAATTAAAATAATATTTTCAAATAAAGACAGCAGTATTTCAATAAAAAGTCCTAAACCAGCCACACCTAAATCAAGTACACCAAACGAAAAATCAGCCAAGCCTATAAGAATAGAGAAAGCCTTAGTGAATGATAAAGAGGCGAAGAATGACAAAACAAAATCTCAAAGGCGTCAAAGCTCCAAAAGTAATAAGTCATTAAATAATAGTACTACAAACAAATCTGATAAACCAACAGATAAAAAAGCAGGTGATCTTGCTACAGCCAATAATAAAAAAAGTAATTCTGCTGTTAAAAATAAAGATAGCAATACAAACAAATCTGTAAATGACAAGAACATATCAAGTAACAAAACTTCGAAAAATGTTACACAATCTGATGATGACACTAGTTTAGCAATAATTGCTCGAACAAACTCTAAAAGTGTTGTAGTCGGTGGAGATAATATATCTAGATTACCAACTATAAGTCACGTTATGAGCTTATCTACATTAGCTCAGAGTACATATACAACAACAAGCAAAACAACCGCTAGTTCTAAAACATTAGAGCTGACAATAGAAGCGCCTCCTAATTCTAGTATTTTTACACCAACAAGTACCGATAATGTTAAAACAGCTAAAGACGCTCAAACAAAGTTGCAAAAGTTGAGAAACGACACTGAACCTGTAGTAGGAAGGGTCGGAGTTAGATCATTTGCAAGAATGAAGTCACCAGAACCAAAAAGCAGAAATGATAATTTGCAAAGTGAAATTAAATGTGAACCAATAGAAATAGATGATGCAGATCGACATATGGAAAAAATGGATCTAATGAAATCATTTGAGTTGAGGCCTGTTAATCTTGGAACACAAAATTTAAGGGAAGTGAGGATAAATAAGATGGTTGTGACTCCAGTTACTGTGAATAAGCCTGAACCTCGCCCGAAAGCAAAGAAATCTTTCCCTCAACCGAGGAAGCCTGATGAAGGGCGGTCAGAATTGAATGGTAATAAGAACTCAATGGTGTATATCCCGATTCAGCCATCGAACACGCAGCCGCCGATCAGGCCATCCAAGCCTGCTGTCAATGGCCCTGTATCCAATGCCAGCAGGATAGTCACATCCACTAACACTACACTGGGTGGGTATATATATTGTTACTATGTTATTTGTCTACTAACTTGAAAGGAGCATATTAGAAATTACTTATTATTAATTATTTTTTGTTAGATGTCATTTATATTGATTTATCGTAGTTTTAGGAACAATGTCCATCATCTGTAGAATATTTTTTAGTTTTGGCATATTCCCGTCAAGGACATAAGACAAATTGTTTTGATGTATGTATTTAATTAAAACAGTTTTATTTTTATTTTTGTAAAATGATGTTTTTTATTAAGTATTTAAAAACACAGTTAATACATTAATAAAAAACAAAACTGGGTTTTAAGCTACTTGTAATTGAGAATTAATGGAAATACACGATAGTGAATAAAATATTTAAGACTTTAAAACAGTTTGAAATAAATCCAAAAGTTGAGTTCTATGTTGTATTTCACATTAAGCCTATTAGAAATTTTAAAGAAAGCTTTATAGTTTAAGAGCCAGTGATCGGCTACCTGTATGTATTTGACCAGACCTGAGGTTTTGTACATTGAAGCCCCTATACCTACCATGCATGGTACGGGGACTTACTAAGCTCTAAGTGGTAGATGCGATGAGCGCTGAGGTAAGACAGGTATCAATTTTTGTCGAATTTTAAATCCATTTGACCACGTCTGCCGTTTTGAATTTTGAAAATATAGGCTTATTATTATCGGAAAATAAGAATGGCAGACCATTATCGCGCGGTTTTACTTTATGGCAGACAATTTAGAATATACTAAAAAAAATTGAAAGTAATTGACCAGATCTGCCATTGATATATTTTGTTTATTATAGTCTTAAAAACTTATATTGATCGCGGCAGACGTCTACTTTGCGTATAAACATCAATAAATAATAAAATCTTAGCTATTACCCTGTCAGATGTATATGTTTTCCGTTCGCTGTTTTACATCAATATAATTTAATTGCGATTTACTTTATCACTGTATTTAATTAGAAATTAATATTTTTTATATTCTATATACTAAACTTCATTAGCTGTATTTCTATTAAAAATATTTAATTTTCAGTCACCAGTTTGGTAAACACACAAACAACGTCGATACTACCAGTAGCCATGACATCACTGCTGAGTACGTCAACGACCCCTACGACGTTGTCTTCGAGCTTTACGAGCAGTGGGCAAACGCCCACCATTGGGCAAGTGGCCACCACTGTTCACACAGTTCCACTCATGACCTCAGTCAACGGCCAATGGATGCTGAGTCTACAACCTGTTATGTCCGTTGGAGGCGTTGATGTAAGTTTTTTTTCATTGCTGTAGTACAGTAGACAGGCTGACGGCCCAACTATGATGGAAAGTGGTTACCGTCGCCTATAAACATTTGCAACACTAAAGCCTCGTATTCTTGGTAAACATTTGTTTAGCAACATGGTTGCATAAACATGTTGCCGAGTTGCTGTGAACATATTGCGGGCAACACTTGTGTTGCGGAGTTGATCACGCCATGTTGACAGAGGTGACGCCCAGCGAGCGAAAACATCAGTTTATCAACAAATGTTGACGTGTGTGGACGTGTTTGCAACTGTTTATAAACATGCGGGAGTGTGGAGCAACGATAAAATTATGCAATTAATAGAATTATTTCAATGAAAAGCGTTACTATGAGCATATTAAGCGTTATACATCAGATACAGAGAACACAACAACACTACTTCCTCGGGCAACATTTTAACGCAGACTGGTGTGTGTGGACAACCCATATTGATTTTAACAAAATTTCCAGCAGCGTGCTCGCTGTTCATCAACAACGTTGATCAACTGTTGCTAAACAAATGTTTACCATGAATACGAGGCTTTAAGGTGCTACGAATGTGCTGCCCGCTGGAGCTGGAACCTGGCCACTAATGCCAGAACACACACACACACTCAAAGTTGTTATGGCGGCATGCTCTAGACCAGTGTTTTCAATCTGCGGGTCGCGGGTCACAGAGCCTTGCTCAGGGGGTCGCCGGCAAAAGGGAAAAGGCATTTTAAATTTATACCTCATACTTAGGTACTTTCTACACTCAGCTGCTTCTTGCATAGTATAAGGCTATATTAGTGAATATGTGTAACAAAATAGACAAAAAAGTCTCTTAAATTACTAACTTTTTTCTACCTATGACCCAAGAGGGTCGCCTCAACCAACCTGTAAAGGGATCGCATATTCAAAAAGATTGAAAAGCACTGCTTTAGACCATGGTTTAGTAGCCATCCAGTCGGGCAAAAGCCGTACCACCTGGCTGTGGGTTGTTTTATCGCCTCATTACGACAAGCCGCCTGGCCGCAGCAATTTGTATTCTTTCTCCATTCCTGCACGGATAAAAGTTTGGTTTGAGTTACAATTAAATTGGTAGATTAACCTTGCGTAATTGCGTGCTATAATCATCATTTAGGTATCGAGGAAGTTGGACTAATATCTTGAATACTACAACATCCTAAAATCCATCCGTGAACTTCATGCTGCAAAAAAGGAAGTGGTCTTCCAGTGGATACCCTCCCATGTAGGCATCATGGGTAACGAGGAAGCCGACAAAGCAGCGAGGCAGGCCACCACTGAGGGCATCTTGTATCACTGTTCCCCAACCCACACAGAAACATTGAGTTGTGTTAAAGTGCATATCAGAGAACAGTGGCAAGAATATTTTGTTGAACGATCACTTTCGAAGGGCATATGGTACAAAACCATCCAGTGTCGGCTCCCTCGATGTCCGTGGTTCGCTTTGTCATCCATAGAATTGGACAGGAAAACTATTGTAGCTCTATTAAGACTTCGCTCCGGGCACATTCCTTCAAATAAGTTCAAATATATGATAAAGGTTTCGAATTCACCAAATTGCTCTGAATGCCAAAAAATTGAAGATATTTATCACGTGTTGGCAGAGTGTGTCCGGGGCGAGGCGCTGCGGCGTCAGCTTCCGGTCGATTACAATGTGGGTAACTGGACGAGTATTCTGTCTTCTCCATTTTCTGGGGAGGCCAGAGTGCTCGTTCAGTTATTATATCAGTGTACTTAGAGTTTAAGGAATGAGAAATGATTGTAAGATTGGACGGGGTGACATTATCACAAAGTGACAAAACCCCATTTATATAACAAAGATTTTTAAAAAAAACCCACGAAAGAAATCCCACGGAAAATAAAGGAACTAAAAGTGGCAGCTCTGCTATTTGATAGAATACTGTTCGTAAAGTAGTTAGGAAATAAATTTACATCTTTCATTATAGAATATTTTGTATTTATTATTCAGTAACTACCTACATCATTCATAATTACTCTGGCAGGATTAAGTACGGCGATTGCAGCGCCGTGTCTGTGGGACTTCTTTGGTGGCGGGGACTCTTTAAATATAATTACTTGACATCATTGACTGACTGTACAGCACCCAAACTACTGGGCCTAAGATCATGATTTGCAATGTGGGTGTCTTTCTATACTGTAGAATGGTACTAAGGGGGTGAAATGGGGATAAAAATCCGTCATTTTCATAGCAAGAGGCATGAAATTTTATGTACCTGCTTCAAGCCTTTAGAGAAATAAATACATGTATATCGACTTTTTTGGAAAGTCTATCTGTAAGGACGCGTTGCTCTAGTAGTTCAGAACGCCCAAAATGCTTCGTCTGCCATTCCACATGGCGAACACAGTCTTTATGGTCGTGGCGAAAACGTCACTAATGACGTCATTATTTTCGATCACTCACAACGACCCAGGTCAAGAGGCGGATCGAAATGGGCTTTGACCACAGAGCTTTAATTCTCTCTATCGATTGACATTGAAAAGTCGCGATTTTCAAATCAACCAATGACATATGTGTATTTCGTCGTTAAATACATCAATCAATGTTCCATAACCCGTTCCGCTAGAGTCTATGGTTGTAACCCCCGCAAGCAAGTGGAGCGGGAAAAATCGCTATCGTGAACGTGGTCGCTAGAAGTCTCTTATGGAACATAGCCTAAGGTGCTGCAAATCGGGCTTCTTTCTGACTTTTTCTCTACCACTACTCGAACTAGTATTATCCTTAATCTACGCGAGCGAAGCAACAGCTAGTAATTTATATAATACGATCCTGCAAATAACATTACTAGCAATAATGTGTAAATTCCTTCAGAGCACACCTTCGCCACCTATAGTCAACGGTATTGTGGAAAGGACGACCTTGGCGCCGGGGTTGGTGCCTTTGACTCCGAATGCTTCGGCGCCCACGGGTGGAACGGTGGTCACCGCCAATATTATTACACCACCTTCCACCAACTCGACGACTAGTAAGCCCAGTGAGAACACACCGGGTGAGGTAGGTTATAGCTGTGAAAGGAAGCCTCATGATTTTTAAGTTTTAAACTTGAATGTATTTAACTGTTTTTCAAGAGACTTTTAGTTGGATGTGTTGTTTGGGAGTCTCTTATCGCTTCTTCATAAACAGCGAAATGTGAAATGGTGTTCATAGAGTTCCTATTGTACTGGTTCGTGACAAGCTTTTACATCATATAAATTGATGGGTTTGATTTAATTTAAAGTTTATTTTATTTTTCATAGTGCTTTAAACAAAACCTTGTTTTTATATATTTTTTTTCTATTATTTAAAAACAAAAGATATTCAAATTATATTTTTTTTAATCTTATCAATCTTCAAGCTTTACATGCCCTTATTAACCCCTTCCAGGGTCCAAATTTAATATTATTTTTGTCCACAAGCTGCCAGCTGTCATCAAAATTGCCGCGCCAAAACCAAGAAAATTATATCGTCTCTTTTATCCTAATACAAATTCTATGTAGTGAAAGAGGCAGAAAGCACCAGGTCAACGTTTGTGTCATTTATCTGTATTTGACCACAAATTTGTGGTGCTTCCCAATTTGCCGTTATGACAGTTCGAGAACAAATTTGTGGTGGTTCTGTCTATAAGATTAACTTTTTTCAGTTCAAAGAGTATGTATGAACGCCCTACATAATTTAAATTAAATTTTTAACTTATATGTAAGACATTAAAAATGTTTGTATTTTATTAATTTAGTACTTATTGTTTACAGCCGCCGCGGTTGCAACAGAGGCCGGCGTTGATGAATCCCTTCGACGCGAGCGCACCGTTTCCCGCATCCGTACCCGCGCCCTCGTCCGTCGGCCCGTTAACTGCGAAACTCAACCAGAATGCTAATAAGGTAAGGTTAATTTAATGGGTTTTTTTTAATATTCTGGATGTGCACAACATCGCTAAGTGCCACTTATCGCTAACTAATGTAGGGTTATAGATTCAAGAAATTTAGTGTATGTAAATATTTGTACGTCATATAAATGACAAAACGTTATTGCAAATAAAGATTGATTGATTAGTTAGATAAGTTAGATAATACCGGCACAGCAATATGCTGAGTGCAAATCTTGTTTGGCTGAAAATGCGGCGTACAAATTTTCAAAATGTGCTCTGTGTATGAAAATGTATAAGATATGTAATTACGTCGCTATTTTTGTAAATAAAATTTCTTTCTTTCTTTCATAAGAAGCAATCTCTTCCAGACATAATCCCTATACGTTATTGTGGAACATATTTTCAGTTAACGGACTTCTTCCGCAATCTCATAGAAGACACACTGGAGAAACTGGACGAGCCGTCAACGGTGATCACTTCGCTGCGGCTACAGTTGGAGCAGGCGAAGTGGAGGTATCAGATGGAGATCAACGAACTCAAACACAATCACGGTGTGTAATCATGTTAGCCTGAGAGCTATTAAACACTATTTGGATAGGTACTTGTGGCAAGTTTTCGATACACGATATCCTCCTTCAACGTCAGCGCGTGGTAATTTTTTTTTATAACGATATTAACTTTTTCATTTCACATATTATAAAAGTATGCTGAAGTACTTTTCATGTCTAGAAACGATTTTCCCTGCTGTCACAAAATTTAAAAACTGCAAGCCATAGATAATATACATGCAACTCATGTCCCAACTTTTTCACAGCCACTATTAAATCGCGGCATGACTTAATAAAAAAGTATCAACAATTTTACTTAACATCATTTTATACCTATAAATTATTTTTCACTAAATTATTATTTAATTTACATAAATTTGAGCTAAATATTTACTATCATCAGTGACAAAAAATACAGAATTCAGAATGCCACAGAAAAAAATTACTTAATGTTTCACATGTGACATATTAAATAAATTCTTTAGATTTAGATATGCATTTCACGCCTGTTTTTATGAGTAGTTGTTTTTTTAACTAATCAGTTTTGATTTACTTTCCTCATATTCGAAATGAAAAGCAGAATGAACCTCGAGTGAAAGACCTATTTAGGCACTCGAACTAGTAGCGCCCTCGCTACGCTCGTTTGTCAAACTATCTCATGCTTAAATAGGTTACTTTCATCTCTCGTGTAACCAAATACTATTCCAACACTAGGGGCGAAACTAATACGTTGCTAGCCTTTACGATGGAATAGCATAAAGGTAGGACAAAAAAGAATGGGATAGAATGATAAAACAGGAGGAATAGGACAAGGGTATGGGGAAGTGGGTCATCATAACTCTCACTTCATCACACAATACATGATTAGCTCAGAGCTAACCGTTTCTCACCGATATTCTGTGAGAGCGTGGTATCACACCGATCGAGCGGGCCCTAAGAGCTGAAATCAACAAATCCAAATGATAATCATTTCAGGAGGGCTCTATCAGATACAAAATTTGTAACAATATCTACATTAAGTCTCAAAACTACCTGATTGGTCCATGCTTCTTGGGCAAAAATCGAAGTCCCTTCTTCTGATATGAGACTTTGAGAATCGAGAGTTATTATCTCTCGTACCTACTATTGGTTATAAATTTGATGTTTCTGTATACAGTTACTATTACAATACACATATTTATTGTCAAACTTTCTTTAAATTTCTATAAAATTTATAAATAAGGCATAACTTTATTTAAAAAAATACTAATTAGTACATGTTATTATTATTTAACTAGAGTTCTCCTCACAAGTACTGTGCGTGGTATCGCCAAGTAACCTCCTTTCGGCACATATAAATTTTTCTTCTATTAATTGAAATTATTCCTTTAAATCTGACGGCGCGTTCCCTTTTTCGCACGTCACGTCAATCATTCATGTCATATCATTAAATTAAATAAATAGCTCCGCTTTATAAATAAATAAAATAACTTAAAATATACCGCGCCCGCTCTACATAAATATAAGTAATCGCTACGCACCATTAATGTAAAGTAAATGAACATAAAATAAATATACAGCAATAAAATTAAATACTATAAATATAAATATAAAAGTACGCTAAAGTGTGTGAAGTGCATAGTGGAGAAGAGGAGCCGCATTCCATTCCCATTAACTAGGTAAGTGCGTGCCCGTTCTAAAATTCCCCTTCAAAATTGTCCACACTCCTTTCCCGCAAACTTGACACAGTTCGCTTATCGCTAAATCCAGCGCCGCCGCAACAGTGCGGGTAATAAAGTCTTAGCAAGTAGCTCTGTTTTATTTACAAAACAATTTATTTTTATATATATCTATATATACCTTCGTTGAAAAAATATATTTTATTAAGTGGCTTAGGAGGAGTTAGCGAATATACCGACAGACAGACACGAAAAAACGACTTTGTTTTTAGATTTTATAAATTAAAATAAAATAATGTTTCCTGTAATACGTGTTATAATTAAGATACTATATTGACAGATGTATCGAAGACAAGAAAAAGAAGCGATTAAATTAAAAAATAACAAAATAGTTTTATATTTTGATGAAATAGGTTTGGACACTATGTAAAGAAGATTGTTTGTTTACAGAATTGACAGTGGCAGAAATGCGAGCCACGTTCGAGAAGGAGTTGACGCGAGCGGTGAACGATGTGCGGCGGGTGGCGCAGCTGGAGCAGGACGTGGTGGTCCAGCAGACCAAATCAAAACAGTGGTGAGTCCCCCACGGGTGGTTTCTTTCCATAGTAAATGTTAATGATGTTAAGAAACTTTAATATTTATATTAATATTTTGTTGACATATACAATAATATTATTAGTATTATAATTTATGTCTTTGAAGACACATAGAGGCCCTTTGACAAATTTAATGTAAATGTGGCGTGACACTGATCAGCGATTATCTCTGTCTACACCATATAATAATGTACCCAAGGACAAGCCCCGGCCAGTGTAGGACTATTTGTGGGGAATTAGTATTATTATATTCTCCATCGCTTATATAGTCTATTCCAGTTTTTTTTTTAATAACTTCAATGTGCAGACTTGGCACGTTTAGAATTTTATAATATTAAAGATAGATTTATACTATTTTGAGTAAAAAAAGTTTTAGTTTGTTTATGCAATTAATCATAGTTATGACAAGCTCTATTAGTTTCATATGCTAGCTACTGTATTGGATCGAAGTTCTTTATCGCATTAATGCAATGAAATAAGATTTAAAATGTTCTATGTTCTGACCAGATGTCCCAAAGACATTTCATTTTTCTTCATTGGACTAAGTATACATATTATAATGAAATTCGTATATATTGAAATGAATAGGTGTGCGAACTGCAACCAAGAGGCCCAGTTCTATTGCTGTTGGAACACGTCGTACTGCGACTATCCGTGCCAGAAGGCGCATTGGTCGCAGCACTTCTCGAACTGCGCGCAACAGTGGCGGCAGGTACGTTCTGTTCGAATAACTTCATTATTTGCCGAATCTCTATATATATTTATATATTATAAACGCGAAAGTTTGTGACAATATATGTATGGATGTATGTTTGTTACTTTTTCACGCAAAAACTTTGAAATGGATTTTTATGAAACTTTACAACAATATAGCCTACACATCAGAATTACAGATAGGCTATTTTATAAAGATATAGTGTGGATTATCCAAAATATAACGATGTTCCATCACCACGCGGGCAAAGCTGGCAAAGGGGCAGACGACTCAGCTAATGGAAAGTGGTTATATGGCCCCGTTCACGATAACTTGATGCACCGTGTTACTAAATTCTAAATATTAACAATTTAATATTATGTTATAAAATAGATAACTAGAGATTAGTACAAAATTTTAATTATTCTTATTTTTTGATGGAATTTTCTAGTAATTACTGCGATTTTAGATGTTTTTGACTGTAGCTTGGAAATGTAGGTATTAATATTTTTGATTCTTAGTAACCCTGTGCATCAAGTTGTCGTGAAAAGAGAATTCCTTTATGATGGAAATAAGACCGATTGTATTTTAAGAAAATGTCCCTTTACTAGTTTGCTAAATGGTAATTTAATAAAAGCATAATAAATAAATCTAGTTTATTAGTGAAATCTCTGACGACCATCTCACATAACTACATATAGTTATGTGAGATTGTCGTCGAGTTTACGTAGCTGCAACGGTTAAGGTACAACCACCTCTTACTGCATCGGTGAAAGTCGCCAGCCTGTACATGTATATATATATATATATATATATATATATATATATATATATATATATATATATATACATAGACACGCACACTGTGTATATATATATATATATACACACACACACACACACACACGAAAATAGTCTTAGAATCCAGAGTTAGATCAACAATTTTTCGTGAAATTTTGATCTCCATAGATTAAAAAAAAAAAGTAGGTAGAGATAGCAAAATAAAACGAAAAAATAGCCGCAGAAAATTTCCACCTGTATATCTGTACATTTTTGTAAAAAAAACTGTTTGTTGTTTGTGTTTTTAACTTTTGGTATTTTATAGTATGGTCTAGTCAAAATTTTTAGGCATGATTCGTCATCAGATAAGTTTTACTTTATATATGCTACTTGCGTTAAAAAATTGTGTATAGGAAAAATGTGCATTGACTTAATGCTCTGACATCGCACAGTATAATGAGAAGGGATCTTGAAGAAAATGTATGATTGTGCTTTCAGGATAGCAGCAATGATGATTCAATGTCATTGGAGAGCAGATTGCAGCCCCAGCCCGATAAACTCCCAGTAGGTATATATTCATATTTTGCTTATCTTGTCTTCTTTATATGTAGGTGAATTTTTCAAGTGTGCCTTCTAGGTCAAATCCTAAACTATTTCGAAATAGCGAAAACCACTCAAAGGAGGATTTTAGTTACATAACTATAATCCTCCTTTGTGTGTTTTTCCATTTTGCCCCTAGAAGATCTGGTGCTCAATTCTGCTATTACTATCTCGTTCAAAATCGCTGGACACTATCAAGTTTGTTTGATTTCGGTGTTCTGTTAGTTCCAATGGCGTGGCACGCCACTTTAACTTTATAAATATTTATAAGCGAAAACTCGCTTAGTAAATGTACATTTCGGCTAACGCTATTTCGGCTAACGGTAATAACAAAATTTTCACAATATCTAGAAGATATTGTGTGTTTAGTAGAATACGAGTTTTTTTACGAATCATTCTTTGAATATCTTCGCAATTCAAAAATATTGAAGTAACAGAATTGGGCCCCTGGGATAACTATGACGCGCAACCACAAAAAAGTGCCAGCATCCTGGGCACGGGCGCCGGCAGCAGGGCGCAAGGGCGTGCACTTACACCCCTGTCAGGAAAGGAAATACATTTTTTCTGAAGTTAGTGTTTGAATAAAAACTAAAGATGTCTCGGTTGCTGTCCAGTCATCATCACCTTATCAATAAATTTAGTATCTATCCTGTTCTCTTTTCTCGCGTCTCCTATCGTTGAGCGATTCACGCCGTAACGTGCTAAATGTACGTTCAATGCTACATGTTGTTGCAATTATTAGTTAATAGTATAATGTGTAAATGGAGATGCACCAAGTAATCCTGGTGGCGCCTATGGTCGGTCCTCGGAATTATTATATTACCTGCTACTTAGGAGCAAACACCTACTAAATTACTTAATTATATATATTATAACATGTAAAGTTAGAAAAGATACAATACTAATTATTACTCGAGGTGTTAGAGAAGTTTTTTTGGACACTCCATACGTTCTCGTTTAAGAGCTTTTAGAGTTGTTTTTTTTTATTTGTGATTTGTACCTGCTTATTCATAATAGTTATGTGGGATTTATCGGCTACTTACATTATACTTAAAACAGTGTTTGTACTAACCACATTATTAATGTGATTACGAAAAACATTTTTTTAACAAACCGATAATGTGACCGTTATGAATAAGCCGGCTAGTATTGGTTTTGCATCCAATCTAAAGTCTATTTCAAATAGGACGGGGTATGGTTGACACATACACAATACGTATCTTGTAGCGTTTTCGTAAACTTTGCTATGAAGTAAATATTGTTATTAATTATATATAAAAAATAAATTTAGTCATGTCACTATTTAATAATAATGTACTTAAAATCATGGTGTTTATTTCTCTATTTATGTAATTTCTCCCATACCCTCATATATGAAATAAACTGTAATAGACAATAATTTATATGTGAGAAATATACTGGCGTTGCAGAAAAAGGCTCCGGCCCTAACGGTCGGTGGCAAGGCGGCCTCCCGAGGATTCGCCGCCGACCAGGGCCTGTCGCAGGTCCACAAGAAACCGGCCATCATAGGTAAGCCCATTTACCCTTATTTACCTAATTTTATTAACTTTTGATGTTAATGTTAACCCTTCTGTGAGTTCCCCAGTGCGTTATATTATTACGTGGTAATGACGGGCATAGGCCCACACAAACGTACACATAGGTGTACGCGCCCTTATAGCTTACACGTATTTTAAGTACACTAGCGGTCGGCCGTGATCGAAATTCGACCATAATAATTCATGTCAAAGACTATATACTTCTATAACTACAGATTTCGCCAACGCTACACTGTTAATTTGACTTTAACGATAAACAAAAGAATACGTATGTGTGTGTGTGTGTGTGTGTGTGTGTGTGTGTGTGTGTGTGTGTGTGTCAAATACATGGTAGGTGTTTAATGTTTTTTTTATTGGTTTAATTTGTACTTTTTTGTACTTTTTATGCATAATTTTAAAAAATCTATTAGCGTTTGTCGGTTCTTCTCTATATAAACTACAAGTATGAAAATTTCATACTCCTCCGTCCGCGCAATTTTCGTAAAAAGGGTACTAAGTTTTTGGTTCTCGTATTAATATAGATAAGTAAATGGTAATTGAAATTTATTATTACCGAAATCATCGACTACTTGCATTAAGTCAGTTAAAATTTAATTTAATTTTTCATGTGAGAATGATGGGCAAGCAAACACATGGAACTATTCACCACCTCCATTGGACATCGTCGCCTAAAACATTTTGGACTATCGCCCTAAATTTGTTGTCCATCTTGAGAGATTATCTCATGACAGTGATTTCACAGCATATGCTGCCTTTTTCTAGATTTCTAGAATGTACTTATACTTAACACTTGTAAACCAGCCATTACAGAATAGTTGGATGGGAACTGTCATTTCAATTAAATGGAAACATTACAAAATGTTTCAATAAGACGACCGGTATTCATGTGGGTTTTCTACAAGAGCAAATGATTCTAATCTATGTATATACAGGTGAATTTGTCAAGTGGACCTTTAGGGCGAAATTCGACTCTACGAAATAGTTAAAAACACTCGAAGGCGTCTCGAGACCGATTTTGACGAAATCTAATGTGGTATCATTAGATTTTTAGAAATCAATTACTCTTGTCCAGGAATGGAATCGGCTGTTTTTGAAAAAATAAATACACCTGATTTATAATACCAAATCATAGTGTAGCTTGTCAGGGTCAGTTTCTGTGAAGAAATATCAAACGGCAAACCAAGAGAAAGGGTAGTTTTTTAACAAAATGTACTATTTCCACATATTTGGTTTTAGCCCTAAAGAAATTTCAGGACTTCGCCTGTATACCATAGCATGCTATATGTGAGGTCGTGGCTTAGCTCGCGTTTAAGCGTTAGTTAACCTACAATCTCACATAGTTAAAATATTCTTGTTACAGTAAGCATGATGGAAGACTCAAACGGCAACCAGTCAATGAAATGTGTCGGGACGTACAAACCGCAGCCGCAGCAGTCGATGCTGATCAACAAACAAGTAAGTTCTATTAATTACCAGTCGAATGTTATTTTTTATTTGTATTGAATAAATCTTTAATAATATAATTTCCTAAACATGCCATGTATGTTGTGCATTGAAAGTATTAAAAAAACCTGCTGGAATACACTTTATAAACGACGGAGAACGATTTTTTTAAATTTCTTGTGTTAGGTATTCATGTAAAAACTAGTGGGCCGATTTTGATGCGGCTTTCGCTGATCGACAGGAAACTCTTAAGACTTAAAACCTGCGCTACTTTTTATCTAGGGAATTTTCCCATGAGCGGGATTTGAAGTTGATCGGGTGAGTAAAAATTATCTTAATCCGAGACAGTTTTCATTAAAACGGTAGCTTACACTCTTTTTTAAGTGCTGCGGTAGTTTGCGTCCCGGGAATCAAGGCATAGTAAAATCTGTCGGAATAAGCTAATTTTTATGCGCCCGAACATCTTCAAACTATTCCCGGCGGATTCCCGGGATATTTTTTTTAATTCTTTTATTTTAAAGGGGCTTTGAACCGTTTAGGTTATGTCAGCCCCATCGTACCTTTTTCTTAATTTATTCTAACTTAAATGAAACTAACATTAAACAGATGTGAATCCATAGTGTATATGACAATGTTTGTGATCAGTTAAATTTTATGTCTAAAAATTTACTGTCGATCAGCGAAAACTTCATCGAAGTCGGCCTAGTAGTTTTTACGTAAATTCCGAACAAACCGACAAACAGACAAAATTAAAAAAAAACTGATTTACTCTCACTCCAGTGTATTTGTAGTGTATTGTATTTTTTATGTCAATTACTGAAAGTACCGAAAGAACCGGAAATCAATATGCATCAATATACTGGTGCTAATACAGCGTCAAAAAACTCGGGAAATCCTGATCTCAAAATTACCGGGATTTCCTGGTTATGACCCTAGTATGTAGTATAATATTAATAGGGTACAATTTAAATGCTCACCAAAAAAAATTTTTGTCCCTTAGATTAAGCACCAAATAAAATATATTACTTCATATAAATTTCATCCACTCTATACCGAGGTGCCTAAAAAACAACGTTTTACTTTCCAAAATAAATATACACTCATCAGAATAATTGTACGTTTTGTATTTAAATTCTTTTTGCTTACCAAAATGGATAAATGCCCACCAAATATTGTTTTACTAAAACACTAACATTCAAACCGAAAATTACAGTTCTAAATAGTTTAAGTGTAATCAAATTATCCAACCTGAATCCAGAATATATTATTGTTAAACTAAGATTACAGTCGTTTCCCTTTACTTATTTACCCTGCAACCAGCACAGCCGCCACCGGCATAGCATAAAAAGGAAAATAGCTTCATTTCTACAATACTTCTGGAAACACAATTTGGTGAGCATTTATCCATTCTGGTAGGTATTTCGAATTTATTGGTAGTAAAATAGGTGCAGTTCTGGTAGGCGTTTAAACACAAGCCATATTAATATATGTCATTAAAAAATAATTATAATAATTATGTTGTATAGATAATGAGCAAAGAGGAAAGTAACAAGAAAGTGGTGACTTCAGGCGGTTACCTAATAGTGGGCGCGGGGGCACCGAACAGCTCCACCGTTGTGACGCCGTCGAGGCGCACCCACACCACCGTGCAGTACATACAGACATCCTAAACAATGCTACTATGCTAGTATATAAGAACGATCAAAACTTAAATGCGGCCTTGAAGTTCGTAAACGTCTTTGTGCACAACGTAACAGATGTTGATGACATTCAGATGACTGTCAAACCTGTTGAGACCCTTGTTATCCTATAAAACGGCACGGTCTCCCAGATATTTTGTATATATGAAAGTTATAATCATTTCTTTAACAATTCAAATAACAACTGTTGTCGGCGTCATAGGTATAGAAATTTAAATTTCATAGACAAGTAGTGACATCTTAATTTTAAAACATCATAATATAAAAAAATATATTTAAACAATAATTAGTTAATGCATTACTTTACTCTTGTATTATACAAAGTCTTCAATGAGGTACAAATTACCTCACCAGCCTGCACCCTAAAACAAAATCTAGGAGACAGCAATGTTTTGTGAGATGATAAAATGTGTCACACGATTTCATTGTCCAATGCCCTATTATAAGGTTTGCGAGGTGATACAGTTTTACACAACTAATAATTAATTCATCTCGATGTACCTGTATGTATGTATGTATGCCAATTTAAGTAGCGCGCGCGTCAGTGTACTAATCGTGTAAGTGGAACAGAGCTATCACAAATTGATAAAACCCCATTTATGTAATAAAGATTTAAAAAAAGTGGAACAGAGCTAAGAATACTTAGCAAGTAACACCCCGATCTCATTTCTGCTTGCGAATAAAGTTCAATATATTATATTATGTACACGTTGGAAACCGGTTTGCAATTTTGCAAACGAAAACTGCCGTTCGGAATTAAGTTATTAAGTGGTGTAAAACTGTACATACATAACTGGGAGAATTGTTGCGCTCTCGCTCGGCCGCTTTCCGGACTCGTATTGCATCTCTTTCACTCCACGCACTCACAGGTGTAATACGTGTTAACATTTGAATGGATCTGCCCCAACTCACGGAATTGACTTTTATCTAGGCGCATTGCTATTTTGCACGTACTGTAATACACGTTCGAGTCATTCTTGGGAGATTTGAGAAAGGGTTAATCATTGAAAAAAATAATCTACGTTTTGAAGTAGAATACTAGAAATTACCTTAAATACTATCGGTCTTATTCATAGAAAGTTGGCTGGCTTGGCCACTTACATAGAATGGGATCCAGATATCGCTGGAGTGACGTAGTGGAAGGCTGGCAGGCGACAGCGCTGAACAAAATTCTCTTTTCGAAGGCCTTTCGGGTCGCTGAGCCGCGGCAGTTATTTAAAAAATTCAATGATAATACATTCATATTGAAGAACCACACATTATTTACAGAATTGAGAGTTGATTTTAAAATCAGTAATTTCTATGTAATATGTTAACACCAAAAAACTTTTCTTAACCATATGGAAAAGTTATATAATTTATAATGTATTTTTTTTTAACAAAAGCAAAGAAAGTTGTTATTTTAACGTCGTTGCAAAGATGTGTTTTGAGTTAAAAGTCAAAAGAATATTAGTTCGATAGAACACAAGGTTATGAAAAAAAAAGTTTTTTTTACTTTTTTGTCGCTGTTTAAAGAAATTGAAAAAAATCAGGAGTAGAAAGAATTGTAAAACACATATTCTGCAAAAATACGGTGATAGATAGTTTTCAAAAACTCGTGATAAAAAAAAATTTAGTTTTATTTTATAAAAAAAAACCGGGATTACAACAAAAATATTGTTTCATTTCTTTTGCTTCCGAATATTGGTAAAAATTCGCCAAGCAATTTATAATTTTTTTTATTGAAAAAATAATAAAAACTGAAAAATAGGTTTTTCTAAATAACTTGAAAGATTTTCACAACCAGCATTCCCCTTTGCGGCGTATAACCTTATTATTACAACATTCTTTTGTGGTTGTATTGGACTAGGGAACCCTAATAAAGATGAGAGATAAAAAAGTAAAGGTCGCATGAACGGAAGCCGACTAGCTTTTATTATCCAGGGATACTGACCTTAAGGATACCGAGTGAAAGGCCAAATCAATGGACTGGACAATGAGCCTTGGCATAGTGTCTTTATACAACTGCAATGCGTATTGGTTGCCATCCAAGGAGTATATTACTGATAAAAATCTGATAATTTGGGTGAATTATTTTTTTTGATAGCAAAACGATCCCCATAGTGAGAGTAGAAAATGCCGCGGGGGTTTTTACTTAGAAACCCCGCTACACCTTTGAACGATCTTTTATGGTTCTACAAGAAGCGTTTAAACTTACGCTTACTCTCTATGAATAAGACTATATTTTCAATTTTCTTCAGACGGCGCCAAAAGTAATTTTTCTTTTGCTTTCTGAATCTGAAAATAGTACTCTACTAAAATATTTTGTTATTTATTATTATTATTTGCTCGAAGGCAAACAATCGACTGTGGTAAATGCTGCCATTCATGCACGAAATTAATAAGTTTGTCAAAAAATTTTTTTTATCGGATTGTTTGGTCAATAACAATTTTTCATCCAATTTTTACTTACGAGTTAATCATTATTATTATATGCACTAATTAATTTTTTTGTATCAAACAAGCAATGGGCATAGACAAATACTATAGGGTTTCTTCACCCGAGGGATTATATGCCTCTGACTTACTATGAAAAAAAAACAATCTAGAACTGATTAGTTTGTAAATTAAGGCTATTTTTTAAGTATATATAAGATGAATTAACTGTCCAAAGTGATTCTTATTTGTACGTTATGCTAGCAGTAGCTACAATATATTATATATTAATATTTATAAGTGCGAAAGTTTGGATGTATGTCTGTTGCTCAATCACGCCAGAACGGCTGAAGGGATCTGGATGAAATTTAACACATAGATTATAGTCTCAAATAAAATATAGGCTACATTTTATCCCGGAAAATTTACCGGTCCCATTTAACATTAATGCGAGCGATGCCGCTGGCAATAGCTAGTATATTATACGTATCAAGAAAACTGCCCTTTACTGTTGAGGCGTTATTTCCAATTGCGGAAACCTCGATTATAAGTGTTTAATATATTTGTATAAATGCATGAATGAAAAATACTAATGCAGATATTAGACAGATCAACCAAATTGAATCAATTATGTTGAAAGGACTCGATATTTTTCAATGACGTTGAATAATTCAAGTTTGTGTTTATACTAATATACAGGATGGAATTCATCAAAAATAAAGAAATGTTTCTTTGGAGTAAAATTTGCAATCTCTATTATTTAGAGTACTTTCCCTCCAGGTGGCATTAAAAAATTCCACTTGTATATTGGCACACATTTTATAGTCACTAAATTATCATGGGATATCATAAAATATCATGGGATTTGAAATTCAATCAACATTAAAAATTTAATATTTAATTAAAATTAAAAATGTATACATTTTGTTTTTTAAAATCAGAACAGCATTAAACTGAGGATAATTTCATAGACAAATTATACCTAACTTTATTTTACACATATTTGACTATTATGATGTGTAAATATTTATTTTAAACCATATTCTAGAACAATAATTACACTGGAATAAATATTTTCTATGATGGTTGGGAAGACGTTCATACAGTCTTTTGAAAAAGACTTCAGGTATTTTACACTTGCTAAACTTACTCTTTCTCTCTCTCTCTCTCTTACTCACTTACTCTTTCTTATAATGTGGAAGGACCAGAAATATTTTTGTTTTTTGAGGTTATACTTCTTTGGCGCGTTAGGGAAAAACGATGAGAGTAAATTTTTACGATGCACGCGCACACCGTCACGAAAAACCGACACCCTGAACAACATATTTAATATTTACTTTAGTCAACATATTAGTTTTTCTATTCTAGTGTCGTTTTTTCTACAAACGTAGAATAAGGCGAAAGATAAAATTTTTGAAAAGATTTTTATCTTGTTACGCCAAAGAAGTATAAATAAATTCTAACGCGTGTACATAAGTCCACACACACACACTTTTTTTTAGTTAAGCAGCGTTCACGGAATGTTCTAATTACAAATATGCAATTGAGTAGATAACATTCAAATCAATTGAATGAAACACGTTTTATCACGATCAGTTTTTGTACGAGTGTACAAAAACATTGATCATAATTTTGTATGAGTAAATTCAGTCTAATAGCGCAATAATTATTGTTTTAACGGTAATTAAAATTATTTTCGTTTTTTTATATAAATAATATTATCATTTATTGTATTGTAACATGTGTCATTTACTCGATTATTATTATTATTTATTATAAAATTTCGCGCTGACTTGTGACGCGATTGTTGCATTTGAGAATAATAATTATTTTTTACGGATTATAATCTCAAGAATCTATTTATACATCTTTAATGATATTGTTCTGGAATATGACCTAATTTAATTCATTTGGGTTTGTCGATTCAACAATACTTGCAAAGTTCAGACTTAAAGCTGAGTTACATTGATCCAGCTACTGACTTCAAATTCGAAGGAAGCCAGTGTGTTGATTGTATACTGGCATCGTGTAAATTGATTTAAAGTCGGTACAGCGCTAACAAGTCTGACTAACTTCAATAATATTAATATAATTGTAATTCAATAACTTCAACTTTCATAACCGATTGAATATTTTGAAGTCGAAGTCAGTAGCTGGCTCAATGTAAACCAGTCCTTATGCAGTTTAACATAAAAATGTTTGCAATAAACTTGTTGGAGTATACGCATGTGTGTAACTTCTGCAATAATTGAAAAATAAACATGTAAATATTGTAATTAAATGATTTAGAATTTTAACATTATGTCTAAAATATTGTTTTATTGATGTGACGGAACGGTGGTAAAGAATTCTTGATTGCTATAAAGTAGTCCATAGTCTTATCTAGTTGGGAGTGATACAAACAAACACGCAAAAGCTACCTATCTCTTTCACGCACACGCAATAATGCATAGTCCAAGTGTGAAAAGCGACTTTACCTATTTTAATTGACTTTTGTATATGTGCGTTAAGAAATCTATACATTACCTAAAGTAATTACATATTGATATTCCGTTCTTCTAAAAGGTAAAAGGAATCTTTATGGAGTGATACTAATAATAATAGTGTCTCATATTTGTGCAGTTTGATACCTCACTCGGTGATTGGATTTTTGCGTTTTTTTAAATTTAGTTGTCTATAAAAGCAAATATACCCTTTTTTCCACCGCCAAAAAAAGAAAGATTGAGAAAGACTTAATTAATTAATAGCATTTAATTAATTAATAGCATTTAATTAATTAATAGCATTTAAATAATTAACAGCATTTAATTAATTAATAGCATTTAATTTATAGAGAAACCTATGTGCGAATATAGCTTATTAGCAGGTTGTTTTAAAGTGGTCTTTCGACGAGTTATAATTGTCACAAAATAATAGGCCCGATGTTATATATAGTTCTCTACAACATATTTAGGGACAGAAACCTCCAAATCGTTAACCAAGTTAACCGATTATCACGAGAAATCGATTAACAATTATGGGATATTGTGATCATTTTGTTTATTTTAAGTTAATCACTTTGTGTCACACAAATTCGATATGGAGCGCGAAAGTGTTGTCTCTTTTATTATTTCACCCGTATAATATATATTTATTCAATCATTTTTGTTTTCAATAGATATATGGACAGTTATTTAGTATTATTTTGGTATAAATACATAAATAATATAAGATTTTGGAATAAACATGTTACTTGTTTTGTCCTGATCGAATTGACTTGATGAGATGCTACAACCCTTTCGTAGCAACATTTAAATTAAATATAATACGCCTTTGAACGTAACTGTAATAAAAAAAACATGTAATTTCGTTATTTCGAGGAAAATAATAATTGAAATGTGTTTTATGATAACATTATATAATGCACCAGTAAAAAAATATGTATATTATCAACTAAATTAATTAATTATTATTGGCTTTCAGTCATGTTGATTTCATTCAAAGTTACATTCTATTGACATTTTCAAGTGCCAAATCGGGCTTATATTCTGTGATTATTATAGCATCATTGACCTCACAAGAAACGCAAATAGGAGAGCGGACCGTCAAATCAAATAAGATTCTTTTTATAAAATCAAAACGTCGCAGCCTCATAGGTTTTGTACGAGTATACTTATGCCGTCATAAGTAAACAGGAAAAACGAGTCAAATAGCTGATTAATCATAGTTTAAAAAGTAATTAAAATTATTTCTATCATGATATTTAACAGATCGTTTTTTTTATGGAAGTATAGTTTTGCGTTTGACCACTGTTTCACCTGATGTTGAGTGTTGATAAGATGTTATTTTATAAACTATACAATATTACCCTTATTGCATGAAAACCGATCTATCGAGTTAAGGTAGCCACACACTTTATTCACGCTGTTTATGAATGTCTGCGTCTCGATAGTTGAGACCTCGACTTGTCAGACAAATGTCTATGAATCAAAATATCTTGCTATGATAAAATTCCGAATGTTCCTATTGGTTAAGTTTTGTGTGAAATATAATGAAACATTTTATTGAAGTTTTTTCAGTTATCTTTATTTATTTTTGAATTACAAAGCAGGCGCCTTTTCATAAAAAAATAGTGTATTGCACAGCCTCTTGTGGTAAATATTTAGTGCAAACATAACAATTTTGAAACATCAACAACTTTCATACTAACTCAACTATAACTATTTAAGGTATTTTCCTTCCTGTATATGTTTGATTGAATGCATTTATTATCACTTCAAGACGTATTATAGTTTTAAATGGTACAATTTTGGACAGTTTATGTTGTAAACGTATTTATTTCAATAAGGTATTTCAAACAGTTTTTCATAGAATAAAGTATATATACCATGCATAAAACAGTTGAATTTACCTTTGAATTCGCGCAGGTTATAATTTATTCGACGGATACTGACTTCGTAAATATTATACATAGCGTCATAATGGCGAAACGTTAAACGCTTTTTGTTTTAAACGACATTTTGTGAGACACAAAAGACTGGGTTTTCTTTTACATCTTAATTTCTTAATTTAAGGAATTGTAAAAAAAATGTATAGTTTTTTTTTTCAAATGTTGTACATAGTTTATTATGCATTTTTTGAGCTTATGCAAACTTTACCGGGTGAATAGTAATAAAAATAATTTTGAAAATGTCGCTTGAAACAAATAGCCTTGCATCCCTGCATATGTGTTCGTTTAAAATCGGGCAATTTTAAAAATTATATGTTGCTGTTATATTTTTATATGATTTGCATGTACAATTTGCATTGTTACAATTAATATCTTGGCAATGAGCGTTATCACATCTTTTAATTTAGAATCATTTCAAAATAAAAAAATGAAAGAAAGAATAAGATGTTATTTGAAGAAATAGATAAGCAGTGTTTGCTTATTTGATGAAAGTTAGTCTTGCGAGTCAATATGACAAATTTTTAATAAGTTGTGTAAATATATATTTTAACAGTAAGGGCTTTTAGCATATTTAAGGTACGCAAGTAATAATTGTTTCAATAAAGACATGTCAAACTAATTTTATGGCTTTTATTTTTCTTTGGTCTTTGACCATACCATACCACAGGGAGCGGATTTTGTCTGTTGCCGCCTGTAGGCTATTAAAATTTTGCCACCCCTACCGACCTCTATAAATCTATACCCTAATTCACAATTAGTAACTTTATTTGTGCACTGCCGTCTTAACCACACAATCTTTTTTTCCGCAATTAGTAGATTGAAGCAGGGGGATCGATGGGTTTGTTACTGCCATAGCCAAAAGCGACTACTCAAATTGTAGACAAATTTATCTAATTAGTGAAACATGTTGATTTATTTGTGTGAATTTATTACGATTTATTGTATCGTGTGAAGTCTAGAATTTAAGTAATTAAGAGACAATTTCTGTAAGACATAAAAAAATACTAGCTTCAAATTTGCCGCCCTAGGCTGGAGCCTACTCAGCCTATTGGTAAATCCGCTACCGCCATACCATATGTTGTGGTCTCTAATTAGTCTGTAGACCATATACATACCTTAGTTTGTTTGAAACATAATTTTGGATTACCTAAACTACTTGTCAAATAAAAACCGAACCTTTTTAATTGCCTAGTTAAGATAATAAATTATTTTCTGGCCGTATAGTAATCAATACTTAAACTGCAGTGATGGAATGTTAACTATTGAACCAAGTCTTAAGAGATTATCACTCTTATAATACAGACACTCAATAATTGTTTTCTTACTCTAAATAAGGTTTTTTAAGGCTAAAAAAATACTCCTACCGATTATACTAGATATTTTATCTTAAGTAAAACCACCACTTATTTGATATCTTAAGTAGGTATGACAAATATTATGCAAATTGCTTAATTAGCTACATAAGTATAGTTAAGTTTAATTTGAAAAGATTTTGCTATTTTAAGGAACACATTTATTACAAACTTCATATGCGAAGTATTTCAAGAGGGAACTAACTGCTTTCTTGTGCAACCATAGGTGTTTAAATATGACTAAAAATAATAAATATCTTGCTTGGAACAACCTTTTACTCTAAAATAAAATAAAAAACAGCACTTATCACAATTTCAAAGCTTCTTATTTATACTTTGGTTGACAATATATATATATATATATATATATATATATATATATATATATATATATATATATATATATATATATATATATAAATAAATGTTTACCACAGGCAATGCCCACTCACCTTTGTGAATTGCAAGACCCTATAAGACCTACTCAGACTTAACAAGAAAAACTTATTCAAATTAATTTTACAATAATCATTAAAATATCAAAGGGAATGTGGCACCTTGTTTTCAAATAAAACTTGAGATTGCATTAGCTATCAGTTAACAATCACTTTAATAACAAATCTCGTTTATGAAGTTAGATGCAAAATTAATAATCATTTATTATACAAAGCTGCCCCACTTTTTGCAAAAATATCTGCCATTTCATTACCATGTATACCCTTATGTGCTTCTACATAGTTCCACTTGATTTGAAGTTTATTTTGAACACTATCTAAGTCTTTGAAGTCCTTTTCATTTTTAACTGGCTCACCAGAAGCTAATTTCCATCCCTTTTTTTTCCAACCTGAAAAATGTGACAATGTTTAAGTCTTGTCAGTGATAGGAGCAGGTAGAGATGATTTACTTAGTGCCGATTTTTCAATAGCCTGTCAATCATTTGATTGGTTGAGACAATGCTAACTTTAAGGAGGTGAAACAAATATACTGATTAAACACACATTAAAGCAGGACAGACTATTTCCATATACATCAATTATCACATTCGAGGGATTGAATTAGGGCAGACAATTTGAATTGCATGCATTTGTATTTGCATTCTCATGCATTTGCATGAGAAACCATCTGTATATGATTAAAAGCATTCATATCATATTTAATTTTTGTATGCAAAATCTAGAAATGAAACTCAATTTACCTACTAAACTGTTAAAGTCAATACTTTTGTTTAGAAATTATCATTTGAATATAGATTATTGATCCCTCAAAGCGGCAGGTAAAGTTATTCCTCAAAAAGTACTAGATATTCATTGAATCAAGCCTAACTGAGGCCCCCCTACTTTATATAAAAGAGACAGTGTAGTTATTTCTTATATTAAAGGATGGGTCAGTTTTTGCTCAGTACAGATCCAAAGTGCAGATCAGAAAAGTCATGACCATAATTTTTAGTTTCTTAATGTTATTAAAAATAAGAAGAAAGAAGACCTTGCATCCATTTGGTAACTGAATTGATGAGAAATTGGGAATCAGTGTTAATAGCCAGTTTCTGGACACCATTGTCAAGTGCCACCTTTATAGCTTTGGTTGCTGCTTGTATTTCACCACAATTGTTTGTCGCCCGGCCTGACACAGGCTCGCTAACATTCAATATGTGTCTGTCACCCCAATATACACCAAGACCAGCTTTGGCACCACTTCTACCATTTGATGAGCAAGCACCATCTGTATAAACTTGAACATAGCCTTCATGGTCTACTTCAAAGCCATTACTTGTTATGCCTGGTTTGATTATTTCAGAATGATCAATCATAATAGCTTTTCTCTCACTGAATTTGCTGCTCTTTTTAGAAACACTTTTACTAAATTTGTCCAACCTATTTTCTATATCATCTAATTGTTTAGTTATAATTGTATTTAAATCATCACTATCATCAGACTCCTCTTCACTACTTTTAATTTTTTTGGCTTTACTCTTATATGAATTCGGATTACTTTTATTTTGGTAACTTGTTGATGTCGCATAAGTTCTTTTTAGGTTATTATTGGAAGTAGCAGCTGATCTATTCGCATTGTACGAAGGTTTTACGATTGGAGGTATTAAGTTACCACCGATTGTGTTGATAAATTCTTGCGCACTTGCCTCTGAATCGAATTTCTTGTATCTGGCCCCCGAGAAACCTTTGACTTGGGCTTCACATTCCGGCCATGTCATAAAGATACCAGGTGTACGGCCTTTAGCTACAGCGTAATAAGGCATTTGTGTAAATCCAAAAACACTATGCTTAATTGAAAATGAAATTTTTAGCAACTTGTTTAATTTTCCAAAACATAACGTTCCCAGTGGCAGCAATGACATTTAAGAATATTTTTTCACAGATTATTTAATTTATAGATGTTTTTTTTTATTTTAGCTTATGGCCTCGTAACATAGACTAAAGCTATTTTGTTTGAAATTATCCTAATTAAAGGCCCTCACATTCTCATAATAACACCACAAAAAAGAATATTTCCCACATTCTCGTACAGGGGGGCAGTGTTGCCAACTTTATTTCAAACGAAACCACAATTTGTGGTGTTGCAGCCCACCAGAAAACCACTAAATTTGGCGATCCCTCAAACCAACAGAAAACCACTAATATATTATGCCAGACAGACAATACCTGAATATTCTGTGTATATGTATGTTTGTTACGGACTCCGAAACGGCTGGATCGATTTCGATGAAATTTTTAGGCAATCTTGAGATTGGCATAGCGGGTGATCCTGTATGGATTTTCCAGCATATTACCAGCAGCAATGTGTGCTTTTGGGTGTACTGTGGTTTAGGCATATACTTTTTACAAAATTAATAAAGTAAAACGGGTAAAACATCCGTCGTACCGACGCGAACTATACTACCCGTTGTATTTATATTTTTGTGCATGCAAAGGAAACAAACACAAACAAACCTCTCCAATTCAAATCAAACTTGACCCAGTCATCATTCTAATAAAGTCCATAATCAAAATGATTCAAGAAATTGACAAACTATTCTCGGGAAATCTCCGATAACAACCACCTTGATTTTGTTGTGTTGCCTACACATAAAAAAAATATACTTGTAACATAAATGTTCGAGTTCTTTCCTGTAAATATGTAAATCTTGCTAGTGAGTGAATGTCGTACCTAACCACTAAATGAAGCAACCTAAGCCACTAGAAAAAACCACTAGCCACTAAAATCGAAATTGGTCCGCTAAAGGTAAGTCTAAACCACCAGATCTAGTGGAAAATCCACTGAGTTGGCAACACTGCAGGGGGGGTCAGCTTGAATTCCGACCAATGACAACACTGGCAGGATATGTTAAAAAGTGACAGCGCCTTACTATAGAACAAGATAGCAGCATCAATACCTATTAAATATATGTTTACCTTTTTGGTTATATTTTGTTTTTTGATGATTAAGAATGTTTGATTTTTATGTGTTAAAAAATCTAAAATCATCTAAACACATATACATACATACATATATATACATATATATATATATATATATATAATAGATACCCTATACTGCTATCTATGCTATATATAGGTACATGTATGTATATATTGTAAAGTTTCATGCTTTTGAATCTACGTGGTGGCAATAGTACATATTTTGTTTTGGTTTTATATATAAATTATGTTATTAATAATTTGAGATAATTTAAGAATGTTCTTTATACCCCTCTAGTTTTTTTGTTGTGTGTACTGAATTTGTACGTTGTGTAAATTTTTATTGAAATATTAACATAAATACATAAAAATCATCATATTATTTAGACATAGACATAAACAACACTTTATTGTTCACCAAATCAAAGAAATGCACAAGACAATAGTTACTTAGTAAACAAAAGGCGGCCTTATTATTTAGTATTTTAATATATATTACCACGCACTTTGTTGTCACCGTCATGCCCTTTTTGATGAAACTTGACTGTTCAGACATCGTTAAGAAGCTACATTTGAATTTAACTAATTCTGATATTAGATGGATCAACCAAATTGAATATATTTTGTTATAAGGAACAGAAAGCATTGAAAGGACGCGACAATATACAATGACAAAGCTTTATTCAGATTTATGTTTGTAGATCACTTTGGTTGATACACCTAATTTGAAAGACAGAAATGAACCGCCTAGTATTGCCTTCAATGTTATATATGTTGAAAACTAGTAAGTAATACGCACTACCTTCCATATTTTATAAGTAATAGTAATAAGCAATCTTCTATGTTAGTCTTTAGTATGTGGGGACTGCTAAAAATAATACATAAAATGCTTCATTTATAATATTTTCCGTTTTCGCTACGTAACGTAATTTTATTATGTATAATAGTAATACATAATAAAATTACGTTCGTCTTACTACCATCCCAGTCAGTTAGCTACCGTCGGCAAATCTTTGTTTTGGATAGCACAAAAAATCTGTGACGATGCCACGTGATTGGAGATTTTTAGCATATCAAGCGAGTCCTACAATGCAATCAGCTGATCACATCAACGTCACATCGGCCCCAAAACACCAGTTGACCGGTGCTCTGCTACCCTACCCTAGATCAAGAAGGTTACAGACAGAATTGGTCATATATATTTTATCTCTCACCCATTTTAATATTATATAAAATTATTAGATCTAGGCATATTTGCTGAAGAGCTGAGAGAAGATTCTTCTCTTCAAGCCACAACATGTTCCGAAACGGTGGTAAATTAAATTAGGCTCCCATAGAGTAAATAAAAACCTTAAAAAATTAATACTAAATTATTAAACTAAACAAGTTGGCGGTAGCCTAAATATAACTTACAATACTCATTAACACTTGACATCTTTGTCTAACGTGATCACGGCTACTGAAAAGGGGCCGAAACGTCAGAATAATTAAAATCAAATGAATTACCGTTAAAACGTAGTTTTATTATATTTTTTCACTACTTGTCTAGAATTGTAAGGTATAAATTCGCCAAGTAACATGAAATAAAATAAATAAATAAAATCTTGTTTTATTCAGTACCAGACTCGTTACTATATAATATTACTCTGTAGTACCACCACCTACCTGACTTTTTGTATGGCAAGCCAACCACCCTTGACAGTTTTCTCGTACAAATTCTGTCATTTTTCCACAGTATTAACGCCAGTATATTTTTATAATATATAAAAGTATTACGACGGACATTTATTTATACATATGTTATCAATAAAAGAGGCAAATTGGCTTTCCATAAGTAAGATCGCTTTATTATTTCCTTTAAAATTAATTTTCCGTTTGTGGCTTTTGTGCAATATTAATACAATATTTATTTAAAGCATGTTTTGAACATGTATTAAACATTAACAAAACATGCTTTAAACAAATATTGTGTGTAAATCACAAACAGAAAATTAGAATCCAATGAAATAATACATATTTAAACCTGCCGCCTAACGAGAGTTATCAGTGGCATGAACTGAAGCGCTAGTGTGCTCCATGTAAGCATTTCTATAGTATGAAACTGTTATTCTTCTCTCGTTAGAGAGTACTTGTGTTCTGTGTTCTCGTACCTCTCGCGTATTTGCGAGAATATAGACAGCCCTTTACAGGGTCTATCTATGTCTGCCAGCGTGACCAGATTTAGTAGATTTCTACTTTTTGGTAGATTTTGAGGTACTGGCAACAGAATTTAGTATGTAAAAATTATTTGGTAGATTTTAGTAGAATTCACGCTTTTCAGTTATTCTAGTACTTGTTTGGCATATTTAGGGATGCAACATCGCTCATAAAAAAACATCGATGTTAGGATAAGTATGTTTTCAAAAGTGAAACATCGATGTTAAAAATATCGATGTTTATGAACGATATATCAATGTGTATGAACGATGTTTTTTTATCACCATTTACATAAACTTTTGACGCTTGTTCCTGCGATGCAAATGAAACGTCGTTTTTTTTAACATCAATGTATCGCCCAAACCACTTTAGAAAACCTTTCTTAATTCTTGCTTTCACTAGCATCATCCTGTTACACCACTTAGTTACGCGCTGGTTTTTTGATGGTCTCGTCGCGTTGGCAAAAATGGCAGAATGGATCACGCAATAAATATAAGTAACCCTCTATTGACAGAGGACAGGATACCAGAGAGGACTCACCGATTATTTAACTTGATGACGATGCCGGAAGCCAGAAGACACAGCACTTTTCGATTTTATAGTTTATTAATTAATTATTTGCCCAGCACTTATTTGTAAGGGGTAGCAATAGGGTGGCGCACGCGCACGGTAGTTCCGCCGTAACAGATCGATGACGACTGGGCCGTCCGCTAGGTGGCGCGGCATTTCTAATCGGCGAATTATGGGATAAGGAAAGGGTTATTAGGCGCTGTAAAGGTGTGAAGGAAAGGCACATAGAAGGCACTAATATCATTACACGATCCAATTCTTTAACATGGCCAATACACCACTGTTACTCCATCTTTCAAAAAAATACCACATAAACTTCTCAGGTATGCAAGTTACTTACGTTAATATGTGGAATATAATGTAATTTTTAATTATATTTTTATCTAAATAATTAAAGAAACCAATGTTTTTTTAAAAATTAAATTGTAAAATTTAATTTAAAAAAACCATTGGTTTCCTTAATTGATGGTGGTTTCATTGTTATTTTCATTATTTTATCATTTAATCAAGAAAACATTCATGTTTTTACGTTGTAACACGACAACATAAAATATATAATAGATTTTTAGTATTTTCTTGTTCCCTTTTGGTAGAATTCAGTTGTGTTTAACCTCCACAAGCAGTAGATTCGTCAAATAAAATCTGGTCACACTGATGTCTGCTGAACTCTGCTGTATTCGTTTCGCGTCGTGGTGTCTCACTGTCTCCTATTATATTATTGTACCTGATGGAAAGCGGTTGCCGTCGCCTATAGACGTTTGCAACACCAGAGATGTCACCAACGTGCTGCCGGCCTCGAAGAAATTTTATGACACCATTTTTACAAAATTATATGGTAGCGCTGTGGGAAAATCTCGGCTCAGTGTTGCCAGATGACCATGTCAAAAACCCCAAAACAGTTTTTACTTATTTTAAAGGAGAAATAAAAAAGCAAAACTACCGTCGTAGCGAAAACGTCACTAATGACGTCATCATTTTCGCTCACGGGGGGGGGGGGGTGGTAACAACGACCCGTGTCAATAGGTGGGTTAAATAACCGTTCCACTTGAGTTTACGATTGTGACGCCAGCAAATAAGTGGAACGGGAAAAACCGCGGTTGTGAACGTAGTCGTTGTGAGTCTAACGGAAAGTAGCCTATAAGATACGACGCATACGAGTAGAGACGGCATAATAAATAAAATTAATGATGTAAATGAACGAACGAATGAATTGAATTATTAAAATGAACTATTCAATTGAAGTATGATTTACTAGTAGAGTATAATTCTAAGATAAAGTAATAATACCGTATTATAACTTAGATGTAATAATTGTAGTGATGATAATTGTGTTTGTAGATGAATTATTAATACTTACAATATCGCCAAAAATTTCTCACAACAAAATATTTACCCCCGAATGTCCCCCCAAAGAATCTTTACCCCCAAAATCTCCCCCCGACGTCAAAAAATGCCCCGAATTTGCAGGGAATCCCCCCCATCTGGTAACACTGTCTCGGCTGGGAGAGCTCATTCCAAATCCCCACGCAGTGTTGCCAGATGGGGGAATTTCCTGCAATTTCGGGGTTTTGTTGACGTCTGGGGGGAGATTCGGGGGTAAAGATTCTTTGGGGGGACTTTCGGGGGGAAATATTTTGTTGTGAGAAATTTTGGAGAGATATTTTAAGTATCAATAATTCATCAACAAACACAATTCTCATCACTTTAATTATTATATCTAAGTCACAATACGGTATTATTACTTTATCTTAGAATTATACTCTACTAGTGAATCATACTTCAATAGTTCATTTTAATAATCCAATTCATTCGTTCGTTCATTTACGTTATTTATTTATTATGCCGTCTCTACTCGTATGCGTCGTATCCCGTAGGCTGCTTTCCGTTAGAGACTGACAATGATCACGTTCACAACTGCGGTTTTTTCCGTTTCAACTATTTGCTGGCGTCACAATCGTAAACTCAAGTGGAATGGTTAATTAACGCACCTATTGACACGGGTCGTTGTGAGCGCCCCGTGAGGGAAAATGATGACGTCATTAGTGACGTTTTCGCTACGAAGGTGGTTTTGATTTTTTCTTTCTCCTTTAAAATAAGTAAAAACTATTTTGGGGGTTTTTGTTCTCAAAAAGCTTATTTTTAGGGTTTTTGAAAAAAAATTGGGGATTAATTGTCATGGTCATCTGGCAGCGCTGTCCCCACGGTACGCAAGAGAAACGTTATATGTATGCACTTATACAATCGTTAGTTTAACTTTTAATTAAATATTAATATGTTATAGTTTCTTTTGCTATTTACCCTGCATTGATGACACCTATATTCTTTAATACATCATATTAATTCCATCTAAATCACATAAATAAAACTGAAGCTATCGCTTAGCTTGGCTTTACATCTATAATTTTTGCTAGCTCCTTTAGCCTTCCTTTAGGGTCGAGGCTAAGCAAGCGCACATGATACGATTTATATATCTGACCGTGACCGAGCTTAAGCAGTCCTCTTGCGAGACCAGCAAGCTTGAAACATTATACTTAAGTGTTCAAAATCATGTTTTAAGTGAGTTAAATAAAAAGGCATTATTAAATACAATAATGTACTTTATTAAGAGACTTAACAATAGGTCTGTCACCTTTATTTTCACGTTAACACACCACTTCACTATGTCACCACTGTCTGTAAAAAATACTTACATTAATACAGTAATTCTGTGAGTACATTATAATTGCGTAATAATATTTAAGTTTATCTCAAACTGAGATTTTCACGAAAGCCTACGTTATTATGTTCGTATTTTATTTATATTTTTGTTGATAAATTTTATAACGGTATTTCATGGGGCGGTATGACGTTTATAACTAATATTACACGCGTCTTTGAATTTGGATGCAATCAACAATCAAAGGAATCATAAAATATCATTTAAAGGATACTGCGATCCTTTCACTTCTGCGTGTGTCATGCAAATAAGTTGAACCATTTAATTCGGATGCAAAGCCTGTTTAAATTAGGGATGTAAAACGTAGAACTCAACGCACGAACATAGATGCATGTAATTAATAATATGAAGAACATTGTTTCTTTGATACTAGCTTCAGTTTTCAATTGTCAAATACTTAAGTTTCATTGTAGTTCTTGCAATACGAAAGCTAGCGAGCTTTACTTGTGGTAAACACAGTGCCAACATCATAAGCCATCATGTGCCAGCATCTATGCCTTTAAAGTAGCGCGCCGTCATATGAGAGCGTTGCCGCCGTATTCTATTGGTGCGAAAACGCTAACAATCAAACGACAGTTCATCGCACGAATTCAACGCGTATACACTAAATTCGCGGTAGACTTGCAAACTGGGTTCTCGCGCCTGCTGCTTGCCTTAATCTCCACAACATCCCTCTGTTTGACAATAGTCAATAAATTCAATTAATTGTGGAGATTAAGGCAAGTTGACAACAGTCAATCAGAGGGATGTTGTGGAGTATAGTATTGTATATGTAACTAATGTATATAGTGTGTGATCAGTGATTAAACGTGTATAAGACAGACATACAGTTTTATTTCCCGTCCACGCTAAAGGGACACAAACAACAAAAACATACCAACGTATCCCTCATGAGTATTATTAAACGGCATGCCCGCAACAAATCGTTCCCTCGGATGCACATTACCGCAATGTGCGAGTACGTGTTCCACCACGAGTAAAACCCGCTCGCTTTCCAATGCTCGAATTCTTGCAATCCATGAAAATGGATTGCAAGAACTCGGTAGGCATAAACATTGTGGCACTTGAGAGGCCTTTTTAATAATATTCACATTAATCGATTTCATGTAGCATGTAGTACAGAAAGCCTCCTGCTGTCAGCAAGAAATATTGGGATACGTTTTGGTAAAATAATTTTCTGAAGCCTGAAATCACTACTGAGACTGGTTCTAAAGTATGCAGCAATATTTTAACAGCACTGCAAATACGGTCTTTCTCACACTCCATGAAATACCGCAAGATATTTTAGTGTAAACAATAACATTTACGAATTGTTTTACGAATCATAGACAATATTCTCTGGTTAACTAAAATAAATATGTAATTGCAAATTAGATAAATATTAATAAAAGTTAAAATAATTAAATTCATTAGGCTTATTAAGGAACGTATATACTAACGTGTACATTGTACAATATAATTTCAACGCTTAAAATATAATTCAAAAGGTTAAAAAACGAGATTTCCTAAAATGCAGCCTTATATAATTATAAATATTAACTTCGATTGAAATATAATTAGTTTAATAGTGTAAATATACACTATATACCAAGATAGTTATATGTTTGGTGTTTTACAAGGCCGATTCGAAAAAATCTGCAGAACATTGCATTGCTTTCAATGCGAAGTTTGGTTGCTCAGTTGATACGTGATGCGGCGTCTACATCTGTATCATTTGGTCAATATGATCACCGTAGTATTTATTGCATGCTCGCAGTAGGAAACGAATGAGATTTTTTTTCGGCGAAATATATCATGCATTCTATATATATCAAAGATGATCGGATAAATATACAGCAGCCATTTAAAAAAAAAACATTATCAGTTCCAAAGTTCTAGAAATCCCTAGATACTATAACAAGTATGATTTCCATATTATTTTCATGTATTTAACATTCGTATTTAAAAGTGGTATCTATTATTGTAATTCACTCGGAAAAGCTAGTGTTGAAAACAAATATTATATATAAACAAATTATGAAATGTTAATTAATACCTACTTACTTGCACAGAGAGGCGTATTTTGTGTATATAATACAATTATAGATAATATATTAATTGTAAAATGAATGATATTACTCTACGCAAACAGTACAAGTCACATTTTATGTAGTAGAGACGAGAATAACCGTTGGGTGTGCGCTCACCTCTTTACAAAGACGTAAGGCCCAAGGGATAGTGATCGGTACCACCGCATGGCTGTAACATAAAAAAATCGAGCTATTCCACTGTTTCACCCAACCAAATGCTTCGTCGGGGTTTTTCGTATACGGCCTACCATAATAGCGTTTCCCAGTAAATTAGAATATATAGCAATATCTGGTAATTAAACAGATATTTGAAACATTAATGGTACTGCACAACACTTATCTTCTTATAAATCAACAATGTAGGCATCTTTAAGAGGATCTAAATCCTTCTTTTACTACCATAGATGGCGTGATCTTATCGAACTTTCTTGAAGAGATGGCCTTCGGTTTTTTTATTGTTTATATTAGGTAACTATATTAGGGATATATTGAAAATAATTAAGTTCATTTGAATTGATGTAAATAATTCCATCGCCATTTATGTAGTGAGCTACAGTTCGACTCCCTTAACATTAATTCATCAAATTAATGGAAGATACATAACTATTTACAATTTTTGTCATACACAATAGCGATATACATACAATCGATCGAGATTAGGGTGCTTGTATATCAAAACTGATATTTATATTTCGTCCTGTTTAGGGCTTCACCTAAACAGGGCGAAATATATATTGTGATTGTGACCATAACTCGGTCCCAAAACGTGGATCTTACCAGGGAGACTGATTTATAATTTTAAAACCGCACAGCGGGTTACAGAACTATTAATTTATTTTTCTTAAATATAAAATCAGAAATAAAGATATCCATAACAGAAACTGGATCAAGGTAATCAATATAGCTTACAAAATTGGTAAGCTATAATCTGCCACAGGACCGAAGCCGAAGTCTACTAATTCTACCAACAACTAGTCCCAGTAAGAACTCTTGTTTAGATTTACAATCACGCTTATTGTGACAACTAGTTTCGGCCATTAAGACGAATTAAAAGTAAAACTTATTTCTTTACTTTCAATATATCAATATTATAAATAAATATTAATTACCAATTACTTATTATCAACATCGCTCCATGGCATCGATCATGATTTTTCAGAACACGGCAACACTTTAAACTTATCATGAAATTCATAGAACTAAATAAACTAAATTACTTACAAAAACTTTATTAAAACGCTAAGCTCAAAACTGGTATTTAAAACATACCTTAAACTTTAATAAAATTGTTCTAAGTTAACAGTTACACAACATATTTAATAAAATTTGTTAAATAATGTGAACAATTTTTTTGGTTAATACTTGGTAAATGTTAGTTATGAAAATGGTTTAGACTGGTATGATAGTAGGCAAACAACTTGGATATAAATACATAATATAATACGGGGTATTTGACACATTAGCCAATCACATATTCCCCGGCTATCCCGTCCTTTGTTCTTTTGCTTATTTCATTAACACACACACTACAGAGATATAGGCACACCACATTCTCACGAAAATGGCACGTGAACCTCGGGAGAGCGCGAAAACCCGTTTCACAGTCTCGTTTGTAGAGCGAATGTGGAAGGCCCTATACAAAAATTAAACATAAGTAGGTATTGTGTGGTTATGTAGGTTTCCAAAAGGGGGATTTACCGGCAATCTTGGGTCAAAAATGTTTTTTGAGTAAGTATTGGTACACAAATACCTTGGGGAATACAATTTTGTCGTTGGGATGTAACACATTAGAGCTATAATTATTATAATGCTTAAAATGCTTTACACATATTTAATGACAATGCCATTGATACTGGCATAGTAAATGTGTTAAAACGGTCTTTATTCCTGTTTCAATTCAATATATTACACTTCCCGAAGTTGCTTGGGAGAAAATAAATTATACGTAAGTGATAGGTAGGTACGTTTAAAATACTTGGGGCAAATTGCGAAAACAGTAGGTAGGTAATCATTTTGGGGACATTTCTATCTGCTATTTGGGTTTCATTTTCAAAAATCCTGAGAACAACCAGGTGTTTGCCCATTGTTGATATAAGTAAATAAAATTGTGGATATGACTAGGTTTATTTTGTATGAACTATCCTTCAGATTGCACTATGCAGTGCACGTAAGTTGTCAAATAATATTTTCTATTTAGAGTTTTATTGTTAACAAATTATTATAATAACGAAATAGGCACAAATTGTTTTACATGTATGAAAACATACATAATCTTATAGTAGATCAATTTTTTATAAAAGAATTTTTATTTGTTATTAATAGGATTATTTTATAATTTTCCTCTTTAATAACCTGAAACATTACCTTTATTGCTACAATAATAAGAAAAAGCAAGTATTATTATTATTTTAAAGCGAAAGTTGATCTAAGATACGTGGATTTGATAAAAGTTTGACACAAAAGGACTTCAAAAACGTTTGTAAATATTAGGCAATTTATAAACAACCGATTCTTTGGTCGTAAAATATTGTTCATTTAACAAAAACATAAAACTGTTTCGCATTTTAAAACACAATGCGCTCTAAATGAGAAAAAAATCTTCCGGGGCGTCATTTAATATTATTGTTTATAACTAAAATAAACGATTGAATGAAATAACAGTATTACAAATGGCTACCTTTTCATTTAGCTTTTGTCGGTTGGCTTGTTAACAGCACCTGTTAGACTAGATTATACTGTAGTTTCTACCTAGCATTATCTAGAAGCTTATGATACAGCTGCCCTTAACATATCTAAATTCTTCACACTAAAATTACCGCTACATTTCTGTGGCAAAATATTACTAATGCTAACCACAAATTGTGGCGATTTCATCCCCAAGTTAATCGATCAAAATCTTTACTCTATACTTAGGTTTTTCTAAATACTAGATTATGTATTAGATTACGAACCTTTCAAGATTATGACATATATTGATAACATTTTTCATGTCAAAGAACAATTAGGCTACTCCTTTATTTTCAAAGGGCATCAATAGTTGGAATATTCTCGAAATATTTAGACAAAGTACAAGTGTTGATCCTTTCATAGGTAACCTATATCAATTTAAAACCCAAATTAAAAAATGTTGTAATTTAGAATGATTTACATTTTACACAATTACTTATAATTTTTAGAATAATGACAAACTTTTTTTTTATACACTTTCCTTTTTTTGTCGTTTTCTTTTTATTTTGTTCAATATTGACCTAATGTAAATTAAATAGACATTTTATGTAATTTTCGTATAATTGTATTTCTTTTTTGTAATTAACTGTTTGAGCCAATTTTTATTTTTATTATATATATTATTTTATAGTGGAAACTTGATTCATATATGTATTCATTTTGTGTTTTATATGTAAGAATATTAATTATTGTATGTTTCCCAACAAATTTAAATAAATACATAAATCGTAAATAAAAATAACACACCCAGCTGCCTTTCTGAAACTGACGGGGCTAGTGTTACATGAGTGTCCTTCTCACTATAAACTGAAGTGGGCTGGGGGTGTTCAATACCCTCGTTGAATGGACAACAACCGCCTGCTTGGGACACAACCAACAACTTTCAAGCCAAGTTTACGGCGTTAGCAACGCTATAGGACGATTATCTCTTAGGCAGAAGATCGAGAGCGCAAACTTTTTCGATTTCGATCGATTTTTCGATAAGTTCCCCGCGCCCAAGTATTAAAACTTTATGAGGAGTGAAATGAATATAAGCGTTTCCTCAAAAGCAATACACCTTTCACTTAGTAATCAAGGAGTAAAATCCAGTAGTGCGTCAGAGCTGACACGTTTTATGAATAAATAGAGCCACGTATATAACACCTAAGAACGATTTATCTAAATACTTCGAAAATATGATGCAAGATTGGTGACTTTTGGAAATGAAGACGAAATACCTTATTATTAAATTATTTTTAATTCACTTTAATACTTTTCTCGACGAGAATTTTGGTGAAGCTACAGTTTTACGTTCTTTATCAAAAATATTTCTACTTTATATTTTTAATTATTATTCTGTGCGTGTTTACTATACTGATTGACGTCATGTAAAATAAATAAATAAAGCTTCATGGACGTTCATTTTGCATGATAGTGGTAACGCTATATTTCTAATTTTGATTTATTTGGATGGAATAATGATATGAATTGCTTTCTGATAATGATGACGGGTGAGAGGAAGGGACAAAAAACGTATTTTGTCCATAGGCTTTATTCCTGAGTACATAGGAATCGATATTCTACAGTCAATGAGTCTTGCATTTGACGTCGTAGCAAAGAACAGTGCTCAGTCGTGAACTATATATAATTTTGTACCATGTTTCTAGGTTTAGCCATATTAAGGTGGGTATTGACACGTTACAGGGCGTAATGTAACGTGTTACACAATGAGTATTCATGCAGTCAGTACGGGAAAACAAGGCGCTCGCAGCGAGCAACGAGCGGCTCGTAGCTCGCTGCAAGTGCTCCACTTCGCTGTCGGTTTTTTGGCGAATCCTTTGTGTTACGCGCTTCAGTCAGTACGTCGAAGCGAATTGTCACGAGCGCACGTGGCACAAGCGTCGATTCTAGGTACTACGGGATTTTACTTTTGATTATAGTGATAATTTGCTTTTGTTGTAAAGATGGAGTGGGACAGTGAGAAAGTTTCTGTTTTTAAAACAATTTGATGTCCAATAACATTTTTTTTTCTTCTTCTTAATTTGAACTAAACAATAATTGAGTAAAATGAAAGATCCCAACACAACTGTGTCATCCGATATCTTGCCTAAGAGTGGCTTGCGAATCTGGAACACGCTCGAGCAAAGATTTCGTAACGAACATGTTACACGGATTTTAGCACATGGCGTAACGTAACATGCTCGCTGCGAATGGTACATCACGCCTCGTAACACCGGTCAGTACGGAGTACCCACCTTTAAGGTGTTACGGGGCGTAATGTACCATTCGCAGTGAGCATGTTACGATGTGCTGACTGAAGCGCGCAACTCAAAGGATTCGCCAAAAAACCGACAGCGGAGTGGAGCACACGCAGCGAGTAATGAGCAGTTCGTTGCTCGCTGTGAGCGCCTTGTTTTCCCGTACTGACTGCATGAATGCTCGTTGTGTAACACGTTACATTACGCTTTGTAACGCCAGTCAGTACCTACCTTAAAAGTAACTTAAAAGTAACTCCAAATTATTATTTTTGAACCGCATTTTATAAGGCGGCGGCCTTACACCTGTAAGTAAGTTTTGCTCGCATAAAAAGGTTAATCTCTTGCTACGATTGTAAATACCAGACAGGATTTCCAGATTGAGTTTTGGAAATTTCTCCAATTTGATGAACGTATTATGCTTGAAGTGACAAGACATCTAGGCCGTAGACATTATTAGATAAATTTTAGTGCTTGGCTCGAATTTTTATGTCACAGTCCTACCTCAATGTTTTGATAGTGAACAAAAATTTATGGGGAAAAATTCCCTAATCTGAAGAGACTCATCCTTTCACAGCTGAGTCCGGTATTGCAAAGTCGTAGTTCGTAGTGCGCGTTTGGTCTTAGAAGTTTACTCGACCAAAACTTACAAGTGTGGCCAGGCTAAATTATGTTAAAAATTCTAAAAAACAATTCCTATTTTAGTTCTTGACTGAACACGTTTTCAAAGTAATCTCCAAGATAATTCTTATATTCTAAAATTAAACATTTAAACAAAACAGACGCAACAAACGCTCATGCAAATAAAACAAACTTTGCCTGATATGGTTAATTTGAGACTTAATAACGATATAAAAATCATAGATAAATACTACTCTAATAAAATGCTGTTACTATAGTCTATGCGATGTTAACACAAAATAACCGTTATTTTAACTAGTAAAAAGTCACTTGTAAATATAAACACTATCATTCCAAATTGGAATCGTCTAATTGAATCGTCAAATTTGAATCGTCTCATTTCGCTATACTGTCACAAGGCACGTATCGACCTCTATGATACGTTGAAAAAATATTTCTCTGTTTCAAACAACTGTGTAACAATAACTTTCCGTTCTATTAATACTAATCTAAAAAGTTTGTATGCACTTTGCAAACGATCTTTGGCGTCTGGATTAAAATGACAGCTGTCATTTTTACACGTGGCAACATCGCTTAATCCGTCCACCGCCCTATATGGAGCACTCGTCACTGTCGCGGGCGTAGTCGTCGTCCTCCTCCTCCTGGGATCGAGGCTTGCTCTTCTTCACTTTACTGGAGACCACTCCAGTGTTGACTTTACTAAAGAGGCTGCTTCGATTCAATCTCGATATTTCCCTCTGGGGACTGAGCCGTTCCGCAATCGCTCTTTCATAATTGTCCGAGATCTTATTTACTCCGTTCACTGGGCTGGTTACAGGTGACTTAGATTTCGCTGGTGACGTTATAGATGTTTGGCAGTCTCCATTCTTGTCAAACAGCGCTCCACTAGTCGCAGCTGTATATGAAGGAGGGTCCTTCGCTCGAGCTCCTCCGGTCGGAGCCAATAGCTGAGAGTACAGGAAGCTGTTGTTCCCAAAGCCCGCGTATCTATTATCCATTTTTCCGTTGACCATCATTAGACTGACTGGTTTCTCTGGTGGTACGGGTTTTTCTGGTAACTTCTTTTCGGATATCCCATTTTTGGTTGCGGGTTGGTTGTGCGGGGTGTTGGTCCATCTGTCGTTGCCTAGGGAGTAGATGGAGCTTAGGTTGACGAAGCCAGATGCCGTGGAGGTGGCAGGGTGAAGTCTTAAAGGCGTCGTCTGACAGGCCAAGGGCTCCCTCGCCTTAGTCGTGGCCACACTCGTTGCACTCTCGCTTAAAGTCGACTCCTCCACGCTCGAATCTTCAACTACTTCGGTATTGGTGATGTCGTCCATATTAGGTGATAAACAGTCCTCGTCTGTCTCATCGTATGAGCTGCAATTCCGTAATATATAAATGAGAAAATGCATAAATCAGCACGTAAGTTCCTATGAAATGCATATGTACTGAATGCAAAAGACTCAAAAGTTCTTTGTTGTTAGTGTTGCTACATGCCATATGCCGATGTAGATGTTAATTAACAGAAAGCGTAAATTGATTGTATAAAGAATATTGAATATGCATACATATGTACAGTATAATAGAGATAAATTCATCAGTAAGGCAGACAAAGACTTTCAAGCCAGGTCAGTAGCGAAGAGTATTACAAGATGTACATGTGTTTTGTCTTTATGAGAGTCATGGATGAATTATAATTCACACTCTTCGGGTGTAAATGTTCGGTAAGCGGGAGAAATGCGAGTCCTCAGTAATTCATGTACAAGTTCAACTCATTCAAGCTCATCTCTCAAGCGATTCGGAGAGACATTCTTTGATAATAATATAAAGTCAGTGCAACAAAAGAACAATACGTTACAGACACTGCAATTCAAGAACACATCCTTACCCTATCATAGCCAGTTCTGTCTTCCTCCCTGATGAAAGAAATTCAACGATATACTTGTAATGAACATAAAAGTAGGACAGAAAAGAAATTACAATAAATAATATAAATACATAAATATAATAACTGATGTAGTAAAAATAGAATATGTATATTATAACTAAAAGGTTTCACTACTCGTGTTAAAGTTGATGAAAATAAGTAAGTGATGAAGTTTTGTAGAATTATTCACCAGGTTTAATTCTATATGTGTTGCATTCAGAACATATCAGAGAGTGATAGCATCTAGTAGTTTAAAAGAGTCGTGTCGATTTCATACGCAAACACATAACCTAAAACAAGGACTTAGGATTTTCCAAATATGCATACGGGAATTACAGGACACCAAAAATAGGAAAGGTAAAATTTTTGACATTTTACAACCACTTTTTGTCCGCTGTTTGTCTATTTATGTGAGGATCAGAAGGCTAGAGAATAATTTAAAAATTCTTTTGTCCCGGAATTAGTGTTTGTGACGAAATTTTCAAAAAGCTTAAGTCGCATAAGCTAGTATTTTTCCAATAGTTCTTGTAGTAAGAAGGGCAGAGTGCATATCGCAAGCAAGGCGCCTGTGGTCGGATATTCTGTGCACTAATCACAAAATGCATCAAAAATGCTCCAGTTTTTCTTATCTAGTGCATCGGAGACACAAAGGACACAAGGCAATAAAGTGTCTTAGATAGTTCTACTTTACCACATTAGAATATATACTTTATTTGTATAATTTGAATCCATTAAGTCCACTAGATCTGCACAACTCATAGAACCGATTCATACAGCTCTTTTTCTCTGATTCTTTCATTAACTTATACAGTTGCCTGTGTGTGAAACAAACGTGTTAATAATATACATAATACGATATCGATATTAAAATTCATCAATTTGAACTTACATTTGGTCCTGTGCGTCGCTGCCGCCCTCTTCGGCGACCAACAGCTCGTATTCTTCCGCTGCGAATCTGTCCCATTCAGACATCTGAAAGAGCATTTATTACGATGCATTATGTATGTACTAAATCACAAGGTAATAAATCTTTGAAATTATTGTCATACTGTAAAAATTTGGAATTCAGACGTTTTTATTATGAAAAGTATCATAATAGTTTGAAATTGAGATTGAAGCAACTGTTGTTATACGTAGACATGTCATATTTAAAAAAATATGACATGACTCTGGCTAAATGCACAAACCGTGCCAAGCCATTATTGAACAAAGAAGAAGAATTTATGGTTACATGTTTTCTTCGTTTGAACGATTTCGGGGTACCTGCAAAGAGAGGCTCGCCGTCGGGGCCGCTATAATACATAGGAGTGAAAACATTTAAAAAAGCGATTTTCATGAATGTGTTTAATAGAAACTTCTGGATACCTATAGAATTTAATTTATTTTCTAGATTTAGTTCATTGGCATTCTCGCGTTGAGCGCAGATTCTTAGAATGGCGGCAATTAACCAAGTTTTATGCACAGGTATAAATAAAATTAAATGTTAAAATGTGTTTATTTGTTTTTACAAGGATAAAACAAATATTTAAAGTAATGCTATTTCACCAAACATTGCAATTTAGACAGACCGAGGGACTGATATTACGAATTATAATGGACCTACCATTCGCATAAAGAATTTTAAAAAGGAAATATTATGTAACTTAGCCGGCATTTCATTTATTTATCCAAAAACAGCCATGTTTTATAAGAAGCTCTTCGCTATATTCGAACAAATAAGGAAAATAACGCAAATAGCAATTGCGTCGATCTCAATGTTTTTAATGACCCTTTAAGGAACTCAAATAAGTTCCTTGCTAGCTAATTAAGTCTATGTGCAGTTGGCGTGTTTGTAATACACTGACGGACTCATAAACTGCATCAAAGTAATAGACGACTTTGAAATAAATATTTTAACCAAGTATGCAAACTTTCTATACAGATTTAAATTAAAACCTCTAGATTGGTTCGTGAACTTTAAAACAGCGTAGGGTCATATCCTTAAGTTTAAGTTTGTGTACTGGAAAGGACCTTAAGACTGTTTTTGAAGAAAAAACAGAAATTTAAGGAAAATTGGTTTAATTAAAAAAATGGTTTTAACAATAGACACAAACTTTATGCAAGGGTTTATTTATGTTTTAATAAGGTGTATTACCTCCACGTGCCCTTATTACGGATTCGAATCGGTTCCGCATAGATTTTATTAGGGTTATTAAAAGATCTTGCGGAATATTGTCCCATTCTTCTGAAAGTGCTGTTCTTAGTGCTGCCACTGTCGTGGGCAAAGGGTTTCTCGCATATACAGCTCTTTTTAAATTGTCCCAAACATGCTCAATGGGATTAAGATCCGGGCTGCGTGCTGGCCAATTCATTGTACGTATCCCAACCTCTTCGCAATATTCTCGAACTTGTGCAGCAGCGGCTTGTGCGGCCGGGCATTATCCTGCATTAAAGTAAAATTTTCGCCTATGAATCCCATGTAAGGCACCACGTGATCTTCTAAGATCTCTGTTATGTAGCGATGTGCAGTCAAACCCCCTCTATTACCGTTTTGACGGACCATGTCTATGAACACAAGTTCTGTTCGCCCGTTCATCGATATGCCACCCCAGACCATACACGAACCGCCTCCAAAAGGAACACGCTCCTCAATGCAACTTTGAGCATATCGCTCCCCACGTCGACGATAGACTCTTCTGCGACCATCTGCACCATATAAACATGTCCTACACTCGTCCGTGAACAATACGGAGGTCCATTGCTCTTCTGTCCAATTCAGGTGATCACGCGCAAATCTTAAGCGAGCTTGTCTGTGAGCTACACACAACTTTGGACCATTTGCTGGTCTAAAAGGGGTGATATCCGCTTCCTTTAACATTCTTCTTATTGTTCGTGCACTCACGCAGGGAAGTTGTAACAATAAATCGGTCATCACGACCCGTGGTTGCTCGAGTCCTGCCTGTACCACGTTTCCTTCTGTAAGAACCTGTCTCCACAAACCTTCTGTATATTCTAGAACCCGTAGACTGGTTTAAATTTAAATTTCTACCAATCGTTCCTTGATCCAAGCCCTCCCGCACCAATGCTACAATTTGAGCCGCTTGTTCGGACGAAGTATCCATATTATGGTTCAAAAACTCTCGATGAGTTAAAAAACTAACCCAACAATTCTGCTGGTAACAATAATTCAATTGACAAAAGAATAAAAAATCAATGAGAATCAATTTAAAACTTTGCTATAAATAACACGCAAATCTGATACTACGAGTAAATTTTCTTTTCCGGCTATATTCATTTGTTTTACTGCAGTTCTATTTTTAAATTTTCCTTTTTTTTGAGATTAAGAGCCAGTCTCTCCATATTTATATAATTTAATCTAAAAAGTTTGCATACTTATTTAAAAAAATCATTTCAAAGTAATCCTGAACTTTGATGCAGTTTATGAGTCCGTCAGTTTAAATGCGAATTCTCATATATGTCATTAAATACAGCGCTACCGTAGAATAAAATACACTGTCCGAAATGATGTATCGCCATTATAATATAATTCTCTTATTTATTTTGGTTTATGGCTTGGCAGCTAGGCCTTTAGGCCAGATCTTAGTTTACAATATAGTTTCTTCATTTTCTTAAGCCTATTTGTAGCGCAGCTGAACTGTATGTTATCAGCTGGTGCCATTCAACGGAGTTCTTGTGACAGCTCAAAAGGCCACATTTCATATTTCATCATTTTCATTTCAGACTATACAGTTCATATTTCTCACAAAACACATAATTACTACTCAAAAACTATCAATAAATATCCTACAACTATTGTTCATTTTAAAGTTATTTTACACATTTTTAGGTCCGTGGGGTCCATCGGCAAAGAGTTTCTTCAAAGAGATTTGAAAGAAACTTTTTGATGTCACCCGTGATCAGAAGACTGACTCATATTTCGCTCAACAAATAAGCATCGCCATACAGCGCGGCAATGCGGCCAGTCTTCTGGGCACGCTCCCATCTGGCAGCGATTTGTTACACAGTCTATAATAGCTTGTAATATTTTTTAATTTTATTGTTTTAGAAAATAAAACTGCACAGCACAACATTTCCTTTCAGTTCCCGGCAAAAACTCCTATCATTCTCTTAATGTATTTTTTATATTAAAAAAGAAACCAAACGTACCTCACAATCGGAATCGCGTTGTGTCGCAAACGGATCTCTTTGTTCGTGATCTAAATACTTCTCTAAGTTGAAGAACGTGTCGAAGAATATTGGTGTCAGCTTGCATTTCTTAAGATCGGTTAGTGTTATTTTACCGTCTATCGCAGGGTGCACCATGTCTAACATCTGTCAAAACATAATTATCCTGTTCAGAAATCGTCTAGAATCACAAAAGAGTCACCATCCCAGTGTTTGTTTTTTATTGCAGGAGTTCAACAGACAGGTAAACGACCCACTTGATGGAAAGCGGTTACCATCGCCTATGGACATTTGCAACACCAAAGGTGCTACAAATGCGCTGCTGCTCTCTTAAGAGAGACTGGAACCTGGTCACTAACGACCCCTTACGAAAGGCCGCCTGGCCGCAGGAAATTGTATTCTTTCTCCGCTCCTGCACGGATGAAGAGGAAGAAGAAGCGTTAAATACTTTGTCTGCTTTCCTTCTTCTATTTGTCCAATTCAAGGGAACTTCGGTTTACGGATTGTCTATTAGCACACAATATCATTACGACGTCAAACCAGTATTTGGGTGCGCACATTTATTTATTATTTAAAATATATAATTAACTTTGGGTGGTTATAAAAAAAATAACGACCTTCTAACCTCTATTAAAAAAGTTCGGACCAATTCATATTATATAAATATGCCGTATAACTATACCCCACCCCTAGTATTTTTTGGGCCTAATCCTTCTTACGATGAAGGAAAAGTGGACAAGGCAAAGCAGGAAAGTGGGATATCCAAGCACAATCGGGGTTTAACGCAGGATGATGATGATTATATTTATCCCTTACGACGTCAAGCTAGTATTTATTGGGCCTACCCTTTCCTATCGGGACCTAGAGGATGAGGTATGCTTAAATATCTGCGTCCCACATAACTTTTTAGCCAGAGGCGGCTTAAAGCTTAGGCGACGTTTTTTCAAAAGCATCATGGGCTTCGCAAAATGTATGTTGCCTACAAGAAATTCAAAATTTAGGTCTTGCTCTGCCACTGCCTTAATAACTATACAGAAATTATTATTTTTTTGTTAACCTGAAATTAATAGTGGAAATACCAAAATGTATGTCAATGATCCTAACCTAAAATTTGTTCTTTTCAGCGCTGCCATTGTCGTGATAACATTTTACAAAATTGTAAAAAACGTGTGATTGGGTATATATCAGCCTTTTCATTAAGAGTATCAATGGCTGTTTATAGTTGTTAAAAATATTTTGGTCATGATATTTCGTATTGGTTCGATCGATATGAAGTATCGCTCTTTTGTATGAAATAATTATAGAATTTATTGTAACATGTGCCAGTTAACCAAGAAACAAATTTATATGTTATTTGAATAACAATACTAAACTTTTATTTGCGTCTTGTAGCTCTGTTTGAACACCTTTACATCAAGGATATATTTTCATCTTTGTATAATGGTGTTACTATTTTAGGAACAGTTCGAAAGTTAACTTACTAACAGACGACATTTCCTGTTACAATTTTAACGTGTTTCTTTTAATACACATTTCCGGTGTCCTATTACGTATACAACACAAAAACGGCGACGGAAACGAGACATAATTGGCACCCTATATAAATAAACATGGTGACTTGCGTCATGGAAAAAGAATACTTCTTCTTTCTTTGCTTTATCCGCATAAGGTCGCAAATTCGGAACGGCGGGGCACGCAACTAGTTTTCGCTAGAACGTGCGTGCGAGCGGGGTGTCCAAGTACGTTGACCAATCGGAGGCCGCCATTCAAGGGCAAGTGTCATCACGTCAAAGGAACGATATTACGAGATATTAGTGTATAATTGTTGTTGTTCGTTTTGTTTAATCTACGAATGCGATCCTTCCGGGATAGTGTTAATGTCAACATAATGTCATTCGAAATGATAATTAGCGAAGTGCAATCACGGCCGGAGTTTTGGCTTTCAAGTCATCCATTGTTCAAAAATAGGATTGTGTCAAAGAAGAAATGGAATGAAATAGCTACGAACACACCACTTCTACTACTGCCAAATGTTGACACACTGAACAAAATATCAATTGTAAACGCTCGTTAAAACGCCAAAACACTGATCACGCCGCTTAACTATACGCTAAAAACGCTGCTACGAATACACCAAGAGAGAAATCCATACGTTCAGTAGTCGAGCGTGCACGCTCAAAGCAACGCGCCGCCGTTCCGAATTTGCGGCCTAAAGCTTCCTAACCGCCCGTTCACAGTGGTCGTTTTGCCAGCCATCTAAGTCCGTAAAAATATCGTATCCAATCTTACTAGCCTATATATATATATATATATATATATATATATATATAAAGGGACGAAAATTTCAAAAAAATAAAAACTTTTTTTTTTCAAAAGTATGCTTTTTAATCTACACCCGATTAAAATACCACGCCCAATGTCCGACAAATGAGAACAAGCTGTCGTTTCCATTATATCTCTACTATATTTCCAGCATAGCTCTACTACGTCAAAACATACGTATGTAAAGGTGTTACGCAGACCACGGTTCTGGGTTGTAAGGTTCATTTAGTTGATTTTACATATTTATAATCTTTTGAACGAACGAAGGTATTTGTAGGATTTGGATAAAAAGGAATTAATATTAAAAATCTAGGGTTAAGCGTCTGAGTGAGTGAGTGAGTTAAACCGAATTATATTTTAAGGAGAAAGTGTAATTTCAACTCGCACACGGCAACTTTTTTAATAGACGATTGATTCTCCCCATAGTCTTGTTCCATAATTAGGATATAATTACCTGACATAAACAGTCACTGAACGGTAGCGTTTCGATACCGATCGCCTCCATTCTTTGCATCTGTTCCTCATAGAAATATTCTAACTCGTACATAGAAATAAAGCCGTCACCATCCAGATCCATGCACCTGGAAGTAAAAATGATAAAAAAAAATTAAAAATATTTCTAATTCACAAAGATCAGAGCAAATCTCTTCCAATGTCTTTGCTAATGCATGCTAAGTTAATTTTATTTCTTTGTCCCGAAATTGAAAATACCAATATACACACATTGCATATTGACAAAGTAAAAATTTTAAGTTTGACGTTTAGTTTGAAGAATAACTTTGGGATTGGTCCCAGACTCCCAGACCATAGTATATAACAGAAAGTTTGTTTACAAATTATATTACAAAAAAACTAAATTTTAACAGTTCAGTAGCCGTGATCAAGGTTATTGGAAATTGGCCAGAAAGTCGGAATAATTAAGTCGGTTAAAAAAGAAATAAAATACCGCGCGTAATACCGTTAAAATATAGTTTTTTTATATATTAGCTACTTGCGAAAACTTAAAGATTTCTTTATGTCAAGTCGAGAAGGGATTGTTTTCTATGACAAGAATTCGGGATGTGCCTTCCAGTGACTTATGTATATAAAATAGTGAGAGATATATAAAATATATTTATTTATAAAAGTATATATAAAAGAGGCCGTGGTGCCGATCTGATGTTCACATAAACACAGAAAATTTGAATGTAATTAATCTTCTCGTTAATTTTTAAGTAAATAGCATTCCACAGGATGTACCTTTCAGTAAACTTGTCAAAGTGTCAACAGATCAGTGTGGAAAAGGGCGCGCATTCGCAGACGACAGTTAATAATTTATTTGCGAAAGTTTCAAGTTCAGGTGTTCGAAAATAATTCAGTCCAACTTATGAATATTTGAATTGGATATCTGAATGGGTATTTTGCTACTCTATTATAAAGTAATAACAATATATAAGAGCTGTGCTGTACTTAAAATCCATCCATAGTACTTCATAAAATTTCACTCTCATTCATAAATAATACAATTTGATTGAAAGTTTTTTGGAGAGACACTATTTGGTGTTACCAAAGTATCAGTATATTAAATTAGTAATACATGTGTACAGTATTATTACCCCACGTATTCTGAAAGCTTAAAAACAACTCGTACATTGCCATTGTATTATTTTCAGTAAGATTATAATATTATATTCAAATGCTTAGCAGTTATTTGAAATTAATACATATATGTGAGGAAAGTTGCAATGTTCTTCGTGCATGAACCTTGCATGTACGACGCAGTGAGCTTCAAAGCTTATAAAGTTGACAGCTATTGTTTTGACAGTTTAATTATTATAGCCTGCGATTAAATATGGATCGACGAATATAGCCAAAAATAGTATGGATTCGATGTTAATAACTATTAAAATAACCGGATATTAAATCGATTACATAATTATTATTATCTACAGTAAGAAATAACGTTCTTTTTTATCGGACTTGATTGGTTTGGTCCAAATATCCTACAGCTTAACTGGGGTTTTTGGGTAGATCGACAATAATACAATACGCTCGAGTCTGGGGCAACTTACCCACGGGAGTTCGCTGTTGGGTACTGTTAAATGAAGATATCGTGTGTAATATGTAGGAAATGCTTATGAGATGCATGTCACTAAAGTAATAAAAATCTGCAAAGTAGGTGTCAATCCGTTCATAATAAAGGGGTAAAATTTAAATACTGCCCGAGCCTACTACCTTAACCGCGACACTGTCAAGAGCTGCTAATGCACCAAGAAGAAACTATAAAATGTACAAACCCACCTGAACCAATATTCAATAGCAGTCGGATGTGTCTTGTCTTCCTCAGCGAGCAGAAACCACACGAACTCCGTGTAAGACATCCTCGGCTCTCCGTCAGGCGTCAGTCTGTTCTGATTCCCTCTCGTTACACAACCCGATAACACTCGTTCGATCATTCGGCTTGACAATGCTGGAAATTACAGAAGTAAATACATACGGCTTTATCCTTTGTATATTTTAAGTAACTTAAGTTCGGAGAGCTTGAGGCCGCTTTTGGAAAGTCGCTCAATTAAATAGACACGTGTCTTAATATACTGGTAGAGAGTAAGACAGATATAGTGATAGTATAAGAATCCACTTTATTTTGATACTTACAATCTCTACTAACTGCAAGGCTTGATAAAAAAATAAGTGTACAAGTGATTGTACCGACAGCTCTGGAGGGAGTGATTCTCTGTTAAAATTAATGCTATTAAGCCTTAAAGGCAGTCGAAGATCTTGTTTTTAATTAAAACTAGGTTTTTAAGTGCGGTATTTTGTATGATGTTTAATCCGACGTTTTGGACACTTTTCAGTAACCGTGAATACCACGCTTAAAACCCTGAAAATATAGTTTTCATTTTATTATTATTGCATGAGTTCAGCAGGCAGGCAGACGGCCCACCTGATGGAAAGCGGTTAGCATCGCCTATAGACATTTGTAACATCAAAGCAAAGGTGCTGCCACTGTGTTGCTGCTCTCTACAGAGAGACTAGAACCTGGTCACTAATGCTGGAGCACAACTCACGGTTGCTATGGCGGCATACTCTAGACCAGGGGTGGTAGCCATCCCGACGTGCAAATAACTTACCATCTGGCAAAATTACGTTTACTAGTCCCGAAAACTTAAGAAAATAATATCTTGTTTTAAATTTAGCCATATTTCTTGCATCATTTTATAGAAATGGGGGTGTTTTAAGAACACCCAGAGATAAACAGTGAAGTCGTGAGAAACTCGCGATGATTGACCCACAAAACTAAACCATGCCGGTATTCTGGCGGGACATAAGTTGCGAACTTGGCAGGTATAACGAATTGCAATAAAGTACATAACCAACTTACTTCAACAGCTTTCAGTTCTAAACAAACACCGAGGAATTGGTAATCTTTTTAACAAGAAAAGTTTTCTCTCCCCATAACAAAAAAACAAGAACAGAAAATCTTCGCTATCGTATTGCACGCGCAGTTTTCGGAAGTAATTATTGTAAGTCGACATAAAAGCGAATTTCTCTTTACTAGATATAAATACTTGATATTTACAAGCCAGTTCGCAGAAATATGAATGTTCGTAATGGATTCTTGGTTGCTTTTTTAACTTCCAGTCGGAAATTAATTTTTATTTATGTTTTAGAACATCAAATCTTATACTAATATATATATAGCTGAAGAGCGAACGCGCTAATCTCAGGAACTACTGGTCTGATTTGAAAAATTCTTTCAGTGTTACATAGCCCATTTATCGAGGCAGGCTATAAGGCTATACCTATATATCATCACGCTAAGACCAATAGGAGTGGAGCACCAATGAAGAATGTTTCAAAATCGGGGGATTTTGAAAACAAATTCCACGCGGACGACGTCGCGGGCACAGCTAGTAGGTTAGAAAATCGTCTTTAAATTTGATTTTGCTAAAACATTAGAATAATAGAACGTTCAACTATACACACTCATGCAAGAGTCCGCTCTCCGCCCATTTACATGCATATTTTCACTTTTTCTCCGGCCGTATCTAGGTGGACTCTCCGATTTCTATACCGTATACTGTTTTATATGTACCCATCTTTGGAACTTTAGGCCGGATTGGGCTTATTCAATTACAGACGGATTTGGCACATATTGCCAGCAGGTTATTGGAAATTGTGCCCAATAAATTGCTAGTGGTTTTATAAGGAATATGAGATATGTTATTGCGCTTTCGAATAATGAATAAAAGCCAAATAATAAATCGTGACAGCTTAGTGGCTGAATCATATGCGCCTCTTAGGTAGCATTTCTGATCAAATTATGCATATTGTAACAATTATTCCTTAAATGAATACTGATCATAATACCTTAAAAGTCGTGGTAGGGTAATGGCTAGCGAACTCATCCCAAACACAAAGGGCGCGGTTTCGAGCCTAATCGGAATGCATGCACCACTTCGCACTTTTCTGACCTAATGTGCATAGTGTTACAATTACCACGTGCTAATAACTGTGAAGGAAATCATCGTGATGCAACCTGCACATCGAGATAACCGATGTGTCAAATCTGCCAAGTCGCCTTGGACAAGCGTGGCGGGTATACTGTCCGTTCCCCTCTAGCGGGAGGCCTTAGCTCCGCAGTGGGATATTTATGGGCTGTTATTATATATTTATATAATAATATCTTCTCATAAAGTAAAACAGTGTAAATCTGAATGAGCTGCCACTACAACAAATGAATGAGCCATTAACGACTATGTTAGAAATGCGTTGTACAACACTCAGGTAAAGAAAGCAATGTTTTATACCGTCTTACTTCTTTTACTTGTAGTTCGACGTCCTAACAATTTTTGAAGTGATAACTTCTTATGGGAGGTTAAACCGCTTCGCTACGTAACACGTTACGGCGCCAGTCTGTCTGGCTTCCCTTTCTCTCACGCAAGTTATCACTTCTGTCGGGCGTCCCGAGAAGCACACGTTTTTTTTTATCTACATGTTCGAGTATTATTTCTAAATAAACTGGCGATATACAGTGGTCATTTCAAAAATCGAAGGTTTTTGATGTGCACCGTGTTTTACTTCACATTCGGCACGTGTTGGTAGATACTCCATTGAAATCTTACAATTTAAGGACCGAATATTGCATTTTTTAGAGGACGCAATTTTATTTTTGGGACATATGTGGGGGGTCAATAGAAGCTTAACCTCAAGTTTGTGGGGTTGCCACCCTTGTCCCCCGGCCGCCATCTTGGTAAAAGGGATGAAAACACTTTTTTCGCGATATCTCGGAAACTATGCGTCTTACAAAAAAATTGTAAAGTCATAATTTGTAGGTAAGTTCTATGGTAAAGAAAAGAGTTAGGAATGAAAAAATAATTTCTCACTTTTTTGCTTATAACTTCTTTAACTTTTAATTTAGGGTAAAAAGTTATATAAACATATTTGTAGGCAAAACACATGTCCCAAAAATAAAATTGCGTCCTCTAACAAATGCAAAGCTCATGTAACATTTCAATGGAGTAAGAAATCATATTTGAATAAGATTACAAATACTGTCAGGTGCAGCCTAGTTTCACACATAACGTAATTCGGAAAAATATTACCTTATAAAATTAGATATCACGATTTTATTAATGTAATTAACGCTTATAAATAACCCTCTTATATAATATAAAAGTTATACGAGGCTCATAGGCTCGTTACAAAGTGTTATTCATAATCCCATTCAGAATGTGCCAAATTATGGAATGTTTTGAACGAGCTTATAAACCTCGCATATCTACATATTATGAATAACAGGGTAAGTATAAATACTTGTAACATAACAATAAATTGTTATGTTACAATTTTGGTACTTAAAAATAAGCCAGACAACGTTTATCTTAACTATAGTATTTTAATTGAACTTTTATTTATACTATAATTTTGTAATGGTTCGAGTTTGTACAATGCTTTCAAAAATGTGAAAAAATCATGAGGTATAAATTCCGATCAGGAAATTTCGAAAATGCAATTTTTAGAATTTTTGTCTGTCTGTCTGTTAGAGCATCACGTGAAAACAAATGAACGGATTTAAATGAAACTCGACATGGTGCTGGTTTATATCCTGAATCAACACTTAAGATACTTTGATCACGATAAATGATGTCGTATCTATTGAATAGACGGATTAGCTAAATAGATGGCGCTGCAATCGCGTTTTTCAATTCAAAAACAAATACCTATGTTGTCATCAATAACATGCCATTGATTACTTCAAATCAGGTTGGCTTCGACTCACCTCTATGTTTTGCTAGTCAGATGTTGATACTATACGGACTTAGTTTGACTTAGTGTAGACGCGGCAAGGCCGCGAGGCAAACTCTAGTATTTTTATAAATTGTGTAGGATGTAATAAAACTACGTTTTAACGGACGACCGTGACCACGGCCACTGAAAAGCGGCCGAAACGTCGGATAAACCAAAATCAAATAAATTACCGCGCTTAAAACCGTTAAAACGTAGTTTTATTATGTATACAAGTCGCGAAAACTTAAGAAAATATTGGGTAGGATAGTTATCCAATATAACATTGTATTTGTTGCAGTGTGTTCAATACAAGCTTACCATGGTCATTGTGCCTCGCGAGGTCATGCCTATCAATGAAGAGATCGTGATCCCGATCCAACTCCCAGAATTTGCAATAGATGACGTAGAAATGTTCATAACTGGAAATAAAATATTGTAATGTAATACACGAACAAAATAAATATGAAGCTCTTTAACTCCACATGACAAGATTATTTAAAATATATTTTTAGACCAAACAACGAAGAATTGAAACATTGTTTTAACAACATACTAGTCAAGAATTATTATTTTAGACCACATCTGTCAAAAGTCGAAAGTTTTAAACATTTATTCATAACAGTTATACGAGGTTTATAGGTTCCTTAAAAATAGTGTTCTTCATAGTTGCATTCAGATTTTTATCCGTGCACGAACGGAGAAAAAATACAATTTCCTGCGGCCGGGCGGCCTGTCGTAAGAGGCCACAAAACAACCCACAGCCAGGTGGTAGGGCATTTGCCCGACTGGATGGCTAACACCCCTGGTCTAAAGTATGTCGCAATAGTAACCTTGAGTTGTGTTCCGGCATTAGTGGTGTTGCAAATGTCCATAGGCGACGGTAACCGTTTTCCATCAAGTGGGCCGTCTGCCTGTCTGATGAACTCCTGCAATAAAAAAATACAATAAAAAAATAGCGATTTTGAATAACAGCTAGAGTACAGCAGACAGACTAACCGCGCAACTGTGATGGAAAGCGGTTACCGTCGCCTATGAACATTTTCAACACTAAAGGTGCTGCTGAATGAGATAAAAGAGTTGGGATATTACGTTTTCTTTCGTAACAGCGGTCAAAGGACGACCACTTGTTTCTTCATACCCCAAAGTTAGTCGACCGCGCTTGAATTCGTTGTACCAACGATACACGGTTGCCTTAGAAGGGCCTTCATCCATGAATACCATTTGAAGTCTATTGAAGTCTATCGTACGATTCGTCCAGTTACAGGCGACACTTGAAATCGTAAACAATCATAGCGCGAAAATGTTCCTGGCGCAGATCTATTTTTCATTGAGACAAGATAATTTGGCCAGTCTTTCATACAAAAAAACTTTATTCGCAATATTTTCTGAGTGGCTTGGTCTCTTGTTATGAAAGGAAGGCTAGTGGGAATCGATTTGTACGAAATATTTGCCACTACTCTCTAGTAGCCATGCTCAATAAGTAAGCTTTTAATTATCTCAAATAGAAATAGTTACAGAGGGATACAGATACTAAATTTAATCTACGAAGCCGCCTAGCGAAGTCTTTCGGTCCAATGTTACAAAACGATCCAGAGCTTCTATTTAATTATTCTTTTAGATCTCTACGATTCCACATCAAGAACACTATTATACTTATTAAACCAGGGTTGCCATATGCCCGGAATATTCTGGACATGGGTGGGGTAATATAGGTTTTTGTTCGGCAAGTGGACTCCAAGCCGTCCGGAATTTACACAATTTAGGTAAAAAAGAAAAAAATCAATTTATTATATTCGGTGGAGAAGGGACGTGCGCGGTGGGAGACAAGGACAAGGACAATCACACACTCGTAATAGAGTGTACTCGAAAACAAGAAAGTCCGGAATTCAACCCAAAAATCTTATATTTACTCCGAGAACCTGATTTGTTGATCACTTTTCACTAATTATTTATTGGTAACTCTAAATTAAACAAGCTACGAGTAAATTATTCAGGACCATTAAAGTAAGTACAAATTTAGATCGGGGATAAACCCAAATCATTTAATAAAATAAATAACAGTCTGACATTTAAAGGTTAAAGGATATAAATAGGAATAACAACTCGCATTACCTAAAGTATTGTGTGACTTGATTGATGTCTTCCTCATCTTCGAGGAGTTGGATTACTTGAAGTAAGTTCGATCTTCTCAGTTCTGGGATTGATATTTTGCCAGACCAAGATCGGTTGACACAGTAAAATATCCTAGCGATCACCTGAAATTCAACGTTAAAGCTTATTGTTAAATCTAAAGAACTAAAATGAAATGAATTAACTGCCAACATTTTAATATAAACCCAAACTCTCCATATATTCAATATACTCTTTGACCCAAACAAAATAAAGACTATACCTGGCATGAATTCGTCAGAGACACTCTCCATATATTCAATATACTCTTCGAGAGACACGAAAAAATAATAATCTATTTACCTTAAAATGACATTCACATGTTTATAAAGTTTTTGGCGGAATTTGAATGTCCGTGCTTAATCACATAATGGGCGCGTTCTTCTAGTCGTTCACAATGCTCAGAAATTTTCGTCAGCCGTTCCGTATAGGATCCACGGTCGTTATGGTCGTGGCGAGAACGTCAGTAATGACGTAATTATTTTCGATCACACTGCACTCACAACGACGCATGTTAAGGGTCGAAGTGGGCGTTGACCATAGAGCATAAATTTTCGCTATCGAACATTGAATAAGTTACGATTTCCAAATTAACCAATAAAATTTATGTATTTCGTCGTTAATGACATCAACGCTCCATAATCTGTTCCATTAGAGTTTATGATTGTAAAGCCCGCCAGCAAGTGGAACAGGAAAAATCGCGGTCAGGAACGTGGTCGCTTTGAGCCTTTGGAACGTAGCCAATGTAGTTAGATTAACTTGACGTTTGTGTTGTACATATTCCAAAAAACTCGTAAAAATCACTGATCAAAATTATGTTTCCTAATTTGCAATTAATTAAGCACCTGTTTTTTCTTACGTTGAAACTGGCAAAATCTGTACTGGAGGCGTTTTAGCCATAGTTTAAAAAAATTGTGATGTTCTGCTGTGCAGTTTTCTTGATAAAAATGTATATGTTTTTAAAAAGTATTGTGTGGTTGTGTTAAAAAAAATTGTTTAGTGAAGCGCGTTTTCGAGCCGGCACTACATCGTCTATATCTATCTATACTCACGTCTATTCATTACCAGATTTTTTAAGCAATTTTATTATAAAGATCTCAAATCGCACTTGGTAAGCATTTGTCGATAAGGATTATCTATGTGTGACGTTGTATCCATGATATTTGCTAATATTTTGTATAGAATATTTTTTACTTCACAATAATTATCTGAAATAATGTTTTTGCCAACCTAATAGTTCATTAGCTAAAAAAATTTCAAATGTTACTTTATCTTTTACTCGCTATAAATAATTTAAGCAGCGATGATAAACTACTACCTCAAAAGATACTAGTCCCAAGCCTGAAACTTCATAACAAGTTTCATTCGCTCGAAACTCGTTGGTTGTAATATTATCCATTCCGAGGACAACTTTAATTTATTATTTTGTTTTGTAACTTCGTCGGCCGAACAAAGTTACACAGGCTTGATTGATGATTGTTGTAGATTTTCATATAAAATTAACGTAGGGATACGTCAGGTGCTAATGGAAATGTTATAAAGCCTAATTAGGATTCATCTAAAATGGATAGTGAATTTTAAAATGTAATTAGCAGCACTAAATTTAATTTCTCACTATTAGAATTTATGTTAAGTGAAGTAATGATGTCTGAGGGAAGTTTAGTACGAAGTGCTTACCGATAGATTCTTAATTTTATAATTTATTTCATTTAACACAACGCAACATGGCGTATATCTAGGTACACACGATGCTTCTATAAGTGGGGCTTTTCCATATTACTAGCCATACTATAGTTCCTTATGCCGATATTAGAGAGTTAATTTCTGTTTTGGGATGAATCAATAAGTAATTGATATAAACACATACTTATATCATTTAATGTCCTTGAATGTCATTGAATACCGTCATCTTCTTTCAGTTCTGTACCTTTCAAGCAAATTAATTCGTCTTATATCAGCATTATTTAATTAAAATAATAATAAACATAATTAGGATACTTATTATAGCAACTTTGGAACATCCCGTTTTCTTAACTTATTCCCCCGAGCGTATACAAGAAGGCTGAAGAACGTCTAAATCTATTAAATATTTTATAACATCGCAACTTACAGTATGTACATATCTTGAATGAAATTCAGTGGCTTCCTTCAAGAAGGAAAGTCCAGGGTGTGTATCCACCACATCCTGAACCAAGGGAACGAAGTCTTCAGGTGCGAGGGTGTTGCTCTTGCCTTGAGTTAGGACGTACACGAACCTTGATGCTTGGTCATGGCATTGGGATGTCATCCTGGCAATAAATAATGCACGGTATTAGATTCAATGTGATTTTTAATTAAAATCAATACAAATTTGGCTTATGAGTCAATAATTATTATGCCATTTAACGTATGAGTCCATAGATAGATATTTACTATCTACAAAGCAAAAATTATTTGCAGATACCTGAAGTCCAGGTCCGGGCTAGTATTTAGACGGTCTTTATCCTATTGCGTTTGACCGATTTTTACATACTCTTACGACCTAGGCGCCGACAAAAAAACAAATTCACACCTGCATACCTATAAAAACACATTATATACACAAGGTAGTAAACCTTTCGGCATTTAGACTTCTTTTGTTTACTTTTGTAATCTTTTATGGCAGTCATTTGCCAAGTGTTACGGATTTAGAGTACAAACTGATTCTAAGAAATTCAGTCCACGCGGCCGGACGGACATATTGCATCTGAGCAGTATAAAACAATGGCCCAATGGAGGAAAGAGGCAGTCGAGCGATAACCACGAGCGATGTGTACTATAATCGGGAAACTTTTAGTGACGGACTTTGCGCGTTTTTATGGAATTACGACCGTCTGCATTACGTTTCGACTTGTTGTGTACAATTATAATTGTACCTGTGTTATACGTGTTTGTATAGTTCTAATTAATTTTAACGGCATTTTAATTCGAGTCTCGCAACTCGTAAAAATACTGATATGTAATATGAAATCCATTTTTAGATGTTTGTTTGTTCCTTTTTCAAGGCCTTAGGAATGATAATGAATGAAAAATGAAAATGAATGTATTTATTTCAAAATGGAATCTTACAGATTACTTATTGAAGGTCATGAGTCTACCACCACTTCCGAAGCAATTTTAGTTACTGTTAAAGGAGAAGAAGCTGCAATTAATGTCGCGAATGAACAGGTTATAATAAAATTTGCAATATATGTATCTCTTTTGATAACAATAATGAACATAGACTATTTATTTATCTTGGAAAACGGGAACTTACTGCGGTATACCGATTCAAAATTGACACTAATTACAAAAGGCTAATTAATGTTTTTGCTTGTTTCCATTGTATGTTCCATTTATTTTTGTATTATATATAGACTATATTATTGTACTTAGTTTTAAAGAAATATTTGTCCTTTCTATCTTCTATCTAAAATTTATTGGCTGTTTCGGGCTAATTGGACGAAAACGAACAAGGAAAAGCGTTTGAGAGTAAGGCCTGAGATGAACTGAACAAGGCACGGAGAAAGGATACAATATCCTGCGACCGGGCGGCCTGTGGTAACAGGCCACACCAAACAAACAACCCACAACCAGGTGGTAGTGCATTTGCCCGACTGGATGGCTACCACCCGTGGTGTAGAGTATGCCGCCATAACAACCTTGCGTTGTGTTCTGGCTTTGGTGTTGCAAATGTCCATAGGCGATGGTAACCGCTTTCCATCAGGTCCAAAAAATCACTCCAAGCGATAAGGCCGTGTGTTGTGTCTGTTATTTTGGTGAACAAGAAAGTGTTATATCTATTTATCTAAGGGATGGGATAAAGGAATGGAATGGGAAAGATGGGATAGGCGGAGGGAGAAATTGGCCATCGGAACTCACTCGTACATAACACGATTAGCTCAAAGATAATTGTTACACGTCGATATCCTGTGAGAGTGTGGTATCACACCGACCGAGCTGGCCCTAACAGCTGTAGTCAAGATGATAACTCCACCATGCCTCTTACACCTCACCGTTTGCCTGCGTCAGTTGTTGTTTTTAATGCAAAATTAGACATTCAACCTTCTGCAGCTAATCTGGACAGGCCTTAAAGACATACACCATAAATGTTTGAATAATATTTTAGTTAAATTGTGCCTTTAGTGATCAATATAAAACATTTTCTATTGTAATATCTAACTTTAGTTGTTTAATCATTTAAACATCATTAATTAGTGTAGTCATCAGTCATTGCAAAAATCATATTTGTAATGTATGAAAATGATCTCCTAAGGAAACGCAATGTATAGATGAGGTCTGTTTAACAGTAGAAAAGAATGACATAGTTGCACTTACTCTCTCCAAAAATCAATGAATTTATGTCCATCAACCGGCACGTGAAGACTTTGTTGAGTGGCGAGAAATAGAGGCATCTTCCAGTATAAAGGGCATTCGCACGCCTTGACGATGTGCTTAAAGCTCTCACGAGGGACCTGTTGACAACAGATTTACATTGAGACAGATTCGGTTATATTCCAACAAACGGAATACAAATAATATCTATTAATACATTGCAATAATATGTGAACACATTTAAGATCATTGAATGATAAAAAAACTGATAAGTAGAAAAATGAATGGCAACGGAAAAGTGGCAAAACGAATCGCAACAAAATTTTAACTTGAAGTTTTGCGGGAGGGTTTCAAATTGGACAAGTACATTAATAACCTGCTTGTAAAAGTTCAAGTTCAAATTTGGTCGTGATGCATTTTGCCACTTGTCCGTTGCCATTCATTTTTCTACTTACTTGTCAGCCGCGATTCGTTTTTCCACTTGTCCGTTGAAGTTTCACTTTTACTGTGTAACATTTCGATTTTTCGCAGGTTTATTGCAAATTATGATTTGGGTAGGTTAGGTACATTTTAATGAATGCACATTTTATTCACACATATTTTATTTTCTCAAACAACTGAACTCGATCCGGAATAAAAAAACATACATAGTCTACTCTAAAACTATACCGTCTCTCACTACGCGATATATCTTCAACCCCCTCCATGCTGCCGTAACGCTTTTTTTGACAGAAAAAATACTAAATCCCCTCTTTGATCTACGTATAAAAGAATGTCTGCTTTTAGCACATAAGCTATAGAGTTAAAATTAATTTAAAATATTTTAAGTTTTATTTAAATTGAAAATTAATACTAACGGGTAAAGGGAAATGTGTTTCTGAAAAAAAAAGGTTGAATTATATGTGTTTATCTTTTTTAAGTGTCACTTTTTCGTTTCATCGATTTTCAGCCGCGGAAGTAGCCAGCGGAAAGCTCGCGAAGGCCACTGAACGCCGCAGATTGGCCAACGAGTGCTGCTGAGAAGCCATCGCCATGTGAAGAAGACTCCAGCAGCTCCAAACCCAATTACTGGTGGGTAGTTGCCTACTGAGTTGCAGCCGGGGTAAAGAGGTATTATAATACCTCGAGGCCCCAACCTCCTAATTACAAACCGAGGAAGATCATGGATGAGATGATTCTAAAGAAGTTTCACTTTAAAAATCTACGGATTTTCTCTTTTTAAATTACAATAATAAATGTACTCTTTAAAGAAACGGATGGATGGACTATTTACAACAGTTCAGTTTTTATTAAAAGAAGGTATCTTAAAAACGATACTTTTGTCTTCTGGTATTATACCTAATATTAAAACAAGTTTTTGTGGTTTATTATTTAATATATATAAAACAGCACGGTCACAATAGATTTTCATACGCTTTTACTTCCAGAATGTTTAGACGACAATATCAGTAAGTGTGTGCAGTCTTCCCAGCTTTTAAAGAACGACTAATCTTCTTTCCGAGCAGGTGTTGATATTATTTCAAATGTGCTTCGAACGATTACGTGTTTATTATAAATGTCTTAAAAGAGAAAGTATAAGATCATCCGGTAACATTCTACAATATAATAACATTTTCTAACGAAGTTCAAGGCCGTTTCGCTTGACAGATATGCAAATATTATTACTTACAGAGTAACAGGTACACACGTTTTTACTATATAGAACTAATTATTATTGTTCCATTGTTTTGTTAAATAGGTATTTTTGGCTCGCTTATATCCGTGATCAAAGTTCTCATTAAATTTTAAAAATGCTTCGCATAAATATCAGTGTTTTGTTTGGGAATCTTATGAAATACATAATTAATTATTCTCAGATAAAAATGGTAGTGGCTAAGAACTTGGGTCTATATTTTAATAATGTTAGTTCGAAACCTATACAGGAAACTACAACTTAACTAGTCTTTAGGGTTCCGTTGCCATTCGTCTGGCGATCCGGCAATCTTTGTATACCACAGTCATTTATCTTTTTTATACAACTTTTTCATATGGCAAGAAAAATGGTTTTATTTCTCATCTTTAAAACTACCGGGTGTGTTTAATAGAAAGATGGCGTTATACAATGGTATGTAAAAACGCGAAAGAATTAAAATATAAAAGAGTGGCTTTTGTAAATGAGAGATAAATTTTTGTTGAGTGTATCAGAAATCAGATTTAAAAAAATCATACTGATGTCTTATAATTACTTATTTATGGTGAGGTGATATTTGGCTTTTAAAACTTTTGAAACATTAAGTGAAAAAATTGGACAAAAATTAAATGCTAAAAATACTTTTAACGAAGTTTAATTTTGTCACTATCGGTGACTGGTTTCAAGATATGGGATATTTTCCATTAAATGTTTTTTTAACAGAATCCTTTATCGTCCGTGGATTTACACGCACTTGCTTGAGTTTCTAAGTTCGTGTGAAACACGATGATAATAATCTGACAGCCAATGTTAATTCCACCCGTGTGTGCATGTATTTTCACAGGCGAAAGAGTTATGGCTGGTTCCCATATCTTAATATTAATTCACTTGCCTTTTATCGGTAGAAACTAATTGTATATTATGTTTAATTTGAACTCATACTAAGTAAATAAACGGTTGGTAAGATATAAGAACCGGCCATTAGTTTTGCCACAAGTCAGCTACTTGCAAGTCTATTTTAGTTTTAGGTCAGGTTTTAGGTTACGCTTTAGGTGTATGTCGTATACAGTAACCCTAGATTGGAAGACAAATCGACTGAGATGCTTTCTATTATGTTGCAATATTTAATAAAATAATAAAAATTCGCACAAAGAAAACATTGACTTACTAAATCAATGAAAGAAAAGATCAAAAAGCAGCAGATTTTGTAAGAGCTTACAAAGTTATGACGTAAAAAAGGAGTATATAGAGCATTAATTATTGTTTACTCAGTTTTAAAAAATGTGTTCGCATCCCTATTCACCTTATATATTAGTTTTGTGTGTCGTTGGAGTCACATAACCGATTTTGTTGTTCAGCGTTTGGTTGCGTTGCATGACTTTCCCCTTTAGGAATACGCATCTTGTTGTTCAAAAAATCATGCGGATATTTATCTAAGACTTACATCGAACCTCATGCATTTTAAAAAATCAGCTTCACCTAAGTACGTCTAATGTAATTTTCATTGAGGTATAACATGTCCAGGGCCGGATTTAAATTTGTGCCGCCCTGGGGCACTGAAGAAAATGCCGCCCTATGACTTAAATTTTATTTTAATAGTTTTGATATCTTATTGCAGGAAATTTATTATGTATTATATATTATTTATTATACATTATATTTTATTTATATTTTTTCTTTATTTACTCATGTATTATATATTATTTAGAAAAATTCATTAATCAATGAAAGTTTCTGTTATCAAAAAGATATACATAATTTGAAAATATTTTTAATTCTTCAAAAAAACTACATAAATTTATCAATTCCAGAAAATAAAAATATCAACTTTAATTTTTTCAAACCTTTATGGAAATAAATTACTTAAACAATTTGGATAGTTTTTACTTAAATTTCCTATATATAATATACAAAATTTTGATTTGATACATAATACTTAAATTATATTTCTTGAAAGATAAAATGTTTATTTAAAAGAATTAGTTAATTATATATTGTATAGAATTTTTTTTCTCACTTTCCAAATTTTGCCGCCCTAGAAAATTTGCCGCCCTGGGCACTAGCCCCGACTGCCCCTAGTGTAAATCCACCACTGAACATGTCTAGAGAGAGCATTGCGAACAAACAAGAACGCCAAAAACGGCATCAAAAACGCGAAGCGTTGCTATATTCACTCTAGAAAAACTATCAATGTGTGCGTGATTTCGGGATATCAGCTTCAAAATATTACCCCATTTTTTTATATTTTATAATTAAATATTTTTTATATAAGTGAAAAGTTTAAATGATCGTAATGATTTAATCCCTCTTTGTGTTATAAGTTAATATTACTCAGAGGTTTCAGTTTTTCTTCTATAATTGAAGAATAAAAATCTATAAAATTAGCAACTAAAGTTGTGTGTCTTGGACCGAATCATAAAAAAATACATGCACAAATGAATTCATAACACATTTTAGTGTATGTAGTAAATTTAATTCGCAATTAAATGTGTGTACAGATATTAGTACATTTTTATAAGTCTGTTAATTACCAATACAAATTTAACGATTCTAAAAAAGAATCCATAATGGCAAATTCTTTTTGTGTTACACAATATGTTCACGATGGTTATTAGACGACTAGTTATGGCCCAAAGAGTATTCTACCCTAAAAATCAATGAAATAATTTGTAATAGTGGATTTGGGATGATTCGATGGGTTCATACTGGGTGTGTTATATGTAATGTACATTTATATCAGTAGTAGGAACTAAAGGGTAAGTACACGGAATAGTTTAATGCAGCGACTTAAGAGCAACTAAATCACTTGAAAAGGGCTATTATTAAAATAAAAATATTCATATCCAAAAGTTTTTATTCAAACTTTACGATTTGATTATTTCATAAACTAAAATTTGTTTTCTAACATATCAATATATTAAATTATTATTTATTAGGAATTAATGGAGATGCAGGTAACAGTATATTAAAAAAATAATTTCTCAATTATGACTATAATCTACTAAAAAATGTCAATATACCATATCTCCATAAATTCATTACATGTTTTTAGGTACCTAACATAAAATAAAGCTCTAATAAATTACCGCGCTTAAAACCGTTAAAACGTAGTTTTATTATGTGTACAAGTCGCGAAAACTTAAGAAAATATTAAAATAAAGCTATTCAAAAAATAAGTTTTAAAATCCTTCCCTCTCTCTCACTACTTCTCCTCTTTAGCGATAACTAAAATTGCATTAGAAGAAACTAAACAGTAAATTATTAAAATTTTAGAGCACCAAAAATTTACTCTTTGTTAATTTGTTATAAATTTTCTATCCAGCAAAAACAAGCACTACTGCAACAATATATAATTGGTTATTTAAAATTTGCTTGCATGATACTTAAAATATCCCGTATTTTCTGTTTTAGAAAGTATATTATGTTTATTTCCATTACCGCAAGTATATACATATGACAGTATTAAAATAAGTTTGTATTGTCGAGATTCATGGTAAATCGGTTCATTTCCAAAACCAATAAATAGAAAATATTATTGAAGTGTATGAATCGTGATTACTATTAATCTTGTAATTGAATTAGTAGTGCTATTTCAATACATCTTTCTTGACACAGCTCCTTTTTTAATTTTTCTAAAACCTATTTGTTCTTTCTCCTCAAAATAATTTGAAAACACAAACGACCTTTTGTTTGGATTCCAGTGGTGGACATCTTGCGATTCCCAGATTTCTTTTATCCAACGATTTGCTACAATTGGATTCGTAGGATATTTAAAACGTAATATAAACTGGTTTAAGAAAACCGGACGGACCCACAAACATTACATGTCTGTTTTCTATAGATTTTTCAAATTATTTATATTTTACAAAAAAAATCGTAACAAACTCCCCAAATTTTAGAAAATAAGTTCCACTTCTCACCTGACAACATTAGTCAATTCGATAACCTTGAAAATATCGAAATTAAATTTCATGTTTTTACTAAGAAATCATGAAAAAGATGATAAGTTTTTCGTTGAAATAACATCATATCCTTATCCTTTCCTCTTTTAAAATAGTTCCGATACATATTAATAGCGCAGGACGGTATAAAGATTTCTTTCGTGAGAGCTCCAGCCGGTAAGGTAGTAAAGTAGTCAAAGCGACACTAACGGGCGTGACCGGCGTGAGGAGCGTGTGCACCAAATTTGGTGCACAGTTTTTGGGCCGTTTTTGTGCAATTGATGCGTGATCTAGACGTTTATATGATCTAAGGTAATTTTATTGTAGACTGTAAAGTTTTATTTTCACGAATCGTCACCTTAAATATTAGTTTGTGTATAAGTAGGTAGTGTTTAAAAATATGGCCTAAATGTATGTTTTAATGGGTTTTATGACTTTAATTTCATTAACTATTTTGGTTACAATCTTTTCACCAGAACTGTGTTTGCAGAATGACTATTGTCAGACCGAGTCGGATATGAATGTTAAACATATTGTTACATGCCAACAAAGGTAAACGCACACCTGCCTGTCGTTAAGCGCAGTTTATTACCTTCCCGAATTTAGAAATTAGATTATTAGAAATCTTTTGTTCACTTTGTGTTTAGAATTTGTAATTAAGAAAAACATTTTATTGTTATTGTACTTGTTTTATGGCCGTAATTGGTGTCGAACTAATCCTTGTTGTTATTATATTGCGTCGTCGCTTGCCAGGTATGGCATCGGTGCACTATAATGCAATGGCCAAATGCATTACGATACTAGCAAGACGTGTGTATAAGCGATATAGTGACGGATTTTGCGCGTGGTATTGGAACGTGCAGTTTGTACTGGTTGTATCCAGTTATATTTGTACCTGTTTTATATGTGTTTGTATAGTTCTAATAAACTCTATAGTAATATCAACGGCATTTTAATTCGAGTCCTGCGAAACTCGTAACAATATTTTTATAGCCTCAAGTCTAACCTATTTTAAGTATTATTTTATTAATTTTTATATGTGGAGACATAATATAACAAAAGAGCCATTTGACTACGTATTTCATGCTGAATATAAAATATTATGCGTAATCTATTAACTTTATATTCAAATAATGAGGTGTTTCAAATTTCAATTATGGGTCCAATATAAGTTTAATAATTTATGGCACACTAATTGAACTACTCGTTAGAGGAAAGTTTTTGATGTCCACCAGAAAATAATTGCGTTTTTAGAATACATAATTTGATGTACCTAACGAGGTTTTGATGTTTTTAGGCATCAGTCATCAATGTTCAGTGTCGATGACTGATGATTACGAACATGAAAGTTGGCGGTAATAAAAATATAAACAAAGCAAAATTGGTATAAATGTGCGAACATTAATAAGCCTTTGAGCGAAGTAAAAATATAATCCATTTAGGGCCGATTTTTCAATAACCAGATACAGTTATTGTATAGAATAAATCAACATGGCCGAATTAAAAATGACAGTTGCATTAATAAAATAATTAAATTGTTTCACTTTTGAATTCAGTCAGGTTATAATTTTTTTTATTAACTAATAACTTTTATTTTAAAAAATCGGCTCTTCATAAAGTTATGAGTTTGATATCTTCTATTCTTTCTTGAGTTAGTTAGACAGTTGACGAAAGTCTAATGTGACTATGATCTAAAATGGTGGAGCAATAAAAATATTTTATATATGTAAAAGTAATTGTCATTTATTAAATATGATCTAGCCTGAATTTAATTTTAACCTAATATTCGTTACACAGTCACTGTTTGTTAGGGCGCATTTACATGTTCTCGTGTCCTTTTGAATTGTTTCTATTTTTCACCATACATTATACACATTATACACTAAATCAAACGTGGATTTTTTTCGAGTCTTTGCACTAGAACTTTTCTCTTCATTTTTCGTGGACTTCTGCATGGTTTTGGGCTACCTCTATCACTAACTAGTAAGCATAAATATCAGTCCAGTTTAAATGTGCTAGTCTGAGGAATTATTATTATGCCAATTTGATGAATTTCCATAGCGTTAAATAGTTTGTTCACTGACAAATTTTATATACATTGTATAATATTACACTATGAAACAACAGAGCACAACAACAAGTCTGGTTGGTGAGAAGTTTAATTCTAATTTACCGCTGGTGAAACCACAGGTTACACCTAGAACTACTTACATCTTTACATTAGAAATATGCAACTAAAAAGCTATGGACACCAATTTTGTAATATCAAAATATAAGGATAATATAATAATAGATTCCATTTGCGACTATTCCTGACATTTAAAGAACAGGGATTGGGCTGTATCGAAATTTGTTTTAAGCCGATTCCATGGGGTCACTGGCCGACTGCAAGTAGGTCAAGCGGACTTGACGGGTCTATTTATAGCGGACGATGGACGGCTAGGATTGACAACATTCACTGGCCACACGCACCACGGCCCCAAGCTGTCCCCAGTGACCTTCCCACTAACTACACCTTGGGCTACCAGCTACATGAAGGAAATATCCTGAACATATCATATTAGATCTAATAGATGTGGTAAACGCTCTCACGTCACAAACTAGTGTTGCAATTTTTGAAGTGATAACTTCTTATGGGAGCGTAAACCGTTTCGTTACGTAACGCGTTACGGCACCAGTCTGTCTGGCTTCCCTTTCTCTCACTTAAGTTATCACTTCGGTCGGGCGTCCGGAGACGCACACTTTTTTGAAGTGATAACTTCTTATGAGAGGGTAAACCGCTTCGTTACGTAACGCGTTACGGTGCCAGTCTGTCTGGCTTCCCTTTCTCTCACACATACGGCAGCGGTAGACAGGCCAAATTATCACTTCTGTCGGGCGTCCCGAGACGCACACTTTTTTTTAACTCAAATACAGCAGACTAGCTAACGGCTTATCTGATGGAAAATTGTTACCATCGCCATATTGTCATTTGCCACACCAAAGGTCGCGATGTAAGCTGCACATCGAATAATTGATGTGTAAAACCTGCGAATCCGTTCCCTTAAATATGGGGACGCCCGAGCTCAACTAAGGTATTTTTATGGCTGAGCTGATATTAAACATGTATTGTTCAAGTATTAAAAAATTCCAACATTTGTAGAATTACCAGTTTGTAAAGTTCTTTTGACGACGAATCGATATTAAATACAAAAACGAATGTTACTTTGATAGAATGTCTGTTTCTTCTTCACGGCCTTGTAATAAATCTGATTATCATAAAATTAAATGCATATGTACGTATGCTGGATAATAGAGATGAACATAAAACACATTCTGATATCTGTTTTTTTTACATAAAACAAAATCGGCTTCTAAAGAATATAGTATATAAAAATTCTAACAAAAAAGAAATCAACTTCAAGAGTAACTAAAAAGCAAAAAAAGATGTTTTCTACAACATCTTGAAATCGGCGTGAAGTAAAATAAAATAAAAATAACAAAAGAATAGAAAAATAACTATATTTTTGTATTCTTTTGTTATTTTTCTATGTTTTATTTGGAATCGACTTTAAGGAGTTGTAGAGAATATCTATTTTTTGCTTTTTATTTATTCTTGAAATCGGCTTTTTTAAGTTTGTTTTTTATACTGTACTTTTTACTTACACAGACTTGTATAGCTTTATAAAAAAAGAAGCACGTTGTACGTGCCTATAATATTCAAGGGTTGCTTTTGAACTCCCTGGGATGCGCTCATCAGATCCTGACTTGGAGACCATAGGATCACGTCAGGAGTATACTGTTTCAAATTTTAAAAAAATTGGTTCACAACTGCCGGAGAAATCGCGAAACAAATATACAAAGAAACATACAGTCGAAATGAGAGCCACCTCCTTTTTAAAATTTGTTAAAAATGGGATAGTTTCTAAACTTCTGACCTAGTACTAAACAGCAACTCTTTACCGGTATGCTACCATAATAAAAAGTGATGCATGCGGAATTTAAATGCTGCGATTAATACGAGAGCGGATATTGAAAAACACGGATATCCGTACTTTGGCATTGCCCTCTGCCCTTTTCTGATTTTCACTATAGGTGATTAATCATACTTTCGCAGACAGCTAATAAGTGCTAAAGCATTAACCAATCACTTTCATCTGAGCCGACATCGCCACACCCTGTATGATGGAGTAAAAATAAATTATTAACCTGTATGATGGAGTAAAAATAAATTATTAAAAGTGATTATAATCTTAGAAAGTGCTTGAGTAAGTAATGTATTGACTGCTATCTAGACTTAATTAATTACGTTAATAACATAAGAAACGAGCAATATTTTTGTAGTAACACTGGCAGGCTGGCAAAAACCAGCAGCTGAAATTATTGATTGTCAGGTGAAGGAAAGGAAAGGAAGACAAGTCTCCTAAAGTAAAGTCCTGAAAAATCCAATCCCAAAACGGTAACATTCCACCGTCAACGATATTCGTCAATGATAAATATCTCGTAGTTAGATGCAGTCTTCATAAAAGAAGTACAAAATGGCAAAGACCTTTATTAATGAAGAATCTGACACGTAAGGAGAATAAATGTGAAAATAACTGCAATGGTAAAACATAAAACACATCGTCTTCCACATTGATTCCCTTTTCTTTCTTCTCCTCACAAAAATCATTATGTCATCCTTCATACAATTGATCCATCTCGTTTTTCGTCTTAAACATTGACTGTCGACAACTTATTGATCAAAATAAATAAAACTGTATTTTATAGTCTCAAACAGACGCTTATCAAGTTTCTACTTTCGATCCCTTGGGGATGTTATATAGTGGTTTCTTATTGACTTTTATGCCTTGCGTCTTGTAATAAATTCGTGTACCGCGTGTCATGTAATATTTGAGAACGATAATACCTCTTTCGGCTTGATAAAACTTTATTGAAAGTGCCCCAAATATTTCTATCTATTCGACTTACTTCGATTTTTGGGTAGGAGGACTAACGTGATTTAAATTTATAATATTATAAAATTCTAAACATGCCGCGTCTGTACAATAAAGATATTTAAATAAAAACAACTGGAATAGACTATATAAACGACGGAGAACATGATGCAATTTTTTTGAGATTTCTCGTCTGTTTGTCTGTTTGCTCGGGATTCACGTAAAAACTACTGGGCAGATTTCGATGCGGTTTTCGCTGATCAACAGCTAATTCTTAGACTTAAACTCAGCGCTTTTTATTTTGGGAATCCCACTGGGTTTTTTTCTGGGGATGATTGAAATGACCAGATTTAAAAAAAGTCTAATTTCAGTGTGATTTTTTTTACTGATCATTAGCAAATTAAATATAATAAAATGTGTGAAGATTATAATCCGGTTTTGAGTTGTTCGGTTGCGTAAAAATTAGCTTATTTCGATACAGTTTTTACTAAATTGATAGCTTACATTCTTTTTTAAATGCTACGATACTTTGCGCCCCGGGCATCCCGGGGGAATTTCAAGTCAAGCGTGGACGAAGTCGCGGGCTGATAGAAATGAGTTCATGACCCATCGAATGACCTGGCTGTTACAAAATTTAACACAAATGCTCTTTACAGTCTGGGGATAAATAAAGGATATTTTTAATCCCAAAATACTTTGAGTACCTACTCCGTGAGACAAATATCTGGGGCAAAATCGTTGGGTAAACTCATAAATGCTCTACTAATGAATTTAAGCTACTTATAAGTATAAACAATGTGATTGCTTAACGTAGGTAGACAGTTTTTACATATCGGTATTCTCGATGTAAACTTTCAGTTCCCGCCAAAAACTCCGCTCTCTGAAATTAAACGCGGTGAGCAACAGACTAACACGAACAAGAGTTTATTTAAAAAAGTTAACAATATATCTATGAGAATAATAAAAGTTACAACACTTACTTTGAAATATGTAGTTTATTCATATATGTGCATTTTTCTCGTATTTTGACTATGCGACGTGTGTCGTTGATGTGTAAATAAAACAAACGTGTTTACGCCTTAGCGGCTGGCTTTATTTTGTCTTGTTGTACAATATGAACTTATGAACTAAAAATGCTTAGTCTACACACTACACGACACCCCTAAATTAATAAAAAAAATGAATAGAAACATTTTTTTTTCTTTTACAAAATAACTTGCTATAGAGAGTATTGTAGCTGTTGTTACATGGTGTCAACTGGCAGGGTCGCCATGCGACGTGTGTCGTTGATGTGTAAATAAAACAAACGTGTTTACGCCTTAGCGGCTGGCTTTATTCTGTCTTCTGTCTTGTTGTACAATATGAACCTATGAACTAAAAATGCTTATAGTCTACACACTACAACTACACCAGTGTCAATATCGATTACATGTTGTCTATGGAGATATAATATCGCACTGTAGCGACACTGTACACTGGTACTGTATTGTTACCGGTTCGCTCCACCGGAGCGAAACATCCCTTGGCTATTAAAATACGTTTCCTGTTACTCTTCATACAAACAAACAATGTCTTGCTATTATTTTTTCCAATTAATGTACAGCGCTTATTGTAATTGGGATGTAAATCTGAATTCTCTCAGCGGGCTGTGGAGCGAACTTTGTTGTTTTTATTGTAGAAAGAATCAGCTATGAAGATATCTTAAGTATCAAGGTAACCGACATAACGTAAGTTGAAGTGGGTTGGTCATGTCATACATACATTGTATTTGTACGTAGCTGCTCGCTCCAGCCTTTTATATTATCTCCTGTATACAATATATATTATGCATAACATGTAAGGAATCTATGAAGATTTGTCGCAGTATGAATTCTTCGATTGTCATTATTGCGACAGTAACAATTTTGTTTGTTTGTTATAACTCCATTCATTCTTTGTAAATGAATTGTATTACAATTTCTAGATGTATTAAAAAAAGAGCCTGAGATAGTATATAAATAATTATGATGGAAAATATTTTTTAACTAGACGTGTTGCTGGGGAATTTTTTGCTGCTTCTTCTCCTTTAAACAGCGATAACACGTTGCGAAGCGGTGTACATAGAATAGGAAGTAGATTTAAATTTTGACTTACACGTGTGACCTTTAAAAAGTATTCTCGCGACTAGATAAGAAACCTATAAATAAGAAAACTATGTTTTAGATGTTCAAAACATCTTTGTCAAGATCTTTCACGGCTTGATTTGATTAGATCACGGCTTCAGAAAAGCGGCCAAAACGTCACAATAATAAAACTCAAATAATTTACCACGTTTAAAACCGTTGAAACGTAGTTTTATTATATTGTTTATATGTAAATAACTTAGTATTTATTGTAACACGTGTTCGTAAATTTGCACACATAGAGATTTCTGATGTATGAGATCTTCCAATTCACCTTGTACAAGGGCAGAGGGTATGTTTCCCTACGATGGCGAACCTTGAATTAGCAGCGACTTATTAACGAGCCGGTACTTTGTAAGTATTAAAACATGTCTAAAGCCCGGTTCCATTCATTCACTTGCATTAATTTGCCTTAGTAAATGAACCACTAGTAATATATAAGAAACCGACCATAGAAATCTATATATAGCAGCGTATATTTTTGTAGGAATACAAATTTCACTACACAAAATTGAAGACATGAGTGGATGAAGGTGATAAGTCGCATAATTCCAATTCTGAGTAAATCGAGATAAAAGTTTTACTTTTATTTTAAACTGAACTGAACTCAACACCTTTTTCAACTCTTTATTTTTTAAATATGCCTTATATCTATACTCTAAGGTCATTTGGTATCGACTTATAACCTTCATCTACGCAAAAAAAAGCGAATATGCGACATATCACCTTCATCCACTCACGTCTTCAATTGTACATGAATGTATCTGTCAGCGAACGTTGCATGATATACAGCCACTTATCCTTAAAGTAGGAACTGACCCAGAATTTAAATAGATTACGCTTAGCGACGAGATTCTGAGGTAATCCAAGCTACCTTGGATACATGCTATGTATTTTACTGAAGAAATTAGAATTTAAATTGGATAGACTAAAAATTTGAGATTGTTTATTTAGTTTTATGTTTTATAGAAGAAGAGCAGAAAACGAAAATCACCTAGTTAGAAACGTAACTCCGATAAGCTAAGCTTCGTTCTTCTTTCGCTTTTTTTTTATTATTAAAAAAATATTTACCAAACCTATCAGGTATTGAATTAAGAATATGTGACTTTCAATTTTAAAAAGATTTTGTGATAAATTTATGTTTTAAATAATGAAACAGTAAAAGCGCGACGATGTCACCGCGTCAAGAAAACGAAAAATTCTTGTTACTCTATTAATAAGGCTTCATACGGTTTTTTTAATTTTTTTAATAGTATCTAAGGTCTACAATAAAATCTTCCAAGTGAATAGGTGTTAGTTTAAAGCCGGATCTATGTCACTGGCTTTGTTGTCCTTCTTCTTTAAATATGTTTCTATTAATTTTGATCTGATCTCACCGTCTCCCTACCAGCATGGGACAACCAGACGCACCAACACACCAATTTGCGGCACCAATGATGTACGGTAGAAATTCCACTTATATGAACGAAGCGTTTTGCGTCCAACTTTATTATGCGGTCCGAAAAAAAGTGTAACTCGTTGCCGGAGTTTTTGCCGGTTTTGCGCATATAGTCCCGTCTTAGCTACATTATTGGTATCTTCTATTATATTAATGTACTCTGTGTGTAGGTCTATGATTAATGCCAAACAATACAATTCTTTTCACAGATCAAACTTATTGCTTCTTTTGGCAGCATGAAATGTACATTTTCAACATAACAAATATTGTTGACTTTTATCAGAATCATACATTCTTTAACAAAAATAACTGCAGACCAAAATATCACTTTTCATGTTTCCTAAAAAGAGAAACAAAGAATTCATTTGACTGGAAAGCGACAGTACAAAGAAAGAACTCCATCGTTTTAAGACACTTGAAGAACACATGCATAGCGACAGCGGTCGTAATATTAAGGCTGCATTCGGTTGTGATTGACCCAGATGGAAGGAGGACACGATTCGCGAAATGGGCTCGGCCAACAGTTCACCCTTTGAAGGAATCACTTAGCAACGAGTTTCCGATACCGTATTGGGCCACAATCACGTGATTCTTTCCATTTGAAAATGGAACGTTGGCCTTCGAGACTTTTTTAATACCCCTTGCTTGTCTTACACAAAAACATACATTGGGTAAATAACATATAGATGTGACTTTTAGTAGAGACTACTATTAGTATAGACTAATCTATACTAATAGTAGTCTCTACTACAGAACAATGCACGGTTCCCGTGAGATAACAATAACTCGAGCGAAACCGCGGGAAAAAGCTAGTATTACATAAATTGGGTAAGTGCTTGGTAGTATGTGCACAATGACGTGTACCGTAGAGGCAACAAATATCGTTCTTCGTTATTTGGCTACGAAACCATAAAAAACCATTTAAAAGAAAATACACCTTCGCAAAAACTATTTTTTCAACATTATTGTATTTGAAAGTATTTTTGAAGTACTTGATTTTGTCAGAATTTTCTATCTATTTTATAAAGAAGCAACAAGAAACTCCCCAGCTGCAACAAAAAGTAGTCTAGTTAAAAAATATTTTATTTCACGTATATGTGTATCGTGTGTGTTATACTTTTTTTTGGAGTTGTAGTTTACAGAACCCAACCAGAAATATGAATATGAAGTGTAATATCTAATTGACACCATTTACACAATTAATATATGATTATAGATTAACAAAAATCGCAGAATAATCATATACTTTAATGAATGCCATAACAAACATTAAAATGATTTCCTGTGTATAATACGGAACACTAGGTAAGTAGCCACAATGAAAATGAGTAATATTAGGGTTGTCAATAACAAAATATTATAAAAAACACCTTAAATCTTCAATTTCTTACTATGTTATTTAACTTTAAAATATTGAATTATTAGAGAATTTAACTGGTTAGAGATCTTAGCCGTCTATTCACTATCCTGCATGGCAGTTCGCCGCGTAATGCAGGACTGTGAATCTTGTTGCAGCCTGCATTGCGTCCTGCGACACCGAGCAGAATGCCTCTTGAGCCCTGTAAGCTCCGCCCACTGCAGCATAGTCTAGGGGTTTCTTTAGAATAAAACTGGCTCGAATATTTCGTTTTCAGCGATAAGGCCGCCCTTAGAGTCTTTTTTTTTTGTTTAATAAACAACACAAATTTTTTTGTACAATAAAGAGTTTTATATTATCTATGTTAAGTGCACACAATAAAATAATTGATAAAAATGGATTATTATGCTATCCCCATAACGTGTAGAGCATTCGAAATTTCGAATTTTGCCGGCAACGTAACGCGTGGTTTTGTTACGCAGAAATATTTCCATGAACATGCAATTTTCTCAGGTACAAAGTGGTTTCAATATTGCGAGAACAGATGTGAGTTTTCTTTCTTTTATACATTAAGAAAATGACACATTTTCTTATCATATCTTAAGTGTAATAATTGTATAGTCACAGTATGAAAGTAAACGCAATCTATCTACAGTATACTCGTATAAAATATATTATTTAAGAATAATATAAAATTTGCCGGGAAATACATGGTAATGCAATGCTAGATTTATGAATAAATCATAATTAATAAGTCATAATTTTAGGGGCGGCTAAACTATCGGACACTAAAACTTTTTTAAAGGATGAAAAGTAAGAACAATTCAATTTTAGAAATTGATTTGAATTACTTTAATAATGAATGAATAAAAAAGACGGACGTCTGGATGTGGTAATTACATAAGGGTTCTGTTACTGCAAAAGTCTATGGAAGCCTTAAAAGGACGACCTTTCAACGGGTCCAATCCAATCCGCCACTGTGGATATACGCATTTGTTTCGAAACTTCAGTTACACAACTAACATATTGAATGAAAAAAAGATTGCATTGTACTAAAGCAATGTTAAGTCATTTCAATTTAAGTAGTAATAGTTGACCGTTTAACCTAATGAGAAATCGCGACCCTAACATAGGAGGATGTCATTTGCATTACGTTTGAGCTTCTCGTGTAATATCCGTGAGAACTATCCCACGACCTCTACGTACGCGACAAACTGAATAGAAACAACGTAAATTTAACGTCGTAAACATATTACATTTTGAAATTAAATTACAAGTCTCGTTGACTTCTCTACTTTTCCGGTTCAAATTCAAAGATTTTATTCTAACAAAGTTTCGCTGAAGAACATTTTCTGGAATATTTGGCGGGTACCTTTCTCACTTAATAATAAAAGTTTTTCGATCCCGAAAGCAATATGGAAGTAATGGGGCCTGTGTGAGGATCCGCGCCTACCGGAATAGTGACGCTGTTCAAGCTGCTTTCCCATGACTTTTTTATTACGAGGTATTCAGGGATAACAGTAGAATAGTCGAACCCCCAACAGCATGGTGGGACCCACCAAGTAAATGACCCCGATGTTGTTCCATTTCATAGCCGTAGTTAGGACTACGGGAACTAAAGACGCAAGGGACATATCTCACTGGTTTCGCACGAGCCTGACTTAAAGTGATTTTTGATTGAAGTAGTAACTTCTTATGGGAGGATAAACCGATTCGTTACATTACGCGTTACGGCGCCAGTCTGTCTGGCTTTAAGTTATCACTTCTGTCGGGCGTCCCGAGACGCACACTTTTTTTTGCCTGTGGCAGACAAATAGGCGGACAGCGCATTTCAAGTAAGGAGTTTACCGTTTCCTGTGGATGTTGTAATACCAGGAGCGTTGCTAAAGTGACCGGCTTCGAAGAAATTTAATAACGCCCTGCTTAAACAATCCCATGCAGAATCAAAACTTCGCCGGGAAGTTCCCTCTAGATTATTGTCGTAAGCGGAACAAACTTTCTAGAGAACCATTAGCGCGTAGTTGAGCGTTGGAGATCAAGGAAATGGGGTAAAAATTGAACATCTCCTCGATGCCGAGCGGTGCGGCTGTAAAATGAGGCGTTAGCATCAGATCCAATAAATAATTCCTCGGAACACTCCGCCTTGTACAGACAGAAAGAGCAGTGGGGCAGTTTCAGTGAGTGTCCAGTCATCGCTGCGAGGTACACGCTATTTCACTACCAGTGTCTGATTATGGGGTGTGCTTAAAGCGTTCCCACCTTGAAGCAATATAAATGTACACTAAGACACTTTACGTCCGGCCTTCTCTATTTGTTTATATTATTTGAAGATAGATCTACAATAGTACATTATGGTACTAGTGTGTAACATTGGTGATTACCGCCGAGGCGCCATTGAGACTCGAGCCGTAGGCGAGGGTCTTAAGAGAGCCGAGGAAGGTAATCATCAATACACACGTGTATCATACGACGTTTTTCAACACACTTGTGAATAAAATAACAACAAAAACTCATTTTATTTAGTAGATAACAGTTTTCCTATGCGCGCGCATTGCGATCGGCCACAGACTAAAGGGATGAGGTTTTTTTTTATTACCCGCGCATAGGGTTTGCGCCTATTCTGCCACGTACAAAATGGGGAATTTAAAGTTCTCTTTTATTACAGAGAAAAAAAAAAGTTATATATGAGTGAAAGTTTTATTTATTAAACACGTACGAGTTACATTATCTATTTAAATAAGAAGTTGCATGAAATGAGCAAGCAATAGGAACATAAATTTATTTGTTCTATAGAACACGATCTTTTTTTTTAATAAAATCTTTTTTAAGAACAAAGCAACGCAACCAATAAAAAAAAAACTATAACTCACTAGTGAGTTATAATTTTTTTTAGTCACAGTTTGATTATGGGTGTCATTCTGTGCCTAATTGCGGGTGACCATAGAGCCACTTTATGAGCAAGTGTGTTGAAAAAACTTTAATCTAAATAAATATTGAGTTTTACCACACGGCTTTCATTTCAGTTATTTTCGGGAGATTTTGTGTTTTATAAATCACAAATTGTTTGTTACAAGAATCAAAGGATATATTTTATACCTAAATAAAAAAAATCCATACAAAAGAAGACATCAGTATCATTGGTTTATTTTTTATTTATATATGCTTTAGAGTGGGTACTATAAGAAATTATAGTATTATGTACTACAAAGACCGTATGCATTCTGTAAAATAAAATAAATCGAGTTGTACATAATAGTTTAGGCATTCATCGTTCTATGTTGAGAATAATAACGTACCTAGCGTCGCGTCACGGAGCTAGAAAAGATAAGATCTACGTTTTCACTATTTTCACCTTTCTTAAAGTATAAGAATACTTCTTTAAATAATAACATACGAAATAGATTAGAAAAAAATCACAAAGACTTAGCTAAGCCAGCAAAGATTTGGACCACTCAACTACAGAAGCCGGCTTCTTTTAGGGAAGCGTACTTCATCCTAGATAAATTCTGATATGATGTTTCTCGGTGATTGTTTTTATCATAATAATTTTGCCGGTGTTCCACGTTTTTGCAAAGGAATAATAGCCAATCATACAGCACACAACAATAAATAAGAAGTTAACAAACATATTTCAGCGCCTACAATTTGCCTCAATCTGTACATAAACAGTAATTACCATCATCTAAACATTATTTGCTCTAATTCGTTTAAGCCGAGTTCTTTAGTCACGGCATACCCGTGTACGCACTTCAGCGCGTAGAATTCAATAATATATTAGGTTCAATTTTAAATCGTATTTGTAATATATCTTTTACTATTCCGAATGCATTTACTGGAGAATATATATACCTTTGACGAGAATAACAGCGAGCGTCAGTGCGAGTATCTTGCCGTCATCTTGGAACATTGCCAGGCCACGTTGCACTTCTGTTCCACTACATGCGCGATGTATCGGGAGAGACTTCCACTGTGATAGATGTGATAGCTCTAAGACAAGAGGTTCTACAAGTGCCTTTGTAGATAGAAAAAGTTCGTTTTGGACAGTGTAATAGTGTTAATATTTGAGATACATATCATACCGTGTCTGAAATCAAACTCCTATGTTACTGAAAATGAAACTTGCTTATCGAGCTGTAAGACATCAAAATAAAATAGTACGCTCAGTTAATGTTTTTATGCATAATCAACCGAGGCGTCGTATCCTTTAAAACAAAACAAAATTTTCTGATACCAATAAGATGTAACTTGTGTCTAGGTTTCATATTAAAATAATCGCACTTACTTCGTATATTGGATAAATAGTCGTATATGCAACTCTAGAAATAAATGCCTTAGGAGGTTTAATGGTTGAGAAAAGAATCGCTGATGCTGAAATAAATTGGTAAATGGCTTAGAACGTGTGTACGCATAGTCCACAAATTAGTGCAATAAACAGATGTTCTTGTTGTTTCCGTTACTCGTACATTCATAAGTTTTGAGGCAAATAAAGACAAATGGGGTAGATAAATGTTGGACTAAACGACTTGCCGCTTCTCATACTTTATTGTTCTCTATCCAAAGGGCTTGTTGTCAATGAGATACTTATAAAACGCGATTGTATTGCAAACAATATTAGTAAAAGGTCAACTAACGAAATATATGATGATGGATGTGGGGCTTTGAGAACAGAGCGATATTATACTTAATTCACTTTCAGGTCAGGCATCTTATGTTACTTTTACGGTATTCATTAATTACAAACACATTAACAAAAGTTTTATAAAGGTTGTATACGAATGTAGATTCGTCGAGCACCCCAAATCTCTTCGTTACATTAATTTTGGACCATTTATAATAAATGTTGATATCCAAACAGGTTCAACGTCAGTCTGTCAACATAATATTGTAGTAATTAATGTGCGCGGCACGAATCTCTTGGCTTAAATCCAGTTATCAGAGAAAACGATAAAAATTGTTTTATTTTTGGAATAACTAGGACCTTGCACTCAAATCCATGATACATACACGTACAATAAGATTACGACATGTTCTCATTTTATCATTTAACCGATTTTCGACCTCGAATCTCAAGGATGAATAGAAAGTATATTAAAACACTCACAGACTTACAGAGCATAAATTTAAGCTTTGCAAATCACAATGCTTTTAGCTCTTGTTGTAAATTTAAAGTTTAATTTAATTATTAGGGCTAGTATTGCGAATGAATACGCTAGGTACATACATCCTTCACTAAATGACACATTATTACATAGATATGTGAACACTATTTGACATCCTTTTGTGGTTTGCAGTTTATCTCAGCATACCTTTTAAGGGCTCTGAACCTTGCTTGCTCGCCAAATTCATCTATAGGTAAACATTACAATTATTTGCATCTTGTTCAAACCTTGAGAAACTGGCACTTGTGTAACTTAGATATTTAGATAAATACAATCTTTATTGAACACTTATATTAACACTACAGGAATGGCTGGATTAGCTGACACAATAATTAATATTCCTATTTAAGTAAAAAGTTAATACCCCGTGACATGAAGCATATTGAGAATAAAAATATCCTTATAAAGGCGAAGAAATGTATGTATAAGCCACCTTACTATACTCGTGGATGTAGGTGTGAAATTGGTGCTTTCATTTATTGGCTGTGCCATTTGCATTTTATTTAAAAAAATGGAAACTGGCACTGCTAGTTCAAATTTAGAGACAAAGAAATGACATTTTAACCTGAATAGTATAATTCAAGTGGTTATCTCATAATATGACTTGTGTTTATATGGTTTTCCAATTTTCACGTTCTTTGAATTGTCTCCATTCTCATGCACTATGAAATACTTTTTAGAGATGGAAAAATGTAGTATTTATTGTCTCGAAATATGAAAATGACTTCATGTAGAACACAGAATTCACAATTACGCGATGGAATGTCCTACTATTATTATATCTTATTTATATTATCTTAAAACTATTTTATTGACTGTGACATAAGTACTAGATTTTAATTAAATAATAATGTATTGGAGTTTTCGTTATGTCATATTTTCTCCGTTACCTATATACATATATACTTACATCATTAGATTAGTCGAAACGTCGCCCTTTAAACTACATCGCTTGGAAGATATGGAGATGAGACTGAGTAAGAGTATTATTATAATACCCATCGTTTATTTAGAGAAAGAATAGTATTAAAGCACTTTACATTTACCATTGCAGCCGACCGTGTGCCTTCAATTACTAAGAATATTGCCTATTCCGGACGCCAAATGTACTTACGTACAGTACGTTAGAATTTGGATGTCGCCCAACTGAGATTGTTTTCCCTGCAAAAAGGGACTTATTCAAATAGTAGGAATACTACTGACTCGTGTGATTGATGCTATATATTGGTCATGACCATAGCTTATTGATGTTAGCTTGTTTTTACAAGAACCGCTGCGGTTTATTGCGGTTTTGATTTATTTTCGTGTTGGGTTATGAGGAATTTATATCCAATAAACACTGGAAATATTGTCGGTGCGACTAAAGCATCCTGTTGACATACATATTTACTAAATTAACATAATAATATTAGTATTAGTTGCATATAAATCATTTGCACTGAAGAATCACTTCGTTTAAAAAACTTCGTTCAAAACTTTATGGGATAAGTTCGATATTCAAATTAAAGAGTGTCAATAACACAATATTATTTATGTCCCCTTTAAAATTATTAATTTGTCGACACAACCACCCCCGCCTGACGCCGGCGAATACATTTTCATTGAAGTAGAGATGCAACATACCAAAGTACTAGTTGGTGTTTATTATTGTCCGTCATCAAGTTATAATTTCTTTCCTTCTTTTGAAAATTTCTTAGAAAACCTAGTTCCAACATACGCTCACACAATTATTATGGGTGACTTTAACACGTGTCTGTTGAAAAATTATAATCGGTCCATTTCTTTTAAATCCACTTCGGAGTCCTGTGACCTTTCTGTTCTTCCTTTATGCGCAACTCACCATTTTCCAAATTCTACTCCCACTCTCCTTGACCTAATCCTATTATCCTGTCCACATCTAGTGTCCAACCACGGTCAGTATTCTGCTGATGCGTTTTCCTATCACGACCTAATTTTTTTCTCCTATCAAGTCCGACCCCCCAAAGTGAAGTCTAAGATACGTCTGCAGCGCAATTTTGGTGGTATGAACTTTGATAGTCTTCGTATGGATGCTTCAAAAATAGACTGGTCTCCAATTATCAATAGCCAATCTGTTGACCAAAAAATTATTTTATTTAATTCTGAATTAACCAGGTTGTACGACAAACATGCGCCTATTCGTGCAATTAAAATTAAACACCTACCTGCACCCTGGTTAACAAATGAGATTAAGATCTTATTAGCCAAAAAGGCCTGTGCTAAATCTAGATATAAATGTCGCCCCAGTGACCACAACTGGGAAAAATACGTGTCGATTCGTAATCATTGCAACAAGGTGGTTAGAGATGCTCAACGTCGCCACATACATGATTCTGTAGAAAATGGTGAACCTGCCAAAATCTGGAAATTTCTAAAATCATTGGGTGTTGGTAAATCACAAAATAACTCGCATTCCTCAGACTTGGATGTCAACTTACTCAATAATCATTTTATAACCTCGTCTAATATTGATCAGACATCAAAAGACTTACATATCTTTCCTCATTACCAATACCTAACTTCACACCGTTTGTCTTTACTCAGTTCTCCGATTGTGATGTTGAAAAGAGTATAGCATCAATTACATCTAAAGCTATAGGTAGTGACAGTGTTAGCCGAAACATGATCATTCCAATCCTTGATATAATACTTCCTGTCATATCTCACATTCTCAATTTTTCCATCTCTAGCAGTACCTTCCCAAGTTCCTGGAAAGAAGCTCTAATCACTCCTATGCCAAAGAAAGCAAATCCCTCTTCCTTCTCTGAATATCGTCCCATTTCCATACTTCCTTTTTTATCCAAAGTTCTAGAGCGTCTTGTCCACAAACAACTCAATAAAAATTGTCTCCTTAATCCCCATCAGTCCGGTTTTTGACTTGGCCATAGCACTGTCACTGCACTAGTTAAAATCACAGAGGATATAAGACTAGCAATGGACGATGGCAAACTGACTATACTCACCTTGCTGGATTTCAGTAATGCATTTAATACCGTAGATTATGACATTCTGCTTGGTGTGCTTTGCTCTCTCAACATATTTCCAACGGTAATTGAGTGGTTTCGTAGTTACCTGTATGGTCGCCGGCAAAGAATCCGTATCGACGACTTGTTTTCGTCTTGGTCGTATACATCAGCTGGTGTACCTCAGGGTGGCGTTCTTTCTCCTCTACTTTTCGCTATTTTTATTAATACTATTTCCAAACAACTTCAAAGCTCCTACCACCTTTATGCTGATGATCTACAAATCTACACTCATACCACCATCGAGGGACTTGTTAGTGCCATAGACACTACAAATACAAATTTGTCATCTATAGCTGATTGGAGTAGATCTTATGGATTAACCGTCAATCCAAAGAAGACGCAAGCTATTATTGTAGGGAGCTCCCGAATGATGTCGAAAATCCAATGGCCTACATTACCCTCTGTTGTGTTTGATGGGGTCTCAATTCCTTTCAGCGACACTGTAAAAAACTTGGGTATTTATTTAGATAAATATTTATCATGGGGACCACAGGTGCAAGAGGTCAGTCGGAAAGTGTTTGCGTCGGCTGCTAGTTTGCGGCGCTTACGGAACTTTTTACCGTGTACCACCAAGATCTCACTTGCTCAGTCTCTTCTCCTTCCCATCCTCGACTATGCTGATGTCAGCTATCTTGATCTCGCAGAATATCAACTTGATAAACTTGAGCGGCTACAAAACTTTTGCATACGTTTCATATTTGGTTACGCAAATATGATCATATATCTGAATTTCGCATTAAACTCAAGTGGCTTCCCATCCGCCTTCACCGGAATGCACATATCCTCTCTCTTCTTCACAACATTTTGTTTAATCCTAAGTCCCCAGCTTATCTCAAGGAACGCTTTCAGTTCCTTAATTACAGTCATTCAAGATTCTTAAGATTGTCAGAGAATTTGAAACTGAAAACGCCTGTAAACAGAACAAGTTTTTACAACAAGTCTTTTACCATCCAGGCTATTCAACTATGGAATGCATTACCATTAAACATCAAGCAGACACGATCATTACCTTCTTTTAACAGATTAGTTAAAGATTACTACCTTAAGATATAGTCTTATTGTTTACTTTTGTATGTATATAATATAATATGTGTATATATTTTAGTATATATATTATCATATATATTACTATTTTTTATATATATTTTTATTAATAAACGAAATTATTGTACGAGTGCTGGTTTAGCAACTACCGACTTTTGTTGTCCTTCCTATACTCCATCCAAAGGTTGTCTGGAAGAAATCGCCATGGGCGATAAGACCGCCGATTGTACTTGTATTTAATGTTCTTGATTTTATGTAGCATATTTGTACAATAAAGTATATTCTATTCTATTCTATTTATGTCAACTGTCACTTGTTTTTGCCAGTTCGTTCGCACGCAATAAATGGTTTTGTGCAATAATTTGCTAAAAACGCAAAATTATGGATAAAAATGAGTTACGTACGGTGATAAAATATCTCAGATTGAAGAAAATGTGTACGACAGAATTTTTTTCGGACAACAGCCCTTAGAGGATGATGCTGTTACCCTATTCTGCGGTGGCGTACTGGGTGGCTGAATTTAAAAATGGTAGAGCCAGCTGTAAAGATGAGCCGCGTTCTGGGCGGCCTTCAACCTCCGTTGCGTAAGAAAATGGCAAAAAGATATCTTTTGGTAGCGTTCAATCCATTTTAATTGATTTATTGGGGTTCAAAAAAAGTGTCGGCAAGATGGGTGCCACGAATATTAACCGACGACAACAAAAAGCGACGTTTGGAAATTTCTAAGCGTAATCAGGAAATGTTCCAGCGTGATTCGAATTATTTTTTGCCATCGCCTTGTCACCACGGACGAAACGTGGATCCTGAAACTAAAAGACAAAGCATGTTTTGGAAACCACCGTCTTCTCCGTCCTTTAAGAAATTTGGAGTTGCTCCTACCGCTCGCAAAATTATGTCAGTTCTCCTCAGTGTTTTGGGATATTGAAAGAATCTTTCTTTATTGATTACATGCCAAAATCCAGACGAATATACTGGACCCTATTATGCAAATTTAATTCCGAAAGTGCTTGAAGCGATTAAAGAAAAACGTCGTGGAAAACTGTCGTTGGGCATGTTGTTTCTTCACGATAACGCTCCCGCGCATAGATCGGAAGTTGCTCTCAACGCAATCCGCTGTGCTAAGTTCAATCTCCTTGACCGCACCTACCACATTCTCCGGACTTAGCCTTAAGAGATTTTCATTTTTCCCAAAATTAATAGAGGAAATTCGTGGAACTAAATCTTACGCTAGCGTCATTATTATTAGTTATGGCTGCCGTAGAGGAGTTTTTCGAGACTCAAGAAAAACTTCAGCGGAAACCGGATCGAAACCGACCCAGTAGTTTTTACCTGAATCGCGAACAGACAAGGAATTCAAAAAAAATTGCATAGTGTTCTCCACGGCATGCTTAGAATTTTATAATATTAGAGAGGTGTATTTGTTTGCACATATAAAAATCAATAATTTTGTGGAAGGGATTTGAAGACATAAATTTATTAAGACTGGCCACTAGAAGTTCTAGGTTTTCGAGAATAATGACGGATTTTTATGTAACAGTTGTGTATGTTTGTGTGTAAAATCTTATCTGTTTAATAAACTGTGACTTTTCGGGTTGTTATGAGAAGTCTATTAGCCAAATACCAATAATTTCAATAAGAGACCCATGATTAAAAAAATTGACAGGGCTGTTGGTGAATTTAGTATCTTGCGTGCGATTATGGCAATTTGAACAACATTATTCGTCATTAATCAATTATTATTATAGATTAGTGTTCTCGGCAGACGTTATTTTGTCCTGAGAAAATAAAACTCTAGAACCCGAATCCAACGCCACCTACCTTGTCTAATTGTTAATCTAAGCCACCCCGGGACTCACTCAAACACTCATAAAATTTCATAAGAACCCGATTCCAGCGCCAAGTATTTGATTATTTATTATTAGATTGATGGATTACATTATTGAAGTTTTAGTAGGGATTCCAAATTTTTATACAGCCTTTATTAATCAGGGATAATGTAGCATCCGAACGGTGAAAGAATGTTTGAAATCGGTCCAGTACTTTTTGAGTTTATTTTTTCCGAACATACAAAAATACAAATCTTTCCTCTTTATAATATAGTATACATTTTTAATCTAAAAAGTGAGAATTAGAGTTGACAGCGTTCTGAAGTATAAATAAGATGTTTATTTAGATGGAGATTTCAATTTGGCACGTGTAATGGCTTTTAAATACTTTATAAAGGCGCCCGCCCGACGAAAGATTTTCTCACTTATTGCGTTTGCATATTTCAGTTTTACCTACGTTACCTTTTCGTTCAAAAGAAAACCTCTTTCCGTTTCTTAATTTATATTTCAAAGAAAAGGATTATTTGTACTTTTTTATTTACTCCACAGATGATTCCTTGTCTGATTCCAGCAGTGAAACGTTTATACTTTTACGAGTTGCGGGACTCGAATTAAAATGCCGTTAGAATTACTATAGAATTTATTATAACTATACAAACACGTATAACACAAGAACAAATATAACTAAACACAACCAGTGCAAACGTAATGCAAGATCGATTCAATAACACGCGCAAAGTACATCACTAACGTCTTGCTCCGCTTGTGACTATCGCTAGATCACCCCTCCGTTGGGGCATTGCCTAATACTGTTCAAATACAATACGTCTACTCGATCGCGTGGACTGCATTTCCAAGAATCACACCTGGCTAATGACTACCATAAAGATTACAATACACAATGGGCTGTTTTTCCAATCACAAATTGTAAAACACAAAGTAAACAAAAGAAGACGGTCATAAAGAGTTTCAATGTTATTAGCTCAAACGCCGTCGGGTAATAAATGTGCTTTATTTACAGATATGCAGGCCCAAATTGTAACAAGACCACAGGAGCCTTAATTACTAGAGACTAGAGAACTAATAACCTCAGAGCGACTTTATGCGTCGTGCGTACGTCGTCTATTTTCTCTTTCACCCTATGGGCTCGTTCAGAAATATCGTCTTACATTTATCACATCATGGGTTCAAGATACATCATTCCCACATATACTTGTATGTGATTTTGGATACTTCAACAACTCCAAGCTTCAAAAAATTCTAAAATCAGATTTTATTTGCACAGACATTATATGTAGCTCAGGTCTACGTTAGATCTAAAGTCACCTCCAAGAGTACTGTGAAAAGTTATAATTTAATGTTATCTCAACTTTCCTGCGCTGTGTGTGCTATCGATTTATTTGGGGCTACGTTATGACGTCAAAAATCCCTGAGTAATCCAATTATTGGATCAACGTAGGCTACTTCGGCATTGCTTTAAAATTTATTGGATCCCCTGACACGCACATTCAATAAAAGGCTTCGTCGGCTTGATACCGATCTTTTCTTACGAGCTGCTACGGCCAAGTATGAAATTAATTAAATATTATCATAACGTAGGTATAGTTGCAGACTAATTGCGTGGTTTACATACAAAATCGGCCGATTAATAAGAATGTTAAATGTATATTTAAGTAAACATCCTTATATACTACTATATATTACTATAAATCTCCTCGAAATCCCTTGGAAAGTTGAGGAATTTCTTACCCACTACCACCAAAATAAAGCCAACAGAGTCCTTATTACTTCCTATCCTTAATTACGCTGACGCCAGGCTACTAAATTTTAATCCACGAACAATTTAATAAACTTGAGGGCCTCCAAAATTTTTGCATAAGTTTTATATTTGGCCTACCCAAGTATGACCACGTCTCTGAATTCCGAAAAAAACTCAAGTGGTCCCCAATTCGATTTCGCCAGAATACTCACATTCTTTTTTTCTGTATAGTATTTTATTTGTCTCAAGTACACCTAATTACCTTAAAGAACGTTTAAAATTTCTTTCAGTGCTCTCATAATTTACGCCCTTCCACTAAACATAAACTGAACACCCCTGCGCACACTCAACTTTCTCGAACACACTGCGTGTTGCAATCAGGCAAACAAAATCGCTACGGATATTTAAAACTGTGACCAAAAATATATTACCTGTCGTTGGAATATAATATTTATTCATCTTTAAACATTTATATATTTTGTAGATATGTATTTGTATACTGTGTATATTAAGTATATATCTATTTATGATTAAAAAGTAAGTAGTTCGTACTATATGTTAGGTGTACCACCATCACCATTATCATCTCAAGTCATTCCTGGGGTTGTCCGGGAGAGATTGCTTTTTAGTGATAAAACCGCTTTTTGTACATAGTTAGATATAGTTTTAGTCTGTAAGTTCATTTATTATTGGTGTATAATAAAGTGTTATCTACATATCTATCATTTTCTTTAACCATTTCCCAATCATTTTAAATCTGCACCTAGCACAGTATGTTCCTTACGTACTCCTTTATTCTTGGATAGAAATGATGAAATGCTGATAGAAGACGGATAAATCAAATTGAATCAAATTGGTTAACAGGCATAGATTTCAGAGGACACGACGATATCCAATGACATTTAGTTAATCAATTTTATGTTCTTATGAATCACTTTGGTTGATTCATCCAAACTGAAAGACAGAAATTATCTGTTTAATATCCGCAATCAAAATAATGTTAAAATGTGATGGATATACGTGTAAAGACAAGCGAAAAAGAGACGAATGGATTGTGTGAAGGATGACATAAAGATTTGTAGGGTGACAAATATGGCAGAAATCCAGAATTACGGAGTATGGAAGGAAAATACATATTATTTCGAGCTAAATTTATTGAATAATACAAAAAGAAAGGCATATACAGGGTGTTTGGCGCATGGACCGACAAAATTTTTTGGGGGATTGGGTGGATCAAGAGCTATGTTTAACCCATAGATACCTACGTCCCAAGTGTCACTGTAATCGAGATACGATTTTTTTGTTTGTTTTTGAAAATTACCTGGTTCATCGTCTTTAAAACGACATATTTTTCTAGTTTGTTTTTGTAATTGAACCAAATAACTTCTATCGCAGTCTTTAATGTATGACTATTCTAAATTAAACATTAATTCTTAGCATTAGACAACAAAACGTTCTTGACGAGCTTTCAAACTCTTAAAAATGAATTAATCTATGAAAAAGGTCAAATTCAAAATTAATTATAAAAAAAAACTAAAAGGTATTAAGAATTTCATTTGATTGAAACAAAATCTGTACTTAATATCCTTTCCAACGATATACCACATGGCCTTGAAATTATTCATGTGATCACAAAACAGAAGGTATTACTCAACCAGTGTCAGAATAAAGAAAACACCTTGTTTGTATTTTCAGACGTTTTAATTAAATTTTATTCACAGATTGGGTTCAAAATGACGGCCTCCATTGTGAATGCATGCACGACATCTTTTTCTTATTTCCACAGTCGTCGTTTTTAATCGCATTTCTTCTTTCATTATGCGAAAGGCGCTATTTATTTTTTCTATTAAAATTTCCCTTGTCCGTACTTCTGTCGCATAAACAATTTCTTTTGCGCGCCCCCAAACATTAAAATCCAGAGGTGTTAGGTCTGGTGACCGTGCAGGCCAAGGAATCGGACCGCCTCTTCCGATCCACGAATTGGGAAAACAATTGTCCAAATGTTCTCGAACGTCTCGTTGGTAATGTGCTGGGCAACCATCATTTTGGAAAATAAAATCTTCTTCTTCTACTATTGGTAATACCAATTCAGGTAAGTCATTTATTAAAAAAGAAAAATAACTTTCTCCGGTTAGGCGCTCCGGTAAGAAATGTGGACCGATCAGGTGTCTTCCAATAACCCCAGCCCAAACGTTCACACTAAACTTACTTTGAAATGAACTTTGCCTTTTCTTGCGGGGATTTTGTCTTTTTATCCCCCAATGATGGAGGTTGTGGAGATTCACAATCCCCTCATGATTGAAATTGGATTCATCGGTCCACAAAATTCTTTAAAAAAAAATTGTATCTTCTACGTCTGTATGCATCATAAACCTGCAAAATTCCAGCCGCCTCCTATGATCATCGTCTATGAGACCTAGAACAATCGATTAAATCCGTGAGAATTGTACGGACGCGATTTATTTCATCTGTGAGCTGACCCAAAGGCCACAATGAATAAATTATTTTTTTGAACAAAAACAAACACATTTGTTTTAACTATTAGAGTAAGAATTTACTTGTTAAATTGTTGTACTTGAAATTAAGCTGTAAAAACACATGCAATGAGTTTTGAATTGTTTAAAAAACATACCTTGAACAGGAGTGTAGTGGAATGCATGCCTTCCATCTTGCCGAAGAACTGACCAGACTTTCCAAACCGACAAGTTAAGTCTTTTAGCTACAGCTCGAATACTTGTCGTTGGATTCTCATCAAAAGCTTGTAAAATACTCTCATCCACTGCAACATTATGTTGCCTCACATTGACTCGAGGCTCTAAAATATTTATGCTTCCAGTCTCCCTCAGACGCCGATTAGGATATCGCTCCTGGTAAATTCTACGCGCTTCACGAGCGTTACAATTGGCGCTGCCATACGCCAACAACATATCAGCATACTCTTCCTTACTGTAGTTAGGCATTGTAACGAGAACAGTGAAGACAAACACACCAACAGTTTAACAGAATAGTTCAACCAAAGAAAACTTAACAAAAACAGAACGTAACAAAAACAAAGTTAAACACAAAAATACTCCAACAATGCAGATGTGAATCGCGACAATACCGATAGCAATGATAGTAAAATCTCAACTAATACTAAACAAAGACCACGACACAAATTACGATCCAATGACAGACAAAGACAAGGGATATTTTCATGTGCAAGAAAGAGACAGTGTTTACCTGCTTACCATTGTTCTAAAAAACGGGTTCGGTGTTAGAGTGCGTGTTCGTCCCTACTTTGATTTTGATAATTTGATCACATAAGGAATAATTTCAAGGCCATGTGGTATATCGTTGGAAAGGATATTAAGTACAGATTTTGTTTCAATCAAATGAAATTCTTAATACCTTTTAGTTTTTTTTATAATTAATTTTGAATTTGACCTTTTTCATAGATTAATTCATTTTTAAGAGTTTGAAAGCTCGTCAAGAACGTTTTGTTGTCTAATGCTAAGAATTAATGTTTAATTTAGAATAATCATACATTAAAGACTACGATAGAAGTTATTTGGTTCAATTACAACAACAAACTAGAAAAATATGTCGTTTTAAAGACGATGAACCAGGTAATTTTCAAAAACAAACAAAAAAAATCGTATCTCGATTACAGTGACACTTGGGACATAGGTATCTATGGGTTAAAGATAGCTCTTGATCCACCCAATCCCCCAAAAATTTTTGTCGGTCCATGCGCCAAACACCCTGTATATACAGATTATAAAAACTACAGGAATGATTTATGATTGACCAGTACAAAAGCAAGATGTTAAATTTCGACTATGCTAAGTCAAAAATCGCTTAAATTCCTAAATTAACTATTTTATAATAAAACTACGTTTTCGGCCGCTTTTCAGTGGCCGTGGTCAACGTGGAAACGTCGGATAAACCAAAATCAAATAAATTACCGCGCTTAAAACCGTTAAAACGTAGTTTTATTATGTGTACAAGTCGCGAAAACTTAAGAAAATATTAACTATTTTAATGAATCTGAGAAAAAAATAATTTTATATTGAGTGTATCAGCGGTCCGAGTACACTTGCCCGAAAATACGTAAGAACATAAAATAATTCTACCTTCGGGAAATATTACGAGGTCTCGTACGAAATAATACCAACGCCAGCAAAATTACCCTTATTGAGTTGTTTAGTGCTGATCGCGGTTCAGCAATGTGCTGTTAATTTTTCGTGGATGCTCGTGAAAATGAATGAAATATATACTTTAATGTTTGCGGTTCAAATATTGTATGCCTTATGAACGATACAGAAACCAATTATTTTTTACATTAGCCGTGTTTCGAGGTTTCTTTCACATTTGTTCCGATTTTTTTTCTCCTAAGGCTAGACCGCGGAGGTCCCATGCGCAGGTCGTATCACCTGTTTATTTTGTCACATCACATTTTCAATTTGTGATTTGTGTACAGTTCACGTACTTTAATTTGATTTTCATTATTTGATATTAATTTGATTAATTTCCGTGCGTTATTATTTCTCCAGTTCTTTCTGTTAGTGTTTAACTTTTATAAAATAATGACTAGCGCGAAAAAAGTTTTTAAATCAAATTGATAGTTTTTACGGTTTTCTCCTTTTATAACGTGAATTTGTGAATTTAATATTTCTTTAGTGGCGTTAAAAGCAAAAGTTCATTACTTATTGTCTTATTTAAAGTATAATTATAGCATAACAAATAAATAATGTTATTAAAAAGAATAATCTTAATTTTACCTGACTATTAGGAAATGTGGCGAACGCAGACTGAACTTTGTGAAGTGCATGGTCCTGCTGATGTGCTGGAGGCGGTCGACCTTTGGGGAAGTGGAATCGGGGTATGACCCGCGCAGGCACACCACTGTTGGCGGCGCCGCGAACAGACCGCTGCAGCGTCGTGTGCGCCGGCGCTGATGACGGCTTTGGAGGTGCTGTTGCTGCATAACTCTGAAAGAGAAAGAGAAATAAATATAAAAACATAATTACAGTAGTACAAAAATATAATTAATTATTTACAAAATAGACTAGTTGTTATTTTTGATTTTAAAACGCAACTGTAATGCTGAAACATGTATATCTTAGCAAAAGTAAATAATAATTTTCTATCCCTAATGTAGAATTTTTATCCACATCAAGATTTTTTTTGTCATGTTTTTTCAGAGTCTATGGTATTTCCCAAGATACAATCAATCCCCTCGCCAAATGTCAAGATAACTTCTATACCAAACGCAACCGGGATTTAACACTCAGATGATGACGTTTCTACAAATAAAGGTAACGAGTACAACACTATATAGAAGACGCAGACACCTTATATTACGGCTCCATTAGTGCTAGCAACGGCTGACTTAAACATATTTTAAATGACATCCTAATATCAATTTAAAACCGCAATATTAGAAACACATCACTAAGGCACTCGTTATAAGCATCATGTCGATATTCATGTTAGCAAAGTAGTAGTTGGGAGATATATCTTCGTTACTAATCTTAGTTACGAACGAGCTAGGACTAGACTAATAAATTACATACTCAGACGCCTTAAATTGCGTCAAAGACGACTTAGGGCTGGAATTGCGTGTATTGTTCGTGTCTTAATCATGTTTTAATGTTGGTAAAACATTAAGTTGATTTTTCTTATTTAGAATAGAACATACTTTATTGGATTTAGGTAAAAACTTTATTGGCTTGTTAGTTTTTATATGCCCTGATTACAATATGTACTTTTGATAATGGGATGGATATGGATGCTTTTTATCCACAAGAATGGTATCTTTTGCACGTAATGCTGTGACGAAGTTTACGATATGACTATATGCGTGTGAAAGGCGCCAGTATCGTGTAGTATTAGTCCCACACACACAATCATAGCTATTATATTGTAATTATTGTTTTTTTTAGAATAAGACGTATCACTTCTCTTCTTCAGTCACTTAATGTCCACTGCTGGACGTAGGTCTCCCGCCTTGCTCATCCAGGTCCTTAAACGGGTCGTCAATCTACCGGGCCAGAACGCTTCGCCTACCGAGAAGCGGTCTCCAAAGAGATAGTACTAATAGATACACATCAAGTTATTAATGTACTAGATATATTTTCTGTAACATCAATAACGATTAAATTAAAGGCGAGTAATTAATGTTTACTGTGTGCACTATACGCTTGTAATAAAACATTGTTTAAGTGCATTTTAGACCTCGCACTGTGAAGAGTTGTCCATGTAAATTATGAAGGTCAACTATTTGATTTTTGATATTCATCAACGGAACGGTATATAGGTATATTCGGTAATCTCCAAAACTACTCAACGGTTCTTGTTCAAATTAATTTTCTTTAAAAGTATTTGTTTAAGCTAGCTATGTTTTCCGAATTTTCCGTCTTAGTACCTCAAAATTTAGAGAAGCCAAACTTTTTAAAACTTTTGAAGCACATATAGCTCTACCTACTGAAGTAGATAAAAAAATATAATTAAATATTTTCACAGACAAAATAAATATCCTTGAGTATTCCCGCTTTTATCATATTAAACTCATATAGGCACACACAAAGGCAGACGGGTAGACGGACAGATATGACTATTGTATAACAGATCCGTTTTGCCAAAATAACCAATGAACCTTGAAAAAACGGAATATTAACCACAATCAATATTAGTGTCATTTTAGCTCATGGTAACTGCAGTCCGATATTCCAACTTGTGATCAAAAACCTCAATCCTATTCAATCTATCAATACCTAATAAAGTTGCATCCGATCTGATTTCGTTTTGGAAGTCGCCTTGGCCTACAATCTCAATCACGTCAACGCAACGCCATATCGTTGCCACCACGTGTTCGTTAGCCTCTCTTAATAGGACAGTTTGTTGTACCAGCGTAATTATTAGCAAAACAAGGTGTGAAATTTGGCATAGCCCGCTGAGATGTTTGCCAGAAACGTCTAAGCGTTGAATTACGTAGAACAATAGTTAACCAGAAACAAGGGCTGCGTCTAAGATGATGCTGTATTTCTACAAGATGGAGTTTAAAATACGGGCGAGTGGGTAAACGAACACACATTGCAGGTTTCCGTAGTAACAGTAAATGTTCACTTGGCTATGGAACCCCGAATCGTGTATAAATAATTTATATCTAATGAAATAATCCACATATTTAGTTCAAAGTAATCTAATCAAAGTTTTTTTATCTTTTTTCATATTTTTAATCTCATAATTATAAAGTAACTAGCTTCTGTCCGCGACTTCGTTCGCGTGGAATAGTTAAAAAAAAACCCGCGATTTTGATACATTCTTCATTGGTGTTCCGCTCCTGTTGCTCTTAGCGTGATGGTTTATAGCCTATAACCTTCCTCAATAAATGGGCTATCTAACACTGAAAATTTTTTCAATTCAGACCAGTAGTTCCTGAGATTAGCGCGTTCAAGCAAACAAACTAAGAGACAAACTTATCAGCTTTAAATATTATATATAAGACAAAACTCTCTCACCGACACCATACCCTGTCAAAATTTCCGCTTCTATTACGTTACGTTGCAGAGAAATTACTTTCAGACTGTTAAAAGCTGATTAGCAATTTAAGCTTTTTTAACTATCCCACGGGAACTCTTTAATTTTTCGAGATCAAAAATTTTTGTACAGAAATTTGACCTCTACAATTTAATTATATGTATAGATATAGAAGGGCAGGAGATGTTTTATGACTTTAGTAGCCATCTGTAATCACTCTAATAAGAAATTCACTGTTTATGACTTTTTTTTAGGTAGCTAGGTAGGGTTATTTACAAGAATATGTCGATCCTAACGGTTCCTATATCTTACTGTTCATTCACTTGCCCTACCATCGGTTGAATTATGTCATTAGTGGTTTACGTCAAATTCAAACCGATAGTGATGTTTGAACGATCGGTAAGATATAGGAAAGATTTTTATAAAAAAGTAGTGATTAACGAAGCACTCCAATCAAAGCCGTCGGAATATTTTAGATGTAGGATCAGACACAATCATTTGTATAACACAAATATTCATAGGTAGTATATGTTGATTAAATTGTATGAAAGGTGGTTGTCGTCGCCGATAGATGTTTGCGACAGAAGGAGCAAAGCCAACGCGTTGCCAGCCTTAATGGATGGGATAGAAAGAACGGGATAAAGAAGATCAGAAGGAATATGATATAGGCGATGGGATAGTGAAGTGGGGTAGGGAGAGATAGAAAAAGGCCCCGTGGAATGAGACTGAAGACCCTCATGTAGCTTTTCGTATTATAACTTTTCAAGACTACTCTAACGATACCCCTAATCTATGCAGATTTCAATCGTCAGCTGCGAATTTGGACCGCAACCAATTTTTATTATTTTGGTAATTTCAATACATTATTGTATAGCGGTTTATATATAGAAGAAATCTTCCTTCCTTTCTTCTATTTAGTACCAACAGTGTCCTAGTACAATGCCTCTGACAAAAACAAATAGACGAACGGATATTACACAACTAAAACGATTCCGTTTTTGCCACTTGGCTACGGAACTCTTAAAAACATACGCAAAAAATACTCATAAACTCACAGCGGCCACGACCCTCATTATGTCCTAAGATCCGTAGCTAAAATGGTTTTTTGTTACCAAGTTATTACACCATTCATCATAAGACGCAAAGTTGTGTTGCAATTATAGAAACTATACAGAGAACACAATTATATTTCAATGCCTTAAAATATTTTTTATTATGAATTTTCTTTTATGTAACTAATAGTAAAACAATAGGTGTATGGACACATGTTACAAGCGATTCTAATTTACATACAAAAGAACAGGCCTTAGAATAACATCTTATCGTCTAACTTATAAAATATCATGTTAGAAAATATTTTAATTATTAAAAAAAAATATGCGTTATTTGAGTCCTGTTACTCCTGCCTACTTATGATGTCATAAGTACGTAAACTTGTAAAACATCTATGAGATCGTGATGTTTTGCTCTTTGAAAAAAGTATTTCAGTTGCTTTGACTTACAATAAAATAATATTTTAATGTTTTTTTATTATTTTGCTTTTACGTAAGTAATAATACAACAAGTCAAGGTTGTTATTGCGGCATACTCTAGACCAGGGATGAGAGCCATTCAAACGGGCAAATACACTACCAACTAGCTGTGGGTTGTTTTGTCACCCCTTACGACAGGCCGCCCGGCCTAAATTGTATTTCATATTTTTATTTTATGTATAAAATTGTATACTTTCTCCGTTCCTGCCGATCCATTTTACAAATATAAATTACCTAAATATATACATAATATAAATAGCTAAATCTAAAGTAGATTATGTAGTAGATCACCGACAGCGGGGAGCATGCCCAGGAGGCTGGCTGCATCGCCCCGCTGTATGGCAATACCAAGATCTTAGGGCAATACTTATTTGGTGGACGAAATATGAGCCAACCTTCTGATCACGGATAGTGTCAGAGAGTTTCTTACAGATGTCCTTCAAGAATCTATTTGCCGATGTACCCCAAATTAATGTTCAACTACTTAAATTTAATTCTTAATTTTCTAATAATGGAGTCCCTGAAAATCAGTACGTCCCGCGCAGATTGGGACACCTGGCAACGCTACCCACGGGCCCAATGTTTTAACAAATAATAAAAACAGTAAGAAACAGACATTATATTTAAAAAAAGATGAACAAAATAAATTATAGCGCTGGGAATTTTGTTACCGCCTCTTTAAAACAAAGATAAAATTTTGCAAAGCGACATAAATTACGTATATTTAATTTATGCATGACTTTCAAAAAATGTTCCAAGACGGAACCCAGTTTAAAAAACTATGTATTTCAAAAACGACTTCCACAAGCACTGTACACATTCAAAACCTACGTGCTAATTGTATAAAACACCTTTTGTAATTATACCGAGTATTATTTTGTATACGTTTTTGTTTTTAAATGAAAACCTTTCAAATGTTTTTGTTTTCAGTCAAAACGGTTACATTTTCGTATATTTCAAGTTTTTATGCTTTCCGCCTGAAAGGTTCCCAAGGGACCTCGTATATTATTATCCAATACATTAACTTTATATATTAAGCTTTACAAAGCACACAATTAATGACCATCATAAGTAACCGGCCCACACAATGAGCCTAATGATTAAATTACCACCACACATTATTCATACGTGTACAATATGCAAAAATAAATACAGTGTTATGTTACAGGCAGTAATTGATTTGTATGTAAGATTTATAACTCCGCTTCTGAATTGAAAAAATTATATGTACGTGTAATATTTAACAGCTGAATTATAGTAAAATAAATATTCCTTAACAAAAAAATTGCGAACCAGCCTGCAAGCAAATTCGTTTACTTATTTATATGGAACAATCTTCATTATTTCTGAAGGATCGCATACTTTAGATGACACACGGGCGAAAAAGCTCGTCGAGCCATAAGTACGTGTACTTCCCCGCACATTTATTACACGTTCCAGGGATTCGTAGCAATTTTGACGATAACGAAGCCCTTATAAAATCGTTATGTCCGTCTTGTCTATTTTGATTAACTAACCAGCATTCAGCATCTACGACAGACCATAGCCTACTAAATTGTCCAATCATACAGAGTGCACGGGACCAAGCTGAAAAATCTGATGCGCGTTTAGACTTTTCCAATTTCTATAGAGTAGTATATGCGAAGGTAGTTGCAAATATTATCTATTATTAAGTACCGGTGAAAGAAGACATGATTATCAGTCGACAGACGACAACAAGGGCGGTAGTAAATAATGGTACCCTGATGTGAAGTTCTACGAGTAGAATGGCACATTGCGTTGCACACCTACGGCACACATTACAAACTACATATAGGTATGACCATTAATAATTTGTTATAACGTCAAACTGATACTGAAAGCGGTGTCTAACATCATTTGACACTTTTAGAATAGTTTTTAGTATCTGTGATAGACCACGGCCTTACTTTAAAAATATTGGAAATTTTGGAGAGGGTGAAACTTGCCCGAGGCATCAATGTAGGCGAATTTTCGTTCAATCTGAATCCGGACTTCTCATAAATGTACAGACGTCATCGAAATTTTGATTGTAGAATTTAAACGATAATCTGCTTGCTAATGGATTAAGTTTTGCTGAAATCAGATTCTTGATATTCGGAACGTTTATTTTTATTCTTATTGAGTTATTTCATCGTTGGAAATTTAAAATGTCTTATGTATTATATACACGTAAGACATTTTAAATTTCCAACAATAACGAAACTATTCGAGAAAGACCAAAAATATTTATCAATCACACTTTTCAGTTCTTGCAAGATTTTGAATTTGCTTAATGTGATTGTAAGTAGCTGTTGATGTAATACAATAAAAATAATATTCAATGCTATTATAAATATGTGGAGGTCAGGCACATAGACAATAACTAAAGAGCTTTTTTTCAAAGACCCATACTTTAAAGAAATTTAATTAACCACGTCTGAGTTTTCATGTATATACATGTAAATAAATGCGATTAACAAATATGTAAAAAACTAATTTCCTACAGAACTATGAAGTTACGTCACTGAGGTATAATGTACTACGTACTAGAGAAGTCATCCGTAACGAGCTTATTTGAGCACTCATTATGGTCCATGGACTATGACACGTTTAGTCTGCGCCGGACTGTTGTCGATACATTACGTGTTTGAGTGAAAACTATTTAACAAAATGCCTTTATGTGTACTAAGGTATCTTTGAACTACTCAAGAAACTCAATTAAATGCCAAGGGTTGACTTTTCACCGGTAGGATTTTTGTATTCTCGATAAAACATCGTATTTTAATTAAATTTTATCCATTTTAACGCGTCATCGCTGCGCCCATGTTCAGGCGAATTTCAAGCATTAACAATTGGTGCCTACACAGATAAAACTACAGTATTGATGTATTCCTAACAAATGTTTACATAATATTTTCTTAAGTTTTCGCGACTTGTACACATAATAAAACTACGTTTTAACGGTTTTAAGCGCGGTAATTTAAAACCGTTAAAACGTAGTTTTATTAAATGTTTACAGGCAGTGAAATTATTTTAATTCCCATGAGTTGTTTTATGAAATGCACCATTTATCTGACTACGTGAACGCAAAGTGAACGATTGGGTATTTTTGTAATGATGTATTATCTTATTATGATCTGTTATATGAATTCTAATGAAGTTTTGTAGGTACTAAAGCTGTGACACATCATTTTTGCGGTGTGTAATCTATAGCGCATGTGTCCACGGCACGCTCGCCTCGCGCAAGCGCTCGCTTTCATAAAGTTCGAACTTTTTTGTTTTGAATTGCTTCTCTAGTACGTAGTACATATAACTCAATATGTTACATAGAATATTTTAAATTTGCCTCGAAGGTTAACATACAAAGCTTGATCCACCTTAAAGTTTGTTAAAGAAGAATTAACGTATTGTTACAAGTTGCAGGACTCGAATTAAAATGCCGTTGGAATTATTATAGAGTTTATTAGAACTATACAAACACGTAAAACACTGGTACAAATATAACCGAACACAACAAATCTAAACGTAATGCAGAAGGTCGTAATTCAATAAAACACGCAAAGTCCGTCACTAATAAATTACCGAATGTACACACGTTTCTCCTTGATCGTGGTTCTCGCTCGACTGCCTCCTCTCCCCATAGGGCCTTGGTTTTATACCTCACATATACAAATGTGGCTCTATTGTAGTCGACCTAATACGTAACGTCTGGCTAATGATTCGACCGCAACGGCCATAAACGAGTACAACAAAAAATGGACCGCTCTCTAGAATAATTAGTAAACGAATGCCAATAAATAAGTAAACAAAAGAAGATGATCATAAAAGAATTACAATCAAATGCCGACAGGTAATAAAAATGTGTTTTTAACTTTTTACAGATATGCAGGTGTAAAATTGTTTTTGTCGGCGCCTAGGTTGTAACAGTATGTACATTATGTATAAAAACACCCATAAAGATATATTCAGTGATCTCGTTATATTAACTTTATCTTGTTTGGTAATCTAACTGACCATTACGATCAATTGATCGTTACGTAGCTTTTATGTACTAATTGAAACAACTAAGCCTTTTTAATTGAACGTGTGAACAAGAATCGACACTGAGGGTTATACTATCGAAATGAAGTCTGGAATGAAATAGAAGGGTCTATATACAAGTGAATATTTTTTTTATCGTTATCCTTCTTTTGAATTTCTTCAGGGACGAAATTTAATAACAAAAACAGACAAAAGTACCATATAAAGGCAACTTTCATTGTATCTAGGTAGATTATAAATAAACCATTTATTGTCAGATGAGCGTATTAACGCTATATAACGAGCATAATAATTATATAATAACCTTTATTGAAATCTGATAAATTCCTAAAATAACATCAACTTACAAACTTAGTATCAGACTTTGTGACCACATGGAGTTTGCACAATGTAAATGCTGAAACTGTATTCCTAATACATATAATAAACAACAATATTATACTTCAACCTACAAGTTCAGACATGAAACAGATTCGTCCTGGCATATGCATTTACATGTTATCAACCTTTTGGCAAAACACATGTTGATAATGTTTCAATCAGAAAGAAGCAAAACTTCTGTATATTTTATATTATTAATTATTATTAATTATAATTATTATTATTATTAATGTATATTTAATTATAAATTAATTTAGGTTAAATCAGGTTAAGTCCACGTAGAATAAACCGGCGGCGGCGACGGAGGGTCATGAACGACGATCTCCAACCGCCCTAGGCTACGGCCGTGCGGGGGACCTGTAGGAGAATCAGGTACCCCGCACATAAAGGCCGGAGAGCTAAGGACGCGAACCGACCCATGCGCCCCCTCTCACCTCGTGGTGAGACCCGAGGTAGTTGGAGAAACCCAGTTCTCCAGCTTATAATTGAGGGGCCAGCCCGCGACCGGGCCGGCCATCGTCCGTCCGGGCTAGAGGTGAATGCGTGAGCGAGCCCACAGCCCGGACATGGGACGCAACGAGGATCAGCCAGGGGTTTTAGTGGGTATCCCCAACCGTGGTGTGGCAATAACATTCCTGCGGGAGTGCTAGTACCACCCCGACGAGGCGAATCCCACACCCCCCACCGCGCTTCTCCCGCGGCGGTTTGTCCTCAAGCGGATTTCCCCTGGGAAAAAAAAGAAGGTCGGTGCAGAAAGTGGACATTCAGGTTATATTAAAACAGTTCTGTAAACAGATTATTATTCATCGTTTGTTTACATATCAAGGTCGTCACTCCAAGTTTCAATACGCTTTGTAACGGACACCAAAATTATGATTAAGACGGTATTAGTTCAGTTGTAGTCCGCCGTTGAAATGTTAAAAACGTAAAAGTGATTATTAACAGTTTAACTGAATATAAACTAAAAAGCGACCACAATATATAGAAGTATTATATTTATTAGGTGTACCACTCCCACAATACCAAAATTGATGATCTGGCTTAAGAATACGTCAAGAGTGAGATAAAATTTAAACAGACAAAATTCCAGGCGTTGGCTAAACCTGTGCAACAATTTCAGCCATTCTTGCTTTACTTACATTGGTATTATTCGATGGGTCTATTTAATGTATGGCGAAAGGCCCTATTTTTATGTAATTAGAAAGGCTAGGTCATTTTCTAAACTAGCACTGTGCAACACAATTACGATCAAACGAACCAAAATGGTAAAAGTGTAGACGCATCATAAATCTGTAATTAAAGCTAAGAATTAGTTAATCGTGTGGACAGTGTACATAGTATCAGTTTCCTCTTACATTAGACAATTGGAAGGATTAAATGTCAATACCTTATGTGTTACATTCGTAAAACGTATTCACGTTGTTGGGGTGTGATGGATGAAGTAAAGAAATTATTAGAGATGAAAGAGAAAGGGCATATGATGCATAATAATAGCGGCCCAGTAAAAGCGTTGACCTATTCAACAAAAGTATAATACAAATCAGATGTCAACCGACTATAGTAGAGAGATTTAGAGTTAAAAAATCTTCTACACATATAACTTGTTGTACCTACTCTAATTCTGAATACCAATTTTAAGAACTGACTCATGTACATGTGGTCATAATTAATGCCAACATCGTGGTACGTTGTACGATTTGCAATGGATTCCCTCGATCTATATTTATAGAGAACGGGATAGACGCGATGCCGGGTGTGCGGGGGAGGAGGGGCACGGTCTTGCTACCACGTGGTATAAATAGGCGCACGCGCATGTCCGCGAGAGACTGCGCACTCGTACCACACCAAATCGGGAAAGAGGAATAAATGACACTAATCTACTTAAAGTAAAATTAATATTAATATAAAATTGCCTTGCAAGCAGTGGCAGCGTGATTATATTCTCGCATTTCAAATGATCTGGGTTCGAATCCTGGCCGAAAACACACTGATTGACTTAAGTACAATATAAAAATTGCCTGGCACGGTTTGCCAGGTAGCGTGGTTAACGCTCTTGCATTTTAAATAGTTTGAATTCTGACCCTGAAGCATACACCATTTAAACAGTGCTCCGACCTAATGGAATATTGTTACAATTACCACGTGTTGGCAGCGAAGGAAAATACATGTCGAGATAACCGCTGTGTCAAACCCGCCAATCCGCTTTGGACAAGTGTGGGTGGGTATAATTTTTGTTGCCCTCCTAAAAAAAGCGGGGATGCTCGAACCCGGAAGTGGGATATATCTGTGGGTTATTATATATGTATAAAAATAACTTTAATAGATAGTGAAATGAAGTAAAATCACTTTCGAGGCATTAAGTTCGGTTGATAGTTCTTGAAATGTAGATTAGAACAATCGTAAAATAATATGACACAAGGCACTGTGATTAAATGTACGTGCACTTAACAATACTCCTGATTTAGAGCGATTGTAGTTTTAATTTTGTTAGTGCATATCATTATAGTCAAACGTGTCAAAAATTCGTAACATCTCTATTTTGCAAATGTGCATAGACTTTATTAAACTTTTCCTATTTGATTTATCAAACTGTTAAAAAAGTATGTAAAGTTTAAATAAAATACATTTACTACTTTATGTGTGAAAAGTCAGAGAGACAGAAATCTAAATGTGTTTCGTTTTGTATCACATATGAGATATATAAGCCTTATTTATCGATTTATATTTATAGCGACCATTTAGTAAATTTCATTACTCATAAAACATATGTAGCCACGGAACAAACTCTATTCATAACTATAGCTTAATATTATAACGCAAATAGACATTAGGGCCGCTTGCATAAGGTTGCTTAAATTTATTTAAGAAACACAAAACGTATTTAACACCATAAATACAATTAGCGTCTTGCAAAACGCAAAATTTGCCGCTAAATATGTTTGAAGAATTACTGTCAATACGTTTTGTGTAAAACGTATTTAGGCAGTTTAATATGATTAACTAATTTTATTTAAAGGCGATCGTTATGCAAGCGGCCCCAAACAATTTTGAAATGAGTTTAATGCAAAATTCGATTTTCCTTTATTTCAACTTCAGATATTCAAGCTTAGAAAAATAAATAGGATTTCAATTATAAGGGGCTTCACAGTAGTATCTAATCTTTGCCAAAACTGTTAGCGGAAAGCCAAATTGACGGCAGACAAATCTTCACGTTCACTTAAATATTCATTATTATTACTGCCTGCGAAATATAATTTATGTACCAAGTTTTGGACAAGACAATGTGTATTTTTACGAAAGTTCGAGATATATTCATAGAACCATTGCAGATGTAGGCTCTTGTACTGGTAACAAAATCAGACTACTTTAATATAAATATAATACTTTAAGATACCACTGGATTTAAGATAAAATGGATTGTATGTATCTAAAAGGGAGAAAGATTAATGAAGGCAGCAATCGGATGGAAACAGGAATTTTATTTTAAATTTATTCTTTGAATTTTATTTTAAATTCATTATTTCAAAGTCTGGCAGGAGTATAATCAATTTTATTGTATTCATTAAAAATTTTGCACTTACGCATTAGATTTAAGTGATAACATATCCCTATATATTTCCTGTTTGATTCCATATCTTCAATCAGCCAATCAATCAATAACTCTTTATTGTACACCAATACAAAAAAGAGCTTACAGACTAAAACGATGTCTTATGCACGAAGGGCGGGCCTATCGCTAAAAAAACGATCTTTTCCAGACAATCCCATCTTAATTCTTTACTGTTCTGTTTAGATTTCTTTATAAATATTATATTATCTCTTGTAGGTCATCATTAGCTAAACTCTACCTGGGTAAGTAAAAAATATAAGGGTTTGTAATTTATTATAAATTACATTAGCCTACAAAAAAAACCTAAATATTTTCGTGTGTTCCAATTTAATATCATGCATGACTTAGATGTAAATCAATATGAATATCGTACCAAAGAACTTGCGGACAAGCTGCATAAAATTGAAAGTATTTTTTTTTATTGCAGGAGTTCAGCAGACAGGCAGACGCCCCACTGGGTGGAAAGCGGTTACCATCACCTATGGACATTTGCAACAACCAAAGGTGCTACTAATGCGTTGCTTCTCTCTTAAAGGAGACTGGAACCTGGTCACTAATGCCGGGACACAACTCAAGGTTGTTATGGCGACATACTTTAGACCAGGACCATCCAGTCGGGAAAATGCCCTACTACCTGGCGCAGGGGCATTTTATAATTATTTAGAACAATACTTCGTCAACATCACATGCAAAATTTGTGAAAATTAATATAATTTGAAAGTCAGAGGGCGCGGGTTCGATCCTGACCGGAACGCATGCACCACTTAGTCAGTTTTCTGACCTTATGTGCACACTGTTACAATTACCACGTACTAACAACGGTGCAGGAAAACAACGTGACACATCGAGATAACCGATGTGTCAAACCTGCCAAGCCGCCTTGGACAAGCGTGGCTGGTATATTGTCCGTTCTCCCTATAATGGGAGGCCCGAGCCCAGCAGTGGGATATTTATGGGCTGATATTATTATTATTTTATATAATTTGGGTAACATTGGTTTCGGAAAACGTAAACATTCCAGTAGCGTTAGGTACCGAGGTTTAGACACGTTGTCATGGGGAAAGTATTAGTTAAATCTAATATTAACATACATACTTATTGTTTTCTATTCTGTGTGACTATTGTTTTAGTGTGCGTAAGTACAGAGTTTCACTTTTACTACTGATGTCATAGCGTTTTACTACTGTCGTAGTAACGCTTAAAACAGAACAAACGAAGTGAAGATTCATGTTGACGAGTATAGTTAATAAGATTTATTTTTTAATTTATTAAAAGACTAATATAATAACTTAAATGTTTGTTTTCATTTGGGTAACGTCATCATTTTCGATGATATAACGCAGGCTATGTTCCATTAGAATTAGAGACTCACAACGACCACGTTCACGACCGCGATTTTTCCCGTTCCACTTGCTTGCCGGCGTTACAATCGTAAACCCAAGTGGAACAGTCATTCGACCCACCTCTTCACACGGGTCGTTGTGAGGGTTGTGTGACCGAAAACGATGACGTCATTAGTGACGTTTTCGCCACGACCACAACGACCGCGGTCGCCTTGTGAAACGGCTAACGGAGCATTTTGGGCGTCCCTAACCGAACGTAGCCGTATCGAACGTAACACACGAACATACATTTAAAAGTTAATGTCAGTGACTATGTAGAGTTTGAAACTACTCAACTGAATCGATGGTCTTAAAAACTAATTGCGATTACTGCCAGATGAATTTTGGACATAGTAGATATTACAAGAAGTCGGTACCACCGTTTGCTCTTATAAAAGATAAAAACAAAGCAAACGAACCCGCAAGTACTGCAACTTTTATAGTATGATGCCTGAATTAGCCATTCATTCCATTGTAACTGGAGAAAAAGAAATACATACATCTATTCGTTACCATAAATAAGAAAGCTCAAGGCGGCGTCAAAATATGCGAAGCATTTACATAATAGAAAAGTAAATGAAAAAAAGGTAGACGGTATTTCAAGATATTCATACATAAAGACACTGTGTTCATACAGTTTATTTAGAGGAAACTTTATCGTTTTAATGTATATTTTTACAAATAAAGTAATCTTTAAAAATGTGAAGTATACGTTGCTTTGTATACATACATCGTAGGTACGAGTAGTTCTAGAGAAACATTTACATAGCTCAAAAACTTCCTAACTACAGAGATGGGAATGTTGAGATGAATTTGTGGTGTTGCGAGTAGGGTTTTAGGGCGACGTGAGGAAATATGGGGCCTTTGAAAATTGCACCCGTGTTTGATGAATTGAGAGTAAGACGATTAAAGGCCGGTTCCTATATCTTAATATTTACTTATGGCCGGTTGCTGTATCTTGCAGGCCCTGCATTTGTTTCACTATCGGTCAAAATGTAATATAATCGCCATACAAGTAATGTCAAAATTCAACCAATGGTTAGGCAAGTAAGTGAATGAATAATAGGTAAGATATAAAACCAGCCATCGCCTGCTTTATCGCTGGTAGAAATTTTACGATACTTGTATGGAGCTTATGTCAAATTTTAACTAGTAGTATGGCAAAGGAACGAATGAACGGTTAGGAAGATATAGAAACATAACAATATGAACATGTAATGAAGAGGCATCAGAATCATGTGCCAAAAAGACTGTTAAACTGTATGATAGACGGATATAAGAATAGGCCAAAAAGGTTGATGGATAACGCATAAAGCAAAGGATGACATGGAGATTTGTGATGTACGTAACTATACAGAACTATGATAGGAAAACACATGTTATGCCAACCCCAAATGAGTGGAAAAAGATGAAAGAGAACAGATAATAGTGAACGTCATCTCGCTTAGTTTAACTTGTAATAAGTACCTTTCTTTTTATCAGTTTGTCTATGCAAATATTCGGTAGTCGAAACATCGGAATATATTATATTGTTTTTTATTACAGGAGTTCAGCAGACCGCCAGACGGCCCACTTGATGGAAAGCATAGACCAGGGGTGGTCGCCATCCAGTCGAGCAAATACCCTACCACCTGGCTGTGAGTTGTTTTGTCGCCTCTTACGACAGGGCGCCCGGCCGCACGAAATTGTATTCTTTCTCCGTTCCTGCACTGATAAATGATGCGATACACGTTCAGAACGAGAGAATAAATCGACACATGGATGTGACATGAGATTTATCACACAAGCATTATTTTTAAGCTATTGCATAGCTTTTATCGCGGGCTTTGTGCGCGGCGACCGAATCAAGAAATTCCGTAACGAAAATAAAATCTAACACCCCACACTCCGCCTACCATGTAGCTCGGCCGAGCGTTCGGTTAACGTGTATGTATATGGTACAACTGTACGAAGCTCGCACGGATCGAGACGAGCTGCTCCGAAATCGGACGAATACGTAAGCAGCTGTTTGTGAGAAAGTATATAGGTGTATAGGTATCTATCATATCTTTATAATGCCACACTCACTGCATGTGCGCCCCGTAAGTATACATGTAGGTATATATGTATACATAGGTGATTTATTTTCTTATCGGTCACCACGCTCAAAAACTTGAATTAATATCAAAGAAAAAAAAAACTGCATAAATAAAAAATGAATAAATAATTATACTTGCATAAGTTGACAAAAAATGCTATGCAATAGCTTTACCGCGGCAGTCCCCGAGTGCCACAAGGAGTTTTCTTCTTTATTCAAACAATAACAAACATAATTTTTATATATCTAAATTATTTTAAAAATATATATACAACTTAATTTATAAAAGATAAAAACTACAAATAATAAAATAGGTCCCAAATCACCGTCAGTTTTTATTTTAATTGTAAGTTTCCGAAATATACTTATGTATATTATATAATCGTGAATTACCTAAACAGTTCTAAATGTAGATTAATTATTCAGATCATTTCTGGTACCTACCATAACACAAGAAAGATTTACACTGAAAATCAGTGTTGTCTCGGATACATCTAATTCCGGCACAGCAACAATAAATGCAAACCTCGTTTGGTGATGCGGCGTACAAATTCGCAAAACTTTTTATTTTTTATACTATTTATATCATAAAATATTTAAGCAATGTGTGTCACTATTTCTTTAAATAAAGTATTTCTCTTTTTCTTTCTTTCTTTTCTATCACAACTAATGTATGGAATGTGCAACGATATACTAAAATACTCCGCTATAAATAAATATAGAAATGTATACACTTCCATACAAACCCTTTTCTGTACAATGTTTTACTCCCATTGGAATGCCGTGGCTCCCTGATGTCGGGGCTAAATTAAACGTGCACACTCTGATACTTTGTAAGGGTTTTAATATAAACCGTTCTTTTGTTCATTATATTGCCAAAACAGAATATTTTATGAAGAAAATACTTGTAACTTTAAAAAAATTCAAGCAAAAAGAAACCGACTTCAAGACTAACTTAAATGCAAAAAATAAATATTAGAATATAGAAGAATATTCGAGTCGAAGTTCGTGCGAAGTGAAACATAGAAATTACTATATATTGCAATTTTTTTGTTTATTTATATCTTATAGTTTATACCGACTTCAAAATGTAGTAAATGCTGATTTTTTGCTTTTTAGTTACACTTGAAGTCTTGTTTGCTAGATTTTTTATTTCTCACTTTTAAGTTACGTATTGGTATACATTAACAATGAAATTTATATGTGACTAGCTGCGCCCCGCGGTCTCTCCCGCGTGGTGATCGAAAATAGTCATAATTCCAAAATAAAAGAAGTTTTCTAAAATAAAAGTAGCCTAAGTTACTCCTTATTATATCAGCTACCTGCCAATAAAAGTCCCGTCAAAATCGGTCCCGCCATTTCAGAGATTAGCCGGAACAAACAAACAGACAGACAGACAAAAAATGTAAAAAAGCGGTTATTTCAATATTACAAACAGACACTCCAATTTTATTTATATGTATAGACTAGGATATGCCTGCGACTACGTCAACGCTTGACTTGAAATTCCCGGAGGACTCCCGGGGCACAAAGTACCGCAGCATTTAAAAAAAAATGTAAACTTTACTTTAAGTAAAAACTGTGTCGTAATAAGCTAAGTTATATGAACCCGACCCCATGAAATTCTCGGCATAAAAAGTAGCGCAGATTTGAAGTCTAATAATTTTAATCGAAATCGGCCCAGTAGATTTTACGTGAATCCCGAACAAACAGACAAGAAATCTAAAAAAGATTGCATCGTATTCCTTTTTCCTCTATTGTTTACATAGTTTCCAGTTCTATTTTATGGTTCAATGGACAAACACGGCATTTTAAGAATGTTATAATATTATAGACTATCCTGAAGCTGTTATGAATCCGATGCAAGAAGAATAAGTAAAGATATATGGTTAACCAAACATAAAAAAGTATATATATTTACACGACGATTTAGGAACTTGCTCTTTTTTTACGTCGGTTAAAAATTATTATACTATACATTAAAGTTTTTGCGATTGTTAATAGATTTTTTTCATTACATTACGTGTACTAAGGATATTAAATCACCGTCTCATCATCATTGGGGCTTCATGAAGGTGGCATGAATGGAAATTGATACCTCAAGTATTGTCAGTTTTTATAAAAGTGGTTTTATTTTGGTTCGTGCGCAATATGAAGAAGATGAATACATAATAGCTACACATATACAAAGCTAAAGATCGTCAACGTCAAAATGTAAAGTAGCAAGCACATTATCATGTTCGTGTCACAGAATTGTTGTCATAAACGCGTCGTAACTTTTCTCCTTTAGACGATTAGTACTAGCTCAAACAGCTCCCCTCCTTATTTCAGGGGAATATGTATACGATACACGTATTCCATAGCTGTAGATATTGTGGTTTTCACAAATGTATATATCACAAATGTATGTTATATCATTTTAATATGTGTACCTTGTTTTTCCCTACGAGACACATCTTTAAATAAAATGTTAGTAAAATTGTATGTTCAGAATTAAAACATTTTCTACTTCAATATCTGATTGTATAATTATGTCCCTTAAGTTCATTGAATAGGCCTACTTGCAAAACGATCGCCTTTAAATAAATTTAGTTAATCATAAACTGCCTAAATACGTTTTACACAGAACGTATTGTTCAGTTACAGTTCTTTAAACATAGTTAGCGGCAAACTTTGCGTTTTTTAAGACGCTAATTGTATTTAAGGGTGCTAAATACGATTTGTGTTTCTTAAATAAATTTAAGCAACCTTATGCAAGCAGCCCTTAAACATTAATACATTTACTAATTTATATTTAAATGCATCATGTGTATCATACACATGATGCATTTAAATATAAAATAGTATCAAAATTATCTTCTCAGAAAAAAAAATGGAATAGTTTCTTCACGATGTTTTTCTCTAACGTTAGGGGCTCAATTCTGCTGTAATTTTTCATAATCGCTGGACACTATTATTTCAATTGTAGGTTTCCGTGATTTCAGTACTCTGTTAATTCCAATGGCGTGCCCGTAGCAAGCTATTCTATCTTTTCCAATATTTCTAAGCGAACACACGCGAAAAAATGTTGAAACTTTATGCCATTCTGCCATTTCTGCTAATGATAACACTAATTTTTTTCTACTATTATTCCGTTGCGACGATATCGAAAAGATATTGTGGATTTATTAGATCACGAACTTTTGTCACTATCGCAGTGAAATTGTACTTTGAATATCTTCGTTACGCCAACATATTGAAACAGCAGAATTGGACCCCAGCACATGGTAAATTTTGCAATAATACGAGTACAATGGCCTAGAAGAACAGATTAAACAATGCGCACTGCTATTTAAATGTACCCATATAAATTAATGTTAGGATGTCTCTTCCTAATACAGGGTCTTGAGAACAGTCCGGCTATTATTACAATCTATATAATATTACAAAATTCTAAGCATGCCTTATCTGTACATTGAAGCAATTAAAAATAAAACAACTGGAATACTATAAACGATGAAGTACACGGTGCAATTTTTTTTTATTTCTTGTCTGTTTGTCGTTTTGTTTGTTGTTCGGGATTCACGTAAAAACTATTAGGCCGATTTCGGTACGATTTTCGCTGATCGACAGCTAATCCTTTGGATTTGAACTCTGGGCTACTTTTAACCTGGAAATCCCGCGCGAATTTTTCTGGGAATGATTTAAGATGGCAGATGTAAAAAAAACAAATTCCAATATGATTTTTTTACTGATCGTTAGCAAATTTAATGTAAGGTATTTTAAGGGTATTTTAAGTCAATCGTGGACGAAGTTGCGGGCAAATTATAGTTTTCTATATGATTATTAAAATATATCTATGCATATACATATTGTTACGAGTTGCAGGACTTGAATTAAAATACCGTTGGAATTACTATAAAATTTATTAGAACTATACAAACACGTATAACACAGGTACAAATATACTGAACACAACCAGTACAAGCTTAATGCACTATTCAATAACACGCGCAAAGTCCGTCACTATATAGATTGCCTCGCTTGTGGTTATCGTTTGACTGACTCACCACTCCGTTGGGGCATTGCTTTATACTGTACAAATATAATATGGCTACTCGACCGCGTGGATTACATTTCCAAGAATCACACCTGGCTAATGACTACCATAAAGATTACAATACACAATGGGCTGTTTTTCCAAATTTTAAACAACAAAAGAATACGACCATAAAAAAGTTTCAATGTTAATGTATTAGCTGACGGGTAATAAATGATTTTTGTTTACAGATATCCAAGTGGCCCAAATTGTAACAATATGAACTCAAGATTATGTGAATGAAATAGATAATATACAATACTTTTCATCATCCGAGAAAGTGATATTTTTCATAAGATATAAAATCCAAATTTTTCAGAGTAGTGAAAAGACAACGATCTAAAACACCACAACCACTGCCGGAATAAAGAAAATTGAAACAAAAAGTTCCGAAAACTAGTCCCCACGGTGTATTTAGACCACGTTTCTAAGTGGGACGGTTAACGCTAAACTTGCAACCGAGAGCACTGTGGACAATTTATATAATCGTAAAAAAACATGGACGGAATTACTTCACCCCTAGCCCTCTACGGCTAGGTTTAATTTCACGTAATAAAACCTTAGGACGTTAATCTGGTTTTATTACTTTCGTATTCATTTTAGGTCTCTCACCTTTTCTGTGACAAGTTTTATTGCATTGTTCCAGTAGGTGATTAAACCATGTTGAGTAGAGGAGATAAAGTAGGAAAAGGAAAATGAACCATAAATCTCCTTGTGTCAATTTAATTTGCGTTTTAAATTAAATTAAATTGATGATAAGGTTTGTATTTGTGCATAGGGATTCAGGTAATTCACGTGTCTGGAGATACCCATTGCGACATCAAGGCATGTATCTTAACAGATTCATCCAAATTACCGACCCCAAAACGTTGGTTAGGCTAAAAGAATAGGTCTATAAATTTATCACTAGACCTGTCCTTTTGTATGGTAGTGAAGCATAACCTGTACTTGAGCGACATAAGCAAAAGCTGCATGTCACGGATGTGAATGTACTGTGGTGGATGTGTGGAGTCACGTGGAAAGTTCCAGTCAAGAAGTATCGCGACAGACAAACGGCAAAGTTGTTTACGCAAGTTTACGGCAACGGATTTATTATTTAGGAGTCTGACTATGCCGCATACATCACGCCTCGGTAGAAGGGGTAGGCCCAGGAAATCTGCTTTGACGTCGTCAATGATGATAATGTGTATGCCATTTGTCTAATAGTAAGACATGCTGAGACCAATCAATCTGGATTAGAAAAGGAAAATAACGGAAGCTTCAAGCTTCAAGCTGATCAAATTTTATATCACGGTGCAGTAACTCCGACTAAAACTGCACTGTATCCAGCTCCGTGCATTTAAATATTTGAGGAACTAACATTCACTGAATATTTTTAATTATATAGCAACAATGATACATATCATAATAAGGTAATAAGTAATTGAAATAAAAAAAATATTTGTTCTTTTTAAATTTCACAAGGAATGATAAAGGATCTATAACCGAGAAATTCCACTATAAACACAGAATCCGAATGTAAATAAATAAACCTACAACCTTATTTGTCGTTAGGAAGACTACAACATTATGTACGACATTGTATGTAAATCTTTAAGCTTATTAGCATTTAGAAATAGAAAAGCCGAGGTGTTCAAAATGGAAATCACGTAAATTTTGTTCCTTATGTATGTAGATGGAGGATACCCGTTTCGTATACATGGGATATTTTATGTCTTTTGTAGATTTTATATTAAAAACTTTACCCAGTGAAGTTCGATTCTTATTGTGGGAGTTTTATTAACTTGCTATTTGATGATACTTATTTAATTTTTTCATTTGGTATCACTACTCTTTTTGGGATAATATTAGTGTAACTGACTGTTGCCAAATGCGTTTTATTTATAGCATTAAAATAACGCCATAAATTATTAGCTATATTAGTGGATATATACACGTTATCTGTCAATGTTTAACGTCATTAACAATGATTAAGAATATCGCTTCACAAATAACGCATTAAACCATTAGCTACATATGCGTGACACAGTCACCAACACTAGCATTATCTCAGATCGAGCACGGACATAAGGATTGGTTGCTGTTAGCGAGTTCCATAGTGGCCTTCTGCAATATGCCTACGATAGGTACCGTATAAAAAATAATAACAGAAATAACTTGTTTCTAAAACTTCTCAACATATCTTATTCAAATCCATTTTTGTTGTAAGTATATTTTTGTCTAAAAATTACATCGTTAGATTTGAATATTACACAAAAAAATAATTTGAATTCCAGTGCTATCTAACATCCAGTATTGAATTAACAAGAAGTTCAAGAATTTTTGTACATCATAAATTTTTAGTCAGAAATTTCCCGTTCAAGGTATTTTCCCATAAATTTTTATGAAGGTTAATTTATAATTTCTTAGAAAGATGTCGGGATTGTTGCGATTTAGTAGGCGTTGTAACAGTTTCAAGAGAATCTCTTGGGCTGCACATAAAACCGGTGAATTGCGATTTATTTCCTTCTCTCATCTTAACGAGTCGTGCGTTGTCTGAATATCAAAACTTGAATAAAAAGCGTATCATCGTGGTCTTCAATTCTAGAGAATATTCTGTTCCAATAAAACGTTTCTTGGTCATTGTTTGTTTTGATGAGCAAGAAAATGTCATTCGATCCATAATATTGTTAAATGAGATAAAATATAAAACAAATTTAAATGAAATTAGAAAGAAATTATTAGGCCTTTCAACTATGACTTGTATAAATTGAAAAATATGTTTAAAATAATAAGACATTAATCGAAAGATTTAGTTGAGCTCTGTATAAAAAAGAATAGATGCCGGGAAGACTAGTGACGTCACTTGTGTCCCAAGAGTATTACGTGATAAGTTTTTTACTAGATGAATGTCACCATTTCTTATTATTCTTCTTCCACTGTACTAATATTAGTACCAGAAATAGACGAAAAATGTACTTGTGCGTAGCCGTAGTTGTATAGTACATTCCGTTAAATGGGCCGTTTTCCTGTTTGCTATGCAGTAGTCCAGAAAGAGATTTTTATCCGTGTAAGAACGGAGAAAGGATACAATTTTTTGCGGCCAGACAGCCTGTCGTAAAAGGCGACAAAACAACCCACAACCAGGTGGCAGGGTATTTTCCCGCCTGAATGGCTACTACCCTTCATCTGAAGTATAACCTTGAGTTGTGTTCCGGCATTAGTGGCCAGGTTCTAGTCTCCCTTTAGACAGTGGCACCACATAGGTAGCACCTATGCTGTTACAAATATCCATGGCGATGGTAACCGCTTTCCATCAGGTCGACTGTCTCCCTGTGTGCTGAACTCAAGCAATAAATAAAATAAAAAAGTATAATAACGGTTGTCAGATTAGTTATAATGAGAACAGCTTTGAAGGCAAAAGACCGCTTCCTAAATCTTACTACTTGTTTACATTCCTTACTATCCGTTAAAAATTGATATAAGCTCCATATGTGTAATTTCTTTCTACCGATGGTAAGGCGATCAATGAATAGTAAGATATGGCAACATCATCATTTATCTTTATGCACTACCACTGAACATCAAGTTTAACAGATTAGTTAAAGATATTAATCTTTAACTAATCTGTTAACCTCAGGTTACACATAGTGTTATTGTTTACTTTTGTATGTATATTAATATAATATGGGTATTTATTTATGTATATACATACTATGTATTGATTAATAAACTAAATTATTGTACGGGTGCTGGTTTAGCAACTACCGATTTTTGTTGTCCTTCCTATACTCCATCCAAAGGTTGTCTGGAAGAAATCGCCATGGGCGATAACACTGCCGATTGTACTTGTATATTAATGTTCTTAATTTTATGTAGCATTTTTGTACTATAAAGTATATTGTATTCAATTCTATTCTGCTCTATATTTATACGAAGTTTCTGTGAGTCCTTTATTGTATTGATAAAAGGTTAGTTTTCAACAATTTTTGTACTATAGTAGATATTACATACATTTAAAAATAATTATACCAAGCTCAAAAGTTCTTGGTTCCGTAAATGTTTACTCAGGTCTGCGAAATATTAACAGTTTAGAGGACTGTTGACCGCGGTGCGGAGGCGGGTTACCCTATACAAAATCCAGGGTGAACTTTTCGTTCGTTCTTCACACCGGTTTCTTAACAAAATATTCTTTAATAATCATTCAGATCGGTCAACTGCACGCTCAGTGAAGGGATACGTAGTGAAAAGGATCATTCAGTGTTTTTATTTATTTATTATTTATAATATTTGGCTACAATACAAAAGGAAGCGTTCAACTTAACTAACTACAACTAAATTAATGATATATGTATCAAAAACTACTAGACGTATTCTGTTAAATCCGAATTCTATTCATAGTATTTTCCAAGTTATGTGTATTATCTTGAGTTTTATCAAATAGTTATCTACATCTATAATATTATAAAATCTAAACATACCGTGAGTGAACATTAAAGCAATAAAAAAATGAAATACATGATATAAACAATGGACAAAACTATGACATTTTTTTAGACTTTTTGTCTGTTTGTCGGTTTGTCTGTTTTTTAGGGATTCACGTAGAAACTTCTGCAGTTGCGATGCGGTTTTGCTGATCGACAGCAAATTCTTGGACTTCAAATCTGCGCTACTTTTTACTCTGGGAATTCCGCGGGAATTTTTCTGGGAGTGATTCAAAATGGCCAGATAAAAAAATTAATTCCAATATAATTTTTTCACCGTTGATAGCAAATTTTATGTAAAAAAAATGTGCGATATATATCCCGTGAATTCCGCGGGATTTTTCCTAGGAGCGGTTTTTCTTGGTTCGGATGAGTAAAAAAAATTAGCTTATTCCGGCACAGTTTTCACTAAAACGATAGCTTACCTTCTTTTTTAAATGGTATGGTAAGGTAATGGTACTTTTGGTCTCGAGAATCCCGCGGGAATTTCAAATCAAGCGTAAATAAAGTCCCCGGAATATCTCAGGTCTAAGTATTGATAAAACAGGCATTCGAAATAATATGTTGAAATAATTTTATTCTTTGTCTTATGGTTACATTTTCTATATCCGAACTGTTTTGAATGCAATTATTATTATATAATGCGGATTTGTTAATCGGTCTATGTCGGTTATTACAAAAATCCACGTTTCCATGTATTGTTCGTTTACCAATCAATAAAGAAGAATTTCTTAGTCCATTACAATTTAATATTTTGCTTTATTGAAACAATATGAAATTCTAGAATTAAGAGTAATATAGTATCCAGCCACTGGCAACCCTATTTGAAACCGGAGCCCAAGTAAATAAAGCAAAATTATTTCACAGCCCTTAATGAAACACGCCCATCAACGTAAGAATTTCTGACGGCTTTTTCATTTCGCCCTCTTGCCTCGGTTAACTGAGAGCTTTCTGAAAATCTGGAGTGCGTAGATTTTAAAATTATGCTTGAACATGTTTCTTACCTTGTTTATTTTGGAGATTTTGCTTTCATAGTGATTAAAACTTTTAATCCACTCAGGCGAGATGAAAAAGTTGCGATGGATGTTTGATGTTATGCAATTAGATAAAGTGAAACACAAGAGATCTTTGATATATGCATAAATGATTGATTAATCGAGAAAAAGAAGACAATGACCGGTTCCTATATCTTACCTACCGTTCATTTGGCTGAATATCGATTAAAATTTGACATAAGCTCCATGCAAGTAATGTCAAAATTCAACCGATGGTAAGGTAGCGTATCAATGGTAAGATATGGAAACGGCCATAAAGTAATATATAATTATGATAAATATACCAGCCCTTGCCCGCGACTTTGTTCACGCTGGACAAAGATTACAGTTATTTTGCTAAATATAAAATCAAAGGTTATTTTCAGTAGGATAGTGGAAAACTCGGAATAAGTAATGTTACAAACACATACATAACTTCATGTTTTACTAAAGATTTTATCGAGCTGTGAATATTTCGCAATGGAATCAATTTCTTTTCGACCTGGCCACTTTAAACCTCTCCGAAGAAAATTCCTGCAGAATGCTCTGGATATAAAGGACCGCAGTTTTCATGTCCAGAAATTTACTATAGATCAAAGAAAACTGCATCAAAATCGGCTCAGTAGTTTTTACGTGAATCCCGAACGAACACAACAAAGGTAAGAAACAAAAGACTACAATTTTACAATTTTATAATATTATAGAAGATAGATGACAGAATCACGTGACAAAAAGACTGATGAACCAGAAGATTCACGGTTAATATATAAAGACAGGGCAAAAGAGTTGGATGGATTGCGTAAACAATGTCTTAGAGATTTGAAAGATTAAGACATACGTATTTGAGATTTATTGATGCACAAAAGAACTTACGAATTGTTGTCTTTCTGTTCTAAAAGTTACCACTTACCTTGTATTATATATACCCTGTGTATTCAGAGTCTCTTGAAAATTGATTAATTGTGAAGACCGTGAGGGGCAACAAACGTACGTACAATTAAAAACAAATAAGTATACCAATATGTAAACCAACTAAATATGCGGTCACGTATATTCCTTTGTTGATCACTAATATTATAATTTTATTTCAATAATTATTTATTTAAATTGAGTTACACACGTGCCCTCGAGTCCACGGTACCTATACCAACCCGGTTATTCAAACGCATTTCACATGAAGTAAAATCAACTAAATTGCAAATCATAATGAAAACTTCATAATATAAACTGATACAATAAGGAGAACCTAAATATTCTATCAAACATGTTGATAGGTCTTGATAGAGTCGAATAGTTTCGGAATTCTATGTCGCTAGACTGCCCTAGAGTTTCGACACTGAAAGTCACAAATATGTATCCAGTATCCACTTACAATAGATGCATAACTGAGGAGTTTCAGGCCCTTCTGACGATCTATTACTGCGCGAACTGCCAAGGCCGTGTCTGGAAGATAGGAAGCACCCAAAGTGTCGCACGTGGCTACGTCACATAGGGGTCGGCCCATTTTATAGGGTATTAAAGACATTCCGTCCGGTCTCTTGCCATCATCGCAGCACCACCCATTCGGTTCAAGAACAGTTGGTACTAATGATGTCATTTATAGCAGCATCCTTCCGGCACTTTAGATATGTGACAAGCTATGGTGACCCGAACTACAGATTTTATCCCCACCGGCAGTGTAATTGATCTATAATAATAAATAAAATATCACATTTAAGTTCAATAACAATAATCACTGGGAGGATATAAGCAGAAGGATTAATGTAGAACGACTACAGTGGGAGTATGTAATCAGTGAACACGTGACAAACTGCGCCACCTTAATTACAAGGGCTGATATAGAAGTTTGTAATAAGCCCGATCATGGTATGCGGGTTTGAATGTCGAGATACTAAAGTAATTAAGCAAAAAAGGTCTCCACTCCAAGAATGTCGAGATAAAAGAAAAAGATAATGTGAGCAACGAGTACGCAAGGGAATTTTAAAGGTGGATAAAGTTGAGAGCGTAAAGATTACGGTAGTAAGATGAAGAATGAAAGTTATGTGATAAACATAATATTGAACTGGAAGACTGATATAAGAATAAAGGTAGATCAAAAAGATCATTCATCTTGGTTGGATTTTGAGAATAGTGCTAATGGTTTTTGATACGACTATCGACGTGTATTAGAATAAAAGAGTAGGCAAAAGGAAAATTTGTACCGGACATTTATCATTAGACAAATTATTGGCCAAAGGTTAAAGGAAATAATGAAAATTAAACCTTACTGTTTAGTAATATCTCGGCTGCATGTAATATAGTCTACACTTTATGGATGAATCAGATAATATAATATCTCCTTTTTTACTCCAGCACTTAATTTGAAAATAAATTATGTCAATTTCATAGGCAGATACTTGTTATATTTATACAATAAAAATATGATTTATTATTAATTAGTATGTTAAAAACAAATGTGGGCAGATATCAATCAGATATCACAAAAAAATGCCCAAATGTCAAACAGGGCACTACATTGTTGCTTCCCACTCGAAACACCTACATAGTAAATTCTTTTGATTTGTAATTTGATTGATCTTCGATGTTGTTTCGAATGTATATAAACTTCCCAACACTTTAGGGACGTGCGTCATCAGCTTAGGCCAAGTGGCATGAGGTAACAGGTGTCATTCGCGACCCCAAAATGTTGTTTAAGTTAAAAAACAAGTCTTTAAATCCATCATAGAACTGTATTTATGGAAACCAGTGAAACATGACCTGTACTCGAGCCACATGAAAAGACCACTCAGAAACTCCTAAATTACGGTAATCTTCATGTCTGTAACAAAGCCGATGAAACACAAGAGAATCGCTTACGCTAGTACGGCCACGTTTTACAGACACCGGCTACTTGTGTGGTGACAAAAGTGTAGCCATGGCCAGGTCCCAGTGTAAAAGTTATGCCTAAGAAATGCTGATTTCAGTTCATAAAGGATGACATGCGTACCAATAATCTCAATACAAGAGATGTCCTATGAAGAACGTATGAAGTGCAGAAAAGGAAGTAGGAAAGCGGACCTCGAGGTTGAAAGCAAATGGTCTGGACGCAAACGATATTAATGCTCGGATGACGATGATGATATATGCTCCTGTCACATTTGCGATATATTGAGTTGTTACGGTAGAGATTTAGAGCTTTGTTCTGTAAAGATTTTGGTAGGTGTGTTTTATAGCCCTTCCCTTAAAGTTAATTATTTCTCGTCCTTCGAAAAACTGTTAGAAGACTTAATCCCAAATTATAAACATTCCATTATTATGGGTGATTTTAACACCTGTCTTCTAAAACAGAATCATCGTAGTATGTCCCTCGAATCTTTAGTTACGGCTTCTGGCCTGACCATACTTCCACTGAAAGCAACACATTATTTTCCCAATTCTACACCGTCTCTCTTAGACTTGATCATTGTTTCTACACCCTCTTATGTAATTTCTCATGGTCAGTGCCCGGCGGATGCTTTTTCATATCATGACCTGATTTTTCTCTCTTATAACATTCGTCCGCCTAAAGCCAAAAGTAAAGTTATCCTGCAGCGTAATTTTGGTGGTATAAACTTGGCCGCCCTTGTCAAGGACGCCCAAGAATTGGATTGGTCTGGGGTCTTCAAGGCTGCTTCTGTAGATGAAAAGGTGTATGTATTAAATAAATACAGCCTTATTGGGGTTGTATGATTTGCATGCACCTATGCGACGTGTTAGAATAAAGCATCTACCAGCACCGTGGCTTACAGACGATATTAAGAAGCTCATACGTAAGAAATCTATGGCTAAGACCAAGTATAAGCTTAAACCTAGTGATGAAAACAAACAAGCCTTCATAACAACCCGTAATCGCTGCAATAGAGTGTGTAGGGATGCACAGCGCCGGTATATTCATGAATCAGTTGAGAAAGATAACCCTTCAAAAGTTTGGAAGTTTTTGAAATCACTTGGAGTTGGAAAGTCAGTGCAAAATCCTGTTCCGAATAACTTCGACATTGATAGTCTTAATCAATATTTCACATCTACAAAGAATTTTGACAATTTGACAAAGTCAAACACATTGAAAAATCTTTCTTCTTTTCCAACTCCTTTACATCCAAGTTTTATTCTTAGTCCTTTATCTGAATGTGACGTTAAGAGTGCTATAAACTCTATATCTTCAAATGCAGTCGGCAGTGATGGTATTAGTCGTGGCATGATCGTTCCCATTCTTGATGTCATAAATCCTATTATAACCCACATCCTTAATTTTTTCTTCACATCTTGTACCTTTCCAGTTGCTTGGAAAGAAGCACATGTTATTCCTCTCCCCAAAAAACCAAATCCTTCGTCCTTTTCTGAATTTCGTCCAATTTCTATTCTCCCTTATCTTTCAAAAGTTTTAGAACGCCTAATCCACAAGCAATTTAGCACTTTCCTTTCTCAAAATTCATTAATGAACCCCTTCCAATCCGGTTTTCGTCCAGGCCATAGCACAGTCACAGCACTGGTTAAGATTACGGATGACATCCGGCATGGGATGGAGAATGGCTTGTTGACTGTACTATCACTGTTAGACTTTAGCAGCGCCTTCAATAATGTTGATTACGACTTATTGCTTGGTATTCTTCGCACTCTTAACATATCTCCATCACGTCACGGACGGGGTGACGTCACGGACGGCTTTACAGTGCTTAACGCTGCGTTAAACTTTTATTGGTAAAAATACTTATACTTGTTAATTTGTATTGCTAATATCGGTATTGTAAAATACGTGACAAATAGTACTTCGGTTAGTGTTAGTGTTGTTATTCGTGCTTCCGCTTTTGATTAAATCAAGATTAATTAGTAGTGATTAATACAAATAGTTATTTATTTCCGAATCAAATTGCGGGTACCTTTGGCGTGCTAACATAAAATATCAGTCTTTCTACGACATCTAGTGTTAATTAGCTGTAGTTTTCGAAATGGCTAAGTGCTCTGCGTGCGGAAAGTTTCTCTCGGCACCAGGGGCCGCCACTTGTACCAATTGTCCCTGCATGTACCATAAAGTGTGTGTCGCTATATCAGATAGTGGCACCGTGCCAAAGAATTGGGTTTGCCCCGAATGTAAGAAAAAAATACGGAAAGGTGACAATTCCAATACACCAGTAAAATGCACAGCGGAGGATAGCTCTCTCCTGGCTTTGACGGTGGCACCACCTGAAAGTATGTATCACCCAGAAGGCACATCTTTTGCTTCGCTTGTTCCTGAAGATAGTGAAGACAACGACTACCGAGCAATGCGCCGTGAACTGGCGGAATGTATGTCGGAAATACGGGCCTTCCGCAAGGAAATGCTCGAGTTCCGCACGTGCCTGGGGGGCTTAAACCAGCGTCTAGATGTCCTCGAACAGAGAATTGACGGACTCGAACAGAGGAACATATCTTCTGAAATTAAGGGGGTATCTGAACTTGAAGAAACCATAACACAACTGAAGCTTGAACTGAATGACCGCGATCAGGAGGCACTTTTGTCGGACTTGGATATCGGATGTCTTCCAGAGGAAAAGGGGGAAAACATAGTTCATACAATGATTGTTTTGGGTACCAAGCTAGGCGTCAAGATAGAGGAGCGAGACATTGTATTTGCAGAACGTGTTGGTGCCTTGAAACCTGTGCCTGGCGATGGCACGTCAGCAAAAGGCGCGCGCCGCGTTGTCGTGCGCTTGGCTCGTCGTCATATCCGGGATGAAATGATCCGTGCAGCGCGCGTGCGTCGTAATCTCACATCTACAGACATGGGAATAGCTGGAACATCGCAGCGTGTTTATATCAATGAAAGACTGACCCGTACTAATCGCTTGCTATTTCATCATGCGCGTGAGGAATGTCGCAAGCGGAACTGGAGGTATTCCTGGACCAAAAGAGGACGTGTATACATTCGAGAGGCTGATGGAAAGCGATCATACAGCGTTCGTTCAGAAGCAGATATTCTACGTGTTTTTGGGCCAAATACTGTTTGAACATCACATTTCCAATTATTTTTTTTCGAATAACCACGGCTTCAGTATCTTATTTAGCTTAGCTTATATCGTACTCTTATATAATTATATTAGTCATAATTTTGACTTACTCCATGTCCTTTTTAGAATAAAAAAAATGATGAGATTTCAAATAACATATATTTTAGTATCATTAGATTATATTGCATTTTCTTTTGTTTTTAATTTTGAGCATTGTGTTATTTTTTATTTTTACTTCTTGTTTATAATGTATACTGCACTTTATTCCACTCTACTGTTTTCATTGTATTATTTTTTGGTTTGTGTGTCTTGTTTATTTTCATTGTTATATGTGATATTTTTGGTCATCTCTAATGGTTAATAAACGCTTGAAAATCGGTTTGCTGAATGCAGGTTCCTTAGGTACGAATCACGATAACTTTGTAGCATGTGTCACACGGCATAACTTTGATGTTTTAGCTATAAACGAAACTTGGCTTAAAGCTGGGGAAGACGGTCGTGCACCTGTTGTTACAGGATATCGCTTGCGTCACATTCCTAGACCACGAGAAGTTCGGTCGCGGGGTGGAGGTGTCGGTTTTTATATCAAACGTGACATTCAAGTACGCACTTGGTCTCATCCAGTAGAACCTTCGCGTGTGTCTGTAGAACAAATGTGGATCACAATGAACCTCAACGGAATACGGTTACTTATTGGCACTGCATATCGCCCTCCTTGGCTAGACATTGATTTATTTTTCGACGCGATCACTGACTCAATTAATTTACATAATAGCCATGATCATTTAATTTTGTTAGGAGACTTTAATATTAATTTTAATGACGTAGATAATCCAAAAACTGAAAAATTTAATACATTTTTGACTTGTCTTAATATATCTCAAATAGTTTCTTCTCCGACACACTTTACAGAAACATCGGAAACCCTGATCGATGTTATATGCACAGATTTAATTGCTAAGAACATAGAGACAGATCAAGTCGGATCATTATATGGTCATTGCATGGTAATTTGTGAATTTAATATTAAACAAAGTCAAATTATGCGGCAGACTATAGTATATCGTCCCATAAAGAATATTAATCTACACAACTTTAGCAGCGATCTTCATTTCATTCCGTGGGACTTTATCGCTACACTCGGTAGTGTTAACGAGATGGTTAACGCTTTTAACCAGAGTGTCCTATTATTATTTGACTATCATGCTCCTGTCAAATGTTTTCATACTAAGAATTATTCTCCGCCTTGGTTGACTGATAACATTAGATTAATGATGAATTTACGAGACAAAGCTGCAGCAGACTATCATAAAAATAAATCGATCAGTAAAAAAGATTATTATAAGAGTCTGAAATCACTAGTAAACCAAGCACTCTTTTTTGAAAAGTCAGCATATTTCAAACATAATATTATCAACAAAATACGTGAACCGAAAGCTCTCTGGACAAATTTGAAAAATATTATTTTGCCTAAAAATAATGTAGATCTTCCTCCACACTTTAACAATGCTGATATAATTAATAATCATTTTTTAAACATACCAGGCACAGATGAGGTTAGTTTCTCTTCTTTAACTTATTATGTATTTCATAGTTTTAGTGATGCAGTGTTTGATTTAGAACCAATAGATTTAAAAACTCTACAAAAAACATTTAAAAGTCTAAAATCGAACGCAGTTGGTAGCGATGACATAAGTTTGAACATGCTTTTAATGACGTTTCCTCACAGTATAAATGTAATACTATCTATTATAAATAAATCTATCTGCACGTCTACATTTCCGGATATGTGGAAGCGTGCTATTGTTCGCCCTCTACCTAAAATTTCGAACCCATGTGAGCTTAAAGATTTAAGACCAATTAGTATTTTACCATGCTTGTCTAAAATTATGGAGAAAATAGTAAGTTTTCAGGTAACTAAGTTCCTTGAAGAAAATCGCATTCTCCCTGAAGCCCAGTCGGGATTTAGGAAAGGGCGCAGTACGTCAACTGCACTATTAGATGTAATTGATAATATACTCGTCGCGCAGGATAATGGGTTTTGTACGTTATTAGTTTTATTAGACTTTTCAAGGGCTTTCGACTCGATCAATATTAATCTGTTACTTTCTAAGCTGAGTTACTACGGATTCAAAGCAAAAACTGTTAAATGGTTTCAAAGTTTTCTTACCAGTCGATACCAGCAAGTTAAGCTCAATAATATTGATGGTAGCTCACAGCTCTCTGAAAATTTGCCAATCAAGAGAGGCGTTCCGCAAGGATCAATATTAGGGCCAATTCTCTTTATCCTGTATACCGCAGACTTAGCAACACAAATCAGACATTGTAAAGTGCATTTTTACGCCGATGACACACAGATATATATTTCATTTAAACCATCTGACATAAATGATGCGATAAACAAAATAAACGAAGATCTCTATAGAATAACTCAATGGTCTGAATCTAATTCCTTACTTCTTAACCCTGTTAAAACTAAATATCTTCTGTTTGGTTCCAAACATCAACTCAATACTCTTCACCCATCAGCAAAAGTAATGCTCATGGGTAAACCAGTAGAACGAGTTTACGTAGCTCGAAACTTAGGGTTGTATGTAGATTGCGATTTAAAGTTTGAGAAACACATTGCTAAGTCAGTTAGAACTTGCTTCTATAAGTTAAAAATTTTATACAGTATAAGACCTTTTATAAATGAAGCATTACGCATTCAACTAGTGGAATCTCTTGTTTTATCGCATCTAAATTACGCAGATGTAATTTTTGGTCCTCGGCTTCTTGCTAAAACTAAGCGTCTCATTCAAAGAGTACAGAATGCTTGTGTACGGTTTTGTTTCAAAGTTCCCCTAAGAGGTCACGTTACACCATTCCTAAACAAGCATTCTATTTTAAAAATGAGACATCGTCAAAAGTTACATTTAGCTTGCTTGCTTTTTGGTGTTATAAATAATAAGACACCTTTATATCTTTACGAAAAGCTTTCGTGGATGTCAACAAGAAGGTCACTCGGTTATAGGCAAGGCTCGGTGCAGCTCGCTACTCAGCGGCATTGTTCGGCTGCCTTCAGGGGGAGTTTTCGTTACGCTGCATCGAAGTGCTGGAATAACATACCGCCGCCGATAAGAAACCTGCAGTCTGTCTTTGGGTTCCGAACCAACTTAAAAAAATTCTTATTTGACCATCAATTTCGCCAGAGAGACCTTAAATACGACACAAGTATTTTATAGTATTATAAAGTATTATAATACTATAAAATACGAGGAAGTTTACTCGTATGTTAATTAGTACGCTATATCAAACCATTACCAATTTTTCATTCCTGTCTTGTTCGTCACTGCTGTCCGTAGTTTTTATTTTTTTATTTTTTTGTTTGTTTTCTTTTATTTGTTAGTACAATTTATATTTTGCATAATTCAATAACGAATGTTTATAGTTTTAACTTGCTTTGTGGAGCTAAGCCGTGGCATCACTGGGAGGTACTTGCGGAAGATCAGCGCTAGTTGTAAAACTAGCATTATGCTGAGCAAGAGCCTTTTTAGGACATCACAATTAATTGTAATATATATTATCATGTAAGACTTTCTGTATCTTGTCCTAAATAAATACTTTTTCTTTCTTTCTTTCTTCTTTCCATCAGTAATCGACTGGTTTCACAGTTACCTGCATGGGCGCCGGCAAAGAATTCGTATTGATGAGTCATACTCATCCTGGTGTGGTTTAACTGCTGGTGTTCCTCAGGGCGGCGTTTTATCTCCCCTTTTATTCGCTGTTTTTATAAATTCAATTTCCGACAATTTGACTTCTTCCTACCACCTATATGCTGACGATTTACAAATCTACACACAGAGCGACACTGATTCACTGAATATTGCTATTAATAAAATCAACACTGACCTGGATCATATTCTAAGATGGAGCAAAAAGTTTGGTCTTGCTGTAAACCCTCAGAAAACTCAATTGATTATCGTCGGTAGCCCTAGAATGAATGCTAAAGTTACCTGGTCCTCCTTGCCACAGGTTATTTTTGACGGGACACACATTCCTCTTAGCGATACTGTCAAAAATCTCGGCATAATCATCGATAGGGAGCTGTCTTGGCGGCCTCACATCACCGATTTAAGTCGCAGAGTCTTCTTGTCTTCTAGATCCCTCAGAAGATTAAGAAACTTTTTGCCTACTGCTACCAAGATTACGCTTGCTGAGTCCCTCTTGCTTCCCATACTTGATTACGCTGACGCCTGCTATCTAGATTTAACCTTAGACCAGCTGAACAAGCTTGAGCGGCTTCAGAATTTTTGTATCAGGTTCATATTTGGATTGCGAAAATATGACCATGTTTCCGAATATCGTAAAAGACTCAAGTGGCTTCCTATTCATTTTCGCCGGAATACTCACATTCTCACTCTCCTTTATAACATATTATTTACTCCTAATACTCCCCAGTACCTTAAGGAACGTTTTAGATTCCTTCGCCTTTCCACTGCCCACAATTTGCGCCATGATACGTACCGAAAACTTATGACGCCTGCACACACTTCATCCTATTATGATAATTCTTTTACGGTGCAGGCTGTCAAACTTTGGAATATGCTGCCTCTTACTGTCCGAGAGGCCAAATCTTTAACAATATTTAGAAATTTGCTCAGAAAACACTATTTGTCCACAAATAGCTATGTCTGATTAACAGAATATAATCATGCTAATACTTTTATTATAATAACTTGTGTATTATTGTATATATAATTGTGTATATATGTATGTATTCGTGTGTGTGTATATATATATATATATATATATATATATATATATATATATGTGTGTATGTATTATATTAGTTATGTATATTTATGTTTCTATTGCCATTTTTCTGCACCACCTATTTCGCCTGATTCAAATTTTTTCTCATTTAGGTTGCCTGGAAGAGATCGCTTTGAGCGATAAGGCCGCCTGTTGTATTGCCTTGAAAATATTGTAAATATGGTCTGTTTCTGTAATTCTATGTTTTGGTGTGCAATAAAGTGTTATCTATCTATCTATCTATCTATTTATTAAAACTAAAGCTATCCTATATTAAATTTATAATAAGAGTTTCGGCATGCCCGAGTAATCTATAGTCTCATACCGATCACGCAAAAGCTCTCGCATTTTTGTTTCGTTTTCTATTAATAAAGAAAACAATTTAAAACTGACCTTAAATAAAGTCATAAGTGCGAAATGTTTTAAAATCATTCGTTTTGAAAGCACTAGAAAACTTACCAAATCATTCATGGATTTCTTAGCGAGTGTTAAAACTAATTTTCCTTTGAATCTGTACCATAATAATTCTCATAAACAAAATATATTCTTATATCTTTCATCACCTATAATTCTAATGACAAATTTATAACACAGAATTCGCATTACATTCATAAACTCATAACGCTTTGGCCGTAAAGAAATTATTTACATTGTAAATGGATTAAATACGTGCGTGAAATACACGAGGATGTCACAGCTGAAAATTTAGGGTACTGGTTATTTATAATTATGGTAGTGGAACAAATGAGATGTTATGAATTATTTTACTTTGTGTCTTGGTACGTGCCGAGCGAGATGCGCGTGCGCCGCATATGGCGACCCAACCTTGCGACGGATTATTGAGGACAGTCAGTGCTAAAACAGAGTTCATTGATACTATACATAATTACACACAATTACATAATGTATTAAGCATTAATTGTGGCGTAAATAGTGCACTATTCACGTATATGTATGCATGTATGTAGGGCTTAAAAGTTTGAATAAGATCACTTAAATATCTTTTTAGAATTGCATAGCAATTTTTTAGGGTGAAAAGCTGGTAAACATGTAGACGGTGCAGTTAATTGGAAACGGTTACCGTCGCCTATAGACGTTTGCAACACCAGGGGCGAAGCGAATGCGTTTCCAGAATGGGATAAAAGGAATGGAATAAAGGGTACGGTATAGAGGGATAGGACATTGGGGACGTGATGAAGGGGAGAGGATAGAGGGATAAGACATGAGGAATGCTATAGATGAGATATGATACGACAATGGGATGGCGGAGGGGGATGAGGCCATCAGAAATCTCACTCATAGAACTAAATAAAATATTTTCACGCAAGTATACTGTCAGAGCGTGGTACCACACAGACTGAGCCGATCCTAAGGGATGAAATTAAATGACAAAAACACTGATCGTCGGTTACTTATAGTGGAACTACTTAGGTTTACATTTTCTGCCTAGGATATGCCAGCGAATTCGTAAACGCTTGACTTGAAACCTTCGCGGTATTTCCGGGACACAAAGTATATTAAGCTATCGTTTTAGTGAAAACTGTGTCGAATTAAGATATTTTTTATGCATTCGAACCACTTCAAAACGCTCCCGAGAAAATTCCCACGAAATTCCCGAGATAAAAAATGACACATTTTATTACATAAAATTTGCCATCGTACAGTGAAAAAATCACATTGTAATTCCATTTTTTTTTTAATCTGGCCACTTTAGCCGTTACCAGAAAGAATCTTGCGGAATGAAGTCAAAGAATTTGCAGTCAATCAGCGAAAACCGCATCGAAATCGACCCAATAGTTTTTATAAATCCCGAACAAACAGACAAGAAATATATAAAAAATTGCATCGTGTTCTCCATTGTTTATATAGTCTATTCCAGTTGTTTTTTAAAGTAGCTTCAATATACAGACAACGGTATATTTAAAATGTCATAATATTATAGATTATTAGATTATTTTAATTAACACTTTTTAAGAGATTGCTATACATAATAAGTTTCTTATTACTTTTGTAGAAGTATATAATATTCCCTACGCCTCACGCATTCAGTGAAAGGTCTGCCATATTTATCAGGCAATTACTATGTATAATCGTTTGCAATATCTTACTTTTACCACATAAGGAAATGTTTCCATATCAGTCTATAAACATGAATAAATAATGAATTTTCTATCAATTTGTAACTGGTAAATATATCAATGCCTGTCCTCAAAGTATATTAATTAAACATTCAATTTAATTATTCACATTATTGCAAGTCGTTTGAGTGTCTTAATGGACAGGGAACAGGGAAGCACTAGTATATTATGATAATTTATAGCAATCTGTATTGGTGTAAAAAGTACTACTTTGAAATGACTTCCTAGACATGTAGGTAGTATAGTTTACAAGAAATGAAACTATCTCAGACAAGGGACGGCATGTAATTGTCAGCAGGTAATGCTTGCACTATTTGTCTATTGGTGTCAACATTCTATATGATTAGAGGGTGGGTCTCCTTGGTCACTGTCTGCAAATATGTTTTTTTGAAGTCGAAAAAATTCTTCAATTAAAGTGCCTTGTTGATAACACAAGAAGTAACAGCATTAGCATAACATGCCGCCATTTTGAAGTTGTTAGTTTAATTGGTAAGTGACTATGTTAAATAAAACATAACTCATTAGTTTACTTTATTAGGTATATTTGAATGAACCGCAACATTATGATTTTTATACATACCGTAAACAAATAGGCACACGACTAATGTGATCAATATTGGTCACCGCAGTCTATGAACTTTTTCAATACCAGACATCACTGAATGTGGTCATTTTGCGATTTGCGCGGATATAGAGTCAAAATTAAAAAGGTGAAAGGGACAAAAACCACGGAAAAATATTTACGGTTTATTCATATAATTTTTTTGTTGTAAGTTTGAAGTTAAGAAAACATTCACTAACTCAATATGAATAAGACGTTTATCCCCGTTCACGATAACTTGACGCGCTGAGTTACGAAATTCTAAAAATTAACACCACTATCATATTATATAATAGGTTATAAATAGAGATGATTACAAAATGTAATTTATTCTTAGTTTTGTTCTAGTAATTATCGCGATTTTAGGTAATTTTGATTCTAGCTTTAGGTGTTTATTATTTTTGAGTGTAGGTAACCCTGCGCGTGAAGTTATGGTGACTGGGGTATATTATATTTTATTAATATTATACATGATGTATAATATAATAACTCTTTCATTTTCTAAGTACAGACAGTAAATTATTAAAGATTGGCAAATGCACTTTTGAACTGAACCACACCCCGTTTACCTTGTTTTGAGCGGGTCATAAATAACACTTCTACATTGCGATGTTCTTGGAAAGCGTATTAAATTAATAGTCTCATAAACAAGGACTTATGTTAAGAAATAATTAATATAACATATTCTTACGAGTTTATGGGATGCAAGTTCGAAAATGGCGTTGAAATTATCATAACGTCTATTAGAAGTACACACAAATAATTCACAGTTCTTACAAGTATAACTGAATACAACAAAACCAAAACGTAGGGCAAAAATTGTTACTACATAAATAGCGAAAGGTTCGCTGTTATAAGATGCTCGCTCCGAAAGTGCACTAGGTAACGCTTCGATCGCAGTCAGAGCACGACTGGCGCATTTCCCGACTGACCGACCATCTTCCATTTGTAAATTAGACATTTCTAGCAACATGCCGCCCACTGGTCCTTGAAATCCTTAACTTGTCGGCTTAATGGCTTCTAAGAATTCGCATGGCATAGACACAAAGGAAAAAGGTTTTCTGACGTCTTACGGCGGCTTGAACAAAGAGATTAGCGCGAACAATAGATCACTCAAATTCAAAGGGGTAATAAGACACCTGCAAAGGAGTAGTATCGGCTCGCAGCAATATATTAAAGATAACAAAATTATAATTGGGATTTCTTAGACTATAATATATTTATAACATTTTAGTAAATCTCGAGTCTTATAACGATAATAAAGATGCCGTAGTTCCGGGGACCACAAACGCGTTCTATTGTTTTTTAAATACATGACTTCAGTAGATAGGCAGACGTACTACCTTATGGAAAGCGGTTATTGTCGCCTTTGAATATTTGTAACACAAAAGGGACTACCAACGTGCCGGCTCTATAAAGGGAGACTGGAACCTGGCCATTAATGCCGGCACCCGATTTTGTTCTAATTTATTTTTGATTATGCTTACATTCATATACATAAAAACATATTCGACTGTGGCACAGAAATCTCATGGGTTTATTCGTCCCGCAGAGTCGTGTAGTATATATTAGGTTATGATACATAGTGACATTAAAAAAAAAACTGCCCGTAAAACTTCAAGTTAAAATTTTGTTGTGATTCATTTTATCACTTGTCAGTTGAAGATTTTCCACTTGTCCGTTGCGATTCGTTTTCCACTTGTACGTTGCGATTCGTTTTTCCACTTGTCCGTTGCGATTCGTTTTTCCACTTATCCGTTGCCATTCGTTTTTCCACTTGTCCGTTGCGATTCGTTTTGCCACTTATCCGTTGCTATTCGTTTTTCCACTTGTCCGTTGCGATTCGTTTTTCCACTTGTCCGTTGAAGTTTCACTTCTAATATGTGTCCCAGCACACATTTCGATTTTTCGCAGGTTTACTGCAAATTATGATTTGGTTAGGTTAAGTACATTTTAATGGTGTATGTAATACGCTACCCACGCACCGACCATTTTTAACCGACTTCGAAAAAAGGAGGAGGTTCTCAATTCGTCGAGATCTTTTTTTTTTTTTTTTTGCTTTTTTTTATGTATGTTCGCCGATAACTCCGTGATTTATGATCCGATTTACGTGATTCTTTTTTTGTTCGACGCGGAATAGCTTCCAATTAGTCTCCTAAAAATTTTACATAGTTTGGCCTAGTAGTTTTCATTTTATGAACATTTTTCATGGAAATAATTTTCACTCCGTTCCATATGTTCGCCGATAACTCCGTGATTTATGATCCGATTTACGTGATTCTTTTTTGTTCGACGCGGAATAGCTGCCATGTGGTCCCCTAAAAAATTGACATAGTTTGGCCCAGTAGTTTTCATTTTACGAACATTTTTTTGTTCCCGCTTCTTGGGACCTATATTTTTTAAGAAGCGCGGCACCATTCGTTGGTCCACCCATACATAGCTAGACACTAAAAAGTAACAAATAAAATTTAAAAACTTCGTTTAAAAAAACCGACTTCAAAAACTAAAATGTATAAAATAACTTATTTCTTAAGCTATTATTATTAATATATATTATCTAAAACATCTAGAAGTTGGTGCAAAGGAAAACATAAAAATTACTATATTTTGAAAATTACTAAGCACCGACTTTAAGATGTTTTAGATAATATATATTAATAATAATAGCTTAAGAAATAAGTTATTTTATACATTTTAGTTTTTTAGTTTTTGAAGTCGGTTTTTTTAAACGAAGTTTTTAAATTTTATTTACGTCAACACTTTTGTTGTTCGTTGTCGTTCACTTTTGTTATGACTTTCGAAAAACTGAACAGTTGGCAAAGTTTTCTTGTTGTTATTTTTGTTTACTCAACAAACTCTATTTATTTATTTATATTTTTTTTACACATACCACAAATAGAGGCAGTGATGCCTTGTCACGTGGAGAGCAGAGCTATAGTTCGATGCAAACTTAAGTTGGCCTCCATTAATAGCGGCTCGGAACATCGCACTTTCCGATGCGCAGAACGCAATTTTAGGTATTAGAGGGATGAGGTAGTCTGAGGACGCGGTATATCCTCGCTCGCTCTCTCGCTAGCTTTCTCGTTTACGAGACTTTCCCGGCGCTCGGCTCACCAGAGCTGCCAATTTAGCGCTTTAGGAGCTAGATATAGCGCTTTTTAGGGCAATCCAGCTCCCAATTTTATTAAACAACTTCCAGCGCAAAATCTTGCGCTTTTTATAATATGCAAATATGTAATTAATTTTATAATAAATATATATGAATATCTATACTAATATTATAAAGAGAAAAGATTAAATTCTTTGTTTGCATTGAAGAGGCTCCAAAACTGCTTAACCGATTTGAAAAACTCTTTCACTGTTGGCAAGCTTCACAATCCCCGTGTGACATAGGCTATATTATGTTTACAAAAAAAATAGGGATCCTTACTAAAACTCCAATAACGTAACCCAAGGTGTAAAAAAATACCTAAAATCGCGAGCACTGCGAAAACTATTAATGATAGAATGAAATAATGTACTACGACTTTGCAGAACACATCATTATCTACAAAAAGTGTCGCGACAGCATATGTCTAACTATTATAGTTATGCCACAATAAGTGTCCTTTTTTTCAATAAATTAATTAAAATGCCGCCGCTAGAACAGGCACTTTATTTGTATCTTGATATTAATCCTTATCAAAATAAATTACTTCATATTCAAGACTGCTTCAATACCTTTATTATAACTTTTTGAATTATTCAATTCGGACATTCCATTCGAAAGATATCACGAGTTTAAAAAGTATTAGAACACGCGGCTTTGATGATTTATATTGACAGAAAAAAAGTATTTCAAAAAATATTTCAAATATACTTACACACCGCGGAGAATACCAACAGAGCAGATGTAACTCCTATAATATATATTTTGTCTGTATAGTGTAATACACTACACACGCACCGACAATTTTTTTCTGTCAACACTTGTCGTTCACCTCGTTGTGACTTTCGAAAAACTGAACCGTTGGCAAAGTTTTCTAGTTGTTAATTTGTTTTCTTATTGGAACATCCCACTTTCCGATGCGCAGAATGCGATTTTAGGTATTAGAGGGACGAGGTCGTCGGAGAACGAGGTATATCCTCGCTCGCTCTCTCGCTCCCTTTTTCGTTTGCGGGACTTCCCCGGCGCTCGGCTCGGCTCACCAAGTCTGCTACTTTAGCGCTTTCGAAGCTAGATATAGCGCTTTTTAGGGCAACCCAGCTCCCAATTTTATTAAGCAACTTCCAGCGCAAAATCTTGCGCTTTTTGTAATATGCAAATATCTAATTAATTTTATAATAAATATATTTATGAATATCTAGACTAATATTATAAAGAGGAAAGATAAGATTGGTTTTTGCTTGCATGAAGAGGCTCCGAAATTACTGAACCGATTTGAAAAATTCTTTCACTGTTGGCAAGCTACGCTATCCCCGGGTGACATAGGGTATATTATATTTACAAAAAAATTAGGGATCATTACTAAAACTCCAATAATGTAGTCCAAGGTATAAAAAAAATACCTAAAATCGCGTGCGCTGCGAAAACTATTGATGATAAAATAACAAATAAAATAAATTACTGAACCGATTTGAAAAATTCTTTCACTTTTGGCAAGCTACGCTATCCCCGGGTAACATAGGCTATATTATATTTACAAAAAAATTAGGGATCATTACTAAAACTCCAAAAATTTAATCCAAGGTATAAAAAAATACCTAAAATCGCGTGCGCTGCGAAAACTATTAATGATAAAATAAAATAATGTACTACGACTTTGTAGAACACATCATTATTTACAAAAAGTATCGCGACAATATATATCTAACTATTATAGTTATGCCACAATAAGCGTTTTTTTATTATAAAAAATTAATTAAAATGCCGCCGCTAGAAAAGGCTTTTTATTTGTATCTTGATATTAATCCTTATCAAAATAAATTACTTCATATTCAAGAATGCTTCAATACCTTTATATAACTTTTTGAATTATTCAATTCGGACATTCCATTCGAAAGATATCACGAGTTTAAAAATGTAAGAATTAGTGACGGTGATCACGTGACTGTGACATCTTTTCGTGAGTCAAAACTCCATAAGACCCCCTCTATATAGAAGTTTCACTTCAAAAATTATCAGCATTATTTTTATATCAAAAATAGGAGGCATGGAGTTGTTATCATTATTTAAGTGTTTATTGCTGGTTTGATAATAAAAGCGGAGTTATTATCATTCTAGTTCTGTTTACTCCCAAGTCTGCATCTGTGAGCCTGATGGTCTGCATTGGGAATCAATATAAAATCGTTTCAGATTGTATTTGGTTGATTTATGGTTATTTTTGTACAGAGTCAATGTAGTCATCTACAATGCAGGTCCTCTGGAAGATCGTTTACAAGAATTGGTGGTCATATATTACTCAACTCAAGGTTGCTATGACGGCACACTCTAAACCAGGGATGGTAGCCATGCAGACGGGCAAACACCCCACCACCTGGCTGTGGGTTGTTTCGTTGCTTCTTACGATAGGCCGCTCGTCCGCAGGAAATTGTATTCTTTTCCGTTCCTGCACGAACATACAGTTGTGTTGTCAATTTGATTGTTCTGTGAACTTGGTGTTAATAAACATTACATTTATTATTTAAAATTGAAAAAAATTATTGCCGGTTGAATTACAAGTGTAGTATTTACTATCTGTCTACTGATAGTTAAAACTTTATTGCTCACCAAAACAACCGACACAAAATATCATAATAAAATTATAATATTTTAGGCAAAACAAGACGGCCTTATCGTTTCGAGCGGTCTCTTTCAGGCAACCTAACTTATAGGATATTCTTAGCTAATCTGGCGCTGTAGGTGGTACATAAATTCAGATGTTCCTCAATGTAATACATACATACACATGAAATACATTTTTACTCGATAAATAGTAATAATACGTGTGTATTATGTAAATAAGAATATCATCCAACACATTTTTAATCGTCGAAATTATCTTATATATATAAAACAAAGTTGTGTTAGTTACACTATTTATAACTCAAGAACGGCTGTACCGATTTGGCTGAAAATTGGTGGGGAGATAGCTTAGAACCAGGAGACGGACATAGGACTTTTTATCCCGTCGAAACCGGTAGGAGGCGCTGAGATCGGGTTCTAGAACCCTCCTGATCACCTGGATCGATTTCGGTGATTTTGTTTTTGTGTGTTTGAGTGGGTTCCCGGATGGTTTAGATTCACAATTGGAACCGGTAGGTGGCGCTGGGATCGGATCCTAGATTTTAATTTTTTCAGAGCAGGACAACGTCTGCCGGGAGCTAGTTAATATTAAAAACTAGTGAAATGTTAAAGTTACCCGCGGTAACCTTAGTTCTTTTATGTCGGTCCATAGATAAAACGTATAAATTGTCTGCCTTCTTTCTATGCTGTCTGTAGTTTAATATTATTACAACCGTGAAGAATAAATATAATCTAAATATATTTACTGCGGTTTAATATAATCTTACATATAATATACAAAATTATCTCCATAAGGTTGTCTGGAAAAATGGCTCAACGATAAAACTGCTGATGTACTAGCTGAAATATTAATTCTGATGTGTACTGATTTTTAGTGTGCAATAAAGAATGTTCTAGTTGTGTTATTAATACCAGACAAAAACAGCATAACACAATAAGAATTTTGCTTACATATTTAAGCATTTCAAAAATTTTTATTCATACGCAAAAGCGGGTTTTGTAATATGTTTCACGTGTGAATCGTAACAATTATCACTTAAATTGTGTACAGAAATAATTCCACGAAATTCACATAAACCTAAGAATAGATGTGCGAAAATTGCCAGTCATTACATGAGCGTGATAAATTAATAAATGTGCTCGTCTAGCAATATCTCCTTTATATGATAAAGCTGGTTACATATTGCGGTAAAAGCTTATTTTAGGGCTACCCGGTAAATCGGTAACAAAAGGAAATACTTAACTGAAATATAAGGCTTAGTGTTTTCCCAGACAAATATAAGGAGTTTCTCGTATGAAAAACAAATATTTTATTGCTAGTATTTTTTCTACTTGCGGAATTCGCCGCAAGAACCTATTGTTTTTACACGCTTTATATTAGCTTCACTTGTATGTCAGTCAGTATGTCTGTAACCGACCCCTAAATTTGACCGACTTCCCGTTTTCCGGTTGAGCTGAAATTTTGCACGTATGTGTATATCGCGTGACAATGCAATAATATGGTACCATGGAGCTGATCTGATGATGGAGTCGGAAGGTGGCCATAGGAACTCCTGTACTAAACAAGATAGACCTTTCGTGTTTGGGCCCGTATGTTTATATCGCGTGACAATGCAATAATATGGTACCATGGAGCTGATCTGATGATGGAGTCGGAAGGTGGCCATAGGAACTCCTGTACTAAACAAGATAGACCCTTCGTGTTTGGGCTCGTATGTTTATATCGCGTGACAATGCAATAATATGGTACCATGGAGCTGATCTGATGATGGAGTCGGAAGGTGGCCATAGGAACTCCTGTACTAAACAAGATAGACCCGTCGTGTTTGGGCTCGTTTTACTTGTCTTGGCTAGCACTCTGCTGCTACATGATATGCAGGATCTCAAAAGCTTGTATTTAAAAACATTTAAACAAAAATCAACTAAAAAATGAAAAATAAATAATAGTTTAAAAAAACTAAAAAAAACACGCTTTTATAAAAAATCCAACTAAAAAAACAAAAAATAAAATTTAATATAATATAAAAAAGCGTGGGGTGTATTCAATTAATAATATAATATCTTAAAAAGCGCTTTGAATACACCCCACGCTTTTTTATATTATATTAAATTTTATTTTTTGTTTTTTTAGTTGGATTTTTTATAAAAGCGTGTTTTTTTTAGTTTTTTTAAACTATTATTTTTATTTATTTTGTAGCAGTATAAGAGCGATTGACTTACAATTTTCGTTTAGTTTTAATTAACTGCCAACTTTATTTTGGATTTATGATTACAACATTATGACATATGATTGAAACTAGTGTAAAAAGCCTTGCAGAGATTTGGGCAAGAAAGTACCAAATATACCTAATATTAACTATTTGGGCAGAAATTCCCCTTTACCACTCAGTAAGCAAATGAACACCGTCTACACGCCACACCGCCTTTTATACGAAAATACTACGAAAACTACCCTACATAATAATATTATTATCTATGAAGATTATCTATGTGATATTAATATAATCTATGGTTCTTATAACTGCTGTGATGGACATCGCGTAACATTCGGCCATCCTACCGCAGCCGTGGTCCCCCGCGGCGTGCCAACTATTGAGTGAGTTTGCCTTCTGTCACCAGAGAATTAGTTCTCTTCGCCAGTCTGCGAACAGAAAAAACAAAACACAGTACTTGTTCACACAACCACTCGGCTACTCCTGACCAATAATGATTCTACTTTCCATCAAAGTAACAATAAACTTTAATATTTTTTTTACGATTATTATTTCAAGAATAATAGTCACAATTTCATGATCTCCATGTACCAACTTTTCTATGTACCAAAAACTTATAAAATAACCAAGAATACTAGAACTTATTGTTCACGGCTACAAAATTTCCAACAATAATTAACCACAGTTAAAAAAAAACCCAGATACTAGAATGAAGACAATTTTAAACCTTTAGCATTATGGACCTCTGAACTTATAAAATACGTGTTACAAAGATTAACTGCATTTACTACGTTTAATAATAACTGAACTTGGGTTATTCTAACTTCAAACACAAAAACCGGGCGAAACTCGAGTTATTTTAACCTTAAATAAAAACCGGGTGAAACACGAACAATGTGTCAAAACCAACTTTACACTATACATATCAAAGTAATATCAGTCGAATGGTAGACTCGATTGTCATGTAAAACCTAATAAAAGAAACCATGACTTGTCGTTCATAAGATCTGATCACATCGTCCATACAAACACATTTCTCGATAGATATGTAACTCAAAATAACATTGAAAAATACTAACTACGCGATTTTTCGTAATTTTCCATGTTCGAAACATACCATAATATTTTCGTACAAAAAATATATGAGGGTAGTACAATTGCCTACCACGACCGGTGAACCATTACTATCACTTATAAAATTAATTCACTTTACTTTGCATAATAATTCACACAAAAATAATAATAAAAATAACCATACCTTCTGTGCCAGGTAAAGTAGACACAGTGGCCAAAGTTCCCAACAGTGTCCCGTCCACGTATAGGCCGACACGCCGACGCTCCATAGGCACTTTCAGGGCACCACCACAATGCCGCCGCTAGCTCCGCCGTTGGCCGCGTCCCGTTGACGGCCCCGAAATGTCGATCCTCGAGCTTGGTCACACATACGTGGTCACACATACGTGGTCACAGAGACGTGGTCACAGAGACGTGGTCACAGAGACGTGGTCACAGAGACGTGGTCACAGAGACGTGGTCACACAGACGTGGTCACACAGACGTGGTCACACATACGTGGTCACAGAGACGTGGTCACAGAGACGTGGTCACAGAGACGTGGTCACAGAGACGTGGTCACAGAGACGTGGTCACAGAGACGTGGTCACAGAGACGTGGTCACAGAGACGTGGTCACAGAGACGTGGTCACAGAGACGTGGTCACAGAGACGTGGTCACAGAGACGTGGTCACAGAGACGTGGTCACAGAGACGTGGTCACAGAGACGTGGTCACAGAGACGTGGTCACAGAGACGTGGTCACAGAGACGTGGTCACAGAGACGTGGTCACAGAGACGTGGTCACACAGACGTGGTCACACAGACTTGGTTACACAGACTTGGTGTCTGTTTGTAATATTGAAATAACCGCTTTTTACTACATGCATATGAATATATATACGGTACATACACCAAAATAATTTTTATTTAAATTTTTGTCTGTCTGTCTGTTTGTTCCGGCTGGCTAATCTCTGAAATGGCTGGACCGATTTGGGCGGGACTTTTATTGGCAGGTAGCTGATGTAATAAGGAGTAACTAAAGCTACTTTATTTTGGAATTTAATTATGAATTATTCAAAATATGACGATTTTCAATCACCACGCGGGAGAGACCGCGGGGCGCAGCTAGTATACAATAAATTGAATTCTGGCCCGTTCCTATATCTTACAAACAGTTTATTTGCCTTACTGTCGGTTAAAATTTGACATACGCTCCATACAATGCTGTCAAAAATCAATCGATAGTAATGCAAATGAATGGATAGGGAAGATATAGGAATCGGGCTTGAATCGAGATGTAAATTGGTGATTTAAAAATATGTTCACGTAGCGTAATTTGGAAGAATCAATGGTTGCTTTTAAAATGAATTATAATATAGATTTTTTTCAGTCAAAATTTGTATTTTTTGGATAATTTAAGAATTAATATTTGAGATTCTCATCTTTTTAGCCAATAGTATGGACTACTTTGGTAATATATTTTTTAATATTTCGCGTTTAGCTATAAAGAAACTTATGTTCCTATCAATGAGTGCTAAATAATACAAATACTTTGAAAAAAAGAATTTCAAATTTTTCAAATCACGTGAAGTCATTGGAATGTATCAAGTATATAAAGAAGACCCTACAAAGGCATGCCCATAAATAGAACAAGCTATTCAGGAATCTTCCCCTGAGGATAAAATGGATCCGGCCTTCGTTTAATAGTTCCCGTTACTTAACTACTAAGTTTCATATTTATTGATTCTCCCATGTCGTTCCTACGTGTATCAATCACGTTAGATAGTTTTACTTTGGCTTTTATTTTAATAACTTTGCGGTCTAAAATCAAATGATTCACAAATGACCTTGTTTACAGTGTATCAACCGCATACATGGGCTAAGCCTTTGCTGGCCAAACTCACTGGTACGTAGAGGTTCCTGGTTCGATTCCTGACATAATACATTTCATAAAGGAACTTTTTTATGAAATGTATTATGTCAGGAATCGTTTTTTTTTTGTTTATATGTGTTTTTTCGTCTGGGAGTCTGGCAACGGTCCCAGAATGGTCCTTTGTGGCAATAACACAATTGTTACTTGCAGTTTTTTTTACCGTGCATGTTACAGTTACCACGTGCTGATATTTATCAGATCAAAAAGCAAACCACGGAAATAGATACATCTTAATTATACTTCCAAAAACTATTATTTAAAATTAGCCAATATAAAAAGTATATTAATATTTAAATATACATCTTGTAGAACAATCAAGTACACAAGTAAAATAAAAATAGTTAACCAAATAATATTAAAGCAATCCTACACCCCATCGGCAACCTCTACATGTAAAATCGCTCCCTCTTACTCAAATGGAGATTTCCCATAACTCATTCCCTGTCTGTTGTCGTTTCAGCGAATTTCAGGCCAGCTGAGCGGCCCCGACGCGTTGCCATGGGGACCATTGATCGGAGACGCCATTTTGAATGCAACCGTCTGCAAAAGCTAACGTAGACAATAGTCATATATATATTCGCGACTGGTACTACCGGTGGCTTTAATTAATTTAATTTAGTAATAATAAAAATCAATTTTATATTTGACTAGGTACGGCATCGAGAAATATATTACCTATTCATTTAATAATTAATTTATAATACACTTATAATGTAACTGGTCCATATAGGACAATTTTATTGTTAGTGACCATTTCACGCAGATGAAGCGATGGGTTTAATGAGTTATTTGTTAAGCAACATTGTTATTAATTGTTAATTATGTTAAACATAGATAGATAACGATGTTATTTTTAAAGCTAGAAGCAAGAGGTATTTGACCACTGTCAATAAAACTAACATTATCCCCTATGGAGCAGAGACATAAGGATCACTTAAACTTATTATTCTAAAGCATTTATATTTCTATAGTATACGAGTATAAAACTCAAACTGAGGCATTTTTTCTACGATATTTCATACTAATTTTCGCATATTTAATACTACTTTTATGTTGGTCAGCCTGGAATATATTACATTTGTCGTTATCCAAGGGCAAACCAATACAGGGCTCCAATTCTACTATTACAATATCGCCAGAATGGTCACTCTAACATGTTAATGGTTGCTTTTTTCACACAAAAGTAGACGTTATGACGGTGTCATGTGTCCTTCATTTTCATCTGGTACTTACCGATGGCTTTATGCAGGTTATTGGTCCACCGAGTTAGAAGAATTTACGTTTACAGATAGACATTACGTTTACAAATACGCTGTCTGCAATGAAGTCCTCGTCTACTCCATTATCAAACGCTCCTAAGACAAGTGACCCCACAGCTTGGCTGTATGTACAACTTGAAAACCTAGCAAGTGCTTCCCAAGAAATGTTATACATCACAAAAAAACGTGAATTTCAATGACATGCGATTTCGTAATTATTTATAAAACTTATTGGAAGCAATACTATATCAATATACAGTTTCCATGTGTTTTGGAGTTTTACACTAAATTGCAAAGGCCTAGCAAGACTTTATTTTGTTTCATAGGCCTTTGCTTATTCAGATGTTAGGTTTTGAAATTGTATAGCCGACCTATACAAGTTCACACATTCTATGAGCTTTATCAGCTACATTATTCTCTTATTTGGTCTACTCCTGGGATTCCCATAGTATTAGTTGAGATTTCAGATTGCAAAATAACTTGAGAGCTTCAAATACTGGATCTCAATTAACAAATCGTAACCAAAGGAAATCCTGTAGATAATTTAATACGACCGTTTATCAGTTAGGGTTGTAAGAAGATCAATTATAATATAGAAAGATGTTATGTTTAATCCGATTTACTGGCAGAAGATAATACCAACCAAGACAATAACAAACTTAATATCAAGCCAGCATAAAGGAACAAATACCATATATTGCTCTAGAAGTAAAACCCTTTTGAAGAGTAAGCTTGTATAGCATCAAAGGTCTTCTGAAAATGTTGGCAAACCGCCCAATTGATGGAAAGCGGTTAACATCGCCTATGGACATTTGCAACACCAAAGGTGCTACAAATGCGCTGCTGCTCTCTTAAGGGAGACTGGAACCTACTCACTAATGCCGGAACACAACTCAAGGTTGTTATGGCGACATACCTTAGACCAGGGGTGGTAGCCATCCAGTCGGGCAAACGCCCTGCCACCTGGCAAATATGTGGAACTCGCGGCGACTGCCTTATTGAGTATCACCCCGGTGATCACTGTAACCATAGAAAACTACCAACTTCTGCGCCAAGGTACTTTTTTATTGCTGGAGTACAGCAGACAGGTTGCCGACCCACCTGAAGGAAAATGATTACAGGCGCTTATGGACATTTACAACACCAAAGGTACTATCAATATACTGCCGGTCTCGAAAGGGGACTTGAACCTTGTCACTGATGCCGGAACACAACTCAGGGTTATTATGACGCCATACTCTACGACCAGGAGTGGCAGCCATCCAGATGGGCAAATGCTCTACCACCTAGCTGTGGATGGTTTAGTATTCTTTTACGACAGACCGCCCGACCGCAGGAATTTTTTCCCCGGTCCTGCACGTATAATTAATTACTACTTCTGATTGAGCTTACTCTTATAGCACTCCCGTAAGACTAGTCGAGACTCGTCCAGTGAAAATGATTGAGTGGTTCTTCTAGAATACTAGGGAATTAAAACAAACCCCATAAATAATGGAATAATCGAGTATATTTTATAAGCTAAAATCATTGACAACCCTAACTATAAGAGTCCAAACCTTCGCGAGATTGAAGCGAAATCAATACTTGTCAACTCGGGGACTAAAGGATTTGGACGATAAGCAACTTCACGATTGAATAATTTATTTTTAGGCTGGACAATCTGTGGTTTCATTTAATGAATTACAAAAGAGCGTATGTAAAGTTTTGCGGATTTTTCAAGATAAAACGTGTCCTAAGTAAGTGAAACTGGGATATAAGCTAGCACTGTGTTGAGTTTCATTTAAATCCGTAAGTGGTTTCACGTGATGCTCTATCAATTTTTTTCTCATTTTTAATGTAAAAATTCATTGTAAAAATAAACACCTAAACTGCATTGATCATGTTCTTTATGCATATTATCGTAGGTTTATCTTCTTATAAATAAAAAACAATGTTTGTATGTTTTTGTCCTCTGTGTGTTCCTAAAGCATTGATTAGATTCTGATGAAACTTTAGTAGGGTGTCCTAAGGACGCCTGCGAGTGTTACTGGCCCAAAAATCTTTATATATAAAATACTTCTGTACGTTAGCCTGAACCAATTTTGATTTAAAAATAATCGTGTCTTCAAGCGGGTCCCGGGATGGTTTAGATTCACAATTGGAACTGGTAGGTGGCGCCGCTGAACACCTCATAAACAGTGGAACCAATTGTGATGATTTTTTCAAGTGGATTAAAGAATGGTTAAGACTTTAGATTAACTGTTAGTCCCGGTAGGTGGCGCTGCAATCCGGTTCCAGGATTTTTACAATTTTTTTTGTGCGTGTTCAAGTGGGTCCCGGAATGGTTTAGACTCACGATTCGACCCAGTAGGTGGCGCCGCTTAGCTCCAAAATGGTGGGACCAATTTTGATGTTTTTTTTTTAATTTGTTCCTATAGATTCGAGATGGTTTAGATTAACAACTGGGGCTGGTAGATGGCGCTGCAATCGGACTCTAAATATTTATATTTTAAGGCCAGGACATCGTCTGCCGGCTACAATTAGTTAAAATATAGAAGGTATTATAATATTTTTTTAATCCAAGTACCTATTAGCCATTGCTTACTCAACATCTTTTGTACTCAATTTTCCACTTCACATTTTTAATATAAATGCTTCTTAAGCAAGACATCGTAAGCTGGCAATTAAAGAGATTAAACAGTCACTCAACTCCAAAGCTTCTAAAATTTATTAAATAAATTTGTTTAGACAAGTTTTGTAAATGTTTCAAATACAGACTTTAAATTTGTACTTAGTAAATAATTAAGATTTAAACACAACTAAGCGATTACAAGAAAAACTCAAAAGTAACTAAAAGGCAAGAAATAAATGTTTTGCAGTAATTAAACATAAACGTATTCGGTATTATTCATATTGAATTGAGTAAGTTTGAAGGCTTCTTTGAGAACAATAAAAAACCTTCAAACTTACTCTTACTCAATATAAATAAGGCCGAAAAAATGAACTACACGCAAACATTAAAATTAATGTAGTAAGTCTAGCGCCAGAGCGCTGTCAGTTGGGAACGTCTCCAAGACTGTCTGCATTACCTCGTTGAATGGCAACATTAATGCGTTGCCTGAGGTATTACATAACAATAATATATTATAATAAACCCGCAGGGGGGCTTTGTGGCGAAGCCTTAGGTGAGTAGCGACATCTCAGACCGACTCCAGGGGGCCAAGCCAAGGCCTTCGCCTCCGTGCCTGTCTTAGCCAGCTGGCACGGAGTGGAGATCGCTAAGAGCTAAAACTAAAGCTTCAGGGGTAAAAGAGATGTAGCTTCGGTGAACCTGCAGCCCAGCCCTCTACACCCCTTAGCCAGTGACACCCAAGTTGTTCCTCAACAATATTCTTCGGCATTTTTGAGACCCTTGCAGGGAGCGGCGAGTCACCGTCTGCCCATTCTATCCATGTTCCCCGAATATTGCGAAGGGCAGAAGCTATAGTCCGGATAGCCCACATCCCTAGTTCCTCTAGCAGTTCATCCCAATAGCCTGGTACGTTTTGTTCTCATTTCCTAAACTGACTGGGGCTTGTCCTTGGGTGCATTTTTATGTGGTGTAGATAGGCATAACCGTCGGTCACTGTCACACCATATTTACTTTAAACTTGTTAAGGGGCCTCCACGGGTTAGCCTACCCAAGGCTCACGCGAGGCCTCCGAAAGTTCGGGCCATTTTATGGTCCGTGGTCTACAAAGACGTTATTGAGAAAAAATAGAAGTACAAAAAATTATATATACGACAAATAGATACTTTTTTTTGTGTTATTCACATATTTTTGTTGTCAGCGCCCAGTAAAATATAAACTGATTTTCTTGACACCAACTTTATACTTACACAAATAGTACTCAAATTTTATTTGAATAAAAATAAGTCTACAGTTCACACAACAAAATTCTCATGTTAATCTATGGCCTCACTTTTAGCTTTGAAAACGTAAAGTTAACGAAATATGGTCGTATTTACAAGGAAAATACGTCGTAAAAACGGGTAACGTTTACGAGTGTTTGGCTTCCACCCTAAATAATAATCCTTTTACAACCTCGTTTAGGAGAAATCAACGTAAATATGGCAGGGTCCGATCCTCTTATAACGTCGTCAGCATCATTATACCGAGGACGATACAATACTGTATTATAATTTTTAGGGTTCTGTGGTAATTGAGGAATAAAAATTTGTTATCCGTGTACATAAACGTGTCGGGTATCATTAAGGAGGCTTTAAAATAATGAATCCACACAAAACTTTCTATTCAATATATGTTTTGATAAAGTACATTTTATGAGTCATATACGAGTATATGTGTAAACACACTAAACACAACTTAGAGAACTGTATAATTATTCGGTTTCCAAACTAAAAATGTCGATCTAAAGTACAATTTTGGTTATACGTTACTATTCTCATACAATAATTAGCTGCTCTAAAGCGCTACTATGACGACATGTGTAAACGAATAAAGTCGAAAAGAGAATGCTCATTCGTCGCTACGCGCACTCACTTTTATATCCGAGCGATAACAAAATGACTCGGGCAGTAATCACAACTACCCTCAAATATTGCAATAGTATAGTATAACACAGGTGACACTACTTAGAAAAAATGTTATTACTAATACATATAGGATAAAAAGAAAAGTTTAATTTGTAGTTTATGTCGACCGCTTCTCAACGTGTTATTGCTGTTTTATAGAAAATAAGAGTTAAGAAAATTCCCATCTATTAACCCCTCCCGGGCTAAATATATTTAATATCCAATACTACAAAGAAAATTTGACTTAGTTTTATTATATTCTAATATAATAAATATATTTTAATATAATAAATATATTATATTATATCCCTTAAGATACAAGTAGAACACTGAGCCCAGGTCATCGAAGTCAATGGGTAAGGTTCCCAGAAGGCTGGTTACATTGTCTCGCTGGATTGCCATACTGATCCGTTTGCCGAGGTAGGACCAGACCTTTAATCACCTAAAGATTCAATTAGGAGTGGTGAGAGCTTTTTGTAGAGACTAATGTCCTCAGGACCCCATCGTCCAAACATCTCAAGACAGGAGCACAAAGCCACACCAATTTAAAATTAATGTATCTTAATGTTCATATCACATGTTGAGAGGCAGTATTTCAGTAGGTACCTCGGCGTTTAGAAACGTGGATGTAATGGCATTTAATATTTAATCTCAATGCATTCAAGGCGTGGTGCAGCACTACTTCAGATCGGTCAAGGGCGGAATGCACCAATGCAGTATTAAAACGCATCATTTGATTTACGCCCTTATCACTACCATGCAAAATTCAATTTGGTACAGCAAAAGCACGTCAAAGTACTTTGAATGCAATTTCACATGTTTAAGCTCAAGTGAATGAACTCTTTATACGTATTTACTATTGCAACGTACGAATTGCTATGAAATATTAAGGTCTTAATCACAATCAGTTTTATAGAGACTGTCGTTATGTTTATGAATGTTGCATATCCATTATTATCTAGACATTCCGAATCTATTATCCTGAATCTAATAATAAATCATTGTCTTAGTATTGACACGTGATAAGTTCGCAAAACACGAGATTTGCGTACAGAAAATGTTATAAAGAACTGTATAATTCAGTACATTCTAATAGACATGTGAAAAATATTGCATATGTATGTATATAATATTACAACAAAGCAACGGTACTTAACACTGTGGACAGTCAAATCAACAGACACTCTTTATCATCATACAAAATACCGAAGCCTCCTCCTATATTTTACACGAGCATAGGAAGTTATGACATTAAATAGCGTAAAATTATTGTTTAAACAATTATTCCAATTACTTTTTATCATGATATTTTAATAATAATGGTATTTTAGTATCCGCTCTATTATATCGCAATAAGCTCAAGTGAGTACCTATCCGCCTTCGGCGGAATACGCATATCCTGTCACTTCTATACAATGTATTGTTTAGTCCTAAGTCTCCTCCTTATCTTAAAGAACGTTTTCAATTCTTTAATTTCAATCAGGAGAAATTCTTCAGGTCATCAATGAACGTGAAAGTAAAAACTCCACTCAGTACAACCAAGTTTTACAAAGGATCATTCAGTGTTCAATTATGGAATACGCTATCGCAGAAGTGAGACAAGCCAAATCAGTACCCTCCTCCAGTACACTTGTTAAAGAGTATATTGTATAGTATATGTATGTATGTGTATGTTTTTAATATATGTATTAAAAACTTATTTGCTATGTTTTATTTATTTATGTATGTATATAATACATAATAATAACATGTATTTTTTTCTAAAATACAACTTGTACAACTAAACCCTGCCCTGGCTTTTATGCCATTTTCTCTCTTCATCCCAAGGTTGTCTGGAAGAGATAAGGCCGCCATTTGTACTTAATTGTAAGCTGTTTTTGTGTATTGTTTCCTAAATGTGATTGTACAAGAAAGTATATTCTATTCTATTTTATATGAAAATAAGTTTATAATTTATTGTAACAAGTGTTATAGACCCAATCAAAAAGAAATTGTCTGAACTTTTTCTAGCAACCAACTAAATACTCTTCATACAAACTCGTACATATCAATACGTATCATTTGTATGTGCATTGTTGAAAATTTCCTAAGCTAGCACAACGCGAAATTCTGAAACTTCACCGAACAATCAGATTGTGTTACAGACGAAATAATTAACGTAGTTTGGCAAAGTTGTAAATCAGTTTATACGTGTGAACCTAATGGAGCTTCGATGATCAAGGTATTGTTTATTAATCGAGTAATGGTTTTGCAAATGATTTGTTTTCTATAAACTTCAATTATTATCCACGGTAATTACTATGGTTCCAAATATAATATCGGGCAAGTGTGTAGCGTTTCACGAACTACGACGGAGTGTTGTAGGGATGAAAATCTTTTATTGTATTTAATCGAATATTTTTCGTATTTTAAAATTTATTTAACCTTGATATTCTCTGTAGTTTTACTTATAAGCTAGATTTCGCAATAAGCACGACTTTGGAAGTTCTTTTGAATAAAAATCATAACAACTTTCCTTAATTTAATTAATATCTCCCATCATATCTCCGTGCTACATCGGGCGAGATCAAGGAAACCCGAACGTATACATAAATACACTTATTATATTAGATACATACAAAAGTAAGCAATAACACTATAGCTTGAGGCAGTAATCTTTATATGTATTGTTACGAGTTACGCAGGACTGAAGTAAAATGCCGTTGGAATTACTATAGAATTTATTAGAACTGTACAAACACGTATAAAGCAGGTACAAATATAACTAGACAGTATTAGCACAAACTGCACGATTCAATAACACGCGCAAAGTGCGTCACTATATCACTTATCGAATCTACGTCTTGCTCCTATCGTAATCCTCGCCCCACCCCTCCGTTCGGGCATTGTTTTATAGTAAACTGTATAATACAACAATCAACTGCGTCCACTGAGTTTTTCCAAGAAATCGTAATCTGCACACCTGCGACGGGTAAACAAGTAAAATAACAATAGGCTATTGTCTAATTGCAAATTTTAAACACGATGTAAACAAAAGAACTCCGAATGCGGGGAAAGGTGAACTGCGTTTTATAACAAGCAGGTGTGCCTTTACCTTCGCCGGCATGTAACAGTATAATACAAACCTTACAAGTAAAACTGTATTATACGGAAAGATTTCCTTTAATGCTCAGTCTGTTTTTCACCCGATACAATGCTTTTCACGAATCGTAAGGGAAAGATTTTCCTATTCAGAAAGTGATAAAATAAGTCGAGTCGGGTTTAGAATACGTGTCACAAGTGAAAATCGTAAATCTTTCTAAAAACACGACTTGCTACTTTACTTTTGTTGGAATTCAAACGCATGTTGCTAAAATCAACATGTGTGGGATGTAAATAGGCGAGCAACGTCTTCGAATTTAGTAAAGATTTTTTTACAACTGTCTTTAAGAAATGTAAACAGATAACAGATAAATCATAACCCCAATGGGTAACTTTATTTTAGTTACATAAGAATTTAATTAGGTTCTTTATATATCGCAAACGAAACCGCGAGCAGAGACACTGTATGTATAAACTTTTCTTGAAAAATTATACCGATGGTAAAAACCGCTTAAAGTAGTTTACGTAGTTTAGGAGGAGTTAACGGATATACAGACAGACAAATGTGAATCAAATCCGATCCTAGCCGGAACGCATGAACCACTTAGGCAGTTTTCTGACCTAATGTGCATATTGTTACAATTATCACGTGCTAACAACGGTGAAGGAAAACACCGCGATGAAACCTGCACATCGAGATAACCGATGTGTCGAACTACAAGGCCGCCTTGGACAAGCGTGGAGGGTATACTGTCCGTCCCAGCCCAGTAGTGGGACGTTTATGGACTGTTATTATATTATTATAAATGCGGAAAGCGACTTTGTTTTATACTACGTAAAGATATTAACTATGCTCCATACATTATTAATATGGTATCCAAAAGCACTTTTCAGATTTTATTTAAGGACTTATGTAATAATATAATATAAATATATAATAATCATAATTTATTTTAAAGACATCGTAAATGAATAACATCATCGTCATAAACACATATAAACCAGTTGTTCGAGTCCTGAGCCAGAAGTAAATTTAGATAAATAAGTACCTGTTGCGGCACGATTTACCTAAGGAAGGTACACACCGGTCCAGCCGAGTATGAAATCAGTACGCTCGCGCCGGTGTGTACGCGCCATATCAAAAATTGCCTATGACAAACGCTCTTTGTCTACGGCCAACCGCCAATATTCGAAAATTCACTAAGAACGTGTATATGTGTATATATATATGTACTTATTTTTTCGATCTTTCAGAACAGCTCATTTCAATGTGTGTAAACGGCGACCATCATAATAAATAAAATATCTTCTAGCGATATATCGACAAGCTGGTCCCGCTCACACAAGTCGTGAGATCCATAGGTGATCCACAGTGCAGATATTAGAACATCATTATTTATTTACCTTACGGGTTCTTGTTCTATCGGAGGTCTGCACTTCTGAAATTCTTATGGACTGTACATCTGCATAATTTTGCACAATCCATTCTTTTCGTCACGGTCGCCAGATGTTACGGATTATTTCATGTATTATAAATTTAATAGCGAAAACGTAAATAAAATAATTCGCTTCTAAAACATTATATTTGACTTATTCGTACAGAAAATTTTCATAAGTGACAAACAAAAGACAAAAAAATGATATCGCATAAATTTAAATTATGAAAAATAAAACATTCTAAAAAGTTCCAACAATAGGAAATGGTGAGGTGTCTTAGAAATGTGGCTCAGAGGAAAATAGTTTTTTGAGGTGAGAATGCACACACATGTCTGAGGGTGGTTGGTTGCGTGTAAGAGGAAGTTGTTTTAAGGTGTTTTTCTCTAAGGTGTATTTTAAAAGAAGATTAAAGCGTTTATCCGATGAAGATCTGTTTTATTCAAACGAGCCAATTTTCATCAATCACGCACCAACCCTCATTCATATTTCAGAATAACATCACTTAGAACAAAAGTATTACATAAACAAATACCAATTAAAAAATATAATATTGTAAAACGTTTGATATGTTAGTACATTTGATACATTATTCTATAGGTATAGTACGTGTCTATATAACGTGCGTGTAATAAAATATTGCCTTATTTTATACAATTATTCGAAAGGAAACCTTTGTTATTTGTATGCGAAACTCGTTATAAGGGCATGACATGACAGCACGTATAACACGCCTCGTGTTATTTATGCTTTATTGTTTGTAAATTCTGCCTAAGAATATGTTATGAATAGGACCATTCTTGCAATACACCAGGCGTGTAGCATTTTTATTGGGCTTAAAATTTGTTACGTGTAATAGAGGCAGACTGACTGGCACAGTGTTTCTAACCGTGTTTGAAGGTTAATGTAAGCATTGGTAAAATATGTATGTCTCTTGTTTAGCATGCGGCTTCACTTGTCTCTGTAGCTCGTGGAACTTTTATTTTTCTGGAAAGTATAATAAATTCACTTCTTATCGAAAGTCTATGTATATCAAATATTATAAAAGATAAATAAAGTCGAAAAAGGAACAAGCCAATAAAGAAAACTTTTGTTATTTTAATTTATTTTATCTCTTTCAAGACCACGGGCCATAAAAATGGCCCGGACATTTGGAGGGCTTGCCTGGGGCCATGGGAAGGCCAACACGTAGAGGCCCCTTAGAGAAATTTAATGTAAATGTGGCGTGACACTGACCGGCGATTATCTCTGTCTGCACCATATAATAATGCGCCCAAGGAGAAGCCCCGGCCAGTGTAGGACTATTGTGGGAAATGAGGTCATATATGGGGTCTATGGCGTCGGCCCGTCGCAATGTTGAGGGAACATGGAAAAATGGGCAAACGGTGACTCGCCACTCCCTGCATGGGCCCCAAAAAAGCCATAGAGGGCAGGGCCAACATGGGTGTGAGCGGCTAAGGGATGTAGAGAGGTGGGCTGCAGGTTCACCGAAGCTATTTCTGACGTGATGCCATTTATCACTTCCACCCCTGGAGCTTGAGTCTTAACTCTAGCGATCTCCACTCCGTGCCTGCTGGCGAAGGCAAGCATGGAGGCGGGGGCCTTGCCTTGGCCCCGGAGTCAGGTACGAGGTTTCGCTAGTCACCTAAGGCTTCGCCACAAAGCCCCCCCCTGCGGGTTTATTTTAATTATTATTATAAATTGTATATATAAACATATAACACCTGCTACACGTTTTCACACATTACTTGAATACACTGCCTAAATGGCTTTTTTGTACGATTCTATTGGTAGGTACTCCGAAAGCTAGCAACATTACCTCTTTCAACCGCGATATTATTTTTAGGTTATACTAGGGAACAGGAGTATCAAATCAGACACTTATACTCGTACATCCTAAATTGATATACATATCTAGTAGGTGTAAGATATGGCATAAAGCTCCATATAATTTTTTTACACTTGTCCTGTTTAAGAATCTGCAAAAATGGCTATGGGTTAGAATAGCCATTTTTGCAGACGGTCTAAAGCGGTCATATCCGCAGATTTTTATTACGAACAAGTATCAAAACAAAATGGAACTTTATGCTGTCTTACTACTACCAATATATCTAGACACGTGTCAATTTCATTAACGGCTCGTTCTTATATCTTACTAACCTTTCAAATGCCTTAATATTTACGAAATGTCAAAAACCAATTGATGTTAGAGCAATTGAATGAATAGTAAAATATAGGAACCGGTCAAGGGATTCACCCATAATTAGATTTAGTTACGGCCGATTTAGGCCGACTGTGCTCTCTGGTAAGCGGAAGAGTAGATCAGGCGCTTTGAAAACTCACTCATTCTTAAGACCCAAGCATTTAAAGTAATATCACTATTTCTTTGCAGAATTCTCATTGTTCGTGACGACCAATACAAGGCAACACATTAGATCTTTATATTGCACGTTGCACAATATCGCCGTTGCTCGTTGCCCAATATATTAGTAGGGTTAGATAAGCAACGTACATTACTGATAAACGACACATGCAGGTTGTGATACGAGCATTATATATTTTTAAGTTTAAAAAACACAGCGTAAACCAATTGCAACAAAAGATGAATAGAGAAGTGTGATTTCAAAATAATGCCCAAATATTATAGAAAACTAAAAACGAGGCCTACTCTTTTGAGAATTTGGTCCTCAGTCTGTGTGAAATCTATAACGAATAGGTTCCAAAACAGCTCTATGTTAGGGCGTCTCTTTTTTAATATTATTTTTTCAGTATTAATATACGAATTATATTTTAAATTTTCATGTAAAAATTCAAATGATTGCGAAAAGTAGCTACTCGTGCACAGTTAGTTAATACATTTTGAGTGTTCTTTACGTAAATAGTTCTTAAAACTCTCTATATGTACATTGATGCTAGACGAATTTGTTTAATAACGCAATATAAATTATAACCGTGTTTTTTTTTTACCTAATGTGTATTATGCAAAAGTTTGCTAATTCAAAAACTTTGAGACTACAAAATGGTTTTATTTTTGGTTAACAATTAGAGTGTACTATTGTACTGTAAGCTTGAATATTTTATGTAGTCAGCGGCCAATATCGTAGCATAGTAAATGAATGCCACACAAGATGGATTCCCGTGAGCTTAAACGAGACAAACGCTATCATTCTGTAGTTCAAAATAATAACAGTAAAAAAATATCTAAACCTATTCGCGGCAAAGTAGCGTTTACACGATCAGAGTATGCTCGGACCGAGTTAAATAGTACGGAATGACCTCATACACGTATGTACACAGATTACGGTATATACACATTTAATTAAATTTTCAAGGTTCAAGGTGTCGCATCATTCTCCATTTTTTTCTATAAATGATTCAAGTAGATTCACATGCCGTTATCGTTTACCAGTTGTTACGATATGGGTAACATTTGAGTTGCTATTCGCGAGTATACTAGGTCCGAGCACACTCTGATCGTGTGAAAATGACATACTAACTATACTTTTTACATGGAACACTAGTTTATTCACTTTAGACTTTTTAAACAATGTTAATTTTCTTGTATTTTTTTTAATGTTTTTGTTTTAATAACTATTTGTAATATGAATTTCAATGTGCAGTTTCATTTCTCATGATAATGTGAATAGACTTTGTTTGGCTTTTAAAACTGTTATAAGTAAACTGATAAATAGATTTTTCAAACACATGTATGTACACAATATAGGTATAAAACGTAACGTTCTTATAAAACGACGGCCTCTGTGGTTGAGTGGGCTAAGCCTTTGCCGGCCTACCATTGCAACGCAGAAGCTTCGGGTTCGAATCCTGGTATGCTATATTACGGAAATAAATTTTCTCCGTTATTTACTATGGTCTGGGTCTCGGGGATTGGCCACATGCAAATCCGTTGTATAATCAAATTCAAAAGTTTTTATTCAAATATGTTACAGAATTTCTTTTCAAAGAATTAATGGAGTCGCAATAAACATGAATACTCAGCAAGACAAAGACACAATAAAAGGAAAGAAGAATATTATTGTTATTATAATAATGCTGCGACGTGCTAAAGTTTTTATACTGCAAAAAGCAACACTGCATATCTCCATAACTGATTTACATGTTTGGTAATATAAAAAATGTTATACAGACGATAGTATAAGAGGCTGGAGCGAGCTGCTATGTAAATTAAGTATATCCATAACACAAACGTAACTGCGTTAATTAGGGATATACAATACCAGGGTTTTTCAACACCCTAGTACGTACCTCTGGTGTATAGAGCAGGCAATAATACAGGCTACTTTTAATTTTATATTAACCACCCTTTATATTAAAATTACATATATACTGAATGTAAACCAAATCGGTCCAATAGTTTCCGTAAAGCATAAAAAAACAGAGTGACAAATATATTTTTATCCCGGAAATTATCCCACTTTTCAGGATAAAAAATATCCTATGTTCTCCTCGGTACCGAAAATATATGAATACTAAGTATCAGCTAAATCGGTCCAGTAGATTGTCCGTGAGAGCGAGACAGACAGAGTTACTTTGGCACTTATAATACTAATAGGGATTTGTGTTTGTCTTCCGATTTAATTAAATTAATTTACTAATAAATTATTTTATGTTAGAGACTCGTTCTTAGAATTTGTTGTTAATATTATTAATGTTGTATTTATAAGTCTTTCAAGTTCGTATAAATAAACTTTTATAAAATATAGACGACAGACACAGCAAGATAATTCGGAGAAAAAAATATTTTAACGGTACCTTTCTAAACAAATTCTAACAATAAAATAATAAATTAAGGAAAAATAAAGAACCTGCATACAGTAATTTATGTTATCCATGACGTCTTCACATTGTCAAATATGGTAAGTTTACCAACTATCTAATCACAAGTTAAACTACACTAAGAACTCGGGGCAACGACCAGTACCGACTTTGTTTTCTTATCAGCGAAACGCTGAACCGTGTGCGAAGGTCGTATTATTCACAGTGAATTTAAATAATTTACACAAACCATTATCCAAAGGGAGTATATAAATAAAGAAACAGTAAAGTGGCTGACAGGTGATGGTAAGGGTCTTGGAAGTCTATTATCTATAAATATTTATAAAACATTAGCAGTCCCAGCAGACGTAGTCTTGCCCTAAAAAAACAAAAATCTAGGACCCGATTCTAGTGCCTCCTACCGGTTCCAATTGAAAGAAAGAAAGAAAAATATTGATTTACAACTACAATGTAAAACCCTTTATTTAAATAAAACAATTATTATATAATGTAGTCCTAAATTGGTCCAAGCTTAGCAAAATTGCCGGTTGAAATAACCAACGCTGATCTTTCGCTAGGGCCATTATTGAATTAGTGACATACACGGACACAGGCACATAAGACAAAAGTACAAATTACAAATTGAAAGAAAAAAAATAACATAACAATATTAACTAAATATTAAAATACATATTACTATAAATTAAGATAGTTATCTAAAAGAACTTAAATAAATACAACATTTAATACACGACGTAACTAACACAGTCAGGATATATCAGGCACACCCTCCACATACGCACCAAATAAATAGAATTGGTATCATGAATAAGATCGACAATTGTAAATCTAAACCATCCGGGGACCCCACTCAAACACACAAAAACAAATTCATCAAAATAAGTTAGGTCCAGGAGATTGGGAGGCTCCTAGAGCCCGATACCAGCGCCGCATACCGGTTCCAGTTGTGAATTTAAACCATCCGGGGTTCCCCGATGAACCCGCTTGTTTAATTTTATTTATATGAAACCATAATTTTAACAAGCGCCATGCACTCTTTAATACCCCCAAAAGTCAACGCCAAACCTACAAAACATGCTGTCCTTATAAATAGAACCTCACTGTTGAATAGCAGCGTAATTAAGTTTGCCTCCTAATTTTTATAGCCCTCTACCAAAGTTAATAATTAATAATCAGAACTTTAATGGTTTTAACATTGATGTAACATTGCTACATCAATGGGTTTTAAACATAGTATAAATAAATTTATAATTCAGAGATCATATAATAATGTTAAAGATCATTTTATTTACAGATATTAAAGTCCTATATTATTATTATTATTTTATATTGACCAATAGATTTTTTTGTGACATATATATATATATATATATATATATATATATATATGTCATATATATATGTCACATATATATATATATATATATATATATATATATATATATATATATATATATATATATATATATTAAAGAATGACATGAATTTCTCTCCTTATTGTTTACATGTATAATGTTGTGATGTGATAATCAAATAAACTCACACTTCTATGATTGTGAAATTTAATCTATGGATGCTGACAGGCCAATTATGGTGAACTGTATATGTATTTTATATCATAATCTATTTGCCGCTACACAATACTGTGATGAAATAGTAGAAATAAAGATTAATTTTCTAACATTTTAAAAATGTATTTACCCGTTTCGCTGCAATCAATTGAATTTGAAAAAAAACATTAAAAACTAAATGATTTTAAAAAGTAACAATCATATTATAAACTCAGGCGAATGAATATAATGTATCCTTTGTAAAGTAATCCACTTTTATCCGTCTTAATTCGATTATTTAATACTAAGTTCCCGTAACGCACTGCGGTGCGGTATTCCAAAATCTGCTTTCTTTCACCAGCATCTCCCTAAGAATCCATCTGAGATTATAAACTGTAGGCTCATTTTTCAATCACCAAATAAAAGTTATTCTATATACTCCATTGAAATGTTACATGAGCTTTGCATTTGTTAGAGGACGCAATTTTATTTTTGGGACATGTGTGGGGGGTCAATATAAGCTTAACCTCAAGTTTGTGGGGTCACCACCCTTGTTCCCCGGCCGCCATCTTGGAAAAAGGGGCGAAAACACTTTTTTCGCGATATCTCGGAAACTATGCGTCTTACAATAAATTTGTAGTCATAATTTGTAGCAAATTGTTTTGCCTACAAATATGTTTATATAACGTTTTGCCCTAAATTAAAAGTTAAAGAAGTTATAAGCAAAAAAGTGAGAAATTATTTTTTCATTCCTAACTCTTTTCTTTACCATAGAACTTACCAAATTTAACTTATCGAATGTTAAGCAGGTAGAAAAGGTTCCCCGTTTTCCCCGCCACCTATGAGGTAGAGTCCGTAGGCAAGTTTTTTTTACGTGGTATCCCCAGTAGGCCTACTCCACGGACATCTTGCTTATAAGGTAATCCTCGACATCATAATATTTTCAATCACTTATTAGCTAGCTACTCTAATCGAGTTTTCTTCGATGGTCCAGGCTGTGGCTCAGAATCTAAATCAACGTCAAATGTGAAAGTTTGAGGAATGACAGGAGTTAAAATTGGAGTCATAGTTGGAAGTTCATCTTCAAATTCATTTTCTTCCATTAACTTTGATATCTCCATAATGTTGTTGCATGTTTTGCCAGAACATACATAAAAAAAACGCGCCTACGGACTCTACCTCATAGGTGGCGGTGAAAACGGGGGACCTTTTCTACCTGCTTAACATTCGATAAGTTAAATTTGGTAAGTTCTATGGTAAAGAAAAGAGTTGGGAATGAATAAAAAAAATCTCAATTTTTTGCTTATAACTTCTTTAATTTTTATTTGTAGGCAAAACAATTTTCTACAATTTTTTTGTAAGACGCATAGTTTCCGAGATATCGCGAAAAAATTGTTATCACCCCTTTTTCCAAGATGGCGGCCGGGGGACAAGGATGGCGACCCTACAAACTTGAGGTTAAGCTTCAACTGACCCCCCACACATGTCCCAAAAATAAAATTGCGTCCTCTAACAAATGCAATATTCGGCCCTTAAATTGTAAGATTACAATGGAGTAATAGAATAAAACACAATACTAGGAAAATTAAAAATGAAATGCCTGTAAAACAGTTGAATTGTTAATAAAGAATCTTATTTTCAACGCAAGTTATACAAAGAATGTTTCAGATTTTTCAACTATTTGCAATGTTATTAACCCTTGGAAATCGTTAAACTTTACAACGGTCTATTGTGTTATGCAGTGTCGTAAAATAAAACAATAATAGTAACAAAGTTTGACATTGTGGTAGTAGGTATATACGTACCCCAGTAGCTTTATACGAATTACGTACACTTAATAAAATCTATCTCATATAAGTTCATAGTTATTTAGAGTTTTCCAAAAAATTGGACCTCTAATGATTACCTGCGACATTGTCCGCGTTGGATCACATGGCATAGATCAAAGCAGCAATGCGTTATTTGATATTTTGACGAGGTTGTGAATTTTGAAAATGTTATGTACCAAACGTTCATTATATGATCTATGTAATAATGTTTTATAATCTAAAAGTGAGTTTTAGTTGTTTGTAAACTACGTATAAGAATCTCTTTGACTCTATTACTTTTTAAATAAATATTTTTACTTTTTCTGCTGCCTGTACTAAGTTTACTTTGCAGAAACCGGAAGAATTTTGTAATAGGTCGAAAACGGAATTATTATTATTATTTTAAACTTGTGCGTATAAAAAGTGGGTAGAAAACGGAAGCACCCAAATTAGAGGGTAATCCCAAAATAAAAATGGACTTCTTAAAAAGACAATTCCCGGGTATTCGAAACAAATACTATCGGATCATAGACTCCTTGAAAGATTGTCAACATATATACATAGTTTCCATATTATCGTTATGTAATTTTTCAGAAGAACTTTCGTTATCTTTTCGGAATAATTGCTGTCACAGCCCGTAAGCCAGAAATTAAGTTAACCATCTCAGCAGTCCATATGAAAATAAATCAGTCTCATACTTTCATAGATAAGTATTCTCAATAGACTTCGGACATTTACCCACGCACCCGGGATATTAAAGTTATAATCTACAATATTGTAATTAAAACTAATGTTTTACTTCACAGTACAGCTACAGCTACTTCACTAAACATGTTTCTGCTTTAATCAGATTAAAACATTTGAAAGAGAACATGATAATATTTTACCTTTACATGTTCCAGAAGAGCTTGGATAATACTTTACCAGTGCTCTCGCATGTATGATATCGAAATAATACAGGCGTTTTAGTAATACTATGCAAACGTGAGCGCCGCAACAATTTTCTAAAGAGCTTTTTTTGTAGATCATTTTATAACGAACAATTTGTGGTGCCGCAATGCGCTTACTCTTTCTAATAGCTTTACCTTTGAACCCTAAATTGTTACTTCTTCTTTATTTTCTAAAGTGAAGCTTATCACGGATTCTTGGTAGAAAAAATATATCAACCTAATAGGAATAGCACTCACCTATATCAAGCTTAGAATAAAAGTGGGGTAGAACACGGAAAAAATATATATAAATGAATACCGATGGAAGATAATTCTGGATTTGTTTTTGTATTATATAGGTTTGTTGTTGTATTTAGATTATATTTAATACATATCACTCTACTCCATACAACTTATATCCGAATGAGCATTATGTAAGTTGTGCTGTCACATACTGTTTTTTTTATTATACGTAAATATTTAATTCGTGTTGATTAGTATTTTGAATATGAATAAAGATATAGAATTTATTATTGTCATTCTCCCGTGCCGAACAAATATCTACCTACATAGTATATTACCGGAATACCTGTAAATTTCGAACGTATGGCAAACTAAAAATTATTAAGTAATAAGTTACAACATCTCCAATTCACACATGTTATGCAATCACATTCAGTCATTCATTTACACCCAACTCATAAATGTCGTTACGACATAATTACGGTGTGACTGAATTCACTTTGCGATCGCACTATAAATTAGAATAATTAAGCCCAGTTCAAGCGTAAATAAGCGCGACAAATGTGGAATGTACGTATAGAGTACTTGAGAAGGTTTCTATTAAAAGTTTAATTAGTGGCGGATTTAAAGCAGCAGTGGGCTGGAGTCTAGGGGCAGCAAATTTTAGGCCAAGATTTTTTGTCTTACAGAAATTAAGATACATATTATTTACACATATACCCAAACTTTATTAGGTCCACACAAACAATTTAACATGTAAGAGTATGAACCGTATTACACTATTTAGGTAATTTTTTTCCGAAAAAAGATGATGTAATTAAGACGATAACGCACAAATCGTAAAGTTACATTGTCGTTGACAATGTTTTTTAATTAATATAGTTAGATAGGGGCGACAAAATTAAAATAGCCTGCCGACTGCAAATATAGGAATCCTCCGCTGAGTTTAATGCATACAAAAACAAACACCAAAATAGATAACTGAGATATTTTTGTATTTATTTAAACATTATTTCCGTATTAAACGCGTCTAACCGTACATGTTATCTTTTTACTTTCATATTCCTATCTAGCACATAATTAAAACGCTAAAAGAAAAAATATATCCACGTCTCATGTTTAGCTTATAGTGGTTAATATTTTTTTTTTTACATAGATGTTTTATTTTCAATTTACTTTAAAATAGACGTATTTATATAATACACATTTTGTTAAGAATTACCAAAACAATTTTTCATCTGTTTATTACATAAACTGTTATATAATGTATATATAACTATAAACATATAATTCGTAAGGCTATTTTCGGCTGCCTACTTAGATTACATTAGTTAAAGATTATCTAACATTGTGTATTATATTTTTGTAACGGTCTTATTCATAGAGAGCTAAATAAGTTTGAACGCTTTTTATGGTGCTTAAAGAAGCGTTAAAAATTATTCTTATTCTAAAATCTTTACCTGTACGGTAACCGTAATAGATATATTCCAATACTATCTTTATAACAATAGGATATTGTCAGGACTTTTTAGTGGGAATAGAAGGGTGATGATATGTGCTACGCAGTGTCATTTTCTAAAAATGTGTACTTTAAAATGAATTATACTATTTACTTTTTATTTTGAATATTAATAGTTTATCAGTAATATTCACGGTTTTGTAAAGAAATATGAACTGTTTAGTAAAACTTGAAAGTGACCTTTATCACATAACAAGAACTGTTGATTGACGTCAGTCAAAGTCCTACAGATTGGCTGAGTTATATTAAAGACTTAATACACCAGACAAGATTGTATGCACTACTGTAGTGCATACAATCAAATACGCCATAATGGCATTTAAGGGTACTTACTCTTCAATGCCATTATGGCGATTAAAACAATCATACAGCGATTTTTCCAGGCTCTACCTTTTCTTTTAACATACAATAAAGTATATTCATTAATTCAAGTATTAACAGATGTTTTCACACCGTTCTGTGTTATTATGCAGGATCTATTATTTCCTATTAACAAGGAAATCTAATTATGAGGCTTAAAACGCCACTAAACGAAGTGTAAAATGAAGTGGTTTATTATTTTCATATACCAGCTCAAACCTGAATACCTTCAAAGTAATACGAGTACATACCCCGCGGTTTCTCAAATCTTCAAAGGCCCATATCGTATGAACCTGGCTTTCTACTGTAATAATATTTTGTATCTGTATTGAGGGTGTGTACAGGTATAACGTACTCCAATATCATTAAAATCGGACACTTCAACCTATTTTACCCGGTTGGTTTCACGTGAAATGCCCCATATTAAACCCCTTTTGTAAAATAAAATCGTTTTATTTTTTAATTTTTTGTTTCATTTATAAACTAATTGATTGACAGAATTATAAATACGTCTAATTTCCGATTAAGATATGGAAGAAGAACAGGAATGTTGACCCTGTTACCCCGGCGACCAATTAGCCGCCATGTCAACCTTTCATCTCGACTGAAGTCTTTGAGCGTTTACTCGGGCCTCTTAAAGATTTCGGTTTCGGATTCGCTTGAACAAATTCCGAAAGCGCCATATCGTCGACGTAGGCGGCGACATTGTGATGGCATACCAAAAGAGATTGAAGATTTTTTTATGTTTTTAGTATTGGAAAAAACGTATTGTTACTTTTTTCATAACTTAAGTGTAATTACTTATAATATACTAGCGGGCAAACGTTGTCCTGTTCTAAAATAATTAAAATAAAAAACCTGATTCCAGCGCCATCTACAGGATATAATAGTGAATCTAAATTATCCCGGTACCCACTCAAATACACACAAACATTTCATCAATATTCTGGAACCCGATTACAGCGCCATCTACCGGATCCGATTGTGAATCTAAGGGATCCTGGATCGCATACGAACACACAAAAAATTTCATCGAAATCGGTCCAACCGTTTAGTAGGAGTTCAGTGACATATACACGAACAGAATTATATTAAAGTACTAAGACACGCCCGCGACTTCGTCCAAGCTTGACTTGAAATTCCCGCTGATTTCCCGGACACAAGGTCACCTACTGCAAAATTTAAAAACTAATTTAAGCTATCGTTTTAGTGAAAACGGTGTCGGAATAAGCTATTTTTTATGCATCCGAAAAACTAAAAAAAAAACCCGGGAAAATTCCCGCGGAATTCCCGGGATAAAAATATCACACATTTTATCACAAAAATTTAACTACAGGTCAGTGAAAAATCGCATTGGTTTTTTTTTCAATCTGGTCATTTTAAATCATTACCAGAAAAATTCTTGCGGGATTCCCACGATAAAAAGTAAAAGTAACAGAGATTTTAACTCTAAGAATTAGCTGTCAATTAGCGAAAACCGCATCAAAATAGGCCCAGTAGTTTTTACGTGAATCCCGAACAAATGAAAAAGAAATAAATAAAAATTGCATCGTGTTCTCATTCGTTTACTCGTATACAGTCTATTCCAGGTGGTTTTTTTTAAATAGCTTCAATGTATAGACACTGTATTTTTAGATTTTTATAATATTATAGACAAGTCCCGTGCGGATGAAGTGTCGGGCAAAGCTGGGAGTGGCATACATTTTTTTAATCATTGTTTATTTAAGGCGGTTTTTTCAAGTAGAAAATGTCAATCCCCGTTTTTGCGGACAAAGCATACATTATAAAATAGTTTAATATTAACTTGAGTTTTATTACCAACAATTGAAAATATGACGGGTGTACGGACGGGATTTTCATCTTAGATCATATTTTATTATGTTTAGTTTCTTTTTCCAAGTATTTCTTCACACAGAATGCGATAGACGATAAAAATCATATTCTGAGAAGTCTGTCCTCAGTCCATATAAGTACGTATAAAGTGAGAACCTACAAAGGCCATTCATCTGATATTTCTTTGAGAATATCAAGAGATAATGTTTCTTAAAGACTTCTAAGGAAATGTCATTTATTCTTCTTCATACATTATATACCTTAATACTCGAGTTTCATTTGTCAATTGTACAACAAACATTAAGTAACTATTTGAAAAAGATAAACGTTTAGGCAATTTAATGTATTATACCCTGAAATAAGAAAACTAGATGATAGAATTAATAGATAGATATGTAGAAACCAAGAAAGATAAATTCAGAAAAATTAAAACAAGGAAATATAAAATTCTGATACTATATATAACAGTCGGTGGGAGTTTATTTTAAAAAAGTATTAGAATCTGGTCTAGACTATGCCGCCATTACAACCTTTAGTTTTGTTCTGGCATTAGTGGCCAGGTTCCAGTCTCCCTTTCGAGTACTTTAGACAATGGCAGCACATTGGTCGCACATTTGGTAGTACGAATGTCTATAGGCGATGGCAATGGCTTTCCATTTGGTGGGCCGTCGGTCTGTCTGCTGAACTCATGCAATAAAAAAAATCTTTCTAATTTACAGTTGCACAACCGTAGTGCCCTGTTCTTTTGTGAGGTTTGATATTTTTCACATTATACTAAAATATAAAGCTGAAGATTTTGTTTCTATGTTTGTTTGTTTGATTGAACGCGCTAATCTCAGGAACAACTGGTCTGATTTGAAAAATTCTTTCGGTGTTAGATAGCCCATTTATCGAGGAAGGCTATAGGCTATATTTCATCACGCTAAGACCAATAGGAGCGGAGCACCAATGAATATTACAAAATCGGGGGATTTTTAAACAAATTCTACGCACACGACGTCGCGGGCACACGTAGTAATATATAAACAATATGACTGAAATGAATATTTTCAACCTCGTTCTGTTTTATTCCTATTGTTTTCATATTATGAGTGTCATAACAAACTTAGAGGATCTACAAAACAGTCTTTGTTCTTTGATACTTATTTCCGCTACAGCTTCGACAATGACAAACAAAACACGCACCCTTGAATGATCCCCCGTATACTATATCCCTCCTATCACACTCGTAAATCTAGAAGCTTCGACAAATAGTCCTTTGTGTAGATAATGTAGTGGCGTATTTGTTGCTTGACTTTGAGCAATGAAATATCGATAATATTACTCTTTTATGCGTTCAACGACTATAACGATTATTTCTATTTGATCGCCTACAGATCGATCCATTCCAAAAATTTATAAAACCACCTACATAGATTACTTTTTGTTACTATCATTTTGTCTTTAGTAAATCCTCATTTTTGACATCTATTGCTTATATTGCTTAAGATTTTGTTTGTGTTTCACAAAATATAAAATTACAACAGCTTTCACTCGTTTAAGTTTATTTTTACCAATGTCCCGCGGGAACTATCCCATTTTTGCGAATAATTTATAATCTATATACTCGTAATATGCCATCTGTGGAGGTTGGTCAATAGCTCATACTTACATACATAACTTCATGCCAGGTCCCTTGCGGGGTAGGCACGAACAACAGAGCGCCATTTAGGCTTATTCTTACACACCTATTCTTAGCTCATACTTGCCTGTCTATATACCTTAATTTTTAAGATTACAGCTGTTAGCCCCCCAAATAAAATAAAATAAAATACCCGGTGCCAAAAGAATACATAAATAGTAAATTACATACATATTAATCGATTCATTTCGCCTTGCTTGCATGAATTTCGAATGCTAAATCTTATACTATTTTCCGGGATAAAAAGTATGTTATATCCATCCCCATTATCGAAAGTATATTAAATATGAAAAAAGTCACTTTCCCACTCACAACTTTAACATCGGATTTGGTACAAAAAAGATAATATATCCCAATGAATATATAAATGAATCTATAATAAAACTTGTTATTTCTACAATGTTTTAGTAATAATCGTTGATATACTCGTCTATTCCTTTGTTTTTGATGATTTTGAAGTCTATTGATATGATAATGAAGTTTTATATACAAAAGACATACCAAAAATTAACTTTTGTAGTTATCTTCTTTTACCTGGAACATAAACATTTTTAATTCATTAATGTTATGATTCTGTTCATAAGTAAGTTTATAACTATAGGGGTCGATAGAATATCGCTATTAAAAATTACGATGACGTAAATATTTTTTAATTTGGTTTTTAAAGTAAGTTTGCAGTTTTTAGAGGAGATTTATTATGTCTTGTAGCGCAGTTTCATTAAGCCGATATTACACGGTTCACTTGCATCTTGAATTTGGATAAAGCAATCAAAATGATACATGTAAACATGGAACTGGATCAGTGTTGTTGAATGTCGTATTTTCCTTTCACTCTTGCAAGGCTCGTCAACTACCCACCTCTTTCTTACACATTTAATATAAATAAATAAGAATAATAATAAGCTAAATTGCATTTAACCAAACTGAATAAATTTCATTGAAAAGCGATGAGTATGATATTTAATAACATCGAATTATTTTATTTGGATCATTTGGATTGGTTTATTCAAATAGAGAGAGAAATAAACCGTGCTTATATCGGCTCAAGGTTCACTAACTATGCGATGTAATACTCGTATTTAAAAGAAAAAACGTGTAATATAAATAAGCATATAAATTTTAGGTTTGTTATAAAAATTCGGCATAACCATGAAAGCCAACTTGGTGGAGATTAATTAACTGATAATAAAATTACATCACAGTTTAACACCATATTTTATTCATATTTACACGCATTTCGTGGAAGTGTTTTGTATAAATTGCATGGCTAGCAGACTGTATTTCAATATAGATTGAATTAAAGGACAAATGTTTTGGATATTAATATATGCTATATTTTATTTTATAGTTTTGACATAACATAACAAACCTAAAAAATTAAATCATACGAAGAGAATATGCGCCGTCTAAGCGCTAATTCCCGGTTGTGGTCGGAGCAGTCTCTTCAAAACCTAGGGCCCGCTTTCTTCCTTTTTCTTCTTGACTTCACGCAGTCTCCTATTTTCAGACCATTAGTACACGCGTCATCCTTCACAACATGAAGCTAGCGTTTTTTGGGCCTACTACTTTGACCGACATCTTGAGGCGGCATGGTTAGACATTTATTCACCTCATATTTAGCAGGACGCCTTAAAACATGGCCGTACCAACTTAGCGACTTAAGCAGTTTGTCTGTTATGTCACGGATATGAAAACTGCCGCGAATGCAGTTGAAGTATTTTTAATGCCTGCATTAAAAGCCGCCTGAGTACTCAAGAATAACTTATTATTAATGTATAATAAATGTTTTTATTAGCACACCAAAATAAACAATTACAAAAAATATACGATCTCGGTTTGAATGATTTTTTAAAATTTTTCGTATAAGCCAGAACTAAGATAAGTATTATCTATATCTGCGTTTACGCGCACGTAAATTCCTTACTTGAATCCTGTTGCATTTTCTGGATGACAAATAGCATATCTATTTATTTTGCGTTCAGATAAATTTCTTTAAGAGCTTTTAAGAAGGAATAAATACATTACATACTTATCAAGATACACAATGTACAATACAATTCGTTCTGTCGTATTGTTTAGGAGTTACATAAATCCAGTAAAATAATTGCTCAACAAGCCCCGCATTTATATACCATATTTCATGAAAATCTGTTTATTTCTACGAATATGTTGAAGGCACAAACAAGTATACAAACAAAATGGTACAGGTAAAATTAATTTTTAAACCGATCTCGATAAATCGTGGCAGACTAATTTACCCTACTGGAAATCGAACCTATGATCCATTTATACACACTTACTCTTGCATACATAGTTGTTTATACTGTGTTAACTGTGAATAGAAAGTACGTACAACCACTTCATATTTCGATTAATATCCTACCTATGGTTTTACCACCAAAGCTTATACATTCAATAAGTGGTGAATAGGCGTAGATTAGTGGCTCGCTTATTATTCAAATGTATTGGTTTCTAATCCAACCGGGAAATCGTTATACGAGTTTTTGATACCTACGTATTGTTTAAATCGCCACATACTGGTGACAGAAAATGTGGTGAAGAAAGCTACAAATCCGATGTGTAAACCCGCACAGGCCTTGCACAAGCGTGTCGGGTGCACCATCCGTTCCAATTAAAGGTAGAAAGTCCAAGCGCCCAGCGTGATACGTTTCAGGGCTGATAATGTAACAAACTTCCCTACAATTACAAAACGAACTGATTACAATTTAAATAATTAGGAAAAACGCATTTAAAGTAGTTGTAATCAGTTATGTAAGGGATTACTTAATTCCGATAATTTATGTTTATACATCGTGATGACAACATGGTATATTAGGTAAATTAATACCCCTTGAATAATTATTCGTAATGGAGTCTCGACGGAGATGGACATTCTCCTCGGTTTTCGTTATTTTCTACGTTAATGTAAGTTCTTTCATTGTGACGGTTATCGTATGATTTCGGAAACAAAAGGATGGAGCACGCTTGGTACCAATTCACTTGGGACTAACACATTTAGGTTGTAGACGACAAGAAATAGAGACTCTTATATAAAGTTCCACTCTTTTGCAGTGCGCATGACGAAAGTAAACTTATAAAGCTCTTGATAGTGGTAAGAATTTACCCATCGTATTCTACTAAATCCACGATATCGTCGCATCAGAATAATAGTAGAAAAATTGTTAGTAATTACCATTAGCCGAAATGGCGTTAGCCAAAATGAATATTGAATAGCTATTAAAAAATTTAAATATTTATTTCACGAGTTTTTGCATTAATAAATAAAGAGTGGCCGTACCACGCGCACGTCATTGGTTTTAAAAGAATATAAAAATCAGGCAAATATACGATTGACAAGAGAATAATGATTCTTTGCAGTCTCTATTCATGTGGGATATAGGGATTGTTTAAGAGTTACGTTTTATATTGCACGATTGTCATTACTATTCCCGGGCGGCAAACCGGTCTCTATGGAGGAGAGTAATTATTCACTGCTATCAAAGTTACCCCAGCACTAAGGGAAAGGCTTAGAAGAAATAAGTCATTCCTAGTATTATGCTTCCACCACATACCAGTAGCTAAATATATTTGAATACTTATTATATTATTATCTTAGCCTAATAATGTGTAATACTATTACAGAATGTCTACGTGTATTCACAAAGCTTACCACCCGGGCAAACTATCAAGATCAATGCAGAATATGGCGACTTTGGATATCCGAATGCTGATGGTCAACCGCCTGGAAGAGGGTTCCCAGATGCAAAAGTACAAACACGTGAGCCTACTGATGCCATTGCAACTGGCACATATGCGCAACGATCATCTATGCCGTCAACATCACAATTACTGTACAGTTTACCTAGTCCAAATTTAATTGGACCAATAGGTCCTATTTTAAACCCTCCATCCCTTTCATCCATAGCCCCAGTGCTTCAATACGTTCCCAATGCACATACAGTGCCGTCCGGTCCAATTAATTTACCTCCTCCTCCTACGATAGGACCAACCAGATATGTAGGTACAAACCCCCAATTTATTCCTAGTGTGTCTAACGCGCCCTTTTGTCATAATTCTGAAATACAACCTACTATACACATTATAGCAAATCCAACTAATTTGCCATCACAAGGTTCACCAATTACAGCAAAATTTATTCCCAGCCCAGGTTCCATTGCATCTGGTCCTCAAGAACTACCAAGTCCGAAATTATTTATTTCAGGATTACCTAATTCAAATATTATAACTTATAACCAGCAATCACCAATACAAAATAGTGGCGTACCTATTTCGCAAGTATTTCAAAGGCCACCTCAAAATTTATATAATCAAAATCCTCAAGCTCCTCAAGCAACACCATCGCAAGGTCTTGGTGTTCAATTTATACCAAACTCAGGATTATCTGCACCCTTTACACAAATTGAAATACTGCCTCCCGCTGTGCCTATACCACCTCAAAATTCATATATTCAAAATATTAATGATATAGGTTCTATTGCTCGTAATTCTATATCTCCTCAGTCAGTACCGCCGCAAAGTGTTGGTGTTCAATTTATACCAAATCCAGGATTATCAGCACCCTTTACACAAATCGAAATACTGCCTCCCGCTATACCACCATACAGAGATCCAAAATTTGCTTCGCAACAATTTTATCCAGATCAAAACAGTGTTCCTCCATTTATGCCGCCGCAATCATACCCGTTAATTACCCAGTTTTTACCAGATACATGTAATTCAATACAGCCGCCGATAGCTTTGCCACCGTTGATAACATGTAATAGTGCTTCGTTTCCTCAAGGATCAGCAAATCCAACAATATTTCCTAATCAACAAGTATTTTTGCCATCAAATTATTATCAGCCATGCACAACCAATTTCGTACAACCACCTCAAATTCCGATTAATTTCTTACCTATGGTTTTGCCACCAGAGCCTATACTTCCAATAAGCGGTGAAGACAATAGTCTACCAATAAATCTTCAAATAAATTTCCCAGCAGCCAACGTACCGCCTCCTTCTATAACTATAATTTCAACAGTACCACCGAATCCTCTTCCCACAACTATAGAAGCATCAGATTCAGATTCTGTCCCTTATCCCCTTGGTAACTTTATACCCTTTCCAACGTATCCACCTCCACCAGTAATAGTGAAAGGGTCAAAATCGAAATGCAAGAAGTGGATTCCTATGCTGATTGCATTGTTTGCAAACAGAGGTTGCTGTGATGGTTATGACGGGGGTTGTTGTTGCACGTGTGGTAATAATATTCCAATTCCTTTTCCTATTGCTATTCCCACAAACAACCCTATCGTGATGAACAGTAAAAAGTCTTGTTCAAAATGTAATTCGGAATATTCCAACGATGAAAACACCGAAGAATGACTATGATAATAAGGCTAAAAAGAAAAAATATATATATATTGATCTTGTTCACGAGGTTACCGCCTTGTAGAAATTGGACTCTGCAATCATAGTAGTCTCTGAACGGTTTAATAGCCAAGAGTCTTGACCAGCATCTCGAAGGATCTCGATTGTTCTCTGATTGAAAGGTGGAACGTAGAAGGCACCACTGCTGGACACTGCCTGTATGTTGAGGAGGGTTCTGTCCCTTGGAGTCAAAACCATCGGTAGAATAGACCCTAGGTCCCACTGCCGGCGGATACCATCTTTTATATATTTTTAATATCCGTATGTTTGTAAAGGAAATGTAGTAGATAGATTTTTTAATAAAATAATGTATTCTTATAAATAAGCTTCTTAAGAAAACGTACAGACTTTGATACTAAATAATTATATGGGGAATAACTTAATATTTGTATTTAGATATAATAACTTATTTATAGCGTAGTCAAAATATAAATATTTTTTTTATTCAATCACTGTGTTTATTTATCTCGTCTGTGTGAGAAATCATTATTTATCTTAATTTATTTGTAAATAATTAAAAAAAATACTAAGAAAAAACTTGTTAGTCAAAAAAGTTTCCTTGTAATTAAAATTGTATCATCTTATTTTGGATGTGTAATATTTTCATGGTGATATGATTTATCAAGAATATCAATAAGAGAGGATGTAAAACTCAAATTATTTAAAAATAATATTAGCATTGTTAGCGATAATATTTTTCATAAAATAAGTGTTTTATTAACAAACTTTCCGATAATACCACTTATTGAAGATGAAAAACCGATAATAATATTTTATTAAATTCTAAAAATCAACACTTTCATGACGGAAAGGCCGAACGCAAATCTTGATGTGTTAAAAAAACAGTTCTGACGTATTATTCATTCAAGCAACAAGCCTACATTCAGAAATGCTGTAGATGAGAAGCTATTCAATACATACGTTGCAGAGTCGATAGCCAGCTTTGAGCAGTCCTAACTGTTAAAGATAATAATTATGACATTATAAGGGCGGCTTGCATAACGATCGCCTTTAAATAAAATTACTTAATCACATTAAACTGCCTAAATACGATTTACACAAAACGTATTGACAGTTCTTTAAAAATATTTAGCGGCAAATTTTGCGTTGTGCAAGACGCTAATTGTATTTAAGGGTGTTAAATACGTTTAGTCTTTCTTAAATTAATTTAAGCAACTTTATGCAAGCGGCCCTTAGGATGACATCTACTATAATTGTTATATCTATTATAAATTTTGTAGACATTCCGATTTGCGAATACGACTTATTGTCGCTTCCTGTACCTTACCGACCATTCATTTGCCTTATTCATGATTAATATTTGATATAAGCTCCATATGAATAATGTCAAAATTCAACCTATGGTAAGAGTAGTGAATGAATAGTGAGATGTAGGAACCGGTTATTAAGAAGAATATATACCACAAGTATAAAACATAACAAGAAAATAAATAAGGTTAATAAGGGCAGAAGAATTGTTACAAATTCCATATAGTTGACATTAACCGAGAAAACTTCACAATAATTCAACGAATTTGACTAATATTTATCTCAAAGGAATTATCATTTTAATTTACAATTATTACCTAATTCTACACAATTATAATAAAAACCTAAGATATCACAATAAATTACTGATACGTTATCTATATTACACGTGAGATAATAATATATGTTATCTATTACAAAATATTGATTTAAGATTAAAATGTTACCGTCTTAATATAAAATATGATTTTTTATTTATCATATTTATTTTATTATGGATTGCAGTGACAGTTGAATTAATGTAATAATTTTGAAAAAACACTAATCGATATGAAAGTATCGATATTGTTAGCAACTCTCGGAGCATTGATTTTAAGTAGTTCTAAGGTAAGAAAATTTAATTTGTAATGAATATTTATGGTTCAAATATTTATTATGTGCCAGCCTGCCAACCTAAGCAGTTGCTTTATTTTACTTAATTCGGCTTTTACATATAATATAAAACATATATACTACTGTATATCCATATATTCTAGACAACTGCGTAGCAAAACATAGAGGTGAGTCGAAGCCAACCTGATTTTAATATAATAAATAACACCCCCGGAAGAGTTCCCGTGGGATTCCCGGAATATAAAGTATCGAATCACTTAAAAAAGGACTTAAGTTATCGTTTTGGTGAAATAATAATTATGGAAATCAGCTAATATTTATGCAATCAACTAATTTGTACCCTACCCGGGAAAATTTTCGCCGGATTCCCGGGACACAAAGTATGAAGTGGCGTTTTAGTGAAAACTGTGTCGTTTTAGTGAAATCGTATCCAAAACAGCCAATATTTATGCAATCTAACTAATTTGTATCATATCCGGGAAAATTTCCGCGGAATTCCCAGGACACAAAATATCGCAGCGTTAAAAGAGAATGTAAAGAGCTTATTTTTATGAACCCGAACAACTTCAAACCACTGCCGGGAAAATTCGCGCGGGATTCCCAGGATAAAAGTAGCGCAGGTTTTAAGTCTAAAAATTTGGTGTCCATCAGCGAAAACCGCATTGCAATCGGCTCAGTAGCTTTTAAGTGAATCCCGCACAAACAGATAAACAGACAAGAAATCTAAAAAAAAACCATCGTGTTCTCTATCGTTTATACAGTGTATTTAAGTTGTTTTTTTAAATAGCTTCTGTATTGTATGTTTAGAATTTTATAACATTACTAGCTATCCGGGCAGACGTCGTCCTGTCCGGAAAAGCTTCAATCGATATGCCGACAGCAGCGCCAGCTACCGGGTCCAATTGTGAACCAATTCAGAAACCTTCTTTGGCTCATGCACAACAACTTTGCTAAACATCACCACATCATCAAATGTATAGTTTCAGATTCTATAAAGGACATACAGACAAACATTCATTTTTATATATAAGAAAAAGATAGATATAGATATTTCACCATCTAAGCCTGTATTTAGTAAGAAAACGCATATACGGCCGGTAGAAGAAACTTATTCCCGAAGCAAGAAAATATTTTGAGTCGTCGAGCCACGAAAGTTACTATGCTAATGTCATTATACTGTTGTATACGTACAACTTTTTATTATCATAGTACCTTGGCTGTAATGGAATTAAATTTAACAGGAAAAAATATTGTTTCCTGATCTAACGAAATGTTTTAATCATGAATCATGAAATTATAATAATAATAATATTAATTATATAAAACTACAGACAACAACAATATTATGATTACTTGTAGTTCAAACAGTTGAAATGTGCCTCATCATTTCATTACATTTAATTACTTTGAAAACAATACACTAACAGCATTGTAATCCAATCTCAAAGGGCGCGGGTTCGAATCCTGGGCGGAACGCTTGCACCACTTAGGCAGCTTTCTAACCTAATGTGTATGTTGCTGTTGTTGTGCTTACAACGGCGAAGGAAAATATCGTGATGAAACTTGCACATCGAGATAACCGATGTGTCAAACCTGCCAAACCACCTTGGATATGCGTGGTGGGTATACTGTCCGTTCCCCTATAGTAAGAGGCTCGAGCCCAGCTGTGGGACATTTATGGACTGTTATTATTGTAACTAAAAAAAATCAACTATTTGTGTATATTTATTATACAATGAAATATATCCTTTTACTAAAAAAATGTTTTGCGAATAAAGGAATTCAATGATTATGTGATTCGGTTGGGTTTAGAAAATATCTATAATAAAATATTCATAGACCACTCGCATATATAATAAAGTCACCAGAGGCATCCATAAGAACCATGACATACCGGATAAACTTCAAAAGCCTGGCTTGTAGTGGTTTGTTCACATACGTGCGAGTCTTGAACTATGACAGTATGACTTGATACAATTGTCTCTTGCGCTGAGCATCTTGGGTGCCAAAAATATAAAGTAAGGCGGACACTGGTTATACAGGATAACACATAGCTAATAATTTCTGGAGAAGAAACTATATGAAATAATTACAAATTTAAGAAAGACGAAACAAAAATACCTTTACAAACTATCACTTCATAAGACCCAGGTTCTTACATCTTATTATACACTCTTTTATCTTACCATTCTAAGAAAAATGATATTACTTGTACGGAGTTTATATCATATTTTAATCAGTAGAAGGCAAATGAATAAAATAAATGTTGAGTAAGATATATGAACCGCTGATGGTCATCTAATGCGCAATATTCTATGACGTATGAGAGTGATTTAAACAATACTCACTATTACATTGAAGCTTTATTTAATCTGTCAGAAGCTAAGGCTAATTTATCTGTATTAAGAGTAGAATATATTGTTTCAGAACACTCAAGTATCGGCTCAGTACTACCCAGGATACGGTGGGTCCCCAGCGATCTACTACTCAGACAACGATGACGACTTCAGCATCCTACTGACTATACTACTCTCACTAGCTAGCAACAGGAGTGGGGGGCGAGGATGTGGTGGCAGTTGCTGCAACTGCTGTTGTGGACCTAACCACATTCCAATACCATATCCCATTCCTATGCCAATAAATAATCCTATCATTAACAGAGCGAATAACGATGAGGACGATTATGATGACGCTCCAGAAGACCACACCACAGTTGCAGAAGCTGGAGGTGGCGGCGGAGGAGGAGGAGGCGCCTCCAAGAGCGATCCAATCCAAGAAGTTAATGTTATAACTGACGATACTCAAGACACTAACAGTTCTTCTAAATCCGTCGATTCAAATAGGTCTAGTAGTAGTAGCAGTAGTAGTAGTAGCAGTAGTAGTAGTAGCAGTGCATCGGGTAGCAGTGGCCGTCATCACAGAGTTCATAATAAAAAGAAAAATTAAAAGTCATATAGCGTACTGAGCTAAATGAAATTATTTTCGCAATTAAGGTTTTATTTATTGTACGTATTTTAGTATAAAAATAATGTATCTACTCATATTAAATTAAACTTGTTTATATCAATCTATTGGAATTTATTTAACACCCTTATTACATTGTAATAGTGCTTGCGTTTAATAAAAACTATATAAGGAATATCATCATATCATATCAAGTTATATTCTTTATTATCAATAGTATTTGTTAGTGTTAGTTTCGGTGGCCAAATGCGTCTTCGCTAATCGTAAATACAGAAAACCCCCTTATTCATTCAAGGTTTATACGCTCTCTAAAAAGAGTTAAAAACTTTTCTTAAACGCCATCTGGATGCAATTGCGAGTAACACTTTTTTACACTATTTTTTAATATTTAACAAACTTACAAGTCTTGTACTTTTTATGAGATTTTTTTATTACTGCTTCACTCTGGCGACCCGGGTTGCCAGAAGTGTTCTGTCTTTATCTTTTTCTTCTCTTTATTTTAAATTCAGACACACACACACACATACACAAAATTTCACTCCATGTCTATCTTTTCAGGGTGCTATGACTAAGGATGATGTAAATAAGCGCTAGCCTCCTCAGGTTAGCACTTACTTACACCAGATAATCTAAAAGGCGTAGCTAGTTCTGAAAATTTGTTTGAAGCTGTAAGCTTATATGCCCTCGACCCAAAACGATGGCTCTCAACTTAATAAAGAAAAAGTAGGTTAATGCTTTTAGTTTTCCATTCAATATGAAAAAAATAACAGCATTTAAGTATTAGATTGTTTGATTTTTTTTGCTCTAAATTCAATTTATTCTATTAATGAAAAATACATAAAACTACAATAAATATAAAATTAAAAATAAACTTTACTAAATACAAACTAAAACTAAATATAAAAGGAAAAAATACCTAAACATAAGATATTGGTCCCAAGCCACTGTCACTTACCGGAAACATTCCCAAAAGGCTGGTGGCGTTACCACAAATGCTTGGTATAAATATTTAAAATAATTCTAACGTTAGAAAATGCGGAAGGAAGGAAATACAGCAAATTGAAGCAAGACTTTTTTTTAAAGATGTGTTTCGGATTTAATTTTGTAATATTTCGAAAATTATCGAAATTTCAAAAGTTGTCTTGTGGTTACATTCAGTAAATATCGTTTTCTATTGAACAAGTCAAATGACGGGCAGCGTGATCACGATTACGTATTTATATACTGCTCTCATGCTTACTCTTGCTGCAGAGAGCTTAGAGATTAAACAGCTGCTTACAACGTACGATAAATTGATATTATCCATTATGTTTCACTACGCTGATTATTCTTTTTATCCATATTAATATTATAAAAAGGAAAGACTTGTTATATTTGTATGTTTGTAACGAATAAACTCAAAAACTACTAGACCGATTTCAAAAATTATTTCACCATCCCAATGCTACATTATCCCTGGTAGGTTAGGTTATACAAAAATTAGGGATGCCTACTAAAACTTCATCAATTTAAACAACATATTTGGCGCTGGAATCTGGTTTTATGATTTTGATGAAATTTTATATGTGTTTGATTGGGTCCCGGGGTAGTTTAGTCCCACAATTAGAGCCGGTAGGTGGTACTGGAATCAGGTTCTAGATTTTTTTTAAGAGCAGGACAACGTCTGCCGATACTGCTGGTATGATAAAAACATAACTTAAAACATTCTAAAAATTAGATAAATAAACATAACTATTTGGTGAGGTCGAGTTGAGTGCAAGCTATTTATTTAACGAGCTTATACAACTCGTATTTTTTTGATGAATCATATATATGTAATATATAAAAGCAGCATGTAAACACTCAATGTTGCCGTAGAAGCTGTTGACTATAATTTTCGGCAGCGCGAGCAGGAGCGGCAGCAGCTAAATATAAACAAAAAAGAAATTACAGAAATATTGTGTCGCAAACTTGTAGACGATACGATTCTGTATCATAACGTGTGATTTTACTTTGCTAATTTCCGTGTCGGTCACAGTAAATATTAATACCTGTTTTTTGTTTTCAAAAATGACGTAAAATAACTAGCAAGACAGACCCTTTTCCAATAAACCATGTTATTGACAACAGTATCTTATGTTAAAGCAACATTAGTAATAACCACATTACGCCAAAGATAACCCATCATCATAATCATGTAAAGTCAACTCAAACAATGGCCAGTTTCTATATCTTAATTACCGTTTATTTTCCTTACGAGCGGTTGAAACTTAACATAAGCACCAGACAAGTAATGAATAGTAATTCATTACTTGCCTTACCATCGGTAGAAATTGGACATTACTTGTCTGCTGGACAAAATATAAGAACCGGCCGCAAAGGAATAATATAAACGTTAGCACGTAATTAAGGTCAGGCCAGGGAGCATTTAGACGCGCGCGTCTTTATAGGATTTTTACATTAATTAATATATTAAATAATTTCGCGCACTTTACACAGTCCGCTTACAATACACGCCAAATATTAGAAGAATGACGAAGGTAAATATGATGAGCCCGACTACTCAAACTCACTAATTATCTAATTAAAAAATCTCCTAAAACAGATATTTAAATAAATATATCGCATTAAATAATATTGTAATGATACCTTGTTATTCAAAATAAATGCCAATTTAAATGAAGACTACTATGTATACTATGCCTTATTAAGAAAGTCAGTTTTTAGGTTTTTTTTCTAATTTTCTAACTCGATCTTGCAGAATTTAGAAAATATGAATATTTGAAATCCTGTGCCTAATAAGTCGCTGGGCAATGCCTTTTCAACTTTTAATAATTATAATCATGCATGTATGTATAATAAGTTAAAATTAATTTCATTTATTTAAATAAATCAATTTAACATTGATAAATTAGATTCGATCGGATTTGAATCAAAATAAGTGAAACAAAAGACTGACCAGTCATATCCCAAAACAATAAATCTTACACGATAGTAAGAATTGGACCTTTATCTTTATTTATTGGACAATTCATTTTATTTTAAATGAACAGACGTGACTTGATAACCTAAGCGATCGATAAGTAATCACCAGAAACAATGATTATTTGCATGCGGTTGTGTCAGATTTACCAGAGAGATAAATTTAATTTATATATAAGAGAAAGAACATAATAAGATCAGTTTACAAATTTTCGTGATGGCGTTTGCCAAAGTTCCTGGTATATTTCTTTTGCTGCTATATTTACAGGTAAAAGTATCACATTATTAACATCAATTGACCTTTTTACGACTGCGATCAAATTATATACGTGTTTATATCTCTTTCAGGATGTAAATGGGCAACAAGGAATGATGAATAATGTGAATATGGGCTATAACGGTCCGCAAGTATCGCCGCAACAGAATATACCGAATTTTAATAATTTTAATCAAGTACCGGTTAATTCGGGTGCTGGGAATCCTAATATACAACAACAAAATCTTCTGCCACAAGCAAATATACAAGCAACGAATAATTTGCAAATGATGAAACAGGTAAATTTGCAGGCACCAAACAAACCGGTAAGCAATGGACAACTATTAAACATGCAACAAATTAATTTACAAAAGCCTGAGACGGCGCCAGCTATTAATTTTCAAATTCCCAGACAAACTAATCAGATTCAAGCAAATGATATGAATTTAATTCAGCCACCAAAAACGGCAGAGTTGCCTTCACCTGTTCCGATGCAAATTACGTCGTTTAAGTTTATACCAGTTGATCAGATGCCTTTTGTTCCTCAAACCCAATTAACATTAATTCCCAATATAGCACCGAACACAATTAATACACAATTACTTCCTCCATCTCTTCAAACTCCTCCAAATTGTGCAGTTCAGAATCTTTTGCTTTCCCCACAAAATCAACAGCCTGTAAATCAAAATTTTCCATCTTTACAGAATCAATTTAATCCTAATCAACAATTTTTCGCACAGCCGTCTCTGGGTCCAATCCAAAACCAACCAATATTAACAGCATTTCCCAATCAATTTCCTTATGATAGTATAGGTCCAGCTGTAATAACATTACAAGCTCAGCCTTCACCTTTTATTCCAAACCAACCGGGAATAATTTCAACACAAGGCCAGCCAGTTGTTACGTCTTTATCCATCCAGAATCAGCAACCTCTACCACCTATCCAGGTGCAACCAATTGTTACATACCAGGATCCATCTGGGTCTAATGCATACCAAGGATCAGCTACATTCATCCCATTTGCTCCACAATACGCCCCTGCTGTTCCTTTATATACACAATTTTCTCCATATCCAACTCCTAAGTCGAATAAGTCCTCAAGTCTCAAAGCAATCCTTCCATACATAATAAATATGCTGCAAGAAAAGCTAAAATGTCCAAGTCCATGTCCCAATTGCGGATGTATGAATATTGATCAAGAGCCTCAGATATTTGGAGATTATGCGAATCAAAAAAAATACGGAACTTTACCAAATGAACAGAGCCTTCCTGTAGTTAATATTGACTCGGATGATTTGCAAACTAAAACCAGGTTTTTGCGAGAGCATAAAAAACAGAAAAAGAACACTGTTAACAGCGAAAGTGAAGAGATGTCTGAAGAGGATTCCATCGAAGTCGCTGATGATGGAGAAGATAACACGAGTGCTTCACATTAAAACAATTTTAATATTAGTTTATAGTAACTTATTGAATGACAATTATAATTTAAAATATTTATGAAAATTGTTTAACGTTTAATATTAAGTTTAGTGTAATATAACAATAAAAAGTTATTTAATATTTTAATTTTTTCACTGCCGCAAGAGTCAAACCCTATTTTGCATTAAGTTTGGCATTGCGCGCATTTTGTCCGCGTCAGTTTAGACCCAGACGCCAAACAACGAAACTATTGGGATAACCCGAAAAATCAAATCTCTCAAACACTTGAAATTTTGTAATTGCACCATTTTCATTTGATTTTTTTTTACAAGTTTTGAACATGAAACTGATCAGAAAAACATAATACTACTATTACACCCTCGATTATAATAGTTATACGCGGTTTATAACCTCGGTGTGTCTCAACGAGCCTTCAAGGGGTCTATAAACTTCGTGTAAATATTATGAATAAGGAGGTTACTCTTTAATTTCCCACCAAAAATTGTAGGGTATGTTTTTATGTACGCCAGGTCCCTTTCACTTAAGCTCTACCTGAAACTTACGTTCTATATAAATATATCTTGTGGGATATTGTTCAGCTCCTCCAATAAAACAGGTGACTTATGGCTCGTGCTTCATAAAAGATTCTGACCTGTTACGTCTGTTTTTATTATCTACTGTAGTACACAAATAACACTGTCAATGACGCAAACAGATAGGTATGAACTTTACTTATTCACAAATTAATGTACAATTACGAAGAAATCCCCAAAAAACAAAGAAAATAACAATAATATAATGTCGAAGAACTGTTTCATCAAATTCATAAATCAATACAGTGTCGACAAGTTTGATTATAGTTTTTCTCACCTTTGCTGCTTTTCAAGTAAGTTTTGTTATATGATTTATAAAATATTTGTCATGAGGATTTTATACCATAGTTTAGAGAATCGTAAGACAGTGACAAATCTGTAAATCTATAAATTTCAAATGTTTATTCACCAGAGTGTAGGTATAAGGTGTATAAGGTAAAGATGAAATATTTAATACATTTCACCATTTTCAAGTATATTACGAGTATTATCTTAACTGACTTAATCTCAGTATTTAACACAATCATTAAAATTCCAATAAAAAACATAGATATCAGTATAAAAAATCAATATGTCTAAAAAATGTTTTAAAAATTGTAACACAAAAATTATAAAAATAGATCAATAAAGTTAATATCATTACTCCTGTATAATAACACAGATATTAGTATAAAAAATCAATATGTCTAACAAATGTTTAAAAGTTATAACACAAAAATTATAAAAATAGATCAATAAAGTTAATATCATTACTCCTGTATAATTCTTTTCAAAATGTTATATTGACAGATGTAGAAAACAAAAGGAAAAGAAAAATTTAAATCAAAGAAGCACAACACTAATAAAATATATCCAATGAAGTTTGGTCAACTCCTATGTTTTTCTACGGCTGTAAAGAGTGAGCTAAAAGTTTTAAGGAAATGAATATGCTACGGTTAATGTGTTAAGTTACGCGGAGGGTTGCGTTAGATAAGTCCCACATACAAGGCAATCTTCAAATCCATTACATTTCAGAGAAACTGCAAGGGAGTCGCCTTCGCTGCTGCTACGTTTCATACATGCCAGCTATATATAATATAGCTATCAAATGTCTACTAGGTTTCTAGTAAAATGTGTAGACTTCAGAAACGTTAGCTTCATGTCCTACGGGTAACTAAAAAAATGTTTTATAGTTTCATTTCACAATGCCTTAAGCTGATGAATTTTCTCTCCAAGATTACCTTAAATCGGTTCTTCTATAGCATTTCACATTTTGGAATTACTATCTTACTATCAATAGTGTTAAAACCAAGACGCCGACAAAAACAAATTCACACCTGCATATCTGTAAAAGCACATTTATTACCTGTCGGCATTTAAACTGATTGAATTCTTTTATGATCGTCTTCTTTTGTGTTTGTTTGATTGGCATACGGCCCATTGGTTAATTGTACTCTTTTATGGCCGTTAACGACCGAGTAATTAGCCAGGTGTGGCGGATTGAGTCGACTACGATACGAATATATTGCATTTGTGCAGCATAAAACAATGGCCTGATGGAGGGAGAGTCAGTCGAGCGAGAACCACGGTCAAGGCGAGACGTGTGTACAATCGGAAACCATAGTGACAGACTGCGCGTTTTATTAAATTACGACCTTCTGCATTACGTTTGGATTTGTTGTGTTCGGTTATATTTGTACCTGTGTTACACGTGTTTGTTTAGTTCTAATAAACTCTATAATAATTCCAACGGCATTTTAATTCGAGTCCCGCAACTCGTAACAATATCATTGCCAAAATTATGTAGATATACAATAGATATAAGACAGTCAAATAGCCTGTAATCTAATGGACAATTTGAACTTTGACAGGTGGCAATCTCGTATCCCTGCGGTTGGGTTTGCGGTAATTGAAACGGCCCTGGGCACCATCTTACGGGTACACCGCCTGGTCTTTTTCTTAGTAACGATGGATACAATAACATTTTCCACACATTTTCGCTCACATGCGAATGATAAATCTGCCGAAACTGCACCACATTATGTCGTTACTTATGCAGGCGTTAATAAATAAAAATAAAAATCTGCTCTACTATATATACTTTCTACGCTGGGAATGCCGCGAAAATTGTTCTAGGAATTATTTAAAATGGCCAGATTAAAAAAATCGAATTCCATTTTTCACTGTTTGATAGCAACTTTTATGTAATAAAAGTGTGTGTTTTTACCCCGGAAATCCTTTCCCTGAGAGAGGTTTAAAGTTGTTCAGGTACATAATAATTGTGTTAACCCGACACAGTTTTCACTATAACGATAGCTTACATTCTTTTGTAAATGCTGCGGTACTTTGTGTCCCGAGAATCCCTCGGGAATTTCAAGTCAAGCGTATATAAGTAACAGTTTTCATAATTTATATTAGATTTAAGTTATATTGTATGATTCGTGTAAAAATCGTTTATCTCTTTATGTTCATTGTCTTTTTTAAAAACAAATTATTTTATAAAAAGTAGTATTCAATAAAGTTTTAATTTTCGTAATATGAATGTAAAAATGTTGTAATATCAGGTTATTAACTTATATAAAACCTCGAATAATTGTATTCCTACTCAAAGTACCAGTAGCTGTCAAAAAATGATGTTTAATATTTTTGAAATTCTATACAGTTATCAGATTGCTAATGTATATAAATACTTATGTAATTGATTTCGATTATTTCTGGAATCTAGATAATTAATTAATTTTTGAGAAATAATTAAGAATTTTATCATTGATTTCCGCAAGAAATTCCCGATGATTACGTGATAAATGCGGTAACCGATGGTAGTAATGTTATCCGTAATCAGATAGAGTAAGAATGTTTTCATATGAAAATTATTGCCAAATTTATTATCAATTTCATAACACGATGCCCGTATAAAAGTAAAGACTATATCGACTATAAATTGACTGTATATAATGGCGTCAGCGCTATGGTTCTGCTGCATGATCCTTCTCGGCAGCTTTAATGTAAGGCATTTCATAAAATACACCGCTTTTACTAGTATTTAATATGAACACTTTAAAATGAATGTTCACTCGGCAGGTATGTTCTGTACGCGCTCAATACAATTGCGGTCCGCCCGCATATCCAAACTACGGATATGGGATGCCGGCACCATATCCCATCATTATAAGGGATGATAACGATGACGACTTGCATCAAATACTGCCACTGTTGATCCTGCTGATGTGCGACGGCTTTGGTGGATGTGGTGGATGTGGTGGCAGATGCGGAGGTTGCGGATGCGGAGGTTACGGATGCGGAAACTGCGGATGCGGATGTTGTTGCAACAATATCCCTATACCCTACCCAATCCCAATACCTATAAATAATCCCATTATAAACAACTAAAGACTAGGAATTCACTTTTTTTATTAAAATAAATAATTCATAATTAAAAAAATAATTTTCAAACATGTTGTTTTATTTAATGCACGTGCCTTATCAGAATTTATTCCGAATTTATGCTTTAGCATTGCACAACAATTTGTAATGCACGCCTGAATTGCCTACAGCGAATTTACTATCTGTTAATACCCATTTAATAATGATTCAGTCGAAAATTGTAACAGAATGGCATTTTTACACCTTTATGGCCACACTACAATATGTTAAGGAATATTATTATAAAAGTCGTTTGAAGTATTTATTAGGATTTGAATAGTTACACCATTTTAACTAAGAAATTAGAATCGACTAAGTGGTATTTTTACCAAAAAATATCTACGTGCTTGGCTCCTGTTCAAACTTATTACACCACGCTATTTCACCCAGTAATCGAGTTCATTATGAAATCCAAAGTATATAAAAGGAATTTTGAATGACATTTTGCTCATTTGTAAAGCTATCAAAATGGGCTCCGAAACACTAATGCCCTTAACAGTGCTGCTACTTTTAAAGGTGAGCGACATTTTTTGCAAATCCACAACTTTTTATCAGTTTTAAATTTATATTTTAAGAACTTTACTAGTTTATTAAGTCAATAACATACTCATCTTTAGATAGTATTTTAAAATAATCACATTGTATTAGCATTTTTTAACAAATTCTTTGTGGATTCTTATAAGAGCATTTTCGCAAATGAACGTGTTCGCAAACAAATTTTATAATTGCATTTTTTTACCCTTATAGGGCAGCATGGTGTTGAGTCAATGCGGAGGCTATATCACCCAAGTATCGCCGTCTATCCAAACATACACTCAACCCTGCCAAACGTATTGCAAACCTACTCAGACGTATACTACACCAGTGCAAACAGGGATAGCAACATCTTCAGTAATACAACCCGTGTGCCAATTCGTAATACCTGCGATCATCAAACCATTGATTGCATCGGAAACTGTTGTGGAGACAAAATGCACTATACCGACACCTATCATTGAAGACAATTCAAACTACGGAGGCTGCAACGGTTTCGGCCCTGGCTATAGTGGTTTCCCTGGTTACGGAGGAATGCCATATCCTATGTTCTATGGTAAAGACGATGATGACGATTGGCGTAAATTACTAATATTCCTTATTTTCGCTATGAAGAATAGAAAAGGCGATAGATTTGACGGATATCCATGTGGAGGTTATTGTAGTTGTGCAGGATGCGGAGGCTGTGGCAGTTGCGGAGGCTGTGGCAGTTGTGGAGGATGTGGCGGTTGCGGAGGATATGGGGCTTGTGGAAATTGCGGAGGATATGGCGGTTATGGAAACTGCGGAGGATGTGGAAACGGCTGTGGTAATGGATGTGGAAATAGAAATGAATGTTGCGGTGGATGTGACAACAACTGCTATGGATATAATAACTGTAATAGTGGTTATTGCAATAACTGCGGCAATAATTGTAGGAACTGTGGAACTTGCCCCTATTGTGGTCGGGCTTACAACAATAACTACATTCCTTATCCCATAGCTTACCCAGTCAACAATGCTATGGGATGCTCAAACAATAATTCAGTATGTTGTACTGATGACTGTTCAATGATTAATAGCGGATGTGATTCTAACGGAATTGATTTAATAATATGGACTGGTGAACCATCGTGTACATCGTGTACTTGCTAATTAGTTATTATTAGATTTAGATATTTTTGTACTGATTACTTTCGTATTTATTTATTTTTTATCCAATAAAGATGTGAGATCGTAATTAGTTTTCATTCTAATAGTTTATAATATGTTTTACTCAAAATCACTCTAAAATAATAAAAATATTTTTAAAGGTCTACCACCATTTTTGAAAAAAATTTACAACTAATATGTTTATGGATGAATGAATGAAAACACTTTATTGTTCACCAAAAATTAAAACTAAGTACAGTACATGTTGAACAAAGTGCGGCCTTATAGCTGGATGGATTTTCATGTTTTAATGGTCTTTTTCTTGCTGTTTTTCTTATTCAATTATTAAGTGTTCGTTTTCAATGTAATTTTTTAAGCAGTAAATCATGTCTAGTGCAATCAACCAAGTTTTAAAGCAACTCGTAATGTCTCTCCAATTGCTCCTATACATATATACACTGCCAATCTATACTTTCCAGGATTACCTGATAATGATTTAGCCTCCTGATTGCTTGTCAAGTTGTTAAACAATGCTGTATGAACATGTCATAATTATAAATCAGGACGATGATGAATATGAGAAACCCTTTAAAATTGGCTCCATCTAAAAAGATTAATCTCGCGGAATTCTAGCAACAAAACAAGCACTCGTACTATATACATAATAATCAGCAGACAAACACGTATATTGTACATCAATTAACCAAGTTACGCTTGTGTTTTAGTTAATATACAAAGGACTACTCTGAGGCCGATCCCAGATACCCAGACTATAGTAAATAACGGAGATATTCATTACCGAAATTTACTATGCCATGAATCGAACCCAGAGGCCTCTTCGTTGGAGGCCGGCAAAGATTTGTCCATTCAACTACAGAGGCAGTCGCTTGTATGTGATTGTTAACAGCACCTGCGCTAATAAATTAAATTAAATAAGAATCAACCATCACCGACAATGGTTCCTATTCAAAATAATAATGGGAGCTGTAGAAATGCTTCTGCTTCTCGGTTAATTGTTGTTCTAGTAATTCTCTTGGTAGAAAAAAATGTGCTATTCTATACTAATTCTTCAATTAGTAAAAATACAGAAATGGGAAAGGAAGCGTAATATACACGCACATTACAATCGTAATACCAAATAACGGTAATGCCTCATTTCTATTATGCGCGACCACGGCAGGTCACCAGGAAAGTCACGAGGGGAGTGGGCAGCACGCGCATTTCCTCTTCAACATAATTATTTTGGGTAGTTGGTAGTTAGTTACATACGTGCGCTGCCAGTTCACTATGATATGACGTGAACTAGGAGTTAATAATAAACCCCAAGTTCACATCATAGTTGGCTCAAGTTTTCAGGTGGATCCTACTAATATTATAAACGCGAAAGTTTATAAGAATGTATGAATGTATGTTTGTTACACTTTCACACAAAAATTACTGAATGGGTTTTAATGAAACTTTACAATAATATAGCTTACACATCAGAATAACAAACATATAGGCTATAATTTATAAAGATCTAGTGTAAATTATCCAAAATTTTCCATCAGCACGCGGGCGAGACCGCGGGGCGCAGCTAGTAAAGAATAAAGGTCTTTGCCTACTACACCGTATCATACCGTGACCGTGCTATGAACGTATTAAGCACGGAAGAAATACGATATGAACTACTATGCCCACTAGAACATATAGAAAACACACTAAAAGAATAGTATTTTTATTATTTTAATATATACATTTTTATGTTTTACTTCGCTTTAGTTTTAGAGTCTCCTAGCTAATAAATACAAAGAGTTAACATTTTTTCCCTTTCTAGCCTCTACGAAACCCTTCAATGTATGAGGCCATATACTTGCCTGATTTTCGTAACGCATTTTTCTTGAATCGTTCATTTTTGTATGTAAAATATAAAAAGATTGCTTCCCAAGCAATTTTATTCGCGTAAATATAATTTTCCCTATTTCGTGAAGATAAAAGTTACGTATTTTTATCTTCAGTGTCAAAAACTATCTTTAAAGTAAACTTCTTATAAATCGATTCACATCTAAGGTCGTGCAGAATGTTAAATATTAGTAGGTATGTGTAGTATGGATTAATTCGCTACCTGCCTACGATATTTCTAGCCTCAAATAGGCAATAGTTATTCTTTTGCTTGAAATTTATATACATAACACAATTAATAATTTACACGACAATACATAAAAATAATAGATAGATAGATAGATAACACTTTATTGCTCACCAAATACACAATTTCAAAATATACAATTACAATATTGTTATGGTAGAAACAAAAGGCGGCCTTATCGCTGAAAGTAATCTCTTCCAGGCAACCTAACTTAAGGAATAATTTAATCTAATCTGGCGATGTACGTGGTGCAGATCATTAAATATCAAATATCATAAATAAACATACTTAAACTAAATAATTTATAAATAAATAAAAAATACACATACTTAAACTACTTTATAAATTAAATACACACATACATATATATTAAATAGTCTATAATATAAGAATTAGGCATAATTATTTAAGGAAAAGTAGTGTTTTCTGAGTGCGTTCTTAAATGTAGGCGATGTTTTGGCCTCTCTGACAGTAAGAGGCAGCGCATTCCAAAGTTTGACAGCCTGCACTGTGAAAGAGTTATCATAAAAGGATGAAGTGTGTGCAGGTGTAGTGAGTTTACGATACGTATGAGTGCGCAAATTGTGGGAAGTAGAAAGGCGAAGGAATTCAAAATGTTCCTTAAGGTAGGGAGGACTACTAGGGGTAAATAAAATGTTATAAAGTAATGTGAGAATGTGAGTATTCCGGCGAAAGCGAATAGGGAGCCACTTGAGTTTTTCACGAAATTCAGAAACATGGTCATATTTTCGCAAGCCAAATATGAACCTAATACAAAAATTCTGAAGTCGCTCAAGTTTACTTAGCTGTTCTACGGTTAAGTCCAGATAGCAGGCGTCAGGGTAATCTAAAATGAGTAACAAAAGAGACTGTGCAAGTATAATTTTGGTGGCAGTAGGCAGAAAATTTCTCAGCCTTCTCAGGGATCTAGAAGACAGAAAAACATTCCGACTTAATTCGGAGAGGTGAGACTTCCAAGACAGGTCACTATCGATGACTACACCTAGATAGATAGAATAGATATAGATAGAATAATAATATAGTTTTAAATACTTTCACAGTATAAAGTTCACCATTCCATATTTGTTAAAAGTTAAGTATAAAAAACAAAGAAAAACTAAGAAGATGGAATGAGTAATAAGGTAATGTCAAGCGTATTTTGATGTTTAAGATTTTATTGAAAATATGGTTATCAACTACGTGACTAGTTGACATGAAGACCTAATTTCGAAATACAGACACCTGCATTCATAATTATTATATGATAACTTATTTTACTTGAATTATATAGAAAATAGTATAAAAGCGGAGGTTGCTGAGAAAACAGGAAGTCAACAAGATGAACTCTATCCAACTTGCCGTGTTTGCCCTCGTGGTCCTTGCTATGAACGTGAGTTTTATTTTCATTAGTTTTAGGCTCTCGAAAATTGTTGTGCCAAGTTTCATCTGTGGTAAATTATTGTCAAGCTGCTTTGTTTTTCAACGTAATGTCATATTATCTATATTCTATAGTATTATAACATTCTAATCATGCCTGTCTGTACATTAAAGCTATTAAAAAAACAACTGGAATAGACTATGTATATAAACGATGCAATTTTTTTTTAGATTTCTTGTCTGTTTATCTGTTTGTCGATTTGTCTGTTTGTTCGGGATTCACGTAAAAAGTACTGGGTCTATTTCGATGCGGTTTGCGCTGGTCGACAGTAAATTCTTAGAATTAAAATCAGCGCTACCTAGGAATCCCGCCGAGATTTTTTGTGGAAATGATTAAAATTTAAATTAAACGAATTCCAATGTGATTTTCTTATTCAACCATAGCAAATTTAATGTAATAAATTTATGATATTTTTTACTTCGGGAATCCCGCGGTAATTTACCCAAGAGCGGTTTGAAGTTATTCGGATGCATAAAAATTAGCTTACTGCGATACAATTGCTACTAAAACGATAGCTTACAATTCTTTTTTAACACGCTTTTTTGACGCTGAGATACTTCGTGTCCCGGGAATCCCGTGGGTATTTCAAGTCAAGCGTGGGCGAAGTCACAGGCATATCCTATAATTATATAAACGTGCACGTATGTTTATTCTAATGTTTATAGGTACCCTTTTCAGTTACAGCCCTGTGACGTTTTATGCATTAAAAAATAATTCAAAATATTTATTTTGTACAAATTATTGTGTTAATTGTTGGCTACCTGTGCTAATTGATCAGGAATACGAATTTAATATATAGGATTTTATCATAATTATGTACGAATGGATACATATTAATTAAATGCATATATACTAGAACGGATAGTAGTCAAAATACACATAGTACAACTGCAAATAACTTGAACTTAAATTGACATATATCAGCCAATTTCGAGTAACACTCAGACCACAAATTCTGTCACGCGCTGAACAACACACCTTCTTGTAAATTTTATCCACACAGACCCAGTATTTTTTGTGACAAATGAGCATGACATACACAGCAGATGGATAGATAGAAATGACGATTACATAAGGGTTCTTGCCAAGTAGCTAGGGAACCCTAAAACATTAACTTTGCAACCTTTGATTTTAAGATGAAACGAAATGCACTTGCCCGATTTTTGTAGTTTGGTTATTCTTTTGTTCGTTTATTGTATATTTTATTAATTCTGTAGTTTGTTAAATCGAGCTGACTGTTCTATTTCCTAGATACAATCATAAACAATAGGAGTTTCCTTGAAACACCGCGCTGCTCCGGCAGATAACCGCAATTAAAGAGTCGTTATCTTGAATAAAGATTATTGCAAGGTTTCCAGGTTATAAACAAGGTTTTTTGTAATATGGCGTTACTGAATTATTTATATTTTTTAGTTATTAAAATATATTAAATAATTTAGAATGTAGAAAGAGATGTCAGATTTTATAAAAATCTAAAAACAATTAGATTATCTCTTAAAAGTCAAAGATCATAAGAACCAAAATTACAATATTTTAGTAATATAATATTATTTTGTTCAATACTAGTTTTATGTGGAAGCTTCTAAGAATTCAAAAGATATAAGTTATATTATATTAATCAGTTAGCCTGAACCGCATTATGTACTTAAAGCCCTATTTATTTAATTACATGCATTAACTGATAATAATAACATATAACAAGTATCTGTAAAAATATTTTATTATTATCACTTAAATTTATTTTAGATACAAAAAAATCTTTATGAAATCTTCATACCCGGTCGCCTGTAACAGTCAGTTTATATCATTTTATATCTTCACATAATTTTTCTTAGAAACTATTCGGTCTATACGAGTATATAAGATTTACTCGTATAAGGAATATAATCTATAAGAGTATTGAATTTTCTTCTTTATATATATACATATATTCGTGAGGTATTATTAGATAGATATTAATAATTTTTTTGTAAGTCAATAGATTGCGAGATATTTGCTTCCATAATCGTATTTTTTTATTAGGTAAAAAGTCTACCATTGGTGGTTGCATCCAATCAATTTAATTAAGAAATTTTTTTAAGTTTTATTTTGAACACACACAATAATATTCTTAATAACATTGTATAACTATCAAATTTTTATAAAAAAATATTAGGGTACAATGGTTGGGCCATTGTATTGAGGTGCCAACAATAGTATAGTTTCAAGGGAAACTATACTATTGTTGGCAACTCACTACAACACTACATAGGAATGTAGTAAAGAACTTTAAGGAAAATTGAGCTTGTCCTGGCTTTTAAAATACTTTATTACTATTGTTTTAGTTCTGTTTTAAATCTTTCGTAATTTCGCAGTTAATTGGCGAAAACAAACATTTGACACCTCTATGGAGTTCTCATAGTTGCATGTAATTTTGTAATTATTTAAATGAACAATAGAATTTTTATGTCTGAATAATTATTTCAGATTCAATGGACAAAAGCTCAATACTGCGGATACGGATACCCTTTTTACAACGACGACGATGACATGGACGTGCTTCTTCCCGTCTTGCTGCTCATGTTGTTGGACAGGGACGGCGGATGCGGAGGCTTTGGCGGATACGCACCTATGCCATATGGCTACGGAGGATACGGAGGCGGATACGGTGGCTGCGGATACGGCGGGTGTGGATATGGCGGATGCGGATGTGGAGGAGGCTGCGGATGCGGATGCTGAAAGGGTTACACGGCTATAACAACGGATCTGACTTGAACACATAAATATTTCAAAACTTCTTTTTGTTTCATTTTTAGGGGTTCGCAGTCAAATGGTAAAAATTGAACCGTTTTAAAATCCTTAACGTCTGTCTATCGTTCTGTCTATTCATGGGTACGTCTGTGTACACTATACATCTATATGTAGATAATAGCGATTTTCTCGAACACTTTTAGGTCAATACGAAAAACGGTATTTACGTTGTGATGTTTTTCCTGGGTTGCCTAGGTATATAACAAAAACAATAGGGGCCCATCACCGTTCAGAACCAATACATGAAAGCGACCCTTGGTTACTTCACGTAAATTATATAGAAGCCAAAATTTAGTTTGTATCTTAACTACCTATCTGACCCTAGAATTGGTCAAAAGGGAAGTTACGAGTAAATTGCCGAGAATGCCGTATAATTTCTTCAGCTTGAATACCAATAAATCAAATGTTAATTGAATAGCAGCTAGTCTGTGAAGGAAACGATTAAGTGCCTTAAATGAAAACCGGCTTATCACCAGGTAGTGGTCCTTTTCAAGAGTGGGGCCTCTGTAGGCTCTTGTATCCATTATTGTATTTCGGAGGCGCTATGTATTAAAATCAGATCAATCATACTTTTCTGTTCATTCATTCTCCATGTATACGTGTGGATATCCTTATGATGGAATAAGGTGTTCGACACAAGCAAGTTTCTTTCCATGCATACGTCTATGATTGACCTACCAGCATCGTTCACTATCTTGTCACCATAGGGTCCAAGGACAGCCTCAAAGCCGTCTCTTTTGTTCCCCACCCATCCATTGAGACCACCACACACAATTAATCTTTCGTTCCCTTCAGCCAGATCCAGAATTTCTCTCACAGACTCCCAAAACTTCTCGAGTTCTTGGGGATCCGCTGAGCTTACGGGAGCATAAGCTGCGACCAGAAAAACTCGCGTGATCCCCAGTTTTAGACGGACCCAAAGAAGTCTCGGGTTCACCAGACAATAGTCTTTCACTCCAGACACAAAGCAGAATGAGAGTACGACGCCTACCCCCCCACTTGCACGCTCGTCCAGGCCCACGCCAGACCACAGACCAAGCATGCCACCGGGGAGGTCATCGACTTCACACCCCTTCCGCTTTGTCTCTGTCAGACATAAGGCATCCAGGCTTCTCTCATTCATTATATCAATCATTTCGTCCATCTTATCTTTCATCCCACCTCTCACATTCCACGTGCCTATACAGCACTCTGCTCCTCTTGACCCGCCAGGTTTGGCGCTGCGTGAAGGGTGGCGGCCCCCTTCGCCGCATGTGCGAGAATTCACACCGACGGGGGCGCATCGGTGAGCGTCGCCTGCGGGGGACGCCCTATTATGCACTGCAGTCAGGTGAATTTTGGTCAGAATTGTGGCCCTCTGGGCCAGCGGGGATCGCGACGTGCACGCTTCTGACATGACCCCAATGTGTGAACGTGTGTGTAGTATACAGATAAATCATATAGGAAATATAAAGATAAATCAATGACATATTATATATATACACATATACATAAGAGTATACGTAAATAACATAAATATTGTGATATTAGAAACAAAGAATGTTGGACTCAAAAATGTTATACATTGATAATTTACAAACTAAATAAGTATCATAATAATAGACGTAAATAAATAAACGTTAAGATACACATATATAACACAAGAAAAACGAGGTCCCTGACTACGTTAGGGGAGAATGGGAGCAAGGTAGATAGATAGATATAATAAAAAAATATAGCTGTTTACTTTTTAACTTGGTTATACTGTCGTCATAAATATCTCCTGGCCCAAGAATTTCACTAATTTATCGTTTTTCTATTTTTAAAATAAAACTTTATTTAGCAGTTAAATGGTTTCAAATAAACTTTTATATAGTATTAACTATAACCCTAAAATTATATATTAGTCACCTGTAACTGCCGAATTGTTTTGTTTACCGGGTGACCTCATTTCAAAAAGGGTATTACGGATACACCCCTATATTCCTGCGATCCCTTCTAATCCCTTTTTGTACATTTCCTCATTTCAAATTCATACAATTTGCGGTGTAACTTATTGCAATGTCATTAACTGTGTAAAACTATGCATATACGTTTAAATGTATGTATACATAAATACATGTCAGGTAAGGTCGTTATGTAGATATCACTATGTTGTTTCGTATGTAATTTTAATACCGAAGGTGGACAAGGGATACTTAATAAAACTTCGTTTTAACGGTTTTCAGCGCGGTAATTTATTTGATTTTTGTTATTCCAAAGTTTCAAGGGATACTTTTCATCCCGAATAGTGGAATAGATTTATGTAAAGGTTATTCCAGAAAGTAGGATAGCTTTTTTAGTGATTTTCCATTTGTTATTTTGGTCTTGGTTTTGGTCATTTTTGTCATTTATGTACTTTACAGGTAGATAGGCGGGGGAGAGATAAAATATAAAACGAGAACGGGATGAAATAGGGGATGAAAGTTATTGTGGGAGACCAATCATCGCTCAAGTTTATATAATTATATAAAAAATCATCATCTATAAAAATGCGACAGTAACTCGATCTGTCTGTTAAGCTTTCACCGAAAAACTACTAGGAGTACTCGATCGGTTTTGCCGTAATTTTGTTTAAAAATAGGTCGGAAGATGGGATAGTTTCCGATATAAAATTAAGTGAATCTACCGGGGGCAAATAGGACTAACATAAAAACTTAATACAATGTAAGCTGTATTAACGCTTGCTCTTTAAACTAAAGGCACGCACATGACCCGTCGCGTAGACGCGGAGTAAACTCTAGTAAGATACATATATATATTTACTATTGATATATTATTTACACGACAAATGGAGAACCTCCTCCTTTTTTAAATCGATTTAAAATAATAGTCTTTAATATAATCACAAAATAAAAAGCCCGATTAGACAGCTCTCATTACAACATATTTAGGGATTGAAACCTCTACTTCGTTAACTAAGTTAACCGATTATCACGAGGAATCGATTTGTTTTGAGACATTGTCATAGTCGTCAGTAATACAACATAAAATAATTAATAAATTTTTCTTGTTTTTTTCTTATTTGAAGGAAAAAAAATGAAATATGTTTTAAATCACTTTATAACTATATAATGCACCGGTATAAAAATAATGTAAATTAATTGCATTGGCTTTCAGTTTTGTTGATATCATCGAAGTTACGTTCTATAGACTTTCTTAAATGTCGAATCAGGCTCTTTCGTTAAGATTATTATAGTGCAAATTTTCTATGTAAAATAATAATTAATAGGCTCTGTAATAAATACTCCGATACAAGACTACGGGCGCTTACCCGCTCCCCGCGAATAACCCGGGGCGCGGAGAGCGGTACAGAGGCCAAACTGTCAAATTCTTTGGCAATATTACAAGCTTTAACCACAGAAGACGAATACAGGAGTTATATCTTAATTTTTCATGTATGTTACATTACGATACCATGCGGAGTTCAGAGATGAATGTAAAAGGCCTACGCAAAAGAAGTAAAGATTACGCCTAGTACATATCTATGAAATATCATAATATTCACATTTTTAAAACACATTGTAACTACGATATTTATTACAAGACTGATAAGATAATCTTGATATACTGGGTATTTCCTCATGTATAGTTTAATGATAAGATAAAGCAAGCATTTCCATAAATTACACAATGCTGTTTTGTAAATTCGCAAAGGAAATAATAAAAACCCCAAATTCATAAGCTAACTGGCATACGTTATTAAACAATGTACTAGGGAATACTTGTAATTTGTACAAAATTATCATTATGAAGTCAAAATGCATAGGTATACTACTATTGGTTTTAGCTGAAGTGAGTATAGAGTAATTTCCATAATAATTACGTTATTGTAAGATCTTTTCGTTTCTCCATTAATTTTAAATCCATTACCAACAACAAATTTATCAATATTATAAACAAAAAGTAACTGTGTTTCTTACCTTCTTATGTCTAAATGCCTGAACTAGAACTATTATGGGAGGTGGTTTACGTAGAGTATGAAACAGAGTTAAGTTTTAACTTATAATTATGTATCACTCTCGAAAATTTCCCTTCAGCAGAAAGTAGTTTGATAGTAAATATTTGAATTATTAGTGCTGTTAAAATTATTAATAATTATTATAAATTACTAATAATAATATTTTTCCTCATTTCCCACAATAGTCCTACACTGGCCGGGGCTTGTCCTTGGGTACATTATTATATGGTGTAGACAGGGATAATCGCCGGTCAGTGTCACGCCACATATTTACATTAAATTTGTCAAGGAGCCTCTACGTGTTGGCCTCCCCATGACCCCACGCAAGCCCTCCAAAAATCCGGGCCATTTTTATGGCCCGTGGTCTTGAAAAACATACATATATAATATTAATATGGCCCCACGCAAGCCCTCCAAAAGCCCGTGGTCTTCAAAGACATACAATATATTAATATTATAATTATAATAATGTATTAATTACAATTACAGATAGGTCATTAATATAAATGGGTTTGCGTTTCTTTAGAATTTAAAGTTAACTAAAAAAAATATTGATTACTTCCAACGGGTAACAACGAGGGATAAATTAATACTGGTTCTCAAGCGGGTAATAAAACGGATGATATAAGTCTAATTATGCATGTATCTAATCTATAATCTAATTTAATTTTTCTTTGTAACTTCACAGGAATCTCTCAGCCACAGCTCAAAAACAGAGTTAGTTAAGCAAATCCAATCCGGCGAGATTCAATCTAAAACCTCTCAAAAAGCTATATCGAAAACAACTCCAGCTAGGTATCAAGTAACGAACAATAACATAAACTTTATTTCTACATCAGAACAGTCTCCAAAAGATTATTTCCCAGGCGTCGAATATCCTACAAACATTATAGACTCGGCAAAACCTTTTTATTTCCCATCAAATGAAAACAATGGCTTACTAAGTACTTTCCCGAGCGGCGTCAAATCATCTTTTCAATCGATTTCAGCGCCAAAAAATGCTGAAATTCCGTCACAGATTCAAAACAGGAAATATTTGAAACATAATAGATCAACTAAAGTAAAAGGACTTCCAACAATCTGTGTCCCTATTACTTCTGGTAAATTAGGTAAAAAATCCATTCACAATATATCAAACGATACTAATTCTACTATAGATGAGGAAGAATTATGTGTAATTGTTATGAACGACACTGAAATACTTAATGTGAGTAAAGTAATTGAAAATGTACAAACAAAAGATGACTTTATTGTGAAGTTAGCAGAATACTTCGATGAAAGTATAGAAGATTCAGAACCTTGTGATGATACAGAATTTGAATTAATAGTCAATGGAAATTATACCTTATTAGAAATACCATCAAACAGTACTAAAGATAGCTTTGATACTAATTGTACATTAACTTTTAAAGCTATAAAAGAAGATGAAGAAGAAGAAGAAGAAAATTTCACAATATTAACTGATACCGCAGATAATGCTACGAGCACAGATATAATTGAAGTGATGTCTACAGAGTCAACAAATAAAACTGAGACTTCGTCGACGTAAACTGCCAATGCCAAAGATAATGCCAAAGAAATAACGACATTTCTTTATATTCTCGAAATCGTGCAGGAGTTTATATTTATTTAACTTATATTTAAATATTAATTTAATATATGGTGTTTTTTATCACAATAACCTTATTTTTACTACCTACGGCACAAATTATAAGCTACTCCTTACCGATTACAAGAGATCAATAAGCTTCCAATACCTGTAACAAAATTGAATCAAGTGTTATTCCAGTTTATTAAGGTACAAATAATTAGGTATAGATAGATTCACATATTATAATCGATAATATACACATTAAGTAGTACTAAATGAAATGAACCAGAAAGTTACATACAAATAAGAACTTCAATCATCTCTGCTAAGATTAATGGACTATTATTTGACTTTGAGTGTGGCAGTTAATTATTATAATTTTACTTATGTACACATAACACGATGTATTCATTATGCGCTTATAATAAATTATATCAGTCTATAAACGATTCCTTGCTAGGCCGGTCCCTCGGAACTATCCGAGGCCCGCTTTAGGCCCTCTGTGAACTATCACAGAGGGCCTAAAGCGGTCGCCTTTGGAGAATCGCTTAGTGAAATTGAGACATGTCTAGGTATATTGGTAGTGGTAAAATGTATAGCATAAAGTTCCACTTTATGTTGATACTTGTCGTTATGTTGGTGTTATGTATTACCCGCTATGGTTGCCCATGTGGGATGACGTGTTTCTCGTATCGGAAATGTCAAGCAGATTTTCCTCACACACAGATTCAAATTAAAGCTAAATGATACATATACCACAGTCTATTTTCATACATACATAGTTTGAATACTTAATTTATAAATAAAATTCAATCTAAATATTTTAAAGTAAATATTATATTTTATATTAAATTAAAACACATGAAAATTCGTTATATTGTTATGTGCGATCGGGGATCGCACTTAGGATTGGAAGAAAACACCAGTTTTGAACTAAACGCTTTTATTGACTTGCGCAGCTGTGTGCGATTCCTCTCCGTAACTCCTTAAACTCTTCTTCCAACTCTTTCGTATCGCACTTGTCGCTTCGCTGTCTTGAACTGAATTCAACTCTAAGTTGCCCGGTAGGCGCGGCTTACGCTGCTTATATACCCGGAAAAATCTTCTGGAACCCATAATTTCGATCTTCTTTTCGTTATTCTTTTATTTACTATCTGTCCCTTTCTAAACATCTATCTATCTCTGTCTTTTCCTTACCGAACTTACTATTCTAGAACTTTCGTTTATCATCTATCCCTTTCTAACATCTATCTATCTCTGTGTTTTCATTCCCGAACTTTCTATTCTAGAACTTTCGTTGATTTTTCGTTTGTCTCTATCTAAAATGTATCAGTCCTTGTCTTTTCCTTCCAGAGTTTTCTACCTTTTTGTAAAAATCTTAAATCAACTAGATAGATCCACAATCACTCGCCATAATATTATAAAAAGATCTTTTTGATTTAATCTTCTAGCTATGATAAACACATACCTTTGGAAGAACTAAGCAATCAATTCATATTCCTATTGGTTCCCAAACAAAAAATACATATCGCTTTTAATTATTGCATAAGTTTTATTGATTTATATCTATACATCATAAATGAATTGCATTACATTTTTTGTTTATAACGGTTACACATATATTCTTAAGAAATGGTTATTAGTTTTGACTCTTAGTTAAAATTGTTTTGTATTAAAATCAATTGTAGCTTTTTAATCCTATTTTTTGCTGCAATACACTAGGAGATTTCACAGTGCTTCGCTCACAAAAACTTTGGATGTGTATATTTCGTAGGTGTTTTCTGTTTAATGGTTCAGCTCCCGTATTGACAGAACACATATATCAAATTTCATGGTAACTGGTCCATTCCGAAATTTGTTTGTAATATTAACAAACTACTCTGGGACCGATCCCAGAACAAACCCAGAACAAAATAAACGATGCAAAATTCGTTTGTTATTTGATTAACAAGCCGTATGAACTCTTGGCACTAGACGACATATTTTAATTAAAATAGACGTATAATGGCCGCTTGAACACCACTAGAAACACAAAACGCATTTAACACCCTTAAATACAATTAGCGTCTTGCACAACACAAAATTTTCCGGTAAATATGTTTAAAGAACTGTCAAAGTTAATCACCCAAATATGGGTATTTAACTGCTCTAAACGCATTTAAGGACAAAAAAATGTTGAGTACATTCATTCGATTCTTTTCATAAATTTATATTTATTATTCTTTATGAAATTGTCAGTTATTAAAAAGTCAATTACAGATTGTTTCTCGTAGTTTTGTTTTGTTGTACTTGCTTTAATTATTTATCTCAAAACTAGCTCGTACCAAATCGTAGATCTTAGATTTGACTAAATAGTTGAGATTTTACTCATGTACTACAATTGCATAATTCTACGTTATTCAATATTATACCTATACAACTATTGTTCTCTTTTAACCAGTATTTATTATTTGAAAATAAAACAGCACACCAAAAAATCATTCTTCAACGAACGAAATTTCAAATGTCTTGTTGTTTTTTTGGCAATAGGCTTGTTCTTGGTCGAACTACCATTACTGCCAACGTCATTTCAAATGTCAGGTTGACATTCGCCAACTAAAATCCCTTTTTACGCAAGAAGTAACTAACGTTAAAGCTAAATTTCATGTGTTTGTTCGAAAAAAATTATCGCAGCGTGAAATGGAACACAATACATACATTTAGCTAAATAACATGGGAGACCGCCTTATGCAAGGCATCTTAAATACGTTTTGTGTAAAATGTATTTAGGAAGTTTAATACGATTAAGTAAATTCTATTTAAAGGCGATCGTTATGCAATCGGCCCAATGTTCTTGGAAATACCTACTTCTCAAACACAATAGCGTTATTGATAATAATTTCTTATAAATTATGAAACCATCACAAATAATTGATAGTTGCGATTATAATTTATCACGTTCTCGAGTAAAATATGTTCATTAAGGTATAAAACTACTGAACAAAGATATATCTGAGTAGTTACATCAGAATGGGCCTCCGCAAAAAGATCGCGTTAATCTTCATTGTTATTATATTTCTTCAGGTATGTATAGGTATAAAAAAATTAATTAGAGGCATTTTTATGTCTGAGACCCAAACCTCACCGGTATGCTATAAGGACGTTGCCAACAGTAGTTAGTTTCGGTTACTGCTGACAACTAAAAGTCGCCAACTGAAACCTTTCTGACAACCGAAAGTGTTGTGGCTCAGCTGGATTCAAAAAAGCTGACTATACTTTCAAAGGAGAGACGATACTTCACTGCAGACCAACAGCTTAATTTTTACTGTGCTCAAGTAACATCTTGGATGTAGTTAGTAGTCTCACCTTTGGGACGGCTCAGCGAAATACCAGCTTGAAGTGCTAGAGTCAATTAAGAGAACATTCAAGAGGTTGCTTGGTAGCGACGAGCTTGTCAATATCAAACTTCAAAGTCTAGAGCATCAACTCCGGGCTGCTTATCAATCGGTTTTATAGGATTAATTACGGAGAGTGTGCGGTTGAACTGTTTGTACTGATTTCGCCTACATCATTCCATCTTCGGACATCAAGGCACTCTGGTCTACGCAATCGTTTTACAGTGAAAACGCCACCAGTGCGAACAAAACATTTCCTCCACGTTCCTTTTACGTATGGCAGAGTTGTGCAATGCACTACCACAATCCGTATTTCCCGAAAAGTACGATCCAGGTAGCTTCAAGTCTTGTCTGAATAGGTATTATCTAGGAAAGCGTGCTCCATCTTCGACCGCATCATCGTCCGACATTAGGCGTGATCGTGGTGCCAATGCAACATATTATCTGGTTAGTGAGTCATTTCTTTGCATCTTCAGGAACAAATGTGGGAAAATCTCTCTTACTTATTAATTTATCTGTAGTACAAGTTTGAAAGAACAAAAAGGGAACTATGAATAAAAAATGAAGAGAAGAGTTTAATTAATTCGTCGCATATTTGTAAATGACGTTCGAATTATTGTTTTCATGCATTATTCCATAAGCATGGCTTTTCAATTTCCATAACGAGTCTTTCTGTATCGATGAATATATTTTTCCACTCAGAATACAGAAATATACAGAATCCGCGTTCAACTGTAAATGCCAATCGCATGCTGTGTCCAAAAACAAAACAAGCGTCCCGCGAACACCCCACTTCCCACCCGCGTAATATTGCTAGCTCAGACAATGTTGACCCGTTTTTGGTAATATTGGAAGTAAGATAATAATAAAATAAAAATTGACTTTTTCTATAGAGGTACTCATATTTTATATATATATATATATGGCCCTAATAATTTCAAGAAATATAAATTCTTTAAATAAAACACGGTTTAGATAAAAACATTTAATTTATTAAATTAAGTGTTAGACAAAACTTTTTTATCTTGGCATTGTATTTTGGTCTTTTCTTTTTTAGAACACATTTTTTGTATACATTATTAAAAATATTAGCTAGTCAAAAACATCATTGTTAACATAGCGATTCTTTTTTAAATTCCTTAGAATACTCTTTAAAGATTCGTTCTTTTTGGCAAGATGTCTATTTTTTTGTTGCAATGTCTTTATTCGCCGGAAATGCTTCTAAGAAAGTATTTGTTTGCGGCGTAATTGGGACCTTAGTTTCGCTTTTTTAGCGTGTCAAATATAAAGTCCACATCGAATATAATCACATTACCAATCTCCTAGTTTGATTTAGCGGGCGAATGTGGTTGTATAGCCTGAAATAAAAAAAATGTTAGCCTGTAAGTCCACCTGAAACCTATTATGTCCACTGTATGTCGCCAAGTTAGATTTAATATTACGTTATAAAACCTATAACCAGTGGAACAGCACAACATTCCCAAATATATCTTATTTATTAAATACGACTTCTCGTTTAGAAGATATCATAGGACAAATTACCATAAAAATAATATATACATAGCTTGGCAAAATTATAACCTGTGACTTTGCCATAGTCAGGTCTAAAGCCGGTAGCGCTGGTAAACTGCTCTTAATACTATAACTAAGTCATGATTAATACTCACATTTTTAGAGTTTTCCAAGCATAATCCAGACTCTTCTGCTATCATGGCTAAATGCTGAAAGATTATAATAGTTATTATTCTAATACTCATAATATTATATAATAAATGTGATTATAAATTTAACGACAGGGACTTTAATTATTTATTATCAATAGTTATAATGTTAGTTAATTTCATCCCCCCTTCCCTTCTCTCTCTCTCTCCCTCACACATACACACACACACACACACCACACACCACACAAATTTTGTACATTTGTTTAGTAATCGTATCATACTAACATGATACCTATTATGAATGTTATGCAATTTTAACAATATCATGTATATATACTGGTCGCATTGATACCTAGCCTTTCTATTTTCAAGTCGGTTAAATGTTTTTTTAATCAGTTATTAATTTCAAACCACAAAGGATAAAAGTCTTCAGTAGGTAATAAAAAGAAGGGAAATTCAAACTTTTATATTGGCAACACTTATAAGATGGACGCATCATTTTCTATGACAATTACAAACTGAACAATTTATTCAGTAAATAAATAAAACAATAACTAAATACGATACTTACACGTGAAATGTGATCCCTTCCTGTTCTTTCTTTAGACCTGCTGCATTTTTACAGGTTGGAACGACACATGACAGCATAATTTAGCTAAATTAGACACCGGTAAAACACGTTACGCGATACGACGTTCACAGAGCAACTGATCGGCTGCGCTTCAAACTACTCTATTCAGGAGTAGTTTTTGTTGCTTCAGTATTAGGCGCGTTCACGGCTTCTGGATATTCTGTATTCTGAGTTTTTCCAATATACTATCCATTTAATATTTTCCAATTTGAAATAGGTCAAAAGATGGTCCTTAATTATCATAGTTATTGGCTGGCAACTTAAATACGAGAATGGTTAGTGGTTTACACGTATACATTTTTTACTGACTACGTCATCAGCACGACAGTCTGCAATCTTAAAGCGGAGTGTGTCAGCTACCCTTTCAAATTGTGTAATGAATAAATTCTAAAATTTTGTTGCCACATGTACCGCGCGCGCACCCATTAAGGAAAAAATTACATTGAATTCTATGCTTACACAGGCGATGATTGGAGTGGTTAGCAGGTGTTAAAATACTATATTATCGTCATACTTCTCAAATATCAGGATAAAACTAATTACAATTAATGTTTTATTAATAAATAATATTTTATTGAATTCGTTAAAGTTATGCGGTTATAAATTGTTATTCTCATACATAACCTACGGGACTTTCGCGTTTTGTTCGATGATAAGTCAGTCAGTCAGTTGCTATAAGTACCTATCGACTACTGTTTTGGTAAAGTGGCTAAATCGTCGTCAAATGTTTGGCTACGTAGTTAGCGACGTCGCCATAGCATCCGGTATACTATGGGTTTTATAAAAGAAATAGTATTTCTAAAAGGAACATTTTGTATATTTTTTTAGATAACCTGTACAGTATGCATGCCCAGTACCCCAAAGAAAAAAGCATTATTAAGTTTTTTAAGTAACTCTAAACAGTCAAGAAATATCACAAACAGTCAAATATCACCCCAGGGTGCAAATCAAAAGATAATAAAGCGTAAAGCTTTACAACGACAAAGTCGTAAAACCAATGAAACTCACTTGAATCGACCAATTTTTGATGCATATAATTTCCCTGAAACAGAATACCCCTTGGATTCGATGATACGAGAACCATTTCGAGTGCCGCTTGAGAATTTTGCAGACGTAAACAATTATAACATACACGAAAAGAGGGCAACAAAATCTCCATTAATTGCATCTAACGTGCTTGATACTTTAAAAAAGGAAGCTAAAAAGAAACGAAAAGAATGTGCAAATTTAAATATAAGGCGGACACAAAAATCAGATAGTTCAATAATGCCACCAGGTACTCTTATTGTGGATACTTTTTGTTACGGTAATATACCACTATTTCCAGAAGTTGAATATCCACTTACTGCAAAAGAAACTTGGGGTCCCAATTATTGGTCTCTCAGGCCTATAATGAAAGAGATAACAATTCAAGAAAATTTCAAAACATGTCCGCAATCGAACTTCACAAAGAAAAATACAAGTAATATCAATCCTCAACAAGCGAGGCTTAATCTGTTAAGAAAATCCGGAAATGATAAACAAAAGAAGATTATCCCTATTATAAAATCTCCTAATAATGATAAAAACAAGGTTTTTGATCATGAATATTATGATAAAAAAGTTCCCGCAGGTAATGAAAATGCGTCTTTATGTAGTTCTAAAGTACTAAACTCTTACTATTCGCTTCCCATTCACATAAGTGAATTTCCGGCACGTACTTTTACTAATAACGAATATAGTTCACTACCTTTGCCATATCAAAATCACAGCATATGTCCTATTTCAGCCAACAATAAAACATCTATTGACAAAGAGTTTATAATTAAAAACGCATTCAATCCAGTCTCACGAAAAAATACGATTCAAATGACACAAATAGGAAATGAAGAAGCATTACTGGTACAGAAGCCACCCGAACCAACGTATGCTACATTAATACCAGTAGAAAAGACACTCGTAGTAACGAATACAACGCCATCACCAATAGCAAAGACCTTCATACCAATAGATGAGACACCATCGCCGATAGAGAAGGTACTTATACCGATAGATGCAACAACATTGCCCATAAGGAAAACACTTGAACTGATCAATGCGACGCCATTGCCGGTAGAGAAGGTACCTACGCCGATTGAGGCGATGTCATTACCGGTAGAAACGACACCTATGATGATGAACGCAACATTATCGCCAGTAGATGACACACCAATGCCAATAGACGCTACACCATCGTCGGTAGAAAAAGCACCCGTAGAGACAGATGTAACACTATCGCCAGTAGAGAAGGCATATGGAGTGATTGATTTAATGATACCATCAGTAGAAAAGGAGCCCGTAGCAATGGATGCGACACCATCTTTGACAGAGAACACAACTGTGCCGATGAACGCGATACCATCGCCGGCAGAGAAGGCAACCCTAACGACAGATGCGACGTCATCGCCGATAGAGAAGGCACCGGTACCGATGGATGTGACACCATTGCCAGTAGATAAAATGCCTATGCCGACAGATGCCACTCTATTGCCAACAGACAAAGCGCCTATACCAATGGATGCTACACCATTGCCAATAGACAAAGCGCCTATACCAATGGATGCAACTCCGCTGCCAGTAGACAAAGCGCCTACGCCGAGGGATGCCACGCCATCGCCAATAGACAAAGCGCCTATACCAATGAACGCCACATCATCGTCAGTAGACAAAGCACCTGTACCGATGAACGCCACACCTTTGCCAGTAAACAAAACGCCTATGCCGATGGATGCTACACCATTTCCACTAGACAAAGTGCCTATACCGATGGATGCCACACCATCGCCAGTAAACAAAGCGCCTGTACCAATGAAGGCCATACCATTGCCAGTAGACGAAACGCCTATATCAATGGAGTCCATACCATTTCCAGTAGACAAAGCGCCTATCCCGATGGATGCTACAACATTGCCAGTAGACAAAGCGCCTACGCCGATGGATGCCACGCCGTCGCTAATAGACAAAGCGCCTATACCAATGGATGCAACTCCGCTGCAAGTAGACAAAGCGCCTACGCCGATGGTTGCCACGCCATCGCCATTAGACAAAGCGCCTATACCGATGAATGCCACACTACTGCCAGTAGACAAAGCGCCTATACCAATGGATGCAACTCCGCTGCCAGTAGACAAAGCGCCTACGCCGAGGGATGCCACGTCATCGCCAATAGACAAAGCGCCTACACCAATCGATGCAATTCCGCTGCCAGTAGACAAAACGCCTACGCCGAGGGATGCCACCCCATCGCCAATAGACAAAGCGGCTATACCAATGAACGCCACATCATCGTCAGTAGAAAAAGCACCTGTACCGATGAACGCCACACCATTGCCAGTAAACAAAACGCCTATGCCGATGGATGCTACACCATTGCCACTAGACCAAGTGCCTATACCGATAGATGCCACACCATCGCCAGTAGACAAAGCGCCTGTACCAATGAAGGCCATACCATTGCCAGTAGACGAAACGCCTATGGATGCTACACCATTACCAGTAGACAAAGCGCCTACGCCGATGGATGCTACACCATTACCAGTAGACAAAGTGCCTATACCGGTGAATGCCACACCACTGCCAGTAGACAAAGCGCCTACGCCGATGGATGCCACGCCATCGCCAATAGGCAAAGCGCCTATACCAATCGATGCGATTCCGCTGCCAGTAGACAAAGCGCCTACGCCGAGGGATGCCACGCCTTCGCCAATAGACAAAGCGGGTATACCAATGAACGCCACACCATTCCCAGTAAACAAAACGCCTATGCCGATGGATGCTACACCATTGCCACTAGACAAAGTGCCTATACCGATGGATGCCACGCCAGCGCCAATAGACAAAGCGCCTATACCAATGAACGCCACACCACTGCCAGTAGACAAAGTGCCTACGCCGACGGATGCCACGCCATCGCCAATAGACAAAGCGCCTATGCCGATGGATGCTGCACCATTGCCAGTAGACAAAGTGCCTATACCGATGAATGCCACACCACTGCCAGTAGACAAAGCGCCTACGCCGATGGATGCCACGCCATCGCTAATAGACAAAGCGCCTATACCAATGGATGCAACTCCACTGCCAGTAGACAAAGCGCCTACGCCGATAGATGCCACGCCATCGCTTAAAGACAAAGCGCCTATACCAATGGATGCAACTCCACTGCCAGTAGACAATGCGCCTACGCCGATGGATGCCATATCATCGCCAGTAGATAAAGCGCCTATACCAATGAACGCCATACCATTGTCAGTAGACAAAACGCCTATGCCAATGGATGCTACACCATTACCAATAGACAAAGCGCCTATACCAATGGAGTCCACACCATTGCCAGTAGACAAAGCGCCTATGCCGATGGATGCTACACCATTGCCAGTAGACAAAGTGCCTATACCGATGCATGCCACACCGCTGCCAGTAGACAAAGCGCCTACGCCGATGGATGCCACGCCATCGCTAAAAGACAAAGCGCCTATGCCGATGGATGCTGCACCATTGCCAGTAGACAAAGTGCCTATACCGATGAATGCCACACCACTGCCAGTAGACAAAGCGCCTACGCCAATGGATGCCACGCCATCGCTAATAGACAAAGCGCCTATACCAATGCATGCAACTCCACTGCCAGTAGACAAAGCGCCTACGCCGATGGATGCCACGCCATGGCTAATAGACAAAGCGCCTATACCAATGGATGCAACTCCGCTGCCAGTAGACAAAGCGCCTATACCAATGAACGCCATATCATCGCCAGTAGATAAAGCGCCTATACCAATGAACGCCACACCATTGTCAGTAGACAAAACGCCTATGCCAATGGATGCTACACCATTACCAATAGACAAAGCGCCTATACCAATGGAGTTCACACCATTGCCAGTAGACAAAGCGCCTATACCAATGGATGCAACTCCACTGCCAGTAGACAATGCGCTTACGCCGATGGATGCGACGCCATCGCCATTAGACAAAGCGCCTATACCGATGAATACCACACCACTGCCAGTAGACAAAGCGCTTATACCAATGGATGCAACTTCGCTGCCAGTAGACAAAGTGCCTATACCAATGAACGCCACATCATCGCCAGTAGATAAAGCTCCTATACCAATGAACGCCACACTATTGCCAGAAGACAAAACGCCTATGCCAATGGATGCTACACAATTACCAGTAGACAAAGCGCCTATACCAATGGATGCTACACCATTGCCAGTAGACAAAGCGCCTGTACCAATGAACGCTACACCATTGCCAGTAGACAAAGCGCCTATGCCCATGGGTGCAACTCCATTGACAACAGATAAAGTGCCTATACCAACGGATACTACACCATTGTCGGTAGACAAAGCGCCTGTACTAATGAACGCCACAGCATTGCCAGTTGACAAAGCGACAATACCAATGGAGTCCACACCATTGCCAGTAGACAAAACGCCTATGCCAATGGATGCTACACCATTACCAATAGACAAAGCGCCTATACCAATGGAGTCCACACCATTGCCAGTAGACAAAGCGCCTATGCCGATGGATGCTACACCATTGCCAGTAGACAAAGTGCCTATACCGATGCATGCCACACCGCTGCCAGTAGACAAAGCGCCTACGCCGATGGATGCCACGCCATCGCTAAAAGACAAAGCGCCTATGCCGATGGATGCTGCACCATTGCCAGTAGACAAAGTGCCTATACCGATGAATGCCACACCACTGCCAGTAGACAAAGCGCCTACGCCAATGGATGCCACGCCATCGCTAATAGACGAAGCGCCTATACCAATGCATGCAACTCCACTGCCAGTAGACAAAGCGCCTACGCCGATGGATGCCACGCCATCGCTAATAGACAAAGCGCCTATACCAATGGATGCAACTCCGCTGCCAGTAGACAAAGCGCCTATACCAATGAACGCCATATCATCGCCAGTAGATAAAGCACCTATACCAATGAACGCCACACCATTGTCAGTAGACAAAACGCCTATGCCAATGGATGCTACACCATTACCAATAGACAAAGCGCCTATACCAATGGAGTCCACACCATTGCCAGTAGACAAAGCGCCTATACCAATGGATGCAACTCCACTGCCAGTAGACAATGCGCTTACGCCGATGGATGCCACGCCATCGCCATTAGACAAAGCGCCTATACCGATGAATACCACACCACTGCCAGTAGACAAAGCGCTTATACCAATGGATGCAACTTCGCTGCCAGTAGACAAAGTGCCTATACCAATGAACGCCACATCATCGCCAGTAGATAAAGCTCCTATACCAATGAACGCCACACTATTGCCAGAAGACAAAACGCCTATGCCAATGGATGCTACACAATTACCAGTAGACAAAGCGCCTATACCAATGGATGCTACACCATTGCCAGTAGACAAAGCGCCTGTACCAATGAACGCTACACCATTGCCAGTAGACAAAGCGCCTATGCCGATGGATGCTACACCATTGCCAGTAGACAAAGCGCCTACGCCGATGGATGCCACGCCATCGCTAATAGACAAAGCGCCTATACCAATGGATGCAACTCCACTGCCAGTAGACAAAGCGCCTACGCCGATAGATGCCACGCCATCGCTTAAAGACAAAGCGCCTATACCAATGGATGCAACTCCACTGCCAGTAGACAATGCGCCTACGCCGATGGATGCCACGCCATCGCCATTAGACAAAGCGCCTATACCGATGAATGCCACACCACTGCCAGTAGACAAAGCGCTTATACCAATGGATGCAACTTCGCTGCCAGTAGACAAAGCGCCTATACCAATGAACGCCACATCATCGCCAGTAGATAAAGCTCCTATACCAATGAACACCACACCATTGCCAGTAGACAAAACGCCTATGCCGATGGATGCTGCCCCATTACCAATAGACAAAGCGCCTATACCAATGGAGTCCACACCATTGCCAGTAGACAAAGCGCCTATGCCGATGGATGCTACACCATTGCCAGTAGACAAAGTGCCTATACCGATGCATGCCACACCACTGCCAGTAGACAAAGCGCCTACGCCGATGGATGCCACGCCATCGCTAAAAGACAAAGCGCCTATACCAATGGATGCAACTCCACTGCCAGTAGACAAAGTGCCTACGCCGACGGATGCCACGCCATCGCCAATAGACAAAGCGCCTATACCGATGAATACCACACCACTGCCAGTAGACGAAGCGCTTATACCAATGGATGCAACTTCGCTGCCAGTAAACAAAACGCCTATGCCGATGGATGCTACACCATTGCCACTAGACAAAGTGCCTATACCGATGGATGCCACACCATCGCCAGTAGATAAAGCGCCTATACCAATGAACGCCATACCATTGCCAGTAGACAAAGCGTCTATACCAATGGAGTCCACACCATTGCCAGTAGACAAAGCGCCTATGCCGATGGATGCTACACCATTGCCAGTAGACAAAGTGCCTATACCGATGCATGCCACACGACTGCCAGTAGACAAAGCGCCTACGCCAATGGATGCCACGCCATCGCTTAAAGACAAAGCGCCTATACCAATGGATGCAACTCCACTGCCAGTAGACAAAGCGCCTATACCAATGAATGCCACATCATCGCCAGTAGATAAAGCTCCTATACCAATGAACGCCACACCATTGCCAGTAGACAAAACGCCTATGCCGATGGATGCTGCCCTATTACCAATAGACAAAGCGCCTATACCAATGGGTGCCACACCATCGCCAGTAGACAAAGCGTCTGTACCAATGAACGCTACACCATTGCCAGTAGACAAAGCGGCTATACCAATGGAGTCCACACCATTGCCAGTAGACAAAGCGCCTATGTCGATGGATGCTACACCATTGCCAGTAGACAAAGTGCTTATACCGATGAATACCACACCACTGCCAGTAGACAAAGTGCCTGTACCTGCGGATGCTACACCATTGCCAGTAGACAAAGCGCCTATACCAATGAATGCCACACCATTGCCAGTAGACAAAACGCCTATGTCGATGGATGCTGCTCTATTACCAGTAGACAAAGCGCCTATACCCATGGGTGCAACTCCATTGACAACAGATAAAGTGCCTATACCAACGGATACTACACCATTGTCGGTAGACAAAGCGCCTGTACTAATGGACGCCACAGCATTGCCAGTTGACAAAGCGCCTATACCAATGGAGTCCACACCATTGCCAGTAGACAAAGCGCCTATGCCGATAGATGCTACACCGTTGCCAGTAGACAAAGCGCCTATACCAATGAACGCCACATCATCGCCAGTAGATAAAGCTCCTATACCAATGAACGCCACACTATTGCCAGAAGACAAAACGCCTATACCAATGGATGCAACTCCACTGCCAGTAGACAAAGCGCCTACGCCGATGGATGCCACGCCATCGCCATTAGACGAAGCGCCTATACCAATGAATGCGACACCACTGCCAGTAGAAAAAGCGCCTATACCGATGGATGCTACACCATTACCAGTAGACAAAGCGCCTACGCCGATGAATGCCACGCCAGCGCCAATAGACAAAGCGCCTATACCAATGAACGCCACACCACTGCCAGTAGACAAAGTGCCTACGCCGACGGATGCCACGCCATCGCCAATAGACAAAGCGCCTATACCAATAGATGCAATTCCGCTGCCAGTAGACAAAGCGCCTACGCCGAGGGATGCCACGCCTTCGCCAATAGACAAAGCGGGTATACCAATGAACGCCACACCGTTGCCAGTAAACAAAACGCCTATGCCGATGGATGCTGCACCATTGCCACTAGACAAAGTACCTATACCAATGAAGTCCACACCATTGCCAGTAGACAAAGCGCCTATGCCGATGGATGCTACACCGTTGCCAGTAGAAAAAGTGCCTATGCCGATGGACGACACACCATCGCCAGTAGACAAAGCGCCTACGCCGATGGATGCCACGCCATCGCTAATAGACAAAGCGCCTATACCAATGGATGCAACTCCACTGCCAGTAGACAAAGCGCCTACGCCGATGGATGCCACGCCATCGCCATTAGACAAAGCGCCTGTACCAATGAATGCCACACCACTGCCAGTAGAAAAAGCGCCTATACCGATGGATGCTACACCATTACCAGTAGACAAAGCGCCTACGCCGATGAATGCCACGCCAGCGCCAATAGACAAAGCGCCTATACCAATGAACGCCACACCATCGCCAGTAGACAAGGCGCCTATACCAATGGACGCTACACCATTGTCAGTAGACAAAGCGTCTTTGCCGATGGATGCAACTCCACTGCCAGTAGACAAAGCGCCTATGCCGATGGATGCCACACCATTGCCAGAAGACAAAGTGCCTATACCGATGAATGCCACACCACTGCCAGTAGACAAAGCGCCTACGCCGATGGATGCCACGCCATCGCCATTAGACGAAGCGCCTATACCAATGAATGCGACACCACTGCCAGTAGAAAAAGCGCCTATACCGATGGATGCTACACCATTACCAGTAGACAAAGCGCCTACGCCGATGAATGCCACGCCAGCGCCAATAGACAAAGCGCCTATACCAATGAACGCCACACCACTGCCAGTAGACAAAGTGCCTACGCCGACGGATGCCACGCCATCGCCAATAGACAAAGCGCCTATACCAATAGATGCAATTCCGCTGCCAGTAGACAAAGCGCCTACGCCGAGGGATGCCACGCCTTCGCCAATAGACAAAGCGGGTATACCAATGAACGCCACACCGTTGCCAGTAAACAAAACGCCTATGCCGATGGATGCTGCACCATTGCCACTAGACAAAGTACCTATACCAATGGAGTCCACACCATTGCCAGTAGACAAAGCGCCTATGCCGATGGATGCTACACCGTTGCCAGTAGAAAAAGTGCCTATGCCGATGGACGACACACCATCGCCAGTAGACAAAGCGCCTACGCCGATGGATGCCACGCCATCGCTAATAGACAAAGCGCCTATACCAATGGATGCAACTCCACTGCCAGTAGACAAAGCGCCTACGCCGATGGATGCCACGCCATCGCCATTAGACAAAGCGCCTGTACCAATGAATGCCACACCACTGCCAGTAGAAAAAACGCCTATACCGATGGATGTTACACCATTACCAGTAGACAAACCGCCTTCGCCGATGAATGCCACACCAGCGCCAATAGACAAAGCGCCTATACCAATGAACGCCACACCATCGCCAGTAGAAAAGGCGCCTATACCAATGGACGCTACACCATTGTCAGTAGACAAAGCGTCTTTGCCGATGGATGCAACTCCACTGCCAGTAGACAAAGCGCCTATGCCGATGGATGCCACACCATTGCCAGAAGACAAAGTGCCTATACCGATGAATGCCACACCACTGCCAGTAGACAAAGCACCTATGCCGATGGATGCCACACCATTGCCTGTAGCCAAAGTGCCTACGCCGATGGATGCCACGCCATCGCTAATAGACAAAGAGCCTATACCAATGGATGCAACTCGACTGCCAGTAGACAAAGCGCCTACGCCGATGGATGCCACGCCATCGCCATTAGACAAAGCGCCTATACCGATGAATGCCACATCACTGCCAGTAGACAAAGCGCCTATACCAATGGATGCAACTCCGCTGCCAGTAGACAAAGCGCCTATACCAATGAACGCCACATCATCGCCAGTAGATAAAGCTCCTATACCAATGAACGCCACACTATTGCCAGAAGACAAAACGCCTATGCCAATGGATGCTACACAATTACCAGTAGACAAAGCGCCTATACCAATGGATGCTACACCATTGCCAGTAGACAAAGCGCCTGTACCAATGAACGCTACACCATTGCCAGTAGACAAAGCGCCTATGCCGATGGATGCTACACCATTGCCAGTAGACAAAGCGCCTACGCCGATGGATGCCACGCCATCGCTAATAGACAAAGCGCCTATACCAATGGATGCAACTCCACTGCCAGTAGACAAAGCGCCTACGCCGATGGATGCCATGCCATCGCCATTAGACAAAGCGCCTGTACCAATGAATGCCACACCACTGCCAGTAGAAAAAGCGCCTATACCGATGGATGCTACACCATTACCAGTAGACAAAGCGCCTGTACCTACGGATGCTACACCATTGCCAGTAAACAAAGCGCCTGTAACTGCGGATGCCACATCATTGCCAGCAGACAAAGCGCCTATGCCAATGGATGTCACACCATTGCATGTAGACAAAGTGCCTATACCAACGGATGCGACACATTTGCCAGTAGAAAAAGCGCCTATACCGATGGATGCACCATTACCAGTAGACAAAACGCCTATACCAATGGGTGCAACTCCATTGACAACAAATAAAGTGCCTATACCAACGGATACTACACTATTGCCGGTAGACAAAGCGCCTGTACTAATGAACGCCACACCATTGCCAGTTGAAAAAGCGCCTATACCATTGGAGTCCACACCATTGTCAGTAGACAAAGCGCCTATGCCGATGGATGCCACACCATTGCCAGTAGACAAAGTGTCTATGCCGATGGATGCTACACCGTTGCCAGTAGACAAAGTGCCTATGCCGATGGATGCTACACCGTTGCCAGTAGACAAAGCGTCTTTGCCGATTGATGCAACTCGACTGCCAGTAGACAAAACGCCTACGCCGATGGATGCCACGCCATCACCAATAGACAAATCACCTAAACCGATGGACGACACACCATCGCCAGTAGACAAAGCGCCTATACCAATGGATGCTACACCATTGCCAGTAGACAAAGTGCCTATATCGATGAATGCCACACCACTGTCAGTAGACAAAGCGCCTATACCAATGGATGCCACACCATTGCCGGTAGACAAAGTGCCTAAACCAATGGAAGCCACACCATTGCCGATAGATAAGACACCGATACCTGTAGATACGAAACCATTATCAGTTGAGAACTCGTCATTCTCAATGAAAGCAAGATCACGCTCAGGATATAATGCGTCCCTTCCTCCAGATGAGCCATTGCTGCAGGATAACAACAAGTCACCCTTATCAATGGACAATACACCAGTGCCTGTTGAAAACCTGCTTTTATCAACTAATAAAGCACAACCTTTACAAACAGATCAGAAGTCGAAACAGTCCAAAAGGTTCTTAGATTATTTTAAAGTTGAAAGATAGTAATTTGAACAAAAATTCGATGACATATACCTAATCAAAGAGAAGAACAAGTCATAAAGCTCCAATCGATTGACTAGAACAGTGTTTTTCAACCTATGGGCCGCGACCCCCAGGGTGGTCGCAGAGCCTTGCTCGGGGGGTCGCCGGCAAAAGGGAAACGGCAAAGTTTATAACTCATACTGCGGTACTTTCTAAGCTAATGAATATAGGTAACAAAATAGGGAAAGACATAAACATAGTCATTTAAATTACTAACTTTTTGTCAAGTAAAGGGGTCGCGTATTCAAAAAGATTGAAAAGCACTGGACTAAAAGGTCCGGTTTCCACCGTATCGGAGAGGAGAAATATGTGGAGACAAGTCGCCTACCGAGCAGGATATTCCCATGAATGCGTATTGGTGAAGTGACTTGACTGGGAATTATAAAGCAGAAAAACTCTTTCCCAGTTTGCTTGACGGCGAGCAAAGCGAGAAGGGATCGAGTTCTGCCTCAATTTCACGTCTTGCATGACTTGCATCAGTTACTTTCCACTGCCTCCTCGCAGCACATCGCTTACTTAGCCCTTGTAGATATGCTTAGAAGACTATGAAATTTTCTCTCCTTTCCGATTGAATGGTGTCAACCAGAATTACCCGAAGGAGGTGTAGGAATAACAGTATATTATTAGTCATTTTCCGACACAGCACTGATTTTCAATGTCCACCGCATAAACTAAGTACATAATTATCAATGAGGCCCGTGAAATACAAATAAGGAAAAAATATTCAACACGGTTAGAGAAATATAAAATGTAAAAACATGTACGTACATAGAACATACATAACCGTTCACAATGTGTCTATACTACTCTCTGTTTCTCTCCGCTTTGGTTGATACCGGGCTTATACTTATAAAGTGCATATTTCCTAACGAACTTGACAGAATATTTGTTAATAAAAGCATGACATCACAATTACAATATTTTTATGGCTTTAAACATACTATAAACTACTATAATATTCTAAGTGAAGAACCAAGATTAACATGAAGAATAATGTTATAAGTTATAACTAATTAATTAATAAGTTTATGTATAAAGATTAAATCGAAATAAATTAAATTTTCAACTATTACTTCACACGCTTGAAATGGTGATGGCAAAATAGAAAACAACAAAAATATTTTTTTCAACACATTTTCTCGAAAAATGCATTTATGAAGCATACAGGCTTCGTTGAAAATCGTTCAAAATTTAAACAATTCGCACCATACACCGAAACGAGCGGTAAATAGGTTAATATATATAGTGGGAATCCATCAAGGAATTTCGTATTATGAGAGTAAATAAGCTAAACAATAGAACCCTTCTTGGAAATACAATAGAAAAATTAAAAGGCGGAAGATGTAGTTCTAATTTTCACCATGCGCATATGTCGCCATTTGCAAATGCGCGCCCTGCGCCTGATATTTATGTTTTGTCATCACCCATTGTACTGTTTTCCCGCAAATGTGTTGAAAAACGTTGCGTGCGATTGTTGGTTTTGACAAACTCATGACTATGGTAAGTCCTCGACTTCGTGTACTCGTTTGTAAAAACCAACTTACCGGAATAGTAAGATAATTTGAACGGATTATCACGCTTTAGTAGAAAATACAGCTGTCAATTAACATAAAAGATAAATTATAGGAATGCCAATCGCCCAGTATAAAAGTAACTTTGAAAAGTTCCTAAATAACTACTTGACTAGATGTGGCCAAGGTCATTCTTCTTTTGCCTTTTCGATTTTATTATTTAAACAATATTTTATATCATTATTGTATTTTATACAGGGTTCCTTCATGCGCGAGTCCGACTCGCACACGGCCACTTGTATATTGGACTATTGCCATTGTTAGTATTCTTCTTCCATGCTGTTACAGCAAGATATTGTAGATAATATCAAGCGAAGAAATTATTACAATTAAAACTAGAATTTAAATAGGTAATTATTAATTTAATTCTGTAATTTAATTATTAATTGTTTTTTTTTCTATTTATTATAGGATAATATGAAAGAGTCTATATTGAAAATAAAATTTAAATTGTTACATTTTTTATTTTACACCAACTGTGGCCCTACATCTTCCGTAGGACTTGTACTTCAAACTTGTATACACAACCAGATTTGAAGGGACATAATATAAGAAAATGTATGATTTTTTATAAATAAAACAAAATTGACTTCAAAATAAAAAGCAATATATTTTCTACAACATCTCGAAGTCGGTGCATTTTTTATTTTTGATGTTTTTTATGTTTTAATTGGCAACAGCATCAAAATGTTGTAAAAAAATGTATTATTTGCTTTTTAGTTTAAAGCTGGTGGTTTTGTTGTTGTATAGGCGGGGGCTGCTCGTGGTTTGAGGTGGTAGTAGTATTAAAACTACATTGTCCCAATGTGAATGATGTCTTTATTCTCGTCATTTAATAAAATTACAGTCTTATATACTACATTTATGCTACGCGTGCAAACACTTAATTCTATCTATGTTTAACCTCATTAACTATGAATAAAAATGTCTCATCACAAATACCGCATTAAACTCAACCTCTACATCTGCGTGAAACGGTTACTAACATTATCGCAGATGAAGTAAGGACATTAGGAATATTTATTTTTATTTAAATTTAATTGTAAAAGTACAGTTCATTAATTTTCATTTATATGGATGCATTTCACTCGAGTGACAGTCAAGAGTTTAGATAATGTTAAGCTGCTGAAGTAGTTGCATAGTTCATAAGCCTATTTAATATCCGCTTAAGTACTTAGCTGTAGTCATTGTTAGTTGTCAGCTAAATTGTAAGGTTTCACCTTTCCTGACACGGAGCGAAACCGGTTTATTATTTACATTTAAAATTAAATTGCAAGGTAGGTGTATGAACTTTCTACAATATAACATTGAGATGGCATAGTATTGATAATACTCCCCGCGTTTAATTAAGCTATAATCTGACACTCTATCTCAAATCCAATGATAACCAAGTCGCAGTATACACGAAACGATGTTAATTACCAATAAATGTACAGTTCTACCAATTATAAGCGAGATACATTTGTATTGCGAGCAAGCAATTATTTAAATAACATAATTAAACAGCGTAATGCTTACCTATTTTGGGATTAGTATTTCAAAAGCCAAGCGCTATCTGAGGCAAAAATATTTCAATGATCTAGTTTTACAGTGGACTGTATGTATGTGTGTTCTTTTTTGGCTGGTTCCTATATCTTATACTATTCAATCACTTGCCCTACCATCGATTAAATTTTGATATTTCTTGTATGGGGCTTACGTCAAATTTTAACGTCGGTAAGATATAGGAACTGACTATGAATGAACATAAATTATTCTTGAAAACCTACAATTTTGGCTGTCGCTAACAATTATAAATATTTATTCATATGTATTAGCTGTAAGTTTTTCATCGCTAAATAAATAAATAATCTCAGATTATTAATATGTTAAATTCAGATTTATAAATAAATTTACGTAAAATTTAAGAATCGTCTAATCACAATCGGAAACTGTAATTAAGATCATACGGACAGAGGATAAAAAACATGGTATAAGATACCGGTTTTAGTGACAAAGTGTGCAATGAAGTCGCGACCTTGCGCGTGCGCGTGGTTACGTCATGTTGACAAGCGCGAGCGGGCGGCAGGCGCCGGTCGCGTCGCGCTTCGCTGCGCAGGCGCAGTGTTATAGCCACGAGACACTAACAATGAAACAAGTATAGAAGAAGTCTGTGTAATAAGCAAGGCTAGTCCGTTAAACATATTTTCTTTAGTCCGATTACAAAAAAATAGATCAATAGTCATTTCCTGACATTTTCGCAACTGTAACACATGTAGTATGTATGACAGTTGACATCTTTATCTTCCGTGATCACGGCTACTGATAAGTGGCCAATGCCATTTAAAATTTATGCTCTGCATTTTCACATAGGTTATTTTCCTGAAAAACAATATTTATTCCTCAATAATTAATAGAGAAATGAATTTCATAGTTTATATTTTTGTTATTGATTCCCAGCAATTCTTTTCGCTGTATTATAATAGTGCATTCTCAATAATTATATACGATTAGGTACATAGTCAAACATTTTTTTGTGAATTGCACGAGATATCTAAAACACCACATAAATTAACATTAACATTCAGGTATTGGAATCCTAATTACCTTAAAATCGATGTCAAGACATAAGACTAAACGCGTACCTTGAATTGTGACAATGATTATCTGCTGTCTGAAAATAGATCAGTCTTTTAGCCATATTTTTTTGCGAAACTGGCACACGGCCCACTAATAGGAAGTGGTTTATACCATTGCCTATAGAGGTTGCGACACCGGGGGCGAAGGTAACGCATTGCCAGCCTTTAGGATAAGGTTAAAATTAGAGGGACGGGATAAGGGGATAGAATAGGCGAGGTGGGATACGACGAATAAGGCAGGATGGGATGGATGGATGGATGGAATAGGAAAATGGAATAGGGGGAGGGGAAGTGAGCCATAGGAACTTTCACTCATCGTTGAAAACACTATTAGCTTAAGGTTAACCGTTTCATGCCAATGTCCTGGAAGACCGTGATATTAGAAAGAAGGAAGAAAGAAAAAGATGTTTATTTAGAGTTATGTAAAATTACAAAAGTATACATAAGCAATTTAATAAAAGCCAAAAGTTAACTAACATTAAACAGGCCCTAACTCAACAACACCGATCGAGCCGGCCCTAAAGGCTGGAATCAAGATATTGATTCAGCGTGACTCTACCAAGTAATGAGGAAACAGTCATCATCGTAGCATTTAGGTTTGTCTCTGTAATGGATAATTTATGGTAGACCGTTGCGGATGCAAGGCGTTTAATTGTGTACATCTATTTGTAGGAGGCCCGGCCTGGGCACGGCCGCACCCGGACGTCTCACCTCATGGCCAGCTTAGCCTGAATTACTTTACAATATTCCCCAATTTTAAATCGCCTCCTGGTAAACACTTCTTTAAATATTAAATAACTAAACGGACTGTAAATAATTAAATAATAAAAAATTGCACGTACGTATGACGATTTTAATGGAGGTAAAAATATACTGATACAAACAAAACAACATCAGCGTTCCATATTCAAAAATAGTATATTGTGGTCAGTAACAAACTTTGTCAGCTACAATAAAAACTTTTTGGTGGAGATTCCAACAGCCCCTATACCGACTCGAAATGCGCTCGTATCTACGTTCTGACATAAATTTCACAGCCTTACATTACATCTTATACATAAATGCCTAATATATTTTCTTATAAGTAATATAATGCCAAAATTTCGAAGCCGCCGAAATGTCCTAGACATACATAAGAAAAGTAGTCATGTTGTTCGGTTAATGCTTTTAAAGAGGTCGTCTTTTCATCTTTGTTACGTGTACATGAACGTGTCCTTTTTGCATTATAGACCGCAAAATAGAATAAAAATACTAGAAATAACAATTGCTTAGTAAAAAACGTAAATCTGAAAAGCTCCTACCTAACCTAAGTACATGGCATCGCATGCTATTTATTATTCATTCTTCTTTCACTTTTTGGACCCAATGAATTGAAAGCTCTTGTAAATTGAGTTAAATATTAAGACAAATATGAAACAAACAGCATTTCAAAGCTAAATAAGTTTTCAAATACGTTACATAATACGTCTAATAATGAAGAATCGATATTATTTACAGTGAGATTGTGCGAAAATTGTGACTAAAGTACTACGATTGTCTATTCCACAATGTTCTTCTATAATTACAGTTCCAATATTTTTCAAGCAAATATATTCATAGACGTATACACAGATAATGCAAAACTATAGCTGTAAAAAAAATTGCCAACCTATTTTGTTATTTATAATCAGAAGTCTAACAAGAGTACCAAACTCACAATTTAGCCGATCATATCAAAACTATTTCTCTAGATCATAAAACATAAGTGGAAGATCTATCAATTGATTCTTCGGCTAAATTGCTTCGCCCCTACGATGTCTAGTTTAAAGATATAATCGCTTGCAGCAATAAATCTCAATGTAACAGAATCTAAAAATAATCTACATTGTTAGTGGCGCAGTGGCTTCGTCAGTAAGTCTGAAGAATGACATATCCCGACCCGCTAGGCTGGCAGCAGTGTCCTTTGTGTTTAATAATAGGTAAATTACCATTGATTGTCCTTTGTTTTATTAATCGTCAGAAGCCTGAGGAACGTGGACGTTACGATAAATAATCTGTTTCATCTCAGTTCCTTTAATATCCGTTCAGTAAGTACTTTGCGATTGATGTGTAACAGATTTAGCTAAGATTGCTATTAATTATTAATGACTTTAAACATTGGCAGATTACGTGTAATTAAGCTAAATTACTACTGTAGCTGGTTCGTGCTTTTGGGTAATGTTTGGAGTCTCTACAAAGCGAAATGGTGATTTTGTGCAAATAAATGAAACGACGCCATTGAATGTTAAAAACGGAAGAGGATTTTATTTCTTTTTTCTAATGTAATTTGACATGACATGATTCATACTAGAAAGGCAACAGATACACTTTCGGGTAATTAAAGGCGGCGCCAGATATTCGTGTCAGTAACATCTACTGTATATACACTAATGTAGCCAATCATCAACAGCGTTATTTTTAACGCTATAAACAAGACGCTTTTGGCCAAAATCATTATCTCTATGATTATCCGGATAAAGCAGAGATATAAAAAATATAGAGTCAGTCTCATAATGGCGGCGCAAAAAGGCACATCACTAACCACTTGAAATCAATACAAACATACACTTCTTGCTCAAAAACAAACAATAATTTACAACGATTGTTTGTTATAAATGATTAAAAATTAAAACGCCCAGCAAAAACTTTCAGTTCCCCCGAAAAGCGATGTTGACAGTCAAATTATCTCAGACAATTTCTTTGCCATCTTGATTTTGTGAACGTAGTAAATTATTACGTCATAATTTTAAGAAATTAAATAAATTATTAATTGTTATTTGAATAACAATTAAAATAATTTTTACTGTGCCATTTTTGAAAGTATAGTCAAAGGTTTTGTTTGTGTTATTTTTTTTTATAAAATCAAAGCTTTATCAGGACATTTAAAAGTCAGCTCTTTTATTATATAAATTGATAATTGACTCTGACTAAAAATGTATTGTATTTTTCTTTATTAAATACAGTATACACTCGATTAGGGGTCGAGTTTTAGGTTACAGTTTCATGTAAAATAATTTAAATGTTAATTAAAATCAAGTAGCTAGTTACGTAGTGGCATATAGTTAAAGTGTTCTCGACAAGGCGTCATCTCGTCTACTGCATTATAATATCAAAGCCACTCATTCATATGGGATGAATGAGCTTTGAGTGAGGTTGTAAGAACGTTTGATCGATAAAATTAAGTTAGTCGCAATACAAAGCATCTGTAAATAAAAATAATACTACTTACTACACACATAAAAATCGTGAAAAATAAAAAGATATTTCGAAAGTTATTTGCAATTTCCTAAAAGAAATCGCTTCTGCTTTAACCTTGAATAACTTTTGAAGGAGTCAAACTAGCCAAAAATTTTAAAAGTATTTTTGGGGTGGAGCATTTGATTTCCCATAAAAATTCCAAAACTGAAAGATCAAATTGTAAAACTATACGAATGTTTAAGGCATGATTGTAAGGAAACGGTTCATGTGACGAAAAATTTTAATGAGACCTTTTTTACAGAACGTTAATTTTCCTTCTAAACGAATTCGTTTAAAATTTTGTTATCATAATGATTTGGAAGGTCTGAGACAAAAACCCACTCAATAAAAATCTAAGTTTGCAATTATAGACCTCGTAATATTAATTAAAGGATTCAAATTCTCACAATATTTTTATAGTCACCCCAAATAATACTTTCGATATATATAAAAAATAGTCAATTTTTTTGGCCTAGTCTAATATGCATTTTATATTATCGCAGCCACACAAAAACAGCTAATTTCCATGAGGTGGGCCGTCTGCCTATTTGCTGAACTCATGCAATAAAAAAATATAAAAAAAACATCCTTCAGTGTACAGAACCCTTTAATGCGCACGATTCAACACATGCCTGGACGATATACTCGTATTGGAACATATGTAGATATACATACAATCACTGAAGGCATTATATTCGCAAATCCACTTACAGCGTTTTAATGGTACCTCTCTTAATTAATCGCTGCATTTCTAATTAAGCCGATCTTATAAACAAGTATCATAATGAGGTGCTTGAAAATAATCTTGCTTGATGTTTATTACTAAGGAAATATTTTCCATTATTTTACAGTGCAGATTATATTGTTTTAAACAAGTATATTCAATGAAGCATTAAAATTAATTAAAAAAGTCGTTAATTAAAAATAACTGCCTTTGTTACGCGTTGAATGTTAAAGGCTATTAAATAAGAAGTACATTTATCTTTCTATTAAAGAGTGAAAACCGTACGTTCTTATTTATATGTATTCATAAATGTTGCGAGGTGCACCTATCCGTGCAGGAACGGAGAAAGAATACTATTTAATGTGGCCGGGCGGCCTGTCGTAGAGGCGACAAAACAACCCACAGCCAGGTGGTAGGGTATTAGCCCGACTGGATGGCTACCATCCCTGGTCAAAAGTATGTCGCCATAACAACCTTGAGTTGTGGTCCGGCATTAGTGACCAGGTTCCAGTCTCCCTTAAGAGAGCAGGAGCGCATTTGTAGCACCTTTGGTGTTGCAAATGTCCATAGGCGATGGTAAACGCTTTCCATCAAGTGGGCCGTCTGCCTGTCTGCTGAACGCCTGCAATAATAAAAGATAGAAATACTATAAAACAATAAGATAATAATGAGACAGTGAAATGAATTGAGACACTTTATCACCTTACAAAAACTCTGAACCCTCCTACAATTTTGAACAAGCATAGCAAGTTATGATGTCATAACTTCACGAGTCAAATAGCGTATTAAAATTATTGTAATCATGATATTTTACGAGTACATGTCATTCATGTAATTTTACACCCCACATTATTAAGAGCTGATGAACAATTTAGGGTACGTTTTTGAGGTAGTGTGATTTTTTATAATAGTCCTTAAAAGACCCCTTAATAAGAAAATCGAGGTCTTGCTGAAGGGTAGCGGTCTCTTACCAAGTCTTTTTTTTTAAAACGGAAATTCTGTTATTAAAAATAATTATTTGAGAAATTATGAATTTTTCGCAACTTTAAGTTAGATATTTAAGGAATTGAAAAATAAAAGACGCCAGATTAATTAGTCGGGTTTAAATGTTAACTAGACTTTTACAAATTGGTTTTATTAAAGAAATTCTGAAAATATTCTTGAAGCAGCTTGAGGTTTTGGGAGAGTAATATAGGTACTTTAAACCATATAATCCCAAAAACCAGTTCATTTAATGTTGTTAAAATGTAATTAAAAATAACGATTGTGTGATTTTTATAAAGTGTAAATAAATTTAATTAATGAAGTACTGATGTGTGCGGTACTTCCAGTCAACCAGTTTCTTTATCAATTCCGTTGATAAAATCAAAATACTGATGTGAGTGACATTTCCGATTAACTACCTCCACTTACTCTTACTCTTACTTGCCTTTTCTCTTTCTTCTGTTTCTTGTAATTTTGCAACTGTAAAGTGTGAGAACGATAAGTTCTGTGTAAATAAAACATTTATGGATTGAAATCCTGCTTATCATTTCTGGACCTTTTACATCTTATCCACTAACAAAACGCCGAAGTCATCTAGAAATTGTACGAGCGATGCAAATGATGACGTCATTTCTATAACGAGTCAAATAGCGAATTTATTATATAACTAGAGTTTACCCCGCGGCTGGGCCGCGGGTTAACCTGTAGTCCGTGTCTCTTGTTTATAGAGCAATCGCTACAGGTTATATTATATTAAATTTTTATGTATTTGCCCACGGAAGATTCACTTTATTTTATATCGCTAATTATACCATCCCCCGTCTCTCTGTAAACAACATAAATTACAAAACTTGACCAAAAAGGCCAAAATGAAGGAATAGGCAAAAACTACCAAAAAGGCCAAAATAATCAAAATGGTCAAAATGAACAAAAAGGCCACAGTGATCGACATGGCCAAAATGACGGAATAGGCAAAAACGACCAAAAAGGCCAAAATGATCAAAAAGGCCAAGTTGACCAAAAAGGCTAAAATGACAGACATGGCCAAAATGACCAAAAAGGCCACAGTGACCGACATGGTCAAAATGACCAAAAAGGCCAAAATGACCGACATGGCCAAAATGACCAAAAAGGCCACAGTGACCGATGTGGCCAAAATGACGCAATAGGCAAAAACTACCAAAAAGGCCAAAATAATCAAAATGAACAAAAAGGCCACAGTGACCGATGTGGCCAAAATGACGGAATAGGCCAAAATAATCAAAATGGTCAAAATGAACAAAAAGGTCAAAATTACCAAGAAGGCCAAAATTGTCAAAATGACCAAAACGGCCAAAATGACCAACATGGTCAAAATGACCGAAAAGGCCAAAATTACCAAAAAGGCCAAAATTACCAAAAAGGCCAAAATTACCGACATGGCCACAGTGACCGATGTGGCCAAAATGACGGAATAGGCCAAAACGACCAAAAAGGCCAAAATGACAGACATGGCCAAAATGACCAAAAAGGCCACAGTGACCGACATGGTCAAAATGACCAAAAAGGCCAAAATGACCAAAAAGACCAAAATGACCAAAAAGGCCAAAATATCCAAAAAAGCAACAATGACCGAAATGACCAAAAAGGCCAAAATAGTCAAAATGACCAAAACGGCCAAAATGACCAACATGGTCAAAATGACCAAAAAGGCCAAAATTACCAAAAAGGCCAAAAGACCAAAAAGGCCAAAATGACTAAAAAGGCCAAAATAGTCAAAATGACCAAAACGACCAAAATGACCTACATGGTCAAAATGACCGAAAAGGCCAAAGTGACCGACATGGTCAAAATGAGTAAAAAGGCTAAAATAGCCAAAATTACCAAAAAGGCCAAAATGAAAAGTATCCCTTGTCCACCCTCAGTATTTAATTTACATACGTACCGAATTTTAGCCAAATCGGCCCATTAGTTCTTCCGTAAAAGCATAACAAACAGAAAGACAAATATATTTTTATCCCGGAAACTATCCTATTTTTCGGGATAAAAAGTATCCTATGTTCATTCTCGGCATCGAAAACATATATATACTGAGTTTCAGCCAAATCGGTCCAGTAGTTTTACGTTTTACGTGAAAACGGAACAGACAGACAGACAGAGTTACTTTCGCATTTATAATATTAATAGGGATATTTTCTAAGTTTTCGCGACTTGTATACATAATAAAACTACGTTTTAACGTTTATGAATTTATTACAGTTTAAGTAGTGATTAATATTATTTCTATCAGATATATTTTAAAGTTATGATGATGACATGATATTTGAAAAACCCGCACTATTATACGAACATTGTTTCATAATTCATTTTTAAATGTGTTTGTTAAGTACCCCATTATGCTTCTATATTGCATCGAAAGGTTCATCAGGCAATCAAATCCGTACCATATGCATATTCGAGGCTTGTTCCGTATTAGATTGACTACATATTCTATAGTTTTGTATATACTAACTATACAAGAGATATGAAACGCTGATGTGTAGTGGTAAACTGCCTACTTTTTTAGGGTTGTCGAAAATTTTAGGCATATGAAATCTGTTTCGAAAAATAAGGACTTTTAGATAATCCCAAATGGAGCAGGGACATTAGGGTCCATCTACAAATCACGTCACATGAATTTCATATTTTTTGAGCCCTCGCCGTCTTTGTCACAAGCTCATATTCGTGAGAGTCCTCCCTCTCTAGTGTGACATAACATATTTTGCAATTCTAAATCAAGAAATTATAAAATTAAATCAGTAGTTTATTAGGTTTATTTAATTACAATTTAATTTATTATTTAATAATTTAAACACTATACCCATACAGAAAGAGTTGGAAATATTATGAAGCTTTTCGATTAATAGTTCGAATTTGGTGTTTTAGGGCCGGTTGCATAAGGTTGCTTAAATTTATTTAAGAAACACAAAACGTATTTAACACCCTTAAATACAATAAGGGTCTTGCATAACGCAAAATTTGCCGCTAAATATGTTTAAAGAACTGTCAATACGTTTTGTATAAAATGTATTTAGGCGGTTAAATATGAATAACTAATTTTATTTAAAGGCGATCGTTTACAAGCGGCCCTATTTTGGAATGTGACGTCACGAAATGTAGGCTCCACCCCTTGTCGCACTTTGTCGTTCTCCTCCCTGTACGTGTGACGGCATTTATCGATGGCCCCGTAGAAAGATTGCGAGTTTTTAATAGTTGTATGAGGTAATGAAAGAGAGATAAAGAGATAATGTTCATTAACCCTGTTCATCCACCTAAGCGATTCATGATTATACGTTATGTCACTGGCAACCCTTCCATTGGTTAATACATAGACAGCGACGCATGTTTGTTCACCCGAACTGTGTTTTGGTAGACCAATAGAGCAAACGTTTTGGGACAAATTGAATTTGCTTGTATGTAAACACAGCTTAATTATTTAAATCTTGATCGGCTTCAAAGGGAATTCTATCTAAGACCCTCTCGATTGCGTAAATATTTAATATTTCAATAGGCACGATCCACGAGTATTATTATAGATATATGTTGTTCAAATATGCAGTATCGTGTTCAGTAACTTAAGTGATACGAACTATGAACAAAGATTTGAATTATATTAGCTGATAAATTACGTGGAATTAAAAAAGACAGAAAAACTTTTATCTTTTTAAGATTCGGAGTCTGTTTTTCCCAATACCTAAATCCGAGTGGCTCAGTCTCATGTGAATTACCTATTCACTATATTACCCATTGATATATATATATTTATATATCAATGATTAGACCATATCTCCGTTTAATATACGGGCAAAATCATAGCTAAACGTAAACCTATTTATACTACAACAAAAAATTTTTTTGATACAGTCCCCTATGTTATTCCCTACATTCCAGTCCTTCTGTCTGATCTCGTTCCCCATCTTAAAGGTTTGGCAACGCAGTGGCTTCGCTTTTGGTGTTGCAAATGTCCATAGTCCCAATAACTACTTTCCATTAGATTGACTTCAAGACTGTTTGTCAGCTTCGCAAACAAATAAACTCTTTTTTTTTGAGGTGAAAAAATGTTGCCGACTGGATGACCTAAGTCTTAAGTATGTTGCGATAACAACCGTGAGTTGTGTTCCGGCATTAGTGACCAGGTTCTAGTCTCCCTTAAGAGAGCCGCAGCGCATTTGTAGCACCTTTGGTGTTACAAATGTCCATAGGCGATGGTAACCGCTTTCCATCTAGTGGGTCGTTTGCCTGCCTCCTGAATTGCAAAAAAATACAAGCGACCATGACATATCAAATTCGTTTTAAATGCAATTATATTGTATGCAAATATAAATTCTAGGGATGCCAGGAATATTCGACATCTCTTAGTATTATTTGGCCGAGCCGAATATTGCTGACGTCTCTAGTAACACCCAGTTGAACTATCAATAATTTGTGATTGAAATATATACATATTAGTGATAAAAAAAAAGTCACGTCTCCCGTAGGACTGATGGCCGATGAAGTAAACGAGTCCTGGAGTGGAGACCGCGTCTCAGTAAACGTAGTGTCGGACGTCCTCCAGCCCGATGGACCGACGAACTATGCAAGGTCGCCGGCAGCCGCTGGATGAGGAAATCGGAGGACAGGGATGAGTAGCGCCATCTTGGCGAGGCCTACGTCCAGCAGTGGACTGCGAATGGCTGACGACGACGAGAGTGATAAAGGCGTTGGTTTTTCACGATTTGGTGTCCGATGTTTGCCAAAATACTACAGTTAAAAAAGTTGCTGAATACTGAATATTCCTGGCATCGAACTTCCCATCACAACCAAACTACGATTAAAGTTTTAAAATGGTAGGTATATCGTGCGACGGTTTCGATGGCAAATTAAACAGCAAACAAGTTCTTTAAAGACAGCCGCAAAAAAGTGTCGCTGAATTATTTTATGCGAACGACCGTCGCAAACTTTTTATGAAGTCTCGTTTGGTTTTTAAGTTGTTTGACAACTACCATATTAATGGAAATGGTCATTAAACTTGACACGCAATTATAGATTATGACAGGATTTAATTTGCATTTGAACAGCTAATATAATTGCTATAATAAAAAATATACGTTATATAAAATTAAGCCAGAATGTGTATTTATTTCAGGTTTAGGACTAGATACATCCTGCTAAATTGATATGTATCGTGTATATTGGGAGAAATAGTTATATGTAGATTAGATATTTGCTTATATTAATGTTTTTTTTTAAATAAACTATTAAATGACTTCGATCTATTGTCAGTATTGAATAAAGGAGACGGGACTTTTGGGCCAAAGAAATGTAATGAGTAAAAATATGGCTTATTGTTATATTTTTCTATTATAAACTGAAAAATATTAGCCGTAAATTCTATCTGGATGACGAGAAATTTTTAAAAGTAAAGTCACAAAAAAAGACGGTTTGCGTCTCGCGACGCCCGGCAGAAGTGATACTCTAAACTAATCTAACGTGAGAGAAAGGGAATCCAGACAGACTAGCTCCGTAACGCGTTACGTAACGAAGCAGTTTACCCTCCCATAAGAATTTATCACTTCAATAAAATAAGTTATTGATTAGCCTAATCAATATCTTTAACCAATATAATCTGTTTTATTTCTGCCATGGGTTGTCTAGAAGAGATCGCTTCTTAGCGATAAGACCGCCCATTGTGCACATTTAAAATATTTTTAGGCTATAAGTTTGTCTGTGTTTTCTGTAATGGTGTACAATTAAGTGTTCAGTTTACAGGGTGACAAAAAAGTAGAAAACAATAGGTCAGAAGCTTTCGCAAGTCTAAACTCTAGCAGCTCCAATATTAGGACAAGAGTAATTTCGATACTTATTAGTGATTTTTGTACGACATCAATCATCGTGCAAGTATCGAGTTGCTTTAGTTACGACATAGCATTTTGTTAACATAGCCTACGTTAAACATGACCTACAATGACTATAAAGTAAACAAGAGCTTTAAAACATTGTGATAGTTAACAGAAAAATTATTTGATTAAAAGAAGCCATACTAACAATTAAAAACCTGCCGGCTGTTCTTTGGTAAATATCGTCGACTTATATCAAAAAGTTTTGTACCGAATTTCGCTAGACATCCTTGGGAAACTTTAAACATCGCTGCTCACTCGAAAATTGTTATTGTTACCTGCGTATTTAGTTATTTTTCAACGTATTTTAAACTCGGATCAATGTTGGACCTAAAATAACTTGGACAAAATTCGCTTTGTTTATGATTACTGACCTTGACTGCAGATAAAATAGAAAATTGACAGAAGGCAGAAAATGTAGTTCTCTTCGTAGACGTTATGGTCAGGTTATATTATGTGAATGAATTTCAACAATCAATAATCCGAAAACATTTACACCACAAGATTATTCGTTAAAAACAACTAAACCCACTACAATTATTTGCAAAAATTATCAAGATAATAAAAATAAATATTAAAATCACTATCAGCTTTTAACAATTTAGGCCTAACAATTTTTTCAAAACATTCCGTCTCCTGTGACCAAAAACCTTTCATTATAAATTGTTTAAACTCATTCACAAAAATCGATTATAGTAATCGTTAACTCGTTTAATTTGTAACCCTTTTTTAAATATTTCTCGTCTTCCAGACTGTGTGTAGGATTGATTTTGCTCACATTATAGTAGAAAACTATATCGGTTTTGTAAACCATATCCCAACTCTAGTCTTTGGCCCTAAATAGGCCTCGTCTCCTTGTGAATAAAAAAGCGACTCTATAATAAACATTTTATAGATATAAATATATATATGTCGGAGGGAAGTTATAATTGGATGGATTGTTCTTTGGATGTATAACGCATAATATCATTTGTTTACATTTTAATTACTTCTAAAATTCTTAATTTCATTTAATTTGATTTGTTAAATGTTTCTATAACTTAAAGATCGTTCTAACCTAATAAAAGTTATGAATATTCTAATTTAATAAACGACCAATCAGAGCAGAGCATATGGCTCCGAGCGGGGTCAGACACCCTCTATACTTGAGTAGTATCTACTTCGGTAGACGGAGCAGTTTTTGTGGCACATTCGAGTGATGGCAACGGGTCGAGTTGGACCTTTGAGAATTTTAAAGAAAGTATTGAAGTTGAAAGTATGAGCGGTGCCCTGAACCCGCTGCTCGGTCTAAATAGTTTAGAAATTTCAAAATGCTGTTCAAATCTTAATTAAAAGTGTGTAAACCGTGGCCATCGTGTTTTATGCTCGCATTTTACCCTGATGACGCCCACTAAACCTGCAATATGTGTGCGTGTGTGTGTGTGTGTGTGTGTGTGTGTGTGTGTGTGCGTGTGTGTGCGCGCGCGTGTGTGTGTGTGTGTGTGTATATATATATATATATATATATATATATATATATATATATATATACACCTAATAATAACCTATGTTAGGATATAAAGTGTTATTAGAATTTAAAAAAAGTTTAATAAGAACTGTTATTCATAATCATAATCTGAAAGCCATTACGAATAACAAGAGATACTTAGCGAGCCTATAAACCTCGTATAAACTATTTATTTTGTTGTCAACACTAAGTTATTATACCTGAAGCAGGAAAAAGGCAGGTCTGATACCATCAAGCCACCATTGTATATGAATGAGCGTTTGGAAAACCTGCATCGCGGCGCTGTTCATTTATGTCATGTTTCTTTTTACCTCAACCAGCGAGACAGTTGTGCTATTCAAAATTAAACGATAAAGCACGTACGTAAATTACTCACGTGTATAGTAGCTGCACAAATTCTACATGCGCCTGTATTAATTAAAACAATTATAAATCGCTTGATGAAAATTACAAACATTAATATAGGAATAGGTACCATTGAACTAATATACATAAAAGGTCTCAACAAAAATAGACGTATAGGTAATAGTATTCGCTACAATGGCAGGCACAGGAAAGTCTTCGTATAACTCAGCCAAATTGCAGGTCTTCCAATGACGGCATTAAACCAGTGGCGTAGCGAGCTAACTTGCGCCCGGGGCGCAATACCTTTTTAGCGCCTTTTTCGAAAACCATATTATATGTAACAATTTAGTGCCCCCCTTTGTGAGTAGCGCCCGGGCGATGATGCCCCCTTGCCCCCCCCCCCCCTCACTACACCACTGCATTGAATGGAGTTGCTGTGACAAATCGAAAAGCCACATTTGACTACACAGTTTACATTTCTCACAAAATTACTACTCAAAAACTATCAATATCTTTAAATACAATGAAATAATATGATCATGGCACAGAAATAAAAATTACTTGACGTTGCATATATGACGTACGTGATGACGTTTCGTCAGATTTAGACATGGATTTAACGCCTGATTTCATTAGAGAATATTTGTTTTTGAAAGGCGTATTTAGGCACTCGAATTATTAGCGGCCTCGCTACGCTCGTGCGCCAAACCATCTCGTGCCTAAATATGGCACTTTCACCTCTCGTGTAACAATCTACTATTCCCTTTCGTTAAGCAGATATCTGTGAAATTATTACGGCATTGCGGTTTTTGCAGACATCCTTGGATACGTTTTATTAGGCTTTGTTGGGGTAACAAGACTTTATTACTCTCCGGTCCTTTTGCATAGATAAACAAAAAGTTTTTCGACGGAAATTGAACAGTGATGTTATATCTACAATTTTATTTCAAAAGAAGCAGATTTTTTATTGCGAAGATGGCAAAGAGGCAGACGGCCCACCTATAAGTCGTGCGCAGAAGGTTTGCCGATGATCACCCCTCCCGCTTCCTACAGCTGGGACCGGGACTTATCAAGTAGTACTAAGAACTAGACGACCGAATTACTTGACTTATTGACACAGAGTACTTTATATATCTTATTGATTAACTTCGTGTCACTCGTGACATTTGGCACAAAAGCCTTCAATGAGTCCATTTTGGCTATAGAAAGGTATTGAATCGCAATACTTAGAGTAAACTTAAAATTGTCGTCCTTGCGTTCTTATTTGCATAATAATATCGTATACCTCTTTATCTTAAGTGTACTGGGTACAAGATTGAGTAAACTTAGATTTAAAAAAAGTTGTTCGGAAAAACAAATATCCTTCTATGGCTTATATATAATTGTGGTGTGATTTTTTTTAATTCGCCAGTTTTCTAATTGATTCATAAACGTTCCGCGAGCACATGTTACCTTTTCAAACTAAGCCCCAGAATAGATTTTTTCACAGAAAATTATGTTTAAATATTTGGCAATAAAGTTTAAAATTACTTAAATCAAAGTTTGAATTTGTATCTTGTCTAAGAAGATTGTTTAGACAAGTAAAACCTATTTATTGTTTTTAATATTTATTTTAAGCGTAGTGATTATATCCTCTTTGTTTCTTATTGTTATCTTAGCGACTGTCACTGTCAACATTGCAATTTTCTTTTTTACGTTTCTACATTTTATAAACTCTTTGGTATGAAGTGAAGAATTAAAATTGGTATGAAATGTATAAAATAGTATTAAAAAGTGACAAGAGCGTTTTCATTTAAGAAGTACAAAGCAAAGAGAACGAACTCTGCAGTATCATTCAGTACGCGAAAGCAGCGTTTACTTAGGTACATACTGTAACAATGTCCATCAAGTTTTGGATATTAAGAATTTTAATTTGTGACAGTTTTGATTGAATTAATAAGTTGCAATAAAAACTCTAAATAATTATATAAGTAGGAAGATAATTCTCTTTTGTGAATAGCAAATGACGTATCGTATAATTGTCAATATTGTACAGCTCCGTGAAGAACATATGTTTTTAGCAAGCATTAAACCTTGAGAACAATTTGCAAACAGTTACTAAAACGCTGTAAAACGTCTGCAAACACAACGGTCACGACTTCCTTATTGTAAAGTTCAAAGATAGCACTATCCCACGCGCTGTTTACGTTAAGGCTTATGTAGATACTAGTGACCGGTCTAGACAAAAGTCTAGACGACTAAAACATATTATAATAGGACGTAATAAGTGACCAATAGCCATAACGCAGTTTGATAAACCACAAAATTAAATTTAGGGAAATATTTTATATGTATATATTAAATATTATATTTTAGCAATATTTCCTTATTAACATATGAGGAATAAGAAAATAATACAAAAATATAATATGTGGGTTTTTTTTTATTTATATAATTATTTTTATTATATTGTTATTTTTATTTTCGTTTGGTTTTGTCGCCTCTTACGACAGGCCGCCCAGCCGTTTTGTATTCTTGTATTTTTTGTTATTATGTATTCTTTTACAGTTTCTGCACAGAATAAAGTTATTATATAAGTTATTAGAAGGTAAAATACAAAATGAAGGGTAAATTTTTCAATCACCAGATATATGTTATTAGAAGGTAAAATACAAAATTAAGGGTTAATTTTTCAATCATCCGACACAAGTTATTAGAAGGTAAAATAAAAAATTAAGGGTAAATTTTTCAATCAAAAGATATAAGTTATTAGAAGGTTTAAAATACATAACTAAGGACCGATAATTCAATCACCATTATTCATAGGATAAAATACGGCAGCATGGACAAATTAAACATTACAGTTGCACAAATAGTACAGTCGAATTGTTTCAATTGAAAATTGAGGTTATAATTTATTCAATGGATAACTTTTATCTGGTGATTAAAAAATCGGACCTTAAAAATGTAAATTATATGAATAATTAAAGTTCAATTATTCACTTTTTGTATTCAGTCAGATTATACGATTATAATAATTTAGTTGATTGATAATTTTTTACCCGACTATTGAAAAATCGTAACTGTATTAAGATTTAACACCGCACTCCATTAAAAAAAAAAGTAAGTTTGAGGGTTATTTAGCTTCTTCTTTCATAAAACGCATTAATTTTGTTAAAACGAACACTAATTATTGTGGTTGATTTAAGCGAGTATTGTATGTTTGCATGAAAAATCTCAACTGTTTAATGAAATGTTTGTTTTTGAGCTGCCACCAAAACTACTTTTTTAGCGTCAGTCCAAAAACTGTAACTACTGTACTGCTACTGTACTGACTGAGTTGTATGAGTTCCTATGGCCTGTTGTTGAGGAGGCAGAGCGAAAGGATGAGCGGACGTCCTTGCTCCGCTCCCGCCAAAGGAGGGCGCGCCGACGCCGGAGGGCGGATTTCGACCTTCGGCCACCGTAAGCTTGCCCCTTGGGGTATAGAGGTTCTCACTCACCCTCACATGCCGTCGAGATGTGAGCGCGAGTGTTCCGCGCGCGCTCATCTCTCCTCCCGTGGGGCGCGTTACAGACCGCCCCACGCCTAGAGAGCATGATGATGCCAGGGGGATGAGGGGACTCAATGGATGGGCAATGGAAGAGACCTCGTGAGGGAGGCTCACGCCTGCAAGGGTTTCGGAGAGGTTAGGTCATATAACCGTAGCCCTGGCATAAGGCGAAGGACGGAACAGCCAAGGGTTTTAGTGGGTATCCCTAACCGGCGGTGGCAACAGCATAGCACCGGTTTTGACCAGATCTGGCGAATCCCACACACGGGTCGCGAATTATCCCCCAAGATACTGCCCCTATCGCGGCATATGGTCCTCAAACGGATTTCCCCTGGATAAAAAAAAGGTTGATCAACATTGTAATGCACTGCAAGTGTTAAAATTATGATATAGCTAATATTAGACGGATCTATCAAATTAAAACATTTAAACGCCATTCAATAAAGCTGAATGACTCAATTTTATGGTTACATAGATCACTTTCGTTGCTTCATCCAAAATGAAAGAGTACGTTGAAGCGCGGAATACTGGCTTTAATAAACAAAATACTTATGTAATTTAGATAGCTGTTATAGTTGTTAGGTATTTTAATCCGTTAGCAATGCTTTAAAGTTTTTATATTAGCGTAATATCCCGTGTGGTATTTCTTTATTATTTCTTATTGCTTATGTCAAAATCCACGTGATCCAAATACAAAAATGCTTTTTCAATGATCAGTTAATGAGGCAAGGCGAGAGGGAAGCGGACAGTGGAGGCGAAATGTGGGCGCGAGGCCGCTTGCACAATGTTGCAATAGATACTTGCTTAAACCTTATTTTCTGCTTAACCTACTACGGATCTAAACACCTTAAAGCCGATATTAGACGGTTCATTTCTGTTTTTCAAATCGAATGAATAAACTAAACAGATTCGTGTAAACATAAACTTGTATCCATCAACAACACCATCATATCCCTTTAGTTCTGTGCTTTTCACCTAATATGGTTCAAATTAGTTGATAGCCACATAACTAAAAGAACACGACGATAGCCAATGACATGGTATGATTTGAATAAAATCGAAAGGCGTTAAGGTTTATGTCTACGGGTAGGTTTCATATAAACCGTATGGCCAATAGTATTGTCAGGGTTCCTTAGGATACGCACATGTAGGAAAGCTAATTTATGATTTGCCTTTATTTATATAGTAAAGATGCGCTCATACTAAGGTACAATACTCTTAAGCTATTTTCCAGAAGGGACTCACTACGGCCACGTTCACCGCCGCGATTTTTCCCGTTCCACCACATCCACCACTTACTTACGGACGTTATAATCATAAACTGTAGTGGAACGAATAGGGCGCTGGTTTCATAAACGGCGAAATCCTCAAATGTCATTGGTTGCTTTGAAAATCGCGCCTTTTTCAGTGTCAAGAGGTAGATAGAATTAATACTCTGTAGTCAACGCCCACTTCGACTCACCTCTTGACATGGGTCGTTTTAAGCGCTGTATGATCGAAAATAATTATATCATTAGTGACGTTTTCGCCACGAGCATAACGACCGCAGTCGCCTTGTGGAACGGCAAACGGAGCATTTTTGCGTTGTAAGATACTAACGGAAGGCGTCCTTAGACAATACATAATTATATGAACCGTCTAATATAGGCTTAATTTTTTGTTGTTTGAAAAAGGAATAAAGATTTATTAAAACTTGAAGTCCAATTGCAGTTTTAAAGTATGGACCATTTTCTTTTTATTTGTTATTATACCTAACTCCAACTACTATACCTATTCAAACCATATTCACTTGACTTATGTGAACAGAAGTTTTAGGTACAAACTCTACGGTGTTCAAATAAGTAATTATATAATTTATGTAAAGCTTTGTAAGGTATCTCTAGCGTTAGATCTTAAGATTACACAATTATTTTATACTCTGAAGAGCGTATATAGATTTATTAACAAAACTATTTTATCTTATAACGAACAATTAAGTTACGTACTAAATTGTTAATGGTTCCGTGTATTAGAAATATCAGAGAACAAAGAATTGTAGGGCGTTCTAGTCATGTAAGACTTCGGGCTTTTTAGAATTAGGCTTTATGGGAGAATTTTCATTCATTTCTAATACATATTATTTTATGTTTATAACTGTTAATGTCAGTCTAGTAATCACTCATGTCACATCTTACTCAATTATTGCGCTATGTTCAAAACGTCTCCACTCCACAGTTTTAGAGAAATTAATAACGACTACATAAAAGGAAATAATTGAACTACGTTTTAACGGTTTTAAGCGCAGTGATTTAAACCGTTAAAACGTAGTTTTATTATGGATACAAGTCGCGAAAACTTAAGAAAATATTTCATAAAAGAATCCTTGAAATTTGTCCCTGTGACTGAAAAATTGAGAGCAAGAAAACTAAGATGGTATGGGCATGTCATGACGAGGAATGAAAGTCACATGACAAAAATAATATTAAACTGGAAGATTAACGTACAAATTTGAAGTTCGACCAAAAAAGTGATGGATGGATTGTGTGAACGACGACGTGATGTCTTTTAGTGTGACAATGGACGTACGAGTAGGTATGTTAGAATAGAGGAGTATGGAAGCAAAAGATATACCTTGCCAAACGCAAATAATTAGGATAGGAAGCTAAAAGAAAAGAGAGTTCAATCTTCGACATGCTCAAGTATATATCTTATGGCACTTACGTTCACTTGCTTGACCGTCTGGCAAATAATACCTTTTATCATGTACATTTATGAATACACTAAAGTTTACCCCTAGGCTGCGCCGGGGGTCAAACTCTAGTGTGTATATCTTGTTTAAAGAGCAGACGTTAATACAGGTTACATTGTATTCAATTTTGTGGTAGTGCTATTTGCCCCCGGAAGATTCACTTCATATCATCAGATATCGCAAACTATCCATCTTCCGGCACGAAAAGTATTTAAGTCCATTTTCCGTATTAAAACTACATATAAACAAAATTACAGCAAAACCGATCCAGTACTCCTTGTAGTATTTCAACCCATTCTAGTTTTATGTATATGTCCCCCGTCTATCTATCTTTAAAGTAGATTAATGAAAAAAAATATGAATATGACATAAAATACTAAAATTATAAAAATTACCAAAATGACAAAAATGGCAAATTACAAAAAATACCTACCCTACTCTCTGGGATAACCTTTACATAAATCTATCCTATTATCCGGGATGAAAAGTATCTGTTGTCCACCCTCGGCATTAAAATTACATACTCGTATATGTATACTGAGTTTCGGCCAAATCGGTCGAGTACTTTTCCCGTGAAGGTATATCTGACAGATAGACAAACTTACTTTCGCATTTATAGTATTAATATAAAATACATATCTATATATTTTAAATTGTTAGTAAACTGATACGTATTTTTCCCAAACAATTTTCTTATGACCTATTCTGTTTTCTTATCAAATAAGAACAAACATTTAGGCAACTGTAAGTACCATAGTATACCCTAAATTATTTAGATTAGAGCCATTAATATTATCCTATGTCAGCGTCGTAACATTTCTCGGTCTAAAAGCAAACTATTTGGCATAGTAGAAGCGGGATAGCTTGATAAATTACGAAATAATTACGCAACTCTTAACAATACAGAAAGTGATTGCGACAGAATAGTTTGCATTAGAATAATTATTTCACTTCAATGTCAAAATGCTTTGAATTAAAGATTTCATTTCAAAACAAATTGAAATATATTGATCAAATGCGTGATAGTCTATCCGCAATTTGACTATAGAGGAATTGAAAAGGGCTTATTAGAAAATAATTTATATCACAAAATCTACAAAACGAATTGCATTCAAAGAAATTTTATTTGTAAGCATTTTTAAGAGTTAAAGAGCATTTGTTTAAAATGTTCCACTTCATAATTCGAAATTAGGAAGGGAGGAACAATTGTTATGACTTTGGAAGCAATATCACTTTGGAACAAAAGAACCCGCGGCCTGGTGGTAGTGTATTTGCCCGTCTGTATGGCTACCACCCCTGGTCTAGAGTATGTTATAAAAATCATGAGTTGTTTCCAGCATTAGCGGCCAGCTTCCAGTTACCCTTTAGACAGCGGCAGCACCTTTGGCTACAAAAGTAACCGCTTTTCATCAGGTAGGCCACTTGTCTGTCTGCTGGACTTATGCAATAAAAAAATACCAGTCTTAAAAATAAGAAACGTTTTGAATTTCAAGATCTAGTTAATGATACCCCACATGATTATGTAGGTATAGCCAAAAAAATTCTCTCAGTTACATATATGATGACCACCCATAATATTTAGTTGTTTCGCGATTTTCCTACACCTCTATGTGGAGCCATATAGATCATAGCTTCTCAAATTTCATTCATATAAACCCAATAGTTTCTGAGATAAACGAATATAACACGACGAAATCACAATTTTTACCAAAATAATTTCATAATAGATAGTAATAAAACGCTACTAAAATACCGAGAAAAATAACATAAATAAAATCATGGAAGCAAGCATAATTTTTCCAGACGTAATCTGTTGTAGATACACGATCTTTTATAAAAATGACGTCTTCTTTAAAATTGTATTATGTGTACAATTTAAAAATACTATTCTAGCGACATAAGTCTAGACAGGACGCTCCATTTATCAACATAATAAGTATGCAAAACAAAAAGATATTTTGCAAACGAATTCGCTAGCATCCTTCATAGAGTCATAAAATGTTATACATGGATACTTTACATATTAATACAGTGTTCTGCTAAATTAATTTTGTTTTAGATAGTAAGATTTTTCAGAACAATGGTACATGTAATATACATACAACACGTCCTCAGAGACCCTTGAGGTTTCTGAAGGCATCGACTTCTCAGCTAGTGAGCCCTACATAGAGGTTAAAAATCTAATTTCATTAAGCCGAGATGAAATGCGAGATGAACCAAGGTTTGGTAGTCACGGAAAACGTTAGTTCTAGCAGGCAATGACAATACCTACTATAAAATACCCAATAAAAACGTAAATGAAAAACTTCTAAATCCGCTTCTCTCTCTCGTCATTTCTCGTTTTAAAATGCAAACAATTTTTAAATAAAAATCGAACAAAAGCTGAAAATCTTAAGTAATTTTTTTTGAGTATATCTTTTTTAATGCGAAGTTGGCAAAACGGGAGATGCCTCAGATAAATAAAGGAGTAATTATCGTGGCATATAGATGTTTGCAACACCGGGGATAATACCAACGTAATGCCGCCAGTCTTTATGATGAGACTTACGAGGATGGAACAGACAGAAGGTATGGCATTGAGAAGATAGGATAATGGATGATGGAATAGGGTGAGGATAGAGTGGGCAATCGGAACTCAACTCGCACTCATAGTACGAAACACGATTAGTACAAGGCCAACCGTTTCACGTCGATATTCTGGGAGAGCGTTGTATCTTACTTACGTACTTATTAATCAAATTAGCCTGAACAAAACAGGTTGGGTAGTTTTGAGACAATATATATTTACTCGTTAGAGCGTTGGAGTAAGTTATAACGCTTCTTTATGGTTCTTAAAGAAGCGTCCAAACTTACTCTAAGTCTCTATGAATAAGACCGTTATTCAATATCGAAAATTACAAAAACTTTTATCATCTCTTCGGCACGTTACGTTGTATGTGAACTGACACATACTAGGTCGATATTAACTGATATTTACTAAACCAACAGCCGTCGTGAGCATCAATATTTCAAGAGCAGTCTTTTCTTGCCGGCGTAGAATTATTTTCATTTTTATTGGGGCTTGAAACTTTGTTTAAAAATTTACCAACCACGGCTATTTTATTTCAGACTTTTATAGCTAAGACGCACGAGAAACAGTTTTTAAGGTATCTGTCTTTCTTTGATACTAAATCACGTATAAAAGTATAAGTAATAAAATAGAAGTCAAACTGCGCAAACATGAAAAATTAAGATTAGGTTTATTTGTGTTCTCCATCGGCAAAGAGTTTGTAAACAACTCAGACACTACTCGTGATAGTCATGACATGCTGGCTCATGTTTTGCCCAATAAATCAGCATTGCCATATAACGTGATAATGCGGCGACCGGAGAGCCTTTTAGGCACGCTTCTTTTCAAGCTTCTACTTCTTTTCAAGCTTCAACTACCTTCACATGCTTAGACTTTCTTATCTCATAGTTTAAAGGATAGAAGAGGAATTTTACTATATGTGTATTCTCTATGCCCATTGAAACATAATTCATCCATCAGTTACATATAATGAGGACCACCTCTATTTATATATTTTCAATTGTTGTGTATTTTATGAAATACTCCTTTCCGAATTGCATCTAACAATAATTGGTCAAGAGTCTCTAATATACATATATGCATAATCAACGGGTGGACACCGCACTGTTTGCTAGAATTCCATAAATTCTTCAAAAAGTGATTGTCTCGAAAAGCCTGTGAAAGATAAATATTAAAGAATGTTTAGCTGGACGTATTGCTGTGGAGCTTCTTACAACTTCTACTTAAACAACAATAAAACGTCGCGAAACAGTTTACATAGAATAGGCAAAAGATTTAAATTGTATCTTATATGTATGACCTAATATAGAAAAAATGTTCTCTAGTGAAAATTATTTTGAATTAAAAACTTTTGAATTTGACATGACCAGTTTAATAACGAGTTCCTTTTGCCAAAACGACTACGGAACCTTGACACGCAGAACGCCAGTGTTGGTTTTAACAGTATAAATCCTCATCGAATTTTGTAAATGACATTCAGCTCATTTGATATGCACGGTGGCACATGTCAGGTCAATTGGCCATGGAACCCACGCATCCAACTAGGCGTTCATTCATGCATCCAATATTTTTCCTGTTACATACAAAACGTGCATTTAATCATTCTCAAGTCAGTTTTCTGCGTACGTGATAAATTTATTTACCTTTAATGGGCCTTAGAACGTATACTTTGGTTTCTATAATACCAAATACGGTATTCCTTTCAATGCCTAGATATATAACTATGCGTTTCTGGTCGCGTCATATGTATATGTTAATTATATAATTACTTATATAAGGATATAGCCTTATAAAATAGCAATGTTCCTTTATGTTTATGTATGTCGTACTTAAAGAAAAAACCACTGGGTATATATGAATGAAATTCGGCAAGAATGGTCAGTCACTATGGCGCTATAAATTTATATAGTGAAATTATGAAAAAAATTAAGATTAGAACTTACCACCGTGGAATGTAATTCACATAATGGGTTCCATATAAGGGTTGTTTTTAAGTCATATTTCTTAGTAAATTTTTATTTAATTTGGTGGTTTAAAACGAGTAGTAATTTTAACACTGTAAATCTTTCTTTCCTTTCATCATTTCCAAATTTTGGGATAGGTACTTACTTACTTACTCCGTTGGCTCAGCGACCCCAAGTGGGTCTTGGCCTTCGAAACGAGAGCATGCCACTTTTTCGATCCTGTGCGGTTTCTTGCCAATACTGGTGGCTCCTATCTCCCACAGGTCAACCTCTACTCTGTCTTTCCAGCGATATTTAGGACGGCCGACCGGACGCCGACCTACCAGCCGTCCCAAATATGCTTTCCTCCTTGGACTCTTTGGGACAGGTACAGTATGTTTTAACCTTCCATACTGTACTCTGGCTTACGTCCTCTGGCACATCGCAAACCTTCGCACAATAAACCCATCTCTTTCTTGTCTACCTTTAGTCTTCTATCCATCTTATTACATGAGTTTCATCCCTCTTCAGACTTACTAGACCATAACTGTATAGATATAAAAAGGTAACAAAGGTAGTAAAAAGTAAAGATAACAGGTATGTAAAGGGTAAAGATGTGTCTACCCTTTACCCTTTTTATGTACCGATTTTATTTTATACACCTGTTGTATATAACAAAGGAACAGGACAAAATATACATTAATATAAGTACGCAGAAAAAGAATTCTACATCAAGTACCCAGTTTCGTATTACTTACTCGTAGAACGTATTATTTTTATCTCGTAGAAAAGCAATTCCTTTGGTAATATTTCAATTATCTGTATCGCTTCAAACGTTTTGCTATTATTATAAGAAAATATTTTTAATCTACAATATATTTATTCCATTTCTTAATTTTCTTTATCAGACAAACACAGGTATATCCCTAAATAATCCAGTTATGATTGTGTTATGGGTAATGTACAACGGACCACTCTGGGGCTAATTCCAGCCACCCAGAGCAGTAGCAAATAGCGGAAAAAATAGTTTTCGAATTTACCATACCAGAAATCGAACCCAGAATATTGTAGTAAGGTAGGCTAGCAAAACCTTAGCCCACTAAACCACTGAGCCACAACTTGGCTCTGATATCAGATTAAAACTGTAGAACTCAATACAAACTATATACATAACAACAATAGTGTAGAGGAAAGTCGATAGTGTCCCTTTTCATTTCCTAATATAGTACATAGTGAATACAATGTATATACAATATTTTTACATAGAAAATAGTATTTATACATCACACCACACACGATTATTGCAATTAATTATAATATTTAAGCATGTTTTAATATCTTAGTCATCTTAAGGAATCTCTATACATAGAAATTAAAGTAGAAAATGTTTTGGATTAACCACTAAAATATGTTGTAAATAAAACTAGGTTCTAAAATATAAATATACTTTGATTTATGAGCTCAACGTATCAAACTAACTAATCTTAACCAAAGGCCAATTTGAAAAGCGAAAGCTATCGCCTTGACCTCTAAGCTTTGAGATAATATGCATATAATATTAAACTACTTTATGAATGTCATCAAAACGCCTTCATTCGATTATTACGTAGTTTGTGTAACGCGTGGGTTCAAGAACACGACTCGTTCGATAAAATATGTGTGAAGCTTCATTCACATCAAAACTTCTTTTAAATAAATGACGACAACTCGGACAAGAGCCGAAACTCTGCGCCCGCGCAGACGATGACTCCGGCGCTGGTTTGGGCTGGACGACCTCCAGCGGCCGTGAACAAACGGTCGCGGACAAAAGAGAAAGAGTTGTTCCGCGCTCCCCATTCTGTCTCCGCGCGGAGCTTCTGGCCTGCACTGGCACTAGACGAAGCTATCTTAGCCGGCCTAAGCCGGCGCGTGACAGGACCAACGCGGGCAGTGTCATTTCCCGCAGCCCTGGCTCTAAAAGAGTGAAAAGAACATGGGGGAGGGTTTTAGTGAGTAATCCGGCAGTGGTGACCTACCTGCACCAGAGTAATGTTATACCGGTAGGGATATGTCTTGTATTATGGGTCAACGGACCACTTTGGGGTCGATCCCAGACACCTTAGGAAATTTATCAAGCCAAGAATCGGACCCAGAGTGTTGTAGTAAGGTAGGTTGGCAAAAGCTAAACCAATCAATTACAGAGGCTCTCAAATCTGTATTCATTAACTAATTTTTATCGGTAATATTGGCACTTTATAATTTTTAATATACATATTCATGCGCTTTTCTCGCAAAAATTATGCTGCTAAGAAATTTTTTATATACAAATCAATTTTTATTTATTAATAAGACGTATTCCCAGAAAAATTAAAATCGTCAAAAACCAAGTTTTTAAATCGAAAAGGGACGTATTTTTATGCCGTCGTATAAAAATTTATCTGGTCAGAAACTATCGCGTCGGTGCATAATAAGATTTATTATTTCAGATCGAGTAAAATGAAACAGCTCGAAGGGTTTCATCAGATAATTTTAAGCCGCTGCAAACTTAATGGCTTCTCTAGATTAGCTATAGAAGATGACCATGCTTGATTTTGTTTAAGAATGTCTCAGAGCGGCCCTTTGGCTCATTTTATAGACAAAATATAAATTTCATATAAAATCACGTAGTAAAACAAAATTTAAACTATCAAAGAAGTTAGGCACTTTAGTATTTATTATATATTATTCTTTGTTTTACGGTTTTTCAATGGGAAAATAATAAATATATTTATCGCCAATAAATAAAATTTGGTTAATTTTGTCCTTTATATAAGCTTCTGGCTTTACACGGTTTGCGTAACAAGCCAATGTCAAATATCCATGAATGCTCAAACTTGAGAGTTGGTTCTGTAAGTGCAAATACTGCACTAGAAACTGGAAGCATACCGATAACACCTAAGTGCGACACAGCTTTCGTAATTACAAATTAATATAAACCTTGTTTTATAAATGGTACCTATTATTATATTTATAAAGCACTGACATTTTTGAGTGAAATAAGTGCCGTAAGTCGTAATATTAGTAGTCTGAGTACTCACTACGATGTTCTTAAACGAAATATATTTTACGATTAATTTATATCAAGTATATAAGTTTACATGTTTACCGTCCCATTACTAAAGAAGAAAATGTATACATTTTCTCAAATTGTCGTACCTATCATGTACGTGTAATTTGATTGGGGGTAGAGTTTGGTTTGTAAAAATTTAGGTTTCACCTGGCGCCTATGTCCTTGAAGATGTTCCTAGAATTTCAATATTCAAGAATATTTGACACTGGGCAAAATCACAAACTGCATAGTTAGGTGTCTGTACAGTGGACCCTCGGTCATTCGTCAAATGTTTTGCAGGGCGGTGTCGGACTGTGGAATTTGTCGGATTATAGAGTACTGTCCTATAGTCCGGATTTAAAAAAAAGAGTGGGCAAAATTACAAGTCGCATAGTTATTTTTAATAATATAATATCGCGCTTTAACTATCTCTTAAGGCAGGGAATAAACTGGTATATGATGTTTTATTGTGAAGTTTTATTTTCAAAAATGTATAATATCGATTAAAATTAAACAATAGTCAACATTCAATCTGTTTATGTCTGGAAAGTTTGAATTGTTTAAAGGAAATTTTTGTACTGTCACAAGAATTCCATTGTTCAGGGTCAATCAAACTTCCATAATTTGATTTAGCTTGTACTAACAATCAAATACATCTGACAAGGCTGTATTGACATAAATCCTTTGCCAACCTTTCTTATAAAATTAAAAATAAGCAATTTTTTATCATTCTTGGCTTAATAATATGGTTAGTGTACGTTGACTGAAGAACTGTTAGCTAAAATAAGATTTCATACATTCTAAAGATGAACGTCTAGGAAAAATATAACAATATAATTCAAAATGGCACGTGTCACTTTTACCATAGGTTGTTTCGCGCCATTTCCCCTTATCCGCGCTATTGTTCTCCGAGCGGCATAGTTTCACACGCTCCATATATTGAGTTGCATGGAAAGCGGAAAGGTTGCTTACGATTGTACTTACCGGGCATAATCTCGAATGAATGAATATGAAACTTGAATGGAATGCAATTCAGAAATGCTCATTGGTGTTTTAAATTTCAGTTCTTTGTACTATTTACAACGCAGATGTTTGAGCGAACGGAATGTTTAAAAGTTGTAATATGTTATCAAATAAACTATGTTTTAATATTGTAGTAAAAGAGAAAGTATGATGAGTAACATATGCGGGCCTTTCTACAATTCGACTTACAAAAATGTTGACATAATTTTCTAAACCAGAATAATAAAATAACAATATTTTATACTACTCAACTACTTAACTACTTCTTTATATTCCATATAACTTTAAATATTTTATTATCAACTCCTACGGTTTTGTGCATATATAATCAGGCTCCAAGCTTTCAGTACTTGCCTGCTGGTATGATTACTTAAAAAGGATCAAAGGTAATTTATATACAAATGTAAGTATATAAAGTTAATACAGTATCGACCCTAGTTATCAACTATTATATATTATCCATAACACAAGCATAACGTTATGCAAATTTAGCACGTGCTTAGTTTGTATATATATAAAACATGTATTTCTCTATCGATCTAAGAACAGCATATGCGATAAGGGTGTGAAAAAAAACCTTGTTTTTTATTGCAAAGCTGGTAAGCAGGCTAATGACCCAGCTCATGGGAATTGCTAACCGTCGCCTATAGACGTTTGCAACACCAATGACGAAGCCAACGGATTACCAGCCTTTAGAATGGGATAAAGGAATGAGATAGAGGGATAAGACAAGAGGAATGGGATAGAGAGATATTAGAATTTGGAATGCGGAAGATTGGGTAGGGCGGGGGTCCAAGCGGGCCATTGACATTCTCACTTACTGCACGAAACACGATTAGTTCAAGGCTAAGCCTTTTATGCAGATATCCTGTAAGAACGTGGTATCACACCGATCAAGCTGGCCCTAAGAACTGTAATCAAGATAATGAATCCAGCTTTGCTCTATCACGTACTCATTTATTTATTAAAGAGAGCACCACAAATATATGTAACGTATATGCATGCTGTGATATATGCAGTCACGATCTTGTGGCACGCATGTGGTATGCTGCGTGCGCGGTGCGCTTTCAACATCCTCATAAAATGAAAGTTCACTCGGAAATAATTATAACTAATGGTACAGTCGAACGATAGGCGATACAATGCCACTTGACTAGCACCGGTCAATTATATCAGCCCCTTAATGGTCCCACTGCTAGCTAGCCTACCAGTTTATGGATAAAGGTGGCAAATATACCCGCCACTCAATTGGGTAGTTGAATTTTATTTTTTTTGATAAATGTAAAGATCGTACATAAGTTGTATAACACATTTTATTTTTCGCGAGAATTCATAGTTAATATATAATTAAAATTAATTTTTGAACCTGAAGTACCAGTGTTAAAAACACGCCCAGCGCGCGTATAATAATAATATTAATAAGGTACCTTATTATAAATATATCCCTGAACCAGTTCTCGAAAATGGCCATAGCACGCTCTACTGGGATCGATCTATTATCACAGACAGGACTATTGTTGCCAATAAGCCTGACATTGTGATAAAAGATCGATCTGCGAGACGTACGATGCTCGTTGATATAAGTATCCCGCATGACTGTAATCTCGTAAAAGCTGAAACTGACAAATTAACAAAATACCTTGACCTCGCGCACGAGATTACGGCCATGTGGCATATGGAGTCAACGGTCATCGTACCGATAGTGGTGTCCGTTAACGGTTTAATAGCGAAGAGCCTCGACCGACACCTAGAGAGGCTCTCGCTTGGTAAATGGGTGAAGGGCCAGATACAGAAGGCGGTACTCCTGAGCACGGCACGCATTGTGAGGAAGTTCCTGTCCCTGGAGCCTTAACCACCAGTAGCTTGGGCCCTAGGCCCCGCTGCCGACGGACGTCATCTTTTTATATATTTTTTAATATATGTTTTTTTATATATATGTATTAAAAAACATAAAAAAGAATATGAATAAATATACATGTGAAATAATAATAGGCATTTTTGGGGCCCATGCAGGGAGTGGCGAGTCACCGTCTGCCCATTTTTCCATGTTCCCCGAACATTGCGACGGGTAGACGCCATAGTCCCCATATTCCCAGACCCCTAGTACCACTAGCAATTCACCCCAATAGCCCGGTACTTTTTGTCCTCATTTCCCACAATAGTCCAACACTAGCCGGGGCTTGTCCTTGGGTGCATTATTATATGGTGTAGACAGGGATAATCGCCGCTCATTGTCACGCCACATTTACATTAAATTTGTCAAGGGGTTCTACGTGTTGGCCTTTCCATGGCCCCGCGCAAGCCCTCCAAATGTCCGGGTCATTTTTATGGCCCGTGGTCGTCAAAAACATATATTAATAAAATTTATTTTCAGTAAAAAAAAACAGCTAGGTAGCGTAGCAAATTTAGATGTAGTACAGCAAAAATATGTTATTTTTGATTTTATTGGATATGTTTGTGACTAAGACCTAAGTATGACGTTACTATGACAATTTCTCACACATTGTGGTACGAAGCGAGGATAATTTATGACAGTGATATCACACGCACGCTCGGCGTGATTTCGGCACTCGGGTACTTCGGGTTCAAAAAATTATTTTCATTTTCATATATTTTTTTTTACCATAGCAAAAAAAAAGTAGTTTATTATAAAACTTACACTTAAGATCTTTCCATTTATTATAAAAAAATACACCTTCGCCATAAGCATGTGATATTTTATAACAATATATGCACATTAGATAGGAAAAATTGTTTACGCAGATTATGCTCTCCAGCTAGAATTAAAGTAAATTATTTGATCCTGAAGTGGATGTTTTAAACACTAACGGTCTTATTCATATTTAGTTAGAGTATGTTTGAAAGCTTCTTTATGATTCTAATGAAGCCTTCACACTTACACTAAGTCAATATGATTAAGACCGTTAGTTATACTCCTACTTCATTTTTATACGTTACAGAAAAGACCAAGTTCATCATAGTTACTGCATTAAAAGTTGGCTTAGGAAATATTTTTGCGTCAACACATAGATCACAAACTAGACAAAAGTCATAAATTAATATATATCAAATGAAATAAAAATTCCTGTCTATGTTTTCAATACAAATGCCAAAATTTAAATGAAAACTATTATTCATACAAATCTTAATCATTAATGGCCGTTTTTAGAAGTTTTGTCTGTCAGTCTGTCTAAAAGTTCCAATGCAATAGACTCAGCGAAATTCAATCTAAGTACTACATACGTTACAAGAACGTTCTCTTAAATTTTCATTTTAATTTCGATATCATGCACGGTTTAAAAGATATGACTATATAAAATTCAAAACGAAGTGGCGGCTACAGTCTAGTGTGACATTTTATAAGTAAATGTTTAATTTTCCTTACAAGAAACAGTCCAAATAAGTTCGGAGAAATCATTATAATTTATTGTACAATTCTAAAGAACGACGAAAAACCGTCCAAATAATAACTATCAAAATGATTTATGTTTTATTTTACACGATATTCCACCGAAATTGTTAACCTGCGACCTTGCTCACTTCGTCGCAGAAAATCATAACACTGCGTAATATATTAACTTAACACGAAACACGAACTTAAACTTAAATTGTACTTCAGATTAGTATTAGCACTTAATAAATGACATCAAATCACTTGTTCAAACAACATTATAGCAAATACGGCTATAAAGCATAAAGAAGTTTAGAATTCTGACAACAAAAATAATTAAAATTTTCGAGTGCTCAAAGCCTCAGACGAATAAAAATATAGACGAAGCCTACGTGTGAAAAGAGTCAAATGAAGTGAAGCATTTTTAATCTACTTCAAAAAGGAGAAGGTTCCTAATTCGTCTGTATAGTTTTTTATATGTTCATTACTCGATTTCTTGGTCAATGGTGAACCGATTTTAATTATAATTCTTTAATAGTAAATCTATACTGCCGTGATGATCCTATGATCAACAAGTCAAGATCTGATGAATAGATCCCAGGGAAATCAAGAGCAACAGCAAAGTGGCATAGCAATCTTGTATACACGTGCCAGTACTACAATTTCAACAGGCGCTTAATATATTACTTGTAAGGCTATTCAAGTATTTGCGCAACTAAAATGTAAAAAAAATTGTTTAACGAAATAAAACCAACATCATACTAATAAAGTGCGGTGCGAAGTAAAACATAAAAAATACTATATTTTGCAAATTTGTTGTTGTTATTTTTATGTTTTGCCTGGCATCGACATCAAGATGTTGTAGAAACAAGCCGGTTATTTACAAACTTGTGTGCGTCAACTTATGTAGGTAGTAGACACGTAGTTTGCTGTTAGTTAGGTAATAGTAATGCACTGAAAATCATTCCACCTTTATCAGTACTACTTAGATTATTTAATATTAAATTCTCGTAACGCATTCCGACGCGACCGGTTACCTATTCCGATTCCAAAATTGGCTTGCTTTCGCCGGCTTCACTCTGAGGGCTCGGGACACAGTTAGCCTAATTTGTTCGTCTGGGGCCCAAATCAAACAAGCGTCAGCGGTTATGTCACCCTAGGAAAAACTATTTACAAAGTGACTTCACACGCTCCAAATGTTCAAATATATAATGTAAAAAAGACATATTTAAGGTTTGATATATAATAAATAATAATAAATTTGTTCGATTTCAAACCCTAGCAAGTGCATTCTAAAAAATTTTACATCACAGCTCAATAAAATCTCATAAACTTCAATGATATGACATTTCAATGGTATATATTAAGTTTATTCGGAGAGACATCACACTTTGATATATTCTTTACATGTTTTGTCAAGCACAATATCTAAGTAAGTCAATAAATACACAAACATTCAATTAAAACCCAATGGCAGTTGCTAGGTTTTGAAATTACACAGCTGAATATACCCTACGTATTATACGTTAAAGGCGAATGAAAAATCGATACTTATATGAAAATCGTTTCAAATTGCGTATGTAAATAATTATTCTCACGCGCACAGCCAAAATCGCGCTCCGGACTAAGAGGGCTCTAAATATATTGTTAAAATAATGACATAATAATTTACGAATATTTATTAAAATCAAATATACGAATATGTCATACTCAGAATAATATCAGTAATGTCATACTAAATTATTGTTGAAACTTCACAACAGCCCGATCACAACCTTGAGACCTTAGTGACGGGTGAAAGGACGAGCGACGCGACAGAGATTGGCGGAAAGCCCGACAAGTCGTGATTTATGCTTTATGAATCTGAATACTTTTGCCTTTGCCGCTTGTCGCATGGCACTGACTGTCGCTCACAGTGACAAGATCGTGGCCGGGCCGTAATGGTTGATTTTGACAGTTTTGGTAGTCTCTAACACTCTGAAACCTCAAGTCAAAGACCTACCGATTTCTTTCAATTCTAATAGCAGTGAATAATCAAGTAGATATAACAAGTGAATCCAAAAACCTTTAAATGTCTAGAGTTCCGTAGAGACTTTTAAGTTACTATTTTGACAAAAACGAAATTCATATGAAACGAACTTGTATGTCACAGTCATTATTCTCTGAAACTGATTTAATTATGTGTTAAGCATCTAGAACTATACACCGTATGCTTTTTTTATATAAATGGAACGATTTCTACCTACAATGTGAAAAGTAAAACTTGACAATCAGTCCTAAACATTCAATATTTTCACCCTTACCAAAAATACCTTCCTTGTACTTATTGTATTTGACGTGATAATATTTACTGGCCGTTATGTTCCATATTCAAATCATATCGCAAGTCTTGGCTTAAAATTGAAATTTATTATTTATTTAGGTCTATGGCTGGGCAGCTAGGCCTTTAAGCCAAATAGCCAATAGTTTACAATATAGTTTCTTCATTTTAATTCTTAAGCCTATGTGTAGCACAGCTGAACTGTAGGTAATCAGCTAGTGCCATTCAAAGGAGTTCTTATGACAACTCAAAAGGCCACATTTGACTATACAGTTCACATTTCTCACAAAACACATAATTATACTCAAAAACTATCAATAAAATTACTCTAAAATGAAACAACTATTGTTCATTTTAGAGTTATTTTATACATTTTTAGTAAATAAAACTCCACAGCATAACACCTCCTTTCAGTACCCGCCAAAAAAGTTCGCTTAAAATTAAAAGATAAAACATGATCATAGAATATTAACATCTATTCAACATCTTGAAGCGCGTGTCATAGCTGTGATTATATTATGCAAGAATACGTTCGCTTGAACGAACGTGTGAAAGTGAAAGCTCAATTAACCTCAACGAAATGCTAACGCTTAATCAGGTGTGCTGCTGTAGGCATTATCGGTCAGTGACCGTTGCCATGTAAGCGCGTTTATTATCTGTGAATAACTAGACTACAGATTAAAAACTCTATTTTGATTCATTTTAATGAATATACTGCATATTATTATTTTATAAAATTTATATTACAGCGAAGTTGGCACGCAGGCAGGTGAAACACCTAATGGACAACAGTTAGCATCGCCTATAGACGTTTGCAACACTTGGGACGAAACCAACGGTTGTCGTATCTTTTAGGATAAAAGGGATAGGATCCCAATTCACGATAACTTAAAAAACTTAAAAATTAACTCCACTTAATATCATGTTATAAAATAGGTTATAAATAGACATGATTACAAAAAGTAAATTATACCCATCTATCTAAGTTCGATTTTTGCCTGTTGTGTATTTGCTTGAATTCTCAAACCTGAATTCTTATAATTAAAATTTTTCCATGCCATGGAAAGGTTTAAAAAGTAAAAGTACATTTGTGTTAGTTTTTAAAAATTCTTATTATTACAGTAATACCGTTCTTAATTTCCATTATTATACAATCATTTCTTTAACGTATACATTAAAGAACGATTTTCACATTTTGATTTTACTAAGATAAGAAATACATTTCGTACACTACCGGGTCCTTTACTGGGATTAGACCAAAGCAATGAGAGTTATCCACTGAAGATAGCGCAGAAAACAGAGTCGATTGTGTGTCATGTGTGGGGGGGGGGGACTCAGCAAGGTTCCCCCCTCTATGTGGAGTGGCAACCCATGTGCTAATACCCCACTAAAACCATCATCCTCCCATGCGCCCCGCGCTTATGATAGGAAGAGCGTGATTCTTGAAGCAGGGCAAACTCACTTCGCCAGCAGGGATTAGATCCTCCCCTCCCCAGGTACTGGAGAAGATATAGCATGCATGTAGCAAGTTCGAATAACTATGGTGATCAATGTAACTGTACGACTTGCTTGGATTGTGCCCATCTTCGCTAAAAACATTTTATTTTAAGAAACTACAGTAACATTGAACAAAATAATATCAGTTCTCTGAAACAAAACTGACTCATTGGATGGCGTCACCAGAATTCGAGCCATTTTCTGGATACATGAGTTATGTGGAGTCTGTACATAAAATAAACAACAACTTGAAACTACAATTACATTAGCAGAGGTACGAGTAGCAGAGGCACGAGTCAGGCACCATAATGTTAGTTGGACTATAACTTTGACAGTAACAGAACTTCGAAATTTTCAAGTACCAATTTCATTTTAGACATAATCCAAACTAATATACATATATTACATGTCCATACATGTCCTTAAGTCCATACTTATGGACATGGTTGGATGGTTGTTTGTTTCTTTGGTCTTTACAAGTGGGAATTAATCCATCGTAATTTATTCTGGTAAACATGTACTTCAGATAGCAGGTATGATGTATGAATATGGGATACTTGTTATCATAGTTTTTAGTGTGTTCCAAGAATTACGTAACAGAAACTAATGATTCAATTAGACAATTATCAAGAAGTTTGCAATATACGGGAAATTATGTCGCAATGGTAGTTTATAACTAAATATATGTACCTGTATGTCTAATTCAACATTAAAGTTTATATTGCTAAAACCAGACAAATAGAGCAGAAGACCAATCTGATGTATTGCAGTCACCGTCGCCTACCGACGCCTACCATGCCAGAAGCATCTTCAACGTTATGCCGGCCTCGAAAAAATGTTATGACGCTCCTTTTAAATGACTAAGTCAGAAGGAAAACCTCAGCGGAATGTTTCCTCCATGTCATTATTGTACACGGTATAAATTTCGCGAGTATCATTAACGGCGTTATTTTTAACACTATAAACAAGACGCATTTGGCCACAATCACTAACACTGACACTATCCAAGGTGGAGTAGAGACATTGCAATGACAATTGATGAAGACTATTCCAATATTTTTTAAAACAAAAATGTATTGCCTGCAAAATTGGTCACCAAGTTTTGTTAACAAACTCGGCAATGTAACGTTCTAATAACTTTTGCTAATAGTAATGAAACAAACAACACTTTCTTTTATTTAATTGCAGATGGTTTAAAAGTTATTAAATGCTAATGGTTCTTTATTTCCGTTAGACGATTAGATAAACTAGGTTTGCGTGAGAACATGCGGGCACATTAACCTTGGTCCTTGCCCTAACTTCTCATATACTTGAATTCCCGCTATATAGCTCCATTACTTAACACTTAGCCTTGAAAACAATGTTTTGTTTTAGTCGAAGCAATCAAGTTGTTAGCAAACGTACTTGCGGAAGACCGCCTACGATAATGGGAGGAAATACGTCGGTTGCCAATTTGCATAGTTGACAATACTTTAGTCCAATATTTCAAAGAACTTCCTTATTATTATGCGTTTATAACAGAATAGATAAAATTTTCAAAGAAAACGTCTTATTGATTGGCGGTCTTATTCATATTGAGTTAAAGTAAGTTTTGCAGGTTTCTTTAAGAATCTTAAAGTAGCCTACAAACTTACACTACATCAATATGAATAAGACCGTAATAATAATCGTTCGATATTTTGTCACGATTAAATTATGACACCATGTTCGAATTCATGACATTTATAATATCGCTTCAAGCACTATTGCATAAAACTCATCGTCCCAATTATAGTCTGATCGTTAATACTAACTTTGGGACAGCAATGAAGTCAATCGTAACTGAATAATTGTCTACAATCACTTCCGCCCAAATCAGTGGCCACTTCCTGCCAAATTTAAGTGATAGTGCAACTTCTGCTTCCTGTACTTCGAATCATGATGATAATACAAACTGCTCCGATTTCTTGGACTATGGAGCTTTTCTTTTTGTTAACGACGACATTCGGATGCACTCGACACTGATCGGGTAAAATCGTATGCTGCTGGACGTGTGCCAAAGCCCCCAAAGCCATTCTCGCCGTTCCGACGGGTTTAAATTTGGAACACTATTTTTTTTCTGTTCCCGATGTAGATAGGCTAGATACGTTTGACGAGGTGAACAATCTCTTTCCGTTTAAAAACGCACATATCACGGAATACAGAATTAAGTGTAGCATCGTCGTAAATTTCTTGTTTAAAGTGGCTCTCATAAACACCTTGCAACGCCGCCTGAATTTGAACATTATCGATGTTCCCAATATTATCTGATTCTGATTGTATACAACCAACGAAATGCGTTGCAGTGAAGCAGTGCACCTTCATTCGTGACACGAATACCACAACCTTATATCCTGCTTATCGCAGTTTATATTCAACACACGAAGGTGTAACAGTTATATGAAAAGAATACTTTCGTGTCTTCTTATTTGATTAGAAATTTTTGGCAAACTGGTGGGTATTTATCTAGCATCCAATGTGAAAGTTATTTAAAATTCGTGTAACATCATACTTGCAATCCGTATACAAAGACCTAAATAACTTTTGCCTACAGCCTAATAGATAAATTGATAGAAAATAACAGGCGAAAGCTATAACGTTTTGCAACTATCGCTTCTAAGGAACCTCGATTAATACATAATATTTTGTTCATGTACTCATAACATGAGCATAAGACCATAAGATAAAGATCATACAGGCGAGATTATAACGTATGTATGGGGTATAAAAATTCAATATTTCTATTATTTATAAGAATCACGAGGTGATACATAGAGTTTAAAATAGATAATTTATGTAAGCGCAATAAATAACGTTATACAAATACTAAAGTGTCCTTGTCATAACAACTGTTTGTGCAGTTATACAGCTAAAATAAACACCGTACAACACTATTAATACAGATTATTTGTAGGTCACAACGAAAACAAGTGGACTAAACGATCTCTACGTAATAACAGTAGGTACTTCGTGGTGAATGTTTCATGGTTTAATAATAAATATTAATCATGTATATATATCGGCAAATAATATTATAATAGTAAGTATGTTCCTTTACTGAACTTCTAATATCAAAATATCCTAGCAACCAGACACCAAAGTGCTTACAAATTGTAAAGGGAATCGATTCCTAAAACGTTCACTTGGAATAGAAATTTACAAAACGGAGATAGTTCTTAAAAAAGATGAGCTAGATCATTATTTAAACGTAATCCAAATTTTCACACAATTAAAAAGTGGGCGTATCTATGATTCGGCGTTAAGAGAACAGACGATGTGATCAGTGCGTGAGGCACAATTCAACGTCCGGAGCATTGGCAGTTTGACAAAAATGCAATGAACTGAGCTCAATGTACATTAACTTTGACTATAAACCAGAACACACATATGCGAGTAGGACCACTGCACTGCGATGGTTGAATAGCACTGGACTGGTTCAATGGACTCGATTCAGATCTCTTCCTTGGATTGTATCAAAATATAATGCATTATTCTAAAAGCAGACATCGTACAATGGCACTTAAAGCAGGGCTTAATGCAGATAAACCCTTCTGACCAACGTCATACTGTATTTTGTGGAAAACCATCATAATATATTAATCCCATAAAACCCGTAATCAACTTCCTTCAACGTTCTGATTTAAAACCTCATACATAAATATCAAAATACTAATTCAAAAGAGAAAGAGAGTGTATATCATAAATTTTATTGATGGTGCATACATTATTCTCTACTTTTGTTTTACTTTTCAAAGTGCATTCTTGGAAACTTGCAGTTGATGTCATCGTGTAGTTGAATCACGAAATAATTGCGACTACATATTTTATACCTAATTAGTGCATAATTTTTATGTAATTATTTAGGAAACATACCTGTGCTCTGTTAATGACGTCGTGCGGTCCTCGCCAAGTTGTAGCGGCTGGAGATTTTCTCTTCGCGAGTTCCAACGTGGCTTCACTAGGACATCGCTCAAACATGAGGACACGTTCAGCAACTGATCCCCTCGTAAGAAAAGGCCGAACAGGTGCAGCGCCGGACGCAGAGGCGGTTTCTCCAGCGCCGGCGCTTGAAGCACGGCGAGCACGTGCTTCAAATTTAGACCGGGCCTCAGTGACATGAGATCCAAGAGAAGAACGCCGCTCTCCACTAGCCCCGGCAACAGGTTTCCTCGCACCTGTGTCTAATCTATCCTGGTATCTACTTTTTGCATAATCAACAAGCGATACTGGTGGCACGACATCGGGCCGTTCCGCAGTACGCTCTGCTACTACGCCACCAGTACGTAAAGCTCGAAGTAAGCGCTCCTCCTCACGAGCCACCTCTAATCGCATGGCAGCTGGATCAGCACGCCTTGCGGCCGCACCTAATCCAGGACCGTTTCTTTCAGGAACTAAATCTGGAGGGAATGACATTTCTATTGTTTCAGCCTCCGGTTCATGCCGTAGTTCTCGCCGTTGATCTAATCTTGGCTCTCTACGAAAATTAGGCTGTTGGTCTCGTGCCACCTCCGGCCGATGATCTCGCCGAAATTCGGGTCTTTGCTTTATCTCTGGCTTAGGCTCTGGTCTCGGTTTTGTCCTTAGACTCTCTGCCAGTTTAAGGCCGGGCGTGGGCCTACACGACAATATCTCAGTGGGCGCGAGGCCACGCGCCTTCCAAGTCTGATATATGGCTTCGGCATGATCAGATATTTGTTTGGCGATAGCTGCGATGTCTTCCTCACCGGTGTCTATCTCTCGGCGGGCCGTGGCCGCCATGGCCGAACCTTTCGCCCTCCTGGGGCTCAGTAAAGGCGCACGCACTGCACCAAAGTTTCAGGTGCTTGCCGGCTTCCCCATCTAACACACACGATTAGCACAAAATCACTGATCCGATATCACTGATAACTGCAGCAACACTGAATATCACCGGGGCAACGGGGTGCGGCCGGGGACTATGAACAGCTGTATCGGTAGCACACGTTCAACAATAAACAAAGGCAACGATCGCGTGTCGCGGTTCGACGTGGGGCATGCGGCGACGGACAACAAGCCGACGGCGGCGCCTCGCGCGGACTGCGGTGTGGCGAAAGCCCTCGCGCTGCGCCACCCCCCGCCCGCCACCGACCAACTCGACTCCTGGTGATCTGCAAAAAGCACACAAGTGTCCTCCTTGGACCAATTTTTGAGTTTCAGCATTTTAAAGTTTAATGAAACAATTACTACTGAAATCTTCCATATAAAAGGAATAAATTTGAGAGCAAACCTTCAACGAACATATATCGAAGTAGGTACATAAATACATTCCAAGGTACACATTAAAAAGGTATGGTATTTTCAAAGAAACTTGAACAACCGTGGTGAGAATGGACGCTACGACTCACAGGACATTTGATAGCTATGTTACACTTGCAGAGCATTAGTATGGATTGTTCTTCTTGATGGGTAATTATTAGATTATCATTATAAATATTACTATAATAATCGTAGATATATCAATATTAGATCAAAAACAATAAAATTAAGTTAAAATTATGAAATCCATTAGATGGAACCGATAGCGGCACAACAGTCAAACATTTAAGATATAACGACAATATTTGAATGACAGTTCATTCTTTTAAATACTTCTCATAGGCTTGCGTCTACGATAACCTCAAGTAGTTTCTGTGAATTATACAATATATATAGGTACATCATATATTATGCGTCCCGTCATACATAAATATGCCCGTGCTATCTATGACGAGAGCTACGTCTCGTCGCGCAAGCGCGTCGCCGCCACAAATAGCGCGCACCATACATTTATTAACGCTCCCCTACTTTTTAGTTTTTATTTAATCTTCTACGAACTACTAACGTGGCACGAGTTACATGCATCCTAAATCACCGATTGCAATCATTATAACTAATTGCTTCAAAACGGCATTCAACACACGTATTTTGAAAATGTAACAAAATGTATTAGATAAGTACGAGTACCTAGTGTGACTACGAGCTCTAGTTTTTGTGTATCGAAATTTTACAGTAAAGAGCTACTTACAAAAATATAACATGTTTTTTAAAAGGGTTCGTAAATACAAGCTTTTGAGATCCTGGATTCATGTAGCAGCAGAGTGCTATCCAAGACAAGTAAAACGTGCCCAAACACGAAGGGTCCATCTTGTTTAGTACAGGGTTCCTATGGCCACCTTCCGACTCCATCATCAGATCAGCTCCATGGTACCATATTATTGCATTGTCACGCGATATACATATGCGTGCAAAATTTCAGCTCAATCGGAAACCGGGAAGTTGATCAAATTTAACTTGCAAGATTCCACCCGAACTTACATTACATAGGTATAACCATTGCATGTTAAATAAAAGACTGTTTTAAGCACTTTTTAGTAAACGTGGTCGTGAATACCTACCTCTAACACTTACAAAACCCATACTCCTCATGTATAGAAATGATTGAAAAATATCTATTTAATAAAATGTATGATGTCAATCCTATTTTTAACAGTTTCATTATGCATTATTTGGTGTTCCTGTTAAATTTCATGTATATAGAATTAACTATAAATCTACAATATTCAGAGAACTCTAACAAGTCTAGATGGACGGAAGGATGGCATTATTTTACAAGTTTTGCTGAAATGTGTTTGGATCCGAAAAACCTAACATTTTGACCTTGTTTCTTAACACTTCGGAATTATATACAAACTCAATATAACAATTTCATCGTAGTTTTATAGATGCACGTATGAATATGAATTTAGTGTAAACATTGATATCATTGTTTGAATAATAATAATAGTAGTTTTTATCATGAAAAAAAATAAAAATGAATGTTCGTAATCTTGCTTTAATTATACTGTTCCTAACAAATTACATTCCGGTGCATTTTATACCAATGACATATCTTGAAAAAAGTTTTGAGATTTTCTAACGATTTAAAGAACTTTTAATCAACTTGTCAATATAAAAATAGAAGATACAGAAGTCTTCGCAGTATCTGATTCTGTATACCTAGATATTGTGTATAGCGTAAACTTTTTTGACTTAATATATTTATAACACATATAAACCCTTGCCTAGATCTGCCTCACACAGCCACAAATACTAACACTGGCCCAAATATAGCAGGGGTATTATATATTTTGCAGATCTTCAAACATATTTTTCAGATCGAATCAATCAAAATCTAAAACAAACCTATTAATATTTTCAAAATTTGTCTAATGTGGCCTAGTAATCTGTTTTATATAATTAAAACTTTAGAAATTAACGAACAGAATCTTATAATAAAGAACAATGACCGTAGCGCCATCTTATCAAGAAGGTTTAAGAGGAATTCTCCTAATTTTATTTTTCCATGATAAGTATAATGTATACCTACGGTAACTTATTCCCATTAAGTTAGAGTAATTTTACAGGCTTCTAAAGAAGGTTTAAGGAGGCTTCTTTAAAACCATAAATGGTTTTAAAGAAGCCTACTTACACTAACAGAATATGATAACTTCTAACTCTAACAAAATTTGAATAAGACCGTTCTTTTCGCAATAGTCAAGTAACTTTGGACACGCAGCCAATAAAACATAGGAAAACCCAATTATATAATGTAGTGTAAGAGTAATTATAAAAATTTACATGTCAAGCGGCAATTAAGACGCATGAGGCACAAAAGTAAAAGTGATGAAATAGGTGTTATCACGTTTTATTATCAATAAACAAAACTCGGAAGCGAATATTAATAACTCTCTTAATATTCTTGTCTATTTATAAGCCTTATGAATAAATAGTTAACTCTTACGTTATAGTAAGTGTACAGAGTAAAGTGAAAGTTGATATATTAAATAGCGTTATCATTTTATACAGTGGCGTCGTTTACCTTCGACGGGCCCTGTATTGAACTGTGTTGGGGGGCCCAAAGGAAGGGTAAAGTTTTTTTTTTTACAAAAGAAACATAAAGTGCTCGAATTGAATTAAAATAATTATATATTGATTATAAGTGTATATGAATTTATTTTACATAATTTGCCTATTCTAATAATATATATACAACTTAATTTATAAAAGATAAAAACTACAAATAGTACCCAAAAAGGGCCCAAATCACCGTCAGTTGCGAACGTTCCCAAAACGATGGCCGCATTACCGCGTTGTATGGCAACGCTTATGCGTTGCCCAAAATACAGGACAGCGTTTTTGTTTTGTGAGACTACCAACCGTTTTGATAGGTCTCGATAAAGACGATGGGCTTCTGGACCCCATGGCCCGAGAGTTTCGACACCAAAAGCCGCAAATATGTATCCACTACCAATAGATGTATATTTGCAGCGTTTTAGGTCCTCTTATCGGGCGGCAGCTGCACCAGCTACCACAGCCGTATGGGGAAGATGGGATTATAAGTTATTACTTGTACTTAATGCTCCCAGGAGCTAAGTTAGACCAACCATTCAAATCAAAGATAAACGTTTCTTCTTTTTTTCGGCAAGCTTATTTATCAAATATCTATAGCTGAAGATGATATTAGTTTTTCTAGATATTCTGCCTCTATAAACAAGAAAGACAAGTCTGATAGCCGTTCCTGTTGGCTCAGCACTTATTCTGAAATATGTTATTAATCTATAAAAGATTGATAACATTTTAGGATTTTTTGGTAACACACTTTCGGGGCCTCTGTAGCTTCGGGGCCCCGTATCATTGATACGGCGGTAGCTACGACCCTGGTTTCATACAAATATGCAAAAAATATGTCAGTTTTTTATGGTTTCGACGCTTTTTAATAGAAACTTAGGTTATCTTAACCCTTACCCTAAATACGGAAACATTGTTTGTTACTTTTTTTATTGCTAATCTAACAAGCAGGCAGACGGCCCAGTTCATGAACAGTGTGACGAGTAAAATGACCGTACCCTTATAAAAATTTGGGGCCTGATCCTACCGCTGGAATGTTTATCGACTGATATTATTATTAAATTACTACGTGTATTATGGAAAAAGGTTTTCACGTAATATGTCTGAAAATAAACTGACAATACAAATACACTTTGACATTTATACATTTTCTACGATACACACATTCCTATGTAAAAATTAATTAAGCTTTTTTTTAAATGGTTTTTAAATAAAAGTTTTTGAAATCCTCGATATCATGTACTGGCCACCTTCCGACTCCATCATCAGATCAGCTCCATAGTACCATATTATTGCATTGTCACGCGATATACATATTCGTGCAAAATTTCAGCTCAATCGGAAACCGGGAAGTTGGTCAAATTTAACTTGCAAGATTCCACCCGAACTTACATATATACTTACATACATACATAGGTACATCCATTGCAAGTTAAATAAAAGCTTGTAACATTACGATTTAACACAAATGCAACAATGAAATAAATTCAATTAGTCGCCTACACATAATTCGGATCAATAACTATTAATACAATCAAAGTTTACTTAATTGATCACGGTTCTACGTATTGGAAAGCTACTTGATGCGATCCTTTTAAATCCACACACCACATATAAAGTCTTTGGAAGGCAAACAATGGCTAACACTGTAAATATTTCTCACTTTATTTGTGAAATAAAACTATAAGCTAATTGAAGACTGTGTACTACCACATCGGTATCAGAGGAAAGCGTGTCCAGAAGGCTGGCTGTATTGTCACGCTGAATTGCAATGCTAATTCGCCGTGCGAGTATACATCAGCCTTACAGATTGCGTCAAAGAGTTTCCCACCGTTGAAGAAATTCTTTGCGAATGGACCCTACTGACCTAGTGTCTCAACACCATATGGCAAAATATGTATCCTCTTTCTAAGGATCTATATTTGCGGCGTTTGAGGGCTTGAGCTGATGAAACAGCGTTGCCAGGCTCTGACACAGTTATTTGCATGGAGCCCTAGCTAGGGGCCTGACCTTCTGTCAGGTCGAAATCGAGGCGATCAGGAAGCGGGAAACCGCCGCCATGATCGCCACATGGTCTCAAGAGCTCGATAACCCTGTGGCCGGCGGCTACACGGTGGAGGCAATCAGGCCACAACTGACGGAATGGGTCAACCGTGAAAGCGGAACCCTGACCTTCAGGCTGACGGAGATACTTACCGGACAGGGGTGTTTCGATAAGTATCTGTATCACATTGTGAGCTGCTTGCCGACGCCGGACTGCCGCCAGTGCGGCGCGCCCGACACGGCGATTCATACGCTATTCGAGTGCGCCGCATGGGCGCCTCAGCGTTTCGAGCTTAAGACACGGGTAGGCGCGGTCAGGTCCCTTTGCGACTTGGTGCGTGCCATGTTGCAAAGCGACGACAATTGGGGGGCGGCGGTTACTTTTTGTGAGGCAGTTATGTCTAAAAGAGGCCGCCGAACGACACAGGCAGGAAAGTCCTAGTGCGCATGCGGTTGCGTCTTTACGAGGCTGCCGGCCTTTAGCCGGCGCCCGAAGACGCAGGTACGCGCATGACTTCCCTCCCTGAAGTAGGTTCCGTTGCGGGGGCCTTTGCTTTATGCAAGGAAAGCAAAGGATCACGACCCCCGTATGACGAAGTGAATGTGTTCTCCCAGGGCACATTCATGCACTTTGGTTGCGCTGGATCGGCTGGGTGTAACTCTGTTCTAAATCTCAGCCTTTCCTTCCCAACGGAAGCGTAGGGGACGTAACGGGAGGAGGGGGTTTTTAGTGGGTATTAGGTCACTGCCCGTGCAGTTTCTCTTGAGTCTCCACACTACCTGAGTCGATCGCGGGTGGATCACTGCTAAAAGCATACTATTGCATGCAGCGATGCCGCCCCCGACCGACGTGCGCCCGTCCTTGCAACGGCCCAGGTGTGCGTAAATCGGTAAGCAATTTCCCTCGCCTCAAAAAAAAAAAGTTATTTGAATGGACTGTGGCGGGGCCAAAGTGTAGCGTTTCGCGTCCCACACAAGCGGCCATTCCATCTCCCAAGGAATGAATGACAAACCATTCTGTGAGATTATTTTAATTAAGACTTATTTTTCTAACTTGTATGTGAAATAATATTTTCTTTTGAAACTTTAATTTTTAATGCTTTCTATGTATGTATGTATATTGCAGCCTTATGAGCCCCTACTTGTTCCACTTCTGGCTCAGGCCTTCCCATTTAAGGGGAACGGATGGTATATCTGTCCAAAAAAGTTTAGTGAGTTTCACATAAGTAATTAGGATGTACAGGTTTATTTAGGATGTTTTCCTTTATCATTGTCAATAGATGTTAGGGTGAGGTCTCCAGTTTTTTGCTTACTGCTTTGCGTTGCGTTGCGTCGTCGCAGCGTCAATACTGCATCGTTTGCATATATTTTTATTGACATACCACATTATGCCCTGCGTCGTCGCAGGCGACGTTTCACAAACAACAGACGAACCAGTGAGGGTGATGCGCTGCGCTGGCGGATCTTTGCGCCAATGATACAATGCAATCAAGGGAGATATTCAGAATCTTTTGTTGTTTATGCGTTTGTTTCAGCAGTGGCGTAATAAAAGCAAGAATACAACACGTATGTTCCGATCCATTATCGTAGGTCGACTGAAATCCACATTTCTCACTGAGCCGCTACGCAGCGACGCGACGTGAAAAATTAAAAATTATTTCAAAATACTTTCAAAGTGGTGCATGCTCCAATACAAATTTCGAACCCACGGCGATTTAAAACCACTGTTAGTACCACTAAGCTTTAAGACCCACATTTTTAATTAATTACATATCTAGAAGCGGAACAATATATCTCCAATAACCCGCTGGCAGTCGGTGCAAAATCCGTCTGTAATTGAATAACACCAATCCGACTTAAGTTCCAAAGATGGATACAAATAAAACAGAATACGGTATAGAAATCGGAATAAGCACTCGATTTGGATGGAGAAAAGTGAAAATATACATATAAACGAACGAAGACTTATGTATACTGTGAATGTGTGAAATTGAACATTCTTTACTTCTAAATACTTGTCATTTCTTTAGAACTCTACAAAACATTGATATGAAATATACCTACAGAAAAAAATGGCAGCTTTGATCCATACAATTTTCATAAAAATCCGTCGAGTAGTTTTGTACAATTGTATACTTATTCGAAATAAACGTCCGTGGTAGACAACATTACTATTTCTAATTAATTATAATAAAAATAATAGTTTTTACTTTGGCATTTATTATGAAATAATATGCAGATTCTTCAATTATATTAGTAAAACTTGCGTAATGCGAAAGTACTAGCTTTAATTATGTATACATATATAATAGTTTTTATGGTAGTAAAACCTGGCTAATTTTCTCATGGCTGGTTTTTATATCTTACTAACCGTTCACCTGCCTTACTATCGGTTAAAAATAGAAGCAATACCTTTCTATCAGCGGTTAAGTTAGGCAAGCTATGAAGGAAAACCATGTTAAGAAATCACCAAATTTATATTTCTGAGGTGTAAAAATCGGTAATCTACCTTAAAAAGAGTGCCTGATAAACCGTCTGTATTCCTGAAATCCGGAAACTCAAAGCATTTTTCATTAACCATCTTAAAACATACATTACAACGAATAAATGTTCATTGAAGAAGACTAAGATAAGTGAAGTGCGAATCACATAAAAGCTTGTTAATTCGGGTACTGAGCTTTGTTGCTTCGATGGCTATTCATTAGAACAAAGACAGCATAATACTCTTTGAAATAAAACGTAGTAAGCGTAAAATTATACATCAGTAAAATGTCAAGTTGAGTTCACCTCGGGAACCCAAGCTGGGCGCGGCGAGCGTTGACCTCGCCAAAAGACTAACGAAATCATAGGGTTGTTTCCGGCGACAATTTACCTTTAAACATGGTGAGACGCTAGAAGTTACTTTTTTAGGTTCCGTTAGCCATTTGAATGAAAACGGAATCCTTATCAAATCATCATATCTCCGTCTTTGTGGGACACAGTCATGTTGTAGGGCAATGTATATATTTGCAGCATGCATGCTAAGCAGCTACAAAATCCTTGAGTGCAATCGCGAAAAACTTACATATCAAAAGTGTCCCTATATAAAGTATGGTTGGATTATGTTTTTTCTGTGTAGTCGTAGGAGATATTATTAGTCAGAGTTTAATACTAAGATGGTGAAATGATCAGTTGTGAAAGCAATTATTGTATATTATTGTCAAAAGATGGCGCTATGAAGTCAAATTAAAGTTTAGTATAAGAATGAAGCTACAACAAATAGAACTTACACATTGATAATTATATTATTATTATTTGATATCCTTATTTTTCTATAAGTCTTGGTAGCGTAATGGCTAGCGGACGCGTCCCAAACTCAAAGGGCGCGGGTCCGATCCTGGCCGGAACGCATGCATTACTTAGACAGTTTTCTGACCTAATGTGCATACTGATCCAATTACCACGTGCTAACAACGGTAAAGGAAAACATCGTTATGCAAACTGCACATCGAGATAGCCGATGTGTTTTAACACATCGTATATCGTATCGTAACATTGGCAGGTTTACCTGCCAAGCTGCCTTGGACAAACGTGGCGGGTATACTGTCCGTTTAGTATAATAGGAGGCCCGAGCCCAGCAGTGGGACTTTTATGGGCTGTTATTGTTGTTGTTTAGTTTTCTATCCTATTATTGGTTGGTAGATAAGGCACTAGCTTCAGTTTAGAGCGTTGTAATTATTGTTCTGAGTATTGAAGTGAAACTTCTTTATCGGCGTTGGTTAAAAAATTACCGTCACATTTTTCGGTTACGCGTCACATTTTTTCCGTTACGAGCCATCTTTTTCTTGCCCTACCATGGTCGATTCGAACGAAAAGTAATTATAAGGTAAAATGAAATAATTTCGTGAATGAAATTTAACTTCTTACGTGTGTACAGAGTCTCAGTACACGCAAACATTATTTTTTTATTGCTTGAGTTCTGCAGACAGGCCATACAGACTTATTAAATAAAAAAGAATGTCAACGATGGCAGTCTTAAAAATGTCACAATAAATTATGGCGGAATATGGGCATAGTTTAAATTACTTTGAACGAAAACAACAAATTATTTAATTCAAATCTCTGTTTATTATATCTTTATAGCTCTTGGTTACTCGTTTCATGTTTGTTTCATTCTTATTTGTTTGAGTTTTGTGTTGTTATGTCCTTAATATTAATAAAAAGGTAATATTTTAAATATTTTACTTGCTTTGGATAACTTATTCATCGTTCTTAAAAAATACTTAGTATAGTTTTAACTCACACAAAAAATCTACCTTTGTATTCAGCTTGGTAATGCTGCCAATCTACAAGTAATTGACACCGGGTATAGGGGTTTTCCTTCTTTGTTTTGTTTCTAGTTTATGTTTATTTAACTTATTTTATATGTTTTATTTACAAGTTTACTATATTAATTATTTATTTTGTTGTTTAGTCAATATTATGGCACAAAACACAACACCAGCCAAAGTCCCGACTAATGCCATTAATTGGGATGCGATAGACATATTTGTATTTACAAATGGACAGCAATACTCTCCACCTAGAAAGTATCATCTACGCAATGAAGAACTCAGCTGGTGGAAAGCGACTTTAAACTATTTGGCAAGATCACAGTATGGTTCTTTGTAAGTTTAATTTCACTCGTAGGTGAAATAATTTTAATAAAAAGATTCAGTTAAAATTGTTACATAAATTTTTAATAAGATACATAAATTTTTCGTGAAATTTGGAATGTACACATATAACTACTATCGATAAAGAATATAAACATAGTTTCTATGGCGGAATAAGCACACTAATAAAAATGGTTATGGTTTTCTATGAAGGTTTGTAATATTAAAGGCAATAGAAACGCGTTGGCAGCTTCTGATATAGGATAGAAGGGATGAGACAGGAGGGAAGGGAGAGAGGGGATGGGATAGGGGACAGCATATGGAGTCCACTTTCCTATTCCCCATCCCATGACGGTGGGATGGAAAAGTAGGCCACCAAGACCCACTTATCTCATTCAGAACGAAACACGATTAGCTCAAAGCTTATCATTTTACGCCGATATTTTGTGAGGGCGTGATATCACACTCATCGAGTAGGCCCATTGAGCTGTAATAAAAAAAAAACCTGCATGGCTCTACAACGCCTAAGTACTATTTACACTAGAAAAAGAAAATATGCCGCGAGATTCGGCTCCGACAGTTATTCTAGCAAACCTGGTAGTGCTGCTACTCTAAACCGACTAATTATTATGAGATTTGCCATGCACATTAATTAGATGACAGGGTTGGATGGATATCTATATCTATATAATTAATAAAAATAAATCAATTAATTACTTTAAAGGCATTCTATGATAGACCTCTATACAATAGATGGAAAGAAGCTGGACGATCCAGTACAGCTGCAGAATGGTGCAGCATATGTTGCGGTTGAACCACCTGACGCATTTATTGACACAGGATACGAGAATTATCTTATAAGGGCTTCCAGGTGAACTTATTATTAAACCAGCTATTTTTATTTGTTAACGTATTAATACACTTTACCAGCTGAAAAAACAATAGAGTTAATCTGGTATAGTGTTGCCATGTTAGTAAATAGTTCACTAAATTAAACAATGTGTATCTGCTATAATTCATTCATTTGAGACATATTTTGAATGTTCTTACTTTGTATTTTTAATTTAACATTGTATTTATTTTCGGCCCTCTTTTCATCATCAGCATAATATTTTCATTAAACACCAGAATATGTTTGGTTTACATAATTTTTTTAAATATTTATTTATATTGATCAGGTCTTTTTCTATTTATTTCTAGATCTTGGGAAAAACGTCAATCAAGAAAAAACAGTAATTGTGAAATTATGAAACCAGGTTAAATCTACTGCTATATTTTGCATTTTAATTTAATGTTACGTAAAAGTCATTCCTAATCAATTTTTCAATTTAAAATTAATTTCAGATGAAGTCAATATTAACATAAATTCAAAAATAGAAATAAAATCTGAATTTAAAATAGACTCAGCTGAAACGAAGACACTGGACGAAAATCCTACCATGATGACTGTAACTATACTTTAATTTGAGTCTGATTACTTGCAATATTACTTTAATCTCTTAAACTATCACAAAATATTTATTTATAATACTCAGATAATAACAAATACGGATGAACAAACAAGCATGTTAGTAAAGCCTCGCCTTAGTACTGATAGTCAATCAACAAATCGAAGAACCAGCAACAATATTCCTGTTCAAAGACCAAATGACAAAAAGCGCCCTTCCATAAGTCCACGTCCAACTATCATTAAAAAGATCAATACCAATCAAATTGTATCTCCATTGACATCGAGAAGAACATCTCTTAAGCGTCCCGAAAGTTCTCCAAAGAGAATTAGCAACGAGAAAACTGTCAAAGCCATCGACAAATCGGTAGTTATTGGTAGTGCTGCAAAAGTACCGCTGCGTTGTAAAACTAAGACATCTTGTAAAACTAAGGATACATTACCTACAATCCAAGGCTCTAGTGCTGATGAAGTAACAGTAGAGAAAACGATTTCAAAATTAGGCACGCCATCAATTTTTGTAAATACTTCGAATACCAAAATTCCAATATGCGAGAATTGTCCCACCAAAAATTTAACTGAAAACACATTAGAAGTGACCACAAATTTGTATAAAAATCCTGAAAGGGAGCTGACCTCTATTTTAGTGGATACAAATATTAACGCTGTTAATGTTAGGGAGTCTGAAAAGGAAATTCAAGAGCCTTTAAGTGACCTTTTTAGAGATGAAACTATAGAAACATTGTTAAATCATGTAGAAACGCATATAAAAGAACAGAATGAGTATAGATGTCAACCATATAAATGTGATCAAAATGTATCATGTGACAATCCAGGCGAAGAAAAATATACAGCGGTAATTAATAAAGGTGACGTTATAAATTTGAATCTCAAAATTAAAGTGTCGAATGCAGAAAATTACAATGCAAAAAGTATAGTGAGATGTACTTCACGTTTTATGACAAATTCTATCAAAATGGAGAAAAATCTGCAAGTAAATAGTGACTACAATATTCTTATTCAAAGAAAATCGTTTCAATCGTTACTAGCAAGTGAATTTACCCAAGTTGAGGAAAATAATAAAATAATAATAGTCCACTGTGAATGTTGTAATAAATATGATGATATACCTTACATTAATACTGAAGATAAGAAATATATTATTTTAATGGCGAAACAAAATTTTGATGAGAACACTGAAAGGTAAAACTAAATGCCCCGAGTTTGTGTTATTTCTTTAAAATATTTAACTACATAGAGATAGATAGATTCTAATATACAAATTCATCAGTTACTTATATAATTTTAGATGTCAGTGTTCCCAAAAGGAAAAGAAAATGGAAACCAATAGCTTAAAAAGAAATAGCAAAGATCAAAGTCATAGTGTAATATATCCTCTGAAGAAGACATTTTCGTCTATTTCAGTTGAAAGGTTGTCAAAATTAACTACTGAAACATCTTTGACCAAACATTGTGATAAAGTAATGCCTCCGGCAGAAGTAAATTCTATGACATCACACTATAATGTTTCGATTGAACATAAAACAGGCATTGCAGAAGCACCGGAAGATAAATGTCAATGCGATGAAATAAAAAATAATGCTTCGAAACTTGTTGAGGATGTTGTCAAGGCAAGTTTTGTGGAAATTATGTCAAACGCGTTTGACACATCGCCAAAAGACTTTAATGAAAAAGCTACTCAAACAGAATGGTGCAATGTTTTCGTAAGTAACTAAAAATCTATACTATCAATATTGGTTATGGTTGTTAACAAGAGAGCAAACATTATCTTATAACGCCTGTTCGGAATAGTAATGCAAACTTCAACGTGTCAATATAGCCTCTCTTTTCATGTTTGCAATTTAAGTTAGGATTGGTCTGTACCTGTCGCCTTGGGGTGCTTTGTGCCCTGCGGTGACAATAGATGACGCCTTTTGGTTGGCGCCTACCAGAACTTACGCGGAGCAGGCGGTAACCACTACCCGCGGCCCTGGGTATATAGACAACAGGAAAGAACTGGAGGAGTTTTAATGGGTATTCTGACAACAGGCCAGTGAGTCTCCACACACCCTCACCGTGATCACGGTGAAATGTCCTTAAGTGGATTACTCTTCGCCAAAAAAGAGGTATATAATTGATGTTCTTAACTACTTACGTAAAATTTTCTTCTATTTTTAGCTAGAAGCAAGATGTCATAGTGATGGCCGCTATTCATTTCATCTACCACCCCTTCATGTTCTGAAATGCTTCAAACTTTGCAGCTAAATAAAACAGCAGCTGAAACTATTTAGAGTGTTTTAATGACAACCAAACACATAGATAAGGAAGCAAAAAATATATTTCCAGGTGGGGAGTTATTTACCATCAACATTTCATCATTGTATTCTTTCAATTTTCGAGCTAAAATATTTAGTGGTTTCTGCTTGATATACTTTAACTGCCTTTCTGTTATGTGCTTCAGTGAATTTGGTGAAAGTTCTACCATAACCTGTATGTAAATCAAAAAAAGAAAAGTAAAAAACTTAATGAAGTTTTATAATGTAGGTTGCGATGTATAAAGCCTACCACTACACTTTGACCAGGCATGGTGGTGGTATTCGATCGATTTTTTTTACCTCGTATACGGCAATCATTTTCTAATTGACCATCATCAGGGAAACTGATAATTATGCGTTTTGTGGAATTAATTTAAACTAAGAACTCATAGAAAAGACACAGGCGTTCTTATGATTTATAATTTTATGATCTGAATAAACTCACTTGAGCAGCAATACCAGCCATAGCTTCAGGGTTTACGGCACTGAGATCTGTTCCATCAAGTTCAGTTAACAATAATCCTAAGCGTGATATATCACGAGCACTCCAACTGAACGATTTGCCTAACACCTGACAAAATTATTACAGCAACAAGTCACAATAAAATAACATTGCAATATTTTCTTTAAAAATAAATACTGGTTAAACAAAATCAGACAATATTATTACATCATTTTTTATTATTAGTTACTAATAAACGAATATTATTATGTCCATTAATGAAATACTAAAACTGACCTGTGTCCGTGTCATCATAGCCAGGAAAAACCGTCGTTGCAGCGGATCACATGCTCGTATATGATAAAATAACTGCGATTTTAAAAATGTCTCACATTAACACTATGAAAGTCACAAAACTTCTAAAAAAACCATAAACTTTTATAAACTTCACTATCTGTACTACATTTTTGTTTAGATTGTCCTTCTCTACACCTCACACGACTTTTACGTTTAAAGAGTATTTTGTTGTATATTTTTAATCTTATCTGATATAATTACAGTAGATAGGTCAATAACGATGGATTTACATGTTTTGCATGCTTTTGAATAAACGTTTTCTAAACTAAGCAGGTAAAAATGTTAGATAGTGTGACTACTTTATGTGTAAGGTACTTGGTATAAATAACATTATGTTAATTTCTTAAACATCTCATTAAAGTAGAGACATTAATATTTTCGTAATTTAAAATTATTCTAATGTGCACAACTTATTTTTGAAATCGCAATATAAGACTCCTAAAAATAGAACTAGTATATTATATAGATTATTATGCCATACGTGAGCAAGCTTTGGAATGAGCTCCCTCCCGTGGTTTTCCCAGAGCGCTACAATATGGGACTCTTCAAAAAGGGCGTAAACAGATCTTTAAAGTCTCAACGAGGTAGGCGACGCATCGGCTCCCTTAGTGTTGCAGATGTCCGTAGGCGACGGTAGCCACTTGCCATCAAGTGGACCCGTCTACCAGTTTGCCTGTAAGGTAACGTAAAAAAAAATTACATGATTCTGAGTGCAGAAGTAAGATTGTTAGAAATCCCTACGTTAGCACACACTACACAATTAGTGTAAATATTTAATTTAAATATGAAAATAATGATGTAATTAGATTATTTACACACTTAACCTGTGGTGATAATTGCAAAAAAGTATTTTCACCAACGTGTCGCATCTGTATCATTGGTACTCCGCATATCAAATTATTCATGAGATTTAAATATCTCGACTCGCGCCAATTCGGGTTCAATTTGACATACGAGTTGGCCACCACGCCGACCTTAAAACCCACAGATGGCGTTGTAATCGTCGTCATTAAATAATCATAATCAGCTACTGGATATTTTCACAAATTCCTACAAACATTCAATGTGCGTATCGAAAATAATGTGAGCGGCTTCGAATTGTTACGTGGTGGCTGGAGTGTTTTGAAGAGCAAGAAAAAGAAGAATTCAATCAGAGAAAGTTAATAAAGAATTAAAAGTAGATAAACAAACCAACACGTCAACGTATTGCAAGGCAGATTAGTAGGTCTCACGCATCAGTAATCCCCACAATATGTATTTTTCTTCATCGCCAGCACATGGTTTTTAAACTAATCTTCTATAATATTATAATATTCTAAACATGCCGTCTCTGTAGGTTGAAGCTATTATAAAAACAACTGGAATAGACTATATAAACGGTGAAGAACACAATGCAATTTTTTTTCGATTTCTTGTCTGTAGTTTTGTTTGACTGTTTGTTCGAAATTCACGTAAAACTACTGGGCCGACTTCAATGCGGTTTTTGCTGATCGACAGAAAAATCTTAGACTTAAAATGTACGCTACGTTTTATCCCGGGAATCTTCCCGGGAGTGGTTTGAAGTTGTTTAGATTAAAATTAATTTACTCCGACACAATTTTCATTTAAGCGATAGGCTACATTCCTTTTTAAATGCTGCGATACTTTTTGTCCCAGGAATCCCGCGGGAATTTCTAGTCAAGCGTGGACGAATTTGTGGGAAATTTTACTTTGTATTAAACTGTCTAAGAAATGTTTGCTCTTTATTAGGATATGAATCTATTATATGTCATTCGAATGACGCGGATGTCTTAACAACTGAGCTACAACGATTACATACTATGAATTTTTGAACTGATAACTTCTTATGGGAGGGTAAACCTCTTCGTTACGCGTTACGGCGCCAGTCTGTCTGGCTTCTCTTTCTCTCACGCCAGTTATCACTTCTGCTGGGTGTGCAGAGACACACACGTTTGTTTTTTTTAATTTCATATTATGTCAGAACATAATTTATTACAGTTGAACACTATTTGAAATCAGTTATATAGTTTGGGAACATACTTCTAACAGTTCACCGCCAGCTAGTTGAGGTGGGGTGGGTGCTGAAAATCAGCGATGCGCTGGAGGAAACTCCAACATAGCTTTATGCACAGTTGACAAACTCATTCATTAGGAAATGCAGCGTACAATAATGTTACGAGTGCGGGACTCGAATTAAAATGCCGTTGGAATTACTATAGAATTTATTAAAACTATACACACACGTATAACACTGGTAAAAATATTACTGGACGCAACCAGTACAATGCACGATTCAATAACACGCGCAAAGTTCGTGAATGTACACGGCTTGCTTTGATCGTGGTTCTCGCTAGTCCCACCCCTCCGTTCGGGCATTCCTTTTATTCTGTATAAATACAATATGCCTCGACGCAAAACAATAACAACAAAAATTAGTTGGACACACCTGCCTAATGACGGCCATAAAACAAGTACAATAACAATATAATATTTTACTTAATTACAAATTTTAAACACAAAGTAAACAAAAGAAGTCCGAATGCGGGGAAAGGTAATAAACCAGGTTTATGGCAGGCAGATGTGCATTCAATTATTATCGGCATGTAACAATAATTTGTAAAATACCTACATGTACTACGTAGTACATTAAACCTCATTAGTACAATATCATCAAATTGAATTATGCAATTCTATGAAATTGATTTGTAATGCCGCTTTCCAGTTTTTTTTTTTTATTGCCAGACAGCCCTCCTGACGGAAAGCGGTCACCGGCGCCTACAGTCGTTTGTAACACTAGGGGCGTTGTCAACGTGTTGCTGGCCTCGAAGAAAATTTTATAACGCCCTTCTTAAATACTCGTATATTATATTAATTTGAATAAATTATTTCTTAGCAGCATAGGGACTGTTTCTTATATAGTAACTGTACCTGGTGTCTATTCAAATCCGGATGAGTGCCTATATAATTGAGTATCCTATTATCGCTTAAATTGAGCCTAGCCATTTCCCTTCCATTCACATACTTGAATAGGGGCCTATACATTTCCAAGACCTCGTAAGGGATATCGACCGGATGCCTGCCGTCTTTGACGATTGTCCAGGTGGCAGCGAGCTTCTCGCGTGCTATATTCATCATAGCTATTGTTCTTGACTGAAACAGGTATTGCTTAGAACATAACTTTTCAATGAAATAATGATATGTATTTTTATTTACATTATACGGTCTTTATAGTACCTACTACAAGTACCTAAATTAAAGATTATTAGTGACACTAGACTACTGGTTGAAAGAAGAGGCCGATAACACTGAAAAAAACCGTTGTTCTGAATTAGATGTATAAGGCAAAGGGTAAATAGGAATAGAAAACGTAAATTAATTTATAAAATTATTATACAAATTTGTAAAAAAACATATATTGATTATGTTTAAATAGATGCATATTATCACCATTTCTTGTATATGTATATAACTTATGTGTATATTTGTATATATAGTAATATATCTATTATTTAAATGTAAGTAACCGTACAATAATTATGTATACAACCATCGCCACTTCTAATCAGCAATATTCTTGCCACGGGTTGTCTGGAATAGATCGCTTCTTAGCGATAAGACCGCCCCTTGTACACAATTAGAATAATACTAGTTCGTAAGTTTTTCTGTAATGGTGTACAATAAAGTGTTATCTATCTATCTAAAAGCCAAACCAGGAATAAAGCCCTAACTATAGACGAAAATATGAAATGTTTCTGTAATTTTTTATTCTAGCTATGTGTGTGTATCGCTATATCCATATTTTATCTTTATGAAATACAGTCTATCGGTCTTATTCATATTGAATTAGAGTAAGTTTTTTTCTTTAAGAACCATAAACAAGCCTCCAAACTTACTCTATCCGATATGAATAAGACCTTATTTCTACTTCTGATGTATAAACTGTATTATAGTAAATTTTAATTAAAATCCGTTCCCTAGTTTTAAGTGAAAGGGTAACTAAAATCTATTTCCAGATTTTTCTTATTGCGCAGCTGGCAAATAGGTAGACGGCCTAGCTAATGGAAAGTGGAATTTTTTATTTGATCTATTTATTTAACAAAACAATAAAATTATTTACAACTTATTATTTTTTATATATATGTTATACTCAAAGGTCGATATGTAGTCTCTTCCCCGAATGACTGGTTTATCCCAGGTTCGACCTTTCGACAAAATCCGAAATTAATTCCAATTTCGGCCTTTGATTAAAGTATTTTTAGTTAAACCTAGAAATACCTAACTTTTTATTCAAACGTCGAACGCAAAATAATATGTTTTGGGCTTTGCCTAGAAGCGACAAGGCAGACTCGCTGAACATCGATTCGTACTGCACTTGTTACCTGTCTAATGACTGTTTAAATTAGTCTCCTAGATTAGACAAAAAATCGTGAGCCAAAGGCAGAAAACCGTCATTTATTTGGACTTTGACTAAGACTATGTCGGACCTGAGGTTTGACTTGTCAAACCTAGGAGTGCCCGAGCTTCGATGTTTGACTACAATATTTCATAGTATAGAAAACCTCTGGGGTTTATATTACTCAGTTTATATTACTCATTTAACAATTTTAACATAACATTATGTTTTAAAGTGCATTTTAAGTTTATTTTTAATATTTTTGGTGTAATACTTTCCCTAAACTCGACGTGTAAGTCATTTAGCGCGGAACTAATGATGCGGTTACCGTCGCGTATAGACGTTTGCAACACCAGGGGCGAAGACATCGCGTTGCCAACCTTTAGGATGGGATAAATAGATTGTGATGGGGGGATGAGATAGAGGGATCAGATAAAGGAATAGGACAGAAGGGATGGGATTAGAATAGGGGAATAAAAGAAGAGGGAAGTGGGCCATCAGAAATCTCACTCATCGCACGAAACACAATTAGCTCAAGGCTATCCGTTTCACGCCGATATTCTGTAACAGCGTGGTATCACACCGATCGAACTGGAGAGCCCTAAAAACTGCAATAAAAATATTTAATAATAATCGGCAGACAAACACACACATTGTATAATCACAAGCTAAGCAAATTACGCTTGTTTTATGGGCGATATACAACGGACCACTCTTGGGCCGATTCAGAACACCCAGACCATAGTAAATCTCAAAAAATATTTGCCGAAATTTACCAAGCCAGTAATCGAACCCAGAGCCTCTGCGTTCCAGCGAGTTCGGCCGGCTGTCTTAGCTTGCTCAACCACAGAGGTCGTCAAATGATTTGATGTTAATTCCAGCATGGCTTTACCGCATATAAGATTCTTGTTTATAATATTATTTTAGGGATATTAGATGCTTTATAATCAAATAGTGATATAACTGAAACTAACAGATCGCAATACGTAGTCTGATGGTAAGCGTAGTATATCTTTCATCTCTCCTTCGAGGAAAATTGAAAATGCGTTGACTGCAGTTTGCATATAGTCCCTGGTTACTCGGAGATATATGTGACCATGATGCATGAATTCAGTAAAAGGAAGGTGTACCATGCTTCTATTGTTGAACAACTCTCCTCTGGAAAATGAAGTTAGTAGGTAAGTCATGGTAAATAACTGTAATGATGTTTTAGTATTTTCAGCGCACTGAATGCAATTTCTATAGCACATCTCTTTATTAAATTAGCAAGCTTAGATGGCAGGCTGGTCACATTTGTCGCAGGACCGATAGCTGATGGAGAAGACAAGTTCAGAAGTGGAGACCGCATCTCGGCAAACGAAGTATACGATGTTCTCCAGCCCAATGGACCGACGATGTGCGCAAGGTTTTCGGTAGGGGCTAAATGAAGTCAGCGGACAACCGCGGTATGTGGCACACATCTGGGGAGGCCTACGTCCACTAGTGGACAGCGGTAGGTAACGACGACAATAACTATTGTAATGGCTTTCAAATCAGTTGAGACTTGAAGTCAAGTGCGGCGCCTGGTCATTCCTGGCGCCTATAGGCAGTTGCCCAACCGCGATCTGTCCTGATTGTGACTAATAGACCGATGTTTAAGTATGTAAAGTTTGATTAGGGTGTGATAAGAGTAGTTCTTAATAATAAAATTACACTTTAAGTTATTTCAAATCGATATCTGTAATTGGTCGTAAGCAAACTATCATTTATCAATACAAAAAAAGAAATATTTTTTTATAATTACGAGTATTGTAATTAAGTTTTCATTTTTAATGGTATTTTAAATGAAGTGTCTAGTTGTCCGGTAATCGGACAAATAATCCTGGAACTTTCCGTTAAACTTCATTGATTTTCAAGTACTTGATCGTATCGGTCAAAATCATGTACTTCTTTCTTCCTTTCTAAAACTTAAATATAAATAAAAACATTACCGCGATTAAATAAGGAAAGAAAATAGTTTTTTTTGGTATTCTCAAAAACCGTAGTCTGTCCCCACTGTCCCTTACATAATTGACATTACAGTTATAAATATAATACCATATACTTAGGCTGGTGTGCACCAACATTTAACCGACGGTTAAAATAAATTAATCGCTGTTTATGCATACATTTTAATCGATTATTTTATTTTAACCACCGGTTAAATGTCGGTGCACACCAGCCTTAGAATTTGAGGCCTCCGTGGTGATTACAAGTTTATTTTATTATAAAATGAGTGTCAAAAATTCTCACCGCAATATTTCGCCAGAAGGATTATGTGCAAAAATGTCTCCAGCTACTCTACTGCTTAATTGAGTTACTTTTGTGTCATATTCACCTTAAAATAATGAAAGTTAGTAAACATTTTACCTTTTAAGACCAACTCACATACAACAGTGTAATGTCTCGTTTACATTATGCCTCCACGCAGCTCTTCTTTTCAAGCCACAACAAGTTGCGAAACGGTAAATTAGATCAGGCTCCCTTAGAGTAAGTAAATAATAACTATAGAGTAAGTAAATAGTAACACTTGACAGTCATTTAAGTTAGGAGAAGAAGAAAAAATACTTAATCTATACTTTGTATTCAAATATGCATATTATATGTATATTTGTATTTGCACAAATATATAGCCACCCATTTTTACGAGAAGTCCTATTATGGACACACAACATGAAGACTGGCACCGGAAGTTGTGTGTGACTTGCCGGTCTGATGCTCGCCGGAATACCCATTAAAACTTTGTTATATTTCAGATTGTATTTTATTTTTTATCAAACTACTTATTCCCGCCCAAAATTATACTTATTTTTTCTTACTTTCCTGCTTCTTATAAAGTATGTACGAAAATATACATTAAATATTGTAAACTCACTGTCCACGACGCGTCCAAAAAGAAGTCGATCCATTGTTTGCTGAAACTTGACAAACGGGTCTAGGAAAAAAATACTTAACATAAATTTTAATTATTCTTATTAAAATAAAATAATATTCTAAGTCTACTCGTAAAGTTTAAAAATAATAAAAATCTATTACAACTAAATCAACATTATAATTTCAATTTCAATTATATTTTCAATTATATGGGCTAAGACTGTCCATCATCGGAAAACCAGACGCATTGAAAAAAGCGCTATTCGAAAAAAGCGCTTTGAGTCCACCTTCATTGTACGCACCGCAAAGGAGTGGAACATACTGCCGCAGTCTGTTTTTCCCGAAACCTACAACCTGGGTGTCTTCAAGTCTTATGTGAACAGGTACCTTCTAGGTAAGCGTGCTCGATCTTAGACTGTCTCTGCTCAAATCGAGCGAGATAGTGGTCAAACGCGAACCTAACGTGATAAAAAAAAGACTGCGATTTGAACTGTAATCATTCTTAATCTCTTGATGTAGAGTGGAATAGTTAATTTTAGATTATCTTATTGCCTCCAACTTTACTTTGTCTCTATCTCGGTAATTTATGTTGAACAAAAAACAGTGTCACACATTAGAACGAATAGAGGACCTAGGTTTAATTCGTAGTGAATATCAAAGTATATTCATTCACAAAGCTGACGTATTAGTATGTTTGAACGTGCTTATCTTAAGAACTAATTTGAATAATTGTATATTTCGCAGTCTAAAGCTCATATTAGACGGTTCATATCTGTCTTTAAATTTGGATAACACAAAGTTATTCATAGAAACATAATCTTGAATCATCATTCACATCTTGAATAATATTGATTACCGTCGTTCTGTGTCTTTCAACCAAATTGATTCAATTCAATTGATCCGTCTAATATCAGAATGTTTTATTTACATGGTTACGTTATAATTTATTGCGAAATGTGTCAAATGCCCAATTCTTTTAGCATTCGACAGCTCGTAACTTGAAGATCATAAGCTAGCTGCGCTTCACGGTTTCCCTGTGGGTTTTCACACTTTTGGGGGTTTGGTTTCTCAATGAGCATAAATGGTCCAAGAAACAGCCGAGGCACTTAAATATATTCTAAAAACTCTGCCTAAACTATACCCGGTTTTTTACGAATTTCATTTAGATTTATATAATAGCGATTATACCAAAAACAACAAGTAGAACATTTATGTGAAGTATTTTCCCCGCTGGGTGTTTAACACGCTTTATATTTTTTCTCCTTCTTTTAGCATTGGTAGAACAAAACTAAAATTCTACTTACCTATTTTTAATTGAGTAGTTGGAGAAACCGTTTCATAAGTCATCTTCAAAGCTAACTTGTTGATATCCCTCGTCGTATGATTGTTGGCAACTTGAACGCGGCAATGAGACTCTATGCATATAAATATGTTAGAATTATTCCATAAAGAAGCCCATAATGAAGTCGAGTCGTCCGACAAACGGACTACGAGACAATCCTATAAGAAACTTGCCGGACAGATCCATTCCATAAATCGTTGCTTTTATACAAAAAAGGCTATAAGTAGAAAAATGTGATGCCAAATAAGTATATTGTCTTTTTTTTAAACACTCCTCTTTATTTCCCAATTTGACTACAGAAATAATAATAGGTCCTGTATTCTAGCGTCTTTGTGTCGCGAAAGCTAATTATGAAAATTAAAAAATGTACATAACATTAAAAATACACTTCTAAGGACATGGTTAAGACGCTTAACAATAGCCCTAGTTATCATTGACATAGGTACCAGTTTTCAATTACATGCCAAAAATTTATTTTGAAATCACAAACACTTCAATTTTCTTTACAACTAGCTGTCCCGGCAGACGTTGTCCTGCTCGGAAAAGCTTTAATCGATATGCCGACAGCAGCGTCACCTACCGGATCCAATTGTGAACCAACTCAGAAACCTTCTCTGGATCATGCACAACAACTTTGCTAAAGATCATCACATGATCGAATGTATAGTTTATGATTCTATAAAGGACATACAGACAAACATTCATTTTTATATATAAGAAGAAGATAAAGAGCAAAGAAAATACAAAAAGTTGCTTAAAGTAGCAGTCGAAGTTTTATATAGCGGACACAACATTAGAAACGCGAGCCAATTCCAAACGATATTATTAGGATTAACTAATATTCTATAGATACTAAAATAATTGAATTGTCATCTGTGATTTTTTTTAAAATGCCAATCTGTTCGATTTTATCCCTACAGGATCGAATAAAAATTACTAGTTCCTTGCTGCCGAGCGGCCTGTCGTCAGAGGCGACTAAACAACCCACAGCCAGGTGGTAGAGTATTTGCCCGTCTGGATGGCCACCATCCCTGGTCTGGAGTTTGCCGCCATAACAACCGCAAATTATCAGTGACCAAGTTCCAGTCTCTTTAGAGGCCGTCAGCACCACTGGTGTTACAAATGTGCGTAGGCGACGGTAACCACTCTCCAAGTGGGTCGTCGGCCTGAGTGCTGTTATCGTGCAATAAAAAACCTTTAAATTAAAAGAAAATACTAGTGAAAATTACTATTTACAATTTATACGTTGCCTAATCGTAGGATAGACATTTTTAAATTTGTTATCTTTGTATATCTGAAAATTTGTCTCAAATAGGCTTCAGGGTTTGAATGAAAACTTTAGGAATTAAATCTGTAATTTAAACTTAAATTTTCATGTACGTACGTATTTCAAAATTCCCTACAAGGCTTTGCCTAATATAGGGTTCTTTAGGACTCACTCTCACTCAGAGTATAAAAAAAATAACTTAAGATAGCACAAACGTTTGTCATGAGAAATTTGGATATGGGCCAATTTTTCAATCATCACATAAAAATTAGAAGTCGTATAATTTATAACCTGAGTTAATGCAAAATTGAAACCATTCAACCGTTTTATTCATGCCACTGACATTTTTAATGTTTCCATGTTTCCATACTTTATTCTATGAAATATTTGAAAAATCGGCCCTAAATAAATTATATCCCACTCCCACGTGAACGAAGTAATAGAACACAGCTTACAGTTGACCAAAATCAAACTATTCTACGGACGTTAATTAATACTTAGTTACCATCAAAATTAGTGTTACTAATTATAGTAAACAAATTATTTCTATACGAGTTTGTAAAAATAATACATAGACACAGGATAAACAGTAAATAAGTTATCATGATTATCAAGAAGCCTTTTAAGTTTGAGATTACAACAAAACGTATTTATAATTTGAAATCAAGTAGGCTGCACTTAACCCCTTCTTTACATTATGTCCACTTCCACGACAACAAGCAGGAAAGTGACAAGGGAATGGAGCAGGGTGATTATCAATATTCAAATAAGTTGTGTTTTTTTAACACTATGGACTTTACGTTCATACCTATTGTTATCATTTTAATTTGTATTTATTACCTACACGCTAGTATCAGTTGCGTTATGCTTATAAAAGATTTCACATTGTTTGTTGTGGCTTTAGTAGAAATTTTCACTAAACATATGTTAGTACGTGTTAACTCGCGCTGCCCACTTCCATCGTCAATTTCCTATTAGGTGACCTGGAAGTTAATATAATGCAAGCGAGGCATTACAATTTGGTCGCACACCGTTGTTTTTCACTCTGTGTTCGACCTATTTTTTCATACAAATTTTTTCAACTTTTATTTAGCTGGTCAGTATAAATTACATCTATAAGTGAAGGTTAGTTCCCAATAAACTTGCAGAAAAAGTTCTGGAGTTATTTTTATCGCATATTCGACACAAGATAAAAGGATAAAAGTTAAATAAAGTTCTTTCTTATACAAGTACATCCGTCCGTACCCCGCGAAGCTATTTTTTCCTTTCAGAAGTTTTCTGTGTTTATTCCGTTATTTATTGAACAAGTGTGGCTTGTTCACCCTCCCACGGTTTATCCAAAGCCCTGTAAAAAGGACAAAAAGAAAATTTTAATCGCAAAGATGTGGGCAACTCGTCAGTTGTTAGTGCTGCAAATGTGCAAAAGAAGTAACAACTCAACTTTCCATCAGGTAGACAGTCTACTAGGTTGCTTACATGCAAATATAACTAAACAGGGATGATCAGTTCATTTGGTTTCAGTCGTGTAAACTACTAATATGCTGGGGCCACACATGCGATAATGTTAAAGATATCGACTGTGGCCGAATTCATGTCATTAAAAATAACGCCTGTTCGTGCCTACCCCGCAAGGGACCTGGTGTGAAGTTATGCATGTATGTATGTTAAAAATAACGCCGATATTGAATAGTCATATTAGTATTACACACATTATCTGTCAGTGTTTAACATCATTAACAATTAAAAACAATATTGTATCACAAATAATGCATTACACCCATCGCCACATCTGTGTGAAACGGTCTAGAACTGCAACATTATCCCAGATATGGCCCCACCAATACTTCATAATTTTTACACGTTTTAAGGTAACCAAAAGAGACTGTGTATTGCCTAGTTGCCAAGAAGGTCCAATCTCTCCTAATATATTAATGTATTCTGTGGCCCATACTTTAAAAATGATGACAGCAAAATTGAAGTATATTTTTTTTTATTTGACATAAATAATAAAAAAAATTACTTGAAATAAAATTTAGTTCTCTAAATTATAATGTCTTCGTCCTCCTTCAGCGAAAGCGACTATGAAGAGTGCTACAAGTACGGTAATGAATCCTATCAGGGCACAAGATTCGCAAGTAGTTACAGAAATCCATTCTATCCTACATTGGGGCATCCTCTTATTTACTATGCTCAAATGGTAAATATTTGTATTTGGTGCTTTTACATTAAGGCAATTTTAGGGTTCGGTATAGATATACGGCACATTTATTTATTATTTGAGATATAAAATTAATTTTGGATGGTTATAAAAAAAATAACCACGAAGCCTAAGGCGTGTGCGAAGCGAAGCGCAGCAAATAAAAGCTAACCTAACCTATATTAAAAAAGTTCGGATCTGTTCATAATATATTAAATATGCCGTATAAGTATACCCCACCCCAATTTTAGAATAATAATCAAGTCTTAGTAACTACAACTAACTAACTCTAATATCGAATATGTCAACGCCGTTTGACAATGCATACCTACATGTATAATTACTTCACCTCACCGAGTCACTGACTGACATCAACAAACAGGCAAACTACTAGGGTTAAGATCATGAAAATTTGCACGAATTTCTATACTGGAGGTGCGCGGATTAAGAAAGAATTTTGAGAAATCTATACCCTATACTGATTTCAAGCGTTTATTTTACTTTTGAGGTTTGCACGTCTATAAGTTAAATATTTCTTAACAGTAAAGCCTACATGAAACATATGATATAATTATCGAACTTTATTTTTTTTGGATTTTAAGGCTTGGTTTCTATCGTACTTTTTTGTTGTAGATGACGCAACAGTGATGTTCTGTGAATCATGTAACGGACAGACTATTAAATCATCGATACTATACGAAAATAAATCGAGAGTAATCGATTTGAAAATTAAAAAATGTTCTACTTTAAAGAAAAATAATATCGCAGTTATTAGCATTATTAAACAATTAGCTTATAAATTGGCTTATTTACGCACTTCGTTGGCTCCGCGACCCGATGTGGGACTTACCTCCGATCCATTTTTCCCTGTCCTGCGCAGTTTCTTGCCGATTATCGGCAAAAAAAAAATCTTATTTAATATGCGTAAATTATGTTGATTGAAATATGTATATATTTATTAGACGATAATAGCATTTTTAACAAAAATATATTTTATATTATGTTTTACTTTGCACCAACTTTAAGATGTTTAAGATAATATACCTATTATATATTAAAAATAAGATATTATAATTAAAAATAGCTTTAGAAATAAGTTATTTTATACTTTTTAGTTTTGAAAGTCGGTTTTGTTAAACGTTTGTTTTTATATTACAAATCGAGTCGGTAACACATTAAGACATTACTAATCGATTCGTTATCGAGGTGTCAAAAATAAATGCTTAGAAAGGGTATAAAGGCGTGAAAAAGGGAACGAAAGTTAGTATGGGAATTCATCATAAGCCTTGTGGATAGAAATAAATGCCCACTTACATCTGCGTTTTTTGAATTTGTACCTTGCTATTCTAAGTAGCCAAATACTACTAAGTTTATTGGGTTTTAATTAATATGCGAGTTTGAAGATTAATAAATTATTTATTTACTATCCTACATTATAACAGATGTGAAAAAAATTAAATCTTTTTCAATACTTTACATATAAACATGTCACTCTTATACTGTTACAAATCATCGTCCACGTCTGTCTTTCTGTTGTCACTTAGGCTGGTGTGCACCGAAATTGAACCGATGCTTGTAATAAAATAATCGCTATAATGATATGCCTAAACAGCAATTATTTTATTTTAACCAAAGGATAATCAAAGGATAATTAATAAGTCGCTGCACACCAGCATTAGTCGTTTTTTTCTTCACAAGTCAAGTAATTTTAAAAATAAATATAATCTACGGCGGTGAAAAAGAAGCTTTAACATATTGTTACATACCGATAAAGAACGCACATCTGCATGTTGTAAAACGCCGTTTATTGACTTCTTTGATTTAGGAATTCTTTTGTTTACTTTGTGTTTAGAAAAACATGCTATTGTTATTGAACTTGTTTTATGGCCGTCGAAGCTAGCCAGGTGTGCGGGATTAACTCGGCGAACGCGATCCTTTGTGCTATTATACAGTTTAATATAAAACAAAGCCCGAACAGAGGGGCGGGCCGGTCAAGAGACAACTACGATACGAGTAAGACGTGTGTAGTACTTTCGATTAGCGATATAGTGACGGACTTTTCGCGTGTAATTGAATCATACAGTTTATACAATGTGAACTGGTTGCATCCAGTTTTATTTGTACCTGTTTTGTGAGTGTTTGTACAGTTCTAAATTCTATAGTAATATCAACGGCATTTATTTTAATTCGAGTCCTATAGCTCGCAACAATATCTTAAAAAAAATAATTAAACCACTCAAACTATGACTATTTTTAGATCGAAGCCGTGGTAGCAACGGCCTAAGGCCTGATGTGCGAAAATCGTCATTGACCTTAATTAATTTTCTATTATGTTACAGCCTCCTGGTAATAGACGACAAAGAAGCAAAAACAGTAATCCTAATTGTTTCGTTAAAGCATTCAGGTGGTATACTCAAGTAAAATCATTTTTCTCAACACTTTTTTAATCTTTTTTTTATTGCATATTTTTAGCAAACACGCAGACGACCCACTTGATGGTAAGCGGTTACCGTTGCCTATGGACATGTGTAACACCACAGGTGTTACCAATGTACTGCCGCTCTCTAACAGCAGGCCGGAAACTGACCATTAATGCCGAAAAAATCAAGGTTTTTATGGCGGCATGCCCTAGACCATGGGTGGTTCCCATCCAAGCGAGCAAATACCCTACCACCTGACTAGATTGTTTTTCCGCTACTTACGACAGGCTGCCTGGCCGCAGGAAATTGTATTCTTTCTCCATTTCTGCACGGTTTATAAATTGTCAGACAAACATACATGTTATATCCCCAAAATAAGGAAGTTTCTCTTCTGTTATGGGTAATATACAACGGACTACTCTGGAGCCGATCCCAGACACCCAGAACCTATTAAATAGAAGAAGGCGTCTTATAACTAATTAATAACTAGGATTAGTTCTCGTTCTGAAGTTAATGAGTTTCACTTTTCATTCTTCTTTATTTCATACTGGCTTCTACCCGCGATATCATCCGCGTGGTTATTTTTCGCCGAACCCTTATTTTAAAAGTAGCCTAAAATCCCTTCAAAATCGGTCAAGTCGTTTCGAAGATTACCCGGAATATCCAGACAGATAGACAGAAATTCTAAAAAATTTTGGAATCGCCTGGTCCGAATTAGCCACTGATTTTTTTCCACATTTTTATGTTGACATTGCAAGCAAACACTTTTATTTATCTGTAAAGACTAGATAATGTCCAACATGCATTGCAATGTCTTTCCTCAATTTTCATTTTTTTAATATAACTCGAGTGAGGAAAATTAGTGGTTAGTACACTCCCGTCTCAAAGTCAAGGGCGTGGGTTCAATCCTGGCCCGAAATCGTGCACCGCCGCCACCAGTTGCAATTGTTTCTCAAGTCCTTCTTTCGGCGTTACCAGACTGCCTCGCAAAATGTATGTTGCCCACATGAAATTCAACTACTTACTACCGCTACTGTAAATACACATATACTACTACAAGAGAGTACTCAAATAATGAATACCTGTGTTTATTCTTTTATGTGTCTACTTAAGGATCATGTCCCAACCAAAAGGAATGAATCTACCGACATGCCTGGTTTTGCACAATGGCTGGACACTAAATACGACGAGTTTGTAAAAAGCAGTCGAGGGGAGCAAAACTCTTACAAACTTAAAATTAAGCAAACGTCCACGCTAGTAGCAACTAAGAAACCAACAATGTAAGTAAAAATAAATAGTTTTTCGCAAGAAATAAAAAAGTTAGAAACTCGTTATTCTAAATGTATTGAAGGAAGATTAGGTAGAAAAATAAAATATTTTGTATTTTTAAATATTCATTTCAAGCTATTTTTTATTCACCCTCGTATAATTAAAAAATATTATATCCGATTAAACGCATATTTTACTTGATTCATTCATAATTAATTATATCTGACAATCATAGTATGCGAGCACAAATACTTTTTTTATGGCAGGAGTTCAGCAGACAGGCAGACGGCCCACTTGATGGAAAGCGGTTACCATTGCCTATAGACATTTGCAACACTAAAGGGCTACAAATGCGCTGCTGTTCTCTTAAGGGAGACTGGAACCTGGTCACTAATGCCGGAACGCAACACAAGGTTGTTATGGCGACATACTTTAGACCAGAGGTGGTAGCCATCCAATCGGGCAAATGCCCTACCACCTGCCTGTCGGTTGTTTTGTCGCCCCTTACGACAGGCCGCCCGGCCCCAGGAAATTGTATTCTTTCTCCGTTCCTGCACGGATACAAATGAGTATTACCTGATAAATCTCTAGTTTCAGTTACATAAATCAGCTACGCACAGTAGGTAAGTAAATTTTTTTTACGAAACCGGTAAAGAAGAAAGATCTTATTTTGCTTACCTGCTGTAGGTACATCTAGGTATAAATTAGTATAATCATAGTCGAATATGAATTTTGCTACAATTTCAGGACAGTATGTAGTGACTATGCCACAACAAAATCTACTGCTAACAAAAGGTACCTACTAAACATTGTACTATTATATATTATTTAATCTGTAAACCATAACTAGTTACTTTTTTAATTAATTTTTTTTTACCGGTTTTTAGTCAGTCTTTGTCCGTATGTTTACTATATTCAAAAACGGCTAAACAAATATGGTTTAAATCAATGTGAAAGTATGTTAAGCCACTCGGCCACCTGCCTACATGTATAACAACAACCCCTTATTCATCAAATGCCATTAAAATTCCGTTGATGTACACATATAAGTATTATAGAGAAAGAACAAAAGGATAAATCGACAAAAACACGTATAAATCGAAATCGAATTTTTATTATATGTATGTTTTGTTTTAAATTTTAGTCATGGAAAGAAACCTCCAAGTTTGAACCAATATTGCGACATAAAAGAACAGTGAGTAAGCTTCATATTATGGTCGGAAAATAATCATGGAAGAAAACTACTAAGAACGAGAATCGCCCTGTAAAACAGTAACGATACATTACTGGAATTGTCATTTCTAATATACTTGTTCCTATAGGTTATATATAATCAATACGAAATTAATTCTCAAATTTATAACTTAATCATTTCTTACAGAGAGCTTCAAAGTTTTGAATACATTATGCAACCGAAAGATTTGATTCGCCCTGCTTCGGAATGCTGTCATCTGTATGTGTGTTACTATTATATAATTTTATTTGCATATAAATAACAGGACATAAATGTCCCACTGCTGGGCTCGTGCCTCACACTATAGGGGAACGGACAATATATCCAAGCTTGTCCAAGGCGGCTTGGCAGGTTTGACACATCGATTACCTCGATGTGCAGGTTTCCTCACGACGTTTTCCTTCAACGTTGCTAGCACGTGGTAATTGTAACAATATGCACATTAGGTCAGAAAACTACCTAAGTGGTGTATGTTTTCCAGTCAGGATTAGAACCCCTAAGTGGTGTATGTTTTCCAGTCAGGATTAGAACCCGCGCCCTTTGAGTTTTGGACGCATGCGGTAGCCATTACACTAACAAGACCTTTTTTTACTTATCGTATTTAAAATGTTAACAGCCCATACTGCTTTATTTTTAATTTCAATGAACTGTTGTTACTAGCAAATTAAAGTAGTATATTTTTGGAATACCAAAATCTATTTAATTACCTATGTATATCTATTTTAGTTTATTATTTTTGTTTATTTTTTTAATTACGATTAAATTAGTTTTATTTAGTTATTATCTTTTTTTAAATCGTATTTAAATACGTATTCATAATACTTTAATGTTTTTATCTTCCTCACTCATTTATTTTTATAGAACATCGACATGTTGCTGCGATAGATCCAACGCCACAATTACATCAACAGATACTAGGGAAAAGAAACATAAAGTCAAATCTCGAAGCTTATCTAGCATTCGTCAAGATAACCGAGAACCTATCGACTTATTAACTGTACATGAAGGAAGAGTTAGATCTAAAAGAGCCCACAAACAGCGCAAAAACAAATCCGGATCAAAAATTTCTACAAGCAGAGAATCATCGAGAAGCGATACTGCTAAGAAGAGTTCGCTTAACAAAAGTTATCATGATGGTTTCTGTCAGTGTCCTGAACAGAAAATAACGAACGTTGATGTGGCAACTCAATGCGAAGACACAACAAGCACCGAAGCCATAAATTTTATTTGTCAAAAATGTGCAGCATCTTGCAGTAGAACAGCGCAAAATTCTAAAATCGCTTTACAGGTAAACTCAGCTTCATCTTATTATCATTAACTGTACAGATATAGAATTTAGTATTTACAATATATTTATTTACAATTGTATTACAATAAACTTAATAGGTAATACTAACTGCCTTGCCAAACAGCAAGGGTGTCCTGACGAATTTATTAATTTAAATAATTAAAAAGAAACTGTACAGATAGATAATATACCCGTGTTGAACGTCCCAGGAGGATTAGCCACTTTTACACATCGGTAATCTCGATCCGCAGGTGCCCTCGTGATATTTTCCTTTAAAGTAATGAAAATTATCGTCGCCTAAAAGTCGACTTTTGCTTGCACGAGTATAAGAAACAATGCTGCTAATTTAACAAATGTTACGTTTATAAAATATAGAGACGTGAAAAAGAAAATTGCAATGTTGACAATGACAGACGCTGAAACTAGCAATAAGAAACAGGAAATGAAGATAATAATCACTGCGCTTAACACAAATATTTTAAAACCAATAGAAAGATTTACATTTCTACATAGAAAAGATAGTAAATAAAACAACTTTGATCTAAGTAATTTTAATTTGTATTGTCAAGTAGTTAAACATAATTTTCTGTGGAATAGTCTATAGGCATGGACATAGTTTGAAAAGGTAACATTTGTTCGCGGAACGTTTAATAAATCAATTTGAAAACTGGCGAACATTTACATACCACGACTGTACAAATTTATAACGTCACATTTTTTTCACAAGCAAAAGGAATCAAATGTTTTCAAATTAATTTATGTAATAATATTTTAAAATTATTATGATAATATAGTATTTTAAAGCATGTTTTTGTGTCAACAATGTTAGAATAAGATCTGCCCAATTATAATAATATGCACATCAGATCAATAAACTGCACATGCTCCTCGTCTAATATTAGATGCACTTTTATTATTTTCCCATTCCAAGTCAAAATAACACAGAGGCGATAATTCAATCAATAACCATGCTAACGGAGAAAAAAGGTGTGAGGAAATCTGCATATTGAAATTACTGATGAAACTCACCAATCCACCTTAGACTTAGGTATGGCTGGTACCCGGAATGGTACCACACCATCTGTTTTCCTAGAAATAAGATTAAGGTTTTTTTGAGACGTCTATAAGTTTTAAAATGTATTTAATTCGAAAGGCATTTAAGATTGTATTCACTGCTTTGTTCCTCGTTTATAGTACTGTGTCCCTAACTTTTATTTACAACTTATGAAAATGTTTTTCAGGTCCAAAACAAAGGTGCCACTAAACAATTCACTCACACGTATGTCCCACCTAAAAAAGATGTTTCGATTAAAACTTCGAATACACTATCTGAAAACTCTGAAGAGAAGGTAATTGCAATTGTCAAAGCCGACGTTAAATACCGATGTTCACATTCAAACATGTGTTGCAACTGTTCTGAAAGAGATGTTAAAACGGAAAGCAAGACTCAATATCAAAAAAATTGCAGTAATTGCCAACAAACTGACGTGAGGGAATTATTATGAATATTGCTTAAGACTAAAAGGTTTGATAGCACAATCATAATTATTACTGACCGGGACACTTTGGTTTTAGAAAATTCGAGGGACGATCTTAAAAGTATCCTCTCACTCATCAGTGTCGTTGAAGCATCAAGGTTCCAGTGTAGTAAAGGACGCTGAGCGACGCTGTCGTATAAACGACACTGTACAAACATCAGATCACTCCATACATCTCGTAAGTTTACACATTTGAAACTTCGTCAAATAGATAATTTACACCAAAAAAATGTATTGCATAATACTGTAGAAACGTGTCTATGTGTTTATTCACAAAATTGTGTCACCTTTTAGGAAAAAGAAACTGGTCAAGACTATCCGTTGTTTATGAAAATAATTTGCGCCGATAAATTGAATGAAGAACACACCTTATGCAAGTGTACATTGTAAATCAAAATCTCATATGTTTTATCTTCCTTAATTATTTTGTATTTTCTATTTCGTGTTAAAAAAACAACTTAAAATTCTTTTACAACTTATTTTTATTTACAAAAGTGTAAAATCTAACTAATTATTGTCTATAATATTGAGTACAATTGTGTAATAATATTTAAATACATAACAGTCGACTTTCTCTAATTTGGTGGGCCATAAGATGTGGCTGGCTTTGTATCAGGTAAAAAACTTTGCGATATGTTTGTTTGTTCTGATTGATGCGATTGCTGAGATTCGCTGCCAGAAGCCGTGGTTGGTAAACCGTAATCTGTTGAGGGACTCGATACGGAGACTGAAGAATCCGCAGATTTTGTTCTGGATTCAGAAGATTGCGAAAAACCGGCGGTCAGAGGAGATGTATGAACGAAAGATAAAACCTCTAAACTGGGTCTTGCATTCTCTAAAGATACTCCAGATATTAGCGATTGATATCCTGCATTTCGAGCAGAAGAATGTTCGTTATCAGTAATAACTTTTTGCACTCGATCCACGACTAAGGAGTCTAAAGCCTCCCTATGTGTTTGTTCTTGACTTTGAGTATTACTGTATTGATTGGAATCGGCCTGATAACTAGACAGAGCAGGTGCTGCGTAAGTTAATTGCTGAGATTGAAGTGGAAGCTGTGGAGCAAATTGTGTCTGCGCTTGCGGTTGAAGTTGTGCTACCGGTTGAGGTTGCGGCTGCTGGTACTGATATCCTTGTTGAGTGGAGAACTGTTGTTGTTGTTGAGGCTGGATTGGATTAAAAATAGGTGCAGGTTGAGGTAAAGGATGTGGTTGAAGTTGAGGCAGAGGCTGCGGTGTTGGTTGTGGTTGTGGAGGTATGTAAGCTGGTAGAGGTCTTATGGGCTCAGGCCGAGCAATAGGTTGAGGAAGACCATAATTAGGACTGGGTTGTGGAATGGGTACTGGTTGTGGTTGAGGGATGTATTGAGGCTGGGGTTGTGGTTGAGGTAGCGGGATATATTGTGGCTGAGGTTGAGGTCGTGGTTGAGGGATGTATTGAGGTTGGGGTTGTGGTTGAGGGATGTATTGCGGATAAGGTTGAGGTTGTGGTTGATATTGTATCACTGGTGGCTGTGGTGCTGGTGGGAAATACGCAGGTATAGGCTGTGGCCTTGGTTGAGGAAGTGGTTGTGGTTGAATAAATGTCGGTCCAATACTTGGTTGTTGGTATTGATATCCTGTTGAAGGTTGTTGAATTGGCTGTGGTACAGGTGCTGGAAGAAGTGGTAAAGGCTGGACTTGAGGCGGCTGTGGCGGTGCTTGCGGTTGTGGATTATAGTTGAACGCAGGAGCGTTTATGCTTGGTCTGGGTAGGTTGTATGGTGCTTCTGTCGCTACCGCTGCCACCAGGGACAGGATTGTAAACTGAAAAATAAATTCAATTTTATGCACATATCTTTAAATATTATTATGTTTAGAATGAAGATGTGTATAATAACCTAGAATATAATTATACATTACATTACATTATAATTATTATTATTTTAGCAGACAAACATATTTAATACGAATATGCAAGCAAGTTACGTTTTAGATATAGGTATATTAAATTAAAAATTAAATATAGCATACTATTCTGGGGCCCATTTTAAACAAAAAAAAGATATAATTAGGTATAATGCAATAGATTTTCTACGATTTAAAAAAAAAAATCTGAATGTAGTCGCATTTTAAATCCTTTCCTAAAAGAAATTCTTCAAAATACTAATGAAAAGTAGTTATTACTTTTCATTAGTTATATAATATACAAATTCCTAAGTTAGAAAATATAAAATCCATATATTTTGTAGCTTATTTAGTGATCCACTGCTTAGTTGATACCCTGCTAATTTACTAATATGTGATATTCCTTCTAAGTTATTTTTATTATAAATAAATAGAACAATGTGGAATCTTTAAAACTGCGAATATTATGCAAAGCAACTTCATAGGTACACCGACAATGAGAAAAAGACCTTTAACGATCTCCCAAAAACAAAAATGGAGCCTCATCTATAATCAGATTATTTTATCTAGTTTTATATAGTTAACACAAAAATTAACCTCAGTATTTTTTACCAATCGCACAATACAAAAGCTCTATTTGTTTAACACTTTTAACATTTAAACTGCAACAGAATATTCTGGACATAAATTAAATATATTCTTGATAACTTGATCGGTATAAGTTAGTTCACTATCACTTGATCAGCAAATGCGCTATGAAAATTATTATCTCTGTTGTCTTTGAACACACAGTTTCACTTTCGCGAGATGACTTACCGCACTCCTCATGTCTGTAAGTATGCGTACGTTTGTATGTCACCGCTGGTGGTATTATGGTTTTATACCCACCACCTCTACTCGTACATAATAGGATACGTAAAGCTCACCGATTGCAAAAATTTATGCCTACTGATAAACCTTTGGTAATTTGTAAGTACTTACACGTATAGTGACGTATATCTATTTTAAGAGCCACTTTATAGCTTATTATGCTTATGAAAAAATTAAATTAAAGACCTGTAGTGTGAGGAGTGCTTTTAGGTCTGTCTTAATTAATTAATCAGTAGAGTCTATCACTAGACAACATACACGAATTTGCCTAATGCGTTCCATTCCACGTAGGAACAATAAAAAAATCCATAGAAGGCCATCATTACTGTTCTTGTGACTTGGCTTCAAAACCCTAAAAAATCATGTAATCGAAAGTACCTCATATCTCAATAAAAATCTTATTCAAACTTATTTACGTTTACTTTTGAGAGCTACTAGGGCAGTAAATCCAATTTACTTATTTCATATTTTATAAATTTTTCCAAGGCACGCCTTTTACGACTTTGGAAACGAATATATCTCAACGAATTTACCTAAATAAAAAATCAATTACGGGACATCATTATGTTTTTAAGACACATCTAGCGATACTTATTTATTATTATTTATTTAGGTTTATGGCTTGGCAGCTAGAGCTTTAAGCCAGATCTGAGTTTACAATATAGTTTCTTCATTTTCTTAAGCCTATGTGTTGCACAGCTGAACTGTAAGTTATCAGGTGGTGCCATTCAACGGAGTTCTTGTGACAACTCAAAAGGCCACATTTGACTATACAGTTCACATTTCTCACAAAACACAAAATTACTACTCAAAACTATCAATATTCTCCAACTATTGTTCATTTTATAGTAATTTTATACATTTTTAGAAAAAAAAACTGCATAGCACAACATCTCCTTTCAGTTCCCGTCAAAAACTCCTCTAACGATACTCAGGCCTGTGTACACAGAAAATATATCCCCAAATACATATATGGCGGCCATACCTATATACATTTGCCGCAGCTTCACTCTTAGCATTATAGACAACACCTTGGTGCCACTCTTCGTCTTTGAATACGTATTTGAAAAAAATAATGACATCAACACATAGACAGACATGACGATTTTAAAGAGTTTCATTTTCATCAGCTGTCTTTTAGTAGATTTGTTATACTGAAACTTCAATATCTGGTCGTGACTTTTTCTTGTTAGAAAACTGGCCTACATGACCATTTTTAAAGTATGATTTTAAATAAACTAAATACGTAATATAGTATAGGTACCTGTTTTTCTTAGGTATTTGTTTTTATATTCTTCACCTTGTTAGATTTAAATGGATTGACACGAAAATTTAATATAATATTTGTGCTTTTGATAACGGGGATGAACTTAGAAACTTTGTATTCCGTAATAGAAAGTTTCAAAACTGGATAATTTTAGCGAGGTGTAATACCACAGCTTACGTGCCTGAAATTACATGGAAAGGCCTATAAAAATATAAAGATAACATTCTTTTTGGGGGTAGAAAGCATTTGGTTCGAGGAAAAATTTAAAAAACTACTCATCCACTTGGGTATGAATTACACTTGTATACACTTGTCAGTGTTACCAGATGGGGGGGATTCCCTGCAAATTCGGGGGTTTTTTGACGTCGGGGGGGAGATTTGGGGGTAAAGATTCTATGGGGGGACATTCGGGGGGAAATATTTTGTTGTCAGAAATTTTTGGCGATATTTTAAGTATTAATAATTCATCTACAAACACAATTATCATCACTACAATTATTATATCTAAGTTATAATACGGTATTATTACTTTATCTTAGAATTATACTTTACTTACTAGTAAATCATACTTCAATTGAATAGTTCATTTTAATAATTCAATTCATTCGTTCGTTCATTTACATCATTAATTTTATTTATTATGCCGTCTCTACTCGTATGCATCGTATCTTATAAGCTACTTTCCGTTAGACTCACAACGACTACGTTCACAACCGCGGTTTTTCCCGTTCCACTTATTTGCTGGCGTCACAATCGTAAACTCAAGTGGAACGGTTATTTAACCCACCTATTTACACGGGTCGTTGTTACCAACCCCCCCCCCCCCGTGAGCGAAAATGATGACGTCATTAGTGACGTTTTCGCTACGACGGTAGTTTTGCTTTTTTATTTCTCCTTTAAAATAAGTAAAAACTGTTTTGGGGCTTTTTTTTTGTCAAAAAGCTTATATTTGGGGATTTTTGACAAAAATTTGGGGGTTAATTGACATGGTCATCTGGCAACACTGACACTTGTAATAAAATAAATATACGAGTAACTAACTAAGTACTAAGTCATTTGATGTTGACCCGAATAAAATTGTTTTACGCATATATTCTTTATATGTCGACTGGAAATCTTATAATTGCTTATTAGCTGACATAAGAATATTACAATTAAAACAATGCTGATAGAAAGTAGGTCAAACATGATGCCTCATCTATTCAATTCTCAAAATAATTTTTTATCGATTGAAGATGGATGTCTTTATAATAATCATTTTCAATACGCATCTATTATCATGTTTAGCCCAAGATATTGTTGTAATCGTTTGTCGTAAGTTTTAAACTTATTAAATGTAGTGAAATTTCTCGTGATTAGCTTAAAGTTTGCTGATCTAGCATATTTCGTAGTCATACATTTTTATCAAACGGTTACTGTTTTTTTATATATTTTAAACACTAGCTATAATTTAGATATATTAATTAAATCATTCGTACGTAATATAAATCGGAGTTAACTTTGAATTCTTAGATATAAGAGAGTGGTCAAAACAAACAAAAAACAATTTTATTCTATAGGTAAAATAGTAGATTGTTACAGGACAGGTGAAAGTGACCTAATTACGCACGAGCGTAGCGAAGGCGCTAATAATTCAAGTGCCTAAATAGGCCTTTCACCCGAATTTAACACTCTGCTTTTCGTTTCCAATATGAGGAAAGTAAATAAAAACTGATTAATTAAATAAACAACTACTTCTCATAAAAACAGGCGTTAAATCCATATCCATCTGATGAAACGTCATCACGTGCATCACATATAAAACCTTAAGTATTTTTTTTCTACCAGCCAGTATTTTTTGTCAGTGATAATAGTAAATATTTAACTCGTGTAAATTAGAAAGGGCCACAAATAATGTCACAAGTATTTCATGATTTTTGACCCAACCTACATCCTTGTCCCAGCTGGTCACATTCATGTGTGTGCAGCTGACCTCTTCGATCTGATCCCGCCATCTCCCTTCCATCATCGGACAACCAGACGCACCGGCATGCGGCAACGGTATATGGTGGATATTCCACCTATAAAAATGAAGCGCTTTGCATCCAGCTTCATCAAAGGAATAGATTCATTGCCGGAGTCTATCTTCCCCGATACTTATAACCTGGGTGTCTACAAGTCCCGTGTGAATAGGTACCTTCTAGGTAAGCGTGCTACATCCTAGACCACATCTTTGCGCCACATAGGGCAAGATTGTGGTCAAACGCGAACCTATACTACAATAAAAAAAACTTTCGTGAGACTCCCCTCTCCGTGACAGCACAAATTTTACATCAAGATATTGTTAAATTAAAACAGAAGCTCCATAATGCGTTTTGTTTCCATATAAATTATTTTTTAGCAATTTTAACACTATTGCTCATATAGATAGAGTTGGAAATATTTTGAAGCGTTTCGCTAATAGTTCAAATTTCGTGTTTTAAAGCTTAAATATATTATATTCTGAAAAAGACGAAATTTAGGACCCCCCGTCTCTTCTCACACAATGTCACACTTCGTCGACCTCCTCCACCCCTTAACGGGGACGTAATTTATGGATGGCCCCGAAATCCGAAATCGAAATTTTATCCGTGCAGGAACGAAGAGAGAATACAATTTCCTGCGGCCGGGCGGCCTGTCGTAAGAGGCGACAAAACAACCCACAGCCAGGTGGTAGGGCATTTGCCCAACTGGATAGCTACCACCCCTGGTCTAAATTATGTCGCCATAACAACCTTGAGTTGTGTTCCGACATTAGTGATCAGGTTCCAGTCTCCCTTAAGAGAGTAGCAGCGCATTTGTAGCACCTTTGGTGTTGCGAATGTCCAAAGGCGATGCTAACCGCTTTCCATCAAGTGGGCCGTCTGCCTGTCTGCTGAACTGATGCAATAAAATAAATATAAAATGACGTTACAAAATTGTTGATATTTTTTTATTGCAATTTATGCCGCGATGTAAATGTGATGTGATGTGATTTATGTGGCTGTAAAAAAGTTGGGACATGATTCGCATGTATTATCTATGGTTCACAAAGTTTACAAAAAAATTTGAAAGCTGGGAGAATCGTTTCCCAGAGACGAAAAATGCTGTTTTCATCCCTGTAATTAGGCAACTCCGAGCGTACTTTCAGAATATGAGAAATGAAAAAATTATTTGGCTTGAAATCCTTGAAATGTTGTCTTTAAAAATGTTGAATTGCGCGACCCTCGTGATTCAATGGGGTGCTTGACGGTTAAATCAACTAAGACACCTTTTATCATCATATGAAACGTCAGAGCCTCCTAGATTTAGTACGGGTGTGCTGAGTTATGACGTCACAATTCCAACGAGTCAAAAAGTTGATTAAATTTTGTAACAGTAATTACAATTATTCCATTATGATTTTTTCTAATTAATGGGATAGATAAGTATTTAAACACACGCTTCTTTTGCTGTCGATTGTATAGATGACTCTTTTCGCATAAATAATAATAACCTTCATCTCTCGGTTACATGTATGGCCACCACTTCTCTAATTTTTACTCTGTAATGGTTTTCCACACCATCGTTTAGGGGCATACAATATGTAGACCTTGGTACTAAATCGAATTCAAAGCCCAGGGTCAAACCCCAGAAGGTTTCCAGAAAAAGTATTGTGACAAATTCCGATCGATGGATTTATAATCTTTCGTATTCAGAAGAACTATAATCCATTGGTACTCTTTGTATACTGCTAATATCAAATGACGAGTCAGTTAAAGTTCAATATCAAACTGCATTCTTATAATCATCGATCGATCACACCCAACTGTTGTTTACGTAAATCTTTCAATTACTCAGGTAAACATAGCAATGGCATTGAGATAAAGTGCGGGTACAAATAATGTGTTTATCCGATGTGTCAATGAATGATGCGAAAGAGTTATGAAATAATGAGCTTAAACAAATTTAGCTTGTTTCGAAGCAGCGTTTCGTTATGTGATACTCGTAGCTATGACAATTTGTACATGTCAGGTTATTATATGTAAATATAGTAGTATTAGAGATTTTCATCCGGCTACACTCGTGTAAATTTCAAACCCGTATCCTATCCTAGTTATCGGAACGAAGACTCTCCTGTGAACCTTTTATTGGAAGTAGAAGCGTACTTAATGTGGTGCCGATTGGTTCATTTAGATACGCACGTATGAAAACTGCGAGACTATCACAGTTTTCAGGATAAAAAAGTTCACTTCATCATCTATAGTTCAATACTATTATTAAATAATCTTTCACCCTCTACTTCTTCCGCATTTATACCTAATAAATGAAATAAAAACGTAACTTGACGCTGAAACACATATTATTTCTTGGCTTAAAGGCCTAAATATGTGGTTTGCATACCTAACCTGAGCTATTTTGAGTTGCTCATACAAATGTATTTACTCTATTCCCCCCCCCCCCCCCCCCCCGCTCACAATTGTATTTAAGACAAAAGGTAGTTTATGTCCTTATCCAAGAGATAGGATCTATCTTTTAGTCAAATTTAATTAAAATCACTTTAGTCGTTTAGAAGGCAAAAAGTAACAAACTAATATCTAGACACAGCCAGCTTCACGACTAACGTTAGTAGGGATGGAGAATATTTGGTTAAGCGCGACCAGCCCCAGATAGAGGTTGAAGGTGAGTAACGCAAACAATGAGGTAACAGTGAAAAGACAGTCGACGCCCGGTCATAATATGCAACCAGACGTTATCTACGTATGTACATCATACGAAAGACAATATTATTAGATAATAGGTGAATATGTATAATTTGACATTTTGAAGTGGTTTCTAGAGAGGTCTTATGTTCGTCAATGCCTGTGAACTGGTAGGCGTAGGTGAACACCAGAGGTCATGTTGATTAGAACACAGTAATTCACCTGTTATATTAATGTACTCTGTGACAGTAATCGATTAATAACACAATTTGTATTTCGTAAGATGTCCCACTGAATGGACGGTTTGAGTGATTCACGACAACGTAGCGGCAGACGGCTATATTTCAATCTATAATATTACTCAGAAATTCTCTCTATCTATGCATTATTTAACTTCATTTTATTTTGTTTACAAATCTATAGACATATACACGAGGTTTCTCTAAAACATTTAACTATAATGACTTGAATGGGACTTCCGACCTAATCTTTTCCTCTGCGGTACGATATGATAAGGACGTCACAAATGTTTTCGAGACTAACAAAGCGTTGGCATCATCCAAACATGGATAGGCGATGATGACCACTTTCCATCAAATGGATCTAAAAATTACTAAAGTGCAATATCTGAGAGACCGATGACAGACAAGAGGAAGGAGAAGTAACACGTGCGAACTCCAAAATGTATGTATTTTATAAAAATTCTGCTATCACACCCTTTAACTAACACATTTGTTCAAGATTTATAATGGTACAAAATATTATAGAACCGTAGTCCTAGTAAAACGGTACGATTACCCAAGTACACTTTACATACCATGAATTCGTAAGTAATATTGACAAAACAAATTAGCTACCACATGATTTATTTCAAAATCTCTACAAACAGTTAGATTTAGTATTTTATGACACATATTTACATTGTTTATTTCCTAATAGGGTAATCTGGGACCTGAGATAGGAGTTGATTTCCTTTCATTCCTTTCTTCTGGATCTCACGCTGTTTCCTCTTAGCCACGATACGCTCATGTGTCCGCTTCATTTCCAATATTTCTTTCATTTCTTCCTTGTCTTCACCCTGGAAATTATAACATTGCTCCTTCTCTTTTACCAATACAATTAAAGCGTTTATCGCTGATTTCAGATTAAATACAATAATTGTAAAAACGTATATATACAATGCATATAAATAATACACGTCTGTCAGTCGATCTAAAAAATTCCTTCCAGTAGGCTCCAAAAGAGCTTAACGAAAATTTTGCAGATTAAGACAGAAACTATGTTGCACAGCTACTTTCTGCAAAGTATGATAGATAGTATTTTTAAACTTCCGTAGCTAATTATTATTTCTTCCAAACATTCAATCTTACCTTTTGATTGATTCTCAGTACCAGGGCCCTCTTGCCATTTGCCATCGGTTGGCTGTAGGTCAAAAGCTGCTTCAACCTCTGCGCAGGCGGCACTCCCCTTTCCACCACCAACACAATCCTGGCCCATTGTCTTTGCCATTCGTTTCTGGTTTCCGCTATCTTCTGATACGTGTTACCCATCATAGCGATTAGCATGTTGACTAGCAATATCGCTACTATTATCATATATATCACGAATAATAACTGAAATAAATAATGGTGGTTTTAAGTGCGTTTAAGAACAAATACTAATAAAATTCAAGGACGTGTTTGTAAAAGCGTAGCAAATACTCTCCTTACCTTAGCTTCAATCTCATGATTAGTCCTGTCGAACGCACTGTAGTAATCGGAGAATGACGTAAGCGACATGAGAAACATTGCCATTATACTTTCCATTGGTGATGGCATCGGGTTAGACACGGAGTCATCCACGCCCTCCGGAGTATTGGGATTGTCGAATGACAAGAATATTACGTAGTACGCTGTAATGTAAGATATAATATTACAACAAATGATCGTGTGTCAACAAGCTACAATCTTTTAGCTGCAGGATATAGACTTGTTTAATGTAAAACCAAAAATTGACAAATCTCTGTTTGATGAGAAGGTATAAGGGATTGGTTATATAATCATTAAAGGCGGTAAGTAGTTTACTTATAAGATTATATTCGGATATTTTTTTTATTATTTAAGCAAGCCATGCAGTAATAATACGTGAAAACTATCAAATCTTTAAAAACGGGAACACTTTTCAAAATCTAGAATAGAATTAGATAACCTATGTCTGTGATTAGATTCCGGCCGAAGACTAATATGTTTAATTATGGACTATTAATTAATTCTAAATACACTTATAATAACTATACCAAAAGATAGAAAAGACATTTCCGGAAGATTAACATATTTTCATGTTCACTTGTAAGTAAACGGATAGATGACCCGTCATATGTTAATTCATCATAGATATCTAAATTCATTCATCCACCCACACAACACGCATGTAACAAAATAAAACCAAACCGACACTGGATGTTTGCATATTTGTATCTTCTTTCGTCTCAGCTTTGAGAAAGACCTGATTATTATATTAAAACTATAGTATATAATAAGAAGCACTGTCGATAATGAGACGAACTTAAGAAAAATAATCATAATCGCTTTGAAAGGATTATCATTTTAGGTCACAATCGTATTTTGTCCTTAACCAATTTTTTCACAGTGTCATCATAATTATTAAAAAATACTATCAATCACTTCATATAATTAGTAATCGAAAGTTTTAACAAGTTTCTTTTCATTTATTAACTAATGCACATTTTAGAAGTATAAAAAATAATGTCATAGTACTAGAATCAAATTTCCCCTTTTTTAGAAAATATAGTCTTACTAGAAGTGACGTTACGTACCTTGGGAAAAGCCCATTACAAAAACTAAATAAATGCATACAAAACGTAGCAGATCACCCATCACCATACGATATATCATCACTACGAATGGACCAACTGTTTTGAAACCTCTGAAAAAAATAAACACAGACATTAGAAGACACTGAAAAAAAATGAACTCCTGTCTGAAAACAATGAGAACAATAATATTTAGGTAGTTACTCCTTCTGTTTATCTTATTATTCATAATTTTCAAAATAGAAATGGCGATTGCTTGTTTTTTTTAAAGATTATATTACATAGGAACTATATCTATCAATAATTAAATATCCAAAAAGAAACTTCCCTTAATCTATGAAAATGAAATTTATCAAATAAGACAAGTTCTCCAATTTCAAATATATTCCAAAAGTAGAATGTATTTCTGTAGTATATAGAAGAATTACTCTTATAAAATACTTTAGTTGCCAATGTATATTGAATTGTTACATCAATACGATATTGAATCGATAAAAATCCACTGTAACTAAAATATCGGTAAAAGAGTGAAAGTTACATTGTTTGTTTTTCCTTCCATAGCGCCTGGGGCATGAATTAATTATTTTAGATATAAATGTACTTTACACGTGAATAGCCAACAGATATACTGTACCTATTCTTTTGCATAAAAATTTTAAGAGGTTCTACGGCTCAATTTCAAAGTTAACGTGAGGCAAAGATGCATAGAAATGCCTAATGAAGGTGCAACTTTTAAAATTTTTGTCCGCGTGTTAGAATTTCACGTGAAAACTTTTGAACCCATCAAACATTTACTGAAGTCTTGACTAAGGGGTTTAACTGTTCGTGAAAGAAACCGTCAGAGTGCAAACCGGATTGTTTGGAAGAGATCATTCTTAAAGCGATAAGGTCCTTCTTTGTTACTGCTTTTACACGAAATGAGTGTATTATTTAATTATTTACTTTATGTATATTTGGTGAACAACAAAGAGTTTTCTATCTATCTATAAACCCTAAGGAGGAGCAGTAGACACATAGCCTGTAGAGTAATACTTTTCATCCTATTAAGAAATTTATGACGCACAAAATTTCAATTTCGCTGTAGAACTTCATGACCTTATGGACTATTGTTGTCTTAGATGAGTTTCAGGATTATTCTCACCTGCAAAAGAACAAGAAGTATGGTGCTGTAGTAAGCATGATGATAACAGCAATGTGGTCTTCTTCTTCGTCAGCACACCACAGCCTCAGAGTGGGTAATATCATCATGAGGAAGCAGGAAAACAAGAACATAACCCTGTTGACGAACCAGCCATAATACTTAGTAAGTTATTACATAAATATAAACAGTTTATTTACATGTTTGTACATTTGTGGGTTTGTTTCTTCTTCTCTATCTGGAAAATTATAGATTGTCGTAGGGTTTAATAAGGTCAACATAGGAAATTTCTTATTACAGAAAATGGAATGAACATTATAAATCAACGGGACACGGATTTTAACTACAAGAGAAGCTATGTATTAAGTTCTGACGATAACTGTATTTTTCCTGGTCTGGTACAAGGTGGTAGAACCTTTATATTAAAAAATACTAATACTTGATATTCATACATACATTATTAACGCCTAGTATTTGATACATTGTGGTTATTTGACTGACGCTAAACAACAACATTAGTATGACAACTCGGAGAGTTCTCCTACAAGTAGGTATTGTACTTACGAATCCCGAATATGGAACTCGAGAGCAAAACATCTCTTCCTATCAAGTTCTCACCAAAACTCAGATGTTAAACTCAATTTACGTATTACATATTTGTCTTAATACTATAACAAAGTTTTTTTTAGTGCTGTATTATATTTTTTCCCTAAAGTAAATAAAAGCATGTAGACAACAAAAATTCCTACTGAAAAGTGTGATCAATAGGAAATAAATAAAATTGAATGACTCAAGAATTTATTTATTAAATTGGTAACAATTTTATTAAATAGACGATAATTCATTACAACATGGAAATCTACCTGGATGGAACAGTGCTTAAATTCTCGAAGAACATTTTTAAGCCAAGAAATCTTGCTTCTCGGACTGCAGCGCCAAAATATAAGCATGCTCCGACCCACAGCAACAATTCTGCTGAAATTCTCAACTGCCAAGAAAAGTATGGAAAAAAATCATTGCGCAAAATTAAACACATTCTTTTTCTCTTCTACAAGTTATGGAAAAAGAATATTAGGACTGGAATGTAGTTTTAGAAAAGCTTCTAAATTCTACAAGACCAGTTGACACACAGGTCTCTCTTCTCTCGCTTTTTGACGTTTTATTCTTAGACCATTAATAGCAGAATAAAAGTTAATGAATCAAATAACAAATGACGGGTTAGAGTTATCATAGGATAAATTTACGCATAGAAAATTTATTTGATCTTCTTTTTTAATTTTTACTAATCACACGCTGTCTCAAAAAGCAAGTATCAAATGCTCTGCCCAGAGCATTTGATGCTTGCTTTTTGCACAGTTTGGATAATTTATTACGTTTTACGTTTCTATTTTTAAAGTGCTTATTAAAAAAATATTTACATCACTATTTATAATTTCACTTTTTCTTAGGTTAAAGGTGTTATAAGTAATACCTTAGCTTGCCACGTTTCGAAATTCATTAAACGGCATTCTTCTGTCAAATCTTCCCACCAGCCTTCCACGTCTGTTTCTCTATGAGTTTCTATACAAGATGAAAATTTTATCACTCCCATTTAAAATGAATTTATTTGTAAAAAAATCTACTATAATAAAACTAGGATTGATCCGTAGACCATTAATGTACTAGGAGTTGTTCTTACTCTTTTCTTTAGAGTGGCTTTTAAAATGAGAACATTGCGGCCCATCAGATTTCGTCCCATTCAACAATTCCACAGCTCCCGGATCTAAGTCTATCCCACTTAAGGAAATTGTGCAATTCACTGAAAGAAAAGAAGAAATTATGAGATAAATCAATTCAAACATTTTAATTTGATCTGTTAATTAAGATAAATATTGTATGCTGCAGAACCGATTCAAAGAATCTTATGTTCATCCTCGTTGTGGAAAATACGTTTATACGTAATCGATTTGTTACTCGGTCTTGAACTAATGATTCCTTTTTTGTTAACTTGTAGAGCTATTGAGCAAATGGACTATGTAATGGTATGGTAAATATGGTAAATGGTTGCCGTTGTCCATGGACATCTGCAAGCCTACTTTATTTATTATAAACATTTTTTTAACCTTTCTTGTATTTAAAACTTACCAACATCAATAGAAATTTCCGTCTCATTATGGGGTCCAGTAGTTGAATTAACAACAGTTGAATTTAATCCTCGTTCAGGCGGTCCAGGGCGTAATGTGAAACAAATCAAGGACACCAAGAAATAGCAGGAAAACAATATAAATTGCCGATAGAAACGAAATTTTACGAAAGTATTCCATTTTGTTTTTAGAAGATCAATAAGCATTCCTTCTAGTAATATTAAATGTTCTTCTTTTTCCTACGAACAAGATTGTTTACAAACAGTGACATACAGAAATTCCGATTATACATTAACGGTAGCTATAACTTGTTCCAATCATCTACCGTAATCTTTATAAGGTATAAGGTTTCAATTTTTTCTCACAGTAAAATAAGTCATAATTATTCATTATAACTCTCATTTACAGTCATAACACTGTATCAGGCGGCTGTTACGAATTACGAACACAGAGAGACGCCAAAATCAGATACAAATTCGAATGATCAAAATCGAACTACAGCAGACATTGAAGAACAATTATTTTTCTGTGCTGTAGGTCATAAAAATAATGAATATTCCAAGAGAAGATCGAACCCACAAACATCACCGTAAGATGACAAAGATAACAATTACGCGAAACTTATTGAAAACATAATGAACCTTCGTCACACAGTGTCTAGTAAAAAATACTATCGATTAGGGTTACAGCATTTAAGTAATTGTGCCTGATGCGTTTTTTTAACAAAAGAACCATTATGCGGCTATTTCCTAACATATATTATCTAATAATTCCCGGGCGTTTTCCGTTATTTTAACATATTACTGTTAATGTATATCCGCAATCCTTTTTTGGGATGACAAAAATATTCAGGCATTCTGTATCTCGAATGGTTTTCACAAACATTATGTCGTCGAGAATCTATTCAAAGTTAACAATAACTTTCACAGCATGCTTAACGACTTTTGTTTGTTGTACTTGATGTATTTTACCTTTCATGCCAGATATCTAACAAAGTCTTTCATATTTACTAATTTTGTAATGTTACCTAAAATCGCATTTCATTTTATTACAATATATTTATTTTATTGATTCTATTTAAATCATTTCTCTACAATATCTAAGCTGATGTCAAATAATAGTCAAAATTCAACTAACCCCAAACACAACCAAATTAAGCGCAGAATCTTTGCTAATCAAACCAGTTTCTGTATCTATTGTATCAACTTGTCCTAAAGGATATGCGGCACAAGTTGTAGCTCCAATTTGCCAATAAATCTCTCTTTCTATATTCAGAATGTGAAAGAACATCTCTGTTCTCGCCAGTTTAGCAGCTAATGTTAACGGTGTCAAATTCTGTACATTGCGAATATTCAGAGAAGCACCGACTTCATAGGCCATGTCGAATGTAGCCTAAAATTAGATTCGAAATATTATTGTTTTATTTGCATTAGTTCTAAAAAAGTGAATAGTAGTCTAATGCTCAATACAGAAACTCCTATATATAAAAATAAAACGAGTTTCAAAAGATTAAATAATTTTAAAGTAACGTGATAAATTAAATAAATTATATTATTCATTTTTACATAACTAACCATGCATGATTTTTATATCTAGTCAGTATCAAAACTACATAGCAAATATATATTACCGAAATATAAACAAAAGTAAATAATTAAATCTAAAGTAGATTATATAAAATATTAAATTACTGAAAGCGGCGTGGCCAGAAGGCTGGGCATGGGTAAATGGTTTACAAGAATCAGAAATGGTAGGTTTCATACACGAAAAATAACAAATACTTTATTAGTTTAACTTATCTTTTTCATCTTGTGTTACTTCATGGTTACACCACAGTTAGATTCACAATCTTAACTTTGTACTTTTCCTAAATAAAAGGAGTTGAAGATACTATTGTACATTGTATGCTAGTTACCTTTTGTATGTTATTGTTACGAGCTACCCAGGACTCGAATTAAAATGCCGTTGGAATTACTATAGAGTTCATAAGAACTGTACAAACACGTATAAAACAGTCACAAATATGACTGGACACAGCCAATAGAAACTGCACGATTCAAAAACACGCGCAAAGTCCGCCACTATGTCGCTAATCGAAAGTACTACACACGTCTTGCTAGTATCGTAATCGTCGCTTGACTGCCCCACCCCTCCGTTCGGGCATTGTTTTATACTAAACTGTATAATACCGACAAAGGGCCGCGTTCACACGTTAATCCGCATATCTGGCAAGCTTCGACGCAACGTAATAACAACAAGGATTAGTTCGACACTAATGACGGCAATAAAACAAGTACGATAACAATAGGATGCTTTTCTTCATTGCAAATTTTAAACGCGAAGTAAACAAAAAAACTCCGAATGTAGTAAAGGTAATAAACTGCGTTTTTCGACAGCCAGGTGTGCGCATTTCTTTGTCGGTATGTAACAATATTAGGGCATTTTGCCTTTATAAATATCGGTAGATACTATATATATACATATATACAATATAAACAGTACTTAACCCCGGTGCTAATGTTAATTCGCGCGGTGTAAAGTTAAGGTCGAAAACAAACTGTACAACATTTGCTGTAACCTGGATGTTACTAGAATGAAACTCACAATTCTTCATTTATATTATCTATAAATACATACATATATTTTAGGTTACTTACCATTTTCTCATAAATAACCAGCATGTGAAGAACCGTGTTTCCATTAGTGTCTTGTTTATCAGGATCAGCTCCACGAGCTAGAATTAATCTGTAACATTCTTCTTGACCAAGACATGCCGCAAAACTAAGTGGATATTCGCCCCAATACACATACCTGTACATAAATCAAAACTTATTAGAATTTTATCATTTAAAATTATGCAATACTTACCTAGTGCTTACTACATACACAATTTCGCCCGCGTTAACTTGGTTCTAAATAGCGTTGACACTATCCGCTTAATAATAAGAATCCCTGATAATAAGATTTTGTGTCATCGAAAATACGAATGATAAAGAATGAAAAAACGATTATACAAATATCTTAAAATAGTCACTTTCACAAATATGCGTGGTATTGAACACAACTAAACAAAAGCACATTCGCAAACAGTAGCAAATTGATGCTATAGAAACTATAGATAATATCCAATTAAAATAACAGTCTTCTTATACACACCTTTTTATGCAGTAAAATATTTCAATATTATCTACTTTATATTTTTTTCAATTAATTTCATACCCGCTGTAATTTGTATCAGGCTGAACATTAACCCATTCGTGGTCAAAGGAGTCAGTCCGTGAAGCTTTCTGATCTTCGGGACACATGAAGTTGCCGTAACAACGTTCGTGATAATTTGCACCTGCATCTAGTAAGAACTTTGCCATTGTCGGGTCCTCGTTTGTTATCGCTATATGGAGCACTGCTTCACCTAAACATTTATCATTAAATAAGTAATACAGACAAAGCAGACAATAAATACTTAATGCAGCTAATTTGAAGAAGCTATGGAGTATGACTCAGTGTGCAATAGACCACTTTTATAATTAATACTTATGGATTATATTAAATTTTTAACGTACCATAATATTCATCGCTCATATAAATATCATTTATTAATTTTGGATAGAATCTGAGTAGTCTCTTAGCTAAATGCGATAACAGGGAGGTGGCATGAAGTAAACATAAATGCAAGATCGTTTCACCCACCGCTCCACGTTCCTGAATCACAAATAATAAAATATATACATATTTTAATTAAGAAATGTCCTTATGTTTTAATTAGTCCCGATGTAGAATCAAGTTTTGATGGCTTTTGTTCTACTTGTTCGTAACTATAGTTAGGTTAGTCTATAATTAGGGGGCCGAGGAGATCGGGGGACCTTTGCGATCTCCCCCCACCGTCGTTGAAGTAGGGTAACCCACCCCAGGCACTGTAGGTTAGCCATGCGTAGAGATGTGATACACACGATAGAGTGATCACAACACTAGTTCCCGCAGCGCAGGTTTAGGTTTAGTGAGTAAACTGACGGGCAGTTCCTCTTGACTTCTTTCGCTATGAATATGCGTAGAGGATCGGCCGTTATGAGTCCCACACACCCTCCTGTATCCGCCCCCCGGCCCGGAGACAGTATAACAATACATACCCCTGCGTTATAAAAAAAACGTTAGTCTCGCAAAATAAATGAAAAGTTAGAAGTTTTGTTTACAAAAAAGCTTAGAAGCGTAACCGTCACAGGTATTCGTATTTAATAAGATGCTCATAATAAATCACTAAAGACAATAATTTTGACAATGTACGGTACATAAGTGATATCTTTAAACCTGCAAGTGCCTACTACTGATTCAATAATAAAATATAGAAATAATTAACATTTTTTGAACATTCTTGCTAATCAGATTGTTAAAACACAGAACTATAAACACTTATAAGTTTCAGTAAGGTAGGCATTACATTTTACAGAGACTCTTAATGCAACCTAAGCTTAAGTTACTTCGTAACTAGTTCAGCTTTAAAACTAATTTTAATCTTTAAATTCCTCCAGATTTTCTAAAGAAAAAGGTCAGAAGTTTCAAGCAACAACACTTACATACTTGGGACGATATTTTAACTTCTAAACAAGGTAAGTTTCCACTTAAATAATATGTGGTCAGTATTTTATTCACAAATTACTCCATAGAATGTTAGGTTGTACAACAAATATTAATCGGCATTATCACTACCACGGGGTTTTAGTTAAGTACACATAATAAAAAATAATGTTTCAATTTGTCTGGACTCAAACTACATGGTCGACTGTCGCTATCTTGCTTCGCCTATTGGATTTTATGATTATAAGTCTATTTAGACAATTTTGGGTCGTAGCGTAGCTGATGTTATATACCTAACTAAACTTTCCTAGTGTACGAGCTATCTAACAAAACAAGCGGCCGTCTACGAGTTGGTTTCATGGATTATGTTTTCTGTCGACTTTTGTCCAAGAACATCTGTATATTTCGCATAATATGTATGATTTTCACAAACTTTAAATTATGAAAATTACGAGTCACTTAATGCAAAACCGCTGTCGCTACATTCACACTGTTAAGAGCTACAAAACATTAGTAAAGCTCTTACATTTTGTAATTATACCAATTAATGATAATTTAAATCACATTTATTCTTTCTACAAAATAATCAATATCTGAGAATTTTCTTTTGGAATATTTGGTTGTTTTTTAACCTTATGTATACCTTAATGTTCTTAGGTGGCGTTATACGTCTTTCCACCGCTTCAAGGTTTGATTACCTTTAAATCCCAGCATAGTTCTCTATATCCAGATGGATTCGCGTCATACTCTTCTTGTGTCACCACCGGCCAATCCTTTTCGATGTCGAAATCTTCGTCGGGATTCTCCATACTCCTCAAAGGAGGCAACTACAATTTTATTTTATGTTACTATATCACGTTTTCGATAAGATACATTATCGAAAAAGTCGTAATATACTGCTTATAATTTAATTAGTACGAGAAACTGCTACAGATGGTATTTATTGAACGCTATTAATAGAAGACATACATAATAAAACTACGTTTTAACTGTTTTAAAGCCAGACAGCCTGCCAGATCTCAAGCACTGTGAGCTCTTTCTGCGTGCACCGGAACACACACTAACTTGACTGATAATTTCTTTTATTTTCCTTCCACCCATTTTAGTATTATATAAATTTTTAGAGGTGGGCATGTTTGCTGAAGAGTTTCTTGCACCGCTCTTTTCTTCAAGCCAGAACATGTTGTGAAGCGGTGGTAACTAAGATTAGGCTCCCATAGAGTAAATAATAACCATAAACAAAATTAAAACTAAATAATTAAAATGAACAAGTTAGCGGTAGGCTTAATAAAACTTTAACAATATTCGTTGGACAATTGTCATCTTTGTCGTCCGTGACCACGGCCACTGAAAAGTGGCCGAAACGTCGGAATAACCAAAATCAAATAAATTACCACGCTTAAAACCGTTAAAACGTAGTTTTATTATTAAACGCTATTAATAGGAGACACACAATTAAAAGAATTTATACATTTATGATTTTTGATATCTAAGAAACTTACCAGCTTATGGCGTGGTCTCTCTTTATTCCTCAAAAGTACAAGATGTGATATTGGTATGTACCGTCCTTTACCTTTATTATACAGAAATGGTTCCACTTTAGTTTTTATTGCATGATCGATTTCCGCATACTGCTTGTTCTGTAACGCACGTTTCATCATGTCTACTAAAAGACCGCCACCTGTTCACAGTTACCAAAAATATTAGACGATATGGAAGCCCAAACTAACAGTGTTTCTTCTTATTAAAACCCTTAAACCATTTTTGTTCATTTTTAAAAAGCAGCTAGAAATATCAAGTAAACAAGAGAGTTTAAAAACAATGTTGACTACGCATTGTTTAGTAATATAATAATGTTACATGCCGACAAAGGTGAATGCTCACCTGCCTGTCATAAAGCGCAGTTTATTACCTTCCCGCATTTGGACTTATTTTGTTTACTTTGTGTTTGTAAAATTCGTAATTAGTAAAACAGTCCATCGTGTATTATCATCTTTTATGGCAGTCATTAGGCAGGTGTGTAGAACTGATTCTAAGAAATCCGATCTATGCGGGCTGGCAGCCATATTGTATCGGTGCAGCAATAGAGGCCCAATAGAGAGATCGGCAGTCTAGCGAGAACCACGATCAAAGCTGTACATTCGCTAAGCTATATAGTGACGGACTTTGTGTTATTGATCTTGCAGTTTGAACTGGTTGCGTCCAGTTATATTTGTACCTGTGTTATATACGTATTTGTATAGTTCCAATAAATTCTATAGCAATTCCAACGGCATTTTAATACGAGTCCCGCGCTCGTAACAATAATATACAGCCCAGCCCAGACATTGCCCAATCTACTGGTCAAAGTATTGCCGACGCAAAGACACACTAAATAACCTCCTTATTATTAACTAATCTCTAGCTAGGTCTTTGCCGTCCATCATTGTTAAAGTAATGAAAAAATTATAGAAATTAGTCACAAGCAATTTAAATTACGAAAATGACAATATTCTTTATTTAAAATTATATTATGATCTTACTAGTCGTTCGTTAAAACTTTCTAATTATTGTAACCAAAGAGTACATTGAATATATAAAGAATTGTCACTATTCGTCCGGTTACCGGACGACTAGAAACTTCGTAAATATTAAGTAAGTAATCGTTATATTGCAGTAGTGCACTAGGATTATTGATATAAAATAGAAGCAAAAATTAGCAACAAACGTATATTCGAAAATTATTCTACTATATATTATAAATTTACTATTCTATTATTATTTAATAATTATAATATTAGCTGTTTACCTTTAATGTCCACAAGTTTATATAATTTCTGTAGTGATGTGCCTGCTTGCTTCTTCACTCCACTGGTTACATTACTTTCTGTATTACCCATTGTTCACTCAATTTGATATCAATTAACGTGTAATACGTAATGCTGTGTATGTTTTTTATTTTCAGAATTGTATATGCCAATGTGCAAAAGTGCCGCTAACAGTACCGCCTAGGTAAATTATTGATAAAATTTTTCGTTGCCATAGCAATTCCGTACAGTGGAGAAATCCGCTACTCAATGGAGAAACAGATAATATAAAAATTAAAATACCAAAAGATATTTTTAACATTTATTCAAAGTCACTTTACAATCACAATCACATCTGTACAAATAAATAAAATCGAAGTGTCTGTTTGTAATGTTAAAAAAATAGCTTTTTACTAAATGCATATGAAATTATATACGATACTTATATAAAAAATCAATTTTAAGAAATCTGTCCGTGTGTTCTAGCTAATCTCTAAAACATTTGGATCGATTTTTATAAAACTTTCACTGGTAGATAGCTGATATCATAAGAAGTAACTTAAGCTACTTTAATTATAGAATTTTTTTATTAAAAGGCCCAAACGCACGCCGCCGCCATCGCTGCACCGGAAATCAAATGAAATTCCACGCAGACGAAGTCGCGGGTAATAGCTAGTCTATAATAAGAGAAATGACTGGTTGTACGGCAACAATAACATAAACTGACCGCATACGCAATAAATTAATCTAAATAGTTTCGGGACGTTGTGGTTAAACTCCTAAAGTGATGCCTGAAGTGGTTTGGTCAGCAGTTTACCTGCCTGAGACTAGATCATTAAAAAATATCTCCATGTTGTGAAATAGAAATTCAAGCTATTCGCCTAATAATCATCAAGTACTTACACGGTCATACAAATTGGAGGAAATTGATTAGAAAGACATATATAGATTTATATGCTGCGATAAAGATAATTAATACTTAATTAGAATCAGATCAGATTACCTAATAGAAACTAAATTTCTATACCAGATATATAAGTATATTTTGTTGTAACTAGTATTTGAGCAGGTAATCTAATTTAACTTTTGTGACCCAGATGACCGTATAGATTTGAAGAACATAGGAACCAAGTTACAAACATATTATTAAATAAATAATCGTTTTTGAGAAGTTTCGAAAAATAAATTAAGGGATATGTGTGATTCAGAAAAATGAAGAGGTCTTGGTATTACTTTAATACTTTTATTTCAACGGCTCTTTGTTAATGTTCCTGTAAAAAATACCATAGCAATACTGCCTAAAATGCGCTTATCTGTAATTAGCTGGTCATATCTCGAACCCGCATTGGCTATCTATCATTTTTATCTAAATCTATGCAGAGATGGATTTGGAACTGAGTATTTATTACAGAGTCATAGAAAGCCACCAATTTAAGTGGCTAAACATAAATTTTCTATGCTATAATTCTTGTCATTTGTGGGGGTTTATGGATAGCTGTTCTTTAGCTATCTCTGTAACATTAGTTTATAAGACTATAGCAGTTAATCCCCCAAATAAAGTAAAATAAAATAATTCCGAATAAAGATTTATAACAGTCAGTCGAAAAAATTAAGAAAACTACCGCTTAGCACAAATTGTGACTACGCGAAGACAACTCCGCTACGGCTCCAATCGTGATGTAACTGTAAAAATAACCTGTGTTATTTTTCTATCATAGGAGGATTTGCTTGCTATTGAATTAGCTATTCAGACATATTATGGCCTACATACATGTACCCACAACCTGAAGGATTAAAGCAATAATCAAGAAGTAAAATTTCTAAATTCTCTCCTGTCTCTAAAGATTATCAGTATCGTTACAAAAATATCATTACAGAAATAGGCCACTTCTCTTGTTTTGTAACGTGTTAGAAAGGAAGTACACCCACTACGCTAAATCTAAAAGTTGAAAATTTTGTAGTATGGCATATCAACATTACTGTTCTATCAACTCTAAGTGTATATCAATTACGAACAGCTTCTATACAACTTGAACAAGGACTCATAGAATCAAACAACATGTTTTGTTCAGGGGTACGTACATAATTTGTTTTATATAAATTTAATATAATTCTCATAAACTAACAACTATTTTTACATAAATTTAACGTCTTTCATTTTCGTATTAGACACTAGGCACGCCTGAGGATGAAGATTAGAAAACAATTCTTAAAATAATGTAACTAAACATATCTCACTAATGGTCATGTACCTATATTTATAATTTGTGGCAACAAAGAAAATGAAAATGATAACCATCAAAAGAAAACTTTTAATAAAATTAAGAATTTATTAATATACTTCCGAGTGTGAACTTTAGTAACATTATAACGAGTAATTTTTAATGTCAAATTCGTTTGTGTTAGAGCAGGTATTTTATCTATCTAGAACTGTTTTGCTTTCTTATAATTCATGCTATTTTAGTAATTATAAGCTCATTTAATGTTTTTAAGCTTTTACCTTATTTTAAAAGCTTTATATTCATTTTAATACAGTTCAAATAACTTTTGTAAATGGCTTGTCGACATTAAATATTAAAACAATTTTACATTGGGATGAAATTTTAATAAATGTTCTAGTTAATATTCTTAATATTATATTAATAAAACTTACCTTAGGGTTTAATTTTTTTGATATTATATAAAAAAGTTTTTTCAAATTATGCATTTAATAAACTTATACAAAAAATATTTTAAGTCTAGTACTATCATGTATAGTCACATCATCACAATTAAAAGTACAAAGATCAAAAATATTACCAAAAATTACCTGACGACTGTTATGTTTAAATTCTTACTTATATTAAACTATATTAATATTGCTACAAACTATCTTTCATAAAATAAGCTAAGTAAAATTAATTAAAGCTAGTGCATCAAAACCGTCTAAAGACCATTTTATCATGAAGGCCTCATTAAAGCTTACATTCAATTTAAAATTAAATAAAGCCTTCATATTTGTTGATTTAACTTTGCACTGCACCATTTGTTATTGTAAAGCTATTTAGTAACTGACAGACAGGCTGACTGACAAAAACACGTAACTTTACTTTTAAATCGCTTTACGCGTTTTAATAAGCCCGTTGCCTTAATAAACAACTTGTATTGCTCCGACTTTTGTCTCAAGACATAAGGGTACTCATATATAATTAACCAAATTTACTTGAAAAAAATATTTTAAATATTACAATAATAAATGGACAGATGCGCTAGGGGTAAATGTGAATTAAATGTAACTAGTTATTTCTCTGTAAGTGAATTGTAAATTCTTTTGAGAAATAAATGTCTTAAACCTTAAACCTAAACCTAACTGTTGTCAAAAAAGATTTTTCGAACTTTAGTCACGTGTTCAAAAACAATTAAATGCTCAGCTGCAAACTGACACTTCCGAACATAACCCGTCTAAATTAGAACGACTGTGACATCAAAGTTAGTCAAACATATTTTTTTGATTATAAATGCATTTGTGTAGGAGTACATTACTATAAACAGACTTTAAAATAATCTTCAAGACATAATAAAAGCCCACATCTCAGTCACAAATAACACAAATTCGTCTTACAACGAAAGGTGTATTATACTAATGTGACAAACCCTAAAAAATCAAATTAAGCATGTCAACGAATTTTTTTAACCCAGCTTCATTAAAGTAAACAATAAAACTATTATTTTTAACAAAATTGACTTGAATTTTTAAGTTCAAATATAACGCAAAGAACATAATAAAAAAAGGTGTACGTCTCGGGACTCCCGAGAGAAGTGATAACATAAACTAATCTAACGTGAGAGAAAGGGAAGCTAGACAGGCTGGCGCCGTAACGCGTTACGTAACGAAGCGGTTTACCCTCCCATAAGAAGTTATCACTTCAAAAATCGTCACTGTGTTAGCTATAAGTCCGGTATTGATAAATCGTATTGCGTGCTTAGCAGCAGCATTAGGGGCCTTACTTATAATAATCTCGTTAAGAAAGGATTAGTCATCTCTTAAATAAGAGACTCTTAAGCACCTAATTCATGACTGTTTCAAGTAAAACTTGCCATCTTGGCTCTTAGCAGTCACTTAAACTACCTCTCGATGTTGATTATTTTTGACAGTTATTATTTATTAGTTACTTTACCACCTCTTATCTTTAAGAGGAGTTTATAGGTAAGATTTTCGTTAATCAATTGTTGAGCAGTTTCTTAAAATTTAACAAACGATTATAAGTAAGGCCATAGATGCTTACGCCCACCTTAAGCAAGCAAAACTTACAAGTCGGTCTGTTTAAATACTACATTTATGAAATATCAAAACAATCAAACAATGACATATATTTTACATATTTGTTTGATTACCGATTAACCGAACCATCTTCTAAACCAGCTTTTCTCTGTGGTAGTTGTGATATCGTCATCACCGAAATCCCTCCCTTCGGGGTCAGCATACTGTGGTGTTACTGTGGACAGGAGTGTTGTCGACCGGTCAATCTTGAACCCTTGTATCAAGTCCCTTAGTAGGTCCGGTTGAGGATGCTGACGTTGCCACTCGGTTGCTGTAAAAAAAGGTGTGTGTCAACTCCGACGCACGACTGCCGTTTACTAATTACGATTGTCTTTGAATACGGTGTTATTTTAGATCTTATTTCATTGCATTAAAGTTCGAAATTGTATAATAAATACAACCTACGACCACGAAGGGGAGAATGGAACCTGGTCACTGATGCCGGAATACAACTCAAGGTTGTTACGACAGCGTGTTCGACACTAGGGTTGGTGGCCATCCAGACAGGCAAATGCCCTACCACCTGACTGTGGACTGATTTTTCACCACTTATGACAAGCCAACTGGTTGCAAGAAATAGTATTCTTTCTCAGTTCTTGCATGGATAATATAGCACTATAATATGGGGCTCTTTAAAAAAGGACATAAACAGATTTCTAAAGTTTCAATGACATAGGCAACGCATCGGTTCACTTTTATTGCAGATTTCCATGGGCGATTGTAACCTCTTACCAGGTGGACTGTTTCCGAGTTCACCTACAATGAAACAAAATAACCAATACAAACGTTTCTATTACACAATAATAATTTAATTTATAACTTGCAAAACGATATGTATGAAATCGAAGCGGTTTTGTTGAACTTTCACAGTTTTTAACGATAAAGAATTGACAAACTCTTTGTAAATTAATGTGATCAGACATTCATTTTTTCTATTCGCGCACAGTATCTTATTATACTTACCTACTATATTGTGCTTTTTACCATGACGTATGTATTGCTTAACTACGCAATTATTGTTACAATTTCAAGGGAAGTTCATCCGTTACATGGACCGATAAAACTCATAAAACAAAGCAATATAAATACTGTAATCATAAACTTCTCACTAATGCGGACGATATGAGACATCGAAAATTTTATCTAGCTATTCCAGCAACGCATAAAATCGGAGTCGGTTTTCAAGTAGAACTCATACTTCGTCCTTGAAAAATAATGAAAAATGTATGTAAGTATAAAAAATCGAAATGTGTGCTGGGACACATATTAGAAGTGAAACTTCAACGGACAAGTGGAAAAACGAATCGCAACGGACAAGTTGAAAAACGAATGGCAGCGGATGAGTGGAAAAACGTATCGCAACGGACAAGTGGAAAAACGAATGGCAACGGATAAGTGGAAAAATAAATCGCAACGGACAATTTGAAAAACGAATCGCGACGGACAAGTGGAAAATCTTCAACTGACAAGTGACAAAATGAATCGCAACAAAATTTAAACTTGAAGTGTTACGGGCAGATTGTTAATGTACTTGTCCAATTTGAAAACCTTGGTATTCATACTTATCAAAATAAATTACTTCATATTCAAGACTGCTTCAATGCCTTTATATAACTTTTTGAATTAATCAATTCGGACATTCCATTCGAAAGATATCACGATTTTAAAAATATATGTATTAACACGGCCGTGACGCTTTTTCATGAGCGAAAGATCGTAAGACCCCGTCTATATAGAAGTTTCACTTCTATAATTATACCTACTAATTTTAGCTCGGCCTTACACCAGTAAGTTTTGCTAGCGTTTAGCCTTCAAGTCCTCCAGCCTCTTAGGCTTATGTTAGGAAACTTACAAATGTAGGCCGGACTTAAATTTTTAAATAACGTTTCATAGACGTGAAGACAAATCAAATAAACATCCGTATTATTTGCATATGTTATCATTTTTTAAATTGTTTTTTTTGTAATATACTTACACTTCTACTTTTTCTAAGCATATTTCATGTTCTTAATAGCATAACATTAAAATTATTGATCACTCAATAGTTATTTATGTTAGCCCTCGACGTCACTGCTTACAAAGTGTGCGAGAAAACAGTACAATAGGTAATGAAACAAACATAAATATCCGTATGAAAGTCGCAAATATTTAAAGTTTCTAGTATGAAAAGGACGCACATTTGCATATGGCGTCACATGCGCGTGGTGAAAATTAGAACTACAACTTCCGTCTCATTTTCTCTATAGTATTAAAGTGAGACAAATATATTGCGTCCAGCTTGGTTCGATTATTCAGCTTATCTTTTCTCGAAATGTGAAACTCCATGGTTTTCTTTTTTTTCACCTAAGTATCTATTTCACCCCACATTTTTAGCCATGCAGGAACGGAGATAGAATACAGAAGAATAAAGAATTTAATTAAAAACCCACAGCCAGGTGGTATGATATTTGCCCGACTGGATGGCTACCACCCCTAGTCTGCCGCCATCACAACCTTGAGTTGTGTTCCGGCATTAGTGACCAGGTTCCAGTCTCCCTTAAGAAAGAAGCAGCGCATTTGTAGCACCTTCGTATTGCAAATGTTCATAGGCGATGGTACCCGCCTTCCATCAAGCGGGCCGTCTGCCTATCTGCTGAACTCATGCAATAAAAAATAAAATAAACGTTCCGTTGTATGGTGCGTAATTTTTAACTTTCGGACAATGTATTCGTAAATGCATTTTTTTAACAAATATGTTGAAAGCAATATTTAATTAATTAGGTAAATATTTGGCAGTACGCGCACAATGCACAATGAAGGTTTCTCTAGAGCCAGCAGACGCTTCTTCTCTAGAGCTAACGTTTTCATCATTTGGTTACGGATCTCCATAATATTCCATATCTTCATCCATTTTTAAACTAAACGGATATTATTCAATTCAATTTTCATCTAAATTATTTTGAAGCTCATAATATTATAGCCTCATTTTATTGGAATTATCTAACTCACAATGCAAAAGACGATTTTTACGATTTTGGACGCTAATATCTCCACACTTATTGACTCGAATAAAAAACTCAGTATACTTCGTCGCGATTCCTCTTCATTCAAAATCTAACACCAACTGCATAGAAAGAAGAATGTTTTTGCCACAATATTTATTCCTTTTTCACTGTCTTCAGGACGACCCTATTGCAACTGAAATTTAGTGTAGGTATATAGGTTAAATCCAATACTTACGGCAATAAGGTTTCTTTTCTGTGGTGAGAACGAAGTAAGGGCCCCTTGCAGGTTTCAACTCAGTTCCTTCAATGGCCCGAATGCCCATCTCTGAACAAGAACCCGCCCTATCACATGCTGCTTCCAAACTTGCGTTGACACTGAAATTTAAATTACTACCTACAGTAAACGCATCTGCTTGAAGCGAAGTTAGTTCTTTTAGTTATTCTTTATATTGCCAAGATGGCAAATAGGCAGTCGCCTATAGATGTTTGCAACACCAGCGCATTACTAACCTTCAGGATAGAATAAAGAGGAGGAAATAGGGGATCAGAAAGACGGATCAGACAAGAGGAATGGGATAGAAGGGATTCTTGTTCTCACGTTTATAGATCTCTCTTATGGATCTCCATTTCATTTTAACAACATGGGTTCGAATTCTAGCCGAGAAATATATACCGGTTGGCAGTTTTTTTTACTTACTGTGTGTTGTTATAATTACTACTAGGTGATGGTGCAGTAATATATCATTGGAAAGTTGGCAAAAAAATACCGATGAGTAAAATCCGCCTAATCCCCCCCCCCCCCCCTGGTCTAGAGGCGTAGTTTTAAGTGGAACGTTCGTAGTAGCCTACGAACGTCTTATTAATTAAAAAAGTTAGAATATACATTTCAAATAATTTTTGTTCTTTGGCTTTGGAGATGAACCGATTTTCATTAAACTAGGCACCTTATTATGTACTTTTGTTACCGGAGATAATCACATTGTATTTTTTATCCCAGAATAACATTGTTATGGCGCGAAACTCCGCGATAAGCTGTTTATACTACGATTAGAATACACCCTACGAAGGTCACTGACATGCGGATATATTTCATCATAATATTATCAAGAAATTCGCTTTATTATGTGTCGACGCTTTATATTAATTAAAATACTTATTGTTCACTCGTGATTTACCAGCGGCTACGCCGCGTGAAAGGCCTAAGTAGTGAGTAGCTTTAGATTACTACATGAAAACTTAATTATGTTTTTTATATATATAAACCTTCAATGAAAAATTATCTAACTGATGGTAAAATTCGCTTAGAAATTTATGGCTCTTTTATTGTATACACATGCGTTATTAGACCATATTTAACGACATTACATCACAAACAACGCATTACACTCATCGCTACATCTGTGTGAAACGGATGTACTCTTTGGTCAAAACTATAATATTGTCTCAGATGTAAAAGAGGTATAAGCTTTTTAAAAGCCTAATAATTAAACTGACATTTTTATGATTTAAGGTATGTATAATAACAGGCAAAAGAACTATAAATACCTATGGACGGTAAACTAAAAAAACTTATGAAATACGAATGATGATTTCTAATGAGACTTTATTGCTATAAATGTCATAATTGGTTAAAGGAGGTTATATTAATTTTTTTAGGCCTAAAACTTTACTGTTTCTTCTTAAATTCATTAAAATAACAAAGAAACTAAGTCCGTATAGTCAACACAACTGCTCAGTAAAACATAGAAGCGAGTCGAAGTCAATCTGATTTGAAGTAATATATTGAATGACATGTTGTTTATGACAACATGTGTAAGTATTTTTTAGGAAATGAACAAACGCGCTTACAGTGACATCTAGTTTGCTAATTCATCTATTCTACGGAAACGACGTATTTTATGGGAATAAAGTGTGTTCTAAGCAAATAACTTGGATTATAAACCAGGACTATGTCGAGTTTCATACATATACATTCAGTACTTTCCAAAAAAGATGTGAAACCAGCACTATCTGTTTAGCTATTTTCGCCTATCCCGCGGAAACGATGTCATTTGTCAGGATACAGGATATAAGCTAGATCTATGTTTAGTTTCATCTAAATCCGTTCAGTAGTTTTGACGTGATGAACTAGCAGACAGACGTACAAAAATTGTAACAATTATATTTTCAGAACTGCTGTTCCGAATAAGCCCCCAATGATTTTTAAACGCGTTGTATAAACTCTAATCATTAACAGATTTATTATAATAATATAATGTTTTTATTTTGTAGAGGAATTTATTAAAAAAAAACTTACCCTTCATAAGTCAGGTTCCACCTGTAAGCTCTGAAGGAACAATCTTTGGTAATCAATGACTCTGTGAACAGGAGGTACGCTCGTCCGTGACTACATATCGCCTGCTCAAGTTCTATAAAGTACCAATAAAAATCTTGTATGGAAATAGTTTTTATCAACACATTTGTTAAGAAAAATGCATTTATGAAGCCTGTTCGAAAGTTAAAAATTATGCACCATGCAACGGAAAGTACGATGCATAGGTACTTAGTTGAAAAAAAAATAAGGATTCCATCAAAGAGTTTCACGTTACGAAAATAAGTAAACTCAATGCTCGAACCTCCGTGGAAGTGCTTTTGATCAATACATTTGTCTCCTTTAATACTATAGTGAAAGCGAGACGAATGATCATGTGACGCCATTTGCAAATGCACGCCATTTACATTTTACATATATATTTTTTTTTTAATTTTAATTTTACTTACTTGACATTGTAATTGGCATTATCCGTGACCAAACCGAGTTTGTGTCGTTCTGACAGCCGGGTTGTTTCATACCACCATTAGGATAGAAATCGGCTGTACCTGTAACATACAGTATGAATAGTGTAAAATTTCATTCACAAATAATTTGATATTTATTCAAACTGCTCCGCTATCCCATTTTAAAACTCAATAAGGGATACTTCATAAAATCGTTTTATTGCATAATCTTGCTAATCTAGAAAGGACCTATCAAATGTAAAAGCACGCTTCAGATCAAACCCAACGGGCTCTGTAGACAAGTGGCACTAGCGTTTAACGAATAGAATAGAAAATGTATAGAAATTGAAATATGAATAGGAATGACATATCAAATCGTTACGCTTAGCATTATGTCATTCCCATACATTTTCACTTTATTAACCGACCTCCAAAAGGGGGAGGTTCTCAATTCGACTGTGCGTTTTTTGTATATTTGTTACGCGATTTCCGAGTCAATTGTGAGCCGATTTTTATTCTTTTTCTCGTCATTATAAAGAGTACTCCTGAGGTGGTCTATTATCACTAAGTCAGGATCTGATGAGGTATCCCAGGGAAATGGAGAGCAACTCTTGTTGAAGAGCGCCGCGCTCCTGCACTCATGGAAAAGCAAACTTGTATACGCGTGCTAATAAATTTACCTAAAAAATATAACGATATGTTATTCCCATACAATTGATAGTATTCATTAGTGCTTATGCCACTTGCCTGTCTACAGAGCCAAGTATGACACATAATGATAAGTCGACTTGATCGATGCTTGTTAGCAATACTTAATTGCTTAAACAAGAGTCAGATAATGTAACGCTGATCGAATTTCTAGTTTTTAAAGTTTTTATTTACAAAGTTTAATGATTCTTTTACGTTGAATTAAATACAGCTCCAAGATTGGTCAATTTCTATATCTGACATTTCGCGTGAGACTTTGATTTTAAGTTGATATCTTCTGAATGGCTACAAGATATCGCAAGATACACATATACGAAAGTTTAAAAAAATTCTGTTTAATCCCTAAAATATTCATTGAAAACAGTTTTAGCTATTTCGGACGTACAAAAATAAGGTTTTAGATTAGACATCGTACGTGTAAATAGCATTTATAACTTGACATTTTTATTACAATCACAGACAGACTGACAAACAATTCAAGTTAATTGGTATAGTAAGTACAGGCGTATGAATTGCACAGAGTTTTGTAGTATTTGACACCACTGTTTTATATCATTATAGAATGATATTACAACTTTAAGTAATAAGTAAGAATGCTCGGCATAAAATTATTGAGAACACAATTAGGTATGGACTTTTAATCAACATACCAGTAGGATCAGGGAAACCGAAGCCAATTTTGGACAGCAACCGACCGTTAGTATGGATGACATCGACGAAATCTGCATCAGTCGCATCCAATCTTTCGGTACTGTCCTCCGTACGGAAACATGGTTGAGCAGGATCTAATCCTATACAAAAATAAACTTTTAAGAACCATCGCTCTCAGACATCTTAAAAGAAAAGGCTCGTCTTAAAGAGAAATAAAAAATGCACACGTTTATAAGGTCTTAATTGACTATTATAACAAAAAACTTTTTTCTATTGTGAGATTATAATGTGCAAACTTTTAACGTTCGACGAAATCATTCAACATAAATTATTTTGTAAATTAAAAAACAGTTTCATCCCTTCAATGTACTCTTTGCTTATGCAATAATAACATTCATTTCTGTCATGTTCAATGAAATGTTTTAAAAACTTACTGCTATTTTCAATTCCTAAACTATGATCAAATCCTAAGAAAGATTTAGATACCTATGTCAAAAAATATATTAAATTTGTCCACTAATATTTCACTTGTCTTTCTAATTGCAGTGACCGACTAAAAAAGTGGCTTATCAAGCACACCTTTTATAGCTTGAAGGAATTCATGGAATATTAACTATGTAAATTCTGAATAATTTCCAAATAATATAACCCTGACGTGTAAGTTAGTTACGAATAAATGAGTTTATGACATTTACTTACCAGTAATCCGGTGAACTCTTCCAAGATGATAAGACACGTACGAAGAGATGTGAGCACCTAAACTATGGCCGACGAAGTGAAAGTCTTTTGTTCTAGCGCCTGTTGCGTCTATTAACTGCTGCATGAATCTACAAGAAAACACAAATAGGCTTTAAATCTAACATAACACATATTTTAATGCTTTTGAAACATTATTAGGTCTACTTTTTTACAGGTTTCTTATACAACATCATTATTCTTAGTGCAGCAATTCAGACCTTAACATACCTGGTACATAGATATCCTGTGATGTGACATAATGTCTATTACATTCTTTCATGAAAGGAAAATACAGTTTTAGAGTTCTTGCCTTTCTGCGAATTTAGTTTTGATGTTCACGCGGGTAAAATCTTTTAATAAAGTCAAGACGTTGTACTTCTTTACGTGTATACATTTTAGAAATTTCTAGTCCTCCGGCAACCGGACTAATAACAATCGTCCGGTAACCGGATGACTAGCATGATCCATAAAATTTATGGTTTGATTCAAATTGAAATTCTAAAGTTTTTATTTGAAACTAGCTGTCCCGGCAGACGTCTTGCCCGGAAAAGTTTCAATCGATATACCGACAGCAGCGCCACCTACCGGGTCCAATTGTAAACCAACTCAGAAATCTTCTTTGGCCCATACACAACAACTTTGCTAAAGATCATCACATTATCAAATGTAATTATAGTTTACGATTCTATAAAGGACATTGTTGGAACTTTTTAGAATATATTATTTTTCATAATTTTAATTTATATGTAATATCATTTCTTTGTTTTATGTTTATGCCACTTTTAAGAAAAAAATCCGAAAAGCTAGTCAATATAAAATATCACGAAGCGAATGATTATTTTATTTAGATTTCGATATATGTATATAACACTAAAATCCGTAACAGAGATACAGTCAAACACTCATTTTTATATATAAGAAGAAGATAAGGAGGACGAAGAAGAAGGAAGATCAGGAGCCTTAAGATTAGACGAGCGTGCATGACAAGAACTATGAATGTCAAAGAAGCAAGTGAGGTCTGTAAGAATAAGCCTGAATGGCGCTCTGTTGTTCGTGCCTACCCCGCAAGCGACCTGGCGTGATGTTATGTATGTATGTAAGAAGATAAGTTCCACTGGAGAACACTTTTTAAAGGTCATACACATAAGTTAAAATTTAATTTTACTTCCTATTCTATGTACATAATGTATATGATCATAAGATAACAAATAGTTTACGCAGACATTTTGGCTAATACCTATCATTGATTCTTTATCTAAGATTGGCTTTGTTTTAAAAAAGTAAGTAGAAGCCACATGATCAATTGATCAACCATTTCAAAGTTTTTTTTATTTAAAATAAAATTAAATAAATACATCTTATTAACTACATACATCCGAACCGTACTCAACCTTTCTAAAAAATATACGTATAAAATGTTTGCTATATGGTCTCTAGCTTAATTATAGACGTCCTTATATAAAACTGATGCAGTAAGAATATATAATAATATAAATATAATAAATACTTCCAACTTTACTCACCCAGTGACGTCGGAGCCGACCCTGCGCGTGTTGGCGACAGCTCGCCAATATTTCCAAGTGTTCCCACCGCCACTCCAATCCACCGCTATGACATTCACATCGCCCTTAATGAAGTGAGAAATACAAAAATGATAAATAAAAAAACCGACTTCAAAAACTAAAAAACTAAAATGTATAAAATAACTTATTTCTAAAGCTATTATTATTAATATATATTATCTAAAACATCTTAAAGTCGGTGCTTAGTAATTTGCAAAATATAGTAATTTTTATTATGTTTTACTTTGCACCGACTTCAAGATGTTTTAGATAATATATATTAATAATAATAGCTTTAGAAATAAGTTATTTTATACATTTTAGTTTTTTAGTTTTTGAAGTCGGTTTTTTCAAACGAAGTTTTTATTTTTTATTTGTTACTTTTTAGTGTCTAGCTATGTATGGGTGGACTTACGAATGGTGCCGCGCTTCTTAAAAAATATAGGTCCCAAGAAACGAGAACAAAAAAATGTTCGTAAAATGAAAACTACTGGGCCAAACTGTGTCAAATTTTTTGGGGACCACATGGCAGCTATTGCGCGTCGAACAAAAAAAGAATCACGTAAATCGAATCATAAATCTCAGAGTAATCGGTGTACATATGGAACGGAGTGAAAATTATTTTCATGAAAAATGTTCATAAAATGAAAACTACTGGGCCAATCTATGTCAAATTTTTAGGGAACCAATTGGAAGCTTCCGCGTTGAACAAAAAAAGAATCACGTAAATCGGATCATAAATCACGGAGTAATCGGCGAACAACATTAAAAAAAGCAACAAAAAAAAAGGTCCCGACGAATTGAGAACCTCCTCCTTTTTTCGAAGTCGGTTAAAAATCAAGAGCATTCACGGTAGGGCTGGTTAACAAACCCTGTGAACAAAACCACAGATACCTTTGATTTATCGCATGTGTCGACGCTGCATACTTTATAGCGGGTTCCGTAATGTTTGACATCGGAGGAATTATAACATTCCTCTTAGTGTTTGACGATCATACCCATAGCTGAGCATTAACTCGTAAATCCGTTGATAGTTAATTAACGAAGTTAACATTTCAAGTAACGAATTAACTTTTAAGTTAACTTAAAAATATGTTAACGGACTCGTCAACTTCCGTTAAATTTCCCAAAGTCCGTTAATCGTTAATCCAGCAATAAATCTTTAAAGAGCAAAGCTCGAAGTCTCGTCAAAATGTGGCCAGACCTAAAGTCGAAAGACTCGTTAAATGATACGGCATTCCTTGGAGAACAGATATTCGCAATAAATGAACACAAATGATTATACATTTCAAATTCTTTATCATAACCACACAAGTATTTTTTAAATAACTGATACAATAATAAATAATGTTGCATTTCCGTAAATACCTGGTACGCTAACTGTTAAATTAGCAATTAAATAGATTTTTAAATTCAGGTCTTGAATTATATCAAAACAATAACATGGTATTTTTAATTACGTTGTCATACAGGAAATTCATTATTAAAATAAATTGGGATTTCCACATTACTTGCTTGCATAAACTTTTAATTATTTTCATGCAGTAGCTTTACCGTTTTCAAGAGTAAATTATTAAGATTATCCTTATTACAGAAAGAACAATAATAATGGAATTTTTATATTATTCGCTTAATCCCCAATACTACGAGAATTATATAAAGATGCAACAACCATACACTTACTAAAAGTAAGTATATGTTTGTCCGTGTGTGCGCTAGAGCAGATTAACTTCCGATTAATATTACGCGCAAATTACCCATTTTCTGGCATTGAAAATGTATTATATTTATTCTAGATATAGACACTATCTATACTTGTAAACTATCTTAGTCATCAAAAGTACATAATTATTATGTATTAGATATCATGAAAGAAGAATGTATTATCAAATTTAATAAAAATCAATTTACCCCAAATGCTGTAAAGAAGAAATGAATAACTATATTACACAATCTTCTTAATATTTAATGACTAAGTACAGTTAAGATCTACTAAGCCATTATTTACTGTGTAATATACCTGTGAATATACCTAATAAATTATGACATGACAAGCAATAACAATCTTTAATTACCCACTAAATTAACAGACAATTTTCCCCAATGCATTTTTTGAATTATAGTACTTCCTTACCTCGTACGAGTATTATGAAGATCTCTGAGATATTTTCTCACAGTTCTTTGAAAAATTTAACCGTAAATCTACTTTGTTTTTGGTTTTTACCAAGAAAAAAAATATCCTAGCTAACGCGCCGTTCACTTTATTACCTTGGTGACGTAAACTGAGAAAAAGGTGTTTTACCCATTGAAGGAAGGCCCTCGTCATATCCTGGACCCAAGAGGCATTGCTGTGACTCATAAACCCATGAACTATCATCACGGTCTTCCGGTTTGGATTGAAATCAACCCATTCTAAGCCGAATTGGGAGCCTGGATATACCTGTTGAAGAAATATTTATTTTCAAACGTTTCGTCTGAGTCCATTATAATTTATATTATTATAATTTATTGTATGTCTTTGTAGACCACGGGCCATGAAAATGGTCCGGACATTTGAAGGGCTTGCGTGGGGCCATGGGAAGGCCAACATGTGGAGGCCCTTTGACAAATTTAATGTAAATGTGGCGTGACACTGACCGGCGATTTTCCCTGTCTACACCATATAGTAATGCACCCAAGGACAAGCCCCGTCCATTGGAGGACTATTGTGGGAAATGAGAACAAAAAGTACCGGGCTATTAGGGTGAACTGCTAGTGGTACTAGGGGTCTGGGAATACGTATTCAAAATGCGTCAAATTAAAAGTTAGATTCAATCAGTGTCTTGAGAGAGGCTTGTATTAAGGCTGGTGGCGCGGGTGAGCCCCTGAGGAAGGGTGTTCCAAGCGCGCTCATGTCTCCTTCCGTGGGGCGAGACGTTTAACTGCCCCAGCTGGACAGAGAGGGACGACACTGGGAGTCATTCTTCCCCCCGGCATTGGATGTGGTCCTAGGGGCTCTCGCCTGCCAGGGCACGCGGAGTTGGACGAGCTTCCCCTACCCCGTAGCCCTGGCATAGGCCAAAAAAAGGAACAATGCGGAATTTTAGTAGGTAAATACCTTGACCTTAGCATGGCAGTAGTATTTCTTACTTGCAGTGCTAATGCCACCCTAACGTGAATTCAACACTCCATCCCGTTTCCCCGCAGTAGATAGTCCTCAAATAGATTTCTCCTCGTAAAATAGGGCTTACACAATATAAGCTAACAATGCAAGCTTGTATTTATAAGTCAATGACTATGTTGCTATAATTTTTTACTAGATATACAGTTATAAGTTTTATCTCAAGTTTTTTAAAGTACATATAATAAAAATTACACGAAAATAAGGTAGAGAAATTCTATAATGGAAATTTTGGCTTACCTTTATCCACAATTAAACACGCTTTGTAGTAAAACTAATTTACTTTGACAGTAGAATAATATTTATAATCACTTTAAGCTATTCTTCCAAGTTTATTCAACCTTACCTGAACTCTGTTCGGGCGTTGCCTTGACGAGAAATAGAAATGGGTGTTCACATCATTAGAAGAATCGGGTTTCATGTTGAGAAACCATAATACCCTTGTCAGTGAACCAAGGCCAAAACAATCGACTGTGTTTGGAACTGGTAGTAATGTCGAGACATCCTGTAAAGTAGACAACAGCTTTCATATATAGTCGGCGTCAGTGCAGGACATCGTAACTAATTTTTTTGGTGTAATTCTCTTTTTTTCGTCAAAATTGTTACATTTCACCATTATATAACAATTTTAACAAAAAATATATAAAACTAGAAAAAATCCAAATATGTTAGAATATGGAAGATACGTTGTAACGGTTTTAAGCTCGGTATTTCATTACAGACTAGCTTCTCCTCGTGACTTCGTCCTCCGTCGAAGTTTAAAAAAATAAGTTAAAAAGCCCCCTGATTGAAACATTCTTCATTGATGGTCCGCTCGTATTGGTCTTAGCGTGATGATAAATCCTATAGCCTTCCTCGATACACCGGCTATCTAACACTGAAAGAATTTTTCAAATCAGACCAGTACTTCCTAAGATTAGCGCGTTCAAGCAAACAAACAAAAAAAACTCTTTAGCTTTATATATTCGTATAAGATTACGCTCTATTTATTAAATCGGCGGATTTGATTCCTGATAAAGGTAAATGATTAAAAGAAAATTTAAAGACACCACTTTAGTTTTCATCAATATCGGCCTCGAGAAACCTTTGAGTGTTTGTCACTCTTTCATATGGTTTATGATTTGGCCCTGAAGACCCGCTTGAAAAATTTCTGTATGTAAGTATTCTAGAATAAAATAAGAATACATTTCAAACTGGGAATGACAACCGCACCGTAAAAAAGGTAACCCTGAAAATTGCTTAATTCCTACTTGACTAGATGCCGCAGGTATTTTTTTTTAATTTAAACTTTTATTATTTATAACATACTTGATTGATATTTATTTAAAGCAAATCAGTCAATAATTTAAAGTTGTATGTCGAAATGTAGCCATGTAGGACATATAAGCGTTTCAGAATTACATTTTTTGTTGTTTTTCTTCGTCCATGATGTCGATATACATATATTCAACCCTTATATGTACTGTAAGAAACAAAAATTACATAACTGGATTTACACCTTTCCAAAATACGAGTTCCACTTTTAGAATCTATACCTACATAGGTATCTAGTAGTAAGTAACTAAAACATTATTTTGTAGGGTTCTTTAAATAACAGTATCATTTAATATTTGCAGAACTATAATGAGACCAACCTAAGCAAATTTTACTGCCAACTATCTATTGTTTATGAAAATATTAACCTAAAACAATGTAAGATAATATCGGCAAACACTAGATTCACGTATGCAAGTTTATTTATTACGGCATCGCACAAAGTATTTTGTTTGATAGCAGGGAAAGTTTTTTTTTGTAATAAACTCATTTATTAGTAACGTTATATTATTACGGCCTTATTGATAGAGAGTTTGAACGCTTCTTTATGATTCTTAAAGTAGCGTTCAACTTACAGTGACTCTCAATAAAAAAGACCGTTATTATTTAAAAAAATACAAAAATTCAGATTTACAAATTTGTCTATCCATGAATTCCTTCAAGCTATAGATGTATAAATCACTGTTTTACTTTTTTATTGAACCATGACGAACCCCGTTCGCCTCTTTGCTTCAATAATGTATTATCTCAAAAATAAAATTTTTAGAAAATAGGTATATTTTTTTGATTTTCAAAAAATAATTGTATTGAAATCAATCATATATACCTATAATGATTTCAGAAGATACCAGATTATTTATTTGGATACAATTATTCTTAATATAAAAAAACCTTTCCCAAAATTTTAATTTCCAAAATTGACACCCTATTGAAACAAAGAGGCGAAATGGGTTCGTCTTCAACACAATGTTTCATATGCACATTAACATCATCTTAACGCATATATGCATCAGGTGGCCGGCGTGTAGTATTTATGAAAATATTCTTTATCTACCATAT